>JAVMKO010000003.1:153931959-156641959 GCA_032164245.1 Sternotherus odoratus
TTTAGCAAATTATCAGTAAGATTCATCCAAAAAGCAAAAGGGTTTTTCTTCCTATGATTTCTTTTTTTTAAAAAATGCAAAATTGTTATATCTTCCAGACTGAGCTTAAACTAAACACAGGGCTCCAAGTCAAGCCAAAGGGGCTAGAGACAAACAGAGGCAGAAAACATTGTTATGGACTTTGTTCATAAAACTAAGCCCTTAAGAGCCAAACCTATCTCTAAACATGGTAATTTATCAAAAGCACCACAGACTTGCTCATAGGCAGTATTGTGTGCTGCTCTCAAAGAACAGATTAACAAGATTTCTGCCACCCTCCAAAAAAGCCTTTTACCCTCAAGTCACATCTTCCATGTAAACATCAAATGTATTATCAAAACATTATTTTAATCAAAATGCAGCAGTATTAATTTTTAAAAGTTTGTGCATTTAAAAGAAGGTGAGGGAAAAAATCATGTGTAATGAAGGCACTTGATTCATTTCAGATGTGTGAAAATCCAGTCGATTTGGCACTTCTAGTCAGAATGGATCATACAGATGTCAGCTGACAGTCAGAAAGTTTGTTCTGCTGTTAGTCAACATTGTGGGAACTGAGATTATCATGCATCAGACTTCAAAAATGCAAAAGAATCCTATATTTTAGGGCCCAATCCTGAAAACACTTAATCTGAAGAGTAGCGTTTACTGTCACGAGTAGCCCCATAGAACTCAATGGGACTGCTCACAGCAGTAAATCCTATTAACAGTTGTAAGTGTAATTTACAGGATCGAGCCTTTCATTCTCCACTTATGCTTGAAAAGCACCATGTATAATTTAAAGTGCTCCGCTGTTTAAGGAAAAAAATTCATGAATGAAGCCAGGATCGTGTCTTTTGCAATCAAGGTGAACTGACTTTGAAGGATTATAGAACATTCAAATAATTTATATTCCCACCCCTCTACTCTTTAGACTACTTTCCATAGCTAATTTTACCTGCAACCTTTTCAAATCAAAAAAATATACCCAACTATTCCTGTTCCCTTGCTTCTCTCCTCCATCTGTCCTGTTCACTAATTCTTTACATTTTAACATTTATTAGAAAGAATAGAATTCAGTTCGGTGTGATTGCTGCATCAACAAACATCTGTATCAGCCTCAGGTCTCTAGTTTTGACACTAACATTACTTTACATGAGTAGAGTTCAATGAGGGTTGATATGGGATGTGACAGCATAAATCAAAATTAGACTAAAAACAAAAGTTTAGAAACTAAGGCTATGTTGCCAACCAAATGGCTTCTGAAGTCCAAATATCTCAAACTTCCTTCACGTCTGTTTCCCTATTCGATTTTATCTCTCTTTCTCTGCTTTTAGAGCAGCTACAGTACACAAGAGTAAAAACACATATAAGGGCTCTAAATTTTCCTAAAAATAAAGCAATTAACTTATTGCCAGAATTCGGCAAGCAATCGTGACAGACTACCCTGAACAGAAAGCAGAAGTCGTGATCCCTGATCCTCGACCAACACAAAAGAGGTAATGCTAGCACAATACCTGCTGTCAGCAACTGAATTATTTTTATACAGGAATTTTTATCTCTATTGTACAAACAAGTATGTGTCTGTGCTGACTTGTTAAGCAATCCACTTGTATGTAGAATAAGATTTTTTTTTCCTGCTACCAGTCACACTGCTCTAAGATCAGAAGAAATACATACTCTTTGAAGCTCCTCAAATGTTTTAGTTAAAAGGATAGCAGTTGTTTTCAAAGATCCAAGACTATCTTTATCAGAATTTAATTTTTCCTTATTGATTTTTTTCTAACATAACACAGATTTAACATACAACAATATATAGTTTATTACAAAATATTACAGCCTTTAAAGAATTCCACAGGAGGTAACATTCTTTTTTTTAATACAAACAACTATTTTGCAGAGAATGAGAATGTGACATTATTGTGTTTTCTTTTAACAAAACAATTTTTTAAATAATATTACTGATAAATAAATGGTCTAAAGCCATTGATTACACCGAAGCAGTAAATATATCACACATTATGCAAACTGGCTTTAGTGCAATCCTTAGCTTATAATTTTTTTCTCCAAGAAGAAATAAACTCAACAGCCCATACACAACAAAACTAACACGACAGTGTCTGATACACCAGCTGTGATGTTGATAGTATAACCAGGTAACATTTTATTTGATGGCAAATTAATTGCTATAATATTTGCTGGTATTTTTTTGGGTGGGGAGAGGGTGGTTGGGTGTTGGTTTTTTTTGTTATTGGGGGGGGGTTGTTTCTTGCATTTGTACTTCATTGCCTACTACATCAACTGAGCAAATGATGAACATGAAATTAGAAATTAGAAAGTGTTTCCCCATGGGTAATGTGCTAGAACTTGAGTTTATTAAAAGAAAGGAGACTAAGATATGTAGTGATAGATACACACACACACAAACACCCACACCCACACACAGTGTCAATGTTCTTCAGGTCCCTGTTATTTAACAATAAATTCCTTTCTTTACGTGGTCAATGGTTTTTAATCAGAAAAGTGGTTTAGATAAAGCTAAGATTAAATTGTAGGTGTGATTGTTCAGCATTTATGTTGAGAACAAGGAGGATGCAAACAAAAACTCAATTGTTTTTGACTGGACAAATCTCCCCAGGTAACCCTTCATCAATGTACATGTTTAGTATTCCAGTGTGAATTCAACGACTGAAGCTGATTCCGACCTAAATAACATACTGACAACGCCTACTTGTAAAGGCACAGTTTAGCAGGGAAGTTGCTTCCCTCTCCACAACAGTTATTTCACAGAAAGATTAAGCTTGATCATTTCCTTGATGTTCATGTAGTTATTACTGTGTGTGTGTGTCACACTAACCTTGGTATTTTATATGTTTAGTAAAACACAAAAACCTGATTGCAGGCTGGTATATATGCACCCATCCAATATGGAAAGGTGTTGTTTTACAGCAACCTGTTCAAGAAAAACTTCCAATAGAATTGCATCAGACAAGCTCACATGGGTCTCCAGAGGGAGCAGAAAGAAGAAACACTTCTGTGCACTATCTGCAAACCTAGAACTCAACAGCTTTTTGGCAGCCAATTTGTTTCAAGTGTTTTGTTTCAGGAAACGTGTATTTTTCTTTGTATGTTTCATGGATTTACTACAACTGGTTCTGACAGCTGTTGATTCTGTTAAATGAACACATTATTAAAAATCCTCTAACATCCCCAAGCTGAGAAATATACATTTTAATGGCATTTAAATTGTGAACCTGTAAGAATGTGCAAATGAAACCTGTGTGAATACTAACTCAGCTACTCTAGATTTAAAGCTCGGCTTGATTTTTTACAGTAGGGGGTAAAAGAGACTGCTGCTGACTGTATATGTTGATTATATTTCCTTTGTTTCAATCAAGTATAGATAGAGAAATTTTAAAAAGCAAAGGAAAATAAACAATCTCAAGTAGTAAAAATAAATGAATGCTAATATTTTGAAAAAGAAAATACTCCAGTTATTGACATATTTCCAAATAATTCCATTGTCTGTTACATATGCAATCTCTGTGTATTTTGGGGGTGGAGGCTTTGGAGGGGGTTGGAGAGGATGAAGGAGAAAATCAGTTATATGAAATGAGGCGGGGGAAAAGTGGATGTTTTCATTTTGCCTTAGATCAAAGGAAAACAAGAATGGAATCTGTGGCATACTGAACATTTTTCCACCACTGTCTTTCACACTAGGCCATCTAAGTTTTATACAATTCCCCAGACTAGCTGCATATTAAGCTTGCTGTGTACAGCTTTATTATAGTGTGGTAGTATGGGAACATTAATATTCCTGTGTTGCCTCTGACAGGACATTTACATGCGCCCATCTGAGCTCACACCTGAGAGCTGCTCCAAGGTACAGTAACTGTGCTCCTATTGTAAAGGCAAATGAAGAACACAAATTCCCTGCTGGGATCAGGGCTGCCCTCACCACACCCCACACCTCAAACCTTTCCCTTGCCAACTTAACTCAGTGCCATCTCAGAATGACGAATGAGCTGAGGCACCGGCACCAAGTTACTAACCCTCTGAACAGCAAAAGCCTCTCTGAAATATTTTTAAAATGCACAGTGAGTGCCGCTGGCCAGTAAAGGTTGGGAAACAAACTCCGGTGAACCCAGTGCAGAATACAATGAATACTAACACTGATTACAAATACAGGATGATGTTTATAAGGCTTCAAAATGGGTTTGGCATAAAGCAGACTGGCTTTAACAATGAAGGTACTTTTAATTTCAGATTTGCCTTTGGTCTCTGTGCATGTTAAAAGCCGCAGTCTGAGGCCCTGCTCCTCCATGCATTTATGCACATGTGTAGCTTTATGCATGTGAGCCCTGGGTTCTGTGAGACGACCCACCATGCATAAAATTAACACCAACTACTTGCAGAATCAGACCTTAAAGGCCAACATACATTTAGTAGAAATTCATTTTGTGATGCAAAACAATTCTGGCAGCAACAATATGGCTTGTGGATACATTGATTAGCTTTTGTTTTAAAAAAACTATTGTTTTAAAAACTATGTAGTAAATCACCATGATAAATTTACTGAAAAATGGACCACAATGGGCCCAATCCTGCTCCCAATCAGGTCCAATGTCTGTGTATATGCAGATTAAACATTCTTATTTCCCCTGGGGGGGAGGGGGGACACGCATTCAATTTTATGACCATGTTACAAATAACAATACAGGTCTTAATCTATTAAATTATATGATCTGGACATATTTTATGAACTTCAGCAATATCCCTCAAATTGACACACACAATAAAAACCTCCTAAATGGAAAACTGTCTTGAAAATGTGCATCAATTTCAAAAATAAAAATCCCTTGTAATAACAACACTGCTGGCATAGTCATGACCCAAATGAAATCTGAACAAGCAGAAAGGTACTAAAGATCCTTAGTGATTAGATCCCTTGCTAAAAAAAGTGGCAATGTGCCAAGCAATGTCCAGCTTGATGTTAAATGCCTTTTATTGCACAAAGCTGGTACTATTGCATATAAAAGCAGACTGGAGATTGGGGTGAATTTTGTCAAAAATGTTCTTTATACAATAAACAGTGCGAGCAGGCAAACAAATGAGATTGAATTCCCACTGCCTGACAGTCTCTCAAGTCTCCTTAATTGTCTTTATTACCTGAATTGAATAAAAAGGGAATTCAGGTTCTCAGGGTTGCAGGTACAAAACTGTGTAATGCTAAAATATTTCCTTCTCTTTTAAATTTACATTATGAAATTATGGAAATCTTTAGGAAAGAATCTACTTCTCCCCTGTAATCTAACGCTAAGGTCTTTTACTTAACGCTTTCTCCCCCTCACCATCCAGCTCCCATATTTCAGTTTTTATTGTTCAGTCTGGCTACATAGGGCGTACATTTATTAAGTATATTATTTTCAAAGCTTGTAGTGTTTAATGTGAATCTGCACCTTTTTCGTGTCTAAGCTAAATGTAATGCTTGCTAGGCTGGCTCTTCAACCACAAATATTTTGTATCCAGCTATATTTCAGTCCATGGTGAGCTTCACAATTAAATGTCACATATAAGAGAAGAAAGAATGCAAAACATATTTCTAGTCCTCTAAACTAAAAGATACAATTTGCAGGAGACAAGAAATGAGGCAATTTAAGGAATTATAACACTTTTGATGCCTCCCTGGAATAATCAGGCTGAATCAGAAGGAAACTTTCTACACTCTGCTTCTGCTCTTGAAACGAACACATATTTGTGTTTCCAATAAAGGCTATTTTTACATTAACTATCTGTAGCAGCAGGGAATAGAAAAACTAACTCAATCTCCACCTCATACAAGGGATGATCTTGATATCACATGGATGCTTCTTCAAAACTGATATTTATAAAAAGGCAACAAGGAAAATGCACAAACAGTTGACTCTTTTATGTGTCACTGAAGGAGTAACATTTGAACAACTTTTGAATCGCCTACGTTTTCAACATTTTTTTCCCTCCTAGAAGTAAATTTCTCAGCCATACAGGCCACTGTGTTTAATTAAGCTTTCAAAAGTCCTCTGACAATGCCAACAATTGAAAGACACTTCTGTAGCTCAATCATGCAATCATTGTGACAGTTCTATTTACAATTTGTCTTAAAGAGACTTTCCCTGACATTGTACTTTGACAAAACATCCAAGCTGCCAGTTCACAACCTTTCTCTGTCTTATTTACAAATACAGCTTGTACGCAGGACTGAGAATCTCATGATCACGAATCTTTGGATTGTGCTCTCACAAATTTTCCATCTTGTAACCATTTTGTCCATCACTATCTGCTATGAAGTTTTGTACTGGACAATTACAGCTAAAGTTTTAGCCATTTTAGTGTATTTAAGCTTCTTCTGTCTCATTGTTTAGATGCAATGCTAACTATTCAGTTGATCAGTCAATGATTTTTATCCAGAACAAAATAAAATTATAATAAGGACATGCAACTTACACATCACAGAATTACAATAGCAATTGCTAATAGTGTACCAAGAGAATTTCTGTGGCATATAGTCAAGTCAAATACATTCTACTCTGATCATTCTAATAGTTAAATGAACATGGTCCATCAGTTAGTATCACACTAGGTTCATTTTCCATTTGATTATTCAATGGAAATATATTTCTTACATTTCTTTTCCTTATGTTGGATTTGTATGTAACTGATGATTGGAGAAAACAGATGCAAGCACTCAAAGTGAACCTCTTCCTCTCTCTTTCTCACTATTTGTATATACAGTATATAAAGCTATACAATCGTAATTATAAATGAGAATATATGTAACCTTGCAATTAGATAAATATGAAGTGTAGTACTAGTTAAAATGCTGTTTCCCCCCCCCCCAAAAAAATAATCTTTCATTAATCTATACAGCTTTCTATATTCAACAAACATCAAAATGTAATACCAATGGACTATAAATATTTCTTTTCAGTTTTCAGTAAGTGAACAGCAGTTTTACATTCACTGATATCTTGGTACTTCAGTTAATATTTTCCTCCATTGTAAAATAAGAGACTGGATAACTAAACCCCTGCCGGAGCACTCACTGCAAATCACAGACTGCTGGTATCTGGTGGTGAGTGTTTGACATACATATTGATGAAAGCTGCCTCATTGAACCCACACAACATATCCTATTAATTTTCATTAAATTTATGACATTTCTGCCATAGGATCGGATCGTCACTCAAAATTTTATATCAAGCCAAAGAGAGAAAGATACACCCACATACATAGAACAGCTATGTATGGATGTGTGTATCTATATTTTATGTATATGCATGCACATTGTACATGTACACCCATACTATTATAAATACTTTATCTGGAAAATGGTTAGGGTGAAGAGAGGCCTAGAGACAGTTAAAATATACATAATTTCACTGTACATTTGAGTGTCTGCCTTTCTTATAGTTGGGTGCACTGCTCCCTAAGCATTACTTATCTTAGGAAGATGGTCTTTTATTATAAAGCACCAAATTATTGACTGCAAAATGACACACAAAACAGGTACTGCAAATATATCTAACTTAGAACACTACAGTAACCTCTTTCTGAGGAATACTTAACTGGCTGCATTTTTACATTGTTATTAAATATATTTTATGGACTTTTACATGAAGAATTGGTTCATTCAGCTCCTGTACATTTGTCCCTATTTTTTAAATTACATATTCACATATAGGTTGCATTCTTATGATTATTGTTTCCTTTCTACTCTTGCAAAAGAACACAGATATAAAATATTTGAATTAGTAACTGCCATTCTGAGATTCACTTCAGGGACCCCCAAAATACCTGAACTCCACAACTTATTCAATGACCCAGACTGTTAATTTCATTGCCGGACACTGGGAATTCATTGGTGTGATAATTCTGACATATTACTTTGTGATATGAAAAACTGTCCCTTGCTTAACTAATTCCAGTGTGGAAACATAGTAAATAAAAATTAAAGGAACAGTATAAGAGCTCATAATTATCCGTGCATGAAAGCTTTACCTCACCTGAGTCACATCACTTGCGCACCCACTGGAGAGTTGTATATATGTTTCCTCTGAAAACAATTAGAAGCGGATCTTACATTCCTTGCATACCCAAAATTCCCATTGATTCCAGCTGGAGCTTTGAATGTGCAAGAAATATACACAGTATTGGACTCCTAGTATGTATCAGTTTTAAACATAATTGCACAGAAATATCTCTGCAGAGGAAACATGAAAATAACTGCAGATGGATCTTGCGGTCCTTACTTACAAGAGTAATCTTTACTTCTGTGAGTAGTCCTATTGACTTTCATGGAACTACTTTTCTGAGTAAAGACTATCTGCATAAGTATGAATTATGTGTATGTGAAAGGGTTTTCAGGATCAGGTCCCTAGGGGTTTTTTTATGTCTGTTGTATATTGTACATACTCTGAATTCAGTCCTTAGCTTACTGAACCGTTTCGAAGAACAAGGGACAGTTAAAAACATATTATTCTTCTAATCAACAACACTATTACATCCTTCAGGGCCAAATTCTGCCCACTTAGCTAATGCTAGGAGTCTAATTAATGGCAATCACCCTACTTATATGAGTAAAGCAGGCAGGCTTTGGCTCACATGGTTCAACAACTGTAATAGAAGAATTCTAAACTAAAGCAAAGTATTCTTAACTCCTCAGTGTGGTTGTATCTTAGACTGAATGGCCTATTTGAGAGCATGGCAAAAAGTGTGGTTTTAATTCTTGCTTGACAGATACTGTGTTTTGTCTTTTAAACAAAGCCGTTCAATATGTAAATACAGTGTTACATCACACAAGTGTTACTCCATATTTGGTGATTTAGCATGGCTTCGGATCTCTGAAGACTACAAATCCCTTCCGCTAGGCTCTGGCTTCATTAATCATGCCCTACACTTCTGTTCATTTTCCTTCAAATCACAGACAGCACATGGAAATGGTCACTGCCATATACTACTCGGGAAAAAAAACTCTTTAACCTACATGTCACAGAAGTTGAATGTGCTGGAAAATTTAAGTCATCTTTCAAAATGCAGCTTGCCAGGAAGTTGACCGTGTGTGTGTGTGTGTGTGTGTGTGTGCGCCTATATATATATATAGCAATAATATATATGTGTCTATATATACATATATATTCATATATATATATAGCGCAATTTTTGTGTGTATATATATATATATATATATAAATTTTATATATATATATATATATATGCTATTACTGCAAACCTTTCAAAAAACATAAATGCCACATATAATTTTAATGATTGGTTGGAGGAAAAAAATATCACATTGAATCCCACAGTGCCTACTGACCTATTAGGGTTGAACTGAGTGGCCATGGTAAGTCAAAGACAAGATCCAGTATATCATGTGATTACATACAGTACTTAACTACCCTTTAGGCTATTAAATAAAGGTATAAGTGATGTCTTATGCTACCTGATGTTTCCATAAAACTAGATCGGGCATTAGTGGATTTTAATATGCTACAGTACTACATATTTATAATTTTATATTAAGCATAATTTAACATGATTTTCAATACCAAGCAATGGGTGGTGTTCATATTTACTATAAGGATTTTAGGAAATAACTATGCCTTGTTAACCTTCCAGTATTTCTCTGATTTTCTTTTTCATATTCGGTTCAATTATTTTAACCTTAGCCACTGAGACATTCACATGTTTAGCGTCTTTCCAATTAAAAATGTATCGTAGGGAAAGACATTATTTACTTTTTAAAATTACATTTCTATATTGTTTGTTGTGCAAAACAGAACTCTGTCTTGGACATCTGTACGGGTGACATGTGGTTCTGTAAACCGCAAACAAAATCAAGATACATCTGTCAAAACCACATCAGAGACAAGAGAGAGCACAGAGAAGCATTTATCATTTGGCTGAGGAGGCAGGCTGCAGACAGCGGCCTTTCCTGTCAAACCAACCTTTTGAAATTTCCAACATGCCCTTAAACTTTTTGAATAAGCATGTCTGTGCGCTTCAGCAACTGCCCTCTCTACTCTGGCCTGGCCAGTCGAAAATGGCATCTTAAAGTCAAGGTCAGTGGTGTCACTTTGCCATGGGGCTGTGTTTAATTACAGTCCATACGCTGACAGCCAATATGGATCCAAGGCTAGCTGATGCTCAGTTAACTCTTTCACCCCCCGAGTTAACAAAAGACTGTAAAGCTAGTTCCTGTATAACACAGCAGGGTGTAAACTATACATATATGGAATTAAGATAGGCAACACACTAGGAGACAGCTTCTATACTACATACAATTAAAAAAACAGAATCCCAGCAAACCCCGTTGAAAATACACACTAGTGTTGCACGGGCCTGTTGATTCTAAAACTACTCAGCCTCTTGGAAATATTTTTTGTGTACTTAATATGAACTGAAATGCAGGGTATTTAACATGTTGGCTGTCATGGTGAATAAAGCGGAAAAACAGACCCAGCACTTCGCAACTGTGAGCATTATTACTACAGTTTGACTGAACATGGAAATAAACTTGAAAATGCTTCTCCTCGCTTCAATTTACCTGCTATATGTTCCTGTTTGGGGCAGATTCCTCTAGATGACGTTGATAAACAATCGTCATCCTCTGGTGTGACCTGGATGCCAACCTCCACAGGATTGGATGCTTTTTTCAGCTCACTTGGTGAGGGTGAAGGTGGCTTATCCACAGCCTTCTCTAAGCAGAGACTGCCATTGCATTGTTTCCGTTTGTGCTCAATAAAAATAAGAATGTCCCCCAACGGGAAGTTCATCTGACACTGGCCACAAGTAAGGAGGTCATGATCCCCTTCTGGAGCTCCCAATGTGCCATGCTCTGGTTCATCATCAGTAAGAATGGCTTCAAGAGGTTCGGCTGCAGTTTAAGAAACAAAAGGAGAATCATTAGAGCTCTTGTGAAAGGAAAGGGAAGGTGGGGAGAGAGAAAATCATGTTGTTGAGCCCCCTGTTCATGGATGCCATACCGTGTTTGGAATATTTATAGGATGAAAAAATTAAACCTGCATTACATGAACAGATAGCACGTTATCAGTCCAACAAGAAGCAAATGCAGTTATCGGTGTTGATAGGGAATATATTTTGAGAAAGCAGCTGTAATATGCAGAACTGTCAGAATGGAACCTGCAATCTTATCTACATTCCTGGATTTAGACAAAGTTCTTATTTGAATGAACGATTTAATAGTAAAAATTAAAATCACAGCTGTGAAAAAAATTATGGTGAGATAACTGGTATGAGGAAGAAAAGCCAATACTGTTCTTTGTTGCCAGAGGTATTATTTATGTTTATGTATTTATGACTGAAGTGTGTGTGTCCGTGTGCGTGTGTGTGTGAGCGCACGCGCACACGCATAATGTATGACTTGATCATGGAATAGCTATATATCGATGACAAAGTCATACGTTTTGAAATGTTGAGCTGTGAGTTAGGGGTGTGTGTGTGTGTGTGCATGCAAATATATGAACACACACATTAAAAGCCACAGAGATAATGCACGCACACACACACACACACAGGGGCTACATAGCCCTGTACTGTGTGTACATGTACTTATGTTTATATATTTATATTATATATTCTGTTTAAACATTGAAAACTTGTGAACTAATCATGGGGGGGAAAAGACAAAATTAATAAATAAGGAAGCTAAATTGTGATATTTTTCAGATACCTCCCAGAAATTAAAGAAATATCAAATTCAATGGCAATTCTACTTAGATACATTAACTAAACAGGAGATACTTTTGCATACTTAAGAAAATAAGCCAATTAGGTTTTTTGTTTTGTTTTTTTTCATTCAGAAGAAAGGAATGCCTACATTATTCTAAATATGTTAGCAATTTTGGTCTTCATCATATATAAATCAGTATGGTCAACTGAATGCCACATTTCATAACAACGGGGAAAAGACCTTTCTTTAAACTTGAAATACCTTGCCTAATGTTGTCAAAGTTGACTAATTTTCTGAATGAGCTCCAGAAAGCTTCATTATGAGACTATTTCTACACACATAGTCGACAGTGAATTGTATAACAAGGCAGACATGCCTTTCTTTTCTGTTTGCTTTTTTAAACTTTGTACTGGAATATCTTGGCAATATGTATGCAGCATTCATCACTATAACCTTGCAAGAAAAAAAACACGGTTGGTATTTCTCTCCCTATGCAACATAATACATATACTAACATCAACAACAACCACCAAAATGAGCTGACACTACAAAACATAAAACGCCTCAAAATGTTGTCAGTTAATGAAAGTGAGACCCAATACAACTCTTAAACAGTTAATCAGTCTGACCTTCTTTAGCGAGCTGCCAATTTCACATTTAATGAACTTAAAGCCACAGAGAATCAAAAAATAGATTTTAATTTGACTGCAGAATATTGGAACAGATTTTGATAAAGTGCAAAAATCCAGTGAACTCAGGTTAAATTTATTTCAACCCTACCTAGGCTGAATACTGAGGAGGAAGATCTGGAGTAGCTCCCAGTTGTGCTGTGTAAAATAATATTGAAAGAGCACCTTACCGTACCTTAGCTCCAACTAGGACACACTGATACATTCCATAATTTCTTGCCTCTAGTGCTACTCCTAATTTAACATAAGGTCAACTACAGGAGTATGAAGGTTATATTAATATTAATAAAAACAATATCTTAATCAATTGGGTTTTCTTCCAAATTTACTGTCCAAAAGATAATACACAACATGCATTTACACTTTTCTGGCATAGAAAAAGAAACAGGAATGTTTCTCAAATGTCTATGTAATTTTTCTCAAATAACAACTGTTTGCATTTGCACAGTGAGTAACTGAATATGGAAGTCATTCCATCAGATCCTTTCCACAAAAAAGGGTATTTTTGTGTTAAGCAGCAATGTAACTTTTAGTTTAGTAACTCAAAGTACCAAAATATTTTTTAAAATGGATATTCTCCTTACAACTGGAACCTAGCACAATATTTACTCAATTGTAATATTTATTCTTTGGCCTTATTTGTTTCTTAAATTGTCAATATTACTCCGCAATGAAAGAGAATATTGTGCTCAGATACCAGACAGTTAAAAGTAATGCTAAACAAAAATAGACTTTGCTAAAGACTGTACTGACTGGGCTGATTTACAATCAAAACCAGGAAATGAAGTGGTAATTCAGAGGTTGCTGATTACACCTCCACATTTCACCTAATTAATTTTATAGGAGGCAAAGTTCTTGAAAATAACAAGATGATCAAATGTACAGATATAAAACCTGTAACCTCAACATTTTCTATGCTCTTAAGGTAAATTATTGCTAATTAACAAGAATTATATACTAATGTATGAAATACCTCTGGCACCTTGTTCATTACAAAACATTTGGCTCCTGATGCTCTGAGACAACAAAATGTGTGTTTATTATTTCTGCTATTTTTAAAAAAAATCAGGTGCACAAAGAAAATTTGAAAATACAGTTCACCTGGTCTTGCCACTGATTTGCAGTATACATCTTTTAATTCTGGGGCCATCAAAAGCTTCTTCCTGGGTATCTAATCATTCATCTATATTTTTAATGCAAATTGCCCTTCCATAAACATGTATTTCTACAAAAACAAGGAGCCTGGTGGGCATAAGCGTTCTTCAGATGCATGTATTTCTAACCTCTCTCACACCCTTCCCCCAGTCTTCACCAACCTCCACCAAAATCACACCACCTTCTATATCAAGGTAACTGATAGTGTGAGGGACGCAATGGGAGAAAAAGCACCAGTTCTGCGTTACCAAGGGTGGGGAAGTTGGGGGGGAGGGGGGAATGTATTATCAGTATGGATTCAGCAAGACGGAGACGTCTAAATAGCCCAGCAGCAGACAGGGCTGTGTCCAGCTGACAAGACAAAAAAGGAAATCAAGGGAGAAAGAGAGAGGGACTGTCTAGTCCAAGTTTGCCTTCAACTGTGTCCTGGGATTGTCTTACCTAAGGGAACAAACGACGGCTACTACTGTGAGCGCGGGGCCGGCGTCTGAAAGCAGACAGAAAGCGGGATCGCGGGGAGGGAAGGAAGGGAAGGAAAAGAGCGGAGAGCGAACTTGGGAAGGACCGGCCAGGCGGCACAATGGGGGCAGCGTGGATCGGAAGCCCGGCGCAAAACACGTGCGAGCCAGCAAGGAGCCGAGGTCTCCCCTTTCGGCTCCCGCTTCTCCGCCCCAACCCCCCTGCTCACGAGGGCTGCCTTTGCTTCGGATGGGCCGGTGGCGAGAGTTTAAAAGACCCGAGCTGATGGGGGGGGGGGGGACAAAAGCAGCTGTGTCCAAGTCAGCAAAACAGACACAAAGTCACAGAAGAAGAAGGTGCCACTCGGCTCCCGCGGGGCCCCGAGGCTCCCCCTTCGGAAGAGGGCTTTGGGGGGCTGCTTTCCATGTGCCGCAGCATCGTGCAAAGCCCCGACTAGACGGAAGGGATCCCAGCCAGGCCAGCGCCGCCTGGAAAGGGTCCCGAGCCCCTCTGCGACCCCCACGGTCTGACCGGCCGTCGGGGGAGCGAGGGGCAATGAAGGGCCAACGGGCTAGTCCCCGCGATCCCCGGGAATCGTTTGCGGCTCTGAGCAGACGGGGACGGCGTGAAAACAAACATCACAGGGAGAAACTGGGTCTTTTCTCCAGTGTGGGGTCTACGGGCTGAGTCCCTGTTTCCTCGCTGGCCATAAAACAAGGCAAAATTAAGAACAAAGAAAGGGGGGAAGGGGGGGGAGAGAGAAAGAAAACCCGCCCGCCCTCCTTCCCAAACGAAAACGCTGAGAATTAAAGACGTGGTGAAACTGATCAGGTTCAAGTTCGTTGGGCTTTTTTTGATCTTGTTCTGCCTCCTAGCGACCGAAACTCACATGCAAACCTATCCTTAAGCAATTTTTTTAAAAAATCCAACTCCAACACATCTCGGGGGCCCCCTCTTCTCCAAGCCCCCCCAGATCTCACAGGGAGAAAGATACCAAATGGTAATTACATTGCCAGCAAAAAAATAATAATAACTTTAAAATATGACATACGGAATTGCCAAATCAGGGGGAAAACCAGCCCGACTGGGTAAGGATTTGGGGATGTAAATCTAATCTTTCAATTATTCGGTGACAAGTGAGTTTAACACGCGCGCCACACGGACCCGAAGGATGAATGTAGTCTGGTATATCTATATATTTTTTAAAGTAACATGGGTTACTAGTGTCGGCACCAGCTTCGGCAGCTCGCCGAGGAATGGGGCGGAGGGGGGGGGTGGGTTCCTGCAACATGTTATGGAAGAGATAGCACCTCCAGAAATGTGACAGTTATGTTTCAATACATAACAGAGCACAACGTTTTGCATTTCAAAAAGCGCTGAGAACTGGAAGCAAATGACTAAAACAATGAGGGGTGGAGGGAAGATAACTTGAAGGTGTCTTACTTTAAAGAAAACTTTACGAATGCAAAATATTTTGGCTTCCCTGCCTTTACGGGAGCGATTTGATCCAAAGCGTCAACATTCTCCAACGGACTACGTGCAAATCTTGCTCCAAATATTTTTGCCTCTGAGTGGGGAAATTGCATTGTAAACTTTTACAGAGGGGGGGGGGGGAAGGAGGTTGTTTGCAGACAGAAAAATTGCACTGAAACAGACGGTCCCCGAGAGGGGAGTAAAACACCTGGAATGGGGGGGGGGAATAAAATACAAGCGTGCAGCTTTTTGCTTTCCCACCGCCCAAAATATAAAATATTTTCTCTCGTCTTCCCTCCCACCCGCTCCAGATCCGAGTTCCCTTTTGTTGTGTATGCAGCGACCTTGCTTACCTTGCATCCAGCTTTTGTGTTTTTTTGGGCGGGGGGGGGGGGAGTGGGAGGATTTTTGTGACGAATTGTATTTTCTTTAAAATGTCCCCGGGAGCGTATTTTTTTAAATTTGATCGTGACGGTGAGGCTAGTTGGTTGGATTTGGGGTTTGGTTTTGTTTTCTTGTGTGTGTGTGTGAGTGCTTTGCTTGGGTTTGCTCTTGTCTCTGCTTGTTGGCAGGAGGCTCCCCGCACACGCGGTGCTTGTAAACATTCAGACACGAGATTTTTCCCAATCAAAATCCACTTCCACTTTTTTTGAAAATCTTCCAAAAAATAGTAAGCGAGAGAGGAGGGAATTCCTCTCGCTCGCTCGCTCTGCTCCGTGCAGCCGAGCCAAGCAGCCCAAGTTTGCAGGCAGGAGTTGGGGGGAGAGGGAGGAGGGGAGGAGTGGGGGGAAGGCTGGCATGAGTCGGTTGGCTGGGGGAAGGTCCGATTGTGGCGGAGCTCCGGGAAAAGCCAACGATGGCTCCGGACAGCCCAAGCAGCCGCTGCCCGCGGAGGGAAAAGAGGCGCAGGAGAGAGCGGGACAAACACCCCAAGTCTGGGAGCGGAAACAAAAGGGGGGAGGTTGTCCTGCGCCCCCCCCCCCCCCCCAGCGGTACGCAACAAGGTTTCGCTCGGGAGAGATGGGGATCCGGCTAAAACCACGCGCCCCTAGACTTTCCTTCTCACCCCACTTGGCCACAGTCTCTTGTCTGTGCGTCCAATGTCCAGTCTGTCTCTCCTGCAGGGATTTCCACGCAACCCCCCCCCCCCAGGCTCTCCCCGCCAGAACAAATTGGGCACCTCGCTGCAAACCGGGAGGGTCGCTGTGTTCCCAGGTCCGACTGGCCCCATTTAGAAAAAAATCAAATCAAAGCCAGAGAAAAGAAGGGAGAGCGCGAGAAGGGGAGCAAAGAAAAGAAAAAGTGATCGAGGTGATTTAATTAGGGGGGGGAATCCCGAGCCAAGATTTAGCGCCTTTCCCCCCCCCCCCCCTCAATAGCCCGCGCGAAGGAGGCATGAAATAAACGCACGTTGCTCTTTGGGTTACTTACGCGAAAATTCCCGCTTGCTTAAGTGCTGGGGCTTCCCTTGCTTGCGGCGCGACATGGTGGGTTGGCGGCTGCGGTGGCTTGTGAGCCGCTCGGTTCACATCGGGAGAGCCGGGTGAGGAAGGCAGGAGGCTCCCGAGGAAATATCTTCATCAATGTCTTTTGACATCCAAAATAAATTAGAAATAATACAAAGATGGCGCAGGGAAGATGAATTGTGGGATAGCAGGCATGGTTGGGGTTTTTTTTTTTTTTTTTTTTTTTTGTGTGTGTGCAAGAAAAAAAAGAGCGAGGGAGCGAGGGAGAGAGAGAGAGGGAGAGAGAGAGAGAGGAAAAAAATGGCAAAAGCCCCCCTGAGCTGCAAGTTCAAGTGCGGACGTGACGTCCCTGCGAACTTGAACGTCAGGAGCCTGGATGGACAGAGACATACAAAACATGGGCAGGGCAAGCCGGGGAGAGGGGGAGGAGGGAAGAGGAAGGCAACACCAATGGACACTCATCAGGGGCTGGACATGAAAAAGAGACCCGGACAAGCCAATGGACAGTGATCGCAGGGGGGAGAGGGGAGGGGGGAAGCGGGAGGGGGGGTGCTCTAGACACCAGGCGCACGCTGCTTGGCGGAGTGGGGAGGGGGTTGGGGGGGAGGGAGGGGGAAGGAGCCGGGCGCGCCGCCCCGAAGTGGCCGCAGCGGAGTGAGCGCAGAAGGCGAAGGCAGGAGTGGCCGGGAGGGGAGGGGAGGGGGGGGGGAATGAATAAATAAATAACTACAGCGGTAGCCACCCCCCTCCTCTCCCCCCCCCCGCGCTGAAACAAGAAGAGGGGATCGCCCGAGCGAGGGGATGCTCCCCGGAGGAGGGGGGGGGGGGACCAGGCAGGTAGCGTGGGAGCCCACCCCGCAGGCAGAGAGCCGGGGCGATCAAAACTTTCCACCGCCCCGGGAAGCAGGGACGCCCCCCCCCCCCCGGCAGGCGGCACAAAGGAGGAAGAGCGGGGGGGGGGGGGCTGCTGGCCAGTGAAAAGTTCTGCACTTGGAGCAGCGAGGGGGGGGGGAGCGGCGGCGGCCGGGGGGGGGGGCAGGTCGGAGAGGGGAGAAGGGCGAAGAGTTTCACAGTCGAGTAGCAGAGGATGGGACGCTGCGGGAGCAGGGGAGGGCGGGGGGGGGATGTCCACACACACACACCCCCCCCCGTCCAAAAATCAATCCATCCAAATAGCCCGGGCAGCCCGCAAAGCCACGCCGGGCTCCGGGAGGTACCGAGCAGTGGCCGGGGCGAATACAACTCAGGGCACGGGAGCGCAGGGGGGCCGAGGAGCGAAGCGGCGGCGGTGGGTTGTAACTTACCGGGGACACACACCCGGGCCCCGGGCGGGAGCGGGCTGCGATGAGGCTAAGCGGGAGAGGAGGAGGAGGAGGAGGAAGAGCGCGCGTGGGGCAATGATCCCCCACAACCGGGGCGCTAAAGCGGGCGCCGGGGCAGGGAGAGGCGCGGTGCAAAGGAGGGAAGAAGTGGATCTAGCCCAGGAAGGGGAAAGAAGAAGCTGGCTGCGACTGTAAGAAAGATTTGAACACGCGACACTGTAATAATGACGTTACCCCGGGAGAGCGGCGGGGGGGTGGGGGTGGAAATCTCTCCGTTTGTTAACAGCAGCCGCCGGGAATGCAAGGGGTCGGGGCTGTCCCTGAATGCTCCGCCGCTTCCCATCGGACGGCTCCTTGTGTGTGTGTGTGAACGAGTTGTGTGTATGTGTGTGATCCGTGCGCCGGGCTAGAAACGCCCCGTGGGGGAGAGTCTGTGGAGACATCAGAGGAGACCTGTTGGAAACGAGACCCTGTCTCTTTAATGGAGAAACACACACACACATGCGGCGGTTGTCACGGGTCTCTCTCATTCTGGCGCGGGATACTTTCAGTTTCACGGCAACGGTACAGCAATAGCACCCCCTACAAGCTGAAGTTTATTCTCAAATATCCCTGAAAGCCTCCTCGTCCCCCCAGCACCGCCGCGGCTTCCCGCGGCTGCAGACCGGGCGAGGAGTGAGGGAAAGTGAGGCAGGGAGGGGAGGGGGCTTCAAAGGGACTGATCAAGAGGGGCAGGTGACTCCATCTAACTACTTAGCGGCCATCTCGCTCCTGTCAGGAAGCGCAATAGCCTCCTTCCTCCTCAAGCACTAGATCGGTTTTATTAGTGCACTTTTCCCCATCATCGTATTCCTCAGCCGAGAGGCGTTATCCTGCTTTTGTGTTTTTTTAAACACACACACACACACTTTACCACAGTTTTCTGGTCCAGCTTCCTTTGCTATCTACCCGCAGCGAGCGAGATCCACGTGCCGACCCTGCTTTCACGCGCTAGCTTCCCCGGGGAAAGTTTTCACCCCATTCCAATGAGCGTGTTCCTACGACGCGCCGTGGAGTGAGCGCTCCTGCAAGGGAAAAGGGGGGGGGGGGGCTGATGGTCACCACCATGCGGGTGTTTCCCCCCAATGTAAAAAAGAAAAAGGATTCCCCAAAGCCTGTGAAGACGCGGGATTCCTTGGCAGTGCGGCTCTGTAACCACGTACCTGACACGGTTTCCTCTTTCTCATGGAGCGGGTCAGCATCTGTCTTACGCCGCTATCTAGTTTTATCTTGCTCTTATTTAAACAGACTTTGCGAGCTATCAATGAATCCCATTTCTCTGCTTTTGGGGGAGGAAGGGGACGCAGAGGACAGGCAGCAAGTGAATACGGATTCCGTATGAGGGTTTTTTTTAAAAAAATAAAACCATGTCAGGTGACAATAGCAAAGCGCCTCATTCTTTTGGTGTCACGCCGCATTCCAGAGTTGGTACCTCTGTATCTAAACACACACAACGCATATACACAGGCGTGGCTGTACTTGGAGATACGTTTGTGATTTGATTTATAGATAATCGCGTGGATAAAGCTTTTCAAGGTGGCTGCAGTGTAAAAAGTAATGACTTTATTACCCCTGAAAGGGTCTGTGGTTCATACTAAACAGTCTTCTGAATTATAATTCATTACGGAGCTGCGCGCTCTCTGAAGCCAAGCTAACATCAGGATACCTATGTGGTTATTTCCAATAAATAACCGGCAACATTGTATTGATTTTCTTTTTAAAATCATAGGAAATTAAGCACTTAGTTACATCTAGATGTTTTATTATTGCACTATGCTTTAGATTCCAGAGGTGACTTCCTAAACCGCATCTTAAAACATACATTAAAAAGCCAATTTTACAGTTGCTTTTGTGATTGGCAGCTAGACGGTTTCCACCATTAGCATATACTGTACTTGATTTCAGCATCATAAAATCTTCGATTTAAATGGAAAGTCTTTCCACTAAAACAATATTTCATCTTGTCTGGATTATAATTAATATTGGCATTTGATCACAATTGCGTTTCTCTCTCTCTCTCTTTTCTCCCCATCACTTTGCATTGCCATGTGATATCAGCAAGGTAACTAAACTCAAGGAAGAAAAGGAGTTAGGAGACATTTTTTTTTTAAGTATTATATCACCGCAGATTAACGATGCAGGCGGATTGCGGGGGGGAGGGATAGGAGGAGTGAACGGCGTAGTTTAACTAGAACACGTGGGTACCACATAACTATGACAATCCTCGATGTGACGTTTGATGGGTAATAAACTATGACAATATTAAAAATAGTTTCTGCCAGTCCAGTTACCTGCGTGTTTGGGGCTGCAAAGCCTTTACTGATTCCATTTATGCCTTGTAATTATGGTCCATGGGCTCTCCCTAAACCCTTTGGTGTAACGTGAGTAAACTCTTAGCTAATAGACCTTTTTTGGACGCAAGGACTTTTCTCAGCACTTCCTGCAATATATAGTCTGTCTCTGATGGCTGTATTTAATGGCCAAGTTCTGGTTTATGCTTTATAATGTGTTGACAAGTTTTCTAACAGACTTTCTGAAATAATGCACATATATTCAGGTCGGTTAGAAACTCCACGGTATTTTTAGAGTCGAGTAGATCTATATCATAATGCACTGAGAGAGAGTGTAAATCATAGAGGATTTCATAGCCCTTTCAGTAGTTTTCTGTATGAAGTATGAGCAGCGTGGCCTCCAGACGTAACCTTTTAGAAAAAAAGACAGTGCTTTTATTTTATGGTGTAAAGTGCTTTTAGCTTCAGGGCTCTGAACGTGAATGTGGTCAACAAACAGCTCCTGCAAGGGACAGCACTAGTGCTGGGGAATTGTCTGGTGATGGGGATTCAAGCGGGAAAGGGTTAAAGGTGCATCACGATGGAAATTACCAGATTAAAATACACTAGGCACTGTCTGCCTTTAGAGCCAACACCTTTATTGACTTAAAATACATAAATAAACACAAATAAAATACATAAATATCATCTGTTCCTGCCTATTGAATGTGGAGACCAGATTTTTCTGGTATCTGTAATCCCCTTTCAAAGGTGCATCCCCACCATCATGTGACCTACTTTGTGATCTGTACCTGGTCCTGAGACCAGGATTCAAAATCCAAAAACAAAACAACCCTTCCCTCCCCCCCAACCCCAACCCCATCACAAAATCCAACATGTCACAATAACTTAAAGGAGTCCCACTTAAACCCTACCAAAGCAAAGCTGTTTACACTTAGAGTTTAAATGCCAAATCAACAGGGGGAATCTAAACCGAAATACAGTGTCTAACCCTATTTTAGGTGGGTTTGCCTCTGATAAAGACCTGAATATCTCTCCAAGGGGGAGGGGCGGAGGGTGTCTTTGGGAATGTTGTGTAGCTTGTCATGCCAATGATGTTTCGTTGAACTGAAACATTGAAATCCCACTCTTAATTCACCCCACTGACTGTGCCCATGTTTTTGAAGCAGATGGTCACCCACGTACCCCCTAGGCACAGAAGCCTGGACATGAAAGGCCATTTTACTCAGATGGCCTGGTTCCTGCAAGAGGCTGAGCACTCTGGCTGCAATCCTTCAAACCATTTCGATGCATGTTTAACTTCAGAGAGACAAGGTGGGTGAGATAATATCTTGTATTGGACCAACTTCTGTTGCTGAGGGAGAGACGCTGGTCCAATAAAAGATATTGCCTCACACACCTTGTGTCTCAAATAACCTAGGACCCACAGGGTTACAACTATACTACTTAACTTGAAGCAGGTAATGGTCCCACAGTGATTAAGTTGACTTCATTGGGATTGTCCCTGTGCTTAAAGAAGATAAGCATATGCTTGAGTGCTTGGCAGGATCAGGCCACCATTCAGAATTGAGCCCACAGGTACATTTACTCATCTTTGACATTTTAGGTCTTTCAGTGAAGTCAATAGAAAAACTCCCCTTAAACAAAACCACACCCTATTTTAATTAATGGTAGGGAAGTTATAATGTAACTTTGTTTGTTTTGTTAAATACATTAGAAAGGAGACAGGAGCAAAGACAGCTCCTTTGCACCCTATGCAAGGTTATTATGTACAGTGCTCTAATCAGCATTTCGAAAGTGCCTGTCACCATAGCATCTGGGTACTTTTAAAGCATCTTAGCCTTTTTTGCACCCATTGTTAAGCCAATAGTGAGCCAATTAACAAATGAAGCAAGTAAACAGGGTACTTTGCAACTGTTAAAAATGCTAAGGTGATAGTGGCATTAGAAATTCTGAGAGACTAGAGAGGGCAAAACCCAAAAAACAGGCAGTAACACCCCTTCTCCTTTTTTAAATTTTGTTTTATGTTATAATTTTGTAATAAGCATCCAAGGCTAATCATGGACAGGGCACTATCACTGGGAGTCTGCAACTCTGACCTCTGTTGCTGGTTCTGCTGCTGACTTGTTGTCCAGTCTCAGTTGGGGTCTCTAGGCACTATCATTAATAATGATGCTTATTCCACAAAATAAACACTTATTATATAAATAGTACTTATTTTAACTAATAAAACACACACACACTCATACACACCCCTTCTTCTAAGAACTTAGTCTATGGTCCTGATTTCCCAATTTTTTGCCTACATGCACAAGGCTCTCATGCACACCATGTGCACTCTGCCCAGATGCTACATGTTCCAGGATCAGAGCCTAAGGAAGGAATGCAGTACAGTTAATAAACTACAGTCTTAATCCTGCTCTCTCTGTACCCATTCACTGAACAGGAGACTGGAGTGCACAGTGAGTGTAGAAGCACGAGGCCCCTTGAGTCCCATGCAAATGTTATTGTTTTTAGGCTTCACCTGAATTACTACAATCTATACATGGTATCAGACACCTCTGCTGACATCATATTATGTCATCAGGGTCAAACTATTGCAAAATGGCACCAGCTCCCCTTGCATTCAGCAAGAGTTTTGCGTAAATAGACATTGCTCATTATAGAACAGGATAAGGTAAAAGCTATTTCCCTGGGCCTTGTTGATCTGAGGGTGAATCAGGCCAAATACAATGTCAGTGGAACACCCACAGTACAAAACTAACTCTCAGGGAAGTCAATGGAATTGTAAATTCTAGAAATATTATTAACTAGCGAAAATACCCGGCGTTGCTTGGGTCCGTCGGAGGTGGGGAGGGGGCAGAGAGCTGAGCGAGTGCGGGGCCCGTTGGAGGGGGGAGGGGGCAGAGAGCTGAGGGATTCCGGGGTCCGTTGGAGGGGGGAGGGGCAGAGAGCTGAGCGAGTGCGGTGTCTGTTGGAGGGGGTATTATGACATCATAACTATGTCACAGAGAACAGCAGCTGCCCAGCTGATGTGATTGGCCTTTAAATAATTTCACCCCTGGGGGGCGTCAGAGGTGAGATTTGAAAAATTTTCGACTCTTACCCTGATTAGGACCCTAAGACCTATAACTGTACCAAATTTCAAGTCTCTAGCTCAAACGGTGTGGAAGGAGTAAGTGCACGTACATACACGCATACACCATTTGACTTTTATATAGAGAGATATCCTCCTTCCACTGTAAGAAACACTGACACATTGTTTCACAATACAAAGTTAGCTCTGGATCCTGCAAAATCTTGCTCCCAGATGTAGCATGCTGTAGTAAGCATTTGCAGGATTGCAAGCTTATACAGTAATTGCTAGGCTATAAGTTCCTCAAGCACCTGGGACCGTGGGTGAAATCCGGGCTCCAGTGAAGTAAGTGGGGTCAGGATTTCAGCCTGTGTTCCTATTTGTACAGCACCTAGAATGGCGCCCTGATCTTCTGGTTGCTATTGAAAAGTTAATGTTCAATAGCACTTTCTAAATGACATAACTTTGCTTTAAAACTTTTTAAAAAAACCATGGGTGAGGGTGTATGTACACACATGTGCAGGGGAGGTACCAATGATGGTAAAGACACAAGAAATGCTATTAAATTTTCTTTTCTTTTTTTTAAATCAAAAACATTTGGTTTTATCTACAGCATGATTTTATTCTATGCTACTCCAGCCCCTAAAGATAAAATTCAGAAATCTTTAGTACAAAAAAATGTTTTTAAGCATTTTAAAATCATATGCGCTCCCACATTTTGTATGCCAGCTTTCAGCCCAACATTATTTAAAACAAATGGGAGTTTAAAACCTCTTAAAATTTGGGTTTATAATAGAAATGCTGACAGACTCTTAATCATAGCACCACTGCCAGCTATTGTCATAATGAAATAGCTGAGTTTTCATAACTATAGAAGCACAATAGTTAAGGTCTGTCAGTGTTTCTATTATAACCCCCAACTTTAAGAGGTTATATCTTGGCAGTTTAGATTGTAGTGAGCTGAAACTTGGAATACAAACTGTCAGACTATACATGAAATTGTTTTACAAATAATTTGGCTAACCAGTTTTTTGTTTTACAAAGCATCACAAAATGTCTTGTAATGGTTTCAGACACTTTTTTTTCTTTTATCCACATCTAGGCTATGAATTTGTTTTCTAACAGAAACATCACAGGCAGTTAGGACTTTGTTTGGAATGAGACTTTATAAAAATTTGTACTGGCCTCAGAGTATAGGTATAAGTTAAAACGGTGATACCATCAAAGGGGTTATTGTGAATGCATACATGCATTTATACCTTCAGATGTACATACAGAAGGAGGGAATTAATGTGAAAGAGAAATCTTAGTTATATCTATCACAAAAGGGAGACTTCTAAACATGCTGGATAAAGAATGTAAGTGACTTGCATAAGAGGAAATGAAATCTCATAAAACTTATCCACTTTGTACATCAATTACATTGTGCTATATTCCAAGGATAGCATCTCTCAGACCAATTTATAACAAAGTGCCAAAGAGGGCAGGTGCTCACTGAGCCAACACTCTGAAATATATTTCTGGCACACGACAATACTGTGAATAGGTCAACTTGATCATCTATGCATATGGCAAGGATAGCGAGGACCAGGGATATATCGCAGACAGCACTGGTCACTTTGTTTATCTATGTTAACAATTTCCCAGAATCTTTTGATCTTCTTGTATTTCCTGAACATATGGAAGGAAGTCCCAGATATACTTTGGCATTAGGACAATCATCATGTGCAGAGCCCAATACCTTTTGGGCATTTTGAAACATTTTTGCAAGGGTTGAGGTATTTGATTTTGAACACTGAGTATACACATAACTTGTAGTGCTTTTTGTTATAAGGAATTTTACTATGAACTACTCACAGTAATATTTTTATTTTTCATTTATAAACCTCTGTCTCCTAGGGTCATTTTTATCTCAGTAATTTCAAATCACTTCAAGCTTAAACTCTACGCACAGATTACTAGTTTTGGTGAAGATTTTTTTTTTAAAACCCTTGTGATAAAGCCAGCTGACAATGAAACTATATATGGACAAGGACTGCCAGACCAAGATAAGATTTTTTTGAAAAATTAGCTGCAAAAATGTAACAACAACATCCTATTCCAGGTCCAGACCATGCAACCTTCAATGCTCGGATCCTCTACTGGAGATTCCCCAGACAATTACAAAATATGGGCCTAACCTTGCGGGCCCGACAGAGGAACATTCCTATAGATTTCAGTGAGAGTTTTGCCCCCAGGTCAAGAGTCAGACTGTAGCTTAGGGTTCTACATTTGTAGCATTTAAAATCTATCCATAATTCTAAAACTAAATATTATAAAATCAATTCCTCCTTTGCTTATCTGCCAAGAGGCGTGATCAGCATGATGGGCCTCTTCTACACCGTTCTTTACCTATTCATGCAACTCCACTTGACATCAGCTCCACCGCTGATCAAGAATAGTATACAGCCCTATCTTTTTTGCCCTGCAAAACTGATAACAACTACTAAGAGCTTGGTCCTTGAGTCATTGTGCACTCAGGCCCCAATTCAGCCGCGTATCTAAGCACATACCTAAGGTGGAGAATGGCTAATGTATGCAAGTATTTTTCTCCATTAGGTTTCTGACTTTAGCTGCTAAATGGGAGGATTTTCCTAACTAGCACACTGTATAGCTAGCACAATTATTACCAACTACTACACAGAAATCTTGCCCAATATAAGAGCAAAACCAGAACCAGAACAGGTACATAAACTGCACCCAAAGTGGGAATGAACAGTAGATCAACTGGTCTTTAAATGTGCAGTGGGTCCAATCTGACGGCATTGACGATCCTTCAGCCTGGCACACCTTGTAACTTTAAGAACAGATAGTAGCAGTAGTAGAAATCCAACGGTACCTAACATCTGACTCCCACATTTCACACATAGGCATTCTGGTAAAAACTGGACTTTACTTACTGGTTCCAATCACAGGATCTGGGTCGGTGTGACAAAGGTGAGACCCCAGTCACATGGAAGGGGTGAGTAACCATTGACAACAATTGTTATACCATTACACCTACTGTTCCATATATGCACTTACTCCTGCTAGAGCATACTAGTAAATCCAAAGGTCAAAGATGGCTAACATAATGGAACAGCACATGGAACTGTTGGCACTGGTCCTGACATCCCCACTCTCCAATTCCAACATGTCCTCCCTTCCCTGTTTCAGAGGACAGAAGGTAGGAGAGCTGAGTCAACACTGAGCAAGACCTGAGCTACCCAGTAAAACATGTGGTGCAATTACTGATCCACCAGATTAATTATCTGCTTACCAGAAATTCTGTGTGAATTGGCCATTCCTAGCCACAAGGAGTAGCCCTGCATGACAACACACGCTCAGGCATGTGGGGGGTTGAGACATAACTAGCTCCTATGGGGAAATAGAGAACCCTGTACTAGTCAGGAGGAAGAAGAGGAGGAACTGATTTTCAACTATTTTGTTTTAAAATATAAATTCATCTGTATCCTCTTCTGCACTAAGGAGCTGGATCTTAAACAGCCTTTTTCAAACTCTTTTGTAGGGTGACAAGAATCACTCAGATACCCCAAGCTCCAAATGCAAGTTTCATCAAACAAAACCCCCACAGTTTTTCAGCTCCACAGGGCGGAGACAAGATTTGAGGACGCCATCTTGTGTACTGTGGAGCCCAGGTCTCAGATGGGGGTGGGGCTCCCTGCGTATCCTTGCACAAATATGTTTGGGTGGCAGGCCAGGGCAAAAGTGTGGCAGGAAAGGATTCCTTCTTCCAATAAACCTTATGGACATACCCCGTGTGGAGGCAGTCTACTTGGGCTTGGTACAGCATGACAAGAGTTTTGGCCATGACCTAGAAAAAACACTTAAGCATGTGCTTATCTTAATGCACCCAAGCAGTACTTATACACTTAAAATTAAGCATGTGTTGGATTGGGGCCTTAGCTCTATATTAATATGCCTTTATTAACCTGATTTTTAAAGCTTAGTGTTTCAGTGATTTAAAATAATATTGTGTTGAAATGTAGAACACAAATGGCCAGCCTCTACATGATTTTATAAAGTGTTAATCTTTAAGGCCACAGTTAGTTTATAGAGTGGCAGAAGAGAAACACACACATTTCTCTGAGTTTAAAATATATTGTGCCAAGATCTAGACCGAAACGAGAGAATTAGTTATAGCTATGAGTTGAGACCTTTCTTCTGTTTTTTTTAAGAAAAGTTTGAAAAAGTAGCTGAAAAGATATTATTCATACTATATAATATTTTTCTGTGCAATATTAACGTCAGCTGTTTTTTATGTACCAAGTTGCATATGAAATAATAGAACGCTTGCAATAATAATTTTAATGTGCCTTTCTATAGTCAGTATAAAATACAGATATATAGCCGAATGTTGCACAGAACGATGTGGCAGCAAAGTATAATATGATTGGTGGTGAATAATGTGATAAGAGCATCTTTCCTTGATCAGTTTGGACGGTTATGCCACCATTTCTTATTGATAGTACATATAATTTTTACAATACAGACAAATTCTGACTGCAGTGAAAAGGATGCCTCAGCCATTAGTCTGAATAAGATTGTATTTGATTCAAATAATACAAAAGTTTACTGCATAATATTACACAGAAAGCTGATGTAAAGCGAGAATAATATGGTTAACAGTGTTACTTACATTCTAACTATTGTTCTGTGAGTAACTGTATCCTAGCATTTAAGAAAGCAACATCAATTAAATACAAACACTACCCTAAATATAATTTTAAAATTTAGATTTCATCAGACTAAAACAAGTAAATTCACGGTTAAGGATGTCACTGTAGGTTTTCGTGGCTGCATTGTATGTAGGTATTGCAGCTTATATAGCAGCATGTACATACCATGGTGAGGGGTGTTATAGAAAAATTTAAGAGAAATATGGAATATATACCACATTTCACCCTCAGTCTTTGACATAACCCCTCACTAAAATCAGAGTGGAGTTTTGTCTTTAAATGGATGGCACATGTGGCCCAGTAAAATCACCCATCCAGTACTCTAAAGCCCCTTGAAAAATACAATAAAAACTGCACCTTAGCACAAGGAAGTGAGGTGAGTTAAAGACCTAATGGCCATGTAATTAATCTATCATCCAGAACTAAAGATGTTTGAACATATGCAGCAATTTAAGTTCTTTCTACAAAGAATGCCAAAAGTGTCTGAGAAACAAGGTGTATCTGAGTCAGCCTAAGTACTCAGAGCCAATAAAAATGAAACTATTCTCTATTGAGACCTAATTAGCTTTTATATTCAAAGTTGTACTGCATACTTGTACCACTGCTTATGAGTGGGACTAAAAAAATATATGTACCGTGGCACTATACTTTTTAAGTGTCTATTGAAGGCATTTTCCATTCTCCAAGGATTGCCTTCTTCCTTAAATGCATACATTCAGCGAATATGGCGAGGCTAATTATTTCCCCCTCAAACGACAAGTGCTTTTCTACAACAATATTCATAGCATCATGGACCGTGGGTCTTCAGCCTTGTAACTTTCAAACTACTCCCTTCGAATCCTAAAATGAAAAAACATTCGGTAAATAAATTTCATGCGATGGACTTTACAAGGAATAGTCTTGTATCAGAGCCGCTGTTCATGTATGATACTGTTTCGGTTTTTTTAAAGGAGGATATATATTTTTCGGTTACCTTTCCTGACTGTAAAGCAATCACAGAAAACTACAGGAGGTACCATAAATATGCAAATTACTGAGAGATAACTGGTTTCAGTGGTTCCGCCTTCAAGTAGTTGGAAACCTGAGCGTGCTGGAGCTCTTCATTCCAAGTAATTTGTATGTTTGTGGTGCCCCCTGCTGCACTCACAAGTTGTCCAGGAAAAGGAGAGCAAAATCTTGAAGCATTCGAACATGGGTAAATATACATATTTTACAGCAGTGTCCACTAGCATTGCTATAGTTAAAGGTCTGCCCATATTTCCACTCTCAGCTCTCTTTTTCAGAGGTTCAGAGCTCAGCTATAAATATTTGCTCTGGGCAAAACCTTAGCAAGGTTTTAGCAGGGGAAGGATTGATTGATTTATCCCTTTTTTATTTACTAATTTTCTTATAAATATCTGGATTTACTCTCTCTCTCTCTATTTGTTCATATATATTATATTATTTTCTTACAAAGTGTAGTATTTCACCTTATACACTAGGTACTAAAAAAACCTGACAGTTTGATATCACCTTTTTCTAATTACAAATCTTTTCGATATCTCCATTTCCTAATGTACTCATCTTAAAGGTTCTCATAGATGTAGTTTAGTATGATGAATGTATCATTATTTTTCTATGTTTACTTATAAAATCTGGCTATATTTGCATATGGATCTATAATCGCATTGCCATGAAAACAAAATATAAAACCCTATATTTTCTCATTCAGATTTTGACTGGTTAATTTTAGTCATTTGCTCCTGTACTGAGGAGAAATTTAAATCAAATATATAATTCATTTTTGAAAATTTACAAACATACATTTGGTGATTTAGAAGTTAAAACATGGAAGAGAAAACATGTTATGACTTTCAGATTATTCCCCCCTCTCTGTTATTACCTTAAAAATGGCTTTGTTTGTCAAAGTGAGTTTTTGCAGGCCAGGCATCCAAAGATGGACTAAGTATTCTAGTATTTTTTAAAAAACATATCTAAATGATGTAACTAAGTTAGAAGTGTTAGGAATTGGCTACAATAGATGGGCACTAACTTTATTACAAATATCTATATTAACATTGTGGTGATTCCATATAATGGAATAACATGATACAATTAAGACCCATGACGGTCTATTGAATACAGCATATGCATGTTAAAAATTGCCTGGAAATGTATTCACGTGACAGAATGTAATGGCTCAGGAGTAGCTCTTACTCTTTATCAAATAATAAAAATTGTTATAGACCAACCTATCATGTCATTGCTCACCAATTTCTATGAAAATGGTTTTATGTTTTTGTTTAAATGCTACAGCAAAGGGGGGAAAGAGAGAGAGAGAATTTAAACCACAAAAACTGTCATTCAGATCCTTACATTTTAAGCCATAAAGGCGCAAGAATGGAAAGAGCAGGCTGGTATTCTATACTTAAGGTGGCTCCCATTTTGCTTCAGTATACCAAAAGTCTCAGAACCATGTGTGATGCTATTCAGTAACCTATTGCAACAGATAGGCACCAGAGAGTCAGTTAAGAGTGACAGCCTGGAATTCCGGCTTTACCTCTTTCCTCATCTCTGTGGGTTTAAGCCTGATAGTCAAGGCTATGTTAGTGTAGCTAGATAGATGGACTTTTCTGGGTGTTGGAGTGATGGTGACAGCATTATCCCTATAGAATGAATTTGAATGATAGATAAGACTCCTAATAGGAATAATTATTACTATTACTTTTCCATTACTGAAAACTTCAGATAAGTTTCCTGAACTATATTTGAGGGATTTTTTCCCATGCTAACTCCAGGGTTGATTGCTGGAAAAGGTTGACTGTTAGAGAAAGAAAACCAGCGCACTACACAGCAGTTGGGAATCGAAGCCCCTCTTTACCAGAACCTCTGCCATATAAATACTGTCACTCACCTTCCAGACACTCAGTACAACCATTCAATCTATTGAATCAAGAGACTGTTTGATCTTATCTGCATCTGTGAGCTGACTGTCAACCTGCTTAGGCTGCATATTAAATCATCTATAGTAGCTGTATCAAGCTGGGATGATCTGTTAATTCTAAATTTATTAACCCTTGGAGTGCAGTCATCATGTTTAATCTAGTGTAGCCAGCATTTATTTTACAAGACTAAATCCTTCTTTAAGATATGGCTGTGCTGTAGGTTAAAGAATCATTAATGTGCAAGACATAATTATAATGGGAAAGAACTCACTTTGATCCTGAAAAGCCATCACTACAATTCCAAACAGACATGGATATGTTGGCTTCAATATAAATGTTGTGTTCCCCTGATTAAATTTTCTTGTGGAGAGAGTTTTGTCTGAGAAAATCACAGGGGAAAAGAATGGCCCCTCAACACCATTTTGGTTGTGCATGTCCCATCAGGATGATTTAATAATCAACCGGACCACACCAGCATGCGCTGCACAAAATGCAGAACTGAAGGGACAGCACCCCAACCATCCTAGCCAACTCAAACTTCTGCAGCCAAGATCAGACTTCAAAGATTTGCAGTAGCCATTAGGACTCCTCTTCCGTCTATTGCATGACTCACTACCAGTGTAGTGTTCTCTCTCTCTATAAACTGCATATGTTAATCTGATTGTTACACACACATCTCCCCCCCCCCCCCCCCCATGTATTATACTGGCACGTTGCTGATGTTATCAACATATTCACGGCTTTTATTTCAAGCACAAACTGCTAGGCATGCTTCCTTTTTTGGTAATCACGTGCCTTATATCTCTCTAATGTAGCCTAATAACAATTTTAGCATTCAGATGAAGCGATTTCATTCTGTGACTGCCTTTCCTATTAGATTTGATTTTGAGAAGCCCCAGTGGGTGCCTCCGAGGCAGAGATCTATCTGTGAGGCTGCAACCGATTCAATAGGCGCCTGGGCTAACCTTGACCTTTCCCTAGACTCTGCTCCATCTGGTGCCAGCCTGTTCCCCCCTCCTCCTTCTCGCTTCATCGTCAACATTGATCAAGGCAGAATCCAGCGCCTCGTTTCCCTCCAAGGGCCGGGCAGTCTCGGAAAGGACAGCACATTTCAATCTATGGAAATGATCAAGCCTCTTATGCAATAATAAACCCACCTAGAGCTTTGTGATTTGAGATTTCATTCACTCCCTTCTCTCCCCCTCCCCTCCCCGCAGCAGGAATGTATGAGCTCGACAACAACGGCTTTCCCCAACACCTGGAAATTATAAAGCCGGCTACTTACACAGATTGAACGCTTCACAATTTGATTTGAGTGGATTTGATTTTTCAACGCACTGGATTTTTTACAATTTAAGATTTAAAAAAAAAATGCGTAAAGAAGCCTGAGCAAACCAGCTTTCAGATGAGGCTCATTTCCCTTACATCAAACACACCCAGAAGCATCGAAACCCATCTGATCACTTCCTCTTTAGAGTAGTTTAAGAGAAAGAGACAGGCGACTGGGGCTGATCCTTTGAATGGATCTTCCTGGACAGCCACTTCTCTCTGTTCCCCACGCCGCCCTCCCAGAGTTCACGGCTATTTTATTTTCTAAAATCACATATTACAGTGATCGTCCTCTCTCCAGCACGCCCCCACCCTCTCCTTGTCTGGATCGGGGCTGGGAGGTGTAAGGGGGGGGGGAGAGAGAAAGGGGAGGGGGAATCACGTGGGCAGCCCACGGACAGCAGCTCAAAGGAAATTGACTGACTGGCCGCTTGGGCGCATTTCAATATATGGAAATGACCAGAGGCTTCTGCCATAAATCAGCGCTCAACACTTTGTCATTTTTCGAGTTCTGCTTCATTTTCTTATTTTCTTCTCCACGCAGCAGCTTGATTTTCTTGCCTTTCCCCATCTCCCCGCGCAAACCTCCCCTCTCTGCTTTTGCCTGGCTGGCCTTTAAGTGGAAACACCCTGTCGATTTCCCCCCCTTTTAGTCTGAAAATAAAAATAGAAATCAAACCGGTGAATGGCGTTTGTTCGGCTGATGTTAGTGGCTGGGTTTCTTTGACATTTCCCCTCTTCATCACGAATGACTCAGTTATATTGTCATGTAGCTAGTAAATCCACAGGGAAAAGGGGGGACCTTCCCTTCCTACAAATGCTTATTGAAGAGTTTACCCTAATACCCTGCAAACTTGAATCCACAGCCCCCATTGTTATATTTTGCAGGGGACGTTCCCTCGAACACATACAGATTTTATCGAGAAGCTTTTTTTTGGGGGGGGGGGGGGAAGAAGAGAGGTGCATTGTGAGCTTCCTTGCAGCTTGGGCTTGTTCTCCAGAAGTCCCTCTTGAATTAGTAGTTTCACTACCCTTGGTGCAAAACAATCAACAGCATAAAAAAGCAGTTACTCTGTGTAACTAATGCAAACGAAGCAGCGTTTCCAGCCTCGAGGTTGGGTGTTTGTTTTTTTTGTTTGTTTGTTTGTTTGTTTTGAATTTCATGTGATTGCAGCTCTTTTAATGTTTCAACTTGGTTTCTGTTTCTTCCTCCTGGCTTTGTGCACAGTAGGTCAGTGGTCATCACTCTATAAAACTCAGAATCTAATTAATTGTATTAAAGGAGAGATTCTGCTTATGCAATATGACAGCTTGTGGAACTAACCCTGTGAGTGACGCTGGGAAATATACATATGATTCAAATTCAGACCTGGTGGAAGCAGGTGCACTCATTTACCCAAGGGCTAAATTTGGCCAGTCATCTAGCTCACTCCCTCTAAAAAACACACCTCTCTATTGGTCCTCCTAGCTAGCACCTTGTTTTTTAATCCAAAATATACTGGGCGTGGTTCTTTTCCCTCTCTGTTTGTTCCGTGCACACTTCTGAGTCTACCAGACTAATCAAAGACACCTTTCTTTAATGATAACTGAGATTTTAATTACAGAGCAATTAGACATCATAAGAATCCAGGTCAAAAGGGCTCCCTGAATTTCCCTTTCACTTGAACAGTGGGTACTGTTATGTTACATATGTTGGCATACATACACCTATATATTTTTCCTTACTATTCTCCTCCCTGAAAATTACATTATTAAATCTAATACAGTACAACTTCCTCAAGATAAAAAAAATTGCAACAGAAGTAATAATATTAAGCTATCTTTGTTTGACAGTCACTTTTGCATTGTGAACTACATTTTTAATAATATCCATAATGGATTTTATGGTTTAGATACATTGTGTATCCGTGTGTTAATATCCCCATGTCCCTTAATTACCAAGACAATGTTTATTTCATTTACAATTAATAACTATGTTTCTTCCTAAGAATTTCAATATAATCACATTCATCTCATACCATTAGTTTTTATATTTTTCCATATTAGAGAGATATAATCTCACACAAATATATATCACATACATCAGGAGCCAGTTATATATTAATTGCTCACCCACACTTTTGGGTGTGCAAGCAATGGAGAAATGAAATGCACAAACAGATGACAGTACATAGGTCTATGACAGACATTATTTAATGAAAAAAAGTGTCTGAAAATATGTTTCTTTTTGTTTTGAAGAAATTTGTTTTGATTTAGGTCTATAGATAGTAAAAAAGGCAGAAACTGTGAATTACACTGAATGTAATTTTGTATCACTTTAGTATTACACTTTCTCTCTGTGATGTTACAAAGATTTAGAAGATTTTCAAAACTTTCAGATCTAAGCTGTCTCATGCAGTCTAAGGTTTGTTTGGAAGACCTGCCAGCACATGCCAGCTAAAAATGAGTGTCAATTAATAATAATAATAAAAAACTTTTCCTTATTTCTACACGCATGTAATTTAACAGGTTTTGAGAAAACCACTGAAGCAGTGGTGAGAATTTTCCAATATACGCAGTACTAACAGTTTTCATTGTAAAACACCAAAGCTTCCCAAAATAGAACAGTTGAATATTTCTTTATTTCCCTCTTTTCCAACCTATGCTTATTATTATACCCTTAAAATAAAGAATATTCATCTCTTACAAAAAACACATTTTGTTCTGCCAAGTAAGCAGCCAGCTGAAACACAGTCTTAAATCTGGACCGTTACAGTTGCTAGGCTATGTGGTTTGTGTCCTCCAGAATTAGAAATATTTTTAAATAAGAAATTGATGACAATTTTTAACAAAACATTTTTAACTACTTCAGACAGATAATTAAACTGTGCTTGTCCTAAGACGACAACAGCATTAGTAAACTCTGGTTTTTCTGTTCTAGTTGGGAAATCGTGTAGCCTCTGTAGAAATTCCTGAGTGTGGTTTGTTTTTTAAAAAAGCATATTGTACTGATTAATAATATGTGAAGTAGCTAAAAAAACCAATTAGAGATATGAATCGCCATCTGTTCAAATGGGGGGAAAATAGAAAGTAACTGAATATATTTTCTCACCTTTTTTTAATAGTAGCATGAACAACATTCCAGAATATTATAAACTTTTAGCTCTATTATATACACTTGTATAGTTCATCTAGTCTTTGGTCAATGCGTTGTCTACATTCTTAAATATATAACTATTTTTCTTTAATACCTACATATGTCCTCTTATAAAACTCCATTCCATTACAGAGTGTGTCCTTTTTAATTTCAGGGATTAAGGATCAGATCCTGCTTCCCAGCTGAAATTCAGTTCACCTCTGTACAGATTGCTAATCCACCATCCATGCTTCACTTAAAACCTCAAAATAAGGTTAAAGTGAAAGTGAAGTGGGACCGTGTGATGGCTCGCCGTGCAGGAGTGAATAATACTAATACCTAGCTCTGACACCGTTCTTATCAGTAGATATCAAAGCACTTTACAAAGGAGATCAGTATCATTATCTCCATTTTTACAGATGGGTAAACAGAGGCACAGAGCAGGGGAGTGACTAGCCCAAAATCACCCAGCAGGCCAGCAACAGAACCAGAAATAAATAGAATCCCGGACTCCTGAGTCCCAATCCAGTGCTCTATCCACTAGATAACACTGCCTGAATGAATGCCACATGCCCGTCACATACCTATAAACTTCCAATGACCTCAGTGAGAGTTTGGGGTGGGCGCACAAAGAAATCTAGGACCAAAGCCTAGAAGGCCTGTGGCTATTGTAGTAGAAATGCTTCCCAGTGCTTAGGTGCTTCGTTTTCTGCTAGGGCTATGGGGATATGAACACATCTTACATCATAAGATGTATCCTGCCAGAGCCATATGAGAGTAATCTGCAGTAGACCATTTGGGGAATATCATTCATCCAGCAATTGCCCCTCCCACTTATCTGGGTTTGCCTCACTAGTACTAGGCATAAAGATGCAAAATAAATACATTTTCTTTCTCTTTCGCTGTACTTTCCTTCTGCTGTTCCCCAGTCCCACCCACCTAATAATCCCAGCGCTTTTTAACTCATTTGTTTTCTGTTTCCTACCCACCAGCTGCTCTGCTCATTTGCCGCAAACACTTTGCTCCTGCCAGGTTCAGGAAGCAAAGCACGCAGGACCTTCAGGAGTGTCACAGGACCATTGCTGAAGACAAGGAAAATAAACAGGCTCTGGAACAGAGGATACAGAGCCAGGACTCGGGTGGGAAGCAATTCAATTTGTCGGGACCAGGAGTACAGAGACAATGCAAAAGCAAGAAGGAGTTGGAAGCACTTAGATGGGGATGAGTGCGACTCATGATGGTTCATTCTCACACCTGAGGTATTTTCCCCTTGTGATTCTCATGTATTTAATGATGTTACTGGAGAGTGACACCATGCCACACATGGGGGAGAGTCTGCATGCGATAGTTTATACTCTCCTTAGTTGTGCTCATCTCCTTGATGTTGCTCTTCTGATGCTTCCACTCTTTAACATTTACTTCCGAATTGCACCACTTAAATAATTAAAAGGGGGGAATGGTTTCCTTTTGGGAGCCAATTCTCTTGGGCCATTGCAGCTGGGTGGGGAACATTACATTTAAATAAGATGTAAGTGAAGAAGGGATCTAAACTGGCACACTGTACAAATGCACAGTCATAAAAATGGGCTTCTTCCTGTCCTCCATGCCCTCAAACTTTTATTTCAAAGAATGTTCCTATCAGGACTGGGAGGTAACAACAAATACCTCGAGATTTATATGCCGCGTACGTGAACTCATTGAGATGGCCGTATCACAGCACACACCTACGAATTCTACACTCCACATCCATATCACACCATAATATTAAGATTCAAAGCACCTGTCCTTCAGAGCTAATAAAAATGAAATACATTAGTGGAATTTTGAGTACTGCAGCTTGACAGCGTATGTCATGTCTTACATATGAAAAAATGATATGACTGAATGATCAAAAAGTAGCTGCACATTTTCATGGCAAAAGATTGTTCTCTTTCAAAGGGCATAATGCATACCTCAGGATGAGGAAAACCCGAACTCTTAAGCTAGTTCTTAAGGCTCCTAAGAGTGCACTATGAAGCAAACCTTCCTGAAAGAACTTACTGATATTCTGAGAAATATTTTTATGAGACTTAAAAAGATTTTTGTTTTACTTTTCGAGTTTTTCAATGTGAAGGCAAAACATGAGCTTTAGGACATAGCATTTAGGACATAGCATGTATTTTGAACAGTCTTTTCCTACTTCAGAAATTGCCACAATACAACAGCTGAGAGGGGTTGCAAGTCCTTTGGAGGACAGGATTAAAATTCAAAATGATCTGGATAAACTGGAGAAATGTCTGAAGTAAATAGGATGAAATCCAATAAGGACAAATGCAAAATACTCCACTTAGGAAGGAACAAACAGTTGCACACATACAAAATGGGAAATGACTGCCTAGGAAGGAGTACTGTGGAGAGGGATCTGTGGGTAATTAATAACGGACCATAAGCTAAATATGAGTCAACAGTGTAACTCTGTTGCAAAAGAAGCAAACATCATTCTGGGATGTATTAGCAGGAGTGTTGTAAGCAAGACACGAGAAGTAGTTCTTCCACTCTACTCCACTCTGATTAGGCCTCAACTGGAGGATTGTGTCCAATTCTGGGTGACACATTTCAGGAAGGATGTGGACCAATTGGAGAGAGTCCAGAGATGAGCAACAAAAATGATTAAAGGTCTAGAAAACATGACCTATGAGGGAAAATTGAAAAAAATAGGTTTGTTTAACTTGGAAAAGAGAAGACCGAGAGAGGACATGATAACAGTTTTCAAGTACATAAAAGGCTGTTACAAGGTGGAGGAAGAAAAATTGTTTTTCTTAACCTCTGAGAATAGGACAAGAAGCAAGGGGCTTAAATTGCAGTAAGGGAGGTTTAGGTTGGACATTAGGGAAAACTTCCTAACTATCAGGGTGGTTAAGCACTGAAATAAATTGCCTAGGGAGGTTTGGAATCTCCATCATTGGAGACTTTTAAGAGCACGTTAGACAAATGCTTATCAGGGATGGTCTAGAAGATAATTAGTCCTGCCACACCACAAGGGCAAGAGACTGGACTAGATGACTTTTTGCCCTCGTGGCAGGACTAATTATCTAGACCATCCAGTCTAGGTCCCTTCCAGTTCTATGATTCTCATACCAGAGCTTACTAGTATTATTGCAATAAGAGTTTGTCAGTATTTCCATTCTGAAGCCTCTAAATTAAGTAACAACAGGCTGGTAAGAGGTTAGGGTTTTTTGTGGGGGATTGGGTGGGAGGTAATCACCATATTCTTTTTTAAATTATAGGAATGTAAAACGAAATGAAAGTTTACTGTCTTTAGATGTTTTTTCTTTATGCTCTTACTAGCAAAATTACCCCGCGTTGCTCGGGGTATTTGTAATTGGAAACTGGGATGTAAAAAGACTACCATGTTTTTTATTAATACAAATTTTGTTCAGTCGTCTCAGCATTGCTCGGGTTCGTTGGAGGGGGGAAGTGAGAGAGAGCTGAGCGAGTGCGGGGTCCGTTGGAGGGGGGTATTATTACATCATAACTATGTCACAGAGAACAGCAGGTTTTAACCTGTTGCCCAGCTGATGTTAATGGGCTTTAAAGAATTTCACCCCTGCGGGGTGTAAGAGGTGAGATTTGAAAAATTTTCGACTCTTACCCTTATTAGGACCCTAAAGCCTATAACTGTACCAAATTTCAAGTCTCTAGCTCAAACGGTGTGGAAGGAGTAAGGGAACATACATACACGCACGCATACACACACACACGCATACACCATTTGACTTTTATATATAGAGATAACTTATAAATGGTGCTCTTCCCTCTGCAAACTGAATGTTTTCAGGTCATTGGTCCACAATACAAACTAATGATTTCAGTGATCATATGTGTGGGGGGGGGGGGGGAGCGAACGGGACACAATTAAAACAGCTGGTTGATTGCTTTAAGAAGTCATGCAGGGCTGCTGCAGATACACAAAACTTCCATGCACAGTGTATCATCAGAATTAAAGACATGTGGGTGCACATGTCCTCCCAGCTGGTTCTCAGACTGTGGTCAGTGAACTACTGGTGGACCATGGAACACTTCTGGGTAGTCTGTGCAACTGCTTCTGCCACAGTGACAAAGCATTCATCAGCCTTGAAGCAATGATACTTCCAGGTGGCTTGACTGAGGCCAAGACATGTAGACTTCTAGAGAAGAAATTCTGAACCAGGCCATTGAACACATCCCATTAAAGTGAAGGTGGTTTCCAGCATGTCCTAATATTACTTTTTCATACAAGGAAGTATTATTGTTGCAACAGAGAAGGCGTTGGGATGGAAGATGTGTATAAGAGACTCTTTACTTTATCAAGTGGTCCACAGCATGAATAAGTCTGAGAACCATGGGACAACTGTGAGTGCTTGCCCAAGCATGGTAGCTGATGTTACAAGATGGGCAGGGAGGCATAAAGGATGGATATTATGGTGTGCATGCATGGCTACAGTATTGACATGATGATGGAGCATAACCTCTCCTTATATGTGCATTCTGAACAGTCCTTCTGTCCTGACAGGAGAGAGTGCGGTGCTTCAAAATGGGTCCACTAAAGATGCCGATGCTTGAATTAGCAATAGATCACAATTGCTCCAAAAAGAGCTGGTACCATTTTAAAGGAAAACCTGTGATTTAAAAGGTCACTAAGGGTATGATACAAATACACTGAAGAGAACACGAGTCTTTCCTTTGACTTCAGTGGGATTTGGATCAAGCCAAAGAAGGACTAGTTATGGGGACTATTAATTAAAAGCCTTTGACTTCTATGTCAGCAGGTCAAATTGAAGGTGAGACCAAACAAAAGCCTGGGGTTTGAAAACCCCCTAACTTCAGATCCGAACTTAAGAGCAGGCCCCACCCCTGTTATTAACCAGGCCCAAACCCCATATCTGAATATATGCAAATCTTAAAGAAAGTCAGTTTGGACCTAAAATTTCTTTGCCCAAATAGCAACTACATGTTGTTGGCATCTGATAGGACTCTTGGGTGTTCTATGCAACATGGCCGGGGATGTCAGTCCAATCCACAGCAGAGAGAAGCCACATTACCAAGCCCACTATCCCAGCTGGTAGCCTTGATGGCAATCTCAGGGAGGAAGCAACTCTTACCTGATCCCTCCAAGACAGGTTGGAGGCACCGTGGGGAGGAGAGATCTGATTTGCTGCAGCTGTGGGAGGGATAAAGAGAGGACATTATTCTCCAGGACTGTCCGTCTGGCACCAATTACAAAAACTCACACACAAAAAATGATAGAAGGAAGAGTCTCTGTAGTATGTGCTTTAAAACTTCTGTAACTACAACAGATACTTCTTCTAAACAGTATGTTCCATGCAGGGAAGCTGAGTTCATGACCCAGGTTCCTTAGCCACCAGAAGCCAGGACTTCATGCAGAGATAACACGTTTATCTCACAGGGGTAAGAACTTCTTGGGGTTCCAATGATTCCTTCGGACTAATCCAGAGGACAAAACAAAGGCTTCTAGAGGAAAAGGTGTCCTGGTCCCCTTTTCATGGAAAGGGAAGCTGGCCTCAGGCACAGTCATTTAGAAGGTAACTCGGAGGGGGAAGGATCTTGAAGGACAAAGCAAGAAGTAGTCTTATCTGACAAGGGGAGGGTTGCAATAGACAGGTCCAAATTTTGAAAGTACACTCCCACTATCCCGAGAGCATGCCCATGGATCAAGGCATACTCATAATCCTAGGTGAGTGTACGTCAGGTATTTTGAGAAAGCTTGTGCAAACTTGTGCAAGAGTGGTTGTGGGCACTTGCACTTTTTACAATGTGGGCTGCAGTAAGATTACGTGCAAGACAGAGTGAGTGAAGAGTGTGTGATATCAAACTTCTCAGTGCTTTTACAATGCCTGGAGAGTATTTTGTTAAACTAGCTTTAAAAAATGTGCCACTGAAACAGCACCAACAGCCAAATACTATCTCAGACTTGTGAGCACACATCACACACATAGGCAATAGCTGATTGTACAAGATAAATGAGAAAGAAAGTCTCATTTGAGATCAGAATTGGGCCCTCTGCAGTCTGGTTTAAAGTGACAAACACCAGAAAAAAACCCCAAAGTTAAATGTGAAACTCCTAAAAAATTTCCACTCTGTTTCCATACTGTTGCTTGTATGGTTCTCTATTTTGAGCCCTAACTATTCCGGTGACAAAGTGGGTGAGGTAATATCTTTTATTGGACCAACCTTTGTTGGTGAGAGAGACAAGCTTTGGATCTTACACAGACCATGTCTATACTACCGAACTTACAGCGGCACAGCTGTACCAATGCAGCCGTGCCCTTGTAAGATCGGTTGTGTAGCCACTCTGTGCTGATGGGAAAGAGCTCTCCTGACAGCATAATAAAACCACCTCAACCAGCGACGTAGCACCACTTATGTCGTCAAAACTTGTCACTCAGGGAGGTGGTTTTTTCACACCCCTGACCGACATAAGTTTTGCCGACATAAGTGGTAGTGTAGACATGGCCACAGAGCCCTTTTTCAGGTTTGGGAAACAGTGTCATAGCTCAATACAGGGTGGAATGGGTTGTTTAGCAAAAGTAGTTAACACATATTTCAAGGCACCTCTCCATTAATAGGAGAGAAATGAGGGGCTGTTAGTGGGTTACAGATTCTTGTATAAGCCATAAATCCAGAGTCTCTACTCAGTTCATGATCTTTAGTGTCTAGCAAAGTTATGAATTTAAACTCCCAGGCTCGTCTTTTGAAAATGTTGTGCAGGTTTCCTTTGAGGGTGAGGATGGACGGGTCAGATATAGAGTGATCGCTCTGTGAAAAGTGTTCACCCACAGGTGACAAGGTGTTTTTGTCTTTTATCATTTTCCTGTGTGAGTTCATTTGAGAGTGTGGTTGAGTCATGCCTACATAGGATGAGTTATAGCCTACATACTTTCAGTCTAAACTCAATTTCCTGGCTTGGATTTCACTTTAAAACAGCACTGGCTGCATTAAGTTGTTGTGTTCTGCTTAATAAACTAGATTCCTACTTAAACTGAAAGGAAGATTCCAAAATGTTTTGCATGTGGCAAAAGGAGTAAGAGAATGATTGCCAGATACCACATCACGTATTTATTTTGCCTTGACAATTATTTTGAAAGAATCCTCTGCTTATGAAAAGTGATTTTCAAAAGACCCGGACCATCAAATAAAGAAGTCTATAAACCCAAGTTTTGTCATTTCCCCTCATTTGGGAGAACGTGGGTGCTTTAGACATTTTTCTTTCACTTACCTAAATGCTACTTGTCTGGGTGAAAAAAAAACCACCCCTCATTCCAAAGGTCATAGGATAAATTCTACATACAACTTTATAATGGTGAGTTTACAAAGTTGAATACTCATCAGCAATTGTAACACTGAGAACCCTCCGCTTTTACCAGCATTTCCAGGCAGCAGCTTAGGGCATGTCTTCACTACCACTTTAAATCGATGTTAACGACGTTAGGTCGAAGTAAACGTGTACCTGTCTTCACATACATGCCCTTAACGTCGATGTAAAGGGCCTTAAAGATCGATCTTGGCACTCCAGCCTAACCAGTGGCATAAGGCTAATCTCGACGTTCCAAGCTCGACCGTGGGCTAGTGAAGACGGAACCCGACATTAATAGCCTCCAGAGGCTGTCCCACAATGCTCCATTCTGACCGCTCTGGACTGCCTCACTACTGCTCCACTGTGACCGCTCTGCACTGCACTCTGAACTCGCTGCTCTGGCCAGGTAGATAAGACCCGGGAACATTTGAATGCCATTTCCTGTTTGGTCAGCGTGGCCAGCTCACCTGAACTGATCAGTCGCCATTCAGAGCAATCAGCACTAGCCGCCATGCAGAGCTCAGCATCACAGGAATCCATGATGAGCTCATCTACCCTGGAAACCAGCCAGAGGAGAAGAGCTCCAGCATGGTCCACTCGTGAGGTGCTGGATCTCATCGCTATCTGGGGAGAGGAATCCGTGATGTTGGAACTACGAAACAACAAACGGAATGCCAACACCTACGGAAGAGTCTCCAAGGCCATGCTGGAAAGGGGCCACAACAGGGACACCACACAGTGCCGCGTGAAAATTAAGGAGCTGCGGCAATCTTTCCAGAAAGCCAAGGAGGCAAACGGGCGATCAGGGGGCGCGCCACGGACATGCAGGTTCTACAATGAACTAAATGCCATAATGGGGGGCGCCCCCACCACCATCGCGCCGGTGTGCGTGGACTCCACCGATGGGATAATCGTCAGGGAGGAGACTGATTCCGAGGAGGACGAGCATGAAGAAGAAAATCTCACGGAGCAGCAGGAGCCCAGCGGAGAACCCTTGTACCCAGAGAGCCAGGAGCTGTTTGTCACCCTGGAGCCAGTACCCTCCCAAGCCTCCCAGGGGGGTAAGTGTTTCTTTTTTAAGGGATTACATGACGCGTGATTTTGTAAAGGAAGCATTTATTAATGAGTAACTTGCCCTAAGGACTTAGCGTGCTTTCATTGCTGGTCAATTTCTACTCAAAGAGTTTGTCAATATACTCCGGGATTGACCATAAGTCCTCCGCGGACATTTCAATGAAGCTCTCCAGGAGGTAGCGATGAATCCAGCGCAGCAGATTTCTGGGGAGAGCTGCCTTATCTGGTCCCCCGTGATAGGACACCAACCCACGCCACGAAAGTAGTAGGTTGTCTGGTATCATTGAGCAGGCTAGCATTGCGGCGTATGGACCAGGACTTTGCATGGACTCAAGGAGCATGCGCTCCCTATCTCTCCGAGAAATTCTCAGCAAAGTGATGTCATTCAGGGTTGCCTGTTTGAGATACGGACTGCAATTAGTCGGGAGATAAAGAGTCCCAGCTGCAAAGTTCTCTTTTCTGCTGAGGACCGACGAACCGAGCACCCCCCCCCCCACGAACGCTGACCGCCGCCTCCCCCCCCCCCAGCCCGTAGCGTTAGCTGGCAGGGAATCCGAGCCGTCTGCACGCGGTCTGAAGAGCCCCAAAAAGACCTTAGCCCTTAGCGAGAGATTTTTTGGCATTTGCTTTGCAGTTTGCGGTTTCAGTGGGAGCCAGCCACGCGGTGGGGGGAAGGGGGCGGGGTTACTCTACAGTATGCAAGCGCCACTTTTAACTTACCATGGCCGGCTGCACGGTGATTTCAGAAGCCGTCTTGGGCTGAGGCACGCATATGTGTCTGAGATGCTCTGAATTTTCTGAGAGCTTGTCAGTCAGTTTTAGGTGTACAACATGACCTTGTACAGAAATCATATCAGGCCTCTGAATACTGAGGTTGCAAATGGAATACTACTCCCATTGTGTACAGTCCGAGACTGCCTCCTAACCTTGAATGTATCTGTCTCATAACTTTCAAACTTTCTTTTCCCACACTTGCCCACAGATGAACAACAAGTATCTCACAACCCCCCTGCCTCCTCATCACGCCGTGCACCGCAGATAAGAAAGCGTAAAAAGAAAACGCGAACGCGCGATGAGATGTTTACTGAACTCGTGGAGAACTCGCGCGCTGAGGCAGCCCGCCAGACGGACTGGAGGGAAAGAATGATAGAGGCAAGGGATCGAGAGATTCAGGCAAGGGATCGAGAGATTCAGGCAAGGGATCGAGAGATTCAGGCAAGGGATCGAGAGAGAGAGGAAAGGAAGCGAGAGAGAGAGGCAAGGGATCGAGAGAGAGAGGCAAGGGATCGAGAGAGAGAGGCAAGGGATCGAGAGAGGCAGGAATGGAGAGCCGCTGAACAAAAGAGGGTAGAACGTGAGGAAAGACGCATGGATGCTTTCCTCCGCATAATGGAGGACCAGAGCGACATGCTGCGATCTCTGGTGGAGCTGCAGCATGACCAAAGACCACCTCTGCAGCCCCTGTGTAACCACCTCCCCCCCTCCCCAACTCCCATAGCTTCCCCACCCAGACGCGGGTTGAGAACACGGGGGGGCAAGCTCCGTGGGCCGCTCCACTCTACCCCACAAGCCAGCAGAAGCAGCAGCAGCAGCAGGCTTACATTCTCAGAACACTTTTGAAAGCTTGCCAACCCCTCCTCTCCACCCCCCCCTCCTTTGCCCGCTCCTCCCCACTGCGACTGCCGGTTTCCCTCCAGGATACCAGGACAGTGATCCCCTGTATTTGTATTTCCGAGTAACCAATAAAGGAACCATGATTTTTCAAACAGTGATTTTATTTTCTCTGCAAGCATGGGGATGGGGGAGGGAAAGCATGGGGAGGGGGGAGGTAAAGCATGGGGAGGGGGGAGGGAAAGAGGGTTCAAGGGCAGGAGGCTTACAGCACAGCAAGGGAGCAGATTCTCAAACGCCATCTCGGGCACTCATAAAACTGTCTTTCAAGGCGTCCCTGAGGCGCAGGGCCTCACGGTGGGCTCTTTTACTTTCCCTGCTGTGTGGCTGCTCATAAGTAGCAGAAAGTAAATTTGCCTCTGCCTCCCAGCCCGCCATAAACGTTTCCCCCTTGCTCTCACAGATATTGTGGAGCACAGAGCAAGCAGCAATAACAATGGGGATATTTCTCTCGCGGATGTCTGAGCGTATCAGTAAGGAACGCCATCTCCCTTTCAAGCGGCCAAATGCACATTCTACGGCCATTCTGCACTTGCTCAGCCTGTAGTTGAACAGCTCCTGACCCCTGTCCAGGGCTCCTGTGTAGGGCTTCATAAGCCAGGGCATTAGGGGGTAGGCTGGGTCCCCAATGATCACGATCGGCATTTCGACCCCCCCCACGGAAATTTTCTGGTCGGGGAAGAAAGTGCCTTGCTGCAGCTGTCTAAAAACCCTAGAGTTCCTGAACACTCGAGCGTCATGAAGCTTTCCCGGCCACCCCACGTACAGGTCGGTGAAACGTCCCTTGTGGTCAACCACTGCTTGCATGACCATTGAGTAATATCCCTTCCGGTTTCTGTACTCGGCGGCCTCGTGGTCCGGTGCCAGGATAGGGATATGAGTCCCATCTATAGCCCCACCACAGTTAGGGAATCCCATGGCGGCAAAGCCATCTATTGTGGCTTGCAGGTTTCCGAGGTTTATAACCCGGTGTAGCAGCCGCTCGACGATTGCCCTGCTTACTTGCATCACAGCAAAGCCCACTGTAGACCTACCCACCCCAAACTGATTCGCGACTGACCGGTAGCTGTCTGGCGTTGCAAGCTTCCAGAGGGCTATCGCCACTCGCTTCTCCACTGTAAGGGCCGCTCTCATTTTGGTATTCCTGCGCTGGAGGGCCGGGGACAGCAAGTCACAAAGTTCCATGAACGTGCCCTTTCGCATGCGGAAGTTTCTGAGCCACTGGGAGTCATCCCAGACCCGCAGCACTATGTGGTCCCACCAGTCTGTGCTTGTTTCCCTGGCCCAGAATCGGCGTTCGATGGCATGAGCCTGCCCCATTGCCACCATTTTTGACAGATTGTCAGTCGCCCTACTTGCAAAAACGGCAGTGTCCCTGTCGTCCCCGCTGTGCACGTCAGTGTCCCTGTCGTCCCCGCTGTGCACGTCAGTGTCCCTGTCGTCCCCGCTGTCCTCGTCCATCTCCTCCTCACTGTCATCGGGTTCCAGAAAGCGCGGTTCTCCCCGGATCGCATTCCTCCTCTGCAGACGGTGCAGCAGGAACTCAGCAACCGTGATCGAGGTCCTCACAACAGCCATTACTGCAGCCGTGGTGTCAGCGGGCTCCATGCTTGCAATGCTATGGCGTTAGTTCGGCGGAGAAAGGGCGCGAATTATGGGATGCCTACCCACAGGGCACCGCTTGTAATGGGGGTGGGCGGCGCGGAAAAAGGGCGCGAAATTTGGAAATGCCTACCCACAATGCTGCACTCGAAATGGTGCCTGCTGGGGGATCAGGGAACTGTGGGATAGGTACCCAGAGTGCAACGCATGTCATGTCGACGCCTGCAAAAGTTTTGCAGACAGACACTGTCGACTTGCTGTGCTTAGCTGTGCGTAGTGAAGACACACAACATCGACTGTATACCGTCGCGTTCACAAGATCGACATAAAGGAAATCGAACTAATGCTGTAGTGAAGACATACCCTTAGACATTGGGGATCTGTAGGTAACAATTGCTCCAGAGATGGCCCTGACTGTGAGTAAACACTTATGAAGGCCTAGACCTGGAGAGTATTTCAGTTTGTTTGTAGCCAGTCATGAACACACAATCATCTATTGAAAGTGTCTGCCTTCAAGTGCAGACAGATGGAGAGCACAGAGGTTAGTACAGCCAGGCCTTGGATTGACCTTTGTAGAGAGAATTAAATTAGTCTGACCTCGCTGTGAGGCCTAAATTATAACCATAGAACCCCAAATAATGCATCTTTAATACACCGCTACTCTCTTTTTTATCAGCTTTCTTACCTTGAGGGTATTTTTCTCACTCACTACTGATGTTAAATTGGAGCTATTTATGTTTGCAGTTTTGACCTTAGTGATCATCACGTCATATTTTTCACAGACAACACGTGTAAAACATATCTGCAAAACAGAGGTGTTTGTTTGCTTGAGCATGAAATAAAAACTGAATAGGAAAAAAGCCCACTTCAACAAAGGGCACTGAATGCAATATTGACTATATCATTCCAACCTTTAGAAGTAAGTAAGGCCACATCACACATGCAGTTTGGGAAACTGAATTGCATCAGGTTAACTAGATTTTTGAAGGCTTAGAAACAGAAACATCTTCTAATGACATATATGTTTATTTCAGAATTCTGGGAATTTTTTTAATACAGGTAAGAGGAGGAGGAAGATGCACATGATACAAGCAACTAAGGTTTGTTTGCACTGATAATGTTTCCATTTTAAAATCCAACTCTCATCTAGTGCAAATCAGCATCTCTGCATTGTTTTCACCAGCTCACTATCTGACCCCATCTTTCAAAGGTTTATTAATAAACTCTAAGCATGCCCCATGAGGAGACTTGGAACACAAGTCTTACTCCAGGAGTGTATCTTTTAAGACACATTTTCAAACACACTTATTCTGGCTATTCTGCATATTTTTAATGTAAAAAATTAACTTCAGGAAATTTGAATTACTCTTTGGCTTTTATGAATCAAAATCAGGATTGTTGGTTTTTTATTTTAAGTACGAGAAGGAGAAGGATGATCCAGTATTTTCAGTGCCAACTTGGGCTCTGGAGACCCAGAGTAAATTCCCTGCTCTGCCACAAACTTCCTGTGTAACATTGGGCAAGTCTCTTTGTCTCTCTGTGTTAGTATTCCCTGTCTGTAAAATGGGACTAATTGTCCCTTCCCACCTCACAAGGGTGTTGTGAGAATAAATCCATTAAAAATTCAGAGGTGCTCTGATACTACGATAATGGGAGTCATACAGTACATTTTAAGTTTATGTATTTCTCAGGTGCCAGACTGATAAATGTCGCTGCATAGCCTGATGTCCTCTGTTTATTCTCAAAACAGGTGTAACATGGGCAGCAGCAACACAAGCTTTCCCACTCTGTCCCACCAACATGCCTCCATTCTGTCCCAGAGGGCCCATTTGGGGGCTAAAAAGAGTCCTCCAGGGCATGGGTGGCAGGTGAACCCCTTTGGGAAGGCTAGACCGCTGACCATGCCCCTTCAGCCCGAGCCCTCCCCCTGCATGCCAGAGCCCCAAACCCTCCTGGTAACAGGAGGAGCCCTGAGGATCCCCCACCCTCACCTGACTGGAGAAGCTCTGCAACCTGCCCACCCAAGTCACACTGAGCCAGCCCCCTCAAGCACCAGTCTGGTCCCAGCCACGCCTGACCTATCCGCTGCCTCCACACACCCCAAGCCGCTAGGCCTTCCCCCCCTCCCCAAAGCTGCCTACACTGGGCCAAGATGACGGGCTCGCCAAGCCGCCAGGCCAAGCCACCGGCCACGTTGAGCACCAGGCTGAGCTGCCCCCTGGATAGGACAAGTCTGCCCTGCAAGTGCCAGACCGAGCCACAGGCCCCTCCAAGTCAGCCACGCCCGGCAAGCCTCCCCACCATACCCAGCCAGGCCCAGTGATACAGAGCCACCTCACTCCTCCACCAGACCCTCCCTCCTACCACTGGCTCACTGCGTTCCCTTCTCACTCTCCCACCCCCAAGGAGGAGGAACACAGCAAGCAGCGGCAGGCAGGCAGACGGTGGGGGCCAAGGGGAAGGGACAGTGCTACCATGGCCCCGTTGTCTGGTGGTGGGTCGGCGGTCGCTGCGTCTATTATACCCACTGCCCATGCTCCAGGATCCAGTAGGTAACTCACTGTTGGGGTCTCTGCTGGTACCAGTCAGTCCATCTAATTTCCCCCCATTTAAACAGACGGCGATTCATATCTCAAATTGTCAATCAGTTCCATCTGTGATGAGGAAATCTGTCCTCTAGGAACAGGACGGAGACCACCAAACACATTTCACATCAGCCACTGCACAGCTCTCAGAAAGTAATGACTTTTGGTAGCTATCTCATAGGCCATATAAAAAGGGTGAAATTCATTTCCATCATAAGATCACTCCATGACGGGATGATGGTCACCATTCTGTGCAATGGCTCAGAGATTGAATCCTTCATCATTCACATCGGTGTAAATCAGGGCTGTGTCATTGTTCCAACACTCTTCTCCATTTACCTTGTCGTGGTCCTGATTCTCATTCGTGATCACCTTCCTGATGGAATCGGCATTGAGTATTGTACGGCTGGCCACGCCTCAAGCTCCAACATCTCCCAACAAAATCTAAGATCACGAGAACTGGCATCACTGACCTTCAATATGCAGATGACTTTGTCATTCTCGCACACACAGAGGCCGACCTGAAAAGTATCCTAAATCTTTTTGCAGATGGCTATCAGAACCTGGGTCTCTCTCTCTCAACAACTGGAAAACCAAGGTACTCTACCAGCCCTCACCTGCACAAACTATTCTTCCTACTCCACAAATCATCATCAGTGGAGAACTCCTAGAAAATGTGGATCATTTTCCATACCTTGACAGCCACCTCTCCCAAACAGCCAGCACTGACACAGAAATTGAATACAGGATCCGCTCTGCCAGCACCTCCCTTGGAAGACTACTCAAACGAGTCTTCAATGATAGGGATCTGCAAACAGGCACTAAGATCTTGGTTTACAAGGCAGTTGTCGTCCCCACCCTTCTATTTGGGTGTGAGAGCTGGGTAACCTACAGATGACATCTCAAGCACCTGGAGTGGTTCCAACAGCGCTGCCTCAGGAGGATTCACAGGATCAGCTAAGAAGACTGACACACTAACATCAGAGTTCTCGCTGCAGCCAACATCAGCAGTGTGGAAGCACAGGTCATGAAACACCTGCTCCGTTGGGCTGGCCATCGTGTACGTATGCCTGACACTCACCTCCCAAAGCAAGCACTCTTCTCTCCGTTAAGTCAGGGAAGAAGGGCTTGCAGAGGGCACTGGAAGCGTTTCAAAGACATATTGAAAGTACACTAGGGTGACTAGATGTCCCAATTTTATAGGGACAGTCCTGATTTTGGGGTCCTTTTCTTATATAGGCTCCTATTCCCTCCTACTTCCCCCGGCCCCATCCTGATTTTTCACATTTGTTGTCTGGTCACCCTAAAGTACACTTTAAAAGGGAAGGCATCAGCCCAACACACTGGGAGGACTCGGTGCACCACATCATACACCACACCATACACCAAACCACAGCTCACTTTGAGGAGAACAGATGTGCTCATGAAACAGAGAAGCAACAAAAGAGGAAAGAAAGGGAACAACAGTCCCGTCAACAACTATGTAATCTTGGGATTACACGTGTCAAATCTGCAGGGCATGAACATCTGACACACTAACATCAGAGTTCAAGTGGCCGAGGAGCCCTGCAGATGTTTCCTTCACCTATTACAATGGAAGTGGTATGGAGTTCAGTCCCCCAGGCCTGTGGACACCTCAAGTTCTGTGCAAACATGGAGGCTCTGCCGGAGACACAGGCCTATCCTGCTGCCCCACCTGCTGGGCAGCTTTTGGAGCTATGCTGTCTGGACTCCCAGCCCCTGAGTGCTCCAGAAGCTCCCATTGGGTTAGTTTCACAGTGCAGAATGTGCGCTGCAGGAAAGCTCTCTCTAAGCTGTATTCAGTTTCCTGCAGATTCCTCAGGCAGTTATAAGAGGCAATGCCATCCCACTCCCCACAGGCAGTTCCCACAGATGACTTTCCATGGGGATCCAGTGAAGGGGTGTGTGGGGGCTGCAGGTGCAGCTTCCCATTCTGTGAAGGCAGGAATAGACCCAAACACCGTGGAGCCCTCTCTGCACAAGGGATCTGAGAGAACGGTTCCTCGCAAGAGAGAAAAGGCTGTGTCCCATAACTACTGTAAGCCAGCAAAGTCCAAAAAAAGTAGATTTGATTTAAACAACAGTGTGGGAGGCTATTAGAACAAATGACAGATTAATAACTGTTAATATAGGTGAGTGATATTCAAAAGATTTGATTCTGTGAGCTGACTTCTGCAGTAGCTTTTTTCCCCGGGACAGTAGCTTTGCATACCATTGTGTGTTTGTCTAGATGTGGATTTACAGGTTATGCTGCAGTCGGGCCCTCTGGTTTTCAGCTCATATCAATATTCACTTGTCAGAACACGCCTGACCAAATTGCAGTCCAGATTAGAAAACATTTATGCCTCAAAATCCCAAACACACAGCTTTCTAGTTCTGTTCTCAGGGCTGAGACTTCATGCCACTCCACCTCACACAGCTTCCTGGTACAAATTTGATTAGAAGCAGCATGAAATGTCATCCGCATGGCCCATGGGAGGTTGGACCCCAAAATAACAGCCAAAAAAAGCAGCCTTTTGATTAAACCTTCAGTTGCCAAAAATATACGTGCACACAAAACACTGCAAGCCAGAAATCCTAAGTATAAGTCTGTCTTGTTCGCATTGAAGTCACTGGGTCTCTTGCTACTGGCTTCAATGGCCGCAGATGCAAGTTCCTTGAGCCCTATTCCTATCTCACACCTGTTTTACATTGATGCAACTCCATTGACTTCTGTGATATTCCTCTGGATTTACATCAGCGTAACAGAGCAGAATCAGGACCTATATATACAGCACAGGAGAAGTTGATCTGTTGAATGGCTAACAAGCATTTTCAAATATTCTAAATATATCCTGTGCTCCCTCCTGAGTTTTCTGGGCTGGAAAGAGCTAAGAGCAGCGTGTCCAACCCTGAGGGGTAGGGAACACTGCTCTGAATGACCCAGAAACACAAACCACGGGCTTCAGAGGGAACCACGTCCAGCTCTATGTAAAAGAATGAGATAGGGGCTTTTGAGTGGGGGATGATCCTGAATGAAACATTCCACTATGCAAACCTCTATAGAAATATACACCCAACTATATATACACACCTAATATGTATACCTAAATATACACTTCACTCCCTTTGGCAAATCTACACTACAGCAGTTGAAATCAATACCTTTCCCAGGGCATTTTGCTTCTTTACCACAGGTTGAGGCCATAAAATTAGTTTGTGTTGATAGTGCTATGGCCAATCTAATGTTATTAGCCAGATTTCTTTTGAAAACAAGGCATAAAATGAGCTAGCAAGAGCTCGTATGGTTTTTGGAGGGTGGTTTTTTGGTTAATTTGGTTTTTGGTTTTGCTTCAGAGACTCAATACAGGGATGGCTGTATTTTCTCAGAGTCCCACTTGTCCACTCCCACTTTTTCCTATCCCAAGTTCAAACCCGGAGTTGAAGTGTATAAAGGGACACACCCCACCCATGTACTTATTGCCTGCACCACCACTGACCTGGACTCTCGCTACACCCCATGGGTGGAGTACCCAAACACACTTATACACGGACGCTTTAAAAAACTCCCACACCCCAATCTGGATCTATGCTGGATATGTGATATGCATGTGCCTTGTAAACCCTGTACCTGTTACCTACAATCGCCCATAACCCCAGCCTGACTCCAGATGTCCAGTACCTTACCTATCAATCTGTGTATGTTTTCATGTTTAACATTAGCTTTAATAAAAAATTTAACCCTGAAAAAATAAATAAATGGGAGGGGGAGGTTCTACAATGCATTTCAAGGATTACCAAGTCAATTATTGAGAGGGTATTTGGAAAGTGACAGAAATAAAAAGAATGAGTCACACATTGCATGCTAGGGCACATCCTATTCAAGCAGTGAGTTAGAATTCTCTCTATGGCATACCCTGTGCATACATGTAGCCTGCAAGCCCACAGCAATTCAAAGTAATATTTTGGTCAGCCAGCATGGACCCAAATGTACAGCAGTTTAAGACCGGGATTGTGGGAGGCAGACATCTGCAGAAACTAGAAAGGCATTGTAGGGCTATTATTTAACATTCTACATATGTGAGATACCGAATGAAAGAATGAGAATTATCTTGAAATCCCTGCTAAATCATGCCCTGTTTTCTCAAGGCAATCTCAAGCTTTAGTAGTTCAGACAGATTCTCTAGCTGACAATTAATATTAATGGGTAGATTTCACAATGTGGCATTATCACACTGTGAGATGGGTGGGCATACCATCTGGGTTTTGGCAGGTATTAGATGTAATCAAAGGGATTACTTGGCTCAGGGAGAAATAGAAAACCTTGGGTTTGTTTTAGTCTCTTTCTTCTTTTGTTTGGATGCAGCTCTAGGTGTGCTTAACTATTTTCCCCTTGTCCTTTGTTTGTTGTGATGAGCATTTCTGAGTTTACATGGGAAACGAGAGGCATATATACCAACCCAATTGCATTAGTTTGATTCTGGAACAATTTATCTGTTGTCCTCTCCCTCTCTTTCTCGGTCCATATCGTCTCGGCATTGATGTTCAGGGTCCCATTTCTAAATGCTTTATGAGGTTAAATAGCGTATTTAAACTCCAAAAGCATTCAAGGGGGTGGGGGAGAGCTTCCAAGTCTAACTGAATTGGGGTTATGGAGAGAATGGGTTTCACATACACATACAAGCAGAGTTAGGTAAGCAGTCATCATTTTTAGTCCTGTTCTTTTTGCACAGCAACTTGTGCCTCAACAAAACTTTCTAGGTGGGGGGAACCACACACACATGGCAGCAAAACACACTGGGGAGGATCAGCAGTGCAATTAGGAGGAGGTTAAGCTTTAAACTTTGCAGGAACTCCATCGATTTGGCAAACCCTTCCTTATTTCTCCAGTCGGCACACCAGCTGATTGTAACTAAGTAATCCTCATCAATCTGCGGTAATGCAGGGCCATGTTTATTGCTGCAGTAGTTAAGTTGTTGTTAATTTTACACTAAACGGTTGTTATGATGATGAATGAGAAGTTGGGGCTGCCACCCAGGGGACTTCAGCCCATGTAGCCAACAAAGGGAGATGAGGAGGGTGGAAACCAAGGAGGCGGCTCTGCAACTTTTTTTGTAGGGTCTAAAATAAAGAAAAAAAGAATTGAAACGATTTTGTGGTTTGTATTTGGGATGAGAGGTGCTGCTATGTAAACGTGAATGTGGTTGGGACCGGATGGTGACGGGGAGTTGAAGACAAGAGTTCCCCCCCACACACACACACAGCCCACCTCGAGTCCACACTGACCCAGGAGAACATGGGCTCCCGAGCACAAATGGATTAACATTATTTCTGCTTCAGAGACCCTGTGCTCTGGATTCCTTTGGACTGAAGGTTAAACACTGTTGTACGCTGCTCCCGGTGGTTAACAAATCCTAAAAACTAATTCCCAGGGCCCGTCAAATAATCCTGTCCAACCCCAGACCCACTTCTCCCCCTCCTGCCCTTCCTCATTTCTCCTCCCCCTCCTGTCCTCCATTTCTCCCCTCCCCTTCTCCATGCCCCCCAACCCCCCCACTTCTTCATGCCCCCCAAACCCCTCCCCTTCTCCATGCCCCCCTCCCCCCCTCCCCCCCCCCCCCATAGCTGTCCCAGCTTGGGGAGCTGGCTGAGCTGATCTGTGTTCTGGGCCCATCCCCCCAGCCTCGCCCAGGCCCAGCGCATGGAGCGCGGCGCGTGACAATGGCTAATGCCTTCCCCGGGGGAGGCTTGACCGCCTCGCCGGGAGAGGGAGGAGGGCAGCAGCCCCCGCTTTTCCAGCGCCGCTGGCTTGGCGTCTGCAGGCAGTTGGCGCCATCGTGAGGACAAACCCCAGTACTGCAGGCGCCGAACCTGTTGACTGCAAAACTCTGCTGCTACTTGGCTGGTTGAGACACTCAGTGAGTGGGAGGGGGAAGGAATTGGGGTAAATCCTTCAAGCGACACAGGAGAGAAACACTCACAAAGAAGCAGACACAATAAGAGGCACAGGTTTCCAAAACAGCTGTTCTCCCATGGAGACACCAACTTGTATTGAGGTGGCAAAATCAGAGCTCTGATCTTTAAAAATCTAGCCCCCAAACTCCCCTGCGGGGGGGGGGGGGGTTGGGTTATTTGGTGTGCAGCAGACATTTAAATAGTACTCTGACCTTTGGGGAGTTTTCCTCTAACAACAAGGACAGCATCAGGATGGGAGGGGGGAATAAATGCTCTCAGAAGCAGAGCCACAGGGAAAGTATTTCTAATGCAAGTTTTTCTGCTGGAATTATACTGGTGAAATTATCCTAAAACTGTGCATCCACACCTCTTTTTTATGCTGATTTAATCTAATTCTCTCACATGAGTCACACCTCTGTGCTTTTTCTGGGCCGATATCCCCATAGTGCAATATTCTGCATTAGACTCAGTGTGTCCAGCGGTGGGGGTGGGGGTTTCTTGCAGCCCATTGTGGAATACCTACTGGAACCTACTGGAATTCTGGGACTTGGCATCAAACTCCCTTTCCCAGTGTAGACAAGCGGAGTTGGTTAGGGCCCAACAAGTAGCTGTAGCAAATCAAAGCCCAGTTCCATAGGGAGAAAGCAAACAAAGCCCAAATTCCTATCACCACCATAGCAGTCCCTCTCCTTTGGAAACCTCATTGGAACTTCACTGCCTGGGGTTCTGCATATGGTGGGGGCTGTTGCTGGGAACGTTTGTATAAGGACCCTGCATAATGTTCATTATCAGTCTGGGTTCGTCCTAACAGATTACTTGGGGCACAGACGGCTTTATGTGTTATGTGCAAGAATATTAAAGCTATCCGTACAGTCTCCCATGCCAGGTTACAAGATTGCTGGAGTGAGAAATAATTGGGATTGTGGCAGTTAAGTTGCATTTCCTTGCATCTCGCAAGTATGGTTACGGGCATGAATGTACAATTTCCCCAGCCATTATCAGTTGTCTGGGTCAGGTGGCATTGCATTTCCATTTTGTGTCAGCCTCAAATTGATCAAAAAGAACAAAATGTGGCAATTTGAGCTGAGAGGCCCCGGGGGGCGGATATAATAACAGAGTCCAGGATTTGCAGAGGTCCCCAATGGGTGTTCAAGGACCAGCTCCCAACTGGTGAAATTTGAGGCCAAAGTCAGAATTTGAGCATTCCGCCTTCCTTCGTGTGTATGTGTGTGCGTGTTTCACTAAAGGCTTGGAAAAAGAAATCCTCTGTTTATCTATGGCAAAGTTACAAAAGAGACAGCAGCAATGCAAGCTTCCCCCATGCAATCCAACCAATACAGTTCAATCAACGCTGACCCAGCGAGAGCTCATGTAAGAATGAAATATTAGCTTTTCCCTGTTAAAGCCACATCCTCTGCTTAAACTACCAACAAGAGCCAAGTGTGGGGATGGTTTTGTGGCTTGGACACTGCACAGTGTCAGAGGTAACAAGTGTCAGTTCTTTGCACCTTGTTTAAACCGGCCTTTGAGCCTCATTAAGCCCATAATTTCTGGTGCCCCTTAATTTGGGAGGAGCCTCAGAGTGTAAAGCTTTAATTCTAAAAAGGTACATTCGTTGCCTTTTTCCTCTCAAAGCCAGCTTTGAAAACATACACTGGCATCACGAGGGTTGAAAATCTGATCCTGGCTTGCCTAAAGATCACAATTGATTCCTAACAGATGCCCAGGCCCACGTCTGGCTTTTGGAGTCTATGAAAATGTCCCTTATTTCTGAGGAGGATTCAAGAACCAGATCAGTTCACAACCATTAAGACAACTGCTGATAGCTCTATGGCCAAGTAAACTCCCTCCCAGCCAGTTGACTTGGTTCCAATGCCTTGCTGCTGGTATGAACTCAATCACCAGGAAGCACAGTTCACTATCATTAGAATCAGTGTAGTCTAGTGGATAAGTTACAGAACAAAGAACTAGGGACTCCTAATCCTGGTTCTAACACCAGCTCCCTCCGTGATAAAGTCTCCAGCAGATATGAAGTTTGATAAGGTACACCAAAAAATATGTAGACTAAATTGCAACTACTTGGCTACTTTGTACTTGTATGCAGAGCCCCATGGTCTGAGGTAAATGCACCATCTTGGGGAGAACACCGGCGGCCTCACAGACACACACGCCCCTATTGCATCAACGAAGGTGTAATTTGCAAGATCCCACTCTAAGGTGCAGCCAGCTGACCATTGGTTTGGTTCCATTTGTCCACTTTCTCTCAGGGGGAGCATCTGACATGCAGACCTTGTGCTCTCTTGAGCCCCAGAGCTGCTGTTGTTATGAATTAGAAGCCCTAGGCGTGGACCAGGTCCCCATTGTGTTAGGTGCTCAAAACGAAGATGGTTCCTGCCTCAAAGAGTTTACAATCTAAGTGATGTAGGCGTCCTGTGCAAAGGGTGAAGTGGAGAATCCTTCCTTCTCTCTTAGGATCTAACCCACTGTAAACAGATAAGCACGTAGTCAGTCCTTGCATTAATAATTGGTAAATAATAAAGTAGTTAAAAACTGGTGGTTCTTCTACTGAACCTGATTGGATCTGTGTTCAGCATTTTTGATTTGCCCTAGTTCAGTTGCTAACCCCAAACGCAATGCAAGGAATGCAGGTCTCTGCTCCGTTTAGGCACTCACCATGTCCTGAACGGCCGCAGAACACATACAGAGCTCCTATTCTAGTTTCCATTGCATCTTTCAAATGTGTTTAGCTGTATGCGATCTACACTGTTTTATTTTGTTATTCAGAAGAGAGGCAGCATGGTCTAGTGGTTAAGTGTTGAGTCAAGATATGGCACTGAATTGCAATACGACTTTGGGCAATTTACTCAATCGTGCAGTGCCTCACTTTTCTGATCAGTAAAATTATTATTCATATTGTTGTCCATGGCAGTTTATGGACATTGCTGTTCATTGGCATTTTGGTGCTGTGGAGACATGTATGAAAATAAGGGGCCCAATTCATGGCTACCCTATGATCATTTTGCACTGGCTAAGTTTCCCCCCAGAAATACCCTCAGTGCCTCAATGCAAGAGCCTCTGGGAAAGGAGACATTTAGTATGTGTCCTGGGTGTTCCTATGCTTCAGGAATTCATTAGCTGCTACAAGGCCCATACTGCCATGACAACTGGAGCACAGGTTAGGTTAGGGTATCATTCATGGCAATTCTGACCTGTGCCCGGGCCAGACTGGCCAATGGCAGCCTTAGGATAGGGGAGCACAAGCTGCCTTTGGTCCCTGCACTGGAGCAGGGAATGAATTGGGGCCGTCCATGCCCCCAAAAGTCTACAGTCCAAATTAGATGGAAGATACAGACAAAGGAAAGGGGAAAGGAAAGCACCATCAAACCAAAGTGATTAAGCAATTATGCTTGGCACACATCTCGTTACTGGGGGTAATACCCCTCTACCTCACATGTATGGATGCTTTTAAAGCTCATCGACATGTGCAGATGGAAGGCCTGCCAGACATGCACAGCACCTGTATTATAAAACATACAGAAAACAGTTCACTGCTAAGTGATTTCAGAAACTAAAGGGCCCGATTCTCCGCTCTCTGTCACCTTGTGTCGTCGTTTACACCTGAGCAGCTGGGAACGGCAGAGCCTTACCCCCACTTTGCACTAGTGTAAATAGCGAATACAGAAGGTGCAAGGCAACAGAGAATCCGGCCCAGCGTGTCTTATCCAGGCTATCTGCCAGTGTCTTACGTTCAATAGCAGCTAAGCCATGGAACAAGGCATAGCAATATAGCCCCGTCACATACTTTCATCTATAGCATTGGTTCTCAAAGTGGGGGTCGCGAGCCCCTGCTGCCAGCAGCTGGCCCCGAACAATGCTGGTGCTGCGGGCTGCTGGCATCCGGCCCCTGCTGCTGCAGGCAGCCCGTGCCCCTGCCGCGGCGGGCTGCCGGCGCCCCCATAAGGCCGGTCCCAGCCGCAGCGGGCTGCTGGTGGCTCCGCGAGCCCGGTGCAGGCCCTGGCTCCTGCTGCGGCCGGCTGCTGGCACTGCCACGTGCCCGACCGGGCCCCAGTCCCTGCAGAGGTGGGCTTCCGGCGCCCACGTGAGCCCGGCCCCTGCCGCGGTGGGCTGCCGGCGCCTCTGTGGGACTGCTGGAACCCCCCCTCACTGGCCTCGGGGGGCTGCTGGAACCCCCCCCCTCAATCCCGACCCCTGCCCTGGGGGGCTGCTGGAACCCCCGCATCCCAGCCCCTGCCACAGTGGGCTGCAGGCATGCCCCTCCCCCCCCACGCCTGACCTCTGGGGGGGCAGTCGTGCTTAGAGGTCCAGTGTGGGAAAGGGGTCACCACTACAAAAAGTTTGAGAACCACTGATCTATAGTATAGACACACAGACAAGAAGGGAAGGGTGTGTAAGTGACCTCTCCGATTATTTAGAAAGGTCCCAGTGTACTTTTGTGCAATTTTCTTCTCACTTCACTTTTCCCTCTTTGTCTGAAATGGCAGGTAACGTGGGCAGGAGCGGTGTGCAAATTGATTTGGAGCCGATCGATGACTTGGTGTTCGGCTCTGGCCAGCTGCTGTGTCACTGATTGCCTCCAAATCGATTCACACACCATTCCTGCTCAGCACACCTGCCATTTCAGATGGAGAGGGAACAATGAAGTGAGAAGAAAATCATGTATTTGTTAGACACCCTTGCCCTCCCTCTACCTCCACCCTCACCAGAAGCAGAGGGACCTGGAGATCTTTTTCTGTTACTTGTAGAAAGCTCCAGGAGATTAATTAGCAGAAAAAGCAGAGATCATAGACCTCTAGTCATGTGACAAGAACGGCCTACAACAGAGCTCAGGGAGCCAAAGCTGCTGCCTGCAATGGGTCTTCATAACAGAGGTGCAGTAGCAGAAATATGAAGCTGGAGTCTCAGCTGCTCCATTTCCATCAAAGGAACAAGGATGATTTACAACAGCCAAGAATCTGGCCCATGGAGTACATAAGACTCAACTCATCACTGCCTTGCACCTCACCTAATCATTTCCACTTGTGCAGAACGAGTGTACAGCCATTCCCGTGTGGTAGCGTTTTACACTTACCTTGTAACAGTGTTGGTGACAACACAAGACAAAAGACAGTGGAGTCTCAAGCCCACAGTTTGCATACGTGTTGTCCAAGAGTCTATCTAATATATCCTATTGTATCTCAGAAAGGAGTTGCAGATAGGGTGCTCAAACAGCAAATGTGAAAAATCGGGACATGGGATGGCGGGTAATAGAAGCCCCTTTAGGAAAGAAGACCCAAAAATCAGGACTGTCCGCCTCTGAGACTGCTTACACTGATCCTGATCTGCAAACTCTGGAGAGGTCACAGGCCATTCACCTATCTTGTTTCAATGCTCTTTTCCTGCTGCTGGTGCATCCCGTGAGCAGTAGCTTTTAAGTGCACCCTCAAATCCTGAATTAAGGAAGATTATCTAAAAAAAACCATCCCCGCTCATTGTCAGTGCTTGTTTTTGCAAATTCACAATAGTACATAGACTGTATTTTGCGCTGTACATTTTCAAAGTACTGAACAAACATTGGGTAATATGTTCAAAAGCATCTACATTACTTAGGAGCCTAAACCACATTTTCATAAGTAATCTGGGAATAAATTAGGAGCCTAAATCCCACTGACTTTAAATAAGATTTAGGTTGCTAAGTGCCTTCAGCCAAGATTTTTAAAGGTATTTAAGCACTTAACTCCCTTCAATTCACTTTTGAAAATGGGACCTAGGAGTCTGAGTCAGTTGGGTGCTTCTGAACATTTTACATCAATTCATTTCCACAACATCCCTGGAAAAACAGACAGACATAAAGGGCAACATTTTCAGATACGTTTGCTAATTGTGTGTGCCTCAGTTTTCAGGTTTCCAACTTGAGATGCTTTGTCTTTGATTTTCAGGGTGTGTTCAAGATTTCTAGCAAGCTACAGACCTATGAAAATTAGACCCAGGGAGCCATTTTTCCAAGGTACGAGTATCCACAATTGGGAGCTGTATTTTCCACACAGCTCAGCTCCCATCTCAGCACCTAAATGAAGTGGCCAGATTTTCAACATTGCCAGTAACCAATAGAACCATGGAAACTGCAGGGTGCTGAGTGGTTTTACAAATCCAGGCACTTATATAGGTGTCTAAATTGGAGCTACTGGGTGCTGCTGAACTCTTTTGAAAATGGATACCCCAAAAATGGAGGTGGCCAAACTTAGTAGATGCTTCTGAAAAGCTGGCAAGGCTGCAGTACAGCTTGAATTAGAATACTGTACCAGAATAGATGACTTCAAGCCCTGCCTTGCAGTCCCCTAACCCATGTAAGACAGCTCTTCTGGTGAGCTTCTATACTCCAAAAGGCATAGGAAAAGTTCACTCCGCAAACAAGCTGTTACGTATTGCTTTGGCTTTTGGTAGGTCTGCTTGCTGTTGTCATATTGGACAAGTCTCTTGTCTGCCCATGAGAGCTTTAGTGTCAGAAATGCAGCCAGCAGGCAAGAATGCCAATGAAAAGAATGACTTTTGGGGAGTCACACAGGCTCATAGATGGAATGGATGGTTTCAGACTCTTTTTAGAAGATGGCCGGTTGACACATGTGTTTGGAGGTCAGTAGGATTTCTCTCTGGCCCTGCCTTCAGTCCCTTTCCTCATTGCTCTGCTCATTTCACGCCACTCTTTTAAATCTCTTCAGCCGCTTCCCCTTTTCACCACATCAATTACAAGCTTCTTGTCTTCAGCTTCAAGGCCCATCACAACCTCACCCCTCACGACTTATCCACATTTGTCTCTTATGATATCACCCCAGCCTCCTCAGCTCTAACATTGGTACCAGCCTTGTCCTTGCATTTATCAGCATCACACAAATGTCCCACACCACCTTCTTCTTCACTACCCCATGTGCATGGAATGCCCTCCTGAAACAGATCAGTAAGGCACTGTTCTATGCTCCTTCATATTCTTCCTCCAGACCTAGTTTTTCTGTGATGACTGCTAGAAACTGGGCAACTAATAATGAACAGAATGTTGGCATGTTGGGTCAGCTGATATGTATCAATTTAATTTTTAAAATTAAAGGACAAGCCTTTCAACAGTGATTAGTGAGTCAGGGCATCTCAGGTTTTGGGGTGACCAGCTTGAGAAATGTGCTGAAATGTGAGAAATGTGCTACTTTAAGATATCTCTAGCTGGGCACCCCAAAACTGATGCACTCAGAATCACTGTTGAAAAACCAAAGCTATAAGATATTTTTAAAAGTATAGACTGTATACAAATTGTACTTATTTTGAGTGGATTCTTTTCCTCCACCCCTTGTTATGATGCTTATGTCTTAGGCCCTGATTCCACAAACATTTAAGCATATACTTAGCTTTATGTTTGAGATAAGCCCTATTGAACCAAGTGTAAAGTTGAGCAGACGTGTTTGGAGGGTTGGAACATTAGCTATTAAGCAATTTGGGACAGAGGCTCTGTCTTATGTGTGTGAGCAGTGCCTAGCACATTGTGGGTGCTATTGGAACACAATAAATAATTAAGAATTAGGCACACTCTGAGAGCTTAACAAACAAATAATAATTCCTAACGATCAACATTATCTTTATGGTTCTCAAAAATGGGTTGTGGACTCAAGATTTCAGCCTTCACAAAATTCCCATGTATGTGTAAGCTTTGAAAGGCTTTACTCTTTCAAGACAATTCTTCCCCTGGGTTTTCTTTGAGCTTTGTGGATGGCAGCAGGGGAGCGGCCAGAAGAGACTGACACGCAGCAGCCATTTTGGAAGGAGGTTGACAGACTCTGAGGGTATGATTAGACTACCGATTGTAGCGCGTTTTTTTATAGCGCTTCCCTATTTAGCGCAACAGGTGTTGCGCTAGAGGCTGTGCCAAAGAATGAACACATTTGCAGCGCTTCTGGCGGCAGTGAGAGTACCGCGATAGGGCAGGTATCCCACAGAGCACCTCTTCTGAAATCTGGCACAGTGCCTTGTGGGGAAGGGGGCGTTTTTTGCGGCCATTCTGCATCCGGTTAAAACTCCTGTGATGCTTTCTTTTCTCTCTTCTCTCCTCTTAGGGCTTGTCCTCACTAGCAGGGGGGATCGACGGCAGATACGCAACTTCAGCTAGGTGAATCACGTAGCTGAAGTTTGTGTATCTGTCTAATTATAGCTTCATCACAGAGGCATGGCAAGGCTCAGCTAATGACAGCGGCGGGGACCCGGCAGCCCTGCCGCCAGCAGCGGCAAGGACCCGGGACAGCGGCAGGGACCCGGCAGCCCGCCCGCCCACAATGGGGCCAGTTTTTCAAATTTTCAAAGGAATGTGGGGGAGGGTCTGACGTGGGGTCACCTGAGGATGGACAGAAGAGTTTTAAATGCTGGCCAGAGAGGATGTAATGGGAATTCTGGGCCAGGATGCTGGAGGCTCATTGTAACGCAATGGGTGTGCACATTCCCAACCTTGTGCTACAACGCTAGCGCTAAAAGCCTTCTGCCTCTCGAAAAGGTGGTTTAACAATAGCACATTATTTGTGGAGTAAATGCCTTTCAAGTGTGTAGGGTCCGATAATTATAGCGCTAATGGAGGGTTCTAGCACTGCAAAGCGCCAGTCTAACCAAACCCTGACAGAAAGACCCTGAGGAATTCTGACACAAAGGGTTGACTGGGGGCCTAAGGGTTCTGTTTCCAGTAGGCAGAGCCATCCTTAGGATTTATGGGACCTATGCAGTATTATTAAACTGGTGCCCCTATGCCTGGTGGCCCCACCCTTTCCCTACTATCTCCTTCCTCTGCCCCAGCCTGCTCACCCTCTTCCATTGGTAAGGTCTCATCTGGAGTACTGTGTCCAGTTTTGGGGCCCACACTACAAGAAGGATGTGGAATAATTGGAAAGAGTCCAGAGAAGGGAAACAAAAATGTTTAGGGGCCTGGAGCGCATGACTTATGAGGAGAGGCTGAGAGAACTGGGATTGTTCAGTCTACAGAAGAGAAGACTGAGGGGAGTTTTGATAGCTTCTTTCAACTACCTGAAAGGGGGTTCTAAAGAGGATGGCTCTAGACTGTTCTCAGTGGTACCAGATGATGGAACAAGGAGTAATGGTCTCACGTTGCAGTGGGGGAAGTTTAGGTTGGATATTAGGAAAAGCTTTTTCACTAGGAGGGTGGTGAAACATTGGAATGAGTTACCTAGGTTGGTGGTAGAATCTCCTTTCTTAGAAGTTTTTAAGGTCAGGCTTGACAAAGCCCTGGCTGGGATGATTTAGTTGGGGATTGGTCCTGCTTTGAGCAGGGGGTTGGACTAGATGACCTCCTGAGGTCTCTTCCATTCTACGATTCTATGATTCCAGGCAAATCCCCGAACCCGAATGAAGCAAATGACATTTGAAAAAAATACTCTTCTGCAATTTCTTTCTAAAGAAAATGGAGCACGTTTTCCATTGCATGCCAGAAGAAGACTGGACATGCAGAAAATACCTATTTAAAGGCACTAAACTTGGGAATAAAAAACTGTCAGTCACAGGTTTTTTGATATACCCTGAAGTTTGTCAGAGATTTATTTGCAAAAACTTCGTAGTAAGGGCAAGTCAGCTGTCTTGCTGAATACCATACAACATTAAATATTATGGAATACATGACACAGCTCTTCTCTGTTTTACATTTTCTTAATCAGTATTTCTAAGCTGATTTTATATTTTAAATGTACTCTTAAGCCTTCATAAAGTAATCATTCCAGATTACTACATGTTTAACTCACTGAAACAAAGACATTATTTTAAATTAATCAGTCACAGAGGTTTAGTGCGTTCATAACAATTTTCATTGCTTTTAAAAAAAGGGAACACTAATTTACTGTGTGTGATCTCCATAACAATAGACATGTTTATGAAATTTCACCAACTTTAAAAAATATGTTTCCAAATATTTTAGGCATAACAAAGGATTTTATATCTTACTAAGGTACTGATTTTGCTAGAGGGTTTTCTTAAAACTAGTTAATCAAACAGTCAGCAGTAAAGAAAGGGAAACGCTTTTGTCCAGCTATCTGGCAGGAAAGGGATGTGGTCTCTTTAAGGGTTTTTTAGAGATGTGATTTGATCATCTTCAGTAAGACTTTAATGAAATATTTTAAAGCAAAATTTAAACTAAGGTCTTGTAGCTGAACATGTTCTGAGTAAATATTACAGTAATGCACAAGTGTTTTTGACAGTAAATTCAGAAGCTGACAGTATATCCCTGGGAGTTGGCAAATGACTGTTAGCACTTGAATGGCTCTTTAACAGTTTCAATTTTGTGCTAATAGGTCTGGCAGCCTGGAAGGCTTTTTCACTTTTAAGTTACTAGATCTCATCCGGAGTAAGGGTCACCTGGCCGCAAGGGCTAGCTGTGGGAGGCTGAAGGAAGGATCAGAACAGGGATAGGAAGAAGCAGAGGGTGGACACTAAGACCCAGGGGTGCCCCAAATTTTTGGGTGCCCTATGCAGCTGCGTATACTGCGTATGCCTAAGGACGGCCCTGCCAGTGGGGTACCACAGTGCACAGGTACCGGCTTCCTCCTTGCCCCAGAGCTGCTCAACCCTCGCTCTGCCCCAGGATCTGCCCCCCACTGTACCCCTTCCCTCAAGCCTCCACCCGGTCTCTTCCGGCTACTTCTTCCCACCCAGTTCCGCCTCCTCCCCATAGCACCTTCTGCAATCTGCAGAACAGCTGATTGTGGCAGGTGGGAGGCGCTGGGAGGGAGGGAGAGGAGTTGATCATCAGGAGGTGCTGTGGGGCAGGGGGAGGAGCTGTCAGCCAGTGGGTGCTTAGTCCTGGAGCACTATGCATAACAAATGGACGGGGCACCAGACCCTGCCTGCAAAATCTCAGACGTATCTCCAATGTTACAATAATAAACATCCCCACACAACATACTTTTCCCATGGATCCCACACATGCCTATCACACCGTGTGGTTTACCTCAATGCCCCCAGAACAATTACATGGGTAAAACCAGGCAATCTCTACACTTTCGAATGAACTCACACAGGAAAATGATAAAAGACAAAAACACCCTATCACCTGTGGTGACCATGTTTCACAAACCGATCCCTCCCGATCTGATGTATCAGTCCTCATCCTCAAAGGGAACCTGCACAACACTTTCAAAAGACGAACTTGGGAGCTTAAATTCATTGCTCTGCTAGATACATCATGGAGTGAACAGAGACACTTGATTTATGGTTTATTACAACTATCTGTAACACACTAAATCCTCTTTTTGTCCTGCGACTTCAGAAGTGTTAATGGACCACTCCACCTCAAATGGTCCCTTACAATATGTGCTAACAACTTGTCATAACCATACAGCGAAGGGTTGCCTAGAATTCCCCCCTACCTGTGAGGGGTTAAGAAGCTCAAATAACCTGGCTGGCACCTGACCAACTACTTATCCTAACTAATCTGTGCCACCTTGTATTTAGCCATGGTATCTGAGTATCTTTCCCAGACCTGCAGAAGAGCTGCAATGTGTGGCTCGAAAGCTTGTCTCGCTCTCTCCAGCAGAAGTTGGTCCAATAAGAGTTATTACCTCACCCACCTTTTCTCTGTCATTTTATTGAGATTCATGCTTGTGGGTATTATATGTTAATGTAAATTTTATTTTTAAAAGATATTTAGTCCAGCCAACTGAGAAACATTTCACTTCATCTACAAACATCCTACATGCTTTATACTAGACTTTGGATTTAGTTAGTATGTGTGATAATTAATGTATTGGTTCAGCAGTATTTTTGTTATGCACTCCACAGAAGAGCCATTAATACTGTGTGATGTTCCAAGAACTGCTTTCTAGGTGTTGTTTTTTTGCTTCCGGTACTAGATAGGAGATAGTCCTTCCAAAATGAAACAAAAGTATCTTTCCAAAATTATTTGGAATTTTAATGTTGTAACAGAAAATAGATCCCTTTTTAAAATTATTAATCCCATCAAATAAAGTTGTTTTGAGTTTATGTTGACTTGAGTTCAAAACAAGGTTCAGAGTGAAAAAAGCCCATTTGATGCAACAGAAGAAAGCAAATCCGGCATGCTGGATTGGGAAGACTTGTTAAACAGAAGGAGCTGGCTATCTCCTAAAGGAGACGAGGATCATCAAAAGTATCTCCCTGCTTTTTTTCTGAGTCTAGAGAGGAGGAGAGCCTGGTGGACTGGCAACCTCCACAACCAGCACTCTCTTGCACAATCCTGCTACCTTCAGGAAAAGGAAACAGGCTGCCAGCAATCTCTGCCCTGGTGGCTCTGTCTACCTCCTGTGCATCTTGTAATATGTAGATTTAGAATGTAATGGGACATCAACAAGAAGTTCCTGTGCACTCCTACTTTTGTTGTGAAGACAGTAAGACAGAGCTGTCTGTAGTGATGAAGGCGGTCTCTCAGAAGGGAAAGGAATCATGGGAGGACTTTCAGAAAGCTTGTTGAAAAACAGCATGCACCAGAAATCAGTTTTGTTTTGAGCAAAAAAAAGACAACATTTTAGTTTTAACATTAGCGTGGACCTGAGTTTTCATTTGTTAATTTTAAAAAACAATAAAATTGTATAATGTAGAAATCTCCCTATCTATTGACATGTCTTTATGTCTACCACATATCTATTTGTCTCTATGAAGCCAGATCTATGCACAGACATTGTACTGCTTTAATGAAACGAGTATAGTTAAAGTGGTGGTTGTACTGATATCAGTTCAGCTATCCTGTAGGAAAGGGGAATAAGCTATATTAGTATAGGGTGCCTCCATCTAGGTATGGGTGCCTCCATCTAGGTATAGCTGCATCCACACAAAGGGTTTTCTCTATTTAACAATTTTGGTAGAAAAATCACCACACTAACCAAAAAATTAAACCAGTATAAAATCTTTGCAGATCAGGCCTCAGAAATGAGCAAATTAGAAAAAATAATTTGCTCAATGAATTTAGCCCTTTTCTGCTTGTAGAATGCCAATGAGCAATTGCAATTTCCTTGAATGTATTCATCATTCAACTTAACAATGATTTTTTGTTAGTTTTCTTCCTCCATGTACTGATCATGGACAGTTTACTCTAAGTATTTGATACTTTATGTACTGCTTCTACATAGCACTTAGATTATGCTTTCCATTTTCAAAATAACGTGCACACAGTGATTAGGAATTGCTCAATATTTGAAATTGATGGTTAGCTCTCATTGGGCAGATACATCACATGGTATTTTTCTATTCCCTCAATGAATTAGAGTAAATGATAGGGCTTGAATGATGTCAATTGCTAAAAGTTATGTACATGATTAAGTATGCCGTTGAACTGGCACCCATATGAGCACACGTATGGCTATTTTGTCCATATATCTTCTCTTATATGGCCTTGTCACCATAATATTTGAGTGCCTTTTACCACAAAATATCCATTTTTCATCCTCAAACATTAGAGACAAGAGCACAAGGAATCCACAGTATACAACCAGGTCATTCTTTTCTTTCAACACACTTTTCAAATTTGGAAACCTAAAGTTGAGCACTCAGATTTGCATATAGGCACCTAGCACATATTTGATTTCCCAAGTGCTCATTCGTGCCTGAAATGCAAGATTTGAGGCATCTCTTTTAGAAAACCAGATTTAAAAATTAAACCCATAGCATCCGACAAAAATGTTCATGTCACCACAGGCTACATACATGTTAATAAGGTACACAAACTTTTTTTAAAAATCTGAAAATTAGGAACAGATGTCGGAGTGCAAAGAACAGAAGCATGAGAGATCCTGCCACAGTATATTTCCTAACATAATACAACTACAAACATATGTAATGAAACTGCTAGCTTATTACTGGTTCCCATTCTTGTCCTCATGAATGATCTGGAGGGAAAAAGGTGGGCCACATGACATTTTGGACATTTTAGATCAGCAGAGACTAGAAGGGGAAGTGTCCTCCCAGAAGCACAGAGAATCAGCAACAGGGAGAGAGGCACATAGCTTGTGTCTTGAGCACTATGTTGAAGGCAGTAGCTTGGAAGCTGGCCATGAAAGGGAGTCAGGCAGCAGGCCCCAACAGATGGCCTCAAATAGAGCCAGGACATCTGGAGCTAGGAGGAGCAGCTCTTAAAGAGCTTGGGGAAGCAGATGACAAGAGCTTCATAGTCTGATCTGGAGTTGGAGAGCTAACAGCAGAAGTAAAATCCTATCTGACTGAAGCCTGTGCACAAGACAAGCTGCCTTACCAACCACAATGTGGAAACGACCCTAACATGATGACCAGGTGATGTCCAGACAGCTGGAGGTGGAGCAAGACTAGGCCGGAGAGACCAAGAATCTAAGATTATTTTCATCGGAAGTGTCAAACTCATACCCAGTGGAACAAATTCAGCCTGTGTGACATATTTTGGGGCCTGTCTGGTGTATTCAGATTCTGTAGCTTCTCAACTATTTAAAAAAAAAAAAAGTTTCCAGGTCTCATGAATGTAAAGAAAAGCTTCTAAACAGGAGCAGAGTGTAAACCAATGCTGCGATGTCGAGCTGAGTGACACACAACCCGAAGGGAGGATAGTAAACTCCAGCTATTTTGGAATGTTTACACCTAAGCCTAATAAGGATACTTTAAACCTTAACATGAACTATTTCTTTGCTGATCATTTGAGCAGAGGGAGTGGGAAAGCAGTGGCCCCCTCCAGGGGGTGGAATTTGGGATTTGCTATAGGGAAATAAATAGAAGAGGGAAAGAAGCAGAGAAAGGAAGGAAGGAAAGAGATGGGGAACGAATGAAATCAAGTGGGGAAAATGCAGTGGTCCTAAAAAGCAGCATATTTTTCCTACTGAATGCAACAGCAAGGCACTGAACAAGTAGTAAATACCTAGCTGTTTCCTAAAGGCCTTCCTAACTCACCGTTGATCCTTGTGAGCCCCTTCCATTGACATCAATGGCAGTTCCTCTCTGGACTGAGGGGAGAATAGATTCCTTAGTTTATACCCTGCCTCACAGATCATAAGTAAAAATGGAAGTTGATTTTCTCCACTGAATGAGTTTGACACAACTGATTTAGAGAGATCTTGGAGTTACTAAACCCATGGAAATCTGAAGTGTTCTCTTGTTGTGTCCTGTCATTGGACTGCTGCTTGGGTGAAATTCAGAAATGTTCTGTACCTTTCTCTCTAATTGCTAACTAGCAAGACTTCTAGTTAGGATATTTTCACCCTTTCTTTTCTGCTAATTCTAGCCAAAACATCTCCTTCATTTATTAGATGTGTGTGAGTATTTTATGGAAATCCACAAAAGGCTAAAGCCTTGTAGAGTCTATTAATGGCTATTAGCCAGGATGTGTAAGGAATGGTGTCCCTAGCCTCTGTTTTTCAGAGGGTGGTGATGGAGGCCAGGAGAGAGATCACTTGATCGTTATCTGTTAGGTTCACTCACCACTCTGGGGCACCTGCCATTGGCCATTGTCAGTAGACAGGATACTGGGCTGGATGGACTTTTGGTCTGACCCAGTACAGCCATTCTTATGTTCTTACAGTCTGGAGTGTCTACAATACATGTCTCTGAACTCATGGGGGCACATATCATACTAGCAAACATCTACAAGGGATTGGTGTACCACAGCACTGGCACTGAACTTGAGCAGCTAGCCCTGGTTAAAAAAAGACTTTTTTAAAAAAAACAACATAACCACAGAGAAGACATGGAGGCGGGGGGAGAGGGCAGGGAAAGGGAGGAGAAGGAGAGAAGCACTGTCAGACATATTGAAGAATCATTAGTATGGATCTTTCCATTAAGTTATGTCATTTTTACATTATTTCTTAATTAGACAGTATCAAGGAGGTTTTGCTACTTTTAGCAATCAAGTTAAAAAAGCAAAAAAATAAAACAAAAGCAAATTCAGGTGAAACATGCAATTTACATTCTAAAAACTAAACTATTTTGGGGTTTAGACAGTAAAAATGTAACTATTTTTGCTGTTAATGATATTTATGATTGGAATGAGTTAACGTGCATCATCATTTGCATAATGCAAATTATTCTCCACTATTCAGTGGTCTGAACATGTTCAGGCCTCAGACTGAAGGAGGACTGTTTCATATCTGCATTACTAAGAAGAAGGACCTCCGGGAAACAGAAAATCATCATGTGGACTTTTACAGAATATCTTTCTACCAAAAATTCATTGAGTTTCTTGGAGAAACTATCAAGAAAGTGGGATGGAAATTGGGTTTAAATGGGATTTAGAATTTTACTCTTGGGGTTGTTCATGTTTAACCCTAAAAAGTATGCTCCCAACTAATAATACCTCTGTTCAGAAGATGTGGCAATCATAAATAGTACTAATACTTTGTTATTTTAAACCCACTTCCATCTTAGGATATCAAAGCACTTTGCAAACATTAATGACTTAAGCCTTGAAACATTATTCTCAGCTTTCAGAGAGGGGAATCAACGACAATGTGTCCAACATCACACTGTGTAGTAAAGCAGGAAACAGGACCCAGATCTCTTGATTCCTGTTGCTACCCTGTCGCTTCTTTTCACAGTGAAGTAGTATTAATGTGAACACCTACACAGTCTGGCAAAAGCTGAGCAACATGAGGTAGGGCTGTTCAGTCTGGATTTGCAGTGACAGCAACAAGATGTAGGTCTGATCCCCACTCTCTAGGAATCCAGGGAGGCAGTGGGGGCAGGAAAGTACACAAGAAAATCTAACAGCAAAGGGTAAAGGTCAAACTGAGCGTGACACATAGTTCTGGGGTAGGGAAACTGAAAGATTTTGTGATTCTTGTTTAAAAGCCCACAGAATAGGGAGAACAAACCTATAATTTCAACAAGTTCAGACCTTAAAAAACACACGCACTTCTGGCTTCCTCCAGAGGCTGCTCTTCGAATGTACCCTTCATTGCGATGGCTCCCTGGCAGCTGTGGTATAGTGATCACTCAGAGTTTACGGTGCTTGCAAGAGCTCCGCTTTATTCGGTCTGGTTGGAACAGGCTGTTCTGCTAAGCATAGCAACAAGAGCTTCACAGCACTTCTCCATCTGGGAAGCTCAGTCTTAATGACGCAGCCCTGAAGACCACAGCCCCATTCCACAACAAGCTCCACTCAGCATGCCCACTTCAGCTGCGGGGAGAGCATGACATACAGTCTCAGTGTCTCCCTGGTGACCCAGTCCAACATCTCTCTGTGCCAAAATCTAGCACACCAGCCGTAAAATCCAGGATAGAATCCAAACCTTCAGTCAAATCCATCTCAGTGACTAAGGAACCTCCAGGCTGCATCGCTCTTTTACCTGGACTTCACTCACAAGTGCTGTGTTTGTATTGCCCATGTTTTCCCTCCTAATCTTTCTGGTTTGCCTTATAATTCTTACAAAGCTCACCTAATACACTGAAAAAGTTGTTGGAGCAGACTTTTGTGACCCACTCCCAGTTGTCCTTTTCTTTGGTCCCTGCTTACCTCCTCCTCCTTCATATTTTGTCCTCAACTTCTTTCTAGTCACTGTCACACAGTGCTGCCTCCAAAGGGCAGATCCAGCAGCACCAGCAAAGATAAGCGGTAGCAGTGCCTACAACAAGGGTGGACGATAACAATTGTCAGCCAATTTTATAGATGAAGAGTTGTATAAATGGACTGTCTCGACCGTACTAAAGAGCTGGATATACTGACGTGATAAAAGTGAACCCATTACCTCACTTTTCTGTAATGAGGTAAGCATTATCTTGTGGAAATAAATTCAAATATCTTCATGCAGAGTCAGCCTAATACACGCTATTCCTTATAATTTTCCTTTCAAATAGAACATTTAATTTTATTTTTCAAAGGTAGTAATTAGTAATAAGACTTTCATCAATGTATAGTCTATTTTCCAGCATTGTCTATACTCCAGGATCTCTATTACTGCAGAAAACGTATCTATTTTTACCTCTCATTTCAGGACAGGTGTAGTTGTCACTTAAAGAAATTTAATTAAGATGGATCCATTGTGATTTCAGTGTAGTTTTTGTCTGAGCTTGATAAATTTATCACAGACAGCCTTAACAATACATAACGAGTTATATCTGCACTTTCTGCAAGTGTATGCAATTAATTTCCTATTTGTGAAAGGTAATGGAAAATGAAATATTGTTGCTTTTTTAACGCAGAGGCAGGTGTAATGAATGGGCTCTGGCAAGCAGTAGTCAAAGTATGTTAACCTGCATCTGGAAATCTGGCCTCCCTTCCCACCCCCCTCAACAAGTTTTAGAGCTGAGGATAATTCACTCCTCCCTTTTTGTCTCGTTGATATGGCACACAGCAGCGAAGGGGGGGATTTGTGCTCAGATAAAAAGAGAAGCAGCATCATTCAAACCTTGAACGTCATAGGGTAGATGGTAGGCCCTTCTTGCCAATTTTGTTTACCATCAGCTGGAAGGGTCCCTGCACATCAGTGGTCACAGAAGCCAAGTGTAGGGAGGTTTTTTGTTGGTGTTTTTTTTTTGGGGGGGGGGGAGGGTTGTTGTTTTTAAATGATGCTCCCCTCTCCATCTCCCCCCAGATTCTTCTTCCTCAGTATTCCCAGCAGGGAACCAGATTTTCAACAGAAGTCAGACTGTCGAAAACTAGGTAAAAACCCTGGCTGTGGATGAGGCTACCAACAGCTGCCACTTCCTCCGTAATCCCCCGATTATCTGAGAAGAGGATGCTTCTACCCGGTCCTTCTTCCCAACATATCTTGCTGTGGAGGCCTACAAATCCAGTAGCCCCTTGAACTATATTTCCAGGGAATCCTTCTCAATGAGAGAGGAGCCTTGTGCTATCCACGTCAGGCCTGGGCTTTAGACACAGTCAGAAGCTTGCCCTCTCTCTCAAACGACAAACTGCCACCCTGGGATTATTTCATTGGCTCTGGGGTCTCTGGTGCCCCGGACTCTTTTTTTTTTGCAGTATAACCCCTTGCATAGGGGAGTATAGCCCCAGGGACTTCTTTCCTCAGTCTTAAAAGGCTAATATAACCCTATCAGAATCCTCAACAAAGTTTCCAGCAAAGGATCTCAACCGCCTACTATGTACCTGGATAGAAACCCCCTTGCATGTCCAGATACCAGCACACAGGATATGTGATCTGCTGGAGCAGGGAGGTCAGAGACCTCCCTGGGCCTTTTACGTGGCCAGTGAAGTCCCCTCCCTGGAAACAAATTCCAGCTCACTTTGTTGCCTTCTGGTCTCACCACTGCAATTGAATGGCCTATTATCAACAGCTCCTATGGGGGCAGGGAGGAGAGGAGTCATCCCTTACCTCTTCTTAAGGCAAGCAGCTGTGTTACGCTAGATAGCGTCTCAATGAGGGCATTACAACAGTATGGTTATGTATACGGCCATATTTAGAAATTATGAGAGCTCATTTCCAGGACGTGCTTGAGGAGAGAGGGCTGGAAACATGGAGGAAGAAATAAAACCTGAATGTTTCACTGTCCTGACTTTTTCTCTTTAAGATCATGTGATGGCTGCCCCCTTGGCCAGCACACCAAGGACTGAAGCAGGAACCTCCAGAGCTCCATGCATGAGCTGCTACATCCTGGGCAGAAGAGCCAAGGTCCATGATCAGCTTTGAGGGCAACCTGGACCACACACTTACCAGTAGGTTACACTCGCATACAGAACACGGCATCAGAAGCGAGTCAGCTCCTGAAGGTATGTGAAATCAGAAGGAAAGAGTGGGGGGAGGAAGATGGGGAACACAATAATCATGGCAGTATGATCCCTGATCCCTGTCCCCAAACAGATGGGCACAAAAGGGGGGGGGGGATGTTTGGCACTTGGATGTTCCTTAGGGCACAGTGGGAAAACAACAACATTGCAACAGGAATGAATAAAAAGGGAAGCAAAATAAGAGCAGCCGCACTATTAGCTGTAATTGGCAAGGGCTGCTGTGTGCTCCCGTAGCATCTGGCTAGGTCAGCAGCAGACCAGGAGGACTCGTGTAAAATCACAGCAGTGCTCCACAAGCATTTTCAACCCACAAAAATGTCATATCCAAAAGGTATGTTTTCAATAAGTGTAATCAGAATCTGGAGAAATGGTAGATCAGTATATTGCCAAATGGGGCAAAGTGACTGACTCATTAATATCAAATCTTAACAGATGAACTCATTCAGGCTAGGCTAGTAATAAGGATGAAAGATGTAGGAGCTCAAAGGAGAATGCTCAGGGAGCCCACGCAAACTACCAAGTGCTATAGATGTGCAAAACCAGAGGAAAAAGCTCACAACAACTGCAGAGAATAAAAGTGGCACAGATACAGAGATAATATACCGAGTAACACAAAAAGCATGAAAATACAAGTAAAAGTATACCATGACTAATGCAAAAATTACAAAGCAGAGATAACAAACAACATTCAACCCCTGAGTACTGGGGGGGAAAACGTGATAACAGAAACTGTCATGCCTAAGAGTCAAAATAGGTAGGGCTGGTAGCACCACCTGTTAAGGTTTCTGAACACTTCCCATTATAGTACCTTGCTTTTAGTTGCTTATAACTTTTCCAAACTTTAACTGTTTGGGCTGAAATTGTCCATGCTAGGTGTCTGGCTTGCATTTAATTTGTTTGGAAAATTTCTTATAAAATGAGCCAGCCATTTCTGAGAACAAGGCTATGGAAAACTAGATCATTTTCCCCATGTTAAAAAATTCTGGCAGCCTTTTCTTTGAAAAGTTCTAGTGCCCCAGTATCTTGGAGTAGGGCCTTGAAATTTTGTAGGGAGGTTATCAAAGATGTGTCTTTTGCTGTCCCCATGAAAATCCACCCAATTTGGCCAAATTATAAGCCTTTGAAAAATCATGGAATTTCAGAGTTGGACGAGACCTCAGGAGATCATCTAGTCCAACCCCCTGCTCAAAGCAGGACCAATCCCTATTTTTACCCCATATCCTTAAATGGCCCCCTCAAGGATTGAACTCATAACCCTGGGTTTAGCAGCCCAATGCTCAAACTACTGAGCTATCCCCCCCCCCCAATATCACAGTTTGAATGTGTTCAGAAGAGATTTCCTAGATGTTAGTAGCTAAACACCCTAAAGATTCCATTTGCAGTAGACATGTTCCAACCTAAGCAGGACTTTCTCTGCAATTCCAGCTCTGGGTGCTGTAGGCCGTGATGAGTCCATGTCTTTGCACCTGCACTGAGAACAAGGAGAATGTCTCCCTCGTGCATTCAGTGTCTTTTCTATGGGCCCCTTGGAGGAGGAAGCTGTCTGACTCGAACACAGAGAGGAGAAGAGATGGACAAGAGGGAGTGGGGGAGTAGATTGGGACAAGGAGCACGGGAGCAAAAAGGGAAACGGACTGGAGGCTGTCAAGAGACAGAAAGGGAAACTAGGAGCTGGGGATGGAAGGAGGACTGCTTGGCAAGAAAACAAACTGGGACTTGGAGGGAGACGAGGATGGGAAGTCCACACGGGTGAAAATAGGACTTGCTAGGCAAAGAGACTGGGATGAGAAGCCTGGGGAGTAGAGACTGGGACAGCCTAGGTGATCAGACTGGGACTGGGATGAGGCGCCAAGGTGGGGAAGAGGCTGGAACAGGAACAAATTGAGAGGAGACAGGGCATAACAGGTCACACTTGGGAAAAATGGGCAGAAGGGTTTGTGCCCACTTGAGCACACACCCCTTCAGAACCTTGAATGGAACCCAAGATTCCTGAGTCGCACCATTCCTCTGCTGTCAGCAAACACCTGTGAAACTCACTGGGAAATCTCTCATCCCCCTCTAGTACCGGTCCACATAGGGGATGGCAACCTCACATTGATATGAGTTACTCTATTAACTCACGTGGCAAAAGTCTGTGTGGTGCAGGGGTTCCCAAACTTGGTTCGTGGCTTGTTCAGGGTAAGCTCCTGGCGAGCCACAAGATGTTTTGTTTACCTGGGCATCTGCAGGTACGTCCACTCACAGTCCCCATTGGCTGGGAACGGCGAACCATGGCCACTGGGAAATGTGAGCGGCCGTACCTATGGACACTCAGGTAAATAAAGTGTTTCATGGCCCGCCAGAGGTTTACCCTGAACAAACCATGAACCAAGTTTGGGAACCCCCGGTGTGGTGGATCTAATGGTTCCAAACTTGCTGATGAACCATGTAGGTATAAATATAATGCAACATAATAAAATGTTTGTGTTTTTTAGTTTCTTTTTAAAAAAAACCTAGGAAATTACACGTACAAAAGCTACATTAAAATAACATTATTAAGATTACAAAGTCAAGTACTCAAAAGTTAGGAAATGCCAAAATTAAGGTTGCCTGGTCATTTGTAATTGTAATTTGGCTCCCTTGTATGTATATATTGTGACACAATCTTTAATTACATTATCATATACTATTTTCTCCACAGGACTCCTGTCTCATTCAGTGCCCAGGATGGATCTGCTCTGGGGATGAATCAGTGTTGTGTAGTAAAGCAGACTGTTGACTGTAAGATCACTGCCATATTTGTTGCAGAAGTAGGAAGGTGTGTGGGGAATGAGGCAAGGGCTGGCAGAAAGAGAAAGGATGGTCTTCTGGTTAAGGCAGTTGAATGCTGCCCTGAAGAACTGGATTCTATCCTTGCCTATGCCACACAGTTCCCACGTGATGCAAGTTACTTAAAGTCACAGCATTACAGAGGTGGTCACAAATTGTATGTTCCTCATTTGTCTGGATGTCTGACTTGAGACTCAAAAGTCTGATTTGCAGAACTGCTTGAGCACTCGCAACTGAAGTCATAAGAACATAAAAATGGCCATAATGGGTCAGACCAAAGGTTCACCCAGCCAAATATCCTGTCTACCGACAGTGGCCAATGCCAGGTGCCCTGGAGCGAGTGAACCTAACAGGTAATGATCAAGTGATCTCTCTCCTGCCATCCACCACCCCCCTCTGACAAACAGAGGCTAGGGACACCATTCCTTACACATCCTGGCTAATAAGCATTAATGGACTTAACCTCCAGGAATTTATCCAGTTCTCTTTTAAACCCTGTTATAGACAAACCCTGTTAAAGTCAATGTGCTTTGAACATATAAAGTCCTAAGTACTCTGAAAAATCAGGTCCTAGGCACCTCAAATTGAACATCCAAAATTAGTGGTTACTTTTGACTGTAATTTCTCTGTCTCTCACCTCTCCATCTGTAAAATAGGGATAGCAGCACCCCCTCACCTCACTAGGGTGTTGCAAAGATTAATTAATGTCTGTGAACCATTGTGATGAGCGCCCATGTAGTAGACACATGAGGAAAACAAAAGTGGAGCAGACAATGCACAGTGGCATTCCTGCAGCGAAGCTGATAAAAAGAGGACCAAGACATTTTGAAGGACTGGGATATCTTCTAGGCATGTTGCATCTGGAAATAGACAAAACAATCCAGCCAGTTCAACACCTGCCTCTCAGAGAACCCATTGGATGATGAGAAAAAATAATAATAATGGGAGCAATAAAGCAAATGGGAAAAGAAGGCACCGTTGCTAATGTGACAGAGCCCACAAGCTGGATAAGCAGCGTGGTAGGCAGAGAGAAGTCAGGCAAGCTTCACATTATTGTAGACCAAGCAACTCAAAGAAAGCACTAAAAAGAGAGAGCTCACAATCAAGTGCCTACAATTGAAGGAATATTACCTGACTTGGCAAGAGCAAAAATATTCTCAGTACTCGATGCCAAAGACAGATATTGGCAAGTGCTTCTGGATAAGGAAAGCAGCTACTTCACCACATTCTGGACACCAGCAGGTAGATACTGATGGTTGAGAATGCTGTTTGGACTCAAGCCTGCAGTAGAAATATCCCAATACTGCCAGCTAAACACGCTAGCAGGACTTGAAGGGAACAGCATCATAGATGATGACATTCTGGTGAACAGACACAGTGACAGAATGGCAGAATCACAACCACAACCTCAGCTGCCTGCTAGAAAGAGCCAAGGAAGTACATCTAAAAATAAATAAGAGATGTGGCTGGGAGAATCACTCCTACAAAAGAGAGAGCTGGTAGCTTCGTGTCAAGGTCCCCGTTCCCAACAGAACAAAGATATGCTCAGACTTAAAAGGAGTGTCTTGTAGCTGTGCTTGCATGTGAATAATTTGACCTATATGTTCAAGGATGGGAATCCATTCAAGTGGAAAGTGACCATTAACTACTAGACAACATTTTTAAAAAGCCACTGCTTTCTAGTGGTCCCAAACTGCCTTCAGCCCATGCTACTGAAACTGAAGTTGTAACTTAGACATATGCTACAAGAAAGAGACTGAAATGTACATAACTGACTTCTTGTCTAGAGCAAACTTGTAGCATGAAAATATGGCAACTGAACAAGAAACAGACCCCCAACCTGATAGAAATATGGAAAACACAGAGAAAGCATCAACCAAGCCAGTTATGTGCCAGTTTTAAGAATCTGAGAATAAACTAGACAAGACAGAAACTTACAAGTGTTCACATCCATCTTTCTGTCAAGATGGCCATCCACCAAGGGAGAAGTCGTACCCGATTCTTAAGAATACTGGCACAATTGAGACAAACCGATCCACTCCAAAGGCTGTTTTGGAATATATGCACAAAAATAAGATGACCACCCCCTTTCCAAATGCTTTTGTTGCTCTGCACATATTTCTAACACTTCCTGTAATAGTTGCCAGTGGAGAACGCAGCTTCTCCAAGCTGAAGTTAATAAAAACACAATGACAAGGAGATGCTGGTTGGCCTTGCAACCATCTCAATACAGCATGAGATGGATCTTCAGGAAGCAGTTCAAATCTTTGCAACCAAGAAGGCACAGAAAGCACCATTTTGATTCTTCAAACAGATAAAAATGCCAGTGTTTACTATGCAGACAAGAAAAGTTACATTTGCTGTTCAGGCGTTTGAAAATTAAGTGTTACTTAACGTTTTTGAACAAGGCATTTTAAGTGGTTAGTTCTCCTTTATTGGGGTAGGTAGCAGAGCAATACCATGAGAGGAGCAGAACAGGAAGAAGGCAGAATTGAGACCTTTCAAAATTTTGGCCTAAGCAAGAAAGCATGAGCTCTCCTCCACAGGTGACAAAATGTTGTGGGCCGGCCCTGGCTTGAGGCTCAAGGGCTAGGCAGGATGGTCCCATGGGCCTGATGTGGCCCATGGGCCATAGTTTGCCCACCTCTGCCCTAGATGGAAAGTCAACAGAAAAAAAGCCCAGATGTCTTCCAACATAAAAATGTAGTGGAACTATCAAAATGAAATTAATGCATATGATGGGATTCTATATGAAGGACATTAGGTCATAATAGCACAGTGTGATGGTGAAAATAATGGCTAAACATAACCCACAGTGATTCTCTGAATATAGAATAGTGTTAGAACACAGCCATATAAGACATGGCTTATGCTGATCAGATATGAAGTTCTCATTAAAAATAAGGTATCCAAGTGTGAAATCTGCAGTAAGCACAGAAGTTAAAATGGAAACGAACCACAAAAACCACATGAGATTCATGCTTGCCCTTGGTCCAAGATTGGTACAGAGCTATTAGAATTAAAAAAGAACGATTAACTCTCATTATTGGACCACTACTCATAATTTTTTTCAAACTGAGCTCTTGCACAACACATCAAATAAGATTAAATTCAATCAAAATTTCTCATCTCAAGTCAAAAAGAATACATGCTTTGTTCAATTTGAAGAAATTACGAGACACTTTCTGATCAGGGCAGTCGTTTTGTAAGCAGGTGACATAAGGGCTGATTCCATACACGTACCCAACTTCTCTGCTGCTCACACAATGAGTCATAAGGTGGTCTCCCAGCAGTCCTTAAGGGCTGAGGAGAGAGGGAAATTGCAACAACTTCTGCACTTCAGTCTCGGACCCCAAACTTGAGGCAGCAAGCCCCAAACACCTTCCTGAAACCACTTCTTCTTTTGTGGTAAAACAAAATTTCTGTTTCTCTCTTCCTTCCTCCTTTTCTGGGACAGAGCAAGAGTAAAGTGGGCTGGAAACAGCCATAGTCTTTAAAATGCTTCCTCTTCTACACAGGAGAAAGTAGAGCCTTTAAACTAGCAACAACAACACAGTCTCAAAACAGAGATCCTGTCTTTACTGGCATTTTTTGCACTGTTGTAGCTATGCTGATATAGCTCTACCAGTGCAAATGCCCACAAAATATGTGGTTTGTCCTAATGAGGTTTACCCCAGTAAGCTCCCAGAGTTAGTGGCAACAGGGCAAGCTGCATTTTACCCAGGTACAGTGTGTCTATTAATTACACCAGTGTACTTTCCCCTTGTCTAGACAAGTTTGCAGTCCTTAACAGACTTATGCTGAAGTTAGTTGTGTCATCTTTCTGAGGAGCCTACCATCTCCAATCCAGCCACTGGGATGCTTAGCTACTCCCAGCTCCATGCTTCCTGATCATGATCTTCAGAAAACGTCACCCTCCTTTCATGCATGCTGTGATCTGCAGTGAAACAGTTAACAATCTTGACATTTATATTCTGGATAAGCTTCAGAGTGAATGGCCCATTTGTTTCTCAGAGTTTCAAGTTTCTTTGTTGCCATTGCGGTGTCAATTTACAATCAGTTCACATTTTTAAAGAGCATCTTCAGGAGCATAAGGGCATATGCCAGCAGAGAAGCCAACCACCATTAATGTTAAAAAAAAGAAGAAAAAAAAAAAGAATGCTTAGATTCTGGATCACAAGATGGCGGCCACCAGGGCAGTTCTGCTTATGTACTAAGGCCCTGTATGAAAAATCCTTATTATACTTTGTGACAGAGACCATCTTTCTGTTTTGTGTTTGTACAATGCCTAGCACAATGGCGTTTTGGAGGGCTTCTAGGAGCTATTACTATAAATAACAATACATTTTAAAAAGTTGTACATATCCACTAACCCTCTTTTTGAACTGATAACGGGGTTGTTTTTTTTTCCCTTCCCAAGCTCAACATCTTACATTAAGTGGATAGACTAATGACTCAGCAAATTTCATTTTAAATAATAAGGCATTTTTGAATTATCAGGGTGAAAAAAGATATGGAAATAATCAAACATCTGTTTTATTATTTATATGGCACCATAAGTGTACATGCTTTCCAGAGAAGTACACAAGACATGTTCCTGACCACAAGGATCTTACACTCTAATTCAGACATGCTACTGTGGGAGCTAAGTCACAGAGTATGGGATGGACAAAGGACACAGAAGTGATAGATCATGAGCTTTGCTTTGGCTGCATATACTTCTGAGTTCCTTTTTTGGGAGGGTACCTCATGTTTTTGGTTTTTATTTACACCTCAAGTCATAAAACTTCTACAAATAGGAGGACTGTCATGAAAAGATTGACAGATTCTTAGCTCTAGTAGAACAAAACCTGTCAGTAACAGTCTGTCAGGTAATAAGGGCATTAGGGAGAAGTAGGGGAAATATTTCATTAATTTTTATTTCCACAATTTGTGTGACATTCATCTTCAGGAAGTATGATAAGTTACACAAATACACACAGTTGTCCACCTAAAATTAGTCATTTTGAAACTCACACGCTGCTATGTTACCGCCACAAATATAAAAGAATAATGTTGGCAGAGTGTCAGTGGGTAATATAAGATGTGTTGAGCGCAAACAAAGAAGGTAAGTAATCAAAGTGTTTACGTGACTTGAATAAAAGGGGGGAAATGGCAATTTCATTTCAAATTCATCTAGAACTTTCTCATTAGGCTATGAAACTCACAGGTATTAATCATGAAAATAAATGTTCCTTGCCCTTAGGTACAACAGTTCTTACACAAGAGAAATGACCAATACAACTCTTTCTCTCATGAAATTACTGAAGATGAAATGCATTTTAAAACAATATCCTAGGTGGATTATACATTTAGCTACTTAAAAAGAGACTTTTGTAAGGACCCCCATTTATTATTTTGAAAAGCAATGCTAGTTACTGCCAATAATTAAGCACGGTCCTGTTCATGTCTCACTTATTTTGTAGGCATTGGAGCTGAGGATTATATGGCTAATAGCCAGTCACCCTATTGTTAACTTGAATTTATCTTTGAAAAAGTTTGGATAGCTACGTAATGAATCAGCGGTAATGTCAAATGGTGTCTTTCGGAAAGGTTTGGTGCTTTTTTTATGCTAGTCTATGGGGGTGAGGTGGAAATAAGGAGGAAACACAAGGATTTTATATCTATTATTTTGATTTGGTAATAGGGCTGAGACACTAAGACAAAAGCCCCTATCCTGCAACCATTTACATACATCCTATGTACATGAGTAACACACTGAAACCATAAAGAAGTGGAAAGTTATTTTCAACCCACCAGTTAATGAGGTTTGACTTCAGTTGGAGTACTCACATGTGTAGTGCTAAGCAGCTGTGTATTTGCTGGATTGGGGCAATGGGTTGTTCATGTACTGATTAATGTGCCAGTGCCAACCTCCACCACTGAAGTCCGTGGGACTCCATGCAGACATAGCCTTCCACCTACAGCCTACATGGTGCCTCAGCTTGTCAAAATCTTGAGGGCCAATCTCCTGAATTTTTGGCTGCTGTCCCCATTTCAGGATTGCCAACCTTCAACAATCATGAGTCAGGCCCCGCAAAGATCATGAGGTTTTTTTAAAAAAACAGATTTTTTAAAAAAAAATAATTTTAGATTTTTTAGTTTCTCACTTTGGAGTTATGTGGCAAAAATCAGGCCCCGGTGAAGTCAGTGGCAGAACTCCCATTGACTTCAATGGGTCAGGATTTTATATTTAGGGTATATTTGTGGCATGTTTTCAAGATTTTCTCCTCAATTATGAAGGCAAGAAATGTATTGTTTTTTAAATGAAAACTGAGGTCATCACATAATCCCATGACACCAGGAGCTAGACACTAAATATAGCAAGATTTGTAATGAAATCACAAAAGTTGGTAACAATGCCAGGCTAAAAGTCACTTGACTGTAGTCAAATTAGGCGGAAGTATCATGCATATAAGATACCCAGAACAGTATGCATTTTGCCTTTTTAAAATGTTTTCAAATACATTAGACCAAGTTCTACTTTCATATAATCATAGAACATCAAGGTTGGAAGGGATCTCAGAAGATCATCTAGTCCAACCCCCTGCTAAATCATCCAACAGATTTTTGCCCCATATCCCTAAATGGCCCCCTCAAGGATTGAATTCACAACTCTGGGTTCAGCAGGCCAATGCTCAAACCACAAGACAGATCAACAAAGACCTCAAAAACAAACTACAAGGACTAAACAGCAAAGCCAATGAAAACGCCATGAAGTGTGTACAGATAAGAATTTTCAAGAAAATTAATAGTATTTTAATATTTCCATTGCAGGAAGATAAAACAATTGCTTTGTCTAATAAAACACACCTTAACTCCAAACTCACATATATTTTCTCACATTAAATTAAGCATCCTGCTCATACCCAACAGCTTGTCTGCTTCCTATTTTCTTTAGTGTTCTTTTCATATATCAGTTGATGCAGGAAATAGTAAGACACTTAATGCAACAATCAGATAATGAAGACAATCTGAGTTGTACAGTGGATATACAGATACACCATTGTAAATAAGGAGTAACTCTAAAGAAGCGAAGATATTCAGATATGCACTGGTGCAACTCAGAGGAGCATTTGGCCTGAATGGTATAAAAATGACAAGGTGGATGTTTTAACAAAGATAATAAATCCATGTCTGAAAGTTTCAATCCAAGGGTTTCTCCAAAACCACACCTTCTATATGAACAGGTAGTAAATATGGCATAGTTTATAATTAGGCCTTTCTCGTTGGTCAAGTCAATTGCAGAAGTTCAGCTGCTCTGTAACAATGTCTTTAATTTTAACTCAAGCAAATAAAACTAGTTCCATACCACTTTGTGTCCTAACCCCATCAAATCCCTTAAGTAAACCAGGTTGAGTTAGCTCAGTACTTCGATGGGAGGCCTCCAAGAAACATTTAGAGCGTAATCCAAAACCCACAGAAGTGAATGGGAGTGTCCTTTGACTCTAAAGGATTTTGGCTCAGGTCCGTAGATGAGTGCTTCCGGTACTGATAGTAGTGATTAAGTAAGTGGCACTCTTCAATGGAACAAAAATGCCCCAACATGATGTATACGGAAATGATGATGGTGATGTCATCAGCTTTCTAGCAAGATGTTAAATTGAGGTCTGGGACTGCTTGCAGTGATAATAATAAATAATAAATAATACAATGATACAATAAATAAATGAGGATAATAATTAATAAATAACTAGATTATATAAATTAAAATTCACATGTATTTTTCAAAAGATTAGCAATACAAATCCTAGCTAAATTCCAACTGGGTATTTACATTTTACCCTCTTCAAATCACACCTGTATTTTTTCCCAGCCTAAATGACAGTGTAGCATTGCCCTGCACCATTAAACAGTCGCTTTCTTTCAACTAGGTATTAGGTGACCGGCTCATTCTATCCAGTTTGTAAAGTACTTTGGGATAGAGAAGCACTATAGAACTGAAGCGTTATCATCACTAAAGAACATAGCAGTGGTATTGATCTGTATGGTCCTTTCGTTAGTGTTTTCAGCCATGTTGCATTAGCTGTATTAAGGAAATGGCCAAGAAAAATTAACTGGGAAACAAAAGAAATACTATAGCCCAAATCCCCCATAATGTAAGATTGTTCAGTTATGGATGTATGCAACTTTGTGGTGAACTCTTAAGCACAAACTAAGGGCAAGCTGTATGATGAACTATAATTAATTCGAAAGCTAATTCATATGCCTGTGCAGTAGTAAAATCTAAAGTTGCTAGTCCTAAAGGATTTCTATTTTTGTTAACACTTTAACTAAGGACAAAAAATGTAAAAGACATTAAAACTATCATCTTTTGCTAAATTACATAGTATATGGAATGTAAATGTGAGCACAGAACACGTAAATTCTTATAACAATAAACGATACCGTTTTCCTCCCCCCTGACATTTACAAAATTCATTTGGAAGAGCAGGATATACCTTACAGAGATTAGTGATAAATCATGTATTTTTAATGAATATCAATAGGAGAAACCCCATGACATAGCCCACCATCTAATTTGATTAAACTGTGCTTAAGGCAACACTACTTCTCTGGCTAGGGAATAGCTCTATAATGACTTTGTGAGCATTATTGCAGGCTGTTTTAATGATTTAATGAACTGCCTCTATCTTTAGTTCAATAGCCTTAAAATGATTAGTGTTTAAGAAAAATTAGCTCACTTTGATTTGATTCTAGTTGATGGCAAGTTTAAATAACCTAACCCTTCAAAACACAGTGGAAATTTTTTTTCCCGTAGAATCATAGCCAGCTAACTGCTAGAAAACATTATGGCAATCATTAATAACAGTTCATTTATGTTTAGGTACAGTACATGGGATGACATATTCATCCCACAAGATGGGCTACAGTGACATATATTATATTGTATTTTATAATTTTCCTAAGTATTTTTCATGTGAAAAATGAAGAAAAGAACAATAACTGTCTGGCTTTTAAATGCGAAAAAAATTATTCATCCTTAGGCCACACGCACTCAGAATCTTAACTTTGGGATCGCAAGCACATTTCCTCTTTCCAGAGATACCTGTGAAGAAACTTCCCAACGAGGAAAGGGCGGGTCTCCAAAAGACCTGATGGGGCTGACTTGACAGGGAGGCCGTTGGGCATATAATGATTTGTTTGTCAGGCACTGTTCTCTAAGAATATGCTTGGTTGGCTGGCATCTCCAACATGTCAAAAGACATCCTCCTATGGAGGTGAAAAATTGAAAATATCTCAAAGTAAGCAAAATAGCCTTGTCATCCAAGCATATTTTATTTCAGTATGATTACTCCTAGTACCATTACTCCTGTTACTATTACTGCTGAAAGGCAATGTGGCCAATTGGCTAAAGCACTAGCCAGAGAGCGAGGTTCAAATCCCAGCTCTGCCAGTGAACTTGGTCATGTCATGTCTCTGCTCTATGCCTCAGTTTCCCCATCTGTAATAGATTAAGGAGACTGACCTCCTTTGTAAAGACCTTTCAGGTCTATGGATGAAAAGCGCTATATTATATTATTATTACCACAAAAGCACTGCAGGAGTGAGAAGACCTAACATACACCTAGCATATTTTCTAAGAAGTTGAGTCTTTATCTTAAACTTAACCATAAAAATATCTTTAAAAACTAGTTCATTTGTCCAACTCATGCAACTTGAAGCCTAATGGCTCCAACAGAGCCTTGAGATGTAACCTCCACTGAAAAGCAAACCACTACCACAGGAAACTGGGCATCTGAGTGCACAGGAGCACCTTTTCTGGATGGTCTTTTGTAACTTAGTCATGTGACATTGCAATACTGACTTTCTGGGAGATTGCTAGCACTTTTATAGGTCCCTTCATTTACTCCCCTATCTTTTTGCCTTAGCCCTCAAATGGCCAAATCAGTAGCCATCATCTAGACTTTTTCTTCATCCATTGCTCTAGTATGAGAGATGTACTGAGCAGTTTTATGGAGCAAATTCTTGCCCCTCTGAAGTAAAGGCAGAAATCCCATTGACTTCACTACAACAGGCTTGCTATGGTCTTCCTGGTGCTGTCAATCTTTCACTTTATTTATCAGAAAATGTTGTTCTACTTCACATTCTCAACTTCTTGCACGGGGATAAATGCTGATGGAAAATACACACAGAAATTGAGATCATTTACCTCTAAATCGTTAACAGCGTTCAAGCTGGAGTACACACTGGGTATGTTTGGGCGGAAAGATCTCTCTCACCAGTGAGCCATATGTATCTGGTACTTAATAAAGTTCACTCATATAGGCATTCTGTTGAAAACTGCTGCAGTCATCTAGTTTCCCAAACAAATAGGCGTACAAACCATTTATGTTTTGTTGTGGTCTTAGCAGCAGAATCTGGTCTGTTTCTGTTAGATTACACAAGCGGCAATGCTTGCACATGCAAGTGTGCAGTTTTATGACCCCGCTTTAGATCTTCTCACAGCCATGCTCTCGAAACAGGTCCTGGATGTGTGGTAAACCACCTCTCCTCTCCCGCTTTGGAGGTCACCATGAGTGGGATAATACACCCTTTCCCCTCACCTCTTTCACATACAGCAGGATACGGGTGCCTCAGGCTCAGAGGCAAATGTAGAGGACACTCCAGACTCTAGGCCTTACAGATTCCAGCCATTGGTGGGTTTACAGTAAACACGCAAACATCTAATAATAAGAAAAGGGGCTTTATTATGACTGGCAGTAACGAAAGGGTGCAAAGGGCCAAATTCACCAGTAGAAGTTTTCCATTGACTTTCATGGGAGCCAGATCAGGCCCTTCGGTACAGTAGCTTCTAAATAAATCCTGGCCAGGCAATATCCCAATATGATATCCCTGTATCAAATTACTACTGCCCCTCTGTTCTGGTACCCAAGATGCTTACCCTCTTCCCTCAGCTGCTGCCACCTGACTCTTCCATAGGTTTTGACTGTTTGCCCTAAAATGCCCTACTTGCTGCAGCTGGGCTGCCTTTCCTCAGCTTAGCTCTACATAAAACCATCTTGTGGTGAGACTATTCCACCCCACACAGGACCATTCATCTCATTCTACTGAGTTCCTTTCCTTTCCTCTTTCTGAGTATTGCACCAGCTCGTGGTCACGTCCCCAGTCTTACAGTCCTCCATCTTCCCTCAGGCTTAACCAGCTACTACCTATTAGGCCCTGTAGCCTGGCCTCACCGCGGTAACTGAGCTTCCAGGCCAGTGCCTCCAGTCACCTGCTCATACAGTGCCTTCTCTCTCTCCTCTCCAAATCACTTTTCCTGTTCACTAGAAACATCACATTGCCCAGCTAGTTACTTGGGGCCCTTCTTCTCCTTATCTGACTTGTAAGGACTCATCATCACCTTCTCTACTGACAGATTTGATCAATGTCAGGTTCCATTTTTCACTCTGTGAGAGTGACATATGCCTTAGCACACGTTGGAAACTGGAATGTCCATTCTGCAGGACTGTCCAACTTTTCACAATTTGTTTTTGCTCCAAATTGGAATGAAAAGCCAACATTTCCTGAAAAATGAAAATTCTGAACAAAATTTAGATTTGAAACTACTGAAATATTTCCTTTCAATAATGTCAGATTGTTTTGTTTCAATAATGTCAAATGCTTTGTTTTGAGACTGTTGAAACAATATACAATATTACATATATTATATTGTATTATGTTAAATATAAACATGCAATATATTACCATTAATATTTTACTATCAAAATGTCAAAATGAAATGAATCAAAATTATAAAGTTTAAATTAAATATTTTTATTTTTACCCATCAAAATGAAACTAGAAAGTCTAAAGGATTTATTTTGACTTTCTTCCATCAACAATGTCATTGAAATCGGCACCTACTTATGAAAATTTTTATTTTGACTAACTGCATCTTCTGACAGCAAATCATTCCATCAAAAAAAATTCAGCTCTAATGTGCCTGAAATGTGTATAATTGACAAAGTTTCCAAATACAACTTTGATCACAACCAATCACAATCTCTTCATGATTCCTTGCCCTCTAGACCATCCTTAAAGGGTAGGTGTATCCAATAATAAGACTACAGGTTCATGACAGTATATTAACCCCACCTGATATTTATCTCTAGTCATTCCTGAGAGTTTTCTGGGAGCTTAAGATCATTTCAATGGACAGTAGCAGCCTGGAAAATGAAACCTTTGATAGATAAGAATTCACATATAGAAAATCATGTAAGAGGTTGCATCTATTTGGCAACTAGAGCAGTTCATGAAGCACCAACTCCAGTTCTTTAGCTAAGCAGCATGGTAATAAAATACACATATAGGCTTTGATCCTGCCCAGTGCAGGTTGTGAAGAATTGCACGTTTACATGATAAAAAGGGATGAGCAGGAAAGGTTGCAGAGGGGAGCCACATCCCGTATTAATAAGAGCACTGCTTTATGGCCACCGAATCACATCTAGTGCCCCCTTGTGGCAGAACAGCGGCTTGGCCAGGAACTCCAGCTCGGTGGGCGAGGTGACCAGCGCCATGGCCCCACCTGGGCCCCCCAGCGCCGGGCGGGGGGGGGGGGAAGCAGAGGGGGGACGGGGGAGATGGATGGAGGAATAAGTAGAACAGAGATGGGGGGGATGGGGGATGAAGAGGATGGAGGGGACGGAGGGACAGAAGGCAGGAAGGTGAGAAGGGAGAGGATGGATGAGAGAAGAAATGGGGTAGGGAGCGGGGGGGGGGATGGAGGAGGCAAGGGACAGCGAGAAGGAGGGATGGAGAGAAGGGAGATGGAAGAGGAGGCAGTGGACGGAGGGAGAGAGAAGGGAGGAAGGAAGGGATGGAGGGATGGAGAAGGGGATAGAGAGAAGGGATGGAGGGAGCGAGAGGAGGCAGCGGACGGAGGGAGAGAGCAGGGAGGAAGGGAGGGATGGAGAAGGGGGATGGAGAGAAGGGAGGGATGGAGAGAAGGAGGGAAGAAAGAGGAATAGAGAGAAGAGGAGGCAGCGGGCGGCGGGCTGAAGCCGACGGCGGAGCGGAGCTGTCCGGAGGCGCAGCCGGGGGCCGAGCACGGCGGGGGGGGGCTGCCGGCCAGAAGTTTTATGAGACATAATCACATAATGTACCTTAGTACCTGGAAAAATCAATGTGTGATTATGTCTCATAAAATCTCCGGCCGGCAGCCTCTCCCCCCGCCGGCGCGCTGGTGCTGGGCTGGCGAGACGCAGTTTGCTCATCGGAGATTTTGACATCTGATACTTGTCCTTAGGTAGCAAGATTCTTCACCTGAGCTGACCTGCCCAAAAAACGGGACAAAACTGATATTTTTGTTAAAAAGACGGGACGGTCCAGAAATATTAAAAAAAAACGGGACTGTCCAGTTCAAAACGGTACGTATGGTCAGCCTAATTATAATTGCTTCATTGGCCTTAATATATTTACACAGAGCCTGTACCAAAGAGTTCAGGCACTTCATGTGAAGGAAAAGCATTTCGTTCCTGTACTTATTCCAGCATTCCTCATTTTCCCAGCTCATTTCACTTCTTTACTCCTGTTTTATGCATATTGAACTCCAATCTCATTTTAGCTGTGCCACTTCAGTTACACTACATCTAACTTGAAAAATATATTTTAGATTAAAGTCCTTTAATTTACACAATCCTTCAAATCTTTTTCTTTTGTTTGGAGCAAGTATCCTACTCTTAAACTCCAAGTAGCGATTTTATTGTCCCCTGCCCCTTCTCCCAACATTTAGAAATACATGATTTTGGGGCACCTGTTTGCACACGAATGCTCATTGTTTTCTAGGATTACAGTAAAACCTGCCTTTGAACTAATTTTTTCTCTTGATTGATCGCTGCTGCAATCTGTCTGCAGTATAGCTCTCAAACGCATATATTTCAAGCACTGACGGCTCCGCACCTACTCTGCAGATAGATTTGATTAATGTAAGGCTTTATTTTTCAGTCAGAAAGAATTACATGTATCTAAAACATGGTTTCTAAATGCATTTCTGACTGCAAGGAATCCAGCCCTTCTAGCAAGGGTTCAACTGTAGAAATCAAACCTTCTGGTACAGCTTGATAAAACATACTTTTTCAAAATGCAAGGTTCTTGATAGTTTGATTTCCTTTCCTTCAGGAACCAATCCATGCAACAAACCTTGATGCCAACTCTGCCCACATATCTACACCAGCAACACCATCACAGGACCTAATCAGATCAGCCACACCATCACTGGATCATTCACCTGCACATCTACCAATGTAATATATGCCATCATGTGCCAGCAATGTCCCTCTGCTATGTACATCGGCCAAACTGGACAGTCCCTACGAAAAAGGGTAAATGGACACAAATCAGATATCAGGAATGGCAATATACAAAAACCTGTAGGAGAACACTTCAATGGGGGGAGGGATAGCTCAGTGGTTTGAGCATTGGCCTGCTAAACCCAGGGTTGTGAGTTCAATCCTTGAGGAGGCCATTTAGGGATCTGGGGCAAAAAATCTGTCGGGGGACAGTACTCGATCCTGCTAGTGTAGGCAGGGGACTGGACTCGATGACCTTCAAGGTCTTTCCAGTTCTAGGAGATTGGTATATCTCCATTTAAAAAAAAAAAAAAAAATCTGCCTGGACACACAATTACAGATTTAAAAGTCATCATACTGCAGCAAAAAAACTTCAAGACCAGACTGCAAAGAGAAACTGCAGAGCTGCAGTTCATTTGCAAGTTTGATACAATCAATCTAGGATTGAACAAGGATCTTGAATGGCTTGCTAATTACAAAAACAGCTTCTCCTCTCTCCGAGTTCACACCTCCAATTCAGCTGCTAGAAGAATACCCCACCCCCCCTGATTTGAGTTAACAAGCTGATTCAGCCTGATTGGACTAACCTTGTTACCTCCTACCTGGTTCTTGCCTACTTATCTATACCTGCCCCTGGACACTTCCACTGCTTGCATCCGACGAAGTGGGTATTAGCCCACAAAAGCTTATGCTTCAAATCTTTGCAGTTAGTCTTTAAGGTGCCACAGGACTCTTTGTTACCTCTGCTATTCCAGACTAACATGGCTACCTCTCTGATTCTTGATTTCCTTTGGCAGTCCATACGTTATCACAAAATTGTCTCCGTCATGGGCTGTGTGCACTCCACCCTTAGCAAGGGGAGCAAGGAGTCTCATGTGGGGGAGAAAAAATGCCCACCCTATTCCAAAGGGAGTTTGAGGAGGGCAGGGCTTAGAACAAGCCTCGCTAGGAAAGTGCTTTAAGGGGGGTCAGACTCTTCTCTGGGTGTGGGCTCTCCCTGCAGAGCCAAAGGGCACTGAGACTCTGAGCTCAGTCTGCTTTGGACTCATGGGACTGTTGTAGTATCCCCTATAGAACCAGGGTGTTCTGTTGGGACCCTTTGGGAGGCTGGAATAAAAGTTTGCTCAGTAGCTGCTCCTGTGTTGTGATTCACTGTAGGAATTCTGAAGACTCCCAAACCCTGGCCCCACTGCTCCCAAACGTTCCCTCTTCCGATATCAGTAACTGTATGTCCATCAGATATAATAAAGAAGCAAGGTTTCACTTTATGACTACCAGGCCCTCAGAACTTTTAGTCCCTTATGATTCATGATGTTTCAGATTGCTCAAGGATGGTTAAAGACTGAATGAAACTGGTCCCACCGAAATACCTTTTGTCTTTTCCTCCACTCCATATAAAGAGAGTTGTCCTCCCATCTTTCCTTTTCTCACCCCATCAGACTCTCTTCCTCCCAGCTCCCACATGAACTTTTCATCCTCATGCTCCTGAATTCCTGATTTTCCCTTCAAATGATCCAGACCAAACCTGTTATCCAATTCTTGAGGACAGCCTAAAATGAACAGAGTATAGTAGCAGTCAGCCATGTGCTATATCACCACCTGCTGGTCTGCCTTCAATTCACCAGGGGGTTTGTCTTAATTTACTATTTTAAAGACTGTACTAGTCACTAGCCAGTTCAGTAACATGCCCACAGCTTCTTCCAGATAACACACTCATCTTTTATGCTTTCTGGCACCATTATTATTCTCCTTTTCTCTACAAAAGCCTTAGCAAGTCTTAGTATGTAGCGAAAATAGTGTTTTTATTCTGCTTCCTCTTTCTAGTAAAATACTCTTCTGAAAAGTAATGGATGTCATATATCTTGTCTTACAGTTTTTGTCCTGCTACAACGTTTTCTTTAGGACTATTTTGATAGAGAAATAGAACTTTAAAGTGGTAAGATAAAACTCTTCCTGAGGATTACATTATTTAAACACTGGAGAACTACTAAAAGTCGATCATATTGATCAAGATCAAGGGACTCAGCTGTAGGGATGTGTCTGCACAGATATTGCTGCCTAAAAGAAAGAATGTGGTTTGTTTAAACCAGAGAGGAGTCTACTGGTTTAGCAATTACTTACATGCCTCAGAACATGATCTGGGAGTGGCTGATGGGATCACTGTTGCAGGAAAGTAGGCAGGATCTGATGGCTCCTGGAGAGAGTGGTAATTTTCCTGCTCCATATTTTGGCCTTGTATCTAAAAAAAATACATGGCTTGAGGACACCCTAACCTAAGGTCAGCATAATTTCCAGTATTAAACAGTTACAGCTGTTGGGGATTTCCTAATTCCAATGTACAGGAGGCTGTGAAATTGCTTGTTTAAATGAATGAAGATCCAGGAATAAATATGTAGATTTAAAAAACTGTAAAAATTGCACTGGACTGTATAGGCTAAAATTGTGACTTTGTGTATTTCAGTGGAATTACTACAGGACTGTCCTTGTATTATGATGCGTTTCCAGTTGCTTTTAAACAGAATCACACATACAGAAGGACCCAGGAATAAAGAAAAATAAGAGAAAAATTTATTCTTTCAATGCTGACCTATTTTGTTCAGGTCATCCTCAATTACTTCTTGTTGGCCAGACAAGCAAACCTGTTATTTGACGATGCACCATGATCCAAGATAATAAACTTTATCTTGCTGGGGTCATGAGAAAATGGCCAAGGGTACAGTTTGCTAACCTTCACCAGATAATTTTTCACAGTTATCATCTAAGCTCTGTAAAAGCACAAAAGATATCTTATCTTGGAGCTCAGTTTATTATAAGGTGTGGGTGAGAATCCCTATAAAAGCACTTACTAAGTAACTGTTGCATGTTCTTCTGCACAGAAAGCCAAATCAGTAAGACATCTTTTTGACACTGTAAGACTCAGGAATAAAAAAAGTCTCCTACAGGAGACGTAGCACATTATTTATCATTTCACTCTGCTCTTCCCTTCCTTGCCACCCACTCGCTCTCTCCACAGAAAAGGCTTCACTGCTTCAGTCACTATTTTCTTTTTACACATTAATTACTCCCAATTAATAATCTACATAATGTTACTTGAAAATACAGATGAGTCTGAGCCAAGAGGTTCAGAACTAGATCCCCATTTTCGCATCATTGGGGAGTGTTTCAATTCAGGATTTTGATCTGGGGCTAGATAGGAAATTTTGACTCATCTCTGAATGTCCCAAAAGTTCATAGGTGTCAAATTACATTTTTTGATTCAGGCTCATCTCTGACTTGAAACACTAATGGTCCTTGGTTTCATTATGGACAAAATAATAAGCTAAATTCACATTTACTTCTAGTGTAACTCCAGAGACTTCAAGATTGATATACACTGCTTGCTTCTTGGCTTTCTCTGAATGTTCTTGACAGTCCAAGATTTTGTGGTCCACAATATTATATGTTTTAAATACAGACCAACAGACCTCAGGGATGTTTACATCTAAATTGAAATGTAGCCTTGCAATAAAGTTCTACACTGTCTTGGAATAGAATAGCAAAACTCCTGGGCCAGATTCTCATATACTCTAAAGCCTCTTTACATCACGCTAGCAGTCACCCCTTTCACTGCCTGCATGTACATTCATATACATGAAACCCAGGCCCATTAAATCGTTTTTTGAGATCTCATAAGTATGGTTGAAGAGCCGGAATTAGCCTAGCAAAGTTCGTTGGTGGCTGAAGTTAACGTAGGAAATTGTTAATGAAGAGTTGAACGCTGAGTTTTCTTCACAGCTCTGCTGTTCTCTACAAGCTCATGGCACATCCGTATTACAGTCATTATTATTATTTGCATGGTGATAGTGCAACACCGTCAGCAATAGGAGGGATGGAATCTGGGATCTCTGGAGCTTAGCGCATGAGCGTCTACAGCATGAGCTAAAAGCCAACTGGTGATCAGCTAAAACTGTAGAGCAAACTTATTTTTACCTCTTCTCTCTAAGTGGTCTCGGTGTCACTAGATGGGACAGAACACGACACCCAGGGGTTGTGTGGGTTACAATAGCACCCAATGGTCCCAGTCAGGATTCAACCCCCATTGCACTGTGCACTGTACAAACACAGAAGAAAGACAATCCTTGCCCTGAAGACTGGTTACAAAATGTAAATCAAGGGTCCAGTGCTCTGAGGCACTGAACTCCCTCCATCAAGGTAAATGGGAGTTGGGGCTGCCTAGTCCTTCACAAGAGGCACTTGGCACCTCACTTGGACACAGCATCAGATCATTTATGGCTCCTTATCTCACCGCAGTTTCACAAATCTGTGTCAATTCTTTTTAAAGGGTCACTTCTATCTGTCTGGGTTATTCCCTTGTTGTAACAGTAGTTTTCAGTAGCGTTGGGAACCAATGGAAGTTTCAGTTACTCTTATATCAATTTTTGTATCACAGAAGTTCATAATTCTGCTCTATAGTGAGTCGGAAACAAGCTCTCTGCAGTTCTAATATTTTGTGGCACTGTAGCTGGCATTACCCAGACAGCTTGGACTGTGTGAATTTACCAGTGACTGTAGACTTCCTGGATGTACTGCTTATTTGACGCGGTGCTGCTGCATTTTCACATATTTCCTGTTTAAATTTGGTGATGATAAATAATTAATTCTTAGAGTCTATGGCAATCATTATTCTCCTGTTCATAAAAATTATCAGGGACACCACTGCAAATGTGCACAGTAATTGGTAGTTAGATGCCTAACTACCTGATGTACAATAGAGTGAGCAGATAGCTAGTATGAAAAATTCTGACGGTGACGGGGGCGTGGTAATAGTCACCTGTATAAGAAAAAACTTATAAGAACTGTCCCTATAAAATCAGGACATCTGGTCACCCTCATCTGCATATGCAAATGCACACTTCCTAAATAAATAGATAGTTATGCCCCCAAATATGTGAAGTCAGTGCAGGTTGAGAGTGCTCTGCAGTTTGTAGGAGGCACTTGACATCTCTCTGTATCAGGCCTTAAAATTCTTCTGAAATTTCCCCTCTCAGAAGTAGTTAGTTTATACAATCCTTGGTTCCAAATCATTCTGTTTCTGGGGTGGATAATTTAAGTCCTTAAGCGACAAGTTTTCAAAATGACCTTAGGCCTGCTTCTAAATTTACATATATATTTTGGTTTTAGAGGGATAGCCAGGTTAGTCTGTATCAGTAAAAACGAGGAGTCCTTGTGGCACCTTTGAGACTAACAAATGTATTTGGGCATAAGCTTTCCTGGGCTAAAACCAACTTCATCAGATGCATAGAGTGAAAGATACAGTAGGCATGTATAAATATACAACACATGAAAAGATAGGATTTGCCTTACCAAGTTGGGGGGTCAGTGCTAACAAGGCCAATCAATCAGGGTAGAGATGGCCCATTCCCAACAGTTGACAAGAAGGGCTGAATATCAATAGAGGGAAAATTACTTTTTGTAGTGACCCAGCCACTCCTGATGTTTATTCAAACCTACTTTAATGGTGTCAAGCTGGCAAATTAACTCCAGTTTCACATTGAAGCCTGTTTTTGAAATATTTTGTTGAAGAATAGCCACTTTTAAGTCTGTTATTGAGTGTCCAGGGAGACTGAAGTGCTCTCCTACTGGGTTTTGAATGTTATAATTCTTGATGTCCAATTTGTGTTCATTTATTCTTTTGTGTAGAGACTATCTGATTTGGCCAATGTACATGGCAAAAGGGCATTGCTGGCACATTCACACTGGAAATTGTGCAGGTGAACGAGACCCTGAAGGTGTGGCTAATGTGGTTAGGTCCTATGATGGTGTCCCTTGAAAAGATATGTGGACAGAGTTGGCAACAGGGTTTGTTGCAGGGATTGGTTTCAGGGTTAGTGTTTTTGTTGTGTGGTGTGTAGTAACTGGTGTGTATTTGCTTAAGGTTGGGGGGGAGGGGGCTGTCCGTAAGCAAGGACAGGCCTGTCTCCCAAAGCCTGTGAGAGTGAGGGATCAGCCTTCAGGATGGGTTGTACATCCTTGATGATGTGCTGGAGAGGTTTCAGTTGGGGGCTGGGGGTGATGGGTAGTGGCGTTCTGTTACTTTCTTTGTTGGGCCTGTCTTGTAGTAAGTGACTTCTGGGAACCCTTCTGGCCCGGTCAATCTGTTTCTTCACTTCCCCAGGTGGGTATTGTAGTTTTAAGAACACTTGATAGAGATTATGTAGGTGTTTGTCTGAGGGATGGGAACAAATGCAATTGTATGTTCGAGCTTGGCTATAGGCAATGGATCATGTGATGTGGTCTGGATGAAAACTGGAGGCATGTAGGTAAGTATAGCGGTCCGTAGGTTTCTGGTATAGTGTGGTGTTTATGTAATGTGACAAGGTGGCTCCCCTGCTCCCCTGGCTCAAGTCCTTTGGGTTGCTGTGACAGCACTGGCGCCCTGGCCAGACCGTACCAGACTCGGGTTTTTCTGCTGCTCCTTAGCAGCTCGCTCCCTTTCTCTCCCTCTCAGGGACAGGCTCCCGCAGGCTAGGAAAGCTAGGTCCCCCTCTGGTAGGGACCCTTAGTTCTCTTCTCCTGCTTGCCAGCAGCCTCTCCGTCCCTGCCTCCTCCAACTTGCTACTCACACTCTCTGCTTCCACCAACTCGCTCCTCTAACTGTTACTGCCACCAGAACTCCCTCCTCAAACTCCCACAAGCCTCTCTGTGGAGGAGTCTCTTTTCAAGGGCTCTGACAGCCTCCTTGATTGGCCTCAGCTGGCCCTGCTTCTGACTGTGGCAGCCCTGCTCAGCTGGGCCTGATTCCCTTGTGGAAAGCCTTCTAATTGCAGGCCTTACTGGCAGCTGTCTGCCCTGGGTCTGCCACAGTAACCATAGCTTATTTGCACTGTAGTGTCAAGGAGGTGGATCTCTTATAATTCTTCGGCATCTAAATATTTGTGAACTCAGAACACCTAAGTTTGTGCTGATAAGGTTGTTAGACACTTAACTATGTAGACAAAGGGAATCTTCATTTAGGGCCAGATCCAAAGCCCAGGGAATCAACGAGAGTCTTTCATTTGACATCAGTGACCTGTGGATAAGACCAATCGTCACAAAATCTAAACTGGAAGTAAGTGGAAAGCCATGGTCGTTTGTGCTGCCACATAGTGATGAGTTAGCAGTATATCCAGGAACTCCACAGTCAATGGGAAATTCAAGCAATCCAAGGCATTTCAGTAATGCCAGCTACAGCTCAATAGAACAGTTACAGAGAGACAGCTGTACTGTTTCAAACTCACTATCGCTTACAGAACAGAATCACACCATGAACTTCAGTGATAAGAAAAGTGATAAAATAGCAGCTAAAATCACCAATAGTTCATGGTGCCACAGGAAAGTGTCTCTCTCTCTAATATCCTGGGACCGACAGGGCTTCAAGTACACTGCATGCAACAAGAGTATAACACAGACAGAGGGAAGTGACTGTTGAGAGAGAATGAAATTGTGAAACTGCAGTTTGCATTAAGTGGAGAAACCTAGGTTAATTTCAACAACAGACTAAAGATCTTTCAGCCAAACTTACACTTGAGGCCTCATTCCCCACTGTTTTGCTCCTTGTGTGTCATTTAGACCTAGCATTTAAATACGTGCTTATCTTTAAGAACACAAATTGTTCCACTGAAGTCTACTTATGTGCTTAAAGGTAAGTCCATATGTAAGTGATTTATGGGATCACAGCTCAGTACCTAGCAGAACTGAGCCCTAAACTAGCCAAATGTGCAAACTGTGGAAGTGATGTCTAAGGTTAGGGTACTAGCAAAAAGGACCGGAGACTCACAAAAAGTAGCTATGCAATAAAGGAGCTCTCTGCCTGAATCATTTAATCTGATTCAGTTCTGTGCAGCAACCATACATATCAGTCTCAAAATATGTCCATTTCACAATGCAAACAAAAAAAGCTTTTGGCCTTTATATCATTAAATATCTTTACAGTATATGACAGGAAATGTATTCTCAATATGGAATTTTTTCTAGTGTTATTTTTTTCCAATTGCTACTGAAGATAGATTCATATTTTAAAAAACTCAGTGCAGTGAATTATTATTTGTCTTGAGACACCCACTGATTCGTACTGAAGTAAATCTGCACTCGAACCACACACCTGGGCATCATCTGACCCAAAACAAACCAGCAATCTTTGTATTTATATCCTGCTGCAGTCAACCCGAAGGAGCACATCTGGTGAAAGGAAGTAAAATAGCCATGAAATGGAGGAGGATTTTTTTTTAAATTCAGCAGTCAGTAATCCTGAAAATGATCACATTAGGTGGAAAAAAGGAGGTCTTTAGGGCAGCATCCTAGCATATGTATGCTCATGCACCGAGCCATGGAAAAGCCTTGTCTCACCTGCATTTTCTACAGTAAACATACACCCCTACGCCATAGTATATTTTACATCTACTCATTTAAAAAAAATATTGATCTTAATTGTAATTCCATTTTCATTTGCCTGTGTTTTATTTCAATTCTATTCTAGCTACTGGTCCGGATCAATTATACTCAATGGCTTGCCCCCTGATATTTTCAGGTTTTCATTTTTTATCATCCTTTGTTTCGTTTTCTTCTCATCTTGACTCAACTCCCTTTCCAAACCTTGCAACGTGGGTGACTATTTACAGCTGCGCAAAGTAAGTCTAGAGGAACCCAGTGACCTGGTGCTAGCATTCAGATTTGGCAATGCCTTGCACCCATTTTTCATAGGTACAATTGACTCGACAAGATGCAAGGCAATGGAATATAAGGCTTTAACATTTTCTTTACATCTTGAACTATTTTAGGGTCAGATCCTGAGCTGTTGTATTAGTCACCCCCTAGTTACACCTTACAACTTCTGTTGTTGCTTCAGCCCCCACGGCAGCCCAGAATTGGGAGGGTGCAAAGTTGACTTGGGACTCCCAAAAGGTATATCACAAAATCTAATTCTATACTTTTTACCCTACAGAAATGAAGTCTCCTTTCGCAATGCTTGAGAGAGTGAAAATTAACTTCACCGTCACTTCCTGGCTTTTAAATTTGGCGTCAATCAAGTGGGTTTCCTGGGCCAGCAATTCCACCTACAATATTGTTTTTGGGGTGCATTGCTGCATTCACCAGAGTCACTATGACCTGTTGATATCCAGCTGCTACATTTTCAAAGAGTTGCATGGGCATTTAGCCACACACGTCCCATTAAAGTCAGATTCTTAGATCAGAAAATCATTGTGTGTCTGATTACCCCTGCAACTCCTGGAGAAATTTTGAGAGACGACATTTACGTTATATTCGCACTTTTCCCAAAGATTTATCAACTCGTTTCTTTCTTGAGCAAACTAAGTTTTCATGAAGCGTATTAGCATGTCATTCACTACTAGCACTGGCCTTGACAACTAAAAAATTCTACCCTTCACTGTGCTAGGTATCTTGGTCTAGATCATCAGCTGGTATAAATTGCCAATGGAACTGTGCTGATTTATACCAGCTGAGGAAGATGGCCCATTATTTCTAAGCAAGGTAGAGACAGAACAAAAAATAACCAAATTCTCTATCCTGTCTAACATTTCTCCAGAGTGTCATTATAGTAGCCCACATGCGATGAAGCTGCTTCTCCCAGTTGCTGTATCACCACAAATAGGAGGTGAAACCTGGTGACAGAAAATTAATTCAGACCCCTTCCCAAAGGTATTTTATGTGTTATCATTATAAGGAATCTCTGTCTGCTTAAATAGAGAAGTATTTGCTATTCTGTGAACAAATTAAGGACCTGCAGTTAAAGGAGGTCACCTTTCCTAAAGGTTCTCTAGCCACCATCTAAGGGCTGGTCCCCACTATGGGGGGGGGGGGGAGGAATCGACTGCAGATATGCAACTTCAGCTACGTGAATCACATAGCTGAAGTTGCGTATCTGCAGCCAACTTACCGCTTGTCCCCACGGCGGCAGCGGTCGGTGGCGCGCTTCCCCGTCGACTCCAGCTTGCGCCTCCCGGCAAGCTGGAGTTCCGGAGTCGACGGGGGCGCCGCGAGCGATCGATTTCTCACGTCTTCACCAGACGCGAGAAATCGATCGCCAGAAGATCGATCGCTACCCGCCGATCCGGCGGGTAGTGAAGTCATACCCTAAGGGTCAGATCCTATAGAGCTCTCCTCTGGAAATATCAGTTAAAGCAAATAAGCACCCAGCCTCTTTTAGGCTCAGGTTCTAACATACAGATATGACTGGCTAAATCCAACATCCACAAAAACCAAACTTCAGAGTTCATTATTTATTTACTTTACCTTGATTTGATTTAATATAGTTAGATTTTTTTTAAATGTCTCTTCCAGTGCTCTAGAGAGTCAACAGGTTCTCAAACTGAGCGGCATGCCACGGGGAAAAGGGTTTGAGATGCTTTAGGGAAAAAAAACCCAAACATATTGCACACATTTTACACTCAACAATAAATAACAAAGCTGACTCCTCCAGACATATCAGGCCCTCAAATGGCGCTGTGCATTTAATCCTAGATAGCGCTGTGCAGTTTGACAGATTTCTGTTACGCTTGCATAGCATTATACAAAGTTGTTGCCCTCTATACGTTAATCCGTTTGCTCCAATGCGGGGGGGCACATTTAATTGTAAGCACTGACCACAACCACAGTTTTTCTTTTGCTCTTATTATAATGGATCATTGGCTCTGTTTGAATCAATGCCTTACTGTTTTTAATAGTTAGTAAGAGTTGCATGTTGATTAATTTTTCAGTATATGTACTTGTGGGGGACGGGGAGAAATAAACTAAAACAGACACACAGAAGGGGGACACAATCAAATCAGTTTGAGAACCTTTTGTTTAGACCCATCTACTAACATTATAAAAATATACATAGGAAGTAGGCTCTAAAGTTCCTAAATAGGAAGGTCCTCCTAAAATCCCACATCTTAAAAACCTTCAGCATTTCAAAATGAGCCTTTCCCATCAATCTTCCCCACTATTCATCCTCCTGTCCCCCCCCCCTCCCCCCCTCCCCACAGACCCGAGAGCTTTAGTGCAATGGAACCTGGAGAAAATAAATTCAGGTTAACTACAGTTTCAATCTCAATATGGACTCATGCCACCCCATGCCAAACTTCAGTAGGACATTCGTCTTTGTTTAGACTTATCTTTAATTCCTGGTTCTATAGATTCCTTTTTTTGTCTTCCTTGTGTTCCCCAGGCCTTTAGCATCTTATAGTGGTTTGTATTTGTTCTCTTCCTTCCCTAATATTGAGCTATAAGAGGTTTTACCCTTCTCTTTCCTAAATATTGTTCACATTTAGACTTAGTTTGGTTTCTGGTTTCCTAAAGTAAGGCTGTATTCAGAGATAATAATCACTTGATAGATTTAGAAAATTAATTTAAATAATTGTAGCCTTTTTACAGCTCCAAGAACATTCACTGCTATGCTTCTCTGACCACTCTTTTCATTATTAAGTAGCTTAGGGATGAGACTATTCTTTGACTTAGAGAATATTTTATTGGCAACAAGTTCCAAGGAGAGCCTTTCTTTTCATATTCAGAGTCTTTAGCATTCACTATCAGCTCCGGGATTTATGGCAAACTCAGAAAAGTCTGTTCTCATATTTTGTCAAAGCTTAGAAATTTTAGGTTTTTCTATAGACATAATGAATTGATTTCTAGAAGTCTCGATCACAAATGAACTCTGCTTTGCTCAAATTAGACTCCAAAAATGCAAGACCAGAAAGTCCTGACTGGGCTTGCATAACTGTGCCAACCACATTTGTAGGGGACAGAGATGCAATCTGGTGTGCTTGACCACATATGCCCCAACAGTTTCATGTACCTAATTGGCATGGACATAAACAAGCACTCAAAGAAGAACTTAAGGCTTATCTACTGACAGCCAGGAAACATACACTAAACTGGAAATCTGCAGTATAGCAGTTGCATAAAGTATGCAGTTTGTAAAGGTAAAATCTGAATATTTCCTGTGTTTTCAGATCTTTCCCCCCCCCCCCCCAAGTCGTATACATCAGGTTAGTGTGCTATCTTGAATGGGGTTAGTTACAGTGGAGTGTAGAATTAGAAAACCTACCAATCCTAAGTATAAGCAAACGTGTCCAATTAACAATTTTTGTTAACTTCTTGTTATCTGGTGGTGTACATAGAGAGGGAGTGTAGAATGAATCCACATCAATTTCAGATCTAGGTATGAAGATATGGTACCAGAGAAAAATGTCTCCCAACCTATATTTCTGAAAAAGAGAAAGCATTAGATTTCCCCCCGCAAGAGTTAAAATCTGAAAGATTAAAAAAAAATACTTTACTTATCTGCATCATGTATGGACAGCCCAACTTCAGATCTCTTTGCTGTGAAAGGGCCTGTATACTGGACAACTGTACTTTTTGAGCTCTCTCTTTACTCTGCATCAGTTGTGAAAATCTAGACTGTCTAGAGGAATGGAACTGAATATGTAGGTGCTGAAATTCAAGACAGCAAGATAGTAGCTCCTGCTCTGTTTCTGGATTAACAGTAAATATTACTTTAATTCCAATCAATAGGAGAGGTGTTAAGACAAAACCTTCTATAGCGCTACAAAAGCTATACCAGGGGAAGAAATTTTTTTAAAAGATGCAAAGAAGAGGGACTTCCCATATGAACACCTTCCTCCATCTGTGGGAGAAAAAAAAAACTTCCATTCTCTCACTGAGAATCCCTGCACTCTTCCCGGTTAATAAACTTTGCACAGGGCTCAGGATTTGGCCCAAAGTGATTATAAAAGTCATGGGGAAAACAAAGATGGATAATGTGAGGATTACCCAGATCATGGTTCAGATCTCTAAATCAGATGTTAATAGACAATCCCCAAGACTTGGGAAAGTTTTCAGTTTTTGAAGTACCTTGGGGTTCTCTTCAGTAAAAAAATCATCCCAATAGAGAGCCACTTGTCTTATTCAGGGAATCAATGCAACCAATGATACACAAACAGCTACAAGATGTATTTGTTATTATTCCCTTTTATTAGCACCCATGCCCATAGTCCACAGGTGCCACTATATACTGTTAAAAAAGGTAAATCAGTGATCCATCAAGACAAGGAAGCGGTTGTTTGTCAAATAGGATATTGGTGTGGACATAGGCCACATCCATTTATAAATAAACAAACACTCCTTTCCCCTGTGCCATACATTCACTATAGGACACATGGGACTACATGTCTGTTTTTATCCTCTCTGGCACAATTGCAGCACCATGTATTTTCAGTGTGTAGCAGTTTTCAGTTATCTTAAATTAACATACTCCTTTATTGTAATGCCTACTTCCATCTGGTTCTTCTGCCAGAATTTGTTCTTCATTAAGATGCATATGGGTTTAGGTATGTACTCTCCTTAATCCCTGTAAATGCTGATTGTTTGCACAAGTTATGTAGCAAAGACAGAAAAGTACGTACAGAAAGCAAGTGTTAAAGTGTGACTTTTCAATCTTGTATCTGTCCCCAGCCTCACACTGTAGCTTGTCAGAGGAGAACACAATTAAAAACAACTTTGCGCAAATTAATTAATACCGTTCCCTAAATATCTGCAAAGAATGAACTACTACTGTATAAAATAGCAAAGTGCAGAGCTACAAGAGATTTGCCTTTGAACAGTGAACTGAACCATCCCAGGAGGTGCTACCATATCTAGTTCTCATCGATTACACAAGAGCTCCTTAAGGAAAACAGAGTGCTTCAAAGATGGAAACCTTATCTACTGACAAATTCCTACTGCATCAAGAAAGAGATTACTTGAAAAACAATAATACCGTACATTGGAAAGCAATGTACAGGCATCTACACTGCAAACACCTCCCTTTTTATTACATTATCACAGACAGCAAGTATATTAAGTGGAACCTTTTAGATTAAATTGGAATTGTGCTACCTAAAAGAAAAAAGCAAATATACATTATTTAACAGGATGTGGACGGAACAGAACAATACAAATCTAAACGTGACTGACACACTTACAGTAGGGATGCACTGAGTTATAGCGCCTGAATTCGGTGGGCCCAATTCTCAGGTATACTAAGGCCACTTTACACCATTCTGGTAGTGTAAAGGAGTCTTAAAGCGAGAGTAAATTATATTTACACACCCTCAAATGCCCGTTTTGCATCGCTAGCACTGTGGAAAGTGACCTTAGTGTACATAAGATTCAGGCCCTCTATTTCAGTAGTTCCCTACTTTCTTTTTGGTTGGAACCCCTCACCTATTGTGTGAGATTGATAGATAGACCCACTTTTCCCTGAGTCTCCAGCATGGGTCATGACTGCACATCTTTCTCTCTCCAAACCCTTTCCATTCACATTCTTTCCCCCCCTTCTTGTTTTTTTTCTCTTTTGACTTCTCTTTTTATTTCATAGAACCTCAGAGATGGAAGGGACCTCAGGAGATCATCTAGTCTAACCCCCTGCTCAAAGCAGGGCCAATCCCTAATTAAGTCAGCCAACAGATTTTTATCCCATATCCCTAAACAGCCCCCTCAAGGATTGAACTCACAACGCTGGGTTTAGCAGGCAAATGCTCAAACCACTGAGCTATCCCTCCCCCCTTTAATTTAATGCTTTTCCTTGGTTGGGGGGCTTATTTTAGTTCCTCTTTCCTGATTGCTCCCTTTACCAGTTATGTCACTCACCAGAAGCCTACATGTTCCTTGTAGAGGGCATCCACTGGAGCTCTGTGGAGATGACATACAAGTCCTCCCAGCTGAATTATGTGTGGCAAGGACATAAAGCTTTGAACCTCTGAGCTGCTTCCTAAGGTCTCAGTTTAGCCAATCAAGTACATGCCTAACTTCAAGCACGTACGTAATCCCTCCGTGTTGAGGAAAGCACTAAAGCATGTGCATAAATTTAAGCATGTGCTTAAGGGACTTTGCTGACCAAAGATGGGATTGTTCACATGCTTTAAGTAGCTTTATATGCATGAGCTGTTCCTACAACTAGCTGTATGGGGACCAGCGCAGAAGAAATGTGGGTAGGTGGGTTTCAAAAAGCGACTCACTGCTTTACCCAAAGCAGCACATTTGCAGACAGCTGTCAAAGATTCATTAGCTCAATATGGTACTTCTGTGATTAGAAGTAGAGTGCAAAGTTTAGGTTATTTAGCTTTGAAAGGGAGAAGTCCAAAAGGGATTTGATTGAGGAATTTAGCATTATGAAGGCCACAATGAAAACTGATTTGTCTTTTCCTTTTTAAAATGTTAATACAAGAACAAGAGGATTTCTAATGAAGTTAAGAGGCAGCCCCAATAAAGTGGAATAGTGCTTTTTGCAATGCACAGGCAACCCATGGAATTCAATGCCACAAGTAATTCAGACTATACTAGGGGTAGAGCTAAAAATCAGAGTTAACAAAATTAACAGTTGCCCAAGCAAAAAACCCAGCAACAACAGGATGTGAAATTTCTCCCTAGTACAACATCTTAAGATTCAGGATACCCGCAGGAATCAGGGAGCAATGTGTCCCTTACGTATAGTTTATACCCATTGGGTAGATACATTTTTGTCCCGCCTTCCTTTGGAGCACCAGGCTAGTGCTAGAGGCAGAATATGAACTAGACCAGCGGTTCTTAACCCGCTGGCCGCATATGGCCAAATTAGTACACAGCTGCGGCCCAGTTCAGGTGTGTGCTAAAGGCTGGCCCATGTGCCAGGGTCTGCAGTGGAGGTCGGGGCAGCCAGTCAGTCCAGAGCAGCAGTGGAGGTCCAGCCGGTGGTGGACCAACTGCCTGCGGTGGAGGCAGCAGGTCCGCCCTGTGTGGTGGAGGTCCAGGGTTGGGGCTGTCGGCCCATCCAGTGGGACCTGGGGTCTGAGGCTGCCAGCTGGCCCCACAAGGCCCACTGCAGCTGTGCAGCAGGGGGCGGGGGCGGGCAGCCAGCCGGCCCCACAAGGTCCAGTGCAGCTGTGCAGTGGGGATCCTGGGTGGGCAGCCAGCCAGCCCCACATGGCGGGGGTCCGGAGACACGGTCTGGGCTGCCACTGCAACTACCACCCGGCTCCTCCAGGTAAACACATTGTGTAATAAGCTGACCATAGACGTGCGCACAGGGTGTGCCCACGCACACCCTAATGTCTCAAAAAAAAAAGTGGCTTTCAATGCAGACTGCGGCGCCTTTAAAAAATAAAATTTCCTGGGTGCACACCCTAATGAAATGTGCTGCGCATGCCTATGAACGACCACAGAACTATGAACAACCACTGAACTAGACTATATGCACTTATGGTCTGATCAAGTCCTTGGTGGACAGGGAGGATTGTAACACACTGGCTCTTTGGTCCCTTACTTGTAACTGAGAGACGACACAGTGAAGGTGAACAGTGAAACTTTTCCATGGTTGAAAGCACATCGTTGCGTACAATGTGCACTCTGCCTCCTTGACCTTTGCTTATTAGTCATCAAGGCATCAGTGCTATGTTCATGAATACACATTTATATACAAACATGTAAACCAGCTTCAGGATATGCACATAAAACAACGTAACCACATCATCTTATTCTGTAACCTTTTCCTCTCTCCTGCCTCCCTCAGGGCCAGCGACAGGGGGGTACTATGGGTACAGCTGTACCGGGCCCCCCGACTTTAGGGGGCCCCCGGTACACAGCTGTACCCGTTGTCATCCCCCCTTGTCGCCGGACCTGGAGAGCGGGGAAGGGGCGGGGAGGCGGTGCGGCTCTCCTCCGGACTAGCGCGCCTGGCCCCGGCAGGAGCAGTGGGCCCGGCCGGTGGCAGCGGCGCAGTCCGGGGGAGAAAGGGGGGGACAAAGGGCGGGTGGAACAGCAAGGGCGGCTCACGCCGCTCCCGGGCTCTCGCTCCCGCTGCCGCTAGCTGTCAGCTGGGGGGGGAGCGCCGGCTGGGCTGGGGGGGGGGGAGGCCGGCTGGGCTTCCTCCCCCAGCCGCTGTCAGCTGGGGGGGGAGCGCCGGCTGGGCTGGGGGGGCCCGGCTGGGCTGGGGGCCCCCCCATCCGCTGTCGGCTGGACTGGGGGAGGGGCCCCAAACTATCAGAGTAGGGGGCCCCCAAATTTCTGTCGCCGGCCCTGGCCTCCCTCATTGTTTAATGGTAATTACACAGGAAATGTCTATCAGGAGTGGGAGCACAAAATGGAGGCAGGCGCAAAGGGAACAGCTGGAGTTTGTAGATCCGTCCTACACTCTTTTGGTCCCCCTGCACCTCCAGCATTGACCAGAAGTGTAAGTAGTAGGTGAATGCACACAGTAAACAACAACAACATTTTAAAAACCTGGAACAAATATGGAATTTGCCTAATAAGATGAGAGGAAATCTTCTAGGTCAATGGGGCTCCACCTGCACAGGTGTCCACCCACAGAGAGCGCATTGTGGGATGAGGACTATGCCTGTGACTGCCTTCAGGTCACATCCTCCTGATCACACTGACTACGAGTCCGACTCAGTAATTTCATGTCTATCTTTTTATAGAAGGAGCATTTATAAGATGTTATCATTAGTGATTTAGGGTTTTACATTCAATCCGATACTTGGAAACCATTTTTTATTCTCCTGAAGCTTTCTTTTAAATCATGGGCCAGATCCTGAGCTGATGAAAACTGGCACAATTGCACTGATTTCCATGGAGCTCTGCTAATTTACACCAACGGAGGATCTGGCCCACGGTTTCCTCAGGGCACAAGAAACAACCAAGGCACAGCAGGAAGCCAGGGATTTGAGAGCTCCTCACTAATGATGAGGCAGAAGAATATAGACATGGAAGATCCCAACTGGCTGATGCTGCTCATGACTCTCAGCAGAGCAGTCATGGTACCGAGAGTCTCTCATGGTACCGAGAGTACCCAGTCTCCCATGGTACCGAGAGTACCCAGTCTCCCATGGTACCGAGAGTACCAGAGACTCTCAGCAGTGCATACCAGTGCAGACTGGTGGAATCACATCATCAGGTGGATCTGGGATGACCAACAGCAGGTCCAGGACTTTTGCATGAAAAAAGCTACATTTTCAGAGCTTTGCAAGCTGTTGGCCATGACCCTCCAGCATCACGAGGCACAGTAATTAACTCACACCACAACCAGTTATAAAACACAGTGCACAGACCAAATGTTGAACAGTGCAAACAGCGCCGTCAAAAAATCTCCTAATGTTGCATGTCCCCATCATGTTCTCCTTTCCCTACCTATGTGTATAGCATGCATTTGGGGCCACTGTACAGACATGGAGACTTGCTTCAGATCCTACAAACTCCGTGGACACAACTGGGTTAATTGCAGTGAAGAGTACACAGAGAATAGCAACGTAAAAATCACAATTTTACTTAAAAATTGCAGACCATTTTGTGATGCACATTGTCTAAATTATTTTTGTTGTTCTTATTGATTTTTTTTCGCTCTAACATATTTGAAAGGTAATATACACTACGAACACTGATAAATGCCTTCAACCTTAACTTTATTTTAACAAAAGATTTTTGTGTTGGATTACATTTGCCTTCTAATTTATTTTTTCCATTGTCATTGGTTCTAAATGAAACATAAGAACAAGTCCCTCTCCGCATTTTGATGGGAGGTTGTTCACTTTTAATGTAATATCCTCTAACACTAAGGCTATGTCCTCATTACCTGCCAGATTGATGGGTAGTGATCTATTGGTGATCGATTTATTGTGTCTCATCGACATGATAAATCGATCGCCAACGGCGCCCCCATCAACTCCAGAACTCCAGCTTGCCATGAGGGGCAAGCTGGAGTCAACGGGGGAGTGCGCCGCCGCCCGCTGCCACCATGAGGCTGGCAGGTAAATTGGCTGAAGATACACCGACTTCAGCGACATTACTCACGTAGCTGAAGTTGCGTATCTTCAGTCGATCCCCTCCCAGTGTAGACCAGCCCTCAGGCTACCAGTCATGAGGGATTCCAAGTCATAACTAGCTGTCTATATCTACACAATTTTTAGTTTGTCCTCTCTGCTACCGGTGTTAACTTGTGTCTGATGCATTACTTTCCCCTGGCCATTAGCAAATTATCAAGCCTTTGTACAGAAAACACAGTAATCAAACTGCAGCTGGAGTCAGTGCCATGAATTATTAATACTGCACTATCACTTAGACAGAGGCTGTAATCAGGACCCCATTGTGCTCGGTACTATACATACATGTAACAAAAAGACAGTCCCTGTCCAAAGAGGTTACAATCTTAGCATATGACAAGAGACAAATAATGGAGAAAAAACAAACTTGCAGCACTCTAGAAATAATGAATGCTAATGGCATAATATAGAAATACATCTCATGCACCAGTAAACTTCCCCTACAGTTTCTAATATTGAGAAATGCAAAGGTCGTTGAATAGTTACCGAGATCATATAAGTGTTCCACTCAGTTTCACAAATATTATCAAATTAATGTGAACTCCTACCCTCACACCTAATGCTTCTCTCCGCATGTCCTGAAATAACCCATTTACTGAGTAACTAACCATTAAAAAACCCCTTCCTACACTCTATCCCTTTTCGATTCTATTCTGGAGGTGCTCAATTGAACAGAGCCAGTTCTTGGACTCTTGGGCAGGAAGATTTTAAAGATTCTGTCTACATAACCTATGTGCTGCAATGATTTTCAAGAACTGGCAGGGTCTGGGTGGAGGATTGTTGTTTAGATACCTTGTGTGTGAAAGTAGCTGAATACTCCATCCAATTGACATAAACCCAAAGCTAGCTATGCCAAAAGGAGGAGAGGTGGCAGAGAGATTTTCATCAGACTCCTGATTCTCTAATAATCACTCCTAGCTTGCTCTTACTCTGAAGTGTGTGGAGAGAGAGATTTCTCTTTCATGGGGCAGCATTACTTACCAGAGTTGAGTAGTGTATGGAAAGGGAGTCGAGTAGAAGAAGGAGGGACAATTTATTTGGGATTAGATAAGTGTGCTATAGAGGTGGGTCAGAGGGAGCATAGCAAGGAGAGAACTAGCAGCTCCTTACCTCCCCTCATGATCTTCTGCTGGGACTGGGAGACCACAAAATGTTAGGAATTGTTTTTTTCTCAACCCATGGGGTAGCTATGAGGAAGCAGCCCCTCACAACCCACCTGTGGGTTGCATCCCATCTATTGAAAAGTCTTGCTTCAAATGGAACAGAGGAGTCTTTCAGAAGACTGGCTCAAGTAATCAAAGTAGCAAACTACCAGCCATGATATTGCTAAGTGATTAGAAGAGAACTGGTTGTAAATTTAAATACCACTTTTACTCATTAATCTCCAGTGGCTAAAGACAAACTGGAAGTAAAATTAACATGATTGTAAACTAAGCACTTGTATCCTGTGGCTATTTTTTGGCCTGCTGAGAGACAATGAGATGATCAAAGAAAAAGACCCTCATTGAGAGCAGTGAGATTAGTGATGCTTCAGTGAGCTCACAGAGAGTCTCTATAACCTAACTTGTTTTAAAAGCTGGTGAGTACCACAATTAATCTTGCCTTCAATTTGGAGTGAAATGGGGGAAATGGCCTGTTCACCACACTAATCCCAGTGTCCACTGGGATCCAGACTAAGTAATGTACAGTCTCTCGCAAAGATATTTCTGCTGAAGGGGTGAAAAAGTATAGAAAGTCTTGTGGAAATCCATGGGCACCAAGAAGAGCGTAACATGAAGAGATGACTCTGGGAAAGATGATCACCATTTGTCTCTCGCTGGTTCAAGTGGAAGCCTCACTGTTCAAACTGAAATCTTAACAAGCAATTGAAAATAGGCAAGGATTCAACTACAACTGTTAGTACCAGACATGACTCGCTCACGCCAGTAGTAGCAAACCAGCAATCAGAAAAATGACATACCACAGGCTAGCAGTGAAGTCCCTTTCTTGGCTAAATATCCAGAGCCATGTTCTTTGAAGACAATTTCTGACTATGGGGATGTCTACACTACGAAATTAGGTCAATTTTATAGAAGTCGGTTTTTAGGAAGCGATTTTATATAATTGACTGTGTGTGTCCCCACTAAGCGGATTAAGTTGGCAGAGTGCATCCTCAATACCGTGGCTAGCATTGACTTGCGGAGCGGTGCACTGTGGGTAGCTATCCTACAGTCCCTGCAGTCTTTGCTGCCCATTGGAATTCTGGCTTAAGCTCCCAATGCTTGTTGGGGCAAAAACATTGGTTTTGGGTATGTCATCAATCTCCCCTCCCTTTCTCCCTCTCTCCATGAAAGCAACAGCAGACAATCATTTTGCGCCTTTTTTCCTGGGTTACCCATGCAGACGCCATAGCACTGCAAGCATGGAGCCCACTCAGATCACCACCACCGCTGCTGTTGGGAGCATTGTAAACACCTTGCGCATTATCCTGCAGTATGTGCAGAACCTGGCAAGGAGGCAACACCAGTGTGATGACGATAGTGATGAGGACATGGACACAGACTTCAAAGGGTACACAGGGTTGGCCTCTTCCGCCTTCATAACACGTGGGAATGGTTTCAAACTGCGGCGCCCCCTTTCCCATAGCAAGCAATGCCTGTTGGGTTGGCCATTTAAAAGGAGGGGCTGCAGTTTTCGGGTGGATGTGCAGCACAAACCCTCCTCCCACCACGTGGCAATTCTCTAGGATGATTCCTTCACCCTACACCCCACCGCGTAACTATTATCAGGGATGATCCCTTTAAGCCAAACGCCAAGAGCTCAGCATGAACAGGTTCCTCTGACTGTTCCCTTGAACAAATTCCCCTATTTCAACCCCGTGACTATGAATATCACTTTCCTGAGGCCAACACAGAAAGATAAAGACCCAATATTGCTTGAATGTGGCCAAAGTCCAGGGCCATTCACTGCCATGTTTTGTGCTGTAGTGATTCCAGACCACTTGCTGCTGGCTTGGCATGGTAAAGTGTCCTACCATGGAGGACGGAACAAGGCAGCCCTCCCCAGGGCCGGCGACAAGGGGGCACTAGGGGGACAGGTGGACCGGGCCCTGGACTTAAGGGGGGCCCCCATGTCAGGACTCAGGAATGCGCAGGCGGGGTGGAAACAGGGGAGGCTCTGCAGAGCTGCGGCGCGTGGCCGGCCGCGTGCAAATCCCCCACCAGGCCACCCCAGCACTGTAGCCAAGCGCCCGCACCGCACGGCAGACTCCACAGCGGGCCCGGGGAAGCGCGCCCGGCCACCCTGGTGTGCGGCGCTGACGGTGGCGGAGGCGCCGAGAAGGGGATCCGGCCTCGCCAGGGTAAGGAGGCAGGGGGCCCGGCCCCACTCGGGGGGTGGCTCCGGGGGGGCCTTTGGGTGGGTGGGCTCTGCGGTGAGTTCACCCTCTGTGGGCGCTCGGGAGGTTCATTCATCGGCATGGCTGGGCTGGGGGGCAGGCAAGGGGGCGGTGGGGAGGGGAGGCCAGGCTGGGCGGGCGGGGAGGGGGGCAGGAGACTAGGCTGGATGGGGTGGGCGAGGCGTGGGTGCGGGAGGGAAGGAGGTTTGGTGGGGGGGAGGCTGGGCGGGTCAGGCATGGGGGGCAGGAGGCTGGGTTGGGAGGGGGAGGGGGAGGAGGTTAGGTTCGGTGGGATGGGCCGGGCCAGGCAGGGGTGGGGGAGGGAAGGCGGTTAGATGGGGGGAGGCTGGGCGGGAGTAAAGGAAAATCACCCCCAACAGCGGGGTGGGCCAGGCAGGGATGGGTGGGGAGGGGAGGAGGTTAGGCTGGGGGAGGAGATTAGGTTGGGTGGGCCGGGTCTAGGGTTGCCAGATGGTATCCAAAAGGAGGACATGTCCTCCTTTTCCATGTTTTGTCCTCCCGTCCTCCCTTACCTACTGTAAGTCCTCCTTTTTGCTAAACATCGGGCGGGACTGGCGGGAGGCGAAAAAGGGGGCAGGGCGGCTGAGCGGTGAGTCACCGCTCACGCCTCCACGCAGAGACGCAGACCACGCACCAGTCCGGTGCGGTGCGTCGGTGCGTGGTCACGCAGCCTGTGCAGCGCGGTGTTTGTTATTGCAATTAGATATTTGTTTGAAACAATTGGTTATTATTATATTAGATATTGCGCTCGCGCGACGAGAATCTTAGTGATTAATTACTAAATATTTGAGTATATTTAACGTAGTCATTATGAGTAAGCGGAAGTGTAAATTTACGGAAGTATTAAGAGCCAAATACCCGTGTTTTACTAGCGGGCGAGACGACTTTGACGCCAAATGTTCTATTTGCGACTGCCATGTGGATGTGGGCAACAAGGGCACTATTGCTTTAGAAAGACACGTAGCTACGGAAAAGCATAAGAAGATGATACGAGCAGCAGGTTCTTCTTCTAAGGTAACCAACTTTTTTCAACCTTCTACTTCATTGACTCTCAAAAATGCCCATGCTGCAGAAGGAACACTAGCCTTCCATACGGTAAAGCATCATCAGTCATACAATTCTATGGAATGTACAGCGAGCTTAACAAGAAAAATGTTTGCTGATTCCGAAACGGCAAAAAATCTTAAATGCGGAAAAAATAAGACGGAAGCTATAGTAAATCAAGTTGTTGCTCCACATACGATTATGACAATCATCAAAACTTTGAGGAACATCTCTTGTCTTTCTATTGCCACAGATGCCAGCAACCATGGTGCAGATAAACTGTTTCCTATATTGATTCAATATTTTAACTGGACTGGAAATGGAATCGAAACAAAATTCTTGATTTACAATCTTTACCCAACGAAACTTCGCTTTCGATTGCGAATCTTATATACGAAACACTCAATACACACCAATTAACCCCTAAGTGTGTTGCATTTATTGGAGATAACGCGAATGTAAATTTTGGGGGTGTGAACCGAAACCCAGGTGAAAACGTATTTACGCGCCTAAAAGAAAGTTTAGAGAAAGAAAACCTTATAGGAGTCGGCTGCCCTGCACATATTATGCATAACAGCCTTCGCAATGGTGTCGATTTGATGAAACTGGATATTGAGTCAATAATATTGAAAATATTTAATTATTTTTCTGTGTACACAGTGAGAACAGAGGCACTAAAAGAGTTTTGCAATTACGTCGAAATCAATTATCAGCCTTTGCTAAGGCACAGTAAAACAAGGTGGCTTAGCCTGTTTCCATGCGTAGAAAGAATTTTGAAGCTCTATCCAGCATTAAAAGAATATTTCTTAAGCCAAAGAACAACACCATACCTAATAAAAACATTTTTCAAAAACACAACTTCAGAAGCATATTTATGGTTCACGCATTCTCTTATGTCTATTTACCAAGCAAATTTGGCAAAAGTCGAAGAGGAACATAATTCCATTCTGGAAATTTCAAAGATACTTCAATCCGTACTTCATATGCTTCGTAATCGAAGAAACAACAATTTTTTGCCACTAAGCGTAAGAGAACAGCTTTGTGATAATGACGAAGCCGAGTCCATTTCCAACGAATTTTTCAGTGTTTACAAGGCTTGTGAAGATTACTTGATGGAATGGATGATACCCTTGGAAGATTTCAAATGTTTTGAGTGGATGACATTGCTGAAAGAGAACGAAAACCTAAAATATGATGATTTAGTTTCATGCATTGAGTTCTTGAGCATCAGAGGTGTAGAGATTGACGATGTTAAGCTACACAATCAATTTTGTAACTTGATTTCATTTCTTAAATCAAAATCAGATGAAGATGAAGCATATTATGATTTGAAGTTGCACGAGCAGTGGACAATCTACTTCAAAAGTGTTAAAAACATTGAATGTTTCTCAGAACTGCTCAAGATCTGCGAGTTTTATTTTTGTATAAGCGCACATAACGCAAATGTGGAAAGAGTTTTTTCACTGATTAATATTCAGTGGAGCAAAGAGAGGAATAGACTAAGTGTGCAGTCAGTTAAATCTTTAATTCTTACTCAATACAACTTCAAAAACATGACATGTGAAGATTTTTATAATTATTTGTTAAAAAACCAAGAACTTCTTTCCAAAATTGGCAGCTCAGCTAAATATGATTAAAATAAAGTAAAATAATATAAAAAATTCGTTTAATTTCTGAATGTCCTCCTTTTTTACAGAAAATCCTCCTTTTTAGACCCATCTGCCCTCCTTTATCAAATTATCATCTGGGGTCAGGCAGGGGGGGGAAGGAGAATAGGCTGGGAGGGGGGGGGGAAAGAGATGGGCCAGGCAGGGGTGGTGTGCTAGAGGCCGTTCGCACGCGCCTCACGCCACCATGCTACCGCCGACCGCGCCCGGTACCCCCGCGGCACGACACCCCCGCTATGCCCGACCAGCAAGGCAGTCCCACGTAGGCCCAGGCGGGGCAGGGCGCGGGTGGCGGGAGAGGGGCCCACAAATGATCAGAGTAACGGGCCCCAAAATTTCTGTCGCCGGGCCTGGCCCTCCCCCAGAAACCTTCTGCAAAGGCATTCAGAGTACCTCAAGGAGATGCCCCTGGAGGATTCCTGCTCCATCCCCAGACACATTAACAGACTTTTCCAGTAGCTGTACTGGCTGCAAATGCATCCCAAGTCTGCAGGGCAAATGAAACATTAAACACAATTGCTTTTAAACCCTGTAGTGTATTTACAAAGGTGCACTCACCAAAGGTGCCTTCTCCGGCTTCAGGGTCTTGGGAGGATATTGGCTCCAGGGTGATGAAAAGTTCCTGGCTGCTGGGGAGAATGGATTCTCTGCTTGGCTGCTGTGCATTCTCCTCTTCCTCCACAAAATCCTCCCTGTTGCATGAGACTCCCCCCTTGCAGGTGTCCACGGACAGTGGTGCGGGAGTGGTAGGGTCCCCCAGAACTGCCTGCAGCTCATCATAGTAGCAGCATGTATGGGGCTCTGACCCAGAGTGTCCATTTGCCTCCTTAGTTTTTTTGGTAAGCTTGCCTGAGCTCCTTAGATTTTATGCTGCATTGTTGTCTCCCTGTTGTAGCCTCTATCCAACGTGCCCTGGGTGATTTTGGCATATATATTGGCATTTCTTCTTTTTGAACAGAGTTTTGCCTGCACAGATTCTTCTCCCCATACTGCAATCAAATCTAGTGTCTCTCACTCGGTCCATACTGGAGCTCATTTGTGATTCTGAGACTCCAGGGTCACCTGTGCTGATAAGCTCTGCATGGTCACCTGTGCTGCTGAGCTCCCCACACTGATCAAACAGAATTAAATGCAAAAGTCCCCCCGGGCTTTTCTTGACTACCTCAGTGCATCTGAGTTGAAAATGCTGTCCAGAGTGGTCACAAGGGGGCATTCTGGGATAGTCAATGTAAAGACTCCCCATATCAGGCCTCTAGTACAAATTAAGGCCCCCATCCCACAAACACTTGTGCATGTGCTTAATTTTACTACTGTTGCCCCTTTTTGAACCAAGCAGTGAAAGTTGAGGGAGGGAGGAAGGAAGTAAAAATTGATGGAGTCTCATATTTTCTATACTATTTCATATTTCACTCCTATTTACTTACAAGGAACATATAAAGTTCTTCTCAGAAGGCAGGAAGAACCAAGACCAAAAGGAGCAGCTGCTTAGCTTACTGCTTAAAGCCTCTTTTGCCCACTAAACCAAGCCCTGGCTCTCTGTCTTTTTCTAAGGTCACTGTCAGAATGGAATGAGAATTTGCAGCTGGAACCGCCCAGACTCCAAGCAGCCTATGAGCACAGCTGAATCACAGCAGGGCTACTTGATTGACTGCACCTCCTGATTGGCTGGGGAAGTCAGCAAACGTGCTCTTAACCCCTCCCCCCTCCCCCCCCCCCCCCCCAGGCACTTTCTGGTTACTTAATGCTTGTATTCTCTCTCCCCTGCCTAGGGGTGCTGTAACTTCAGCTCTGATCTCTTGGGTTTGGTTTCCTGATACTGGCTGTGATCTCTAGCTTTGGTTCCTGCTCCAACTACAGGGCCCCCACATCCTGGTTTGTGATGTTTGCATGGTCAGATTACTGCTTGGTTTTCTGCCCTCCTCTTCTTCTCTCCCCCCCCCCCTTTTTCTGCAGTGGCACTAGAACATTTTTAGTAGTGGGGTGCTGAAAGCCAGCCCACTTACCCTGGTTACCTCTCTGTCCGGCTTAGTTGGGAAGCAGAGTTGTCTCTGGAAAGGTGAGACCTGGATGGGATAAGAGGAAGGCCACAGGTGGGGCCAGGATGAGCAGCTGGGACCCCATGTGCAGGGCCAAGAGTAGAGGGCCCTGGGACTGAAGCACTGGGAGCTTAAGGCCAGGCATGGGGCTGGTGGCTGGAGCCCCAGGGCCTGAGGTGTGGGGCTGGGATGAGGGCCAGGGAGTAGGGCTGGAGGCAGGGGCACCTCTTAGTCTTCACAATTCTATATATTATATAATCTTGCTGTTCTGCTCCTCTAGGGCAGTGGTTCTCAACCAGGGGTTCTGGATCCCCTGGGGGGCTACAAGCAGGTGTGGGGGGCCTTGGCACAGAGCCAGCAGCCAGGGAGTGGGGCTGGTGGCCAGGACCTGAGTTTCAGGTGAAGTGAGGGGTTGGGGAGCAGAGTGTGGGTGGAGAGCTGGGAGTAAGGCATAGGTGTGGGAAGCACACACAATGTTTGTGAGAAGCATGCCCAATGTTTGTGCTAAGCTGGGGAGTGGGGCCATCAGGCCTGCATAAAACCTGGGGGTGCTGCAGCACCCCCTGCACTCCTACTTCCTGACCTTCTGCTCCAGCTCTTCTTGTCTTTTTCTGCTTTACCACACACCCAAAACAACTCAGCTGCCTGAACTGGTTCAGATGCTCTTTTAATCTTAGGTGGGAGCTTTGCTTACACTTATGTTAATTAAAGGGTTAGCTTGCGTGTATTTGTATAAATGGGGTTTATTTATGTATTTGTATAAATGGGGTTTATTAATGAGCTGGGTGGAATCTTTTTGGGATTCAATCCCAAAAAGATTCCACCCAGCTCATTAATGCTACCGGGGCAGTCCTTTTGGTTTTAATGGGATGATAAAGTTAAACACTGGAGTAAGTGTCTAGAAGAATTCCCCTTGATGTCTTCTTCCATGGGATTGACAGTTGTATTTACGTTAGGCATCAAGCTTACTCTGATTTGAATAACAAGCTCAAGGGGAGAACCCATTTGGTATAAACAAGATTGTCATTTTCAATATTAAAGGTAAAAATAAAGTAAAATACCATTGGTTTTTATTCCATTTACTGTTTTAGGGTGACTTTTTATTAAATAAGAGATCACCAATAAAGGAGCATTCAATGCAGTGTATAAATATATAGGACATAATAGCTATGACTGCAAACATTAATTCTGTGTATACTATTGCAGAGGAGATACAAACATCCTGTTTTCATATCAGTTATTACAAAATGGGTGGGAGAAACAAAATAATGAAGATCCAGAACTGTGTCTAGATAGATTGTTATATTTTTTCACAGACATTAGCTACTCCTTTAAATTGTTATATCTTTAGGAAAATAAATTCTTTTTTCAAGAATTTTATAAATGGAGTGGAGTTAAAGATTTAAGAATTTTCCTAAGTGGGACTAGATAATTGAGATGGGCCTTTAATTACTTAGTAATAACCAAAGGTTGCTATAATCTGGTAATTTTTGGTGCCCTACTGAGAAATGAGTTCACTTTGTGTTCAGATCTTAGTGGGCCCATCACAAAATCACCAGTTAGTATTCACTGTCAGTTTCATCAGAGGCCAAGAATGAATAAGTAGGGAGACTGATCTCCCCTTTCACCTCTAGAGATAGTCACCCTAGGTCCGACTTGAAACAAAAGCAATGTGCATAAGCTTCACTTACCACTGCTATACTTGTTCTGTGACTATATATAAAGGATTTAGGCATGAGTGGCACATGAAGCCCTGGCTGGGGGAGGCTAGCCCCAACCTTCTGCCGAGGCCCCATCTCTTCCACACCGGAGCCCCCTCACTGTGGCTTTCAGTCCCCACCCCCAGGCTAACACCCCTAGCCTTAGAGTTCTGGGAAGATGGGCAGCACATTCCCCCCCCACACACGCACCCCAGCCCTGGAGCACCAGGAGTGACCCCTCTCCCCAAGCCCTGGACTGCCAAGCTGGGGGAGCTACCATAGGATGCAAGATGGGGTTTGGGGGTGAAGTGTGGGTGGAGCCATGCCTGGCTGTTTGGGGAGACAGCCTCCCCTAGCGTATGATACCTGCTGCCCGTAGACTTAAACCCTAATCCTGAAAATTGGTTCATGTATGCTGATGCCTTATAAAACTCTACAATAGACAAATACTGCTCTCAGTTCTGTAACTTTCTCAAGCACTAAATTTATACAGACACAATACGACTTAAGGAGAATAATGGAAAGTAAGAATCTTTATCTACCCTTGTAAAGTGTACTGGGAGTTTCTGTGGCAGGTACTGGTCCTGTAAAATGATACTGTATGGGCAGAAGGGTCAGCTCTTGTGGATCACTTTCCTGAATTGGTGCTTAAGGGGACTGAATAAAGAAAACTGAACTACTGACACCCTACCACTAGATGGACCTTAAAATTACATTTAGTCTTTTACCTGAACTGAGTTATATTAGTTCCAATCCATGCAACAAACCTCGATGCCAACTCTGCCCACATATCTACACCAGCAACACCATCACAGGACCTAACCAGATCAACCATACCATCACTGGCTCATTCACCTGTACATCAACCAATGTCATATATGCCATTATATGCCACCAGTGTCCCTCTGCTATGTACATCGGCCAAACTGGACAGTCCCTACGAAAAAGGATAAATGCACACAAATCAGATATTAGGAATGGCAATATACAAAAACCTGTAGGGGAACACTTCAACCTGCCTGGACACACTATTTCAGATTTAAAAGTCACCATTCTGCAGAAAGGGAACTTCAGATCCAAACTGCAAAGAGAGACTGCAGAGCTTCAATTCATTTGCAAATTCAGCTCACACACTTTGGGATTGAACCGGGATCTACAATGGTTGGCTCATTACAGACATTGTTTCTCATCTCTCCATGTCCACACACCCCATTCAAATGCTAGACGAATAATCCACACTCCCTGATCGGAGATAACAAGCTGGCTCAGCTTAATTGGACTAACCTTTTCACCTCCCCCCTGGCTCTTACCTACTTTTCTATAACTGCCTGTTTGTGAACAATTGAACACTTCTACTGCCTGCATCCGACGAAGTGGGTATTAGCCCACGAAAGCTCATGCTTCAAAACTTTATAGTTAGTCTTTAAGGTGCCACAGGACTTTGTTAACTCTACTATTCCAGACTAACACGGCTACCACCCTGATTCCTGAGTTATATTAGTGTGCAAAAAGATCCCTTCCACCTGTTTTTCCAGACAAGAGCAGTGGAGCTACTAGGTACAGTGTAAACCAGTAAAAGACTTTCACAAAGTTATGTCTCATCTTTGTGAGCAATGTACAAAATTATTATTTTGATGAGCACTCAGGTTTTCTGTTTGGGACAGAATGAAACTCAAGAGTATGTAACATGTTTGCACACAGATGGCTTTTTAAAAATTAATACTGTTGGCTTCCTTTAGATGAACCATTTTCTGAAGATATTATAAAAGTTCTGGTGTATATGGTGGAGAAGGCTCACAACTTAATACAAATAAAATATTCACAGATTTTAATGAAAAAATTCAAAATTATAACAACATTGTCCTGCCATGTTGTGAACCCGGCACTCCACTGGTGCAAGAGAATCAAGAAATGTTAATGACCAGTGTGGTTTCCCCATCCAAATACATTCAATGAAATACAATAAACCATATATATTAGTTTTAATTTTAATTAGCAAACGCTGTTATTAGCACAAGTACAATGAAAGTGAGTGTGAGTGTCTTTTGTGTACACCTTGGCAGTTTCTACTGTGAGAACAGTGTGAATGGGAGAGATTCAATATCTCATTGAAAAACTCAAAGGCAAGAGGCACAAAATATGCACTGCATACTTGAGATATCAAAATAAGATGTGACTCACAGTAGATTTGGAGACATAAGTTCTTTGGGAAAGGGACTGTCATTTTCTACATAGCACCAACTGGGAAGGGGAAAACACATCAGAAACAGACACCCCTAATTCCTTCCACTTCAGTAGCTACTGGAGAAACAGGTAACATGGTTGACAGTCAGATACTGCAAACCTTTTCAATCCCACCACCTAGGCTAGGGTTTGTCTTCACTGCCAAGTTAGCCCAAGTGACCAGCATCCAGATGAGAGCAGACACATTGCAAAGCCCTGCCTGAGTTACTGTTTCTTCACTGGTGCTGTGCTCCCCCTTGTGTGTCATTATAACTTCTGAGGACATATCCTGTGCTTCTTTGTTCTTCAGCTCTATGATTCTTCCCTGGTGAATTGTGGGAGAACTTGTCTGTCCTTCTGGGCAGAATTGTGGGACTTACTGCAAAGGGGGTTGGTAACCAGCTCGAGGCCTTGTCTTCACCGCTAATAGAGGTGTGTTTTTATACTGAAGGAACTAATATGCATGAGCTATCCTGAGGTAAAACCACTGTGAAGACAATGCACTTTCTTTTTATAGGGGTTCTCAAACTGGGGATCAGGACCCCTCGGGGTTGTAAGGTTATTATATGAGGGGTCGCAAGCTGTCAACCTCCACCCCAAACCCCGCTTTGCTGCCAGCGTTTATAATTGTGTTAAATATATTAAAAAGTGTTTTTAATGTATAAGTGGGGGGTCACACCCAGAGCTTGCTATGTGAAAGGGTCACCAGTACAAAGGTTTGAGAACTACTGTTTTAACATGAGGTAAACTAGGTGAAGTCAACCCCAGGAAATGGTATTGTGCAGACCTCACCTGGTTTACTTTGTGGTAAAACTAAAGTGTCTTGTTTCACTCTGGTTTTACCTTGGGATAGCTCAAAAGCCTAGTACCTCAAGATTAAAAAAACATACCTTTTTAGCATTGAAGATGAGGTCTCAGCAAAAGTCTGATTCTGGTTCTATTCTAACTCCAGATAATCCAGTTACCCTCAGTTGAAGGCATCTCTCAACTCTCGTGAGAGGGATTTGTGTGTGGACACAAGGGGATTAGGAGCAACTCCCGAGTAAGACCCCAACTTAACTCTGCAATGGAGTAATACTCTCCCCCAAGACATTCTCTCCGAAGCTGATGGCACCAAGAAGAGTTGTCCCTCAGGTAGATTGCTCAGAGTTTCATAATGTGATTTACTTTTTCATTGTATGCTTTGATGGGCAGTGAAATAGTCAACACTTAAAGAACCATCACTGGTATCTGAGTCAGCACTCACTGAGATGAATGGGGCAGCTCACACTTGTCAGTGCTATGGCTGCTCTACAGACATGCCTTTACCCTTGGTTCAACTCTTGAGAGAGATGCTGGTATGTGCTACTGCCAAGGAGAGCCCCAGCTCATGCTTTTCTCCATAAAGCAACATCCTCCAGCTACAAAGGAGAGTCACCCATTTGAAGCTAAATTCTAGCCAGTGAGGGGAGCCTGGAGCAGCATCTGTGGGAGGGAGTCTCCTTCCCGTAAGCAAGAGGGGCTCAGGACTGGGTCTGTCTGAGGGAGTGTCCCCCTGAAGAGTGAGGAAGGTGCAAGACAGGGTCTCTGTGAGGGAATGTCCCCCTGAGGAATGAAGGGGAAAACAAGACAGGGTCTCTGTGAGGGAATGTCCCCCAGAGGAACAAAGGAAGAAACAAGACAGGGTCTCTGTGAGGGAATGTCCCCCAGAGGAATGAAGGGAGAAACAAGACAGGGTCTCTGTGAGGGAATGTCCCCCAGAGGAATGAAGGGAGAAACAAGACAGGGTCTCTGTGAGGGAATGTCCCCCAGAGGAATGAAGGGAGAAACAAGACAGGGTCTCTGTGAGGGAATGCCCCCTGATGAGCAAAGGGGGAATCAAGACAGGGTCTGTGTGAAGAGTCAGTCTCCCTCCATGTGCATTTCCCATCAGAAACTGTTTACACTCCCCAATAGGCCACGGGCTGAGGAAGGGCGGGGCAGTCTTGGGCCACTGGGAAAGCTGTGCCTTGCAGAGGCGTGGCACTATATACAGGCAGGCATGGGAGGGTGGCAACTTGCTTTTGAAGCAGAGTGTTGGTTGGTTTCACATGTGCAGTGCTCACAGTGGAGGCTATGAAGGAGATGTGTGGGTGAGGATTGGCTGGACAGCCCTTGGGGTTGGGGGGTACTTTATTGTAGCTGCTGTGAGGTTTTGGGGGTGGTCCCTGCCCCCCTTCTCTGACTAAATCAGGTGTCTTTGGACTTGGCTACTTTCCTTGGGGTCCTTCTTTTTACCCTGGCTGTTGGGGATTGGAGATTTCCCCAGGCTTGTTTGTTCTCCCTGAACCCTGTTGTCTGAGGTTTTTGGGGTGGACTTTAGGAGGGGTGAAATGAGCCCTTAGAGGAACTCTACTGTGACAAAGTATAGGGCCAGGCTCTTCCCTAATGTCTAGTTGTCTCCATTTCTCCCTATACCTCATCCAATTATGTTGCTTTACACCCTCTTTCTCCCTCCCTTTTCTTGGGAGAAGGGACCACTTGAGGCTGGCTTCCCTGTGAGATTTTTTTCACAGCCCTCAGTGATGCAGCAAATGTGTTTTGATAAGCAATGACATAATTAACCCTTCAAGCCCCATCACTGGCATCTGAGTCAGCACTCACTGAGATGACTGGGGTAGCTCACACCTGTCAGCTATGTTGCTGCAAACTCTCCACAGATGTAGCTTTACTGAAGATTGGCAAGTGGTAAATGAGGACAAGATAGTTGCATAATGTGATCTGCTTCATTTGGTAAATGGCACCTTCAAGAAAATGCCTTTTAATACAACCAAATGCCAAATTATAAATTTAGGAACAAGGGATACAGGCCAGGCTTACAGAATGGTGAGGGCTAGAATTCTGGATGGTGGGTGACTCTGAAAAGGGTTTAGGGGTTATGGTGAGCAAGCAACTCAATATGAACTCCCAGAGAAAAGCTCTGGCAAAAAAGGGCTAATCCAGTGCTTGGATATATAAACAGGGTAGTTAGTAAGTAGGAATAGGGAAGGGATTTTTACCTCTGTATACGGCACTGATACGACTGGTACTGGAATATAATTTTGATGTCCATATTTTAAAAAGGATTGAGCAATTGGAGTGTAGAAGAGTCACAAAAATGGTCTGAGGGTGGGTGAAACTGATCTCTGTAAATTCTCACTCCAAGGTAATCTGAGTTAATATAAAAGAATGAGGTGACTTGATTATTCTGTAGCAGTTCTTGTGCTGGGAGAAAATACCAGGTGCTGAAGAGCTCTTCAATCTAGTGGAGAAAGGCATAATAAGAACCAGCATCTGGAAGCTAAAACCAGACAAACTCAGATTAGAAATAATGCACAAATTTGTAAGGGTAGTGATTAACCATGGAAACACAATGCCAAGGGAAGTGGTGGTTCCTCCATCTCTTGATGTGGTCAGATCAAGACAAGATGCCTTTCTGGATGTTATGTTGTAGCCATACACAAATTATTGGGCTCAATATGGGGGTAACAGGGTGATACTTAATCTCCTGTAATGATCTAATGATGTCTTCTGGTCTTAAATTCTTTGTTAAAAAGTTTATTTTAACAAGTGTTAAAAAGAAACAAGCTTTTATGCCACAACTAAAATGAGGTAGGCCAAAATGCTGCTATAATTCACCATTGTTCTAGCATTGTTAGCAATTTCTGGCTTACAGTACCATTTCTACTTTCAGAGGGACAGAACTGTCCAGTTATTGACTTTGAATGTGGACACTGACCTGTTGATGCTCCTCATGGGAAGACAGACACATTTGGCCTATCATAAATATTGACTTTGTAAACACTTTACAATGCTGCATACACATGGAGAGTAACACTAATATTATATTTATTATATAAATTTAAATTGCTTCTAATTTAATATATTAGAAATGTGTTCATAAAATCAGAATGATTTTACTTTCAATGAGACTTTAAAAGCTGGGTAACACTAAGGGAAACAAATTCACAAAAGTGACAGAGTCCTGTGGCACCTTAAAGACTAACTAAAGTATTGAAGCATAAGCTTTTGTGGATGCTTCAATACTTTAGTCTTTAAGGTGCCACAGGACTCTGTCACTTCTGCAATTCCAGACTAACACAGCTACCTCTCTAAATTCACATAAATACTTGATAGACCAGAAGGAAGGCACCTTCAGATATATATTCCAAAAAAATAATTCTCTTACTGAGGAAGATTAGCTTTCAAATCCCTAATTGTCACACAATGCTGCTGCATGTTCTGTCATTGATAAACCTTCACCCAATCCACAAAAAATGCAGAGCACTGTCCATTTTGTGAGTTCACTTCTTTTTTTTTTTAAAAAAAAAAATCCAACTCAGGAAGATGGGATTTTAGTCATTTCCTTCTGTTCCCCTCCCCCACAGGCTACTTCCCTATCCTTCCCTTCTGACCTTTAAGATTGTAAATCATTATGCCTATGGTCATTCTCTGTCATGAAGTGGCTGTTTTCAGGTTAGCTTTCCTTTCTCTTTCTCCTCCCGCCCGCCCTTGTCTTCCCTAGGGAAAAAAAGGTGTTCTTAACTTGTTAACTAACTTGAATTAATACACTTCTGCCAGGATAGCCTTGCTGAACCTGAGAACAAGTCACTTTATACCTCTCCTATCCTCTTAAGCTACAGTTGGGTATTCAGAGCCTGTTCCCCAATCGGTTGGCCCAGATTTGGAGTGCGGAGTCATTATCTCCGTTTTCGTTTTCCTTTCCCTTTCTGGCTCCAGTTGGTATATGCACTCTTTACTGGCCTCACTTCTGCATAGCCCCTCCAAGTTTACCAGGGCATGGAGAAACCTGGAAGAAGTGGGACTTGGTAGCTGAGTGGTGGTGAAGTATGTCCAGATGTGCCACTGGGATGTGGGTGGTGGTTATAATGCACATTCATGGTCATTTGGTGAAGGGGGTTCCTGAGATACAGCCACCTCCCAAATGAACTGCTTATCAATTGCATAGTGATTTAAAATTGATGTGAAAAGGGAAATAGCTTTACAAATTGGGGTGGAGATTGTGCTGCAAATTCAGTGTTACTTGATGAAGTTCCCAAAATGCATCCCCAAAAACTACTTTTTGGTTTTTAAAATGTGCTAAAATCCACATGGATCATTAAATTGTCTTGACTGTTATCCTGCCACAGGAGCAGGGATATATTTTTGGTGAAAATTTGGGATCATCCGGCCAAAGGGGTCCTCAGATACAGCCCCCTAATAAAGAGCTCATTTTAATACTTGTTTCAAAGCCCATCTGCATAAGGGGACTGGTTTTTAAAATTGGTATACTGCAACAGTGGTTGGGCTAGGATACCTGTTATGGGGTAGGGGAAGAATGCTCACTGCAGAGGTACAGAATGACTCCTCTATCTCAGTCCTCATATGCCGTGGAAAGTTGTGCAGAGCCCCTTCTCCTACACTACTCCTGAAGTGAAGCAGGAAGTCTGGACTGCCCCTTCTCCCACTTACTGCTGGTAAACATGCTACTTACAACCTATTTCTTACCATTTTCCCTTTGCCCTTCAACCCTACTCTACTTGGGAGCTGGTAGTGGATGAACACTTCATTCCTACCGCCATAGGTACTTCAGTCACACCCCCAGATTAGCACCACTCTTCTCGGGAAATGGTTTATAAGGCTAATTTTGCTTAACTTTAAATGACATTGGTTTACTGTATCTAATACATAACTAAAAGTAAACCAGTACTGAGATGTTTGCTGCAGAGGTCTTCATCTTGCTGGGTTTGGAATTAGCAGGAAATCAACTGAAAATAACTATAATCTGAAAAAGAAGGCAGGGAAACAGAACAAAAGTAAAACTTGGAAGTAGCCACTTGTATCTTTACCGGCCCCAGTGACCAGCTTCATCCACCTGACTATCTGTAAATGGCTTGAATTAAGGTCTTGCATGTGTCAGCAGTAAATTTCTTTTCTTCCTAAATCTATATTGGTTACTAAAATACAATGCTTTCATTATCACTGTAGTGCCTTTAGTTTGACCTCTTGCATTTGGATAAGCTTGTGGATAATCATTACTTTCTCTTCAGTCAGGATTACGTCTGGCTTCTGGGTTTGCACCTGCTTGTCACTTTGGGTGAAAGAGCAGAAGTTGGCTTTGAAAGTGTAGGCTAAAGTGGTGTAACCTTTGACTATAGTAAGGCTGGCATTGGTTATATTTAATGTTACTGTTTCCTTCAGTAGACATTCTATGCTGGAGAATCAGCCTCAGAAGCACTATGGAATAACATCTCCAATCAGCTTGACTCCTCCTAAGGAAATAGATTATATTTACACTCAGAAATTAATTGAAGCCATGAAGCCATTTGGAGTATTTGAAGATGAAGAAGAACTAAATCACAGGTATAACTTTTCAATATAATTGAAACACGTTGCTTGAATCTATTTTAAAACTAAGTCTAATGATGATTCTCATTACAGGCTGATTGTTCTTGGTAAATTGAATACATTAGTCAAAGAATGGATTTCAGAACTCAGTGAGAGTAAGGTAAACATTTTTAAAATTCCGATTTAATTGCAATTTAAAAGAAAACAAGTACCTTATTTCTACTATTCAACTTATTTTCTTGTGTTCATAGGGATAATTCTCAATCTTGTATTCTAGATTCTGTTGTTAGGTAAAATAGCAAGTCCCTACTCACCTCTCCAGCACCCGAGTTTGTGCAGAGTTGGTATAGGGCTCACAAGCTGTCAGAAACCACTTACACAGACATCAATTCATTGATCAATGGGCTCACACTATTCCTAGCTCAAAAGCTTCAGAGTAAGTGTGGCAAGTTTATTAGGGGTAAGCATCAATATTTATACACAGAAGTAAACAAAGTGATTAATAGGTCATAATGGTCATGCATAATCAATCAAGGATAAAACAGGTTAAAATGTAAATTCCAAAAGACAAAGGGGAGATAGCTACTTAAGGGGAGGGGGGGTGTCATGAGCAGTTTGCAGGTCAGAGCTTTGATTAAGAGTTCAGACAGACATCAAGTCTGGGTTAAGTTTAAGCTCATCAAAAGTTCAGACTCAACACTGTCCTCTGACTTTCTGCAAAGGAATAATAAATTTTCCTTCTACATATTGGGCAATAGACTTGTAGCAATTGTCACTCAAGTTAAGGTTTGGAAGATTTTTAACTACCTAGATCCGCGAGCCTTTTTCTGGCAATTAAGTCAATTTGTAAATTGGCCATACCTAAATCCTCTGTGTTTAGCAATACAAATTAGAACCACATAACGTTCTCTAATGAGTGTAGAGCCTGGCAAAATGAGATTTTTATTTTTTCTAACTTCCATGATCTTATCAATAAGGCTTTTTTTCCAATTAACTATTTTTATTTTTACAGTTATGGGGGATAGGTTGAGGGTTATGGTAGTTCTGACAGCAGAGCTGGTGTGGCTAAAGGTCCATAGCCACCGGGGCACAAGATGTTGGAGTGGATGCAGTCATCTTGGCCTGGAAGAGCAGAGGCCCCCCTGACAGGACAGTAAAGAGGAGGAAGAGCCCCAGCAGTGGGTGAGGCCACCCTGCTGCTCAACACTTCCTGCCTGGCCATAGCTCCCACACTCCTGTCCAGTGAGTAGGTGAGCAGGGCTGTGAGAGCAGAGCTGCATAGGGCTCCTTACATGGCCACAGAGTTGGTGACGCTGGATGTCTGGAATGCTGGGAGCCTGGTGGGTCGGAGTTAGGCTGACCAGATAGCAAGTGTGAAAAATCGGGACAGGAGGAGGGGGGTAAATAGGAGCCTGTATAAGAAAAAGACCCCCAAATCTGGACTGTCCATATCAAATCGGGACATCTGGTCACCCTAGTCAGAGCAGAGAAACTCTGGTTAGGGCTGTGAAGAGAAGTCATCCCTAGCCAAGGAGAAGGCCACCCTGCCGATAAATGGCTTCTTCACAGGGATGACTCCTCCTCCCAGTCCCGATCAGGGGGCTCTGCTTAGCTAGGGCAGGACCGCAGCCTTCTTTTTGTGGAGATTGTGTCACTGGCCGCGCTCTGTCCCCAGCCAGCAGTGTGGAAGTTGTCTCTGGGCAGGAAGTGTTAAGCCGGAAGGTGGCCACTACCACCGCTTCCTCCTTACAGCCCTGACCAGGGGTTTCTGCTCTGCCCTGCCAAAACCACAGCCAGCCTGCCCCCCCCCCCCCCAACCCAACCCCTGGTGCCCTCAAGGATCAGGTGCCACCAGTCCTGAGGCAGTGTGGAGAACCCTCTGCAGCACTGTGGTCATAGACCCACTTGCTCCAGTAACGGCAAGGCTGCAGAGGGCTCCCCACATGGCTGCAAGACCAGCAACACCTGATCCCAGCAGGCACGCCCACTGTTCGGATTGATGGTTTTTCATCAATATCAGCATCAACCAAAATTGACATTTACTGCCGGTTATTACTTAAAATGCAATCCTGCCAAGCCTCCCTATAGAGGGTGACATTCTAGCCTTGACCAAAGTTTCAAAAGTATTTGTCTGTCCGTGAAATAACTACTTGTAGTTATCAGACTTTATCAGTTGTATCCTATACTGGCTGTATTTAATTTATTATACGTCTCTTCAAATTCACATAACTGGAAGTATTTCTTATCTACGCTGCAGATGTTACTTCCATAGTAATAATTGCGTCCATTGTACTGTGTAAATCCATCAGGAAATGACTGCCACCTTGATTTCATATTGCTGTTATGTCAGTTGGCTAGAGAACATTGTTAGGTAACAAAAGTTGTTACTCCAATTTCCTATGACAACCTTTTGTACCTGCGCAATCAGTGTGTTGCTGTTCATTAAGGCAGGCTAAGCTAATGTCCCCACATACAGCAAATTTTTTTTGTTTTGGAAATTGCTGAGATTTTATTCTCAAATTATTTCACACTTGGTAACTGCACTATATTTGTTGAAATCTTACTAATTGCCAAAACAAGCCAACTTAAGCTCTTATAATGCTAATATAGCTTGTAGGGCTTTACACCTTGGAAACCAAAAGCTGTGTTTTTAAACTTGTATTTCTGCTCTATTTATAGAACCTCCCACCTTCAGTTGTAGCAAATGTTGGTGGGAAAATATTCACATTTGGTTCCTATAGGCTTGGAGTACACACCAAAGGTATGTCCTATTTAATAGTGTCTTGTCATACACTGTTTCAGACTAACTGCTTGATTAACTGAAGACATATGGGATATTTTTGCAGGTGCTGACATAGATGCTCTTTGTGTTGCTCCTAGACATGTGGAAAGATCAGATTTCTTTCAGTCATTCTTTGAAAAACTAAAGGTTCAAGATGGAATCAGGAATTTAAGAGTAAGTTTTCTACTTGTATTCAGAGTAATAAACTTGTCCATGTTAAAGGGAGGCTGTCAACTGGAACTCTTAAACCGACCAATTTCATAAAATTACAGTTGCTGACAGCAGTCTTCAAATAGTATTGTACCCACAACTCTGTTAAAACACTAAGGTTGCAAAGTCAAGCACTGTATGTAGGAAATATCCGAATCAGTTGCCTGTGCAACTTTAATCAGCGCCTTTGTGTATATGCATTACGATAGTGGTTAATTAGATGATCACATAGTATAGTCTTTCTACAAGTTTCCACTGCTTTTGCGTGCCCAATTTGAGAGACCCTGAGAAAAAGCATGTCCTAGGTGATTCGCATTATACTGCACTTAACGTGTTTAAATCACAGCTCCCATTGATTTCCCTTGCAGTTCAATGCTCAGCATTTCTGCAAAATGAGGCACCAAGGTCTAAACTTGAGCATCCAGACAATAAGGAACACACACATTTAGTGAATTTTTTGGTTGTTCTTGTTCAAATTCTTGCCTAGATTACATTAGAACTGTGGAGCAGAGGCAGGGAAAGAATCCAGTTATCCAGGACCACATTCACCTGCTTTAACCAGGAAACTGTCCTTCCTCTTCCTAGGTTCCCATAGGTGATTACTTCTATTAGAGCTGTTGGGTGCTCAATTTCCCCCTCTGCCCCTAGCCCTGCCCCACTCCACCCCTGCCCTGGCCCCTCCCACTTGCATTCCAACCCCTGCCTCAAAGTCCCTGCCCCTGTTCTGACTCCTTCCCCAAATCCCTGCTCCGGACCCGCCTCCTTTCCTGAATGTGCCATGTTCCCGCTCCTCTCCCACCCTCCTGGAGCTTACTACAGCTGTTTGGCGGCGGCAAGCGCTGGGAGGCGGGTGGAGGAGCGGGGATGTGATGCACTCAGGGGAGGAGGAGTGGGATGGGACAGGATGGGGAGGTTGGCTTTTGGTGGATGGAAAGCACCCACTAATTTTTCCTCATGGGTACTCCAGCCCCAAAGCACCCACAGAGTAAGTACCTATGGGTCCTATAGGAAAAGCCTCCTTTACATACTCCAATTCATCCTCCGAGCATGTCCATCCAGTGCACTGAATGAGGCAAGGGTCCTGTGGAAAAAACTAATTAAAACTATATCTTAATACAAGCACATAAGTGGGTCAAATTAAGGTTGAACAGGCAACCTTAATTTTGGCATTTCCTCAATACTGAGTACTTGATTTTAAAAGAGCATTAATGTTGCAATGCAGTTTTTATAACTTCCCTAAATAATAATCATAATCATAATTCAAAAAAACAAATTGAAAAATCAAACTCCCTCATGTTGCATTATACTGATGCCCATGGGGGTCATCAGCAGGGCTGGAACCTTTTGAACCTGCCACAAAGATTTTTGCCCACTCGAATTAACTGGATAACTGATCATTTTATTCCATAATGGTTACAGTAAACTGAAGCGCATGAGAGAAGGCTGGTATGTCTTTTTCCTCCTCCCGCTATCCCCTGCAACATATAATATAGCCTGAATCAACAGCTCAGATGTGTGAGCTGCTCCATTCGTCTCAGTAGGTGTTCACTCTCCTCCCCAACCCTGTGATAGGCAGGAAGCCCGCTGGTTCTCAGCTCATCCCAGTCTCAGCAGTGTTCTTGGTGCAAGCTCCCACTATGCTTGTTCTCAGCTCTCCACCCAGAGGGACATGGCTTCCTCAGATGGCAGCTTGGGGGAGGAAGTGAGAGAAGGGGAGATCCTTCTCCAAGATCTGAAACAAGGGGCAGAGTTGGACACAGGTAGGAAAAAAGGTTCGGACACCCACATGAGGCAGGTGTCTCCTAGATCCTAGCCCATATATGGGACTGACAAACACCCCACTCCTAATTCCTTCCTGTAGTCTCGCCACCCACCTCCATGTCATCCCTCCCCTTATACATGCTCCTCAGCCTGAGTCCCCAACCCTTTTCCCCTGCCACCCATCCCCATGTATCTTAATCCCTCTGCCAGGAAGCAGTTCCTTGTGTAATATTATTTTCTTTTCAAAGATAGTTTGAGTGCACTCCGCATACATGTTCCCAAAATAAACAAAAATCCTTTGACAGTGGCAGATTTTTTTCAAAACGTGCTTACATTTTTGTCCTGATTTATAATTTTGGCCAATGGCCAGATTAGACGTTACTGTGCTCAGTGGTGTTCAGATTCGATGATAGTAATATATTCCTTTGAGCTGCTTGGGTCCTGTGCCTTGTTGGCTAGCAAGCCTTTTGGCTCTTTCTGCACATACACGGTGTGAACAGTTAGCACGTGAGCATTAGACATGTGAATCTCTAAAAGCCAAGCTTCCTGGGAAATACTGTTCAGTTTTGCTCCGCCAAAGGGTTAATGGGTGCCTTGTACTAGCTGGAGTAAATATCAAGCAATTGAGACCATTTTTCACATGATCAGATCCATGGCTTGATTCCCAGGTGTGTGCAAAAAAGTTGACTAACTCTGTCAACCTTAAGACCAGCTTTTTCAGGGGGAGGGAGAGGCGTATCTTAGGAAAATGACTCTAAACTTGGTTCAGTAACTCTGCCCAGTGCCCCCTGAGTTAATCCTTATTTCAGTACCTAGAAAACTGGTGGAAACCATAATAAAGGACAGAATTATCAGACACATGGATAAACACATTACATTTTTCATACAATTAACCTGTGGAACACATTGCTATAGGATGCCGTGAAGGCCAAAAGTATAACTGTTTTTTAAAAAAAAAAATTCTTGGAAGATATCTATGGCTATTATACAAGATGGTCAGAGAGATGCAACTCCATGCTCTCTCTCTCTCTCTCTCTCTCTCTCTCTCTCTGCCCGTCACCCCCCCAGCCGGGGTATGGGCCACCAACTGGTGTTGGTGTTTCAGTAGCAATTGGTTCCCTTACGGGGTGGAGTTGCTAGCCCCACACCCATGTTAAGCCTACAGCACCTGGTATTCCCAGGAGGTCTCCCATCCAAGTACTAGCCAGGCCCGACGCTGCTTAGCAGCCAAGATCAGACTGGATCGGCCGTGTTCAGGGTGGTTTAGCCGTATAACTCCATGCTCTGGGTATCCCTAAACCTCCAACTGCCAGAAGCTGGGATTAGATGACCAGGGACAGATCACTTTGAAGTTGCCCAGTTCTGTTCATTACCTTTTGGCTATTTGGAACCATTAGAAGACTGGATACTGGGCTAGATGGACCATTGACCTAGTATGGCCATTCTTGTGTTCTCATGTACTCCAAATTTCAAGAATAGCAGCTGTGTTAGTCTGTATCTGTAAAGAAAGCCAGGAATACTTGTAACACCTTAGATTAGACACTAACCAGTTTATTTCAGAATAAGCTTTCGTGGGCTATAGCTCACTTCATCGGATGCATAGAATGGAACAGAAGTAAAATGCATTTATACACACAGAAAGAAAAAGGAAAAAAAATTGTACATTAGCATACCAATTCTAAGAGGGCTGTTAAATGTAGATGGTCCATTATCACTAGGAGGAAAAAAACACCTTTTGAAATGGATTTCTGGTCTGTTTTTTAGAATTGGTATGCTAATGTACAATTTTTTTTTCCTTTTTCTTTCTGTGTGTATAAATGCATTTTACTTCTGTTCCATTCTATGCATCCGACGAAGTGAGCTATAGCCCATGAAAGCTTATGCTGAAATAAACTGGTTAGTCTTTAAGGTGCTACAAGTATTCCTGGCTTTCTTTCCAAATTTCAAGGCAATCCAAGTAATCATCTAAATTTTGGAGCATCTAGAAGAGCCACAACACCGCTTTTCTCAACTTCGAAGATAGCTGAGCGTTAACTGCTGTCAGTTGCAATCTTACTGATTACAGTAGACAAATGTAAAGACCTTTTTCTTTTTAAAAAAGTAGACTTTCTACCTTTCCAGGAGAAGTGGGAAAACTTAACTAAGTATTGTATTGCATATATGCAAAGTGGTCTAGCAAACTGCTTTGTGGTGGTGTTTTTAAATACTAGTGAAACATTTTTTTTCTGGCCTTACATTCAGGGGGTAACAAAAGCTTGGGAGGTGAAACACAAGACTTGCTTTTTAAAAATGCAAAAACTATTAGGCTTTTTCCTTCCTGCTCTACAGGCAATAGAAGATGCGTATGTCCCAGTTATCAAGTTTGAATTTGATGGTGTTGAGGTAAGAATTAAAGTTTAGTGTCTAGTTAAAATGCAGATGATTGGGTGTCTTGATTTGGAACTGGAATGATATAACATGGGTTCTGGTCTCACTGGCACAACAAGCTATTTTGCAAGGTTATTCATTAGTACTCCAAAGTCTAAGGGCTTGTGTACACAGCTCTGCAGCGCAGATTACAGGGGTGTGAAGGGTAGCATGCACCAAAGTGCTGCACTGTCACTACCACATGTGGATGCTGCTGGCATGAACTAAAAGGCACCTAATTTGGGTTAGGACTATGTTAATGTGAGCTAGGTGCCTTTTAGTTCATGCCAGCATTGTCCACATGGGGGAGTTGCAGCGCAGCACTTTGGTGCGTGCTGCAGTTCAGACAAGCCTTAAGGGGACGTCTACAGAGCAAAAGAGAACTCCGGCTGGCCGAAGTCAGCAGACTCGGGCTCCAAGGCTGTTACATTGCTGTGTAGACTTCCAGGCTTGGGCCTGAGCACTAGGACTATCCCACCCTGCATGGTCCTAGACCCCAGGCTCCACCCCAGACCCAGGAGTTTACACCACAATGAAACAGCTCCACAGCCTAAGCCCGAGTCAGCTAGCACAGGCCAGCCACCGGAATCTAACTGCTATGTAGACGTACTAAGAGCTTGTCGCCACAAACATCCAGTTTGTGCAAGCTGGGGTGTGAATCCAGCCCCCACTAGTTTGCTGCAATTTTGTTGTTTGTGTGCCCCCTGCTGACGTGAATTAAGTCTTGTTTCAAAGAGGACTAGAACAAAGTGTGTTAACAGACTGGTAATGTGTCAGCAGAGTACTTGAACAGATAGTCCTAGTGTGGGCTAGATTCACACCTTAAACGACTACAAAGTTAATCAGGTTTCAGCGTTGTAGCCATGGTAGTCTGTATCAGCAAAAATTAGGAGTACTTGTGGCATTTTAGAGATTAACCCATTTATTTGGGCATAAGACTAGGCCTTAGTGGAAAAACTATCTGAATTGACTGGAGTAAATGTGGTGAGACATTAATGAAGCAAAACAGACTTGCCACCGTTTAGAACAGGATTTTCCAGTTGATCCCTGAGGTTGCTTGTGACCCTTCAAAGAAACTTCATTAAATACATGTTTTGTTATGAATTTAAAATGTGTTCCCTGAGCCGCAGACACCTGAAAGGAAGTGTTTGAATTAGCTCTCACTGCAGTGCGTGGTGCATGTTGCAGACAAAGGCAGTTCGGTGGAGTAGTTCTGGTGCAAGCCAGATGTGTGCAGAGCAGCTACTGTTCCTTCTCTGCTGTAGCCACTTAGCTTCCTGCTGACTGGCTATGATAGTCCAGCAGAGGGAGGTAAGTGGCTCATTTGCTCCAGTCTGCCAGAGCCCCGGAGTAGGATTTTGTCTCCAGAAACTGTCCCCGAGCAAGAGAAGGGGTTTCTAAGTGCAAAAGCTGGTCCTCCTCCCCCACATGGTTACCCTGGGAAAGACAAAGCTGGGAACTACCGTGTTTCCCCGAAAATAAGACAGTGTTTTATATTAATTTTTGCTCCCAAAATTACATTACATTATATTACAGCAAGAGGCAAAACTGGAAGTACGTCTTATTTTCGGGGGATGTCTTACTTTCGGGGAAACAGGGTAGCAACCAATTGTGTCTCTGAATCTCAGCCCCAGGTTCCTTTAGTCATCTGGCAAATGGTTCCTTAAGGACTAAGACTAAGCTGGGGAAAGGTGCAAGCACATTACAGCAACTCTTGGGGCTGTGTGAAGCGAGTGATCTGAGCTGGTAGAATACTATTAGCTGGGCAGAATAATAAACAGGTAGTTGAAAAAACCAGTTGATTAAAAAGTGAGACAGCCACGTGGATCAAACGTGAAAGTTTGAGGAGCAAAAGTTGAAGCGGTCTAAAAATTCCCCATTTAAATCCTGGTTCACAGTAACTGCCAGTTGTGGGGAATGCTGTCAGAAGAAAGTAGCATGTCTGAGGAGGGTGCTATTTACTTGTTCTATGTGCCAACATACTTGTTCTATGGTTAGTACCTAAACAGTCCATCACCAGAAAGTCTTGGCACTGTATATTGGGGTAGACTTTAACTCTTCACAAAAGTAGTTTATTGTTGACCCACTTAAACTGTCTAAATACTAAATATACATCAAGGAACAGGAGTTGCAAAATGAGGGAGGTTTCAGAAAACAGGTAATGGCTGGTGTGTGGTTTTTTGAGTCTTTCCTGTTTTGGATCATTATCTAAACAAAATACTGTATTTTGGATCCTTATTTCTTTGAGATTAAGCACTGCTTTCATATAAGTAGGGCAGATTGCTATTTATCTCCCTCCCCCCAAAAATGAATTATTACTATATTGCCTTACCATGTTGACAAGACAAGTCAGAATACTCAGAGAGGTACATCTGCTCTGATGGGCGGACTCCTCCTAGAAAAATGCAACTGTTGGCAGAACAGTATAGTGTTGCTGACATGACTAAATCAAAATGTAAAAATTCAGAGGCGAGAGGATTAACAAACAGTACTGAAAACTAGGGATGTAAACATCGGTTTAAAAATTTAACTGGTTACATTATTTAAACTCAGACCATTTAACTGGTTAACCAAGGTTGCTACTGGCCAACCTGGCGGGGCCAGGGATTCCTGCAGCCACTCTGGCCAGCAGGGGTGGGAGTAACTGTTAGTCAATTAACGGTAAGCCTAATGCTTACCAATTAACCTTTTACATCCCTACTGAAAACAGCATCTGGGAATTGTGGCTTTCTTTTTTTTAAGCAAATCTTCCTTTTCAGAGTCTTGACATAGTGGAAAAGCAGACATGGCTACGTAGCCATAGCAAAGGATATCAAGTTCAAGGCCCACGTTCTGCAAGCTGAGCTTTACATGGCACAAGTTAATGGGAGGAGCATGAGCAAAGGTTGCTTTAAGATACTCTTGCATTCCTCTGATTACAGTTGTGCTGATCTTCTACATAATAGGGGTCTGAAGACCTGTTGTCTTAAATCCTAATAATCTGGTGATGAACTCTCCAGATTTGCACAGTTAGCATTTATTGAGAATTTAAAATTGTTACTTCATCTTATACTTCTCTATAGATGCAAAATATAATGCACTTTACATTTTTCTCCCTAAGATTGATCTTGTGTTTGCAAGGCTGGCTGTACAGACTATTTCTGATAACTTGGATCTTCGAGATGATTCGCGTCTAAGAAGCCTGGATATAAGATGTATACGAAGCTTAAACGGTAACTTGTGTTTTAATCTTAAACCTGATCACTCTCATTCATGTGGGATAAGAATATGTTTTGTAAAACGTTATGTTGAATTAGAAATAGACAGAAATATTTTGTTTACAAATTACCACCCTTTCCAAGTTTGTACAAAAGAAGATATTGTTCCTATTGCATAGATTCTTACTATTCTCCTGTATGCTTTATTGGATGAGATCTGAGATATTCAGATACCACAGTGATGGGAAGGTTTAAAAAAAAATCTGGATAGATCAAGGTTCTGTCAGTTATGGATATTAGACACTTTAATAAATAAGGAAAATGTCTGACCATACCTAACATTTTCCTGATCCTTTGTTCATTGTGCTTATGCCAGTTGGTTGCCTCTTCCACTATAGCGGGAGCTGTATTCCAGTGCTGCTATATGTAAATAGCTAAAGCACTTGACCTGAGGTGATACCTATAAAAGTAAATTCTTCCTTCGATTTAAGTACAGTAAAACCTCGATATAACGGACTAATTCGGGCGAGGGGGTGTCCGTTAAAGCCAAAATTCCGTTATATAATAAAGTAGGTTTTCCGAATGCGTATGTTAAAAAATTGACAAACTAGTTAGTTTACCTGTTTTTACTTATGTAGACACGTTTGTGTAATTTAAAATTAAGTATGTATGAAAAGTTTAATTTCACAGAAAAGTTTTCTATACGGTAGACTCCCGATTATCCGGGTGCGGGTTAACCGGGCTGCGGATTAACCGGGATGTCTAAACCGGTCGGTAGGGGAAGCCCCAGAGTGACGGCGGGCTCAGCCTTAGCCTGCCGCTGCTTTGGGGCTTCTCCCACTGGCCCCTTAGGAGCTGGGGTCTCAGCCTGCTTCCAGCCTGGGTGTAGGAAGCCCAGGCTGGCAGCGGGCTGAGACCCCGGCTGGCAGGAGCCTGGGGGGAAAGCCCAAAGTGGCAGCAGGCTGAGTGCTGAGCCCGCCACCACTTTGGGCTCTCTCCCCAGGCTCCTGCCACCTGCCCCACTCAGCTCCCGCTGACAGCCTGGGTGCAGGGAACCCAGGCTGACAGTGGGAGCAGACTGGGGCAGGAGGCATGACCCCCGGCCGGGAAGGGGCCAGCGGGGGGAAACCCCAAAGTGGCGGCAGGCTGAGCGCTCAGCCTGCCGCTGCTTTGGGGTTTCCCCTGCTGGCCCCTTGCCAGCTGGGGTCTCAGCCTGCAGCCAGCCTGGGTGTAGGAAGCCCAGCCTGGCAGCGGGAGCTGAGACCCCCCTGCTGACAGGAGCCTGCCAGGAAAGTCTAAAGTGGCAGAGAGCTGAGAAGCGACAGCGGCCGAGCTCTCACCCCGCTGCTGCTTTAGAGTTTCCCCCCAGGCTCCTGCTAGCTGGGGTCTCAGCTCCCGCTGCCAGCCTGGGCTTCCTACACCCAGGCTGGCTGCAGGCTGAGACCCCAGCTGGCAAGGGGTCAGCGGGGGAAACCCCAAAGCAGCGGCAGGCTAAGGCTGAGCCCACCACCGCTTTGGGGCTTCCCCTACCGACTTGTTTAGACATCCCTGTTAACCTGCGCCCGGATAATCGGGAGTCTACTGTAACAGTGAATTAATAACAAAAAATAACCTGTTAATTTTAATTATAAGCAAATCTTGGTTAAAAGCATTTTAAAATTAACAGGGTGTTAATTTTCACATATGACATACAGACCGGAAATTTTGTCCGTTAAATCCGAAGTCCATTAAATCGAGGTCCGCAAAATCGAGGGTTTACTGTAATTCATAGTAAGTCTTCTGATACTTTGAGCTTAACCTCACTACTCAGCAATCCTGAGTTCTGTCTAATTGTGTATGAGTAGTAAAACTGCCTGACTTGGCTCTCAGATCCCTCTTTCCCCCATCCACCGCCCCCATCATCTCATGCAGAATGGCCTTTCACTTGTTAAAAATTGATTGATTATAGCTGAAGCCTAAACTCTAAAAACCTGTGATATTCACAATGTATGTAGATGAATACTGGAGACTATTAACTTGTCCTCTAGCCGTATTTACAGTAGTAAAATACGGATTTTGTTTATACAAGCCATTGTTATACAATGCTTAGTTTAGAAACTTTCACCGAGACAAAAAAAGTGGTAAACTAGTAAAAACCTGAGATTATTAAATTTTCAATTTAAATCTCCCTTGCAGGTTGCAGAGTTACTGATGAAATTCTGCATTTAGTGCCACACAAGGAGAACTTCAGACTAACACTTAGAGCAATTAAACTGTGGGCAAAACGTGAGTAAATCTCATCATTCTTAAACTCTATCCAGAAGCTTAATTTAATCTTGAAAAGTTCATGAAAAGTCTAGATAACTAAAGGCTGAGAGTAATATTTCCTCGGGTAACTCAGGATTCTTTTTAAATGTCAAACTTGCCATGTATGTGATCGTGAATAAGAACTGCAATCTTTATTTTAAAACTAAATTTTATTCAGACATGCTAAAGTAGAAAACACTCCTAGTGTATTGAGTAGTCATGATGCTAGGTAAATAGTCATATGTAGAAGGTGAGGGTAATGTCTCCATGGGGGTCAAAGTAGCTTAAAGCATGTTCATATATTTGTAATGAGAAGTGCTGAACACCACCTTTTCACACAATAATCCTCAACTTTTTATGTGCCTATTTTCACAATGGATTATACAAATTTAACTAATATTCTTCTTTGAGTGTCCTCTGTATATTTTCAATCCTGCAATGTGCCAAACATTGCGATTTGGATAATGGAATTTTCTGGTAAGAGTGCTCATTCGAGCACTCCCACACCCATCCTCCCCCTCACCCCGGTGTTTGAGTACATTCAGAGGCTTTGGCACACACATTCTGCCTCCGTCTCTTCCAGCTGCAACAGACAGATAGATGTGACTGCCTCTGGATCTCTTAGATCCTCAGTTTTTTTGTTAAGTGCCTTGGTGGTGGGTGGGAAGGAGGGTTTTGTTGTTTTTTTTTAAAAAAAGTGATCAAATAATAGTGTTAGGTTAGGTTTTCGGATAGTTGATATTCAGAAGGACTTGGTACAGGTGTCCACGGCAGATCTGAAGATGAAGAAACATGGCTTTAGAAGATGTCATGCTGTGCAGTCAGACACCCTTACCCAGATGTCCTAAATATCTTGGGAAAGGCATTCACCTTTGCCTTGCACTATTTATAATACATTCATTCCCCAGGCCAGAAAGAGACTAAACAGACTCCAAGACTTCTTATTGCAGGAGGTGTTGACTGCCAGACCTCTGGGATTGTAGGTGTTGAAGAGATCTGAAGGAAAGGATATAGAATAGATTCAGAGTACTTCTGCATCCAAGCAGACTACCATGGTAAAGGTGTTTGCCTCAATCCCAGGCTCTGGTTCCAAATCGGTACCCAAGACATCAGATCTGGTTCCAAAACACTCAAGCCCCTATGACATTCTGGAGGGCAGTCCAGACCAGTGGGGGTCTGTCAGCACTTAGGTGCCTCATAATTCTTTGCTCTCACCTGGGCCACTCAGACTTCCACCACACAGGTAAGACCCTGAGTATCTGTGTATACTGAAGCCCGTCAGCCACACATCAGTCACAGTCTGGCTTCCACGAGGCTTGGTGGTCACTTTCAAAGTGACCCCAACACATTTCTACTCTTGAAGTAGAGTAGAAATGTGTGTGCTGTACTGTCCAGCCCTATCCTGGGCAGTCCAGATAACTTAGAGGGGTAATAGATCCAATATTTCTATCCTAAATGGAGTTACCAGCCCCGTTAAAAATAGTGGATAAGTTTTTTGATTAAAGAATTAAACAAACTTATTTAACTACAAGGAGATAAGTTTTAGGTGATTACAAGTATAAGGCAGTAAAGTCAGAAATGATTACAAGAGAAACAAAGATAAAATACTTCCTAGTACTAAAACTTGGTTCAAGGTGAAGTTCCTTACCATGTGTTCCCAGTAAGGTTGCTGACTGAATTCTCCGGCCAGAACCTGCTTCCAAAGGTTGTTTGTTTCCTTCTTTTAAGGGAAAGAGCGAGCGATAATTAGGGAAAGATAACTTGGGGTGTTTGCCCCTCATTTTTACAGTTCAGTCACACTCTGAAACTCAGAAGTGCTCTGTAGTGCAAAGGAATGTGTGGGCATGGAGGGGGGCGGAGTTGGCAAAGAATTGTGCATCCTCTGCAGAAGCACTCAAACTCTGATCTGCTCAGTCTGCAGCTGTTTTCAAGGACTTCAGCATCTGTCTGATCCTTCATAACTTATCATCCGCTCTGTCGCTTGCCTAGCAAAAGCAGCATTCTCTTTTCTGTCCTGCCTTTCAGCTTCCCGGCACTCTTTCCGTGTTCTGGTCTGTTTCTCATCACGCTGCAGCACCTCACGGAACATCTTTTCTTTGCTGCGCCTAGGATTTTTTCTTATGTCACAGCTGGTCCATGGGGGTGCATGATCTGTTCAGCACAGACCTTGAACAGAAGAGGGATTTTACAATCCAGCAAATGATGGAAACATTTTAATTAAAAAGGGGTTTTGCTAAGAGAAATCACTTTCTCTCCGAGACTCTAGGCAGGCACACAACTCCGTGAGCACCCCCGTCATGGTGAGTTTCAAGGGTGGGGGGAAGGCGATTGTGCATACGGACAAAAAGGTCACGGCTCGCAGGGCATCTTTGAAGGGAACTCGTTCTAAACCTATCTCTCAGTTTTTTTCACAGGCAGTCAACCTGCTGGCTTGCATCTCGCTGATGAGGGTGCAGGGCCGGCGACAGGAATTTTGGGGCCCCGTACGGCAGATCGTACGCCCCCCCCCCCCCCGTCAGTCTCCCGCCGCCCGTGGGCTTCTCCCCCCCCCCCCCCCCCCCGCCGGTCTCCTACCTCCCGCGGGCCCCAACCCCCGCATGCGCTGCGGCTGCGTGGCCGGCCGGGAGAAGCAAAGGGGGGCGGGGGAGGCTGCTGGGGGGTGGGGGAGGGGGGCTGGTGAGCGCTGCAGCGGCTGCCCGGAGCCGCGCCTTGCTCACAGCCCTGGCGACAAGGGGGTACAGCTGAGTACCGGGCCCCGGACTTCAGGGGCCCCCCCTGAAGTCCGGGGCCCGGTACTCAGCTGTACCCGTTGTACCCCCCTGTCGCCGGCCCTGTGAGGGTGACTAGGGAAAGCAGGGCTCAGCTGCTGAATGCTTGTGGCTTTCACCCCGGTCTATATGCAGCTCAGCTATGTGCCGCTTTGGTCCCAGCTCCAGTGATTGCTAAATGGCATGATACAGTTTCTTACAATGGGGGACCTAACAAGGCTACAATCCCTTGGAATCTGCGGCAGAGGATTAACAAATACCTCTTGGAAACTTTCCAGAGCTTCTCTGGAGGATTCCTGCAGGGTATTGATGTCCATCAATACCCTGCTTGGCCATGCAGATGAGCTACCCAGGGCAATGTCCGGCTGACAGAAAACACTACCTCCTCCCATTTTTCAATTCCCTACACAAGCCACAGCAACTTACCCGGAGTCTCATCTGCTTCCTGCTCCCCTTTGAGCACTTCTGGAGTGGAGAAAAGTTCCTGGCTGCCTGCCCTACTGGGCGACCCCACTGGGAGCACCATAGCCTCTTTTAGCTGGACTTCATTCAGAATTTCAGCCTCAGGGCTCTTTTAGCTGCATGCGACGTATCCACGGGGCAATCGGAAGTGGAATCAGTCGCCACCAAGGATAGCATTCAGCTGCTTATAGAAGGGGCAGATCTTCAGAGTGATGATTTGCCTCTTGCGCCTTATGGTATGCCTGTCTCAGCTCCTTTCTTTGCTCTGCACTGCTGCGTGTCCCGATCACAGCCCTTCTCGTACAAGCCTTAAGAAATTCGCCCATATGTGTCCTGATTCCTATGGGTCACTCGCAGCTGTGTGACTGAACAGACTCCTCTCCCCATATACTGATCAACAACTCAGCGGTGGTGTCTTCCCCCTCTCCCAACCTCAAGTTAAGTGAATCTGGATTGCATTATCTAGTTTTTAAAAGCTCCTTATTTTACAGTCTAGACAGTACTGAAGAGTTTAGGGCTTTCCCCAAAACTGCCCACTTATTGTGCTGAAAATTGCAAATGCCTTGCTTTTTCTGTGTTGACATTGTCTACATTGGTTAGAATATTAAATAGGATAGGGAATCCTCTCTCTTCAGCACTGGGTCTCAGAACTATCTCTACTAAAGCAGTTACTACTTCTATAGTGTCTTAAATATGATCCCCTTATTGAGATATGTAAAGCTGCCACTTCGGGGTTCACTTCACACTTTCACTAAATTTGATGCTTTTAGATTTATCTAGTAGATGTAATGCCAGTTTGGCAGGGCAATATATCAATCTCTATTTAATGAGGACCTTGTGTCCTTCCATCCTTTGTTGAATATTGCTTGTCAGACTAACTCAAGGGTGGGCATATGCAGAGAACCTTCAAAGAAGGAATGAAGGTAACCAGAGTTCTTCAAGATGGACTCTGCATGTTCATGCTGTCCACCCACCTTCCCCTCTTCTGTAAAGTCCTAACTAAGTAATACTACTGTACTCGTCACTAGCTGTGGGGGGAACTGAGCGAGCGCTCAACACCATGCTCCTTTTCGTAGCCACACCTTTACAACGTGCTTGAACACTGAGGGGACTAGGAAGGGCATGTGTGCACTCACCGGTTGTACTACCAGAAAGTTCCATCAGATGGCACATCACGAAAGTGAATATGCAGAGTCAGTTTCTGAGCAACTGGGTTACAAATGAGTAACCTTCATGTATAACAACAAAAAGGCACAAAGTGCGTGCCTTCAGGGTAAGTGTTATGGGAACTGAAATAAATTGCAACGTGGGGAGCAGTAAACTGGATGCGTGATAGATGACTCTATTGACCTGAACAGACTTGATCTTGTCTGACTTCTAAAAGTAAGCCAGTTTGAGTCTGGCTAATGTTTAAATGGATGACTGAGAACTTTTACTGTTCTAGACTTGTTGCTGCTTTGTGATAGCAATGGCTACTCTGAATTATTTTGTCTTGCCTAGGGACAAAGTGAAGTGTTCGGAGATCTGCTTTTGGTCTTAGAATGAAAGTTACAATCTCTAGCCTGTGATCTTGGTTAGTCTGAAATATGGCAAGATTAGGATGGAAAAGTCCATGGGTAATCATGTGCACCAGACTCTGTTAACTTGAGAAACATCTTTGAGATGGTAAAGAATTGCGATCTGCCTTGATAGGTGGGATCTCCAATAGTGCTGATCCAAAACTGGCAAAGTTTTTTCACAAAATGTCATGAGAAAATTCTTACTAGGTCTCTGTCAAAATGGTGGCCACTCTAGTCTCTGGATGGTACTGAAATCCTGTGAAGTCAGGTAGATGAGTTGCTGAATCTGGCTACAAATGCTTTTGTTATGTGGCATGACTGGGATCTGAGCATGGCTGCCTGGAAAATGCTGATGAAAATGCTCACTAACCAAAGCAGCTACAAATACACTTCCAACATTTTCATATAGGATTTTGCTCATATCTTGTCTGTATTCTTTACATGATTTGGTCAGGCCCATCAGCCTCCAAGTCTCGAAAGGGGAGCCTTTAAAATTTGCCGTTCCTCTCCAGCTGCCAGAAGAGTGCTTGCAATCAGTGCAAAATGAGCACAACCGAAGAGCACTCTGGTTCTGCAAACTGGAAGTATGTATGGGGCCTGCCATACTGTGAGAGAAGGACAACTGGAATCCAATATCTTTTTGACTTGTATATGGAATTAAGTAGATGTAATATAATAGAGTATAAACTGTAAAGGTTGCATTTTAACCATTTGTGTTAAATCTTTTCTAGAGCACTAAGTTTGGAAGAAAACATACTTGCACACTTTAAAAATAAAGGCTAACTTTAAAATGTATCTATTCTAGGACGTGGTATTTATTCCAATGTGCTGGGATTTCTTGGTGGTGTTTCCTGGGCAATGCTGGTAGCAAGAACATGTCAGCTCTATCCAAATGCATTGGCATCTACTCTAGTTCACAAATTCTTCCTAATTTTTTCAAAATGGTAAGTTTAAACACTTCTCATAGCACCAAACCCCCTCCCACCAAATGTAGCTAAGCATTGTCTTGCCATATTAGTTCTACACTTAATTAGACTTAAACTAAATTGTCTTCATTTTGTGTAATTTTAAAGTAAAATTACTTTAAATGGACAAAACTATATATGATAGTCATTCTTTGGTCTCTTGTACAGGGAATGGCCAAATCCTGTGTTGCTCAAACAACCTGAAGATAGCAATCTAAATTTGCCAGTCTGGGACCCTAGGGTATGTAAATGATGCATTTTTCTTACTTAATTTATAATCACTTTAAACACACTAATGGAACCATTCTAATGTCCTAGGTAAATCCATCTGACAGATATCATCTAATGCCCATAATCACACCAGCCTATCCGCAACAGAACTCTACGTATAACGTGTCTACTTCAACACGAGCAGTAATGGTAGAGGAGTTCAAGCAAGGTAAAGCATTTCAAATCTCTCCATATTTTTTACAGTATATATTAAAAAAAAAGCCAAAGTAAATAGATGCCAAGTAAAAATTTGTTGAGTCTCTTCCCTTAGAAGAAAACGTGTTTATATGTTAAACAGTTATATGCTGTGAGGACCAATCCTACACTAGCTGGAGGATGGAACAGATGAGCTAAGTCTCTTCTGCTTCTCACTTCTAGGAATCAGTTTGGACTAGCATGGTGATGCAGGGAGTCAACTTTCCAAAGTGTATTGAGATTACAGTAGTAGGTGACCCAGTTCTGTGCAGTGGCAGGAATTCCCATTTGTTCTCTCCTTTAGTTAACAGGGCAGGATGATAATTCCTAACATTCATATAGCATTTTTTCATACATAGATCTCAAAGGACTTTGCATCCAAGATGGGTAGAAATTTAATGTGCTTCTCTGGTCAGATTAACTGTCTACAAAAATAAAACATAGCAAACTTTTTAAACATAGGTCTTGCTGTCACAGATGAAATTCTCCAAGGAAAATCAGACTGGCCAAAACTCCTTGAACCACCAACTTTTTTTCAGAAGTACAAGTACGTATGAATCCATTGTCTGTTGGAAATATTTTGAACTACAATGCAATTGGAATACATTTTTTGCTTTCCGATTATATAAAAAAGGAAAACATTTCTAGGTTAGCACAACTACCATAATTTGCTGTTTGCCTGTAGGGACTCTTTCTCACATCGCTATTCTACTCAATGAATTAGAATGCAGTACAAGTAAAATGCAAACTACTCTTCAATAAGAGAATCTGTAACTTTTATATTATGCAGAAATGTTTTCAGTATCTCTAAATGTGGCTTGAAAATAGTTTGAAGGAATTGGAAGAGGCTTAGTTCCATTTAGGCTGAAATAGCTGAACAATTACCCAAAATTTATCCTAAACATATGAAGAAGCATTACTTAATTCACCCTAAAGAGCATAACTCCTAGTTTGTCTAGCCTTATGGTGGCATGTAGAGTACAGGCATTCCGGGTGTAGCTACATGTGGCAGTGAAAGGCTCCGGCAGTGGGGACACTACGCAGCTAAAATAGTGTAGATGTGGGAAACACTGGGTGTGAGAGCCATGTAGAATGTATACCCTGGGGCTTCAGGTGTGTGGAACACTTACTCTACTAAGCCATACCCATGCTAGCAGGGCATGCAGTGTCTGTATATATGTACAGATATATAGGTCTCTACAGACCACCGTAAGTGTGTAGATGTACCCCTAGAGACACAGGTGCCTATCCCAAAGGAAGAAAGCATTGATTGTACAGAACTAGAGTTCTTTTAAGAGCCATCCTAGAGCAGTTAAAATATTCCATTGGTTTGGAGACAGTAAACTTTTAAACTGCATTAATGTTTTAGGATTTCTCCTTCGTTAAAATATAGTATAATGCTAGATGATGGGTGTTTAAGCAGAAAGGTATAATACAAGAGTAAATTGCATGTGTATGTTTTGGGTTCAGTGGAATGTGATCTGTTTTCAGTTACACAACTACCCAGTGTAGATTTATTCTTCATAGTTCTGGGAAAGTATGATCCATGAATTCTTGCATGTCAAGAAGTCTTAGAATTGTTGCAGTGAGTTTTCTATTCTGAGTTTGACAACTAAGCTCTCTGATCCCAGAGAGAAGCTAAATATTTTAATGTTTTTTTTCCCAGACATTATATTGTTTTGACTGCTAGTGCCTCTACTGAAGAGCATCATTTAGAATGGTAAGTCGTTCTTAAATATGGGTTTATTCTTTTTCATTTCAAACATGTTTCAAAGTTGGATTTTCTTCATGTATTGGGGGAAATGGTAGCACACTAAACTCTCCTTTGTTTAAAACTATGCAGCTTGGAATTAACTACTGTAGTATATTTGAACACACAGGTGTGGATCCTAAATGTGGAAAAACTTTTTCTATATTTCTCTTGGAGAAGGTAGATAAGTGTTAAACCTCCAACCTTCTGGGGTGGTTTCTCAAAATGCCACAAGCAATGATGAGCGCTAGTAAGATGAAGCAATACCTGCAGTTTAATTGCTGCCGACTGATTGGCAGTATGTAAGAGGAAGACATGCTATCTGCACCAGGTAACTTGCAATAATGCATCAAGTGACCAATTTAATCATAAAACTAACCATTTTTAATATAGGTGGTCACAAATTTTGGCTGATCAGTATTGGTGGCTTGTGCAGAAGTTTAATGAGGGATTTGAAAGACGATAAAGGATTGGGACATAAGCGATATGTGAAAACGGTCTTGAGTGTTTTTGTTTTTGGCGCTGGGTAAACCTTGCTCCTGTCTAAAATGCTCCACTGAAGCAAGTGGGGAGTGTCTTTGGTGTAGTTCTCTTACTTTATGCAGCTGTATGGTCACTGCTATGAAATTGGCTCTTCAATTCATGTCTTTCCAAATGCAAGATTTCTCCTTATTACTTTCTTTTGAATTGTAAGTGTATGCTGAGGTTTACAAGTAAGCTTCAGTTTCAAAAATATTTTTTAAGTAGTTATAGTACCAACATATTACATAATTTATTCTTATAGGGACTTGTGTTTCAATAATAAACCATTTCTCTGAGATTTAGATGTGGGATCACACTTCTGAGACTGAGAATTTAAACATTGATATGGTGATAGACTTTTTCCTATATTAGCCATTAGCCAACAGTATTGCCATCAGATCAAGCTCTGTTCTAGTCCATGCTAAAAGCAGTCGGGATTCAAAAACAGTTGTGTAGCCATACGATTTTAATAGGCTGCAGAACACTAGCAGCTTTAAACTAATCTGCAGGACTCATTGTGAGAACACTATATCAAAATAGCAATTCAAGAAAAAATTGTTTGGCACTGCTTGCTGTATTCTAACCTATTTCTATTTGTTCTAATGAAGCATGGTTATAATAGTTTATTTACCTTATGTGTAGCAACGCTAGGTAATAGGTACATATTTCAAAACATCCTCCTAACTGCACTGCACAAATTTGGATTGTTAGTCAAACAATACCATATTTAATACCAATCATTTTTAAGGCCAAAACTATGTATTATGTCAATATCCTATGTTAAGCATTAGTCTTTTGTTTCTGAAATGAAGTGCTTAACTGTGTTAAGGCTGCATATAACATTTAATGGGGGCACCCTACTAGAAACTCCATAGTTAGGATCCTGTTTTAAAATGGAGCATAAATCTGTTACTGCTCTAAAAGTGGCTTTTTGATGCAAAACTTATTTTTAGGCCCTTTGATTTTTTCTGTGCAGCCTTGGCTTTTTCTCATTTCAATAGGAAGGATTTGAAATTTGGCTCTCATTTTCCTTGGCAGTCTGACCATCCACCTTTCTTTTTATAAAATGTATGTGTTCATGCGCACACATGGCAAAACAGTACACGGATGCTGCTCCCCTCAAGCCTCCCCTTCACATATTCCTCTACCAAATGGCCTTGTCCTAATGGTATTAGTTGTGATGCACTGGAGAAGGGGGGGGATAACTCAGTGATGAAAGACTGGCATCTGTAGGTGACAGAGTTAAGTTTGTAGTGTAAGTAGTTGTGGTAATAAGGTGTCTGGGTATAAAAGAGGACATGTACTGTTGAGTTGGTTTATCCATTTCTGTTTTTGTGGATTTGCGTCAGGCCTGAGTGTAACGATCCTACCTGTTGCTGTGTGTGTGTGTGTGTGTGTGTGTGTTGATACAGGCAGGAGTAACTTACAACATGCTATATAAATGCAGTTTACATATGCTTGTAGCAGTTTCAATAAAATATTGTTTTAACTGAACTAATAGTTGTCACAGGTGGCTACTCAAGAGCAAAATCCATCTGTAAAACATGACTGTTCTGAGCATATAACTTGTGCTGCGTTGATTAACAATATAACTGACTGTTTCGCTATATTTTTGATTCATTATGAAAAATGTTCAAGCCCAAATAACCAAATGTAACCAAAATTTATGGCCTATGAACAAAAAATGCAATACTCATCTTTAAGGAAGCAATTCTTACCTTGCAGCATGTTCACCTTCTGCAGTAAGTGTGTGTTGAAGAGAGAGCTCCAAAATTACCTCCATTTATATCATGACTGTTTATAAGTTTTAAAAGCACTTCATACATCCCCTACAATCCAGCCCACCAGTTACAGGACAGCATGTTAAGGACCTTTCATTATCTCTGTTTTGGAAACCACATTCGAAACCAGTTGGACTTAGAACAGGTTGGGATTTACCTCTAGGACACATCATTTGCATATTTTGGCTTTGACAGGCTTCTTATTTTCTAATACCAGAAATGTGGGAAGAGTAATACATCCAATTAACATAACTTCCCTATACTTATACATATTCTATTAACACTGTGTACATAATACCAATTAATGTAGTGTATACTATGCCTAACCTATATGTATTGGCTAACAACTGTTACCGTACACTTAGGGAGTTTCTTTTGACATGATCTAGGTATCTTTTTAATCATAGCATGATTGATATCTAATTGTTACAGTTCTAATGTATGATGAAACAATTATTTATGTACAATAACAAATTCTAAGGAACAAGGAAATGTATACATTTTTACAACCATTCTTTATGTACTAAAGCAACATATCAAGAATCAGGGAGGTAGCCGTGTTAGTCTGGAATAGCAGAGGTAACAAAGTCCTGTGGCACCTTAAAGACTAACTATAAAGTTTTGAAGCCCACGAAAGCTCATGCTTCAAAACTTTATAGTTCGTCTTTAAGGTGCCACAGGACTTTGTTACCTAAAGCAACATAAGGACAAGAAAAAAACCAAACTTGTCTTTAACATTTCTGATACCATGAATTTAATTGTTTGACTTTTAAAACTTTCTGGTTCATGCAATAGTTATGCTAAAGTACTAAAGAGAAAGGGGAAATTAGTCAATTTGTCACTTGACATCACTTTCTGTACAGTCTTTCTTCCTTTTGATTGTTTTCCATGCTGCCATAAGAGTTTTTAAATCTTATTTTCCTAGTCAAACAATTTTCAGGTGGATTCAGGGCTCAATACAGTACCTGAATTCTTTGAAATTTATGAAATTGACTAGAAATTTAATTTTTTTTAAAGCTGGCTTAAAGTGAACAGTATTCCTTTAAATAATTGAGGAAAACATGCTACTTTTCAGGTCTTCAACATAATATTAAGTATGTTCCAGAATAACTTGAGTTATTCTTCCCTTCTCCTCCTTACAGACTTTCTTCTTGGTTTGGAGAGGAAGGTATTCTCCCTACATTTTCACAAGAATGGACAGCTAGAGCTAATTGGGGAAAATGCCAACAAAACAGTTCATTGGCAAAATCTAAACATTTTGGTTGGATTTAGGCAAGGTTCTGATATGACCCAGGAGAGGCTCCGACAGAACCCAAGTATACCACTCCTTTCTTTTATGGGGAATTCTGCATTTTTTACTGACTTTCCAAATCAGAACAAGATCAAATTTCAAAATGTCTAAATACTCCAGCAACAGAACTATCTTTCTCTACTTCGCTCTAGCAAGAACTCTGCTCTTTCAGCTAAAAAGCTCTGAAGTTCAGTTCTCAAAACACAATCCTCTGAAGACCTCTCAAGCTACAAAGTAAAGTACCTTTCAAGCAGTTTGCTTCAAACTGACTTTTCTGCCTACCTACAATCCAACCAAACAATGATAGAATTTGCAACCTAGTATTTTGATCCTACAACCCCTTGGTGACTAGAATGGTAAGGGCCGTATTTTAACTCCTTTAGAGGATCATGGTTGTTATGAACTTGTCACAAGGTTTTCAAGGGTGTAAGACAATAATTATTGTCTAAAGGGAACTTCCTCTAGTCCTAATTAAAGTGAACATGCATTTTGAGAGATCTAGCCTTGGGTTACTGTATTTAAATTCCACTGAGCTACCTGTCATGTTGAGTTGATTGGACTGGTGTCTTGCGCTTTGTAAATTCTAACTGGTAGTTCAAACTATTGTATTGTGCCTGATTCAGTAAAACCAAACTAACCTAACCCGGTGTGTTTTTATTAGGGTTGGTCTAGTTGAGTCTAAAATTCGGGTACTTGTTGGGAACTTGGAGAGGAATGAATTTATAAACCTTGCACACGTTAATCCTCAGTCTTTCCCCGGCAACAAGGAATATTGCAAAGAGTAAGTTAAGTTTTGGTTTTTTTAAGTTTAAGAAGGTGGTAGTTAGGTCACTGTTAAAATTAAATTGAAATCTGCCAGTCTTCAGTCATTCTAGTTATCATGAAAGAATGCATATGGAGGTATTTCAAACATTGCTTCACAGCTGTGTATCTTCAAGAAAAGGCAATCTGAACATGTCATAACATTTAAGAATGAGTGAAATGACTAGTATACCGAAAAACCTAAGTATTAAAGTACAAATTAAATTTGAAACTCTAATATTAATGAACAGTTAAATGATGGAGATTATTTTATTTAATCCACTTCCTGAAGTTAAATATGGAACATCCAAATAGAACTGACATTGACACACAAATGAGACATGCAAATGAAACAGACACACAAATTATTATTTTGTTTTGTTTTAAGGAGCAACTATGTATCAATGTGGTTCCTTGGATTAATTTTTAGGAAAATGGAAAATGCAGAAAGTGTTAACATTGACTTAACATATGATATACAATCATTCACAGATACAGGTAAGTTTATATTTCACTTTAGTCTTGGTATAGTTTTTAATTTGACTCTTACAAGATTGTCTAAATAGCTAATATCAATAAACTCTCCCCAAACTCTGCCTCCTCCAGGGTAGTTCTGGTGAAGGTATAAGCGCAGAGCATGTGGAGGCTTAATTTTAAAATAGTAAACTTACTATTTTGACCACAAAAAAAAGATACCTATCTTGGATGTGTACCTGCTATAGCCATACAGTAAGTGAGGAGGAGTCAGATATACAAACCATATGAGGAACATGGTGAAAACTCTGAGTTGAAACACTCTATAGTCTCTTACCCTAACGCAGAGGTGGGCAAACTACAGCCCGTGGGCCACCTCCAGCCCGCAGCACCGTCCTGCCTGGCCCTTGAGCTCCCAGCTACTCCCCTGCTGTCCCCCTTCCCCTGAAGCCTCATTTTGCTGCACCACCAGCACTCTGGGCAGCAGAGCTGCAAGCTCCTGCGAGGCAGTGCAGTCGCATGGCTAGCTCCGGCCAGGCAGCAAGCTGCGAGTCCTCCTGCTCTGAGCAGCATGGTAAGGGGGCGGGGAGCTAGATAAGGGGCTGAGAGTTCCAGGAGACAAGGAACAGGGGGCGGTTGAATGGGGTGGAGGTTCTGGTGGTGGTGGTCAGGGAACAGGGTGTTGGATAGACATGGGAGTCCTGGGGGAGTCTGTCAGGTGGTGGAGGTGGATGTAGGGGTCAGGGGAGAGGGTGATTGATTGGATAGAGGGTGGAGTCCCAGGAGTGGGAGATAAGGGGACAAAGAGCGGGGGGTGGTGGTGGATGGGTTAGCAGTTTTGAGGGGGCAGGAAGTTGGGAGGGGGAGGAGGATAGGGGGCAGGGGATAGGCTGTTTGAGGAGGCTCAGCCTACCCTACCTGGCCCGCCATACAGTTTTAGAACCCCAATGTGGCCCTCAGGCCAAAAGGTTTGTCTGCCCCTGCCCTAAAAAGTTCTGCACTATTTACATCAATCATATTTCTTTTTCTTTAGTGGCAGAAAAATCAGTAACACCAGAGCTACCTGTAAAACAATTAAAATACACATTCGGTCCATGTAGCACAGTGGGTAATGAGGGAAGAGCTAAAACTCAAGCAGCACAGTAGATGTGTGAACCTCTTCTCTGTCATAATGGCATAGCTGGTTCAATTAAGTTAACTATGCACTTGCTAGGCCAAAGGCCGCAACGCTGGTGCCAGTGATTTGAAATGGATGTCTGTGAAGGTGTTCTATGTAAGGAAGGCAAAAAGGGGCATGAAGTTTGGGAACCCATACTAAAGACCAGGAGAACAGTCTTGCTGTATGTAATTTGTAACAGGAATTGTCAAGAGTAGCAGCCAAGAACTTAGAACCGAAAATTTTTATACTATTGATAGTTCAGAACTAACTCTCATCTGAGTCTGAAAACTAGATTGAATATCAGAAAACACGTTGTCATGGACACTTCTACATGAATACTCCTCTCCAGATTTGAGTATGGGATTATTCTAATGGTACAAGCACACAACCTTTATTACTAGGTTCCTTGAGCATTAGGTTATCAATTCTTCCCTTCCCTTTTATTTGTGATGTGTTTGAACCACTGAAGTGTAGATCTGAAGGGGCAATGTTAATTTAATTTAATCCCATGCCATTTTATTTAGTATTGTTACAAGTAATCCCCAAAGCTACTATAATTGAAAAATAAGAGGTTGTTTTTTTTGTTTAGTTTGATCATTTGACCGCACTTTGTATATATGCAGCAATCTGGCTCTCTGGCTTACAGTTTCTCAATATGTTGTTGGAGCTATGGTGAATTTATTGCCTTGAGTGCAGGGGACTGGACTAATGACCTCTAGAGGTACCTTCCAGGCTTGTTCTACACTAGCGGGAGGGGATCGACCTAAGATACCCAACTTCAGCAATGTGAATAATGTAGCTGAAGTCCGCACATCTTAGGTCAACTTACCTGGAGTCCTCACAGCAGCAGCAGGCTACCATGTCGACTCCACTTGCGCCTCTTGGTGAGCTGGAGTTCCGGAGTTATTGGGGAGTGCTTTTGGGGATCAATTTATCATGTCGAAACAAGGCATGATAAATCAATCCCCGATAGATCGCTGCCCGCCAATCTGGTGGGTAGTGAAGACATATATCCCCAGTTCTATGATTCTATCTGAAAAGTTCAGTCAAATTCCACATGGGCATCTGATGGGTAGTGAAACAGAAATCTGGCATACAAATGTGGAAGCATTTGAAAATCTTAGTGTGGAAGCTCAGGATGCTAGTTTTGTTAAGACTTAGAAGTGGACTGTCTGATACTTGCACAAAGTTTTTGCAGTGTATGTATATATTTGAATGCCAGCTGTCTTCTTTTAACCTTTATAACTTTAATAGTGCACTGATGTATTTTTCTCGCATTTAAGTTTTTATAACGATTGGCCCATATCAATGCATTTATGGATGGCGTTATGCATGGGTGCCAACTACCCCTCTGCCCGGTGGGTGCTTGAAACCCCCCCCCCCCTTCACTGTCCCTGGCCGTGCTCTGCCTCTTCTCTCCCCCCCCCACATACACCATCCTTTCCCTGCCCCCATTCCACCCCTTCCCCAAAGTTCTCACCCCCATTCCACCCTCTTCCCTCAAGTCCCCATCCCTGCCCTTCCTCTTCTCCGCCTGCTCTTCTCCCTCCCGCTAGGCAAGTCCTAAGCACCACCAAACAGCTATTAGGTGTCAGGGGGGTGGGAAGCACTGGGAGGAGCGGGAATGCACCAACATTGGGGCGAGGAATGAGGCGAGGAAGGGGGACCGTGGCTGCCAGTTGTTGTGGAGCACCAACCACCACCATTGCCGTTGTGGATATTTTAGTGTGTGAATCTGGCTCAAGCTGTTACCAGACAACTCTTTGGAGTCATTTAGGCAAATTATGGGCCTTGCTAAACAAACTCTACCATTTTAACTATAATCCGTATAGTTAATCATTCAACACCTAAACTGGTATAACTCCATCCACAGTAGAAATTTGCTTCATATGATCCAATTTATTCCTTGCCTGAGGCTCAGGCTTTCCTAATCAGATTGGCAGTGGAAAGGGGAGATAGAGAAACCTTGTGTTTAGATAAGTCTTCTATTGATTTCAAATCAATATACAGTAAACCCTCGATTTAACGGACCTCGATTTAACGGACTTCAGATGCAACGGACCTCGATTTAACGGACTTCAGATGCAACGGACAAAATTTCTGAGCAAGTCTGATGCATTCCTGATCCATTTCTGGCACACTGGCTGCCGGCTCCCGGCTGCCGCCCAGGTCCAGGCAGTGGGCGGGCTGCGGAGCTGTCGCCCCGACCCTGTGGCAGGCAGGCTGCTGCTCCGACAGCTCATTTTTTTTATTATTAAATAACGGACTTTTTGATTTAACGGACACCCCCTCGCCCGAATTAGTCCATTAAATGGAGGTTTTACTGTAGCTAAATTCGTGCAGCCAAATAGCATGGATGCAGTTATACTCATGAAAACGAGCTTACGTTGGTAAATAAGCTATATGTAAACATACCAATGTCAACACCTTTACACTAATAGTGCATAGTTAAATTGGTACATGAATTTTACATAGACAAGTCGTTAGGCACTCAAGTCCCACTGATTTAGATTTAAATGGTTTTGAGTGGAGCAAGGTGGAAGATCAATGGAAGCCAAGAATATTTTAACTAATTCTAATATCCCCCAGGCGCTTGGCAGCCTACTGAACAACTAACTTAAACTTAAGTTGTGACACATCAGTTAAACAAATGCACAACATAAAGTTCAATCAGTAAACCCATAAGACGGAATATCCACAAATGTGATGCCCCGTATTAAACTTCAAATCAGTACTTGGTTTATAGGGGATGGAAACTGAAGATGCTCTCTTAAAGGGACACCATCAAAAAAGATGTGCCTAATTTTAACTTGTATTATCAGTCCTATTTTGTCTCTGCCTCTGCCTTGCCTGTCTGCTCAATTTGTGGGCAGTCATGCTAGTGAAACGAAATAAACTACATCAAGCTTTTTTGTCTACAAGTATTTAAACAGCTGAGTTATTTGATCTGCAAATTACATGTATTTGAATCCATCAATTACCCAATGCTGTTTGCAGAGGCTAAAGTTAACTTTCTCAGTCCAGTGAATCAGAGGGAATTAAATTTAAGATTATTTTAAAAAAAAACTAAAACAAACCTACATTCCTTTTACTCTCCACCACTGTTTTGCAATCTTTGTAAGCAGCCCAGACACCTGTAATCAGCTGTTTTAAAGAGGTAACCTTAAAGTTTAAAATGACTACAGGATGGTGACCGATTGCAAACATCAAATGGACCAGATTGGTTATGAAGTATAAAGTAAAGTGGACTTCCCAGCATTCAGTTCTCCCATTTTATCAACTGACATGAATTTGAAAACTCTCCTGGTAACCTTCCGTTATTGTAGCTTTAGTTTAAATGAGCTTCAATGTATTATTGATAATATTCCAATATGATCAGTGTAAAAACACTCAATGAAGGCCTGATGTTGGCATCTTCATTCAGAAACATAATTTTACAAAAATATAATCTAAGTTGAGAGAAATGGAATCTCCATGTATTGTGGCTTTAAACTGGGTACTTGCATATTACAGTTCATAGGCAGGCAAATAACATCAACATGCTAAAAGACGGCATGAAGATTGAAGCAACTCATGTGAAGAAAAAGCAACTGCATTATTATTTGCCTGCTGAAATTTTACAGAAAAGAAAGAAGGTACGATGAAGTTTTGATCCTTTGCATAATATTTGTGTATGTGCATATCTTTTTTTTTTTTTTTTTTTAAGAATATATCTTGTCACCTTTATTTTCAGCAAAGCATACCAGACATTGGTCGAAATGTTAGTGGACTTCTATCCAAAGGGGCTTCAGTGGATGTAAGCTCCTTGGATTGTTCCACGACCACAGACCCAGGAACAAGATATAGCTCCACTTCTTTGTTAAACAGGATCTCTAAATTGGACAACACCCCTCAGATAAAAACAGAAAGGTTAGTAGTTTCATCTTGTAGTCTTTGCCTTGTAGCAATGTGAAGTGCTTGCAAAGGGTAATTTTGACTTTTAATGTGGACAAGTTTGTGGCTGTTCTTACTTATTTCAGTCTTTATATAAATTGCTGTGGCATATATACTACTTAATAATTGATTTTTTAAAAAAAGTTTACTCTTGGTCTTTCAAAATAAATATATGGAATAATTGTACAGTCTGGCATATCTACAAACTTTTGGAGGATAATGACCATGAATAAATAGAAATAGTAGCAAAAATTGAAAGGGACTTTGTACCAGAAATCAACTGTCTTCAGTAAACAGTGTGTGCATTTTCTTAGGCCCATGGATAATTCAAGGAGATAGACTAGCTCTGTAACCTAAAATATGTGTAAGAGAATATTCAATGTTTATTTAACAGGAACACTGTACTTCAGAAAACCAATGTTGCTACCAGTAGAGAGAAGCCATTGAATGTCACTATGCCATCAGTGCCTGTTAAAGGACTGTCCATTCCAGTTATTGGTTCAAGTATGTATCCAAACATAGCAAGGAAAATGTAACCCTTAATTCTGCGTAAATACATTTTAAAGGCTGTTTTCTTTGTGCAGAGACAGAGATTGCAGGTGCAAGAAAAGCAGTGCTACATCCAACTGGATGCACCATACCTACGGTAATAGGACGAAATGTGATTCCCCGACTTATTACACCACCTCCTGCACAGGGACAACAGCTCCTAAATGGAATCTCAACTATAAACTCTAAAAATGCTGCACCTAAAAGACCTCATTCACCTTCCTCAGAAGAATGCACTAAAAGACTTAAAGATACAGAAAAGGTAAAAACACACTTCAATATGGAATCAAAGGGGAAAAGAGTTGGAGAGATGTGTATAGATAAACTCCAAAAGACTCTGCAGGTAAAGTGATAACTTCAATTTTTAATACAGTCCTTTAAAAAGAAAATACTGGCTGTCAGAATTAGCCTAGTGCTTAATGTTCAAAGTTCGTGTATATAGAATGCACTTTTCAGATCTGAGATAAGTTTCATTCCAGCAATCCAATGATTAAATTCTAAACTTTGATTATAGGCTCTTGGAAAGTTTTGAAGCAATTGCTGTACCACACCTACCACTAGATACTCTAGGAAGAGAGAAACTATCTCAGGGGAACAACATCTTATCTGAAGCTCAAGAAACATTTAAAAATAACGTGGAAAGGATTTTTAAAAACAGCTAGGCTTGTGCCCTTTATATGTTGCTTAGTGATTTATAAAGAGGGCCCAAAAGTTCCTACTGTTATGCTTACTTTAACCATAGAAATATCAATATTGTTAATTCTGAGCTATTCTCAAGTAATTGAAAGTTCCTATTGGGCCTCAGAATAAGCCAGCTCATCTGGTTCTTGTGTTTTGTAGTCAAACAGCAATGCTATCTTCAGTAAAGACTGTTTGTGCTAGGCCAAGTTCAGCCTCAGATATGCTCTCACAACTCCTATCGATTTGAATTAAATTTGTACACATATCCGAGGGTAGTTTTGTCCATGAGCTCTAACCATATAAATGGCTTTAATACAATGTATCTTATTCTAGTAAATTGGACTGGATTCAGTATTCAAAGACTGTAGCATCCAAGATGATGTAAAGAGAAAGTCTACAGGAAAAAATATAATTGAAGCATTTGTCGTAACTTTATAAAATCCTGAATAAACTACTTTAACTCTTAACTAGTAAAGTGAAATTCCTTAATATTCCATTTAATCACATGACTAAGAATATATTTCAGTTAAAATCATGGTTAGACAGAAAAACTTTTTTGTGTTAATTACAGCTCTTATCAAGCGTTATCCATTCTACTATTTCTCCATACATCACACCCAGAAATGATTTGCTGGGAAGCCAAAATGTAACCTGGTACTTTAGTTCTCTCAGCGCATTTGAATTATTTCTCGACCTAAAACTAGAACTGGGTGAAATTTCTTGGACAAATAGCTTATTGGATGAAAAATTCAGTTTTAGTCAACTCTAAACTATTTGAATGTTCACACTAATTTGCCCAATGATTTCAGCCAAATTTATTTTAGCTTAGGTACTATTCACAAAATGGTGGGAGAAGGTGATGCCTCCTTTTTATATGACCATGTTGCATTATATCACTGGGCTATGGAACATATATGGAATCTTAGTCATTGGAGCAGGGAGTTGAGTCTTCCCCTTCCGGATGAGTACCCTAATGACCTGGCTATAGTCTGTGTCTCCCAATGACTATTCAAATATTTTTGTATACAAAGGGGAACAGCTTCAATAGGAGAGATTGAGACACCCAACCTAGAATATGCTATGGTCCGGTCATTTGGGCACTTTCCTGCAATATGGGAAACTAAAGTCATGGGGGAGAGAGGACGGAGAATTGAACCTCAGTCTCCCACATCCCAGCTGAGTGCCCTGACCAGTGGGATAAAAGGTATAAGGGAGGTACCATCACTACTTCTGGCCATCTTATAAGTCATTTCCTTTGCGTCTTTATTTTAAAAGTGCCATGAGATTAAATATTTTTGGTTTTGGATCAAATCAAACATTTTGTTTGACCTAAAAAGATTCTATTGACTTTTTCAGCTTGGCAATTTTTTATTTTTTTTTTTGAATTTTGGTCAACTGCAACCAAATATATTGTTTTCAGAACTGGGAGTAAACCAAAAAAGCAGTTACTTGCTCAGCTCCTAACTCTTCTATAACATAGAAAAAAAATATCAACTTCTTTAAAGAAAAGGCAGCCCAACCTATAGGCAGAAGCTGGGCACTGCTTAAGTAAGTTCCCAGAGCCTGGATTTATATGTAAAATAGCCATGTCAAATAATGGCCTGTTTTATGTAAATTCAAATTTTGAGCACACTTCTCCTTTCCTGCGAAAAAAAATCTGAATATGCATCACTTAACAAAAGTCTCTAGCTAAAAAGTGCTATCTTGAGGGAGCACACCCTGTGATTCATATCTTTGGGTACATATGTAGGCCGTCCTTTACAGAAGAATAAAATGACCCAAAATGCCTTACACAGAAAGAATAGATGTCATGAGGCGTTCAAAGTTTCATAAATGCTTTCTTGTTTTTTTTGGAACCAGAAATATAGTTACAACAGGCATTTAATAAGCATTTGTTAGCTGATATTTGTGCTTTTCATATAAAGGAACTTAACTGCAGTGCAGTCAGTACGCTATTCTTACATATTTTTGGGTTTTTAGGATAGCTTTGGAGGAGGGGAATCCATGCCTATTCCAACTATTGACACATCAAGATCACAGGTACGGTCTACTGAGTCTTTATGTGCACAGGTAAGGCAAAACTAGTGATATTTCCTGGATACATGAAGATATTTGTTTACACACAAAGCTAGCTATTCGACAGTGTCAAGTACTTTTCTGTTGATTTACTATAATTCTTTAACTCTTGTGGCAACATATGATAACTGTGATTCTCACTTACACACCATGCAGTGGTATTTTAGAGAGCTGCTTTAGCTGTAGCAGCTCAGCTCTCCAACAGACAAACTGCCATACTTAAAAAGATTTAGGCATCCAGCCAAAGATTGAAAAACACTTCATTTGCACACACAAGCATCTGTCTCCTAACATCTCAGGCATTCAAACTTCACAACCCCTTCAAAAAACTAGACAAAGCCCCTTTCTTTCCAAACTGCCTTCTTAGGGCTGGTCTCCACTAGGGGGGGAAATCGACTGTAGATACGCAATTTCAGCTACGTTAATAACGTAGCTGAAATCGGCGTCTCTACAGCCGACTTACCTCCCATCCTCACGGCGGTGGCTGTCGGCGGTGCAGTCCCCCGTCGACTCCAGCTTGCGCCTCTTCAGGAGCTGGACTTCCAGAATCGACGGGGGAGCCGCTGGTGATCGATCCCTGCCGGCTCAAGTGAAGACAAGCCCTTAGTGTCACTAGAATCTAGGCTCTGCTTCAATCACATTCTTCACTGAGGGCTCTGCTGAGCTGTTAATCAACCTCCATATCACATACAGGACTTCAATGTCAAAAATTGGTGATGCTCAGAAAATATCAGCAAATTATAGGAATTACACTTCAGATCTTGAAACCTAATTTTTTCAGGCTCTCTTGATCTAAAGCTAGGCCAATCAAGATATGCAGTCCAAAATTTAATATTAAGACTCTTAGCCCATTTCCTTCCTTCCTTCCTTACTTCCTTCCTTCCTTCCTTCCTTTTTATTTTTTTTTTAATCTCAAGCAACAGAGTTTGGACTCCTCTATAGGACTGCCAACTTTCTAATCGCTCAAAAACGAACACTCTTCCCCCATCCCTGTCCTGAGGCTGAGGCAGTTGGGCCACGGGAGGAGGTGCAGGCTCTGGGAGGGAGTATGGGTACCTGAGGGGGCTCAAGGCTGGGGCAGCGGCTGAGGTGTGGGAGGAGACGAGTGGTGTACGCTCAGGGTGACGCTTACTGCAGGCAGCTCTGCTGCCTATGACCATAGACACTGCCCCTGCAGCTCCTATTGGCCCCCCGCTGCCCCATCTCAACCCCTCCTCTCATTACCAACTGCTGCCCCTGGGACCTCTGCCCCATCCAACCACCCCTTCTCCCTGACCACCCCCAGAACTCCTCTTCCTGACTACCCCCTACCACCCCATCCAACCTCCTCCCCCCCACCCCCTTCCTGACTGCCCCCAGAACCCATGCTCCCATTCAACCCTCCTGTTCCCTGCCCTCTAACCGCTCTGACCCCTATCCACACACACACACACACACACACACACACACACACACACACACACACACACACACACACACACACACACACCGCCCACCACCCTGAACTCCCCTACTCTTTATCCAGCACTGCCCCACCTGGCTCTTTGCCCCGTTACCACGCTGCCTGGAGCACTGTGCCACCTAGCTGGAGCCAGCCATGCCCTGAGCAGCACAAAGCTGGTGGTGCAGTGAGCCGAGTCTGTGGGGGACGGGGAACAGCAGGGGAGGGGCTGGGGGCTAGCCTCCCAGGCCAGGAGCTCAGGGGCCGGGCAGGAGGGTCCCGTGGGCTGTAGTTTGCCCACCTCTGTTCTAGACCTCTTGGTTTAGTGTGACAGGTCATGAAGTTAATCTGTAGGTCTTGTTTACAGCTAAAACAGTTTCACTTTCTACCCAACTTCTGTTTATATTCTATATATTTAAAAATATTTTCCCTTTTCCCCCTTGGTTTCTATTTTTCTATTGTAGAGACTTGCCAGTAAAGAACTACCAGATTCATCATCTCCTATTCCAACAAATAACATTCGCGTCATTAAACATTCCATCAGATTGACCCTTAACCGGTAACTGCAGTGCTTTTTCAGGTAAGGATAATATGCACTTGTTCAGTGGCTTACACAAGCAATTCACTTTTATACTTCAGTTGCTGTCCCACATAAAATATGGAGTTACTGTCACCAAATTGGAGAGATTTTTCCAGTTATTAATTTTTGTCTGCATTTTGACCTGCAGATTCTGTAGGACACTTCCATTACTATATAGCTTCCAAGATCTCCTGCTGACAAGCCACTGTCTACAAAATCATGGCTTTTGGGTCTTATTTTTAAAAAATGCCCTTAATTTAAATATTTGCTTCTGACTGATCTACTTCTCATTTCGAACACCCTTCCAACAGCTGTCCTTGTTTTTTTTAAAAGTCTTGTGTTAGAATCATTGTCTTGAGCTGAAAAAAATTGTTCTGAAAAATACAAAAAAATGTCCTGTGATATCGCTTTTCTGAATGTATGTAAACATGTTTACTTCAATCACTGGAGCCACATTCTGGTTAGAAGTGTGTGTGTGTGTGTGTGTGTGTGAAAGTCCTGGTATTGTTTCTGCTTTCCTAGTGTGTAGATACACATTTATTTTGTGGACTTCAATTATTTTTTCTGGTTTTGTAAACATTCTTTTCTACATCTGTCACACTGCATCTATAGATAATAGCTTTATGGGATTTAGCATGTAGTCAGGTCAGGCACTGCCCAAGTTGTACAGACTGCCTCCCATGGAGGCCCAAGAAATCAATCCTTCAATTTAAAAATAAAAATCCAACCATTAAGGATATCTGCCAAGATACTGAAATGATAGGAATGTCTTATGCTATGGAATCTGATTCTTGTAAATCTTACTCTGAGACAGGCTTAGGACCTCTTCCAGTTTTCACAGATTTTCCCCACAGCAACAAATTTCTTACCCAAAATACTTAAGACACAGATAAATATTGAAACTAGGAAAAACCTGTTGTGACATTACAATCTAATCATTCTGCAGTTATGCAGAACAATTCTTCACTGATTAGGCATGCAGAAACAGGTATTTGTTTCAATAAAACACCTGAAAACCTTTCCTTTTGAATAACAATGGTTATAGAACTCTGGCTTAGGTCCATTACAGTATTCATGTAAACAATTTGTCATAATTCAGCTTGCCCAGTTAGAGTGAAATTTCAGGGAAAGAACGCGTTTTCCACAAAGCAAATCCTAGACTGTGATTTCTCTTGTAATTTATGTAATTCAATGTTTTGTAAATGAAGTTGTATGTATTTTCAGAGTATTTTTGTATGTACTGTAAGATAACATCTTTTCAAAAAGAAAAGTTTAAAAACTTTAGTTTCTTCTTCAGTCTACTTTTTTACATAGGTCAAATCTTCTAAAAGCCCTTAACACATAAGCATTTTGAAGAACATATGACTATAGACAATACCTTTGCATAGAATTCTAATTTGCAGATACTCCTTAACGGTAGTACCACAGCTTTCATGGGTCAGCTGTATGAGGCAGCCAGGAATGCTAATAGTTTTGAGACAAATATTAAATAAAATCTTACCATGCCATGTATGCCTTCATTAGAAAGTAGTAATATCTGGTGCAGTTAACAAAGCTTTTACTGTATATGCTTTAGCAATCTGGCATGTTGGAAAAATGGGGGGGGGGGTGCCAGTCAGTAAAAAATTCCAGTTAACTAAGAGGGAGGGAGTTTGGGGTAGGGGGTTGGGGCACAGGAGGTGGTATGGGGTGCTGGATCCAGGTGGTGATCACCTTGGGCAGCTCCCCAGAAACAGCAACATATCCCTGCTGCTCCTAGGCGGTAATGTGGCTAAGCAGCTCTGCGCACTCCCTCCACCCACCGACACCAACCTCACTGCTTTCATTGGTCGTGGTTCCCAGCCTATGGCAGCTGAGGAGCCAGTGCTCAGGGCTGGGTGGAGCAGCATGCAGAACTGCCTAGGAACAGCAGGGACACGCTGCCACCTGCAGAGAGACTCCGGAGGTGAGCACCGCCTGGATCCCACACTCTAAAACCCCTCCTACACCACAACCTCCTGCCCTGATCCACCTCCTGTACCCAAACTCCCTCCTAGATCCCGTGACCCGCACCCCTTTCTGCATTCCAAACCCCTTGTGGTCATTCCTCTCTAGGAGCAGCAGGGAACCAGATAGGGAGCCTGCTGGCCCCATGCCAACTGGACTATGATCTTCATTGAAAGTCCAGATTAGAAATGCCAGTTTATAGCACTTTCCAGTTGGTAAAGTGTCAGATAACACGGCTTTTCCAGTACTACAATCCCTACATTTTTCATCTGACAGTTGAGTTGACGGCTGAGGTACCAGTTCAGCATCCTGATAAAATTGTACCTGGATTTTTTTTCAAGAATAAGAGCTGCCTGAAACAGATCACAGCTCTAAACTTCAATTCATCTCATTTTAAAATAACAAAGATATAAGGGACGGGAGCAAGGGAGAGAAAAAATCATCTTGCCAGGCCTTCCTCTTTCTTACCTTATCTCCATACAGATATAGAAACCAATGGTCAGCATAGCAAAGTTTCATCATGGTTTTTTTGGCCTTAATTACGTAAAGTTCTAACCTATAGATTTGGTTCTCAAGTGTGCCTTACTGTGCAGCTCTGATCTGAGAAATTACTGTAAAAATGACATTGGGATTCCATATTTGTCTCAAAGGCTACTTAATCAGTTGAGTGTCCTTTTCAACTGCAAACTGTCTTGTATCTGAATCTAAGTTGGTCGGGTATTTTTGTGTCTTCCCCTCTCCCCCAGGCCCACTCATCAATGCAACGTGACAATCACACATCATGGCAGGTTTGTTTAAGAAAAATTGAAATGGAAATTTAATGTGGAAAGAAAAACAGACTCCTGCCTTTTCAGTGGCTTCTTGGAATAGAACTACTCTTTAAAATTCATAAATTTGGCTACTGCTCACCTATGAGAAAGAGGGGAAGTTGGCACCTATGGTGTCAGATGACAGAACAAGGAGCAATGGTCTCAAGTTGCTGGGGGGGGGGGGAAATCTAGGTTGAATATTGAGAAACATTGTTTCACTAGGAGGGTGGTGAAGTACTAGAATGGGTTACCTGGGAAGGTGGTGGAATCTCCATCCATAGAGGTTTTTAAGGCCCAGCTTGTCCAAGCCCTGGCTAGGATGATTTAATTGGTGTTGGTCATGATTTGAGCAAGAGGTTGGAGTAGATAACTCCCTGAGGTCTCTTCCAACCCTAAGCTTCTATGATTCTATGAACAGGGAATAGCTGGCTAGGTGGTCATACGAAGCTAGGCTAGATGGTCATATGGAAACTATCCATAGTTGGGACCCTCTCTATGGATCTATGTCCTAGTAAGGAGAGGATGGAAGATGGTAAAATCTTATGAGAAACAGTTAAATGAAAAGATTCCCATTCAATTACATTATGTAATGGAAGACAGCTAAAAAGTGACACGTTTTTAAGTGCTTCTGTACAGATGCTAGAAGTCAAAATAAGATGAGAATATGGTATAATAAACATCACAGAAACTTGGTGGAATGAGGATAATCAATGGGACGCAGTAATACCAGGGTACAAAATATACTGGAAGGACAGAGTAGGTTGTGCTGGTGGGGGAGTGGCATTATAGGTAAAAGGCAGCAAAGAACCAAAGTAAAAATCTTAAATGAACCAAACTGTGCCATAGAATCTCTAAGGATAGTGATTCTATGCTCAAATAATAAAAATATAGCAGTAGGGATATATTACCGACCACCTGACCAGGATGATTGGAACTATGAAATCCTCAGAGATACGAGAGGCAATAAAAATAAAATTAATAATAGAGGGATTTCAACTATCCCCATATTGAGTGGGTACATGTCGACTCAGGACGGGATTCAGAGACGAAAATTTCTTAACACCTTTAAATGACTGTTTCTTGGAGCAGCTAGTCTTGGAACCCACAAAAGGAGAGGCAATTCTTGATTTTAGCCTTAAGTACAGCACAGGATCTGGTCCAAGGTATGAATATAGATGGACCGCTTGGTAATAGTGACCATAATATTAAATTTAACATCCTTCTGGCGGGAAAACATCACAGGACCCTAACACAGTAGCATTTAATTTCAGAAATGAGGACTACACTAAAATGAGTGAGTTAAGCAGAAATTCAATGGTACAGTGCCAAAAGTATAATCCCTGCAAGCTGCATGGAAACTTTTAAAAGATACCATAGAGGCTCAACTTAATTGTATACCCCAAATTTAAAAACATACTAAGAGACCCCAAAAAGTGGCATCATGACTATACAACAAAGTAAAGGAAGCAGTGAGAGGCAAAAAGGCATCCTTGAAAAAGTGGAAGTTATATTCCAGTGAGGAACATGGTAAGTCAAGTGTAAAAATATAATTAGGAAGGTCAAAAAAGAATTTGAAGAACAGCTCAAAAAATAATAGCAATTTTTTTTCAAATACATCAAAAACAGGAAGCCTATTAAACGACCCCTAGGACAACTGGACAATCAAGATGCTAAAGGAGCACTCAAGGACAATAAGGCCATTGCAGAGAAACTAAATGAATTGTTTGCATCGCTCTTTATGGCTGAGGATGTGAGGGAGAAAGAGGGGAAGTTAGCACCTATGGTGTCAAATGACAGAACAAGGAGCAATGGTCTCAGGTTGCAGTAGGGGGGGGTTCTAGGTTGAATATTGGGATACACTGTTTCACTAGGAGGGTGGTGAAGCACTGGAATGGGTTACCTGGGAAGGTGGTGGAATCTCCATCCATAGAGGTTTTTAAGGCCCAGCTTGTCCAAGCCCTGGCTAGGATGATTTAATTGGTGTTGGTCATGCTTCAGTGAGTGCCAAAATTTTCAGATGATACAAAAGTACTTCAAATAGTGAAGTCCAAAGCAGATTGCGAAGAGCTACAACATGATCTCACAAAAGTGGGTGACTGGGCAACAACATGGCAGATGAAATTCAATGTTAATAGATGCAAAGTAATGCACATTGGAAAACATAATCCCAACTATACTTATGAAATGATGGGTCTATATTAGCTATTACCACTCAAGAAAGAGATCTTGGAATTGTGGATAGTTTGCTGAAAACAAACACTCAATGTGCAGCAACAGTCTAAAAAGCTTACAGAATGTTGGGAATCATTAAGAAAGGAGAGATAAGACAGAAAATATCATATTGCCTCTATATAAAGCCATGGGATGCTCACATCTTGAATATTGCATGCAAATGTAATTGCTCCATCTCAAAAAAGATATATCAGAATTGGAAAAGGTTCAGAAATGGGCAACAAATTATTCAGGGTAAGGAATGGCTTTTGTATGAGGAGAGATTAATAAGATTGGGACTTTTCAGTTTGGAAAAGATGACTGTGGGAATATGATAGAGGTCTATAAAATTATGATGTGTGGAGAAAGTAAATAAGGAAGTGTTATTTACTTCCTCCTCTAACACAAGAACAAGGGGTCACCAAATGAAATCAATAGGCAGGTTTAAAACAAACAAAAGGAAGTATTTCTTCACATAATGCGCAGTCAACCTGTGGAACTCTTTGCCAGAGGATGAAGTGAAGGCCAAGACTATAACGAGGTTCAAAAAAGAACTATATACATTAAAGGAGGCTAGGTCCATCAATGGCTATTAGCCAGGATGGGCAAGGATGGTGTCCCTAGCCTCTGTTTGCCATAAGTTGGGACTGGATGGTGGGTTGGATCACTTGATGATTATCTATCTGTACTACTCATTCCCTCTGGCCACCTGGCATTGACCACTGTCAAAAGACAGAATACTGGGCTATGTGGATATTTGGTCTCACCCTGTATGGCCATTCTTATGTCCACTGAAGATAGGAGAAGAAATAATGGGCTTAATCTGGAGCAAATTTAGTTATTTGAAAAAAAATTCCAACTGAACGAGTAGTTAAGTTCTGAATATAGGTGGTGGAATTCTCCATCACTGGAGGTTTTTAAGAACAGGTTGGACAAACACCTGTTAGGAATGATCTAGGTTTACTAGGTCTTGTCTTAGCGCAGGGAATTGGACTTGATGAATTCTTGAAGTCTCTTCTAGCCCTACATTTCTATGATACTAATGATTCCAGTGTGTGATATCACAGTAAAAGGATTGCAAATTATAAGAGTTGTCCATCTGTCTCAGAAAAATAACCTGCAGTGTGAAGTAACAAGAGTACTACAGTGTAATGGAATGAGTATTGAAAAAAAATGTTGGGCTCAAAAACCCCACCTACTGTCTAAGCATCAACTTACTCATTTTTCAATACTGATTTCCAGTTCATCTTTTAAACATATTTGTTCACTGGTTCTCTCCTGCTCTAAATGTTTTAAAGAAGACTGTGCCTTATATGGAGATAAGCTTCTAATTAAATACTCACTGGGACTTGCTCCTGCCTAAACAGGATCATGTATTTTCTGCCTGTCTCTTAATTATACCATGAATTAAATACCACCTCTATGCTGGACCAAGTGTGTGTTTTACTGTGGTGGAGTTTCCAGTGGAAGTTGTAAAAGACCATTATCCCATTGTTGTCCAGTAATCTGGTGGTTTCATCAGGTACTCTAAACTTTAGTCTCTTACCATTCCTTCTGAAGGGTAAGACCTAACAGCTCTTTAAATAGAGTTTATTACAGTAATTTTTGTTCATGCTTTCTGTTCTAATAGGGACCTAATGGTGTGTATGTTGAACTAACTGAAGGCTAGGGGAATTGCCCTTCTAAAAAGACTGCATGAATGGGAGTTCATGTGAGTATGCTTATAGCAAAACAAATCTTGCAACACTGTGCTTTCCCACAGTTTCTCTAGCTGGCCACTTCTGATGTAGTGATTTTCTTGTGGGTTTGTTTTCGTTTGAGCAAGGTAGCAAAAGGAATTTAATTAACCTGTCAAAAGAAAAACTTCCACTTAGAAAGCATAGGTAGAGCTTTAAACTTAAACTATGCCTTGTCTCTGACCATTTTCAGAAAAGGCTTCTTACAGCCACAAAGATAGCTCAGGAGTATTTTTTTATTTTTAATAAGAACGATTTATCCTTGAGGAAGCTAGTCTACATGTTTTGCAATTTTCTATTGTAGTTTTTGGGTGATGTGGGCGAAAAGACCAGCTAATGAAAACAATCTCCATCCTCGTGCTATTTAAATGTTTCTGCTAGCCCAGGGCCTCAGATAAAAGTGGCTAAGTAAAAATGACCATTAGGTGCACTCAATTGGTGAAAACTTAAAAGGAGTTAGTGGATCTTATTATTATAATATAACATTGCCCACATATTCTTAATGTAATGCTTTGGTCTGATTAGGTGATAGGAGGAGCCTTGCCCCTACGTCCATTATTGTAGAATCAATTTCCTCCTTCCCCTTGCTTCAGAGATAACGTCCAGGTCTCCTATAGCTGAAGGGGCTGTAATTGAGGGGGGCTGTGGAACAGGGGTGGGCTCCCCACTCTCTGGATGCTCCCACAGGGCGGAGTTGCAGCCAGAGCATCAGCATTAATTGGCATTTATGTCTCCTGCCGCCTCCTCCACCCACCCACATCCCCCGGGCGCTGGGGCTGAGCTACACCGGGCGCAGCTGCTGGGGGGTGGGGTGCTGTCACCCTGGCCCCCCGCTGGGCGACTCCACAGGCCGGGACCAGGTTGCGGGCTCTGGCGGAGGCAACCGCCGCAGGGGTCCAGCCCCGCCGCCCGTTTGGGGACAGCGACCCCGGGGCGGGGCTGAACGCGAGAAGCCCGGGGGCCGGGGGAGCGGGAGCCGCGACGTGTCCGAGGGCGGGTCAGGCGCATATGACGGCCCGGCTGCGTGGGGGGGCGGCTGCCGCAGTTTCCCTCCGGCAGGAGCGGCGCGTGGGAAGCCCCGAGGCTCCCCCCTCGCAGCGGCGCCAGACCGCGCCGACGTCAGTCGCCTCCCACCCGGGCTCGCCCCGCGGTTTCGTTCCCCCTCAGCGCGGGAGCGCGGCCGCGCCGCTGCCAGAGCCGGCCGCGGGGCCCCGCCGCGCTCGCCCGGCGCTTCCCGGGCCGTCCCACGGCTGCCTGGGTTTCCTTGAATTCAGGGCGCGTGCGGCCGGGTGTTTCCCAGCCCGGGAAATGCCCAGGCAGCGGCGTGGGGAAAGCTGGGGAAGCCTGGCAGGGAAAGGAGCCGGCGGCGCACGCCAGCCTCCGCCCCCGCGGCTCCCGCCTCCCGCCAGGCGCCGCGCTGAGGGGGCGCAGGGGGAGCCAGCGGGCGAAGGGCTCCGCTGCCCAAAGGGACTTGGCGACTTTGTCACTAGAGTTAGTGACTCTGGGGTTTTCCTCCCCAGAACATAAGTGACCAGTGACAAATCTAGCGACTTTCACTGCCAAGGTCCAACAGCCAGGATCCCAGGAAGGAGTCACCGATTTGTAGAGTCACAAGCCCCTGAGCCGTGTCCATAAAACCCATCCCATGCTCTTACGCCGTCCTGTTGCACACCAAGTCAGTGCCATTACCCCTCGGCTGGGCATCTCCGAGGAGATCCCATTGCAGGGCTGATGGCTGTCCTCTGCAGGCCAGGAAAAGATGGTTGTGGAGGCAAATTAAATACTTTGCTAAAGCCAGGTGCACTTTGGAGAGATGTATAGGGTGACCAGATAGTAAGTGTGAAAAATAGGTCAGGGAGTGGGGTGGGTGTGTGTGTAATTGGCACCTATATAAGAAAAAGCCCCAAAGATCGGGACTGTCCCTATAAAATCAGGACATCTGGTCACCCTAGACATGAGCTAGGGATTGTTTTTAACCAAATGTGTCCTTTTTTACTGCTCCATAGTAGGTAGCACCCCGTGTGATGCAGGGAGAGATGGCTGATTGCAGGGGAGGCAGGATTAACCAGTGAGGAGAGCCACATGGATGGAAGGTGGGGTGGAATGAGACAGGGCCATGTGCCCCAATGGAGCAGATGGGCACTGTGCTTCCAGGAATGAAGTCCTTACTACACAGGATCAAAAGTGGAGCTAGCTTGATTTCAGTTCCCCTTTACACCTTGCCCTGGCTTTGGCCTGGGGTTATCTGCCCAGCTGTTTTCAGAAATCAAACCCTGGAAGCAGGGGGAAGGAATCTGAGTAGCAGATTTTTGTTTTTAAATCTACTTTTTTGGCTCCCTGCAGCACCGAGCTCAGGTGAGGTGAATGCCCCCGTCCCCCTGGTTCTGGGCTGTCCCTTTCACTAACCTGTCGGCAGTCCAGACTGGCAAAAAAGGGAGGCTCAGCTGAAATAAACCACCCCCAGCCATCTGGGCTGAAGTGTACAGAGCACCCTTCCCAGTGAGCAGAGGGTGCCCTCCTGATGATGACAGTGTACTGTTGTAGTTGCTTCTGGTGTGCAACAGAACGTAGTAAGAAGAGCATGGAAATTTTATTAACACTATTGAGCTACTTGTGAATGATTTTGTGACTATAATCACCTCTGTGTGTGTGTGTGTGAGAGAGAGAGAGAGAGAGATCTGGAAATTTTGTTCTGTGACATTTTTGACTCCTTTTGAGTGCGTAAACAGCTACATCTAGTGACTTTTCAGGGTTTGTCTGGTGACTTCCTGCTATGTGGAGTTGGCAACACTGCCGCACTGTGTTGTACCTTGTAGAGGTTGGGCTGGAGCCAAACTATTCCCCACCAGACACACACTCCCCTCTTTGTGTGTCATTCATGTGTGGCAGATTAACCAGGGGCCTGATTGCTTTCCCCAGAGAAGGGTACAAAGCAAGTTATGGGATCCTCTGCTCAGAGAGGTGGAACAGAGCTCCAGCTACAGGATGTCTGTTGCCCTGACACCACCAAGTAAATTGGTGGCAAATCAATTGTGCCTGAGGCTGTATTAACTATTCCCAGATGCTTTCAGGGGCCGGGGTGCCTACTGAAGTCTGGCAGGGTAGAATGACTCTGTTCCAGACAGGACAGAATGGCTCATGGGAAAACTCAGTCCAGACTGGTGGAGTTTTACTAGGCCTTCTCCTGCAGGTATGGTGTTTTGCCTATTACTATCACATACACAAAACTACATTAAAAGAGCATTATTGAGGCTGCAAAGTCAAGCTCTCAGAAATTCAGATGCCAGAATTGAGGTTGTGTGGGCAACTTTAGTTCTACCTCCTTATGCATATGTATTATGATGCAGTTTTTAATTATGTGATCATATACGCGAAGTGCAAGAATGAAATCAACTATATTTTAGTCAACACAAGGTGCATCGTCCACAAGACACCTCTGTGGTGTTGCCTTTCAACATTGGCAGTGATCATCGCCTGCTTAGAGCGAAGTTGATTTTCAACAAAGTGGTGGAAAAGAAGGCGCTAAAGATGGCAAACAGGAAACAGCAGCTGAAGACATTGGTTGAAGCAAAGCTGAAGAAATCGATTTCTGGGTTTGACTGGAGCCAGACGGAAAAGTGTGATGAGGACTATAGTGTCTTTGCTGACAAGCTGAGACATTGCATAAAAGCAGCTGAAGTCGAAAAGGGAAGAATCTCGAATGAAACAAAAACCTTGTTGGAGAAGCGGAGAAACATGAAAAAGAGCTCGGACAACAACCTCAAATACTCTGTTCTGTGCAAACTTATATGGCGAAAACTGAAGGACAACTTTCAGAACTTCCGGAAAGAAAAGCTCCTCAAAACAGCTGACTCACACAAGAGCCTCAGGACATGCAAGCGGGAATTGATGCAGTATAGATTGAGCGTGACAGCATTGAAAAACAAGGAAGGAGAGAAGTAATCGACAGAGCTGGGATGGAGGAGGTCTGCAAGGACTTCTATACTGAACAATACAAATCAAGCATCAATGTCTCTCTCCCAACACTCCAAGAATCAGAAGAATGCATCTCCCCAGTAATCGTCAGCGAAGTCCAAAGCGCACTACACGAGACGAAGAAGGGAAAAGCTCCAGGCAAAGATGGAGTAACATCAAAAATGACTTCTGCAGGAGGCAAAGAACTTTGGAAGGCCCTCGCTTTAAGATTCAGTCGATATCTTGAAGAAGGAAGAATACCATTGAGCTGGAAGGAGTCGAACACTATCTAGCTGCACAAGAAGGGCGATCGAGAAAATCTTAAGAACTACTGCCCTATATGCCTGCTCTCTGACATCTACAAGCTCTTTACAAAGGTGATAATGAAATGACTCCCGCAGAGTCTGGATGAACAACAGTCGAGAGAGCAGGCAGGATTCCAAAGGAATTTCAGCACGATCGACCATGTATTCACCCTCAGTCAGCTCCTAGAAAGAGTGAGGGAATACAAACTCCCACTGTGCATTGCTTTCATCAACTGTGAAAAGGCCTTCGATAGTGTCGAGTTCAATTCAATATTAAAGGTGGTTACAGATCATTAACATGCAGTATATCAGTTTGTTGAAGGAAGTGAATACTGGATGAATAACAGACACTACTCTCCTTGAAACTCCGCTCCGCATCCCAGTCGAGAAAGGCGTGAAGCAAGGAGATAAGATTTCACTGAAACTATTCACTGCCTCCCTCGAAATGGATGTGAACAAGATCAATTGGAGGAATAGTGTCAGCATAAATGGAGAATCATTATTTCACTTCAGATTCGCAGACGACACCGTGCTAATTGCTGAAAGCAACAATGAACTGCAGAGCATGCTATGAAGACTCGACAAGAAAAGCAGTCAGGTTGGCCTGAAAATGAACTGCTGCAAAACTAAATGTATGCGATCAGATGTCTTAGGAAAGGCCGAATAATGGTAGCAGGAGAAGAAATCGAAGAAGTGGAACAGTACGTATATTTGGGCCAAGAAGTCAATATGTGCCAAGACCTGAACAGAGAACTCTTGTAAAGGATTTGAGCAGGATGGTGTGCGTTCAATTCCATCAAGGACGTTCTCAAAGGAAAAATCAACAAGACTACACGCACAAATATCTTCAATTCAACAGTGCTGCCAGCCATGTTGTATGGCAGTGAAATGTGGACACTGACAAAGAGAGAAGATCATCGGTTGTCGGTAGCTGAAAGGGCAATGGAACAAGCTCTGCTGGGAATATCCCTTCTGGATCGCATCCCAAACGAATGCAGCGGTGTGAAAGATATTGTTGTGGAAAGCAGACATAACAAGATGTGATGGGCGGGCCACGTGGCCTGGTTCACAGACAACAGATGGACTTCAAGAATTACTGAGTGGGAGTCCAGGGCCCTGTGGTAGTGGCGGTGAGACTTAGGGGCTATTTAAAGGGCCCAGGGGTCCTGCTGTCTCTTCCGGCCCCTACCCTTTAAATAGCCGCTGGAGCCCCGCAGCTGCTACCCCAGGGCTCCGGAAGCAAGGCTCTGGCAGCAATTTAAAGGGTCTGGTGCTCCAGCTGCTGCTGCTGGGAGCCCCAGGCTCTTTAAATTGCCGCCTGAGGAAGATGAGCTGCCCCGGTACGGTGCACCAGATCTTCCCTGTATGCCGTACCAGAGCGTACCAGCTTACTTTCACCTCTGATTCGATACCACAGAATCCTTTTATAAAGATGAACATGGGGAGGGGGGTAAGATGTTCCCCCGAAGTACAACATGTCACACACCCATACATATCTATCTCTTGTCCTCTCTATTTTTGAATCAGGTTGCTTTCTCCAACAGGCTGCCTGCATGCCATCAGGGAATGCCTCAAGAGCACAGGAGAAACAGTCTTCATTCCAGTGCTATCATGCCCCACAGCAACCAAAAGAAACAATTGCAGGGGATGTCCTGTTCAGTCCCTGTGTTTCTGGGCTGGCGCATACTCCGTGGAGACACAAACGTCAGAGAATTTAACTACTAAACTCAAGTGACTACTGAGCACATACAAACTGAGATTTTTGAAAGGCTTAAAATTGGCCAGTTGTGGGTGGTTTTTCATGGGAATAGCAAAGGGCACATTCCTGAGGCTAGGGTGATCTCCTTGTCAAATATCAAATTCCCACTGCACAACATGGAGGTGCTAGAACTTTACAAAAGTTATAAGAATCTTTTTAATAAAGGCAAAACACTATATTTTCTCTGTCATTTTTAAGAATGACATTAACTTTACAGAAAAATTAAGACTGAACCAGACACCTAGCATGGGAAATTTCACCCCATACATTAAAGTTTGTCAAAGTTATGAGCAACTGAAAATAGTCGTATAATGAGAATTGTTGGACAACCTAAATAGGCAGCCTTGCCAGCTCTGCCTTTAATAACACAGCAGAAATCTTTGTTCAAAGAACATTAGGGCATGTCTTCACTACCACTTTAATTCGACCTTAACGACGTTAGGTCGAATTAAACATGTACCTGTCTTCACATACATGCCCTTAAAGTCGATTTAAAGGGCCCTCAAAATCGAATTTGTAACTCCTGCCTGACGAGAGAAGTAAGGCTAAAATCGACTTCTCTATGTCTACTGTGAGTAGTGAAGAGGCATCTGAAGTTAAGCCTCCGACCTCCGAGCAGCCCCGGAGGGGGGGGGGGGGCTGTTCAGGCCGGTGGGGGGGGGGTCCGCGGGGCTGCTGGGGGGGGGGCAGCGCGGGGCTGCTTGGGCGATCAGGTCAGCTGCCTGGTTAATTTCACCTGAAATTGACCAGGCAGCTGAGCCGATCGCCCAAGCAGCCCCGCGCTGGCTCCCCCCCCCCTCGGGCGGGCGGGGGGGGTTCGGCGGGGGGGGGCTGTTCAGGCTGCGGGGGGGTCTGCGGGGCTGCTTGGGCGGGGGGGGGTGTCCAGCATGCATTGCACTGTGGGCTACCTACCCACAGTGCAATGCGGGCTATGTCGACCCCTGCAAAAGTTCTAGGACAGACCGTGTCGACCACTGTCGACCTGCTGTCCTGGTGGGGACACACTGATTCGATTTTCTAAACTCGAGTTTAGAAAATCGAATTAAGGGAAATCGACCTAGTCCTGTAGTGAAGACATACCCTTAGTAAAGTCACAAAAGCCAAGGACTCAAAAAGTTAGGAAATGTTAGAGTTAATGTTGTTTGGGCAACTTTAATTCTGTCCCCTCAGTCACTGAATGAGGCATGGTCATGTGGAAGAAATAGTATGCAATCATGTGATTACTTATCAGAATGCCTACAAACAAGGAGGCAAATGAGGGTGGCATGGTTATTAATGTTTGTGTTTGATTTTGTAATATATTGTCCTTTTTAATATGGTTTTATGTATATAGTTCACAAGTTTTTTTAGAACAGATTTGTGCTTTATCATATGCAAGAGCCTTCCCCATTAGTTATCAGCACAGTTTGAACACTGGAGCTTCAGCACTGCAGCAATGCAGATGTCTGTTACTTAAGCTAAAGGAGTAACTATATTAGCTGCCAGCAGACCTGGTCCTGCAAATTAGGCTGGTCCATGGCCATGGGGAGTCCAAAAACTGGTTCTGTTTCTGAATCTTTTCATGCAAAAAAACTGAAGACTTTTAATTGGATCAGTGGCCGTGTCATAAGTTTAAAGTACTGGAGAGGGTTACTGTTACCTGAGAACAAGTGACGTAAGAGCTCCCTGCCATGAGGGAGGGAGGGGTTTTAGAGTTTAGTTTTGTTCTGGCTGGCCATGCACCAGGGGCCAGGGTCCGAGAGCATCTCTAGCTGTGGAGATGGCTCAACTTTCCTTCTTATATTCCTACTTAGCTAAATGTAAGTAATATTTGATTGTGCATCAAGTCTGTGCCTATCTGAGGTGTCTCTATCCATTTTAGATGAGAAGTTAGAGAATTCTAAATTGTAAGCTGTACTGTGCCTATGTTCTAATCTTTTTCTTTATTAAATCTTGTTAGTTATAAAAGCATCTGGTCTATTTCCCTTAAGGGTTTCTCTGCTTTCAAACTGGGAAGAGGGAAGGGAGGGGAATAGGTATCAGGACAGCTAAGTGTATAGCTGAAGTGTGGAGACTGTCTCTCGCTACTGTCAGGTTAGACGGGAGAGGGGGAAGGGAACAGCCTCTAAGGGTCCGGCTCTCAGGTAGAGAGACGGAGGGTGGGGAAGTCCGGGGGCCCCTCCCAAGGGTTTGGAAGTACACCCGGATGGTGGCAGCCGTGGTTCCCCAAGAACCCCACTGGTAAAGGGGGGGTTTCTTGGGGTGTAGGGACTTAATTTGGTTGGGAAGTAGCTAAGTTGAGTGGTTTGGTCAAAAAAGAGTCCCAGTCTTTGTACTCAAGAGCACAGAGGCCGGGGTACCCCCACTCTTACAGGCCATTTTTGCTACTGGTCACTGCAAGCATTTTTTGCTCGTATCTGGATATCCTGGTATTATGTGACTGGGGGCTTGTCTACATCAAGGGTTCTCAACCTTTTTCTTTCTTAACCCCCCTCCTCCCCGCACTGCCCACCTGTGCTACAATAACTGGTTTTCTGCATATAAAAGCCAGGGCCAGCATTAGGGGGTAGCAAGCAGGGGAATTGCTTGGGGCCCCATACCACAGGGACCCTGAGCTACATTGCTCAGGCTTCGGCTTCAACCTCGTGTGGCAGGGCTTTGGCTTTCTGCCGTGGGCACCAGTGAGTTTAAAGCTGACCCTGCTTGTCAGACCCCCTGAAACAAGTTTACGGACCCCAGTTGAGAATCACTGGTCTACACTACAAAGGCAGGTTGTCTTAACTTTCTCTATGGCTGCGAAATATTTCATGTCCTGTGTGGTATAATTAAGTCAACTTAAGCCCCAGTGTAGACAGTGCTGGGTTGATGGAAGAATTCTTCTGTCGACCTTGCTGCCACTTCCCAGTTAATATACAGAGGAGAAAAGTAAGTAGTAGATGACAGGGAGGAGGAATTCCCTGCCTCTGTTTCCCAACTAAAAAAATCACTGATGTAACACAGAATGGTAAGTAGTGTAACTACAAAGACTTTTGTAATTCAGGGTGGGTATTTAACATATATCTACAAAGTTATGAATCCTATTAATCAAATGATATTCCTTTTATATGGGAATGTCTTATCACTAGTTTTTTAATTCTATTTCCCTCTTTTACCCATTGTTAATTCAGATTCGAGAAACTCAGAAAAAGAAGTGTCCAAACCCTCTCCAGGCAAAGTATGCTGTGTTAGAGCTGCTCTCATATCACTTTTGAGTAACAAAGAAGGGCTGAATTTCTGTTAGATGGGCCTACACCAAGAAGCTCAGGTCTGGATTCAAATGTCCCCAAAATTCACAGGTGTTCAAATTCAATACATCAGTATAGAAGGACCTTTATTTATCTTTGACTGTATTAAAAACTAAAACATCAAATAGAAGAGCAAAACTGTAAGTTGAGGTCTTAAGTTTAGCAATTGGCCACAAACTCTTAATTAATGCCAATATTTTCCAATAATTAACTAAGGATTAAATTGCTTATGTTCTTCCTCTTTTGTGTGTATGAGAGAATTTAGTTCTTGTCTTCATCCCTATTCTTTTCCTTAACAGAGGTTTTCCATGGGAAAACTGTGAAAATCTTCGGCCAATGAGAATTAATAGAAGTGAACATAACTGCTGACTGCACAGTTCTGAAATCTTCATCTGGAATGTAAGACATAGGTGCTGACTCCATGGGTGCTCTGGGGGTAGAGCACCCACAGGGAAAAATTGGTGAGTGCAATGCAGCTCCCCGCCCAACTCACCTCTGCTCCGCTTCCGCCTCCTCCCCTGAGTGCGCTGCGGCATCCTGCTTCTCCCTCCTCCCCCAGCACTTGTGCCGTGAAACTGCTGTTTTGCATGGCAAGCCTGGGAGGGAGGGGAGAGAGGGGGGTGAGGAAAGGGAATGTGGCACGCTTGGAGGGTTAGGCAGGGCCGGGGAGGGGATTTGTGAAGGGGTCCAATAGGGGCAGAATTTGGGTGGGAACTTTAGGGCAGGGGTGGAGTTGCGGCAGGGGGGTGAGAGCACCGGCTCTCGCCAACAAACACTGCTGCTAAATCATGCTAATAGTTGCATTTTTCTCTAAAAGCGCATGATAATGCGGTGTACTTTTTTTATGCTTTCCAACTAGGATTTTAAAGTGCTTTTCAAATATTATTTAGTCTCAAAACACCCCTGAGAGACAGAAAAATGAGATACAAAGAAGTTAAATGACTTATTCAAAGTCACACAGAAGACTGTGACAGCATCAGGAATAGAAGCCAGATTTCCTGACTGTTTTGCTCTTTAATCACAGTATGATCCTTCTTCTTTAATGTCATCATGTCCACATCAGCAGTGGGGATTTTTAACAGAGCAGAAAAAACCACAGTGCAGCTCCTTGTTTATTGCTGTCTCTCTGCAACAGTGTAATTAATAATCGAAGCAAGAAGGGGAATCACCTTGGAAATAGCATTTCTTAGTTAAATACTCACTCTATGCCAGTGTGTGATCTCTCACAATTTAGTTTTGGTGCATTTGGGGGCAGGGGGAGGTGAAAGAGGAGTTGGAAGAGGAAGTAATTCTCAAAAATAAAGTGCTGCAACTTTATTAATAGTGAAACTTTTCCTAAAAAATCACCCAAGGCCATAGCAGAAATTGATTGTGCCGGTGTCCATTTAAATACAGGTTGAACAAAATGGCACTAGGTACTTTAGGAGATATTTAAAATGGCCTTTTAAAGTGGGAGGTTGCTTATTGAAGGTTGTGTGCTTAGTAAAGGTTTCAGTGTGTGTTAGTGTTAGGGGCCTAAGCCTGCTCCCATTAATGGAAAAACTCCCCTTGACTTTAGTGTAAACAAGCTGCCTTTATTTAGGAAAGAGGAAATGGGTAGTGAGTCATATGCATATCTGAAGTAAAAATGTATTACATTTTTGTAACTGTCTGATGGAGATTACATCTAGTCACTGGTATCCATCTCTTTTAATACATTTAGGTGAGTAGAATATTTTCACTATTAGGGCCTCATTCAAAAACTTTTGTGTCCGTTCTCACCCAAAACTCTCATTAACTTGAGAGGATGTTTTGCCTGCAAAAGGAGTGCAGTATTATCATGGCCGGCTTTAACTTTTTTGCCACCCCAAGCAAAGAAAAAGCGGCCGGAATGTGCTACCCCAAGATTGGCCCCTTAAAATGTACCGCCCCAAGCACATGCTTCATCGGCGGGTACCTGGAGCTGGCCCTGAATATTAGGGCCTTAATTTTTAACTTAAATGTATTGCATGGCTTCAAAGGTAAACAAATGTCTTCCTGTTACTAAATTATATATAGTTTAGTAAAATCTGTCTTAGATCTTGTCTACGCTACCAAGTTTTGATAAAGGTAATGCTGCCCCCCTGCACCTAAGGCTCTGCTACTGCCACCCCACGTGCCCAGGGTCTCTGGCGCCAGTGAATCACACTGGTCGCAGGGGCCGCCAAAGCGCTAGGCCCAGAGTGGTTGCCCTGATTCTCTGCCTGTGAGATCTTGGCATGCATCGACACCCTGTTCCACTGTACCGATTAGATACATAGGGAAATGTCCAGCTCACAGAAACACAGCCAGCCTCCCACATTTCTATACCCTGAACCCGCCTCTGCACTACACAAACCACAGCCACTTACTAAGTGTCTCCTCTCCTGCTTCTAGCTCACCGAAGAGCAACTGCTGAGACTGGCTAGACACCTCTGGAGTGGAGAACAGTTCCTGGCTGCCTGCCCCACCACTGGGAGCTCCACATTATCGTCTAACTCCACCTCTTCATCAATAACTTCATCCTCTGGGTTCAGTCCTCTTTCCACCACCTCCAGGCCTACCAAAGTATCCACGAGGCTCTTGGCAGCGTAGGTGGGGTCACCACTGAAGATAGCATCCAATTCCTTATAGAACCAGCAGGTCTTAAGTTAAGCGCTGGACTGACGGTTTGTCTCCATTGCCTTATGGTACGTCTGCCTCAGTTCCTTTATCTTCGCTCTGCACTGCAGTATGTCCTGATCATAGCCCTTTTCGCACAAGGCTTGAGAAATGTGCCCATAGGTATCCCAATTCCTACAGCTCAAGCGCAGCTGTGACTGCGCAGCCTCCTCCCCCTATAAACTGATCAGATCCAACAGCTCCACAGTGGTCCAAGAGTGGTGTGATAACCCACCATTGTCACCTGGGAAGATGCGATGAGACCTCTCCACACCGAGCCAGTAGGAAATGGAATTTCAAAAATTCCTGGAGCTTCTCCGGGTGAGGGTGGATGGTTGTTTACCTGGCTGCAGGGCAGTGGAGTTCAAACTGCTGACCAGAAAAGTCACAATGGGCATTGTGGGACACTGCCTGGAGGCCAATTAAAGCGATGAAATCAAGCATAGTGTCTACACTGACACTTTGTTGAGAAAAATGTAGAGGAAAAAGATGTATGTCTCTCATTGGGGTGGTTGTATTTTGTTGCCAAACCAGGCATTTTTCCCAATAAAAGTCATATCGCAGTGTGTACACATTCACTATTTTGTCTACAAAAGGCAGTTTTTGGCTTTAGGGACTGACAGTAATTAGTTACTTAATGGATAAGGCCTTCTAACAAAGGTGGAGCAGAAGTATTCTCAGATCCTCAGCTGGTACTGATACAGCTGAGCTGCCGCAGTGCGTCTGGTGACAGGAGAGAACTCTCCCGTCATTAAAAAACACCTCCGCAAGTGGTATAAGCTATGTTGGCGGGAGAAGTTGTGCACACGAGAACTTATGCTGGTGTAACTTGGGGATGGAATATTCACACCCCTGAACGACATACATTTTGCAGACCTAGGTTATAGTGTAGACAACCTTATTTCAGTGTAATTGTAGCCATTTTGGTCCTAGTATACTTGAGGGTAAGGGGGTAAGGTAATATTTTTTTATTGGACCAACTGCTGTTCATGAAAAAAGACAAGCTTTCAAGCTCCACAGAGCTCTTCTTCACATCTGAGAGCAAGTCTATACTACAAAATTAGGTTGATGTAAGGCAGCTTACATCGACCTAAAGTAAAAGTCTACACTAAGACCTTGTCCACACTACGGAATTTTGTTGACACTGGAGCTGTTGGATCTGCTGAGTATATGGGGAGAGGAGGCTGTGCAGTCACAGCTTCGCACCAGCTGTAGGAATTTCGGGCTGATTGCAGGGGCATGCAGGAGAAGGGGCACAAAAGGGACATGCTGCAGTGTCATGCTAAAATCAAGGAGCAGATGCAGGCATACCAGAAGGCAAGGGAGGCCAACTGTCACTCTTGGGCAATGCCAAAGACATGCTGCTTCTATAAGGAACTGAATGTCCTCCTCAGTAGCAACCCCACCTCCATAGCCTTGTGGATATTTAGAGGGGACTGGAAGCAGCAGCCAATAGACTCAATCCCAATGAAGTGATAGATGAAAAGGTGGAGCTGAAGGACAATATGGAGCACATGGCAAGATCACCCAGTGGTGCGGCGAGTCAGGACCTCTTTTCCGCTCTGCAAGGGTCTAGCAAGTCCCAGTGCTGCAGCTCTGGTGCCCCACAGGATGCAAGAGAGGAGAACTCCGGCAAATGCTCATTTTGCTTTGATACTGCATGGTGAGAGGAGATTGAGCTGTCATGTACTTTGTTATATGATAGAACAGGGATAAGGGACAGCAATTAACAACAGAGCGTGTCCTTCTACTCAATGGGGCCAGGGCAGAAAAGTTTGTTAATATATATGGGTATGTCTCTAGAATCCTCCATAATGATCTCTAGGAAGCTTTCCTGTAGGTATTCTGCAATCCTCTGCCACAGGTTCCTTGGGAGATCTGCCTTGATTGTCTCCCCTACGGTAGGCAATTATTTCTGCAGGGACCATAGTAACACCTAGGTGAGCGGCATATGGAACCAATCTGAAACTACACACATGCAGGAGACGCTCCCTTGCATCCTGGGTTACCCTTGGGAGTGAGATATCGAGTTTGATTACCCTAGCCTGTGGAGAAGGGTACTAATATTCAGAATAGGCTCCCTAGCCACTTATAGTAATTTCATTCGCAAACCACCCTTTGTCCCTCCCTCCCCTTATCCATCCTCTGCCCCCACAAACTGATCGTAATTTGGACTTGTGTCAACCTGTGTGCTGGTCAAGGGACAGTGAGAAAGAGGTATGTGTAACTTTTGTGATTCACGGCTGTGAGCACAATCACAGCACTGTCTGTTCATTGTTTCTTTGCCTTCTGCAGATGTGCCCTTGAGAACACATTCCTCCACACTGGCAAAGTGCCTCCATCAGATAAGACTTTGTTATCCTCCACACTGGCGAAGTGCCTCCATCAGATAAGACTTACTCCCAGGAGGAGTAAGGAGGATATGTTTCACAAGGTGCTGCAGTCAACAGAGGCAGCAAAGAATGAAAGAAGAGCATGGAGGGAGACCATTAATGAAAGTCAGTGGGTGGATAGCCAGGAAAGGGCACAGGCAGGAGTTGATGATAAAGCTCCTTGAAGACCAGACAGAGATGTTGAAGTCCCTCACTAACGTGCAATTGCAGCAAATCAGTGCCCGAGAACCCCTCCAGTCACTACAGAACTCTGGTCCCCGCCCTCCCCAAACACCCTCCCCGCATTCCCCACATGTTCCGGGTCCCTCACAGTACCCATGCACTCCACACCTGGGGACAGGTTTCCTATTGAAAGCTGGAGTTACACCCAGCTGTGAGATCCCAAACCATGAGACTGTTCTTCTTTCTCATGTCACCTGTTTGACCAAAAGTTTGTGTTTGATCCTGTTATTAAACTTGAGTCTTTGAAATTAAATAAATCTTTATTTGTGAAATACATACATTGCTCAGTGCTAACATTAAAACGCACTGCCTATGGGAAGGACTTCTTGCAATTAATGCCCAAGAAGCAAGCACCACAGGAGTAATTCATGGTGGCAAGTAAATATTGCCTGGCAGAATGCATCACATACAGACACATTACTGGGAATCATTGTCAAAATTCTCCTTCAAAACTTCCCCGATTCAAATAGCCGCCTGCTGTGCCCCTCTAATTGCCCTTGTATCTGGCTACTCAAAATCAGGTTGATCGGCTGCTGGCTGCTCAGCAGCCCATCCCAGGGAAAAGCTTTTCCCCTTCAATTCACAAATATGTAGAGCAGGGGTCTCCAAACTACGGCCCGCGAGGCCCTCTCATCCGGCCCGTGGAGATCGGTCGGGAACCAGCCAGGGGGCCGGGACGTGCCGCGTGCTCCGCTGCCGCCGCCGGCCGGGACGCGCCGCGTGCTCCGCTGCCGCCGCCAGCCGCGGGGCCGGGACGCGCCGCGTGCTCCGCTGCCGCCGCCGGCCAGGACGCGCCGCGTGCTCCGCTGCCGCCGCCAGCCGCGGGGCCGGGACGCGCCGCGTGCTCCGCTGCCGCCGGCGGCCAGGGACGGCTCAGAGCTGGGGCCGGGACGCACCGCACCGCCACCCAGTTACAGGCGGCGAAACAAGGAGCCACCCACTGCCAGGCGGCGAAACGGTCTGTGGGGAGAGACCGGGTTGAGCGGGTCAGTTGGGGGGGGGGGGGGGGGAGAGACCGGGTTGAGCGGGTCAGTTGGGGGGGGGGGGGAGAAGAGACCGGGTTGAGCGGGTCAGTTGGGGGGGGGGTGGAGGAAAGGAGGTTTTGGGGGGAGAGACCTGGCTGGGTGGGTCAGTTGGGGGTTGGAGGAAAGGAGGTTTTGGGGGGAGAGACCTGGCTGGGTGGGTCAGTTGGGGGTTGGAGGAAAGGAGGTTTTGGGGGGAGAGACCTGGCTGGGTGGGTCAGTTGGGGGTTGGAGGAAAGGAGGTTTTGGGGGGAGAGACCTGGCTGGGTGGGTCATTGGGGGGGGGTTGGAGGAAAGGAGGTTTTGGGGGGAGAGACCTGGCTGGGTGGGTCATTGGGGGGGGGTTGGAGGAAAGGAGGTTTTGGGGGGAGAGACCTGGCTGGGTGGGTCAGTTGGGGGTTGGAGGAAAGGAGGTTTTGGGGGGAGAGACCTGGCTGGGTGGGTCAGTTGGGGGGGGGGGTTGGAGGAAAGGAGGTTTTGGGGGGAGAGACCTGGCTGGGTGGGTCAGTTGGGGGGGGGGGTTGGAGGAAAGGAGGTTTTGGGGGGAGAGACCTGGCTGGGTGGGTCAGTTGGGGGGAGTTTGGAGGAAAGGAGGTTTTGGGGGGAGAGACCTGGCTGGGTGGGTCAGTTGGGGGGGGGGGGTTGGAGGAAAGGAGGTTTTGGGGGGAGAGACCTGGCTGGGTGGGTCAGTTGGAGGAAAGGAGGTTTTGGGGGGAGAGACCTGGCTGGGTGGGTCAGTTGGGGGGTTGGAGGAAAGGAGGTTTGGGGGGGAGAGACCTGGCTGGGTGGGTCAGTTGGGGGTTGGAGGAAAGGAGGTTTTGGGGGGAGAGACCTGGCTGGGTGGGTCAGTTGGGGGGTTGATGTGTAGTGTTCATGTGTAGTGAACAGGTGTTCATGTGTAGTGTTCATGTGTAGTGAACAGGTGTTCATGTGTAGTGTATCAATGTGTTATTAAATAATAACTGAATAAAATAATATTAAATAAATAATTATAAACAACATCCATGTTTTGATTCTTTTTTATTTGGACCTCGAGTGTGTTGTCGGCCCCCGAACTGCTATTTGATAGTTAATGCGGCCCTCGGGCTGAAAAGTTTGGAGACCCCTGATGTAGAGTACAGCAGGCCACAATGACCATCAGAATATTCTCCTCATTGAGGTCTAACTGGCCAAAAAGACAGTGCCAGCGGCCTTTCAGTGAGACAAAGGCGCATTCAATGGTCATTTGGCACCTGCTGAACATATTGTTGAAACACCCCTTGCTGCTGTCTGGGTTCCCAGTGTAAGACTTTATGAACCAAGGGAGTAAAGGGTATGTGAGGTATCCCAGGATCGCTATGGGCATTTACACATTCCCCAGTGGAATCTTCTGATCTGGAAAGAAAGTCGCAGAGTGCAGCTTTCTGTGCAATCCATCTGTGCATCATGTACCTTCCCTAACCACCCTGCATTGAAGTCAGTGATCCACCAGAGCCTGCAAGACCATAGAGAAGTAGCCTTTTTGGTTGATGTACTCCATCACAAGCTGGTCAGGGGCCAAAATTGGGATATGCTTCCCATCTATCTCCCCATCGCAGTTAAGGAATCCCATTGTCTAAAAGCAATCAGTTATTTCCTAGGTATTGCCAACGTGACAATCCTTCATAGCAGGGGCAATTAATGGCTCTGAAGACTTGCACCACAGTGTACTTTCTAACTCCAAACTGATTCATGACTGACCAGTCGCAGTCTGGAGTTGTCAGCTTCCATAGAGCAATCACTACTCAGGTTACCACAGTGAGGGCAGCTCTCATTCTGGTGTCCTTGCTCTGAAGTTCTGGGGCGAGCGCCGCACACAGTTCCAGGAAGGCGACTTTGCACATCTGAAAGTTCTGCCACTGATCTTCATCTCATACATGCATCACAAAGTGATCCCACCACTCAGGGCTTGTTTCCCAAGGCCAGTACCAATGGCTCACCATGGCAAGCTGTCCTGTGAATTGCCATCGGCAATCTTGATTTATTTGTTTCCATGGCAGACATCAGGGCAGGTATCACCGATTCACTCTGTTTTGCAGCTCATAAAATATACTCAGGACCAGCCGCATTGTGTTCATAATTCTCATCACCACAGTGGTCAGCTGCTCATGATCCATGCTGTCAGGCAGAGATAGCAGGTGCACACTTTACCAGGGCTGTTGAAAAACCGCACAAAACAAAGTAGGAACTACGAAGTTAATGGAATGGGATGGAAATAACTGCATCATAGGATGGTGAGTATATCCTCATGATGCATTGCGATCTGTTCCCAGAGTTCCCAGCAGCAGAAAGTGACAGAGGGTGGGGACTTGCACTGTGGGATAGCTACCAATGATGCAACATGCTCTCTATTGATGCAAGAGCAATGACTGAATGCACACATCTGATACAAGGAGCATTGTGTGGACATGCTCCACTGATGTTATTAAAGCAACTTATGATTGTTAACAAAACTTAAGTCAACTTAACTCTGTAGTATAGACCAATGCTGATAAAGGTACTCAGTGTCTCAGCTAACTACAAGGTGGAACAAATTGTTAAGCATAATAAGTTAATACGGGGGTTTCTCAAACCGGGGGTCGCAACCCCCTGGGGGGGTCGCCGAGCGCTCCCCGGGGGGTCGCGAGCTCCTGCCTCCGCCGAAAAGCCTCCAAATTGATTAGTTCTGCATTCAGCAGCTTTTTGGTGGACGTACCGAGCGCGCTCGGAAGCGCTCGGCATGTCTGCTGAAAGTAGCCACCGAATGCGGAAGTATTCAATTCGGTGGCTTTTTGGCGGATATACAAGGGTCGCGCCATGCCACCGAGGAACAGGAAAAAGGGTCGCGGTTCTCAAAAGTTTGAGAACTGCTGAGTTAATACATATCGCAAGAGGCCATTCAAGGTGAAGTGGGCAGTTAACTCTTCTGTAGTCATAGGATAAAGGAGGGTTAGTGGGTTAAAGATTGTTGTATTGAACCATAAATCCAGTGTATTTATTGAGTCCATGATGTCTAGTGTCTAGCTAAGTTATGAATTTATACTCCCAGGCTTGTCTTTGGAAAGTGTTGTGCAAGTTTCCTTTGAGGATGAGAACTTATAGGTCAAGTATGGAGTGATCGTTTTGTCAAAGTGTTCAACCCTGGTTATGGTATTTTTGTGTTTTATCATTTTTTTTGCATTCAAGAGCATAGTGACTGGTTTCATCCCCATAGTTGTTATTGGAGCAGTTAGTGCACTGGATAAGAAACAAAACGGTGTGATAGGCATGTGTAGGACCCATAGATCTTGAAAGGTGTGGTGGGGAGGATGGGTATTGAGCAGTGGAGATATGTTGCAGGTTTTGCATCTGTTGTTATGAGCAGGTCTGGTGCTGCTTTGAGTTGGTGTGTCCTGATCTGTGGGGAGCTTGCTTCTGATGTTGAGTGTGGGGGATTGTCTGAAGGCCAGAAGAGGGGAGCCGGGAAAGATTTCTTTCAGGATGCAGCCCCCATTGTGCATTGTTACTATTATTGTACCCTATATGGGCTCCAGTGTGGAGTGATGGGTGACAACTAGAGCCATGCTGTCATTGGACTCCCCTCCCCGCCACCGAGTCAGGCTCAAATTAAGGAAGACTCTAACATGCTGTGTTACCTGAGGCAGATAATTTTAAATATCAGAATTTCAGCACTGCATGGCAGGATTCTTTATCAATGATTTTCATAGACCTATTTAGTTTGGTCTTTCATCTCTGAGCATCCTCCCCTATGTCTAGTTTAAGCAGCTGAGGAATCCATGTTTTGAAGACTGTTATGAGATAAGGGTTAGATTTGTGCAAAAAAATTGATAATGACCTGCAATGATTTGAACCTCCCTGAATTTTGCTTTGGACAAACCCAATATCTGACATATTCTCATTTTCAGATTGTAAATATGATTCTAATTCTCTCACATTTTGACATTACAGTTGTTTTTATCAACTGTTATGAGGTGTCCAAGTAAGGTGTGGTCTACCCTTAAAATGCTGCAGCAGCACATTAAAAAAGTGTGCAGGCATTCAGGGAACTGCCATCTTGACAGTCAAATGATGCAGAGCAAGGCTGAGAAATAGCAGAACCCTTTTATATTTCATATGCATGACAAAGCAGGGGCTTTCAAAGCTGTTATAAGGAAAATTCAAATTAATAATGACCAAAGAACAAAAACCCAAGCCTTACCTTTACTACAATTTTGAAAGTTCCCTGTTAATAGGAATTATTATTATATTTCATTGTAATGCCAGTAGTCTATTAGTACCTTGCATAATTAAGAGACAAGGTCCCTGTCTCAGAGTTTATCATTTAAGAACCCAGTCCTCTTACCACTGTGACTTCTCAATGGGACTAGCCACAGTAGTTATTCTTTGCACACCCAAGCAGTAGTGGGTTATATAGACTCTATGTAACATGAGCATAGAGAAAGGGTTAATAGTGGAGAGGGAGAAGGTAGGACAACTGGGCTGAGTCAGTGGATACTAAAGCTGCTACATGACATGTCCTTTGACTAGGGCCAGAAAATAAAGTCCAGTCTTTTACCAGCACTTCTGTATAACACCTTTACTACACCGAATTTCCACAGACTTCAATGACCATATGTAGAGTTCTGCAAATTGGCAAATATCCTCTTTATATCCACGGATATGCACAGCACATATTTGCAGATTGTGGATCTTATGCGAATACAATTTTTGTATCCAATAGGGTGACCAGATGTCCCAATTTTATAGGGACAGTCCTGATTTTTGAGTGTTTTTCTTCTATAGGCTCCTGTTCTCCCACCCCGTCCTGATTTTTCACATTTGCTGTCTTGTCAGTCTAGTATCCGCACAGGGCTCTAACCATTTGTTAATTGTAATGGGAGTTGCACGTACTCAGCACCATTCAAGATCAGGCTTAAGGTGTGGCTAATATTGCAGCTTTGCATACACACCCATTGTGTTTTTTGGCATCAGGGACAACAAAAAGTCTTTGCGTGTCAAGACCTGAGCTTAGGCCCTCAGATTTCTGGTTTGTTTTGTTTTCCCTACAAACGTTGTTAACTTGCATCTCGTCAGGGAGCTGCATTCCTTACACTGCTCCAGGTGTTTGCAATACTGTTGATATGATCAACTGCAGCAAGTGTAAAATGCAGAACCTGGAGGGCCCAAATTTGATTTCCGTATATACGTGATGGAAGAACTGTTTATTTTCAAGATATAGGCCCTTGGTTACTTTGCATATTTGACTCTCCATCCTTCCCATGCTGTCAGACCTAGCTTAGGGAACAAACAAGGCTCCGCCATCCTGGAAATGAACCTTTTTGCAGGGTACTTCATTATATTTCTATAATGCTTTTTTTTTTTACATGAATAGGCTGTTGGCCTATCACTGAACTCCAAACTTGGAGGACCAGCAAGCTGCTTTGCATCTGGTCCCTATCTTCTAACCTGTCTGCCTTTGGTGGCTTTACCAGAGCTTAGAACTCCTGCTGGCCTAGCCATCAAGGTCACTTGAACACTGAAGCCTTCCCAGTCTGTCCTCCAGGAAAGGCTGTATGCACATAAGTTATTAAAACATTATAGAAAATGCTACAAATAAAAAAACATATCAAGCAGAAAAGAAAAAGGTAACTCTTTGAGGTGTCATTCATTTTTTCTATGAGGATCAACTGTGGAGAGACATCATTTTCATCACAGAAAAATGGCTTAAATGTGTCATTCAGAAAGGAACGAATCTGCAGCCTTGAAGACGAGATGAGAATTTAGCTAGTAGAATAAAAGTAAAATTTTCCAGTGAGAACATTAGTTGAGAGAAAAAGCTGATTAAATAATGTCTGTAAGCACCTTCCTCAAGAGTGTATCAGAGCAGAAAAAGTGACTTGTCATATGATCTGTGGCTCTCTACGTCGTTAAAGAAAACACTCCACATACCAAGCTGGTTGTTTCACGGGTGCCTGATATGTTTTAAGCCTGGAAGTAGAGAACATAGAGCAGCACAAACAACTAAATTCTGTAACCTTTCTGCTATGTTTGGATATTTTCTTATGCACCGTCAATATGGGAAACAGCTCTACAACCAAAAGCAAAGTGAGAACCCAGGAAAGGGACCCAGATCCAGAGAGAGAGAAGGCACAAACAACTCAGCAGAGGAATCTTTTGAGCGAGTAGTTATTGATCAATAATAGTATGATGAAATTCACCTTTCAATCAGTGGGTCATGACATTTAGACACCTTATACATTGCTACATTAACATGTCATCTTACACATGACTCAGGATCCCCACATTCTCATTAACCATGACAGGCTCACCAGCAATCCCCATTCTGTGAACCTTTGGTTGGAAAAATTCCTTTTGTGTTCCCTTTCCATTGAAGAGCCTCTCTAATGGTTCCCCTTTGAGATCCGTGTGTGCAGGGAAAGGGAGAGAAGTTCCTCCTCTTTTCATTTGTATTGAAACTATGTCTCCCGTAACTCTGTGACATTATAAACTGGACTGCATGCTCAGCAGCTGGGGAAGTTACAATTTACTTCATGTCTCTTTCCTCCCAGCTTGCTTTACTTCCAAAACCAAAACTCAAACCCAGCATAAAATAACTCTCCACCCTGGGTCTTTCCAGCATCATTAACTGGGAGGAGTGAGGATGCAGCCTTCCCCTTTCCTTTTTATAACCCTGTCCAGCATCAGCCATACCATAGGCAGGAAGCTGGTAACCCTTTGCATGCCAGAACATCTTTTCAGCTTGTCTCACATTCTGAATTAAACTCACCAGTCCAGAGCAGACATTCCATAGCAGTCTTACCAATTCAAGCTAACTTTTGACATTAGAATTTAATCACCAAATTTTGATGTTGGACACAGGATCTCAGCAAGGGAAAGACCAGATTTTATTTTAATGCTCTCTTGTTTTCTGGATATTTTTGTTTACTACAAAGTGGCCAAAAAAATAATAATTAGAAGAATTTTTGAATTCTGCAGTCCTCTCTTCCCAAGCTGCTGAAGCCCTGGAACCCCTTATACAAATCACTTCAAATTTGATAGAAAAATTCTACCTTCATACCACAAAATTCTACTTTCTACCATCACTCAAAAATTCTTTGTGTGTGTAAAATCAGACTTGTATTAGAAAATCAGAAAATTTGAATGAGGGCGAAGAAGCAGAGCAGCGGTGCACTCAGGGGAGGAGGCAGAACAGAGGTGAGCTGGAGTGGAGGGGCACAGGGAGGGTTGCCCACAGTAGGTAACCCAGGGTGGGGCACGCAGGGGAACCGCTCCCCACCCCAGCTCACCTCCTCTCCACCGCCACCACTCCACTTCTCTCCCCTCCCAGGCTTGCCGCCAAACAGCTGAGTCTGGCAGCAAGCCTGAAAGGGGGAGAAGCAGAGCGGCAGCGGCGTGCTTAAGGGAGGAGGCGGAGCGGAGGTGAGCTGAGGCGGAGGGGCCAGGCAGGGAGCTGCTGGTGGGTGCTCAGCACCCACCAATATTTCTCTGTGGGTGCTCCAGCCCTGGAGCACCCATGGAGTTCGCACCTATGAACTTCAACAGGGTGAGAAGCATAAGTGGAGTCAACTAGGGTGTGTCAGCAGTCAACCCACCGCTGTGAAGACACCGCGGTAAGTAGCTCTAAATACATTGACTTCAGCTATGATATTTTTGTAGCTGAAGATGTGTGACTTAGACAGATTTAGCTCCCCCTCCCTTCCCCAGTGTCGACCAGGCCTAAGGGCCAGATTTCAAAGGCATTTAGATGTCTAACTCAATCAGCATCTTACAAAATCCACTCCTAACTCTGTAGAGCTTTAGGATTCAGTATGTTTGAAAGTTGCTGTACAACCCAGCTGAGATTTTGATTTTGGGGGGAAAGAAACCAGTAAAGCTTGTGTTCCTATTCCAAGCAAGTCATGGAGACTGGAACTAGTATAGGATCTGAATTTGGATTTCTCCAACTTTCAAGGGGTGTCCTGGTGATGGGTTCCAGCTGAACTCTTTATATGATAGAACTGAATAGAGAAGTTCAGATCCAGGTTTAGGTTTGGATCCCAAATTCCCTGAAGTTTGGGGAGATTTAAAGTCATTGTTGCCATGTGCTCATCTCTATTTTGGCTTACTTTAGTTACTGTGGAAACCATGATGTCAAGGGTATGTGGCACTTATTGAGGAGACTGTGAGTGCTCCTGAGCACCATCCCCTAACAATGCATCTCTGTTAGGAAGAGCTGGGGACCTAGGCCTGGATCTGTGGAAGGTGTATGGAAGGAAGGCCCATGTGATGGTCCTGCGGGGTAGGGAGGAGCGTGGGGCTATTAGGAGGTATGGGGACATTGGGGAAGCTGGTGTCTTACTGTGGGAAAGAAGGGAATGTTTCTCTTTTGATGTTGACAAGCCTCCTGGTCAGTCAGGTTACTAAGCACTCTGTAGGGAAAAGGGTGAGAGCCTTATACTTTTAAAAATTAAATTAAATGTCCTTCAATCTCCTGTACTAAATGTTGGAGCTGATGTTCCCTATCAATGTTCCAAATTCAAAAGTTGTTAACTTTTGAAATTGGACTTCAGTCAACTAAAAGTTTGGCCTGGACACTAGAGCTCTATGCGAGGAGTCTAGTATAGAGGTGGGCAAACTACGGTGTTGGGCCACATTTGACCCACAGGACTGTCCGGCTCAGCCCCTGAGCTCCTGGCTGGGGAGACTAGCCCCCGGCCCTTCCCCTGCTGTCCCTCCTTCCCTGCAGCTGGGCACCGCGGCAGCATGGCTGGCTCCTGCATGGTGGGCGGTGTGTGTGTTGGATAAGGGGCAGAGGGTCCTGGGGGGCAGTCAGGACAGGAAGCAGGGGGCAGTTGGGATGGGGCAGAGGTGCGCAGGGTGGTGGTCAGGGGATGGTGAATGGGGGGGGGGGGGGGTTTGAATAGGTGTGGGAGTCCCGGGGGGGCTGTCAGGGGACGGGGGTGTGGATAGGGGTCAGAGAAGTCAAGGGACAGGAAGCAGGGGGGGTTGGATGGAGGGGATCCCGGGGGACAGTTAGGGGAAGGGGTCCCAGGAGTGGGCAGTCAGAGGCTAAAGAGCAGGGGGGGGGGGGTGGATAGGTCAGGGATTCTGAGGGGGGCAGTCAGGGGTCAGGAAGTGGGAGGGATGGATGGGGATGGGGGTAGGGGAACAGCCTTCCCTACCTAGCCCTCCATACAGTTTCTCAACCCCGATGTGGCCCTTAAGCCAAAAAGTTTGCCCACCCCAGTTTAGTAAGTGAAATTGTATTTCTCTCCTACTTTCTTTTTTTTTTAATATTGGGAAAAGTGGCATGAAAAATGTTAAACTCTCTAAAAATAAAAGAAATGCTGGTAATTCAGTGTGTCCTAATTCGGGAACCAATTAACTAAAAATATATGTAACTTACCAATTCTGGCTCTAACAGTCTCAGAAGGAGCGCAGACCTTAGGCTCATAATGGACATTCAATTGCAACCATGATTATGAAGCGGCTGCTTATATTCTCCTGAGGCTGGGTGTTGCCATGTCAATACATTACAGACTGACCCAAGCTTGGCTCTCTTAGCTGTTTCTAAAGCACTTATCTTGGTATCACAATGGGAGTAGTGCAGGGTGTGTGTGTATGTGTGTGTGTACTTATGGGGTGCCTGTGGTGTGAGCACTGGTGTGTGTGTGTACTTATGGGGTGCCTGTGGTGTGAGCACTGGTGTGTGTGTGTGTGTGTGTACTTATGGGGTGCCTGTGGTGTGAGCACTGGTGTGTGTGTGTGTGTACTTATGGGGTGCCTGTGCTGTGAGCACTGGTGTGTGTGTGTACTTATGGGGTGCCTGTGGTGTGAGCACTGGTGTGTATGTGTGTGTGTGCTTATGGGGTGCCTGTGGTGTGAGCACCTGTGTGTATGTGCGTGTGTGCTTATGGGGTGCCTGTGGTGTGAGCACTGGTGTGTGTGTGTGTGAAAGAGAGAAGGAAAACCTGTGCCCAGCGGAGAGGGCACCACTCCCACCCAGCACCACGAGCTGATAGTGAATCGGAAGAGAAGGGTGGGGATTGCCGGTGGTCGCAGAGGCAGGTGCCCCTGTGTTACACCCCAGCCCCAGCGAGGGTCCCCCGCCTGGCCGGGTGGGGTGCGGGGGGAGTTGGAAGAAGGAGGCGCGCCTGTGGCTGTGCACGGCGCTGCAGCACGCAGGGGGAGGGGAGCGATGGCGCCTAGCCGGGTAGGTGTATCCCCGCCACAACCCCCCTCCCCTCGGCTCGCAGCGCCGGAGGCGTGTGGGGGGAACCGGATGACGCGCTACTACGTCACCCGCCCTCCCCAGCCGGGAAATTCCCCGCCGCGGGGAGGAGCGGCCAAGGTCTGGCCGGGAACAGCTGAGCCGGAGCAGCCGGAGGGCGCGGAGCTGCCGCCGCCGCCGCCGCCGCGAGTCCCGGGCTGAGCGCGCGTGTGGAGCGGGCACCATGGCTGGTAAGTGTCCCCGGGGCTCTCCCTCGCGCGGAGCCCGGCCCCGGGCGCCCTGGCCCTGCGGGGAGCTGGCGGGATCCAGGCTGCGTCCCTTCGCTCTGCTTCACGCGTGTAAAGCCCCCGACACCCTGGAGGCACCGGGAGGGGGGGACGCGAGGTTGTCTGGGGCTGCCTGCAAACCGAGAACACTTGCGGCTCGTGTCTGCGTGTCTAGCGTCTACACAGCCGGGAGCGAGCTGGGCTGGCGTGTGCCCCTCATGTCGCATGGGCGGAGGGGACCTGCCTTCCGTTCAGACACCAGCCAGAGGCTCGACTTGACATGGGCTGACCTCGCCCCATGGCCGGTCCCCGAGTCTGTTCACTCAGGGAGTGCCGGTGTGTGCAGGCGAACGAAAGAGAAGCATCCCCAGAGCCCCGGGGAGAATCTGACTTTAGGGTGACACAGGAAGAGATGAGGTGGGGAAGCAAAGAATTAATTGCTGTTGTTGATGAAGGGAAGTCGCAGGGTGAGAGCTGGGCGATGAGGAAGTGCATCTCACATGACATGTGAGTTTCGAGCCTGTGGGTTTTGGTTTTTTTTTGTTTGGTGAGAGTGTCAATAGAATTTAACAGACCAAATTCATCCTGGGTAGAAATGGCAGCGATTCTGTCCACTTCACAATAGTTGTGTCCCCAACGTTTTTAAATTCCTCCTTCCAGGATAAATCATTAGGAAATCAAAGAGAATAATACCGAATAAGTGCAAAATATACACAGAAATGTGCTTGTCTGTTGGTGTGTTTTTGGAGCAGGAAGTGACTACCTTTCCGGAGGCAGTGGTTATTAACAAATGGTCATAATATATTGAGGCAGAGAGGCGATACACTGCCTAAAATGAGGAAGCTCCTCTCCATTACAACTAACTTAAATGAAGCTTTTAGTTGAGAGCTTGTTAGAGACTTTACACCATTTGAGATTTTCTGTGGTAGAGGAACGCAATTTAAACAATCAGTTTATTCAAACAATAAATTATATAAAAATAGTTTATATTGCCAGGTAATTTCCTTGACACAGATGGGATCACATTTTCAGGCTTGGGTACCTAAAGTTAGGCACCTAAATCTGGATTCAAGCAATTAAATATCTGCGTTAAATCCCTTTAAGATGCCTAAAATAGGTGGTTAGATGTCTAATTGTGAACACTCACATTTGAAAATGTGGCCCTAATGTTCCATTTTGTTTGCAGGTGATGTATATAGGGAAATGTAATAAGCATATTGTATAAAGGACAATTACATTCACTTTCCCCTCAACCCTCACTTGGTAGAAGGTGGGAGGGGCAAGGCTGGTTATTTGACCAACATCCTTTAACAAAAAACAAAAAAATCCAATTGTGGTGGCATGGGGGTTGGACTTGGTTTAGGGCCTCTTGTGAGAACCTGCCCCTTATGCAGAAATGAACTCCATCCACTGCTCTGACATCTGCTTACATCTGGGGTAGGAGCACTGAGCACGAATCCCTGTCACAACATTTGGCTGTTTTGTTTGCACCAAACCACTCCTGAGAGCCACTGTTTCTTCCCTCCTTTGATGCTCAACATCTGTGAGGAATGGTTCCTATCCTGCCTTATCTTCCCATTAATAAAGCAGATATTATTTTTTTTGAAGGGGGTGGGGGAAAGGGGGACAGTAAATGCCTGTCAGCTGCAGGGAGCTTTGGAGGAGAGATTCCCCTTTTTCATCAGGGCAGCCAAGAGACTGCCTGCTCTGCAAGTTGCCAGGACCCCAGGCTCCTTCTCAGCTGAGAATGGGATTTATTCCTGCTGTGAGGATGGGTACACCCAATGGATCCTAACATGCCCTTTTACCCCCTTGAAAGGAGCATAACAAAGCATTTAAATTTTTTTAAATGGCTGCCATATTGGACAGTTGCTGCCTCTGATCCTCATGGCTTGTGGCACTCTGAGGGTCAAGGGCAGAAAGCTGCACTTTAAAGCAATCACCCAGAACTTGCCCCTCTCAATAGAAAATCAACCAATTGCAAAGGTTAAAGTGACATGAAAAGCCCCAGTTGTTTAAGTGGTGTGTCTTGGCTAAACTGCATTTGTGCAGTGATTTATGAGGACCAATATATATTGCACATGAACAGGTTGTCAAAATTTGCTAGTGATTTTTGGCTGCTTAAATGTTTAGGTGCCCACCTTAAAGGGACCTGAGTTTCAGCAGAGGTTAGGTGTGCAGTTCCTATAAATTGTCTCTAGTTGAGCACCTAAAAACTGAGTGCCTCCTTCCTCAAATCACTAATCACATCTGAAAATCTTGGCCTATTTTTCTTATTCTGCCACTTAAGACTGTGTTGCTAAAAAGGTGACAGTCATGATTTTTAGAAGCAATAATTAAATCCTTATCCTAGTAGCCCTTAGATGGCCATGAGGAACGAGTTACTGAACAAACATAACATTTGAATTAGTTAAACAAAATGTTTAAAAGATTCTGATAACTTTCAAAATGGTTCATTGAAATCTAAAAGAAAAATGAATCATTGTTCAAATATAGAGGCTACATTTATAGTACAAGTCTCAGATCAGTTGGCTAATGTCAGTTTAGTGTTCAACTGAATCCAGTTCACATCAGAACAGGTCATGGCCCACATAAATGAGTATGAAAAATGAGAGGCAATACCACAGAAAGTGATCACAGATTTGGTACTCAAAGGAATCCATGTTTGTAATTTAGTTTCTCTTGGTCTCAATGAAGCACTTGCATTCCACATCCTTTCAAAAGTTCATCCTCTGGAATCTTTCATGGGGATTTAAATTTTTTAATTTTAGAACTGGTTGCATTAATTAGAGTGATTGCTGGGAAGTGTTCCCAAACCTATATATGAATGTCTGCTCAGTCAACCATTGCCAATGTACATGTTTGATCTGCTCATCTAAATACTGACTTTTACTCAGACAAATCAAATTATTGAATTCACACATAATTTAAAAAATGTATATTGTATTTTAGAGCAGGTAAGCTGAAACAGTAGATACCTATCTCTGTTATCTGCGACTAATATATTTTCAACTTATTAGTAATTGGTGAAGGAATTTTTCAGCAGGGGAAGTTCTTAACTTCCTAGTATTTACAAGCTTCTCTTCTAGTTACTATTCTATAATGTCATGTGACAAGAAAGAAGAAGTAAATGAAGTTGTGCCTCTAAACTACCTCTGTTCAGAAGGTGCACAGTTCATGAATGCTTGGGTAGAGGGTTGCTCAGTCTGATTTAAGAATGTATTTGCACTTGCTTTAGGTTGTCAGGATGTTTTATAGCAGATCTGTGACCAATACTCCTCCCTGGCTTGCTACAGGGGCAGCAAATGCTTAAAATTTAAGGTGTAATTTTTCAGAAGTGTCCACTGATTTTCGGGTATTATGCAGGTTGGGACACCTGGTCCACAGATTCTAAACTGAGTATCTACACAGGAGTTGGAGGGGCAGACTTTTCCCACCAGTGCCTCCATAATGTCCATACCTGATGTCCATACCTAATGTACCCCACTGCATTGGGATTTTGTGTACTGATTTTGCATCGTTGATAGTCAAACTCCCACCGCTCTGTGGCCCGCCTCCACCTCGGCCACACACTCCAAATATTGCATCAGAGTGTGTGTTCATAGAACAGAATGCCAAAATTGTGGAGTTTCATGGCATTGACTCTTCACACAGAATCTGTGGATCTACTAGTTGGAGGCAACATTTGATTCCATGATCCAGTGGTTTTTCCTGCAGTGCATTGTATGTCATGGTATGTCACAGCCAACTTCCCTTTATTCTTCACCTTTCCCTGAACTCATCACTGAGGTCCAACCAGACTTCTCCAGATAATTCAGAGATTCCACTTGCAAATACAAATCCTCACTTCAAGACAAATGCTTTGCACATATTTCTCCTTCCCTGTTTCCATTGCATGTTTTTGGGCATTAGGTATTCTAGTCAAAGGCAGAGCATCCAATTCTTGAAAGCCCTTTGCAGTCACAGCTGCACTTTTGCATCAGCTCTCTGGCAGTCATGGTAAAGAACCTGCTCCCTAATTGTAGACAGGGAAATCGGTATTTGCTTCCATATTTTAGTTTTAATTCTGATGGCTTGTGGCATATCTAACTTTGTACTGTCTGCTTTCTCAGTTTAGATGTCCTTTTTTGGTCACTGGTACAGAATCAAGTCCCAGATCTCGAATCAGTGTAACTTTCATTCCTTGCTGTACTCACATTGTCATTGATGGTTTCGCTAGTTTCTCCCACTCATGTCATTGAGAATTTACCTCTCCTTTCCTTTTAAATTATGTATTGCCGTTTTCAGTGCATTCATGCAAATACAAATGCAATACCATAACAAAAAGAGAAATAGGCACGCTGGGATACAGAGCAAAATAATCCTATGGCCAATAAACATAAGTATAAATCAAATTATTAGTACTTCCTTTAATATGGATTTGTAGGTTTCTTCCATTTCAGTTTAATATCTCAGTAGTTGACTAAAGGTAATTAATTAAGTAGCATATTACTCTTCCAGAATTAGTCCTTGTTGCCATTGCAAGAATGTCCGCTTTGAACATAGTTTATATTTCTTCTACTCTAAAAAGTGCATGTTCCTGTGTGGAGGCCCTTTGCCTGTGTGAGTGAGAATTGTGAAATAGTCTCAGCTGTGTTGCTTTGGCAAGAGCATGTTAATTTACAGAAAATGGGAGCAAATAATGGATGTCTAGTATTACTACAAAGAGTAATAATCCTAAATCTCCAGTAGCTTTGGTTCACACAAACCCTTTTGTGTTTCTTGTCTGCCTGGTTTAGTAAAGATGTAGCTGATAATTTGGTTATTAAAGAAAGAAGATCAAATTAAATTTAATTTGTAATCTCTGGAGGTTACTACGTCATTGGGTTCTGCTTTGCCACAAGCACACCGCTACTTTTAAGTAGTGAGGGTGACTTAAGTAACCTTTATTTCAACCACAAATTAAATCTACATAAAGACAATTGAGGCCTGACTTTTAAAATGCAGCTGATATCATCAGTGGGTGGGACACTAACCCTTTCAGAGATGTATATTGAAGGTGAAATTATAGGTTAAAGTAGAGATATTAAAGTCCTTGAAGCAATTGCTATAAAACAGTCATAACTGACAACTCTATATGGCTTTGACAGGTGACATGGGTGGGTGGGGTTGTGGGCATATCTACGTATATCTGCACGCATATACGTGTATATCTATATCTCCTAAGTAACAGGATGATTAGGCACTTTATAATTCCCTAGATATACTTATTTCTTTATTTTAATAATAATGCTCAGCATATGTATAGCAATTTCTATATAAAGATCTCAAAGTGCTCCACAAAAGTATGTGTCCTTATCTCCATTTATAGATGAGGAAACCAAAGCATAGGAGAGATTAAATGATAATGCCCAAGGTAGATAGAGCTTCTCATTGGTAGGTCCGTTGGACTCCCTGTATGGTGCCCCAACCGCTGGACTAGGCTTGTAAAACGAGTATACGTAATTTTGAGTGTGTGAGAGACATTTGCACACAATTTATGGGCCCAATCCTGAGAGATGTAAACAAACCTGATCTCCTATTGAAGTCACTCCTGTGTTGCTTCTGTGGGTTTTTATGTTTGTTTTTGTTTTACCATCTGTTTCTATGATTTATTCTCCTCTGGCTAGTCATGCTTATTCTGTCTGGAAACAAGATGTGCAAAAGCAGACCTCAAGAAGGGGCAGAGCTTAGGAAAAGGACTGCCCTTTTCAAAGAACAGGAGCCAGGGTGATGGCTAACATGTGTTGAATAGGTCAGCTCATTTTCTCATGTCCCCATTTCTAAAGTTGTCCAATATTGACCTGAACATTCACTGTCTGGAAACTGGCATATTTGGTTACTTCCATTTTATGAGAAGTTAGCTAATACAATGTCAAGGCTCATTCTCTCATACCAAAAGGATTCAGCAACAAAATATGAAATAGTGGAATCTTAGAAACTAGAGACATGAGACAAAATTCTCTTTGGTTCAGCTGATGGGGTTACACAGTTGTAACAATGTTCAGATTCCTGGGGAACTTCTTGGTAATTTTCCCCAGTTTAGAAACATCCAAATTGTCTCCAGCCTTATAGATTCATAGATTCATTTACTTCAAGCCAGAAGGGACCATTATAATCGTCTAGTTTGACGTTTTGCATGATACAGGCCAAAGCAGCTCACCAGTGGTTCCTGCATCAAGCCCATAGCTGCGGGTTGAGCTATAGCGTATCTTTTAGAAAGAAATCCAGCTTGATTTAAAGACTGTTCCCCCACAACCAGCTACAGAACCATTCCATAGCTATCTATCAATATCAAAGTCAAGGTCAATATCCTGTCACGCAGATGGACTTCTTCTTTTCTCTTACAACAGCTCTTGGAAGAATAATGTGTATCACTTTCCTGTCCTAGGAGATAAATGATTTATAGTACTGCAATAAAAGACATTTTGGGACTAACAAATCTAATAGGAAATGACATTCTTGTGAACCAGTACATGCAAGGTTTGAGTTGGTGATTCCCACTATAAGCCATTTTGGCAACAACAAAGGGCTTTAATAAGTTAATATTGACGTGTATCTCTCCGCAAAAACTCCTATAAAACTGTCCAAAATATATGTGGGAAGGAATAAGAGGATCTTCTCTCTTTAATGTCTACTTTGGGTACAACAATTGAAGTTCTAACATTGTTTTGCTGACATGCTATAGGTTCTTTGCTCCCAAATGTATATAACTGTGCCATATTACCATTCCTGCTTCTTTGTAATGCACACCCAGCTTGTCTGTGTAGGAGGATGTTATAGGAGCATGAGGTGTAAGTCAATGCAGGGATTGACCATGTGTGTTCCAACTAAATAATTCAACATCTAAGCTTAACCTTTTATTTATTCATTTTTTGCTTCTTCAGTATTTGCTGCTCACATACCACTAGACTGCTATGTCACTGCTTGGCTGGCTAACGTTTTCAGTGCTGTCAGTGAGAGTGGAATTCACTCTAGTTAGATTTAAGTGGGACCCAGGCCTTGTCCTGTCCCTCTGCAGAAAGTGAATGTCACCCTGAAATAAGTATGTAGATTCCTGCTAAGTTAGGATCTTTCCAAAGCCTTAACTAATGTCGGCCCCACCATCTTCTGACACCTATTCCTTGAAAGTTGCCTTCTCACACACTGGGCCTTTAAAGGCTATTGGGAAGCTATACTTGTGAGACCCCTTGCTGCTCATGCTGGCTTCTGTGGGAGGTGGGCAGCTCAAAGTATAGCAATGCAATTTCTGGGACCACAGTAAAGAAACTGAAAGCATTAGGGGATTTTGCCTAATTTGCATAATGTATTGGTTCACTGCAGTAGGAGCTAAATCAATCGATTCAGAGGAAACACCTTCATTTTGAGAGGACTTGCATTCAGAAAAATGTACTATACTTAAAAATTTCAGCCATTCCCTTGGACTAATGATCTGTTCATTTTGACATTATGAAATCATCTTTCAGCAGACAGGCCCTCACCACTATCTAAGAGAAACTGATCTCCATGGGAAGGGACCCCTGCTAATGATTATTTACATTCCACCAGTGCCTAGAAGCTTTTTCTGCTGGGGTCTCCCATTATGTTCATACACACGCTAAGAGACAGACCCTACCGTGGGGAGCTGTCAGTCTAAATGTATACGAAAGATGATTGGGAGAGAGGATTTATCATCACCCCACTGCGGAGCATGGGAACTGAAGCACAGATAAACTAAATGATTTGCCCAAGTCACACAAGTAATCTGTAGAAGTGACAAAGAGTCCTGTGGCACCTTAAAGACTAACTAAAGTATTGAAACATAAGCTTTCGTGGGCTAATACCCACTTCGTCGGATGCAAGCAGTTCCAGACTAACACGGCTACCTCTCTGATTCAAGTAATCTGTAGAAGATCCAGGTGTAAAATCTAGATTCCGGCCCGGTGCTTAACCATAAAGTCATCCTTCCTTTTGCTTTTTAAGCTGTATTGTGTTGTAACCTTGGCTATTTTATTTTTCCTAAAGGTGGGTCTGAACCCTGCGTTGAAATATTCGAGCAACCCAGGCAGAGAGGCATGCGTTTCAGGTACAAATGTGAAGGACGATCAGCTGGCAGCATTCCAGGAGAACGTAGTACCGACAGCAATAAGACCTATCCCTCTATAGAGGTAATAATTATTTTTTACATTGCACCATGCTGCAGGTGTGCATGGGACTTTACACAGTAAATAAGGGGCCTGATTCTCCATTCTGTAATCCTGCTTTGTTTGTTTTTTTATTTCTCTATCATAACTTCACTGAAGTTGATGAAGTTACAACAACTAACATAACAAAATGGAGAATAAAGCTCTTAGTTTCTACTCTGCAAAATTTACAGTCTAAATTGACAGCAGTTAGACAAGCTGCAGAGTAAGGTAACAAGCCAGGGTGATGGAAGGAAGGGACACAGAGTGTGCTTACTTGGTGGCTTGGATTGTTCAGGATGGATCGGGTTTGTTCTTAGCTTTTTGTTTGTTCTGGGTATTTGCATAACTAGCTAATTCCCCCTCAATTGTTAAAAAAAAAAAAACATAGATGACTGATTGCAGGTTCCGAGGAGGGTTTTGAAGGAGGTTGTCTGGGGTGCAGAGTTTGGAAGGGTATTCCAGCTGCAAGGTGTAGCATGAGAGAAGGCACAGAGGTACTTGTTGCAGATAGGAACAAAGGGAGCCTGGGATGAGGTGGATTTGGGGGAATGTAGGGATCAAATAGATAGATACATATAACCAGTGATTCAGAGGCAGAGCTGTACAGGGCCCAAAAACCCCAATGAGGAGTCTGAAGTTGAGGTGGAAAGGGATGCAGAGTCAATAAAGCAGCTGAGAAGGGGGAGTGATAGATTGAATGGGAATAAGGTGGCTGCCAGGAAGTATGGAGAGAAGAGATTCACTGTAATCTAGGCAGGACATGGTCAAGGCCTGGATAAGGATTTGGGCAGTAGAGATGAAAAGGAATGGATGGATCTGTTGTAAAGGAAACAGCGGCAGGATTTAGCAACAGCCTGAATGTGTGGGATGAAGGAACATGAGTTTGTGAGCCTGGAAAATGGGAAGGGTCACGGAAATATCTGCTGTGATGGAGAAGGGAGGGGAGGACTTGGGGAGGTGGATGAATTCCAGTTTTATGGTGGTGTTGATGGTGGGACATCCGGGAAGAACTGTATCAGGGCATGGAGAGGTAGATGTGGGAGTCATCAATATTTGAAACCATGAGCGGGGTTAAAACCCTGAAGGAGTAATGTATAGAGAGAGAAGAGGGGCCCAAGGACCCAAGAATACTAGCCAAGAGTAGAAAAGGGGAGATTATGGAGCCTGTCTGAGAGAGAGGTGGTGTGCCAGCTGCAGAAAAGCCCCTGGAGATGAGCAGGAGCTGAGAAGAATGGTGTGTGGATGATGGGGCTGAAAGCAGCAGTGTGCATCTCCACATTACAGATCTGAAGCAGTGCTGTGAAATAGAACCCTGTCCCTGGAGTGCCGATTGGCAGGGGAATGAACAAACAGGAGGTGCCAGCATCCTCTACTCTTTGACTGATTAAAGAGCTGGCAGGAAATCCCACCCTGTCTGTGTTGCTGGCTCTCCTGCAATTGGAGAAGGGAAAGGGACTGCGTGGGCTGCTAAGAGAGGGCACATGCTGCTGCAGAGACCCCACAGGCTGAGTCCAGGGAGTGGCCTCCTCATATGGCCCCGTCACCCTGCACAGTGCTGCACTTGAGGATCAGCCAAAGCCTGAAAGGAAAGAGGCCCCTGACTGTGTCTGAGAGAATATGGGTGGAGGATGGGAGGTTTGCTGCGAACGGTGACTGCTGCTGACGTAGCTGTGTGTGTTACCAGTAGGAGTGTCAGCGATTTCCTGCATCCCCAAAGGCAGTAGGTGGGATTTCCACACCAATGCCAGAGGTGGGAGTTTGGAACTGACTACCATCAAAGAGAACCAACCACCACCACCGGTTGAAAGGTCAAGGAGGGTGAGGGTAGAGAGAACCCCCGAGCAGTGGGGTGGAAGAGGTGAAAATCTGATTGCAAGAGTAAAGGAGGGAGTTAGAAGGGAAGGCAGCCAAAGTAGCAAGGGTCGGCTGCATGCTGAAGAGCTTAGGTGTGAAGAGGAGGTGACGTGGGTGGGAAGGGGTAAGTATTTAGAGAGTCGGAGGTTATTCTTAGGGTATGAGGAGACAGTAACATATCTGAAGGCTGAGGGAAAAGAACCAGATGAAGGAGAGAGCACACGAATGAGGGTGGTTCAAGAATATTATGGAGACCAGGATCAGACAAAGGGTTGGAGAAAAAGAATATGAGTGCTTCGTCCTCAGAGACTGAGGGGCGGGGAGGTGAGGAGGGTGTAGGAAGAAAAGGCTGAGGGAGGTAGGGAACTGTTGTGAGGCAGGGGAAGTGGAGGAGGAGAGCGAGTATCACAGTTATCTGACAGATATCTTAAGAGGAGTAGGTTATGTTTTCAAGCTGTTACACTTCAATCAGTTTAGGCCAAACTCTGCTTTTAGATTCACCCACATAACCCTCAATGACTTCACTGGGAGCTGTCTGCCCAAGGGCAGAATTTGGCATACACATCTGAAGCGCACTGGGAGGTAGGCTCACAACTATTCTAAAATAATAATGGGAGAGGGAGGTTTTGTGCAGCTCCTTGCACAGTGTGCTGACCATTTCGCCGAAGGCTCAAGAGGGTTTTTTCTCTTAAAATGAACGTATGGCTCAAAGCTGTGATGGTTTTAATCTTCTAGGTCCTGTACAGCATACTCTACTTGGGAAAATCTCCTGTTGTTTCAACAGATGGGAATCTTGCCTTTGCAAGGGGTCCTACCATTTTTGGATCAACTAATGGGCCTATGCCAGCTCCCACTGAAGTAATGGAAAAACTCCCATTGTTTTCAGTGAGAGCTGAATCTTTCCCTTCAGTGGGAGTCCCTGTGTGGTCCTGAATGCAGAATTGGATGCATTTGTAATGAAAATTAGGCATGGTAATAAAATATATACCTTGTAATGTCAGGGCAAAATGCCCCCACACATCTGCGTCTGCATGAAGCTCACTTTAGGCCCTCTGCAAAGGGGCAAATTTAGCTTCTAGAGCCTGATTCCAAGTCCCGTTGATCTAACATAAATATGCCTCCTGAGCACAGCAAGTCTGAGCACTTTAAAGCGCTAATATGGGCAGGCTCTGAGCACTGCGAGGCACACTCTCGATGCTCGGAGCTGATCCCCTCGTGGAGGTGGATTACAGGAGCACTGGGAGAGATCTCTTCCAGCACTTGCACGCAACCACACTCGCAGTTCAAAGCGCTGCTGCGCTTGTACCTCTTGAAATTTAGGCTGGCTAATAATGTGATTTATTTATATCAAATAAAAGCCTAATTCTTTCTGGACATTTCAGATCTCTCTATTTTGTCAGATAAATGGCTGAAATATAGTATTTTTATTTGTAATTGTTCCATCTCTGGCTTTCCATATGAAATGAATGGTAATTTGATGAAACACAGCCTCTGAATTTTCAGGAGCAAAGGGTTGGGTTTTCATTTCTAGTGCAACAGTCCAGCCAAACTGTATTCCCACTTATCCCTAGGAACTTGTCAGTCCAAAATTATGCAATCTTTTAGACAGATGTGATTTAGAAATTAAGTGCATTTCTCCTTAAATTTTGCAGGTTCTAAACTTTGACGATAAAGTGAAAGTAAGGATTACATTAGTGACAAAGAATGAGCCCTACAAGCCTCACCCTCATGACCTGGTTGGAAAAGACTGTCGGGATGGCTACTATGAAGCAGAATTTGGACGAGATCGCCGAGTCCTGTCGTAAGTAGCAGTGTTGTGTTGAGTTGTAGACTAAACAGGTCAGTGATGTGCTGGAGAGGCTCTCATGGTCAACTAGGAAATCTTTGTTGAAATCCCCCCCACCAGACTGAAAGGACAGTTGGAATGATTTCCTTGCCAGAGCTGGAGTTCTCCCTGCTCTGCGTATTCTCCTAACCCATCCCTGACACCCTACAAAATATTTTTGAACAAAACTCTTTTTTTGCCTTTGGAATGTGCTATTTGTTTAGTACCATATTTAGTCTCTTCCTTTCCCATCCTCCTGCCTCTTTCTCTCTCTCTCGACTTTATTTCTCTTTCCTTTCCTCTGCCTTCCCTATTAGGCAGCTCCTAATGCCCAAACCTCTTGTGGGCTTGACTTCCAACCCTTTCCCACTCCATGCTGTGATCAGCTGTGAAATAGGTAATGATGACATTTAATTTGTCATCATTAGAATCAAAACTCCAAGGAAGTTAGTGGTATTTAGGAGAGTAATAATGTCATAATAATTGTTTTAGGCTTTCTGTAGGCTCAGGAAGACAGCTCTGCATTGATTAACACAGCATTCACATTTGGAAGGTTATCTTTGCAACCACCAGGTCTAAAAACTTACCTTATTTTTTAAATAAATACTTATAACACTAAATGTTATAAATAAATATGCAGGCCCATAAATAAATTGGGCAGGCCAGGTATTTGGGGGCGCTGGATTAGAGGATCCCAGCAAGGATACCTTAGCCCTTCTTCATGCTAAAATACATTAATATATTATTGTGAGAGAGAGATTTTGGAGAGGCGACAAATGCTGAGGCCCTGTCTATTCAGCATGGACATTAAGGCCCTGAGATTTCTGAGATCAGGCCTCATTCAGAAAGTACTGAGTCACCTACCCTTTGAAAATCAGGCCTCTTCAAAGTGCCTCCTGTTAGGCACCCCCAAATCACCAGTCGCTTGTGAAAATCTTGGTTTAATTTTGTTGAAAGATATGCACCATCATAAATGGGCCAGCTATGGTTAAAGATAGAAATAAGATGATTGAAAGGGAGACAGTAGCCAGAAAAGAGCAGTGGGCTAAGAGATGTATCTTGTGAGACTTGTAGAGGAGTCTCCGCAGCAAAGGAGTCACCCCCCTGAGATATATTCAGCCCTGGTGTAAGTAGGCACAGCTCCAATTTAATTCTGTTATAACTCATTAGGATGTTATGAACATCTCAGTTAACTGCTGCATGCCAGGGAGTTGCTAACAAACACATCTATGCTATGGAAGATAAAAGTAAGAGCATAACATACTGTAGGAGGTTTGGAGTTTGGTCGTTTCTCTATAGAAGAATTCACAACTGTGTCTGTTCACTCCTTATGGTCTGTAATCTTTGGAAGTTGATTATTGCTCTTAAGAAAACAAAATGTTTACAAACTAGACTGTGCAGAGTGGGGAGGCTGCTGAGAAAATAAAACTAATACACCAGGATCCAGACTGTGATCTGTTACACTGTATATCCACTATGGTTAGGGCCTTCTGTAGCTATCCGCAGGGACAGGATTTGTCCAAGAGTGACTATCCTGGTGCACATGTGACTATCGCTGTATTAAGATTTTTACTATCCTGCTCTGATAATATACTGGTTTTAATATGTCTCTCCCTTTATTTTTCCCTCGCTCTTCCCTCCCTCCCCCTTCTGTTTCCCCTGCTCCTTGCCGCTCAGCTGATGTTGAAGTTCTGCCTAATTTTGCTGTGCATTCCAGTCAGTTTCTCTTTCCTGCTCCAGCCCTCTGCTCAGCAGCAGTCATATGGTCACTAGCCAGTCACTTCACAGTGATACTCAAGCTATATTTTAGAAAAGGGTCAGACTTTGTAAAGTTTTGAGTGCACATTGGTTAAGGAGCTTTTAATTTAAAAGTCCAGTTTGGCCCACAAAATGACTGGTACTTGATAGTTATGAATAATCTACAGCAGTAGAATAATTGTAGTCAGTTTTTATGTAGCAGATAATGTTTTTGTTAGAGACTGATTTTTTTCATATGTATTTAATTGACAACTATAATTTACAGTGCTCTGATAGTACAACAGGCCTAGAGTGCTGTATGCTTAAATTGCTTTCTGAGTTGGCATCCTACTTTCTCCAACTCCCTATCTGCATTACAAACACAACTGGTTACAACACAGTTGTCCTCCCAGTATCGTTGTGCCCCTATTTTGTAGTATGGAGGGGACCTTAATCCTCTCTCCAAACTGTTCGAAAGCACTGGGCTGTCAAATTGTAATATGGGGGCACGATCCAGATCCCATCTATACACTGAAACATGCTTTAACTGTGTTTGGGGGAACAACTGTATTCTATCTAGGCTTCCCCCAAAACAATTGCATTTGTAGTGTAAACAAGGCCTAAAAAAAGTAGTCCCTACAAAACAAAATGATATAGCAATAGCGTTGCATTCTAACATTCTCTGCAAACCCTAAATACTGGAAACCAAAGTAATCTAATTAAATCATCAGACTGCACTGCATTTTTTTTAAAAAAATCAGAATTCAGTTCAGTTAGACAAACACCTGTCTGTGATGGTCTAGATAATTCTTAGTCCTGCCATGAGTGCAGGGGACTGGACTTCCAGTTCTATGAGTCTATGAAATGAGGCCATAGACTCAGTATGCAGTATGGCCTTCAGATGTAGAGGGGGGGGGGGGGAAGCGAAGGAGAAGGAAGATGACTGGATTTCTGTAGAAAAGGATGGATTCAGCAATAACGGGATGGGACTGAGGAACTTCGGGGCGATGTTGGCCCATCGTTGAGGGAGACAGATGGCGGTGCTACGTGATCAGGGAGTGTCTCAGAAAGTCTCCAGGCATGGCTCAAGTAAAGAGTAGTTGCGGGGTTTCTAAGGAAGAGACATGCCAGTACTTCTGGAGGCGCGGCCGAACCTGGTAGCATAACTGACCTCCTGTTGTTCTAGTGATATTACAGTGTGTTCAGATTCTTACTTCCTACTTCCCCACTCAGCTTTGATGATGTCATGGTTTTTCCATGTGGGAAAGAATCAAATTGTGGGGACTCCCCCCACCTCCTTTGCTGACTTGATGTAGTCATATGCAAATGAGGAGGAACTGTACCTCTTTAGAACTTTTCCATAACTAGATGAGATTTCAAGCTTTATAAAAATTAACTTCAAAATACTGTTGCAGATTTGCATTTCCTGGTGTGAGACTGGGCCAGCTCCTCTCAGTCCATGTGAATTGAAGTAGCTCCATTGACGTCAAAGGAGCTATGCCAATTTACGCCAGTTGAGACACTGGTCTCTATATATTTTAGCATTGATAGTTTACTATAGTCATACACCAGTAATCACTCTTTTTAATGTGAAAAAAAGTCCGTTTTTATTTTATTTTATGTAAGAATTCTTTTATTTTTGTCATTACCCCTATTTTGGAAATATAAAACCATCTTTTCAAAAGCTCTTTTGCCATCTTTATTTCCTACACAATTTGTTAATAAGATATATTTTTGACAAAAGATGTACAACCTGATTCTTTACAGGGAGGATTAGAATTCAGCTTTTGAATATCTGTGCCAGTGATTAAATGAAACTTGTTGTTGTTTTAATTACTTTGTTACATGTGCTCTAGTTTTCAGAATTTGGGCATTCAGTGTGTTAAAAAGAGAGACCTGAAAGAATCAATCTGTTCACGAATTGCAAGAAAGATCAATCCATTCAGTGGTGAGTAGCTGTTAATAAACTATTTGAAATGCATGTTAAAGAACTTGGACACCAAAGCAATTTAATTTGCCAGCACTTTCCATTATAATGCCCTTACTCCTTTGATGGAGATGTATTTTAAAATCTGGGCTTTTTAGATGCTGTCAAATCTCTTCCCTTTAGCTACTTTATCCCCCCCTCCTCACTCTCATTCTGTGATTATTCTGTTCAGTAGGTTGCTGTTGTGACTTATTGGGGAAACATCATGGTCTCCTTTGTGAGATAGCAAGGGCAAAGGTCCTGGTTTGAGGACATTGGGCTGCAGGAGGGGAGATCTTGCAAGTGTCCCATGAACGGAATTCCCAAATTCTGCCAGTCTTGGGGGGCATGGGTTGAGTTTGACTATTAGCAGTTCTTGCGGGTGCACCGCTTTAATGACAGGTTTTATAGCTGTACTGTGAAGCTGTGTGATCCCATAGTAAAAGCATAATGATGTGTTTGACATCAGAATCCATTGCCATGGCATTTTGTGATGTCACAAATCTGACTGGCTCAAATAGGTGGTGGTGAAAGATTTCTAAAGGGACCGATCCTGTAAAATCTTATTCACATGAACAGTACTTATTTTTTGTGTGTGCATTCATCAGGCTCAGACCGTTTGAAACGGTGAATAAAAATCCATTATTTTAAAAAACTTCACAAATTAAAATCAGATGTTCATATTTACGTGTTATATTTTTATTTTCTTCCCATTACATAGTTTTAATTTGCTGGAGTGGATATCTTGCACTTGTTGCTTTGATTAGTTTCCTCGAACTGTTAGAAGACTTCAGATTTGTACATAGAGACTTTTCTATTAAGAAGTTTCACATTTAAAATGCCCGTTTTACGCTGAAAAAGACACACCTGTGGCCTCTTTAATATCCTCACTTTGAAAACAGCACAAACAGAAACACAAAATTGAAAAACAAGTAGCCTGTTCTATATACACAGCTAACACCACCTCCTGATCCACTGAACTTTCCACAAGTCAAAAAAGCTGAAATGCTCTTGAAAATCCCAACCTTGGTGCCTAAATAAGGATTTAAATGCCTAACTTTAAGCCTTTAAAAAAATTTCCATCTATGTATAAAAAAGTTCACAATGTTAATGTATTGAAAGTAAATAATTTTTATTAACATTAAAGCAATTTTGTTTTGAGGTGACAAACTGTCACTAAGAGGGAAGTTGTTAATACACATAAAGTGAGGGGTGGACTAGCTTAACCCCCTCATTTATTATTATTTTTTACCACTTAGGTTGGATTTCTGACGCATCAATTTTGGTCCATTGATTTCTGGTCTACATTGCTTCTGTTTAGCAAGCATGGTCTTAACACTGTCTTTGAGTTATAGTTGCAGGTCTTTTTGTTTGAATTAATTCAGTTTTTTTCTGTTCCTTTTGTACCTTTGCCCATCTTCATTGATATAAGTTACTGTGACATTTTATGAACTTTCACTTCTTACTGTTTAGGCCTGGCCTGATCATGAGCTTATTGTCACAACAGGGTAACACCCAAGCTATAACTCATGTGAACTTTGCAGTGACGACTATGTATGTATTGTGCTGTATTTGGGGGGAAAAAAAATCTTTCTCTGCACAGTTTCCCAGAGGGGTCCAGTGTGAGAAACCAAGAGTGCTCCACCCTCCTGGCTTCTGGGCGATGGCATGTGCCCAGGCTTTTCCCCTAGAATTTGGCAAATGGATGCTTCTGAGGGCCCCCGATTCACTTGTAATGGTTTTGCCTAGTAAGTGGTGGATTAGTCTTGAGAACCCACTTCCTTCCCCGGTTACTAAATTAAACTTCCGCGTCCTCCCCAGTGTCTCCTTTGTTCTGCCTCTCCTTGATGCCCCTCTTACCAGTCCTTCATTTCTTCTCTCTCAGATCATCCCTCCCTCACTTCAGTAGTCACTCTCTCTCCACAACTCCCACGCACACCCACACAGGTCACATTCTCAAAGACTCACCCACCCACTACCGTCATACTCCCCTCCCACACACCCCCGTCACTCTCTCCACAACTTCCCTCATCAGCCACACTCTGCAAGACTCCTTTCCCCTCCACCACGCTCCCCATCTCCCCTGACTTTCCTACCCCAGCCACACTCTCCAAGACCACCTCCCCTGCACTGCTCCCTCAGTGCCACAGTCCTCTGCTGCTAGGACTGGTTTACACTAAGTTAAACTACAGTCACTGAGTAAACACAAGAGTTCTCTTTAACACAGGAGAAGATCTTTAAGAGGGAACTTTCAGAACATTTTGTGAGGTGCAAAACAGCAGATGTCTCTGCAGCGAATATCTCGGCTATTTAAAGGAGTGATGTCCTTAAACAGCTAGAAGCAATCAGCCTAAATTCTCAAACTGAGAAATTCACTGAATGAAAACCTACCAGTTTGTTTGATTAGCACTGGGTAAACTCACTGAGAAAAGCGAGACACTGCTTTCCCAATTACATTTGCTTGAGGAATCCCTTCACCACCACCCTAATGCATACACTCCTTCCTGTTTAATCTTATGCTGAAATTTGGACTTTTGCTTAAAGTGAAAGCTTTGCAAATTATTTGAAGTTGGGGGAGGGGAAAGTTAGTGTCAAAGAATTGGAAGCATACATTTTTTGTTGCTAAAGGAGACACTACGTGGCTAAATCGAGGGTTCGAAAGAGATCTAGCTGGGCTTTATTTGGCAGCTGCTGGATAAGTTCCCTTGGAGGAGATCGTTTAGTTCCAGTTTTTAGGTTAGATTGAAAACAGGAAGAGAAGCTTTTCTAAAGACAAAGTTGTCTACATAGAGCAGGACACTGTGACTCAGACATTTTCATTTCCATTCTAATTCTGCCCCTGTCTTGTGTGTGACCTCAGAGCTTTTCTGGGCCTCAGTTTCCTCATCTGTAAAATGTTTCCTTACCCTTTGAAGTACTTTAATATGCATGGAAGAGAGGCAGACTTACTAATTGCTATTGATTTTTGTTTTGACTGGGTAGTTGGCGCACTAGATGCTTTTATGGTGATGGGCACTACATAAAATCACGAGAGAGAATGAGATGTTTCTTCCACAGGTTTTCTGTAGTGAAATCCCATTGATTTGAGTCTAGCCCTAAATCTGTATGAGCTGGCCGCATATGTGAGCGGTCAGAATCCACCAATAGTTATTAGTGGGAATGTATGTGGCCTAGTGAGCAAAGTACAGTTTTTGATCATTAGGGCAGTAGGCATGGTTGTAGTTGTTAGAGAGGTAGAGGCTTAATTCTGCTTGGCAATATGTGCACATAACTAGTGTGCCAGTTACTGAGGGTACATCATGTACCTTGGTCAGTTAAGCTGATATTCTTAACATAGCCCCATCTGCACACTTTGCATTTCATAAAATTAGCACAAGGCCTTTTGGCAGCTTGACACTTCTTTGCCTCAGAAGTTTCCATGCACGTTAAGGTTAGATGCTGAGTTGCCCGTCAGTTCTAGAGTGGGTGGCTTCCACAAGTCAACTTGATGTTATTGCTTGGGGTGGGAGGGAGGAGTCTGCTATTAATCCGGTATGATGACATCTAACAAGCTGCACCTGCCTCATCCATATTTCTTTTCAATGTTCCAAAAAACCTTTCACTTTCCCTAGACAGTCTCATCATGAGAGAACTTCAGTCTTTAATCACAAAATAATTTCACCTGATAGTATATTGGTCCTTCTGGCAGCTTTAGGCCATGTCTGCACTACTACTTATGTTCACAAAACTTATGTCGCTCATTGGTGTTTCACAAAACCCACGCACCTGAGCAACACAAGTTTCACGGGCATAAGTGCTGGTGTGAACTGTGCTATGTCGGCAGGAGAGCATCTGCCGACATAGCTACTGCTGCTCATTGAGGTGATGTTATTATGTCGATGGGAGAGCTCTCGCCCATCGGTATAGAGTGGCTACACGAGTGATCTTGCAGCGCTGCAGCTGCATCAGGAAAGCTGTAAGCTCACTAGTGTAGACATGGCCTAAGTGTATCAGTGAAAAAGGGCTTGATTTTACCAATGGGTTGGTTCACCTTTGTGCCAGGAACCTGGAATTGTGCAGTGATGAATCAGGGCCAGAATTTTTGCAGTTTAATGTTACAGATGCAAGAAAAATGAGCTCTCCAGAGATGCATAATTCCATACAACACTACCCTTGGGAAGCTACATGTCTAGTGAGAGAATGGCAGAGAACATTCCTTTCTATCTGCTTATTTTGTCCCCATCACCGTAGTATCAGGGCATTTCATGCAAGGCAGTGGATTTATCCTAGTAACACTCTTGCGAGGTAGCAAAGCATTTTTCTCCATTTGAGGATTGGGAGTGAGACATAGAAGGATTAGGGGTGGAATTTTCAAAGGGACATCCCAGTATAATTAAACAGATTTACCAAAGGTCACCCAAGGAGTCTCACAGCAGACCAGAAACTGAACCTAGGTTCTCTAAGGTCTCCCAGGCCAGGCCTGGTCTATACTACAAAGTTTTGTCAGCATAGGTTTGTCAGTCAGGGGAATAGAAAACATACCCCAAATCTACATAGTTCTCCCAGTAAAAGCCTTAGTGTAGATGCAGCTGTGCTGACTAGAGTTTCAGTCAGTTTAGCTAATGTTCATGGAGGGATGGTGTTACTATGCTGACAGATAAACTCTTGTCAACTTCAGAGAGGTAGCCGTGTTAGTCTGGAATAGCAGAGGTAACAAAGTCCTGTGGCACCTTAAAGACTAACTATAAAGTTTTGAAGCATAAGCTTTTGTGGGCTAATACCCACTTCGTCGGATGCAAGCAGTGGAAGTGTCCAGGGATAGGTATTGATAAGTAGGCAAGAACCAGGTAGGAGGTAACAAGGTTAGTCCAATCAGGCTGAACCAGCTTGTTAACTCAAATCAGGGAGGGTGGGGTATTCTTCTACTTGTCTTGTCAACTTGGCTGTTTCAACAAAGCATTTGTAGTGTAGACAATGCCTTAGAGTATGCCCACACTTTAACCTGGCACAGGAGCTCCTTGGGGATAACTATGCTGCTCTCATCTGTTCAGAGCTCTCCCTTGACCACCCAACTACTTTTCTGTGGGAAATTATTCCAGGTTCTATAGATCCTGATTTTGGATGGCCAAGCAGAAAGCTGTAGCCAGGAGTGCTATTTTTCATCTGTGCTTGGCAAAAAAATTACAGCCGTTCCCCTCAGAAGCAGACCTAGCCACAGTGATCCATGCCTGTGGATCATCTCCAGACTGGATTATTGCTATGTGCTCTACACTGGGACTGCATCTGAAGACCACCCAGAAACTTGAGTTTATAGAGTGCAGCCGCCCACTTAGGGCATCTCAACCCAAACACTAGACTTCTTTTATGTCAAGTTTATTGATGGGTTAATCTGAGGTAATTGATTGCCAATGAATTTGAGGTAGTTAACATATTTGTGAAGGCCCCCAGATGTTTCTTTCAAGTCACAAACATTTTAAGTTTATCGTAAGGGCTAGTCTACACTTAAAGCACTTCAGTGGCACAGCAACACACGGTGTAGCAATGGGAGGGGTTCTCATATCAATGTAGCTAATCCATCTCCCCAAGACGTGGAAGCTAGGTCAGTGGAAGAATTCTAGTGTTGTCTACACCAGCGGTTAGTTCAGTTTAACTAAATTGCTCTAGTGTGTGGATATTTCACACTGGGTCGAGTGTAGACCTGGCTTTAATCTGATCACATTGTTGCATTTGATTTTCCCCACCCCCCACAAATCACTGGAGTTTTGGGTTGGATTTTAAAGAGCGCTCAGCATTGGTCTAATGTTTGACTTCAGCGGGAGCAGAATTAGTCCACTGCTGAATGCTTTTGGAAATGCTGCCCTCGAATGTAAGGAGCTATTGCAGCATATAGATTTGAAATAGTGATTTGTAAATTGTTCTCTTAAGATCTGTTACTTTTTAATAGTCCACCTACTACCTCTTCAAGTTGAGGGTTCCATAATCCTATTTACTCTTTCAAGAAAGCATAATTTTCCACCTTTTTTTTTTTTTTTTTTTTTTTTTTAAAGACAGACATTTGGAGGTCCTAGCTGCTGCATTACGGAGATGGAATTTAGGGCTCCCCACTGTAGTCACTGGCTTTGGAACCCTCAGCAGTTGTATTTCCTTGTTGTCTCCACCCTACCTGCATGGATGCAGAAGTGGAGAGCTGTTCCAGGTTATTATTTTTGACACGGATAAATAAGAATCTCTTTCAAGAGAGAGCCTGATACAACTGCTGTAAACAATGATAAGCAGCACTGAAGTGACAAATTCATTAATAAAATGATTTTTCTATTAGTGTAGCCTCTTTGTTGTAGCAGATTGATCTTAAGCAGCTAACCGTTTTCAGTGTTGCTGACTCCCACAATTTTATTGGCAGTCTCAGGATAGTTGATGTCACTTTTTTAATCCCCTGTGCCAGGAGTAAAGTAATAGGTGAGAATCTCTCTCTTATTTCAAAATGCAAACTATATTTCTAGCTCTCATGATTGTAGACAAAAGTTTGACCCTAAACCCAGAAAGCAGATTTTTAAAAAAACCTTCACATTTACTATTTTTGAAATCTCATGATATTTAAGACAAACCTAAGATTTTTTGAGTACTTAGTAATGCTGCATTTTTTTCAAATTTATTAATTTAACATTAAAAGTTGAATAGCTTTTTTTTCTTGTAGATGGTGAGCTGTTCTTGGTGAGAATTTGAATAGCATTGGCTGGTTTTGATTTTGTGTATAGGTCACATGACTTGTTCTATGATCACATGAGTAAAGTTTCTGATGCAAGTAACTGCATTTTATTAATTCAAGATCTGCTTTCCATCAATATTCTTAGTTACTTAAAATTCACTGTTTTTTATGATCTTTCCTTCATGTACATCTGTGTGCTAGAAGAGTCACAGAAAGTGAACTTCTAAGACATGTGAACTCAGCTGCAGCGAGGCCAGATTTTAATTCAAAGGGACAGTCACAGGAAATGTGTAATGTTGGGCCAGGCCTAGTTGTAAAACTCGTTTGGTTGGCTCCCGTGATGAGAATAAGGTATGGTGCTATTTGCAAACAGTGAACTAAGAAGAAGTTGAACTGAAGCCAAGAGATTAGGCACTTTCTTTTATAAATATAAAGCTGTGCATAAGATTTTTCTTACCATATCTGTGCTCCTCAAACTCCAACATGCAATCAGTCCTCTGCTTTCTGAGCATTTCATGTGAGTACTCCCATTGACTAGTGTGTGACGCTCACACAATGGGATCAGATTTTTTTTTATCCTCTCTGCTACGTGTTCAGATATTTGGGATGGATCCTCAGCTGGGTTCCTTCAACACTAAAGTCACTGTAGCTACAGCAAACTACAGCAGCTGAGGATCTGGCTTTTCATGTAGAATGAGTCTGTTATTTTTAAATAGTCTTTGCTTAGAGCTTGACCCTGCTTGTGTTGAAGTCAACGACAAAACTCAGATTGACTTTAGTGGGAGCAGGATCCGACTCGTAATTCCCACCTAGGTCAAAAATAAGGATTTGTTTTATTTGGGTTGTAATCTGTCCTCAGAGGGTGAATGCTGTTCCTGTTGACGTTAACGAGAGCTGTGGGTTTTTATGCAAGGGTGGAATTTGACCCATATTTTGGGTTTTTTAAAAATATCTTATCACAAGATGGAGTTAAAGCAAAAAAAGAGAGAGAGAACATGATTGCTGCATTGTATTCTCTTCATCTAGTAAGAAGTGAAATTTAAAAATAGACAAGAGGAATCAGTCTTAACTGAACACTTCCTCTTTCAAATGGCAGATTTTTTTTTTTAATGTTAAACTACTTTTAAGAATATGGGAAACTCAGCACTAATGTCTCCAGTAAAACTGTTCTTCAAATGGATTTCATATTTTGGAATTATTAGTCCATTATACCCTTTCTGTATTTCAAGGTAATGAACAGCTTGGTCAAGCGAACTGATTAGGAAGCAGTGAAAATTTGAAAGCTAGTTTATATTTTGGGAAAACTTATTTGAATCCTACTATTAGCATATAAATTCCCACATAATCTAATACATTTTTGGAACTCTGGAGTTGCTTTATGTGTTAATCTTGCAGCTTCTTGTGCATGAGCAGACTTACACCTGTGCAAACCACAATACATGATTGGGGCCTTAGTTTGTAGTAGAGACCGCTGATCCACAGCTGTGGATCCCAGCTTTGAGATGGTGCGGTATCAGAAACCAGATCCAGATTGTCATGCCTGGCTCCATACATCTGCAATGAGCTAAACCACAGCAGATCCCAACACCTTCAAATCCAATGAGAGAGGCTTGTAATATGGATAAACTTTGAGGCCACCTTTAGTTTAGTAATGTATGATCCAGGAGCTACGGCAGGGGTGGGCAACCTTTTTGGCCTGAGGGCCACATTGGGTTTACGAAATTATATAGAGGGCCGACCCCATCCTCAGTCTCGACCTCCCGACCCCTGACTGCCCCCTCAGAATCCCTGACCCATCCAACCCCCCCCCGACCCATCCACCTTGTCCCCTGGCTGCCCCTTCCAGAGACCCCTAACCACCTCCCAGGACCTCATCCCCAACCCAGTTTCCCTGCTCCCTGTCCCCTGACTGCCTCAACCCCTATCCACCTTCCCACCCCAGAACCACCACCCTAGAACCCCACCCCCTATTCAACCCATCCTGCTTCCTCTAGAGCCCCCCACCACCACCTTGGAACCCCCCCAACTCCTCCTCCTTACCATACGTGCTCCAGGCAGCTCCGGGTGAACGGGGGGAGCGCGCAGCCCTGCCCCCGGAGTGCTGCCCGCGTGCCGCAGCTCCGGGGGAAGCGTGCAGCCCCAACCCCCCGGAGTGCCATCCGCGCAGTGCAACTCCGGAGGAGCCTCCCCTGCCGGGGGACCGGATGCAACAGTCCTGTGGGACAGATCCAGCCCGTGAGCAGTAATTTGCCCACCCCTGAGCTATGGAATGAGCCCAGGAAACCCTCATCATCAGGGTCTGCATTATCACCAAATGCCAGCTTCAGTCCGTGAACCTGAATGCTACTGAGGAGTCATTGTTTAACTGCCCCAAGTTGTTGGGGAGTGGATGAGATACCAGAGACATTGGGACAGCTAATATGCCATTCCCTAAGACTTAATCAAGAGGGAAAAATTTAAACATTTGTATCAGTCAGGTAACGTCAAAAGGATGAGTGGGCTGCATCTCCTAGCCCTGAGCTAGGTGAGAAGCCATCTGTCCAATTTGAGAAAAGGGTTTGGGTCCAGAGATCCCATCTTTGTGACACATTGCATCATCCTAGCAGAAAACTGTCTTCAGGCCTAATTCTAGCAGCAGAAACAAGCCAATAGTCATTCTCCAACATCTTTGTTGCTGGCATAGTTCTACCAGAACTTGCTGCAGTGGAGAGCAAATCAGTGTAAAAAAGGCTGCATAAGCTCTACAGGCATCACACACTACTCTCCATGAGCCATACCAAGGTGGAGGAGAGAGTGTGAGCATAGTTGCAAGGAGGACCTGCCCCACTGCAGATTCTCCCGAGTGCACAAGTTTGGCTTTGCCATTCCCTGTAGATCTCTGAGCTCTGCAAGGTAGGGGGGCTATGCTTTCTGCCCCACCCCAAGCCCACAAATATCTTCTCATGAAGGTCGCATTTGGCAGAAACTCTACAAGGTGCACCGCCAAGTCTCCAGAGTCCTCTTGCCTACTCCAATTGGTTTGAGCTTGGAGAAATACCAAATCAGCATTGAGCCTGCAGTAGCCAGCTAGGCCTAATTGTATTGTAAGGGTCCCCTATGCTCTGCCAGCGGTCACCTCTACGGCAGCCCCAGGTGCTGGGCATTCTGGGGCAGAGTGATGGCAAGTTGAGTGTGGCGTTGGAGGAGGGAGATTAGGGAGTGGCATGGCTGGGTGGACATGCATTGCCGAGGTTGTGCTTGTGCAAAGCCCCTTGAGCCATTGAAGCAGTTAGCAATTGAGCTCAGCCCTAAGGACTGCCCTAGTCACATATACCTTCTACCCCGGAGGTTGCAGTACTACTACTAGCCAGTCAGGCATCCATACCAGATCCTCACCTCGACTGGGGCAGCACTGATCCTTGCAGCCTCTGAATAGGAAGGTCTAAGCTGCCTCCCATCTGTTCCTGGCCCAGCATCCAGCCCCTAGTTCTAGGTGAGGAGAGTTGAGCAGGGAGTACTAACACTGTGTGTTCAGGGGCAGGTTATCTGAGATCGTCTGAGCACAGAAATTGGCAACATTTCACCCTGTAATCTGCAATGACAAAACCTGCTTCGCAAAGACCCTGTTTGTTAATATACATTAGTAGCAGACTTTTTAATTTGTGTTTTGAAGCTTTACCTTAAACGGTCTGATAAATTAGCTGGCAACAAATTAGCTTTATACTGACAAAACTTTGTCAGGAGAGGATCTGCCCATGTAAGGACACCAGGTTTAAAAATCCAAAATGTTTAAAGCTGTAGAGGGGCTGATTTTTAATTTCCAGGTCCTGGTACATTTATAGATAAATATCCCATGTTTAAAATGAAAAAGATCAAATGTATTTGTAAAGCTGAGATCTGGAGGTACTGAGATATTCAAATCAGTTTCAAATGAAAAATGCAGAGGAACCCCTTTTGAATTTGCTGCATGTACTATTTCAATAATATCAAAATGAACAAAAAGTCATGAGAGTGGGTGGTGTCACCTCCTACTCTTTGTGGGGGAGGGCACCAGAACGGTGATGTAAGTGTTTGACATTTATCAGTACAGTGTGGTCACTGGGTGTGACGGGTTTTTTTTTGTTTTGGTCCAAGCTTCACTCTTGTCATCCCCAGTACTAGGGTGGTAATGAAATTTGTAGGAGGTTTTTGGAGGATGGGTGAACTGGAAGAATTATTATGGTCTGCTGATACTGCAGACACTTGGTTTGTGATTCTTTGACTGGCTAAATGACACCATAAAACTGTTCTCGCACTAACAATAGGCTTTGAAAAGAGTTAGGGTTAAAGACTACTTTTCCACATTCAAGGGATTGATACGTACAGCTCCCGCGGGGTTTAGTGAGTGTCGCAGGTGAATCCTCCATGCATTGGTGGCACTGTTGTTTCTACCAGCAAAAATTCACCCCAATTTCTTTAAACGTGATTGCTGCTTCTGTGTGATGATACTTACCCTGCCATCTCTCTCCACCTTGCAGTGCCTGAAGAACAGCTGCTCAATGTTGATGAATATGACCTCAATGTCGTGAGACTCTGCTTCCAGGTGTTCCTCCCTGATGAACATGGCAATTGCACATTGCCACTTCCACCTGTCATCTCCAACCCTATTTATGATAACCGTGAGTATCCCACCTGGACAGGTGCACACTTAAGTGATAACTTTACCCTTGTATTGGAAGTGACAGGGGGGTCAGGCCACCTTCCTAGCCATTTGCCTCTCAGCTCTCCGGCTCTGTTACGCTATCTAATGCAAACACAGGGCCAAGGATCCAACATTGGCTTTGGATCCTAGTGCGTAGAGCCAATTCAGAATATGGACTGTAGATTGTGTATATGCATGTCAGATATCAAATGGGTCTAACAAAGGTGTGAGTGGTGTGTTGACATTGGGTAGTAGGAGGTGCAATATCTATCTCAGCCATACTACTCATTAGATCCTTTCCTGCAGCAGTAACCACAGGAAACGCAGTTTCCAATAGGCGTTTAAAATATTTTGTAACGATAAAGGTTGCTGAGAGAGGTTCCAGTGTGCACTTAGCTGCTATAGAACTTGATCTGTGCACCAAGAACCTGATCCAAAGCCTACTGAAATAATTGGGGAATCTTTCTGTTGACTTTTTGGGGGCTTTGGATCAGGCTTGGTGGGTGAAATCCACCCATGTAGAGAGTTAGCACAAAGCTCTAAACCACTTATGTCCCATCAACCCTTATTTTGGGGGTTTGGGCCAGAGCCTGAACTGGTATAAGTTAGTTTAGCTTCCCTGCCTTCACTGGAGTGATGCCAGTGTGGAGCAGCTCAGGGTTTGGCCCCTTAAGTGGTGCCTAGGTCTTGTGCCGACTCAAAATTCCATCCTGGACAGTATCACAAATGTCTGTTTTGCAAAGGGTTAACTTTTTCAGAGGATTTTGAGGTAACTCCATTACACTATAACTTGACTGTCTGAAAGAGGAGAGGTCAATATTTATATCCTGCCTTTGCAGAATAGCCTTTAATAAATGTTGAAGAATTTGGCAATTATTTTTGTCATCTTTCTGACAAGACATTTCTGTGCCAAGTTTTGTAGGTCACGAGACCAATGATTTTATCAGAAGCCACTGATTTTTAAAAAGTGCATCTGTGCCGTTGATGGTGATTGTTGTGCTGTGAATTGACATAACCGTTATGGAAGTATTCAGTTCTGACCAGGGCTTTTGTTGTTTTTACCTACTTTTAAAACATGCTATAAATATCTTACTTTTGCCAGTTGAAATGCTACACAATGTTTTATTCAGGGTCTTTATAGCTGAGCTGGTGCTTTGCCGTATAGGTGAGGTTGAGATAAAATTAACAGAGCTAAAAGCAATGCATCTCTGCTGCCATTTAGAAATATGCTAGATCATAACTACAAGTGTCTTTCAGTTGATGTCAGTCCCTGCTAAGCGTTCTTTGGTTTATAGCACGTTGTATGTGTGTGGGGGTGATTTTGTTTTGTACTATGGGTGTTTGGAGTCCTCCATCATAGCTTAGTGATAGTGTAAATAAAACATGATGCATAACTTCAACCACAAGTCAGTAGAATTGCTGTGACATCTCGTTTTGGGAATGGTCGCTTCAGATCTATGTTCTTCAAAAAAAGGTGAATTTGTTGACCTTTTCAAACTAGTTCTGACGTATGCAGAATTAAGAAAGGTCAGGTTTTGACTTTGGTTAAAAATGTGTGGTGTGTATGCACTTTCTCACACAGAATAGTATAAAGTGACCAAAATTATGCAGTTGAATATGTGCAATAAACAGCCAACTTCTTCAGGTAATACAAATTTCCTCCTACTGAACTGTGATTCTCAGTATATTATCATTGTACAGGGAGAAGATTGGAATACAGTTAGTATTGCCAGTGACTTTGGGATACTGTACCTACATTACTCACCCAGAGCTTTTGCAGGTCTGCTCAAACAAAGTAGCAATACAAATATTTATAGCTCTCTGCATTGTCATATGTTTTGATCTTCCCACACACTTTCAGTGTGGGAAATTATATTCAGTGTAATAATTTGTCTTCACTTTTTGTCATTTTTAGTCTCCATCAACTTCATTTTTGAAATGTATGAATTTAATGTGGAAACAGTTAAACAGCTATAGATGGAGCAGAAGACAGTGTCAGTTTATAAAATAGTGCAGGTGGCACTGTCTATAGCTAAGATGGCTCCCTTTTTCAGTTGCTCATAACTTTGCCAAACTTTAATTGTTTAGACTGAAATTTCCCATGTTGGGTGTCTACCTCAGGCTGACATTTTTGGGAAGCTTCTGCTAAAACGGTTCAGCCATTTCTGAGAATGAGATCAGGGAGAAATACACCAGAAAATTGTATGTTTAAAAAAATCATTCTTACAGCCATTTCACTGAGTGCCTAGGAGGGGGCAGAAGAGCGAAAATAGGAATAGAAAGGTCTGCAACCACTGGAGAATACTTCTCTGCTGAGCTTGGAACTGAACCCAATATTCCTGAGTCTTAACATCCTTTGCTGTCATCAAATAGTTGTGAAACAGACTGGCAAAGTAAGTCTCGTCTCCCTCTAGTGACTGGACCAAATAGAAAACAACAGTTACTCTTAGCTGAAGTGGCAGTGGTTTGTACTTAAAAAAAACAAGGAGTACTTGTGGCACCTTAGAGATTAACAAATTTATTTGGGCATAAGCTTTTGTGGGCTACAGCCCACTTCATCAGATGCATAGAATGGAACATACAGTAGGAAAATACACACACACACACACACACACACACACACACACACACACACACACACACACACACACACACACAAAAAGGTGAAAGTTGCCATACCAACTCTAAGACACTAATTAAGATGAGGTATTGTCAGCAGGAGAAAACTTTTGTAGTGGTAATCAGGATGGCCCATTTCAGACAGGTGTGAGTAACAGTAGTGGGATAGTTACCATGGGGAAAATAGATTTGATTTGTGTAATGACCCAACCACTCCAAGTCTTTATTCAAGCCTAAATTAATGGTATCCAGTTTGCAAAATTATTTTCAGTTCAGCAGTTTCTCATTGGAGTCTGTCTTTGAAGTTTTTTTTGTTGAAGAATTGCCACTTTTAAAACTATTACTGAGTGACCTGAGAGGTTGAAGTGTTCTACTGGTTTTTGAATGTTATGATTCCTGATGTCAGATTTGTGTCCATTTATTCTTTTGCGTAGAGACTGTCCAGTTTGGCCAATGTACATGGCAGAGGGTCATTGTTGGCACATGATGCCGTATACCACACTGGTAGATACGCAAGTGAACGAGCCCCTGATGGTGTGGCTGGTGTGATTAGGTCCAGTGATGGTGTCACTTGGTCTGTACTGTAGATCTGAATAACCTGATGACCTGTGTTGTGGGTCAGTATGGTTACACATGGTGGAATTTCTGTTTACATCCCAGAAAACTAATTTTTTTAAAATGCAATTTCCTATGGTAAAAGGACATCAAGGTTGCAAAGTCATGCACTCAATAGTTAGGCGATACCGGAATTAAGATTCCCCTGGAGGATTGGGTTCTGCTGTAGAGTTCCTGTATGATCCAGTGCAAATTATGTAAACCAGACTTTTTACATGGTGGTCACTGTGTGTTCCTCATTTTCTAAATATCCAGCTTGACACCTGGGGTGTGATTTGCAGAAGTGCTGATCACCCTCAGCTGCAGCTGAGATCAATGGGCTCTGTGCTCCGTACATATGAAGTCTACATAATACCAAATTCTCTGAAAAAATCAGGCACTAAGCATCTCAAAGTGGGCTCCCAGAATTACTGGGCATCTGTAATATGGGGGCTAATAATTATGCCTCACCTCACCAGGGCTGTTGTGAAGACCATTCCATTAATGTTAGTAAAGGACTAAGATATTACACAGAGCGTCATTTGGAAATAAATAATTCTGTACTATTTATGTAAAGAAGGTTTTGAATAGTGTGCAGTGAGGCATGTGGTCACGCATTAAATGATGAGGATGAAACAAAATATTGAGTAGTTGCTCATTCAGTGAGCACAGTCCCTCCTGTGCACTGAATGAGTCGGGGAAAACCAGCATGTGATCACATGTAAAGACTGTATCATAATGAATATGCACAAAGAAGGCTGCACATGCAACTGTAATTCAGCCCAACTATGAGATTTCCTAACTTTCAGCTGCTTGATTTTTTGCTACTTTAATGTTCTTATAACTTTAGGCTTTTGGGATGTAATCTATAAATGTATTGGACAATCTTTTGCCCAACATACTACTTGGATATATCTATCTATCTATATATATAAAAGTCAAGTGGTGTATGTATGTGTGTATGTATGTATGTATGTATGTACGTATGACTGCGAACTCCTCCCGCACCGTTTGAGCCAGAGACTTGAAATTTGGTACAGTGAGGGGTCTTGGGGTCTAGATGCTGGTAAGGGTCGAAAAATTTTCGGATCTCACCTCTGACGCCCCCCAGGGGTGAAAGTCTTTCAGGGCCAATCACATCGGCTGGGCGGTTAGGTGGTGATGATGTCATAATACTCCCCTCCAACAGACACCTCACTCGCTCAGCTCACCCCTCCCTCCTCCAACGGAACCCCGGAGATCCCTCAGTTCTCTGCCCCTCCCCCCTCCCAACGGAACCCCGGAGATCCCTCAGTTCTCTGCCCCTCTCCCCTCCCAACAGAACCCCAGAGATCCCTCAGTTCTCTGCCCCTCCCCCTCCCAACGGAACCCCGGAGAGCCCTCAGTTCTCTGCCCCTCCCACCTCAACCCCGGACTCCATCAGCTCTGTGCCCCCCCCCCACCTGCGAAGGTCCCCGGAATCCCTCGGCTCTGGGCCCCCTCCCCCCCTGCGACGGATCTGAGTTGGGTTTGGTGGGACGGTAAGTGAGGTGGGGGTGTCGGGTTCGGTCGGGGGGTGAGGTGGGGGTGTTGGGGTTGGTCAGGGGGTGTTGCGGTTGGTGGGGGGGTGAGGTGGGGGTGTTGGGTTTGCTTGGGGGGGTGAGGTGGGGGTGTCGGGTTTGGTTGGGGGGTAAGTGAGCCGGGGGGGTGTCGGGGTTGGTCTGGGGGGGTGGGAAGGTGTCGGGGGGGTGAGGGGTGTGGTGTGGGTGTTGGGTTTGGTCTGGGGGGGGGGAAGGTGTTGGGGTGGGTGCCCATACCAAACCCGACACCCCCCCCCCCCCGGCTCACTTACCCCCCGACCAAACCCGACACCGCCACCTCACCCCCCCACCAACCGCAACACCCCCTGACCAACCCCAACACCCACCCCTCACCCCTCACCCACCCCAACACCTTCCCACCCCCCCAGACCAAACCCGACACCCCCTGGCTCACTTACCCCCCGACCGAACCTGACACCCCCACCTCACCCCCCCACACCAATCGCAACACCCCCAGACCAAACCTGACACCCCCCGGCTCACTTACCCCCCGACCAAACCCGACACTCCCACCTCACCCCCCCAAGCAAACCCGACACCCCCACCAACCGCAACACCCCCTGACCAACCCCAACACCCACACCTCACCCCTCACCCACCACGACACCTTCCCACCCCCCCAGACCAAACCCTACACCCCCCGGCTCACTTACCCCCCGACCAAACCCGACAACCCCACCTGACCCCCCCAAGCAAACCCAACACCCCCACCTGACCCCCCGACCAAACCCGACACCCCCCCCCCCCCGGCTCATGGTGCACTGTGTAGCACACAGATTATTAAATACACTGTTCGGTCGGGGGGTGAGGTGGGGGTGTCGGGTTTGCTCAGGGGGTGAGGTGGGGGTGTCGGGTTTGGTCGGGGGGTGAGGTGGGGGTGTTGGGTTTGTTTTGGGGGGTCAGGTGGGGTTGTCGGGTTTGGTCGGGGGGTAAGTGAGCCGGGGGGTCTTGGGGTTGGTCGGGGGGGTGGGAAGGTGTCAGGGTGGGTGAAGGGTGGGTGTTGGGGTTGGTCAGGGGGTGTCAACTGTCTGCCCCCTCCCCACCTCCGACTGACCCGAGCAACGCCGGGCACTTATGCTAGTATATATATATGATATTACTTATGAAGTATATCAATTTGAAACCGTATCCTAATCTTCATCCCACATTTGTTCATGAAAAGCTACTGTTGTTATATTAAACTCGGACTTGTAGTACTGAAGACTCCAAAGCTTTGTGCAGGTCTCCAGCAGCTATGCTGCTCAGGGCTAAGCAGTTATGCTATCCTAATTGTACTGGTTTATTTTGTAATGACAAACAGTGAGGCTACCAGAGGTAATCTTGCATAGGCCAGTTCTTGATCCAGTACCTTTGTGAGTAGTGAAAGAATGTCAGAGGCCTTCTGTTTCTGCAAGTGAAAGAATGTCAGAGGCCTTCTGTTTCTTCATATCTGGCCCCTTGTATAGAATTACAGATAGATAATATGCAGTGTTACCAAGATTTTCAGAATTTTCTATACTTAACCACCTAAATGAGGCTCTGATCCAGCAAAGCACCTAACTCATGCATAAATTAAGCATATGTACATATGTTGATTTTGGGGATTGCTTATATGCTTAGTTAAGGGCATGCTTAAAAGTATTTTGCTGGATTGGGGCCTTGGTACCAGACACCCAGAAATTCCTGTAGTCCCTGTTAGGGGCAGTTAGGTACTTTTTTTGAAATCTGGCCACCTATTTAGATGCAAATAGATGTTTTGGAGTTTAACTTTTAGGATCCGGTTTTTGAAAATCTTGGCCATTGCCTCCAAATGTTAAAATTAAAAAAAACCCTATTAGCTTAACTATTTATTAATTATTATATAGTGGTAGTGCCCAGTGATCACAATCCTGACAGGGACCACACTGAGTAGATGCTATGTGAGTGTATAGGAAGACTCTGACTCTCTCCCACCCTCATTTGCCAATCTCTTTTAGGCAAACTTAGCCATTTTAGGACCAAGTACGTCCATAAGTAAAAACTATAATCTGCTGTGCTGAGGTGGGGGAAGGGAAGGGTATCACTCTCATGAATTGCTGGCCCAACCTTTCCAGCAACTCCAGAGTCATGTGTAAGGGTCACTGACTAAACCCTTGAATGCAAGTTCCATGGGTTAAGAGTTGCTGTAAAGTTGAGTAACAACAAACAACTGGTTAAGTGGTAAAATGTTTGCACCAGTAATGTGAGCTGGTTTTGGAATAAATATGGAAGATAAGTGGTTAAGAGTAGCAGCACTGGCGTTTGGTGCCCAAGATAGGAAAAGGCTACATGACCAGAGCCTTCATCTTTCTTGCCTTCATCACTTGCTTACTGATTTCATCTTGGTCTAGGAACATGCTTCGAAATTACCTTCATGTGGAGGGCATTTTGAATGCCAGGTATGCACTGTCCCAGCCCCAATTATTGCCTTGTTAGGCCAAGCAGGATGGAGAACCTTCATTTCAGTTTATATATACCAGAATTTCTCCTCTGCACTTCCATTTTGTAGCAACCGCTAATGCTTTACAAGGCTTACGTATATAGTGGAGAGGGCTAGATGGAGCACCCCCTCCAGTACAGACTTCAATACCATTCAAACTCATCCCTTCATGTTGATAACACTGCTGTAGTACCTGCCCATCAGTCATCCTAGGGCACTTTCATGGAGCCCTCTCATTTTTACTAGCCAGGATGGTCAGGGATGCAACCCCAAGCTCTGGGTGTTCCTAAACCTCCACTGCCAAAGCTGTAACTAGATGACATGGGATGGATCATTCAATAAATTGCCTGCTCTGTTCATTCCCTCTGACATAATTGTCATTGGCCACTGTTGGAAGACCAGATACTGGGCTAGATGAACATTGGTCTGACCCAGTACGGCTCTTCTTATGTCCTATCGCTATTTCCTGTTGTCTCTCTAGGTGCTCCCAACACAGCAGAGTTGAGAATCTGTCGCGTGAACAAGAATTGTGGAAGTGTAAAAGGAGGAGATGAAATATTTCTACTGTGTGACAAGGTTCAAAAAGGTAACTGGTTCGTTTCTCTCCCTCTTTCCAGAGTACATTTCAAATAGATTCAGGTGTGGAGGCCAACATTTTCAAACTTGGCGGCCTAAAGTTAGGCCCCTAAACCTTCAGTTAAGCTCCTAAATAGTTGCTAAGCACCCTCAACTCCCATTGAACTCAATAGGTCATCAGCACCTCTGAAAATCCAGATACTTAGGAGCCTACATAAGGACTTAAATGCTTAACTTTAGGCCCACAAGTTTGAAAATGGCCATAAGTTTTAGTTTTTTCTCTCTATACTAACTGGTACCTTCTGTTTCTGCTGAACTAGATGATATAGAAGTCAGATTTGTCTTGAATGAGTGGGAAGCCAAAGGTGGTTTCTCACAAGCTGATGTACATCGTCAAGTTGCTATTGTATTCAAAACCCCACCATTTTACAAAGACATCACTGAACCAGTTACAGTAAAGATGCAGCTGCGAAGACCCTCTGACCAGGAAGTCAGTGAGTCAATGGATTTCAGATATCTACCAGATGAAAAAGGTAAAGTTCCTACTAATAGAATTCTTAAGAGTATGTCAAAGCTGTATTTTTACTTGAGAGCAACTTTAAATCAGTAAAAAGTGTGTTTATACTAATGGCACTCCAGCATTGCCCTGTAGAATAAGGGTGGTGGATTGGGATTTTTTTTTTTGTATCCACTCTTCAGATCACATTTATGAGAACTACATTTGGGAAGACCCATTCCACTATAACATCAGTTCTGGAAACTTTCTTCACAATACACAGTGGAGACCTTTCTAATCACCAATACTCTTTTTCTCCTTCCCCTTGTAGATCCTTATGGTAATAAAGCAAAAAGGCAAAGGCAAATGTCGTCATTGGCTTTGCAAAAGCTCATGCAAGATTATGGTAAGGAGAACATTGGGTAGTTTGCCTCCATGTTCCTTTTTTAAAACTTGGGCAAAGATTTTAATTTTTTAAAGAGCAACCCTATTCTTAAATAACAGGATTAATGGCCTTTTCCATCACAGGTTCCAATGTGTCCGAGAGGCCCAGAGCAGCTCCATTTCGGTCTATCCCTGGTGAAGGGAGGATAATTAAGAAAGGTAGATTTTTCTGCACATGTCAATCTAGCATCATTTTGAAACAAACGATGACTCTCTGATTTGCAGTGTCCATTTTCCATAGCGGAGAGTACAATGAGGGGCCCAAGTTTTCCCAAACACTGGGGGCTAGTTTTCAGTGGCCAGAGGCACTGGTAGGGTGACATTTGCATGGACAATTACCACACATGCATATAGAGAGAAATCTAAAAGCTCTTTCACTTTCTGGCTCGTGCATGCTGAGCTGTAGTAACTTGACACATAAATGCAGGCACACAACTGGGAACACCCATGGCCCTCTATCCACCGGGACTCTAGCACTTAAATTTCAAGGCAGAAGTATTACCTGAAGACACCTATTATTTGCACCTACCCCATTCTCTCCCCCCCTCCCCCCCAAAACCCGCAGTTCATTCATGGTTTCCCAAAGGGCCACGGTAAATTGTAACTGTCACCCTCGTAAGGTGTATGCTGTAGTTTCTCTATCCTGAAAGTGCTGCTGTAGGCCTGCCCCTCAGGTGGAAGAAAAGGGAGGATCTCTAATACCCAGCGTGAATCTGTCTGAAACAAATCGTTGGGGAAGATTTGAGGGGTCCTTTCCCTTCTCAGCAAGAGCACTGTCCCCTGGCAATGAGGAGTCTCTAGAATCTTCCCCGATAGGATGAGAGGCCGGCCCCAAATGCTCCCTCATGAAAGCAGCAACAGTAAGGGGGAAGCTCACTGCAGGAGAGAGAAGCTCTTCAATAGCAGGGGGCACGAGGGGAACAAACACCAGAGGTCTGCAATAGGCCCCATCCCCAAAGTCCAGCACCGATGTGGCGCAGGAGCCCCTGACAGCCAGCAGGGAGGGAGCAAGCATGTGCTGCCCCTTTTCAATGAGGGAGAGGGGGAAGGGGCTGGTGCCAGGGAGAGCAGCAGGAGACTGGGTCAGAGGTCAAGTTGTTTGGATAAATACAGAGCATTGAATAAAGTTTTCCAAAACGTCTTCGGAGTCCCGTTGTCAAAGTGTTCGGCACCTAAAGACCTGTGAGGATTTCGGCCTGGGAGCCTGTCTCAGAGTCATCAGGATTTAGGGTCCCAACTTATTTAGGCCCTTTTGAAAACCGTAGCTCCGCGTCTTTTTGCGCTTTCAGACGTTTGGTTCTTTTCAGTGAAGTTTAACTTTAAATTTCCAGGCTTTCCGCATCGTTTGCTTAAATATTCTTTTAAGGTTCCCCCTCCCCAAGTGAGGCCAGGTCTATGCTGCGTTTGGGAGCAAGCCCATGGCCACAGGCTTCCTCTTGCACTGTGTAGACCCCCGTGGCTCAAACTTGGGTTCTGAAGCCTCTGGGGAGTGGGAGCTGGAGACATACTCTCAATATCTTAGGGCATCTGCTATACCACCTCAAAGCCATCCATATTTTTATTGTAAGCTTCTCTAGCGTCCATGTTTCATGTAAAGGGTGATGTGTACAGCCAGTCTAACTTCAGGTTGGCCATTTAGGGTTTGACCTGCAAAGCCTTATCCAACAAAGCACATCAGTAGGTGCTTAACTGCAAGCCCATGAGTCCTCTCCCTGATGTCAATAGGATTGCACATGCGCTTAAAGTTAAGCATGTGCTTAGAGCTTTTGCTGTACCACTTTGGCAGGCTTGACCATTTGAACTGCCTGCCACGTTTTTCATTCTTATAATTTCCATGCATTAATTAAGAACTGTGTTTCCTTCCCACAGAACCCAATGTGTTTTCTCAAACCTCGATTATACCACTGCAGAGAACTCCTGTAAGCACCAGTCAAATCCCGTCTTACTATTCCTCAGCCACATGCAATTCAAATCCAGTCCCACATCACCCTCCAAATGTGCAGGCCCTGGGACCGATTAAGCAGGATGAAGCTCTTTCTTCATGTTGGCATTCCCTGTGCTCCTCTTCTTCATCAGGCAATGCAGTTAATACGCACCCACAGAACAGTTTTGTGATGGATGGACTTCACCCTAACCCACAAAACAGCAGTTCTCTCTCAGCTCTTCATGAAAATGTTCTGGACTGGACTGATCAGAAGGATCTAAACTACTATGGAGATTTCACCAGCACAAATGGTATAGGAGCATCAGCGATGTCCCAGCAAGACATGCAGCATGCGTCCGATAGCAGCATCATGCATCAGGCTCACGCCATAAATGTCACAGCACCCAGCATTGTTAACATGGAGACTGATGAAATGGGATGCATGAGCATGAACGTAGAAAAGGTCTCATTTAATCAAGTTTTAAATCCAAGTGATCACCGGAGGCAAATCCATCAGGTGCCTTCTACCAGTACATCTCTAGCAGCTTCTTGTAGCTCATCTTTTAATTCGCAGTCCAACACATTTCATTCCGCTGCTTACAGTTTCCTAGACCCTCAAGTTATGAATGAATCAAGGTCACCCAGCAATCTTATTCAGAATAACCAAAATAGTGCTTCCCATAGCCAGTACTATACAGATGGGAGCCAAGGTGAAGAAGAGCTTTTGAACTCCTTTGTAGCCTTTGAGGCTCTGTTGCAGGGCTTAAACCATTGAGTCTCTGTTTTGCTGTCAGGCTGAAAACCAGTATCTAAAGTTTCTCTAATGGCCAGAGACAGACAACAGACAGTTTATATGTAATTGAATATTCATAGTTACTGCTGTGGGAGTCTAACTTTTCCTCTCTGAATGTTTGTCAGTGCAACTTATTATGCACGTTTCAGACTAGAACTAGGGTGGCTGACCAAGGGTCGATGCCACATTAAAGGTGACATTAGGGAATAGGGTTTGGGGATTTGTACATCCCCATATAATATATATATATGCACATACCAATTTTTTACAGTGTTGGAAAGGGATAGTGAAGGGGGCTGCTAAATGCTAAAAACCTGCACTTAGCAGAAGCTCACCCATGGAAATAGGTATCTTCAGAGGGATCAAGTTTATATAATTTAAGGGAAAGAAATAAATAGAAACAAAAATAGTTGTTGCTCCTTACAATATTAATATAAACTTGCTAAAAGACAAACCCAAGGATTGTCCTGTTGGTGCATAGCAGTGACCCACTTAGTTCTCTTAATATTTTTCTTCTTACCTGATAGCGCTATCTCAGCATTTTTTATATATACATTTTTATTGCTAAACTTGGCTTATGCACTGATCTTTTTCACATTTATATGTTCCACTTCATTTGCTTGGAAAGCAAATTTATTCTTAAAAATGGTAATGACTATGTCATTGTTAGGTCTATTTAACAATATTAGAATGTTCCCTGGAGCTCTTAACTAGTGCAGCTATGGTGTGACATGAATTATTGAACAAAGTTTTGCACTGTTCTCTATATTTTTTACTGTAATGTACTGAATGCTTTATGAAGGGTAGCATGGGATCTGTACAGTAAGGAATACACTTTTTTTGGTGTTTATTTTGAATTACATAAAATATTTTGGGTCAGATCCTCTTGCATACACCTCCTTTCTGGTGACTTTGGGCTAGTCGAGAAGCTGGCCACCCAACCTAAAACTGCTGAGAGTCCCCTTGCATAGGAGAATCCTGTGTGACATACAGCAAGCATTTCAACCTGTGTACCACCTACTTCCGGCTCCTGACATCATAGGAGGAGAAAGCAGGTGTGGCCAAAATCTGGATGCTCTGGGCATCCAGAGTCATTCACTCAGTGCTAATTAAGATCCCCATCTGCACCCTGAATCAGGGGCTCTGCCCTACCCCCGTAGCTCCATAGTTGTCAAGCATAATTCACGCACGTGAGGATCTAGCCCATAGTGTCCATAGATGGTATTTCTGTTGTGTGGGGTTATCTTGTTTTTGTTTTTATAGTGACAAGTTCTCTAATCAGATTCATTCACTTTTTTAAGCTATTTAAACAGTCTTATCCACTGACGAAAGCATCACTAAACTTTTAAAAACTAGTACAAGTCTAATTACTGTCTGGCAGCCTAACTGACTGGAGAACAGATCTCGCTGTCTCCCAGAGGCAACAATAAATCTGATTCAGAGCAGTAATTTGAAGGGCATAGGTCAGTGGTTTTCAACCTGTGGTCTGCAGACTATGGCTAAGAGCTGGTCTTCACTGTGATCAACACTGCTACAATTGATGCAGCAGGGGTTGATTTAGTACTAAATTGACCCCCGAGTGCTCTGCTGTCAACCCTGGCACTCTACCTTTCTTAGAAAAGTAAAGGAAGTCAACTGGAGAGCGTCTCCCATCAGCGCAGATCAGTGAAGACACCGGGGTAAGTCGACCAAAGCTGTGTCGACTCCAGCATTGTTATTCGCGTAGCTGGAGTAGGGTAACTTAGGTCCATTTATCCTGGTAGTGAAGACAAGTGCTTAGATTTCCAAAGGAATCTGCACCTGTAGTTGACATCTTTTAGGGGTCCCACAAATGAAAAAATGGTTGAAAACCGCTGGTGTAGGTGACGATGCACCTCCAGTCATAATGCTCAAGAGAGGGCAGGTATGAATTTTGGTAGATATTTTTAGATGGCATTATCAGGGCCGTCCCTAGGGATAAGTGGCTGTGTAGGGTACTGGAAAATTTAGGGCACCACCCTCGTGGGCAGTGACTGTAATCCTCTCTTCTCTGGGCCCTCCCCTGTGGTGGGCTGGCAGGCTTCTCCCTGCCTCTCCCCCCATCCCCTCCGCTGGCCAGCTGAGGATCCAGCCTCCAGCCTGCTGCCCCAATGCCAGGGAGCCCCGAGTTGAGTGGAGTCCCTGCCTGCCTGCCCAGCTCCGTCTCCAGCAGGGGCTGGGCCAGGGCTAGGACAGGAGGAGTAAAATTTCCACATGCACCTGGGGGGAGCTAAAAGTTGACAGTGCCCTCACTCCCTCACACTTCTCAAACACACACGCAGACTGGCTTTCACCCCAACATATATTCTGCCACTGACCAATCAGACCCCCAATACAGATTGTCTCTCTCACACACTCTGTTATACAGTTCCCCGAACAGTCTCACACGTGTGTGTGTGTGTGTGACACACACACACACACACACACACACACACACACACACACACACACACACCCCCACACCCACACCCCCCCCCCACCCCTTGGTTCATCCTGTCAAAATGCCCAGGAGTGCTGAGGGGCTGCAGGAGGGCCGTAGACTCTGACAAGATGCAGCCCCCATGTGACAGGGCCTTGAGCCACTGCGTATGAAGCACGGTGTGTGTCAGTAATGGGGGGAGAGTTTCTGGGGGGGTCTATGGACTGGGGTGGTGGCTGTGCCACCTCGACACGCTGGGGTCAGCAGGGGCCAGGCACCGCCTTCAGTGGAGCATAGGAGCGACAGTTTAGTAGTACTGTGTAGGCCCCATAAATCCTAAGGACGGCCCTGTGTATTGTATTTGCAGCTGGAGCTTGGACAGGTGCTTCCTATAAATCTAACATGAGAGGAGCTGCAATGTGCTAGTCTTCAGCATTTTTGTAATGGTTTTAAAATACGTGAAAGGGACCAAGCAGCATTTTTTCATGTGGTTTGTAGGTTTAATAACCAAACAGAGCATGACTGAGGCAATACAGCGATCAGAATAAAGCTTGAAATATCTGTTGAATCAGTTTCTTTAAAGTTCTCAATTAACAGTTTAGTCATTTTTTTATTTCAATTTGTTTTATTGTGTATAATTAAAATATTTTCATTCTCCTCTGTGTTTTTCATTTTTGGCTTAAAGATAAGCTGGTTTTGTGTTTATACGTCATCGCTGTAGACCAGGGGTCTCCAAACTACGGCCCGCGGGCCGGATGCGGCCCGCGAGGCCCTCTCATCCGGCCCGCGGAGATATTTTTGGCTCCGCGCTGGGGCCTGGAAGCGCCGCGCGGGCCGCCGCCGCCAGCCGCGGGGCCTGGAAGCGCCGCGCGCTCGGCCGCCGCCGCCAGCCGCGGGGCCTGGAAGCGCCGCGCGCTCGGCCGCCGCCGCCAGCCGCGGGGCCTAAGAAGCGCCGCGCGCTCGGCCGCCGCCGCCAGCCGCGGGGCCTAAGAAGCGCCGCGCGCTCGGCCGCCGCCGCCAGGCCTAAGAAGCGCCGCGCGCTCGGCCGCCGCCGCCAGCCGCGGGGCCGGGACGCGCCACGTGCTCGGCTGCAGGGACGGCTGGGAGCTGGGGCCGGGACGCGCCACGTGCTCGGCTGCAGAGACGGCTGGGAGCTGGGGCCGGGACGCGCCGCACAGCCACGCAGCGAACCGGTCTGTGGGGAGAGACCGGGTTGAGCAGGTCAGTTGGGGGGGTGAGAGACCGGGCTGGGTGGGTCAGTTGGGGGGTGGGGGGTGGGAGGGAAGGAGGTTTTGGGGTGAGACCCTGCTGGGTGCGTCAGTTGGGGGGGGGGGTGGGTGGGAGGAAAGGAGGTTTTGGGGTGAGAGACCCTGCTGGGTGGGTCAGTTGGGGGTGGGGGGTGGGAGGAAAGGAGGTTTTGGGGTGAGAGACCCTGCTGGGTGCGTCAGTTGGGGGTGGGGGGTGGGAGGGAAGGAGGTTTTGGGGTGAGACACCCTGCTGGGTGCGTCAGTTGGGGGGTGGGTGGGAGGGAAGGAGGTTTTGGGGTGAGAGACCCTGCTGGGTGGGTCAGTGGGGGGTGGGGGGTGGGAGGAAAGGAGGTTTTGGGGTGAGAGACCCTGCTGGGTGGGTCAGTGGGGGGTGGGGGGTGGGAGGAAAGGAGGTTTTGGGGTGAGAGACCCTGCTGGGTGGGTCAGTTGGGGGTGGGGGGTGGGAGGAAAGGAGGTTTTGGGGTGAGAGACCCTGCTGGGTGGGTCAGTTGGGGGTGGGGGTGGGAGGAAAGGAGGTTTTGGGGTGAGAGACCCTGCTGGGTGGGTCAGTTGGGGGTGGGGGGTGGGAGGAAAGGAGGTTTTGGGGTGAGACCCTGCTGGGTGCGTCAGTTGGGGGGGGTGGGAGGGAGGAAAGGAGGTTTTGGGGTGAGACCCTGCTGGGTGGGTCAGTTGGGGTGGGTGGGTGGGAGGAAAGGAGGTTTTGGGGTGAGAGACCTGGCTGGGTGGGTCAGTTGGGGGGGGGGGTGGGAGGAAAGGAGGTTTTGGGGTGAGAGACCTGGCTGGGTGGGTCAGTTGGGGGGGGGGGTGGGAGGAAAGGAGGTTTTGGGGTGAGAGACCTGGCTGGGTGGGTCATTTGGGGGGGGGGGTTGGAGGAAAGGAGGTTTTGGGGTGAGAGACCGGGCTGGGTGGGTCAGTTGGGGGGTGGGTGGGGACCCGGGGGGAGGGGGCCGCGGGAGGCAGGAGACGGGGGGGGGCGCGGGAGGTAGGAGACCGGCGGGGGGGGGCCCTTGGGCGGCGGGAGATCGGCGGGGGGGGGCGCGGGAGGCAGGGGGGGGGGGAGCGCAGGTGGCGGGAGACTGGCCGGGGGCGGGGGGGGCCGCGGGAGACTGGCGGGGGGGGCCCCGTATGGTCTGCCGTACGGGGCCCCAAAATTCCTGTCACCGGCCCTGCCCCCCCCCCCCCAGCCCTCTTACACCCGCCTCCCCCCCCCCCCCCCGCCCTCTTATCTTGTCGGCCCCCGAACCGCTATTTAATAGTTAATGCGGCCCTCGGGCTGAAAAGTTTGGAGACCCCTGCTGTAGACCATTCAAGAACATTAGGATCAGATCTTTTTTTCCCCCTCTAACAGTTATTCAGCCCCTCCGACACTCAAATGAGGCTACGTGTGTGAGGCCTCAAAAGCTTAAATCAGCTTGAGAGATGCTGTTTTTGTTTTGGTCATATTAGGACATTTGTTTTTAAGGCATTTTCCACAGCTAAGTATCGTTGGCTAGTGGGAAGCCTAAAGTGACTTTCCACTAAACATCTCTACAAAGTTTTTGCATTGATTGCCTAAATTGGGAGGGAGGGGGAACAATTTAGTTAAATCAGCATACCTCCCTACTGTATAGGCAGTTACACTAGTTTAAAGATATTTATTGGTATAGCTACCACTATTAATACCTTTACTAAACCTACCAGTTTAGTTACAGAAACTCTTTATAGGCCTAAAGCCTAATTTCTGAAAAATGACAAGTGATATTTTGGCAGGGGCTCGGTTTTTGGGATACCTTCAAGAAGCCTGAGTTTGAGGGCATCTGCACAGCTATTGTTTGAAATGTAAGGTCCAGGAGACATTTTCCTTGGAGTAGTGAATCGTAGGGATGATGGTCTCTAGATTTACCACATATCACCCACTCTGTTTTAACATACCTTTTTCTTCTGTATTATGGGAGTTGATCCTGCAAATCCTTATTCTCACACTAAGTCCCGTTGAGGTTAAATTAAACATCACCCAAGTGTAAGGATTTTCAATACTGGGTTTATTGTCCGTTTTCTTATTGGCTTCCCTAGTTCTTATGACCTTTGAGGGACAATAGTGCCCCACATTAGATTCAGAATAGGAAATTATTTTCCACTTAGCATGCACCCAATTCTAAAAAGCTGTATGTGTGGTGTTAGGAAAGATAAGTTTAGGAGAGAGGGGGGAATGAGTAGTTTTAGTGATGCCTAGAGTACCTGCTGAGTCAATGTTAACTTTTTATACACACTTCAGACCAAAGACAGACACTTTAGTGTTGCAGTGTATGAAACAACATTTTTTTTCATTCTTTGCATAGTTCCTTTCAGTATGTTACATTTCTGATCTGATAAGTTTCTATAACAGACTAAATCCTGCTCAATACTCACACAAGCCATCACCTTAATTCAGTGACGCTACTTGAAAGAGTAAAGCTGAGGAAGTTTTGTCCTGATGTTGTCTTTAAAATAAAAGTACAATTTATTTTAGTTTCAGTTCTGTAATATCAATTACAAACACGCACACAGGCTGAAGGAAAGAAGGGTTTATTGTTAACCCTGCAGATTTTAACAAAGTTGCAAAACAAATTACATTAGCTTTTCAGAATTTTCTTTATTTTCTGTCAACACTTTTACTACATAGCCAAAGACTATAACTGGACGGTTACATGTATAGTTTCAGCTGTATTATACCCCAAGGTGAAAGTAAGCCCATACAGCATACCAGTAAGAAAGTGGCTGCTGGTACACAGCCGATTGTACAGACAGGGCGGCTTATGAAGGAGCAAAAGGGACAGCTGCCCTTGGGCCCGGTGATATGAAAGGGCCCAGGGCTCTGGCTGGTGGCAGGGTAGCAGCCAGGAGCCCCAGTGGCAATTTAATGGGCCTGGAGCTCCTGGCTGTCACTGGTGTAGTAGCAGTGGCCAGGAGCTCTAGGCCCTTTAATTAGTGCAAGCCAGGCAGTGCTGAAGTCTGGGGAAGTCTGGCTCAGCCCGCCCCTTCCAGGGGCTCAGAGCCCTCCCACCCCCCACTTTGCCAGGACCGAGGCCACCCTACGCACCTGTAAGTCCGTTCAGTTACTTTCACCCCCTGATTATACCTCAGTGGAGATGTATTAGGGAAAGTTTGTCTTGATTCAGGATCTCTGGGAGCTCTGCAGAAGCATCAAAGGGAGACTTGACCCTATATTTTAAAATAGCCCTTATAATCTCCTCATCCATCTATACTCTAACTCTCAACTGTGTCTTCACTGCTCCCATAGCACAAGCTACATTAGAGGGATAATGGTGACCAGAGTGTGTTTCTGGACTAAGACAACACTAGCAGCTCTTTCTTTTTTTTCTGTTTAGCTTTGTAACAGACAGGAGGGACTGTTGTGTGAAATCTGCTATGTCTATTCCTGCTGATTTTTCCCTGTAGATTTTGGAATTTAAAATAATCAGCAAGTTCACTTCAATCAGAAATCAAGACAATGACACTGGGTTTCTCTATTGTGAATTCAATCTTGTGTTTTCCATCATTCACGTTGCCTCTTTTCTTAGTGTTAGATAATCATCTGTGTGAACAAAGTCAACTACTCCTGCAAGTGTTTTCTCACAGTTACTTTTGCATTAGAAACAAAACCTGTAGTCTAAATTCTGCTCCTCTGATTTTAGAAAGAAACCGGAATGTTCTTTTGAACTCCTGCATCCCTGTTTACATGTTGGAGATAGTTGAGAAGAGGAACTAATTTAACATGTCTTAAGTGAGCACTGACAACCAACCATGGGCAAGGAGGAAGAATTATTCTGAATAATCAAAACAAGCCCCTCAGACCTCTCTTTACAATAGCAGAGCTACAGCAACTTACAGACAATGAGGCCTGGCCCTACCCTGGAAGCTGACATTGTAATGCAGCTGAGCCATGCTGAAATCTAGAACGGTAACTTTCCTGACACCAGCAGGAAGTACAGTCCACCCAACTGTTCCTCACCCCACCACCACATAAATAGCAGGATGGCTTGCTTGAACATCGGACATATTTCTGAAACACTTAAAAGAACAAGCCTCTTTAATAATTCCAAATCCCCTCAATTTCTTCCTCAGTCTGAATTATTCATCTCTTTTTTTGTTCTTCATAGGGGCAGAAACAGCTCTATGATGCACTCAGTCTTGATTTTTATCAAATATAGCAAGACGTGTTTTAAGGAAGTCTCTTAATTTCTGCTTTGGGTTATAACCTGCGAGGCCATTTCAAACTCACATGTTGAAGTGGGGTCTTGTTAATTTATATACAAGTTTTCATACATTTATATACTTTACCTTCAGCTACAGTGGCAAATGTGGGCTAGTGATTCACCACTAGTAGCACAAATCAGACTCAAATGTTTTTGCTCATATAAAAATACCAGAAAACCGTATGTTACCACCTCACCATTCCTACTGCTGGTAGAGCCATGTGGGTAATGAATGTCTTCCTCTAGATTAGGCCTTTTGTGGACTTCATGCTAAAATTCTATCATGACTTAGAACTTTTTATCTGTCTTGCACTGTTTGTACAGGAAGTGGGACGTGGTGTAAACCTGCAACTCTTTATCCTGCCACGCAAAATGTAACACAAACATATGGCCACTTTCATGGCTCTTTCGAAGAGGAACTTGGACCTGCCAGTATTATGCTGAAGAAATAATACAATAAAATTAAATTAATCAATGAACATAGAAAGTATAGTTTAGGGATGATAAAAATAATCCAGTAAAACTGTTTTTCTGATGAAAAATTGTGTTTTCAGCCAGATTAAATTTTTCAAAAAATTGACTACTTTCTGTGGGAATTTCAACTTTTGTGAAGAAAAATCCCATCATGTTTGATTTTCATCCAAACCCCCAAATATTTCTGTTCCATAACATCACTATGGTACCTCAAAGAGTTGTAGTTCAGGCACTTCATGTCTCCCTCCCCTCCATGTGGTGGCTTCCCCAGCCAGACTACATCTCTCATGCTGCACATGGGGGCTCAGCAAGAGGGGAGACATGGGAGATGTAGGCTGGTCAGGGACCCTGGCCTACACAAGAGAATAGGAGTATGAGGTACCTGAACTACAATTCCCATGAGGCACCTCCAGAATTTCTGAACTGAATTTATGGGTATAAAGTTTTCAGCCGTCCCCTCCCCCCTCCAATAGTCAAAATCCAACCTGCCCTAGTACATATATGGGGAAAATATTGTAGGCCAGATTCTGCTGCCCCTACTCATGTTGAGCAGTACCTCACTGCAGGAGTAGTCCCCTTGATTTCAGAATTCCTTATTAAAAATATGCAACTGATTTCTTATGGTCTGATCCTCACAATTCTCATTTATAGGAATAGTCTTTGGCATACTTAGGATCAGGGTTTTAGACGGCTGATCTGGGAAGTGGTACAAACATCTAGATAAGAATATTATGCTTATGATATCTGATACAAACATGCGTCTACATTTTTTTTTTCTGGTTGGGAACAAAATTACATGATATATGGCATGTGTCATTTGAGGGAGGGAACTTCTCTTTTCAATCAAAGGGTTTTGAACAGTATTCAGGAAAGCATATTTGGTATATCTTGCAAAGATCAGGGTTTGGACAGCTCTCTAAATAATTTTTTTTAAAGAAACCCTTTACTGCTATTAATATATCAGCCTGTCAGAGACCCCTTTACATGGGACGGTAATTTATTTACAATAAGGCTGCAAACTAATTGAACAAGCATCAACTGATCCTCAGTTTTTAAGCCAAGTAAGAAAACCGCAGATCAACATGATCCAAATGTTCAACAGAAATATTTCGCAGGGGATAAACAAGTTATCATACGGTGCACGGTTCAATTTGTTGTCAGCTCCTGATGAGAGACGCAGTCACTCTTCCTCTTCCCAGCTTGAAAGACGCTAATCATTCAGAGGTGGAGGCCAATCAACATCAACAGACTAAAAGAGAAGGGAGGGTGGGGGTGGAAAGCAAAATCATGAGATCAGGAGAGCTGGTGTCTTACAAAAGACTTGCCACTTTCTGCATATTAACAAAATAACTTTAATACAAAAGGGAAAGACATGGCAAAGCAGCATCGCACAAGAGAAAGATGGAGTGAGCTAGTACACAGTGGCATGGGGTATCTGCGTTTCTCTGGGGGCCAGACTTTTCTGCAGTGTAAGCCAAAAAGCTTTTAACCTTCAGAGTTTGCACTAGGCTTTTCTAAGTGTGACCTAATGCAGTGACATTGGTCTGAGGCTGCAGCCAGCCAGCTCTAAACAGTATTTCAGGCTGAGTAGGTGTTTTCAATGTGATTAATAACTATTCGTATTGCTGATCAATACAGCAGAAACATCCAGGTATTACGGGACTGAGGACCACGTTTGGAACTGTGGGCAGAGTTTAAGTAAAGTCTGATCACTCCTCAAATATCACTCCTCAACGTGTATAGTCCATTCAGAAAATAAGATGGTTGATTTTATGTAGGTCAGATGATTAAGTCATCATTACATCTGGTCAAAATGCACAAATCATATTTGACACATACTTTATTAGCAGCAAGTCTAACAATTAATGGAATCCGGATTGTCTTTCTCCCTGGCCTCTCAGAGGCCCCATTGCCAATTCCATTTGGGTGTAAACTTGTTGCGAGCTCTGCTCCTCAGGCAGCACATCCATCACTAATGAAGCATCAGGCATTTGTCACGTAGGGGTCACAATGATGGCACAGTAAGCACCCTGGCTTCAAGACTGCCTACATTAATCATACCTACTCCTTACCTAATCTACATCTTCATTAAAAAGATTAGGTTCTTGGGCTAGGCTAAAATCCATTATTAGTAAAATGACTAATTATTTCCAAGTCCCCAGACATCTTTCATAGTTGTGTGCAATAATTGCACTGACACCATTCAGCATGAGAGCAATGCTTGTCAGCTGCAGTCTAGCACTAGTTGCTCATGTTTAGCAGTTGTCTTTGTAGGCTCCTTCCCCTCACCCAGTCCCCTTTAGAGGGATACAGTCAGCAAAGATCAAATCCTGAAGCTGGCTGCTTACATTAAAAAAAAGTATTAAACTGCAGCCATTTGTTTAAATATTAAATCCAAGCCTATGCTGTTCTCTACAGTTAAAAAAATGTTAGGAAAGCAGAATCCGCACAGTATCAGTAATTTTTTACAATTATATTTCAGCAATTCCATTTGAAATTTCAGAAACTAAATAACTAATTTTAATCCATCGTTTTCTTAAGTAAATCACTACATTAAAAATATGTATGTAGTCAGATGACAACACTGATTCTAACAGTAGAATTAAGCATTTGTAGCATGTGTGCAGTTCCTCAAACATGTCTGAGTGAAATCCTGGCCACACTGCAGGCAGCAGCCAAATTCCTACCAATTTCAATATGCCAGGAATTCATTTATAATTTAAAAGATTTGTAATCGGGATTCCAAACAGACGCTTCGTGACAGAGGCGTAAGAATTTAGGATTAGATAATTTACGTCATTTTCCATTTTTTTTTCCTTTTTAATGTGAAATTAGTGATCATACCTGGTTTTTAATACTTGCAAAATCTTCCCTCATCCGAAAATCTGGTACAGCCCAGGCTTCCTTCCATATTCTGCCCTATCGATATGTCTAACTCCTGATTTGCGGGGACCAGGAAAATTTAGTCTTTGTGCCCATTTGCCCTCAGGGGTAAAGAGATTATAATATGGATAGGTGTTAATTAGAAACCAAGTTGAGGCTACCAGCAAGTAGTCAGATGTTATCCAGTGTTGTATTTGAATCAGTGGCATTGATATGGAAGGTTACATTTCTCTTATTTCTGATCCAGCCCCACTTCTAAGAAGTTCTGTGAAAGGGAGAGGGTATGGCATACAGAATAGGCAGAACAAAACTCTCTATTGCTAAACTACACTCCACCATGCTCTGAGGAACATTATAAAACCAGAGTTTAAATCTCCGGGTGAGCAGATTCTTGCTCCCATGGTGAGCCCCAAAGATATCAGTGATGGACGTCTATGACATCATCAAAGCCTATGGCTCAATGATGTGTTTAAAATTTTGATGATTATTTTGTATTAGCATCATATTTTGCATTAATGGGAGTAAGGATTGTTAATTAAGCCAAGGCAAGAAAGTTTATACATACAGTTTATGGGCTTGTCTACACAAGGCATAACTCCAGAATAGCTATCCTGATCAACTACATGAGTGGATGCTATTATCTTGCACTAAGACTGCCTTATTCCAAAGGAGCTTAATCCATTTTGCCATAGTTAATTTACTTTAAAATCATACCACACCTTATTCTGGATTATTTTTCATGTGTAGACAAATCCTTACAAATGCAGTTGCTTTGCTGACCTCAAGTTGGGATCTATTACAGGGGTGGCCAAACTTACTGGCCCTCCGAACCACATTTGACAATCTTCAGACGTTTGAGAGCCGGGGTGCATGGGCTGGGGTTCGGGGATTCAGCACCCTGGGAGGAGCCTTCCAGGGCTCGGGGCTGAAACCCTGCTCCTGCTGAGGTCCTGAACCCGGCAGGCTGAATCCCCAAGACGTCCCTCTTCGCTGGGCAGAAGCCAGAAGCAATGTGGAGGGATGGGAGGAGGGGTCATTCCCCCCGCCCCATTTTTGCCAAGTTTTGCTGGCCCCGCTTGTCACACGGTGCTGCCCGACCCTTCCTTGCATAGCAGCTGCTGGAGCCAGCAAGCTGGGAGCTGTGGCCAGCCCTGCAGCTCCCAGGTGTTGCCACTGCCTCCCTATGAAGAGCTAACACTTGGGAGCTGCAGGGAGGGGCCACGGAGGATAAGGGGGGAGAGTACCTGCGGCATGATTCAAGCTGTTGGGGGTCAACCTTTAAATTGTGCCCCCACACTCTCAGCTGGCACCAGTTATTTCTGGTAGAAGCCTCTAACTCCACCACTGTGCCACAGGGCAGTAGCCCTAAGCTCTCCCCCCACACCAATGTGGTAGGTGGAGAATGGGGGTGCAGGAACAGGGGGGGGCTCCGTGAGCCACACTTTAACTGTAAGAGAGACACACGTGGCTCGCAGGCCACAGACTAGCCACTCTGATAATATTATGAACAGTTTACCTCTACATCCAGCTCCAGAATATCCGCAGTTCTCTTAAGTAGGAAGCCAATATTGGGTTTTGTTCTTCCAAAATCTCCGTGTACAAACTCTTTAACGTAACTAGATCTTGCTTAAGGAAAAGTGAGTGTGGGCCTTGCTTGACCAGAGCTGATTCATGTGGAAAGGTGAAAAGGATATGGTGAAAAACACAAAGCAGAAATACCAAAATCTATTTCTCTTCCCGATCTGAGATACAGTGTAAGTGTTTGGAAGATCAGTTGTGGGAGCTGTTGCCATCTTTAGGATTTGGGATCTAGCTCTAAAGTTGAAAGCTACCATATCTCACAATCCATGCTCTTTGTTTTAAACTGGGTGATGACATTTCACCAAAGTCTAACCCCATTACAGTAAATAGCACATACCAATATTCAGTCATTAGACCAGTTTCATTTTAAAACTGTTATGTAACTATTTCTCAGCTAATAAATGCATGAGTCATACTGATAACTTTCCTTAAACAGACTCTTAGAACCCAAGTGTTAGGCAAATATTAAAACATAAAAACAAATACATTTAGCCCAGGATCTAACACACTCGTAAATACAAATTAATTACATAGCTTTTGGACCTCCCCCCCAGACCCTTCATTGCATCTAGGGGCTGGTCTTCACTACAGGGGACAGGGGGTGGGAGGGGGAAATCGACTGCAGATATCTAACTTCAGCTACATGAATCACTTAGCTGAAGTTTGCGTTTCTGCAGCCGACTAACCTGCCATCCTCACGGCGGCAGTCGACTCCAGCTTGTGCCTCCTGGCAAGCTGGAGTTCCGGAGTCGACGGGGGCGCCGTGAGCGATCGATTTCTTGCGTCTTCACCAGACGTGAGAAATCGATTGCTAACAGATCGATCACTACCCACCGATGCGGTGGGTAGTGAAGACCACCCTAGGGAATGAAACACATTTCTCCTGATTCAATGGAAGCTGGAATAGGACTCTTGCTATGTTTATTCACGAAGTGTCTGCAGGCCCATATAAGAACTAGAACCAAGAGTATGGATTAAAAAGTGTTTTTTAGGCAAAACAGATAATTTATTAACTCGTCCATTCAGAACACACAGCATGTTTATAATGCTATTACCCAAATCAATCTGAATAGCACTATTGGCCATGTCTGATCCTTAACTTCAATACTGAGAGGTTTTACTTAAAAAAACCCAACCAACCAAACAAAAAAGCTGAGTGCTTAGGGTATACTACGGCTGTAGAGACAAATGCTGCCCTCAAAACACCACTGAAGACTTCAGTGAAAATAAAGGCAAAAAACCTCAGCAATTGGCATATAACATGCACAGATCTTTCTTCCAATCAATATGCCAAAGGTTTGCAACACTCCGTTTTAAATTACAGATAAATAAAGGGCCTGAAATCTGTATATATCTATACATGTGTTGCTCTCCTCTACCTTGAAAATAATTAGGGGCTTTTTTTGTTATTAGGCAAAACAACGTATGCTCATAAATGCAATTGGTTTGTAACTTGTACAGGTTTCAGCTCAAAGCAAACTTTTTAAAAAAACTTAAAAACCCAAACTGTTGAAAAATCGGGAGTTTATAATGCAAACAGACTACATTAGCACTTGCAAAAAAAAACCAACCCAAAAACAAAAAACCCACTGCCTGTATGACCACCGTAATAATACACTATTTCTAAAGTTTATCATGCAGTAGGTCTAAAGGATACGTCCCTGCCTGAGTTTTCAGATGCAGGCGAAAGTGATGGTCATCTATATACTCAGATCTCATGGTGTGAACGACACGAGATCTTACAGCTAAAGGTCTTCTGTGAAGAACCCGCAGAGGTGTTTTTTGATGAATCTTTAATTCCTGTTGGAGAATGTAAAACAAATAAAGAACTGTCCAACACCGTGCATGCAGAAAATGAACGCGTATATAGCTTTTTCTTTTCATATAAGACAACTTTTTAATAATAAATTCTGGTAGTTGAAGAATCTTCTGAGAAATGTTTCTTCTTTAAGTCTTCCTCCAAGTATATCAAAGAAGAAAGGGGGCGACTATCTTTTAAAGTCTTATGGGAAGGCCCTCATGCGGATACAAGCTAGTGGAACCACAAATGCAGAGGCATAATAACCTTGAAATCTCCATAGTCTCTTGCTGGAATAACTCCAGGATTTACAAACTCAATGAGCGCCTCAGGGCACTCTCAAAAAATTAAAGGCTTTTGTCTAAACTGCATCCAACCCTCCACAAATAAGAATTAGTAAGCAGAGCTGAGACGACCAAAGATTTCATCACATTTCTTTAAAGAGCTTTCCTCTACAAAAAGAGGTATTGATTTGGGAAGCATCTTTTTCTAGTGTGAGAAAAAAAATGTTGAGCACCAATTGTCCTCATGCATTTTAATACTTCAAGTCAAAACCCACACAACTTTTAGAGTAAAGACTAAGTAACAGTAGTCGCCACTTTTGCTACCAGACTCTTAGGACAATACTCCAACACTACAAAACCTGAACATAGAAATGGGCATTCTATCAGCCAGCATATCTCAACAGAGGGCAGGGATAGCTCAGTGGTTTGAACACTGGCTTGCTAAACCCAGGGTTGTGAGTTCAATCCTTGAGGGGGCCAGTTAGGGATATGGGGCAAAAATGAGTTAGGTGATTCAATTGGGAAATTGGTCCCTCTTTGAGCAGGGGGTTGGACTAGATGATCTCCTGAGGTCCTTTCCAACCCTGAAATTCTATGAACACTGTGTCTCACTGACTAACACTTGGGACAGTCCATATTCCACCACTACATTATTTTTACTTCAAATACTTGTGTCAGACCTATCGTTGCATGGTTTTGCACAACCATCTGAACATGGACTTATTTGCTGTGACTGTCCCAAAAGTGACTTTGACTGAGGCTGGACAAAACAAGAAGCTATAGCTGCTAGTTCTGCTTTAACCTCCTCCTCTGTTTCGCTCGTCTACCCTTAGCAATGTTGAGATGGTACAAAGGGCACTAGAGGAAAGAGATTTCCACCCCCAAAAGCACTTTGTGCTGTCTGATAATTGGCATAACATCTGCCTTTGAGTAGGCTAATAATTGGTCATCCTGGGTGAAGGAGAAGCACAGCAACAATGACTGTGTGGTAGGAAAGAGTAGACTTAACAGCATAAGAGGCATGGCAAATGGGAGAGTGGATACAATAAGCCCTAGAATAAAAAGAGAGTGAGGAACCCATGATCAATGAAACACAGTGAGAGAGAAAAGTGAGACACATGCACTACCTACCAAGAGGCAGGTGCTCTATAAAAGCAAGAAAAATACAGATACCTTCATATCATCTAGAAATGCAATATCTTCCTTCTGTATTGCTTTGTCTGTCCATATTAAGGCATTGTAGGTCTTTGTCTTTCCCTCCTCACCTTCTTTCATATGTCCAATTGCCTCTCTAAACAAAAGAAATGAAGCACACCTAAGCATAACTACACAGCTGTATACATGAGGATGTTTACAGAATTCCCAAAGCATCGTTTTGAAATCCCTTGCCAGAGACAGTTAATACTGACCTGGTGACAAGCTGTAAATCTCGAACTTTTATTTTGTCTGAAGAGTTATTAATTTTCTGTGGTGTCAGAAAAGGAATTTGTTAGCAAAGCTGCCGTGTTACAAAAGTGCTTTATGATTTTCATGAAGTGCAAATGATTTACCTGCTGAAGTTCCTTCATTTCCATGGCAGTAAAATGTATTCTATGAGGATTCACAAGCTCAATTGCAAAGGGCCTTCCTGGCAACATGCACAGAGTCATAAAACATAAAAACATGTTGTTCTTAATTAATGTTTGGATTTATGCATTAAGGTCAGAAGGTGTGAAAAATGTGTCTCCTCTTATGCGCACACATATGGGGTTTTCAGAGACATGGCCATCAGATGGAAGGAAAGTAACAAGGGACGTTTTTTGGCTACTAAACCTAAGTATTATCAGTAAGTGCAAATTACTGCTTCCCAGAAGACATCTTGTACAAGTCTGTGCTAATTAAAAAATAAAATAAGAAAAAAGTTAATTAGCTTATTTTCTGTCACCTACAGCAATGCCCAGATGCAATATGACGTTAAATCCAGCTCCCTCAACTAAACATCTGTTGAAATGGCTGCACTTTCTGTGCTCTGGGCCAGTGCTGATCCCAGGATATGCAATGCCTGGAATTATATCACAAATTAGCCAGTGTTTGGTACACCTCATTATTGAATTTTACTCTTTTTGCTACAGTTGTTTCACTGTAGCTGAAAGCTATTGGAAGTATTAGCATAGCAGATTAAAGGAGCTACATCCAGAAAGTGAAATTATCATCTTGAAAGAGCAACAGGCATTTTTCTAACTACAAAATGCAAAAGAAAATTACAGAACAGAAAACAATATATTTATTAACGTGACATCAAATTAGAACATTTATATCAAGCTATGGATTTCTAAATGTTTGTATATGTGCAGCCAAGATTATGGCAAGGTTCTTTTTATGAAATAATGTCAGTCCGTGTCTCTAAATAAACACATCTGTAAAGTTACTGAGAGAATGTTTCAAAGTAGCATTTGTGTCACAAGCTAGTTTTCCATTTACAAACAGCAAAATGTGTCTGAGTAGCTCCAAGACACCATTTTGTTTGGTTTACACCTTTAATAAGGGGACATTCCAACCTTACCACTTCCTAGCGTTCTCACATCCACATCTTCTCTTCCCGAGGATGAAAAATTAAAACCTTTAAAAACAAATATGAAGAGAGAATGAGATTTTACCTTTAGTCTGCACTCTATTTTAACAAAACTGGAGACAGTCACTGTCTCCTCCCTCAAACAGAGACTTCCTACTTCCTCTTCCTGAGTGACGGACATCACAACTCTGAGAAAGTTTGAAAGAGCAATTCAATCCCAAAAGGAATCCCACTCTGCTAATCCCTACTCCTTTCCTTACCCAGATGGAGTTAAATACCTAAAGACTCCAGCCTCTTGTCCCCTCATGCCGGGACTCTTATCCTAAACACACTCATGAGCTTCCCGAGGTTTCAGCAAGATTCCTCACCTCTGTCTGTTAGCCATACACTTGGCCAGAAGGGGAAGGGAACTTCAGGTGTCACCTTCAGGAACAGATTTATTTTTTCTCTCAAGGCATGGTAAGGATTAGATCGGTACTTAACTTCCTACCTCTGACCCTTTCCCTAGTTAACCTGGCCCAGGAGCAGTCACACCTCCATCCCTTCTAGAAAGAACATGGAAAAAATTCACACTCTGGATATGACAGTAGCTTTGTGGAACTATCTCAAGAGACCCCTGGCGGTCACATAAACTAGACATCTCTCTCCCTCGTGTATGGGGTTTCCTCAGCTTCTGCTGGCAGGTGAGTGAGGGACAGAAGCAGTGAGGCCTACCCAGCCATCTCCATCAACCATCGGTGTACTTACTAGTTCTGTCAGGTCACTAACCACATCATCAGCAGAAATGGGAAGGTGATCCCTTGCTTGAGTTCTGCAAGCTACCAGTTGGAGCAGCCCTTCATACCTTTTCTCACCAGTAATGTACAGGCCGGTGTGGACAGCAGCTCTGGGAGTTCTGCGTACTGAAATCAGATGCCTCTCAATACCTGTCCTAATAGTATGCTGTGGTTACTACCTTGGGATTTTCCCAGGGTCCAGTCTGACATAGACAACTGCGGGGGAAAAGGAATTTTGCTAATTTTGAATTAAATTTGTCCTAATGGTCACTAATCTTGAGTCTGGTGGCCAAGAAATGGACAATAAGCACCCCCCCACACACACACACACAAACTCCTATTTAATTGATTAGTGTTTAGAGACAGTTAATCTCTATGCACATCAGAAAGGTAGTGAAACAAGACCAAGAGAAAATCGTCAGGGTAGGTATCCTGGAACACCTCAGACAGAAGCAATTAGTTAACAAGGCTTTCCAGCAGGGAATATGAGCAGCAGTCAACAGGCTGTGAGCCTTGCAGGACCAGGATGTGTTGTCCACAGAGAGCCTGACTGGCAGCGCTTTCAGGGCCCCTGATGGGTCCAGGTACAATAGTTAAGCCTGGAGCAGACACCTAGAATCTGTCTGTGCAACCAGGTGGATCCCCAGACGGCTGCTATGATAGACCCCGCTCCTTCATCTTCCTCCGATTCCTGGCTTCTAACGCCCGGCTCCGACCCTGGGCTCCAGATCAACCCACAAGATCTGACTCCACACACTAGGCTTGACCGCTCACGCCCCAACCATGCCTGGGTGCTAAGCCCCACTCACCACTGGATGAGTATGTTCACACTTACTTCACTTTCACATTGCACTAGCCAAAGGATAAGAAAAAAACCAATATGTTAATAAGCTTTTTAGCATTTCTTAATTGTTAACTAGTGTCTTCTGTAATGAGCATTCATTTATAAATTGTTAAGAAAGAGGTGTAGGAGTTAAAACAGACTACCATACATACTGGATCCACTAGCACTATCAGGCTCAGCTGCAGAACGATTTTAAAAAGGTAATACTACTATGCAAAATAAAGCAAGCATTGAATTATTTAATGATTAGGCATAACATAGACTACGGAAGGACCAGCCTTGGCTTGCAAAAACAGCTGAGAAGGATGAAAGAGTAGTTCTCCCTCCACGTGCATTAAATTTGCCTGTCTACTGAGGCTGGTAACCAACGGGCCAGTTATGGAGTTGTATTCAGGATGTATAAGAAAAATTAACCCAAGTACTGTGAATTAGATATACAACACTGGACACTCACTATCTACTTTAAATGCTGTCATTAGGTGCTCTGAAATCAGCTCTTCCACTGAAGACTCCAGCTTTCGCTCTCCATCTATAATCCACGGAGTTTGTGGTAAATTCCTTGAATATTTGTTGTACCTTCCTGTCAATAAAACAAGTATGTTACCATTAATTCATCTAACACAGCGGTTCTCAATCCCCACGGCTGGTGGGCTGCTTGTGGCCCAATCAGCACACAGCAGGAAGGCTCAGGAGGAAATTTAAAATGTTATATTCAGTGCAGGGTTTGGATGATGAATGTTAAGTAAAGTGGGATCCAAAACTGAAAAAGGTGGGTAAAAGGAAATATCAGATAACGTCGCATTCACTGAATGCCCTGTGTTAAAAATCGAATATGATTATGTAATTAAAGGTTGTATGATAATACACCTGCTCCGGGGGGCCAAATTAAGGCTGCACAGCAAGCTTAATTCTGGAATTTTTGAGTACTTGACTTTGTCACCTTATTGTTCTTTTTAACATAGTTTGTTGGATGTAATTAGTGTATTTATTACTGCATCATATCACATTTCTCTTCTTTTTTCTTTTTTTAAAAATGAAATTCAATGCAAAAAAAATGCTAATGCATTGTTACAGCTGATATTTTACATCTTATGCATAGGAAATTCAAATGTAGGGATTCTCCAGCAACTGTAACTCAGCAAGATTGCACACCTACATTAAATCATCAAAATTAACACCATGTACTAAATACTACACAGGCACAAGGGATCTTGAATTACAGTTGCTATGGATATCACAATTTTGAATTTCTGATTTCTGTGCATAACTAAACTAGAGATAGGAAAACACTACATCAGAGCTGTTCTCTTCATTCTGATAGCTAATATGTGCCAGAGATGTCACAGTTAGAGCTGGTTAGAACATCATTTCATTAAAGCCAAAATGTTTCAGGGAGACTATGATTGATTCGGTCACAGAGACACCCTTGGGACTGTCACCTGATGTGCTGGAATTTCAAGTAATAACAGACAGAACAAAGTAAGTTACCAAACAAAATAAAACAAAACACGCAAGTCTAAGTCTACTACCTTTAAGGAACTGAATAAAGGTAAATCTCACCCTCAGAGATGTTCTAATAAGTTTCTTTCACAGACTAGACTCCTTCCTAGTCTGGGCCCAATCCTTTCCCCTGGTACAGTCCTTGTTAGTTCAGCTCAGGTGGTAACTAGGGGATTTCTCATGACTGGCAACCTCTTTGTCCTGCTCCACCCCCTTTTATAGTTTTGGCACAAGGTGGGAATCCTTTGTCTCTCTGGGTCCCCACCCCTTCTTCTAAATGGAAAAACACCAAGTTTAAGATGGATTCCAGTATCAGCTGACATGGCCACATGTCCTGGGAGACCCCAAGGTTCCACTCTTCCTGGCCTGACTCACATGAACACAGGAAGGCTTACAAGTAAACAGAGCCATTTACAATCAATTGTCTGGTCAATGGGATCCATCAAGATTACAAACCATCACTAATGGGCCACACTTGGCATAATTACGATAGGACTTCAGAGTAATACTTCATATTCCTAGCTTCAGATACAAGAATGATACATTCATACAAATAGGATGAACACACTCAATAGATTATAAGCTTTGTAATGATACCTTACAAGAGACCTTTTGCAGAACGCATATTCCAGTTACATTATGTTCACACTCTAAGCATATTTCCTTAACATATGGAGTGCAACGTCACAGAGGCATATCTGGGAGGATCGAGGGAAGGAGAGAGAGAGGTGTAGAGCCTGACGATTAGGTCAACAGAAACTCAAGCCTGGTCTACACTAGAGAATTATGTCAGTTAAACTTCAATGGTCAGAAGTGTGAAAAATCCACCTTCCTGAGCAGCATAGTTACAATTATCCTAACTCCCTGTAGCAGGGTGGCTACCTGCTCTCAGCCAGAAAGGGGTAAAGCCAGCCCTGGGAGAGGGCTGGGGCTGCAAGTTCAAAGCCCAGGCTGATTAGAAAGCAGGCTCAGATGGGTGGCTATGTCCAAAACAGATGAGCAGGCCCTTATAGAAGGGCTGAGAAGCAGGGGCCTGGGCTGGGAGACAGTCTCCTCTAGCTGTGGAGGAAGACCTGTCTGGCTGCTGGGGAGCTTGACAGGGTACCTAGAATGGAGCAGGGCTGGGGGAAGGCCAGTGGAGCTAGGGAGCTCCAGCCTGGAAACCCCCCAGGCTGCAAGGCCTAGGAGACAGCCAAAAAGGAGTACTTGGGTTGCAGGGACAGCCCACGGGTAGGCAGAGGCAGCAGGCCAAACCTCTCTTGCCTGTGATGACTGGCTTATATAGGCTGTAGTCAGCCCCAGTGAAAGAGGGCTAGATGGTGACTGGCAGTAGCCCACAGGCTGAGGCAAGGTGGAGATAGTGGGTGGGGGTTCCCCAGGGAGGGAAGACCCAGCGAGACTGTGGGGGTACCTGCAGAGGTGAAGCACTCCAGGGAAGAGTGCACCGGGGTCTGGGAGGAACATGGGGCCCGTGGCAAGCAGGACATCGGCCTGCAGAGGGCATTCCGGAGGCTGGAAAGCTAATTCCCTGGACATACCAGCAGGAGGCGCCGCAGGGGTAAGTTACCGTGACAGTCCCCCAGTAAACAATGTTTGGTCAACAGAAGAATTCTTCCATTGACCAATTTACCACCTCTCGGGGAGATGGAGGATTAACTACATCACTGGGAGAATCCCTTCTGGCACAAAAGGTAGTGTCCACACAGAAGTGCTGTATTGGTGCAGTTCGTACAGTTATAAGTGAGACAAGTCCCCATGTTCAAATCCCTGTGCCTCATTCAGAGTGATTTGGGATGAAAAACTTTGCCCTGAATCAGGAAGAGCAGGGACTTGAACCTGGGTCTCTCACATCCCAATACTCTAAACCAGGGGTCTCCAAACTTTATGAGACAAGGGCCATATTCGATTTTTGAAGGGGCTTCGTGGGCCGAAGTGACTGTGTGCTCATCAGCTCTGTGACCCTGGAAGGAATGCAGTGACGTCATGAAGTTCTGACATCATGAAGTTCCGCCGCTGCTCTGGGGTTTCCGCTGCTGGCCCCTTGCCAGCCAGTATCCCACGCCAGACCCACTCAGGGCCCACTGCTGGCTTGGGTGGCAGCGGGCTGAAACATACATTTCAACACAATTCCATTTTCATGAAAACATTCGCAAGGTTTTAGTTTTGTTCCAGTGGAACAAGGCTAAATTTAGAAACCTCAAAAGCTGCCATAAAACAGAATTGTCTTCCTCTTATCGCACGTTAATACAACACCTCCCACAGAACATAAGGACAGCTTCACTCAAGGAACAATCCTGAACTGGCTGGGAGATGGAACTGGGTTATCTAAAAGGTCTTTTCCATCTCTCACCTCAATGAGAAATAAGAGTGTGTGTCATGGCAATAACTGATTTATGTAGAATTGCAGGGTGCAAAAACCCTATTTTAGCATAAAGTTAGAAAGACCCCTTCAAACTGAAATCTAGTTTATTAAAAACATAAGAGTTTGAAGCAGTTACAGGTACAACACCTTCCTCTCACCCCCCTGGGCAGCTTTTATGATTTTACTATCACATTTTCCTGTTTTTAAAAGTGTTTCTCCCTCACCCCCTTGCTCTGTGAAAAAACCCACACAAACAAATGAGGAAACTGACTAATACTGCTTCTGTGGGGCAAACAGTGAAATGAATATGCACAAAGCATTGTCAAATGCACAAAGTGATCAACATGTTGAGAGAGAAATATACGAGATCTCTCTCCATTTTAATAAACTTAGATGTTACTTGTAACAATAGTAGGCTAAAACCAAGCCAGAAAGACAGGATTTTCAATGTGTCAGTTTCCTCTTAATATTGCCTTTTTTTTTCTTTTTTTTTTAAACTAAGAGTTAGGAAATGCAAAAGTGAAGGTACTGAAAACATTAGCAACTCTAATACACTCCACTCACTGGGTCAGATTCTGATTGCTGTAAAACAAGAGTAATACCACTACAGTCAGTAGACTTTTGCTCTACTCTGGATTTACATTAGCCTAAACTAAGAACAGAATCCTGCACATTGTATATTACTGGATTAATATCTATATATATAAAAGTCAAATGGTGTATGCGTGTGTGTATGTGTGTATGTACGTTCACTTACTCCTTCCACACCGTTTGAGCTAGAGACTTGAAATTTGGTACAGTTATAGGCTTTAGGGTCCTAATCAGGGTAAGAGTCGAAAATTTTTCAAATCTCACCTCTGACGCCCCCCAGGGGTGAAATTATTTAAAGGCCAATCACATCAGCTGAGCAGCAGGTTAACACCTGCTGTTCTCTGTGACATAGTTATGATGTAATAACACCCCCCTCCAACGGACCCCGCACTCACTTAGCTCTCTGCCCCCACCCTCCCTCCAACGGCCCGCCCACTCGCTCATCTCTCTCCCCCCTCAGGTAAGAATTGCAATTTTTTAAAATCTCGCCCCCCTCCTCCCCTCCAACGGCCCCCGCACTCGCTCAGCTCTCTCCCCTCCTCCCCACTCCAACGGCCCCCCACTCGCTCAGCTCTCTCCTCCCTCCCCCTCCAATGGCCCCCGCACTCACTCAGCTCTCTCCCCCCTCAAGAATCGAAATTTTTTAAAATCTCCTCCCCTCCCCCCAACGGCCCCCCCACTCGCTCAGCTCTCTCCCCCCTCAGATAAGAATCGAAAAATTTTAAAATCTCCCTCCCCTCTAACGGCCCCCCCACTCGCTCAGCTTTCTCCCCCCTCCCCCCTCCAACGGACCCCGCACTTGCTCAGCTTTCTCCCCCCTCCAACGAACCCCGCAGTCGCACAGCTCTCTCCCCCCTCCAACGGCCCCTGCATTCGCTCAGCTCTCTCCCCCCTCCCACGGCCCCCCCACTCGCTCAGCTCTCTCCCCCCTCCCTCCTCCAACGGCCCCCGCACTCGCTCAGCTTTCTCCCCTCTCCCCCCTCCCCCTCCCTCCAACAGCCCCCGCACTCGCTCAGCTCTCTCCCCCCACTCGCTCAGCTCTCTCCCCCCTCCCACGGCCCCCCCACTCGCTCAGCTCTCTCCCCCCTCCCCCCCTCCAATGGACCCCACACTCGCTCAGCTCTCTCCTCCCTCCCCCCCTCCAACAGACCCGAGCAACGCCGGGTATTTTTGCTAGTAAGTTATAAAAACAATATCAGATCACCTGAAGAACACCAAGCTCCTCTCTCCTCCATGTCATAGTTCAGGGCAATTGCCCCTGTACTTCCCCTCACAGGTCCAGCAAAGAAACCCACTCTCAGGTTTTCAGCTGCCCAGCTGTAGCCTTTCTTGGGTGGAGACCCATGTCAGGTCTCAATCCTTTCTGACTATGATATTTCCAGGCTGTACAGGTCCCTGCCTTCACTGTGTTATCCACAGCAGAGACGGGCTGCCCAAGCAGAATTTGCTTGTTTTCTCTTCAGAGATGGTTAACAGATGTAACTGCTACAATTATACGGTACCACACAGGTTTCTATTGAAGACTATTATTCTTAAGGTAAAAGCACTACAGAATAAACATATTAAAAACAATAAAAGAACCTACATGTATGCTAATAAGCTTACAAGGAACACTCCAATCCCAACATTGATCCTGCCAGGAGCAGCCCTTCAAATCCCCATCCAAGGGGATTCCTTGCGGTTATAAATTGATCATAGCTTCAACTCAGACTAAGCATCCAGTGCTATGGGGCCTCATTAGACCCAGTCTTTCCAAGCCTAACCTAAGGATTGGGGCCCTTCATATACCAGAGTCTCCTGTCCACTTGCTGGATCAGGAAGAAGGCCCTGAGCCAGTTTAAAACCAAACTATTTATCCCAAAATCCTTTGTTTGTCTCTTAGTCCCTGGAGAATCCAGTTTGAACTAGCATATGCATACCTCTCCTGGGGGGTGGCTTCAAAGGGATGATAATGGAGGAACTACATTAGCAACCCTCGTTTATTAAAAAAAAAAAAAAAAAAAAGGTATATGTAATTCCACAACACATACACATTTGTATTTATAATACAATGACCCCCCCCCCCCCAAGGTATTAAATCTAATTCAATAAGTTTTAACTTCATTCAATAAAGTTTATACAGGATTTTGCAGGAAACTCACATTCCACGCATATGAATTTTCTCAAAGGCCCACCTAAGCAGCCGCCAGTGAAAATAGATGTATGTGTTTTGCAGTATGCTTTGATGGCCAACAGACGTGGGGTATTTTGGTCCCATTAAAATAAATATTCACAGCCCAATTAGTAAATTAAAATATTACATATATGCAGTCTGGAAGAGCTAGCTGGCTATGGAATGTTAACTTTTCCATTTTAATATTTTATTTTATATCCTTTTTTCCCCTTTAAATGTTCAAACTACAATACTTTTAGCTCTGTATTCCGATAATCATTATAATGCAATCTCATGCTTCAAGGCTTCAACCAGTCACCTATGGGGCTCAGGAAGGAAGGGGCGTACGGATCACCTGCTAGAACCACCTGGATATCTCTCACCTAATTGATTCCCTGCATTGCAGGGGCCTCAGGCATTGGCGGCACCTCAAACTCTCCAGTTCTCTGTCTTTAGTCTCCTGAGGACTAAAATGCTTTCGTTTAACTTAAGTCATTGGATTCAACATGGGGGTATCTGAGTGATATGAAGAAGTCAGACTAGATCAGTGGTTTTCAAACTGTGAGTCGCGACCCAGTATTAGGTTCTGGTCAGCACCACGGACCAGGCCATTAAAAGTCCTGTCGGCGATGCTTCCCGGCTAAGACAGGCTAGTTCCTACCTGTTCTGACAACGCGCTGCACACCAGAAGAGGCCAGCATGAGATCTGGCTCCTTGGTGGGAGGGTAAGAGGGGGGAGGGGCACAGGGCTCTGTATGCTGCCCCTGCCAGGAGCACCAGCTCCACATTGCCAATGGGAGCTGGGAGGGGTGATGCCTACGGGCGAGAGCTTAGGAGCTGGACCTGCTGCTGGCCGCTTCCGGAGCGCAGCACAGTCCGTGGTGCCAGGACAGGCAGGAAGCCTTAACACCCCCGCTGCGCTGTTGACCAGGAGCTGCCCAAGATAATCCCATGCCCCAATACCCTGACCCAGCCCTGCACCTCAAACCCCTTATCCCCACCCCCACCCAAAGCCTGCATCCCCAGCCCAGAGTTCTGACCCCCTCCCACACCCCAACCTCCTGTCCGGGCCCTGAGTCCCCCCCCCCCCAAACTCAGAGCTTCCTCCTGCACCCCAAGCCCCTCATCCCCAGCCCCACCCCAGAGCCTGCACTCCCAGCCCAGAGCCCTGACCCCCTCCTGCACCTCAACCCCCTACCCCAGCCCAGAGCCCCCTCCCATACCCAGAACCCCTCATCCCCAGCTCAATTGGGTTGTGGGCATCAACAATTTTCTTCAACTGGGTCACCAGAAAAAAAGTTTTAAAACCACTGGACTAGATGATCTAATGGTCTCTTCTGGCCTTAAGCGCTGTGAAATGAAAGGCAAGTTACAAGTCATCTCTTTTCCTCTCTAGAGAAATTCATCAGAACTTCACTCTTGCATATCTATTTTCTTTTCCACTGTGCTTAATAACAAGAGTGATAATAAATAGCAGGAACCCATTTGGTTACATAGCAGGTACTGTACAGCATATTTTAAAGAAAATAATAGCAAGAGAAATATTTTACCAGCCACAAAAATTGCACCATTAGTACACTGAATTTCCAGAGCAGCACAGACATTCTTTGGTGAACTTGGGGGACATGGAAAGTGCCTGAATTAAAAAAAGAAAGATTCAAAAGACAAGCAATTTCAAAACATGATACTGAATCATTGTAGCAAAAATTAATCCATGCAGTTGTTTCCATGTAAACAAAGCACGACTATAATATAACCTCCCTATTCATATTAAAAACTGTGAGACCTCTTACAAATCTTTACATGAACATGAAACACATTGAGCATAATATATTGCAAAATCACTGAACTGTTGGTCCTTCATCAGTTGAGACTAAGCCAATCATAACACGTTTTCCAATCTTCTGCATTGCAAAATGTACTTTGTTAATTTATTTTGTCAACTGATATTGTAATTTTATATATACTTCAAAGTATACTAGCAAAAAGAATTGTAGTACGCTCTATAGAAATAAAGAAATTCTTAATACTGTAAGGAACCTAGCTACATCATCTGCTATTTAATCTTTGCTGGGAGGTGGGGAAAAGACCAATAATTTATGTGTAGTTCAGCAAAGTGCATATTAGAAGTTTCTGCTACTATGTTGTCACCTCATCATTTTATTGTGAGTCTCAAAATTTGGTATTTTTCTTAAAGTCCCTGCTCCCAGAGTCAAGGAATTATGTGAGAATCTTGGCATCATTTTTAAAATAAGTAATCTTCATCATTTCAGATAAAAGCTTGAAAGTACAAACTCTCAAGCTTAAAAGCCAGAAGGCAAATAAAAAAAGCTAAAATGTATTTTTTAAAATCTCTTAATTTTTTGGGACCTGACTCATGATTTTTGAATAGCCGGGGCTGGCAATATTGCTACTATAATATATTTTCAGTTTTAAGCATTCCAGGCACAGAACACATAGTAATTTACTGCTGGTACAACAGGGGAACAGCGATGGAACTGTGGTAGTTTGACTATGCAGTGATAATCTAAAATTGTGCCCTTCTGGTACAACCTAGCCCTAAATTTGCCAATCATAAAATAATCTGGAGGAAGGGGAAACTGTTTTCAGCATGTTCACTTTTCAACTCTTTGTGATCTAACTGAAGCATTGTGAGAGTATTTCTTAAAAGAGAACGATGACACATTCCAATGTCATCGAAAGACATGCAAATACAACATTTCCTGACCAATACATACATATGATAACATATATCAGTACGTAGATTTTTAACAATTAACGATGTTTGTGCATTTCCCTCTAACATTTTCCTCCCCATCTGAATTCTGTACAGAAGCAGCCCAATACCAAGAAAAACACAATTTCAATGTATACTTACTTACGGAAATCCTCTTCTTTTATCTTGTCCAAAGCCTTTATAATTGCCATTCTTGTGAAAACAGACTGCACAGTGAAATGAAAAATAAAATATCTGAGTCAAGGAAATATGAGAGGCTGAAGAAAGGATGTGGGTAGGGTAATAACATCATTTTGCCTAATGAGAAAACAAAGAACACAAATACTCTTACCAATATAGTTTAAGTATCCTATTTTCCTATGCCTGAAAGCCTTACTAATCATGGTCTTTGCTCTTTAACAATACACACTGGTCAGTATGTCTCTGATCTTGCCAATACTTATGCAGATGAATAACTTGACTTGCATACGTAAAGCTTCTCAACATTGGCATCCGCAGGATTGAGGCCTAAACATTTTTAAAGTGTATGTGTAAGTAAGCATTGAAAACTCATAATAAAATCAATGGGACTTAGGCTCTATTCTTTTACCCCATCTCTTTGATTCTAGAAGATATTCAAAACATATAATTATTTGTTCTATCTCATTCTATGGTTTATATCCAACTTCCTATAAATTGAAATGCTGGAGTTTGGGAAAGGTAGCGTGAAAAATATCATTACAAAATACATTCCCTTCCACAAATCGTTTCACAACAAAACATAACTTTTCCCCAAAAATATTTAATGTTTGCTGTTTTTATAAATCTGGGATGGGATTTTCAAAAGTGTCTAAGTGACTAGGAGCACAAGTCTCATGACTTTCAATGGGACTTGTGATCTTAAGTCATTAGATGCTTTTGAAAAATCCCATCCCAGATTCTTCAAAGGTTTGGAGACACATAATTGCTAGTTTGGTCCCTCCATAAGTGAAGGAGCTGCCGGACATATCTCTAAAAACTTTCTTCATCATAGATTATATGAAAAAATATGTAAAAGCAAGAAAAAAGGTTAGTAGGACTGGAGGGGTCAGGCCAAGATTTTCAAAAGTAGGAGACTAAAATTAGACTTGCAAGGCCATATTTAGGTGCCTACATTAATGAGGTCATTTTCAAAAGGCACCCCCAGGTCCCATTTATCTCACTAGGAGCTTTTGGGTGTTCAACACTTCTGTAAATAAGGCTACAAATTTAGGCACCTCTATATGGGCTCTGGAATATATTTTTAGACTCCAACTTTTGAAAATCTTGGCCTCAACATACACTAACAAATGTTATAGATCATTATGTACTATTGACAATAGGTAGTAGAAAGTGCTGTTATGTATGGAAGACTAAATATGACTGAGCTAACGTATGTCTCAGATTTTCTATGGAGGAAAGGACTTTTGAGAGAGAAACTAAACCCTTATGAAACAATTACAATCTTTTGCTAAGGAAAAATATACATAACTTGCCATGTAAGTACATGACTAGGACACATTCCTCAGTTTAATTTCTTTGAAAACAGAACTCCACTTGGATTTGCCACCAACAAAGTGATATTCCTGGGTGCCTGCTGTGAGCAGCCTCAGATGTGCACAACACAAGACAAGGTAGGTGACTTGTTAGCCATGCACATGTACCTACTGGGGATTTGTGTGCACACATCTGGTAGTGAGGAAAGATATCCAGCAGGTAGGGTGCTAGCCTGGATTCAAGTCTCTGCTTTGCCAAAGGCTTCGTGTGATCTTGGATAAGTCAGTTTGGGCAGGTCTACACTACCCGCCGGATCACTGGGTAGTGATTGATCTCTCAGGGGTCGATTTATCACGTCTAGTCTAGGTGCAATAAATCGATCCCCAAGTGCTCTCCCCGTCGGCTCTGGAACTCCACCACCGCAAGAGGTGGAAGCAGAGTCGACCGGGGAGTGGCAGCGGTCGACTCGCCACCGTGAAGATGCCACGGTAAGTCAACCTAAGATACGTCAACTTCAGCTACGCTATTCCCGTACCTTAAGTTGCATATCTTACGTCGATTTCCCCCTGTGAAGACCTGGGCTTAGTCTCTCTATGACCTTGTATACACTGGTGGTGACGCCTAAGACATGGGTAGCTACCTGCTGCAATGAAAAGCTGGCTGTGTTCACACTGCAGTATGTGGCTACATGTGGCAGTGAAAGGGGGGAGGCAGTGCAGAAAAACTCCCGAAGCAGGAAGCTGCTGAAACCTTTCCATACTGCCTTCTCTCTGACAGAGTCTTTTCCCACTGCTGGAATCTTTCACTGTGGTTGGAAAGGCTCTGGGAGCAGGGATGCAGTGGGAGATGTGAGAGGCACTGCGGAGAACCATGTAGGGTACACAGCCTAAGGTTCTTGTGCGTCCTTACTCAACTAAGCCATGCCTCTCTGTCTGCACTGCTATTTATACCTGTGCAGGGGGCTATGCAGTGTATGTACTCTACACACCATGGTCACTATAGATATAGCCTACATCTCAGTTCTATGTGTGTGAAGTGAGGATAACAACACTCCTCTACTTCACAGAGGTGCTGTGAGGATAAACGCATTAAAGCTTGTGAGGCACTCACATAGTAGGATGATAGAGGCCATATAAGTATCTTAGATATATATATGTACTTAACAGACATCTTAATATAGTCTGTAAAAATGTACAGAGTAATGTTAATAGTTTCATGTGGAGCACAGTGTTACGCAGAGTGATGCTCATTCCTGCATCTCCTAAATCATGTGTGGCTACTTTACATCTTTGGCACTGAAAGGCAAGTCCTGCTCCCTGCAGGTACAGAGCTGTGAAAACAAAGTGGAACCTGTGTGCTTCATTGCATGGCAGGGGGAGAAGAGGAGGAGGCTATGACAGAGTCTCCCTTCCCTGTGTTTCATGGGTGCTCCTTTCATGCCACTACAGGGATGAGTCTAAAATTGGGCTGAAGAAAGACGAATTCAGTGGTGACGCCCTCAGTTGGTTGGTGTACAACAGGTGTGGGTACACAGTCCTGGTGGTCCCATAGTAAACAGGAAGCAGCTCTGCCATCAAGTACAAAGCACATTTAACTTGGGCTGTATCCCAAAGAGAGCAATATGCCATGTATATGCAAGACTTCAACTCATGGTTGGGCAGCCCACCACTGTGATACAGACAACTCGAGCATAAGGAGTTGGGACAAGTCAACAATGCTAAATACCACAAAACTATTTACTGAACATTTGTGGCATAAGGAGATAAAATCAACCTTCTTCATGAAGAAAGTGACATTTCATCAGAGGATTTCATTAGCGGGGGTAAAGTAATTGTGTATCTCATCTCTGTGTGAGCCAGGAAGGCGTTAAATGCCTTCTCTGGGCATTAAGGGAAAAGCTAGTCCTTAGAGACTTCCTGAGCTGCCAGATCTGAAGAAAAGAGGTGGCAGCTGTGGCTTGTTAAGCTGCTGGGAGGCAGATTTGAGAGCTGTGCTCTCTAAGGGAGCAGAGGCACTGCTGTTTAGTCTTCTCATAAAACAGAGGGCTCCTGAACTAGACCTCCATTAGGGGAGAAAGGAAAATCTGAAGAAATATTTGCCTGCCTGGTACTGAGGACTATACCAATTCTCAGAGACAGTCATGATGGTAAGATCTCTTCTCGTTTCTTTCACCAATTGGACCGTTCTGCATATGTTTTGTTTCATTTGGAATGGTGGCCAAGGGCAAATGCTCTAGGATGATTTGATTTTTTTCCCCTTTTGCTAAGACTAGATTCTTTCTCTTTCTTTTTTTAAAGTCTTATTTCAGCGTATTTAATAATTTATATCCCCCCATGGACAGTAGGTAGTGGTCCTGCTATACTGATATTTTTAGTGTATCCAAACCAAATTTCTATACGTATTGGGAATGTTTTTGAAATGATAGCTCTCTTGCTAAAGGTCTGGGAACAGAGTCCTGAGCCATCCTAAACAGAAGAAATGTTGAGAGTTGAGTGAATAAAAGGAGACATATGAAACAAGTGGAGAATCTTTTAGAGAGGGGGCAAAGAAAACTAGGCATTAAAGTAATGATTGAATTTCAAGAAACCTTACTTTATTTTAACCATTGACATGAGAATTCTGATCCCAGAAGAATGGTGCTAGTGACAGATATGGGATTCTTACCTGTTTATTCTTTGCTGGCTTGAAACAGTCTGGACATACTGTGGCTCTAAATAGAAATAGAAAATTAATTGATATAATCACTTAAATAAAAGACACGTATCAAAATGAAAATACCCAGGTACCAGATATTAATTTTGAGCAGCAATGTCCTACACTTTGTGTGTTTATCACTCTCAAGTCTGGGATGGAGTTAAGATTTTTCAGTCTTAAACTGATGCCAGAAGGTGCCAGTCTATTTGACCTACATAAACTAAAATCCTCTGATTATCCACAGAACATGTACAATCTAGGTACTGGCTGTGCAAACCTTTCCCATTTTGACTCCCACCCATGTCCCTCAGTTTTGAGCTGGAATAAGGAGGTGGGTGGGAAGATCAGTCTCCTTTGACCTTTCTTCTGAGACTGTCAACAAAAATGACTGACAATATTGTGCACTTTTGCAAGGTGCACTGACTTCCCTAGCTCTCTATTGATTCTTTTCCTGTTCCTAACCCATGCATCATGGCTTAAAATGCAACACCCTGGCTAGCAGTGTCCCAACAAACCTCTGAATGTTATTACTGAACAGGAAAAATCAGGCTCATGAGAAAAGGTATCATCAGGTCAGCCGGATCTTTGAAATTCTTTCTATCATTCCTAAAAGGAAACTGTTTATTTTCTGTTTCACAAAAGTGAAGTTTCTGATCAGTAAAACATTTAACACAAGAGGCTTTTCTAAGTACTGGATGTTTACAAATTAGTGGATTGCTATGTATGCAGTTAGACAACAATTTCTTTTGTCCATGCCACGTGTATTTTTATTCTCTCCTCCTGCTGCTCTTCAGGTTATGACAGCAGCACCTCTAAGACTGCTTCAGGGTAAAACTAAACGGGTTGTAACAGCAGACCCCTTGTGACTTTCTACGCAGGCTATTTGTGGGAGAAAACAGAGTACATTGACTTCCTTTTTCCAGAATTTAAATAATCATTCTTATTTCAATCTAGTTTCCAAGTATAAGTTAACAAAAACAAGTTAAATGTTCCACTTCAAACCACAGAGTGCTACACATAAAACAGATCACTCTCTCACACACCTTCTGCAGGTGTTAGCAGAGGAGCAGTTTGAGAGGCGACCGAAGAGACAGTGGTGGCTGCTTCTGAAACACTTTTCAAAAGGGCGTTCCAATCTGACGGCTCAAAAAAACCACCACCATTTTTTACCATGTTCTCTATTATTGAAACTGACACAAAGAGCCTGTTTAGGGGAATCAGCGGTCATGAAGCCAAAGACCAATGGGCCTGGAAGGGTCTCTCCAGGCTCAAACAAGAACCTACTTTCTTACCACACCAAAAAATCCACTATCAGTTTTCAAGCCCTGATAATTAAGGTCTCAAATTTTACCATAGTCATCACCTTGATGGATCCATCAGTCCTCACAGAGAGGGCGCCAATCACAACACGCCATCCATGTTGTTTGAGCCAGTCCTCTAGCTAACCGCTGGCTGGGCTGTCAGTAGCACCGGACACCTGCGAGGCACAGCACACAGCAGCCCAGAACCCCTGAGCGAGCCACCAGCCTCAGCCTCTCAAGCAGCTGGGATTACAGGCACACGTCACGGTGCTGGACTCACCATAGTCATATTAGAAGTAATCTAAAATGCGCTAAACTGTGTACACAGCCTTCCCTAGACACAGCCCTCTGGAGGATTATCACTTGAAAGAGTTCTCTGGGTTATTGGCCACAGTGCATAATATAATATATTACCTAAAAGTCTCACCATAGCTCTCCAATCTGGCTGCACTGAGAAAGCAAGTGAAGGGATCTCCTTCCTGAATTCAAGCCCCTCATGCTGCTAACTTGTCCTGTTTATAAACATTTTCAAAATGTGTCCAACAGAAAGGGAGTAAGTAAGGGGAGGGGCAGAGAGCAAGGGAAGGGAACAAGAAAGACGGGGGAGGGAGAGGTAGAACAGAGAAGTGGGGTGGAATGAGGACAGAGATACAAGGGGGGGGGGGGAGAAGGAGCAAGCAGGAAGACCTTTTTCTCAGAACATGCTCCCTCCTGTTGTTGAGGGATCTGACTAGATCAGGGGTCTCCAAACTACGGCCCAAGGGCCGGATCCGGCCTGCGACTTCGATTTGTCCAGCCCTCCAACCTGATTTAGAATTTAATGCAACACTGATACAGTAGTGTTTTTTACAATTTGCATATATATTTTTTTTCCAGTTGCTTTGGCCCGCGAAGCCCCTTCAAAAATCTAATATGGCCCTCGTCTCATAAAGTTTGGAGACACCGGGACTAGATGGTAGCTAGATTTCCACAAATGCTGGATTTCTTTGCCAGTGGGAAAAGGATTTCTGTGGCAGCCGCTCTGCAGAGCAAGACCAAAAGTGATTATGTAGAACTTTGTGAGGGTTTTTTTTCAAGTCTTTTCTTTAAGTAGAACTAACTCACTTCTGATCCTTCCTTCCATACCCAAATCCCTGAAATAAGCTGAAAACCTCAGTATTATATAAATTGAGGGTTTTTTTACATATGCTCACAGGTTATCAAAAGTACTTCACACACCATGTAAAGTCATCGTTTATTCTAATAGAACAGTATAAATGGGCCTAAATCACATGCCTGACCCGACTTCGTATTTCTGCAATGGACCAAATCAAAATTCTAGATCCACACTCCCTGACATTAAGATTGACAATCCAGATCCAAACATTCCCAAACTTTAGGCTGTTTGGATTTGGGGTGCAGATTTGGCCCCTTAGAGACACCATAGATTTAAGCTGCAAAGAGGAACCTGGATTTGGAGTATGGATTCAGGTTCAACTCTAGATCACAAATACTGGAGACATTGCATTTGCTATAGACAAACTCTAACAATGTTGCACAATATTAAGATAAAGATCTTGTTGGTATTGCAACTTACAGGAAATGGCAATCCTCATCAGTTTCCGGGTGAGCAAAGACCACACTCACTTCGAACAAACTCTAAGACAAAAAAGAACGGTAACAATTTCTTTTTATGAAGTGTTAACAATTTATTAACCAAGTATATAACAAACGGTTCAAGGATTCTTATTGATGTATTACAGAAAAACAGAAAAGGAGGAGAAGAGGAAGATAGAATTGCAGCATAAATGGGAAACTTTTAAATGGGTCACCGAGAAGCCATTTCAGAAATATATCATAAGACTTCTATGGCACTCAACTATCTCAAATCACTTTACAGCCTAATGTGACTTAAGTCACATAATGAGTATTACACCCATTTTGCACATGGGGGAATTAGCAGAGAGAGAGAGAATAACAGCCCAAAGCCTATTAGGCTTGGAAGGATTAGATCTTTATTGGTAAATGTCAGTAAACACTGATTTCACTGTACACATACAAACCAGTGGAAATTTCAAATCAGTAATAGAAATTTACAGATAGGTCAGAAAGTAAGAAAAATGCTGCTTAAGAACATAGTAGAGTTTGATTTAAGGATATTAACTTTGCATATTTTCTCATGTGATATTGAGAATTGATGTTTTAACAGTTACAAAGCTTAAACATTTTTGAGTCTGTCATTAAATGATTGTCCAATCCCCTTGCTGCCTGACCTCCCCCATAATTTCCTGCAACTGTGAACATTTAAATTGATGAAAATGGAAAAAAATGCTTAAAATAAACATTGATATTATCGGTCAACATTATATTTAAAAAATCAAATTCTGCCAAACCTACCCATTACGGTCACTAAGCCTAGCAAATCATAGGACAAAACCAACCCAGAAAGGCCATGTGGTTTAGTGAATTGACAACAGAACCAGGAACACTAAAGTAATCTCAATGCTGCTCCCAGTTCCCTTGCCTTCAACAAATCATTCTCTCATTACCTCACTTATTCAAATACCAACCTAGCTCACAGGGCTGTTGATAGGATTAGCTAATGTTTAAATGATTTTATGTTATAAAGCATTAGGCTATGTCTACACTGCAGAGTTAAGCCGATGCAATTTCCGCTATCACAAACCACAATAGTAACATCGCTTGTGCATGTTCACACAACGCTTACTGTTTCAGCGACATGCTTCCACAGTTGATTCTCTAGCACTGACAGAGAGAGCAGTGCACCATGGGTAACTATTCCACCATGCAACTCGCCACCTTCTGCCTCTAGGAGCTGTGGAAATGGGGAATGGATTGCAGTACATCATGGGTTCACCATTCCATGATGCAGTTTTTTCTGTCCCATCATTCCCTGGGCTTCTGACTACATTTCACACCACTTTTCAACAGCCCCTGTAAACAGTATGCCCACCATCTTTGACTGAAATCAGGAATCCAGCACTGCTCTCTAGTCTTGTGATAAGTGTTGTGAACACAACGTGGCCGATCAGTAGTATTTATGAGCTACAAATCTGAACAGGAATCCGTGATGCCTGTCGAGTTGCATGGCATGGAGAGAAACAATTCCAGATTACTTTTAGCATTCATGATGCAGTTGCACAGGGTGGACCATTGCTATTGGGATGGGGAAAATAGCAACAAGCGGTGCAATCGCATCATCATGCAGGTATGGAATGACCCACAGTGGCAGCAAAACTTCTGGATGCGTAAATCTAGCTTCCTGGAATTGTGTGCAAAGCTTGCCCCTGCCCCATGGCACAAGAACACTAAAATGAGAGTTGCTTTCTCGAGAGAGAAAGGTGGTGATCGCTTTGTGGAAGCTGGCAACTCCAGACTGCTACCAGTCAGTCGCGAATAAGTTTGGAGTTAGAAAGCCAACCATGGAGTTTATGTTCACGTAAGTTTTCAGAGCCATTAATCACATCCTACCAAGATGACTCTTGGAAATGTGTATGAAATAGTGGATGGCGTTGCAGCAGTGGGATTCCCTAATTGCAGCGGGGTAATAGATGGGACTCGTATCCCCATTTTGTCCCCAAACCATCTTGCAATGGAGTACATCAATAGAAAGGGGTACTTCTCTATGGTATTGCAGGTGCTTGAGGATCACTGGGTTCATTTCACGGATATCAATAGGGGATGGACAAGGACGGTGCATGATGCATAAGTCTTCAGGAACACTGTCTTGTACAGAAAGCTGCAAGCAGGGACTTTCTTTCCAGACCAGAAGATTCCAATAGGGGATGTTGAAATAACTACAGTGATCAGGGAGACCCAGCATACCCCCTTACTCCCATGACTCGTGATTCCTTACAGAGGAAACCTGGACAGCAGCAAGGAGTGTTTCAACAATAGTCTGAGCAGATGAAGAATGATCACTGCATGTGCCTTTGGCAGATTAAAGGCTTGCTGGTGCTGCCTTTATGGCAGCTTAGAGCTCAATGAGGAAAATATTCCCATGGCCATAGTAGCCCATTGTACGCTGCATAATATTTGTGAAGAAGTTTCTTCGGGGATGTAGCATGGAGGAAGATCACCAGGTGACTGATTTTGAGCAGCCAGATATTGGGCTATTAGAGGGGCACAACAAGGGTTTATTCAAATCATGGAGGCTTTAAAGCAGAATTTCGACAATGAGCCCCCGTAATGTGTCTTTATGTAATACATTCAACCAGGCTTTGTTTACTTGAGCTGGGACTGTACAGCCTCCTCTCTACAGAGCCAGCAAATCCATCAACTCCAGTGTACTCCATGCGGGAGATCATTTAGTGTGTGGAGCTGCCATGGTCAGCTGGAACGATGCAATGTGAGCTCTCCATGCTGAGCAAACAAGAAATGGAATTTCAAAAAGTCCTCTTTAAAAGGGGAGGGACAGATGCCTGTATACCAGGCTGCAGGGCAGTGGAGTTCAAACTGCTGACCAGAGCAGTCAGGAGAGGCATTGTGGTACACCTTCTGGAGGCCATTTATAGCAAAATAAGCAAGTGCAGTGTATACACTGATACTGAGCTGATCTAACTTTGACTCAAAAACTCTACGCCTCTCATCAAGTTGATTTTATTTTGTTGGCATTGCAGGGGAGTTACATGGGGGGGGGGGGGAGCACTAACGTGTGTACACCTCCACTGTTGTGTTGACTTTTGTAGACAGAACTGATGGTGTAAACAAGGCCTTAGATAACTTACTTTTATGGTACACTTATGATTAGAGGGACTCAGAGTTTGTGGGCTCTAGAAGGTCTCTTGCTATCTTTAACATTTAAATAAGTTTGTTTCTATATGTCATGACTAAGAAAAGACTTAAGTCTTTAACTCTATCAGTTAATTTGTATAAAAACTAGGGCTTGCCTTGTCTCCACTAGGATTTACTTGCAATAGCTAACTTGAGATAAAAGAGCACTTTTTTTTTTAACTAGACAAAACCAATGACAGACTTATCTGTCTAATTAGAACCCATCAATGTTATGAGTAATTTATACAAATTGAGGAAAACAACAACTTTATTATTCATACAACACCTTTCCATCAGCAGGAACACCCAGCTCCTCTGAGAACAGGGGATGAATAATCCATTTGTATGTTTCTTTCAGCTGAACAATGTCCTCTTTTGCCAGCGACAGGTCCTGTTTTCTGAATCATAAAAATAAACAGTAAAAACTTGCATATGAGTCAGTAAACAACCATACCTCTGACATTTCATGCTAAGAATAAGTGACCAGACACTAACATAAAATTTGGGTATAAACAGGACAAAACTATGAAGTGTACAGAACATGTTGTGAAGGACACGGGGCTGCTTTGTAATAATTTATGAATACTATAACCTTATCTGATTGTCATAAGGGATGCTTACTATGTCTATATTGGGTTAAATCAACAAGGCTGTGAGGAAATAAAAAGTAAGACAAAAGAATGACTGGAGAAAACCCTTCAGGGAAACACTTCAGTGTGTCTGAGATATTTCCTGAGCTATTAACTGTGAAGATCCTACCATATCAGCTCCAGCCAAACAACATAGCTTGTTTAGCCTGGGTTCCAATTGCCAATGCTTGTGTTACCAGTATATCAAAAGGACTACAAAACAGGCATGAGGACTCTCTCTGTCCAAAGATCAGCACATGTTGAGGAGCTGTTTGTGGGAACAGACTGTCTCACATGAACCCTTGCTGGTGGGTATGAAGAAATTAGGATTTCCTAGACTTCCCTCATGGAGGGTAGGGAGTGAGGACTGAGGTAAAATACATGAGTGTAGAAGTGACCTTTTGTTGTTTTAAAATTATTTTTCTCTCATATTATGCTTTATTCCTGCTGTTAAAATTAAATAATACTTTAGTTTAAGAAGTCCGTCTGGTCCGCTGGCCACAAACTCCTGAAGCAGAAAATTGAAGGTGCCAAACTTAAGACAAACCTGCCGACATGAGCACTAAATCTGTGAGGTAACATAGCCCCAGAACTAGTCTAAGAGCAGGAAAATCGCCCACTCCTGTGGAAGTGAAAGCATGAGGTGTGTGATTTGTGGGGATAAACTCAGAGGGACAGTTAGCCCTCTAACTGTGATACAGGGAATATACGGGCATATACTTGATCAAGAGTATGTAGGCAGTACACCAAATAATTAAGGGTAGTGGAATGTGTACCTACCCAAAGGTGTCAAAAAATATTAAGAGAAAGCAGTACACACTTTTTTCAGCACAGCAATTTGGAAGCTTACATGATGAGAAACCTATGTCACACAAGTAGCACATTTCATTTAAAAAAAAAAAAATAGCATTATCACTCTTGACCCAAGCGCCAATGACAGGCCAACTTGCTAAGAATTCACACCTTCCTTATAGGAGCTCACTGTGAAAGCTTCTCTAATGCTGATTTAACAATAAAAAGATGCCTTTAAAGATTACTAATTTACTTTTTAAGCTAGCATTAAAGGAGAATAGAAATTGTTTTCCCACCTCTAAGTCTGAGTTCCTATACTGCCAATATCTTCAAATAGCACTTCCTAGCATGATGGCCTCCAACAGAAGTCAGCTCAATAACAATGAACTTAGAGCCACATTATTCCCCTGTGCTGATAAACCCACATAGGGAACAAGAATCTCCAAAGTGTTCCTCTCATGATGCTTCTAACAGATCATTTTACTGGGGGAAGATGTGGGAATAGGCATGGAGTTTGGCCCTCAGAGCTCCCAGATCATAGGAAACTTTCTGAAAACCAGTGTCATCTATGCAGAAGTCTTCAGCCTCCACTTCAACACTGCCTCCCAACCCTCCACAAATTTCTTCTTCTACCAGCCTGAGACTGTATAGCCTTCTGGGTGGATACCCCATTGGTTTGTGAGTGGAGAATATTATGTCCCTGTCTCTCCCCCATATTGCGGAGGACACTCTGAGTGGTCTGGGACACGAAGATACATCACCAAGGTTGCACACACACTCTCCTTATGTACTGGATAGATACTCCTTCAAATCACTGATATATAAACAAAAGATCTCAATACTAACCTAATCACTGCATTCATATTTCTGGTTATATATTTTAATATCTATTACAGCCAGTATCCATAGTCTCTGTACCCTGTTCACTTAATAATCCTTTTGCTGGAGACAGCTCAGTATCTTATAAGTTTATTCACAATTAATGTGATCCTTATAAGATTCAAAGACCCAAAATTATAAGATATTACTTACTTACTGAAGGTACTTTAGCCATTAGTACAAATTGTTCATGTCCCCATGTAGTTACATTATTGGGAAAATTTTAGAATATTTAAAACTGATATCTCACAAGGATGTAAACTTATACATCAGTCATATCTGAATGCAAATAATCAATCAGTGTCATTAAACTATACATGTTAATCATACTTTTTTCACCATAAGTGAAAAATATCCTGTGAATCAGCTAGTCATCGAAGGTAAATTCATCAACTTAAACCCTATGTTCTTGAGAACCATACAATTAAAATATTGTATATTGACCCACAGTATATGAAAAGCCACATGTTAATAACCTCATTAGTAGCTACCCCAATAATAAAAGTTAAATGGAAGAATCATTAAAACAAAGACAAAATTTTGTACCTTCAAACTAAGTGTGCACAAAATTCAACTCTAACTTCAAAAACTGAGATAGCTGAGAAATATAGAACTCCTGGATTCCTTAAGACATACAGAACTTTTAACCTAGATGACCATTTTATACCCTATGCTACTCAGGTCAGTAGTAACAAAGACATTACTATCTGACAGTACTTCAGTGGCTGATATTAAATGAATTAATGGATTTAGTCCAGTCTGTAGTTACCTAGTATTATTAAAACAGAATACCATTATGTTTACTGGAACTTTGGTTGGCAGTCTAAGGGCCTGTCTATATGGGGAGTTGCTCCAGAATAGCTATTCTTCATTAACTCCACGTGTGGTTGCTCTCTTATTCTGGAATAAGAGTGCACATTCTGAATTAGTTTAGTCTATTTTAGGGCTTGTCTTCACTATGCTGGGGAGGGATCGATCTTTTGGCAATCGATTTATCGCGTCTCGTCAAGACGCGATAAATCGATCGCCAGCAGCGCCCCCGTCGACTCCGGAACTCCAGCTCGCCAAAAGGCGCAAGCTGGAGTCGACGGGGGAACGTGCCGCCACCCGCCGTGAGGACAGCAGTTAAGTCGGCTCTAGATACGCTGATTTCAGCTATGTTATTAACGTAGCTGAACTTGAGTATCTACAGCCGATCTCCCCCCGCTAGTGAAGACCAGCCCTAAGACATGGAAGGCACTCTTATTCCAGAGTAAGAACATCCACAGGTGCTACAAGACTCTTTGCCACATATGGAGTTAATCAAGAACAGCTATTCTGGAATATTCTCCCCATGTAGACAAGCCCTAAGCCATAATAGTGAGGCTGTGAAGGAAAGCTTAAACTGCTTGTGCTGTGCTCCTTCTTTTAAAGTGAATGTAAAGCTCATGAAAAGTACTGGCATGACAGGGTTGGAGATGAAATTACTTCTATTTAGTCACAGAACAGGTATAGTACAGACAACTATGCATGGTTCCCTTCACAGCCCTACCAATCTGTTTCTGCTCTTCTCTAGAAAGAACAGTTCTGGGAATGATAGGATAGTTCAGTCTCTGATCATTCAATCCTCAGCTTCCTAATCAACTCTGATGGTGGCTTCTGTCTACTGGGAACCAAACAAATGATTGACTCTAATGGTAACTGTTTTGGACACTGCTGATCTGGGCTGGATCTTAAGTGGTGACAGAGTGCAAGGCTCTGTTACCCTATTATAAATGTACCATCACTGTATCTATTTGACAGACTGAGAACTTCTGATTCCAGTGATGTCATTTTGGCAACTTTCATGAGCACTACATTAATTTCAAAACACCACATTGAATGGATAGCTCACACCCCAAACTCAGAAGCATTGTCCTAGAGATGCTGCAGGCAGAATGAACATAGTGAACAAGAAACATCCAGTTTAGGCGCAAATGTAGGATGTGCACATACCAAAGCTGAAACTATAATCTTTTGCACGTGTTTGGCATTCAGCTAAGGAGTAGCCTTCATATCAAACTTATAAAGGCAACTACTTGTTTGCTCCATTGCTCAAGTACCTGGATGCTGAAAGGTGCTTGCCAGCCAAAGAATGAAAGCAAATGAAGCTGCTGAACATCCTTGTTTACATGGTCAGATCATCTACTCCCTGGCTTCGTGTTTATTTTGAGTTCACTGTAAGTGGGGTGGGGGGGAAGCACCTATCAAGTGAATCACTGTTTTCATACACATGAAAAATACAGTCTTGATCATTCAGTCATACATTTCTCTAATCAGTGGCCCAATATTTCAGAGAAAGAAATTCCTCATTGCTCCTACTCTGAAAAGTTATAGAAATATTTCTTAATTCACAAAATCCAGTACTCCCTAGTATAAATGCTATAAATCTTACTCACCCCATTTCCTCTTTTACCAGCAGCCAGGCAGCATGCTATGGGCCATCAGCCACACACAGGAAGAAGAGAAAAAAAAATGCAAGTGAAAATCAAACCTCAACAACACTCAATCATTAGACTATCTGACAGCACTGTTAATACAAACCAGTTTGCTCTAAAATGGAAACTAATGTTTGCAAAGCCAAGAATTTCCAGATACTAATTAGGAGTTTAAACTACACTTTCATTTTGCTTTGGAACTGAAAGAATAAGACAGGAGTAAAGCCTCAATCCCATGTGATTTTTTTTTAAAGAGAAGATTATCATTTTTTTAAAGTATTCCCTCCTTGCAGGGGTAGTCCCCTGTTATCTAACTATGAGTCTCCCCTGCTTACTGTCCCAAAAACATATCCAATAAAGAGCTCTTACCTCCCCTGGGGCAGGCACTTGGAAGCTAAGGTAATTTTTTTTTAAAGTTGGATCAATTTTCACTATGACTACTGAAAAGCTATGGGGAGAATGTTAACGAATGAGGCTCTGAGCTCGTATCCCAATTTTTTAAGTAACGTGTGTGTGAAAACTGTACACAGTAAGCAAATCTTTCACTCAAAATATATTTCTTTAAAATAGAGAGCATTTTATTTTTCTCACAACAATGAATCAAGCGATTTTATGGCAATCAAGCAGGTATTTTTAAACAACTGAGTAGTATGCAAAGCACATAATGTTCCAGGACAATCTGGCAGTGGGAAAAATAATGGATGAAAACCAAAATCCAGGTGGATCACAACAGGCTGGTATTAAAAGAAGAAATACTAGAAAATGAACATTTGCTTTCCTGTGTTAATCTAACCTTCTACTGTTTCTCTAATGCCTTGATATTCCTCTCCATTTGATCTTTGGTCCTGATATTTTAAATAAGCAATAGGACTCTTCCTGAGCTATCTGAAAGGCCAGTTCTTTCACCCTCACTTAAATCTTGCCTGAAAACTGACTTTTTACCCAGTATCTACAATAATTAAATCAATAGAATTTTTATCCTATTCTAAACATTTTAGATTATCAAAATAATCTTTCACCATGTGGATATCTTAACCCTATTCCTGACATCCCAAACCCCTCTATTTTGTCCTCCTCACTTGTTGTGTTGCATCTGAAATTTCACTATGTCTTTTGTAAAGGACCTACCACACTTTGGCATGCTGTATAATTCAGGGCAAGGGGCTGGCCCTCTCTGATTTCAGACACTTCTGTCAAAATTAAAAATCTGCATTTACCACAAAGAGCAGTAAAATCTGAAGGATTATGCAGACTTTCTGTGGTGAGAGTTTCTGGCAGCCTCAATTTTTACCCTCTAATATTGTGCCGTCATCTTCTAGTCCAAGGTTAGCTGGGCAACAAAAAGGGCATAAAGCTCTCAACCATTAAATCCTAACTAATAAAATGAGTAAAGTGATGAGGATGCTGTAACTCTGCCTAAGAAGGAAATGCCGTTAAGTTGATTGAATAATGTAGGTATGAGTGTATAGGATTTGCTTATGGCTAAATGCCATGGTACACTGGCCCAGTAAAGGGAAACTTGGATTTATTTGATCTGAACAGAAAGACCAGTAAAAATGACTTTGTTGTAAATGCTATCTGCAAAAACATTTCAGAAGTAATAACTGGGAAAGAGGGGCCAAAAACAAAACAGGAGTTCTGACTATAATGAATTTTTGCTTATCTCATTTGAAAATTCTGACATCCTAAACACACACAAGCTTCTGAATGACTATCTCGCTCCTTTCAGTTTGAGAAAAGCAAATGAGATTTTTCATCTGATGACACTGGCTCTAGGATAAGGAGTTAAAATGAAGTTTCCCATTTCAAACATTTCCAGGGAGATAGAACAAAAATTCTGTAGATGTCAGTGAATACGTGGTAGGGGACTGAGTGAACTAAAAATAAACTAGTATTATTTAGCATTCTAAGTCTATCTAGTAGTAGTCTGGGGGGATTCAAAAGCAATCAACATGGAATAGCATTTACTTCTCTGAAACTCATATTCCTTTAAGTATAAAGCTGGATACTTGATGTCTTGTTACTTTTTAAATTTAGGCTACATCTACTGTTTAGGCTACATTTACTGGATAAACTAAACTATTATTAGATTGTAATAATTGTTTAACACATACCTTCAATCTTGCCTATGCTCCCATTCACAGTGAATCCCATTTTCTACACCACAGGTAAACGACTACATCACTAATGACTTGATCCAAAAACCCAGTGAAATCCATTAGAATCTTTCTGCTGGCTTTTGGATTAGGCCTACTGTCACAAGAAGATACAAAACTCTCCAAAAACAGTCTTCAGAAGACTGAGTTCTACTGACTAGCCTTCTAGCAAGAAGTCAGTCCATCTTTGGAAAATGGTATAGATCTGAGAGAATCTGCAGTACAGTGCATCCCAATGCCAAGTTTGCAGAGGATCACTGTAAATGCAGTAAATATAAAAAGAAAAGCTACTAATGACTTACTACAATATCTGGTGATCAATTTTAATAAGCCATACTTTTTTTTTTTTAGTGGGGAAGAGAAGAAAGTGGATTTAAGCAAAGAGCTGTTCAACCTAAGAGCACACACTGTAGCAATACAAATTCTGGAGGCCCAATCTTGTAGTTCTTTCATGGGCATAGCTCCAATCAAACTCAATGAGAGTTTTGTTGACAAATTCTGCTGGGAAGGGGAAAATATAAAATCAGTTCTGTAATTGTCTCATTCCTGTCACTCTCCTGGGCTCTCCTGACTTAATATCTGGATATGGAGTTTTTTTAAAAAATCTTTGTAAAATAAACTAACCAATCCCTACTGGAAAAAAATTCCTATGAAAAAATCTATAAAAGGATTTGAGAAGGTATATCAAACGTAGAGACATGGTCAGGATTGGTTGTCCTTTTGGCTAAGATCAAGCGTCATGTCAGCATAATATTTGCCAGAGGATGTATCACAAGTCTGAATCCTTCCCTCCCTGATGGAAAGAATGATTTCATAGGTCACTTTCACCCACACAGTGGTGGATGGACTCAATAATCTAACAGGTTCTTTACGTCCTTTATTAGGTCTACCCTCAGCCTTTCTAAAAGAACAAGCATACAGTTTGGCCTGTCATGAAATAAAGATCTTTAAATCAATGCAAGAAATATTGGAGTAGAGAATAAGAATGCATAAGACTTTGTTAGACACACAATACACTAACCAATGCGCCCACTATATCATTATAGAAGAAAAATGTAGTTGTACTGATGGAATATTGTTTACCTGAACACATTGTCTGATTCATTATATTGTGTGTGTGTGTATATATATATATATATATAGTAAATGATTAAGAGTGCCTCACAAGATACATGAAGTATATCTTAATATTGTTTGCATAATGGCCCATGTTAAATCATAAATTAAAACAGTCTACAGTAGTAATGAAGAATATACATTTGAATGGGAGAATAGGTTGACTGCAGAATATTGTTCTTGACTGCAGCACTTGTCAGATACAGATTTACACATCCTCATTTTAGATAGTATTTCTGGGTTTTTATTCATTCACATAATTGTAGTTGCACCTTCAAAAGGGGGGAGAAAATGTAAAAAAAATTACAAGCTAGTGGTTTCTAAGAAAGTTTCCCCAGGGAGTTAACTATGTTAAGTGCTACCATAAGTCAAATTTCATATCTTCTCTCCTGACTTCAAAAGTGAAAGCCTTAAATAAATTGCACCAGAATTAGGAGTTATCAACTTCTCTGTTGCTGGCCTGTCCCAATTAAGAGGTACCACTAATCAAGAGATTCAAGTCGATGGAGAGACAAGGGTGTGTGGTCTGAGCACATGACTGAGAGCCAAAAGTTTATTGTATTGATTACAACATGAATATTTTTATTCGAATACTGTCTGAGGGACCATGGGAGCCAGATTTGATATACTGTGCCCAGTCCCAGCCACCTTATTAGAAAAAAGATGAAGTGGGGAAATTCCATGAGGTATATAGAGTTCTGTAGGGAGTAATGACTACAGATATGACAAGCCTATTTGCATGAATGTCATGTGCCAGGAAGATGGATCACAACTTAAGCTAGAGGAGGGCCAGATGATAATTTCTCTAGAATTCTTTATACAAGGAGCAATTAACACTTTCACTTTCTCCCTTATGAAAAGGCATGATTCATTTCCTATTCAAACATATTTGTTCTGCGTTCTTACTTGTGATATATTTGCACCAGGAATTCTGATTCATGAAACTGAGGGTAGAAAAGACTTTTTAATATTAAAGACACTAATCCTATGAATTTTCAAATTGTTGCACTACTTTGTGTCCTTCATTTTGGGCCTTTGTCCTATGTTTTATCCTTGGCAGGATGAGAACTATGGTGGTTAATTACAGTTAGTATATTATCAAAAGGCAGCACCTGAAAACTTTTTTAGCAGTTGTCTGACAAGAATTTTACAAGATGGAAACATTCTGTGCCACACAAATGGTTAACAAAAGGGAGGATGTCTCTAGGTGTCTTTCTATCCTAAAACAAATTATGTTCTTGTGTAGTAAAGAATTGAGAGAGGAATTGTATCTTTACAGCACAAAGTATTCTGGTATGGACAATGTTATGCTATTTGCTGCTCTCCAGAAGACTACATGCTAATGCAATATAAATAAAATAATCCTAAAATACATAATCTCTTGTGGAAATATGACTTATGTAATACTATAACCTCATAAAAGGAAAGATACATATTTGTTGGTCTGAATTCTTGATTTGGCAACTCAATCACATCCAACTGTAAGCCTCGTGTACTGGGGACTAGACAACATGCAGCAGTTCAAGTCAACAAAGGGAACCCATGTGAGTACAAACTATTTTTTCCCATTTGCAGCCAACCTTGTTTCCATCTGCTTTGCAACAGCTACTCTACTTGCATAAACTAATGTCAAAGCATCACAGAGACAGAATTGCAATGCAATGATGCCCTCTACTGAGGCATTATTGCAAGGACCTGTAAGAAAACAGCAGCATTTCCTTGCTCTTCTCGACAGTTGAGCCATTAAATAAGAGTTTGAATGACATGACAAACTCAACTCAACTAGAGCTGCCAAGTTGTGTGTAGCTCTTTGAATAATATATTTTAGTGGACGACGCAGGGATCTGATGACGTAACAGCAACAGTTGTGCTTTTAACCTCCAGTTCAGCCCATCACTTTATTTTTGTCCCAACGAGGATAAGACAATTACTGGAGTGAGGACCAATGGGGCGGTGGAGGAAGATGAGGGAGAGGAAAAGGGCTGAGTTAATGGGAATTACTGCATACACCACAACTCTGAAAATCAGGCCCCTTATTTAAGTGCCTAAATTTGGACTTAGAAGCCAATCTGCAGGCATCCATTTTTCCGAAATCTTAGCCAAGGTGCCTGACATTTTACAGATGTCCCAAGAACCTGCTTGGATACAGCCATTTAGAATGGGAAGTGAAAAAGAATCCTATAGCAGAGGGATTTTAGATAGGCAGAATGGGTGGGATCCACAAAGGGACTTTGTTAAGCATCAAAGCACCTCATTTTTAGGTGCTGAGAAAATCACAGGAACAATGCTCCAATCCACAAAGCCTGAGTTAGGCACCTAAGCAATGCATGGGGAGCGATGGGAATGGGATCCACAAAAGCCAGCACGCTAGGTGCAGAGCCGCCTAAGCTAGCCAGTGAGAGATGTCGCCTAGATGGGGGTATCACTTCCCTCTCAGAGATAGGTACCAATGTCTCAGCTGCAGGGAGGAGCCCATATTAATTTAGCAATCCACAAATGAGAACCTACCATCTCCAGTCAGATGGCTTAAGTGCTTTAGGTGTTTCCCATGGGAATGAGTTAGGTACCTACTTGCTCCACACAAAACAGCCGAAGGAGAAGATGAAGATGGTGCTGCCCAGTGTTCCCTCTAATTTTTTACATCCATGTGCGGAATGAATTTTCTTCTGTGCACCAATATGGAAGTGATGTGTGATCTTCATATTAGTACACATAACAAAATTCATATATATGGTGGGGGTGGGGCCGAGGGATTCTGATTGTGGGAGAGGATTCAGGGATGGGGCAATGAGGATGCTGGCTCTGAGGTGGGGCCAGCAGCTCAGAGGGGTTCAGGGAGTGGGATGGGGCTCGGGGTTGGGGTGGGGGAAATTAGGGCTCTGGCTGGGGATGCTGCCTCGGGGTGGCACTGGGGATGAGGAAGGAGTTCAGGGTGCAGGAGGGGGCTCAGGGCTGGGGCAGAGGGTTGGTGCAGGGGGTGAGGACTCTGATTAGGGATGAAGGCTCTGGTGTGGGGCCAGGGATGAAGGGTTCACCATGCGGGAGGGGGCTCAGAACTGGGGCAGAGGGTTTGGGGTGCAGGCTCTGGGGATGAGGGGTTTGGGGTGCAGGCTCTAGGACTGGGCTGGGGATCAGTGTCTTGGGGGTGTAGGCTGCCCCAGGGCTGCAGTGTGAAGAGAGGACTCCCCCCTTCACCAGCTCAGGGCAGGGAGAGAGGCACCTCTCCCCAGCTGTTGCAGGTCCAGCAGGCCTGGGCCGGGCCGAGGGAGGGGCTCCTCTCCCCCAACCACACGTTGGGGCTGGGGGAGAGGCACCTCCACCCAGTCACAGCAAGTCCAAGGCAGGTCCGCGTTGAGGATGGGAGAGGGGATCGCCTCTCCACAGGATGAATAATGTCTAAACCCTGGTGAGGGAATCAACAGGTAAAAACTTAACTAACTCTAACCACTAAATCTAACACAAAGGGTGTTAGCTAACTATACACAACTAGGAAAAACCACTAAGGGCAGGTCTACACTACCTGCTGGATCGGCGGGTAGCGATCAATCTTTCAGGAGGTTGGGTTATCACGTCTAGTCTAGATGTGATAAATCGATCCTTGAGTGCTTTCCCATCGACTCCGGTACTCCACCGCCACGAGAGGCACAGGCAGAATTGATGGGGGAGCAGCAGCAATCGACTGAGTGCCATGAAGACGCCATGGTAAGTCAACCTAAATATGTCTACTTCAGCTATGCTATTCCTGTAGCTAAAGTTGGGTATCTTAGGTCAATTCCCCCTCTCTTCCCAGCCCCCGCCCCCAGTGTAGACCAGGGCTAAGATAGTGAGAGATTGTGATTTTAAAAACCACACAGACCTCGGAATCCAGACACAGATGGTAAAAAGGAACTGCGGGGGAGGGGTGTGGGGGGAAGGTGGCACCATCTCATATAGCCAGGTTATGAGCATGAGGCAAGAGCAACATCTACTACATGTATTGCTAGGCAAAATTTTCCAGCTCTGGTGAGCTGGGTGCGCACACAGCAGTGGAATACACTGCTGCATCTACTCAAAGAAGAATCTAGGGAACCTTTATCCTGAAACCTTAGATGCTGAATGAGTTTAGATAACTACTCGGTTTGGGAGAAGTTTTGTGGAAGGCAGTGAAGCCAAAACTGGTGTAGGCACCTCTGTGTAATTACCTGCACTGGAATTTGCTCAAGATACAAAAAATAATACCATTAATCTTAGTAAAAATGCCACAGGCTCTCTAATGATCACTACTGTCCAGGACCTTCATCCCACTATGTTTACTGAAAAAAATTACTCCATCTTAGATAAGAAGAGACTTCTTACGTATTTGTAGGTTGCCATTCGAAACAGTTAATCTCAATGTCAGTTTAGAATAGAAGGCAGATGGACACTATAAAGCATGTTTTAATTAATATATTTAATACAGCAATAGTTTTAATTACCATTATATACTGTAATCTGTTGATTTGCCTAAAATTATTGGGGTGTCACATCTGTCCATTTTCTGCTACTTTCTAAACACGAGGATAGGAATGTAAACAGTTCAAACCTGACTAGACTGTCCACAAATTTTAGTACTTCACAACCACATTCATCTAGATTTCCCACAAAGTATGAGTCAAGTAGCCAGGAAGTCTACTAAAATAAAATATGTACTTTTACCTCTTTTACAGTGCTACACAGCTAGAGTTCATCTTCAAATTCTTTCATTTGTATTCTGCACTACCAATTACAATCTATTTCAGGAAAGGTACCAGCTGTGCTGTTCCTTCCCCGAGACAATCCACGGTGCAGTGCTCATGTCTTCACCAAAGGGAACTATACACCAAGGTTTTGAAGAACTCCTTTTAGTTTTCAGATTTAAAGAAACTCAACCAATGAATATTGAAGTCATTCAAATATCTTTTTAATTAAAATAATACTTGGCAGGAGAAATAGGACTAGTCTTTAAAAAAAGACTAGTCTTTCTCTAATCATTTCTGAAAAACACTTCATGTTTAAAAATAGCATTGCTTATATTTTTTATTTTTAGTGAATATTTAAAGGTACTATTTTATTTTGAAGCAAAATTAATGAAATGCAAGCCTTCTCCACTTCTTATGTTCCCAAGACACATTCTTTGTTCTTACACATTTAAGTTACAATGGTCAATAGAAGTATCTGAACACACTTACCTCCCTAACGGACAACTGTGGTGGGAGCGACACAGAAAATACAAAGCTAGTAAACTGGTACTCAGAAGAATTAACCTTTTGGCACACCTAAAAGAGAAGGATATGAATCCTCAATAAGGGAGTTAAACTGATAATCTTTTATGATATTCTTTTTTCTAGTGCAAACCTTCTATAACATTACTTTTTGGTATACATTCGTATATAAAAGGGCCATAAGCTCATTAAATCCTACCCAGTTAGAGACCGGGGTTTTTTTAGGTTTCTTTAAGGACTGTAACTTGCAGACAGATTTTATGTTATTGTCACTGAATACCCTCACTGCTATGTCGCTATAAAACAGGGGTGGGCAAACTTTTTGGCCCGAGGGCCACATTGGGATTGAAAAATTATACGGAGGGCCGCGTAGGGAAGGCCCCTTATCCAGCCCCCTCCCAATTCCCACCTCCTTACTGCCCCCTCAGAATCCCTGACCCATCCAACCACCCCGACCTTGTCCGCTGACTGTCCCTTCCAGAGACTCCTCACCCCCTAAACACCCCCCAGGACCCACCCCCTACCCAACTCCTCTGTCCCCTGACGTCCCAAACTCTCTCCACCCCGCTCCCTGACAGACCCCCGGGACTCCCACGCTCCATCCAACCCCGCTGCTCCCTGACTGCCCCCTTGAGAGATTCCCCCACCTGTGACCACCACCCCGGAGCCTCTCCAAACCACTCTGTTCCCTGATTGCCCCCACAACTTAGCCAACCCCCCACCCCAACCCCCTTACCAAGAGGCGTTTGGCATTGCCCTGGGGAGGGGAAGTGCACAACCCTGGCCCCTGGAAAGCGCTGCCCGCACAGTGTGGTTCCGGGGGAAGGGGGCAGCTGTGTCCCCCCCCCCCCAGTGCTGGCTACGTGGTGTGGCTCAAGGGAAGGGGGAAGCTGCACTCCTGTGCCCCCAGAGCGCTACCTACAATAGCGGGGCTCTGAGGTAGCCCGCAGCCGCCCCACCCCTCGCAGCGCTGGCTGGGCGACGCAGCTCAGGGAGAGGGAGGAGTGCGCAGCCGTGCCACCCCCCCAGCACTGCTCACAGCAGTGCGGCTCCGGGGGAGGTGGGGTGCGTACTCGCGCCCCTCCCTGGAGTGGCCGCACAGCACGACTCAGGGAGAGGGGGAAGCTGCAGCCTCGGCCCCCTGGAGCGCTGCCCACAGCGGTGCAGCTCCAGGGCAGGGGGTAGCGGGCAGCCGCGGTTCCGGGGGAGAGGAGATGCTGAGCCGCCCCCTCGGAGCACTGGTCCCACGGCGCGAATCCGGGGGAAGGGGTGGCGTGCAGCCCCGGCTCCCGGAGTGCTGCCCACACAGTGGCTGGGGGGGGGGGGGGGGGGCTGGGGGCAGCATCCACGGGCCGGATGCAATGGCACCGCGGGCCAGATCTGGCCCACGGACCGTAGTTTGCCCACCCTTGCTATAAAAGAAACCTAATTCAATATTTTATGTTGAAGTTAATCATAAAAGTAAGACTAGGTTTGACAATTAGATTTTTTAAAATAATTTCAATGGATAATACAGATGTTTATGTTTAAACTTTTTTTTCTTTCAACTTTTAGCGATCTAAATGTTTCAGCACTGTGCAAACCTGGGGGGAGGGGAGAGGGAGTCAGATAATCATAGAATCACAGGGTTAGAAGAGACCGAAAGGGTCGTCCAATCTAACCTCCCACCAAAGTGCAGGATTCGTTGTGTCAAACCATCCAAAACAGATGACTATCCAGCCCCTTCCGTTTGAAAACCTCCAGGGAAGAAACTTCCATGATCTGAATCTATTTTGCTCCCCACACAGCACCCTAGTAAAATAGACTTTGACATGATTTGAACTCCATTCACTTTGCACTAATGGCCACCTTGTTTAAACACCCAGTTTTGGAAAGGACTAGCAAAAACATGGCAATCTTCTAATATTTTAAGTAGGTCTACTTTAATGTACAGGCTATGATTAATTTTTAAAAAATCTGATGCATTAAATTAGGTTTGCCTAAAGTCTGGCCCTACTGTGACTGCTTACAGTACATTATTCTTATATTACTATTCATTAAGAGGCATATTTCAGAGCAACACTTGGTAATTATTTAATGGCAGCAGACACTGCAATTCAAAAAGTTAAAACTTTGTAACTATTAAAACACAAATTGTCAACATCACATCACAAATATACAGAGTTAATATCCTAAAATTAAACTCTAATAAGTTCTCAAGCAGCATTTTTTTACTTTGCCTATCTGTAAATTTAGATCATTAGTAATGGATATATTTTTTCATTTGTTTGTGTATATACAGTGAAATTGATATTTACAAAAAAAAAATTCTAATCCTTGCAAGCTTAAATAACACTTATTGAAGGGAACAATTCCACAGTATTAGAGGAATAAAACAAATATAGTCTAATTCTCTCTCTTGCTGTGGCAAGTCCACAATAACACAAATGCAAAAGTCCTTAGGATAGTACATTCACGAACATATTACTTTATTACTTTGAAGAATATTAATTACTGAGATAAAATCCTATTTTTTTTAAAAAGCAAATGCCTACATTATCTCAAGGTTAGTGTGTAATTTTTACAAATATAAGAGGCAGCATCAGAGCCCAGATTTCTATTCCTATTTAATACTAAGCCTCTAAATTGATTGCACAAAAAAACTAGCAGGCAGACTTTGTCTTCCCCATCTTTCCCTCTTTTACCCAGTATATCCATAGGTACAGAATATATGGCCATTGCCTCCTTTGGCAGGCCCTACACATTGAGCGTAGCCTGTTGCACAGGTGAGCTCCTTCCTTAGGAGGCATCTATTCGCCTCCTGTGGGCTCCCTCTCTTCTCAACAACCACTGGTGCTTCTCCTCGCTGGGAAGAATGAAAATCCCACCTGCAAATTGGGAAAATAATATCCCAGCATTGCCCCCCAATGCCCAGGCCTGAGGAAAGGGAGTGAAAATCCTAACAGCAATCAAAAGCAAATGCTGCTGCTGCTTCTCCTCTCTCACCCTGTACATCTCCTACCCATCCCCCCCAGGTTACTGTCACAGCCCCTACCACCGTTCGTCTCTCCCCTCCAATACTGCCAACCCTAAGTATTAGAAAATCACGAGTCTACTCCCAAAAAAGCATGAGAGAGTCTTAAAAACAATACACTTTCAGTTCTTTTCTTATCCTTCTGCTGGGGGAGCGAACGGGGTTGCTGCTGCCTCTCTGCCACCCTATCCACCCATCTGTGCAAAGGTTTCCTGGTGTCTAGGAGAGCAGCAGGAATGGGAGAGCACTAACCACAGAGCCCCATGCAGAGGTGTGTGACAAGAACTAGTTGACACAGGGAAGGAAGAAGGATGGCAGCAACCGATTTTTGGGAGCGGGGAGGGGAGTATCTGATTATTGGGAGAAAAGTAGTAATAATTTTGGAATGGGGGAGAGGTGCTGAGGAATAGAGATGGGAGGAGGGGAAGAGAGAATGAGGAGCCAGGGTCCCTCTAAGCTGCGTGGTTATATGGTCATGCAACCTGCTGGCAGACATTGTTCACAACCATGTGCCTGTTGCAGAAGGGAGCTGCTCTTCTCTGGGCTGCTCCTACCGGTCCCTCCCGCTAGAGAAATGAAGCGTGAAAGGGAGCAGATAGGTGGTGAAAAGGAGGCAATGATGAACATGGAGCACAGAATGAATGAGGAGGGAAGGTAAGTCCAAGGAGCGGGAGGAAGGAGAAGAAATGAATGAGTAAAGGGTAGACAGAGAGAGACACTGAGCAATTGAAATGAGTTATTTTGATACTCAAGGTCATTTCAGAATCTAAGCTTCTGAAAGAGGCTGGGGTGTGTGGAAAGCGGTGGGGATGGGGTTCGTGGAGGGGGCGTGGGTTGTATAGGGTGTGGGAGTCCTGGGAGACTTGTCAGGGAGCAGGGGTGTGGATAGGGGCCAGGGGGCAGTCAGGGGAGAGGGAGCGGGGGATGGCGGTGGGGTCCTGGGAGGGGGCAATCAGGAGACTCAGATTGGGGGGGGGGGAGGTATGTGGGAGGGAGTGGATAGGAGGCAGAGGCCAGGCTGTTTGGGGAGGTACAGCCTTCCCTGCCTGGCCCTCCATACAATTTTCCAATGCTGATGTGGCCCTCAGGCCAAAACGTATGCCCACCCCTGGTATATGAGGTACCCAGACACCACACCAATAGGTGTTATTTAAGTAGTTATGATTAAACAAACTGAAGCATTTTCCCATCTGCTCTTGATCTAAGTTACACAAAATATTTTAAATCTAGATGGAGCCATTGAACTACCTATGGGACTGAAACTGATAAATGATTTAAGACAACAAGAACAACTAGATCACAGGGTTTGCACTGCAGGACTCTACCAAACACACATTTAACAGCTCATTGAAAAATGTGTCTACAGAGCATGAAAAGATCACTTACCTTCTTAACAAAATCTACCTCGCAGAACTCCTGAAGAATTCCCAAGCACACATTGCAAACCTTCGGAGTAGAGTTCTCCATAGCAACATTTACATTATCTGCCACAGGGGTCTGCTGGAGGGCCCCATTTTGACTCAAATCCTCAGCCCCTTCTCCAATGTTCTCAAGTCTGATTCTCTTAAATGGGGGGTCAGCTATTTCACAACACAATTTGTCCTCTTTTTCTTTATTGTACTCCAGGAATTCATGCAGCTCTCTAAGCAAATCCTAAACAACAAAGAAATGAACAGTAAAATGTGTTTGCTTCCCTGCTAACACACAGCTTCTCCCACCTATCTGCAGGCAGTCCTACAACAAGCACCAAATCACTCCAGTTCCAAAAGGTGATATTAACTGTTCTAGTTTAACTTTAAATACTGCATATCATTACCAACTTTTCATAATCTGTGTTGAGAGATTTATTTGCAGAATTCAAAAACTCAACTTAAAATATTACAACTGTAAATGGTACACAGAGAAATTAAATTTTGCTGAACAGACAACAGATTTCTTTACCTTCCATAAATAACAGTAGAAGCACTTTACTATGGCCCTGATTTTCAAAAGTCCTGTGTATCCACAACTCCAGCTGAACTCAACAGAAGCTGCAGGTGTTAACCACGTCTGAAAACTAAGCCCTGTGTAACTTAGATTATGTTGCCATTTAACATATCGATTTCATTGTCCAATAATTACAGTAGAACCTCATTAATTCTCAGTTCATTAATCTATAGACCTAATAATTCTCTCTGAAAAAATTAGGTGAAATAATATGTGCAACAACATATCACACAGGCTTCAAAAAATTTAAAGTTGTATTTATGTGCAATAACTAATATACTACTACATATAGTAAACTAAACAATCCTTGCAATAAAATCATATTTTGAGATGCAGTATCATTAATTTATTTATTTTTTAATCATATTAGTTTGGCTTACTCACTAATTCCCCAAATTTAATCATTAACACTGGAAGTGAATTAGCAAGATTTTGCCATATCTTTCATGAGAAAAAAATGCAATTTTGTCCAGTAGCTAGATCTCGGGAATGGGAGTCAGAAGTTCTGCATTCTATTTCTGTGACCTTGGGCAAGTCACGTCTCCATTTGCAATGAGTTATAAATACTAGCAAATAGAGAGTCCTAACTCAGTGGAGTTGTGAGGCTTAATTACAGTAACTCCTTGCTTAATGTTGTGGTTAGGTTCCTGAAAAATGCAACTTTAAGAAAAACGATGGTAAGCTTGGTTGAGGTGGTGTAGTTAGAGAGGGTGTAGGAGGGTGGGATATTTCCCAGGGAATACCTTACTGCTAAATGATGAAGTAGCTTTTTGAATGAGCCCCCAAGGGTTAACACATTGTTCTTAATGTAGCCTCAGAGTCTACAAGGCATCATGAATGGAGAGAGGGGAGACAGCATGCCAGACAGAGACACACATCCTGTGTTCATATGTTTTAATTAAAAATAAAACAGGAAACCTTGTATGGATGCCTGTAAGATGCCTGTAACCCCACACCGCAGAATCTGAAAACACATCGCGGGCAAGTGCCTGTATTCAGCAACAGCTGAGCAATGGATCTGTTCTTTTCTGTCAATGCAAACATTCTGGATAAACCTAATTAAAAATAAAACAAAACAGGGTTAGTAAGTGATTTTCTTGTTTCACTTCTACACCAAAACTGCATGGGTGAAAACACAGTTAGAGGTATCTGCGTCATCCCCCAATCAACCCTCCCTAGAATAAACATCATTTGGTGCAAATAGTACAAGGATTCACACACCAGAACAGTATTGGGGGTCAGTCACTGCATCCGTTTATAATTCTCATAATGTTTGAATGAAGTTTTGGCTTAGGTCAGAAGCATCATTTGTTTGGTGAGGTCAACCTATTCCTAGTGACCATTTTTGCACATTACATTTGTTCATTATTTGTAGTCATAGGATTATTGACCCAAGAGAAAATAGCTCTACTGCTGGTGAAGGCCAGTAGTTATAGGGGGGAAAAGACACAGACTCATAGACATTAAAGTCAGAAGGTTCCATCGTGATCATCTAGTTCAACGTTTTTCAAACTGGGGTCCATGGACCCCTGGAAGTTTCCAAGGGTACTCTAGGGGGTCCGCGGACCCTACTGATCAACTCCTCCTCCTTCCCTCTATTTCCCAGAGGCCACTGAAGCTAAACCAGGAGATTTTAGTCTGGCATTGCAGTGGGGATAAGGCAGGCTCCCTGAAGCCGTCCGCACGTCCCTGTAGCCCGGGGTGAAGCAGGTCTCTGCGCTCTGCCCCCGCCCCTAGCGCTGACTCCGCAGCTCTCATTGACTGGGAACTACAGCCAATGGGAGCTGCAGGGGCAGTATCTGTGGAGACACCCTGGCACCTTGCCTAGGAGCCGCTGCTAGAGAGATATGCTGGTCACTTTCAGGAGCCACACCGCCTCCCACACCCAAACTCCCTCCCAGAGCCTGCACCCCCCTCAAACCCTGTTTTTGAGGGGATTGAGAGGACTTCTCAGACCCAGGAGTCCACTGATGCTGCTAAGGAAGCATAAGTATGAGTTCCCAGCCAAAAGCTGTCTGCCTCCAGTTCAGACACTTCTCTTTCAGCTGCCAGTGTGGCCTCCACCCACAACAAATGCAAGCAAAATAAGGTAGGGGTACACCACCAGTCTGAGTCTGCCCACCTATCATCAACAGTAGGCTCCACCCTCCGCAGCTGCCCTGAGGAAGAAAGGAGGCACTAAGAAAGAAAAAAAATTCTCATCATTCTTCTTTAAAAATGCACTACATTTTAGAGCTCCCCCAAAAGTCATTGAACTAAGCCTCTCAATCAATTTTCAGTAACTATTTGTAGTACAGCAGCACCCAGTTATCCCAGTAATGGTCAGGGCCCCAATGTGTTAGGTGCTGTACAAACAGTCTTTAGAATGTGCACATCTGGATGGTGTCACAGCCCCAATGAAGAAATATTCTACAATTCTTGCTCAGTCACTATGGGGTTCCCCACCTGCTTTCTCCACCTCCCCAAATCTGGGGGCAGAGCAGCAAATAGGAGCTGCTGCAGCAAACAATAAGAACACTGCACCTTCCAGAAAGAAAGGGCCCAGCTGCTCAAGGTGGCTCTGCTTGCTCTTCTGCTCCTGTGAGCAATGGGATAGGGCTCCTTGGCTCCTTCCCCCCTGCAACACCTGACATGGGAGGCAGAGTCCTCCCTGCTGCAGCTCTCCCCAGGCCAGGAGAGCAGGATGAAGAACACCAGGAGCTGAAGGAAGAGCAGAGGTGAGGCTGGTGGTGCAGAACTGATGTGAGGGCTGGCGGAGTTGGGGGATGGGCAGAACAGGTCCAGTGATAGAATTGATGAGGGGCTAGGGACAGAGAGGTGTGATGTTGCTTTCATTTCTGTGGCACTTTTACCACTGCGTACAGACACATAGGGAAGACCGTACCTGCCTCAATGAGTGTACAGTCTGAAAGGAAACTAGAATTACACATTTTAAGTCTGATCCTAATCTTATTGTTATATAAAAGTGTTTAGTAACTAATTTATTAACTTAATTCTGTTTCATTAAATTTCAATCAACTCATCAGGGTAACATCTGCCTCAAGCTGTAATACTTCAAATGAGGGATTTAAAAAACAAGAAATGATGAGGAAGATGACAAAATGAATAACTGAAAGACACACAAAATTCCATTCCCAGAGAGAAGTTTTACATTTAATTCACAAAGCGAGAGGATATCTTTCAAACCCGCACACACGTGAGAGAGACTTAGGGCAGGGCTGTGATAGCAGCACATAAATACATTTCTAAATAGCTCTCTTTCCAAATCACTAATTCATAGTGCTCACAGAAATCCACCCACACTTGAGAGGTTCTTCCTCAATCCATCCATCCCTGGGGTTATTGTGTTTACTGTAACAGCTGAAATACAGGCTGGAGGACAAGTGCTAGTATTAATGGTAGGACCCAGACACTGCTGGACGTAACAGATGGCAGATTTCTTCACCAAATAGCCACCGCCACAACAAGAAGTGATGCCATTTTAGTTCAAACGATCATGAGCTAATTCAGTTTTAACTAAATTGAGGGATACATAAAACTAGATCTGCAACTAGGGTCCTTGCCTGCAAAAGGGAAAATTTTAAAAAATTAAGGGAATTAAGTAGGGAAGTGGACTGGACTGAAGAACTCAAGGATCTGAAGGTGGAGGCGGCTTGGAGTTACCTTAAGTCAAGATTGCAGCATCTATGTGAAGTCTCCATCCCAACCAAGGAGAAAAAAATTGTAGGGAAGGGTTGCAGACCAAACTGGATGAGCTAACTCTCAAACAGATTATTAAAAGACAGCAGAAAGCCTACCTGGAATGGAAGATGGGATGGATCAGCAGGAAAAGCTACCCCTTGGAGGTCAGATAGTATAGGGGAAAAGTGAGAACTGCCAAAAGCCAAGCAGAGTTGGACCTTGCAAAGGAAATTCAAATCCATAGTAAAAGGTTCTATAGCCATTTAAATAAAAAGAAAACAAGGAAAGAAGAATTGGGACTGCTAAATACGGAGGATGGTGGAGATTAAAGATAACCTAGGCATGGTCCAACACTTAAATCAGTGATACTCAGACTGCAGCTCACAACTCGCAAATGGCTCTTTAATGTGTCTCCTGCCGCTCTTTGCAGCAGGATATTAGAACACTGTGTGATGTAATTAACCAATCTAAGCCATTAACCAGTCAAGATGCTTTTACTATGTTATTAACCAATTAAGTTATCAGCTTGCACTAGGTTATTAACTTATTTGCTGTGAGAATACTGTTTAAATATGAATACAGTAAAACCTCCATTTAACGGACTAATTCGGGCGAGGGGGTGTCCGTTAAATCAAAAAGTCCGTTATTTAATAAAAAAAACAAACGAGCTGTCGGAGCAGCAGCCCGCCCGCCACAGGGTCGGGGCGGCAGCTCCGCAGCCTGCCTGCTGCCGGGACCCGGGCGGCAGCCGGCAGCCAGCCCGCCCGTTGGCGGGACCCGGGAGGGAGCCGGGAGCCGGCAACCAGCCCGCGAGAAATGGATTTTGGATGCATCAGACTTGCTCAGAAATTTTGTCCGTTGCATCCGAAGTCCGTTAAATCGAGGTCCGTTAAATCGAGGGTTTACTGTAGTACAATAGCAAATGAAACAATGAATTCACACTACTGGGGCTCTTTTGGATAATGTTAATGGCTAATTTGGCTCCTGAATCACTGAGACCCGAGTATCACTGACTTAAATAAATACTTTGCCTCCGTTTTTAATAAAGAAAACAAGGAGCTTAAGGGTAGTGGCAGGGTGGTTAATGGAAAAGGGGACATGGAAGTCAAAAATATCACATCCAAGGTGAAAGTCAAACTCAAACCAAATCAGGGCCCCAGATAATCTCCATTCAAGAATATTAACATATGAAATTACAAGGCCAATGGCAAGGATTTTTAATGAGTCCATAAACTTGGGGGTCATACCCTATAAGTGGAGAATTGCTAATATAGTAACTATTTTTAAGAAAAGAAAAAACGTGATTCAGAAAACGACAGGCCCATGAGTATTACCTCAGTTTTGGAACATATTTTAAAGGAGAAAGTAGTAAAGATAAACAGTAATTGGGTAACATACAACATGAGAAAATAACTGATTTTTTAGATAAAAGCAGTGCAGTAGATCTAATCTACCTGGATTTCAGTAAAGCATTTGAAACTGTTCCACATGGGAAATTATTAGTTAAATTGAAAAAGATGGGGATTAATATGGGAATTGAAAGCTAATAAGGAACTGGTTAAAGAGACAACAACAACTGGTGATACTGAAAGGCGAACTGTCAGGCTGGAGGGAGGTTACTTGAGGAGTCCCCCAGGGATCGGTCTTGGGACCAATCTTATTTAACATTTTCATTAATGACTTGAGATAAAAAGTGGGAATGTGCTAATAAAATTTGCAGCTCACACAAAGTTGTAAAGTATTGGCAATATGGAGGAGGACTGGAATATCATAAAAGAAGATTCAGATGACCTCGAAAACTGGAGCAATAAAAATGGGATGAAATTAAAAAATGCAAAGTGTAAGATCATTAATTTAGGGACTATAAACAAGAATTTTAGCTACAAGCTTGGGGACGTATCAGTTGGAAGCAACAGAGGAGGAGCAAGATGTGGGGGTATTGAAGACACAGAATAACTGAAAGCCACTGCTATGATACGGCTATGAAAAAGGCTAATGCGGTCCTAGATGCTTCAGGTGAGATAGTTCCACTAGATATAAGGAAGTGCTATTACAATTCTACAAGGCACTGGTGAACCCTCATCTGGAATACTGCGTGCAGTTCTGGTCTTTGATGTTTAAGAAACATGAATTCAAACTGGAACAAGTGCATAGAAGGGCTAACAGGACAATCAGAGGAATGTAAAACCTACGTTACGAGAGAAGACTCAAGGAGCTTAGATTGTTTAGCCTAACAAGACAAAGGCTGAGGAGAGATAGGATTGCTCTCTCTGAGTACAGTAACTCCTCACTTAACATTGTAGTTATGTTCCTGAAAAATGCAACTAAGTGAAACGATGTGAAGCAAATCCAATTTCCCCATAAGAATGAATGTAAATGGGTGGGAGAGTTCCAGGGGATTTTTTTTTTTTTTGGCCATACGGTGCAATTCTGTAGTTGGGAGGTTCTTCTGCCTTACCCCACACAGGCACAGCCCACTGCACTGCAGACAATGAGGCAGGCGAGGAGGCTGAAGGTGCTGTAGGCTAAGAGAAGCATGTTGCACAGCAGCAGCAGTTTCCCCTACTCTGCAAGCACCAGGGACAGTGGGGGCATCAACCCTCAGCCTGCTCACTCCACCCCTTCCCCCAAGTCCCCACCCTTAACCCATATCTTCTCTCCCTTCCACCTCCTCCCGCTTTATTCACCACACCACACCACGTCCTCGCTTCTCCCCTCTACCTCCCCTGCCTCCTGCCCATGGCAATCAGCTGGTTTGCAGTGTTCAGGAGGCATGAGGGAGGAGTGAAGACTCGGCATGCAACCTTCCCCCTCCCTCCCCTGCTCCTGGTCCATGGCAAGCCAACTGATTGCCGGGCAGGAGGCTGGGAAGAGGCACACTGCATCCTCGCTTCTCCCTCCTGCTCACAGCAATCAGCTAGTTTGTGGTGTTCTGGAGGGAGGAGCGAAGACTCAGTGTGCAGCCTCCTAATCCTGGCAATCAACTGGTTTGTGGCATTCAGGAGGTAGGGGAGGGAGGGGGAGCTGCGCACCACTCCCTCCTGCCTCCTGAACACTGCAAACAGCTGATTGCCACAGGCAGGAAGCAGGGGAAAGGCACTGATCCACAGGGTCTGCCCATTTAGTGTAGTAGTGAAGACAAGCCCTAAGTTACTACAGAGAATTCTTTCCAATGTGTCTGGCTGATAAGTCTTGCTGACATGCTCAGGATCTAACTAATTGCCATACTTGGAGTCAGGAACAAATCTTCCCTCAGTTCATATTGGCAGAGACTCGGGGAGGGGGAGGGGTTCACCTTTCTCTGCAGCATGAGGCTTGCGTCACTTAAGGGTTAAACTAGAATAAATGGTGGATTCTCTGTAACTTGAAGTCTTTACATCATGATTTGAGGACATCAGTAACTCAGCCAAAGGTTGAGTCTATTACAGGAGTGGGTGGGTGAGGTTCTGTAGCCTGCAATGTGCAGGAGGTCAGACCAGATGATCAGGATGGTCCCTCTATCCCTGGGGGGATTGTGTGCCAAAAAATTAAAAATTCTGCATATTTTATTTGTCAAAATAACACAATATAATCATGCCAGTTTCAATTACTTTGGTAATTTATTTCAAAATACCAGTGAGCAAGTATATCTGTAACAATACAGACAACAAAAAAGATTCACCCCGGAGTAGAGAGTTAAAGAAACCCCATGCACCCACGTGGATATTCACTTCAGGATCAAGGTACAAGTTATGGTAAAGTAGGAGAAATGCATAGGAAGGCAAAGAGCAGATGAATTAGTTGAGAGAATGCATTAGCTTAGCGGGGTCTGTCCCCAGTCTCTTCTGGAGGAGAGGGTGCTCCTTACTTCTCTGAGGGCAAATGGACCCCAAGACTCACTTAGCTGTTCTTACCTCCCTCCCTTCATCAGTTTCCCCTATTTCAGAATCCTTGCCCTCAGCTGCTTCTCACACACTCACAGTCTCTTCTGTGCAATCACTCTATGCAATCACTGCTCCTTTCTCCTGGAGACGGACTCCCCTTTCCCAGCCCACTGGTTCCCTCAAAGCTCCAACAACCCCTCCCCACACCACAGGGGACCCCTCTACTTCTTCCCCCTTGTCATCACTGGGGACCCTGTGCTCCCCTCTCCAACCCTGACTGACCCCTTCCTTGCCTGCCCAACCCTCAGAGGCCCTGACCATAGGAGCCACAGCTAGAAAACCCCAGCTGCTGGAGAAGGAGAACTGACAGCACCACCCTGCAGATAAGAATTACACCTGGGGCTGGGGCATGCATGGCAAGCAGATCTCTGTCCCAAAACTCAGAGGGCACAGATGCCCCCCCCACCCAAAGTTCCCCAGTGCTTCACCACAGCTGCTTGTCAGCCTCACACCCATAGGTGCCAATTCTGCTCCTTTCTGTGGTGCTCGACCCACCCCTTTACCCCCAGTCCCACCCCCACTCCACCCTTCCCACAAGGCCCCACCCCCATTCCAATCCCTTCCCCAAAGTCCCTGCCCCTATTCCAACTCCTTTCCGGTATCCCCGTCCTGGCCCTGCCTCTTCCCTCCCTCCTTCCCCTCCCTCCTGGAGCAGGCTAACGCTGTAGCGGCAGCTGGGCAGGAAGCACTGGGAGGCAGGCCGAGAAGTGGGGACACGGCACGCTCGTGGGAGGAGGAAGTGGGGCGGAGGGAGGGTCAGGAGAGCTTGATTGCCAGTGGGTGCAAGGCTCCCACTAATTTCCCCCTGTGGGTGCTCCAGCCCCAGAGCTCCCATGCAGTCGGCCTATGCTCACATCTCCGCAGGGCAGGTGCACCAACGGGAGTAAAGCTGCACCTGACACAATGCAAGGGCTAGGCCTGCCCAGAAACACCTGGGGCCCTGCCCCCTCTGCACTAAGGGACAGTCTCACATGCATCCCCAGCCCCACTTCCTCCCACCAGCGTTGATTTATTCTCTCCTAGCTGCTCCCACCCAAACCGACATGCCTGCTCAGGCCTGCTGCCAGGGAGTGGCACCCTCCGGCGGCTTCCCTTTGCTCCCAGAGCCGACTCTATTCTTCTGCAGCGAAACGAAATAACCCCGGGGATGAGGGTGTCAAATGAATTCTGCACAGGGGGGCGGATCCCCCCCAGGAGTCTCCCTTCTGGGACTCTAGGGCGGCATCCACCCCATGCAACTGCCTAGAGGGGACCCTTTGAATGCACGTTTGAGGGAACGCTCTACCCCGACACAATGAGACGTTCAAGGTGCACGTGGATGGGGGGAGGTTGACCGAGTTTCTACAGGGAGCGAATGACCCCTACCCCGCCCCGTACAGGCGCGCAGAGCAGACCCGACCCCCCGCGCTTCCAGCGCCGCGCGCCCCTGACACGGGCCGAGGGCGACCCACCCGCAGTGCAGACCGACTCACCCTCCCCCCTCCATGGCGGGGGACCCTCCGCCGGGCCCAGAGCCGCCTCCTACCTCCTCCGCCCGCCGCGGGAGCCTTTCGTGATGCCGGGGGAATCCTTAACTCGCGGCCCCCTAGAGCGCGCCGCACATTCCGTCCCCCCGGAAACGGGCGTCGCGGCAGAAAGGTTCCGGGCCCGCCGCCGCCATCGCCCAGCCCGGGCTTCGAGGAGGCGGCGGTCGCTTCTTCCGCAGCGCGGGCCCGTTTCCGCCCGCCGGCGACAACCCTGCCGGCGGCCCCCGTGCGGGGGAGGGGTGGAGAGCGAAGGGCTCCGGACCGCGAAGGCAGCAAACCCGCCGAGCTGGGGGAGGCCTGAGCAGCGGCAGCCAGAGACGTCGATCCGCCCGCGCGGCCTGGGCCGGAGCCGCACTCTCCGGCGGATGGACAGCTCGGCGCTCCGCCTGTCAGGCCTGGACAGGCCGCGATCCGGGGAGCGGGGGAGGGAGGCGCGGGCGGGCGCAGCGGAGCCGCAACGGAGATGGCGTCTCAGCCGCCGCCTCCCAAGCCCTGGGAGAATCGGCGCCTCGCGGGGACCGCGGCCCCGGCCTTTCAGTGAGTGACCCCCCCTCTTTCCCGGGGACACTCCCCCAGAGACGCCCCCGGGGGAGAGAGAGCGCCCCCCATAGACACTCCCCCGCCCCCACGGACTCTGCCCCGCCCGCCCATGTAGGGGAGACTCCCCCCCCCCCCTCCGGACCCTGTCCTGTCCCGTCCCCATGCAGGGGGGGAGAAACCGCCCCCCACAGACGCTCCCCCGCCCCCCATGAAGAGGGAGACTCACCCCCACGGACCTTGGAGAGAGAGACTCCCCTCTACGGACCCTGCCTCGCCACCTATGCAGGGGGAGATCCCCCGCCCATGGACCCTGCCCCCCCCCCCCCATAGGGGTTGAAAGAATCTCCTCTGCCCCTTCAGGATCTTGCTCCATCCCTTCTCCCATGGAGGGAGAGACTCCTCTCCCAGGAACCCCGCTCTGCCCCCGCCCCAAGGAGGTTGAGAGACTCCCCCTGCCCGGGACCCTGCCCTGTCCCTGGGAGAGATTCCTCTCCCAGGGACTGTGCCCCCAACGTCTGAGACTTCCTGCCAGATTTATGAAGATTATGAACCCCAGTTTATGAAGATTTTGAGATAATGTTAAAATAAAATGATTATGGGTACTGATCTTGAACCTCTGAATTTATTTAGGTCTGATTTGGGTGCCAGCCTGGTGACCAGGCCTGGACAACCCACACTCACACGAGTACCTCCACCTGTTTTGCCTCGACCATCACAGCAGGCAGGGAATAGTAGCCTGAGCAATTTCAGACCTGCATACAGCAGTTCCTTTTCTCCAGGCTATGGCACGTATGGAAACTCCTTTTATGGAAACTACAGCCCTTACAGTTATGGATATGGTGGTATGGGCTATAACCGCTTTCGTACAGATGATCTGCCACCCAGCAGATTTGTTCAGCAGGCTGAAGAGAGCAGCAGAGGTGCATTTCAGTCCATTGAAAGTATTGTGCATGCATTTGCCTCAGTCAGTATGATGATGGATGCTACCTTTTCAGCTGTTTATAACAGTTTCAGGGCTGTATTGGATGTAGCCAATCACTTCTCCCGACTCAAAATACACTTTACAAAAGTGTTTTCAGCTTTTGCACTAGTCAGAACTATAAGATATCTCTACAAACGGCTGCAGCGGCTGCTGGGTCTGCGGAAGAGTTCTGAGAATGAGGATCTGTGGGCCGAAAGTGAAGGAACTGTGGCTCGCATTGGCCCAGAGGACCGGGCAGCTAACTCAGCAAAATCCTGGCCCATTTTCTTGTTCTTGGCTGTTATTCTTGGGGGTCCCTACGTCATCTGGAAGCTGCTCTCCACGTACAGTGATGAAGAAACAGGTAAAGGAAATCAGCAAAGTGAGGAGAATGTAGTTTAGAGAATAAACAATTCATGTTCTTGCCACAAAGAAATTTGTAAATCATAGCCTAAAAATGCTGAATTAAACAGGGAGATGGGGATTAAGGTATTAAAATACCCTACTCTTTGATGTTATGTTAATTGATCCATTCAGTTATCTAAAAAAGAGGTTTACTTCTAGGGAAGGTAATATTTTTGGGCTGAGTCTTACAGCTGCAGAATCAGGTTTCTTATATGAAATAAACTTTTTTTTGGCAGCAAGATTGAACAAGGTATTCTTCTTATCCTCTTCGCTCCTGGTGGAGCATAAGGTGCCAACCATTCTTTACACTATACTAATAACACATTCTTTATTGAACTGGCGGGGGCTGGGGTGGTTGCTTGCATTATTCAGTCAATCTGTCAGTTACTTGGAATAGAAAAATCCGCAAACCAGGACACTTGTATGCAGAGGCCTAAATGTGGATTCAGAAACCTAACTTCAAGCATCTGAAAATGTTGGTAATTGTATAGTGCCATATATGTATCATCCTGTAATAAAAGTTTGTGCAACACTTTTAAGATTTAAAGTGTTACATAAATATTTCTGTGACCCATTATATTTAGTATATGCATACTTGTGGAAACAGTCAATTTCTGTTATAAAGTACTTTCAAGATCCAGATGATTATGCTGCTTTTTAACTCTTCTGCGAAACAGTGTCTAGTAACTGGGCAAATGGAGATGATGATCATGTAATTGGAAGAGCAGAATATGACTTCACTGCTGTTTCAGAAGAAGAAATTTCTTTTCATGCTGGTGATATGCTAAAATTAGCACCCAAAGGTAAGATTTTGATTTATTGTGGATTTACTTTCTAATTTCCAATTACTTTTTAATGCTTGTGATTGGAATCATTTTGACAGCCCTTTGAGATCAGAAGAAACATATGTCCAGTCTCTTTGAGTGGGTTTTGCTTAATTTCCCTAAAATGTTGGCCAGTATAGTAACTCATTTTGAGGCATGCCCAAAGATCACGTGTACAATGCATCTTCACCAACGACTGTACTCCTCATATTTCCTCATGGGCCCTGCAACAGTGCTGTGACAAAAGTTAGATCTGTGCAGCGCTTTTATTTTCAGAACACTTCAAACATTAATCCTATGGCATCCTTTGAAGGCAGGTAAATTGTTTGCATTTCTGTCTTATTACAAAGTAAGTTTCTCTGAGCTGGTTCTACATTCTACCTGACTCCCACCTGACTTCAATGAAATCTACACACGTGCATCTGAGGGCAGAATGTGGCCACTGTGATAATCACTGAGGAAACTGCTATTCAGAAGAGGATAGCTGGTCATGTACCTTTTTTAGCCTCTAACTGGACTACTATAACAAGAGTTGACAAATCCTGTTGCTGCATCTTCTTTTTTTTATGGCTGTCAAATGATTTTTTTAAATTGTGCTTAATTGTGAGATTTTGTTAATTGTGATTAATCATGCTATTTAAAGAAATGTGATTACTCATGAGAATTAATTGCCCTGTTAATAATAGAATACCAATTATTTAAATATTTTTGGATGTTTTCCACATTTTCACGTTACAAGAGAATCCAAATGAACAGTACTCACTTTATATTATTTTTTATCAAATACTTGCACTGTACCAAAGATAAATACAAGAGAGTATTTTTCAGGTCACCTCATATAAGTACTGTAATGCCAGTTCTTAATTGTGAAAGTGCAACTTACAAATTTAGAATTTTTTTTTACATAACTGCAGTCAAAAATAAAATAATATAAAACTTTACAGCCTACAAGTCCACTCAGTCCTACTTCTTATATAGCCAGTCGCTAAGACAAACAAGTTTATTTACATTTACAGGAGATAATGCTGCCTGCTTCATATTTACAGTGTCACCTGAAAGTGAGAAAAGGCATTCACATGGCAGTATTGGTAGCCAGCGTTGCAAGATATTTACGTGCCAGATATGCTAAACATTTGTTTGCGCCTTCATGCTTCAACCACCATTCCAGAGGATGTGCTTCCATGCTGATGACTGGTTTTGCTCAATAATGATCCAAAGCAGTGCGGAGTGATACTCGTTCATTTTCATCATCTGAATCAGATGCCAGGAACAGAAGGTTTATTTTCTGTTTTGGTGGTTCAAGTTCTGTATTTTCTACATCAGAGTTTTGCTCATTTAAGACTTTTGGCAGCATGATACACACCTCATCCCTCTCAGATTTTGGAAGGAACTTCAGATTCTTAAACTTTGGTTCTGTGCAGTAGCAACCTTTAGAAATCTCACATTGGTACCGTCTTTGCATTTTGTGAAACCTGCAGTGAAAGTGTTCTTAAATTGAACAACATGTGCTGTTTGATTATCTGAGACTGCCATAACATGAAATGTATGGCAGAATGCAGTTAAAACCACAGAGCAGGAGACATACAATTCTCCCCCAAGGAGTTCATTCACAACTTTAGTTAATACATTATTATTTCAACGAGCATTGTCAGCATGGAAGCATGTCCTCTTGAATGGTCGCCAAAGTGTGAAGGAGCATACGAATGTTTAGCATATCTGGCACTTAAATACCTTGCAGTGCTGGCTGCTACAGTGCCTTGCGAATGTCTGTTCTCATTTGAAGGTGACGTAAATAACCAGGCAACATTATCTCTCATAAATGTAAACAATCTTGTTTGTTTTTGCAATTGGCTAAACAAGAAGTAGGACTGAGTGGACTTGTAGGCTCTAAAGTTTTACATTGTTTTGTTTTTGAGTGCAGTTATGCAACAACCAAAAAACCCCAACATTTGTAGATTGCACTTTCACAATAAAGAGATTGCACTACAGTGCTTATGTGAGGTGAATTGAAAAATACTATTTTTTTCTTTTTTACAAAATAGTGCAAATATTTGTAATAAAAAATATTAAGTGAGCACTGTTAAATTTTTATTCTGTTGTAATTGAAATCAATATATTTGAAAATGTAGAAAAACATCCAAAAATATTTATAATTTTTCAGTTGGAATTCTATTATTGTTTAACAGCACAATTAAAACTGTGATTAATTGTGATTTATGTTTAAATCAAGTTTGTTTTTAGTTAATCATTTGAGTTATCTGTGATTGACAGCCCTACTTTTTTGGGATATGTTTTAATTAGGGCCCTACCAAATTCACAGCCATGAAAAATGCATCATGGACCATGAAATCTGGTTTCCCCCTGTGAAATCTGCTCTTTCGCATACTTTTATCCTATATTATACAGATTTCATCGGGGAGAGCTGTGTTTCTCAAATTGGGGTTCCTGACCCAAAGGGAGTTGCAGGGGGTTGCTTCAAGGTTATTTTAGGGGTGGGGGATTTGCAGTATTGCCACCCTTATTTCTTTGCTGCCTTCAGAGCAGGGCAGCCAGAGAGAGGTGGCTGTTAGCTGGGCACCTACTTCTGAAGACGGCACCCCGCCAGTAGCAGCACAGTAGGAAAGGTGGCAATACCATGCCATCCTTACTTCTGCACTGGTGGTGGTTCTGCCCTCAGAACTGGGCTCCCAGCCAGCAGCCACCCAGCTCTGAAGGCAGCGCTGCTGCCAGCAGCATTGCAGAAGTAAGGGTAGCAGAACCGCAACCCTGCCTCCAATACCCTTGCGACCCCCTCTCCCTCCACACACACAACTCCTTTTTAAGTCAGGACCGCTACAATTACAACACCGGAATTTCAGATTTAAATAGCTGAAATCATGACACTTACCATTTTTAAAATCATTTGACGATCAAATTGACCTAAATGGACTGTGAATTTGGTAGGACCCTAATTTTAATATTTAACACCCTAACTTCTATATTTGATTTTCTATAAATATTAGCATTTTAAACATCCCAGGAACAGTTATCTGGCTAATTGTTGACTTAATAGCACTAATTGTAGGTTTCAAGTATTCATCATGTTTCTGCTGAGCTTTGAATTAGATGGCTGTATAATGTCTGGTGTCTGCTGAGCTTCAAAATCTACGAAAGTGTTTTAATGATATAACTGTTACGCATTTTGAAGTGCTTTGTAACCATGGCTTAGTTTTCTTTCTCAGAACAACAACCCAAAGTACGTGGCTGGCTTTTGGCTAGTCGTGATGGTCAAACAACGGGACTTGTGCCAGCTAATTACATCAAAATATTGGGTAAAAGAAGAGGTCGGAAAACAGCAGAGCTGGAAATTATTACAGAGCAGCAGCCAGCTTTTACAAACACAACACCTGTTAGAGTAGCTACTGATGCAGATACTTTAGAAGAGCAAGAAGCTGCCTTTGAGTCTGTTTTTGTTGAAACGAATAAGGTTCCCGTTACCTCTGACTCCACTGTGAAAGGTGGAGATAAACAGGATCTCTGATGCACCTGGATAAACTTTAGTGATTGAACTATACTTATCAATAATCTTTTTGATATTCTGAAAATTGTAGAAGAACACTGTTAGGACTTTATCAGGTATCTCACTGCTTGTGACGGATGAACAGATAATGAAATAATTTACCCAAACTTTAATAGCATGCTTAGTTCACTTAAAGTTGTACATTTGTTGCCCTGCCCAGCAAACTATTGGCAATTGTGATATCCCAGGCTGGGGGTCGTTCTGTAGAGGCAACTGGGAAAGCCAGTGTGTTGCATCTCTAGCAGCTAATTTTGATCACTTGAAGGAATAGTGCTGATGAATTCTAGAGGTAGCAGTGTCCAGTCCTCCTTACTGGAGAAAGAATTGGCTTGATATGAGGCCTTTGAGAGGGGGTGTTGAGAAGGAAAACTGAAGCATTTCTAGCAGAGGCCTCCAAAAATTGTGTACTGAAGAGTCCTTAAATTACTTCATTTTTTTGGCTGCTTTTTGGTAAAATTGGTGCTTCCACTACCACAGAGTAAAATGAAAGACACCAGTCCTTTGTTATAAAAAGGTGACTATCTTAAGAAACAAGTTTCGCTCTGTGAAGGAAGGTACATTCAAGTGGAGTTGTAAACATAAATGCTATTACCAGTGTTTATTTGTCCTTTATTCTAATGTTTTCAAGAAAATATAAGCCATTTTCCCCACCACCATTCTGGTAGCTTTTCCTTATCAAAGTCCTGAGGACCACATACTTTGTTCTGGTTTATAATGCACTAGCTTTAGGCCCTATGTATCTTCCAGCCAAGCACTGTTAAGAATGCTTATTTTTTTTATCAACATCTCTTTAGGGCCTAGTGAGCTAAGTTAGCAGCGCCTCACTTCCAGCCAGGTTTAGTAGTTTATTCATGTTTAGCAATTATATATTTTAACAGTTTACATCCAAACTTCCCTTGTTTCAGTGCAATTTCTTTTTGAACGTTTGTGAGAAAATTCAACCTGATTTTAAAACAGCAGGAATGTATTGCAGAGTAGATAGGAAACATCTGTGTTGCCATTAAATAGATGTGGTTTTCTGCTGATAATACCACAAAATAGGAAACAAGAAAAAAAGCTCCCAATTCATTGTCTCACCATGGAGATGCATGAGTTAACTGCTAACTTGACTGTTCCTGCTGCACTTCAGGTGTTAAATCTGGTATTTCCCCATAAAATCTGAGGTACATTGAGAACCATAATTGCATAAAGATTATACATTTTGTCTTAAAATCTGTTTACTTTTGTGAGCTCTGTACTGAAGTCATACTTTTCTGGGAAGCAAAGTTAAGTAAAGCTTCAGATTCCTCTATTGGGACACACACACATTAATATTAGATTTGATAAACACAATCATTTTCAGTTCAGACTGTAGTTCTTATGGAATGCTCTTATATACTGTGTTGAACCCTTCAAAGTTAGAACAGATCTAACAGTTCTAGTGTGCTACAGCAAAGGAAAAGTACTGATGGCTGTGTTAATAAATAATTTCAATTAAGTAGCCTGTTCCTTAAAAACAAAACCCCACAGCCGCTCACAGCTAGTTAAACTTGCATACTTATACTAGCTGTTCCTGTGGGAGTTTTGTGCAAAAAAATTAAAAATTCTGTGCACTATATTGGAATAACACAATATAATCACGCCAGTTTAAATTATTTTGGTAATTTATTTCAAAAGACCTGTCAGCGAGTTCTGTATGTTTGTAACAATACAGACAACAGAAAAGATTCAGGAAATATTTTTTGACAAATAGATTCCTTACTAGGCATATTAATACAAAACTTTCAGTATTAATTCATCTGACCTACAGCAATGTATTTCTCAACCCCCTCAGACACAGTGCAAAGGTTTGGGAGGAGGAGGGGTTGTGGGGGAGCTGAGAGAAGGGAAAGTAATTGCTGGGAAGGAGCCTGGGTGTGAACTTGGAGTGTTGTTGGGTATGGGTGGGAAAAGTATGGAAGGGGGGGGTTTCTGGTCAGGGAGGGAATGTGAGGGAGCCTCCCCCATGCAGATGCTCACTAACCGTTAGCGTCACTCATTCAGTTATGCACATATGCCCTAGTCCCCATGTATCCCCCCACCCCCACTCCCATTCAGCCCCCGCCCCAGTCTGTGACTCCCTCAACAGCCCCATATGCTCCACATTGTCTGGCCCCCATATCCTGTGCCTCCTGAGCTGGTCCCACAGAGAGAGCACTTCTTCTCTTCCCTATCCACAGCTGGGGCTGCTCCTGCCCAGGAGTGGATGCTCTTTGTCCTGGCGCACAGTGGCTCCGGGTAGGCAAAAGGTGTAAGTGCAGGACTTTTCAGCAAAATGGATTTTCAGCTGAGGGGGGGAAAGTGTGTGACACATGAATTCTCCATGTGTAGGAATAAGTAGCATAATGGATTTTGGTAGTTTTAATTCACATTTCTATAAAGATTTTCAACATCAATTTCCATTGCAAGCTTCATTAATATGTTTATATTTTAAGTGCATTTGGTAGCTGTTAGTACTTAGGCAACTTGTGGTGAACAGAATTGCTAAGATCTAGACAAAACAGTTACAACAAGCTATTGCTAACCTCAGGTTGGGTAGTAGTTTAGGTGGCTGGTATGCTGAAGCCCTGGATTTTAGCATAACCTCTGGTCTCTTGCTGTGTACAACTGCAAGGTTAGGAGCATAGAAGATAATGCCCTGGCTCCTGGAAGACAGTGTACTGAAGCATTTTGCTACTGCTTCCTCAGTAAGATTATATGTAGCTGCTATGGGAGAGGGAAAGGAAAAAACAATCCACAATGAAGGGATGAATGAAAAACTCTTTGAACCACACTTGAACCAGTACACATTTCTGAGAAACTTTTCTTGACATGCCAGTGCACCAGATAAGGGATTAACTAAAATTTGGATGGGACTCCCTCTGCTGCAGAAACGGAAAGGAAACAGAGGACTACAATGTACATTAAGATTGTTAGAAAACTTTACATCAGATGTTCAGTTTCTGCCCACATTCTTTGTTCCTGATGGGTTTAATTATTTTACTATTAGAGCATCAATCTTTCTTGTATCAATAAAGAATTTTAACTGGAGCAGTAGTCTTTTACAAGAATAAAGCTTTTTAAAAAATGTTTGTTCAATCAGGCTTCTACTTCCTAATTAACACTATATTGGAAAACACTTTCAACTAAACATTAATTAGAACCTTTAAATCTCATTAATTCTTAAGAAAGACAGTTAAATTTCACATCTGAGTTTTTCTGGTCATGTTCTTTGAAAGTATTCTCTTGGCAGAAGGGGTAGCTCGTAAATAATTGGACATTGACTAACTTGTCTTACTTTGTAGTAGCTTGACTCTGTCTATCACATCACTGTAAATGTTATAACTATGCATAGAATTTTGACCCTTTCAATCATGTTTACTCACTTTAAAGGAAAAAGAGGGCTGAGAAAATGGTGTAAGTTATTTTATTTTAAAAATTTTGAAATTGTATTGACTATATAAATGTATTAAAATTGAGATTTTGGCTTTGGATATAAATTAACAGAACAAGAATGAGTTTAAAATGGAATCCTGTAAGCTAATTATTTCTCATATCTCTGTGCATATGTCAGGTTACTGCAAAAAATCATTTGTATTCTTTAGTTCTGGATTAAAGCAATTTAATTGTAAACTAATTGTGCAAATATGTAAGAACAAAGTGTTAAATATATATATTTTAAAACTGCATTAGAGATGGAATTTTTCCTTGGGAAAGAATGTTAATAGTTTAGTCTTTAATAAGAGCCTGGGTAAAATTCTTAATAGAGCTTAAGTCCTATTTTCAAAAGTGACACAGGCTGCTCTGTGCCTAAGTCTTATTGACTTTCAGCGTTGTCAAACTGTAGGGGAAAACAGTTAAAATGATTCTCAAACAAGCAATTAGTTAAAACTGTAAAAGTAACATGTAAAAATTTACCTTCCACATTTTAGGAACATCCTTGACTCAGATATACAAGACTTACTTAGGATCTTTTAGCATATCCATTATCAATATGTATATAATTTTGACTACATAAATAGTGATGGATATGCTGAGTTTGTACCTACTGTTTGTCAGACAAGGTGGCTTGTGAAATGCATACCGTACATTTTAAATGACAATACAGTAAAACCTCCATTTAACGGACTAATTCGGGCGAGGGGGTGTCCGTTAAATGAAAAAGTCCGTTATTTAATAATAAGAAAAACCCGAGCTGTCGGAGCGGCAGCCCGACTGCCACAGGGTCGGGGCGGCAGCCCCGCAGCCCGCCCGCTGCCTGGACCCGGGCGGCAGCCGGGAGCCGGCAGCCAGCCCGCCCGCTGCCTGGACCCGGGCGGCAGCCGGGAGCCGGCAGCCAGCCCACCGGCTGCCTGGACCCGGGCGGCAGCGGGGAGCCGGCAGCCAGCCCACGACAAATGGATTTCGGATGCATCAGTCTTGCTTAGAAATTTTGTCCGTTGCATCCGAAGTCCGTTAAATCGAGGTCCGTTAAATCGAGGGTTTACTGTAGTGTCATTAACTACAGGGCACCGGAATACTTAAATTACTTTAACTGATCATTTCCATAACTCTGTGGTTATGGTTTCATGAAGTTTGCATAGGATTAAATATTCTGTAAGGGGACTGATACAGTACAGACGTATTCAGCATGGTACAGTGGCTAAAGTGTTCTGAACAAATGAGGTCAGCATGGTACAGTGGCTAAAGTGTTCTGAACAAATGAGGTTTTTTCCTGAGAAGTTTAACATAAAAGAAGAAGTCTGTGTAATAAAAAGGTGGGATGTGGTCTCAATAACTAGAAAGCTTCACAATTATTGTGTGTGGATGTTCAGGTTTTTGAAGGAAGAGTGCTTTGACTGGGAGGCTGTTCAAGGCTTAAATGGTAGTAGAAAGAAGTGATTAAGGGAATAGTCATGGATTCAATGTAGGGAGGAAGGTGTAGGAGATGAGAAAAAAGATGAAGGTGAGGATGGCTTGATTTATTCATTAGGCAGCTGACTCTCCTATTCTCAGATCTCTACTAAAGATAATACATTCATATTATTTTTGGGAAAGTACACCTAAGCAACAGTACTTGAAATTCCTCTTAGGGCATTTAGTTGTATGTACTTTATTTGGATTACCTCTGAATTTTAATCTTAAAATAATAAGCTCTGGTACATGAACTGTATCTTCATTAATATTTGTACAATACCTAGCACAATGAGATCCCAGTCACGATGGGGGCTTCAAGAATACTAAATAGTACATACAAATTCAGAAGACTCATTCAAGTTTTTGAATAGTATTGCAAACTGAAAGACATTACCTTTTGCCCAGCAAAATAAAGAATAAAATAAAAAATTGAAAAATATTAGTCTCTTTTCCTTGTGTAGGCTCAGAAGGCTACTACTTATGGAACTAAAAAGCCTCTGAGCCAGCAAGATTATTTTAATATGTTTAATATTCACTAGAAGCACTTTACTGGTATGGGGATATTTCTATCTATACTATATCAGTGAAGTGCTCCTCCTGTGGTCACAGCTACACTTTCAAAGCTGTCGTTTGTACCAGTCTCGGAAAACCACCCCCCATGCATGAAACAAGATGTATTGGTTTAGCAGAACTATTCAGCCACAGTCTTCCTGGCAATGTACACACATGTACAGCCTGTCTGTCCCCTACTCACTTCCAGGACAGGAGGTGCCAACTCTCTTCTGCCCAGGAAAGGGGATCACATGTAGGCCCTGGGAGGACAATAACTCCTCCGCCATAGTTACTAAATAAAATGTGTCTTTTCTTTTAGCCATGCTGGTGGTGGTGATATTAGGCCAAACACTGCCGTGATTTGTCAGTGGCCTTTGGAACAGCACCCCTCCAGGTTGGGGTTTTGTCATGCTGGGAGGATTGGGGCTGGGGTGACATCAGGCCAAGGTACAGGGCTGGTGGGTTTGGTGACATCACACTGAGGTGGGTGACGTCGAGTGGTGGAGTGACGTCATGCTGACAGAGGTGGGCGATGTCGTGGTGAGGGGTTAGGCTGGTAGTGTGACATCACGCTCAAGGGCGTGACGTCACACTGAGACAGGCCTGGGGCCCCGGAGAGAGCGGAGTGGGTGGGAAGGGAGCAGCCCCGCCCTCCCCGACCACCTGCCACCTCAGTGACGGCTGCTACCCGCCCGGCGGCGCCTTGCGCGGCTCGTTGCTAGGAGACCAGATGCTGGGGGCAGGGAGGAGCCGCTGCACTGCGACAAGGCGGGGGGGAGGAGGCGGAGACTCGAGCCTGTGACACCGCGCGCCAAGACCCCGCCTCAGCACCCCATTGGCTGTCTTCTGTCAGAGGAGGCGGGGCTGCCCGTGTCCTGGGCGTGGCTGGCGGGGTGGGTCGGTCAGTGGCTCCCAGCGCCGGAGAGGGGAGGGGCTGGCAGACGGTGGCGGGCGTGTGGACGGACTGGGCGAGGGCGGGGGAGACGCGGTAACGCGCTGTCTGGATTCTTGCCTCCCCCAGGAAGCGCTGCCTTGGTTCCCTCCATCCTACCCTAGCGCGGCGCTCGCCGAGCTCCTCAGTGGCTTCGAACCCAGAGGTCCGCGTCCTGCTGCCGCCCGGATCGGGCCCCAGGTAACTGACTCCCAGCGGCTCTTTCCTCCTGGGTAGGAGGCGCCGAACACCCGCCCGGGTCGCCAGGGGGCGCTGCCCCTGGGCCCGCTCACCCCTTCTGGGCACTGCTGAGCGACACCCCCCCCCCCATCAGTCTTGGGGTCCCTGCGTCCATGGACAGGGGCCCCTGGGAGGTGGGGTGGTTGTGGTAAAATTAACGCACTAATTTTGTACCCAGCACAATAGGTGGAGGACAAATAAATACTTAGATATTGTATAATCTTTTATTCAATATTCAGAAAGCACCTTCACTTGCCAAAAAACACCCCCCCAAACCCCAGCACACCTGCCCAATTCCTTGGACTACTAACATTTCATAGACCTGCCCCGTCTGTTAAATATGTATAATGAGAAATGTTGTTCAACTTGATAAAAGATTAGAAATGACAGGTCATAGATGTTATAAGGAGGCTCACACTATGGTAACACACTGTTAAATAGAGAAATCTGATGACTAATGTCTCTAAACAACAGATTGATTTTTAACTATTATTGTTTGTGATAGATTGCAAGGATTTTTAAAGGTGTTAATACTTCCTAATCAAACATATAGTATAGATAAAATCCTCCTCCCCCGTGCCCCAAAAGAAAAAAAGGAAAGAAAATCCTCTGCAACTATAGTACATTCTTTGCATGGAAATGGTTAAATCCCAGTCCTAGAATTGTGCTTTGTCTTCTTTCCATACTAAGAATTTGTCTGTATATATTTCTTTAAAATTTTAATCTTTCATGATTCTCCACACTTCCCTAGGTAAACTGACTGTACTGACACTTTTTTTCATTTATATTGTGAAACAAATGAAACACAAAGTAAAAATGGGGATTTGGTTAGTATTGTTTAATTTGGAACCCCATTGTTTTGACAAAGCTACCTTTACGAAGTTGCCTTCTTTCTGTGTGTATTTAATGTACTAGTCAAATGGTTTAAAAATTTTTAAATTTGTGCCACACCCATAACGGCTATGTCTCACTTATCTTATTTGGGGCATTGGTAATTTTTTTTTTTTTTAAGTTGAGCTTCATTTGCAGTGTAGTGTAGGCTGTGCAGAACACAAAGATGCAGTGTCATCTCTAGGGAGTGGTGATACTTATAGGCCTTGTCCATGTTACATCTCTTAAAGTGTGTACCACTGCTGCAAAAGGAAGTAGTCTTGAACATGGCTTTAGCTATGACTTTTGCAAGATTTATTATTCAATAGAACAGTGTTAGAAAACCCGCAACAATGGCAAGCACAATGTGTGCTAATTCCAAAATAGGAATTAAATACTGAGACTTAATATCCTACTACATGCATACAACATCCAAGCTCATTCATTTTGCCTGTATGATGATCCATGTATGGCACAGCTCGATGTATGTGATCAGAATGAGTGTTTAATTGAAACAGCAGTAGTTATTTGTATTTTTATTATTGCACATGCAGATTAAGTAGCTATATTTATTTAATCATGTGATATACTTTCGGGAGTAGATACTTCCAATAGGGCAGCATATGTTAGTGTCGTATATGGAATAAAGAAATTAGAGCAGGGGGGTTAGACTCCTAGACTTTAAGGTCAGAAGGGACCACTGTGACGATGTAGTTTGACCTCGCACACAACACAGGCCACAGAATCTTACCCACCTACTCCTGCAATAAACCTCTGACCTGTGTCTGAGCTACTGAAGTCCTCAAATCATGGTTTAAAGACTTCAAGGTGGAGAGATGCCTCCAGCAAGTGACCCATGCCCCACGCTGCAGAAAATCCATCCAGGATTGGGAACTGTTCCAATTCTCACACTGACTCATTGTCATGGGTTATGTGTTTAACCTGTGTTTAGTTTGTGGCTAAGACTGTAGTCCCATTCCTAGTAATTTTATGATCAAAACAGGTCCTCATCTAGGGTATTTACACAGATAGCCAAATCTAGGCTCCAGTTAAAACTAAAGTAGAGAAGTGCATACTTGATAAACAAAACCTTCATGCCTATCAAGAAATGTCATTTCCTCTTGAGGTACCTGTCATAATTGCACTGTTGAGTTGCTTCACAGTTATTACCTAGTAAAATGTTAAGACTACTATAACCCTTTATGGTTTTGCTTTCTTTAAATTTTAGAACTCTTGCAAATGAAAATAACTACTGTTATTAAGAATAACTTAATAATGAGAATAACTACTGTTCCTCTGTCTCTGCACCTGAATATGCAGATAATTTATACAATAGGCTTTATGAGGGAGGTCAGTTATAGGCTGTCAATAGTGATTGTAGTAAGCCTAATCATAAGCAATACTTACATCTTGACTTTTATTCTCTATAAACTCGTTCCTGCATCTTTACCCTGCTGTCATTCAGACAGATTTTTTTTTTAACTGCCAGTTAAAGGTAGACTGGATAGCACAGGAGACAGGCTCAATATCTAACAACCATTCTCCTATGTCATTGGTTCAGATTTGGCTTTGGACATCCCTTTTGGTAACTTCTTATGCAATATTCAATTGCCCATGTGAAACTATTGGTTTCTGTCCATTTGCTAATGAGAGAGGTCTGAATTTAAAAAAATTTTTTTTTCAAAATTGGCACTTTGATAATATTCTGAGAATGAAGGCCAGTTATTGAATAGACATGGAGACTGAACTACTTTTACTCCTAAACGTCACAATTCTGGAACAGTGCTGAAACACACAGGCAGTCCTGCGTAGGAAAGTTTTGACAGCCATTATTTATAAGGAACATCTGCTCTTTAGCTAAATATTTTCCATAGCTGTTAATTTGGGATTTCTTGCAAGTGCTACTTTTAATAGAAAAAACTATATATGACTTGCTGGTTTTTTTTTCCTCAAACAAAGCTACCTTGAAAACAAAATCAACTTTCCCTCTAAATTTTCTTTTGATGAATATTCTGAACCTAAGAAAATTATTCCAGGTTTTTTTTCCAATTTGTTTCCTGCAAAGTCAGATGCTTTTCCCCATAACATAAACACTTCCTCAGTTACATGTTGGGTTTTTTGTTTTTGTTTTACCAGTACAAATTTCTGGCAAAATATTATGCCTTATTGCTTATATACTCTGAAATGAAATCAGTGTGCTAGCTACTACTGCAGCACACATTTGTAAGAAATCCTTCTAGCTACTAGAAAAGTGAGTGTTGGACAAAGGAAGCAACTCTTAGAGGATGTTCCCTAGCAACCAAGTCCATTGAGACTACATCCAACTACAGCCTTCTGAGGATTCTCCATGGTCATAGCCCTTGGCTATCTTCTCTCTTCCCATTGCCATATTATTTATACCCCAAGATCAAGATTTTCAGATCTAACTAGTGATTTTGAATGCCTCAATTTTTAGGTGCCCAATTTGAGGCACCTTGAAAGGATCTGATTTTCAGAGAGTGGGTGGCCAACACTTCCTGTAAATCAGACCCTCTTAAGGTATCTCAATTGAGCACCTGAAATTATTAGTCACATTTGAAAATCTTAGTTCTAAACTCTTTCCATCACTATGCTCCTTTTTAATATACAGTGGATTCCGGTTAATTGGGGCCACCAGTTAATTGGGACACATCGCAAAAAACGGAAACAAAGCATCCCTTTTTACTTACTTCAGTTAGTTGGGGCAGCTGCTTAATTGGGCCATATTGTTCCGGTCCCAATGCGTCTCAATTAACTGGAATCCACTGTACTTACAACTTGGGGAGCCGCTTGCAGGAGACGGTGGTATAGAAGAATCAAAAGTTACCAAAATTGACAACCATAATAACTAAGGCCAACTTTTTTCAAAATTGTTCACTAATTGAATTGTATGCCTCAGTTCCTCAATGCTCAACTTGAAACCTATAGGATCTGATTTTTAGAGTTGCTGAGAACTAAGTGCTTTATGGTCCAATCACGTTCTCGGATCATAAGACTGTTATTGGACCATAAAGCACTTATTTACCAAGTTTTTAACAGGCTGAGTTTAGTATTGTTTGAAACTACTGCATATCATGCAAGTTTTGTCCAGTTTTCTCTTTTTCTTCTTAATCTTCACTTTGTGGATCACATCAGTTGTTAGTATTTCCGCTTTAAGTGCTGGAATGTCTATTTTAATAGCTACTCCCTCTACCTAAGCTTACCATTACAAAAAGACTATTTTCTCTACTTCTTATGCAGTAGCTGTTATACTGACAAACTGTGGCTGGTGGGTCATACTGAAGTGTTTGAAGTCCTATTTACTACTTCATTAGAAAATTAGTGTCTCAATTTCTTGCTAATAACGTTATATTACTGTTGTCAGGTTTATATTTTTTTTAAAGTCCGGCTGAACTCCCTGTAACCTGTAATAAGAATTAATGGTATCCACTATCCTGCTGATTTTTATGAACTATCTCCTGTCTGACCTACTCACTCATTCATACTTCAAGGAAGAGGAGACGATTAATAATACTGCATGTTCCCTATTGAGGAATAGTTTTCTGCTTTTAGATTTAGATGTCAAACTATAGTATGACTCATCTTGGTATGTTCAGAATAACTTCTGTCGTCATCTTTTAGCAAATGCCTTAACATGTCTAAAAATTGCCACTTCTAAAACAAAGCCTGCAGTAGTTTCATTAGTGTTCTTTTTAACCCTAAATCAAGCTGAATCTTTTGGTTGTTTTTTTTTAATGATGGAACTACTTAAGGTATTGATCAGGATAAAAACCTATTGGTATTGAAACAAACTACTTTTGCAACTGTACTTTTTTTAATGAATCTGGGCTTCATAGATGTCTGTATATAATTTATTTAAGTAGTAGTATTAATTCTTGACTTTGTATGCTAATAGTAATGCTGCCATTAATATATATTGTACTTTAATTGATCAGGCAATTATTGCTGCTGTGAAATGAGAAGTAGTAAACTTCATGGATCTTTTGGTATACATATTTACAACATTTGCCTCTCTAGCTTTTAGGGCCAAAAGATGAGTCGAGGATACTCAGAAAACAATAACTTTCCATATGATAATAATCAAATGGTTTTGGACATGATCCTGTACTCTTTAATCGGTGTCCCTCAGCCTATCAACTGGGACAGTGTGGCAAGGCTGGTTCCAGGATTTACATCCAAAGAGGTAACTTGATTAACCATCAGTATGTCTATTTAAAATGCTTTATCAAGAAAACTACACTTTTATCAGAAGGGGGGCTTGAAGGGTGGGGGAATGGTTTTGTAAAGTAACTTAATTCTCTCATATCCTTTAAGTTCATGTAGTATATTAAAAATTGCAGAGAGGAAGGTGTTACAGAACCTAAACTTCAAGATATGAAGTAAACAAAATTCATAGCTTGAATGCAGAATGTGCATCTTGTAGCCTAAGATAGTATTACTGGAAATTAGTCAAAAGAACAAATGAAGTGAAAAGAGAGTCTTTAATGGTTCAAGAATCTTTCAGATTACACTGTAAAATACAGTCTTATGACAAGGAAGGCATGTACATTCTTCATATTTCCCCACGCACACACTTTGTTATACTTCCTCTCAGCAAACATCATAATTTTCCTAAGGTGTTAGCATATCATCAGATATACTTTCCAATTGGAAATAACAAAGCTCCAGTTTTCAATAGATACTTGAAGGCTCAAATTAGCTGTCCTTCCCTTTCTTTAAGTTAGAGTGCTTCCTACTTCAGTGGGAGATAGGAGTGCTCAGCATCTCTATGATCAGGTCCTGTTTAAATTTTATATCGACTCTTGGATTTCAAATTTGCTTAGTGTGCATATGTTAAAGGAAACACGTGGATGAATTGAATGTGGCAACTCGTACTTAATTTATAACGTTGTTCATGGGCATCACTAATGTTGTATTTAAAACAAAAAATGATTGGCTGGAGTTGAAGCTTATGTGGAACTTTATTGTCCTACAAGCTGGTAGTGTTTAGTAGAGATTCATAGCTGTGGATGCTGTCACTTAATTTTTCAGCTGATGATACAATTCTTTCTACTAAAGTAAATTAATCCCCTGTATGTTTTTTTTTTAATTTAATTTTTTGTTTTATTTTTATATTGACCTCTTTTTTTCTCAACTGACATAATATCCCTGGACAGTAGAAAAGTGGTTACTCTGCTTTAAGATATGCAGAGCCTCTATGGAAGGCTGTTAGATTTGCCATGGTGAATTTAGCCCTATGATCTCAAGTGACCATTTAATCCAATAGACTGTGGCAGAGTTAAAATACATACAATCAAACTCCTATGTGAATTGTCCCATTCAGTTTAATGGAACTATTCTTGTATGTAAAATTACTCTCGTGTGTAGTTGTTTGAAGCATTAAGGCCTTTAATTTAACATTGAAATCTGCTTCTAATAAGTGAGGCCCAAATTTGACTGTTTGTACACACAAATTACATTTTTGAAAGCCTAATATTGTTTTGTTTGCATTTTAACTTTCCACTGCAGTTCTGGTAACTCAAATAGTTCAACATTAGCTTGTTCACTACTGCATGAAAATTTATTCCTGGGAGAATTCTGACCCACTGTGCATGTGCAGAATTCATGTACTATGCAGAATTTTTTTCCTGCAGAAAATACATTCTGCCAGAAAGGTGCAGCAGTTACCACAGCGGCCCCGGGTGGGCAAAAGGTGTGCCAGAACAGAGAGCAATCACTCCTAGGCCAGCCCCAGCTGCAAATAGGGAAGAGAAAAGGCTGCCTTTCTCACAGCGCCTTGCCTATGGGGCCAGGTTAGGAGGCACAGGATATGGGTGGACAGACAGTGTGGGGCACATGGGGCTGCTGTCGGGTTCACAGATTGGATTTCAGAAGGGCTATTGTAGGAGACAGCGGGGCAGGGGCTGAATGGGAGTGGGAATGTAGGGATACGTGGGGACGGGGAAGAGGGTACAGGGACACATGGGAATGGGAAGAAGAGTGTCTGAGTGTGGGTGCAAGGACACAAAGGCACAGGGGCGTATGTGCCTGACTGAGAGGCTAAGGGTCAGACAGGGTCTGCACAATGGAGACTTCCTAACAATCGATCCCTGCCCCTCCCCCCAACGAAAAACCTGTTGCATACTTCTTTCCCGATCCAACAGTCCTCCATGTGCACAGCTAGGCTCCTTCCCAGCAATTACTTCCCTCTTCCTCAGCTCCTCCATTATTCCCGACTCTCCCAAGACTTTGTACTGCTTATGAAGGGTGTGAAAAATACATTTCTGTATTGTAGTTTAAATGAATTATTGCTCAGAGTTCTGTATTAATATGTCTAATAAGGAATCTATTTGTTAAAAAACATTTCTTGAATCTTTGTAGTGTTACAGACATTATTTTGAGATAAATTACCAAAATAATTGAAACTGGCATGTTTATATAGGGTTATTTTGACAAAATATGCAGAATTTTGTAGAGTTTTTAACTTTTTGGCACAGAATTTCCCCAGGAGTAATGACCGCAAGTAGCAGAAAGCAAATTGGAATTTTCTAATCGGAGCAAAGTCCATAAAGTAAAGGAACCGTAATTGTGAAAATGGGAACTTTAAAATTATCAGACCCATTCAGAAACTCACTATGTTGGGGAAGAGCCAATGTGGCTTTTGTAGATGGGAAGACATGTTTTCCCTTCTATTAGAATTCTTTGTGGGTGTCAACAAGTATGTGGAGTAGAGAGATCCAGTCAAGACAATGTAGTTGGACTTTCAGAAAGTCTTTGATAAGACCCCATACCAGAAGCTTTTAAGCAAACTAAGCAGTGATAGGATGAGAGAGAAGGTCTTCTCCTGGATCATTAACTAGTTAAAAAATACCAAACAAAGGGATAGGAATAAATACTTTTTTACAATAGAGAGAGATAAATACAGTGGTTATCCAAGGGTCTGTCCTGGGACCTGTGATGTTGAACATATTAATAAATTATTTGGAGAAGGGGGTGAACAGTGAGGTGGCAAAATTTGCAGAGCATACAAAATTACACTCAATCGTTAATTCCAAAGCTGATTGTGAAGAGTTACGAAATGATCTCTCTAGACCAGGTAACTGGTTACCAAAATGGCAGATGAAATTCAATGTTAAGTGCAGAGTAATGCACATAGGAAAAAATAATCCCAACAATATAGCAAAATCATGGGGTACAAATTTGCTATAACCACTCAGTAAAGAGATCTTGGAGTCATCATAGATGTGTTTTTCTGACAACATCCACTCAGCAACATCAGTCAAAGAAAGCTAATAATGTTAGGAGCCATTAGGAAAGTGATAAATAATGAGAGAAAATATCATACTGGCACGTATTTGGTACACCCATACCTTGAATACTGCAAGCAGCTCTGATAGCCCCATCTCTAAAAAAAGATGTATTCCAACTAGAAGAGAGAAAGAGAAGGGCAACACAAATGATTTGTGATATGGAAGGAGCTTTCATATGAGGACAGATTAAAAAGACTAGGACAATTCATCTTAGGAAGGGATGACTAAGGGGAGATATGATAAAAGTCTACAAAATCGTAAGTGATGTGGATAAAGTGAATAGGGAAATATTTACCTCTTTACATATGAAGAGCTAAGGGTCACCTGATGGAAGTAATAAACAGCAGGTTTAAAATAAACAGAAGGAAGCACTTCATACAATGTACAGTCAATTTGTGGAGTTTGTTACCATGGGATGTTGTGAAGGCCAAAAATATAACTGGGTTCCCAAAAGAATTAGATAAATTAATGGAAGATGGGTCCATCAGTGGCTATTAGCCAAGATGGTCAGGAACACAGCCCCATGCTTCAGATGTCCTAAACCTCCAACTGCCAGAAGCTGGAACTGGACAACAGAGGATGGATCACTCAAAATTGGCCTCTTTTCTGTTCATTTCCTCTGAATCATCTGGCTCTAGCCACTTTCTGAAGACAGGATACTGAGCTAGCTGGACTATTGATCTGACCCGGTATGGCCTTTCTTAATTTCTTTTGTTCGTATTTTACAGACACTTCTACTTTGAGTAACTTAAGGTAAAGGAGCTAGGTTTAAAAAATGTAATTGCCCTTTTAAGTTTAACCTTAAACTGTAAAGAGAAAGGGATTAAGTCAGAAATTCCATTCTTTAATTTGTGTGAATGTTGGTGGAATCTTGAAACTGTGGTAAAGCTTACATATTGCATAGATATTCTGCACTTCTTCGGTATTGCAGTGTGAGTTACTATGTGGCTTAATCAATATAGTGTGTGAAGGTTCTTGGTTGGTTTGGTTTCAGTTCAGAACTCCAATGTTGACCATTTCAGAGGAGTTGGTATACATATTTTATGACTTTTAAACCAAACCTTGTATTTTGGGATATTTTAAGCACTATACCCAGATGTACAGACACTCTTTCCTTAATATGATATAACTTTAACATTAGCTTTCATAATTTTTTTTTAACTATGATGTAACAATCAATTTGCAGAAACTATTATCAGGAAACAATATCAGCCTTTAAAGTGATATAGTTTCAGGTATCTGCTTCATGGTCCCATCATTTTATCTCTTGATAGTGTGCAAAAAGGTTTGATGAACTAAAAAGCAGTGGGAGTTCACCTGTTGACAACCAGTACAATCCATTAATGGCTACCGGAGGGAGTCCTGTTGAAACCCTAGCTACGTACATCAAATCCTCTCTGCTGGATACACAGGGGGAGTTTCAAGAGCCTTCCATTGGGCAGAATTCAATTTCCATAACTGGTGAGTTCTATGACTTTGATTATAGTGTCTTGTCCACTGTTTTTCTTTTGTCTGGTAAACCTATTTCTGAAATTATTAGTCTTCAAATAAGTTTGTCACAAATACTGCTGCATAAACTAAAATAACTTTATTTCCAACTGAGTCAACCCATTTAGTGTTTCAGTACAAATGTTCTATAGTTATGCTTTTTAAAAAGTAGTTACAATAAGTCAGTTTTGAACTACTTAAAATGATGTACTTGATTTTATACTAAATCTTTCAGGTACATTCTTGGAAGTTTTGTAGCCACAGGTATGTTAATGTCAAAACTTATTGCTTGAGGTGGTAATAGTTGTGACCTTCAAGGTAAGTATAAAATCTCTAAAGAAAACACAGGAGCAATAGAACATGGTGTTGGTGATTTTTTAAAAATTCACCCTTCTTTCCTAGCAAAAAGTCCGGTCATCTGCCACTGTAGTCAGTGAAAAGACTCCCATTAACTATAACAGGAATTTGGATTGTGCCCCAGTTAATCAGATTGGTGTCATAAGAAACTGTGATGATGTACTTTCTGATTATGACCAGCTTTTCACAGACTTGAAACTTCAAGAAACCATTCTTTTTGGGGGTTAAAATAGCAATTTTGTCTTTGTCTAAAGTTTTTAAAGAAACAGCTGAAATGATATTGTTTATGAACAATAAGTGAGTGATGGCAAAAGTTGCTTTTTCTAACTAGAGCTCCTTAACAGTGTTACCGTAAAATCAGCTGAAGTGTGCAAGCTGAAACACAGACATGTTTTTTGTTTGTTTGTTTGTTAGATTTTAATACATACATTAAAAAACAATATTTTAAGTCTGGCAAAATCTGAACATTTGCGAATTGTATACTGAGTATGCAGGCTAGAAATGTTTCCTTAAAGCTTCAGGCACATATTTAAGTTGTGTACACATAGCAAGTTGAGTGCTCACTTGGTGCTGGGAATTTACCAGGTAAGCAGCTGATGACTTACTAGTTTTGCTTATAAACTCCTCAAACAAAATAACTCCAGATTTTTTGTTTCTTTTTCAGTAACCTAAGGAATTTAAGTTCCAAAACCAACTGGCCTCTTCAGACATCACATGCAACTGCTTCTAGTTTAACAGACATTTTCTCAATAATACATTTTAAAAATATAGAGTGCATGTAGTAGTAATTGCCTTCTACAGTGACACAACAAAATCTTATAAAAAGAAATGTACCGTATATACTCGAGTATAGGCCGACCCGAATATAAGCCGATGCACCTAATTTTAGCACAAAAACTGGTAAAAGTTATTGACTCGTGTATAAGCCGAGTCCCCCCTGCCGAGGTTCCCCCTGCCGAGGTTCCCCCTTCCCCGCCGCGGGCGGGCTGCCGAGGTTCCCCCCTGCCGAGGTTCCCCCTTCCCCGCCGCGGGCGGGCTGCCGAGGTTCCCCCCTGCCGAGGTTCCCCCTTCCCCGCCGCGGGCGGGCTGCCGAGGTTCCCTCCTCCCCGCCGGACCAAAAAAAAAAATGTGCGCCCTGGTTCCTCCCCTCCCCGCCGGACAAAAAAAAAAAAAAAAAAAAAAAAAAAGCCTCGCTCTCCCGTCCCCGCCGCGCGGGCGGGCTGCCGGGAGCGTCCCGGTTCCCCCCTCCCCGCTGCGGGCGGGCTCCCGGCAGGGACAGGACGGGTCGCGCCCGCAATGGCCGGGGCTCCCCCCGTGACAGGCCGCGGCACGGAGCCGCCGGGCCCAACCGCCCCGGGATCCTCCCGAGCCAGCCCTGCTACCGCGCAGCGGGGGCCGTTCCCCCCCCCCCCCCCCAGCCCGCCGCCCGGGCCGGGCCCTGCACTCACCCCTCCCCGGGGGGAGAACGGCCCCCGCTGCGCGGTAGCAGGGCTGGCTCGGGAGGATCCCGGGGCGGTTGGGCCCGGCGGCTCCGTGCCGCGGCCTGTCACGGGGGGAGCCCCGGCCATTGCGGGCGCGACCCGTCCTGTCCCTGCCGGGAGCCCGCCCGCGGCGGGGAGGGGGGAACCGGGACGCTCCCGGCAGCCCGCCCGCGCGGTGGGGACGGGAGAGCGAGGCTTTTTTTTTTTTTTTTTTTTTTTTTTACCGGGTTGTCTCGAGTATAAGCCGAGGAGGCTTTTTTCAGCCCAAAAAGTGGGCTGAAAAACTCGGCTTATACTCGAGTATATACGGTACATTCTTCCTTTCTCTCTTTCTAGCATACCTTAAATAAGGACCAGAGCCAAGTGGTGACTGTGGAGGGAAATATTTTAGAGGAACTTCCAGAACTTCATTGGGTGAAGACCTGTAAAAAGATGGCTCTGGTTGTGCTCTGCAAAATCTAAGGCCCCACCTCAGTCATATGTCTATTGGAAAGGAATTTCAAAGCCTGGGGACAGCCACTCTGAAGTCTCTACTCCTACCCCTCACAAGACCATCCTAGGGGCTGTCAGACAAATGGACCCCACCAATGTTAGCTATCATGGCAGATTGTGTAGAGAGGTGGTCTGAGTGAGCTGGTTCCTAGTCCATTCACAGTCTTAAAGGTGGTTTAGAACTTTGAACTAAGCATTGACTTTCCTGCTTCTGATGTGTTCTGGACCACTTAGTTTCCTGCTGTCCTTTAGCATCTGCTACAGTTATAGCAAATTGTAGTAATCTAGCCTTAAGGTAATAAAGGCATGCATAACTGAAGCTAGGCTCTCTTTGAGTGGGATAAGAATGCATACTCTTGGGCAGTCCAGAGGGAAAAGTTACTTCTGGACAGGGTTGCTGTGTCTGAATCTTGAAGCACTGATTAATCCAGAGAGGCTATGACCTTGTGCACCATCTTCACAATTGAAAGACAGATGCATAGAATTAATGGTGTGGTCACTGATCCTGACTTCTTTTATAACTTTTTCCTTTGTAAATCTCAATCCTCTGCATTTTATTTGGATTGAGCCTGAGCCAGTATCTTTCATCCAAGTGCCTGCTTTGCTCAGGGCATCAAAGGATCTACAGTATTCATGCTGAATGAGAAGTATAGCTTGGTGTCAGCTGCTTGTTCTTGGTACTTCAGTTGAAGTACAATCAGTCTCCCCTAGTAGCTTTGTATGTTGAACAATGGGGGTGACAGAATTGCAACCTATAGGACTCTCTGCGTAAGGGAGAGCTCTTGGTGGAGGGGAGGGGAGAGAGCTGCTATCCATCAAAATCCACAGGAATTGCTTCAAGAACCAAGGGGAAATAAAACATCTTAAAGCAATTTGTTCACCGAGCCAGATTGTGGAGGAGAGATAATAGTATCTCTTGCTAATCTGTGTCAAAAAGTGCCAATATATTGGTATAAAGGTCTAATTTCTTCATTGTAGTGAGGAGTGGAGCCAAAGTGTTATTTGGCTGGCTTTCCCATTAACTATTTTAAAGTAGAGACTTCTCTACATTCAAAGCCACAGTTCTACAAGAAGTTTTGAGGCTTTTTCATGTTTGATGGGCCATTACATCACCGCAACAAAATTCAGCTGGAAAGCTGCATACTGGGGCTCTCAAGGCCTGATCCAAAGCCACTGAAGCTATTGGAAAGATTCTTATTGATTTCAGTGGGCTTTGGATCCACACCCTACTGCATACTGTACATTAGTGAGGAAAGCTTTTCCAAGGTAAAGGTCAATTACCCTTGACTTCAGTGTCTGCTGTACACCTAATCCTGTGTCTTAAAATATTTGACTGTCTGACTTTTCATTGTAACTTCACCCTGATTGCTGCTTTTAACCAGGTGTTTGAGAAGCCTGTGACAGTTATAATCATGACAACTTCTATTCCGAATGAGCGCAACACTAGCAAATGATATGAGACCCTGAGTTTAGCCTCAAATTCTAATGCTGCTTTTTATTATGTTGAAGGAAGATCCAGTGTCACTTCCACAAGAAATTGTTCTTCAGAAGCTGAGAAACATTCTGCACATAAAGGTGGAGAAAATGCTGATGAAAGTCAAGGGTAGGATGATGATTGTTTTCTATCTGGGAAGCGAATATCCATGAAACTGAAATCTGCTTTTTACAGATATGCATATTTTTGGGTGTGTCTACACTGAATTTTTAGCAACTTTCCCACCATTTGTCAGTTAGTATTTGTGCAGCTCCATCCATGCTAGCAACAGTTGGAATGCTAGTGGAGCTCAGTCACGGGTGTTTTCACACACCTGCTCCTGTGCTCCACTAGCACTTCCACCAATGTCCGTGCTTTTGGAGCTGCAGTGGTGCTACACCAGTGGTGGAGAAATTGCTGAAAATTCTCAGTGTAGAGAAAGACCTATTTGTGATTTATAATGTTAATCAAATGGCCGAGGCAGTTGGATAACATAGACTAGCCTCTGTTCAGCCTAACATTTTATACAAACAAATGTATGAAGTTTGCCATTGAGTGCAGTAAGAGAAGGATTAGGCCCTATTCTTCAGTTTGCACTGTTTTGTTAGTGGCAAGATGGATGATACACCACAGATATCTCTATCTCAGACCTGGAAAAATGGCTTGCAGAATATTACCTTTCATCTCACTATCTCATTTCAAACTGTCAGTGGAACTCAATGTATAACACAGTAACCACAATATTTGTGACTATAAACTAAGGCCCATCCAGCTTTATCATTTGACTTTAGTGGAACTATTCGTGTACTCATAATTCAGTACAAGCATAAGTGTTCTGTTGGAAAACTATCTTTAAAGGCCCTGATCCAGATTTAAATTATTACACTGCAAATGTTGATAAATGTTTAACTCTTAGATTTGCTAGGCACTATTGTAAGTTGAGTGCAACTGTTTTGATTATCAGTATGTTGACTTATAGCAGACAGAATAACCCAAAAGCATACCCAAACCTTATGGTTTCATCTAATTTCATCTATGTAGGTACAGTTATTCCTGTGTGTGTGTCTTGAACTTAGTTTCTCTGAAAGATTGTGTTTATCATTCATGAAAACTAGGTCATTGAATTTTGTATATCATTGCCATCCTAGGTCAGAATTATACAATCCATCACCTTCTATTCATCACTGTAAAAATGATAAACAAAAGAAATAGTATTTTTCAGTTCACCTCATACAAGTACTGTAGTGCAATCTCTTTATCATGAAAGAGCAACTTACAAATGTAGATTTTTTTAATTTTTGTTAAAAAACTGCACTCAAAAACAAAACAATGTAAAACTGCAGAGCCTACAAATCCACTCAGTCCTACTTCTTTTTCAGCCAATCACTAAGAGACAGACAAATTTATTTACATTTACAGGAGATAACGCTGCTCTCTTCTTATATACAGTGTCACCAGAAAGTGAGAACAGGCATTTGCTTGGCACTTCTGTAGCCGGCATTGCAAGATGTGCTAAGCAGAAGTCTTAAAAGAGCAACACTCTGATGCAGAACTACAGAGCTTGAACCACCAAAAAAGAAAAACAACATTCTGCTGGTGGCATCTGACTTAGATAGTGAAAATGAACGTGCATCTGTCCTTACTACTTTGGATTCTTATTGAACAGAACCCATCATCAGCATGGACCCATATCCCCTGAAGTGATGATTGAAGCATGAAGGAACATATACATTTTTAGTGCATCTGGCACATAAGTGTCTTCTGATGCTGGCTACAACAGTGCCATGAGAACCCAAGTTCTCACTTTCAGGTGACGTTGTAAACAAGAAGTGGGCAGCATTATCTCCTGCAGATGTCAATAAACTTTTGTCTGAGCTGCACAAGAAGTAGGACTGAGGGGACTTGCACCCTTTCAAATTTTACATTTCATTTTAATGCAGGGGTTTTTGTACATAATTTTACATATGTAAGTTCAACTTTCATTATAAAGTGGTTGCACTACAGTACTTGTATTCGGTGAATTGGAAAATACTACTTTTTTTTTCCAGTGAAAACACTTGTAATCAAAAATAAATGTAAAGTGAGCACTGTACACTTCTATTAATGTTTAACCGTGCGATTAAACACAATTGTGTGTTTTTAATCCCTTGACAGCCCTAGTTACAATACAAAACAAAATAATGAAATGTGAATGTACATTTAAAAATAGTTACCTTTCTAGCTAATTAAGTAGGTTTTTCTGACAATGCTCGATCTATTGCAGAGCTGGCTGCCTTCACAGGATTCACTTTTTCATGAGAAACCTTGTTCCTCAAGTTGTAACCTCAGTGAAATGATCCAGAGAACCTTTCCCTCCTCTGGATTATACTGAAGGAGTTTTTTGTTCCTTTTCATAGACAAGGTGAACCGGTCTTGTTGTGAAGTTCCTATTTTACAGTGTTTCAGTTGTGTCTGATGGCTTTCCACTGAAAGTCTTGAGGTTGAGCAAGGCTAAACAAGTGACCATTGCATCATCAGCTAAACAGGGTGGGGTGACAATGTTCCCTCTATTTTTTTCCATCCGTGTGCAGAATGAGTCTTATGTGCACCAGTATTGAGGTAATATACAGATGTGTGCCACCAGTAGAAACAAAAAAAATCTCTCTCATCTCTATCTCTGGCTTTTGTTACCAAAGAGATAATTACTCCAACCGGAACACATTAGGCATTTTAGAACTCACTACTCAAAGAATTAAATTTAAGCATAAGAGAGAAGCCTCTGTGTCACAGTGAGCACTTACTCTCATGTGAATACTGCTCATTATTGTGAGAGAGGGTCACTAGCCTAAAATAATTAAATTCTCTCAATGTGGTGTTTACCTGTAAGCCTTTTACAAAAAAAAAAAAAAAATCCCTGTGGTGGTGATAGAATATATTATATATTTTTGCTAGATATTTAATTATGTATTGTACCAATGCATGTTAATTTCCAAAAGTTTTTAAACATACTTGTCAAGGGCATTTATTTCAGACCTTTGACTCATACTGCTGTCTCCGTGGAAGCTGATATTTTATTGATGTATTCTGAACTTGGACTTTCTATTAGGAAGTAAATAATATTGGCACACTCTAAAGTATTTTAACTTGTTCAGATAGAAGATGCTATAAAATTACACATACTAATTAACCATCTCTGCACCTTGGTGAGCTGGGCAAATAGATTTATACTTTATAAAATGAAGGAGAACAGAGAATTTAAGTAATTTTCCAAGATTACACAATGAGCCAGAGACAAACCTGGGAATAGCACGCAGAAATCCTCACTCCCACTCTTAGGTCTCGTCTACACTGCAAGCCAAGGTGTGAATCTACAGCGCACCAACTTCCAGCAGAGTAACTCAACAGTGAACAATGATCTAGCTCAGTGATGTCCCAGTATGTGGGTTAATGTCTACACTTTCTCCTGTGAATTGCATCCCAAGGCACATAGCTTGCCATTGAATAACATGCAGGGGTGAGAGGGAAGATAGAAGATTTCTCACTGCAGTTAAATGAAGTTTGGTTTATCTTGCAAATTAAAGTTTTACAAAAACCTGGGTTGAGGAGATCAAGGTTCTGACCAATCATGGAGTTTGGGGGTAAAATCTCCGTGAATCAACATTGACTTTCTGAATTGGTTTTTGGTCCTAAGCTGTAATAACTTTCCTTTTTTCTGTTTTTTTTTGTTTTGTTTTTTTAAATCAAGGCCAAATATGGTGATCCATGTGTGTGATGAAGCAAAAAATTTGAAGGAAGATTTTGTTTGTCCTAGAGATCTTTTGATTTCTGAAATGAAGTACTTTGCTGAATATCTGTCTGTGGATGCCCAGCGCTGGGAAGAGGTGGACATTTCAGTTCACTGTGATGTTCACATCTTTGACTGGTTAATGAGATATGTTAAAAGGAACGCTAAGGAATATGAAGTGTATGAAATACCCACCTTAGGTAAAAGATATTCTATTGTATGTTTGCTGTAGATTCATTATATGCATTGTCTGATCCGTGCTTCAAACTAAAAGCATATATGCATATCCCTCTTTAATTCAACTCCAGCCTTCTAGCCCCCAGTCTGCCATGGCCAGAAACACTGGTTTGTTGGAAATGTGCTAAAACAATTTCCCTGGCCATTATAGAAAGGCTCTGGTCATGCTACTAATGATTATGTTGGGGAAATATTCCTCTGGTGGTTACAGTGGTGAAAGCGCTAGTCTGTTGACCGCTGGTATCTTTACCAAGGTAATCTAGACCCACTCTGAACAAGATTACATCACTATATAAGCACAAGTGGCCAAGTAGCATTCTCACTGTGGCTACAGCAACATTTGGAGACTTTCCTAAAAACGTTATTGTAAATGGAGTATAAGGGAGCAATTCTACCATCATCTTGGTAGTCACAGGGGAAAAATTGAAAAGCACTTAAGTGATATTTTTATTTACATTTAAAAACAGGCTTATTTTATTTTTAAAAATATTTTAAAATTAAATTTGAAATTGACAACCTAAATTTATTACAATATCTGTTGCAATTATTTACATTAAATACAAAAAATATTAAACAGTACGTGTTTGCTGTTTTCTTCTTTTTAGTCTATTCAACTAATTCAGTTCAATGACTAGTTCATGCAGAGATGAGAAGTCAATTGGGAACTGCAAAAGCAGGAAAGCTTGTTTTTCTCTTTGAATCTATTAATTTAAACTAGGTGTGAGAGGATAAGATCTTCTAGTTCTAAAACCTTGAAGGACAGTGATGAGACAGTCACTTCAGTTCACTAACTACAAATATTACTTCCTTTGTTTAATAGAGTTTTGAATCCAAAACATGTTTTGATGAACTTTTTTCTTATGTATCCAGCACATTGAAGGTAGTTGTATCTAATAAAAATTGTTTTGTGCATTTCTAATTGATTTGAATTTCCATCCAAAAAGAAATAGCAGATTTAGTGCATAGGCTATATTTAGTTGCAAATTAACATATTTTAATGTGTACCAACAAATGAGAATAAGTCTTTAAATAAGTCTTTAGGAAAATAACCTAAAACTGTAAATATAAAACAGGATTAAAATAGATTTAAACTAAGGTTTCTTGCTTTCAGATTTAAATCAGTCCACCTTGGCCAGGCCAGATCTAAATCCTCCTGAAATCAATTTAAAAGATTTGTATTTGGGAGCACTGAATGGGCACTGGATCGGGCCCTGCTCCAGCAAAATATTAGCTAGCTTCAGCTCCTGTGCAGAGTTAAAATGCTCTGCTTAACTATGTTTGAGTTGATGATGTATGGACAGGAACTAAGGACTTGTTTATCCTAAGAAAATTATTATTTCTGCGGATCATGTCATAACTGTTTGGTGTTGCCTTTATAGATGGGACCAAAATTCAGTTTCCAAAGATCAGAGGCATGATACATGTTGGAAAGTGGAATGATAAGAACTTTATTAGTAAAATAATGCCCTCTTAAAGAGGCATTGAGTCTCATAGGGTATTCTCAATTTATCAAACAAATAAGTTAATCTTCTCCTTTTCACTTTGTTCTGCTGTTTCTCTTTTAGAACCAGGAAATGTCATTTCGATTCTTATTTCTTCTGAGTTTCTGAAGATGGATTCCTTAGTGAGTATAATGAGATGAGAAATTCCATGCCATAGTAGCACAGTTTACCACCAAATGGTTGGTGTAAACCTTAGTAGCTTATTTGCTAGGCTTTGAGAGTGTACTTAAAGCTGTATAAAACGAGGGGAAAATAGTTGATGTCCCAAAGAGTTTACAATCTGAGGATCAGATTCTGTTCATGAAAAGTAGTAATTTAATAATTGCATAGTCTCACTGATTTTCAGTGGGGTTGCTTGTAGAGTAAGGTACTACTGAATGTGATTAGGGGAGCCAGCATCTACCTCCAAATGAATACTTGTTAATCTAAATAATAGCTGACTGCACTGGGAGAACTAATGGCAGCATCTGACTTTTGACAGCTATTGTAAAGGAAACCTAAAGTCTCCACATTTTCAGTGTTTTACACTAGTGGCTCACAACCTTTCCAGACTACTGTGCCCCTCTCCTGAGTTTGATTTGTCTTGCGTACTTCCAAGTTTCACCTCACTTAAAAACTACTTGCTTACAAAATCAGTCATAAAAACACAAGTGTCACTGCACACTCTTATTGAAAAAATGCTTGCTTATTTTTACCATATAATTATAAAATAAATCAATTTGAATATAAATATTGCACTTACATTTCAGAAATATAGCGCATAGAGCAGTATAAACAAGCCATTGTATGAAATCTTAGTTTGTAATGACTTCGCTAGTCCCTTTTCTGTAGCCCGTTTTAAAACTAGGCAAATATCTAGATGATTTGATGTACCCTCTGAAAGACCTCTGTGTAACCCCGGGGTACATATACCTCTGGCTGAGAACCACTGTTTTATACTAAGGGCCACTTCTTCCCTCTGAAGTTCAGTTCTCCCTCAATCAACATATTTAAGGCCCATTCACTTTAATTGGAGATGTGTGCATATAATGAGAAAGGATAGCTTAATTATATTTACCTTTTAGACTCTTACTCATCGACTTTAAGGTCAGAAGGGAACATTATGATCATCTAGTTTTCACTTCCAAAAGCTGGTACTTAATTCATGTAACAAGCTTGTCTTATTTATAGTTCATCGTGTAAATCAGGGGTCTCCAAACTACGGCCCGCGGGCCAGATGCGGCCCGCGAGGCCCTCTCATCCGGCCCGCGGCAGGGGTCGGGAACCAGCCGCGGGGCCGGGACGCGCCGCGTGCTCCGCTGCCGCCGCCAGCCGCGGGGCCGGGACGCGCCGCGTGCTCCGCTGCCGCCGCCAGCCGCGGGGCCGGGACGCGCCGCGTGGTCCGCTGCCGCCGCCGCCGGCCAGGGACAGCTCAGAGCTGGGGCCGGGACGCGCCGCACCGCCAGAAACAAGGACTTGAGCGGGTCAGTTGGGGGGAGGGGGGGCGGGCGGAAGAGACCGGGTTGAGCGAGTCAGTTGGGGGGCGGAAGAGACCGGGTTGAGCGGGTCAGTTGGGGGGGGGGGCGGAAGAGACCGGGTTGAGCGAGTCAGTTGGGGGGCGGAAGAGACCGGGTTGAGCGGGTCAGTTGGGGGGGGGGGGGGGAGAGACAGGGTTGAGCGGGTCAGTTGGGGGGGGGGGAAGAGACCGGGTTGAGCTGGTCAGTTGGGGGGGGGGGGGAAGAGACCGGGTTGAGCGGGTCAGTTGGGGGGGGGGGAAGAGACCGGGTTGAGCGGGTCAGTTGGGGGGGGGGGAAGAGACCGGGTTGAGCGGGTCAGTTGGGGGGGGGGGGGAAGAGACCGGGTTGAGCGGGTCAGTTGGGGGGGGGGGCGGAAGAGACCGGGTTGAGCGGGTCAGTTGGGGGGGGGGGGCGGAAGAGACCGGGTTGAGCGGGTCAGTTGGGGGGGGGGGGCGGAAGAGACCGGGTTGAGCGGGTCAGTTGTGGGGGGGGGGGGGCGGAAGAGACCGGGTTGAGCGGGTCAGTTGTGGGGGGGGGGGGGCGGAAGAGACCGGGTTGAGCGGGTCAGTTGGGGGGGGGGGGCGGAAGAGACCGGGTTGAGCGGGTCAGTTGGGGGGGGGGGCGGAAGAGACCGGGTTGAGCGGGTCAGTTGGGGGGGGGGGGGCGGAAGAGACCGGGTTGAGCGGGTCAGTTGGGGGGGGGGGGGAAGAGACCGGGTTGAGCGGGTCAGTTGGGGGGGGGGGGAAGAGACCGGGTTGAGTGGGTCAGTTGGGGGGGGGGCGGAAGAGACCGGGTTGAGCGGGTCAGTTGGGGGGGGGGCGGAAGAGACCGGGTTGAGCGGGTCAGTTGGGGGGGGGAAGAGACCGGGTTGAGCGGGTCAGTTGGGGGGGGTGGGTTGGAGGAAAGGAGGTTTTGGGGGGAGAGACCTGGCTGGGTGGGTCAGTTGGGGGGGGGGGTTGGAGGAAAGGAGGTTTGGGGGGGAGAGACCTGGCTGGGTGGGTCAGTTGGGGGTTGGAGGAAAGGAGGTTTGGGGGGGGAGAGACCTGGCTGGGTGGGTCAGTTGGGGGGTTGATGTGTAGTGAACAGGTGTTCATGTGTAGTGTTCATGTTTGTGAACAGGTGTTCATGTGTAGTGTTCATGTGTAGTGTTCAGGTGTTCATGTGTAGTGTTCATGTGTAGTGTTCAGGTGTAGTGTATCAATGTGTTATTAAATAATAACTGAATAAAATAATATTAAATAAATAATTAAAAACAACATCCAGGTTTTGATTCTTTTTTATTTGGACCTCGAGTGTGTTGTCGGCCCCCGAACTGCTATTTGATAGTTAATGTGGCCCTCGGGCTGAAAAGTTTGGAGACCCCTGGTGTAAATGGACAGACTAGTGATGTATCTGTTTGATTTTCTTTTTCCACATGTTTGATAGTAAAGACAAACACTGTGCAGCCAAGTTAAGGGAGGAATTTAGAATTTAATGTGCTGCATCTTCTTGCTGTCACAACTGTCATTATTTGCAGTTCATGCTAAATATTAAAGTTCACTGGTAAAGTTAAATTTGGTGGGTGCAATGCTACAGTGTAGAATCAGAGAGGTAGCCGTGTTAGTCTGGAATAGCAGAGGTAACAAAGAGTCCTGAGGCACCTTAAAGACTAACTAAAGTATTGAAACATAAGCTTTCGTGGGCTAATACCCACTTCGTCGGATGCAAGGATGACTGCTTACTGCTTGCATCCGATGAAGTGGGTATTAGCCCACAAAAGTTTATGCTTCAATACTTTAGTTAGTCTTTAAGGTGCCTCAGGACTCTTACCTCTGCTATAGTGTAGATTGCTATAAAAATGGCCTCTAGTTCTGGATCATGAACACTGTGGAGCTGGCACTTCCTGAAGAGAATTCAGGTGTAGTAGTCAGAATCAAAGATCCTTCAGGATGATAGTACTTCAGAGTTACATTTAAGCCATGTACACAAAAAATGTGACTTGCTTTCTGAGCCATTAAATTGTATATTTAGAGTTAAACTGAGCCAGTATTTGCTAAACACCATTAATTCCTGAATCCTGCTCCTAAGAAATTTCAAATATAAAAGTAATAGATCTTCTGGGATATGGGTTTGTGTGTCATTAATTTCAGTGTTCCTAGTATCTCCTTTCCTTTGTAGGTAGAAAAATGTATTCATTATTGCCACAAAAACATGAGTGCTATCATAGCCACCCCATGCAATATGAACTGTGTCAGTGGTGACCTCCTTAAGCGTATAGCTGATCTATTCACGCACAATGAAGTGGAAGATGTGAAGGACAAAAAAGATAAATTTAAGAGGTAATTTTTTTCTTCTCCAGAAATTTTTTCTTCTCCATTAATAGTAGTAATCACTATTGACTCGCTACTACAGACGCCTTTTCCTTTTTAAGATATTTGGTCAGGAAAGTTAAGACTTGTTCAAGAATTAGTGTGATGATATCAATGTATATACTTAATACACAATATCATAAAATGACCCAAGAATAAGACAGCATTTCAAGAGACAGTAAGAAGATCAAGATAGGAGCCAACAAGTGAAAAGGCAACTCTCCAGATGTGAAGAATCATGAAGTCTAAAATTAGGAGAGAACTGAGTGGATAGGATAGCAGGTGACTGAAAAAAGACGGTTAGAGTAACCTTTGAAAACAGACATTTTGGACTGAGAGATGGGTAAAGAGAACAATAACTGAGGATGGGAGTAGTTTGTTCCTAGTTCCTGAAGAATGAATAGTTTGGTTGCAGTATTCTGGAATCTCTGAAGTTTTAGAGTTGGAATTTAATTTTAGAGTTGGGATATGAAAGATGGTGCTAAAATAGAATGGAATACAGTTTAAAAACGTGTGTAAGGATTTCGGTTGAGCAAGGATCAAGATAAAGACTAATTATTGTAATAGACTTGCAGATGAGGTAGGAAAGCATTTTAATTGACAAGGATTACTGGTGCTAGGGTTAAAGTTAAGGAGAATAATAGTGGAAAGTCCAGAGGTACAGAGCGAGTGGGATCTTTGAAGCATTCAGTAGTAGAAAGTGTATATTGAATGGTGAAGCATTGGAATGGGTTACCTAGGAAGGTGGTAGAATCACCTTCCTTAGAGGTTTTTAAGGTTAGGCTTGACAAAGCCCTGGCTGGGATGATTTGGCTGGGGATCGGTCCTGCTTTAAGCAGGGGGTTGGACTAGATGACCTCCAGAGTTCCCTTCCAACCCTAATATCTATGATTCTATAGTCATGAGAAAAGCTGATTGTCTAACAGGCATACACAGAGGTAGTGCTCATAAAGTGACCTTGCTCTTTGGGATATGTCCGGTTATGTTGTGATTGGTACCAATATAAGTTGCTATTTAGTTGATTGAGATGTAGAGTTGGGTGTTATCTGCGTAGAAATGATACCTAATTTGGTATAGGTCTCTTCTGCTGTCAGTGAGAAAAGATAAAGGGGACAAGATCCAAGGAAAGAGCCTTGAGACACAGCAAAGGGAAGAGGTAAAGATTTTACCACATATGAGAAAGGAATGGTTAGGGAGGTCAGATTCAAACTGGGGGAGGACAGATTCTTGTTCCAAACACCTAAGCAGTAAAGTATTTGAAAAGCCATATGGAAAGCTCATGAGGTTTACTTGAAATAGTGTCTAGAGGTGACATTTTGGAAAAGCACCAAAATGCTTTACATTGTGCAAACAGTACTTAGACTGCATCTACGCTGCAAGCCAGAGGTGTTATTTCCCTGCTTGTGTACCCTCCAGCTTCAGGTGGGTACATGTTTGGCACATAAAGCTGTGTTTCTGCTGCCACTATTCATGTTACCACAGCTACACTGCTGTTTATACTCATGCTAGCTTGATGAGAACTAGTACAAGTATGTATATATGAACAGGGAAATCAAAGCTTGTAGTGTAGATGTAGCCTGAGGGTCCTAAGTGCCTTTGAAGTCAGTAGGACTTGGTTACTTTTGGCTCCCAAGTCACTTAAGAGCTTTTGAAAATTTTACCCTACGTCATTAACTCTTCAGTTATCTAATTCTTGAGCAAGTTGAAAGCCATCCAAGAGGTGGTGCTGAAAGCAGAAAAGACGCAAGCGGAAACTACTCCAGAGCCTTACAAAGAACGTAAAGTTTATTTGGGAAATGGATTGAGGGCAACAATTCCAAATCCATCAGAGAGATATTAACTGGAGATGGCATGGTGACTGATGATGAGCTAATATATGTATTCAATAGGGTTTTTTGAGAGGACCGACTATGCTTTCCAGAATGATAGGGTAGAATGGAGCTCTTTTTGTAGGTGGCAGGCTGGCCGAGTTCCTTTTTGAATAACTATTTTAATGTTGCTGCAGATTTTGTGTTGGGGCACCTAAAGCTTTATATAGGCATTTTTTATTTTATAAAAATAAACAAAATAAAAATGTTAGCAGTAGCAAGCAAAGTTGGAAGAGGTTAGTTCTTTTTTCAGTAGTTGAAATGACCTTGGTGCTTCAATAGATTTAGAAATGGGGGAGGTGCCCCCTTCCACCTATCAGTAGGTAAAGAGAGTAACAAGTTACGTGTCTGTTTATCCTTGAAAAGGAGGAGCTAGTAATTTCTTTACAGGACTCCGCAAAGAGAGAAATGGGAGTGCTAACTATTGGTGGGGAAGGTGGAGATTTAATAGTCTGGAATAGGTACCAAGAATTGTAATACTTGGTTTACTGAAGTAACAGGATTAAATCTATCTCTGTATATAAAACTCAAATGGTGTATGTATGCGTGCGTGTGTGTATACGCGGATGTATGCTTACTCCTTCCACACCGTTTGAGCTAGAGACTTGAAATTTGGTACAGTTAGAGGTCTTGGGGTCCTAATGACCGTAAGAGTCGAAAATTTTTCAAATCTCACCTCTGACGCCCCCCAGGGGTGAAATTCTTTAAAGGCCAATCACATCAGCTGGGCAGCTGCTGTTCTCTGTGACATAGTTATGATGTCATAATACCCCCTCCAACAGACACCACACTCGCTCAGCTCTCTGCCCCGCCCCCCCCCCCCTCCGACGGACCCGAGTTGGGTTTGGTCGGAGGGTAAGTGAGGTGGGGATGCCGGGTTTGGTCGGAGGGGGGTGGTGAGGTGGGGGTGTCGGGTTTGGTGGGGGGGTGAGGTGGGGGTGTCAGGTTTGGTCGGGGGGGTAAGTGAGCCGGGGGTGTCGGGTTTGGTCTGGGGGGGGTGGGAAGGTGTCTGGATGAGTGAGGTGTTGGGGTTGGTCAGGGGGTGTTGGGTTTGGTGGGGGGGTAAGGTGGGGGTGTTGGGTTTGGTTGGGGGTTGAGGAGGGGGGTCGGCGTTGGTCGAGGGGTAAGTGAGGTGTGGGTGTCGGGTTTGTTTGTGGTGGTAGGTAGGGGTGTCAGGTTTGGTTGGGGGGGAAGTGAGGTGGGTGTGTCAGGTTTGGTCTATGGGAGGTGAGGTGTGGGTGTTGGTCAGGGGGTGTTGGGGTTGGTAGGGGGGTGACGTGGGGGTTTTGGGTGGGGGGGGTGAAAATGTGAGTCGGGGTTGGTCGAGGGGTAAGTGCGGTGGGGGTGTCGGGTTTGGTCGGGGGGGTGAGGTGGGGTGTCAGGTTTGCTCTCTGCCCCCTCCAATGGACCCCGCACTCGCTCAGCTCTTTGCCCCCTCCCCACCTCCGACTGACCCGAGCAACGCCAGGTATTTTCGCTAGTAGTTTATAAAGGCAAGACTGTTGCAATTAACTCAGTGGGTGTAGGATCAGGTCCTTTTTGGCCACTTTAAGCACAGCCCAAGACTTCTATACCCAAATGTATATAAAAGTGACAGATGTCTACATTGGAAACAAGTTCTCCACATTGTATTTCTTACAGGAAAATTGTATAACTTCGCAAAAGTCAAATTTTGAAACTAATGTCTTAAAACCATCTCATTTAAAGTAGCAGAATGTAATTATTGATTATCTGTAAACAATGCAAAGTTCAGTTCTGAGTAAATTTTATAAATAGTGGCTGTTTGTTATCAACAGTAAACTTTTCTGCAAGAAGATTGAGAGACTGTTTGATCCAGAGTTCCAGAATCCAGATTCTCGGGGAAATGCAGCGACATTGTATAGGTATAGTAATGTTCTTTTCTTTCTTTGTTTCTACTCCATTTATGTAGGCTCCATGTTGATTCCAAAGTGCCACTCATTCTGCTGTATTTCATTTTGTGTTCCAATTTTTTGTAGATGCTGTTTATGTAAGAAGCTTTTAACTAAAGAAACAGAAAGAAGAGTCCCTTGTGTTCCAGGAAAAATCAACATCGATCAACATGGAAATATTATTTATGTTCATATAAGGTGCTTTATGCATAGAAAACATAACTTTTTCTATATACATATATCCTATTAAGTATGTTTACAAATACTATGTATTTAGAAGGTTAACAAATACAGTAGATCCTCAAAATTATGAACACCTCGGGAATGGAGGTTTTTCGTAATTCTGAACTGTTCATAACATTCAACAAAACGTTGGGGTTGTTCTTTTAAAAAGTTTACAACTGAACATTGACTCAATACAGATTTGAATCTTTACTATTCAGAAGAAGAATGCTGTGGTTGACTGGTCAGTTTGTAAGTCTGGTGTTCATGACACTGAGGTTTTATTGTATAAATTTTGCAATGGCTGGAGTAAACTGTAGTATCTACCCACAAATCACCTGTACAATTTTTTTTATTTTTGTTGCCTTTCTTAGGCTTCTACAAATGGAAGCTTATAATGTTAGTTTGACCTCAGTTGTATGCAAGTGTTGGAACAAATTTTGAAAGACAAGGTAGTTAAGGACATAGAGTGAATGGTAATTGGGATAAAATACCACAGGGTTTTTCCAAAAGATAAATTGTGCCTTTGAGAGAACTGATTTTTTTAGACAAAGGCAATGCAGTAGATCTAATCTACTGTACCTGGATTTTAATAAGGCATTTGACACAGTTCTACATGGGAAATTATTAATTAAATTGGAGAAGATGGGGATTAATATGCGAATTAAAAGGCGGAAAAGAAACTAGTAAAAGAGGAGACTACAACAGGCCTTACTGAAATAACCTAGTAACTGTCAGGCTGGAGAGAGGTTACTAGTGGCGTCCCTCAGGGATTGGTCTTGGGCCCAATCTTATTTTTAAAAAATTTATTATTGACCTTGGCACAAAAAGCGGGAGTGTGCTAATAAAATTTGCAGATTACACAAAGTTGGGAGTTATTGCCGATATGGTAAATTACCAGAATATATAAGAAGATCTGGGTGACCTTGTTATCTGGAGTAATACAAATGGGATCAAAATTAATAGTGCAAAGTGCGAAGTCATGCATTTAGGGACTTAACCATCAGAATTTTTGCTGTAACTGGAGAAGTTATCAGTTGGAAGTGATGGAGGAAGAGAGACCTGCGGGTATTTGGTTCATCACAGGATGACTATGAACTGTTAATGTAATGCAGCCGTGAAAAAGGCTCACGCGGTTTTAGGAGACATCAGGTGACATATTTTCAGTACAGACAGGGAAGTATTAGTACCATTCTACAAGGCACTGGTGAGAACTAATCTGCAATACTGTGTGCAATTCGGGTCTCCCATGTTTAAGATAAATCAATTCAAACTGGAACAAGTTCAGAGATGGGTACTAGAATGATCCGAGGAATGGAAAACCTGCCATATGAGAGGAGACTCAATGAAGCTGACTTGCTTAGTATAACCAATAGAAGGCTGAGGGGCGATATGATTGCTATGTATAAATACATCAGAGGAATAAATACCAGGGAGGGAGAGGAATTATTTAAGCGCCACTGTGGACACCTGAACAAATGGAAATAAACTGGCAATCAACAAGTTTAGGCTTGGAATTAGTTGACGGTTTCTGACCATCAGAGGACTGAAGTTCTGGAGCAACCTCACAAGAGAGTAGTGTGGGGCAAAAAACCCCAACTGGCTTCAAGGCTTTAAGTTTATGGAAGGCATGGTAGGCATGGGGACTGTCTAATGACATATAGCACCTGCCAGTAGTAAAAATACCCAATAGCCAGAGACAGGATACTAGATGAGGAGGTCTCTGAGTTACTACAGAGAATTCGTTCCCAAGTTTCTGCCCAGTGGGTCTTCTCCACATGCTCATAGTCTGAGTGGTCCCCATGTTTGGAGTCAGGAAGGAATTTTCCTACAGGTCAGATTGGCAAAGACCCTGTAGGTTTTTCAGCTTCCTCTGCAGCCTGGGTCACGGGTCACGTGCATGTTTAAACTAGTGTAAATTGTGAATTCTCTAACTTTAAGTCTTTAAAGTTTTAAGCCATGATTGAGGAATTTAGTAACTCAGCCAGAGATTAAGGCTCTATTTCAAGAGCGGGTGGTGAGTGAGTTTCTGTAGCCTGTAATTTTGCAGGAGGTAGGACTAGATGATCATAATGGTCTTTTTAAACCTTAGAATCTGAGTCTACGTTGTACTTGGCAATTTATTCCACAATACCATTGTTGTTACTCCAACAAGACCTCAGTTGAAATCACTGGGATTTTTGCTGACTTAAACTTTTTAAATGTAAAATATATTCAGAGCTAATCACTTAATCATCCTAAGGACTTCAAAATATGTTTAGCCAAAGACAAATGGAATTAAGGGCTACGTTTCAAAATGAGTTGTTCGAGTGATGGTTCCACACTCTGAACTATAGTGTCTGGATTGGCTGCGTCTCAGAACTGAAGATGTCAAATCAAACGCCCAACCAGTTTCAGAACAAATAAACTTCACTGGTTAAGTTGGTGTTTTTTTTTTTTGTTTTTTTTTGGTCAGAGAGGCTTTCCAAACTTCTCCTTTGTTATATGGTTAGTTCATCACCACAAGGTTTTACTTGGTTTTTGCTTTAGTCCAGACATGGTCGTATATGGCTGGATTTCCCTGCCTCCTCTTAATGAGGGCGGGCATACTCTAGTTCCCTTTTATTAACAGTTTACTGTTGCTAATTTAATTTCCATTCAGATCTGATGGACTAAAATCAGCCTTGAGTGTCAGCCCTGAAAATAATATGCATTAACTGAATATTATCTCCTGTCATAACAGGGAGAGGTTTTTATCTGAAGAACCATCTTACTGATGACTAGAGCAGTGAAATAGATTCCATCTTGCACTCTCTAAAATGGCAGCTGGGGCCATAGCCTGATCCTGACATTCTAAGAATATTGTGTATTAGCCAATTTTAAATACCTTCCTTATGTTACCTTAGTTACATTCTTATGTATGTGTGGATGCTACATAACTCCTAGTGAGTGTGTGTGTGTATATATATGTACAGCCTCTTAAATTAATCCAGTCCTCTTTTATCGCTTCTGAGCATTTACCTTGTATTGTTTTATGGCTGCCTTCCTAGGCATGGTTAATTTGTCCTTTTTTTACACTTAATTTAAACTTAATGGTGACTAATAGTAGATCTAATGCTAGCATGTCCATAGCAGCACAATTACACAAAAATAGGTGTGGAGGTGACACTAAGCGTCAGTACCCATTATGCTTGCCTTTGGACAAATACAGAGTAAAAATCAAGATTTTACAATCTAACCAAGGCACAATGAAGTTAGTGAGAGAAGGTGAAAAAAAGTTCGTGCAAGGGCTGACCTTTCACAGACCAGATTGCCTCACTACTAAATACTCTTTTGGGGTTTTAAAAGAAAGTCCGTCTCAATTTCTCTCATTTTTCAGTGGGAGGAAATTATGTCTAGAGCAGTGTATAGTCTATTTAAAAAAAATTTTTTTTTTAAGGCTCAAGTACATATTGATGAAGAAGTCATCTAACTTTACAATCTTTACATAACCATTTCATTGCTGCCTATTATGCCGTGGTATGTAAGAACAAATGCACGTCCAGTGCTGTTGTGGGAACCACTTCCCTTGCCATTTGAAGTACACAGAGGGGAGTGAAATGGCAGTATTTAAAAAAACATGGATGTGTTCCATGGCAGTAGAGGCTAATGGCAAAGGGGTTAAAATATCCCTCAACTTTGTGTTTCATTTCTTTTACTCCCTACGTCCTCCAAATGTGTGAATGATACATTTCTCCCCTGCCACTAGATACAAAGGAAGATGTTCACTAGCCCAGAGATCAAGAGATTCACAAAGACTATTTGCGTGTCTCTTACTTTGCTACTAACCATCAGACAGCTCTTGCACTAACTTGATAGTTTTCCTTCATTTCTAGTTCTTAAGACTTTCAGAGCTCGAGGTGGGCAGTGGCAATGTCTGATGTCTCTGAGTTGCAGTATCCTGAAATTGTTCTTGTATTAACATAAGTGTAGTGAAAACTTACTAGGTAATAGTTTGGGATGCTGCATGATGTCTGAATTTAATGCTGAGTATCGTGCAACATGTTCTTGCTCTGGTAGCTCTTCTGTGAAGGTGTGTTGTTCTTCTACCTTTACCTTGATTTTCCTCTGCAAACTTCATTGATACAAATATCTAAACTTGACTAAAATCTCTTCACAATATAATGTGCAGCCTGACTGTGCACCTTTTATTACAGAGATAAAACTTGGGAAGTCCATGAGTACTTGATCAGTCTTTATGAGGAATTAAAGTCTTGGCGAGATGTGTACTGGCGCCTCTGGGGGACTATCAATTGGCTGAGTTGTTCAAGATGTAATCAAGTGGGTATTACTGTTTTCACTCACTTGTTTTGTGGTAGCATGGGAACAAAACCAACATAATTTTGTGGGTGGATGGAGAAGGGTTGTGCTTTAACTCATAATTGAGAAGTCTTTTTCCAGATGGCCTCATTTTGGTAGAAAAATACCTTCCTCTTCCCCAAATTTAATCTAACAATTTTGAGACCAATAAGACTTTTTTTTTTTTTCTTGGTAGCTGCTAGAGTGGGAAACGTAATGGGATTTGTTATGAAAACTATGAAGCAGCTGTTGTTCCGTAACATTTTAAACTCCTCCTTTGTGCCCCACCGATAATAATTCAGGTAGCCAGAAAAGGGAAATGAGCTTGTACTGGAATATCTGAATTTTAAATGAAAACAATATGACTAAATTAGGACTAATCTCCTGACCAGGTTTAAATAGGAGACTCATAGCTTTCTGTGAGAGGTAAATAAGTGATGTATATCTAATGTATTCCAAAATTCTGACTTTGACAGGCAATGTGACTAGATGAAATATTATTTCCTGTCATCTCTTTTTTTTTTTTTTAAATAGTCTTTCCTATGTACTGAATTTTCTCACTGTCAGTATCACGCACAGCCAGTTCTTTATCCTGGTGTGGCAAGTGCATTGGGTACAACTGGCACTGGAATATATCCCTGCTGTAACCAAAAAATTCTTCGATTTGATCCTACTCCACTTCCAAAGGTACTACTTTAAAATTACACTTTTAGCAATGACTCAGCATAGGGCTGGATCATGATGGAAAGATCCTCCTTGAAGTCGGGGGTGGCAGCCCAGGAGGGAGATTTGACTCCTTGCGGGCCTTCTGGCCTCTCTGCTGTTCTGGGGGGAGGAGTACAATAAAGAACTATCCTCTTGGACCAAGTTCTGCTTCTCAAGGAGTTTAAAAATGAAGTTTCCACTTAACTTTAGTTGGAGTGGGGTCAGGCCCATCAATTGAAACACACAGTGAGTTGTATACAGCTCTGTCTCCTAAGGAATATGCCTAGTACTGGGGACTGTGAAAGTTCCTAGAGTCCTTAGAATATGGAATCCCTCGGTGCAGTACTTAGTGAAAGGAGTTTCTGTCGTAAGCCAATATATCTAACGTTGTCTCTCCCGCTCCCTTATGACAGGGGTGTAAAGTGCGGGATCATGTGATCGGTTTACCAGCTGGAGGTGAAGGTGGGGATACTCTGCCATATCAAACTACTAAAATATTGAATGATCTGCTTCAGCATAGAGATGTTGTTGTTATACCTTTTTCTAAAGATCAGAATAGGTGAGAAAATTGAATTAAAGCTACTGAAATTACTTAACATTTAACATTAACACTTAAGTAAATTTACATTTGATTTTTTTCCCCTTTTCTAAACAGATAAGGTAGTGGAATTTTTAAAACTTAACTAATATATTTCCAGTATTTTAATTAGAAATTGGGACAAGACACAGAAATATTATCTGTCGCATTTCAAGCAGACACTTGAAACATTTCTATCTTCGTTACAGTTCAATCTTGCCTTTATTCATATTTTCATATAGGTACTTCCCAAAACACTAGCCATGTAGCTGTTCTGCAGATTATCCATAGCACAATGGGGAGGAAAAAAGGTCAGATTCTAAGCTTTGTAAAATAGAAAAACTATCATTGTCTTATACTTCATGAACATTTCTTCCTTACAGTGATTCTGGGATTGGGCTTTGTGATGAGAGAGGGATTGAATGTGATGTGCTGTTAGAACCAAATACACTATGGGGCCCCAAAACTGGAGAAATCAATGCTGTGAGTAATTGTTGCTTTTGTTTTGTTCTCTCCCTCTCCCTCTCCCTCTCCCTCTCCCTCTCCCTCTCCCTCTCCCTCTCCCTCTCCCTCTCCCTCTCCCTCTCCCTCTCCCTCTCCCTCTCCCTCTCCCTCTCAAAAATAACTAACAAAACGCCTAACCTAGTTAATAAATCTAAAATCTAGGTTTCAGGGACATTATCCGCTAAATTTAGGGCCAAAATGTGGGTTTAGTGGGAAACAGGTGAGGTGCGGGTTTTTTTTGTTTTCCTTCTTTTTTTAAACAAAAGCTGTTTAAAATCAATTATGCCCACACATCTACACCATAGAGACTGCTCAGAAACTGAAGCTAGTTAGGAACCCCACAATCCTCTTAATAAGAAGTGAATCATGTAGAAAGCCAGTTACACAAGTGCTCTCTTATCCTCCTTGTGCTCAAAGTGGTCTGTATAAAGCTAAGTTAATTGAAATCTGGGTACTTGAGAGGCTGCCATGCCTCATTATGCCACCTTTGAGATCAGAAGAGATCCTCAAGTTAGAGCTCCTCATTTTAAACTTTGTAAAGTTCTTTGAGATCTACTAATTAAAAGTGTTACATAAAGCTAGGTATGTATTCAGTGAAGTGGGGCTGCTGGCAGGTCATTCACCATTAAGGCCTCTCTTTTCCTTTCCCTGTTTGGTCTGCCTGTGTTTTGTTTGGTTGGTTGGTTTGGTTTTTTTTGTTTGCGTTTATTGAAAATTGCATTGAACATCAAAGATTTTTAAAAGACCCATATTAAGGATAACACCTAATATAGATAAAATACTTTTGTAAAACATAATTACCATCCTAACCACCTCCTCCTAATCGTTCTTGTCACAAAGCACATAGCCTGATATTTCGTAAGCTAGTGAGTACTTCAGTGCCAATGGTACATGTTAAAACCCCCATATAGGACTTGTGTATATTTCATAAGTCCCCAGAAGAGCCTCTTATCATGTAAACAGCCTTTTCCAAGGGCAAACGGATATCAAGGGCATTGATCTATTCTTCTTTTGATAGATTAGCTTATTTCTCCCAGTAGAACACAACACAGCTCTTTCCTACCAATGAATCAACTCCAACATTACACCAGTGCACTTTAAGCCAATTTGGGCTAGATCTTTAATAATGCTAACCATGGTATAAAGAGAACCTCTGCAGTCTGTGGTATTTTTGCATTCTTCATGCACTGCAGTCCATAACTTCTGAATAACGCAGCAATTCCAGACACTTGGCCTCGAACTGTCAGTAACAGTAAGATTCAGCCTAGAGAAAATCACAAATGTGTACTGGAACAAGTATTTGCAAGTGCTGGTCTAGACATAATCTTGTGGTTAACTCAGGTTGTTGCTACCATAATATAAGTGTTTATTACTGGCTACATAGCTTTAGGTATTAAAGCAAATCCCAAGATGATTTACCTAAGACTTTTTTAATTTACTATGTCTACATTTAATTGAATACTAATTCAGATTTCAGTGAGGCTACTCACATATATAAGTTAAATGTGAACAACTCCCTGCAGAATCCAGGATGTAGTTTACTAGAACAAGTACTCATTGTTTTTTTTTATAAATCCATTTTAATCTCTTTTGTTTCACAGTGTATATTAATTTGACCACCTCTCTCTTTTGTCTCTAGTTTCTTTCTCTGAAAAACTGGACTCTACAGCTGGTTAGTAAAATAACTAGTTCATCCTGCTTTACATTTTAGTGTGTTTAAAATGTTTGCTCTTTTGTGTTAACAAATAACCTTTGTTACTGCCTTTTTCCTATATCTGATTTAATTTTTAAATGATAGAATAATACATATTTCAGTGTGAACTCTAAACACTATATATGTGGAGATGCTACAGTCATTTCTGCTATATAAGTTGTAGCAGATCTGGAGGTTAAACATTAATTTAATCAATATTTTGTTTTAAAATTCCCTGGTGTTTTTTTCCCCCCTCCCCAAATGTTACAATGAAATCTTTAGGCAGCTACAGTCCTGTATATTTTCTTCCTTCCTATCATTACTGAGTTTTCTTTGCTATTCATTGTCCTAGATGGGGGATTCACAGTTGGAAAGTGATGTGGCTGGTATACTTAATTTAATAGAACTCTTGTTCCAAAACAAGATCCTATAACAAACTTGCTAACTACAATAAAAAAGGAAAGCAATATGTACCTTTTTTTTATTCCACTGCAGAGCAGGGTTTGTTATGGACTAATTTTAAAAGAATTAAATTGTCTTTTATTTATAAAGTGATTTAAATTAGAAAAACATCGGTCTTCCATGCTGCATTGTGCTGAGAACAATGGCCTGACCTTTCAAAAATGACTGATGACTTGGGTGCCCTGATTTTTATAGGGGCCTGATTTTTCAGAATGTACTGAGCACACACCCTCCAAAAAGCAGGGCTTTTTAAAGTGCATCAAATGGGGTACCTAGAATCACTAGTCATTCTTGGAAATGTAGGCTGATGAGCTCAATCCTCCACTGCTACCAACCCAGAAATCTGCAGTGCTCCAGTCACACCCCAGTATGTTGCCTGTACTGGGACTTGTAAGGGGGGTGGCATAGAGTTGGATATGCTAGGAGAATTGGTTGGAATCTGATTAAGCTAATTTTGGGCCCCTTTGTATTGCTCCATTAGTGCAAAAGTGTGTCTCAGAGATGAGGATCTGGCCCAATATATGAAAACAAATGTGTATAGCATTATACAGGAGCATAGGGTGTGGTGCTTGAGTACCTCTTTTCATGTGTAGTGCGTATATGTACACAGGTCAGTGAAAGCAACCGTGCATCTCACTTATTAATTTGTCTTACAGTAGCAATTGGGGCTCAGCTATGCAGGGCACTGTACAAACATAGTAAAGAAGGTCACTGCCACAAAGGGCTTTGATTGCAAAATACAGAGAAGATAATATAACCTAATGAAATGAGGAGTGTGGGTATCTTCTGCCATTTGCCTCTGATGACCTTCAAACATGCTGATTTTGAATCCTCCCTATGGGCACAGGCTAGTGCAACTTATCCAACACACCAGGGATGCTCACCCCGGGGCAAACCAGGTTGCATTGTTGCTGTTCTCCCTGACTTCTAGACTAAGGTCAGAACCCAGTACATATAAACACATGGGTAAGGAAGCCTGCAAATGTAACAATATGCTGGTGGTTTATCTTGGAAATATGTGAAACTTGTTTGAAAAAAGGTCTGGAAACTAATTTAACAAAAATAACTGGCACTCAACCTTATTTATCTGCAACAAAAAACTTAATGATATGGAAAACCTGTAGAGTTTTTGAGGAGATAGTGTCCTTTTGTGATACTTGATTCATGTTGCTTAGAAACAACAGTCATTGCTATCCGAAGAGGAGGAGTATACCACTGGCTCAGAGGTCACTGAGGATGAAGTAGGGGATGAAGAGGAAGTCTACAAGAAACCAGGTACAATTATCTGTCTGTTATTACAAGAATCCTTTCTTGGTAATTAGGGATTAGAATACAAGACAGAAGTTTTCTTTTTTGTAAAAGAACTTCAAATAGAAATAAGTAAAATAAACCCTATCGCAAAATGTCTCACTTGAATTTATATTTTTATTTTTTTCTGAGACCTATTTTTAATACACAGATTTACCTATGTTCTTCCATTCATCAGCTCCAGTAGTAAACACTCACAAGTGTGAAAGTACACATATCCAATGTTCTCATACTTATCAGATGTATGGTCTATTCCAGGGGTGGGCAAACTTTTTGGCCCGAGGGCCACATCAGAGTTGCAAAATTGTATGGTGGGAGGGGCCGGTGGCAACCTCCCCGGTCGGGAGCTCAGGAGCTGGACCGAATGGTCCCATAGGCCATAGTTTGTCCACCCCTGGTCTATTCCCTTCCCTGGAAGGGTTGCTATGAGAGCTGTTTTATCCCTCCTGTTGCCTCCTAGATTGATGTTGCAGAAGTTACTAACCATGTGGCTGTGTCCGCCACAACAGCATTTGCAGAGTTCCATGCCTTCATTTGCACACACTGGTTATTGATCTTCTGTGGGTAAGGACCAGAAGTGAAAGGCAGGCTGCCTCAATTCTCCTAAGATTGCACTGACTCTTCCCCCTAACGTCCACCGTCTCTCTCATACATACAAAGGCCTAACGTGGACTGCAGGAAGTAAGTGCTGCAGAGCTGGTCACTCTCCTGGTCATCAAAGCAGGAGACAAGGCAGGAAATCCAGAGGAAGGCATGAAGAAGCATGTGGCTCTTGGTTTCCATCACGACAGAGAGGATGCGAAGAAGAGCCTTGATTTCAAGTTGGGTGTGTGGAAGAGTGAGGGATTTTGGGAAAGAGAAGGGAGGGCTCTTAGGTCCAAAAGCTTTCTGCTGTTCTTGGAGTGGAGAGGAGCATGGAGACTAGTGTGTTGATGTGGATAGAGAGAGAGGCAAAATCAGAAAAGTGCTTCTTGTGAAGTGAAGTCCTTGGAGAAAAGGAAACTAAACATGGTAGAGTATTGCATAGTATGGGGAAAAGCAACTAAAAAAGACGCATGGAAAAAGTAGCCAAGATATACAACAGAAGAAAGTGGAGAGAGAGAGAGAAACTTAAATGGGGAATAGTGAGGGAAGAAACCCCCAAAACAAGGGAGATGTAGTGAGTGAAGTTTTAATGATGCATTTAAAAATGATGCAGAACTCTTGTAAAATTCCATTACTGAATATTTTATATAGTGTTTGTGTATAATATGCATTCAAGCAGAACCTTGCTAATTCTCAATCAGGAAACGGGTCCTCTGCTAAGCAAAAATTCTAGAGTGTAGTAAGATTTTTACAAATCACATAATAGACGATTTGCTAGTAATAATGAAGTGTTAGTTAAAAATAAATTGTTAGGAAAAAATAACAAATTACATTTTGTGAGATACTACCCTTGTGACTTTTTTGATCATTCACTTATTCAACTTATTCACACAATTTTTCAACGGATCTTCCTGATATTAGTGAGGTTTTTGTTGATTGTGCTTATTATAGTGTTGCCTAAGGGTCAACTGAGATTGGTGCCCTGTTGTACTAGGCTCTATACAAACATAGAATAAAAGACAGCCCCTTCCCCAAAGAGCTAACAATCTAAATAGACACGACAAAGGGTGGGAAAAGGGGTATTGCATACAAGCAGAATGAAGTGAGTGATGCCTGGTAGATGGCATGTTTAGGATCATGGTTTTCTTATGTTGTTGAAATACTTTTGTAGGTTATGATAAGAGGGAATTAACTGGATGGAAACACAAAGGAAGGAAAGGGGACATAAGGGGCTGGAGCAATCAGTCTGCACAGAGCAGAGAATGTCCAGAGTGAAAACTTCAGAAAACATTCTGATGATATCATCAAGACTTTTGGTCCTTGCTTGCATTCTTAGGGATGTATTCAGTCAATTCAATTTACATTATATTTACAGTAAGAAGTATATATATTACATATAATTTCTTTATATGTAAACTTCAGCTAATGCATGCTGCTTAGGGGAAACATGTGAGTGGTTTTCGCCTTTGTGCTTTGTAGATGTTGGTCCCATATTATCATTATCCACCCCATAGCTTTACCAAGGAGGAAAAATATCCAGGTCGCTGTCTCGTGTGTGCAAGAATGTGGGAAGTCCTTATGCACAGCCAGTGTGATTTAGATGTTTTAAATATTGAGGTTTAGGTTTGCTACTAAATAGTGTTTTAATTAACAGGGAGAAAAGAGAAGCCAAAGAAGTTAATCAAACATCCAAAGAAACAAGTTTCTTCATCTAGTGTTCAAAAAAAGGAGAAACCAATGGAGAAGGTAAATTCGAGTTGTGAAATGGACTATTCAACTCAGTCAGTCTAAAAAGGAATCATTCTTTAATTTTTGCAGCTGGTCTTAAACGTATTCATGAATGCATTTTTCTGTTTTTTGACAGTCTAATTCTCGAGATGCTTCTCCATTCATGTAAGTATTTCTCCCAAGTCCTGGGTGAAACATCCTGCTTAGTAAAATACTACTGACAGCACTTTTGTTTCTCTTTTTACCAGTGTGAGTATGCAGCAGAATAAGTGGGATGCTTCTAGATCACTGAGGTTCAACCAAGATGCTCAAAGAGAAGATGGTAAGATTTCATTGGTTTAGCTTTTGTAATGTTAAAGGAAAAAATAGAATTGTTCTGCAACTACATAACTATTTCAGTATAGTACTCTGCTTAGGTATGTCAAGGCTGAATGTGATATCATACTAGTTTTATACTGTCATAACCACACTGACTTGTTTGGAGTTACTTCTGACTAAGTTGAGTTAGTGAGAGGAGAACTGGGCCCTTTATGACTCTAAAAAACTCTATTATGAAACTTGGTTAGGATACATTTTTAAATGCTTATTGACAGTTACAAAAACCTGGAAATGATAGTAAACCACACCACCATTTCAAGTCTGGAACTTAATCTTCTGCTATTCCTAATACCAGCCTACTGATATTTTATTTAGTCATATTAGCAACTGTGCATGTATTTTGGGTCTCATCTATCCATGTAGAGTTCCAAGAGCAAAGAGATTATCCTTTGCAACAAAAGACTTATGACAGAAGGAAGGCATGACTCTGATCTCAGTCATGACAGTGTAAAACACTAGTAATTCCACTAAAGTCAATAGCTGCATTAATGTCATATTCTCCTCTCACCACTGGGGACAGATCCCCACCTGGTGTAAACTTGTGCAGCTATTGAATTTTCTGTTGGTCCAGATACTCTGTACTTGATTCCATGAAATATGAAAAAACATTGCAGATGATCTCTAATTTTGGATCTCAGCACGTACTCTGATTAATATTTATGTATAGCATATAGTATTCTGTTCAAAAATTGTGAGAAGTGCTAGAGTTCAGTTGCAGCCAAGTTTTGTTATGCTACACAATAACTTCAAAATCTTCTTGAACTCACAAAATGTTCGTGGAGCAAGGAGGGCAATACCTCAGGATCAGATTAGCACTAGTCTCTTCTTTCCCAAAGGAGAGAGATACCTTTGTTAAAGAGAGAAAATAAAGAGGAAAATATTCATCACCTCACATGCTGAGAGATTGCCTAATGCAAATGGATAGTCTGGGTCCCCTGGCAGGAGTAAACTTGGGAAGAAGTTCCAGTTACAGACAGGAGAAGGAAAAGTTCCTTGACTGTGTATTTTGTATTTTTAGTTTGTATTAAATGGCAGTTGTTTGGAATGTCGGAACAAGTCCTACACAGAGAGAGAGAGAAACACTAGGAGGCAGGTGATGTGGTCATAAGTGTGTGGTAATTGCCTGGGCATATAAATTGCACAGGTATGTGATAAGCTGTTTATTACATGGATATTGCCTCCACATTTATGCTTTGTAAATGCCTCTCGCCCTATCTCTCCATTTATAAAGAAGTAAGATCATACTGTTCTGTGTTGCTTTTCCTCACTACTGTATGGAGTTGAAAGCTGTGGTCTCCGTGAACTACCTAGTTTCCTTTGCTTTTCCATTTCTTTCAGAAATCTATGCTGCCTCAAAACCATTCTCTTAGGTCTGGCAGTACAATAGATGCAGATAGATCCCTGCACCTGCATGGAGCCCAATTTAAACTGCATTATATTGCAGGATCAGGACCTTACTTAGGATCATAGCTGCTTATGTTTTTCACATGAGCCAAGAATAAAGCTACTCATTTCTCTGTATAGTGGATTATTCGTGATATATGTGTTGTCATAAGTATGAAGTGCCTTAGACTTACTGTTTTACCTGCAAGGGGTTAACCTGAACAGGAGAGGTGGTGACGTCAATCTAGCATTCCTATGGGAGGGGGAGTTTTTTAGTTTCACTTTGGTCTCGGCACTTAGCCGTCTGCATCTTTTCGCTTCTCTCCCGGCTCTGGGAGCATGTAATCTCCTTCCTATTCATCTCTTTGAATAAGTTCTAAATTAGACTAACAGTAAGTAGAATTGTTGATTGTATAAACTTGTAACTGATCTGTGGTGTCCTTAATCTCATCCGGGGGAGAAATCTCGAGAGGGGTTAAGGCTAGAAAATTAAGTATCTGTGAAGTCTGTACAAGTTGTATGCTTTTTTTTTTTCTTTTTAATAAACTTTTTTTTGTTGTTGTTATAAGAATTGTCTGGTAATTCTAGTGAAGGGATCCTAGCTTTGGATCGGGCAGCTCATGGTTAGTGAGGGTCTGTGTGCTTGAATCTCTCTCCTAGGTAGAAACGAGGAGGGGGGTGGAGTGGAGTCTCTGTGTTCTCAATCTCCCAGGTGGGGGGGGGTGCTACTCATCGGGGGTTTCAGTGTGCCCCACTCCATGGTTTTGGAATGATCACATTGATGGTGGCAGAGGGTTGTAATCCCCAACTGGAGGAGTTTGGGTTTGGGGGGGGGGGGGAGATTTAACTTAAGCTGGGAAAGTAGCTTAAAGTGATTTGGTCTTGCATATAAGAGACCCCCACACTTTTACTCTAGAGTTTAGAGTGGGGGAAGGGTACTCTTACATGTGTAATCGCTTTTCTCATGTTTATGGCTCTTCATCTTGGTAGTAAGGAATATTTAGAATATTGATATTTCTTTTATTACTTGCAGATCAACGAAGGATGTGTGAGATTACAGGGCACCTAATAAAAATGAGATTGGGAGACCTGGACCGAGTCAAGTCAAAGGAAGGCAAAGAAGTAAGACTTTATACCCTGATAACATTACTGTGATATTTTAGGCAGATCTCTTGAATTCATGCATTTTCAGTACCAGAAAATGATATTTTGGTTTTTTAGGTGTGTGGAAGACTTAAACTTTAAAATGATTTTGATCAGGTTTTAATAGTTTAAAGTGTTTTTTTTCCCCTAAAACAATTGGCCATAAAAGTTTCAAAAGGTCACTACTTCAAAAACTGTTGACCCAGGAAGAATGATGGGTTTGGAGGGGCCCAGTATCAGGCACTGGGAGCACAGCAAGATGCAAAGTCTTTATGGCTCTTTCTTAATCAGAGCCAGATCATGGCTACTGTGCATGATTGCAGGCTCGTGGGCCTTCACAATGGGTCTCTGAAGTGATACGATATGCTCTTTGCCATCTCCTTTTGGAAGAATTGCTTCTGCAAATATAAATCTGTTATCTGAAAACTACATGATTTGGTTTCTCTCTACTACAGCATGCAGGTGGCATTTACTCTAGACTTGAAGCTCAGATAAAGGCCTCAGCGCAAGTCAGTGCTCGACAAAATAGCACAGAGAAAAACACAAGGTAAGTTGTTATTTAAGTAGCAGAAAAAGCCAGGATGTGTATTTGGGTTTTTTTTAAATGCCTTCTGTCCTAGCGGGGAGCCAGCTGCAAAGAATGGAGCAGATAATCCCCCAAAAGCTGGTGAATACAGGAACTCCTCATTTAAAGTCATCCTGGTTAACATTGTTTTGTTGTAACATTGCTGATCAATTAGGGAACGTGCTTGGTTGAAGTTGTGCAGTGCTCTCTTCTAACATCATTTGGCAGCTTTGTGCAATGCTGGCAGGAAGAGCAACCTGTTGCAGGTAGCTGGTGGGGGCTTATAATTTGGGGTGGACCGGAACCCCCCCCCCCATCAGCTACCTAAGTTCCCTGTGCAGCAGCTGCCCAGCAGGCTATCAATTGCCAGCAGTTCAGATGTCCCTCCCCCCACTGCCATGTGCTGCTCCTGCCCTCTGCTTTGAAGCTGCTCCTGGGAGCCTCCTGCTTGCTGTGTGGGGGGAGGGAGGGGCTAATGTCAGGGTGCCACTGTCTTCCTTACACCTGCACCCACTTACCCCTTCTTCATATAGAGCAGGCTGTGGACACCGAGGGAGGGGGAGAGAGCGAGCTTGGGGCAGCAGCTGCTGTCTCAACTTCCTGATCCACTTAAAAAGACAGTGCACTTAAGAATGTGGTCACCTTACGTAAAGGGGAGGTATGCATCTCTCTCTCTTTCCCACACACAAGGTGTGTGTCCGTATCTTTCTGCTACGTGTCTCCCTGCTGTAGAGTGTGAGGGGCTACATTAACAACGTGTTAACCCTTGAGGGTTCAGCCAAAAGCTAGTTCATCATTTAGCGCTTGTAAGGCATCCCCTGGGAAATATCCTACCCTCTGTCTCCTCCACCTCAACCAAGCTTCACAATCATCATCACTGTGTACCAGTATTAAACTGTTTCTTTAAAACTGTGTGTGTGTGTGTGTGTGTGTGTGTGTGTGTGTGTGTAAATCAGATTCGCTTAACGTTGTTTCGCTTAGTCGCATTTTTCAGGAACATAAATTTACCAGGCCAGCATAAAACAGCTTCTTTATTACCTTACTGGTTACTCATTATGATGATTTCTGAAAATCTTGTCTCAAAGAAAAAATTCTACCGATCCCAAAGGATTAGACATATTCCCTCCCAGGTTATTGATTATTCCAGATCTTATCCAAATACACACTACAGCCAATTCTTATTAACTAAACTAAAATTTATTTTAAAAATGAGAGAGGGAGTATGGGTTAAAAGATCAATATACATACAGACATGTTCAATTCTGAAGATTCAGATTCATAGCAGAGATGGTGAGCTTTGTAGTTGCAAAAAGTTCTTTCAGAAATAGTTCATAGTCCAATGTCCAAATATCGGGCGTACCAACATAACTGGAAACCTCAGTCTTGCAACTCTTAAACTTCCCCCATGAAACCTAAGCAGATCTGAGATGATAGGACCCAAGGATCTTTTATACAGTTTGATGTCTTCTTTGACAAGTTGGGATTTCCTTGGGGAACAAACAGTAATTAGGCTGTCTTTGAAGGAGGGGCATCACTGGTACTTACCTATACAAATTAACATAAGGCCATTTGCTTGTTCCTCCACCATTCACAGTATATTTCAAAGAGAGAGACCCCGTATTTACAAATCATTTAAATGCTAGGATGTTCTTTTGATCTCTAAACTATCAGAATACAGCATAGACCGGGACTGTTGATTACATCGGTGACCCTACTCATACATATGTAAATACACAAACATTATCTCCCCACATGTCTCTTGAGGGTTATTTCTTTTTAAGGATGTTTAACCCTTTCTAACCATGTGACACACCTTCTATTTCAAACTCTCCCTCCACATCCACTCTCTTTCCAGTGTGTGAAGTGCATCTGGAGGTAAAAATCACTCACCCCACTAAACCTTGTAGTGGAGCCAGGAGAAAGAAACCCAACCTTCATAGCTGTGGTACTGCCCATCTGCGTGTGGGCTAGAAGTGGGACTTCCCCACTGTAAACCCATCTGGAATTTTGAGTTTCTGGATCAGTGTCTGCACAGATCTATTAGTCATCTCTCTGTCCACATCCAAAAATCCCCACATCAGTGACCTCTTTGGCATTGTTCCAAAGCCCCATCTTTATTACATGAGGATTAGAAAAAGAGGCTGACACCTTGTATGCCAGGGTTTAGTCTGGAGCCAATGTTCTACTCATAACTTGGTGGTCAAGTGGTGAGTCTTAGAAGTAGAGTTTTCTAATGGATCTGCTGATCGCTCTTTCTTAACCAGAGCCAGAGCATGCCTAGTGTGTAATGGAAATGGATATATGATTTCATTTCATGGTAACTGCATCTACATGTGTGCACATGTATGTTGGTACTTCTATGGGGCTTTCTCTGAAAAGTAGGTATTGGATGGCTGAGCACTGATAAATATTTATCTTTTATGCAAGGATAAAAATGGGTGACTAAAGATGCCATGGTATAAAGCAGTGGTCCACAAACAGGGGTGTGCGAGACCACCCATGGGGGGGGCATGGTCGTGACCAGCCCCAGGAGCCAGGCGCCGCAGCTGCAGTCCCGGCCCCAGGGGGGCAGTTAGGGGACAAGGAGGGAGGGGTTCTGAGGGGAGTAGTCGGGCGGGAAGTGGGAGGGAGTAGATGGGGTGAGACTAGGGAGGGGCTTCCCCCATGGGGGTGCCTGCTCCAAAAAAAAATTCTACTAGGGGTGCATGGCCAAAAACGTTTGGAGACCCCTGGTATAAAGGGACAATGAGCATAACAGTCTAATGTACTGTTCCTCCATTCTATGATGTACTTGAATGTTTGGGGTTTAAGATTTTGACAAAAATCATAAAATGGTTTCATAGAAGCAGTGAACCAGCAAACTGATTATTATAATTAGCAACAATTAATCCTGTATATTGTTAAAAGTGCCTCCACATGTGTATGTACTATTTATTTTAATTCCAGGTCTAAATCTCGCTTTGGTCAAGGCCGTCCAACCTAAGGAACCTCAGGAAGAAACCATAGCCAGAATTCATTGCTGCTTCTTGGAACTGTACTGTACTCCAATACGGAGAATGCATTCTCTAAAAGCTTTTAAGACACTTATTTATTATTTATTACTGTAAGCCATGTATATTATTCCGCTATGATGAATGAATGCAAAATCCAGAAAGGCTTAATGCTTATTTTAATTGTAAATACAGTTTTAGATTGCCTTTTTTAGACTATTGTGTTAAGCTACATAGAAAACCTTTTATAAACCTGCCAAGTTAAAATATTTGAAAATCCTTGCTTATTGAAGTGATGCTTATAAACTACTCTAGACCATCACTTTTAACTGCTAGACATTTTAAAATTAAGAAACTACTGAATTATGAGTATAATCAGCAATGTTTTAAATGCATCATCTAGTATTGCGATTTGAATTACACATCTGGGGGTGAGCTTTATCTTGCTTTTACTGGTTTGACTGATGTAACTTTATTGAAGTCCATGGAATTACTTCTGATTGACAAGGATATAAGTGGAATCAGAATCAGGCCCCCAGGCTTTCTTCCCCATGCCCACACAACTTCCATTCATGCTAACATGAGAATTGGGGGGGATTAGACCCCTAAAGATCACATGAAATAAACGTTGAGTATGATAACTTTGCACCTTGCATGAGAGATTCATTTTCTCAACTTTACTGCACAGAAAACATGTTCATTCTCATTTTGCTCCTGACTCTTTTCCTGCATCACACCGTTCTTTGATTCCTTTTGTTGTCTGAGCTTTAGAGGCAATGCAGTTTCTTCCTTTAGTGATACCAGGGTCACTGTAACTTTGCTAGCAGAGGTGGTGTAAGTTCTATACCTTTTGAAATGAAAGGAAATCACTTTGAGGCATCTTGTCTAGTAGATCCGGGCCAGGAAGTATGTTCCTAGACCTGCCTGAATAATCCTGTTTGGCAATAGAATGTTCTGATATGGTTCTACTGGAGCAGTAGGGTACATGCTTGTTTTAGTGCACAGTCCAGTAGTACCAGAAAGGAACAACTTGCTTGGGAAAAAATTGTGTTTATTCAAAGGAAATTGCAATAAAGCAGTATTTTGAAAACCACATCCTAATTTGTCTAACCAGGCAAAAAGAGCACTCAGGGAAAACTTATTCCAGATCATAATCATTCAATAAAATGTGTGTTTGGAAATAAGCTCAAGATCTCTGGGGGAAAATAATCCTTCCTTAAAATGTGTTCTCTATTTGCAGGCCTTTATTTGCCTTGTTTCTATAATTTTTCTAATAATTGAAATTGGAAATTAGGTATGGTGGTGATGGCGAGAGGGTGAAGATTAATTGAAAATAAATGTTAACTTGGAGGAACACATGTAAACAGAGCTAACATCAATCCAAAACTCACTGAAACCAATGGAAGGACTTCTATTGACTTCAGTGACCTTTGGCTTGGGTTATGATTGGTAGGTGAAGCAGTGCTTTATCTTACATTCATAAGAGAGATGGCTTTATCAAAAACCATTGTTACAAAACTGATTATTTTGCCATTTTAGAAGTTGTGTTTATACTAAATATTATTTGAAAGACATTTTCTTAGAAAATGGTTTACAATTCACTGTATGCAAAAATGTGTTAGTTTTCTAGCTTGTATAGAAGTCTGTCTAAAGCTGTACCTGTGAACTTTGCTAAGCAAGGGGTGTGTGTGTGTGTGTGTGTGTGTGTGTGTGTGTGAGAGAGAGAGAGGGGTGTTTTTTTAAATCTACTGACTCAAAGGGGAAAAAAATCTCTCCAGGACGGGAAAGTCTAATGCTTTGGTTTAATGTCAAAATGTCATTTTTACATGCCAGTATCCTTCTATTCAAAATGTTTTTTCTTTTTTTATAAACATATGCCTTTAATATATGTAGTGGAAGTGCAATTCATATTTTATTTAGTAGTAGTATTTTCTTTGACAAATTCTATTAACTTTTATCCTGTATTAATTTTGAAGTCATCTCAGTTTAACTGAAATAAATGTTACTGATTTAAAAACACTTTGTTTTTAGTAGACATAAAAAGCCAAATACATTATATAGTGGGAAATGTTATTTTTGTTTCAGCTCAATCATAATGATTCTTGCATATCATTGTCCCTGCCTCAAAAATATGTAGATTCTCTGTCTCCCCTTGTTCTTTAAAGTAGCTGTCTAACTCGTCTTGAAGCCTTTTGTGACAGACTTCCTACCCAAGTGCTGAGAGCAGAAAAAAATGGTTGAACTTTAATACACATGCAATACAAAGTATATCACCTGTGTTTTTTACCTTTTTATCCTTCCTCAGAGACTTTCAACAAGTCTGTCTCCTATTTCCATCTCAACCTCAGTCCAAGTGTGTGCATATCAATAGGGATAACACATCTTTTTTTTCCCTTTCATAAATCTGTAAATTCTTACAGGTGATTTCTTTTATTACAGAATTAGGATTGCTTTCTGAAAAATGATTTCCTGGGATATAAACTGTGGCAAAGCTTCGGCCTTGTCCCTGTGGGTACTGCACTTCCAGGCGGTTTGTGCTAGCCTCAGAGGCTCACTGTGATTAGTTAGGGGAGGTAGAAGTGGGGGGGGCGAGCCCGGGCCCACCCTCTACTCCGGGCTCCAGCCCAGGGACCCTATTAGTATCAGCTAAGATGGCTGACCTTTCAGTCACCAAACACAATTCAATTCCCTGGACTACTTCCCCACAGCAGTCCCCACTTCTTCAAACTCCACCACCTTTATCTCAGGGTCTCCTTCCTTGCGTATATGTTGTCTACCTCTGTCTCACCAACAGCACAACCTCCTCTCACAGCTCCTGACATCCACACCCCCACCTGACTAAATGGGAGGGTTTTTAATTGGTTTCCGCCAGCCCCTGATTGGCTTCAGGTGTCCCAATCAGGCTAGCTGTTTCTGCGGCTTTCCAAAACCTTCTTAATTGGCCCCAGGTGTCTTGATTGGCCTGGAGTAGCCTTTGTTTGGCTATCCAGGGAACAGAGACCTGCACATCCTGAGGCTGATATACCTGCCTTCCAGCACTCTCCTATACCCTTCTGGTCTGACTCAGTCACAAAACTAACATTGATGCTTTAGGGTCTGCTCTAAAGCACAGTGAAAACAGTGTGTGTGTGTGTGTGTGTGTATCCATTGACTTATTGCATGAATATATTTCCATAAAAAATAGTCTCTCACATGGAAACATTTCTGAAATGTAACATGGCCTTTGCTCAAAAGGTATTACAATGATCTTTGGACTGTTTTTATAAGGTTGATGGCTTATAAATAGCTTGTGTCATTTCAATTATGCATGGGTGCAAAGAATTCCTCTTTATATCCATCAAGCACCATATTGTGCATGTTAAAAATTAATACACATTACACTAACGATGCTTGTACTCATGGTAACAAAACAGCACTGAAAGCAAACAAGGAAGAATCTAGTTATTTTGGTTGTGATATCATTGATTTGCCGTTAGAAGTCTTTCTTCTTTAGGGATATAGTGAGCACATTATCAAACCTCCCAAACTATTGGAATAAACAAGTTACATAAACAAATGAGCCACTTTTAAATGTAGTCTTTGGAAAGTCTATTTGGAGCCTGCAATGTGTCTCATTTGCCTTTGGAGGAGAGAATCTGGTCAAAGAAATATAATTTTGGGGAACTAAATGTGCTTTCATTGTCAGAGACAGAGAAAGAAGAAACCATTCTCAAAATATGGCTCCTGGAACACAATGAGATTTCAGCCATGTTTCAAACTCATTGTCTGTTCATGCTTTATAATAACTAGTGGATCCCTAGTGAGAATTCCCTGCCTTTTTCTGCTCAGCTGTAAAGAGATGTCTCAGCATTGTTATCAGATTACAGAGGTATACTTAATACCTCACTTAATCAATTCCCTGCTTTTGCAGGGGCCTTGGACATTTGGTGCACTTCAGTCCCTCCTGTTCTCTGCCTTTGGCACATGGCAATTTGGTCTCTTGAGCGCTCTAATGCTTTCTCTAAATCTGCTTGTTGGGCTTGCAGTGCAGGGGCAGGCGGGGTGATGCTGGTGGCCTGTGATATACAGGTGGTCAGACTAGATGATCTGGTGGTTCCTGCTACTGTTCATCCTCCATAAAGCAACACTGAATCTGATGTTTTTCCTCCTACAAGGGGATGACTAGCTTGCCTCCATACGAGTGAGGCATCTTTGATGTACAGAATCAGCCTAAATGTTTGTGGCTTGATATCTACATTAAATAAAGTGAAATTAAAAAATAATGGAACGGTGAGCGTATTACATAGACTCCGCAGTGGTTCTCAAACTTTTGTACTGGTGACCCCTTTCACATAGCAAGCCTCTGAGTGTGACCCCCGCCCCTTATCAATTAAAAACACATTTTTATATATTTAACACCATTATAAATGCTGAAGGGAAAGCAGGGTTTGGGGTGGAGGCTGACAGCTCATGACCCCCCGCCCCATGTAATAACCTTGCAAATCCTGAGGGGTCCCAACCCTCAGTTTGAGAACCCCTGGACTACTATATAGCAGCAAGGCATTTCCTGGTCGATTTGAATTGTACTGCCCAGAGGGACTTGATCTCACAGTTCTAGAGACTGATAAACAGGTTGTAAATTTCACTTCTTGCCCCTGAGTCATCTTTTCATAAGTCTTTCTGTCTATTCTCACCTGAGATTCCCAGCTGATATTATTAATGGAGTTCTGACACACCAAAACGAATGCTTCTTCACCAAGGACCCAGGAGAAATGGTCCTCCATTCTTCCCTGTGCTAGTTCCCTCTCATCCAAGAAGCTCTTGGAAGTTTCCAGATCTTTGTTTTTTCCTGCTTGGTTGGGTTTCGTTCTTCTGCCCGGATGCACAATGTAAGTACCAAAGCTTCTACAAAGGGTCATGAGCCTGGTGCTGCTGTTATTGAAACAGAGCACAGTGAATACTTGCAGAGTTTAAAAAATACATTCAGTGATATGAAAAACAGTCAGTGACTTAAGACTATCCACACAAACCACTGACTTTCCTACTTCCCTTGCCTAGAACCACTGCTTAATTCTTTGGAATGGACAGTGGCTTTTTACAAATTCTTTTCAATATTTTTAGATGGTTGTCTTGTGTTTACAGCTGGTGCTGGACTTAAAATCCTTCAACATCCACACTGCTATTTTTGGCTCCATAGCCCGATCCTCCTGAGCCCAAGTCAGTTGAGCCGGGCTCTGAGAGACTGAATGTTGCGGGTGTTTTAATCGCAGTTTTATCCACCGTGTCGCCCCTGTCCAGCTGCAGCAGCTCTCCCCTAAGCCCCACTCAGCCCTGCACCCCACTATAATGTCTGACACTCAGTCTAGGGGCACTAGGAGCTCTGTTCACAGTTCCTGGGGCTTCCTCAGACCCCTACTGCCATGCAGTTCCTGCTGCCAAACAGAGCCTGGCCACCGCCTGGCTCAGGACCTTTTCCCCTTACCTGATCACTGCCAGGAGAAGTGTCAGGGAAGGGGCTGATGGGAAACATAGTCCCCACTTAGCCAGGAGGAAAGGGAAGTACAGTGGGGAGGAGGCGGATGGAATCCATAGCCCACTGCTTTTTAGATCCATCAGAATAAACAGTTTACCACCAACTGACATTAAATAATTATTTCTACCTTGTACAATCACTGAAAATGTTACCTTTGCAGTAGTTTTGTGTCTCCCTTTTCTACTTAGAAACCACAAGCATAAGTTGTGACAATACATCCAATGAACTACAGCTGTCATCACTGCCTGACGAATATACAGGTAAATTCATCTGTTTAGCCTAGATTTATCAGTTCTGCACTATTTTTAATATTTCATGGAATTTCTGTAAGGATGTTTTCCAGAGACTATTATCACTACAGTATTTATATTATCGTTGAGTGTCAAGTCCCAACTGAGATTAGGGTCCATTGTGCTTGGTAATGTACAAGTGCACATGAGAAGATATTTCCTGTGCCAGAGATCTTACAATCTAAATAGACATAGACAAAGGGTGGGAGAGGAAATAAAAGCATAAAGAGGTGGAGAGATTTGCCACAGGTGACATAGATGGTCAACGCCAGAGCCAGGAACAGAATCCTGGTCTCCTCGGTCCCTTCTGGTACCCTATTGCTTCATTATTGGCAGCAAGTCAAGTCTACTATCCATTTAATTATGAGTGCCCTTCTGACACTCAGTCAAAAAAGCACGTGTATTGTGGCTGGCACCTTACCAAGCAAACCCAGACTGTAGAAAAATCAGCCTGCTGAAAAAAAGGTGGCTGTTTACAGCTTGCTAAGTCTCTGCCTTCATTTAAAATATTCATCTATGCATTGCACAGATCTTCCATCCATGCTTGCATCCGACGAAGTGGGTATTAGCCCACGAAAGCTTATGCTTCAAAACTTTATAGTTAGTCTTTAAGGTGCCACAGGACTTTAAGACAGCTACCTCTCTGATTCTTGCACAGATCTTGTATTTCTGTACTTGTTTTCCTTGCTAGTGTAACCCTCCAAGTATTGTACTAAGGGTTATTTAACGTGTACCATTACAGAACGTACCACATGGCAGTTAACCTTGCAGTAGAAGTCTTAACAAAGGAACGTTTGATTTCTTAACCTTGACATCAATGCATTAATAGATGGGATTAGTTTCTGAACACATAATGTGCCTTGAAGGCAAAGCCCCACAGTGAGGTAGCACGGTGCTGTCAAGCAAGCACCCTGCCTCCCAGTGCAAGGAGGTGTGAGCACAGCAGCCCACTGGAGAGTGTGAAGCACCTTCTCCCCACTATACCCAGGGAGAGAGGTTTGACCTGCTTTCTACCTCTCCTCATCAGTGCCCCCTTTGGAGAGGCTAATGCAGTAGCTGAGGGCAAAAGGACACTACTGTGTCTGACTCCTGCATGGGGAATAGGAAGGAGAGGAGGTTTCTTGTACCCTGTCCCATCTTAATATAATTTCAGAGGGGCTGGGAACAGTTTTGTCCTTAAGTGTGGTGTGCATGCATGTGCATGTGTGCTGTTGCCTGATCTTTAGATTATTAATTATATTGATTACTTTAAGAATCCCTAGTTATCCCTTTAAGGGTTGGCAGGGTCTTGTTCCAAGATCAGGCCCACCATTATTTAAATTGGGAACCCTGATGTGCACAGCTGCAACACTCACACCATAGGAACTCTTTTATATTTACAAATATAGTTTATGAATACATTTAACACAGTCACAAACACCCCAACTCAGTAAGATAGAGCTACTACAGAATGTACACCTGCACATCCATGTACCCACATCATCCCCTGCAGAACAATCTGAAACGTTAGCCATCCATCTTCCTTGTCACCATCACCTTCCCCATCATCACCAGTGGCCATCATTCTGGCACCTCCCAAGGACATCTCTTTCTCCTAGTGCCCCTAGGCTGGGATGCCACTTGTATAATACGATATGCTGAGGCCGCTCTGTTTAAGTAGGGGATTTCCCCCTTTTCCTTATTTGTATTTCCTCACCTTACTAATGTTGGAGTGTCTTTCCTCTAGGTTAGGATATCAGTGATCTCAACGTATCCTATACGTCTGTTCATTACCATAGGCCTTTTGTGGTTAGGTATCACATCTGTTATTTCTGTTCACTGGTTATTTCGGTTCTTGTCAAGTTCCAAGTTGTGGTGTACCTGTTAAATTTCGAAGGGTATGAACTTAGGAAAGCCCCCGTGCTAACCTGCTTCAACGCATCATCTATGTTAAAGGTCACAGACCTACATGGAACTTATGCTTTAGCTCATCCCCATATATCTGGGTGAAAGGTTGCAAACATATGTATGCTAACCTTGCCTTAGCTTAACATACAGAATGTGGCCTGCAGGTCCCTTGTGTTACAGGCAAAATATAATATAAACCTATTATCATAAAACAAATAATCAAATCTGTAAGAAAAAAAGAAACATAAGAAAAGATATATAAGCAAGCAAGCTAGCCTTAGATGTAGCTCATGTACCTGTTATGTACTTCAGTTCATTGCCAGAACACTGCTGTGGTTGAATTATGTACCTGAGGTCAAAACTTTCCCTTAAACTTTATTTTCAGCTCCCCAAATACTTGGGGTTTTCCGCTGGGCCATTTATCTGTTTAAAGTTCATAGGCCTCAGTCCTTATGCTAACTAGTTGAAGCTAATGTCTGTCCTGTAGGTTTCTTGCATTACTGCTGAATATAATGCAAAGTGGAATATGGCAAAGGCAGGCACATATACACCGCACGCCCTGTTAGCAGGCACAGTTATCAAAGGTGGGTTGCTGTAAAACACCCATATTACTAAATGAGAAATATGCATCAGCTCCAATTATAGCCAGAGATATTGTGGCTCTCATACCTCTGGCCTGAGTGTAATAGCTTGCTTGACAGTTTGAATGTAATTAACTGTGTGTCAAACTATGGATGATCAGCAGGGATCCTAGAAATCAGTTTGCCATGAAAAAACACGGATTTTCCATTTTTACAGAGAATCTTTTGTTTTTACATTTTGTGAAAAAATAAAAACATATATTAACCATTAACTAAATTTTACTGGAAGTACTAGTCACTTATGCATTACGGTACAACCTCCCCCTCTTGTGGTTGCTTTTTGAATATGCTTTAAATTAACATTTACATCTATAATGCCCCAACCATTGGTGGAGGAGAAGATTTCAAACCTAATGCCCTCCTCCATGTGGACCCACAGAGAGTTCTAGTGATGGTGGTGGTGCTCCCCGAGCATGCAGGGATCTGCTCCCACAATAGAAGTCGCAGGATGAGGGCCTAAACATCTAACTAAACTTTGCATCTCCAGTAAATCTAGGGGTATTGTTTTATTAGCTCTGGGCACAGTATCCATATTATCCATAGACTACAAGTATATAATAGAATAAAAGTGGTTTTGAATGGCTGAAAAGCTATAAAACTGTTCAGAATACAGTTCTCTACATTAGGAAGTTATAGGTTAATATCTTATTCATGAATGATTTAATTACAAGTTATGGAATTTGTATAAATTCTGCCTTAAAAATATCACACTTTTTCTACAAGTAATATCAATTATCCATAGTTGATGTATTATGTCAAAAAGTAAGGATTGAAATGAATCAAGGTAAGGTACGGGGGGGGGGGGGGGAAGGAGGGGGGGGGTCCAGGGAGGGGATGGTCAGGGGACAAGGAACAGGGAGGGTTGGATGGGTCAGGGATTGTGCGGGGGCAATCAGGGAGTGGGAAGTGGGAGGGGGCAGACAGGGCAGGGATCAGACTGTTTGGGGAGGCACAGCCTTCCCTACCCAGCCCTCCATACAGTTTTGCAACCCTGATATGGCCCTTAGGCCAAAAAGTTTGCCCACCTCTGATCCTACAAACATTTAAACACATGCTTAATTTTTTACATTTGAACAGTTTAACTGGCCTCGGTTGGTGATGTATAGAAGGGATAGAGCCCACATCCTTCTCCCAGGCTAGCTCTGTAGGGTGAAGAGGAACACACAAAGCAGTAATAATGTGGTTTTGTCACTGAAGTTAGCAGATACCTACAGAGAGAGCAGAAGAGCCCCATTTGTACTTTTCAGAATAAAATGTCACTTTAAGGAATATATATTTTTAAAATGAGCCTTCCCGTTCATATAATAATTCACTTTTTTCTAATAAATCTTATTTCATATTCAGATTTTTCCCCCAAACAAGTAAAAATATTTTCAGGCCCATTTTATGCCTCTCGTGATCTTTGTCTCTTATTCACACCACACCATTCCTTGTCACTTTTATGTCAAGGAGATCAATACTCATGAGGCACTAATATTGGGAAGAGTGGGGGTGCATATTAAAGGTTGTTGAATGGCATCCAATTAGAAAGACAAATTCATTGTAATAGGTTCATTCAAACGGTGTAACTAGGTCCCCGCCCCCCAGCCCGTCTCACACCCGCCTCCAAAGCAGCCGAACACTCTCCCCCTCCCCCCACCAAACACGCCAGAGCGGGGGGGGGGGGGGAGGGGGGCGTGTAACGGTCCCGCCTCAGGCCGCCAGGGACGAGCAGGCGGCGGCGTCCCCGCCTGCCCGGGGACGGTTCTGGCACCTTCTCGCTCGGTCTCGGCGCCGGAAGAGGCCGGGCAGCTGGGAGGCGAGGCCGGGTCGGGGGAGCCAGGGGGACCAGCGCTGGCTCGTGGAGGGGCGCGCGGACGCCACCGACGTGAACAACCGGCACGCGGGGGGGGGGGGGGGGAACGCGGCGTTTGCTGCCGGCTCCAGGCTGAGCCGTCAGGGGCTGCGGCGGGCGGCGGGCGCCGGCCGGGAGGGAGCCCGAGGCCAGGCTCGGTTTTGGCGGGAACCCGCGGGGCTTGGCCCGGGTCCGGCTGCGGCCCCAGGCTGAGGACAGCGCCTGGCGCGGGACCAGGCGCAGCCCGGGCTGCTGAGTCGCGCCGCTCACCCCCCCACCCCCCCCAGTGCTCAGACTTGCTGGCGCCAGGGTGTGACACATCCCCCCCCTGAGCGCAGTACGTCGGGCGCTTCAAAAGCCCCCGTGTGGACAGGCTGCGAGCTTCTGAATGCATTGGACTACCTTTTGTTCTTAAATCCTCAGGGTGGTCTTTTAGCTCACTCAGAGTACACCTTCTGGCCATCAAGCATTTCATCCACTGGTAGACACTTACTCTCTATTTTCCCTCTCAGTCACTGTCTGCTTCCTGGTGAGTATGATTTGAGTCTTCCCTCCAGTGGCAAAACCAACACCAACATGGAATTTGAACTTGGTGCCTTAGTAATGGTTAAGAACACAATTTGAGCCCTTGGTATCCTGCTCTTTACTAGATCTGTGTGTGAAGGGAACATTTTTGGTCACCGTCCTGTCAGCCAAAAGACCTGGAGCTAGGGGTGCTCATGGCTGACCCCCCTATTTTGTACAGTTTTCCACAAGGGCAAGGCACCTGTGAGACTACATGCTAAGTTTGTCCCGGAGGTGGTGTTGCAGCAACCAAGTATCCATCAATCTGTGTTTTACCTTAAACCTCTTTCTAGCTAGGAAGAGGTGGTATGGCACTCACTGGGGAGCATAGGGTTCTTGCCTTTTTCCTGCACAGAACAAAGTCCTTTCAAAAGTCTTCTAGACCAGTGGTCGCCAACCAGTGGTCCGTGAGAAAATTTTGGTGGTCCGTGGAGAAATTTGGACATTATTTGCAATTTTTAGGAAGATACGTCCCTAGTAAAGGCTTCTTATTTGATCGCACTTCAAATCGCGAAAAGTAGAAAGCCGTATACGATTGGAGAAGAATTAATTAAGCCTTGCTTGTTACAAGCCTGTGAAGAGGTTTTGGGGAAACAGGCTGTCCAGAAACTGAAAGTAATTCCTATGTCCGCTAACACTGTGAAGTGCAGAATTGACGACATGGCCGAAGATATTGAAAATCAAGTGATTGAAATGGTGAAAAATTCAACGTTTTATTCAATTCAACTCGACAAATCAACAGACATAACTAACAAGGCAGTTCTCCTTTGTTTTGTGAGGTTTGAGTGTCAAGGAGAGCTAAAGGAAGAACTCCTCTGTTCGCTCAACTTGCCGGGTAGAACAACCAGCTCTGAGATTTTCGATGCACTTAATGGTTATTTCCTGAGACACTGTATTGAATGGAAGAAATGTGTTGGGATATGCACAGACGGTGCCGCAAGCATGACCGGGCATCGTTCAGGAGTTGTTACAAAAGTGAAAGATGTTGGACACCCAGACATCTTGTTTACTCATTGTATTATACATCGTGAGCAACTTGCGGCGAAATGAATGTCTCCAGAACTGCACGAAGTACTCTCTGATGTAATTAAAATTGCAAATGAAATTCAGCACAAAGCACTCAATTCTCGAATATTTGAGGCACTTTGTGAAGAAATGGGCTCTCAATATACTCATCTTCTTCATGCTGAGGTGAGATGGCTGTCGAGGGGCAAAATACTAACCCGATTGTTCGACCTGCGCCAAGAAGTCAAGTTATTCTTCCAGCAGCAAAATAATTCGAAATTCCAAGATCTCTTGTCCGACGATGATTGGCTAGCCAAGCTTGCATACCTGGCAGATATTTTTTCACTGTTAAACGAGCTAAACACATCCTTGCAAGGACAGCTTACGGACGTGTTCACACTGTGAGGTAAAATGGATGCATTTCAAAAGAAAATATTGCTGTGGCAAACGTAGTTGGCTGAAGAAGATCTGCAAATGTTCCCGAATCTTGATGAGTATATGAAAGAGGAGGATGTCAACCGACAGGTAATAACCATTGTTCAACAGCACTTACGGTCGCTCACAGAATCTTTTGGCCGTTATTACCCAAAGGAAGAGGACCCCAGACATGGCAATATGTGGGTAATGGATCCATTTTCAGCAAAAATTGAAGACAGCAATTTGAGCACGAAAGAAAAAGAAAGCCTAATCGATCTATCATCCAATGACAGTCTCAAAGCTAAATTCCACTCGTCCTCATTAAGACATCATTTTTTGGCTCTCCGTAAAAAGTGAGTACCCAGTGCTGAGTGAAAAAGCCATCAAAATTTTGATTCCATTTGCAACAACCTATCTGTGTGAAAAGACATTCTCATCTGTTACGGCAATCAAAAACAAGTATCGCTGTCGGCTTGAAATATAGTAAACCCTCGATTTAACGGACCTCGATTTAACGGACTTCGGATGCAATGGACAAAATTTCTAAGCAAGTCTGATGCATCCGAAATCCATTTGTCGCGGGCTGGCTGCCGGTTCCCGGCTGCCGCCCGGGTCCAGGCAGCGGGCAGGCTCGCTGCCGGCTCCCGGCTGCCGCCCAGGTCACAGCAGCGGGCAGGCTGGCTGCCGGCTCCCCGCTGCTGCCTGGGTCCCAGCAGCCGGGACCCAGGCGGGCTGGTTGACGGCTCCCAGCTGCCGCCCGGGTCCCGGCAGCGGGCGGGCTGCGGAGCTGTCGCCCCGACCCTGTGGCGGTCGGGCTGCTGCTCCGACAGCTCGGTTTTTTTTATGATTAAATAACGGACTTTTTCATTTAACGGACACCCCCTCGTCTGTTAAATGGAGGTTTTACTGTACAAACGGCTCTCCGTGTTGCAGTGACATCATTGGAGCCAAGAATCCATAAACTTATTTCAAACAAGCAGCAACAAATATCACACTAATAATTTTGTTATAATTAAACAAGCTTTAATAATTTTGTTATAATTAAACAAGTGCATTTCATATTAATAAAATGGAACTTTTATGATCATTATTTTATAGATGTTTGTACCTTTTTTAAAAAATTCATGTTAGTGGTCCGCGGGATTCAAAATTGTAAGTTTAGTGGTCCGTGAGGTCCGAAAGGTTGGCGACCACTGTTCTAGACTAGGGGCTGGTCTTCACTACCCGCCGGATTGGCGGGTAGCGATCGATCTTTTGGCGATCGATTTCTTGCGTCTTGTGAAGACGGCGCCCCAGTCGACTCTGGAACTCCAGCTTGCCGGGAGGCGCAAGCTGGAGTCGACGGGGGAGCGCGCTGCTGACTGCCTCCGCCGTGAGGACGGCAGGTAAGTCGGCTGCAGATACGCAAACTTCAGCTACGGAATTCACATAGCTGAAGTTGCGTATCTGCCGTCGATCCCCCCCGGTAGTGATGACCAGCCCTTTGTTACATTTGCAGAATGTCTGAAGGAGAGGCCATCTCCTCTCACAGACTGTCAAAGCAGATCTTGGGATGCATCCTACTCTGAGATGAACAGTTTCTCCCTTGAGGGCAGCATATGAACATACACAGCATGAATTTAGGTATCATTGGTAGCTTCACATAGCGATGTCCCTATTACTGACATCTGCAGAGTGATGCCTTGAGTTTTCTTCACTATGCGCTAGTGCAAGCAGCTGCTTCTAATATTTCTCTAGGCAGGGCGGTTCTGCAATCTGTAGTGCCATAGGATTTTAGGCACCCATTTCCTTAAAGAGAGAGCGCTTGTGAATCACCCAAAGTGCACTACATATAGGGACAATCAGTCGAAGAAGGATGCAGTCATCTTAATTTGAGTTCTTTGAGATGTGTTGTTCCTGTGCAGTGCATTACCCACCCTCCTTCCCCGCTGTTTGGTCAGTAGAGAAGGGACTATAATGACAGTGGTTTATTCCCCTTTATTCCCTGGATGTGGCGCATGAAGAGTTTGGGGGCAGATATGTGGAACAGATGGACACATCTAGGGAAAAATCTCCTGTTCTGGGCACATGAAGGGCATGCAAAACTTGAATGCACTATGTGCAGGTACAACACATTTCAAAAAACGTAAGTTACTACATGGTAAGTAATTCATTCTTTTAAATAGCAGTGCTGCAGAAAGCATTTACAAGGGTATAACTGATAACTGCTACTATGGAAAATATAGTTCTTTAGTTATTATATGTAAGAATTCATTCTGTTAATACAGGTACAATGAAAGAATCTGATGAGAATCATGAGGGATCTGTTGAAATTCCTAACCTGTCAGAAGAAAATGAAGTGGATGATACAGAGGTAGGTAATAAATACTAACATAACTGTAGAGGGTAGGAATTTTTTAAATAAAATCAATAACTTTGGTTGCCATTAAATTTCCTGTTAACTCAATAATAGTTACCAAAGGGTTTTTAAGCTTTTTTTTTTTTTTTTTTAAATCAGTGAATATCTGGGAGAACATCATCACTTAGCTAGTTTGTGTTTAGTATTCTATAGATCAGGGGTCGGGAACCTATGGCTCGCGAGCCAGATGTGGCTCTTTTGAGCCTGTCATCTGGCTCGCGGCGCTGCTGTGACGGCTGGGGGGCGGGGGAGGCGGTGTGGCCCGGCTCTGAAAGCGAGGCTGGGGGGCGGGGGAGGCGGTGTGGCGCAGCTCTGAAAGCGAGGCTGGGGGGCGGGGGAGGCGGTGTGGCGTGGCTCTGAAAGCGAGGCTGGGGGGCGTGTCACTCCTCTCCTTCCCTCGCTGGAGTTCGGTCACAGCAGCGTGACCCAGCGAACAAGTAAGCGGGGGGGGGGGGGGGAGCCGTTTGCAAGGGAGCATGGAGGGGAGGCTGGGCTGGGAGCAGAGATAAATCGTTTGCAAGGGAGCATGGAGGGGAGGCAGGGCTGGGAGCAGAGATAAGCCGTTTGCAAGGGAGCATGGAGAGGAGGCTGGGCTGGGAGCAGAGATAAACCGTTTGCAAGGGAGCATGGAGAGGAGGCTGGGCTGGGAGCAGAGATAAGCCGTTTGCAAGGGAGCATGGAGAGGAGGCTGGGCTGGGAGCAGAGATAAGCCGTTTGCAAGGGAGCATGGAGGGGAGGCTGGGCTGGGAGCAGAGATAAGCCGTTTGCAAGGGAGCATGGAGGGGAGGCTGGGCTGGGAGCGGGGATAAGCCGTTTGCCAGGGAGCATGGAGGGGAGGCTGGGCTGGGAGCAGAGATAAGCCGTTTGCAAGGGAGCATGGAGGGGAGGCTGGGCTGGGAGCAGAGATAAGCCGTTTGCCAGGGAGCATGGAGAGGAGGCTGGGCTGGGAGCAGAGATAAGCCGTTTGCAAGGGGGCGTTGGGGGGAGGCTGGGCTGGGAGCGGGGATAAGCGGTGTGGGGGAGAGACCGGGCTGGGTGGGTCAGTTGGGGGGGGGAAGCAGGTTTGGGGGGGGAAAGAGACCGGGCTGGGTGGGTCAGTTGGGGGGGGTTGGAGGAAAGGAGGTTTGGGGGGGAGAGACCGGGCTGGGTGGGTCATTTGGGGGGTGGGTGGGAGGGAAGGAGGTTTTGGGGGGAGAGACCGGGCTGAGTGGGTCAGTTGGGGGGGTGGGAGGGAAGGAGGTTTGGGGGGGGAGAGACTGGGGGGGGGGGGGAGAGAGTGGGCTGGGCGGGTCAGGCAGGCGGCAGGACCCTGGCTGGCAAGGGGCCAGTGGGGGAAACCCCAAAGCAGTGCAGGGCTAAGGACTCCACCTGCCACTGCTTTGGGATTTCCCCTGCTGGCCCCTTGCCAGCTGGGGTCTCAGCTCCCGTTGCCAGCCTGGGCTTCGGGGGAGGAGAGCGGAGCCGGGGCAGGAGGCGAGGCAAGGCAAGCCGGGGGAGGGGGGCAGTGAGAGCACGGCCGGAGCCGGGGGAGGAGAGCGCAGCCGGAGCGGGGGGGGGGGAGGGGAGCGCGGCCAGAGCGGGGGGGGGGGGGGAGGGCGCGGCCGGAGTGGGGGGGGGAGCGCGGGGGGGGGGCTATTATATGGCTCTTACTAAAATAAATTTCCAAATATTTTGTTTTCATGGCTCTCTGAGTCAAAAAGGTTCCCGACCCCTGCTATAGATAAAAGATGTCAAGAACCAAAAACATTAATGGCTCATTTCTGTCCTCCGATTTGTAAATACATATCTTCCAAACTTAGCTACTAAGCATACACAGTATCTGACTTTAAAAGATGCAGTTCATGGCAATACAGAGCCATGTGTTTGAGATAAGAATTGAGCCCTATGTTTACTTCACCGTCTGTCATTTTTTAATCTTAAGGCCTCTACTTTGGTACTAGCCTAATGATATAGTTGATATTGTGTTCTCTAAAGAACTTCTGAATAGGGAAAGAAACCTAGCTAAACTTCTGACTAGTTCTTGATTTATGGAGACAAAATTGCTTGTGTTTCATTTTAGAAAAAAATGTCCAGTTTTAGCTTAAAGACATGATAAAGTTTGCACTTGAAATATCTATGCTGCCCCTGTGTTCTGAATAAACCAAAGATGGCATTTTCCAACACTGTTGTTCCCCAAAAAATCAAATTGTACAAAGCATCTCTAGATTTGTATGTTTGTTTGTAGATAAGTGTAAGCAAAACAAAAGGAGATGGAGATGTGCTAAAGGACCTTATGAGAACAAAAGGAACTTCAAAAGTCAGAGAGGCTCTCCAAGATTATCTGAAAGTTCTTAAAACAGGTACATTAAGATAATTTCTTCACACTGGGACTATATGGGCCCATTTTGTGCAAACTCCCTGCTTGAATAGATTGATCCATTTTCACCTGAGCTGGTAAAAAAACGGTTTCAATATTACTTTAAGAACAAATCCCAATCCCATTGCCTTCATTTTAATGCAATATTATAATTAAGGGTACATCTTCACTACAGCAGTAGGTCGATTTCCCTTGAGTCGATTTTCTAAAGTAGACTTTAGAAAATCGACTTAGTGCATCCCCACAAAGGACAGCAGGTCGACAGTGTCTGTCCTTAAACTTTTGCAGGGGTCGACATAGGGAGTGTTGCACTGTGGGTAGGTATCCCACAGTGCCGGGAGTCCCCAGCTGGCACCACGTTTGGGGCAGCCAGGCACACTCCCCAGGGGACCAGCCCCAGTCCGAGCAGCTCCGTGGCCCCCCTGCCCGCCTGAGCAGCCCCACGCCGGACCCCCCCACCCGCCCGAGCAGCCCCCCATCCCTTCTCTCTATCCCCTTCTCCATCCCTCCATCCCTCTTCCTTCTATCTCCCTTCTCTCTATCCCTCCATCCCTCTTCCTTCTATCTCCCTTCTCTCTATCCCTCCATCCCTCTTCCTTCTATCTCCCTTCTCCATCCCTCCCTTCCTCCCTTCTCTCTCTCCCTCCGTCAACTGCCTCCTCTTCCATCTCCCTTCTCTCCATCCCTCCTTCTCGCTGTCCCTTGCCTCCTCCATCCCCCCTGCTCCCTACCCCCATCTCTTCTCTCATCTATCCATCCTCTCCCTTCTCACCTTCCTGCCTTCTCTCCCTCCGTCCCCTCCATCCTCTTCATCCCGCATCCCCCTTCTCTCTCTCCCTCCCTCCATCCTCTTCATCCCCCATCCCCCCATCTCTGTTCTGCTTATTCCTCCATCCATCCCCCCGTCCCCCCTCTGCCTCCCCCCCCGCCCGGCGCTGGGGGGCCCAGGTGGGGCCATGGCGCTGGTCACCTCGCCCACCGAGCTGGAGTGCCTGGCCAAGCTGCTGTTCTGCCGCAAGGGGGCGCTGTGCCAGAAGGTGATCCACGTGGTCAAGAGCCACAAAGTCACCGCACGCTTGTTCCAGCAGCCCACGTTCTGCAGCCACTGCACCGAGCTCATCTGGTGAGACCTCCCTAGAGCCCCCCCAGAGACCCCTTAGAGCCCCCCGACCACTCCCCCAGCGCCCCTCAGCCCACGTTCTGCAGCCACTGCACCGACTTCATCTGGTGAGACCCCCCAACCCCGTCCCGTTTTTGCCATCCCAATGTCCCGTTTTCAAGGAAATATGGTCAGCCTATGCCCAGTGCAACTAACACACTCCCACTTCTACAGTAAGAGTGGGAAATCTAATCAAACCGGGACTGAAATAACATTAGCTACTGATTGCTAGTAACTTCCGCTCTAGTACCATAATGTAGGGTGTAAGGCGGTCTTGGGTCTCTCTCCGTCTGTCAGGGAGGGAGAACATACCTCTCACTACAATGCTTATGGAGCGACTCAGTTCAGGGGGAAATTAGCAGACAGTTAATAGGCCCAAGTCTTCAGTTCAGGCTGGGCAGCAATCGAGTCTGTGAGCCCCCAGCCCTCAGAAAAGACAGGGCAGCCGACAAATAAGGGCTCTGTCCTGCAGTCAGGCAGAGCAACACAGCAGTCTAGGGAGATTAGCTCTTTGGCAGGGCTGACAGCAAAACAGACCAATGCAGGCATCTTGGCCTAAAGGCGGGGAAGCTGCCACCCCGGGGGTGGGGTGACGGGGATGCAGGCCCACCTGACTCCACTGCATCCCAGCCAAGGGCCCTAATAGTGGCGGAGTGGTCCGCCACTGGGTCAGCGGGAAAATCTGGCCATAACACGCTGGCTGGCTTCTAGTCAGTAACACAGCCAAACCCTAATCAGCTTCCCTGGGCTCCGTCCTACACTCATTCAGGGGATACCTGGGTTCCGGGGTCCTCGTTTGTCTCACTGGGCTAAACGGCTAGTGGCAGCCCCAACAGCTCCTCGGTGTCTGGGAGCTCCGGCAGTCCCTCCAGGTCTCTGGTGCTGTATCGGCCTCCAGCAGTGGGGGAGAGACGTCCTGCTCCTTTGGCAGCTCTCCTCCAACTGAGCTGGAGGGTCAGGTTTTTATATTTCTGGTTACAGTCCCGCTCCTCTGCTTCCGGCGGGGCGGTCGTAGGTGTCCTGGTTGCAGGTCTCCCAGGGAGGGAGAATATGTCCCCTGGCTGCCAGGGTTCCACTTGTAATTCTAACTAGCACCATTTGCTCCATTAGTGCTGCTGTTACCTTTGAAGGCAAAGAACTATAATGGTGTGTAAAATGAAGATTTTAGTTTATCTGAGTGTGTTTATTTTGTTGAGCTCTGTGTATTGACGTGAAGCTGGCCAGCTGGCAATGGCTGAAGGAAGGGTCTGCTAAATTTTATTGGTCCTGTCAGCAGGCTTTTGATGCCATTGCTCGTGAAGAATTGATAACTTATTTTCAGATCTTTCCAGAGTAGACAGACTGGCACTTTGGTAGTCTTGTTTTTTTCTTTCTGAGCATCCCTGGAAGATGGTGCTGGGCCATTGTTTATCAATTCACAATAGCTCCACTAATAGACATTGGGAAGTCTTACGCTGCATATCATTAGTATGCAAATGAAATGCAGCTCTGTCTCCTTTGCACTCAGCTCATAGTAATAATAAATACTTAATCCTTTATGTAAGCACTTGTAATCCAATGATCTCAAAGTACTTTACAAATGTTAAGCGTTCTTATCCCCATTTTACAGATGGATTCCATTAGCTAGTGTGAGTATGGATATGATTACATCTACCTCTCTTGCAAGGTTTAATGTGGAGAAGCACTAATATAGCAATTTTAGGATGCATCAGTGTCCTCTTAAGAAACCTTAGAACATATCACAAGTTTTTTAGACTGGAATGTGAATACTTCCAAAAATTATAATTCTCAGGAGGATTAATGTCAGTCTTTTGATATGGGATGGAGAATATAACATCTCATGACTTTGACTAATCCTGCTCCACGTGTCCAGACTGCTGCTTCCATCTCGTCAGGGCAGAATGAAGATCACTCTGCTTGTTTCCTAATCCAAATATAGCTGCAGCCACTTCACTTCACTTGTTTTGAACTCTCTACCTCTGTTTTACCTAATGGCCCTGTCATGAGTGTAAAGGGCCTTGGAGTTGCTGTTTTACCTGTTAGGGGTTAACTGAACAGGAGGGGGGGTGACGTCAGAGTAGCCTACCTACAGACAAACTAGGAAGTTAGTCTCAGTTCGTCCTGAGGCTTTTGGGCTGACTCCATCTTTCTCCAGCTATGGAAACCCATCTCCTCCTTTTCCTTCATATATTCATAAGTTAGAAGAACAGTAAGTAGAACTATTGATTGCATAGACTTTGTACTTGATCTCCGGTGTCCTTACACTGTACAGTTCAGCAGAGAGAGAAATCCCCAGGGAGGGGGCTAATTTATGTAAGGAGACTCAGGTTAGAAAGCTTTATATCTGTGAAGTTTGTATTAGTTGTATGCTTTGTTTCTTTCTTTATTAAACTTTTTATACCTATAAGAATTGTCTGTAGTTCCACTGAAGTGATCTGAGTTTAGAATCTGTGACAGGCTCCCAGCTAGTGAGAGTCTGTGGGCTGTGTTATCTCTCTCCTAGGCTGAAAAGGGAGGAGGTGGAGCGGAATCTGTGTGTCCCGATCTCCCAGGAAGAGGGAGGTGGTGTTCTTGGGGGTTCCAATGTGCCCCAGTCCATGGGTTTGGAATAATAGCATTGGTGGTGGCAGCTGGATCCAATCCCCAACTGGAAGAGTTGGGTTTTGGGGGGAAAAGATTTAACTTAGGCAGGAAAAGTAGCTTAAAGTTAGTGGTCTGCATAACAGACCCCACCTCTTTTACCCTAGAGTTTAGAGTGGGGGAAGGAAGATTCTCTTACAGGCCACTTCCACATCCCCTCCTTGATTGCTCCTTTTACCTACCAAGTGTGTTTCTCAGCACTTGATTTTTCTTAGTGAAATCAATGATGTATTGAGTTGACTCGAGCACTTTTTAAAGTTCAAGCACATAAAATTGCTTTTAGAGAGCCACCCATTAATCACAGAACCATTGGCATTAGGAGTCTCCAGTAGCCCTTTTAGTTCATCCCAATATCCTGGAAGGATGCGTTATATATCACTAAGCTATCCAGAAATTGTAGAAGTTGTGTGTTATTGAATAGCTGATTAAATTCTTACACTAGGCATGTTTGCTTTTTGTTTTCCTAGTTGGTGCAGAAATTTTCTAAAAGTTGTGCTGTGATCGAAGCCAAAAGAGGAGGGAAACTTCAAATGTTTGATGGTTGTATTACTGGTGAATATATAGAATTGGTAAGTTGAAACCTTGCAGTTTTAAATCAGATGCCCCGTTCTGCCCTTTTGGAGTCTCATATTGATGATGTTTGGGTCCAGAAAGTTCTTAAATTGCTACTTCACAGGGAAGACTATGGAGTAAAATGTAACCTTGCTTCATCTTCTCTAATGAAGATTTAGTTCATAAAAAACAAAATATGACCATGTAGAAGATTCCTGACTCTCCTTTTCTGGTCCAGATTATCTATCAGGTGGGAAAACCCTCACATGGAACCATGGGAAGAGGAAAACTGTGTGTGGTTGCCCTACAGTTTTTCCACCACTCTCTCCTTTGACAGAAGAGTTTGGGGTTGAGTTTACAGAGTTGAGGTAGTACCGCTTACCGAACATGTGGCTCTCTGGAGAAGCAGATCCCATTCTGTTCAGAACCAGAAGCTACACAGCTGTCCCTGGCTCTGCTCCCCTACAGCTACATAGGAGTAGCTGCAGAGGGGAGGCTGAGGAAGGTAATGTAGTGTAGACCTGTATTAATTCCCCCTAGATTTCCACACAAAAATAAGCATAGAGCAAAGAGTAGTTCCATGGAGAGCTCTGCTCTACCTTCCTCTTGCCCCAGCCCCTGAAACCTGTGGAGACTCCTTCTGCTATGGAGTACCAAAGTATGGGTATCTGTACAGTGTTGAGGGAAGAAACTGGCACCCTTCTTTCACATGGAATAAATAGATCTGCACACAGATGGAGCCTTCTCTGTAAATCAGCCTCAGACAATCGAGATTTTGATTAGGGAGCATGTCCCAGTGACACTTCTCTCGTCAGAGATCAGTACTCTGAATAATGTCAAAAGAATTTCGTAAATGAAAAAACGACCTAAGGAAAATGCTCTGTCCTGGTACTTTTAAAACATTGTTTTCAAGCCCTTAATTTACCATCCAGTGGTGTGTCAATTCTATCTTCTAATCCCCTTCTTACTTAAATCAAATCCTGAGTAGTTTAAACTAGTAACTAATTTTTGGAATTAAAATTACTGCGGATTCTAGGGATTTAGTTCTAGGTATTTCACCTTTTAGGCATGCCGTAGATTTCTTAAAGCTCGAGATCACCTTTCCTCCAAATGGGACAGAGAGTGCAGTGGCTCCAGTTATAACAAAGACGTTGAAAGTTGGGAATGAACTGATGAAATAATTCATTTGATAGTGCCAGCGACGGGCTGTAAAAAGACGCCACAGATTTACGGCTGTAATGATTAAAGAAACTCTTTTAGGCAACGTCCGCAGTCAACAATCAAATAACTGGCAGGTTCCACGTCATAAAGAAATAGTTACAGTGGTTACGTTAAGCACAAATGGAATTGAATCTATCTGGACTTTAGGGGAAGTTGTGAATAAAAAAATACCCCTATTTGTAAACCTCCTTGAAGGATGGGCAAATTCCCTGAATAGGAGAATGCACTACTACTCTGTACCAACCGCTGGCACATCTGTCTTCTGGATTAAGCCCATGCCAGTTTGCTTTCAGTTCCCTGTTTCAGTAAGGTGCTGAGAATGCTGATACTCCACCCAATCTAGAATGGATGGAAAGGAGCTCTAGAGCTGTGTCTCCTCTTACACATGGTACCACAGCCCAAACCATCTCATCACTCTCTTTTTCCAGTGGCCTCAAATGTACATTGAGCAAGATGGGTAGCAGAGTAGAGGTCTCTAGAGGTGTTGATCCGTTACCCTCCACTTTTTCTGCGATTTCTCAGAGGAAAATACAGAATCACTGTAGTAATCCCAGTCATCCATGCTGATAAGAGCTGTAGCTAGAAGCATGAACAACTCACCTTTGTCCATTGCTAGGAGAAAGCAGGGAAGTGTGTGCCCAGTTTTGAGCATCATGATTAGAGCTGGATAGAAGCTGGGATTTTCACGTAAGTGTTTTCCCTCACATTTACTATTTGTCCAAATTTTGCCAGTTGGAAAAGTCAGAAATTGAAGGGAGAAGGCCCCAGAATTTTGGAAAACAAACTTTTACCAAACCATTTTTTTCATAGAAAAAAAAATAATTTGACAAAACCCTCTTTTATGATGGAAAAAGCTTTCACATTGGAAAATTCTTGGCCAGTGCCAGCTAGGATCCTCTTGGAATGAGACATGGCAGGCCTGCAGCTGAAATTCTTGAAAAAAGGGCGGGGGGGGGGGGACTATTAGTTTTGTCATGATTTGTGTACATCTGTATCTGTCTTATAGTTACCCAGCTGAAGGATTGTCATGAAATGGAGATGCAGGAACTGGCCTCATGGTATGTCTTTTCTCTAACCCCATAGTACTTAGGAGTAGGGTTTTCATAGGGGCCTAATCCCAGTTTAAATTGGGGCTAAAGTTTGAGAAACCCAATATAATGCCTGCTGTTAGTCCCACTGAGGTAAAGGGTTTGTTGTTATTGTTCTGGTAAGAACAATAAGTACATTTATGTACAAAATGCAACAGCTGAGTTCACTAAAGATCGGATTTTATTTAGTAGTATAGTAAAGCACATTTTTATTAATCAGGTATTAAAACCAAGTTGATTAATAAACATATTACTAAATAGTGTATTGTCTCTTCTTCCAGAACATTACGCAATGGTTGCTTTGAATTTCAAGGATCAGGCAACTCAAACTGAATTACAGTTAGAGTGCAAAGGAGTCCCTGTCTGTAACGAAGACAGTACAAGACAGTGTTGGCAGAAGCAGCATTTTGAAGAAATCCGTGTTTTACTGCAGCAGACCAAAGTAAATGCTGAATGACAGCACTGGAGTTAGTTTTATTAGTACATTACTTTTGTATATATGAAAAAGTTTGTCTCCCTTTTTTAAGAAAATTAAGTTATTTATGGGGGGTGAATAAAGATCCCCTTCTGTGATACTGTATAATTTAAGTGCTATTTATGGATCTTCAGTGAATGAAATGGACTCTTCCATAGGTGAGATTATGTATTGAGGCACCTTCAGTTTGAGAACTGATCCCTGTTTTATTATCTATAACTTAAATTTGGAAAATGTGAGTGTGACTCAGGTGCTATAGACTTCATGGTATTACATCATACTGGCAAGCCCATTTAGTAGACTAGCTACTAAGTAGGCCTACTCCAGGCCCAAGTTAGAGCAAGACATTGTTTAGTAAGAATCCATTCTTGGTGGGTAAAATGTCTGTGTTTAAATGCACTGCAGATTAAAAAGTGAATTGGAAAGTCTTAAAAAAATACCCCAGACATAGTTTGATCCTGTAAAATCAAACTGAGTGAATTGTACAACCACTTAAAGTAAAGCACTTAATCTCAAACCATAGAAAAACAAGCTGCAGACTTCTTATATTTTCAGACAGCACAGCTACACATTTGAAAGACTCAGTCACCTAAGTCTTTGCTGTAGGTCCGGAGGGGTAACAAAATTGGAACAGTCTTTGTTGACAAGGAGATACCATTATTTTGGTCTGTTTTTCTAAACTCCTGTCTTCATCTTTTCTCTGATAATGGTATCTGGAATGGGTGTTGCTGCTCTGGCAGTGATGCCAGGAAGGCTGTAAGGGAAGTAACTTAATTTTGTATTTCAACAATTTCCATATTGGCAGTCTCCTCTGAGTGCCCTGAAGTCCTTCCAATCTGTCCCAGGGAGGAGGGGTTCAAATTTTGGCAAAGTCCCCCACAGATTGAAATCATAACGGCTCAGTAGGGCCTGGTGGTTGGCCACTCACAGCTGGAAACTGGCCGACGAATAAAGTTTTCTGCCAAACGAGTCCAGCCTTTTTGAGTCTTTATTCTTAGGGGTAGGTGTGGGTTGCTCTTGGCGGTTCACAGACTCCACCACCAAGGAGCTGGGCGCTGGATAGGCAGACAGCTATGCATGCCCCTTAGCTGGTACGAAATATTTTCTCTCCACCTTCTTTTTCACTCCAGCGAGGCCGGAGTCTGCCAGAGGGTGGTCGAAATATTGGCTACCCCTTCATGGAGGGGCAGAGCCAAATGCCCCAGTGTCGAGGAGGAGAGGACATTGAACAAGGAGTCTGATGGTCCCTTCATTTCCTCGGCTTGCATCTGCAGGCTCGATGCTACCTGCTTGAGTAGGTCTTGGTGCGCCCTGAAGTCCTCCTGCAGGTGTCATCCGGTGGCTTAAAAGATCTACAGATCTTGCAGCGCTTGCTAACGTGTGACTCGCCCAAACAGTGGAGGCAATCGGAATGAGGATTGCCCCAGGGCATAGACCGGCGACAGGAATCGCAGGACTTAAAGCCTGGGGTGCGGGGCATAACCAAAGCCCCTTTCCTAAAGCTAAACAACTAACTAGCTTTAGTTAGAACTGGAAAAATAACAAACCAGCTAGAACTGGAGGACTATTGCTAAAGGTACTAACAACAAACTGGAAGGCTACAGTGAAGCTGGAGCAAAGGTTCCAATGCACCATCACTGGCAGCAAGAAGGAACGGAGGGTGGGGGGAGCACACAGCTCCCCTTATAGTGCGCTATAGAGGTGCCACTCCAGGGGTCACAGCAGTGCTTCTGCCCCACCCCCACCCCCCACCCCCACTTACAGGTACTGCTAAGGGAAAAACTTCTGACACCTACTGTGGAATAGACATGAGCAAGCAAGAAGACAAAGAGGAGGTCAGAATGGAGCAAAGGCTCACGTCATAGATGATGGGTCAATATTGAGGAAAGCGGTAAAAGATTCAGTTGGATTCTTTGTATTTTGAAATTGTTGGAATGAGTACATTTAACTTAACTGTCGAATTGTAAAGTAGACAAAACGAATGGGAAAGACCTGAGCTCTACACAGCTTAGAATATATCTGAGAAGCGTTTCTTATTCTGCATCTATTTCACAGTTCTCAAGTTGTCTTTGGTTAGAAATCTGAAGACTGAAGCAACATATGTAAACAAATGAAAAGTCATCACAATCAGTTTAATGAAGTGCACAGAATAGCGATTGATCATGTCAATAAAAATAAAACAATTAATTTTACATCAAGTGTGCTTTATTTCCTCCACAGGTATTCTGTTAAATAAAGCACCATATATATACTGCCAGGCCACAGCTAAAGAGGATTCTTTACAGAATCAAATTTCTTGTGGTTGTTTAGTATACAAGTAAACTTAATTTTGATAATAAGAACCACAGCGATCTGAGGCAATCTGCCTCTATTATAAGGTACAAAACTGGCACAGAGGACACCATATTATACACAGTAAAAATGCCATAAGTTTAAATTACATCATACAGGGCAAGGAGACCCTGATCTCCCATACAGCCATATTAAATGAAAGCCACTACAGTGAACTCTTAATTACATAAAACATATCCATTATCTGATTGCCCTTTAAGAAAAGTACGGTAGATGCAAAAAATGTTTTAATCTGGAGTTCTGCCTGACCAAGAATTAAGCATATAAATCTATCTTGCCATTCAAGCAGAGAGCACTGGACAAACTGAAGCACAAAACAGAAATAAGCAAAACTTATACAAACAGCATTTTTCGGGGGGGAGGGGGGAGAGAAAAAAAAAAGACTTAAAAGCAGACATGCTCCATCTAATGTCAAGAAGCAGCTTGGTTTCCTTTGCCAGATATCCTTGTGACCACATGAATCGTAGACTCAATGGTCCTACACAGGATGTCTAAAATGTCATGCTGCTGCATGTGACTAAAAAGTCCTCTGGAATGGCCACAACTGATTGATAAACTATTTTCAGGGTCCTGGGATGGTAAGGCTTGACCATCGCAGCCTCTTAGATCTGCTAGGTCAGATAAAACTGCTGAAATTGATGTGGAGGGGAACTCTGAGTCATCTTCAACTGCACTGGGATCCTTGGAACTCTGCAGATCTTTAAATTCCTTGCACTCTTCAAATTTACCACTGCCTGACTGCTCTTCTGGGTGTTGTGACCTAGTAGTTAACATAATGTCTTCTGAAAAGGAAGATGGAACTTCCATTCTGTATTCTTTAACAGAACTGTTTTCAGGGGAAGGAGGATCTTGCTCAGTGCCAGGATCAATGATAGAAGAGTCTCTTGTCTCATTATCTGAAGTGCTTGTTGGAGTCAATGCCTCCCTTGGTTCAGTTTTCATATCACTGATGCAGCTGTCTACCGTATGCTCCTCATCGCTGCTAACCCGTCTTCTTTTTACAGGAGTCGCTCCTTCATCATCTGTAAAACCAACATACAGTTTGCAGTGAAGTACATTTATCAGATTTGTTTTATATTCACATTCAAGTCTCGAGGTCTTTTATTTCATGTTTTTCACTTTCATAAATTCTGCTGTATGTAGGCAAACAGCACACACTAGGGATCTCCTCAGAGGCTCATCAGATTGGAGACATTCATTAACTCTAACTGCCTGCTTAAAAATTCACTTCCTTAGATTCTTGTGTGTTGCATTAGGGGTTGGACTCAGCAAATCTGAAGCTCCAGTATTAAGTGGGTAACAAGATCTTTACAGCAAGGAGTGTCTTTTTGTTCTGTGTTTGTACATCATCGAGGGTCATGGGGCCTGGCCCATGACTAGCTAAGCTCTGCCACACAACTACTGCCACCGCCACTACTACCCCTAATAATAATCTTTTCTGTTTGCTTAAACACATTTCATTAAATAACCTCTCTTTAATAAGCTTGCATTTGTAAAAGGGTTTCCTCTCCACACTAAGTGTAATTGTTCTGGTCCAAGGCAGTAATCCTGGTCCCACTGAGGTCAATGGTAAAAGTCCTTTTGATTTCTATACAACCAGGATTTCATCCCGTGTGTTTTGGATTGACAATGCATAATGTTTGTATACAGCATTATTAGTTTGGATGATACTGTACAGAAAATAAAACCAAGTCCCCCAAGAAGCTTCCAATCTAGTTTACAGATGATGACAGGGAGAGATGAGTGAGAAGTATCACACAAAGGAAACCGATAGGTGAGATTTACATACTATAGCCTCAGGAGGTAATTTATTGCATCACATACATACTGTGTCAGTTCCTGTTAGTTTATCTCATTTCAGATGCAAATTCATCAAAGTTAGGATTATGCTTTTTTCTCCTTTTTATGGCACAGGAGTGGAATCAGCACTAGAAGGCTAGCCCAAGGAAGTGGGTGTTAGAATATTTAAAAAGGGGAGGTAGGCTCCATAGTTAGCAGGTTATTTTAGACATAAGGATGACGGGAGAAAGAGACAAAAACAGTCTCAAGGACAATGGAGCTGGCATAGCAGAGTATGGGGGATGGGAGTGGTAGGAGATGAAACGAGAAGTCTGAGGAGCTTTGAAAGTGAGGACGGTTTTAATTTCATGCTGCAAATGTGAACCAGTGACGGGGTGATATAGTAAGAGCAGTGGGCAAGACAAATGATTTTAGCAGAAGTATTTTGGATTATCCAGAGGGGTGCAAGGCAAGAGTCAAGTAAACCCGAGAGGTGGTAGTTTCTGTAGTCTTACTGGGAGATTTCCATAGTATGGCCCAGAATCTTGGTGGTAGAGATTGAGCTGGAGATACATGGAGGAAGAACTGGTAGGATATAGCAACAGCGTGGATATGTGAGGTAAAGGAGAGAGAGTTGAAGATTACACCAAGGTTATAAAAGGCAAACCTTTAGTTTTTCTTTCTTTGGCTTCTTGCTCTTGTAATGAGTTCCTCTGTTGTTGACAAGCCCTGCATTTGTTTAGCAGTTCTTGCAAAGTTGGAATCAGGGCCGAATTCAGCTGCTTAGGGGTGTGCACTGAAAGCAACAAAGCAAGTGCTCGAAGGTCCTAGAAATATCATAAACAAAGATGATTACTAAGATACTTCAAACTTGACATTTATATTAATCCTACACACACACTATTTTCAACTCAAATAGGTTGATTTGTGTAATGAGTTCTTTAACTTTACCTTTAACTTTAAGGTTTAAACTTTTAATTTTAAACTTTAAACCTTACTGATGTTCTGAACCCTTTTCTGCTTCCAATAGAATAGATTCCTAAACTTTGTTTACACCAGGGATAGATAACCTTTGGCACGCAGCCTCTCAGGGAAATCTGCTAGCGGGCTGGCCCTGTTTGTTTACCTGCAGCGTCAGCAGGTTCGGCCGATCGCAACTCTATTGGCCACAGTTCACCATTCCAGGCCAATGGGGGCTGCTGGAAGCAGTGACCAGCATATCCCTCAGCCCGCGCTGAACAACATGCGCGGCCTAAGCTTCTTTAATGTTTCCCTACATTTTTCAATCATTGGGATGATCTAATGTCTGTTTCAGAGAAATAATCAGAGGTGTTGGCAGAGAGGGTAAGCTCTTCCCATATAATCCCAGGTGAGACTCATAAATGACATTTATCAGATCTTGACTCCACTCACAGCAAGGAGATCCCTGGGGCTGGATTGACAGCAGTCCACCCATATGATTCAGAGAAAGAGAACAAAGGGAAATAGAAAGTGAAAAAGTAGGTAGCAAAGAGCCAAAAAAGACCAATAGAAGAATTTTGAAGAGATCAAAATGGCATTCCAGAGCTATTTGCCTATCTCCTTAGCAGAGCAGAGATTTCTATCAGGGAATTGGTGAGCAGCCCCCTTATCCAGGGTTCAACCTGAAGAACACCTCCAGCAGACTCTGACCAGTTTGCAACCAGTTGGGACTCTGCCTATGCATGTAGTTTCAATCAATATGCCCACTCTCTAAGGCAAATGCTCACACTGGATACAATCTACTGAAACTCTGCCATAGAAAATAAACTTGTTTTTAAAAGGTTTTATTGTTTTAATGGCTTTGAAAAGTCTTACCCCATTTAAGGTAGAGCTTGCTTTGGAAATTTCAACTCGCTGGCTGCTGAAATCGGATTCTAGGCTCTGATATTGATTTATTAGATTTGTAACCAGAGTATTGATTAAATTGGCACAGTTTGCTTCAGAAAACACCTGCCCCTGGACCTGTAAGACAACACATTTATTTTAAAACTACAAAGACTTGAATTGTGCAAAGTAATGTCCTAAACTAATGTGATGTGTAATAACTGCATTTCCGTTAAATACAAACACTTAAAATACCCCATACCTTTAGAAGAAAGTGCGTCAAGAATGTGTACACAATATTGTTGTTAAGAAAGGTTCTTTCATCCATTAGAATACATTTAATATATTCTGCAAAAACTGGATCTTCACACAGGAGCTTAATACAGTTCTTTGACATAGCAGACTAAAGAGGAGAGAAAAATACTTTGCAATTTAATGCTTCAAAATTAGCACTGAAAGTATGACACTAGTGAGAGCATTGTACATAATTATCTATTACCGGTAACTGAAAGAATAGGCACCATCTGGAATAATGCCTGCAGCATTATTTATCATGAAAACTAACTAACTGGGTCTGCTAATCCAATTCATTCATACTGAAAATGTTTGCCTGACATTAATTAAAATAAACTACTACTAAGGACAAAAATAAATTAATTTGTGTTATCTCAAAGGTGTTCTTTGATTCACCTCATGTTTTGTGAGGATGGAAGTTTGTCAGAAGTAGTGTGTATTTAGTGAGATCCAGCTCCCCTAGTCTGCAAAGCAACTACTGCCCCCTCTTCTATGGGAGTGAAGGGCCTTCAGCAGTGGCACTGGTAGAGATCTATGTAAAAGGGGACAGGAGCCAGATCTCGGGGGGTCCTCAGCCATGAATAATGATAGAAAGGTAACTTTACAGTTTTTATGTTCATAAACTATAGTAAAGAGGGGTTACGCACCAGTAATTGTTGTTTTTGAAGAGCATGGTCTCTGCATATTCACATTTGTGTGATATGGTGCCTCTGGCATCAAGCTGTGGAATATTACTAGGGAGCACTGTCTGCTGGAGCCAATACTTCCTTCATCTATTCCCCCTACGCTCTGAGGATTGGAGTAGCCCCAACTACCCTCCAGTCTGTTCCCTAATTTAGGAATTCATTGCCTGAGAGTCTGAAGAAGTGAGGAAGGTGGGCAGAAGGTGTGACTATGCAGAGGCTACATTCCAGAAGAACAGTTTCTTACCTGTAAGTAACCCGCCTTTCTTCTCCGAGTGACCTCTGCATAGTCCTGCTTATGGGAGATTAAAAAAGAGTACCTAGGAAATTCTAGATGAACAAGGAGGTTGGCAACTACCAAAATGAGCATCAGCTCTAGATGGCAGGTCAAGAGAATATGCTGGCCACTATTCCACTCTCCCATGAGATTTCTGTGAGATCATGAGACACATAGAGCTACAAGGAACAGCTTGGAAATGCTGTGAAAAAGGCCAGCAATAGGCGCTGCCTTTGGGTTCATCAGATATCTTTTGATATATGCAGGTGACTGAACAGCTGGCAAGTCTTAACAAGGGTGTAAAAGAGAATTGAGGATACAGACAAGTTAGTGGTCTGTTTGAGATGGAAATGGAGATGATTTAAGACTCCAAATGGGGACTGAGGGCACTAACCACGTCACACTTCCCATATGGGCTCCTGTTTATAGAGAACTGCCCATCTGGTGTATATCTAACAGAGTCCAGGAAGTAGCTATGGATATGAGAAGTTCCTCTTCTGCATTGTGTGGTACAGATGATAATCTAACAAACAGAAGACCAGAGATCCAGAGAGCTTTGTGAAAGAAGACTCCAATTCCAACTGAAAAGAAATACATACAGTACAGAGAATACTGGAATGAACACCATCCACTGCAGGGTGACCAGACAATGAACAATCAGGATGGGGATGGGGGGATGGGGGGTAATAGGAGCCTATATGAGAAAAAGATCCAAAAATTGGGACTATCCCTATAAAATCGGGACATCTGGTCACCCTAACCCACTGTAATACAGCACAACAATAAAGAAATCCAGATTCCTTAGTGCAGTCATGAGGGCAAAGCAGTGGTCCATGGAGTACTGGTCCATGGAGAAATCCTTCAATAAACTAGGGTATTACAAAGTAGGGGAGGCCCACTGTCCCAAGCATCTGAGGTAAGCTGAAATCACAACCCCTGCTATTCGTAATATGGTCCTGGAATATTCAAAAATCTAGAATTCAAGGTGTCAACCCTTAAGAATTTAGGATCAGGTGAAGAGTCTTAATCCAACCTAAACACAAAGATCTAGTAATCTGGAAAGTCATGCTCATATCAGACACAGGACACTAGAACCAAACTGCCAAGATTTTATTATGCTTATTGCAACATTTTGGCTGAATCTCATCTGATCTGCAGACAGATCTCCTGAACAAATGGAACTAGAGGGAATATGTAGTGGAATTCCTGATTCCAGTTGAGAAATGTGTTTTGCCAGTGACACTGGCTTTTGTCTGACCCTGAAGTAGAGCTGGAGATAAGGGAAGTTGGGCGTTGTAATGAACATGCCTAGTTTGGACTTTCCCCTTATATAATACCTGGCAGAGACCTAAGACAGATATTGGTACTTTTGGCAGATGAGTCTCCGGTCTTGATCAACGGGAGAAAGTCTTACAGGTTAGACAAACTGTTTTCAACTCCAGAAACCTAAGGTAGAAGCTTTAATTTCCAATAGTGACCATATTGTATAAAAGGATTGAGAACAAGATGACCATCTTACTCCATCTGGAAATATCCCTGCTGAGCGTAAGGGAAGGAAGAAAGGAATGTCATGATGAACAAGTGTTACCTTTAACTTTTGCATCTCGAATGGCCCAGGTGTAAGTAGCATCAATAAGGCATGTTTCCCTTTGTAATCAATCTTATGGAGGCCATTCAAAGGCCTGGAGAAAAGGTATCACCAGCTATACTGATAAGGAATCTGTCTGTAGACCGAAGTCTAGATACAGATATTTTTGCATGAATGATTTGACGTCTGAGACAGTTAGGATAGGATAGCAGAGTTCTCATTTTTTTTAATGCTGTTTTAAAAGCAAAGTATCTTGTGGATACTTGTGATTAACTGGAGTGATATAACAGGGCTGGGTTTTGTTGCATGAAAACAAGGGGGAGGGAAAACAGGGGGGAGGGAAAACAAGGGAGGAGGCATAGCTCAGTGGTTTGAGCGCTGGCCTCCTAAACCCAGGGTTGTGAGTTCAATCCTTGAGGGGGCCATTTAGGGATCTGGGGCAAAAAATCTGTCGGGAACAGTACGTGGTCCTGCTACCGTAGGCAGGGGACTAGACTCAATGACCTTTCAAGATCTTTCCAGTTCTATGAGATTGGCATATCTCCATATATATATAAAAGGGTTGATTAAATGCCAATGCCACCTTTCAGATAGCAGTTTGCCTTACAGCATTGCTGTATTGTATCTTCTTTATTTTTTGGACTGAAGAAAGACTGTGTTAACTAACTGTTAATCTAACTAGAAAGAAAATAGCCCCAAAAGGCAAAATCAAAAGAAATACTACGAAGAAAAGCACTAAGGACACTGGGTAGGATTTGAGCTCACTGCACCTTCAGTGGTTAATAAAAGAAACAGGTTGGGCCACTCCCTCTTTTATACCCCAGGCACCCTTTACAAGGGAGGAGAAGGAGCAAGCAGCCCCCAAACAAATCCTGCAGCTGAACGCCAGAGGTACTATATCCCTCAAGTGGGAATATGCAGCCATTGTGTCAGTAGTGTTGCCTCTGTGTCAACATTTCCATTATAAACTGCATATTTTTATGATTTTAGAATTGGTTATATACATCTCTTCAAGCCTGCAACTTGACAAGTACTCGAGGGTGATTTAATTTTTTTAAACTTTATTTGAAAAAAGTTTGTAGTTGTTTTCACTTAAGCAGAGGAGTGCTGATGGGTGTCCCAGACAAATTCTAATTTAGGAAAGTATATTCTAATTACATAAATTCCTCCTGCACTTTCAACTTCACTCCTTATTCAAACCTGTTGGGTGAAATGGTTGTATGCTATTAAAATACTATTCTAGATCTACAGATTAGATTTATATACATATATAAATGCACTTTTCATTGTGATATTTGGGTATACTACAGCTCTGAAGTGGCTAGATTTCATGGTGAGCGAAGCAATCTCTATCGACAAGCACAAGTTCCAAATCTATTAATACTTATGCGCATGTGTGATGTTATTAACATACAGAAGTGTTTACAGGATCAGGGCTATACATGATTTGCATACAAGTTAGGGTTTTTTTTTTAGATCCTTCAGGATGAAAGTCACAATATAAACACACGGTTTTACTAACTGTTAAAATTTAATTTAAAAAATGATAAAGTTGTGAACAAATGAACACCCAATAAATTTAAAGTGTACAGAATTTAATTAGTAATTAGTCATATGAATTGTTGCTTAAAAAGTAATTAGCTTTAAAGCATTTACAGTTGTCATATCTTGTAAATATTCTTGTTCGGTTAGTTCTCAAACCCATTTAAATTTTACCTGAGTCTGGCACAGCTCAGTCCAAAGTTTGGGAAACAAAGCAAGATGAAGTGGTAAACCTTCATAAGCAACTAGGACACCTGAAATTTTAAGAGAAAACAACACTTTTGACATAAAGAACTACCTAAAGCTGATCTTTGTAATATATATTTATTTTTTGACCTGAATAGTTTTGAAGCACTATAAAAATGCAGAGAACTATATCCTAAACCAATTACATATGACCACAAAGGTCTAGAATCTAGAATGGTTTTTATATTACAGTTAATCTACAGAACAGGACTTCATTCTACAATTTTACCTGCAGAGTCTAAAATGTAGCATCTGATCTCAATATTGTTTTCTTTTAATTCTACAGATGGAACCATTTATCAGTTTTCATCTTTTTTGAGAAACAAAGCGGAATGAGCACAACAAACAGATTTGAAATTTCTTAAGCTTCATCTTCACCTCAAGCCACAACTTTATCTACATACACTTAATGAAACATTGGCTAGGTGACAGACTGATCAATAGCAGAGGATACACATTCTTCATAAACACTTCAGCAGAAAAATCCCACACTAAATAGCAATTTTGCTGTGTGGTTCATGGCCTGAACAAAGAATGAGTGGGTGACTCAACGGCTTAATGAACTCTTACCTGTAAAAACCAATCCATACGACCTCCATAATTTTGTAACTAGTCAGAAAGATAGCTCTTACCTAGTTACAAAGAATCTTGCCTGACAACATAACCCTATTTGTGTATTGTGACAAAGCTCCAAAATTGTCTCAGTGAGTCCCGCGCTTTCTGGCGGATTACGCTAGCCTCAGAGGCCCACTGTGACCCTCCATGCAGCCCTTCTCTCGCTAGAGGCTAGGGTCACAGCCTACTGAGCCATTTTCATCATAAACCAGCCAGGGAGGAAAGGAGATGCTATGCTCCCTCACATAGTCTTTGTCGTCTCCCAGTCTCAGTGGTTAGTGAGGGAGGGGAGGTGGGAGCCCGGGCATGCCCTCTACTCCGGGTTCCAGCCCAGGGACGCTGAAAGTAGCAGCTCTTGGTAGCTGACTTTGTGGAAACAGGACTAGTACAATTAATTCCCTGGGCCACTTCCCCACAGCAGCCCTCACTTCTTCAATATCTATGCCACCTTTAATTCAGGGCCTCCTTCCTTGTGCCTGATAGGGTGTGTACTGCTCTGTTTCTCCAGCAGCGTGGGTCCCTCCTACAGCTCCTAACACACACATTCACCTGACTAACTGGAAGGCTTTTAACTAGTTTCAGCAAGCCACTGATTAGCTCCAGGTGTCCCAATTAACCTAGCTGTCCTCCCTGCTTTCTGGAAGGATCTTAATTGGCCCCAGGTGTCTTAATTGACCTGGAGCAACTGCCATTTGCTTACCCTGGTAACAGGGATTTGTTTAGCTTGGGACTAATATATCTGTCTCCCACTATTTTCCTATAGCCATCTGGCCTTGCCCCATCACAGTATCTACACCTACCATGCTGCCTAACTATATTGTATTCTGGAAAAATCTGAGTAGCTATTCCATAAAATGCACACACAGAGCACAAGTGTGGCAATTCTCTTTAGGATGTCCTACACAGAGAAAGCTGGGATGAAGGAGAACTGCTGAACTAGACAGACAGGCACAGGAAAAAAATGAGTGTCCTGGAATTGTTATAGAAGACTGTTCTAGGCCTCTGGCAGGGGTGAAGCACAGCTGCCAGGTGTAGAGGTAAAAACCAATTTCACTAGCTGAGTACAAACTCAGCTAAAAGTTACAGTGTGGACAGGCCCTAACTCACTAACTACCCTGTTTCCCCGAAAGTAAGACATACCCCGAAAATAAGACGTACTTCCAGTTTTGCCTCTCGCTGTAATATAATGTAATGTAATTTTGGGAGCAAAAATTAATATAAGACACTGTCTTATTTTCGGGGAAACACGGTAGAACCAGGCGCAGGTCTATAGTGACAGAGCTGGTGCCGTCTGATGGCTCCTTGGTTGCTTATGTAAAATGAATTGGTGGTCTATATTCAGAGATTACTGCACAGATGAAGCATCCACATCCCAGAAACCACTTTCAGAGTTGACACTAATTGGCACACTTGCTAGCAGTCTCAGCAAGGTTGAGGATTAAGGTCTAGATTTGTAAAGGTATTTAGGTATTGCTCTGCTCAGCTTTGCAATACAGAACTGATTCAGGAGTTTCTTTCATTTTCAAAACGGATTTAAGTATTTTGGAGCCTAAATTCCATTGACTATCAATATACTGAATTATATTTTAAAAAGTAAGTATATGGTTGTCTCATAATTGCCACTACAAAACATCTCAATGGCTAAGGAAGTCTGTTTAAGTAGGATTTACTGTTTAACTGCCATACTTACTCATCTTAACTAAAGTTTCGGTAAACTTTTCACAGTTGATTGCAACTCGACATAATAGATGGATGAACTGATGGTACGAAAAGAAGTAGTCTAGAAGCATACGATCATAAACATCATCTTTACCCTGAAGATTTAAGACAACAATTCATAAACAGATTAAGCTTAAATTAAACAACTGGGAAACTACATGACATACCTAAAAATTGAGCTAATAAGCTTATTAAGAGCCATACGTTTTCTATGCATTTAATAATATACTGCTGTATAACGATGAGAATTATTAATTATAAAATGTGGGCTCATATACTATATAAATATTTGTAATGGAAATTCATAATATTACATCATTTTGGGCACAGGCACCACTACATAATTCAAACCCACTGGAGATCATTTAAAATTACATACGTAGAGTTTTTTAAATTTGCTTACACAGTAAGTTAGTGGGTAAACACATTGTACAAGGCATCATTTTGAAATCACTTAAAATTACACTTTCTTTACAAGCTACAAATATGTAATGCCAGTGACAGGAAAATAGATTTCCCTATGTCCATACATGTCCATACCTTGCTGGCTTCCATCATCGTAGGCAAGAGGCACATATTGAGTTCCGGACGAGGAGGACGGATATTACTTTTCCCTCCTATTAATTTCAGATTTTCACGACAGGGGAAATAAGGTCCAAGAGACACTGTAGTGTAAATTAGGACAAAATAATGATGAATTTAAAAGGTCAACACTAGCGCCCCTCAATGCACACAAAGATCAATTGTATTGAAATTAAACTGTAAATTACAACAACTAGAAATACATACTTGGGATATTACTGTGGTGGTATGTACAATGGTTGTGCTGCAGAAATGGAACCAACGTGTGCAGGAAATCATGAGGGCTTAAAAGCACAAGCTCCTTGAGGACATCTAAAAATGAGAAGTTAGTTTTCCTTTTACACAAAGTTATTTCTTAAGTATAAACATGACCTATGACTCATGCATCTGCAAAACCTGATCTATTTGGTATTACTTCTGCTAGTGCACATTGTGGAGGTAAGCTTTATAGTGAACGAAATTTTACGTGAAAACACTTGAATTAATCAAGGTTCCTTCACCTCTACCACAAAAAGAAAACCTAGTCAGTGTTGTATCAACTTTCCCTTATCAACCAATAAGAGGGGTGTCAAATTGTAGGAAGTAGAAGCTCAAGAAAATTACCCTCTTTGCTTCTTCACCATATCAGGTCTGACGCCTGGAAAATGGCAACCAGCAGCAGCCAGGACGACAATGACAAGGGCACTCAAAGTAACAGGAAAAGGCATACAAATTACATTAAAAATAGGTTTAATTTGGACAGTGGGTTAGGCCTTCACAAACAAGAAGATTCTACTAGTTTAAAAAATCAGATAAAGCCTTTCAGAAGAAATCCGCTAATGCAAGAAGACAGGACTTTCTTGGTATGACGTCCATTCCTACAAGTTAAACACCCCACCAGGAATCAAGAAGCAAGAAACATCATAGCCCGGTACTTTTAAAAGCAATTTAACATGTCTTTTTACTTTTATTGCTGCAATTTTTAGTAAATGGGGCATAGAAACAGACACCGGGAGTTCTTACTCAGAGTAACGAGGTTTCTCTGCGTCACAATAAATGAGTTTTTCCACTAAGTTTAAATATTAATTTAGTTACCCAGTGGATGCTAAATTAAAGATCTGGGACTTGTTTTTGATCTTAACACTGTAGAAAAATCTATTGATTTCAACATAGTTATTCCTGATTCACTAGTATAAGCGAGCACAGAATTGAATCAGGCACCTGGTTTTTAAACAAGCTAGGTGAATAATATAAAATGATGTCTAGCAAATCCTAAATATTAATTTTATTCTTGATATACAAGAATTAGTAAGATTCTTGGGAAAACAAACAATAATTCTATGAATGTCAAAAAATTAACAAATCCAATGTGCAGAACATTCAGAAATATTCATAATGAAAACTGTTTCTGAATTTTAATTTTGTTATATGGCAAGAATCTTTCCTGACTGCAGTAGCATTAATACAACTTACCAATGCAAGCATTTCTAAGTTCTGAAGGACTGTAAGAATTTAGCAGAGTTAAGAGTTTATGGGCAAATTCAATTCGTTCCTGCCACTGGATTAGTGCTTGCTTCACATCTGCAAATACAAAAACATGCTAAGTTATCTGTCACCCAAATTCTTGTTATCTTTTAATTCCTGAAGTAAGAAAGAGAATGGTAACATGGAGCAATTAAAACAATCATTGTATCAATTTTATAAATGTGATCTTAATCAAATTAGAAACCTAAGACTTGTCACTTGTCTACTGCTGCCAAAACTATACTGTTTATTTTTAGATACATTTTAACACTTTAATAATTTCATTAATTTAGTCACTGTTACTGTTTAGGAAAAGATGATTCTCAAAGGTTACATAGCAATGAGACAAACTATGAAACAATTTCTGTCCATGAAAATTAATTAGTTCAAACAAACTAAAGCCTTTAATCGCTATAAAAGAAAATCATTACCAAACCTTTTCTCTGAAGATATGGACGTGTTGATTTAAGGACTGAAAGGAATATTGACAAAAGTTCCACCAGGTCTCCAGTCACGTGACAAGCTGTGGCCTCATGATACATCATGTGCAAGGTGTTAAAGGACTACAGAAAAGAAAGTAAAAAGAAAGTAAAAGTTTATACTAACAAATTAAAATGCATTATGATTTCTAATTTAATCCTACAGATACTATTTTTACATTCATTTTACTATGACAGAAAGATGTATCAAATGTTTTGTGATAGATGCTGCCAGATATAAAGTTACACAAAGAAGAATTCAGTATATACAGTTGGTTGTCCAAATAATGAACAATTATTTAACTATGAACAAAGAAAGTAATTTTAAGTAATGATCTAATATCATTTACTGCCCTATTACAGAGTTTTGGTATTATGGAGCGATGGTAGTTTGTTCATGGTTTTTAGACTGTGATTTGCTTTGGTTATAAGACTGATTTTTATCCCACTCTGAATTTTGCCAATACTAGAGCAATCAGAAATTTCTCACTCTGCCTGTGGAAAACGAGTTTAAAAATGCTACTAAAAACATAGCAACTCTGCATGCACATGCAAATAGTCTGATTCAGGAAACAGAAAAGCTTACACATCCATCTTACTTTATAAAATCTGTAAAATGAAGAGATTTGCTTTAAGGCGAATGCAGTCTGTGCATGCATAGCCTGTGCAGTTTGTAAGATGCATAAGCTAGTTCTGGCTCAAGGCAATTACTTAAATCTGCATAAGAAGCAGGTGGAGACATTAAAGTTTAAAACCCAAAGAGCCAAGTATAGCCAAAACACTTAAGATTTTACAAATCTTTAATCCCAATCAATTTGTCTAGATACAAAGCTCTATTAAAGAAGCATGGGAAAGGGATTTGGGTGTATATATTTCAGAAAACAATGGTTACAGAATCATCATACTTTCTAGTTACGTTTATGTGTATTGCTTACAGACATACAATATAAAATTCTATGTCAGCTGAATTATTACTACGGTTCTAACAAAGGCATCTTCTGGAGATTTTTGATTTAGCGAGAAATTGTGTGGTATAGGCTACTCATATTGCTGGCAATGCACAATACTGCAAGGATTTTGATAGAGAAGGTATTTGAGAAGATATGTACTCTGCTTGAATGCTAATTATGTTTCAAACATCCTACAGATAAAGAAATACTATATATAAAATATTAATCTCCCACAAAATATAATGCAAAATGTTAATTATGATCTATATTTATATCAGGAGAAAGATTCAGGATACACTGTCAACCATTTGCAGTGAGAAAATCTATTCTGTTGAAGTGGAAAGTTCTTAATGCTGTTTATTTAACATATTAAAACACAGACAAGCAGACAAGTGACAGCATATGGTCTATAATATAATACATTAGTTACAAGTTGAAGAGCAGCTCAGACAAAACATCGCTGATACCACACTGTGGCCTTATCCAGCTTCCAGTGCCTTTAATGGAGTTGTATTGGGTCCAGTGTTAGCCTTTCTGCATGAATCACCCTTCAACTAGAAGATGAACCTAGCTGTTAAGCAACAAATCTAGTTATGCTTTATTTCTAGACATATCTTTGTAATGTCCTGTGGTAAAACCTCTCCCATAAAAACAAGTTTGATATAGGAATAGATAGTTAAAGTTTAGTTCATAAATTTGTTAGCTCAAATTTCTTACATTTAAACATTTCTAAGAGACAAAAGACAACCAGAAAAAATGTCAGAGCAAATATACTTTAGCAGGTTTACCTTTATATCAGTTTTAAAAATTTACATGGGTTTTATAGTATTGCAGAGTTTTGATTTTGTGATTTCTTTTCTTTAAGAAAAGAAAATGCTTGTTTAGGTTTTTGTATAGCTTTTGTTATTCACATTGTCCATCACTGGGAAATTCAAACTTCTGAGATCAACCAGCTAACGATGAACACTAAAACGGTTTTATAAGTATCCGAGGATTTAATCACCCTCTCCTCTTTTCCAGGTAGTTTTAAAATGGCTGATACCGTATTTAAAAAAAACAAACAAAACTTAAAGCAAGCATATTTATCAATAAGGAATTGATGAGACTCACATCCTCTCAGATGAGTCAATGGGAAAGGAAGATGCTCATTTAAACTAAGTGACAATGAAATATTTACCTCAGTCATCAGGATTAAGCCTCTATTAAACACAACAAGAAGTCTGTCTTCATCAGATTCTAATAATATTCTGAAGGCACTAGAAAAGAAAGAAACACAAACACTGCAATGAACTATGCTTAGGATACCAGCTTTCCATAATTCTCACAAAGCCTTAAAATTATTAAATTCAGCATTAGTGAAATTATATTTTGAGGTAAAAGCACAGATCAGGAGAAAATGAAAAAAAATAAAAGGACTGAAGGTGATAATTGTATTCATTAGTGTCTTAGTAGTATAAATTAAATTATTATTTTCACACACAATAGGTTTTTATGTATAAAGAGACAATTTCCATATTTCAGAGACAAACTTACAACTTTCCTGTTTTATATGTGACTTTTATAGACAGTATCATAGATTTTTTCAAAAAGTGTATATAATAAAGTAAGAATAATTTATATTTCAAATTCTAAAAAGTTTATTTTATTTTTTTTACTGAAAAGAATGAAGCGGCATCACTAACATTTCAGTACTGTAATACCTTATTAAAGTAGTCCAACAAGACCGTCCATCTAAGCAGCGCAGATAACAGCTTATGGTTGTTTTCTTAAATTGCTTTATGTCTTCGATCTCCTCTTCTCTCATATCTGGCCTCTGAGCCACAAACAGCTGCATGAGATTAAACAGTTCTTCTACTGCCTAAAACAAACAAAATAAACATTACGTTAAGGCAGTGGTTCCCAAACTTTAACAACCTGTGAACCCCTTTCACTAAAATGTCAAGTCTCACGAACCCTCTCCTAAAAAGGAATATTTCCATATATAAATACTCCTTTACCTGAGTATAAATTATAAAAGCAGTGATCTTGGAAATATAAAATTTGTTTTTATGGCATCCTTCTTACAGTTTATTATTAATTATTGTTTATCATTACAGTATTTTATTACATTATGAAAACGGCAACACTCTTCCAAGATCTCACTTTCGTAGCTTGTATCACTTTGAATAAGTCTGTTATATGACCAGGCGCCTATGTTTCATCAAGGAGTATCAGATGTGAAACAGCATGAAGGGATTTAAAAAGCCAACTCAAAGAGGTCCTCCTACACAAGCATTCAGGTCTTGAGCAGTCCAGGCAAACAATGCACGTTACAACAAAGGTTAAACTTGTTCTCCATAATCATTTTAAAAACAAGACTAGCTGCCTATTTAATTTTAAAAACAGCAAAAAAAATATCCAGATTCCTTGCTATTTCTTATAAGGAGTCTTGAAGTTTAAATCTCCTCAGAGTGATAGATATGCTTGCTTTGATCTGCTTAGCTCTCGGAAGTCCGAGGCTCCAGACTGCTGGCTCCGTGATGCCTGGGATCCCTAGGGACAGCTCTGTCTTCATAAATATGCATTATTTCCATTATGCAATACACTGAAGTGACATATATGAGAGAATCTAGAAGACATTTTAGTATATTTTAGAGAGGGGAAAAAATCAGAAAAATACACAGCATTGCTATTCTTTAAATACTACCTTATTAAGAAATAAGAGTACTTAAACAAATACAGCTTCAAAAGTTGTGTATCTTTCTACAATTTTCTATTTAGACTGCTCTCTCTGTTCATCCCTTATTGTTTTCTGTGTGGAATGAGAGAGATATCAGTTAATGATATTCACCATATTACATATTTTCAGAACAAACTAATTTGACATAAGGTGTTTTAAAAAGAATATTCTCAATGTCCTTGCAATATGAGACGTCCCTTTATACCAGCAGATATCTTGGGATAGCTTGATGCTTACCATCAATGCAGATTACTCCTACAACTGCACAAATAGATAACACTGAGAAATCCTGATGCATGTTGTGAAAACAAGGTCCTTTGGCTTTTCCAGAGTAACAGAAAGTCAGTTTCTGTAGCAAAGTAAGTAAATTATCTGGCAGTTACGATATATAACTATTTTTAACTCTGCATGGCCAGAATCCACTTTCAAGATACAGAAAAGTATTTGGGCTAAATCTTACCGCAGTCCCCTATGCCTGGAAGGCCCTAAACCAGTGGTTCTCAACTCGTTTCAGTCCGTGGATCACCAGTCCAATCAAAAAATGTTCATGGACCACCACCTTTTATTTATTTATTTATGTATGTCGCAAAAATCGGAATTACAATATAATATCAAACTCACACTGAATGTGGGTTATATGGGCTACAAAAAATAAACTATGGCGGTTAGTTTTTATTTCTTGTATTTTGTTGAATAAAAACATATTTTAGGGTTATTTTTTAACAGATAATAATACTTTATTAACCTGCGATACCAGCGCTAAAGTATTATTTATTTTGGGAGTAGACCGTTTAACTTAGTATTGTTAAAACCGAAATTACTTTCATGCCAATCTGATAAATTCAACTGATGTAAATATAAAAGTTTGTGTCTTACCCCCTGCGTTAAAATCTCCATACAAAAAAAGCCACAAACAAAATAAAAAGCATGTAATAAACTAACAAAGTTGAAAATGGTGTGCAATCTTACATTTTACAACAGAAATTATAAATAAACTAAAACAGCACATTTAGCACAGAACGAACCACACGACAGCCACCCAGGACGATGGTGGGAGCTACACTGACACTCAGAGCCTTAGACGGAAGTTACTGGCAACACAATGGTCGTGTCCTAGGTGACGCTATGGATGACACGCTGCGGGCTTGTGAACACGGCGTAAAAAAGCCAAACAGCAACACCTGTTCACACTATCTGACTTTGGACAATATCCGTGTGGACCACCAAAAAAGTAACCATGGACCACCAGTTGACCACTTCCCTAAACACAGCAGAACCACCATGGTTCCATGGGGCCAGGTTGCAGAGAAGCTTCAGAGAAAAAATCCCTGAATGCAGTAAGACCTTCTTCTAGCCATCCAGAGAAAGGGCTTGAGTCTCAAATTATGTAGATACACTGGACAAAACCTCCAGCAGTACAGTACACGGGAAGTAATAGTGTTCTCTGTACTTGTTGGAGTTGGCTCCTCTCTACTGCTACAGAGGTCCTCCATGTAAGATCCATTCGTTCAGTTTTCACACAGGAGTCCCTGATTTGTCTCAATATTTTCAATGGGTTTGTTCATACTCAGTTACACATGAGACCCAATGATTTATGACGTGTTTTGTGATTTGCCATTGCAAATACTCACAGGAAAGGACGGACTGAATGCTGGGAGGAAGCTAGCTTTACACCATACCACTTCCTGGCCTTACCAAAAAAGTTGTTCTTAACTATTCCTAATGACCAGACTAGTGTACAGAAGCTCCAGGATCAGTGGGAACCACAATGATTGCTTAGAGACACCCTTTCATTCCCAAGCTGCTTTGCTGCAGAAGAACTGGTGTTCAGGGGCTGATCCTATCAGCTTAATGGTTACTCGCATCAGGAACTCAAGACTTAATAATATTTTTGCTTTTAGGTATGTAAAGTTGAGCTTTTGTCTAGTTCAAAGTATTTTTTATCAAAAAAATATAGTCAAGCAATAATTGAGGAGGCATTTAGAACAAGTGTCAGAATATCTATTCAGAATGAATGTACTTACTCCTGGGTATTGACTGGCATGTGGGGTGAGATTCTTAAAGGCCCACTGGATATTCTGATGAGAAGCCAGCTGTCTTGTGAATGCAGGTGATTGTTCGCAGCATAACCGCAGAATGCCATAATAGGCAGGCAGCATCCCACGGTTAAAGAGCACCACATCCTGATCATCATGGTCTGCTAGGATGTAATTGAAGGCAATGTTCTTTGTCACCACAGGATTCTGTACAATAAGGCGTACATTCTCTGGGCAGTCAACACATACGTTATACCAAAAAGAGAGCAACACCTGCTTATTGTGGTTGGTAGCTATAGCTGGCTCAGAAAGTTTAGGCTGGAAAAGGTTCCACAAGTCCATGAAATAAGTGGAAAACATAAGTTTCTCAGTTTTTGAGATTAAACAGTAAGTCATGAAACTAAAATAGGGCACCAGTTTAGTAGTGCCATGAACAGCAGCATCAACATACAGCTTTGCTCTTGAAAGCAGGCCAAGCAGCACATTGTAGACTTGATGAAGAACTACTGTAGTATCTGGACTGAGAGGCAGGTCACGTGTAGGGATATGCAAGGCTCGAGTTGATCGGAACATCTGACGGAATGAATTGCTTGGAATAAGTGACACCAAAAGATAGGCTGCAGCTTCAAAATAAAACAAAAATCAAATCTGTTAAATCTTTGAATAGGACCTGCAGATTAATATTTATAGGAGTACTTTCCATTTATAGCATTTTTCACTAGTGGACCAAAAAGCACTTTACAAAGTTGGGTAAGTATTATTACCATCAAACTGGAGATGGAAAAACTGAGATACAGTAAACCTGAGATGTGTCCAAGGCCACACAGTGAATCAAGAGCACAGTCGAGAACAGAACTCAGATCTTCTGATTCTAATTTCCTGTTCATTTCCCTGCCCTAAGTACTAGAACACAATGCATCCAATTGCAGCCTGTTGCTGAGATGCAAATGATTATTTTATTCTTTTATCACTAAAATGTTTATCAGATCTCACTAGATCTTCAGTGTTTAACACATTGTCTCCTAACCCAAAGCCACAGGAAATCTGTCAAAACAGAATGAAGTCTACTACTATACTACCATCATTCCTATGGAAGTGAGGTTTCTAGGAATAGCAAGGACAGAGGCAATCATGGTAGCTTGGCTCCTACCACAACACCAGACACTCAAAAAAATTTGGAGCTAGTGCAAAGGTGCAGGATTCTCTGGGATCTGGAAGTTTAAGGGGCTCAACCAATTACCAATTGAGGTAATTCAGGGAGGTGGGGGGAGGACAGGAGTAAAACGGATAGCAAATCACACTTCTACCTAGAATGCAACTATTTGGTTAAAATTCTACGAGTAACCTCCTGAACTACCCCTCCCCCTGAAGCCTCTCCCGTGTGATATTTGGACCATACTAATTTAATTATATCAGACACAGAAAATGTACATATATCACTCAGGTTAATAAATCAAATTATGTTTTTCGTCAAGTAAGGATAACATTTACTAAGGAGATACATTAGGTATCAACCAAGTTAAAGTTAGCTTTACTGAAGGTCATTATCTCAAGGTGAGTCATTGGTGGATAACAAATAGGCACAATAGCAAGAAAATTCCATTTTTACTTGTAGTAAGAAAACATCATATATATAATAACTAGGGCCCTACCAAATTCATGGTCCATTTTGGTCAGTTTTAGGCTCGTAAGATTTTAAAAATAATAAATTTCATGATTTCAGCTATTTAAATCTGAAATTTCACAGTGTTATAATTGTAGGGCTCCTGACCTAAACAAAAGAATTGTGAGGGGATTCAAGGTTATTGTAGGAGAGTTACGGTACTGCTACCTTTACGTCTGCACTGCCGCTGGCGGCTGCACTGAGGTTGGTGGCGGCACTGCTCTCAGCCAGGAGCCTAGCTCTGAAGGCAGAGCTGCCATCAGCAGCAGTGCAGAAGTAAAGATGGCATGGTATGATATTGCCACCCTTGCTTCTGTGCTGCCTGCAGAGTTGGGTCCTCAGTCAGCAGCTCTCTCTGTCCGGCCACCCAGCACTGAAGGTCGCAGTACAGAAAAAAGGGTGGCGTGGTTTGGCCAACAGCTACCACTCTCCGACTGCCCAGCTCCGAAGTCAGTGCAGAAGTAAGGGTGGCAATACCATGACCCCCCCTAAAATAACCTTGTGATCCCCCTGCAACTCCCTTTTAAGGTAGGAATCTCAATTTGAGAAACAGTGGTCTCCCCCTGAAACCTGTGTAGTATAGGGTAAAAACACACAAAAGACTAGATTTCAAGGTGGGAAGCCAGATTTCACAACCCACGACATGTTTTCATGGCCGCGAATTTGGTTGGGCCCTAATAACAACAATTTATAACCCGAAGAGCCAATTTCTTTAACTTATATAAAACTTACAAGTTCTCACTCTAGGATAATTGTGTGCCAAAAGAAAACGTTCAACCCAGTTCTCCATATTTTGCAGCACCCAACTGTGGGCTAGTTTATTTCGAGGTGTCTGCACTGCCAGCCAATCCAGGCACTGAGATGGATTATATTCAATCACCTAGAAGAAAGGAGGAAAACAGCAGCAAATAAAATACATTATTGCATCAAAAACAACTAAGAATTAGTAAGATAATGGATCAGTGAAATCACAGTCAATGGGTTTTGTGTTCCTAAGTCACTTTGCACTTTTGAAAATTCCATCCACTATTATTAGATCCAGCAAATAAACTTTATTTACATTTTACAGTATTGTTTTAAAATGTTTACACATTTAGGGGGACACTTTCAAGGCTGGTACTTAACCAACCCTGAGAGTAACCGCATTTGTAAAAATATTTTCTTTTTGTACTTTTTGCCAAGATGATGCATATCTCTCATCCTTCACAGATTTCAAAGTGAGACACCTGCCGGTGTAACAGCTGCCATGATGGCAAATATGAGGGATTGAACTGATTACCTCTAGAGCTGAAGGCATGAGTCTTTACAATTTATGTTGAAGAGAAAGGTTCTCAATGCCTGCACTCTCTTCCCTGCCCCTTCAACTCCTTAAAATACACTTCTACCACAAGGCCTATTATCTTGAAGTGACTGGGTGACAGAGAGTCTCCTTAATTGTTTATAAAAGGCCTAGCACATTTTGGGCATCATAAAAACAGGGACGAATTATTCAATGGTATGGGCCATCATCTTATCACTGTTTCTTTGAATGAGAAGCGATGATTAAATTATAACTTCAAACTGACACAGCGGATTAGGAAGGATAACAATGAACACTCCCTTAAAACACTCTCAGTTCAGCAGAAAAAAGTGATCAAGGGCAAAAAGAGCCTAATATGATTTGTTCTACATACTGTACCTCCCATATCCTCTGCAGGATGTAAGAAGCAAAGGGTGGCATTCCTGGAGGACCACCAGCAAACTCCATTAGCATGGTCAGCAGTTTGAAAAAAGGATTGGCTGCCTGCAATGCAAAAAGATACATGTACACATGTTGATCACTTTTAGTCAAGTAATACATTTCTGTAAATATTTCTTATGTTAAACCAAATACTTGCATAAAAATCTTTGAAAACAGACCAGATATCATTTTTAATAATCTTCGACCTATGTCTAGCTGTAACCTTTGAAACATTCGTGCATATATAGTAGGACTAAGGCTTGTATCCTTTGTATGCTGAAGAAATAAAATACAAGTAATGATCATACTAGGGCAGGGGTAATCAATAGGGAGACTGCAGGCCAAATCCAGACCACCAAATGCTTTTGAACAGACCCCCAAATCTTTTCATTTACTTATTATCATTATTGTGATTATTTTTTAATGATTTTCTCTGGAGTCTGGACCTTGACTATACACCTTGGCCAAGAAATTTGGACTTTGACAAAAAATAATTGACTACTCCCTGCACTAGAGATCTCAGTACTGTAGCAGTATTCGCCAGGAGTGGGTAATATGATCACACACGCTTGACTGTTTGGACATTCCTCTCAGTAGAAGGCAGTGGTACAGACAAATATAGCACATTATTATATAGACGGTATCACTCTAACTGTAAAATTATCAACTTAATTGATTTGCATGAAGGGTAATATTTTCAAATGTGTGTCTCAGGAACACGAAAGCTTGAAAATTTTACCCAAAACCAATCAATCATTTGTTCATTCAGGGTTCAAACGGATTAGTACTTTAGGGTTACCTTGGAAACTACCCAACCATTTGTAACCTATCATATTGGCTTTAAATTTAAATATTTTTTTAAAGTGTGCTAAGACTAAGCTAAACATTGTTGGATTTTTTTTACACTTTACTCTTCACCAAGGACAAAATACTACCGGGGTGAAGGGAAAAAAGCATTAAAATTTAGTGGATGTCAGCCCATATGCAGGGAAGTAGATTTGTCACCATCTGATATTGCCTCTTCTAACACAAAGCAAAGTTGTCATGAGATTGGTTTAAGCATGTGCTTCTTTTCCAAGCATGATTAGGTCTCCTCCCTTTGCCATGCCTCTATTTTTCCCTTTACTTTTTTCTGACAGCAGCAAATGAAGATGGCCTTTATCTGGGCATACACTTCTCATTTTGCACATCTTTATCATGTGGAATACACACAGAGCTCTCAATATGCTTGTTTTTTTAGGGAAGAGATTTATTTAGTCCACCTAACATTTGTGTGCATCTAAATGCAGAACTTTGCCCAAAGACTTGCACAATCACAGGATAATCTGTTCTCTCCACTTATCTTAGTCCACAGACATTTCTATTTATCAGATCATTTCTCTTAACTCGCTGCATGAAGAATCTAGAAAAGTACTATTTGGATTTGAGAAAGTGATTATCTGGAATTGGGTAATCTATTTTAGAAAAGCTGGTATAAAATGCAGTAAGATTGTATTTCCTCTTGTGTAAGTTTTAATGGATAATTTTCCATGCAGGATTCTTTGGCAGTCAAAAGTTTAATTTAGCAATTTAAAACAGAAAAAGATTAAGACAAATCATTTAGTAGATAGGCAGTTTCTTTACATACCTCAGGAGTCAACTTTGCTATAGATGTGAAAAGCATGGACACAATCTTAAAAACAAAACACAAACAAAACTCACTTTTAGATTTATGTTTGTTCCGTTATAACACTAAATCAACCCAGTACTCTGTCCTGTTAAACCCTCTCAACAAATAGCAGCTGCAGCGGCTGGTACTTACGTGTTCAGCAAGTCGATTATTGTACCGACAGAGGCTGAAAATGAGATTGCAGGTTTGCCTGATATTGATACCATCGCGGATATGTTGAAACAAGAAAGGAAAACCCTGTAACAAGGACCAAGGTATTATTAATATCTGACAAGTTTTAATGATTTTTTTCAAGATAGCTGATTATATTTTTACATATAGAAATATTACCTTCCCTCCTGTTAATGCTGCCATGTCGTTTTGTGACAAAGTCAAGTGCCTAAAACACAACAAAATATTTATCACTTTAGCATAAAAACCGTTAAACTGGATTTATGTACTAGTAACCAGGGAACTGAGTATCTCAGCCCAAAATACTCTCTACTATAAGTTTTAATGGTACACCTAAGAGAAAATAGATGAATTAAATTAATACTGCTACTATAATTTGAGCATGCTAAATAATTAAAAATTAGGCCTATAAAATGATTGTCCATTGTTCTTACTAGGAACTTCAGTCATTTGGTCAGCAAAGGACTCAATATTATACTTTAAAATGCCTAGAGACCCTGTGCCAGAGTATGATCTCAGTTACACTAGTGTAAAACCAGAGTAACTCCAGATTTACACAGTAGCATCAAAATCAGAATCTGCCCCTTGGACGTTCTTGCCTTTCTGAGCGAGACTGTTCAACCAGAAGAGCAATCAGGGCAATCATCTTTTCAAGTGCAGCAGGTCTGTATTTTTCTTCTGCTAACGAAAGAATGTCTTCCTCTTCCTCTTCCTCCTCTCCTTCCTCTTCAGATAGCACTTCAACTTGTGGCTGGATAAACAGGGGAGGGTGGGTGTGAGGGAATCCACAAACTCAATGACATTATATACCAGAGTTTCTATGAGACTTCTAAATGTTTTCAATTTTTTTCTCAGTTTTGAGCATTCCAAACATCCTAATTTGCTTGCACAAATCAAATCAAACAGACATTTAATTATCTGCTTTGCATGTTCAAACATGTGCATATGAAAAATTCACATCATAAATTCAAAAGCTGGTTTGAGTCCATCTTATTTATCCCTTTATGATAATGTAAGTAATTGCTAAAAAATTGCAAGCAAGTTTAAAAGTGTACATGAAGTGAACTGGTAGTCCCAGTTTACATCTTAGCTGAGAGCAGTTTATATAATACAAACTCTTGTCACAAAAGGCAATATTACTGCCAGTTTCAGCTGAAAAGCCAAGGATTAAATGGGTATGGAAACTGACCTATCCTCTCAGGCCTAGAAGAGGTCTCTCTAAACCAGAACTGAGGCACACTGAAAGGACAGTATGAGGAATCTGAATGTCTGCTGCTAATTCTGTATTGAACAAAAAACGTCAGTATACAGCTTAATCAATCTAGCACTTTTCAGAAACACTACTACAATCACTTGAGATGACGATATTAATTTTTCTTTTAAAGTGCAACAATTTACTGAACACTTTTGATATTATCAGCTGATAAATTAAAAAACAAACAAACAAAGCAACAAGGATTACTTAGTCTAAAATATGAAAATCTATTTTTCTACCAAAAAATATATATTTTGAACTTACATTTTCAGGTCCTTTAGTTCCCATGTAGAAATGGACCATTGTTGATATGGCTTGCAACGAAAGCAAGAACTGACTCTGAAAATGTAAATATTGAGTTATCTGAGTAATACAAATACATTTATATACACAAACACAATTTCTAAAACTACAAAAGGTATATTCACCTCTTCTTCTCCCATTTTGGCAAATTCATAAAGAAATGCAAAGTACTCTGTGAGATGTTTACTGTGAGGTTTAACACCATGCTCCATAATTGACAAGAGTGTCTTCACAAAGCGAGTTACACATGAGCGGCTACCAATATCTTCCACAGGACCATCCATGTCATCCGAACTGAAAATATAGTTCAATTTAGTATGTTAAACTTGCATTAGACAAAATGAACTTGAACCAGTCCAAATAGAAGTTCAATGAATCTATGTTTATATATTCCATTTTTACTGCAAAGACTCAAAGCTCTAACACTGTATCAGCTATTGTAAGTATACCACAGATGACAATTATACATCACAATATAATCACTCAAAATATAAATGGCACCTACCACTGAAATGCTTGTCAGTGTTATGAGGCTAAAAATTAATTTATTAAAGCAGGGTTTTAGTCAAAGGTTTTTAGTTGTAAAAAAGCATCATGGGACTTCATAATTAGACTTTCTCCCACAGATATACATTGCCTGTGTATTTTCCTCAGATATGTTTTTAGCTTCAGTGCCCGTGTCAACACTACAACCAAGATAAACTGTTAATATCCCTGCCATAGTACGTGAATCAATTTTGCTTCCCTCGGAAAATGAAGTTCCACAGAGGGGCATGTCTCCTGAAGTTATTTCTGGGTGCTAAGAAGAGATCAGGAAATAAGCCCCAACCTGTGTCACATTTTGGGAAAGAGGAAGTGGCTTCCCGCACCTATATGACACTGTTTGAGACCCAAGTCTCCTTATCCTTCTTGCAGAGGCCTTGTCTTAATGAGGCCTTTTTAAAAGCAGTAGAGTATGGATGCCACTATCTTTCAATTCTAATGCTGAAATTTTAAGCAACACTACCCTCTGGAAGGCAAAACGTGATGGCAAAAATTCAGAACCTTGCAGAGAAGAGAGAGATTATAGCAGAATCTTCCCCAGTACTGCATGGGGTCTGATCTTCACATTCCCACTCCACCCGCAAGAAGAAAGGTCAAGAACTTTCACACACCACAAAAGGAACATGTGATGGCATTTTCTCCCATGGTGAAGGAATTTCTCTGACCCCACTAAAGGAAAAAGACCCTTTTGGGGCTGAGTCATGCTGGGTCAGCAAACTGACACTATTTCTTGAGGCTGCCACCTTTTTCTTTAAAATCTCAGATTTGATTTAAAGGAATGTCTGTAGCCCTGCTGAGAAAATCCAGAAAATGTGAAATGAGTATGAACAGTACAGCAATTACTGCCTGAATCTGCAAAGAGCTTAAAACAACAGCCCACAAAGGTATGATCTGTTCCGTTAATCCAAATTGAGAGTGTTCATTCAGATCCCCGAAAATGGTAATTTGAAATGTTGATATCATTAACAATTTCACTCCGATCCAAACATGTAAAAAAGGGGAAGGAGAATGACGGATCTGCTCTAACTGCTGTGTTAGTGTCTCTTTTTGGTGCTAGAGGTGGCAGCCATTTGGGAGAGGACTGACATTTGTTTGTGGAACTGAAAGGTCAGAGGGGAGTCCCATAATGCCCAGTGGGGCATCCAACATCATCAATCAGCCATACCAGCATCCAAGGCCAGGTAGGCTCTGGGGTTGTGTTTGTCGCTAACTGGTTTTCATTCTGTCTGTAACTGTGCCTGCTCCTACATCTCTGCTGTTTGTTTCATGCTTACAGGATAATTTAGGATAATTTAATAAGCAAATCTTTGACACAGTTGTAGCACATTTAATTAAAAATAAAAAAAGGTTTCAGGTGCAAATATTTTACCAGTCTTCCATTCCTGGTTGCAGATACAGATGTGCATGTACTGGTCTCAGTCTCTGTATCACATGAATACACAAGCGCTGGAACATCTGCAAAAGGATAAGTTATAAAATAGACTTCTTTTGTTCACTTTTTTAAGTATGCGTGGGTATGTGTTTTTATAGTAAAGCATATTCAGGTTCCAAAAACTGTGTTCACCAGTACTACCTGTTTCAAAATCATAGTCAAGATTAAGATGACCATATTCTATTTGCTGTCATATTGTAGTATCAAACTCTAATGTGATAGTCAAACCTGATTTTAATGAACACACCTCATGGCTGGAACCTAGCTATGGTCTTACTATTGGTGTATTTTGTGTTATAATGAAATGGGCATCTGACAGTGCTTGTCATAAAGGTTACACAATACAGTAGTTTCCCATTATTTTCTGTTCCTACATATTCATTATTTACTTTTTGCCTGATAATTTTCCATACCCTGTCTCTGGTTGTGCGTAAATTTATCTCATTGTACAATAATTCTAATTAAACTGTTTTTAAGCATGTCTAAAATTTGAAACATACATTGTACTCACTAAGAACTAGCACATTTGCATACAATTTAAGCGAACCTAATGAAGCACAACTCCCACTGACACTGCTGCATATTTAATGAGTTATGCATTTACACTGCAACTATTATCATAGCATCTTCCTCACTTGACTTGACAAAAGGAGGCATACATAGCAAAATCCTCCCAAAAATTATCTTAATACCAGAAAAAGGTAAAACTGTGGGAGTGAGAAAAAAAAAACACTTATGATTTTAGGGTTTTATTGATACATTCTGCTAAATTTTGAAAATTATAAAATTTAAGTACTGAATCTTGAAGATTCTAGCTAAGCAAGTTGTCAATGGGACTACATATATCTCTTTCTGAAGCAAGACATAGTCATAATACAGTGAAACCTCGATTTAACGGACTAATTCGGGCGAGGGGGTGTCCGTTAAATCCGAAAGTCCGTTATTTAATATTTTTTAAAAATAATTAAATAACAGGACTTTGGGCTTTAACGGACACCCCCTCACCCGAATTAGTCCCTTATATAGAGGTTTTACTGGGCGGGAGCTGTCAAACTCCCCCCTCCTTCCCGCAAGGGGGGGGGCTTTGACAGCTCCCGCCGGGCTCCCCGCAGCGGGGAGCCCGGCGGGCGGGCTGACAGTTCCCGCCGGGCTCCCCGCTGCGGGGAGCCCGGCGGGAACTGTCAGCCTGCCCGCCGGGCTCCCCGCTGCGGGGAGCCCGGCGGGAGCTGTCAAAAACCCCCCCCTCCCGTCCGCCGGGCTGTCAGTCCGCCCGCCTGGCTCCCCGCAGCGGGGAACCCGGCGGGAACTGTCAGCCCGCCCGCCTGGCTCCCCGCTGCGGGGAGCCCGGCGGGAGCTGTCAAAGCCCCCCCCGCCTGGCTCCCCTGCAGCGGGAAGCCAGGCGGGAGCTGTCAACCCCCCCCCCCGCTCCCGCCCGCCTGGCTCCTGGGGGGGGTTGACAGCTCCCGTCTGGCTCCCCGCAGCGGGGAACCCGGTGGGAACTGTCAGCCCGCCCGCCAGGCTCCCCGCTGCGGGGAGCCCGGCGGGAACTGTCAGCCTGCCCGCCGGGCTCCCCGCAGCGGGGAGCCCGGCAGGAGCTGTCAAAGCCCCCCCGCCCGGCTCCCCTGCAGCGGGAAGCCAGGCGGGAGCTGTCAAACGCTCCCGCCCGCCGCCCGCCTGGCTCCTGGGGGGGTTGACAGCTCCCGCCTGGCTCCCCGCAGCGGGGAACCCGGCGGGAACTGTCAGCCCGCCCGCCAGGCTCCCCGCTGCGGGGAGCCCGGCGGGAGCTGTCAAAAACCCCCCCCTCCCGTCCGCCGGGCTGTCAGTCCGCCCGCCTGGCTCCCCGCAGCGGGGAACCCGGCGGGAACTGTCAGCCCGCCCGCCTGGCTCCCCGCTGCGGGGAGCCCGGCGGGAACTGTCAGCCTGCCCGCCGGGCTCCCCGCTGCGGGGAGCCCGGCGGGAGCTGTCAAAAACCCCCCCCTCCCGTCCGCCGGGCTGTCAGTCCGCCCGCCTGGCTCCCCGCAGCGGGGAACCCGGCGGGAACTGTCAGCCCGCCCGCCTGGCTCCCCGCTGCGGGGAGCCCGGCGGGAGCTGTCAAAGCCCCCCCCCCGCCCGGCTCCCCTGCAGCGGGAAGCCAGGCGGGAGCTGTCAACCCCCCCCGCCTGGCTCCTGGGGGGGTTGACAGCTCCCGTCTGGCTCCCCGCAGCGGGGAACCCGGTGGGAACTGTCAGCCCGCCCGCCAGGCTCCCCGCTGCGGGGAGCCCGGCGGGAACTGTCAGCCTGCCCGCTGGGCTCCCCGCAGCGGGGAGCCCGGCAGGAGCTGTCAAAGCCCCCCCGCCCGGCTCCCCTGCAGTGGGAAGCCAGGCGGGAGCTGTCAAACGCTCCCGCCCGCCGCCCGCCTCGCTCCTGGGGGGGTTGACAGCTCCCGCCTGGCTCCCCGCAGCGGGGAACCCGGCGGGAACTGTCAGCCCGCCCGCCAGGCTCCCCGCTGCGGGGAGCCCGGCGGGAGCTGTCAAAAACCCCCCCCTCCCGTCCGCCGGGCTGTCAGTCCGCCCGCCTGGCTCCCCGCAGCGGGGAACCCGGCGGGAACTGTCAGCCCGCCCGCCTGGCTCCCCGCTGCGGGGAGCCCGGCGGGAGCTGTCAGCCTGCCCGCCGGGCTCCCCGCTGCGGGGAGCCCGGCGGGAGCTGTCAAAAACCCCCCCCTCCCGTCCGCCGGGCTGTCAGTCCGCCCGCCTGGCTCCCCGCAGCGGGGAACCCGGCGGGAACTGTCAGCCCGCCCGCCTGGCTCCCCGCTGCGGGGAGCCCGGCGGGAGCTGTCAAAGCCCCCCCCCCCCCCGCCCGGCTCCCCTGCAGCGGGAAGCCAGGCGGGAGCTGTCAAACCCCCCCCCCCTCCCGCCCGCCTGGCTCCTGGGGGGGTTGACAGCTCCCGTCTGGCTCCCCGCAGCGGGGAACCCGGTGGGAACTGTCAGCCCGCCCGCCAGGCTCCCCGCTGCGGGGAGCCCGGCGGGAGCTGTCAAAGCCCCCCCGCCCGGCTCCCCTGCAGCGGGTAGCCAGGCGGGAGCTGTCAAACGCTCCCGCCCGCCGCCCGCCTCGCTCCTGGGGGGGTTGACAGCTCCCGCCTGGCTCCCCGCAGCGGGGAACCCGGCGGGAACTGTCAGCCCGCCCGCCAGGCTCCCCGCTGCGGGGAACCCGGCGGGAACTGTCAGCCCGCCCTCCAGGCTCCCCGCTGCGGGGAACCCGGCGGGAACTGTCAGCCCGCCCGCCAGGCTCCCCGCTGCGGGGAACCCGGCGGGAACTGTCAGCCCGCCCGCCAGGCTCCCCGCTGCGGGGAGCCCGGCGGGAACTGTCAGCCTGCCCGCCGGGCTCCCCGCTGCGGGGAGCCCGGCGGGAACTGTCAGCCCGCCCGCCAGGCTCCCCGCTGCGGGGAGCCCGGCGGGAACTGTCAGCCTGCCCGCCGGGCTCCCCGCTGCGGGGAGCCCGGCGGGAGCTGTCAAAGCCCCGCCCCCTCCCCCGCCCGGCTCCGTTTCAGCCCGCCCGCCTGGCTCCCCGCTGCGGGGAGCCCGGCGGGAACTGTCAGCCTGCCCGGCGGGAGCTGTCAAAGCCCTCCCCCCCCCCCCTCCCCTGCAGTGGGAAGCCAGGCGGGAGCTGTCAACCCCCCCGCTCCCGCCCGCCGCCCGCCTGGCTCCTGGGGGGGGGTTTGACAGCTCCCGCCTGGCTCCCCGCTGCGGGGAGCCGGGCGGGAGCTGTCAACCCGGCCGCCCGGCTCCCCTCTGCGGGTATCCGGGCAGCCGGGTTGACAGCTCCTGCCCGGCTCCCCGGGGCAGGAGCCGGCAGCCCCCTATAACGGATTTCGGATGCATCGGGAAATTTTGTCCGTTGCATCCGAAGTCCGTTAAATAGGGGTCCGTTAAATCGAGGGTTTACTGTATAAGCTAATTAAAAATGCCTTCAGCTAAGCAGCAAAAGTCAAACAGCTTGGTTCTACCTCATTCCCACCTTAGTGAGGTATGAACTTAAAGTAGCTGTGGCTATTAAAATACTAACATTAAGTACAGATAAGCTTTTTCACTTTCATGACTTTTACAGAAAAGGAAATTAAATTCAAAAATTATGTTAATGAAAATGGTTCACAGTTAAAATAGCACACACACAAAACAGAAAATGCAGAAGTTAAGGCTTGAACACCAGTACAGACTTGGGAGCATTGTACTTATAATATGTATTATTTTCTATTACTGTTTCTCTGGTTAAGTGTGTAGATCCTTATGTCATTTTTTATGTTACAAAATATAAGTTAATATAAACAAGTATGCAGTTTGGCTGATATTACGTTGGTGTTGCAAGAATCTTAAATTATGCCCGTTCTCATTTAGTGATTTTGACCGTGACCCATAACACTGCATTAATGACTGGATGGTTCTTGCTCACACACTCAAGATATAACTGATTGCCATTTGTGGGGTTGGAAAAGATTTTTTCCCCACGTAGGATTGGCAGATTTTCACCTTCCTCTGCAGTGAGTGGGTACAGGTGATATGTCAGGATTATCTGAGTATACATCACATAATCATTTGCAGAGCCTCAAGCACTGGTGCACCTTAGTTCCTCCTACTATCCATCTGTGGCACTTAATGGTCTAGTCTCCTTTTGGCTGTTGTACTTTGGTCTAATTTCGACTGGGAAGTTATAGTAGGGGTGCTGGGTCGTGTTGGTGGCCTGTGACACACAGGAGATCAGACTAGATGATCTTATTGTCCCTTCTGGCCTGAAATTCCAAGACTCAGTGTAGGATTTTGCTGTGAATAATATGATGTTTGCATAGCCACATAAACTTCACAAATCATATATACAGGTGGAGCAGGAAATGAGATTTATGTGCAGCAATATGAATTGCCAATATTATTGTACAATTAGTAATAATAAACCATATCTGCTTATGGATCAAATAGGTATTTTTTGTATAAAATCATATTTTTCTTACCTGCCTCACAATTTGATTGGGACACTTGATAAGAATCTGCATTGGCCACCAATCATCATCAGCCATCCGATCCAAAAACCACTGCATAAAATACATATTATATGCTCTTTATTGTACATTTCAAATTAATAATAATATTTTTTCTTAGTCACTCTTTAATATGCTATTAAAATTCAGAGGATTATTATTAATTATTATTAAAACAGAAAACATAAGTCCAAGAGAAATCTGAAAATCCCGTGTCCCTGGGGAAGGAAGGAAGAGGAAAAATAGTAACTATATGTATGAGTTTGCGTGTAATATCTTTAATACCCTTCTTCACAGGATCTCTAAGGCCTGCATTCAGAGAAGCTATCCCTGTTTCAGAAGGGTGCTTAAGGATGCGGTTAACCTTAAATATGCAATTAAATCCCATCAAAGTAAGTGAGACTTAAGTACTGTACCTATTTAAGATTAAGTATATACTTAAAGTGCTTTGCAGAAGAGGGATGCTTAAGTGATTCCTGAATCAGGGCCTCAAATGCTTTTCAAAGGTGAGTAAGCATTATTATCTCTATTTTACGTTTGGAGAAAATTAGTTTCCATGAGATTAAATGATCTGCCAAAGTCAGATGGTGAAAGGCAGTTGGGAGTAGAGCCGAGGCCTCCTGACCCATAGAACTATGCTCTATTCACTAGACAATGTTGCCACTTTAGAATGAACAATCCAGGTTCTTATTTTTTTTCTTGGTTTAACAGTATTTTAATATGTTTTCTAGTTCTAGGGTTCTTCACTTAACTTGTTTTTGGTGTCTTATTCTCAAACCACAGTGATGAACTTGTGTCACCAGATTATTGAATGTTAAATATCAAATTAAAAATCTGAAGATAGGATTTGAAAATAAACATTATAATTAATGCATATATATTTGATAACATCTACTGAAAGATATTAATTATGGCTGAAATTATAACATTATGCAGTAACAGATGGTTTCTGTCATTAAGACATGCAATCTCAATGTCATATTGGACACTCCTCTTCTCCTTGCATATTCACATTAAGACCAAATTCTGTCAATTTTTCCTCTTTAGTATCTCAAAATTCTGTCCTTTGCTTTCATATGGCAACATTCTTTGGACATGCCTTCATCTTCAGACTGCAACCTCTTTCTTCTGGCTTCCCCCCATGCTCCCATTTGTCTATACAAAAACATTAATGCTAAAATCATCATCCTCCCACAAAACTCTTAACGTGTACTCCATTCTTCTCATCCTTTCACAGGCTTTCCTCTGTCCTCCACATCAAGTTCAAGTCCCACATCTTCACCAGCAAGGCTCTGTATGACTTTGCTCTTCCCTATCTCTCTACTCTTACCTATTCTTACTCCCTTTCCTATTCACTTCACTCCACCCCAGCCTCCTATGTCACTGCTCCTTTTGTTTCCTTTCCCTTGTTTTCATGCCTTTTTCCATGCTGGGCCTTACACATGAAACTCCCTTCCAATGTCTACTGTGCCAAGTGACCAAACTCACACCATTTAACCCCCTCTGCAAGACCTATCAATATTAAACAGTCAGCCCAAAAGGGTGTAGACAGCTATGTCTACTACTACAGTCATGAAAGCGTTTTGCCGTATGGCCTGCCTACAGGCTCACAAGAAGAAGAAGCATTTTCTCTGTAGCATTCGCCATACAAAGCTTAGGCTTTGCACCAGGGAGAAATTTCACCTCTTAGTACACGTATGATCCAATTCTCCAATATACCTAGCGATGCTAACCCCTAAAAATGCAAAATTCTTTATATAAAGTTGTTTTTTTACTTTTTTACCTTGTTCAACATCTCATTATTTATCTCACCTCACAAGCTGCCTGACTGTTATTAAATTGCTTTGTTAACAGTTCAATCCACTGAAGCATTGTGGGCTAAAGAGAAATAGGAAAAAAGATTTTAAGATCAAATTCCAACTTAACCTTAAGTTTCTATACAACCAGTTATAATATATTTAGTCTTAAGAACAAATGCAATTACAATCCATTAAAATGTTTAATGAAACTGAAATAAATCTCTTAACAAAAAAGTAATACATATTTTGGAGATTGAACTAAGTACTACACATTGTGTAGTCGCTATCCAGGCAACTGCATTTTTCACATTTAAATTGATTTGATATTAATTACATCCTAAAAAAATCTTTCCCAAGTATTGCTTATCCTCCTCCTGCACTCTTAAAAGAAATCATAATCCATGTTTATGTTAAAATCCAATGACTCCAAATACCAAGAGTTGTAACTCAACTATATTAGGGAGACCACACTGCAAACAACACTATTTTATTTGCTAAAATATATTAATTCTCAACATGATCCCAAAACTAAAGGCACACCAAGGGTTTTCAGTTAATTAAGTGGAAATAATATTTTGTATCATTTTAAGAATTAGAATCTGATTTTAGTTTAAAAGTGAGATTAGGCGTTTGATGCTAAAAAGTTAGCTAATTTTTAAGAAATAGGCAAGTCCACATTAGTTCTCCATGATGCACATGCTACGTTCTTGTACTGAAGTGTCTGAAGAGTTTAAACAAGGTGAAACTGCAGAGCTTTAATTTACTGAATATACTTTTATTACTTCCTAATTTTGTACTAGATTTTCTCTAGATCTAACACAGCCATGCAGGAATGTAGTGGGAAGTACAAACACCCTCTTGGCTGCATTAGAGATGCCTCAAGTATGGCTCTGGGTGCAAGGAGAAGAGCAGGGATTATATACGTACATGTCCTCCCCCACCTACCATACCTCACAAGTAAACTGGGGGAGGGACAAGGAGTGGGAGGAGTTATATCTCTGTTTTCCTCCTTCACATAGACCACACGAGTGAAGTAGTTTACTCCTTCTTCAGGACAAGAGAGAAGCAGGGCAAGAAATGACTCTCAGAATCTGAGGCAAGGCAGGTAAGCACAGTCTAATACTAAAGGGTGAGCCTAAAGACTCAATCTTGCCCTAAAATATCATCATTGAGTGAAAAAAGGAAGTGCTGAAAATTATTTTATATTCTATTACAGTAGACTCTCGATTATCCAGGATTGGATTCACCAGAATGTGGATTAACCAGGATGTCAAAAAAAAATATGTGCAACTAGCAGGGCTGGCTCTGGCTTTGCTGCCGCCCCAAGCACACACACAAAAACCCCCACCAGGGCACAGGGCAGCCAGTGAACCAACACCCCTTCCCCCCGGCGCACGATGGCTGGTGAATCAACCCCCATTCCCCATATTTCCTATGGATGGTGATTATCCAGGATAGTATTAACCAGAATTATTTTTTTCCCTATCATCCTGGATAATTGAGAGTCTACTGTATTTATATTTAATAATTTCTGAGGAGCTAGTAGAAGGCTTTGTCACAGCTCTGCTTGATGTAATTCCACTAACAATCCTATTTCATTACTAGATTTATGTGGGAATTGTAGCGGGGTGCTCCCCGCTCCCTGCCGGCCAGGGCTGGGATAGCCCTGGGGAAGAGGGGTCTGTGGCTGGGAGCCTGCTAATTCCCAGGCTGATTGGGAAGCAGGCTCAGCTGTGAGGCCACGCCCCAAACACTCAGGCCTGCATAAAAGCCTGAGAGGCAAGAGCCTAAGAGAGAAGAGGGAGAAGAGAACAGAGAGGCAGTCTCCTCTGTAAGCAGAGGGAGACAGGCCTAGCTGCTGGGACCGAGTGGGTAGCCAGGGAGGTGCAGGGCTGGGGCTAGGCACCTGGAGCTCGGGGGCTCTAGCCTGAGAGCCCCAGGCTGCAAGACCTGGCAGAAGGCCTCACCCAGGGCTAGAGATAAGGCAGTCTCCTCTGTATGCAGAGGGAGACAGGCCTAGCTGCTGAGAGCCTAAACAGGGTACCTGGACTGGGACAGGGCGAGGGCAAGGCAACTGGGAGCCAGGGAGCTTCAAAGCTCTAGAGATTGGGCCCCAGGCTGCCGCGCCTAGCATAGGCCCGACCCACTGGGTACTGGGGGTGCCAGGAGGCAGCCCTAGGCTGGGTAGAAGCAGCTGGCCAAACCCTTCTTGCCTGTGATGAGCAGCCTGATACTGCAGTCCGCCTCAGTGCGTGGAGGCAAATGGTGACTAGCAGAGGCAAAGCCTGAGGCAAGTTGGGGATAGCGGGTGCAGGGTTCCCCAGGGAGAGGAGACCCTAAGACTCGGGGGGTTCTGCAAGGGTGCAGCACCCTCAGTTCGTGGGCACCAGGGTCCGGGAGTGACATGGGGCCAGAGCAGGAGCGGACATCAGCCGGCAGAGGGCGCTCCGGGCGCTGGAAAAAGCTGATCCCCCAGGCGACCAGATGGGGGCGCCGCCGGGGTGAGTGACCCGCTCTGCTACAGGAATATACAGACATATATATAGCTAAAAAAAATTAACACCTATCGCCAATAATTACTAGTAAAGAAAATGAGAAGGGGGCCAAATCCTGTTTGCTTTACTGAGAGAAGTAGTCCCACTTAATTTCAAATGTTAAGCACACACTTAAGTGCTTTGCTGGATCAGGGGCAGAATACTGGGCACCTTGGAGGATCAAGCCCATAACACATTTCAGCATTAGATCACAACAGCTTCAGGTATGAGAAATATTTCATGAGACATGTAGCGCTAAACAAGACATTGAGTTTCTCCTTTGCTCTTTTCAAAAAAGGCCACAGCCACCAGAGATAGGCAACCTCTTATCTAACAAAAGGTGGTATCTGTAACCTCTCATACTCCATTACAGCGTTAGCATTTGAAAAACGAGTCCAAGTATTGTTGTGGAGCAGCTTAAATCCACAGACGTAGGTCCTGCTGCTACTTCTTGCATTGGTCTGCTGAAACAAAACAGCTTTAAACATGGAGGAACCATGCTCTTTAGAATTCCCCTGGCATGTGAGATTTTTTCAGTGATGTATGCTTGTCATAGCAGTTTCTACACTACTCTGAGCTTGACCTGGCATAAATGGGATAGTCAGGTGAGAAAACTGTGGCAAGGATGCCTCTGCATCTAATAGCCAAATGCTGGAACAACTCCTGGGAGCTGTGGGTAGCTTGGACATAAGTAGGGCCTTTTGTTTTGTTTTTTATTTAATTTTTCCCAGGGATTTATTGGTGTTTATTACTACAACAAAAACCAGGTGGAAACTGGTGGAAAAAACATGAATAATTGTTATGGGTAAATATCAGGGTTTATTTTGGTGGATGGAAGGACAGGGGAAGTATTCAATAGAGTAATGCTTTGATGAATGGCATTCAATGCGGTTTGCTGCAGAACTAAAACAGAGCTCAAAACACAATGCCACCTCTGGGTCTAAAAAACAATAGATCTCTAATCCTCAAATACAACTTTTCATTTGAATAAACAGTTTACTGTTTTAGACTTAGAACTATTAGCCTATAAATATTTACATTTAATAACTGGGCCACACCATTTGCAGTGCATACAATGAACTTCATCCTTTTCTCCTCTCTTTGTTTTCTTTTTAAACGTTCGACTACTTCCTTGTCTTCTGAAACATATTCTGATACAGATTTTTATTTTCTTCCCATTTTAGTGTTTCCAATCTTTAAACTGTTATCTGCTAACACTTTGAAGTGTGTACATGGTGGGCAGAAGCCTGAGTTTTTGGGGTCCCAGGCGATTGCCCCGCTTGCAACTCCTTCATGCTGGCTCTGGGCTTTTAAACTACTGGATATTTAGAAAACCAATGTTTTTGGCACAGGTGGGCCACAGAGGTTTTATAGTATGGTGGGAGGAGGGAGCGGGCTCAGAAAGAAAAGGGTTGAGAACCCCTTTTCTAGACTAATGCATAGCCTTACTTCAACAGGCAACTTTGCATATATAAACAAACTAATGTATTATTGCAATACATGTTCCTCATGCAGTGTATAGTATTTTCCTAATAAAACAAGTTATTTTTATATATTTTAATAATACTAAAGAAAGCTAAAAATCAGAAAAAATGAATAATACTTTTTATAAAAGTAGGTGGTTATTTTCAGTAAAAATCAGTTTAAATGGAAAATAAATGGGTTTGGGCATAAATTACAGCAGTCCTAAAGCTGCACTAATTTATGCCAGGTTATGGTCAGATCCTCAATCCATTGCAACAGTTCTGCATCAAACACAGTCCAGGTGGTCCAGAGTACTTGGCACACAATCTTCTTGAACGTAAGTGTTATACTGTATAAAAGGTCTGAAATTTTCTTTTAAAGTTTTTTTCCCCCTTGCTTATTTTTATATTAGAAATATAGGTCTTGACTAGCCTGGATGACTGAAGAATTGGCATCACAGATACAAAGAAAGTAAATCAATGGAGAGTTAAAATGATTTTTATTCAGACTGAAAATCTTTGTTTTGTGTTTATGTTAATATCTATTTAACTAAAACACTGAAGAGCACAACTCTCTTCATTAAGGATTCAACACCCTGCCCCTTTGATTAGAGACTAAAAAAGATTCCAATTCACATCTCTGAATCATACAATAATTGTTCCAACAAAAAGGGAATACAAGATTTGCAAGTCCTGACATTTCTAAGGGAAAAAACCAAACCAACCCAGCCCAACACTCCTCATCCCCACCACACACAATTTTTTCAAGCCTTAAATTTACAGCAGAAAGAAGCAAACAGGCACAAACCCATTTTCATGCTTTTCATTTGAAGGTCACTATGAAATCTAAAACTGTAAAAATTCCTTGTAGTGACTACTGTCACAAAGGGGCAGACAAATTTCACTGAATTCATACAACTACTTAAATATGAATTTACAAGCAAACCAACATACCTTTTCTTTTGAATGGATAAATGTCTCCAGAACAAAGGAAGTGCTTAACTGCAAGAAAATGTTATACAATTAATCAGTGTCCAGAATTACCATTTAAACATATTTTGTTTAGAAGAGACGTTTTACCTTTGCTGTCATTAGGGAGACTGCTTTTGGATCTGGTAATGTGCTTGGAATGCTACTACACAACTGCCACATAAACCTAGAGTCAGTAATATATTTTGTTAATTTAAATAAACTTTAAAAATCTGGATTAAGTAAAAACATCTCAAAATAATATGTATTTAAAGCGAAACTTACCCAAAATATGTATGTTCAAAAATGTTCTTGTCTTGAAGAAACTGCATGTTATCATGCCATATCCACTGAAGAAAAAATACTAACATCAGATACAAGAAAACAGTTTATTTCATTAAAGTTTGTTGATTTTAAAAATAAAATTATAACACTTGTTGACTAACAAGCCTGATCTTGTCTCTCAATTTTAGTTTAAAATATAGGTTCAATGTTCTATTTCTAGTATGGAAGAGGATAGTTCCCAATATCCCGTCCCTTCCGCACACACACCTTTCCACATACTGGCTTACTTGTCCAAGATTTTAAAAAATGAGTACCTAATACAAGGCTTCTAAGTCCATATTTAGGTGTCTAAATTAGTGGCACAATGTTAAAAAATGCTAAGCACCCAGTATCTTCCATTAAAGTCAATTAAACTCATGCAACCCCATTAAACCCAACAAATAAACATTAAAAGTAATGTCAATGGGTTAATTGCATGGGTGCAATTAAGGAGTATGGGCTTGATCCAAAACCCTTTGAAATTAATGGAAAGATTTATGATGACTTCAATGAACTTTTGGTAAAACCCTAAAGGCAGAATTTGGGCCATTGTTCTCATGCAATACAATATTTTGTGCCAGATCTGACTGAAATTTTGGTTTTTGATCAAATCGGTTTGCACCATTCCCCCCCCCCCCCCCCATATGAATGATTTTCAACTTTAACTCCTTCCTGAAGTCTATTACAGATTATTTTTTGATTGGGCAGGATTGGCTGGATAAGGACTAGACCAGTGATGCCCAACTTTTTCAGCCTGAGAGCCAAACATATAATTGGCCACAAATCAGTACTTAGGGAATCCGTCCTAGTCTTTTTTTTCTCCCTAGGGCCACTCAGGTGGCAGAAGAGGAGTAAAAAAAACCCCAACCGTATGCAAATCCCCTATTAGGGATACCACTGGCACAGGCAGAGACGAATCTCTAAGAGGCACAGAGTTGACTTGTTCAGCGCCTATGCCTCTTTCCCTGTAATTTTTTGCGAAGTATGTGCACGGAGCAGATGGTTAAGAGACATGGAGTACGTGAGGCAAGTGCATGATGTGCTCCAGCTATCTCCTCCTGGTCACTTGGTAGGCAGCTGACAAGTTAGAGCAGCCCTCAGTGCCATAAAATAAGGGAAACGCAATGGGTGATTGGTTCTCAGCTTCTCTTCTCTTCCTCCTCACTTGGGTGGTCATATGGAGGAGTGGAGCAATCCTCTACTGGCACTTCCCTAGGTCAAGCAGAGCCAGTTGAGTGCCTATCCTGCTCACAAGTCTGCAGGAAAGAACTACTCTCTCATTTCCCCTCTGCAACACAACAGGCAACTAGTGAGTGAGCTCTTGAGCAGCTTCAGTTACTCAGAACACTCTCTGTCATGTCAGCTACAGTAGAGGCATTGCCTAATCTTCTCCCCATAGCAACAGAGCTGATTCAAAAACTTCAGTTTAACAATCACAGGCCATAATCCCAAAGTACAAGTTTTCAATTTGTAATCAATACAAATCTTCTTAATGCATTTTGTGATCAAAGGCTGCAATTTAGAGCCTTGAAGGCCACAGGTGGTTCCCAGGCACAGGTAGGACAGTTCTAGTCTAGTCTATATGACTGAGGGAAAAACTGCTCAAGTCAGAATTCCCACTATAATTTTCCATTTTGTAGTTGCTTATATGAATTCAAAATTGACAGGATATAGAAGGCCCTCAGATATTATAGCCTGTTTTACTCTGAAACCATTCTTTCTGGTTTAAGATCTCTGAAGCATATTAGCTCAAGTGAAAGATTTTCACAACTTATAGAAATCATTTATTATAAATGTTTAACAACTTTTTATGTAGCCCACTTGCAAGTACAATAGAACAGAAATGGATTTTGGGTTGGGTTTTTTTTTTCAAATAAACCAAACTTTTCCTGATAGGAATACACCTCCAGCCAAGTCAAGTCATGACTATTTCAAATAGTGTGTTGTGATATAACTGCACTTCTGGTGTGCTGGAGACAGTTGATTTTTGGCCTGGGGCCTTAATTCAGAACAAGACATTGAGTTAAATTATGTCACAACAGCTGCACAACTTAGTCTGTGTTATGCCTTCTTCGTATAATGGACCATCTTCTTTATTGTGCTTTCTCTGATGATTATGCTGCCAGCTCTCAATTGCATATTCTTTTCATTTTAGAAATATCAGTGAATTTCAGTATTTTATATAATTTAATATCCATTTTACACTTTTTGTCATGTTGCCAGCATTGGTATTTTTTATTTAAATAAAATGGAACTTACAAAAAAAGCAACCTTCCTTTTTATTGTTTTTAAAGTTATGATGCCAAGTTTTAGTTAATGTTTACTGCTGGATTACAAACTCTGGAAAGTAGTGGATTAAATGGAAACATTAACACATTGTTAATTTTAGCAATGTAAAGAGTCATGTTAAATTACAAAATGTTCTATGAAAGATGGCAAGCCTTTCAATTATCTTAATATTTAAAATCAAATTTTATTTTCTATATTTACTCAGATGCTACTGATTTGGATAGGATTTCTTACTAAATTGCTGTTAAAACAAACCAACTTGTACCTCCAGCAACTCTGATGAAACATCAAACTTGTAGTCTTTGCCATTTTCCTCCTCTGGTTCCATCCGTTTATAAAACAGCATGTACGCACTATGTGTCTTAAAAGGAAAAACAATCTATATAACTTTTGCTCTAGATAGATTACTTAGGTCATAAATTTAAAAATGTATTTACTTAGCAAATGAAATGGGAAAAGGGTACCTTTTCAAAGGAGAAGTCCATAAATTTATCAGTGACAGAATCATATGTCTTGGTCTGTCAAAAAGAGAACATGGGTTACTGAAAATCTTCATTACAAGCCTGTTATTATGGCCTCATTGTGGCTGGTTCTCATTTCAGTATGCAAGGAGGCATTTCCACTTTATGCCCTCCATGCAGGGTCTGCCATCAATTATATTCCTTGCGCATCATTAAATAATTTTTAGTAGTACTGTACTTTCATTCTCCAAGGTGGCATATATAGTACTTTGACTCTGACTCCCCTCATTTCTCCGGACTACATCTTTTTTTGGAGTCTGCAGATGTTTTGCAGATCTTCTGCATGGAATCAATTTCGTGTTGTACTTTGGCATGGCAACTTTACCAGGTGGAAGTCTTTAGCTTGTTCATAGAATTGTTGTAATAAGCTGTTATTAAGCATGCAGATCAGGAAAGCATATGGCCACAGGATTTTGATACATTGTGAATGTTTGCAATTGGTTTAACACTGCTTTGTACTAAAGATGTGTAAAAATATTCACACTGCTGACAAAAGGCAAATTCATACGGCAGATTCAAGAGCCAAGTCAAGAAGCTGGTACAGTCTTGTAAAGTAATTTGCTTTTAATATTTACTTTAAATTCATGAAACTCCCTCCACTGATCAAAAAGAAAAACTATACAAGGAATAGGTCTGAATACACAAACATTTAACATTTGCTTAGGGGTGGATGTGTGCCTGATTTACCAATTCTTTCTGGCCAGTAGTATGAAGAACTACATTTTCTGGCAGCTATTGGTGGTTCCTGAAGTATGAATATGTTTTATACTTATTAGTGCTTCTCAGTCAAGGATCTCAAATGTTTTTAAAAAAGTTATCACTATTTTACAGATCAGGAAACTAATGTAATGTGAATAACAATATACACGAGTTATAAAGGATATCAATTGATATGCAACTGTATTTGGGCAAAATGCACTGTGCTTATAAAGTTAATGTATAGCTATTTCACGAACAGATTTTTTTAAACACACAAACTAATTTGGCTCTGCATTCCACACAAAAATTTCCAAATTCACCAAAAGAACTTCCCCCTTCATCAATTTATACTTCAGGTAACCCACTCTCAGGGAAAGTTTGGGCAACCAAACAGACTGTGCGCCATGTCCTGAAAATAAACAGACTCAAGCTGTGCAATCTCCTTGTCCTTATCACAACAAGTGTCTCAATCCAACCCTTAGCAGCTTCCTACACATGTTGAACTGGAGGGATATCAGGGCAAGGCAGAGCACTATGGAACCCAGAGTGTGACAGAGTCGGCTATCGTCCAGTACAGTAGACTCTCGATTATCCAGGATTGGATTCACCAGAATGTGGATTAACCAGGATGTCAAAAAAAAATATGCGCAACTCGCAGGGCTGGCTCTGGCTTTGCTGCCGCCCCAAGCACACACACAAAAACCCCCACCAGGGCACAGGGCAGCCAGTGAACCAACACCCCCTCCCCCGGTGCAGGGTGGCTGGTGAACCAACCCCCTCTCCTCATATTTTCTATGGATGGTGATTATCCGGGATTTTATTAACCAGAATTATTTTTTCCCTATCATCCTGGATAATCGAGAGTCTACTGTACTACCTTCTGAGATTGTAATAAAAATGGGATTGCGGGGAGAGAACATTAGAGTTAAAGATTACAACTTACAGTCATTTCTCCGCCAAAACATTCAGAAGCAAGCTGAGCAGAATCAAACGGTTTTACTTCAGCATCATTGAAAAGATACCTATAAAAGATTAAACTTTTGAATCAGTCGTCCACCTCTCTTATAGTAGATGAAGAATACCAAACATCTACATCAAAAGAATGACATTTATACATGGAAGATAAAACTATGAGAAAATAAAGGCAAAATTACATTCACATTGACCAGCTAATTTATTATTTGTGAATCAGTAGCCAGAAAAATAACATGAGCACTTTCCCTCAAGAGAAAAAGGACTTATTATTCAGAGAGATGACTTTCCACTAGAATGAAAAGAAAATCATAGATTCCACCCCTCAAGAAAAAAAGGAAGTCTGTGAAGGGAACAGATTGATTGACAAAAATCTTTGTACCCATTCTGAGAGGCAGAGAAGAAAGGCTTGGGCTTACTCCCAAAACACCACAACTAGACTTAGATAGCTGAAGGAACATCTGACTGCAAAGGACTGGTTTTTCCCAATGAAGAGGACCTAGTCCTCTTTTCCGAAAATCTAAATGTGTTGCCTAATAAGTAAGAGGGGGGTTGAATTCACTGTTTCTCACAAAAATGCTATTCCTTGTTAATGGGAATACTATTACACAGAGGTGGAACGAGACACCCTGCCCTTCATGGACAACTCTCATAATGCTCAGCAAACAAATATAGAAGAGCTGAGGATCAGTGGACAGCTTGAGGGAGCCCAATACAATATCATTTAGACTCCTGAAAGCCAAAGGAACCCTGGATGGATCTAGATCTCTAATGTTTTAGGAAGGGAGCAAAATTTATTTTTCTAAGTCAGAGGACATCTTTCCTTTCTCTGAACCATGATCAACAAAAGCAGTCACAAAAATTTGAAAAGAAAAGGGCAATGCCAGAGTCTTAAAATCCAACACCAATAAGCACGGAGATTGATACAAGGTTTTTCCAAAAGTAGCCCCATTAAAGATGATTACAATATGAATGTGATGTTCCGCTAAAATGGACACAATGACTATTACAAGAGGAGGTCTCTGCCGAAGACCTCTGCTAGAGGAACTGCCTCCCTCTTGTTCCCTTTTCTATTGGGGATAGAATAAAATAAAGGCTACAAAATTTTCAGACATACCATTGTTAATTACATCTGGTCAGTGTTGAGAAAATTCAACAGCTTGAAACACTAGCAAATTTGTAAATTCCAGATGAGACAAAACAATATTATGCATATATAAAAGTACAGTAAAAACAGATTTTGATAACTGAAGGGTAACAATGAGAATTTCCCAGATGTAGAGTTGAATAGATTTAAAAAAAAGCAAAATGAAAAGTTAAGCAACTCCATGAAAACTGATAGTTAAAAACTGCCGAAACAAAAAGGACAAAGTTGAAAGACAAAGAATAATTATAATCATAATAGAAACAAGTTTTTTTTCTGAATCTTCTTTACAAAAGAAAATGTAAACATTCTCTTCCAAAGTAGTTGTATCTCTCTGACATCCAGAAACCTAGTCGTCTTACCAAAGTTGTTAATGTACATTGAACTGCTAATAATATATTTTACTGCAATATTAATTAGCATAAGAAAGCACACAGTGTAAAGAGTAATGATTTTTTGTTCTGCTTCATATATGTTTTGCATACATCAAAGTTATTACACAAGCATGTACACCGATTCTCTACAATCTTATGATTTGCATCTGGAACATCCTGTGCTTAACACATGCAACCAGGATCAATAGCATATCATGGTCTGCACTACTGGCATGACAAAGCCAATGAACTTTACAAAACTGATATAACACAAGCAAGAAGTGTAGGCAAATCTCACCTATCTTTAAAATTCTATAGTTTAATAGAGAACATACAATGGATTCTAAATAGCTACTTTCTAATCAACCCACTCAATGCTTACCCTTTTTTAAAGGCCCCACCAAAACTAGGAGGAAATGTTGATTGGAAGAAGATAAACTGATAAATAAATATATTTGCAATTATTTAACAGGACAGTTTAAGCAAGGGAGTTCAAGTACCCTATTTGAAATAGATGACATTGTCATCTTAAGAATTTACCAATACATCACAGTACAAATACATCACAAATAAGAATTATTAAACACTTAACAACTCACCATTTGTTGTTTTTGTAAGCATGGGGATTGACTATATCTCTGATAAAACTGTAGTAGTGACCACCATCTGCTGTTCCTGTATGAACTGTTACTCCTATCAAATCGTACTCGTAACTTTCAGTTTCTTTTAAATATTCACCATCATCCTTAAAACCTTAAATAATTTAATACAATATTTAGCAAGTTATTCTTTTAACCTTCACAACACTAGAATTAATACTGATAACTTACAATAAATACTTCTTGCCAAATACACTGACAAACAGCATATTTCTTCTAGGCACTGTACATAGGTAGCAGCCAGAAACCCCACACCCAACAGGTGGATCATGAGTCACTATTCTTGTGGGGTTGCTTCTGACCCAGATTACAGGCATACATAATAATGCTTTTGCAGTTTCTGTATGCTCCTTACTGGTGGACCATTTAATAAAGTTCAAGAATTTGGCCACCATATTATCCTGCAAATATAAAACAAATCAACAACAAACTATACATAAAAAGACAGGAATTTTTAATTTATTATAAAAATAGTTTTATCAGTAATTTATATTGGTTATTGTGCTGTATTTACCAAGAAAATTATTTAGCAGTCACTGGATATTAAATATAAACTATAATTTCTTTGTAAACAAATCAAAATATAGGCTTCATAAGCCTTTAGTTGCTTTTTAACCTCATATGAAGGAGAAGACAGAAAGATGTGGGATTAATTACATGAAAGACATGTTTAGAATTATCAACTATTTTGGATCTGTGTGTATTGCTAAGAAATATTACTATCCCAGGACTTTTTAGAGCTTAATTTCCATGAATTTCAACATGTGCCCTGGGCCACCTGGCTATGCAGTTTCACTGACAATATATTACACTACTAATATTTTACAAAACATTTTAAAAGGTTGAATTTTCAGCACTGTTTGGTTGCTGGAAAACTATAGGGACAAAGAAAAATCAATTACCTTCTTTTCTGTCATTCTTTCCCATGAGAAAATCTTCTGTGTAAGGTGTCATATCCAAACGTAAAGGGAATGAGAAGTGTGTGTTGACTTTCTCCTTCATCATGGTGACCATATTAAATGTGTATCTCATTGTGTTGAAACTTAAGATGCGAGGCAATTTCTTAAAACATGCCCTAAAGACAAAAGGAATTAATATTTAAGAAAACTGAATTGCTTACATAATACTGCCACAAAGTCTCTCAAAACTTTCTCTCCTGTCATTCATTTCCAGTTCATGTTAGAAATTAGTCACCAAAAATTTAAAAATCAGCAAACACAGTCCCTTAACACAGTATCAGTTAGTCAAATTTTATAAAAAATCTTGTCATCAGATGACATGTAGCAGGGATTACATTATGGTACTGGATAGAACACTAATTTAAAACAGCCATTACTACAGTAAGCACATAACAGCACTCCCTGCACGGACGATTACATCAGGGGCTTCTAATAAAGAATAATGATCCTGTTTTGTGTGCTGTTTCACACTCAGTTTACTATCTGAAAAAATAATCTTTTCTGATTAAAAATGTCCATACTTAGTCTCAGTCCAAGGATTTTTTCATTTTTTTAAATAAACCATATCAGTATTTTTTAATTATGAAAAGATGATGGGGTGGGGGAACACTTTTCCAATAGTGTAAGTGTATTTTTTCTCATTCCAGTCACACATGGCTGAAAATTATAATCTGAATTTTTCAATCTGGATAGTAATTAAGTCTAGGCTCTTTCTTTACTTGCAAAAATAAAAAATGGTTGACTTGTTAGGTTCTAAGCCTCTGTTTTTTCCATATCCTGGCACCAACATCAGCTAACTACACTGCTAAACTGCCATCACCCCTCAAATATCTATGTGCAAAACTCTTTCTTGAAGACATATTTCAATGCAGAACATATTCTGTACTAAAATCTTTAAACTCCTGAACATATTTATAAGATTTACAGTAGGAACCTTTCTCCTGTGCCACTTATAATCACTGCAAAAACCAACTGTGAGGCTTCCAATAATAGATGAAATTTCTTAAAATAAAATAAAAGGATACAGATAACACATATATTTTTTTTATATTTTAAAGAGTTCCAAAAGCTATTGAACAATTTTAAAAGCAGAAATCAAGATTAAAGAACCCAGACAATTACTTTGTTTAAAGAGTAATAAAAATATGAAATAAACTTTCAACAAAGTTGCATCATCATCATCAATCCTCTTCACTCCCGCTGGAGTATAAGGCACCAACAAATCTCCTCCATGCCTCTCGATCTTGGGCAAGCCAGCTGATTTCATTCCACGTTTTGTTCATCATCTTCAGTTCCTCTTCCACAGTTCTTCTCCAGGTACCCATTGGTCTGCCTCGCTTACGCTTTCCAGGTGGAGTCCATCTTAGGGCTATCTTAGGGTGTCTGGTGTTTTTCATTCGAAGAACGTGACCCAGCCACCCCCATCGTCGCCTTTTTAACTCATCCACAATGTTGATGATACCTGTGCATCTGCTAATTTCCCTGTTGCTGATGTGTTCTTCCCAGCGCACTCTAAGGATGCGTCGGAGGCATCTACCTTCAAATCCTCTCACTCTGCTCTCCACTTTCTTGTTGGTTCTCCATGTCTGTGCAGCATACAACAGGACAGAACGCACGTTTGATTTGTAAACCTTCAGCTTGGTCTTGATCTGAAGCATCGATGACTTCCAGATGTTGTCTGTTGAAGGCTTGCGCTGCCAAAGCAATTCTAGTGGAGACCTCTTTCTCGATGTTACTATCAGCAGAGATATAACTACCCAGATATTTGAAATCCTTTACTTCCTCCAGCTCCACTCCATTAGCTGTAATCTTCTGGCTACTCTTGGTTCTCACTTTCATCATTTTGGACTTCCCAGAGTTAATCACCAGCCCGATGCTTCTGGCAGCTTGGTTTACTCTGTCAGTTTTCTCCTGAATATCCTTCTGTGAATGTGATAGCAATGCCAAATCATCTGCGAAATCACAATCCTCCAAACGGTTGGTTAATCCCCACACCAATCCTCTTGGCCTATCCTCTGTGGTTTTTCTCATCACCCAGTCGATGACCACAAGAAAGATTACAGGCGAAATGACACATCCTTGCCAGACTCCTGTCCTGACCTGAAACCATTCGCTCTCCTGTCCTTCATGACGTACACAACACTGGTTCTCGACATACAGATCTTTAAAGACGTTAATGGCCTTCTGAGGGAATCCATATGCTTTTAGGATCTTCCAAAGCGATGGGTGGTGAATACTATCAAAAGCTTTCTCGAAATCAATGTAGTTGATGTAAAGCGAGGAGTTCCATTCCAATGACTGTTCCACTATAGTGCGTAGGACAAAGATTTGATCCGTGCATGACCTTCCCCTTCTAAAGCCAGACTGTTCTTCGCGAAGGATTTCATCGATTCCCGTTCTCATTCTTTGCAGCAGGACTCTGCAGAAGATCTTTCCCAGCACAGATAGTAGGTTAACACCTCTCCAGTTTCCACATACGGTCAGATCTCCTTTCTTTGGAAGCTTTATGATGATTCCCCTTTTCCATGCATTTGGTACGGTCTCTTTTCCCCATACTTTGTTAAAAAGTCCTACAAGAGTTCTTGCACTTGTCACAGGATCAGCCTTAAGCATGTCAGCAGTGATCCTGTCCTCTCCTGGCACTTTATTATTTTTAGTTTGTCTGATAGCTTCTTCTATTTCTTTCTTCATAATACGCCCTCTATACATCTCAATCTGGAAGCCCATATCGGCGATGTCTGCCTCTTCCTCTGGATCTGGTCTGTTCAAGGTCTCTCTGAAGTGTTCTGCCCATCTGTTGAGTTGTTCCTCCTCTGTTGTTAACACGTTCCCGTTTTTATCCTTCACAACTGTGGACTTACTTGTGAAACTTCCTGTGAGAGTCCTAGTGATCTTATAAACTGTTCTGTTATCACCCTTATCTGCTGCCAATTGTGCCTCTCTTGCCAAATCATCTATGTACACTCTCTTGTCTTTTCTCACGCTTCTTTTCACCGCAATATTAAGGTTTTTATATTCCTGTCTAGCCATTGTCTTATCGTTCTCATTGCCAACAAGTGTGCGTTGACTGATCAAAAATATGTACCGTAAATGAATTCAAAATACACTGAGATTTGTTTCTACAAAAGAAACAGTGAGGCTTATGATGAAAAATGAGAGTGCTGAGGCTACAATTTTAGAAGGGCAGGCATTATGGAGTAAGTGACCTTTTCTTAGAATGTTTTATGTAGGTCATTATACTTTTATATTGTAAACTCTTTGGGATAGTGATCACATCTTTATATGTTTGTATGGTGTTTTAGACAGTGGGGCCAGTATCCTGTTTGGATCTCCAGTATTACTGTTATTCAAATATTAAAAAATTATAATGATTTTAGATTATTTTTGGACTACTACTCTCACTTGATGGAAACTATGAACAGAAATTAATGGAACTCACAGTTAGAAAGAAATGCTAAGAACGTTTGTTTATTCACAATTATACCTTTTTTCAGCCCGCACTTTCTTCCCACAGTGAGAGCAGGTATACATGTTGTCACCCTCCAAGGTATCTTTAATAGTTACTTCATCAAGAGATTCCTGTGTATAATGAACAAGAAAAATAAATAAGTGCTTTCATAGCTCAAATCTATCTTAGGTACTTCATCTGTTTATATCTGATACATATATATAGCGCACATTACTGTGGTATCTGAGATCTTTGCCATATTTCAATATATTTACACCCATAACAACCCTGTGAGGTAGGGAAGTACTATTATTTCCATTTGGCAAATGGGGAATTGAAGCAAAGAGAGACTAGGGGTATGTCTACACTGCTAATAAAAAACCCACAGTGCTGAGTCTCAGAGCCTGGGTCAACTGACTTGTATTTGCCGGGTCCAGGTTGAGAGACTAAAAATGAGCGTGTAGACGTTTGAGCTTGATCTGCATCTGGATTCTGAGACCCTCCTTTCTTGAAAGGTTTCAAAGCCCGAGCTCCAGCCCACGCCCGAATTTCTACGCTCCTATATTTAGTCCCCCTAGCCCACATTAACTAACCCAGGCTCTGAGACTCGGCACCACAGGCTTTTTATTGAAGTGCAGATATACCCTAAATGACTTGTCCATAGTCACATAAAAAGTTTGTGGTGGAGCAGGAAATTGAACCTGGGAGTCCCAAATTCCAGTCTAACACTCTGACCACTGAGTAATCCTTCTTTGCAAAATGCATTCGTTTTTTACTTTATTATCAGCACATACACAAGTGTCAAAGAAAGGAAAACACAAAAATAAAATGGCTGATTTCATCATCATCAGTATCTACCATTTTCCTTTTGACATAAAATCTTTAATTAGAGATCATAGAATAAATCAATTAACACTAACATGCAAACATTATGAAGATATGCAGCCCTTCAACTAGGAGGTCTTCCCCTTTATTCTGCATGTACTGATGGACCTTGCACTTCTGTAAAGGAGCTTTGCTCATATTAATAGTCTATTGCAATAGATTGGGGAGCATTTAGAGTATTTTTAAACAGTTTCAGTTTCAGGCACTATCTCCTTCCTCCTTCAATTCTGCAGGAAGACTGGCTAAGTAGGCAGTGATCTTGTACAAAATTAGAAATCATGCCAAACCAGCAAATCTTAGAAACTTGTCACTTTCACTTAGAAGATGGTACATGAGTGTAACTTCCACTCTACAAGATCTATCTTCTTGGTATCTTTATGAGTCAGGATGGTTCTATGAGATCTATATGGCTAATTTTCTCATTTACTAATATAGGTGTGACATACCGGGGTGCAATCCAGACCAGGGGGAGCTGGAATACCTTGCAACGCCTTACTTTAGTAGCTCCCAATCTAGATGCTCAAAAACAGCTTGCCAGCATGCAGATCACTTCCAGATGTGCCAAAAAATTAAAATTCTGCACATAATATTTTAAAGTCTTATTTGTCAATAAATAAATGAAGAGGTCCCAGCATGGAAGTGGGGAGCACCGGTCACTGGCTGCATGAACGTGAAAGATCACCCTGCAGCCCCCTCCGCCCCCCCGCAGCTCCAGGATACATATTCAGCAGTGAGGCTGCATCCGACCCTGACACAGCAGAAGGCCTGGGCCTGCCCCAGACACACCCTGGGAGCCTGGCCTTCTGCACCAGGTGTGGGCAGAGAGGTTTAAGCAGGCAGGATCCAAGTGTGAAGGGGCTTAGTCTGAGTGGATTCAGATGTGGGGTGTGAGGATTCTGTGTGGGACAATCTGGGTGTAGGCAGCTCAGTGGGGAGCGGATCTGGATGCACAAAGCTCATGGGGGGAGGGGATTTCAAGGTGCAGGAGCTTCCAAGTGAAGATGGTTGGGGTTCAGCAGAGGGGTCTGGTTATCTCAGCAGGGGGTTTTGGGTGCTGGGGGAATGGGGCTTGGTGGGGTGGGGGTCTGGGTACAGTTAGTTTGGGGTCAGTGGTGTGAGGGTCTGGATGTGGGGTTCAGGGCGATGAATGGGCTGGTGCCTAAGGTGGGGAGCTCACTGAGGGGGTGTCTGGGTGCAGGGTTAGGAGTCTGGAGCTAGGGGAGCTGGGAGGCTCCAGATCCAGGGGCTGATGTTCAACAGGGTGAAGTTGTTCTGGATGGAGGGATTATGGATGTACCGGCTGAGATCTGGCAGGTGTCTGAGTATGGGAGGTCCAGATGCATGGGGGTTGGGTGGATGGTGGAGTAGCTCCCTGTACAGTGACCCCTCCCCCAACAGCTGAGGAGCAATGGGGACAGGGGAGGATGCTGAGCTTCCTACAGTTGTGGGAGGTTTCTGGGGGTGGGTCTGACACAGCCTCAGCCACTCCTTGCAGGGGAAGAGGAAGTCCCATCTTCCCCTGCCTCCAGCCCAGCCAGGACAAGCAGCTGATCCTGGCTCAGGGTAGGAGCCACTGGCTGAGGTGGCCCCCTCACCTGTAGTGATTTACCTCTCCGCTGGCTGCTCTGGGTGACCAAAATGATGTACCTACACTGCTTGGGAGTGGTGCGTGACTGCTCTTGCAGGGAGCCTAGGAGCCACTCGGACTCCAGGAATAGAGCTAGCAGCTGGGTGGGGAACCGAGAGCCATGGGACAGCCGGACTCTTGGTGGCAGGGAACGGGGAACCAAGAGCTGGGGGGAGAGCCAGCCTCCTGGAGGAGGGGATTGGAGAGCTGAGAGGACAGCCAGGCTGCCGATGGGGAGTTGCATGTGTTGCTCAGAACCCGCGCTATCAGCCCCCCACACTACCCCTTTTCAATCTATTGAAAGCACTCCTGGTGAGGATGCACACCACCGACAGGAAAAGGGCACTTGTTCTTGTATGAACCACTGCAGTCATTGTTGAGGTGGTTGTAAGTTGATTTAACTTAGGTTGAATTACATTTCTAGTATAGACAGGCCCTAAGAAAAAGGTTTTGGGTATAAATGGGGAGGCTGAACTGAATCAGATGCTCACTTGGCGCCAAAAAAATGACATGACTTTGTAATTAAGACAGCAAAACCCCGCTGGAAGGATTTATAGGACTGGAAAGTGCCACGGTCTCCAGGTGGAAGATGGGTGACATCTGGTAAGCTTAGCATTCGTGTAGACTGCTTATAGTTTTATTCTGTGTTTTCTCTGTATTGTTATTACCCAACAATAAATGTACTGAGCATTGTGAAAGCTGGCTGGTCACTGGCAGACACTATCTTTGTCTCTTTTGAGGGAGTGAATTGCAGGTGCTGCACTAAGGTCTGCTGGGATAAACATAGTGAACTGCAAAGGGTCTGCAAATGTAAAATCCCTGGTCGGGAAGGAGAGGGACTTGGGTCCTTGTTGATGGGGGGAGGAGGGGCTGATGGCTGAAGGCCAAAGACCCAAAGGGGCACCTCACACAGGAGGCAGAGCTACAGTTAACCCTGGAATTTTAACACATTTCTCTTAAAATGTGAACACAAAACCTAAAAAACATAGGGAATAAGAAGTGATCTTTTTGATTGTAATACAATTTCTAGTTCAGGATCCTTGACAGGTTCTAAATCAACTCTTGGGACCATTCACAGATGGCCTGCTGCAATGGAACAGATGTCACCCAATATTACAAAATTATGGGTAACATAACAAAGCCCAGAGTTGTGCTCAAATTAAAGTGCAGATGTGGAAAGCAGCAGCATATGCAATACAGTAAAATAAGAAATCTCTTTTACATGACTGGGCTAATTTCCTTAAAACATCATGATTTATATTATTATAACTGCCATCATAACAGTACTTACATAAATATTCTTCATATCCGCCACCTGGCACCTCACTGTATAGAACTCTTCAGCAGTCTGACTGACATGCTCACAGTCCTCAATGAAGCAAAACAGAAAAACGGTAAAGGAAAGTCAACAAAATATTCTGATACATTAAAATGGAAATTCTAATCTTTGACTGAAATGTGCATGAAAGAAGGTGATACTTACCAAAGAAACAACATTGTTTGTAATGACCCCTCCAAATAAACTTTTCACTGTATTTTTCTGTGAATAAATGAACGAATTCTGTCAACAAAACTTGAGCAAACCAATAGCTTTAAAAGCCCCCTTTTGTAGCATATTTTAAGAACTCACCAATTCTGGAGACATTTCCTCAATTTTTGTTATCAGATCAGTGAAGAATTCTGTCATGTCTTTTTGCTCTCCAGTGTTAAGTGGTTGCTTATCCATGGTGTAGGTTTTACAGAAAGGCCTTGGATTGTATGCTTTACATTCACTTTCCTTTTTGGGAGGAGAAGGCCAAAAAAAAAATTATATATGAAAAAAAATGTATATAAAAACATGAATATAGTTAATATAAAAATATATAAATATAAATGTATAATAAATATATCAAGAATATGGTTTGGTAGATGGTGGAAGATGATAAAGGAAAATGTACATGGTTCTGAAAAAAATAACTACCAAATTGTTTCAAAATCACTAGCAGAACACAGGTGTAGAATTAATATTATAAATAAATACAAATAAATAAAATAAAAGCACTTCAGAGATTTGATGATTTACATGTTGTGGATCTGTTCAGATACCAAATACAGTATTAGATAAGCATATGTCAGCAGATCTTAAGAGCTTGATCTTGAAAAATGCATTAATTCTCAGTCATTCTTCTCCATGGGCAAACAACATATCATATAGTTCACCGGTTCAGAATTGTTTGACAGACATCTATGTTAACGTTATTTTGATCAGAGTTAAGGATCTCCACTATATGTGAAGAATGTGTTGCATATGGTATTACTATGTATGTTGGAGGTTTGGGGAATTAATTATAGCAAAGAGGAGTTTTGTCAGTGAATGTGGTAAAAATGATGTGTGAGGGTTAAAGGTATGTTAAAGGAAAAATGCCCTAACTGGATATTTCTTGCTTTTTAGAAGCATCCAATCTTTAACCTCTAGGATCACATGGGGTAGGAGGGTCCTATGCTCCAGCCCAAGCCCCAATGTTTACACCATAATTATACAGCCCCGTAGCCTGGACCAGCTGCAAGTATTTAATTTCAGTGTAGACATACCCTCAGAATCAATACAGGGTACATGTAGAGCATGTGTGTTAGAGCTGAAGCACAATGCTTCAAGGAGTCTCGTCTTAGTATACACCAGCACTGAGCTTTAATGCAAGGTTGTTTAGTACCACAATTGTGCTCTTAGTGTTAAAATTTTCTTAACTTTAAACATACAATTAAATATTTCAATATACAAAAAACTTTTCTCTACTGCCTATTTAACATATGAGGCACAAATACATTTATGATGCCATAAACTTACAAAAACATAGGGGACATTAACACTTGGAGCTGGGGGTGTGATTCCCAGCTCAAGGAGACAGACTTTCACCAGCTAGCACGCTAAAAATAGAATATAACTGCGGCAATGTGATCTGTGGAACTGGCTAGCTGCCCCGAGTACATGACCATGCAAGATGGCATGGTCCTAGGCATTTACTCACTAAAACTAGCCCACTCTGCAGCTCATGTGCCATAGGTACATTCTATTTTTAGTATACTAGCTTAATAAGAGCAAGCACAGGTCTGTGTCCTCAAACTGGAAATTACACTCTAAGCTCCAAGCATAGACATACTCATACAGAGATCATTTTTTTTCTTCTTTCTCCCTCCACCGTCCTCCCCCTGAAGTGCCTCTTAGAACCTACCATTAAATATGTAAACATTTTCTGAAGTTCTAATAGAGTGGTCTTGTGCTTCATTTCCTCCGAATACTAAAAAAGATACATAAAATAGGGTTACACCTTTTTCTAATTTTTTTGCTTAGAAATCTCCCCAAAAACCAGCACTGAAAAGTTATAGAACAATTAGCCCAATTATTGCATTTCTTTTTACAAAAAAATATTTTAATGATATTTTATTGTAGTATAAATGACATAGTCATAATGATCATATATATCTACATGTATGTGCATGCAAGCACACAATATGAGTGTGTACCTATTCCTTTTTTTTTTTTTTAACCTGAAGTACTACAACCTCATTTTCTGCATTTTAGCACATTATTTCACCGGAAACCTAGATTGCTTTCTGATAAATGTAGTTTACAGAATGGTTAGTAATTTCTAAAAATTCACACTACTAGACACCCCGGATCCTTATTTATGACTACAGTCCTCATTGAAATAAAAACAACAACAAAAACAGTATTCCTAAATTAGGAACCACTACTTTCTTTCATTCAGTAATGACATAAAGGTAGGTGGCTCCCAATGGGTAACTCCAGGATGGTGCTGTAATAGGCTGGAGTTCTTAAAGGCTTTATTTGCTAATTACTAGTGTTCTGGTGAATGGCAAAGGAGCTTCCTCAGTTTCCAGCAGGGGAATCCTGGCTGAACTGTGGTTAGGTGGAATAGCAGCTGACCACAGTGGTTCAGAAGAGGTCCTTCATCAACACTGATCGAAAAGGAACTAGAAGTTAGGGCCATAGATGCCATCCACATCCTATTAACTTCAGGGAGCAGCATGCAACCAATGGGCTCGCAACTTTAATCTATTAAAAATATTCTTTAAATATTTTTTTATGCTAGCACCCACTTTGTGTCGGGCACTTTCCAAAAATTCAAGAAAGATAGTATCTGCTCCATGGAGCTCACAATTTAAGGACAAATAAGTAAAAAGAAGCAACGGAAACAGAAATGATAGTTTAAATATACAATTTACATAAAAGTCAATTTAATTCACAATAATCTATAGGTGTTGCATGCTAGCCCTTTGATTTAAGAGTGAGGATTTATCACAATTGTGCTAAAAAATTATCATATTTTGTATTACAAATATTTAGGAAAAAAACACACACCTCTTTCCACCTTAGCCACTAACAAAAAATATATAATTATTTGATCATAATGAAATAATTAATAGTAAAGTATGCTTGTTTATAAAGGGAACACTAGTTAAAATAAAACATGAAATCATACCTTAGCAGTAAAAATGGCTTGTCTAGCTTCTGGTATCATATACAGCTGCTGAATAGTGGATGCCAAGTAGCAAGTTGCTCCAAGATTAGTTAGACCAACAAATCTGCATTCAGCTCGAACATCATCATGTGGCCAATAATCCCATTTGTAAGGTGCATGGGAAGCTGGAAAAAGTATGAACAACAAAAATAAATCAAATCAAAGTACATTTTTATGAAGACAACAAAATACATAATTACAAAACATTATGCTTTTCATTAAAATACGTTTATATATTCTAGATTTACAGACATAATTAAACAGATTGTGCCTGTACCTTGGGCATGTGCGTGGGGGTGGCGGGGGGTGTACAGAATGAGCACAAACAGGCCCTCCCCAGAAGTCTGAAGCCCAGCTGCAGTTCCCACACTCTCCTGAGTACAGGGCATGCCCTCTCCTAGGGTTTCTGCATTGCTGTCGGGAGCTGTGATTGTACCACATGTAGGTTTGCTGGCTTGCTAAGAACAGCAGTGAAGCTGTAGCAGCATGCACTAGCCACTGAGTACATAGCTAGGTCCCAGGCAGGGTTGTACTTAGGTTGCTAGCCTGTGCCACAGCCTAAGCTGCTACAGCTTCACTGCTAATTTTAGTAAACTAGATTGCTCCAAGCTATCTTGGAAATGCTTAAGTATTAACATGTGCTGCAATCATACCTCCTGACAGCAGTGTAGACGTATCCCTATAGTGGCCCCAGGATGGCTAGCCAATCCAAAGGAGAAAGGCAGTAGTAATGGTTCGCACATCCTGCCCCACCTCCTTCACTGAGTAGCAGAGCTATGTGGAGATGCTGGAGAGAATACCTGTTGCATCTTCTTTAAGATTGCTGCAAGAGATGTACCATTCATGTGCTCTGGGAGACACTGTGACTCCTTACAAGCAATGTGTCTCAAGGTTTGTCTGCACAGGCATAAAAAACCCATAGCTGGCCTGGGTCAGCTGAGTCGAGCTCGCAGGGCTTGGGCATCTGACTCCAGCTTGAACCCAAATGTCTATATAGCAATTTTTTGCCCAGCAGCCTGAGCCCCACAAGCCCAAGTCAGCTGGCCTGGGTAAAAAAATTGCTGTTGCGTGGCTTTTATCCCCCTATAGATGTACACTTAGAGCTCCACGCGTGGTAATGTGGCAGCTCCCCAGACCATGTCTTAAAGTCACAATCTGGCCCAAAATAGTACACAGCATAGTTTTCCACCAGTAACAAAGGCATTCATAGATTATAATTATGTATGTTAAGCGTCTTTCATACCTACCAAAGTGCTTTCAAAATATTATTCACTTCTCTCTCATAGAAATGTATTTCTGGAAAGTTACGGATATTAAGAGAGTCCATTTTGCACGACGAGTTCATAGTGACAGAAAAATTTTCAGCAGGCCTCTGAAATTGGATTTAGGAAATCTGCACGTGTACCCATTTATGCATGCAAACAGATGTACTTCAAAATGCCAATTTTGGCACACACAAACTGATGTGTTTGCAAATACTGTGTGTACCTTTTGAAGGCTTGCTGAAAGGTGGCCCTACTAGTATCCTCACTAATATAAAAAGGCAACCACCAAATTTAGTATAATTGTGAAATGTTGCCTTTCCTATTTATGACAAAAAATGTGTGATAACATAAAAAAATAGGGGGCATATTATAAAAATAAGGATCTCCGTCTAATTCAATTTCTTAAATTGCATGTTTTGGCCCTAACTGCCTCCAACTCCTATCATTATTGATGCCTTAGCTATATTTTCTAGAAACAGCATATCTTATCCATCTGACAGGAAGTGCAGTTCTTGATATACTGTAAGATATACTTTCTTTACCTTGCCTTCTCTGTCTTATTCTTTTTCTTCTCTCCCTCCATCCTTACTGCCTTCCTCCTTTTCCTTTCTTCCTCTTCTCTCTCTCTCTAAACATGCCCAGTATTAGCTTAACTAGTTGACAGTAATAAAGATGCTAGTTTTTTTACCACCTAGTCCTCTCCTTACACACAGACACACTTACTCACACACACTAGCCACTCCCAACTCAAACCACTCACCTAAACACCAGCTACTCATACTTTCCAATATATACACCAGTCATTCACACACAGTTTCATGTCACACTTGGAAGGGAGTCAAACTGAGGGAAGTCAAAATGAGTCTGCACCCAGAAGTTCCTACTAGGAATTCTTCTTGAAGTAATAAAGCAATGAACCTGTCCCATCTGTTACAGAGTAAATCTAATGTTAAGAATGAATTCCTGAATTATATAAATCCTGCATCTTGAAGAGAAGGCTTAGCTGGATACAGAGTAACATCAAATGCCAAGATAATAAATATACCATGCATGATCACTAAGGCAAGTGCAAAAGATAGCCAGTATTTAAAGGTGGGAACCTTACTGGAGATAAGTCACAAAGATGGAACAGAAAAACTATTTAGCCACAATGCTGAATACAACCTTGAATGAATTTCATGACAGATCCCCGGGAATACCACTTTCTTTTTTGTGGACAGTGGGAGAGTTTCTGCTATACTAAAGCCAGGCACACCAAAGAAATTTAAATGCTACAAAAGAACTAGAGGAAGGAAAGCCAAAGGGGATGTGGCGAGTGACCCTAAAGGATCAGAGAGAAGAGATAGAGAATGCACTTTCTGTAATGTTAATTTTCTACGTCTAATCCAAGACGTGCCTATACAGTGTAAGATTACAAAAGTTATGCATATGATTTATATTGTTTTAACCTGAAAATCTCTCTCTCTTCTTAACATATCTTGTTCTGTGATATGGCTGCCAGTCCAGATCAATGGATGAGTTCTATCTGAAAGTCTGGCAGGTGGTAGCTAGTCTACACACAAGATTTTTACATCTATTGCAATTTTAGTTTCCCAGCTTGCCGGCAGGCTTTCTGCAGTTGCTCTCCTACCTAGCCTTTCTGGCTGACACGCCATCTTTCTTCCAGGCTACTGCAGAGTTCTGGAATAACATGCAGCAATTAAGGATAAAGGTGATTTCGGCCCCCAAAAAGTTTAGGGGAAAAAAGGCTAAAAACGAGTGTCTTCTCTTGGTAAATTTTAGCAGCAGGTGCATTCTGCCCATTTTCCCGAAACCATGCCCCTCCACAGTCTGGCTTGGAACTGCAACAGCTACGGCCAAGCAGTGACTGGCAGAATTCTAGACTTGAGCTAGGTTTCACTTCAGCAGCCACCCTGGATAACGAGGACATGCAGAACAGCTTTCAAGTACAACTGGGTACCCAAGAATCAGAGCCTCCAAGAGTTCTAGGCATCAGACAGGGGAATCACAAGATAACACTCTGGAGAAAAAAGACAATCAGATCTCTCTTGTGACACCCTCTTTATCACAATAGAACACTCTTTATCTTATTAGTCATTCCCTGAATAAATACAACCTTTGATGTCTCCATATTCTCCCCAACAAAGAAACTTTCCTCCCTTACAAAAAGCACCCCCAAAATTTCTCAAAAGAGCTCACCCTCCCCAGCAAACACATTTTCTGTCCCTTTCCCTATCACAAGGGACCTCTTCTCTGCCACTAAGGGGAGGAAAAGACTCAGCTTTCATTTCCATTCCCTCTCAGACAGGAAATCTCTCAAAGAGCATAAATTGGATCAGACCAGCAGAATCAACCCACTATGACAGGGTCCCTTCCACTTCAGATAACTACAAGAGGGTCACTTCAGGCAAATGGAGTTCCTTGGTGTCCTACATAAGAAACACCTTGGAAACTCCATCTTCAAAAGACATTGCAAGGTTCCCTATTTTCCTCCAAGTCAACCCCGCAGAGTTGAATCTGTCTTTCCACAAGCTTTTGTGAAGCTGGTAGAAACAAAGTGTGCTTCTCCTGATTCTATTCTCAACCTGCCCAAATACTACTTCAGGTTCTATGAGAGGAACCCTGATTTCTGCAGCATCTGGTTGTCTCACACCACAGCATCATTCTAGTGCTCAGATCTGCTTCCACATAGTAATGTGTCCTTTCACAACCCCATGGTCAGGAAAACAAAAAAGGCTATTAAATGATCATTTGAGCTCGGCGGCATTCAGATCAGTATCACAATCCTTTTGCACTCCTAGAGAACCAAACAAGTGGCTGACTGAGAAGGAGACAATGTTTCCTTCAAGCTGTCTCCCTTGGTATGCAGGAACCTTGCAAGGGGGCTTATCTTTGTTAATGCGGCCAAAGACATGGCTCAATATTTTAACAGCCTATGGGCATCTAACCTTTGACCTAGTCGCATACAGCCTTGAGACAAGGTAGAATATCCTGCAAACTATTAATCATCCCTACCAGGCCTCATACCCATATCCCAAAGTCAAGAAAAGGAAAAAGGGGTCTTACTCTGGGTACTTCATAGTCCACAGAAGCTGAGAAGATCCAAGATTTAAAACGAATTTATTTTTTTCAAATACCACAAATTCAACATGGATTGTCTCCATTCAAGGCTATCAGCTGTAGATTTCAGATAACTATCTGGCACCCACTGAAATTGAAAATTCAAATCCTCATATTCCAGACCAATCAGAGGTTCCACTGCAGCCAATTTGCACTTCCAATTTAAAACTCTAATCTTCAGAAAGCATCATGATTGTCACTCAGGACTAGACTCTGGGCCCAATGTTCCAGAAAACCTCAGTAGCAGTACACATGACCTGATGACATTTAGTTGCCTTAATCTGGTGGGAAATGAAAATATGACACTCCTCCCCAGAAACTACTGTTTCTTAGGAGCCATAATTAATATGGAAGATGCACAGGTAACTCCCTCCCTCCGATTGCATTCCTCCATCTCAATGCCCCAATTCATCCTTTTGAGTCCAGGGCGTCAGCAGCGATCCAGTTGCACATGGCCTGGTTGGAGGCCCATCTTACTGTGAAGACCTGATGGAATGGGCCACATTCCCTTTTCAACGTCTCCTTGAATATATGTTAGCATCCCACCTCACTCCTCAAGAGAGGAAAACTTGGAACATCTAATTCCTTCCCTTCAAGCAATGAAAGTTTTTCTTATTTGGTGACAGGAAAGCAGAGTTTTCTCACCATGAAAAGATCGCCACTGCAGGACAACTGACGTGCAGCTTCCACAAATAAGGGTTCTTCACAGTAGGTCCAAGGATTGTGGTCTTCATAGGAATGAAAACCACACTACAGCATCCTGGAACTTAGGGTCATCAGGTTTTTTCTCAAGTTCCTGGAGATCCTCCTTTCAGCCATGTCTCAATCAGGTTAACCAGAATAGCTGAAGTGGCCTACCTGAATGATCAAGGAAGGCTTCAGAGTATTCCCCACTAAAGAGAACCCAACATCCTATTACACAGGAAAAGAAAGACTGGGATTCCTCAAAGTCCTACAAATATCCGGCCAACTGAATGATCAAGGTTATTGGTTGAGCTGCAAGGAAACCTATCCAAGGAAATAGTCCCTCTGTTAGGAAAACTGTTGTCTGATTCCAGCCTCTCTCGATTAAATTCTTGCTAGGAGAGGGAAGGATTCTTGAGCATGGATAGGGATAGATCATTTACTCCCTCTTCTCTTCCCATGATTGGTTCTAGAGAAAATAGGCAGGACTCAGTGCCATCCAATTCCTCTAGACTCAAAGTAGCTAAGATGAGTTTTCTTCATAGAGTTCCTTAACCTGTACCAAGACAGCCTATTCAAGTAGTTTAAGTTGCGTATCTTAGGTCGATCCCCTGCTCCCACAGTGTAGACCTGGCATCAGTTATAGAAAGTGGTCTTTCTACTGGCCATCTCTGAGGTAGGAGAGCTGAGGAAATTACAGACATTGCTCATTATTCCCCATATATCATTTTACAGAAAGAAAAAGTTGTTTTTTCCCAAGCCGGCCTCAGGTCTTCCTTCTTCAGTAGGAGATCTTACTCCCCAACTTTGGGCCTTGAGATTGGAGCTGAAGTCATTCTGTGGCATTTCCTGGATATCCACCAAACACTTAAGCTCTGTTTTTCCTGAACATGAAAGTCTAGGTCCCTGTTTGTATAGTACGAAGGACCTCATAAATCAGAAAGGGTATCTAAACACCTTTTCCCAGTGAAGCAGAGCCTACGTCAAGCACTCCTACTCGCTTGCAGGCCTCTCCTATTCAGAAATGTTTTAAGTTCATTCTACCCAAACTAAGACTATGTGCTAAGTAGAATATAGAGGCCATCGGTAGACATCCTGTGCCAGGTTGTAATTAGCTTCAAGACATCACTGGCTAGATTATCATGTGACAGATGCAGTGTCTTCAATCAGCAAGTTTTTAGAGGGATTTTCCCCCAGTAGTCCTAGGCAGTAGATCCACTCAATTTATTGAGCTCTGACTGGCTGATCTCCTTTCTAACTCGTTCTCCCAGATTCTCCTCTTCCATCACCTTACCCTGGCCCACTTTAGTTTCTCCATCGTTACTCTTTCCCTTCCTGGGTATGATCACGGCAAGTCATCCATTTGTCCAAATTAGTGACAGCGACATCACTTAAAGACAATTTGGTCTCACCTTGTGTTTTATGAGGTAGCCACACCAGTTTGGGTATCTACCTAAGGTGCCTCAGCCACAACTGGACACTGGCTAAGTGATTAGATAATGATCGTAGTATATATGGGCTAATGCATCTGCACATCAGGATGATGAAAAACTGGATGCAAAAAACCTGCTCCCAGGACTAGATACCATCTGATCAGCTGAAAACAGAGGAGGACAAAAATATTTGTCCACAGTAATGTTGCCATATTAACAATTAGTGAGGTAAGAGAAATAGGATTTAACCTATACACTATCAAATTCACTCTACACACAATGGTGTATATCATCTTTTTGTTCCCGCACAATACCAGATGCTTTAAATACCCAATAGAAACGAGGTACAGATTAACAGGAAAATATTTTGAAAATGATATTATTTGGTAATGACAATCACACTAAAAAAACCCATAGTACAATCCAACCAGATGATGAGTGGCTAAAGGATGTCTACAGTAGTACTTCCTCCGTTACTACCACCAGTGGAGCTGCACCAGTGATAATGTCAACTGTAGAAAATTTTAAGAAAAATGCTATCGCTGACGAGACCTTACATTACAGTTGCACCTACCAAGTTTGACTCTTGCTGAGTGTAAGACCAGTTTTATTACACGGTTTCTTTTGTTTTAATCTGATTCTCTCTAGAGACTCTTAATAAATCTTCTTTTTAATTAGATCATTTGAATCATTTTTTAGTTAAAAAATATTGCAGTGATTCCTTGAAGGGAAGACAACATTACATCTTCACATGAGAGGCAGTCAGGGAGAAAACAGTATCTACTCTAGGAGCACTTGGTTAAGGCGATCCTCTAGGAATTGCCACTAGCTTCAGTCAGTATGGGACGCAAGGAAATGTGGTAAAGAGGCAAGAACAGGGGACAATGCAGTGGCAGGATTAGATGACCAAAGGCAACATTTCGTGTAAAGATATAGGATCCCCGCAGTGAACTTCAAAAAATAAACTAAAACCAAAAAGATGGGAAAAGTTTTTCTGTTTTGATTTGGTTTTTGGGGCGTGGAGAAAGAGTAAGGAAGAGAGACGGGGGACTTATGACCAGATTTTTTTTTTAAAGAAACAGCAGCTCAGAGCCAAGCAAAGAGATAAATTCCAATTTTAAGATGCTTTGCAAGATCAGAATTGTATCCATGGATCAATAGAATTATAAGGAAAATGGGCACTGAAAGCTGGACAGGGCATAAGCAACAGAGAATGGTGGCACCTCAGAAGTGATTAACCAAACACAGTTGGTACCTGTAGTGGGGTGGCTGACCCACTCCAGCACAAAAGGGGTTAAAAACAGCCCTTTGCAGGGCTGTAGCTAGGGAAAGGCAGCCCAGCAGAGGGCGGCAAGTGATAACGGCCACAGCTGTGTCTGGTTCAATTAAGGCCCAGCTGGCCCTGATAAAAGGGCCCAGAGTCTGGTGCAGAGAGAGAGTCTCCTCTGGCTGCAGAGGCAGACTGGCCTGGCTGCTGGGGAAGCTAGACAAGGTACCTAGAGTGGAGCAGGCTGGGGCAAGGCAAGAGGAGCTGGGGAAGCTCTGGCCTAGAAACCCCCCCCAGGCTGCAGGGCCTAGGGGAAGGCCCAACAAAGGGTACTGAGGTTGCAGGGGGCAGCCCATAGCTATAGAGGCAGAAGCAGCAGGCCAACTCTCCTTGCCAGTGATGAGTGGCAATTATACTGCGGTCTGCCTCTGTGAATGGGGGCAAGTGGTGACTGGCAGTTGCCTAGACTGAGGCAAGGTGGGGATAGAGGAGACCCAGAGACTGGGGGGTAGTGCTGGGGTGCAGCACCCTAGGTAAGAGGGCAACCCCGGGGTCCAGGGAGGGACATGGGAACAGTAGCAAGTGAGACTACAGTCTGCAGAGGGTGCTCCGGATGCTGGCAAGCTAATTCCCTGGATGGAACAGCGGGAGGCGCCGCAGGGTGAGTCGCCACCCTGCTACAGTACCATTAGATAGTCCACTTTCATAAGGCTGACATCAATGCAAATGTGGGCTTGTCAAGTGGACTAGATCGATGGCGGGGACCTGAGCAGGAAGTAGACAATCTAGAGAAGACTATGTTAGAGGAATGCAACAATGAATGCAGTGTCCACAATTAATGAAGGAAAATCCAGGGACAATATGAGTGGTTAGGATAACTGGAACTTCAAGTGGGAGAAACATCAGCTGGAGCAAGAAAAAAAGACTGCAGCTGGAGAGAGAGGTCCACCGGCACAAGGAAAGCGGAATTATACATGTGAGAGGAAAGTCAGCATGAAAAGGACATCAAAATCAGGATTGGGAGGAGGAGGGTAGAAGATTAACTTTAGTCTTCTATTTTTCAAAAATCTTGACCTAAGAATCTAGATAACCAGCGTCTGAACAGTTCAGTTAAATGGAGACAGAAACGACACATTCAATTCCATATCCATATGTAGATTACAAACTGCTCCTAAAATATAGAGATGGGGACATTTTGGGTTTTTTTTCCCCAGGTCTTAAGACGGGGGCATATAATAGAAAGACAACAATGGATAAGATGAGGTTTCTAACTTCCTTTCTGAACTGTAACGTACTGATAATGTAAACCTGGATGTCGTGAATTATGGAAAAATTAAGACTGCCAGAGAAATGTGAACTGGCATTCTGAGGCTCACAAAGAAATTTTGGGGAGCTCAAAAGAGGGATGAGATTATGATGAATTTTCAAATTAAACAGGAAAATAACTAAAGAAATGGGTAAACAGGAGCAGGGTTTCCATTACAGAGAAAGAGTCAGAGCTAACAGCAATGAAATAATTTTATCAACATTTTTATCTAGACTTGTGAGCATGATTGGATATTGACACCCCAAAACATTGCACAAGCTGGTAAAATAACTAATCACTATGAAAACAGCCATGTGAAAACAGAGAAGAAAACCTAAGCGGGAATAGACAGGCAACAGGGGCGCAAAACCTGAACGAGGCAGAGGCAGCCATTTTGATCAACCACAAGGAGCTCATTGGGAATGACATATATGCTCTTAAATTTACCCCATCAACAATCTGTATATTTATTCCTTGTCCTCTACCAGGACCAGATGCTCTAAATAACCAACAGAAATAGGAGGAGGGGAGATAATAGATTATATTAATGGGTAAAATGTTTCAAAGATACCATTATTTTAAAAATTATGTACATGCTGTTAAAGCCCCAGCTGGTGCAAACCAGTCCCCAGCTGCTTGGTGGGCAAAGCACATATATACTAGCATGCCCTCCCTTTCTATCACAACTGGAGTTACACGAGTGCAATAAGGGAAAAATTTAAGAAAAGTGGTAGTGCTGATAAGGCCTTACTTTACAATAACTTTTCTAAGACCTATTTTAACTCTTGCCAACGATAATTAGTTATGCATAATTTTTGTTTTAATCTGATTGTCTCTATATATTCTTAATACATCTTGTTTTTAACTAGATCATTTAGAGGTGAAGTCACTGCAATTTGGTCCAGGAAGGAAGAAAGCCTTATGATCACTTGTGAGAGACAGCTGAGTACCTATCCTGGAGCACCTGCCTGAGGGAATTCCTTCATGTGTCAGTATCTATAGTATACAGGGGACTGAAAGTTATACTCCCCTCCTCATGGAGCAATGCACCAGAGTTAAGTGAAGGTTCTCTGCTCCCAAAAGGATCCATCAGGGATGCAAGTAATTCCCCACAGTGACACTATGCCAGGCTATCCCAGCATGAGAATGGGCAGAAGGACCAACAGAGTGGGAGTGTGCACTAAAAGAACATTCTTCTCATTCTTAAGCCATTTTATACATCCAAAAACTTTTACAAAAGCCCAACCCCAAAATGTTAATACTGAAAAATATCTATCTTGCATAAAATACTTACAAAAACTAAACATGAATAAATATTCTTACACTGCATATGTTGTGCCATAACCCAGTTGTGGAGCAGCCTGTAGTTTTCTACAGACCCCTTTACCATTTCTACCAACAAGTCGTAAGCAGCAGCCCTTGAAGAATGTGACTTGCATTTTGGCTGTTGTCTATCTTTTAGACTTGGCAGCAAAAACAGAAGATTGAAGATGTCTCTTAGAAACTCCTGTAAAACAATTCAATCAGTAGGTATATCAGTTTGTACAGATATTAAAAACACCGTTATATAATTTTTATATAGTTTTAAACTTTCTAGGAGGCTTCCTCCACCAGATAAAAATAATTGTAATGTCCTGTAGATAAATTTTGGACTGCAAACTTTGACAGTGTCTCCTTTACACCATCGTCTGTATATTAAATAACATACCAAAAAGGAGTCTTCAAATAATTTGAAGAGAAGCATTGTAAATGTGTTACATTACCATGATATAAAGATAAATATGTCCACCAAAAAAAGTTAAGACAAATTATCTGTAGCTCTAGCATAGCACTTCTATTTGGCATAAGAAACCAGAAAAAAATGAATGAAGACTGCCAAACACCCATAATTGAGTTATATTCAGGTTTACGTTACACTCGAAGATTACTCATGATATGTAACATTGCCAATCTAAAACATCATTATTCCTACAAATCATATTAACATAACAGGTCATGTATATTATACCAAAAACAATTGTTATAAGAACACTATAAAATTTATACACTTCACAGTTCTGTACAATTACTTTCTTTTTCTTTGAAAATAAATTATATAAAGAAAGAAATACATACTGATGTTACACATGAAATACACATACTACACAAGCGATGATCGACAGAATTTCCAATATAAAAAGATTGGGTAGAATCCAAGTCAGTGACGAAGCTTCCATTGACTTTAGTGGGATACGATTTGACCCCGGGCACTTTAATTTACACTGACAAACTATCCAGGCACACCTTTTTTTTTTTCTTTTTTTTTTAAAGTGTCTTTTAAAGGGTCAGTTTCACCCATTACTATTTATCCATAAAAGTCATGTATTATCAGTTTGTGTTTTAATGTTCACATAATAAAATTGATTTTAAATGTTCCAATGCTATAGATTCAGGGTTTTTAAAAAATAATGGCAAATGCTATATTTTAAATAATTCTCCATGAACAAACTGAATCTGTGTTAAATGAAGTAAAAAGCGAGCACACAATGGATGCTCCAAGTCATGTTGATATGGGACAACAGGTACACAGGTTGTAATTTGCCGCACCAGATCAATATGACAACAAATTTGGAGTGGCAGCTGAGGGGTGGAGAGTAAGTCTAAACTTATCCCTGTCCTGTTTTAGTCACATTAATTCAACAACATTAAAATAAAAATAAAATAAAATAAAAAATACTTGTATTACAAGCCTTAGGATTTACATCGCTTTAATAAGATGACCTCATTTTAAAAAAAAATTACCCAACTTTTCTAAATGTATAGTAGGGAGTAATAAGTAGGAGGGAAGGTTGTGTGCAGAAGGTTTAAGTAGCAAGGGAGCAGTGGAGGCTTTTTTGCAAATAGGAAGAGACAGGTTGAGTGTGCTTATTAACAAGAAAGTGGAGAGAGTAGAGATAAAAGGGCTGACAGCTAGCATGAGACAGGCTGTGTGAGCTTAATTCAGGATAGTTTGAACAGTTGGCTAACATTAAAAATACACTTTGTAAACCGCAAATGCTTGCAGCCAGGAATAAATATTTAGGGAGTGTCTGCACTAGCCTTTACAAATGTTTTACCTACCTGGAAATTAAGTAGCTTCAGGGGGGAAAATGTATTGTAGATATACCAAAAGTGGGCAAACATTTTGGCCGGAGGGCCACATCAGGGTTGAAAAACTGTATGGAGGGCCAAGTAGGGAAGGCTGTGCTTCCCCAAACCCCCCCCCCCTTCCCCCTCCGGATGCCCCCCTCAGACCCATCCAACCCCCTCCCCGCTCCCTGTCCCCTGACCACCTCCTCCCGAGATCCTCTGACCCTAACTGATCCCCCAGGACTCCACCCCCTATCCAACCCTCCCTGTCCCCTGACTGGCCTAACCCCTATCCACACCCCCACCCCCAGGACTCCCACGCTTATCCAACCCTCCCAGCACCCTGTCCCCTGATTACCCCCCCCCCCCGACCCCGACCCTCTGCCCCTTATCCAACTCCCTTGCTCCCCGCCCCTTTACCATGCCACTTAAAGCAGCATGTCTGGCAGCCGCGCCACCCAGCCAGAGCCAGACACGGTGCCGCACTGCCTGCAAGAGCACATAGCCCCACCGCCCAGAGTGTGCTGCTTCCCGCATGGCTGCAGGGGAGGGAGGACAGCAGAGGAGGGGCCGGGGGCTAGCTTTCCCCGCTGGGAGCTTAGGGGCTGAGTAGGACGGACCGTGGTTTGCCCACCTCTGAGATATACACTTAGGAAGGAAAGAGGAGAAGTAAACACTGTACTGTGTTGAACACACTGAGCGCTAGTTGACCCTACAAAGTTATATCAACGTAAGTCACCTTGTGTCAACCTATTTGTGCATAAGTCTATACTTAAATGTGATTCCCGCTGCTGCAAGTGCCCAGTTACAGTAATGCAATAATATCATCTCCCTAAATGACTTTGAGGCATGGGAAACCTACCGTGACCCATGCAACCCAAGCGTAGACTCTGCAACATACTTGGACCCTAATAGGTTCCCAAAAGTTGTCCCACAATGCCCAACACTGACCACTCTGATCACAATAGCGAACTCCACCACCCAGGCATCACAGAGACCTGATACCACCCTCCTGCTTTAAAACTCCTGTGTATTTTTGAAATGCCTTTTCCTGAATGCCCAGCTTAGCAAGCACACCTAGCAGCTCTTCCTTGCTGTGTTGCAACTGACCAACCAGACCTGTGGAGAGAAGAGGATATGCAGGCACAGCTATGGACCTTAGAAAGATGGACATCTGTAAAAGATTGCACATGGGATGCAGGTAGGAGAGGGATCAGCAGCACTGCTGAGTGAAAGTGAAGGCACTGCAGCAGGTTTATTACATGGCCACGGAGGCCAAAAGTTCACCAGGTGACGAGGCACAAACTGCCACTTGTACAGAGAGCTGCATGCTATACTTGTCAGAGATCCCACCAGCACTCCACAGACAACCCTGAATACCCTCAGTGGAGGGCAAGATGGAGATCTCTCCAGCTATACCATCAGCCCAGACTCCACCACAGTTTAGCCAGCCAAGCACAGGCAAACCCAATCCAGGGAAAGGAATCTCCGTGTGTTCATGCATTCTCCCTTAAAAATTTTAAATGTGAAGATAAAAGTGAACTCAACACCAGGCTATCAGGACACGGGTACCTATTGATGTTTTACTGGTACAAAAAGAGGCAGAAGTACAACGAACAGAGGAAAAGTTGTTACTGGGTTTTCATCTCCCTGTAGGGTTAAAGGAGGGGACCAAGTGCCGTGATTTGCTTATATACATAGGATACTCCTTGTATCTTCCTGAGAGATCTTGATGAAACTTTCATAGGGGTAACTCTGCAGTTCTTTCTTGATGATTTCTAGGGATGGCTGCCTTATTTCTTCCTCTCAGGTAGGATGCTTTCCCATGCCACTTCATGATGACTTCACCAGGCACCATCATATTAAAAGGACTAGCAGCATCAGGGCCTGGACACCTCAGGACACCAGCTGCTTTCTGTGCCTTTGTGACTCTCAAGAGTGAAATATCAACTAAAATCACCACTGTCCTCAGAAAACAGTGCCAGTAACCAGCACCATTACCGTGTCCCTGTACCCACAGAAACAGAGGCCAAAATGTTATTGTTTTACACACTGAACAGTTCCCTTATTTCCCCAACTCCTCACCAAGGCAGGATGTCCTCACCATGGCTGCGACTGGAGAGCAGTTCTGCGCAGAAGTGCTCCAAAGCTTAAGTGTCAAAAAGCATACCTTAATTAAAACTTTTATGAGCAAAAAGGAAGGGAGCTCTTTGTAAGCTCAAAATCTTGACTCTCCCACCAGCAGACGTTTGTTCAATAAAAGATTTTATCTCACCCACTTTGTCTCTCTAACAGTTGGTGTATGTTTGGGTGAAGTGGACCAAAATGGACACAAATGTTTTCCATCATCCTAATTTTAAAGCTCTGTTCTGTTAAGTTTGCTCCGTATTGGCTTTTAATTGCACATTATTTTCACACTATTTTTGATACACAATCAATTTTTATTTTTTGGAAATAAATTCATCTTTATTACTTCGTAATATCAACCTCATAATGCCTAGTGCTACTCAAAACACAGAACCACAACAGGACCACGGAACAGATTCAGGGACTAATTGTAATAATTATAAAAATATAGTAAGCACCATATAATTGAGAGGTTGATTAAAAGACAGTCTGATGTGCAGAAATGTACACCAAGCACTACACAATTCCTAACACTCCCCACACCAAAATGTCCAAGTCAGGTAGAGCAATGTCCAACACAGCACATTACTGTGACTGATCATTAAAGTGCTCTTTCGAGGCCTCTCTCACCTGCACACCTCTGCGCTGAACTATTCTAATGGTCCTTTGGTCTGGTTGTTCCAAGTCAGCAGACACCACTCCACCCCGGTGGCAACTTTTCCCCCTTTGCCTCACAGATATTATGCAGAACACAGCAGGCAGCTATAACCACTGGGATATTCTTTTCACTGAGATCTGACCTAGTGAGTGAACACTGACAGGGTCCCTTCAATCTACTGAAAGCACAGTCAACTGTCATTCTGCACCTGTTGAGCCAATAGTTGAATCTTTCTTTGGAGTGTCAAGGTTGCCATGTAAGGCTTCATGAGCCCTGGGGAACAATGGATCCCAGTAGGCTGGGTCCTCCAGGACCATTACTCGCATTTCAGTGTAGCCAATGGTAATCCCCGATTGGAAAAAAACTTCCGTGCTTTCAGCTTCTTGAACAGTCCTGTGTTTATAAGATGTGAGCATCATGCACTTTCTCTGACTAGCCCACAATGATAGCAGTCAATCATCCCCAGTGAGCCATCAATGTTGCATAACCATATGAAAAATAGCTCTTTCTGTTGATGAACTATGTGGCAAGATGGGCTGAAGTGAAAAGGGATGTGTGTGCCTTGTATCACCCCACTGCAATTCAGGAACCCCACAGTTGCAAATCCATCCACAACAACCAGCACATTACCTAGGCAGTGGTTCTCAAACTGGGGCCCAATCAGCACACAGCTACGGCCCATGTGACACCCTCAGGGCTATACAGGTAGTAAATCTATTGTGTGGATGCAGTTCACATAACCCAGAGAGCTGCATAAGTGGCTCACAATAGTAAACAGGTTGCAAACCACTGGCATAGATGCTTCCTACATCAATGGAAGGGGTTTTTCTATCAATGCAGGTAATCCACGTCTCCAAGAGGCAGTAGCTAGGTCGATGGAAGAATCCTTCTAACCACTTAGTCATGTCTACACCTGGCATTAGGTTGACCTAAATACAGTGCTCACTGTGGGAAATATTTCACAGCCCTGACTGATGTAGCTAGATTGATCTAAGTTTTAGGTGTGGACCAGGACTAAATAAATGGATCTTGCAAAAGAGACCTTCTCAGGGTTTGTGAGGGACTGAATCCTCTTCTAACTTGGTGGTAAAGCACTGGACACACATAGATGTTTCATGTCCACTACTAGAGCCTATAGATTGTAGTAACAGCAACTAATCCCCAGATATGGAAGGCTTTGGTCAGTGCCTTATTTCACTAAGTCCACTGAGTATGGTGCTTGCTATAGCACTAACAACATTACAAAGATTTCTGCCCAGAAATCTTCTAGTCAGAGAGCCACATCCTGATCTCAGAAAAGTACATTGAGTGAGATCTTCTATAGGTCAATGTACTTAACCAATGATGTTCAGGACCTTTCCATACTGCAAAAATCCATTTTAGTAAGAATTCCATAAGAATTGGGATACCTGGTTTCTTGGGAGTGAAATCCTTTTATTTTGGCACCAATAGGAGAGTATGTCCAAACTCTTGCACAAGCAAAAAAGGTAGAAGGTTTGCAGGAGGCTAAGAGAGGAATATACCACCTTACCACTCGATAGCCAAGTCATCAGATTCAGGTAGTCTGAACAGGAAAGCCTACCTCTCTCACACACTTGAGTACATGAAAGAAGATGTTGGGAATTTTTTTGAGAGGAGTGGGGCTAAGGGTAGAAATTTGTGAAGAATTCTCAATAGGTGAGGATGACTTTGTCTGCTGAATCCTACATGCTGAAGACCACAGTTCTACCATTGCAGAGGAGTTTCTGCAGGAGTCTTGCTGCTGTGTAAAGATGGAGAGCTGTCAGCATCTGAGCCACTTCCCACGGAGTAACAAGGGTCTATAGGCCAGGGTAGTAGTGGAACATATACCCTTTTGTGACTTCCAACTATTGGCTTTTTGCCCACACTATTTTATTGATTCTGTCATGCTGGAAAAGGGGAGGAGAGGAGTTTGGCAGGTTTAAGAAATGACAAAAAACAGAGACATGCCTTCACTAGAAAAAAAGGTACATTTAAAAAAATATTTGCTTGTGTGTTCAAAGTACATCTTTCTTCCTAGTGTAGATATGACCAATGTAGTCTCCTAGAAGAAGGAAGGTAAAGGAGCAAAAGTACCATTCGCTGCTTCCCCAGAACTTTATTTTTAAAAGACTGGTAATAACAGATAAGGTGGCAGCACCAAAACATCACTTTGTTCGCATGGACAAAGAGAAAGAATCTGAAGTGAAGGTGGAAAAGGAGCGGCCACTTCTCAGAATCCACTGGACAAGACTGAGCTGCCGCCAATATTTTTCAAAGAGAGAGTCCACATGTATCACTCTGGAAAAAAGTTTATGATCAAGCAATCCTGCTCCATTATGTACCATGCTACTTAAAAGGAAAACTGCCCATTTGCTTCACACCAACACAGTGAAATAAATAGACACAGGATATTTTATAACAGGCAAATCAAATAGTTGATTATAACATTTAAAAAAAAAATTAAAAATTATATTAGGTCAAGATTTATTCTCAAACTGTTGGGACTCTGGTCTTTAAGCAAAAACAAAATTCTGCTTGAAAAATCATCTGTTGTGGCTGCTTTTCTGATCACATTCAGTTCCTCTTCAAATCCCTTTACTGGCTTCCCCTCAAAATACATAGATCTAAGGTCCATCTTTTTAGCTTCAAGGCTCTGCACAATTTTACTCCTCTCCCCTGATTTTATTTTTTTCCTCTTCTCACTCTTTTCCTTTACCCAAGCTGCATGCCTGTGCCTTCTGGGTCCTCCTCCTTCCCCTCTTCTCTCCGTACTGTCTTCCAAACTCCATGTTATGCCTCGAAATCCCCACCCGGACCTGGTTTTCAACTTCTCTTTCTTCAGATCTCTCCTTAAAGCACAGTCTCTTCCCAAGAGGCCTATAAACTCTAGTCTTCTCAAAATATTATTAGCAAAATGAACCATAAAAAAACCAAAAGCCACAAATTCATTATAACAAAATTCGTTCTAATGAGAAGTACTAAATTCAACTCTTTAGTTACTTTTTTTTTTTAACCTATCCTATCCCCCCATCCTTCAACTATCCACTGTCTATTTAGACTGTACAATCCTGAAGGGACACATCTATCTTAATACTCATTTATAACACAAGTATCACACATATGAGACTACATTAATAAGTAGAAATACTGTTATTACTGAAAATTAATATTACATTAGGTAATGCCCAAGTTAGAAAAAGATTATTATACATTCAGATAATAAAATTACCAGGAGGCATTTTATGTTTGTAAATTAGAAAAAGGGACTTTGAGCTAGTCAAACAGGATTAAATGCAGTCACGTATATGGGTCTAATTATTGATTGAAACCTCATCATGGACTTGATCCAAAGCCTAGTGAACTCAATGGAAAGATTCACATTGATTTCAATGAGCTTTAGATTTGCAGGTTTCATGATTCATATATTTCTCTGTAAATCACTCCCATAGACCAAAAGTTTAAACAAAGCACTGAAGAGTAGAGCAAAATTTGTGTGCAAGAGCTTTTCTTTTTTATTTTCTGAATGGAATTCTCAATCCCAACAAGCCAAACTGTTATGCAAGCTGGTCATGGCCACAGGAGAAGGATCACACAAACAAGTCCACTTCTTCCTCCATAATCACATCTCATCAGGGGATCTCCACAACATGTAGGGATGGAAAGAATGGTACAGCATTCTTGTGACAGGTGTCTGTCCTTGTGTGCAGCTGACTTTCAGCTTTAAAGCTACTTTATGATCTTCTACAGGTACATGGGATGCCCCAGGATTTAACCACGGAAAAAGAGGTATCAGTGATTTGTAAGAACTTGGAAAAAGCTGAGCAGCCCGCAAATACTTTGAGATAATGACAGAAAGGTAGGTAGGTAGGTAGACAGAGAGACTCAAGAGACAAGAATTTTGTCCTGAGATTTAAAATGTCTAGAAAGAAGACTGTGTGTTTTTGTGTGTGTGTGTGTAAAATACACACTGCATTGCTGTTTTTTAAAATAAAATAATGAAATTAGGAAATGTGTTTCTGTCAATCATCAGATGACAAAGGAACAGTATTTATGCAACCCCTACACTGAAGAGAGTAAAACAAAACTTAAAATGAAGCCGATTACAGTAACAGGAGGTAACATTAGCTATTTGATATTATCCAAGTATTTTATTCTTACCTGTCCTTCCCGGGAAAATTTAAAAGGTGGTTTGTGTTTAATAACACTCGTTGAAAGCCGCAGGAGTCCTGTAAGACCATCATCTTCTATGTTACCATCTTGATGATCAAGGATTTCTCTGCTATAGAAAAAAAAATTAAGCTCTATATGTCCCATTAAGAATACATAAAATACAAACTTTAAAATAAAATTTACATCACCAAATCTTACCTTCGAATGCAGTCAGCGAGGTGTCTTGCTAGAGCATCTAAATCAAGCAGTGTTGTCTGAATTAAAAATAAAAGAAAATGGAATACAAATAAAAAATAATACATTTTATACACTCTTGGTTGATTCACAAACCAAACTAAATAACCCTAGTTTGCAGCTATGTATACATTTGAATTGGACTGGATTTTCACATGAGAAGGAGAGGTTACTCACTTTGTTCAGTAACGTGATTACTTGAGATGTGTGTTGCTGTGGGTGTTCCACTTTAGGTGAGCATGCCCCCTGCACTTTTGATTGGAGATTTTTGGTAGCAAAGCCTGTTCAAATCATGAAAGTGCCCTACACTTCCTGGTGCCCCACACCAAGGCGCTGTGTGGGTGAACTGCTCTCAGTTCCTTCTCAAAGTCCCACAGAAAATACTCCAGAGTAGAGGGGAAGGTCGGGTAGTAGAGCACCCACTGAGAGACACATTTTGAAGAACTCCAGTTATTGCACAAGATCTCCTTCTTAGAGTAGTGTCCATGTGGATGATCCACTTCAGGTAACTCCATGGCAGTAACCCCCCTAAGGAGCTGGCAGGTTCAGAACAGAGTCCAGCACTGAAGACAGAACTGTGATGCTTACTGCAGCATCCGATCTAGCAGCGTGAACCAATGCATAATGTCTAGAAAAAATATACACTGAGATCCATGTTGCAACTTTGGAGATTTCAGCAACTGCAACATCCTTGAGTAAGGCTACAGACAGACTGTGATCTAGTAGAATGCACAGTTACTAGTAGGGGAGGCTGAGTATAAGCAAAACCACAAGGGGCAATAACGCACCAAGAGGTCATTTAAAAAAGTCTCTGTGTGAAGAGATTGGCTCCCCCAGACCCATACACAATAGAAACAAAGAGTCTAGGGGACTTCCTGAATAGTCCTATCCAAGTAAAAAAGCTAATGCTCTCTTAACATATAGCGAACATAAGGTAGCTTCCTGTGTAGTCTGAAGGAATTTAGGGAAAAAATGAAAAGGTGAATAGTCTGGCTAATGTGAAATTCAGAAGAAAACTTAGGTAAACATTTTGATAGGGGTTTTAATGATACCTCCCCCTTAGAAAACACAGTAAATGGAGGGCCTAACATTAAGGCCCCAATCTCCCCAATCCTTCAAGCAGAAATGATAGTCACCATCTATAGTCTTCATAAATAAATGTAACAGAAAGCACATAGCTAGTGGCTCAAAAGGCTGTTTCATGAGTCGGTAGAACTAGGTTAAGACCTCAAAACAGAGCTGGATCTCTAATCTGCAGGAAAAGATTCACAAGATCTTTCAGAGATCTCATTGTGGTCAGATGGGCAAAAAGTTGAGAAATTGTTATTGCCACTAAGTGAACTCATGGACAGACCAAATGTCTTCGAGTCCAGTAGGTAATTAAAGACTGCAGAAAGAAATGACTTGAAAGATGATGATGGCGGTTACATCAAAGACAGTATCCTCTCCATTTTTGGAGGTTATATGCATCCTGTAGATTCCGTCCTGCTATTTAAAAGCACATTTTGTACTGTTAGTGAACATGACTTTGCCTGTCCTGAGAACCACTGAGGGACCAGGCTTGGAATTGCAGAACATTCAGGTCAGGGTGAAGCAACTGAAATGGATCAATAGACAACAGTTGAGAATTGATTGGGAGCCGCCAAAGAAGGCAAGAGGGGAGTGTGATGAGGTAAGGAAACCAAACTTGTCTTGGCTAAGTTGGTACAATCCAAGTTACATTGGCTTGGTCCTGCTTGAAATTGCTGAGATCCTTTGAAAGCCGTAGAGTGGTGGATAAGCATAAAAAAGACCCCTTTTGTCCATCTAATAAGAAAGCCATCTCTTAGAGATTGGGAATTGAGTCCTTCTCTGGAAGTTCTCCTCTGCAGAATTTTCTGCACTTCATGTTGACTCCAGTGGCAAAAAAATGAACCTTTGGAAATCCCCATGCTAGGAAAATTTTGTTGAGAACTCGAAAGTCCAACTCCCATTTATAACTTAGGAAAAAATGTCTGTTGAGGTCATCTGGCAAGATGTTTTGTATATTGGAAGGTAAAAAACTGAAATTACTATCTGGATGGGTATGCACCAATTCCAAAGCTTTATCACTTTGGTGAAAAACAAGAAAAACAACTGATAAAACACTGTGATAGAGGAGGGTCAGGGAGCTGCGGTAGAGTGCTTGAGGGGAGATATGTAAGCTCAGAGCTAATTGAGGCATGGCTCCTGGTGGACGTGGAAAGCTGGCAGCAGATTGATTGGAACACTGCAATCAATTAAGGCCCTGTTAAGAACCTAATAAAACCCCCTGCTTCAGGCAGACGGGAGGAGGAAAGGAGTTGGAGCAGATAGCAGTTTGGTAGAGTTGGAGCAGAGAGCAGTTTGGTGGAGTTGGGAGCAGAGAGCATTTTGGTGGAGTTGGAGCAGAGAGCATTTTGGTGGAGTTGGGAGCAGTGAGCAGTTTGGAGGAGTTGAAACAGTTTGGAACCAAGAAGACCCAGACTCTAGGTAACGAGACCCTGGCTTGTGTAGAGAGAGGGCAGGAAGCCCCACAAGCTGAAGGGTAGGAGAGGGAAGTAGCCCAGGGGAAGGAATAGCTAATTCAGGTGGATTACCGCTATCCTCAGTGACCCTGGGATGGGACCCGGAGTAGAGGGCGGGTCCGGGTCCCTCCCTCTCCACTCCCCTCCCCTAGGATATTAGTGGGGCAGTTAATACCCTGTTCAGGGGCAGGAAATGCCTTGAACCCCTCACAAGAAGGGAAAGCGTGGGGACCCACCATAATAGTGCCAGCAATTTGCCACAACACATATAAGCTACGTTGCCTATCATGATCTTGAGTGACTTATTTATGATTGGGGAAGAATGCAGCATCAAGCTTTTCTGACCACTCTTAACTCCAGCAGACTGATGTGCAAGCATTGTTCTTGTTGTGACCATTTGCCTTGGGCTGTGTGAAGACCCACATGTGCTCTCCATCCCAAGAGGGAAATGTCCAATGATATTGGGAAATGTCCCATAGGGGGATGCTGCATGAATGGGATTCCTGCACGTGCTCTGTGTCCCAAGAAGGAAATGTCCATGTGGGTGCAATGAGAATGACCCGGGATTTATCCTGCATAATCTTGTGAATGACTCTGCTTAGGAGTGGAGTCAGGGGAAATGCATATATCAGTGGCGCCTCCCACTTTAGGAGGAGAAGGTCACCTAGGAAGTGGTGTCACAATCTGGCTTGGGAGCAATATTGTGGATGCTTGGCGTTCTGAACTGTTGCAAATAGATCTATGGTGGGGAACCCCTATAGTTTGAATATGGATTTGAGAATTCCAGGATTCATCTTCCACTCGTGGGTTAGTGAAAAATCCCTGCTTAGTAGGTTCGCTGCTGTACTCTGGCATCCCAGCACATAGGTTGCCGATATCTCTATGCTGTTGGTGATACACCAATTCCAAAGACGCATTGCCTCTGTACACAGGGAGTATGATCGTGCTCCCTCTTGGCGATTTATATAACATGCATGATCTATTGTCCATGAGGATCTTGATGACATTGTTCTTGATTAAAGGAAGAAAGCATTTGCATACATTTCAGACTGCCCTTAGCTCCTGTAAGTCTATGTGCAGGTTGGACTACTGCTGGAGACCAGTGGTCTTGGATCATATTGTTGCATAGATGTGCCCCTCAACCTACTAGGGAAGCGTCTATTGTGACTGTCATGGTTGGAGCTTTTTGTTGGAAAGGAACTCCTGAGCAGACATTCTGTGGTTGTGTCCACCATACTAGCAAGTCTTTTACCCTGTGTGAGACTGGGAGGTATCTGTTGAGAGAATGTCTGTGCTGTATATACACTGTTTGAAGCCAAGCCTGAAAGCTGCATGGATGGGATTCCTGCACGTGCTCTGTATCCCAAGAGGGAAATGTCTATGTGGGTGCAATGAGAATGACCCTGGATTTATCACGTAGAGCCTGGCATGTTGTACAACAAAAGTTGTCACCGACATATGCCCCAGGAGTTGTAAGCATGTTCTGGAGGATGTTTATGGACTGTCCATCACCATTGAAACAATGTGAGACAATCAAGCTAGGCTCCTATGAATTCCAACTTTTGGACAGGAACCAGTGTGGAGTTTTTTACATGTATCCTAGGTCCATCAAAAGGGTTATTGTGATCTGAGTGGCATTTATTCCTTTTTGCTGTGTTGGTGCCTGTAGTGAGGCACTGTGGTGACCCACCACCCCGCAGATGGACAAGCCTCCCCAGACACCAAAGTGGGTGGAGCTAGTGAGTCCTGCACCCGCCCCCCCAGAGGTTACGGCGCAAGACCGGAAGTATAAAAGCCTGGCCTCAGACCTCACTTGGAAGGCAGCCACCAGAGGAGCCAGATGCTGCTGGCGGAGCTCCTGACTGGGAAGCCTCCACGACCCAGCGTGAGCCTGCGAACTGGCCGAGCCTACCCTGCGCCCACTACCCAGAGGAGGACTGGCCGGGCTTACCCAGCACCCGCTACCCTGAGGAGCCACCGAGCCCACCCCAAGCCAGCTACTCTGAGGACGAGCTGAGCTTACCTCCTGCCTGGTATCCAGAGGAGCTGCTGGATCTGCTGGATCTGCCCCTCAACAGCGACCCCAAAGAGCCCATGATCCTAGAACTCTGTGAGGACACAGCCCTAACCCAGGTACCGCTTGAGGGGGAGTCTGGAAGTAGCCCGGGGGCAGAATCAGAGCCAATGTCAGTGTGTTGCGGTCAGGATCCGCACTGACAGCAGCGGGTCTTCTGACACTGCTAGGGCCCCGGGCTGGGAAGCAGTGGAGTGGGAGGGCCTACTCCCCCCGACACCCTTACTTGTGGGTGGCAGTCTCCCCCTCTACTTGACACCTGTGAGTGTATCTTTGCTAACAGTCTGCTATTGCTCAGCCCCTTCCTAAGGGTCTGAGCCCTGACTGTTGCTTCCCTGCCCTGTCTCAGGGCCTGGGCTTACTGTACTGTTTCTCAGCCCCCTGCCTGAGGGACGGAGCCCAGACTGTGTGTTTGTTTGCTGCCCTGCCCTGTCTCAGGGCCTGGGCTTATGGAACTGCTTTGGCTCAGCCCCTGCCTGAGGGTCTGAGCCCTGACTATTTATATATTGCCCTGCCCTGTCTCAGGGCCCGGGCTTATTGAACTGCTCAGCCTGATCTGAGTGTCTGACTACAGACTGGGTATTCCCCAACCCGGCCGAGGGTGAGAAGTGAGGCGGCATGGTGCCTCACCGCCCCGCAGATGGACGAGCCCCGGCGCCATCCCTCTACAGTGCCTTTATCAGGCAGTGGTCTAAGTATGGGAATATCATCACTCCTTGTCCGTGGAGGTGATCTCCAACGGCAGCGAGAAGCTTGGAAAAAACTCTTGGGGCCGTGGAAAGGCCGAAGGGTACTATTCTGTATTGGAAATGCTGTTTCCCTGTGGTGAACATTGTGTTCTCATGAATTTGTTGAGTTTTCCTAAATCCAGGATGGGTCTCCATCTACAGGTCTTTTTCTGAATTAGAAAGTAATGGGAATAAAAATCTCTCCCCCTGTGTTGTGATCGTATGCGTTCCACAGCACCTAATTGTACAAGGTGGTTTATTTCCTGTTGTAACATGCTCATGAGAAAGGTCCTTGAAGAGGGATGGGGAAGGGGAGTGGGGGTAAGTGGGATAGAAATAAAGGGGATGGAGCAGCTCTTCTGGATAATCTCTAAACTCCATTTGTATGTCATGATGGTATTCCAGACTGGGAAATAAGGTGACAGACGGTCTCTGTTTCTGGTTCTGTGTAGACAGACTGTAGAGTTTACATGCCCTCGACCACACCTTCAAAATTATTGTCTGGAGGTTGATGGTTGAGACGTCAAAGGTTGATCTTGGTTCTGTCAACATCTGTTCTCTTTGAGTTTACACCGTTTGATTGTACTGTCTGCTCCTCTTATCCCACATCACAGTCTTTGAGTGGGAATCTCTCTGTATTGCTGGAGTGGTTATTGGTACCTCACTCATGCAGAGTGCCAGAGACCGGGTCTCGATGCTGCCTTCCTCTTGAAAGATCTTGGGGACCATGTTCTTGATGTAGCTGGAGCACTAACAGACACAGGTCTTTGTACAGGGAGGTTCTCTGTACCTGGGTCCGAAGCCAGTCTTAAGGCTTGCACCATCATTAAAAATCTATACTTAATTTCCCTGTGTTTACAGGATCTTCCCTTAACAGAAGTACAAGCAACATACACACTGAATGTCTGTCACTGACAGGAATAGCCTCTCAATAGGAGAAGCACCTTTTAAAACCCGGGGAGCCTGGCATCTCAGACAGAAGAAAAAAAGCCTTCTGGACCCTTCACAATAGGGGAAAACAGAAAAGTGTGAGTGTGTGTATTTATTGATTTTTTTTTTAATGAAAAAGAAAAACAGGAACATAGTTCCAACAACTATAAGGTACTAATATTCTACAACTACTACATAACTAACAGTATCTACTATTATAAAGAGAAAACAAGCACAACTAAACTCCATCTCTGGCTGAAAGCGGCTGAGCAAGAACCGAGGGCAGTTCACTTGCATAGTCTTATATAGCCTCAATGTTGGGCACAAGGATGTATACAGTGCGTGTGCAGGCCAAACAGGCACTGTTATCAAAAACCTACAACCCAGATATGCAGGTCACACATGTACCTGAAGTAGGGCACCCACAGGGACACTACTTGAAGAATTTGCAATTTCAGTAAGCTACTGTACAGAGAAAACTGTACAGCCATCTAAATGTCATTTTTCAATAAATGTGCATATTCCGACATTGTTATATTTTTATAGTGATATTTGTTCATCCCCAGAAATGACAACATCAGCTATATTATGTAAAAATTATGAGCAAAAAATCATAGATTAGAAAAGACCAATTTTAAGGAAAGTTTCCAAATTGCTTGCTCTCCCTTAGGGCATGTCTACACTTATCTCCAGAGCGATCAATCCAGAGGGGGTCGATTTATCACCTCTAGTGAAGATGCGATAAATCGACTACCGAGTATTCTCCCGTCGACTCCACTACTCCATCAGAGCAAGAGGCGTACGCGGAGTCGACAGGGGAGCATCAGCAGATGACTTACCGCAGTGAAGACACTGTGGTAAGTAGCTCTAAGTATGTTGACTTCAGTATGCTATTTTTGTAGTTGAAGTTGTGTAACTTAGGGCTTGTCTTCACTACAGTGGGGAGGGATTGATCTTTTGGCAATCGAGTTATCGTGACTCATCAAGATGTGATAAATCGATCGCCAGTGCTGCCCCCGTCGATTCCGGAACTCCAGCTTGCCAAAAGGCGCAAGCTGGAGTCGACGGGGTAGCGTGCTGCCGACCACCACCGCCGTGAGGACGGCAGGTAAATCGGCTGTAGAGACGCCAACTTCAGCTACGTTATTAACGTAGCTGAAGTTGCGTATCTACAGCTGATCTCCCCCCCTAGTGAAGACCAGCCCTTAGACCAACTTAGCTTGCCCCTCCACCCCCAGTGTAGACCAGGCCTTAGTCAGGTGTTGAAAGGGAGTAAGGAGTTCCTTGCATGTGCGACCTGCAAAAAGCTTCAGCAAAATAGCAACCCAGCTAACTAAGATGGTCTCTGTGAGTATGCAAGTTCTCATAAAAGATCTCTATATACACAAATTAGTCTTGCTGTATAAATGTCCGTATTCATGAGGGAGTTTGAGGTTTTGTCTCTTTATTTATATAAGAAACACTAGACAAAGTTATTTGATGGAAGTATATTGTAGCTGCTCTACATTACTTTTAAATAAATATCTATAATGTTGGCTGTAATGTTATATATTTATTTAAAATAGCACAATTCTGAGTTTAATTCAGGAGCAAAAATTTCATCAAATGCAAGTTACCACATAATATTCTATTACTGTATTTGGAGTTACAATGACTTAGGCTGAACTTAAAATACTCATCATAATCAATCTCACAAAAGCAAAAGTAAATGAAGACCCATTTTAATGAATATAAATTAACTGTACTTACCTGACTGGCATCTTTTACATGTATGTTATCAATCAGTTTGCATAGCAACCAAAAATATTCCTTACAACCAGATCGTAACACTGGTTCCTCTTCATAATCCTCTATCTGTGAAAAGAAATGCCTTTGTGTTCACAAATAAGCCTGACAAAAAACTTGTTTAACTTAAACAGTGATAAAACAAGATGAAAATCCATTAACCGCTATCGGACTTATTATGTCTGACTTAAATGAGAATGATGGAAAGCAGTTGCAATTTATTTTGAACATAAAGCTGGAATGCATACTTAAATTCTTACCCGGATAGGTTTCAATGCCTGAGCATCAGGAAGAAATTTTAATAATGTTGATGCAGCTAGTAGCAGAAAGGATCGATTAATTGAGTCTCCCCCATCCAAACCACAGAGAGATAATTTGTACAGACCATTACAGGACTCATGGCGAACCGCAGTCTTCAAGAAAAAAAAAATCATATAAAATCAAATTGTTAAAATAACACTGCATATGTGATTTCCTTTTTCACTTTTGTCTAATATATGTCTATACATAACAGTTCTCCAAATACCATTAGACAATTAGACAGAGTATATTTTGATAGCAGTATCTTTCAAAAAGTGTGGAGGGTTCAAACTATCTAAAAACTACAAACTAACTATTAAAACTACTAGAACTATTTATACTAAAATTGTCAGAAAAAACACTAAGAGAAGGACTGTCAAACACTGAGCGGTTCCAGCAACTTTCCCCGGCGGTAAGAAGGAACTGAAGGGCAGCAGGGTTGGCAGGGCCCTTTATAGCAACACTACGAGCATGCGACACCAGAGGGTGCTGGAGCCAATCCAACAGATACCACAAAGGGAAAAAATTCCGGCAGCTGTGCCGGGGTGCAGACACACTTACATTGGAATGGACATGTGCAAGCACCTGAAGAAGAATGGGAGTTTATAATGGAAAATGATTAACTGTACGTGTTGCAACTGGCACTTGCTCTATTTTGACTAAAGAAAAAAGGGTTAAACAGTCTTTTTTAAGTAATAGCATCAGTAGGCAACACATTCTTCTTAATTTTGATGGAGTAACATCAGATGACACTAGGGTGGATTTGGTCCATATTAATTATTAACTAATACGCAATGATCTTTCCATTATCTTACCTCTGGAATAAGAAGGGTAAGTTTCTTTAGCCAATCTTGTAAATGATCACTATCTGCCAGACTGGATTTCACCAAGGAACAGCAGTGGGCCCAACTCACCAAGAGCCACATTGAATAATGAGTAACTAAAGGAATAAGAAGTGGAATAAAGTGATCATGTAATTTCTATATTAAAAAGTATTTTGGCTTGAAAAGTCACAAAGGACAAAAGCATACAACGTATCTCTCTCACTTGTGATAAGGAGTGACAAAGGACCCTCATTTTAGCATTTAGGATGCCACCAAAACTGAAGTAATATATCCATTTGGTTACTAAATGTTGATTCTCTTTCTTAATTACACTATATTAATGAGACACCATTCTGAGGCACAGTTCCTTCCCTGTTTCCCCACTGCTCAAGAGATGGAAGGTAATTTGCTGATAGACTATATCAGCACTAAATTATGGTACTCCCTGAACAAGCTCAGCTTTCCATACTCCTCGATTCCCACCAGCTAAGGGCCAATTTCGGGCAGGTGATACACACAGGATGTTAGAATTGTGGCTCCAAAAGCTATAGATACACCACTCTCAGGCCCTCAGTGATAGGATACAGAATAGAAGTCCAGAACAGGCCCCAAGGCTGAGGGGAGATGCCTGTGTATTGTGAACATACAAGCTGTAACTTAACAATGGCTTCTATACACAGAATTATCACAGGAATAATCTCGGGATGGTGAGGGAGGATTGCTGGTGGAGTTAAAAATTGCTGCCAGTCAAAATATAGGTGAATATTCATGTCACTTTTACAGTCTTAATGTGAACCTATTTGGAAGGTAACAATTCCCCCAATTAGCTTTCTCAAGCAGGCCTCTTCTGTAGACTGAGTCTCAGGTTGAAGCTTTTTACTTATCTAAAAGAATCTCCAGGGCAGATTCATGGTGCAAATACTATCTGCCTTCCTCTGGGGATGTGAATCCCCACTGAGAGCAAGTAGCTCCATTGACACAAGGGAACACACTACTGCATTAGCTGGGATGAATCAAATTCATGGTCTGTAATACTTTTCACTATCTTAGATATTTTCACTATCATCAATTAATAAAAAAACCCCTATTTTCTACAGCACTAACCTTCATGTCTTGACCTGTGATCAGACTGAGCTTTCAACACTCTGTGAAGGAAGAAAATCAAACCAATTAAATGTTACTACAGAACAAAATAAATATATTATACCTGGAAATGTAAAAACTGAAAATGTACTTATCTCATATTCACTTAAAATATATTCTTCATCTCATAAAGTATAATTTTAAAAGTAATTTTACTCTCAAATAGGACTATAATAGCATTATAGGATTCCACGTTTATTGTCACTCAATAGCTTCCATATAAATTCATTTCAGTTTATAAATAAGACAGTTTTTCTAACTATTGGGTCCGAAAACTCAAGCTGGAATCAAAAAGTAAAAAGGGCTTTTCTTTCTGGCACTATCACATTTCACCAACAATTGTAAGTTGTTGATACAATCTTATAAAACAAATATAGAAGGTACATCTAAATAAGCCAAACACTAATTGTCAAAATGTAATCCTCAGGTGGCACTGTACATAAACGTACACACACATTATCAACACCAATTAGTGAATGGGAATAGGAAAAGCACACAAGCAGTCAAACCAATAGCATTCAAGCAAAATTATTCTAATCTTTTCTCCTTCATAGTGTCCTGTAATCAAGACCCATAACAGCTGCAGAGAGGGTATGGAAGTGGCTTTGGGAAGCAAGGTGGTTCATGAAAGGATCATACTGTGGTCCATCATGTGAAATAAGTTTGAGAACCACTTGACTAAATTAATGAGAGGAAGTATACAGCCATGGTTTAGTTTGTGTTTCATACTCTTTATTCATTTTTGACCTTTGAAAAAACATAGATTTCAGTTTAAAGCGATCATGAAAATGCACACATTTTTTAAACCTTACTACATAAATAAAAAGTTACTGTACCTAGGTGCCAAGTTGTCATACGTATAAGCAACTGACATAAGTCGCTGAATCAAACTTGTTCCCTGGACAAGTACAAGGAATACCTTTAAAAATTGAAGTTAAAAGAAAAAGGTTAATATAACTATGGGGTTAGATTATACACATTATGTCAATTTTAAAACAAACCAGAAACAGTGTGGATGAGTAACTATACAAGAGACATTGGCAGTAAACACACAGTTTTGCATTGTAATTCTCACTTATAGCAGGACCAAAATCCCTATCTTTTATACTTTTTGAGTGATTTCAGACTCCAAATTTGACAGTAAATTTTTTCAAGGAATATTTGAGTTTTCTGTGTAATTCTTGCACTAATTCTATATCTTTTCCAACAGAAACATTTTAAAATTATTCTTTATGTTGAGACTTGGTTTTCTGATATTTCCATGGGTTCCTCTAACTCAATAAATGTATGTTCCATTTAAGGCAACTTTCATTCACTACCTCATCTTTACCTTAGTCACAGAGTATATAGTGGGGATTAAAATAACCAATATAAAAGTTATTTTTAAAATTTGTCAAACTAATCCTAGGTTCACCAATGGAAGCTGATAGAACTGAGAAGTTACAAAAATGCCATACTATGATAGTGACTAGATAATCTATAATCTAATCTTACATTAATAACAAATCTGTTCTAGCCATCACAGTTGTGAATAAAACCTTGAAAGCATGAACAGAGTGTAACCGAGGTTTCCTTCTCAGATATGAGAGCTAGAAACCTTTCCCCCCATTCCACCGAATGAAACTCTGGAGAGGCTCTTCTGAAACAACCAAGTAACAGGTACATTAGATGACAAAAACACCTATCAATGATGATTATGACAAAGATAAACCATTTATGACTAGTAGCATTAATAAATCAAATATCAAAACCTTAATAAAATTTTAAAGTAGCCTATGCTATACAGGTTGCTACAGTCTCGAATTCTATTTTGCCTAAGATTTAACGCTCCCAGAACTGTGATGTGCTGGTCCTGCAAACAATGTTTAACAATGCCAAACAGCATATCTGGCTTCAATTCATAATTCTAGTCTATCGTTCCCCAAGATGGGCAAACAGTAAACTCAGCAACTGTATGATAAGAGTGGCTCACATGCTCAACAGTAATTTATCCTCAGTGAGTCTCTCTAGTCATTTGAGGCCAGAATGATATTGGCCAAGTTTCAGGTGTGCCTGTGTGCACCCGGGGAGTTAAGGGGGGGTGGGGGGAAGGGGGAGAGAACGACAGAGTTTGATATGAACAGCCAAGGGTGATGTAAAGCATATGGAAGAAATTAATGTTTCTCACCAGAGTTTTATAATTACAGAATAAATATGTTTAATATTATGAAGTCACTCTAGAATTAAATTATGGTTAAAATTATTGAGGTCTTACTTCCATTCTAAAACCCTATTTTCAGTTGCTTGTAACTTTCTTAAAAGAAATAACCTGAAGTAAAAAAATTCTTGTTTGTTCTCAATCCATTAGTCTTTTTTTTAAATACACTATAGAAATCTTTTTGAGTTGCCTGATGTTTAAAAAACGAAATGCTGATTTTGACAGCTGACAATTTTTTCTAACTCGTTTTTACTCTTTGGATAATTAAACTCTTCTGTAAATAAAGCTTAGTTTGGACATTGTCTTCACTTTATACAACATCATTTTACATACCTGAAGAAATTTGAAGGAGCTGGTTCTTAAGTCATGTTAAAAAAACAGAACAAAAATATTCAACAGGACCTGGGATTTTGGAATACCAAGATCCTATCCAAAAGATGAAACTATTTTGAAAAACACTAGAACTACTTAAAGATTATGTGCTGAATCCCCCAAACCAACAGGGAGAATGGAAAGTAAGTATATTTCTGATGTTTACTTGTTAATATTGCTTAGATATTCGGAAAGCCTTTGAAAGGTTCTTCATCAAAGGTTCTTAACCAAAGTAAGCTCTGAAGGGATAAGAGGGAAGACCTTCTCATGGATGAGTAAATGGTTAAAAGATAGGAAACAAATGTTGGAATAAGTGGCCAGTTTTCAGAATGGAGAGAGGTAAATAGTGGTGTCCCCCAGGGGTCTGTACTGGGACCAGTGCTGCTCAACATATTCATAAATGATCTGAAAAACAGTGAGGATACAAAACTACCCAATACAGTTGTCATAAATATAAAGGGAAGGGTAACAACCTTTATGCATGCAGTAATCTAAAACCCCTCCTGGCCAGAGGTACAGAATCACTTACCTGTAAGGGGTAGATCAGTTCAATTAACCTAGTTGGCACCTGACTAGAAAGATCAATGGGGAAAGAAGATACTTTCAAATCTGAATGGGGGTATGGGGGAGATTTTGTTTGTGCTCTCTTTGTGTGTGTCCTGTCGAACAGAGAGCGAGATCAGAGCAGTAAAAAAATCTAACAAGATCCTGAAATGATACATCTACATTTATAGAAATTGTAAGTAATAGCAAGTAAATGCTTTAGATTATCTTTTATTTGAGTTTGTGAATTTTACCTATGCTAAGAGAGAGATTTATTCCTGTTTTTGTAATTTTGAAGCAAAATGTTGAAAATCATTAAGAAGGGGATAGATAATAAGACAAAAAATATCATATTGCCTCCATATAAACCCATGGTATGCCCACATCTTGAATACCACATGCAGATGTGGTTGCCCCATATCAAAAAAGATATCTTGGAATTGGAAAAGGTACAGCAAAGGACACAAAAATAATGGTATGGAACACTTTCCATATGAGGAGAGATTAATAAGACTGGGTCTTTTCAGCTTGGAAAAGAGACGAGTAAGGGGGCATATGATAGAGGTCTATATAATTATGACTGGTGTGGAGAAAGTAAATAAAGAACTGTTATTGACTCCTTCTCATAACACATGAACTAGAGGTCACCAAATGAAATTAATAGGTAGCAGATTTAAAACAAACAAAAGAAAGCATTCCTTCACACAATGCAGTCAACCTGTAGAACTCCTTGCCAGAAGATATTGTGAAGGCCACGACTATAACAGTGTTCAAAAAGAACTACATGAATTCATGAAGGACAGGTCCATCAATGGCTATTAGCCAGGATGGGCAGAGACAGTGTCTCTACCCTTTGTCTGCCAGAAACTGGGAATGGGCAACAGGACATGGATCACTTGATGATTACCTCTTCTGTTCATTCCCTCTGAAGAACATGGTATTGGACACTGTCAGAAGACAGGATGGTGGCCTAGGTGGACCTTTGGTCTGATCCAGCATGGCCATTCTTTCATTCTTATTTTTTGTTTTGTTGCATTTTTGGTTATGGGAAGAGCAGATCCTCTGCAATTGCTTTTTTTACTTGGTGTAATACCCACTGATGAAAATCACCCCAATAGTAGTTTCACAATCCAGTAACAGTTCACTGGTAGCAGACATGATTGTCACCAAACAATACTAGAACCTGCTTGTGGGGTAACTGTAAGTCCTTGCCATTCCAACAGTTCACTGTTTTTGACATTATTAATATCAATATGTTGTCCCCTTTAGCATGTAAAATATAATATGAAAACCAAGCTTTAAAAAAATGACTGGTGGTGGTGGAAAAATAATAGGGACTTATAGGTTCTAACACTGTTCAACACTGGCTGTGATGTTGCCAATACAATAAACGATGGCCCATCTTCCAAAGCAGGAATTGATGAAGGAAACAACACATAAAAACAACAAGGAGTACAGTGGCACCTTAAAGACTAACAAATTTATTTGGGCATATGCTTTTGTGAGTAAAGAATCCATTTCTTCATATGCACGGACCACAAAAGCTTATGCTTAAATAAATCTGTTAGTCTTTAAGGTGCTACCGGACTCCTCGTTGTTTCTGTGGATACAGACTACCTCTGATACTTGAAACAAAACATAAAAAGTAATCATCAGAAACATCCAGAAATACCCACCTACTCTGTGTCTTTGGAACAGTCTGCACATAAACTTGGACTTCTAGCTTTTTTTAAACTGCACATCTTTAATCTAATTTTATTTAATTATTTTATTTCCTGATGTGCCACCTCTAGCATTTAGATTCATATTTTAATAATTGTTTTTCACTATGCTATTTCCTCACTTGATTAAAAAGTAATATTTTACACTTCATATCCCCCTTTAATTGATAAAAGAAAACATCTCCCCTACAGCATGTGGGTGTTTATATGTATATATAGTTTGTTTCTTACCTCTGTGAGACGAGGTATATGAAGGCCCTTTACATGATCTCCTGCGGTCTTCCTCGATTTGCCTGGCCAAGTTCTTTTCCTGTGACTCTCTGCTACACCAGACCAGGCAAAGACATCATGATAAGCTAAATCCAAATCTGAGGGATCTACTGCAAACTGGCATATCAACTTCAGCAAGCAAGCAAGACAGTCTAGCTGCCACTGTGGATAAGAAGAAAATGCAATTTTCCTTTTTCACAAATTCTAGTAATTCTTTGTCTATTTTGGAACTTGAAGCACAAAACTTAAATGTCCTACAAAGCTAACAACTAAAGCACTAATTGGCAAGAGCTAACAAGACTTGTACTAGACATTACAGAAACTGGGGCTGGTATTAAAAAGTTTTATTTCTTACAATGAGTATTTTGAAGAACTAATCAAATTTACGGGTACAGTTACGAGATGATAGGATATTCTGTGTAGAAGATTCAGTTTTACAGTCTATAGCACTTTGGGCGCTTAGATTTAACCCAGAAAGCAACATTTAACATGGTTTGTTACTCTTTTAAATTAAACAATTACTTATGTAGAGACAAACTATATTAAAAATACCATTTTGTATTGTAATGTCAGTAATTTCTGATTTTTCATTCCTCCTGTGACTCCGATCTCCAAGGATCTCACATGTACTATTACTCCTGCATGTACATTTGCCCAGCACATCCAGAAGGAGTTATACCATATAAGCAAAACTAACATAATTATAGGCCCAGATCACACAAACAGATATACTAGCATAGCTCTCTATACCCATTCAGAATCTCATTGAATCTACAAGACTTTGCTCTGGTGCAGGAATCTACACTAGAATATTTATTTGCAGGATGAGTGCCTTAGTTGCACTTTGCTACTTCTCCTTTGCAAACCTAAATGCAAGATCAACTAAGGCATTAACAGAATCTTGGGCTTATACTGGGAATGGAGAGAAATACAGAGTATCTCCTTTCTCTTGACACTGCTCCAGAGAGAGCACCAACAGATGCTACGCATCAAGAGAGACCTACAGAAGTGTATATTACAAGTATTTATACAGATTCAAAACAGAAAAAACTAAAAAAACAAAGCTCAAAAATATTATTCTTCCATAAAAGATAAAACTATTTTTTTTCAGTATGAGATATTTTAAATACCCTAAACACTGAAACATACACAAGCCATGACACTTTATATTTACTACATGACAAAATGCTCATATTGAAAACAAACAGATAAAATAAACTCAGTCTAATAAACACAAACTGCAAAGTAATATCCAACATAAGGAGAGTTTATCTCACATTAATGGATAGATGAATAGTGATGATAAGACACAGAATTTCATAGAATAATAGAACTTGAAAGGACCTCGAGAGGTCCCCTAGCCCTGTCCCCTGCACTCAAGGAGGACTAAGCATTATCTCATCTCTGAGAAGTGTTTAACCTATTCTTTAAAATCTCCAGTGACAGAGATTCCACAATCTCAAATTATCCCAAAGTTTAACTACCCTGAAAGTTAGGAGATTGTTCCTAGCGTCCAACCTAAACCTCCCTTGCTGCAAGTTAAGCCCATTGTTTCCTGCCTTATCCTCAGATATTAACAAAAACAATTTTTCTACCTCCCCCTTGTAAAACTGTTATGTCCCCCCTTCAGTCTTCTCTTCTCCAGGCTAAAGAAACCCAATTTTTTTCAGTCTTCCCTAAGGGGGCATGTTTTCTAGACCTTAATTCATTTTTGTTGCTCTTCTCTGGGACTTTCTCCAATTTGTCCACATCTTTCCTGGAACTGGACACAATACTCCAACTGAGGCCTTATCAGAATGAAGCAGAGGGGCAGAATTACTTCTTGTGTCTTGTTTAAAACATTCCTGCTAAGACATCCCAGAATGATGTTTGCTTTTTTTGCAACAGTGTTACACTGTTGATTCATATTTACCTTATAATTAAGGCTAAGATTGTGTCATGGCTATTTTTAGTAAAAGTCACTGACAGGTCAAGGGCAATAAACAAAAAATTCATGGAAGAAGTGACCTGTCCGTGGCTTTTATTAAAAATAACTGACAAATTGGGGAATGAGGGGATCCGGTACCCAAGGCCGCTGCAGCTCCAGGGTTTTCCCTGCCACTGTGATGGCTAGGAGCTGCAGGGTTCCCCCTCTGTCCACGGTGGCTGAAAGCTGCAGAGCTCCAGGGTGACCATATTTCCCAAAGAGAAAACGGGACACCCCCAGCCACTAGCCCTGGCTGCCCCGCATCCTCCCCCTGGCGAGGCTGTTGTCTGTCACTGGAACCCTGCCACAGCCCCCGCTGGCTGCCAGCTCCAATCCCTCAGCCCCTGGGGCTGAAGAAGAAAATGTCACTGAGGTCTTTGGAAGTCACAGATTCCAGCTAGGTATCATCTGCAAACCTTGTAAGCGTACTCTCTATCCATCATCTAAAGCACTGGTGAAGATATTGAACAGAGCTGGACTCAGGAGCGATCACAGCAGTACCTCATTCAAAATGTCCTTCCAGCTTGACTGTGAATCCCTAATAACTATGCTCTGGGAACGGTTTTCCAACCAGTTATGCGCCCACTTTATAGTAGCTCCACCTAGGTTGTATTTCCATAATTTGTTTATAAGAAGATCCTGCGAGACAGTATCAAAAAACTTACTAAAGTCAAAATAGACAGCATCTACTGCTTCCTCTCTATCCACAAGGCTTGTTACTCTGTCAAAGAAAGCTATTAGGTTGGTTTGACATGATTTGTTCTTGACAAATCCATGCTGATTGTTACTTATCACCTTATTAACTTGTAGGTGTTTGCAAATTGATTGCTTAATTATTTGCTTCATTATCTTTCAAGGTATTGAAGTTAAACTGACTGGTCTGTAATTCCCCAAGGTTGTACTTATTCTCCTTTTTCTAGATTGGCTCTATACTTGCCCTTTTCCAATCCTCTGGAATCTCTTCCATCTTCCATGAGTTTTCAAAGATAATCACTAATGGCTCAAACATCTCAGTCTGCACCTTGAGCATTCTTGGATGTATTTCATCAGGCCCTAATGACCTGAAGACATCTAAGTTGTCTAAGTAATTTTGTACTTGTTTTTTCCCTATTTTAGCCTCAGATCAGGGGTGGGGAACCTTTTTTGTTCCAAGGGCCATTTGGACATTTATAATGTCCTTCGCGGGCCACGCCCCCCCCCCCGGAAGCCCAGGCTGGCAATGGGAGCTGAGACCCCCAGCTGGCAAGGGGCCAGTGGGGGAACCCCAAAGCAGTGGCAGGAGGAGTGCTTAGCCCTGCACTGCTTTGGGGTTTCCCCCACTGACCCCTTGCCAACCGGGGGGGTCCTGCCACCTGCCCCAGTCAGCTCCCGCTGTCAGCCTGGGTGTAGGGGTAATCTTGCTTTACCCCCGCCCAGCCTCCCCCCAATCTAACTGCGTTCCCTCCCCCACCCCTGCCTGGCCCAGCCCATGCCACCAAACCTTACCTCCTCCCCACCCATCCCCGTCCAGCCTGGCCTCCCCCCCCTTCACCGGCCGCTCCCCCACCCCATGCAGCCTAGTCTCCTGCCCCCCTGCCCAGCCTGTCCCCTCCCCCCCCCTTCACCGGCCACTCCCCCACCCCATGCAGCCTAGTCTCCTGCCCCCCTGCCCAGCCTGCCCCCCCCTTCACCGGCCGCTCCCCCACCCCATGCAGCCTAGTCTCCTGCCCCCCCCCCTTCACCGGCGGCTCCCCCAGGCGCTTCCCGGCCCCTTTGCTCAGCGCGGAGCAGCGCGCGTACCTGGCCGGCGGAGCGGCGCTTCTTCTCCCTGGGCCCGCTCACTTGCAGCGCGCAGGCCACCGCCCTCCCTCCGCCCGCAGCCTGCTGGTTCCCCGCGCCCGGCCTGCTGCGATGGGGAAGGCGCCGCCGCCGCTGCCTTCCCCTCAGCTGCGCCTGCTGCTGCCGCCGCCGCGCCCGGCCTGCTGCGAGGGGGGAGACGCTGCCACCTTCCCCTCAGCCGCGCCCAGCCTGCTGCGGGCCGGACCAAATGACTTGGCGGGCCGTATACGGCCCGGAGGCCGGAGGTTCCCCACCCCTGCCTCAGATCCTACCTCATTTTCTCTGGCATTCACTATGTTAGACATCCAATCACTACTAAATTTTCTAGTTAAAACGGAAACAAAATGAAACAAATGAACAAAATATATGAAATGGACTAACACCAATGTACACAATTAGGGCATTTCCTTATTAACCTCTTGACTGTAGTGGTAGTGATTTCTCTCAGTGCCAACAATGGGTCTTGTACTAAGAAATAAACACACTACTGCTTTAAAGTCAGGTTGAGAAGTACAGGTTTCCTCTTGAATCAACCCCCCTTTTAAATATATTTTTATTTTCCAATATTCTGACCATGTTATTGCAAACTTAAGCTCTGATCCTACAGTCAGGTCTGTGCAGATGCAAACCTCTGCATGCATGAATCCACTACCTTGCTCCAGAAAATAGTTTCCAATCTGGGGGTTATGGGGTGGGAGGGTTGTTGTTATTTTTTAGTTCTACAAACCAGCACAATTTTTCTTAGGACCACAGAAAAAAATAATAAATAAAATAACATACAGAAAAGATATAAAAGTGTGGTGACAAAATAGCAAAAAGTCAGAATGATAAAAGTAGTAATGTTTTTAAAGGGGATATTAAAACTGCAATTATTTCAACTATTTACAATTCCCCAAAAAAGAATACTATATTGTACAGTTAGTGTTTATTGGCATCAATTTAGCAGCTGGTTTGTATCCATTACAGGTGGAAGCACTCAATAAACAAGTTTCAATGCACAATATTGGCTTATCAGGAACACTTTTCATTGTTCATTTTATATCGTTCATTTATTCTCTTTTTCTACAGAAAAGGTGCAAGTGAATATAACAAAGGCTGCTAGCAATGGAAGCACTCAAATGGGATAACTACCTGATAACTGGTAAACACTGACTTGTCACCTACCACAGTCCATGGTTCCTGCTCTTTAGGCTCTAGTATTCCCGAATTAAAAATTTCTAACAATTGTTGAAGCCCTCCAGCAGCAACAAACTGTAAGTAAATTACGATAATGTAAGAAAAATCAGGTACATAATATATTTAAAACTCCTTGTCTCAGTTACATGATACACAATTAAAATCAGAAATAAAACACTGATAAATTATGCAGTTACTTATATTTTGGAGGACATAAGAAAATTTTGTATAAACATATAATAAACGGAGAGGCGTGACTTTCGGCAATAAACATTGAAGTTAGATAAGAATTGTATTTTTCATTAATCATTTAGGCACAGGAATTGGGATTTCCTGACAGTGTCCCAATGCAAAATGTATTACGTGCTAATAATATGAACTTGAAATCAAAAGATTCCAAGGAGTGAAACAGAATATTAAAAGCTTATACTATCTTAAAAGAACTTTAATTTTATGTCATTTTGAAAAATCTACACTACATATTACAAAACTTAAGTAAATCAAACCTTGCAGCTCCAGGTGTTCTTACTATTTTCTATTTGATCTTCACTTGAATCATCCGAGTCTGGATAAAGGTCACTATAACTTCCCTGAAGATAAACAGAAAAATAAATTATTTTATCAGCGCTAGAATTTAAAGTAATAAACATTTCACCCATAAGAATCTGGATTTAGAAAAAAAACGTTTATTTTTCTATTACATAAGAAGTTATATTACCGTAGACTCTCGCCTTATTCTTCTGTTAGGCTTGCCCAAAGCTTCAATGATTTCGAGGGCATACAAAAGTTTATGGGCACTTTTTATTCGCAGGAGATCCTTCCAACTAAATCCATCATTACCCTTGCAAAAAAGTTAAGAAAATTAAATCCAATGCTGAAGTATTGTATTGTACAATACAAAAGTAATTGCATTTTTGAAGAGACAATGGCAAGTAATTTGGTTTTCACATATTACATGATTTTAAATGAATATTTGCTATTATAACAGTCATGAAAAAAATTAAAATATATCTGGTGTAATTTACAGACTCTCAATCTGAGTAATATAAGTACTGTAGGAATCCCAATTAACTCAATATTATTAAAAGTTACCAATGCCCATTAACAACGATTTTTAAAACATTTTAACTTCAGTGAGAAATGCCAACCTCCAATTCCCAATGATGAAGTTCAACCTTTATTTAGTTATGTGTGAGCAAAAAAGTGCCTTAAGATGTACTCTGAAGGTAAAAAATATTTTTTTTCGTGTTTTAATAACTATAAAATAAATGAAAAGATTTTGTTCATTTTCCAAAACAAGTCACCTCTGGACTAAAACGATGCATGCAAAAATTCAGCCTAAATGAATCATTATCCAGAAAGCTGTGAGCCTGTACAAAACAGATCCTAGTTCTAGCTTGCAGTTACACAATCTATCATAATATCTAAACAACAATTTAAGTTATATCTTTAAAAGATTTTTAACGTGTGTACACTGGGATTATATGACAGCTTTCCCTCTCCTTGCCTTCACTAAATCTTGGGAGAACCTCTGCAGTGCCATTTAAAATTTTGTAAAGGGTGTGATGACTGCTGGTTAGCACAGAAGAGAATGGATAACCTATTCTTTCCTACCTACCCTTCCTCCTGATGTTTACAACACTTATTCAATATGCTAGATCCCTGAGCTTCAAAATATGATTGTTACATTAAAAGACCATCAAAAAGGAAAACAAGAAAGCAGAATCAGACCCCACTACTTAATCCAACCTAATAAAAAAATAAAATAATCTGTCAAATTAATTTTATCCTGGGGGGGGGGGGGGAAACATTTTGACCCCTGCAGCCAGCTTCTCTCTTTGCCCTTAACACCTACTTACTTGCTGACACAAAGAGTTACAAGAGGATTGCTGGCAAAGTAAGGAAATTCTTTCTTCGGATGCCAAATAAGGAAATTCTTCCATTTAGCCAAATACAAATTTGTTGGCAAAAATCCCAGTAGTTTTGCCTATTACAATTCTTTCATTTAAATTCATTTTGTTCTTAGTGTTTTATTTTCTTCAGGTACATTCAATCACAGTTAAAGAGAGATCTTCCACTACCCTTATTCACAACTTCCTCAGTCAGCTACAATTAGGGGAGACCCTCACATACCTGACTTTTTATTGCCCATTAATGAATACTGAAATGATGACTCGACATTTTAGTTTCATTAGCAATCATCTCTGAAACCTCAAAAAACATGTCACTATACACACTCAACAGTGTACTGACATGTATGGTTGGTTCATATGGGAAAGTTGCTTAAAATTCACACATTTGCTCTTTTTACATTAAAAATGCTCAGAAGTACTTCCGAATTCAAGATACTTATTCAAGATAATTATCCCAATAACATTTACCCCCAAAAAAGTAGAACTAAAATTGAATCATATGTTATCCAACATCCTTCTAGTTATTGCAATACATAAAATTCGAAATTATCTCCCATTTAAAATGATTACAAAAAAATACACACTGCAATTAAAGCAACTTTTAAATTTAACCAAATCTAAGCACACCCAGAACAATGGGTTGTTGCTATTGTATTTTATAATTATGCAAAGCTGGAGTGAGGGACTAAAAACAAGGTATCTGAAAGGCAAATAATAACATAAGATTCAGTTTTAAAGCCACATATAATTTCGGTACTAGAGTTCAAGAATATTGCTTTAGGATCTAGTTATTTACTTCTAAAATGAAACCCACTGAATTCTTGAAAATAAGAAATAAATTGCTTCAACTTGCTTTGTACAACTGAAGATGTATGAGATTTAATTTTAACATGAACCAGTAAAGTCACTAGAGATAACATTCACTAATCATTTTACTTATTTAATTCTTGTTTACAAAAATAAAACCCATTACCTTTAAAGACACAAATCAGGAAACTAAATTAGAAAAGCTTCTTTTGACTTTTATTTCAACAAAGAGAGAGAAAAATAGGTGAAATGGTCCCCTATTTTTTTTAATTTTCTCATTATACCCAATACAAAGCCAGAGACCTGTCTCTATGACCTGTCCTCATGTATTATTATTGAAACTATACGGTCTTTCATTCCAGACAATGTCCCCCTTGCAGAAATCAGTTATTTTTTACTTAACTCTGTTAGATCAATCAGCATTCAATTTTGGGTAAATTGTAAAAATTCCACTATAAAAAAGTCTATCTGAATTGCAGATTATATACATTTAAAACAAACACTGTTGGCTGACCTGTTCATCTGAAATATTTTGGAATGCCTGTAACATGTTAGGACATGTAGGTAGAAGCATTAACAGTTCCCAGACACGCCTGGACAGGTTTTCTGCATGAAGGTGGAGTTCTTCACATCTTGCACTCTAACACACAGAAAAAAAATCTATTAATAGTTTCTTAAGAAAAGCAACCTCACTAACATTTTAGGGTTTGAAGTTTATTTATATATTAAACAAAAGCAATTCATTCTCAAATTAAAGTTTATTAAATACATCTATAAATACAGCATGATAGTTTAGGTCTCACTGAAACAGAAGGAAATTATGTTACTTTATGCACTACACTATAAAGACATGCACAAAGATTCAGTGTAAATAAATCCTAGAGTTAAACGCAAAACTACTGATTCCAATAAATTCCCAATGTGCATCCCATTGGTTTATATGGAGTTATACAAGAGATGAATATGAGTCACTGAGTTTTACAATATATCTTTAAAAGTATGTTTTCAAATCAAATCCCCTTACTAACCACCATACATGTTTTCAGTAGTACATACACTTTCCAGAGCAACACATTTTTTAGAATCAGAGGGGTAGCCGTGTTAGTCTGGATCTGCAAAAGCGACAAAGCGTCCTGTGGCACCTTATAGACTAACAGATGTATTAGAGCATAAGCTTTCATGGGTGAATACCCACTTTGTCGGATACATCCAACGAAGTGGGTATTCCCCTATGAAAGCTTATGCTCTAATATATCTGTTAGTCTATAAGGTGCCACAGGATGCTTTGTCGCTTTTGCACATTTTTTAGAGTATCTAGTAAATAATATCATACCATTTTGATTACAAAAAGCTTATGTATTTATATCTATAGATATGGTAACATTAAATATACAGATAGAAATATTAGATGTATCTGATGTTTGGATACCATTGTGAAGGGCCATCAGAAGTATACAGACTGGACAGAAATTAAACTAGATATATTCGGTCATCCTAATTAAAGATCACTAAATTACCTCACTATCTTCCATAGCCATTTCACCAGAAGGAGGTTTAAAAGATGCAAGCATCTCTAACAAATCAAAAAGGGTGGTAAGATGAGGCTCTTGCAAAAGTAAAAGCATTGGAATGTTGTCCTTCTGAGGAGGAGGTAGGCAAGATGCTGGAAGCTGAACACCTTCACCTTTACGCTCCCTGCGAGGTGCACCCAAGGATACAAACACCATCTAGGAACAAGGGGGGGAGGAGGAGATAGAAAGATTATTTTAACAACACAACTACACTGACCATTTTTTAAACCAGAGGCAGCTTATAAATAAGAATAGAATTAAGAACATAGTTTTCGAAGATACATTAGTATCCTCACTGTTGATCCTTTATCTATGTTTCAATAGACTGTCACAATTCAAAAATGACATACATTGGGCAGCACTGGAGATTTACTTTGATTTCGCCCGACATGCTACATATGAGAGGTGGCAGCAGCAGAGTGATTAATTAAAAAATAATTAATTCAAATACGTGTTAAATTTAGGTGGTCAGATACTCTAAAGTTGCCTTATTCTCTGGCGGGGGGAGTGACAAAGTGGGGGATCGTGCAAGGTCGGGTCCTCCAATCTGCAGTGGTTGTAAGGTTACTCCTCCTTCCTGCAAAGTGGACATGTCCTATCTTTCTTAGGCACTGGGGCTGGATTCACACTCTAAGGAAGCTTGCCCATGTCCTGGGCAGTAGGCTGACCTAAGCTGCAAGCCTTGATAGGCTTTAGAATAAATGAAGATGTGATAGGGATTCTAGACTTCTATGAGTTGGTTTACAGATTGCTTTGGATTTGAGCATCAAAGGAGAGAAAGGAGGTTCTTCACAGCTTCATTAGCTTTTGCCATCCCTCTTTTCCCTGCTTTCATGACAAAATGATTTTAGATGCTATCCTATTCATAAAATCAAACAGTTGCGACCATTTAGCCAAAATCTTAGGTGTTTGATGTTGTTTTCACCAGCCCCTGCTTTTCTCTACAAAAGATAAATAGTTCAAAATTTTACTTTGATCCCTCAGCACATACTACTTCACATCTTCTAATACACCCAGAATGTGGCTTTCTAAACCAGGACTACTCTTTATGACAATAAGGCAATAGAGCAGAAGAATGTAAATGTATGTTAATAGGAACTAACTGTAATTTTATTTTGGGTGTAAAGGGGAGGTATGCTATACAGCAGAAAAGAATACAATGGTTTTAGAAAAGTCAGATGTTGCCAAAGAGAATTTTACATTTTACCACCTAATACACTTAGTGGCCATCACAAAAGCAGCATGCCAAACGATCTTTTTATACCTGTCTTATCTTTACACTGATAATACCTGCATATCCTTAAAGCCCAATTCATGAAGTGTTTTTTCATCATAGTCTGTTGTTAGTTCGTGCCCAGATGAAATCATTCTCACAGGTCCCATGAGACCACCTACGATAAAGCACAACATAGCAAATTTCTAGTATGTCATTGGCTATTTAAAAAGCATAATTTTTAGAAGTAAAATGAATATTAACATTGATACTGTTTACAAAATGTTTACAAAAAACCAGCTTCCTGGTAACCTCTAAGGACCTGACCCAAAGGCCCCTGAAGTCAATGGGACTCTTTCCACTGACTTCACTGATCTCTGAATCAGATCCTCAATTACTTCCTTAGAAGTATGATTCAATTATATCTTGTAATAAAAAAGGCACAGGGAGAAAAATCTGTCTTGTAGGGAGGGAAGAGAGATAAATGGATAAACCTTAAAAGAACTATCATTAAGTTCTTCCAGAGATGAAAAATAAATCTATAAGCATTTACTTTAAATACCGATAATTTTACTAAGTGTGAATGCCATAGGAATTTTCTTTAATTGCCCTAAAGTGTGTACCATTAAGTCTCTATAAAGAACTAAAATCTTCTAAATCGGGGTAGGCAACCTATGGTTCCTGTGCCAAAGGCAGCACGTGAGCTGATTTTCAAAGGCACTTCAGGGTTTAAAAACAACTAGGCTGCCTACGGACAATAAAATTGCATACCAAGATTTAACTGTTTTACTTTCTTTAATAAGCAGAGTACATATTAAAAAAAACATAATACAGCAGGGTAGGCAATCTCTGGCACGCGTGCCCAAGGCAGCATGCGAGCTGATTTTCAGTGGCACTCACACTAGCCCTGGTCCTTGCCACTGGTCCGGGGGGCTCTGCATTCTAATTTAATTTTAAATGAAACTTCTTAAACATTTTAAAAACCTTATTTACTTTATATACAACAATAGCTTAGTTATAGACTTATAGAAAGAGACCTTCTAAAAACATTAAAATGTATTACTGGCACATGAAACCTTAAATTAGAGTGAATAAATGAAGACTCAGCACACCACTTCTGAAAGGTTGCTGACTCCTGTTCTACAATGGAGGCTCCAAAAAGGTTCACATCTATCTGCTGTTAAGATTGGAAAGAACACAGGTGGCAGAAGGAACCATTCCCCCTCTTTTGTAGCCTTGCTTTGGTACCCATGGGAATACAGAATGGAAGAATAGGAGAGGCAAATGAGTGCTCTAACACATGCTGCTATAAGAAAAAAGTTTCACTTTTCAAGTTGCATAGGTCACTGCAGCCCCTATCTGGGAACATAGTGAGGCCACCTGAAGGAGAATCAGCAAGCAGTGTAACCAAGCTTAGAGCCTATCGACCTCCATCCAACTTTCCACAATGAATAGTTTGTCTCACTCTGTTATATGCTGCTTAACATATATTTTGTTCATAATTTCTTCTTCAACCTCTCTAGTAAAATGTACTTCTAACTAAGATAATGTCAATTGAAGGGGACATCTGTTAAGACAGATAGTTATTGTTTGTGAACATCAGAAAGAATCTGACTTCCGACCTTATAGCATGCAGAAGCAGGAGTGATTAAAATATTCCTATTTAATGAGAAAACAGTATCATCAACTAGTCCAAATCCTGTCCTCAAGTAAGCATTTGTGTAACATGTACAATTATTAATATTTATTGGTTGGAGCCCCAGTGATGGACTGGGACCCCATTGTGATAGGTGTTGTACAAACACAAAACAAACAAATAGCCTTGCCACAAAGAGCTCAGGGCCTAAGTACAAAACAAAAGATACCAGATGGATCCAGACTGGGACTGTAAGGAAACAATTAGACAATACTGATCTGCACAGTAGGCTGTGGCCTCAGCACACCAGCAGCCTAGCCAATTTCAAGTTTTTGTAGGATCCTGTAGGTAAAGGAGAGCTTTACAGAGAGCTTTGAAGGAGGATTACGAGGAAGATCAGAATAAACAAATGATCAATTTGGCAACAGGATGTTCAGTAGTAAATTAACTATTTTAACATAGTTGCAAAAAGACTGAAAGATGCAGTAAAGGAATTCATACACCTCTACCTCGATATAACACAGTCCTCGGGAGCCAAAAATCGTGCCGCGGTATAGGTGAAACCGCATTATATCGAGGTAGAGGAGTGCGCAGCCACACCCCCCCGAGTGCTCCTTTACCGCGTTATATCAGAATTCGCCTTATATCGGACCGTGTGATATCAGGGTAGAGGTGTATTTGAATGGCAGCTAAATACATATTTGTGAGCTCAACATACATTCTGAGTCCTAATTATTTATCTATACAGAGCCATAAATATGCATGGCACTTCACAAAATATAAGATGGGACCCCACCCAGAGGAGTTTACTAACTAAATAAGGCACAATAAAATGAATGAAAATAATAATGGCAATGGGGAAAGGAGAAGATAATGGTGGAAGGAAAGGAAGAATGAAAAGTTACAAATAATAAAAATCATGTGACTTGAAAAACTGTGTGTCAGTAGCGCATATCTCTTGTTACTTCTGAATTCTCTCTCTCTACTTTAAAAGAAATGGTAACAATTGAAAAGAACTGTTTAATAATGCAGTGACAGGCTGATACTAGTTCTGAAACAAATGGAATAAAACCAACAGTGATACTTGCTATTTTTCCCCAGGTGCCCTAATCTACTGTCAAATAAACATCGCCTTTAAATTTCTATGGATGATCAATGAGCCCAGCACAAGCTATGGCTAAGAGTATTGTATAACTTACCAGGGAAATCTCCTTTCCGGCTGCTTTGGCCAAACTCCTGAAGCTGAGCTTGCTGGTTTATCTGTTCTTTCTGCAAATTTTCATACCAATGAGTAACCTCAGCCCTTAGATCTGCCACTTGATCACTAGGATACATTTCTATAGTCATCTGAAACATAATGTGCACATTTTTTCATAATGAACAATGAATGTTATGAAACATAATGATCTAGGAATAATATCCATTTGGAAAACCAAAGTTCTTTTAACTACCTTGTCAGGAAGTCCAGCTGGCTGACATACAATTCTTAGTGGTAATGACTGTTTATCACTAAGTGCCTTTAAGTGACTGCTGATACCAGTGCCTTCAATCTGCCACTGTCTCAGATGATATGCAAACCTTAAGAAGCATATAAAAATCACACATAAAAACACTAAATGTTTTTGTTAACATCTATTTAACGCAAAAGCCTGACAAACAGTAGGAAGACAAGAAGGCTGAGAAAGCTCCCAATTCCACTTCTCTGGTCCTGCAGAGATTCCAACACAAAAAGAAACAACAAGACTTTGTATTCCTGATATTGCTTAAGTTAAAAAAAAACAACTTTTCACCTTTTTTATATATCATGAATAGGGCCCTACCAAATTCACAGCTGTGAAAAATGCATCATGGACCATGAAATCTGGTCTCTCCCTGTGAAATTTGGTCTTTTGTGTACTTTTACCTTATACTATATACATTTCATGGGGGAGATCAGCATTTCTAAAACTGGGGGTCCTGACCCAAAAAGGGGAGACAGGAGAGTCACAAGCTTCTTGTGGGGGAAGGGTCAGAGTATTGCCACCCTTACTTCTGTGCTGTCTTCAGAGCTGGGTGGCCGGACAGTGGTGGTTGCTAGCCAGGCACCCAGCTCTGAAGGCAGCACTGCCACCAGCAGCACTATGGCATGGTGTGGCATTGCTACCCTTTCGCGTTGCTGCCTTCAGAGCTGGGGCCTGGGCACCGAAACTACCACTCGTCAGCCACCCAGCTCTGAAGGGAGCAGCGCAGCCTTCAGAGCAGGGTTCTTCTCCAGCAGTCAACGCTCTCTGGCAGCCCAGTTCTGAAGGCAGCGCTGCCAGCAGCAGCAGTGCAGAAGTAAGGGTGTCAATACTGCAACCCTCCTACAATAACCTTATGACTCCTCCACAACTGTCTTTTGGGTCAGGACCTCTACATTTCAATTTAAATATCTGAAATCCTGAAATTTTAGATTTTTAAAACCCTGTGACATGAAATTGACCAAAACGGACTGTGAATTTGATAGGGCCCTAATCATGAAACAGCAACAGAGGGCAACTGTCTTTTTTTTCTTTGCCAAAAACCTTTAACAGACTACGCCTCACACAAAATATTTGCAAAGTATGTATTATTATCCCCATTTTACACAGAGGAAACCAAATGAATAATTTGCATCTCTGTTTTTCATTACTTCACTCAACTCTAATTTCTACTCGGTACACATGATAGGAAAATAAATTACAATAAATCCCAGCTCAAAATATATTGAAGAAATTATTTACCTTCTCCTAAAAGCTTCAAGGTGTGTCTTTAGCATTAAAAGTCCTCTTTCAATTATGGTGAGACTTGAGTGGGAGTCTTGCTCAAGATTACTGGAAGCTATCATAAGGCTCTCCATACACTTGCTAATAAATTCTTGTTCTTTTTCCAGACCTGTTTTACCTGCAAGACAGATATTTAAGTAACTGCAAGTTTTAGTACTCAAGATTAAAACAAGACAAACTAATATTCTTTAAAGGATTTTATTTTTAATAAAAAGATGACTAAAAGATTATTTTGTACAATATCCTTAGATTTTAGTACACCTGTGTAAATAAAACTGAGAACTCTTACCATTAATATAATAAGAATTGATATACTGGATAGCTGCTCGACTGACATCACCAGACTGTGCTCTTAAAGCAATGCCCCAGAATTGGTCCATACCACACAACTGTTAAGACAAATGAAAAATCTGTCACGTGATTATTTTCCTACTGGGAACCATCTCTCCCCCAGTCTGAGACATTTACACTGTGTCTTTTCCTGTCAGTACTAGAGATACTCCCACAGAATGCTGGGATTTGGCCAAGCCATGAATGGGTGGGACATGAGCGTCTGAAGCACTATGAGCAAACTCTAAATAGGAAAGATAGGTCTTATTATTGGTTTGGAAAGAAATGCTGCCCTAAGGAACCTTGACAACATGGTGCTATCTACCCTAAAACTTAAGCTCATTCAAGCGATAGTACTATTCAGCAGTCACACTATCAGAAATGATGGTAGAAGATCTTAAAGCCAAGCCTAAGTCATCCTGAAATAAATCCATGGAAGCTGGAATGCCTGATTCCTTCGAGTTAATGTTTTTATCTTGGCACCCATCAGAAAACTTTGCGTAAACTTCTGAGTAAGCAATAACGATGCAAGGCCTGAAAAAAGCTGGGAGACGAATATCCCATGTTGTTTATAGGACTTGCTGCTCAGTAGTCAAACTGTTAGGCCCAATTACTCTGAAGTGGGATGAAGAAGCAAACCGTGGGATGGGAGATCCTGGCTTGCTGAGGAGATGGAGTAAAGATCGCTATGAAAGCTACATTAGGTTTGAGTATCACAGCATACCTTGCCACTTTCACCTGACCCCCTTTTTAATCTTCTGGATTCCTTTTTCTAGTAGCGGAAAGAGGGCAGGGGGCAAGGGGGAAACACACAGAAAACAATTAATCTATTTGTGAGACATTATAAAACAGTTACCTTTTCCCTAACTGGTGTTCTTCAAGATGTGATGCTCATGTCCATTCAACTTAGGAGTGTGTGCTTGTCACATGCACTGATGCCAGAAGTTTTTCCCTCGGCAGTAGCTGTTGGGGACCGGCTCTGTTGCCCCTTAGAGTGGTGCGCACATGCCGCAGTATATAGGGTGCCGCCAACAGTGGAGAAGGAGGGCGAGTTGTGGAATGGACATCTCAAAGAACACCAGTTACAAAAAAAGATAATTGTCCTTTCTTCTTTCAATACTTGCTCAGGTCCATTCAACTTAGATGACACCCAAGCAGTACCCCTCAGAGGTGGGTAGGAGTTCATGGATCTGTAGACTGCAACACAGCTCTGCTTGAATCCAGCATCGTCTCTGGCCTGCTGAGTGATGATATAGCGGGCTATGAATGTGTGAACTGAGGATCACGTCACGGCTCAATAGATGTGGGAAGTGTGCCAGGAAGCCAACGAAGATGCTTGCGCTCTGGGCAAGTGGGCTCTATCAGCAGTGGAGGGACACCGACCAACTCATAGCAGGTGTGACTGCAAGAGGTGATCCAGTTAGAAATCCTCCGTGAGCTGTAGAGATTAAAAGCTCTGTACAGTGGTTCTGAGGTCAGGGCTCGCAACTCAGAAACTCACCTCGTTGACATCACCACCTCCAGGAAAGCTACCTTCCACAATAGGTGAGAGAGGGAGCCTGAAGACAAAGGCTCAAAGAGCAGGACCCGTGAGCATGGAACCAAATTGAGATCCCACTGAGGGACAGGGGGCTGAACTTGTGGGAAAAGTCTCTGAAGAGCTCTGAGGAACCTGTTCTCATGAGAGAAGCAGGTAATCGAACATCAACTGCACCAAAGAATGTGAAGGGGAGATGCCCTATTCGGCCACCCCACGGAAGAACCTTGTCCACTTTGCCAGGTAAATCTGTCTAGTCGAGGGCTTTCTACTCCTGAGGAGGATCTTCTGGACCTCTTCCAAACAGGCCTGTTCCTCAGGGTTCAGCCACGCAACATCCACGCCCTGAGGTGGTGGGACGCGTGGTTGGGGTGCAAGACTCGACCATGATCCTGACAGCAGTTCCAGTCAGTTCAGGAAGGGCCACAGAGGGATCGTTGCCAGGCTTGACAGCATCCCAAACCCAAAAGGCACAGAGGAGTTGCAGGTTTTTTTTGCTATGACCCCTTCTGAATCAACATTAGGGAATATGAAGAGGGAGTAAGTAGAATTTAATGACTTGCTAACTGAGCCTTTCCCCATATTGTAAGTCTCCTATTGCTTCACACTGACTTCTTCAAAGGAGGAGTGAAGGTAGATGAAAAATGCATGTGTTTGGATGGGAGCTATTTACCTTTAGACTTGGTTGCTTTTTTCCCCCCCTGATGAAATCTTGATGGTGGTCACCATCTTTCTCACCATTGTCTTAAATGCATATGGAGGAAAGAATTTCTACTTATCTCTGACATGGTGTTACTGGTCTGAAGCTGACAATACTCTTTTACAGGGGAACAGATAGAATCTAATGGAATAAGATGAATATATGAAAGGCTTCTTGGCATTTTTTGGTCATTAGAGACTTTTTGCTCCTTTTGCCTCTTGGAGGATTTTCCCTCACATCTGAGGATCTGTCCTAATTGGTGCTCCCATTTGAGAGATAACTCATAGGGATGGCTTTGAGTCCCAGTGTTCCCCCTATTGTCCAATGTATAACTGGAGAGGAAATGAAGGAGATCATCCCCTACAGGAAAACAGATTCTTCTCCTGGTAAAAAAAGAAAAGTCACAACAAATGCCAAGGGATTCTACTAACCAGCTAAGAACATGAGAGCGGAGGCCAATAGTTTCCACCATTTCACCTTCAAGGTAGACTGGGTGGATGGAGGAAGCTGAAATAATTTTATAATTATTCTCTGATCATTGAGACGTGGTTGCTGGATCCCAAGAACTGACCCACCATTGCAAATATCTGGAATTGCCTTGGGTGGTGTGTGAAGACAAAAAGCCCCAATGTACTGTCCTTTGTGACCTTTCTGCTGACAAGAATCTTTAAGCTGGAAGAAACTATGGCCTTTCACCTGGGCTTTTTAGCCTACTATATTGGAAGAAATGAGGTCAGCAGGTGATCTTCAAAATAAGTTCATCACCTAAGTGAAGGATAAAGGGAGAGAGAATACATCTCATTTCTGCCCCAAATTTAGTTTTAAAAGTAAACATGGCAATGAAGTAAGCAGGAATGATGGGTCAATTCTGTGTGCATGCCCCAAGGCCGATAATCTGGCATGAGGCTGGAAGTGAGGTGACAAAGCCTTAGAGTCCCCTGGAAAAGTATTAACTGGTTTAAGTATGATTCAAAGGGAGATGCAGCCCAAATCTCTCAGACTGGGGGGAAAGGTAACATAACCATCCTGTAAGCCTTACTGCTAAAGCTACACTTCAAACACTAGCAAAATGTAATTATAGTTGAATACTTTGATATCCAGTATTCCTATCAAACATAGGAGGCCCATAGCAATGTTAGATTTGGTTGGCAACCTCAACAGAAACTGGAAGTCAAAACAAAAAAGCTAAGCTGCTGAGCTGAATGATTCAGAGAATACTTCTACACAGTACTTTTCACTCCTCAGTTTCTTTGTAAACTCAAAACTTATATGTCATTCTTAATTTGTATTTATACATTGTGGTGCCATAAATGTGTCTATAGAACAGGCTTCAGATGTGCAAAGAGCTTTTAACAGGAAGAAAGTAAACAGTGAATAAAAGGAATAAAAAAAAAACAAGTAGAGATGTGAAATAGTGAATAAAGATAGTAAACTCAAACTGAAAGTGTCTTTTCAATCTAATCAATACTTCAGGGAAATAAAGGCCACTGAAGTCTGTAGTATTAGAATGTATAAAAAAGTTTAAGGCATACCCAGATATCCAACAACAAATTCTGGGTCGAGATTTTTCAATTTAAACTACTGCTGACAAATTTACACTGTATTTTAAACAAAGACCTAATTTTATAGCAAATAATTAAAGACTATTTTTCAAAGCAGTTGATAATATATTCTCCTTTCAGTTAAATGAATGTAATTACTGAGCATTCTACTTAAAGGGTGGAGGAATAGGCCTCAAAAGTATGTCCAAAATAAATTGTTTTCAATTCACACTTACATATAAATGAAAGAAATATATGTACCAGATTTTTCAAACAGTCAAGTAAATTTAGTTTGCTAATACAATGAATCGTAGCTACAATATATGAAAAATATAAATAATTTACTTAAACCATAATACAAACTGTGTGATACAATAAATATTACTACTTAATAAACAATTGATATCCACTAATTATTAGAACATCTTGACTCGGGTTTAAGTGTTGTAATAGATATATAGAATGCTTACTAACAGCAGAAGTAGTACATTATTTTTTGTCAAGGTTCAAATTTCTTGGTCAAGGTACAGTCAAGATCCAGACACCTACCCGACTCCTTTCCATAGCTCCTGATTGCACACCCAATTTCCTGACAGTAAGGTGACCTTAGTTCCTTAAACTGAAAATGGGATGCATAGGGTTGGCTTGAGACACCTGCCATTTCCACCCCCTTAAGCTAAGTAGCAGAGATGTGGGTAGGGCGAAAAGGAATAGGCATGAGCCGGGATATGTGCAGCAAAGCAGAGTGTGAGTGTGTGAGAGTGCTTCTGAGCTCAGACCCAAGCAGTGAAGCTGTTGAACTTTGATCCAGTTAGCGGGGCAATGCCCCTTAGGGGATTGGGATAGCAGAGGGTCTGGAAAGAGACTCTGGTAATGGGAGGAAACAACAATGTGGCAGAAGTGGATGCGTGGAGGCAGACTGGGGCTCTGTGGACTAGCTCCGAAGGATGGGTGTGGGAAGGACACGAGGCCAGGGCGGGGACGCTGGGGACTGCTCGGGGGAGGGGAGACACAAGGCTAGGCAGGAGGACTCCAGGGAAATGGTGGAAGGGACGTGCTGTGCTCGGTGCCCCAGCACAAGTGGATGCTGCGGGACCCTCTCAGGCACTTAACAACCGGGTTGTCCAGCAGGGCCCAAGTCACCACTCCATAGCCCAGCCAGCCCTGCTGTCTCCAGGGAAAGCAGAGAAGAATTTGAATTAGGGCCCAGACAGCGCTGTCCTCTGATTGAGTTGCAGAGTGAGCATGTGACACCCCATCGCTCCCAGACTGGTCAAACAGGGCGTAGTGGAGACACAATAGGCTGCTCAGGGGGGTGGGGAGATGTCCCCCCACAAACATCACCATTTCCCCCCTCATATCCCTATGCTACTGCCAGCGTGGCTGCGGCTGAACAAGCAGCTGCCCAAGGACACACTGTGCCCTGCAGCCCAGCCCAGCTGTTAGCCCCTCGCTGGGGCTGGGGAGCGGGCATGGCTCCACACGGCTCCGGCCCTGGCTCGGCTCCTGCCTCTATGGTCCACTAAAAGTGTCTGGCAGTCCAAATTTGGCCCTCAGTCCATCTATTGATTACCTCTGCCCTACAGTAACTGTAGTTCTTTGAGATGTTATCATCATGCTGGATCCCATGATACATGTGCATGCGCCTGATGTCCACAAGCTCAGAGTCTCTGGCATACCAATTGCCATGGGAGTTGTGCATGTGCTTTGTGCTTCTCACGCTACTGTGTGAGGGCTTAAAGGATGAAGTGGTCATGAGTCTCCCCCAATCCCCTTGCAATTCTGACAGTAAAGCCAATTCCTAAATGCCATTGTATTTTACCAAGATTGTTGTTTGGTCTCCATTTCGGTATCTCTTCTTGTTTGTTAAGTTGGTGCCCTTTCCAAACTAAGGTGGTAATTGATCAGATGTAACAAGTGTAATCAGCCCAGAGACAGGAGGTTATATAAAGACTGAGCACACAGCACTCAATGATGTCCACCCCAGTGGCAACCGAATACAGTAAAACCCCGATTTAACGGACCCCGATTTAACAGACTTCGGATGCAACGGACAAAATTTATGAGCAAGTCCGATGCATCCAAAATCCGTTTTTCGGGGTCCAGGCAGCGGGCGGGCTGGCTGCCGGCTCCCCGCTGCCAGCCCGCCCAGGTCCCGGCTGCTGGGACCCGGGCGGGAGCTGTCAGCCAGCCCGCCCGGGTCCCGGCTGCTGGCTGCCGCCGGGGTCCCAGCAGCCGGGACCCAGGCGGGCTGGCTGCCGGTTCCCGCCCGGGTCCCAGCAACCGGAACCCGGGCGGGCGGGCTGGCTGACGGTTCCCGCCTGGGTCCCAGCAGCCGGGACCCGGGCGGGCTGACTCCCGGCTCCCGGCTGCCGTGATAAGTAAAACCTCGATATAACGGACTAATTCGGGCGAGGGGGTGTCCGTTAAAGCCGAAAGTCCTGTTATTTAATAATTTTAAAAAATTATTAAATAATGGACTTTCGGCTTTAGCGGACACCCCCTCGCCCAAATTAGTCCGTTATATCGAGGTTTTACTGTACCTAGTTTGTGTCATCCAAGCGAAGACATCATGTCAAGACCAAAAGACCATATAAGAACATCAGAAGACCTATTTACCTGTTATTCCCGATGGTTCCTGATTTCCTGCACTGTTCCGGTGTATTCTCGAGTTTCTATCTCCTGTCCCTGAGTCCTTGCATGATCCTGTTTTGTCCCATGTTCACCAGAGACATGGTAATTTATTAGTTTTCTTGCTTTATTATTTACCTACCAACCATCTGTATTTCTTGGGCTCCTTGGCTTCAGTTGTTAACATCCGAATGCTTTACTGCTTGTTCGCTGTTATTGGTTGTGGAACCCTTTTTTAATAAACCTTGTTCTATTTGTACCTTTACTTTTGCCTTCTAGTACATTGAGAGTCATCTCCACCTTCACTGATAAATACGGGAAGAGGGGGGGAGGGGCGTGGATCTTGTCGACCGGCTAGAGAATTTGTGTTATAATAGTAACTTGACTAGCCGGTTAACATGACCAGTGGGTAAACATGTAACAGGCCATTGAGAAACTTCAATACCTGCAGGTGAGACAAGACCAAGTGCAGCAGTATAGGATTATAGTAAGACGAAACAGTTGCAATGTGGTCCTTAATGGAGCTAAACAAAAGGCCAGAATGCTTTAAATGCAAAAAGAAATCAAGGATCTTCAGGATCAGAACCAGCAATAGGTCCAGTTTGTGTTGGGTTGCCCATATAGAGAACACCTTCCATTCTGAGGAATAAATCCTTCTCTCATAAAGGTCTTTCTTCATTGAATCAGGATCTCTTTCAAAGGTATTGAGCGAGCTAACATCCATGAAGTCAGATGCTGGATTTCATCTACCATTTTGTTGCCCAATCATCCAATTTTGAGAGGTCCTTTTGTAGCTCTTTGCAGTCTACTTGGGACTTAACTATCTTGAGCATTTTTGTATCATCTGCAATTTTAGCACCTCACTGTTTACCCCTTTTTACAGATCATTTATGAATATGTTGAATAGGACTGGTCCAAGTATAGACCCCACGGGGACAACACTAATTGCCTCTCTCCATTCTGAAAACTGACCATTTATTCCTATGCTTTGTTTCCTATCTTTTAACCAGTTACAAATCCATGAGAGAACCTTCCCTCTTGTTCGATGACAGCTTACTTTACTTAAGAGCCTTTGGTGAGGGACCTTGTCAAATAGGATAAGAGACTATTTTTTCATAGTTCACCAGAGGGCTAGCTGAGGCAATAAAGAGAATGCATATTCAAGGCTTGCCATTGTTGTCTACTGAGATCTTCCTCTGATCGGCCAATCATTCAATTAATGGGAGATATGGATGCACTTTCAACTGAGATGGCCCGCCCCCAGAGCTAGGCATTTCATAAAGATTCTCGGTGCCATGTGGAGCTTGATAATTGTTGGGCCCCACTGTAGACCTCAGTTATTTCCTGTGTACCAGATACTTATATAATAATATGCCTCCAGTAAGCTAAGAGCTACAAATCGGTCTTGAGGCTGGAGAGATGGGGGCAACCATTACCATCCAGAATCAACGGTGGTGTATGTATTAGTTCAGTCTCCAAAGGTTTAGGATAGGCTAAAGGCCCCTATTCTTCTTTGGAATAATGAAATACTAGGAATAGAAACCTTTTCCCAGTACTCCCTTGTGGTACCTCTTCTATGGCTCCTAGATGAAGCAACAAAACTACCTTTGTTTGTAGTAAACTCTCGTGAGAAGGGTTCCTGAAGAGGGAGTGGATGGGGGTAAGGAGTGGAAATACTGAATGGGGCAGCCATGAGCAACAATTTCTATCTCCCATTTTCTGGCTGAAAGTGTAGCCCAAACCCAGTGGAAAGGGGCAAGGCAGCCTCTGAAGATCATGATAGGCTTCACTTTTCTTCAAGTGTGGCTCCAGACATTCCCATCAAACCTGCTACCTCTAAGGTGGTATTGGGTGCATGACAGAGAAGAATGGGTGTCTCTTGGAGTACTGGGGTCTCTTTCTGGGTGAGTTCTCGGGTTGTGGGCTCAGAGTATGATGGTCTTCATCTCTGTCGAAGCTAGTACTTGTAGGGCTTACAGTAAAAATAAGTATAAATTGCTAGTGTTCATAGCATGGCCCTAGAATATTTAAGTGAATGGATTGCCTCATATATTCAGTTGCAGAAGAACTCCATCCCACAAACAGCAAACTCCCCAGCAGTGTACTGCACCTCCTTAGGGATGCCAGACACTGATAATCAGGAGGCTCATTTCATGGTGAAAGCAGCAACCACTGACCTGGCAGTCAAGTTGATGTATCCATGATTATTTGTAAAGCTGTTTTTGTAACCATCTGGCTTTCCTTTATAATGTCTTTCAATTCCTTGGTTTCCTCTGGGATTCTGATTAAGGAGGAGATAATTCTCTCTCAAATAAGAAAATTCTATTTCATGTTAGATAGCCTGAAAGTCTGTGATACAAAAGTGTAGAGAGGTGGAAGAATATTACTTGTGCCGGAAAAAAAAACCAACTTCTTATGGTCTCCTCTTATGGTGTGCCCTTAATGTTTATTTTTCTTCTTCCACAGATATCACTACTAATCCTGAATGAGGATGGGCATAAACATGTTTTAAGTACCTTTTTTCTGTCCTCTTTGATGTGAAAGGAAAAGAGACCAGGTTCTGCCAAAGTTCCTATGCTGATTTGAGCATATTCCCTATTAATAGTGAGGGTGATCGCAGTTGGAGTTAATTTCAGGATGTCAAAGAATTTACAAAATACTACCTGGAATCACCAAGGTCTTGGGATCCAGAATCTCTAAAATCTGGGTCAATCTGTTCCACGAGGTCTTGGAACACTCTTGAAATAGTCTGGAGGCAGCATTGGAGCTGGTATCACTGCCTCAGCCAATGATGATAACTGCTGAAGCATCTCCACTGCCCCCTCAATCTGTTCAAAGAGACTGTAATCTGGCTCCAGCATGGAAGGTCTGGCTCATGATTCTGCTAGATCTTTTTAGTAACAAGTGGGAGGGGGAAACTGCTTTGAGACAGGAGTAAAGGTAGTCCCCAGTATGGCCGGGGCAGCATGTTGTATGGGTACTGACTGAGTTGAGTTTGGCCAGTCTACTGCCACTTGTGTTTCATTTGTGGTGGAGCACTGAACAGGGAGCCCCCAGTATTTTCTGTTGGATCCCCTCCCAATCACAGGGGAGTTGGCTCCCTGCTTGATGCTGGTGAGAACAAATGGCTAATAGTTACAAGGAGCATATTTCCTTGAACACAGGTGATAGAGTATGACAATCTCAGTACTAGGGGAGCCAATGCCAACAATAGTCTCTCATGCTGAGGATGTCTCAGGTGGGGATACACCTCCTCCAATACGTATGTTGGGGCAGTAATGGTGCTAGAGCTGGAAGGTATAGATGTTGGCATCAAAATCAGTATCAGGACATTCCTTCTTTGTGTTCTGCAAGCAGAGCTTCTCTCTCTAGTCCTTGAAGCCATAAGGGACTTGGAGGTTTTGTCTCTGAAAGACTGGTGTTTATGAACCTCCTGCTAAGACAGGCCTGTGTGATGTTTGGAGCTTTATTTCTTCCTATGCTCTGTCTGGCCCTGCCTCTCAATGACGGTCTATGGTGTTGGGGGCATAGGTGGCAGGTCTGACAATACTGGACTGCTGTCAAGGCTGCTGGTGTCAGTGGTTCTTGGTGCCTTCTTTGCTGCCTTTTTCCACTACTGGACCCAGCGTGGGATGCCTTCTCGCGGGGACGCTAGACGAGGGCAGATTGGTAGCTGCAGTTTCCTCCAAATCAGCATAGACTATTCTAGTAGAGGCAGTCTGAAATGATATCTATGGACTTCATTTGTGGAGGAAAAGGAGTGGCAAACTGAATATACATCTGGGATGTGGCTTTCCCCACAGCAATTATGTGGCCATCTGTAAGCAGGATAAGATCGTCACATGAAGAGCAGGGTTTGAATCCAGATATCTTCGGGTCTATCTAAACTGCAATGTAAGCCTTGGCTCAGACTCAGCAAACCCCCTTTCTATCTACACAGAAATCTCTCAGTCTTGGGCTCAAACCTAGGGTCCTAGAACCCTGCAAGGCTGAAGGGCTTGAGCCCGAGTCAAGCTGGGACCCAGGGTTCGAGCCCTATTGTTTTGCAGTGTTGATGCAGCCCCCTCCCACCAACTTGGGTCCTGGAAATCCAGCAAAAATATTCCACAATCTCATGGGTCAATTTCCTTTGTCCTCTCTATCCCAAGAATCTCCACTTCACTTCAGGGAAATGGAAGCAGACAATGTATACCAACAAACAGCAAAGAAGCTAGTAGTGTTGCAAATTTCCCACCTGGTGACCAATGCAGGGAGCAGATTAAGCAGCTCAAGACTGCGTAAAGGAAAACCAGGGACCAGAACCACACCTCAGGTAACTTATCAACATTATGTCCATTTTATGATGAGTTTGACTAGATGCTGAGCACTGTGCTAAAGACAGAGCCCATGGCAGTGCACGATCACTTGGTCAGCCAAGATGGTGACCTGTTGGCCACAGAATCCAGCACGGGGACTGTCAGGCGCGAGTGGCAGGCATCAAGCGAGAACAGTGAAGTGACACTGTTGCTGAAACCGGTCTCAGAAAAGGCTCTGGAGCAAGAGCAGCAACAAAATATTCTGGGGCCACATTCAGAGGAGCTATTTGATATCCCCCAAAGAACAGCCCACTGAGAAGCCTGCAGCAGACATGGAAGGGACAGAAGCCACCCCTAAGTGCAGTAAGTTTCTGGCTCCATTTTAATGTTTATTAATACAGCAATGGGAGAGATTTCCATTCTATGAACCAATGCAAAAATTATTAGAAGCCCCAGCTAGCAGCTCTTATCCGTTAACAGAGGATTCTATGCCACCAACAGTTACTCCTCCCCTTTCCTCCCCCCGGAGTTCAAAATAGCAACCAGGAAGTGCAAACAATAAAAATGCATTCAAAGTGAATTTTTATTTAAGGTACAGGTTTTTGCTAGGGCATGCCTGTTTCTTAAAAATAATCTTACATTGCCATGTTTGTAAGAACACCACTCTATAACCACTCAACGGTGTAACGAACCACCTGGAACAAGCGAACTGCAGAGGGGGGAGGTGGAAATGGTTTCCATTTACAAATCTAGTCCATTTCAGTTAAAGGTTGTCCATGCCCTCCATAGGTGGCAAAATTGGGGTTTGAAATTTTGTCCAGAAATGTGGCAGGGGAGGAAGGGGAAGAAGAGGGAGGAAGAGAAAGAGATAGTCCCAGGTGCTGATAGCTGCAAACTTTTCCTGAAGCAGGAACTCCAGATCAGGGACAGGGGTATTTTCTAAGGCCATCCCGGTTGTTAACCAGCCCACTCCACCCAGAGATGTGCAGTTCAATCATTATACATTTGAATACTTCAGCTATATACACTGGAGGTGTCCCACATCTCCCCCTCTGCCAATCGGGCACCACAATAACAATTATGCCCTCCAAAATGTGGAAAGCCTGAAATAACAGGAAAACAAATCTGTAGCATGGTCACTGATGGCACACACCCCAAACCCACATACTTCTTCGATTTTTAGGAAACGAAAAACAGCTTTGAATTTCTAACTTACCACTGTCTCGGCACTTCTTTTGCTCAGATGAACAAGGCTGTGTCCAGTGAGCTTTTGTGGTATGAAGCATTCTTCTCATAATATACTGAAGTTCAGTTTTGAAAAGTAACTTTTCTGTGCTCCTGCACTGATCTATTTGAGACAAAATCTTCTAGGTCTTGTCCTGTTCCAGGCCCCATGATCTCTACTGGCTGCAGTATCTCCACAGCTTGCCCACATGCAGTAGAAGTCTGGACCAACGAACCTTCATGGACCATTCCAAGAAGAAGCATTCCATGATGAATTTATGGCTGAAGCTCTGGAGAGGGCCAACAAGCAGGTCCAGTACCAAAGAGACAGTGGGAAATGGCTAGAAGAAAGGCATGCTGAGAGGTAAAAGGAAAGGTTCAGGCTGGAAGCACAGCTTGAGAACAGGGTTTCAGCATGGGCACTTAGCTACCATTCCTGTTCCAGGAACTGCGAAGCAAGGGAGGAGGACAGAGCTCAGCGGAAAGAACTGTTTGAATGACTCATATCACTAATGGCCTCAAGAGGACTGGCTCCTGCTAAATCACCCACACCACAGCCTAAGTCAACTGTTCAGTATCCTGCGAGGCAATCCAGAAGCATCTTGGAAAACTCTGTGGCTGGGTGGCCTATGCAGTTGGGAAATCAAGAGCAGCTGGGCAGAGCAACTTTGCCTCATGTAGCCCTCCATATTTACGCCATCCACTTTAGAAGTCTCCACCCCACTCCCTTGGCAGCAAGAGCACAGCAAATGGAGAAGAAAGAGAAAGGAAAACAGAGGTCATGCAATGGTAGAGGGTTTCTGTATTGTACATGGTTTCTCTGTTTGCTCTTGTTCATGCACTTTGTTGGTGGTTTTGGTTTGGGGTTTTTTTTTTTGAAGGTTCTGTTACTGGTGTTTTGGAGTGGTAATGGCAGATGGCTGCCAGGCAATGGGCTATTGTACTTTTCTAATACATGTTTAAAAATAAAGCTTTTTATTTTATCAAGGAAGTGTATAATGTTATCACTACATCACATTATACAATGTGTATTTAAAATAATAAAGGGAAACATCATCAGGGACAATTATGAATTAGTATGCAAACACTATTCCTCAATACATCTGTCTACATCAATCCATTCTTCAGTCACTTCCTTACATCAATCCAAACTGGGAATCAATGCCAGGCCCAAACACACACACACTACATTTGATAAGTGGTCATGTCACTCTTAAGTTGATTACCATGCAGTCAACCTCCACCCCTTCCCCAAGCACTGTAACTCCCCACAATCTAGGAGTCCTGTACCCCCGCCACAAAAGCACATTCATAAAGCTACCATTCTATACCCACTGAGAGTGTAATTAACTTCTTTTGCCGGGGTCTCTGAAATCAGAGTATAGTTTTGTATACTCAGGCAAAAGGGGTACTCAGGATACCCCAGAAAAACATGGGGACACAAACTCCATTTATGACACCATCATTTGGTGGGAATAGTGTCCCAGTCTGTCCACAAATACAGACACATGAATTTTACCGATGGCCCCGGCACAGTTTGAAAACCTCATTCTCCCAAAGACAACAGTCACTTCAGCTGCTGCAGGATAAACCTCTGCCACCATTTTACCCACAGTCAACTTTCAAACATCAAATTGGTTGGCAATGGACCTGTAGCAGTCTGCAGAGGCCACGTTCCAGGAGGTTATAGCAACCAACTAAGCAGGAACATCACCTTCATGTGGTCTTTATAGTGGAGGGTCGGGGTATGCTGCTGACAAAGCTCCAGAAATGTAGCTTTCTTCATGTGAAAGTTCTGGACCCACTGCTGATCATTTCAGCTCTGCAAGACGATGTGGTCCCACCAGTCTGTGCCTGTGACCCTGATCCAGAAGCACTGGTCTACGTAGCAGGCATCAGTGGCTGTAGGAAGTGTCATAAGCAGCATCAGTCAGTTCAGGTCTGCCACGTCTCTCTCCTCCACCTCTTCTTTGTGCTCCATCATAGCCTCAGACAGGTGCCTTTGGTGAAGTCATACCAGAATCTGATGGAAGCTCTGCCTGTTTCCTGACACAGGAGTGAAAGCTCAAGCAAGAGAAGTTCTTCAGAAGACACCTCCCTCCATGTTGCTGGGAGTGCACAGACCAAAATAACTGAATAGCCTGCCAACACATCATACCAAGCAAACTTCCCAACAGTCAAGTTTTCCTATGGAGCACCATCGTCAAAGGGCTGGATTGGCCATATTTCGGGAGGGCACCAGGGAGTCTGGGATACGGTTGGTTTGACTTGGGCCTTCATGCTGCGGTGTGGACTCCAGAACCCCAGGTTCGAGCTCAGGTTAGAAAATTCTTAACATAGGGTTAACAATCTCTAAAGATGCTCAAGCCACTAACCCAGGTTCAGCTGACTCGAGTCCCAATAACCCTGGGCTTACATTGCAATGTAGACATACCATTAGAGTCAGTCACGCGCATGGCAGTTAGTATGACACACCTGACCCCACTGTAAAGGGAGTTATTGAACCATGTCATAGTTTGGGGTTTTTTTTGTTTTATAAATCTGATTTGATTGTAGATTTTCGAAGAAAGGGGAACAAGTTCTTCACAAAATGGTTTTGAAAACAAAGATTAGCAAACACTAAAGCCAGTAGCAGAATAGATACCACGGAGCTCTCTCACTGCCAGGGGCAGCAAAAGGGAACTAACAGACAGTCATGGCCACTCTGCCTTTTTATGCCCTCACATGTGAGCATGAGGCAGCATATGGAGGCCCAACGGACACTGCTATTAAAAAGTCCCCAATCTCACATACTTGAGGCACATGTGTGCTACAGTGGGATCCAAATGGACACATTCAAAGATCTAAATATTAAATATAGATAATTATGTTTCTAATACACTATATATAGATGGTCAAAAATTAGTTGGGCTTCATCAATGCAAGTGAAATATTTATATAATTTATATCATAATAAATATTTGCATCTTTCTTGTTTTATTTAACTAGTTCCTGAACTAGTTCTAGAAAGTTATTAATTACTACATCAGCAGCACAAAACACAACTTTCACTATGAGAAATTCAGCCTGGATACTTCATAAGAACAGTACTACTTTTGTTCTTAATATGTGCAACACTGTACATATAAGACAATGTAAAGTACAGGAGCCCAAAGTGAAATACTACCAATGATTAAAAATGTGTTTCATAAGGAAACTCAACTATTTCTCTTCCTTTTTAAAAAAAAAAAACATTTTCCAACATGTTTAGTATTTTGCTTTAGTATTCATGTAAACATTTTGGGCCAGATTCTGACAGAATCTTACATATGTGTAGAGAAAGTTGGGGGAGAGAAAAGAGTACACAAAACACCTCCTCACTCTCTTTGCACCCAACACAAGCCTTGTCATAAAGCATATTTCCTGACTTCATAGTGGAGCAACTGGTCTCTACTAATGTTCTGGTGGGCAAACACCACCCCAAAACAAAAACAGTCGTGTTCTCCTTCTGCACTAGTCTGCAAGGCAAGACCAGTATGCAAAGGCTAGCATGCTACACCCAGTGAAAAGGTGTAGTAGCAAGCATGGAGGAATTCTATCTGCCTCTCCAATTATATGATTATGGAGTTTATCATTCCTATCTGGCAGTTTAATGTTGGAATGGTGTGGAGCTGTCATATGCCAGGAGATCTCCAGGACAAATTTTGTTTCCAGAAGGCTTATTTCCATTGGGATCACCCCATCCAGTAGATAGTTGTATACCATCCCAACAGAGAAATGTACCTAATAGACATGACAGAACCTTTAATGATGTAATTGTGATGAATGGCTTTTTTTTGGTCTCTGATTTGTTACTGTTTGTATGTACTGTAAGTTATTTATCATTTAAAAGTGTCTTCCACTGCAGAATATCCACAAGCTATTTGTATTGTCAACATTCAAATCTCCCCTTCCCCACCCCCCTGCTTTTTTTTTTTAATCATAGAAAGTGTATTAATGAAATTCAGAAAATGGAAATACTTTCAGAGGAGACCTTAAATACCAAGGTCTGTCTGGCACACATGAACATTAAAGATCTCATGGCACTTGTTGCAAGAACAGTTTGCAGTGAACTCAATCAAAATTTGCACATGCCCAATATCACAGGATACTGTTGATCAGTGTATCAATTGGTTGCTAACGTCCACTTTAAATATAGTTACATTTCTGAGGTGCTTTATGGTGTAAAACACCTTAAGAAGCTATCAGATCAAGATGTTCCACAATCTATAGCATATTATATGAATGCAAGATATATCATAATATATTTCTAATCAAAATTAGTATGCTGTTAAGTCTGTGAAGATTATCATGTGCTATGCATTTATTGTTACTAAATGTAAACATCACAAAGACCTATTTTGATTTACCTACCTAAACAAATATTATTTAACACATTTCATTTATGACCAGAGCAAGAAAACCCCATAAACATGCATGGGCAGTAGGGGGTGGACCAAGGCAGCCCATATATTTGTTGTGCCCTCTCATCAATCCCCTACCCAGAGAGATTAGAAAACAACCGATATAACTGCAGTCCTTGCCAAGGGGCATAGAGAGGAGTCACAATCATAGTCCATTTATGTCACAGTCCTCTCCATAACAGATGAAGGAGAGGAATGCATGCATTAAGAAGTGGGGCATCAGTCCCAGTCCCCCATATACCTAAAAACTTTGAGTCCTATAGTTCCCAGAGCTCTCACTAGAGTGGACTTCTGCATAAGGTTGTGTCTTAATGCCACTTCTTGATGAATACCTCCACTAAATAAGGATATTAAGGATTTTAAGATATAGCTAAAAAAAATGTACAGAGAATTAACTTAATTTTAGGGAAGAAGGGAAATTGTAGCATGGATGTCTATACTTACCTCTGAGTTTGAGCCACCATCATATGCACTGGTAGCCAATCGGGCCAAGTTGCATAAATGTTGAAACAGGTTTAGACCAGTCATACTAATAGTTTCGGGTTTTAGCTGTGGCATCTAAATAAAATAAATGTGCCTTAGTATGAAAAGAAAATTGACATGATAGAGATGGCAATGATTTCAGGGCATTTATTCTCTCAAAACACACAAGAACTTCACTGACACCCCAAAACAGACTTAAAAATTGTAAGGTCAGTCAAATTTTGTTTTAGCAAAAGATGTGAATCTCTTTGTATGGTATGGACAAAACCATCAATAATGACAATCCTCCCCAATGGATCCCCTTGAATTGGTGCTGGAAACTGTTTAGAATGGGCATTTTCAGCACTGTAACATTAGCACTTAAATTGCTGTCAGCAACAGGATAATTTGCTAACATATCTGACGCCTCGGGGTTTAAAAACAAGTAGGCTGCCTATGGACAATGGAATAGCATACCAAGATTTAACTGTTTTACTTTATATAATAAGCAGAGTACATATTAAAAAAACATAATACAGCAGGATAGGCAACCTTTGGCACGTGTGCCCAAGACGGCATGCAAGCTGATTTTCAGCGGCACTCACACTGCCGGAGTCCTGGCCACCAGTCCAGGGGGCTCTATATTTTAATTTAATTTTAAATGAAGCTTCTTAAACACTTTTAAAACCTTATTTACTTTACATACAACAATAGTTTAGTTATATATTATCGATTTATAGAAAGAGACCTTCTAAAAGCGTTAAAATGTATTACTGGTACGAGAAACTTTAAATTAGAATGAATAAACGAAGACTCAGCAGACCACTTCTGAAAGGTTGCCGACTCCGGCCTACAGGAAGTTCCATTACAGTATGACAATTGCCACAAAACCAATTGATATATATTGTAAGTTTTTCTTAAGGTGAATGAAACAATTTGCTAAAGTGCAGGATTTGTTGGGAGTACATTCTAATTTGCACACAGAAGTGTGGCTAAGAATTCTATATATCCAAACTAGGAAAAAATTCTACTTTTCAGCCTTGTATTTGTAATTTCCAAGTATATCAGCAGGGGAATATAATTTTCTTTTACCGGACTGAAGTAACATGGTTCAAATTAAACACTCCATCCTGGAAATGAAATCTTTAGTTATCAATTTGATTATCTGAGAAAACATACTTCACTTTACAAACTGAAGAGAGAGAGAGAGAGAGAGTGAAAAAGTGTAATGTCCAAGTAGGTGAAATTAGGAGGTTAAGAAAAGGGAAATGACACACACATCCTGCTCCCACCCCCCACTTAAATAAAGAGGGATACACAATCCACGCGGTATACCAAGGAAGAAAAGGAACAAAGTCACTAGCAAAAAAGGTTTTCAATGGTGGATTATTATGCAATTAGTAATTCTGCTTCTTGTGATAAACCAGTATAGTCACAGTTATAGCAAAGGGAGTGGATGTGTCAGATAGAAGGGTGGCAGACAACAGGTATCTTCCTCAAAGTCAGGGGAGCATTAACAGTCAATTTGCAGCCACTACTAAAGTCCTAAGCTTTCTGCTGCTCCTGTGCCTCTGCTCCACAGAAGGCAAGAATAGTAGATCCATATACTGGCAAACCTCCCCTTCCCTCAGCGTGGTTCTGGTATGTCCCAAAACCTGACTCCATCGAGATACACAGAGGGACATTGCAGACTGGAAATCTATGGCAGGCAGAGGGGATGGGATGGATGTAAAGGAATAGTTCCATTGCACCTGGTGCCTTTCACTGCTGCAGAAAGAGCAGGATTTTCCCCAGAAGTAACTTTAAATATATTAAAAATCACTCTGATACAGACCAAAAAAATTAAATTCAAATTAATTAAGTTCAATTAAAAATTGCTTTCATATACCTTTTCTAAGAAAAGATGCTTGTAGGTTTCCATTCCCATAGCATGCTGATCTTTACTTCGTACTTGATTTAAGAACCAGTGTAATGCATCATCATAGCACTCAGAATCTTCTACTAAACAATGCCATAAAATGTCGACTTGTTCTAAACTCAATCCTAGAAATAAAATATTTTAAATACTTCTTTATAATGTCAGACAAATGTGCATATTCTATCTAAAACAGGGCAACAAGTAGAAAAGGCATAAAACCCTTTGTCATGATGATAAATTTTAAAATTATGTCTAGCAGCAGAAGAACTCTTTCTCTCTCGTATGTAGCAATCAACTGCCAGGCATCTCTTTCTCTAGCATTTTTGTGCAGCATGGAATTGAGAAGTTGCCATGGCTTTTTGTTTTTGATGATATGAGTATCCATACAAACACTCAGGATTTCACTCCTATCAAACTGCAGGAGGTTTCTCACTGTATACATGTGTTTAGACACATTCTCAACTTAATTTTCGAGTTGGATATGGACCTAGTGGTTAAGAACTATATGTCATAATTTGATTGTTACTTCCTTCAAGGGGAGATCAATACGCCACTTAGCTCTCATCAAAGCATTGGACTTCATTGGTTTGCCTGGTGTTCCTGGTTAGGCTGCAGATTTCTTAAAGGGAGAACACTGTGAACTATTTTATCAATGGCACTGTAGGACTTTATACTAATTTTTTGCCCTTTACTATTGATATTATGGGTCCTAAATACCCCTCTATTTGTCCCATCCTGAGGTCATCTGGATTCACAGACAACCTATAACAGATAAACTGTGAGGGAACAGAGTCTAGAGTGCCACTAATGGAAACTGAACTTGGACTATGACCAACTGAGGCACAGAGAAATTATGAGGTTTTATTTTCTCAGTAATAGGAATTTTCTATCTATTGTACTGCATAGATAAAATCAAAGAGATTGAGACAGAATTATCTGGTCCTTTGGCAGTACAGCCATACCAGGAGGTGGCAATAATAGTAATATCGTCTTGAATTTTGGCTAGTTTTGATCATGATCATAGATTCTGGAGGTATCTGGAAAGCTGCAGCCTACATGCTGCTAGCTGGAACCACATGGCTACTAAAAGCATGGTTTGACCAAAATGACTAAGTGGCTAAGTATCGCTTATTACTAACAGTCTCACTAACTACATGCATGCATCCGACAAAGTGGGTATTAGCCCACGATAGCTTATGCTTCAATACTTTAGTTAGTCTTTAAGGTGCCACAGGACTCTCTGTCACTAACTACTATCTTATCTCTAACTCTAATCTTTTGGGGAAAGATTATTTTGAAGACTATGGCAAAGCAATTGCAGAACCATCTAGAGCCCTCATATTTTCTTTACCCCTGTAATCTGGTATTAGACCTGGGGATGATATAGACCCTCTATGTTGGTAGCAAAAGATTTTACATTTAAAAAAATCAAATTAGTTTAAATTAAATCGAAGTTAACTTTAGGAGAGTGTATAACTAAAACTGCAAAAGCCTGAATGATTAGCAATGTTATGCAGAAGATCTTATCATCTATCAGATGCTGCCTCATCCAAATATGATAAACGGAGTATTGGACACCCAAGTGTTATATTTTTAATGCTTAATCTTGACTGCTCATACTAGAAAAGAAATTACTACGGGAATTTCTCTGCTTATTCACTATTTGGAGTTGAATTTTCTTTGGTGCTGTTAGAAAGAGAATGCCAATAATTAGTACATCCCTTTTCCACTCTTTCTTGTTGCTGAAACACCTTGTTCACATGTCTGACCAGATACTTCTAATGTCCTCATCAGCAAGTTCCAACAAAAGTGTGCAGTGCAATTAATTAGAGAGAATGATTATTCTCCAGCCTTTCCTTATGTTATGACACGGAAGTGGGAGTTTATTTACTTAATGATTGTGATTGTATTAATTTTCTTCAGGGAAGTTGTGCCAACACTTCAATCTCACATTCCAGGTTCTCTTTGTCTGCATCTGTTTCCAGCTGCCACATTAACTTCTTGGTCTTGTTATACTGTAATAGTGTTCAAGTATTTTGTGAAGTGCTCCTTGATCTCAATCTTCTATTGAAAATCCAGCTTTGCTGCTAAATAAATTCCCCCAAGGCCTGCTTTTCCTCTGAGTGGATACATGAGCAGCATGTTTGTCCTTCATATTTAATCCAGTCACGTATAGTTTAGTTTAAGTGCGATAACTTCATTAGAATCTGTGTTTACTGATTAGTTTATTGAGTTAGAACAACAATGTAATTCTAGGAATTAAATCTGTATACTGATTATTTTCATTCTAAAATATTATTTAATTGTCCCCAAATATTACCATTATTTAGCACACAAGACATTATTCCAGAAAACCACTTGTAAACTACATTATTAAAACATAATAAGAATTACATTTTTGCACTTATACTGCACTTTCCATCCAAAGACCTCAAACCACATGATGTAGGGAAATATTATTATCCTAATTTTAATTATCATCATCCCCATTTGCAGGGCCATCCTTACCCATACTCAGAAAACACAGCTGCATAGGGCACTAAGAATTTTGGGGCACCAAATTGCCAGAAATTTCCTGGTGCCCTACGCAACTGCATGCTGCTCCAGCGGCCAGCCCAATGCTCCAGCCGGCTGAGCCAACCAGAAAAGCTGCCCCTCCTCCGCCCTGCCTCTTCCCCAAAGCCCCACCCCGGCTCCAAAACCACCCCTACTCCACCCATTCCCCTGAGCTACGTCCCGGGGGACTGCAGCAAGGGTCAGGCGCACCCTGCACTCACGGACTGGCAGGAAGTGGAGTGACCCAGCCCAAACCCTCTCTGCTCCACTCTCCTGGCTCCAGCCTTGGGGGGAAGGGGAAACCACCCCCAGCACTTACCAGTGGAGGGGAGCGGGCTGGGGCCGGGTCGCTCCACTTCCCGCCCCCCCATGAGTGCAGGGTCGGGCCACTCTGCAATCACCAGGCGGCAGGAAGTGGAGTGACCCGTCCCCAAGGTTTCCCCGTCTCCCCAAGCCTGCTCCTGCTCCCCACAGACTTCGGGCAAGTCCTCCTCTGCTCTTCCTCCCCCACGAAGGCCTAGGGACCACCCCCCACAGGGGGGGCGTGTAGGGCAGCACAATGTCTAGGGCCAGCTATGCCCATTTGTAAGAAAATTGAGGCTCAGTGAAGTTAAATGACATGACCAAGCGAAGCTGGAAATAGAATCCAAAATTTCTGATCCCCAGTTCTGTGCTTTAGCTACAAACCTACCCTCTTACAATACAGCATTTTAGATTAAAAGCTGATGTTGTGATTTTTTAAAAAATATGATCACATTAATTCAAAAAATAATCAGATTGTTAAAAAGAAGATATGTTTAATTGTAAAATTCAAGGGATGGATATTAACTATCAGGTAATTTAAAAAACTTACTGAAATGGTCTGGTGATCCAAGAGTTGAAAAAACACATGTCAAAAACTGAAGACGCACTTGAACTTCTGCACTGTGGCTGTACCTATATTTGAATATTTTTTTAAATAGAACATATTTTAATTCATTTGCAAATGTTTAATTACTTATATCAATCCTTCTCCATCCCTACACACACACACACACGAACTTGAGCAAACCTAAGAACATAATTTCTCATTAATTTTTTAAAACGACTTCCAAAACTTAAAACTAAGTTCAAGAAGTAATGTAAACCCCATTCATACAGATTGTAGCACAATACAAAGTAATTGGAAAAAGAGAACAGAATGTAGGTGGGCAGTAGGTGAGTTTTGTGTGTACTTTATGCACCTTTAGTAGGAGCTGTATCTGTTTCTAATATACCTGCAAAATGCTCAGAAATGTCTGAACTTCCAATCATTGCATAAAGATGAATTACTCTTCTTGCAGCAATCTTTGCAGGTGCTGCCTATAAATTTTAACTGTATTCCCCACCTATTGTGAGATGCAGATTTAATTAACGTAAAAGAGAGGAAGGGAACAATATATGACCTAGTTTTCAACAATGAACTATATCACATAAAAGGCAACATTTTCAGTCACCTTCAAACCAGCCTATAAAATTGTAACTCATCACATAGATCTCTAACTATGGGATTTGCATGTGCAAATGAAGTTTTTTGTGAAGCTGAAAATTAGACCCTAAGTGAAAGCTAAACTTTTCATATGTAGATGCCTAAAATTAGGTACTTATATCAATATAAAGATACATAAAAGTGATCTGATTTTCATAGATTCAGATCTTGTGAGTTTCAAGGTGGTAGGTACCTAATGTTAGGCACCCAGGTTAGAAAATGGGCACTAAAGTTTTAGAAGTTGAAGCTAACTGTACTATCTTAATGAGATTTTATAGAAGAAGGAAAATTAGTAGAACACCTTAAAGGTTTTTAAATAAACTAATTTATATGACTTTGATCAATTTCTGTAAAGAAATCTTTAACATATCAGTAAATGTAAACATTCAAAGCAATAATGATTAATAAGGATCACTCTTAGAAATAATTTAAAAGATTAACATGTTTTTAAAATTAAAGGCAGATATTTAACAAGTTAATATGAGAAACAAAGGATGATCTTATTAAACATCAGTCTATAAATATTTGGCTAAAGACATAATACAGTTGCAGCAAGTCTTCCTACTGCTCACCCTTCTCGCATTTCCGTTTCCCCAATGAGGGTTATTAATTATTATAATAAAATGAGAATTGTCTCAAAAGGAATAGACATAAGAGGCAAAAACATAAAAACGAGTTTAAAATTATAAAATGATAATCAATATTCACAAAACCAGATGCATACACTATACTTACAATGCATGTTTATGTCGTCCTTCCCTTACTGCTTGAATGTAGTGTATCAAGTTATCAAAAAAGAGTTTCATCATGTTAAGTTCTTTTTCTGCCCACCTGTGCAATTTAAAGGGGAAAAATATTTTGCCTAAGTGAGACATATGTTGTAGGAAAATTCATGTGCAAATTAACAAAACTCACAATCCATTTTCCATATGCCTGGAAGTGTGCCTCCATCACTTATAGAATCTTGAGAAGTCTCCACTATGTTTCTCTGCTTTATCTTCTCACCTTAAAGACTCCATAGTGTGGCCATCATTTTCTGGCCTAGGATTAACAGATGGCACTTCCTTCAGAGCCCATCAACACTGCTCTTTAAGGCTCTGATTCAGCAAAGTATTTAAATGTCTAACCTTAAGATCATCAATAGTAGTTCCCATGACAAACTATATTTTAGCCGAATATTTATAGACCAATTTTAAGATCTTCAATGGGACTACTCACGTGCTTAAAAGTTAGGTATGAGTTTAAGTACCTTGCTGAATAAAGGTCTAAATGGCTACAGGAATTGCTGATGAGTGAGATAATGCACTACCTTTCCAAAAAGTCCAGAGATGCTTCCTTTGCAGCACTCAAAACTTCTGCCAGCTCAGGGACCAAAAACTGAACCCGATTTTCCCCTAAGGCAGAATAGCACTACACAGCCTCTACTTTTAAAAAGATTAACATTTTTTAGTGAATTTTGCATTGCTCAAAATGATTGGATTTACAATCAGAACAGGTACAGCACAGTCTCTGGCAATACAAGCTTACCCACATTGTCCTCATCAATGCACGTCCAGCATTCTATAGGGATCTAAAGGTGCATATCCACCCAAACATTAGCCTTAGCCTCAGTTCTGATCAAACTTATCTTATGAAGAAATCTGTTCATCAGGAACTTAAAGACATCAAACTCATTTCATATAGGCCACCAGACTATACTCAAATGACTTTGAGTAATAAATCACCCTGAGACTTGGACCAGATTTGAATATGTGCTCTAGATGTGAAAAGCTCTTTATCCTATCAATAGCCCTTTGGCAATCATCACTTTCCTTACTTTTGAGGGGGTAGGTGGGAGAAGTTATTTTTACTTACATTGTTATCCAATGTGTATCATAACTGCTCCCAAATTGCTGAAAGGTACCAAATAACTTTGGAAGAAGACGAAGTGAAACTACTACAGATCTAAAGGAAGGAAAAAAGAAATAATTGGAATATAATTTTTGTACATTAAAATCGCTGACAGTATTTAAAGTTATTGTCAGGGGTACATGCTCTTTACTGACAAATTCACTTTCAATTGAAAGTACTGGGTATATTTGGGTGAAGTCCACCTTTGTATGTAACCCTCTCATGAACAGGATTTGGAGTGTGAATATTATAAATATTTATATAAATAATACCTTACACACAAGATTGTTCTCAAGTACAAAATAAAATAATATTCACTTTGTTCATTCCTGAAGTCTGATATTTCAAAAGATTACGCCTAATACACATTCATAAATATATCAGAGTTTCTTGCTGAGAGTTAATACAATTTCTTTTGAAATTTCAGCAAAATAAGTCCAGTTTTAAGCACATGAAATGTATGTACACAGAATTAGATCTGCCCCAAACTGCCAATATAATAACAATTAGATATGTATACGTAGGCTACGGGTGCACACCTGAGAACCAGGCAAAAAACAAGTCTAATTGCTGAAATCTTCAACAACCCAAGAAGTACTCCAATAGCCTGTTGCACACTGCAGTTTGATGTGCAGAATTATGTTTATATTTCATTTTTAAAAGTTTAAATAATTATAAGATATTTATATGTCTTTTACTAAAAAATCCTAATAAAAACAGAAAATAACAAGCCATTGTTATTGCAGCCATTGTTCCTCTACGACTTGGTCACCTATTTCACCTGAATTACTTTTAATTTATGCTGAGCTTCAGACAATAGAATATAAATCAATAATGTGCTAGAAGACTTAAATGCCTGGGATGTACAGCGCCACTGCAGATCCCTAGTTGGAGCAAAAAATGGCCCAGAGGATCTCCATTTATATACTGAAGCTAAAATAATTCTCCCTTTAAGTATCTTATTTGATATCTTTGCAGTGGATCTGCTTGAAGAATTTAGCTCTCAGAATGAAATCACCGATCCTTAACTGGTTTGTTAAGAGCCCCAGATAGTCAGATCTATGGCTGTGTGTTTGTCATAGCCACACCTGTCATGACAAATACTATGCACTATAAATCATGGTATTAGTAAATCAGTTAGCCCCTATGAACAAGATTCTGTTATGAAGTTTTACCAATTTGTCTCTGGATTAGCATATTGGAGATTAACCTGTTTCTTTAAGTAGTTTAGACTATTAATTATTATAAAGCCATTTCAAATCATTTTTATTACAAAATAAAAGTTATTTTGCACAAAATAATGTGAGCCTGAACGTCACAGTTTCTCCAAGAACAAGCAACCAGCCTTAGTCACCCTCATGACAAATCTAGTTTCAGAAATTCAGTTAGATCAGGGTTTTGACCAAATTGGAATAAGATCGCTCCAAAAAAAAGTGCTTAATGTTTCTTCTGAGTTACAAACATGCAGGTTCTCTCATAAAACTATGAAGAGGACCGAAGTCTAAAAAGATTTGTTGGCACTGCAAAGGTCTAAATCTCTTCTATGTAAGCCATAGTTAAATGCACCAAAAGTTTAAGATAAGTTTGCTGACTGCAGAGTTGTCTTGCCTCAGTAAAAACAGGCTGTGTGTATCTCTTCTTCTGGTTTGCTTAAGAGGGTCTAGGTCTTCTCCGTGTGCATGTATAACTCCCATGAAAGTTAACCAAATTTACAAATATCCACGGAGGTGAAAATAAGCATATAAAATTGTAACTGAATATATACACATATATATCAATTTAAGCAAGATGTATAAGAAAGAGAAAGTTACTTACTGTAACTGGAGGGTCTTTGAGATATGTGTCCCTATCTGGATTCCAAACACAGGTGCGCGTGCATGCCATGCACTAGAGCCGGAACTGTTCATAGTAGTGTCTGTTGACCCATGCAAGTGTCATGCATCCGGCACAGTGGTGTGGCCGAGGCTTTAAGAGGCTGCGTGGGTCAACCTGTTCCAGTTCCCTCTTACCCACCAAAAGAGGAGCCCGGTGCAGAGGGGAAGGTGGGTGGGATTGGAATACAGATAGGGATCACATTTCTTGAAGAACTTCCAGTTACAGTAAAGCAGCCTTCACTATGTGGATTCCAAATGCAGGAGAGTAGTGAGCAGTAGTCAGGAAAGATGGGGGGTGCAAGGGCTATCGAACAGATCAGGTCTATACGACAGCGAGACCCACTGCAGCATCCATGGTTGTGGAGGGAAAAGTGTGGATGGAGGACTAAGTGGCATTTTGGAATGAGGAAACAGTGAGAATAGAAGCCACGGCCATGGTAGCAGTACACTTCAGGGCCTTCCACAAGCTCACAGAATTAAGGGATGAGAGAAATGTTGGGATTGGAGGGACCTTCAGAAGTAACAAATTCCAGTCCACTGTGCTGTGACAGGACCAAGTAAACCTAGACCATAAAACTTCCAATGATGGGGATTCCACAACCTCCCTTGGAAGCATATTCTAAAGCTTAACTGTTCTCAGAAAGTTTTTCCTAATATCCAACCTAAATCTCCCTTCCTGCAGTAAGCCCATTACTTCTTGTCCTTCCTTCAGTGGACATGGAGAACAACTGATCTCTACCCTCGTTATAACAGTGCTTGAAATATTTCAAGTTTTATTAGGCTCTCCCCCTCACTCAAGACTAAATGTGCCCAGTTCTTTATAAATTTTCCTGGGAAGCCAGGTTTTCTAAATCTTTTATTATTTTTGTTGCTCTCCTCTGGACTCTCTCCAATTCCTCCACTTTTTTCCTAATGTGTGGCACCAAAAGTTGGACATAAAACTCCACCTGAAGCCTCACAGTGCCGAGTACAGTGGGACAATTGCCTCCCACATCATACATTAGACACTCCAGTTAATACACCCCGGAATAATATTAGCCTTTTTCACAGTTGCATCACATTGTTGTCTCAAATGCAATTTATGATCCACTATGACCCCCGGACCTTTTTCAGAAGCACTGCCACCTATCCAGTTATTCCCAATTCTGTAGTTGTGCATTTGATTTTTCCTTCCTATGTGAAGTACTTTGCACTTGTCGTTATTGAATTTCATCTTGTTTAATACAAACCAATTCTCAAATTAGTCAAGGACATTTTGATTTCTAATACTGCCCTCCCAACTTGGGGTCATCTGCAAATTTTGTAAGTATACCTCCAACTCCAGTATCCAAGTCATTAATGAAAATATTGAATAACTTGACCCAGGACAGACTCCCTCCCCCCTCGCCGGACTCCACTAGATATGTCTTCCAACTCTTAACAGTGAACCATTGATAACTCTTGAGTATGGTCTTTCAACCAGTTGTGCACTCACCTTATAGCAATTTCATCTAGATCACATTTTCCTAGTTTCCATGTGTCAAAAGCCTTACTAAAATCAAGAAAAATCAGATCTACTGCCCTCCCCCCCAATCCACTAGGCAAGAAACCTGTCAAAAATGAAAATTAGGCTGGTTTGGCATGAGCTGTTCTTGACAATTCCATGCTAACTATTCCTTACAGCCCTAGTATACTCCAGGTGCTTACAAGTTGTTTAATCATTTGTTTCAGTATCTTTCTAGGTACTGAAGTTAGGCTGACTGGCCTATAATTCCCTGGGTCATCTTTGTTCTTTTAAAACAGAATGTTTGCCCTTCTCCAGTTTTCTGGGACCTCATGTGATCTCCAGGAGTTCCTAAAGAAAACTGTTAATGATTCCAAGATTGCTTTAGCTCAGCAGTTCTTCTGGGTCAGGACCACAAAGTGAGTCATGACCCCATTTTAATGGGTTCGCCAGGGTTAGATTAAATTTGCTGAGACCCAGGGCTGAAGCCCAAGCCTCACCATCCGAGGCCAAAACCTGAGGGTTTCACCCCTGCGTGTTGGGACTCAAGTTATAGGTCTTGGGCTTCAGTTATGCTTTTCCCCTCCTCCCCTGACAGCGTGGTTTGGGTGGGCTCAGGCTTCCATCCCTCATCCTGGGATTACGCAGTAATTTTTATTGTCAGAAGAGGGTCATGGTGCAATGAAGTTTGAGAACCCCTGCTTTAGCTAGTTCCTTAAGTACCCTAGGATGAATTTCATCAGGCCCTGCTGACCTGAATGCATCTAACTTATCTAAATATTCTTTAACCTGTTCTTTCCTTATTCTGGCTTGTGTTCCCTCCTCCTTGTTGTTAGTTATTAGTTAGCATTAACCTTTTAATAAAGATTGAAGCAAAACAGACACTGAACACTTGTGTTACTGAGGGAAGCAGGAAGTGAGTCATCCTACATGAGCAACTAATCTGGTACTGACAAACAAAGGAGATCCCGTGCTGCTGCGTATGCCGCAGGTGTGGTTGATACCAACAAAGCTATTTACAAAGTTGGCGCTGCAGACAAAGTTGGCAATCTTGACAGTATCCAATCAGGTTACTGAGCTAATGACTCAAGAGAACCGGAGTGTGGTACTGGGACCTTCTTGCAAAGGCTGCCCTACCCTCGGTACTTGACTTCTCATGGTGGACCAATTGGGACTGAGCCCTTGAAGAAAAAGCAGATACCCTTCAAAATGGAGTGCTACTAAGTCTAGCAGTGTGCTGAGAAAGGGGGTGGAATCTGAGTCTCCACACACCAAAAGGCTCAGTACTGAATGGGGGCACAAAGCTGCCCCCATAAGAGTGTCTCTGACCCGACTTCTCTATCTTGGTCCAGAGATTGAATCCCTTGAAGATGGGGCATTTACACCCAAGTATGATCTGGCATTTTACGCAGCTAGAGTGGGGATCACTGGACAGTATTTGAAGGCCAGAGTTCTAGTTCAAAGCAATATCAGAAAGGTTCACATCACTCTTGAGATTTTTTTTTTTCCCCTTTCTTTTATGTTTTACCCACACCAGCTTTAACATGCCTTTAAGTACGATTAAGATATATTCAGCAGGACCATTATGAGGCATATGCTTAAAGAAAAAAATGGCTATTTTGATACATGTATACAGAAACAGATAAATGTAATAATCTGTGATAGCATAAATACTTCCAGTTACCTGTTATTTGCTAAGTTTTCCAGACAGCCTTCGATGAATCTCATTCGGATCTGCCTGTCAGTAAACCAGCACACTAAGGAACAGAGCAGCTTTTCTGCTTCATTTATTAACCCCTCAGAGAGATGAATCTACAAAAAGTAAGAGAAAAGATATTGACAAGCATGTATTTATTTTCTTTTGGTAGTAGATAGTCTTTTCTGATATTTAACTTACTGCATCTTCATCCTGGACCAGATCCCACAAAAGAGTATTTCCCTTCTTACAAACATTATCCAAGTTAATATCCGTCACTGCGTTGCTGTTGTACTGGTGTTTATGAACAGCTGGCCCTGAGCAAAACATAGGTGCTATTATTGAATATGCACAAAGAAACACCTCATTTAAAAATACTGTACTTCAATATATGGCTTATTATTAGTTCAAAAAATCTATTTTAAAACTCTGTATTTATTGTCATATTTTCAAATCCAAAAAAATATATAACTGAAAACTTTCTGCACACATAGAAGCACTCAAAAAAACAACAACAAAGCAACATAACCATGCAAGAATGATTAACCTAAGGCTCATAGTTTGCCCCTACTAATGGAAGACATACTTGCATACATTTCTTTTTTTTAAAAAAAAAAAAAAAAAAAGGCAATTTGTAGACCTGAGGACTGGAGCCTTCATAAACAACCATCTTGGGGGGGACACAATGAATGTCAAAATTTTCCTCTGTTACATTGTACTGTGATTTTTAAGTGGTCTCTTCCATCCAACAGATCAACAACAGGCAATAAAAACAGGCATTTAGTTTTCCACTAAAAAAATAATATTTCAGTAACAGATTTTTTTTAAAAAAACCACTCTTTTGCATTTGGAATCCATAAGGCACAAATACTTACAGGTGCAGTTTTGCTTTTGAAATTGTGTGGGCACAACTGATACCATTTAGATGTCTAAGAAACTAATAAGTAGGCAAAACCAAGTAGATGTTTAAAATACATCAGTTCTGTCTGCATACAATTGTATGTATGTTGCAATTATTTGCACTTGCAAAATTAAAGATACCAAAAGGAAATTAGGTTAAGGTCCTTTTCAAATTCTTAATTTGGCTCTTCATATGGAAAAACAACTGGATAAGGTCTCAAGCAGAATGCTAAAAAAGTGATCTCTAGTCCACAAGTTTCTATTTTATCTTGCATAAAAATCATTTGACAATAGAAATGAAAGAAAACATATATAGAAAGGTATTTATATAGCATACAAAGTGTACAAAGAAATCCTTTACAATTATACAGCATCTTCCGCATTGTTAATCTTTTTACACCCTTTGTCTATGCTCCCACATTACTGGGGAGGGTTTTTTGGTTTTGTCGGTGGTTTTGTTCATTTTCTTTGCTTCTTAAAATTATCAGCTTGTTGAAATTACTGGAGGATTTATTTTTAAAAGACAAAATTAAAGTCACAAGTACAGAAAAAGGATTGGGTGGTTGTTGTTTTTTTACTATTACTAACTCTTACCTTGACTAAGGTGTTCGTGGTAGATAGAAGCAAGGTTAGGAAGGTGCTGTTGAAGATGAGATGTTAGCTCAGCATGTGAATTAATCTGTACAAGTTCTTCTTCACAACCAGACTCTTCACCATCAAAATCAGCCATATTTTTTTCAGATTTTGCACTGACCTGGGAACTACTACAACTGACATCATCTGCACTCAGCATATCATCTACCATGTGTCTATAAAATACAGACAAGCATTAAAATGAATAATTTCAGAAATATGTTTTGTACAATAACACTAATTTTATAAATTGCAATTAGCATATAATTTCAGAAATAACTTGTCACAACAGATGAAATAATAAATATTTGTAATAGGGCTGTCAAACGGTTAAAGAATTTATTGTGATTAATCACGTGACTTTAAAATGTATCGTGATTAATTGCTCTGTTACACAATAGAATACCATTTATTTTAAATGTTTTGGATGTTTTCTACAGTTTCAAATATATTAATTTCAATTACAACACAGACTACAAAGTGTACAGTGTTCACTTTATTTATTTTTTTATTAGAAATATTTGCACTGTAAAAACCAAAAATGTATTTTTCAATTCATCTCATACAAGGACTGTAATGCAATCTCTTTACCATGAAAGTTGAACTTACAAAGGTAGAATTATGTACCAAAAAAACGGCATTCAAATATAAAGCAATGTAAAACTTTAGAGCCTACAAGTTCACTCAGTCCTACTTCGTGGTCAGCAAATCACTCAGACAAACAAGGTTGATTACAATTTGCAGGAGGATAATGCTGTCTGCTTCTTGTTTAAAATGTCACTGGAAAGGGAGAACAAGCGTTCTCATGGCACTGTTATAGCAGGCTTTGCAATGTATTTACATGCCAGATACGCTAACGATTCATATGTCCCTTCATGCTTCAATCACCATTCCAGAGGACATGCTGATGATGGGTTCTGCTTGATAATGATTCAAAGCAGCATGGACTTATGCATGTTCATTTTCTTCATCTGAGTCAGATGCCACCAGCAGAAGGCTGATTTTCATTTTAGGTGGTTTGGGTTCTGTAGTTTCTGCATCAGACTGTTGCCCTTTTAAAAAATCTAAAAGCATGCTCCACACCTCGTCCCTCTCAGATTCTGGATGGCACTTCAGATTCTTGAACCTTGAGTTGAGTGCTGTAGCTATTTTTAGAAATCTCACATTGGTACCTTCTTTGCATTTTGTCAAGTCTGCTGTGAAAGTGTTCTTAAAACGACATGTACTGTGTCATCATCTGAGATGGATATAACATGAAATATATGGCAGAAAGCAGGTAAAACAGAGCAGGAGACATACAATTCTCCCCCCAAGGAGTACAGTAACAAATTTAATTAACACATTATTTTTTTAATGAGCATCATCAGCATGGAAGCATGTTCTCTGGAATGATGGGCAAAGCATGAAGGGGCATCTGAATATTTAGCATATTTGGCATGTAAATACCTTGCAACACTGGATACAACAGTGCCATGCGAAGGCCTGTTCTCACTCTCACGTGACACTGTAACTAAGAAGCAGGCAGCAGTATCTCCTGTCAAGTAAACAAACTGGTATGTTTTAGCGATTGGCAGAACAAGAAGTAGGACTGTGTGGTCTTGTAGACTCCAAAGTTTTACACAGTTTTGTTTTTTAGTTCAGTTATGTAACAAAAAAAAGTGCATTTGTAAGTTACACTTTCATGATAAAGAGATTGCACTTCAGTATTTGTATGAAGTGAATTGAAAAATACTATTTCTTTTGTTTATCATTTTTACACTGCATATATTTGTAATAAAAAAGAACATAAAGTGAGCACTGAGCACTGTGTATTTCTCTGTTGTAATTGAAATCAATATTGAAAATGTAGAAAAACATTCAAACCTATTTAATAAATTTCATTTGGTATTCTTAACTATTGTTAAGTGTAATTAATCGAGATTAATTTTTTTAAACGTAATTAATTTTTTTGAGTTGATCACATGAGTTAACTGTGATTGACAGCCCTAATTTGTATGCTATAATGCAATTCAACACAGCACACTAGTCAGTTAAACTTATCTACATGAAGAGATATTTGTGTGTATACATATAAACACAGATATGAACCACCTGGCAACACAGTTTATCACTATGGAAATTAGAAAGACAACTAAAAAGCAAATCTTTGGCTTCATTAATGAAAGACGAAGTCACCATGTCGTTGTTTCTATCTGAACAATGTAAATTTGCCAACAGAAGAATCTTAGTGTTTGCTTCTAGCACATCTTTTTATCCAGTATAAAAACTTTGCAAGCAACTTTAATTAGACAATAAAATAGATTGTTGTGCAACTATCTGTAGGGCAATAAAGTAATTATCTGAATGATCCAGGAACATGGCACATCTATAAAAACATGTTTCAAGTGTACATTTAGCTATCACTTTTATTGCTATTGTAAAGGAAATTAAAAGAAGCATAACCAACCTACCCATCATGATGGTGGTGGTGGTGGTGGTGGTGGTGATGATGCTGTGGCCCAATAAACTGCCGACAGTTAAATAATTCATTTCCAATGGTTTCCCCAAGGAAGTCCCCTGTATGTGTTATACAAGAATCCTGAGACCCTTGTGAAATGTGAGCCGGATTCATTTCCCCTGTCATATCATGTTCTGCATCTTCAGTGTGTGAACAGGCATCTAGCATTCTAATTCGACTATCCACTGGAGGCACAGACTCCGTGTTAAAAACATGGTCCTTTCCTGACCCATTGTTTGCACCACTCCTATCTGCTGCCCCTTGTGAATCTCCTAAACAAATGCCTGCTTGTGATTCTATCTTCCTGCTTAGTAGCTCTGTGCTCCTACTGTTTTTCTGAGAATTATGACCCCTATCTTCCTCCTCTTCCTCATCTTCTTCTTTGAGAGCTTCAATATCTGCAATATCTTCTGATTGCACCTCACTCCCTGGACTTCCTGCAGACTGGCTTGCATGACTGGAATTGGCCTCATTACTGGATCCGTCACTGTGACCACTGCTGCTACCAGGACCACTGCTACCATCCTCACCACTGTTTGCTGTCTCATCAGAACTTCCTTGCATGGACTCCTATAATGTTACAAAAATTGATTATAGTCAACATTAATAAAATATTTATTAGACAAATTCCAAAATTCCTTAATTGTAAAGATATACATAAAATCTACAAAGTCTTCCTTGTCTTATTTATAAAATTTACTGTTTTCATCCATTCTTCAGGAGTTCTTTTGCTGTGATACAGTGCTACAAAGTTTGTTTTGACCAAGATTTGGGTAAACAAAACATTAAAAAAATAAAATTACCCAATTCATAATAGGTCACATACTTTACACACATATATAGTGAGTCACAAAAGTTCATTCCCAAGTTCATGAAATCATTTGCTAAGTAAGAGATGGTACAAATATACTAAAGTAGTGTTTCACTTAAAAATATTTTATGATGCAGTACTCTTTTACTTTATTGTGTCTGTTTACTTAGGGCTAGGCTGATATCCAGGCAGAGTAGTAACTTGAAGCAAGGTTTCCTGACCTCCCGCCACAGACATGAGTAAGTAAAGAATATATGCATGCATATTGTGAATTGTTTGTCTCTTAAAACTATCCTAAAGTCTCAGAAAAATTATTCTCATAACTGATTAATAGCAAATCAATAATTAAATACAGAACATCTGTAGTTTTACCTCTGTATCTGAAAGTCGTTGTTGCACATGTTTGTTTCTGTTGATTAGCTGCTCCTCCATTTCAATGTCACTCCCTCCACTCTGATGGGTATCACTGTTGTCACTACTTTGAGGACTAGCTGCAGGAGACCCTATTTTAAAAGCATGTTCCCAGTTACAATGTTCCTTTCACTAACCTATACATTAACAGTATTATACGTATCTACCTAGTCTCCTTGATCTCAACACCATATTCCTGACAACAACTCAGCAGGGGATGTAACTCAAAACGTAAGCTGGACTCATTTACATACAACATTTTTGAAAGGCAGTCAGCATTTTGCTGCAAATCATGAGTTCCAATGTTACTTTTATAATATGACAGAAATATCAATTTGTCAGCTTCTATACAAAAAGGTTTTTTCTGCTGAGTTGTCATTAAAATATACTTTAAAAATGGCACAAACTCATCTCTGCTATACAAAGCCTACTGCTCTAGATGGCATTCATGCTATCAAAAGATTATAACTGAGGTTGCAGCGTATTTCTAGTACTCAACTTACAAGGTGATGGAGCTGCTCTTCTGAGCTCTTCTTCCTCTGAAGGGAAAGGAAAAAACAGGAGGGAAACATTCTAAGTGACTGAGCTTAGTTGGGTCAGCATATCAGTTGCTCATAATATATAATTAACCGTGTCAAAAAAAGGAAACCTACAATAAAATAGGTTCACACCACCTACCAAAGTGGCTGTCCATGAGTGCCTACACAAAAAAGCCTAAGAAAAGAGGATCAGTATGTAATGTCAACAAATGAAAATTAAGTGAAAAATCAGGTAAAGATTTAGAAAACAAAAGAATGCACTACAGCTGTAAACATTCAACAGAATAGGTGCAGTCAGCTGGTGCCCCATGTGAATCTTTCAAATAAGGAAAAGAAAAGAAATTTATACAATATAGGATGTATAAGCAGAATTGTTTGTGAATAGAAAAGTCTTCAAAGATGTTCATGAAACTTCAATGTCTCTTTACAGGATATGGGATACAGGATACAGGACAAGAGTAATCTCTTTGTAAACTTCTTTTTTATCCTTTACTTGAAAAGTATGCCTCAATGATACAGCAAGCCACATTTTACAATTTTACTTTTATATGGTGTCTACTAAAATATCATACATGAGCTTATGGTTCAAAGTTACTAGTTAGCACTTACGGATTTAAAAAAAATCTAAGACTAAACTACTTTTGAACAATACATAAACATGACACTGAAAAATATATACTCACCTTTCTTATTTCCCATGGGTAGATTAGTACTGAGTAAAGATGCAAATGAACTCTGTTTTGATAACTGGGCCTTAGCTGCTAATGCATTATTCCACAGTGCTTTTATAAGCATTGATGCCAAATATAAGGTCTATAAACAAAACCAGATTATAGTACAATGAAAAATCAATTGGTTTTCAATGCAAAAAAGATACACTTGTTGCTTCTTCTGCACTCCAATACTATGGAACATGAAAGTAAATAACTCATGAAAATGAATGAATGCTTTGTTACACAAAATGCAGAAATGTCCAATATTAAACATAAGGAAGTTTATCAACTTCTAAACATATATTTTTCTAAACAGGTAAATATCAAAATATAAAAGCCAGAAAGGCTAATTTAAGATGCAGCGCTAAATCTTATTGCGTATTCCTATATTGTAAGAATTATGAAAAGAAACAGACTTTACATGTCCAATGAACCAATATCATGTATATTTTCTTTTTCTTGTCACAAATGACATTGAAGACGTTAAAACATGTACTATTGTATTTCTGGGTTGGTTTTTGTTTTTACCTGTTCAGTATGAGCACTTGGATGAAGAGTTGAGACTAGATTAAGAAGATGTCTAAGCGGGACAGGGTCCAAGTTCTTGATTAATGAAGGAAACAGATCATGTATATAGCGACTACAATGTTTCAGCTACAAAACACAAACAAAAAGATGTGTGAGAGAGAAAAATAATGTTTAATAAGAGTTATTCAAACATTCATAAAATTGACTTCATTAAAAAACTTCTTCACAAAAATTCTCAGGGTGCTTTTTCATACAAAAACAATTCTGAGCAGTATCAAACCTTCAGTTTTTATTTAACCTAACTTCTCATTTTCAAGCGTGGAATTTTGGTAAGATGAAACAAAACCACAGAACTCTTGCTTAGTTAAGGTTATAAGAGTCTGGGGGAGATTAAAGAAAATTGTTTAGAACTTATTCTGCATTTTTTATTTAACTATAAATTCAATCAATTAAGTTTTGTGTATAAATTCCAGAGGGACAAAAGAGTATTTACATTTGATATTAATAGTCATGAATGCAAATGAAGGCACTATAAATTAGGATTTAAACTATAAAACAGAATTTATCAAAACTGTTTTTCATTACCACAGAAATAGTAGTGACTGACTTTTTCAATGGAATCTCCTATTGCACCAGAAAGTGACAGTGTTCAAGACAAAACAATGGAAAGTTGACTTCAAAGTGTTGCATGAATATGTTCCCAACTTTCACTTTTGCTTTGAAGGATTAATATATTTTTGTATGGCTCAAACAATCATTCAATAATATACATAATAGTATAATAGGCTCTGGATTTAGGTTATCAAGTATGTACTTCAAAAATATATAATTTAAAAGAAATGACTCATTTTACCATCAGCCTAAAAGAGAAAAATGATCCGGGGGGTGGGGGAAGCAGTCATTGGTCTGTATAGGGGTCAAGTGGGAATAAAATGGTGCAAATTATCTACACAAGGGTGAATTTCATCCATGGAGAGTAAAAGTCAAGATGTGTAATTTAAGAAAAAGGGATTTATGTCACAATTTAGAGGCTCAAGGAGGAGGGACAAGAGATGTCTTAGCTCTCAACTTCTCTAATGCCATTTTTATAAAATTATTGCTTTTCTAAAAAAAATCATTACATCTGTCAAATAAATAAAGGTTTTGAAATAAGAGTAAGTTCCAGTTTTCCCTTGAGACATAATTTCACTATTTTCAGATACATTGAATAGGATTAACATTCTTCTCATCAGCACCTAAATGAAATTAGTTTGCATATTTTATAGCATGAGATGACTGGAATTGAAAGAAATAGGGCTTTGGAGCGGAGCGTGGAGCTGCAGGTATTTGCCAGGAGCTGGAGCACAGAAAATCTTGACTACTCCACTGCTCCAGTTTGTTGTTTTTTTCCAATCCAAAATGAATGATATTTAGCAAGAAAGTCCTAAAGGTGCCAAAAAGTTTCAGATTGTATAACATTTGATATTAATATGTCACAGTTATTCTCACTTTGACCGAAATCAAGATTTGATGTACAGATACAAAATTACAAAGTTTTTTGAAGATATGTTTTATTAAATAATCAGATAAATATCAGACATCCGGCAACACTGCAGACTGCTCTCACCATTGTGCCAAGGTTAGGCGAGTACGTACTCACGTAGATTAGCAATACGCAACATTTAAGATATGACAAACAGGTATATTGCAAAAAAAAATAATGTTTTTGTTTATTGATATATTAAAATATCGCAATAGATAACCACTTGAGCTCATTTCTCACACAGGCTCCCATTACCGGTACATTTGTTCATTTGTACATGCTCCCATATCACTCTGGTGGACTTATTTTATATGTCATCTGTTCAATGATCTTTTGATAGCGTAGTTTGTAATTTTAAATTTACTGAAAAAGTCGCGTGCAGCAGGCATATAAATATACAGTAAACATTTTTGCATAAATTTGTGATATATCCAGAGTAATTGGAAAATGTTCAACACAACTTTGGGGTTGAATCCTTAGGTCATTTTAAGAAAAAAAGTTTCTGTGAACATGTATCCTAAAAGACCTACAGTCCCTTCAAGGAGGTGATGAAAAGTTAATTTCTGATTAATATCTCAAAAACCTTTTAATATAAAGTAATGAAATTATGTCTGTGTCTTAGCGTTAGTATGTGCTACCATATTATATTATTCAAAATTATTTAAACCACAGGCGTCCCGAACTGGCAGTTGGTCATTTTTATTTCATAGTTCAAGAAAGGCTTGTCGTCAACTACCTCTGACTATGAGCGGTAATATTATGTTCCATTATAAGTTAATATTTTTTTGGTTATTATATATTATTACATTTAAAATTTATGGTTCCAAAGTTGAAAAATAAGTAATAAATAAAATTGTTTGTAGCTTTATAAGCATCTAAGCAGATTAAAATAATTTAACAGTTTTCTCGGAAATGGTTAATTATACAAAATAAATTAAGAGTACCATTTTTATGCATGTTTTGGCATTAAATCATATTCCAGGGTCGTATCTATTAAATAGTCAAAGATTTAAAAAATATTAAATAAAATTGTCCCAGTCCCCCTACTTTATGATGCTTGAGTTTAAATAATTTTATTTGAATGATGTTGTGTGATAGAACATTGGAAATAAACTTTAACGGGAAAGTGGATTCAAAATGCAAGCACAGTCCTTTTAGTAAAGAGAGCAAATTTTCAGAAATATGTTTATCCTTCATCAGGCTGGAAACATTATACAAGATAGAGCAAATAACAGGTTCTATCCTGTATAATCTATCCAGGATGATGAAGCAAAAACATATTTCCAAAAATTTGCTCTCTTTCCCGTTAAAGTTTATTTTCAACCTTGTAACATGTAGCCTCATTACTTCCCAACAATTAATGTTATAGAACAGCGAAAGCACATACTAACACTGTGGTACATAGCAAATTTCATTGATATATCTATATTAAAGCGTTTTTGAGATATTAATTAAAAACTTGGCAAATATTTTACCGCAAAATTTCATAAGAAAAACCAACTTGCAATTTATAAATAAAAATGTATATTAATTATGCATATTAAAAATATTTTGTACTTCATTACAACTACAAGAAACATGTTAAAATATTAAAATATACTTTAGTAATAATTTTGTGTAAAAAGAAAATGAGATCATTTTTGTCCAGAAAATCCAAAATAAATTTGAAGTACCTTAAGTGGTTAAGATATCACAAGCAGGTATATTATTAAAAAATGTAATGCTTTTGTTCATTGCATTTAGAAGATCATAACAAGAAACATTTGGATGTGGTAACAGCACAAGAAGATTTGGCCATAGCTTCAACAAAAAAATCAAATCTGCACACACACACACCCCCATGATTGATAGCCGATTTACGGAAAAGGATCTCAACAATGTCTTTACTTTTGAATTTGAAAAGCCCAAATTTGGGTTTTGGGAAAAGCAAAGAAGAAATCAGCAAGTGCAAGATGGAAAAGGAAGTGAATGGCGAGCTCAAACCATGTAGCTTCAAGACAAGTGAAGCAAGTGCCGTGAAAAGTTTCAAACTTTGGCAGCATGTAAAACGTAACCATCCTGAAAACTACGTGGCTCTGGTTACAAAAAAGGACCAGGAAGATGAGGGAAAACAGAAAGCTGACACAGCTAAACGACGTTGCTAAACAACGTTCATCTGGCTCTTTGAAAACTCCTGGAGAAAAGATTTTTTGCTGTGCTTCATCTGAAAAGAAACCCAAAATTGAGCAAACAAAACTCAACTCATATTTGAAGTCCTCAAAGGTTACAGTCACCATGGATGCCAATACTTTTCGTGAAGGGCTGATGGAAATGGTTTGCTTGAGTTCAACACCGCTCACTACCTTCAGGCTAAAGAATAAAGGATTCCAAAAAACTGCAGGTGAAATGGGTCGGCAGGTTGGCATTTTGACGGGGCACAATGCATTTTGTCATTTAGTTGTCAGCACAGTTGAATCTAGTCACGAAGAGCTCAAGAAAGCTTTGGAGCAAAAATTGTGCTACCTGAAAAGGGATGTAGCAACCCATAGAAACAGAAATTTCCCTGCAATCAGTGCTCAGTACTATGAAGAAGGAGAAGATAACGCTGTGGTAAAAACCTTGGACATAATCAACACTGAAGGGCGTTACAATTCTTCGTACGTGAAAAAACAAGTAAAAGCTATTTTAGAAAACTTTCAGATCAGTAAAATGCAAGTGCTGAGCATCTGGTTTGAAAAATGCAGATGACATTGTGCCATCAAAAATTTCAGCAAGGACAATGAAACCATTTCTACCTCTGAGAACAGAGATGTGGACAAAACTGAAGCTATTTTGCCTGATGAAGGAACTAAAGAAATGGATGAAATCGAACTCCACATGGATGCTGCTGCGCAATGGGCTAATGACCCTAGCCTCATACTTCCAGCATGACTTCATGAGGACAACTCAAAAGTCCAACTGATGAGGTGCGGTATTCACACTCTTCAGTTGGCAATCTGGGATGGACTGAACAAAGAACATTGAAGAAATTTCTGGTAAAAATTTGACAAGTCGTTGTCAAACTACAAACCCCAAGTGTTCGAAGTGTGCTGCTTGATCTACATGGGGTAACTCAATCATTGGATACTGTGACTCGCTGGGGTTCAAAATTTTTGATGATTGATTGGCTTCTCGTTTTTCAATCTTACTGGGAACAAGTGGCTCCTGCTGGAACAAGAGAGCTCAAGTTAAGAAAAGCTGAATGGGACAAAGTGAAGAACCTGCGAGACCTCTTGGCAAAGCCAAACCAAACAACCATGAATCTTCAACTTGTTGATGTAACCCCGGGAGTTTTAATGAAGGAATGTCAAAAACTGTCAACATTCTTGCAAGAAAATGGTGGACAAATTGCAGAAGGAATTCTATCCTCCATGCAGAAATGCAAAGAGAAGCTTTTTGACAATATTCATTTCCTTGCTGGAGTTTATGTTGACCCACGGTATCAGATTCTTCTTACCTCAAGGGAAATACCAAAGGCAAAGGAAGGGCTCCTTGATATTGCTCGACGACTCAAAAAACAAAATCTATTGCTACATTTGAACTCGGTGAAAGAGGTTGAAGAAAACAAACACACAACAAAAGGACTCATCAACAATCGAATCTGCAGTTTCGGAAAGTTCACATCCTTCAGAAATAGCAGGCTGTTCTCAAACTTCCATCTCTACTCTGAACTTGTTCGAGCGCCCATCTCTGGATGTCTTCAACCATCACAGGGAAATGGAGAAAATTCAAGCATCACTTCTTCAGAAGATGGTGCCTTCAAAAAGGAATTGGATAAACAAAAAAGACACCAGCGAGTTTCTATGATTCATAATTGTAATGAAGCATTAATTGAGAGAAACTTTTGGGAAGATTGTGAAGCGATGGAGTCTATTGGTAGGCTAAAAGTTAAGTCTGTTTTTGAGGCCATTCACAGCTACCCACCACTGCACTCAGGCTGCCTGTAGAATTGCTTTGAGCATTCCAACAACTCAAGCTAGTGTAGGGCGACTGTTTTTGGCTTTAAAGTTAATTTAAATGATTTGCGGCAGGCTAAGAAAGACAACTTGATTGCTGCAATAATTTTTTACAGAGTGAATTATGAATGATTCTAGTTTGTATCAGTTTATGACATCTACATTGTTTTAAAAGTCTGCATAAAAATAATGTTTTTTTCAAAATTACAGTATGCACTTTTTTATTTAGTTAAAAATTAATTTGAGTCGGAGCGCGGAGCAGAGTCGGAGCGGAGCTGGAGCATTCACTATTGATGCAGGAGCGAAGCAATTCAAAAATCTGATTGCTCCAAATCCCTGGAAAGAATAGTTAAAAAACTATCTGTCCTTGACAAAAGCTAGTATCAAATTAATATGCACTCCTTTTCAACTTTGTGCCCCAATCCTGCATCACTTACCATATACATAACTATTCACATAAAAAGAGTCACATGGGCACCAATGGAACAACTCATATGTATAAAATTGTCCATGTTCTTATGTGATTGCAGGATCAGAACCTTAGTTAATAATAAAATAGACCTTTAACAGGTGCCTTCTGACCCTTTTTTGTCTTTATCTTCTTACTACCATCATCCAATTGTTGAAATCTCCATTCCAAAACAGTTTGGCTAGATCCAAAAGTTGCTTGACTATTCAAAAATGTACTTACTGCCTTTTCCAGTTCTAAAAATTCTTCCTCGAAAAGCAAAAGTTGCATCTTCCAAATTTAGGAATATTTTTGTTTCAACAATCGAAATAGGTGCACAATCCAAGTAATATTGGGTGTCTTCTTCCTCTTTCCATTACTTTGTCTAAGCAGAATACAGGTGGGAAATGCTAATCTTCTCAACCTTTCTGTGTTCAGGACCCATCTATAAATATTTATGTCCTGTCACGACCCAGTGAACAGTCTAAGAGTGGAGGCCCTGAGGTAGTTTTGGTCCGGTCCTGCCTGGTAGTCACCCCACAGTGGTGGCTCCTGAATCTCTTGTGCTGTGAGGCTGGTTGGGTTTGGCTCTCCATTCCAGGCATTGGAACTTTCAAGGTTACAGCGCCACTCAGGTTTGGCCCCGTGCCCCTGACTGGACCAAATTTGTGAGAGTGGAGTTGTGACCTGGCTCATAGGGTTGCTCGACCTCTCACTCAAATATGGCCTACCAGGACTCTCAGTATCATTGGTAAGACGTTTAAGCTGCAGCTCTTTCAACCTTTTCAGCTCTTTCAACCTTAAGTCTGCATTTCTTGCCTTGTGTGTGTTTAATTTCCCAGACAAAGTTGCATTGTGTGCATTCTGTTAAGTAGGGAAATAAAGATGAAAAAAGCCCTCTGAACTCTTGAAATAGAGATTGGAAATAGAAATTTTTTTCAAGTTTAAACTTAGTGTTTATCATCAGTGCTCACTAAATATAAAAGAAACTTCCCTTAACAACAGTATACTCTAGATAAGAGACTTAATTCTTTCTTTGCTTCTTGCTCTAAAAGATTCCTTTTTTGTTATAAAAACCTAGCAGGTCTAAATTGCTGCCCTGAAACGAGTTTAAAACAGGGTTTCTCCACATGTGGGTTGGGACCCAAAAGACAGTGACCAGAATGTTTCAAAGGGTTGTGTGGTAGTTCCTGTTCCAAGCACTGGGCAATGCAACCTCTTGGGGCTCCAGCACCACTCAGGTTTGGCCGAGCCATCATGATAATGACGTAGCTACTGCATGTGAAAGCAACAATGAAAGTAGGTTCTAACTTAAAAATTATATCAAAAATAAAATACTAAATTTCATATAGATTTTCAGCTCTCTTCTAATCTAGGCCAGTGGCAGCTGTAGCATCAATAATGTTACTCTTGAAAGTGGAGAAGTTCTTTGGCTTAGTACATTAATTAAATACGAATGAGGCTTTCAGCCTAGATCTCCTTTCTGCAGTCCCAGGATTCAGTCATTCCCTCTCCATCTTAGTCTTCCTCTCATCTCTACTTTCTGAACAAGCAGCACAATTCCCAGAGTGCTGTAGCCTTAAACTCTTAACGCCAACGTGTGTCTGCTACTATCCATGGGTCAGGCCCTTTGACACTGATTTAACTATTATATGGGGAAGCAGCAATAAAGATAAAACATCGTTTCTTGTCCCTTTTAAGCTCTTTGGAATAGTGCTGCTCTGCTAAGAGATTTATTTTTTTAAAGTTAAAAATGGCAGTTTATCTTCCTTGCTACTCCATGGAGCTGCATGAATACAAAAGAACCTTGAGAAGCTCAACAGCACTCATGTATAAAACCAGGATTCCAATATTACTATGGAATGAGAGTGCTTGCCCAAAAGTCTGTGTAGCGAGAAAAGGAAAACGGGTGTACAAGGAAGGAAAATGGGAGAAAGAAATCAGGAGATAACAACAGAGAGATGGTATCGGCTTTCTGCATTTAATTAACACAGTCTGCTACAGATCTACACCCATTAATCAGCTATGAAGAAAAAGAAACTGGTATTTCAAACTGAATATATGTATTATTAATTAAACAAATGTAGGCCTTAATTTTTATTAACACTATTTTAATAAATGGTATTTTAAAATAACATTTTGACGAGTGACCTTGGGAAATGTTTGATGAAGAAAACACCAGCAATCTTCTTCAGACAATCTAATTGCAGCTTTCATTCAAAACCAACTTATAGTAACTAGTAACATAGGAAGCCACCAGTGCCCATTTCTATGGAAATTAATGACCAAGTATAAAAATATACAGATATAGGTTTTAATATATCTGTTCTGGTATCAGAATGAAACAAATGAGAAATATTCTTGAAAACAAACAATTTATTATAGCCCAAAATTATAATAAATTTAAAAGCACTCCCAAGTCGTACTTTTCTTTACTTTTGATCAAATACATCTTAATCTCAATACATTTCTCTGCACTACACTGAGGTTTTTTTCCTTGCACTGTGAGAGCGTGTGTGTTTGTATCAGATTACACAAATGTCTGCATTACTCAAATCTCAAACAAAAAAAGAATTATTGAAAACAATCACTGAATTATTGAAAACATCATAGTAAACATAATAATTCAAACAGGTCAGCAAATATGGTCTATTTTTCTGAAGGAAAACCTTGATAGTTTGTTCTCAATATAGCTAAGGGAAAATTCAATATCACATCTCACTGTTTTCTATAACTTCAAATTTTAGGGTTGCTTTTACACTAGTAAATATCACAGCCAGTTTTCCAGAATAGCACTATCGGTGGTAAATTATTTTGCACAAAGGACTCAGACAGTTTCACTAGACAACACAGTAGTAAAAATGCATGAGCCGCACCCTAAAGCTTCCATCATTGCTATCAATGGTGGAGCTGTGCCTGTAGCAAATCAGAGGTACAAAATATGCTAGTGAAGATGCACTATAGGAAAATCTGCATATTTTACTCAAGTTGCAGAGGTGACTGCATGGCAAATCCTGTACTAATATGGTAAATGACAAACAGGAAAGAGGAAGAAACATTGCTTTGTGAATCCAAGACCAATGGAATTCAACTGGCTGTTTTATTTCCTTCTCACAAATATAAATATTTTATATACCTGCGCTGCTGCCCAAATGCAGTCTATGTGCTGAGTACTAAGTCGCCCTTCAGCTGCAAGAAAATTGAGAATCACTTGGCACTGTTTGATGATCTGCAAAGAGAGAACATATTTAGGATAGATTTAACAGAACAAAGAATTGCTCCTCCATAAATACACCAGAAATCAGATTATTTTACACAAACCTCAATATGTAAATTTGGTCCAAAAATATGCTCAACCACATTGTTGCTGATAAGCCAGTCTGCAAGCTCTTTTGCAATGGACCTACATATGAAAAAGAGTATTGATATGGATATAAATTCTTTATTTGTCTATATTGCATATTAAATCATTTCCCTAATACAGTTCTCTTTTACTCAATTTTATTTGTATATTCACATTTAAAAGAAAACTATTTTTGAATATGAAATGCATTCAGCTGGTATTCACAAGTATTTCCAAAAGTAGGAGTTATATAAATTACTTTTCTAGGGGAACAATTTTTAAACTTTCCCTTCTCATCAAATCTTGCTGAAATAGCAATTCACACAGTTTTAATGATGTGTGTTATTTATATGAGATGCACCTTGTTAATTACACATGCACGGTACTTAGACACTCTCAAAATCACATTTTAGTTTCATCCATAACAGAATGGATCTCTGCCAACAGCCAATCAAAAAAATAAATTGTCTGTGGCCAGTTTGGGGGGCCACACTACAAGAAAGATGCAGAAAAACTGGAAAGAGTCCAGAGGAGGGCAACAAAAATGATTAGGAGGCTGCAGCACATGCCTTATGAGGAAAGTCTGAGGAAACTGGGGTTGTTTAGTCTACAGAAGAGAAGACTGAGGGGGGATTTGATAGCGGCTTTCAGCTACCTGAATGGGGATTCCAAAGAGGATGGATATAGATTGTTCTCAGTGGTACCAGATGATAGAACAAGGAGTAATGGTCTCAGGTTGCAGTGGAGGAGATGCCAGTTGGATATTGGGAAAAACTTTTTCACTAGGAAGGTGATGAAGCATTGGAATGGGTTACCTAGGGAGGTGATGGAATCTCCTTCCTTAGATGCTTTTATGGTCAGCCTTGACAAACCCCTGGCTGGGATGATTTAGTTGGGGGCTGGTCCTCCTGTGAGGAGGGGGTTGGACTAAATGACCTTCTGGGTCTCTTCCAACCCTGATATTCTATGATTCTATGAAATAGAACGAGATAAGGGGATTGAATTTTTCTAACTAAAAACTGGGTTCCTCACAGTCTGGAAACTAACATATATATATATATATATATATCCTTGTTCCTCCCACACAAGCAGATGGACCATTTTGTTTGCCAAGATTTTGGCATCAGGATCAATGTGTGACCATTTTGGTGTTCAGAGCACAGATGTAGTTGATGCACTGTTGGGCTAAAATCATGTTCCCTGCACATAACCCAGGTATAAGGGTTGTGCACAGGGATGGGCTACAGGAATCTAGGTGAAAGGCGCTCACGGCCACTACTACAGCCTCAGCATCTCCAGTCCTGATGATCACCCAGAGAAAGGAAACAAGAATCCACAGGCTCAAAAAGGAGGGAGGCAGAGTCTGCACAGTGTCTCATTGTCAATTCCATTTTGAAAAACCCAGTCACTAAGGGTAAGCCTCTTCAGACCTTTACCACCAAAACCTATTTTTTATGAATACTCAATGTCTGCCCTTCTATTTCCTTTCATGTAGTAATTCCAGTCACCTGGGGAATATACACACAACAGCCTTATACCCTTTGGAGAGCACCATGTCCCATTGCCTAAAGTTATGTATGAGCAGTAACTGGCATACAAGATGTCAAACTACTGACTACCCCCTCAGCTACAGGGTGACCAAGTGTTCGGTTTTCAACAGGAGGCTCGGGTCAGCAGTGCTGACTAGGACGTTGACTGTCAGATGCACAGTGGGATTGGCAGGCTCCCTGCTAACCTCCACGCAGCTCCTAGGAAGCAGAGGGAACTGTAGCCAATGGGAGCTGCAGGGGTTGGGCTTGTGGGCACAGCAGTGTGCAGAGCCTCCTGGCTATGCCTCTGCATAGGAGACAGAGCGGGGATCTACAGCTGTTTCTGGGAGCTACGTGAAATAAGGGCTGCCCAGAGTAAGGGCCGCCCAGTACTTCAAGTAATCCAGTTCCCAACCCCCTGCGTCTGTTCGGATTCCCCTCCTGCCCTCCAAACCCCTTGATCCCAGCCTGAAGCACCCTCCCGCACCCCAAAGCCCTCATCCCCAGATCCACCCCAGAGCCCTCACAACCCCCACACCTCAACCTCCTAGTCCAGCCCAGAGCCCCCTCCTGCACTCTGAAACGCTGAGCCCCCTCCTACACTCCAAACCCTTCATCCTTGGCCCCACCCCAGAGGCCCTATCCCCTCTCACATCCCAACCCAATGCTTCAGCCTGGAGCCCTCTCCCACACTCTGAACTCATTTCTGGCCCTACACTGGAGCCCTCACCCCCTCCCATACCCCAGCCTCCTGACCCACCCTGGTGAAAATGAGCAAGTGAGTCAGGGTGGGGAGAGCACACAACAGAGGAGGGGGAATGGAGTGAGCAGGGGTGACCCCGCGGAGGCGGGGTGATGCAGGGCAATGGCATTCAGTGTTGTGTGAGTGGAAAGTTGGCAACCCTAATCAGCTAGAACTCTTTCCATAAGGCAAGACCCTCCGGCTCTGTGGAAGATCAATGTGACAGGATATCTGAAACTGCTAGGAGAGGAATAAGAAACTAAAGAGTTTAAAATATCAAGACTGGCTGGGGCAGTTTCATGCACCAAAGATCAGCGCTGCTTCCTCCAGGTTTGCTTTTCAAAAAACCTATGTGGAGTCCAGGGAGGAAAGTAAGGCACAAATGATAGTCCCCATCCACTGAAGGAAATAATACCCACTGCTCAAGCGCCGTTCTCACTGAGTCGGAGGCAACACCTCTTCAGGTGAGCATTATAGTGCTATGGATTTTAAGGCCAGAAGAGGTCATTACGATCATCTATGTTGTAAATACATGTACCCAAGTAACACCACAATCTGATCAATTTCAAACAACAGCAGTACTTTCAAAGTACCACACTCCTATCCACATACCCCCAGGTGCTCATGTAAATGACCATAGTTCCATTGTTCCCTCAGCTCAGCATTTGACCAAAGGCATCAGCTTTATTATCAATTAAATAACTTCCATTAGCTGTACAATTTTACTCCTTAGGAAACAGGTAGTGGGCCTGGATCTGAGCTGCAAGAGATCTCTGTTCTAGATCATGAAGAGTGTTCATATGTATTAATTGATGTGACGCTATCAAGTAATTAATTTTTCTCTAGGCCCAGTCTCCGTAGCAAGATGTCATCACAAAGGAACACATATTAGTCAGTCTTCAAAATAGGGGCAAATATAGCTATGTCACTGATACTGGGACAATAAATACAGTAACTTTCAGTAAATTCAGTGAATAAAACCCTAAAGACTATATGAGTAAAGAGCTATATGAAGAGATCTTTGAGGGAATTAAACATTAAATAAATGGAGATATGTCTTAAATAGTCACAAAAGAAGCAATCAGGTCTCACTAATGCTAACTTGCTGCTCAGAATCTCAATTTTTAAACATTTATCCTCCTTAGAACAAGCTGGATAATAAATTTTTTTTTCAAATGTGGTATTTTATTTAAATAGGATTTTTTAAATTAAATACATGCTTATTTTAAAAAAAAAAAATTAAAAAAAATAAGCCTATTTAAAATTAAATTTGAAATTATGACAACCTATGGTAAGGCATAAACAATCTATTACATGACATTAAATTTGTTATATTAAATAAAAAAATAATAAGCACTACATGTTTGCTGCCCAAATTTTAATGAAAGTTAAACACTGAACCACTGGCCACTTAGTCATCTAGTAGAAAACCTGCTTTTCACCGCAGTAACCTCTTCTGAATTTTCAGAAAAAATATTTTCTTTGTTTCAGTTTATTCAGCTAGTTCAGTTCAATGCCTAATTCATTCAAAGTTAAGAAACTAACTGGGAGTTAAAAAAGCAAGAAAGCTTGTTTTCCTCCTCCAATGTATGAATAAAAGTTTAAAGTGAGAGGATGAGATCTACTAGCTTAAAAACTTGAAGGACAATGATAACAAGAAACAATCAGTTCAAGTACAGATAACACTGTTTAATAAATCATCAACTAGTTTTAAATGCAAAACATGTTTTGATAAAAAAATTTCTTATGTATTCACATTTAAGGTAGTTTTATTTAACTAACAAAATTTTAAAATGCTTATTCTGTGCATTTTTAATTTTATTTTCCATCCAAATAAAACTTGAAATAAATCACAAGTAAAAAAGTAATCTAATAAGAAATACATCATTCACCTTTTTCTAACAAAAAATGAAAATATTAATCTGAATAAATGTATGTTAAGCTGTATAACTGCTTAAATAAATGTGTATCCATATAGTGTATCCTGTTTAGCAAAAAGAGGTGTCATATTTTGTTTAAAGGCTATATTTCATTGCAAATTTTAACATTTTAATGATTACCATCCAATGAGAATCAGCTTCTCTTTAGGAAAATTACTAACAACTACAAATGCTTGGTGTTTTAAATAATGATTAAAATCAGTAATTTAAATTGCTTTATTTTAAATCAATCCACCATGCTTTAGAATCAGTCCCAAACAAACATTGCTGGATTTGCTGGATGCAATTAAGACAAAAGAACAGACTGCTTGATTTTTTTCTGATTTAGACACTGGCCCTATTGGCTGATTGTGTATGAGGTGCTAGACTGTCAAGAATCTTGTTTTGTATTTTGGTTGCTCTGAAGGACAGACAAGGACAAAAACTTTCCTATGGAAGAGTTCCTTCAAATTCTGTGAAGTACCCCACCAAAGATCTCCATCTGTAATCAGCAACTTATTTTTTTGTTCTGCTAGGTTGTGGATTATAATGGTGAAAGGGTGCATTTCTTCTTCAAAAGGCAAAAATCCTGTTTTCGTTGTGGGCTCAGTTGTCAGACTGAGCTCTGGAAGCCTTGAAAGAAAACACTGACTGACATCCAATCTGACACTGGATTTACTTGTGAGTGACAAAAATGAATCTGATCCCTGTGAAAGGTAAAATACTGTTTTTTTGTTTTCCAGTAAAGAGGCTTTCTGGTCAGCTTTATTCTGGAAAACCTTGCTCAAAGTATTCCCTCTGAAACAGTAGCTTTTACATGAAATAGCTATTAGACACCGTGATCACCACTCAGGACCGGCGCAAGCACTAGGCGACCTAGGCGGTCACCTAGGATAACAGGATTTGTGGGGCAGCTTTTTGCCACCCTCAGCAGCATTTCGGTGGATAGCTTCTCTGGCGAACCATGGGCGGAGCCGGGGGCAGCTGCAGGCACTTGGGACAACGTTTCTGCATGAGGTCCGCATGTCTCACGGTTTCAGAGGCATTTCGGCAGCAGGTAACCAAAGCCACGGGACCGATGGACCTCCTGCAGAAATGCCGCCGAAATCGTGGGACCAGTGAACCTCCCACAGGCATAATACTGAAGGCCACCTAGGGCAGCAAAAAAGCTGATGCTGCCACTGTCAGCACTAGACATTCTGTTCACTGTACCATATTGTTGAATAAGAAGAAACATATTTGTGGGAACAGAGCAAGGATGCATCAGAGAGAAAAATTGAAACTAACATTAGCAATTCCTGCTTTCTACTGTGTTGTGGAAGGGAGAAACTTTATGGTGTACTTTTCCCAGAAAAGCCAGCCTGCAGCATGATTGAATTAGACTTCGTGACCAGTTCACAGGTTTCACTTCCCACCTCTCCATTAAAATCAGACTCCAGGTTCCAATCACTAATATCGCATAAGATCACTGTGTTGTCAAGGAGAATGGAGGTATTTTGACACCGGAGATTATTACTGAGTATTCCCTGGTACTGCTCCCCAAGTCTTAGGCCTTGTCTACAGTACATGATTATTTCAGAATTAGCCACGTTAATTTGAATTAAAACTGATTCCGTCCACATGACCAACGCGGTTTTGTTGACTAAAGGGCTCTTAAAACTGGTTTCTGTACTCCATCTCGGCAAGGGGAGTAGCAGTAAAATCGATATTGCTGTTCCAAATTTGAGTTACTGTGGACACAATTCAACGGTATTGGCCTCCGGAAGCTATCCCAAAATGCTCCATTGTGACCTCTCTGGACAGCACTTTCAACTTTGATGCACTAACCAGGTACACAGGAAAAGCCCTGGGAATTTTGCATTTCATTTCCTGTTTGATCAGCGTGGCGAGCTCATCAGCACAGGCTACCATACAAAGCTCATCAGCACAGATGACCATGGAGTCCCAAAATCGCAAAAGAGCTCCAGCATGGACTGAACAGGAGGTACTAGATCTGATCACTGTACGGGGAGAAGAATCCGTGCAGCAGGTAAGCACCCTCCCAACCCGGGCTCCCAGAGAAAGCACCTCTGGTGCATACCTTTGTAAATATAACACAGGGTTTAAAAGCAAGCGTTTTTAATGTTTAATTTGCCCTGAAGACTTGGGATGCATTCGCGGCCAGTATAGCTACTGGAAAAGACTGTTAACGTGTCTGGGGATGGAGCGGAAATCCTCTAGGGACATCTCCATAAAGCTCTCCTGGAGGTATTCTAAAAGCTTTACCAGTTGGAGGGTGGAGGCCGTTCATGCTGAGCTGCTCGCGTTTGGCTGAGAGGGATCTTCCCTGATACTGGCCACCCATGGGGGAGAAGGGATGAAGCACATGTGCTATGTAATTCATAATTACATAGCACATGAATTTCTTGATTCCGTGTGAAATAGTCTTCCCTTTGTTCTCTAAAATGTTTCTTTTTAACTACTACTCTCACTTTTTTCCCTCTGGCAGCTGCAAATATTTCTGCGTCCCAGAGGTTAAAGAGCCTAATGTGGGAGCAAACCAACGTACTCAGGCGTCTGGTGGAGCTGCAGGGAAGGCAGCAGGAGCGCAGACCACTGTTGCAGCCCCCGTTTAATCACCTGCACTTCTCCCCAAGTTCCATATCCTCCTCACCCAGACGCAACAGAAGACTGCATTCAATAATTTTTGAACTGAAGTGTGGTCTCGTCCTTCCCTCCTCCCCTCATCCACCACCCCACCCGGTGCTTCCCTCCTCACCCACCCCTCTCAGGCTACCTCGTGAGTTTTCCCCCTATTTGTGTGATGAATTAATAAAGAATTCATGATTTTGAAACACCAATGACTTTATTGCCTCTGATAGCGGTGATCGAAGGGGGCATGTCGGTTGGCTTACAGGGAAGTAGAGTCAACCAAGGGGGCGAGTTTTCATCAATGAGAAATAAACAGAACTGTCACACCGTAACCTGGCCAGTCATGAAACTGATTTTCAAAGCTTCTCTGGTGCGCAGGGCACTCAGCTATGATCTTCTAATCACGCCGGAGTCTGGCTGTGAGTAATTGGCCACCAGGTAATTTGCCTCAACCTCTCACCCCGCCATAAACATCTCCTCCTTACTCTTACAGATATTGTGGAGCACACAGCAACCATCAATAACAATGGGAATATTAGTTTCGCTGAGGTCTAAGCTAAACTGCACTTGTGAGCTTTTAAACGTCCAAATGCACATTATACCAACATTCTGCACTTTCTCAGCCTATAGTTGAACTGTTCCTTACTACTGTCCAGAGAGCCTGTGTATGGCTTCATGAGCCATGGCATTAAGGGGTAGGCTGGGTCCCCAAGGATAACTATGGGCATTTGAACATCCCCAATGATAATTAAACTGTGAGGGCTGCTCTCATCTTGGTATTCTTGTGCTTCAGGGCAGGGGAAAGCGAGTCACAAAGTCACAAGTCACTGTTGTCGCCTCCTCGCCTGCTTTTGCAGGTTCTGCACATACTGCAGGATAATGTGAAAGGTGATTACAATGCACACAACAGCAGCAGTGAGCTGAGCGGGCTCCATGCTTGCCATGTCATCTGCATAAGAGCAGAGTGGCAGTGGAAGCGGTGGATGACGACGGTTAGCACTGCGCACATTTCCCAAGGAAGAACACACATTCCCGGGAGCCCATGACAGACAACATGGAGAAATTTGCTATTGAGGCAAGAACAGGAGAGCAGAGTAGCAGAAGCAGCGGTGGATGCCACAAGAACAGATATTTATTCAGAAGGGCGAGAGGACCTGCGAAGGGACTCATGGCATCAGGAGAGCAGGGTTGCAGTGGACGCAGTGGATGGATGACGACAGTTAGTCACACTGCACTGTCTGCTGAAAGCAGTATGGCATCTGCACGGAAAAATGGCGCGAAACGATTGCTGTTGCTTTCACGGAGGGAGGGGGCGACTGACTACATGGGCCCAGGAAAACCCGCAAGAATATTTTTGCCCCATCATGCACTAGGCACTAAATCCAGAATTCCAATGGATGGCAGAGATTGCAGGAACTGTGGGATAGCTACCCACAGTGCACTGCTCCAAGTGTCGATGGTAGCCTCAGTACTGTGAACACACTCCACCGACTTAGTGCCTTTAGTGGGGACACACAATCGAATGTACACAATCTGTTCAGAAAAATTGACTTCTATAAATTCCATATAATTTCTTACTGTAGATGTACCCTAAGATTCTTTTGCAACCTTCATAATAAGTAGATAAATTTTAAAATAAGTTTATCATCAAGATGCATTCAGGACTCACGTACAATGTTCTCCAAATAGAAGTGTATTGGGAAACATGTCTGACTATTTTCTGGGTAACATGAATGTAATTTTATTTTTTTAAGTATCAACTTGGGAAGACAATTTTGTTTATAGGGCTTTTTTAGCTGTTGCCCGATATCCTTGCTCACGCCGAATAAGATCCAACACCACAGACTTTTATTAATGAGTATTTCCAGATCCTCTGAAATAAACCACTGAAACACCTCTATGGGGCCCTGAGACCTCATAGTATTCAATCCCTTAGGAGATGAGCACCCCTTTTATTTCAATTCTGGTGTTGTGGTGACAATGGATGGGAGCTTGAGACTGGGTTAGGTAAAAACCTGCTTGGTCTGGAAATGTACAATCTCAGGTCCTCACTAAATTTCTACACTATTTGCTGTGCATTTCATATAAATTTTTGGCAGCCAAATGTCTGGTAAAGAACTAATCAAGTTTACAATACTGGTAAGGTGATTCTTAAACCAAAAGGCTTCTCAAAATTTTGTTTTTACAATATTATCCAAGCTGAGCTCTGAACCTCTGTTGCCAGCACAGAAGAGATCAGCCACAATGCCCGCCTCATTGCCACGGCCATGATCGTGGACTTTGCAGTCGAGTCCACCGCATCAGAGGCAGCCTCGAGGGAGGCCCTTGCCACAGTTTCCCCTTCCCCGAGGATGGCAAAGAACTCTATCTTCGACTCCGCCGCAACGAGCCAAACATTAAAATCATCTCTCCCAAGTAGGGCCTGACAGTTTGCCACTCAGAGCTGGAGGCTGGCAGATGAATAAACCTTTCTCCCAAGTAAGCGGAGCCTCTTGCTGTCCTTATTTTGGGGAGTCGGGCCTGTCTGCTCTTACCTCTCTATTTCATTGTCCATTGAGACCACACTGGTGTTTGGGGCGAGGAGAGGATATAAATATTTAAATCCTTTAGCAGGAACCTAATACTTTCTTTCTGCCCTCTTAAAGATGAGCAGGAGAGAGGATGGGGTTTGCCATAAAGTTTTTACAAGTTTTCCCAGCCCTTCATGCACAGAGCACGCCACCCTGGAAGGGGCCACCATGGCCAAGATGTCAAAGAAGCATCAGAGGGTTCCGCCAACTCTTCTGCCTGTAACCCCAGGCTCGCTGCCACCCTTTTCAGCAGCTCCTGATGTGCGCTGGCGTCATCCTGTGGCACCATCTGTGATGGTCCCGCCACTGCCTTGTCGGACGAGAACAACGAGAAGGCAAGGGCAGAAGCAGGGGTTGGCACCACCTCATCCGGTTGGCTGACCTTCACTGCAGTTGGAGAAGGCTCGAGGGCACCACACTCAGACCCTGCATCTGAATCTGGGGGCACTCAAGAAACAGTGGTTGACCTCCTCTCTGATGCCCCAATAGAGAGCATTGCATGAGGTTCACTAGTGCCTGGGGAAATCCACATGGGTTCCAGAACTGTCATGGGGTAGGCCATTGGCCTTCGGGCCAGGCACGGGCAAGTGGCACTGGGGAGTGCCCCCAGGTTTGATTGGGCACACCTGGTCCAAGGGACCCGGCACCCCCAAGGAGGAAGAAGGGTGTTGCCTTGGGGATCACTGCAGTGCCAATGAAGCCTCGGAGTATTCTTCCTACCTCCTTCCATGATGCTCACGGCAGGAGTGGGGGATGGTATTGGAGCTTCAGGTCCTGGCATCTGCTTGGGGCTGGTGGCGGAGCTCGGCGGATCGGTGACAGGTATCGGCAACAACCACAGCGGCAAAAGAAGCAAAATATGGGGCCGCTGGCCGGCCCCATGCCAGTAGCTCCTCTGTCATGGCTGTACCGTCCCCTGTACCCAGCCCTGTCCTCTGGCAGGGCTGTTCACACCCCAGCCAGGGAAAGGAGACGTAGAGTCACAACTGTGTGGAAGGGCTGGCGGCGATACAGCCACACTGGAGGAGCTGCCCCCACTGCGGTTCCCTGCTAAATGTGCCCCACCCAGAAGCATCTGGGGAGGGTCATGTGACCCTTCTTGCCTCTCACAGGCATTGCCTTCGCAGGGATCAGCTGCGTCATAGCTCCACTGGGGTCCTGCACCCTGGGGAGCGCTCTCTCCTAACTGGAGACCACTACCATTCTGGGAACCAGTGATGCACCATGGCCATGTGCCGGCCATTGGATGACCAGTATCATCCAACTGGGAAGTGGTACTGAGAGTCCTGCAAATGATGCTGGGAACGATGGTCTGCACAGGTAGGAAGCATGTTCCCAGGGATTGTTGCTTCGATGCCAATTGCAGTGCCGGGGAGCAATGCTGCACCAAAGGGGATGGTGGTATGGGTCCCAGTGCTGGCTTCCCCCTGGAAATAACCACATCTGGTCGCGGGGTTGGGGCACTGGCAAAGACAATGTCTTTTGCAGCCTGGAAGGCCTCTAGAGTAGATGGAACTTCCAGGTGCTGGGGACCTCTGTCACTACCTGGGGTGGGCAGTGGTAGGAAGGAGGTCAGACTAGATGATCATAATGGTCCCTTCTGACCATAAAGTCTATGAGTCTATGGGATAATAGGGAAAGTCCTCTCATGGATCAGCAACTGGTTAAACATTAGGGTAAACAAAGGGTAGGAATAAATGGCCAGTTTTCAGAAAGGAGAGAGGTAAATAGTGGTGTGTGTCCGTCCCCCCCAAAAAAAATCTGTATTGGGACCAGTGCTGTTCAACATATTCATAAATGATCTGGAAAAAGGAGTAAATAGTGAGGTGGCAAAATTTGCAGATGAAACAAAACTACTTAAGATAGTTAAGTCCCAAGCAGACTGTGAAGAGTTACAAAGGGATCTCACAAAGCTGGAAAACAAAATGAGCAGATGAAATTCAATGTTGATAAATGCAAAGTAATGGTCACCCCATCTCAAAAAAGATATATTGGAATTGGAAAAGGTTCAGAAAAATGCAACAGAAAGGATTGGAACAACTTCCATATGAGGAAAGATTAATAAGATTGGGACTTTTCAGCCTGGAAAAGAGAAGACTGAGGAGGGATATGATAGAGGTCTGTAAAAGCATGACTGCTGTGGAAAGAGTAAATAAGGAAATGTTATTTACTCCCTCTCAGGGCTGGGGGTGGGGCGCCTCTCAACGCCCGCCTTTTCCCAGCCATGGAAGCTCTGAGGCTAGGGCCCAGGGAGTGGTGCTTGGTGGCAGCAGCAGCTCTGATGCCTCTCCCAGTCTGCGCGGCTCTTGACAGCATGCTGCGTGGCCACGTTGCTTCTGATCCTAGATTATTTACCTACAGATAATAGTCTCATGACTATCTCTTCCTATAGTTAAATTGCCTTTAGTGGCTATTTGAGCTTTTCAGCGTCTTATTCAAGGAACTGTCTCATCTATGACAGCATGTGAAATCCAAGCTTCCCTACTACGCCCGCATGTTATAGTTTTCACAAACAACATGCAGTGAATGATACATTTCTGAGTTTCATTTGAACATTCTTTTCCCACAAGTCGCATAGAATGCCTGTGAAAGCTAGCCTGCATAAATTAGTTGTCAGAAAAGCTTCGATTTATTACTTGGACAAAATCAAGCTCTCTTGAAATTTATCTGATTGATTTGTGTTCTTCTGGGAGAAGTCAAAAAAAAAAGGAGAGTAGTTTCTGTTCTGTTCAGTTTCTGTTCAAAATGGACAAAACTCTCCGATCCAAACATGTTGTAAGTAGAGTTCCATGACATTTAAGGAGTTAGCTGCTTTCACAGTAACCATGGTATTTAATCAAGACTTTTTAAAATGCCTCTAGTTGGTGAAAGTCAAGCTCCTTGTGTTTAAGTCTTTGCTGTTAATCTGCCATCCCAAATGCTAAATCCTAAAAACACTGCTGATATGCCACATTCTTCACAAATACTGTTTTAAACATGTCATTTGTAGAATAATGTAGTTTGTACAGTTATTTGTGTATTATAGGGAAAATAATTCTCCAGAATGTGTACCAAAAGGGGTAATGTTTTGCATTGAGTCCCTGGTCACCCTTATTCTTTGTTTAATGTTTATTTATTTGTTGTGTGTGATCTAAGTGTCTTTAACTCATACTTTTGACTTATTAGCATGAAATTGTGAAAGCTGAAGAAATATTTTTTTAAGATGTTATATGTGAATTTGTACTGGAAACTTAACTATTACTTACTTTATTAATCTTGCCTGAACTGTAATGATACAACAATCATATAATGCTTCTAGATTTGTAAAGCATTCTAGAAGAGATAAAATCTCAATTACTGGTAAACACCTCCTTGCAGTTTAGCTAAAAATTAGATTAAAAATAAACCCCTTTCTTTCTAGCTTTGAAAATAGACAGTCAGAGTAGAGAAATAGTCTGGAAGAGAGTTCTAGGATTAAGAGATATTCTAGTGATAATCATAATACTTTAACATTTATATAGTGCTTTAAATTTTCAAGATATTTTATAAATATTAGCGACATGCAGCATCCAAAGGAGAGAAGTGGTAAATGTCCTCCAGTTATTCAAAGTTTATTGTCGTCCCTCAAGAACTTTATATAAACAATCAGATTTCAGCAGCTAGAAACAAGAGAATTGTAGAAGAAAATGTGTACATCAGAAATACAGTATTACAATTTTGCACTAACTTTTATTTGTGCTCAATGGAATGATCTTATCTTATGTTTAGAGTGTCTGGCTGACAAAAGTTGTCTGATAACAGTATTTTGAACCATGGTAATAGGTATAATGGGTAATATGAATTTGTTCATCTTATGTTAAGGACCTATCATTGCAACATTTTTTTCTACATTAAGTTCAAGACAGCGGTAATTTGAAATTGGGAAAGAATGAGAGGATGTCTTCTAATTGAATATCAGACAATCATTTTGGAGAGAATTAGAGTTAAATTTGTATAATTTCCAGACAAAAGTGAAACTTTGGACTCTGTCTAGAAGAAAATCCCTGCAGATAATGAATAGATAGTGAGAAGCAGTGGACTGATGTGAATCCTGAGGAACTTCTATCCATGGTAGAAGGCAGAATGAGTCAATGGCAAACTTATTGCTTATACTTACAAAATAAATAAATATACACGCAAAAGAAACCCAGAATAGAAAGGATAGTTGTCATGATAATTAGGCACTTAATATCTTTTACTGTGTTTTAATTTATTATATATGCATAAGCTTATCTGTGAAGCATCTGAGCACCTCACATTCATTTATTTTCATCTTCCATAAAACACCATAACGTGGGAAGTGTTGTTATCCTCATTTAACAAATGTTATATTTAGGGAGAATTTGTTTAAACTAGGACTGTAGCAAATAAAAGTTTAGTTTATGCGCTACAATGATTTTTCTCTTGTACTTATCAGTGTAACCCCACTCAGATTGATGGAATTAAATCATGATGGAGTTGAATCTAAATCAGGGTTTACATTTACATTTTAATAAATTATGTTAATTTAGTGTGGAAACAAAGATTAAATTTATTAATTTACATTATTGTGAGTGTGTCCTTTAACCTTGTTTAATAGAGTGGAACAGAGTTTTGCTAACTGGATACTTACTAATCAACAACACCTGAAAAATCATGTGGCAGTAGGGATAGGAACTAATTTAAATGAGTAAAGAAAAAAATAAAATACCTGAAAACGGATATCTTCTTAAACTGTAGTTGAAGTAGACTATTAACATCATTTAAAATAATTTTAGTTGTAGAGTTAACATAGTAAATTACAAAATATAGACAATCCATTTTGATGTGGATGGTTTTACCTTTTTGTGTCAATGAAATATTTGGAAGGGCCTATCAGCTGATTATATAGCTGGTGAACACACAGGATCAGTGTACAAACTATGGCTCATGTCTGTAATTGTGAGAACTCTCAAAAATATGAAGAGAACCTTACAGGTAAAGGAGGGTCCTCACATACAAAGCATTCTATGCTAATTCCCAAAGAATGAATCCTTCTTTGTGGAATTTTTCTAATAATTTGAAATAAAAGTACCCCACTTTATGTGTATCCAATGTAATGTAAAGATTGCAAAAGTATTTATACTTAATAGATTACAAATGTTTATGACTTGCAAAATTCTTGTATAACGAGCACTTGTTCAACTTAATCAAGGAGGGATGGGCATAGTCAGTCTTTCTGGTCTCTTTCCATCCTAACTTTTTTAATATTACTAAAAATAAACTGAAGTTCAACTTTGAAACAGTACAGGTCACTGCTAAAGAAAATCAGTAGCTAATTCAGAAAAGAGCTGAACTACCAAATATTATCAATTTTAATTTGTAATAGTATTATGGTCAAATAATCTTTTGACAAATTTATGCAATGATCTCACTACACATTAAGTTATAGGGGCTGATGTCTGGCTTGTTGGAAATGGTGTGTAAAGGCTTTTTAAGGGCGAGGGAGCCAGAGAATGACTTTCTGCTGCCAGAGAATGACAGCTTATTTTGATTAAGAGCCTTTAAAGTAAGGGACCTTTTCAAAGTCTTTCTGAAAATCATCCTTGTCTACATGTTTGTTGACTGCCTCAAAGAATTCTAGTTACAACCATATACTTTCTTGGACAATGGTTCATTGGCTCCAACATGACCCATCTCACACCCACTGAACTCCCTAGTGTTAAGGCAGGGGTGGGCAAGCTTTTTGGCCTGAGGGCCACACTGGGGTTCAAAACTGTGTGGACGGCTAGGTAGGGAAGGCTGTGCCTCCCCAAACAGGCTGGCCCCATCCCCTATCCGACCCCCACCCACTTCCCGCTCACTGACTGCCCCCCTCAGAACTCCCAACCCATCCAAAAAACCACCACCCCCGCTCCTTGTTCCCTAATCACCACGTCCAGAGATCCCCCCATCCCCTAATCACCCCCCAGGACTTCACACCCTATCCAACCCCCCTGCTCCCTGTCCCCGGACTGCCCCAACCCCATCCACACCACCGCATCCCAACAGGCCTGCTGGGACTCCCATGCGCCATCCAAACCCCCTAATCCCCGAGACCCTCTGCCCCTTTATCCAACCCGCTCCTCACCTTGGCCCCGGCCCAGCCCTCTTATCACGCCATGTGTCTGGCCTTGAACCAGACATGGGGCCGCGCTGATCTGCCAAACACACCTGTCGCACAGCCCCGCTCCCAAAGCACTGCTCGCACGGGGGGAACAGCTGGGGAGGGGCCTGAGCAGACTCACCAGCAGGAGCTGGGGGGTCAGTTAGGAGAAGCTTGCAGGCCGGATCCGGCCCGTGGGCCGTAGTTTGCCCACCCTTGTGTTAAGGGATCAGTGTCTATACAAACAGATGAACTCTATTTTCCACTTGAAAGGGCAGTCTGACAAGACCAAAGAACAAAAGAGGAGCTCTTGTGACACTGCCATCAAATCAGTGTAACACACCTGGGGAGCCCATTCAATTGAATTCTCCTTGACTGCCTGCCAAATGACAAGCAAAAGGAAGTATCTTTCTGAATACATCATTCCCACACAAAGACAGTGCTCCAGAGGACAAAAGAGAAAGCTTCCCCTTGCTGGTTTAAATACCACTTTCAGCATTGTCATCATCCATGGAAACTTTGATAATTTTCCCACTGATTGATGGCAAAGTTCCAAGAACCATCATTCCAAGACACTCATATGCAATCTGGTCTCTTTCCGCTTCAATAGCCTATGTACTCTACAATGACCCATGTGGCTTTCCCATCCTTAACTCTACTAAAACGGTTTATCATCAAAATTAGGAATGGCTAAATTAATGGCATCCCTAAGAGCAAGGGACCACTAATTCAATGAAATTGTGACAGACTCCAGGAAAACTGCAACTTAACATTGTACACAGCTGATCAACACAACATGCTAAGTTAGCACCAATCCTCTAACCCTGAAAAGAGAGTCAGAGATGCAAGAGTCTGAGAAAAGATCCAAATGTCCAAAATGACTGCAAACTTGCCATCAGGAGTGCGTTCTGTAACTCTAGAAAATAATCTAAAAGAAACCAGGATAGTATCGGTAGATAAGGTCTCTGGTGGTTGGAATATTAATCTTTGTCCTATATACAGACTTATAAAGGCCAAATCACACCCTTGTGTAAAGGCCAAATCATACCCTCAACAGAAAATGCTTTGGATTGTCTGGGTAGGGGGAAATGTGCAATCCATGCTGATGAAAATGGATAACTACCCCTGTCAAACACTTGGTAAGAACTCCTGATGTTATAGCCATCCCAAAGAGAAAAAGTCTGAACTACTAATGGATATTTGGTGTGAATCCATCGTATCATGATACAGAAGCAGAAATCTCAAAGGCTGACAGTTCCAATACATCCTGAAGAGTACAGGAAAAGAATAAGGGTGACCAGGGACTCAATGCAAAACATCACCCCTTCTGGTAAAGGTGTTGAGATTACAAAGGTAATGGACTCATACCCATTTTCACCTATTAACTCTATGTCCAACGACATGAAAAGAAAAATTAGCCAAAAGTGATTACTTCGTTTCCCATGGACATTTGTCTGCTTCAGAAAACCAATACACATTTTGATATAAAGTTGGTAGTCCTCTGCTCAACTTAGGCTCCGGATTGGAATAACAAAGTTTCTTCATATCAAGAATGGAGCGTGTTGGTAGAACATTTAGGGAAATCCATATGGAACACAATCCTGGCCCCTCTTGAGTCGGTGTCAAATTTTTCACTGAGTTCAGCGGAATCAGGATTTCAACCAGGGTTTTTGATTACACTAAGCATGGTATAAGCATAAGACCCAAAAAGGTCATTGTTACATCTCAAAACTGTATTTTTTTCAAGTAGTCAGGTATTCGATTTTGTGTAGTAGTGAGGGGCAAAAAGCATAGCAAAACAACTTTTTTATTCTTTTTCTAATTAACTACAGTGGTTTATATCAAGTTTCAATCACAGACACGGTAAAATAGCTTAAAATCCAAAATTTAACATGAGTATAATGTGGTAGGGAAAATGCTCCATTTGAGAAGGGGGAGGGGGGTGAATGGTCACCAATCTATTGGTAGGAAAGATTCTGAAGCATTAAAGTTACTATTTATGTGGGACCTACAATGTAATAGTGGTTACGCCTCAGCAACAGAGTAAGAAGTTACTCACCTTGTGCAGTAACGATGGTTCTTCGAGATGTGTCCCCCTACGGATGCTCCACTTTAGGTGTCTGTGTGCCCCTGCACCTCTAATTGGAGATTTTTGGTAGCAGTGTCCCATTGAGCCCATGCAAGTGTCCTCCCTCCCTCATGGTCTGCCTTGAGGCTACTTAGCACTGCAAGGTCGAACCCCCCTAACTTCCTTCTCTACCACAGAGCCCTATAGAGAACTCCGAAGTAGAGGGAAGGAGGGCGGGTTGTGGAGCATCCATGGGGGGGGGGGGGGGGGGACATCTCGAAGAGCCATCATTACTGCACAAGGTGAGTAACTACTACTACTTCTTCAAGTAGTGTCCCTATGGATGTTCCACTTTAGGTGACTCAAGAGCAGTACCCATCACTGGAGGCTGGGGCTTCGGAGTGAAGTCTTTTACTACAGAGAGTACTGTGGAGTTGAAGATGGTGTCAGTGGCCAAATCTTCAGTGATCGCATAATGTTCTATGAAAGTATGGACAGAGGCCCAATCATTTGTTCTATAGATTGGAGAGATAGGGGTATCCCTATGGAATGTGATTGAGGTAGGAACTGATCTCATGGAATGTGTGTGGACAGAAGCAAGTTGCCTTGCTAAGTGATTAACGCAACTAGAGACAGTTGGATAGTCTTTCAGGAGATATCACTGAGCTTTTGGATCTTCCTGTGGATGAAAGGAAGAGTTTAGGGGATTTCCTGAGGTCCTTAGTCCTGTCCAAGTAGAATGCTAATGTCTTTTTAATATCTAACATATGCACAATTGTCTCCTAACTGTCACAATGTGGTTTTGGGGAAAAAACAGGGAGACGGCTCTGTTGATTCATATGGAAAGTGCAGAAAAAGTAGGGAGAAACTTGGAATATGGCCTTAGAGTTACTTTGTCTTTAAAAGAAAAAGGCTGTGAATGATGTGTGCGCGCCATCAGGGCCGCTACTTCTCCTATGTGCCTAGCTGAGGTGATGGCAATTAGAAATGCTGTCATCATGGACAGGTATAAGAGAAGTTGCCCTGGACTCAGAGGGGGGTCTAGTTAAAGCCCTGAGAACTAGGTTCAAGTCCCAGGCTGGAGCGGGTGGTCTCACATGGGGGGAAAGATTCCCAATGCCCTTAAAGAATCTACACATTAGTGGGTGAACAAACACCAAGTGGCAAGCCGTTTTTGCCATGAGATGTACCTTAAAGGGAGCTGAGTGACAGTTTAAAATGTAGTGCAAAATCAGAGGGAGGAAAGGCGAGATTCGGTCTGTGTGTTTGGAATGGCACAAACTTGGAGTCGTTTCCATTCTGTAGAGAAGTATGTCGAATGGTCAACTTGTGGTTCTGTTGTAACACGTCTAAGTTTGTCAGAGCATTCTGCTTCTAAGCCTTGGAACTTACAAAGAGCCAAGGCTGGAGGCGGAGGACCCATGGGTTGGGGTGAAGGGTCAGCCCATTGGTTTTGAGAGAGTGGGTGAGGAATTGGCTAAAGTCAGAGAAACAGGAGGGCATATTGCCCATCTGCGTCAAGTGAGGGAGCCAGACTTGTCATAGTCAAGTGGGAAGATGAGGGCAACTGCCAGTGAATGTTCCCCAGGCCAGTCATGGCTCAGTAACAAGGACCTTTCTTGTTCCAATAAGTAATGAAGAGATCCATAGGCGGTCTCCCCAAAGGGTGGCTATATCTTGATGCATCTCTGAATTCAGTATACACTCATTGTCATGAGAAAACACCAACTGAGACTATTGATTGTTACAATCTGTATCCCTTGTAGACAGACAGCTGAGATGAGCACACTGTGATGGATGCATCAATTCCAAAGTTTGAGTGTTGATTTGTAAAGGGATGGAGATCTGGCAGCTCCTTGGCAGTTTGTACAAAACATACAGGTAACATTAAGCCTATTATGACCATTGTGTGTTGTTTTTGATGAAAGGCAGAGTTTGTACACAGGAACTCCTGACAGCCTTTAGCCCGAAAAGGGCGATATGGAAGGTCATTCCATGGAAGGTCATTTGTCCTGAACCTTGCTGTTGTATAGGTGAGCTCCCCAGCATATTAGGGAGACATGTGGGTAGTGAGAGAAGCGCTCTCGCTCGTACTACATCAGGCTGGTGCAAAGAAAGTTCAGTCACTGTATTGGGGTTAGTATGCCACTATAATGGAGAACCTTGGAGAATACCCTGTGTGGAGCAGCCTGTACTGATAATGATCTTGTTCCAGAGGTAAGCAGTAGGAAATCTCCAGTACAATGATTGTATCGAGATATGGAAGTAGGCACCCTATAGGTTCAGGGCTAGAAAGCAATCTCTTTGCTCTAGATCTGGTCCTAACTGCTGTGAAGTAAGATAGGGTAATTTCTGAGTGGCATGACTGGTGTACGGATGGCTATTAATGCAGTAAGGTATAATTGTTCAGGCCCCTGACCAGTTAATCAAAAGTGCTTATAAGAGGCAATTTGAGATGTCACGGACATGGGGTGCAGACTATTATCACTTTTGAGTCCTGGGCCCCTTACACTGTGGCTCATAACAGCACTGAGATACTGTGATGGGGGTATTGAGACGATTGTGACCTGTGGTGTGGTTGAGAGGTAAATCTTCTCTTCTGCCCGAAAGAGTGTAGTGTGGTCTGAGAATCCTTCAGGATATGGAGAGAAAATCAGTCATCTTTGCAAAAAGTTTGGCCCTTCAAATTGGAAGTCTGTAGCTCTTTGGGAAATCTAGAGAGGTGTAGCCAACAAAAAAATCCACAACCCGCCTCAGTACTGCTGTCAAGGAGACTGGGCAGGTGGCTGTAACAGCTACATCAAGTAGTGTCTCTAGGACAATCTGGCTATGAACTGTCCGTCTCTAAGAATGGTCTGAATCTGTTCTTTTTGTGTTTCCAGTAATATTCCAGAAACATACTGGGTTTCCCATGATTAATAAAATTGTATTTGGCCATGAGAATCTGGTAATTTATTACTCGAAACAGTAATGTTGTTCATGAATAAGTCATCTTGGGAAGCCTGATTGCAAGGAGTTGACTTGGGATTATGTTGCTTGTTTTGTGCATTAATCACATCCACTATGATGGAGTTGGGTTGCGGATGTTGAAAACAAAGTCACATCTCTACCCAAAGAGGCAAAGGTTGCTTTTGTTTACACTCTATTGCTGGTTGGTGCGATGGAGGCTGGTGTCTGCCAGATGCCTTTGATAGGATCTAGGATCAGCTCATTAATTGGGAGGACAATTCTAGATAAGAGGGTAGTGTGCAGAATTTCCACCAACTTATGATGATCTGCTACCTCCTGTAGGGGAATCTGCAGCTAGTCTGTCCCTCGCTTGGTAAAATCCAAAAAGTTCTTAAATCTTCACCTAGTGGTAAAGGGTGGGCAGCACCACCTCATCTGGGAGAGATGAGGAGAAGTGTGCTGGAGAGGTAGCTTCCTCTTCATGTGGTGGGTTCCCACCCACCATCTTCTCCTGTTCTGAAAAAAGGATTTCTCCCGCCCTGGCTCAGGTGCTGTCCTGCTCTGGCTCAGGTGCCAGGCTCTAGTAAACCGTCTGGTGGACTCTCCCCAAGAGACACCGGAGACAGTTGAGACGTGTGTGTGTGTACATTGCCGAAGAGTTACAATTGGCCTTGGGAGGGAGAAGGAGGAAGGCAAGCATGGGTGGTGAGCTTATCTCAGGGGGCCCATACCTCAATTGTAGGCCACAATGAGGGGCCAGGGAATGATCTCCTCCTGGTCAGCATCAGATTAGTCAGTGGATAAGGGTGCCACTGACTGGAGTATTGGCATCATACAGCCTGGAGCTAGGAACATTCTTGGTGCCGGAATGTTCTCGATACCAGGGTCCTGGCTCCAAGGAATGGGGATTTTGGTTCTTCCCCATCATAAGGTCTCCAGAGTACCAAAGTTCATGCACTACCATGGATTTATTTGGTACCACAGAGGAGTGTCCGTGGTACATTAGCAGTACTGATAGTTGGGCAGAGCACACCCTAAATGAGAGTTTCGCCCAATTCAGAAAGTTTGTTGGGTGTTACCTTTTAGAGATGGTATGGTAACTGTCTCCCCCTGGGTACTGAGGCCACAGGTCTCCAGAGTATCAGAGCACACATGTTACCATGGGCTGATGTGGAATCACAGAGGAGTGACGCAAGCATTATCGATCGTTGGGAAGGTGAAGAACACTTCCTGGATGGGAGTTTTGTTGCACTTGGTACATAATGGTTTCTATGTGCCCATCTTTAAGATATGGTACGGTAACTGTCACCTCTCCCTGCAACAAGAGCAAAGTAGCACAGAGCTCACAGCAAGAAGCTCCCTTATCAGGTTTCTGCATGGGTGTCCAAGCAGGACTGACTGTTAGGTCCCTCTTTTAGATATGGTACCATAACTGTCCTGTAACTGTCCCCTCTCAGTGTGGTAAGAGCAAAGCAGCACAGAGCTCATAGCAAGAAGCTCCCTTATCAGGTGTTTGCTTCACAGCTTCCTGTGCCAGCAGCTAAGCTCACAGCAGGGGTTCCTCTGCTGTGGTAGTCCTAAGGACATGGCCACTCTGGGAAACACCCCACTGGCTGGCCAGCTACTCGGGAGGATGCCGAGGTGGCCACTCTGGGAAACACCCCACTGGCTGGCCAGCTACTTGGGTGCCTTTCCATCTGCTCGAGACTTTTTTCCCTCCTCCTTTCTTTCTCTCTCTCGCTCTCTTGCTCTCCTCCTCTTCACGACTTGACCCCTTTTGAAGTGAAGGCTCTGGGGATTATGCGGGTCAACACCCACCGGAGTCTATGCAGGCTGAAGTGTTTTTTCCATAGGGAGGAATTTTTATTTCAGCTCAAAGCTCCTGTGAGGCTGCTGCAGTTTTAGCTATGGCAGGTAAAGCACTTCTGTGAGGCCCTCCCACCGCATGGAACAGAGAGAACCAGGCAAGCCCCTGGACAGGGATTATCAGCCTCTAGCAGGGAGGAATCCAGAGAAACGTCTTCACCTTTTTTTAAAAAAAAAAAAAAAACTGAAAAAGAAAATTATGAGTCTACTAAATGCCAGGGGGAGGGAGGGAAATGCCCTCAACAGGGCAGAAAACTAAAGTTCTTTTCTTTTCTCCCTTTTTTTTTTTTAAACCAAAGGAATAAAAGAAAATAAACACCAACCTAATTACTTTTAAGGAGAACAAAGGTAACAAAACACACACTACTTACGATAATGACACAGATAAGGAAGGGAGGAGGACTCATTCTGTCAGAGGCCAAAGACAGTAGAGAAGGAAGTGAGGGGGGTTCACCCATGCAGCACTAATTAGGCAGACTAGGAGGGAAGGAGGGCACTTGTGCGGGCTCAGTTGGACACTGCTAGCAAAAATCTCCAATTAGAGGTGCAGGGGCACATATACACCTAAAGTGGAGCATCCATAGGGACACTACTCGAAGAAGAAGTAGGTATTACTGTAACAGAAGCAATAATAATACACAATATCAAACAACATACTATGTGTATTTCCATACTGAAATCAAATTAGTGTTACTCTTATAATGGATTTCACTGTTGGGGGGGGGGGGGGGGGGGAGAGAGATCCTGACCTTATCTCATTCTTGAAATACATAAACATCAAAAAGGAAGACTATATGTATTTTTAAAGAGTGTGGGTCAAGTAAAATGTAGATTTTTACAGATTTTAAAATTCACAGTTAGATATGGACAGTTTATTCACACAATCCATATCTCTATAAAGTAACATTTAAAGCCACACTATCTCGTTCCTCATTGCTAACATCTAATGTTAACCTATTGATTTTAAATATGCAAAATATTTTAAGAATACAGTTTCTACTTCACATGTCCAAAGATGCGATTTTGCCCACGTACTATACCAGGGGTCTCCAAACTTTTCAGCCCGAGGGCCGCATTAGCTATCAAATAGCAGTTTGGGGGCCGACAACACACTCGAGGTCCAAATAAAAAAGAATCAAAACATGGATGTTGTTTTTAATTATTTATTTAATATTATTTTATTCAGTTATTATTTAATAACACATTGATACACTACACATGAACACTACACATGAACACCTGTTCACTACACATGAACACTACACATGAACACCTGTTCACAACACATGAACACTACACATGAACACCTGAACACTACACATGAACACTACAGATGAACACCTGTTCACTACACATGAACACTACACATCAACCCCCCAACTGACCCACCCAGCCAGGTCTCTCCCCCCAAAACCTCCTTTCCTCCAACCCCCCTCCCCCAAATGACCCACCCAGCCAGGTCTCTCACCCCAAAACCTCCTTCCCTCCCACCCACCCCCCAATGACCCACCCAGCCAGGTCTCACCCCAAAACCTCCTTTCCTCCAACCCCCCCCCCCCAAATGACCCACCCAGCCAGGTCTCTCACCCCAAAACCTCCTTTCCTCCAACCCACCCCCCCCCAATGACCCACCCAGCCAGGTCTCTCACCCCCCCCAACTGACCTGCTCAACCCGGTCTCTCCCCACAGACCGGTTCGCCGCCTGGCAGTGGGTGGCTCCTTGTTTCGCCCCCTGCAACTGCGTGGCGGTGCGGCGCGTCCCGGCCCCAGCTCCGAGCCGTCCCTGGCCGGCGGCGGCAGCCGAGCACGCGGCGCGTCCCGGCCCCGCGGCTGGCGGCGGCGGCCGAGCGCGTGGCGCTTCCAGGCCCTGCGGCTGGCGGCGGCAGCCGAGCACGCGGCGCGTCCCGGCCCCGCGGCTGGCGGCGGCGGCCGAGCGCGTGGCGCTTCCAGGCCCCGCGGCTGGCGGCGGCGGCCGAGCGCGCGGCGCGTCCAGGCCCCGCGGCTGGCGGCGGCGGCCGAGCGCGCGGCGCGTCCCGGCCCCGCGGCTGGCGGCAGCGGCCGAGCGCGCGGTGCTTCCAGGCCCCGCGGCTGGCGGCGGCGGCCGAGCGCGCGGCGCTTCCAGGCCCCGTGGCTGGCGGCGGCGGCCGAGTGCGCGGCGCTTCCAGGCCCCAGCGCGGAGCCAAAAAGATCTCCGTGGGCCGGATGAGAGGGCCTCGCGGGCCGCATCCGGCCCGCGGGCCGTAGTTTGGAGACCCCTGTACTATACAGACCATTAACAGTTCAAATTAGATACAAAGATCACATTACATTTGCATATAAAGCATATACATTTAATCATTAGAAAGTAATTCCATAAATTGTGAACTTGCTTCTCTTCCTGGGTGCTGGTTGAAAAAAAGTCTAATTATACACAATTTTGTGATTTAATGTATATGAAATATACAAACAAGAACTCCCAAGAAAAACAAACAGCTGTGGCAACATGGTCTAGTAGTGGACTTAGGGTGACCAGACAGCAAGTGTGAAAAATCGAGAGAGAGGGTGGGGGGTAATAGGAGCCTATATAAGAGAAAGCCCCAAATATCGGGACTGTCCTAATAAAATCAGGACATCTGGTCACCCTAAGTGGACTAGGTATGTCTACACTACCTACTAGATCGGTGGGTAGCGATCAATCCATCGGGGGGTCAATTTATCGCGTCTAGTATAGTCTAGATGCAATAAATCCATCCCCGAGCGTTCTCCCGTTGACTCCGATACTCCACCGCCACGACTCACCACAGTGAAGACGCCGCGGTAAGTGGATCTAAGTACATCGACTTCAACTATGTTATTCTCACAGCTGAAGTTGCGTATCTTAGATCGATCCCTCCCACGCCCCCAGTGTAGACCAGGGCTACATGTAGGACTAAAAGCCAGAAAATCCTCAATTGTAATCCTGGTTACTGGGCAAGTCATATTATTTCTGTCTCTCACTTATCACATCTGTAGAACGTGGATAATACTACTTACCTAATCTTATAGGAGTGATGTGATGATTAAATAGTTCATGTTTGCATAACATTTTGAAGACAAATGGCTGCTAGTCTGCTAAACGTTAATAATTTTATTACTTCAATATAAGTATATTTTCTGTACAGCCTCGCAAGTTACCTGGATATCTATCTTTTAAAAGAGCCAGGAGAACACATGAAATATATAAAAATGTTTTTTTTAATTTCTATTTAAAATGTAATTTGATTGGAACTTTTGACAAAGATATTTCTAAGAAGTATCTCAGAATGTTTTTACTGTCCACACTCTAAAATGTTTAACAATTTTATAGGAGAAGCCTTACAGTTATCTAGTGTGCTTAAACATAAGTACTCAAAATAAATGTTCCTACTTACGTTTCTGTGTCTGAAACTAATGATTCATTATTACACACATCATTGAAGGTGTGAAGTTGATTCTAGAGTTAGAAAAAGGAAGAAGAAATTAAAATTTCACTTTAACAATATTTTGTGTAGTAATTTTTCTTACGTATAAAAATGTTAGCAGTGACAAGAAATAAATAGTGAAGCTAACGTTTTGGAAAATTAGATTATTTAATCACAAAAAATATATTACACAGAAGTATGTACAGAACTACGTGTCTCTACCATAACTTTAATAAAATATTCTACTAAATGCTTTTTCAAAGCTTGTTAAACCAGAATTATACATGTTTCTGATTAATTCAACAGAATAACATACTAATGAGTATTCTCAGTAAGTAGTAGGGATAGGGTAAGTTTATTTTTTAACCAGAAAATGGCTTTTGGAATACTCATTTTTACTAAACCAATCTTTTGACATATGTAATCTTCACCCACTCTAGAACTCAAAGCCAGGCTTCTACCAGTAATTTTGCAAATCAGTTTTTATTGAAAATGAAATTAAAATGATACAGATGGGCATTTTAGAGGAAGTAGTCACATTATCGTGTCCTGCCCTGCCTACTATAGCTTCTCAGAAGGGATTTATTAGTAACTTTATAAGAGTCAAAAAAAGAACTTAGTGAGAGAAATGAAACAAAACACATAATGAAGGCTTGAGGGGGCTTTGAATTGAGGGATCCGTGGCTTCACGGAGAGAGAGGGAAAAAAAGCTAACTTCAGTTAAGAAATATCGTCTCTCTCTTATGCCCGCCAACCTAACTTTATATAAGTGACATCTCCAACAGTAAAACAGATTTCCACAGCAAAAACCTCTGATTATGTAGTTAGAGTTGAAATTTTGCTCATATTACCTAATAATTTAATAGGCCATTAGAGTTCAAAATTTAAATGAGGAATTGGGGTTATTTTTTTAAATTTGTTATAACACTGATCATTACTATGCTCCATTTATAAGGCAGAGAGATCTTGCCTATTTTCTACATTAGTTTGAACCCTTCATCTCAGAGCTCCAAATCACCCTCCAAATATTGCCAAGAGAATCCCCTCATATCTCTTCCCTCTACTTCATCCTCTTGATATGGTCAGTTAAAATGAATTCAACTGATATAGGCCAGAATGGGTAGGATTATGTGATTTATCCAAAAAAAAAAAAGTACAAGATGATGTGAGAGGGGTAAACCCATTTCAAAAAGTTATATGTAGAGTAAGAGAGGAGAGGGAGAGGGGACAGATTAAGGTTGGTGTTTAAACTTTAGCTCAAAATTTCATAACATTATCAAAATTCTAAATCCTGCCTACTAGCTATGTGATTTTTTTGGTAGACTAAATAAATTTACTACCCTGTGTATTAAATATTCTGAATGTGTGAATTTTCTTAGTGTTTATAAATAATTCATTCATGTAGGTCCCTTCATTAGAGGTATGATCCCAGAAGAGATGAAATTACCATGTTTCTCCAATATCTAATATGACATAGATTGCACTCTCCACAGTATATTACTATCTGCAGATTTTTTTTAGCCTTCTAGTTACCAACTTCCAGTGACAATTCCTGCAGCACATTAATTCATATCCAGATATCTGCATCACCAGTTTTCCAGACTTGTTGACATACATTCAGTTCTCAACCCAGTCATTAACACAAGAGTCAATTTGCAATGAAACTTGTAAATTTTTTTTTTTTAAAAAAAAGGTTATGTGGTCAAATATTAACTTATACTCTTGTTTTCAAGGAGAATTAGGGACACAATACGTTTGAACCCATGAAAGAACTTTAATTAATATAAGTATGACTTTTCCAAAATGTAAGCTTCTGGCACAAAGGAATCTTGAGCAAATAGTCGAAGGGCATGTCTTCACTACCACTTTAATTCGACCTTAACGACGTTAGGTCGAATTAAAGGTGTACCTGTCTTCACATACATGCCCTTAAAGTCGATTTAAAGGGCCCTCAAGATCGATTTCGGAACTCCTGCCTAACGAGAGAAGTAAGGCCAAATTCGACATTACAAGCTCGACTGTGGGCTAGTGAAGAGGCATCAGAAGTTAAGCCTCCGACCTCCGAGCAGCCCCGCGAGGGGGGGGCTGTTCGGGGGGGGGCTGTTCGGGCGGGGGGGTCCGCGGGGCTGCTGGGGGGGGGGGGAAGCCCGCGCGGGGCTGCTTGAGGGATCGGCTCAGCTGTCTGGTCAATTTCACCAGGCAGCTGAGCGGATAGCCCCGCGCCGGCTCCCCCCCCCCCCCTCGGGCAGGGAGGGTCCAGCGGGGGGGCTGTTTGGGCGGGGGGGCTGTTGGAGGGGCTGTTCGGGCGGGGGGGGGGGTCCGCGGGGCTGCTGGGGGGGGGGAAGCCCGCGCGGGGCTGCTTGAGGGATCGGCTCAGCTGTCTGGTCAATTTCACCAGGCAGCTGAGCCGATAGCCCAAGCAGCCGCGCGCTGGCTCCCCCACCCCCCCTCGGGCGGGTGGGTACGGCGAGGGGGGGGCTGTTCGGGCTGGGGGGTCCGTGGGGCTGCTTGGGCAGGGGGGGGTCCAGCACGCATTGCACTGTGGGCTACCTACCCACAGTGCAATGCGGGCTATGTCGACCCCCTGCAAAAGTTCAAGGACAGACAGTGTCGACCACTGTCGACCTGCTGTCCTGGTGGGGGGACACTGATTCGATTTTCTAAACTCGAGTTTAGAAAATCGAATTAAGGGAAATCGACCTAGACCTATAGTGAAGACATACCCTCAGATACTGAAAGGTCAGACTCCTCAGATCTATCACTCTTAACATACTTTCAACACAAATCTTACTAAAAATCCTAGATAGTAATAAAAAACAAAGAAAGGGCAAAAACTGAGGGGGAATTGTTGCAAACTGTATATCAAAAGATGTTATATTGTTTATAGGAATCTATTAGCAGTTTATTTTCTTAATACAGTAGACAAGGTAATTTAAAAAATATGAGCAAGCTTTATATCTTTGTACTACTTAAAACTTCCAAACAGTAATTTGGCATTTGGACCTATTTTTAGATATCATAAGTATTAGAGAACAGGCGAATGCTTGAAATTCTTGCTGGCCAAGATGAGTAGAGGAAAGATTTATCTGCTTGCAAGTAAGCAAGAAAATGGAAAAGACTTCACTGATTAACTCTACTTAACCATATGTTCATGGTCGAGGATTTATACTTCCCAGACAAGAAAGATAAATACCTCTATTTTCCAAGGGCCATGTCCTGAAAGTGACTACATTTGACACAATGTTGTTTAATATTGAACTTTGAAGTCTCAGGACATGTCTATTACACATCTGTAGCTAACCCTTGCCACCTGATTAGGGCTCATGGGGCTCAGGCTGTGGGGCTGTAAAACTGCTGTGTAGACATTCAGGTTTGGGCTGGAGCTCGAACGCTGGGATTCAACGATGGGGGAGGCTCCCAGAGCCTGGGCTCCAGACTTACACTTCGATTTTACAGCCGCACAGACAGTGTTAGCTGACAGTCAGCTGTGAGTATTTATTGCTGTGCAGACACACGCTCCAGGACCAAACTTCAAAACTGTCTTTGGACAATAATCTTTGACAGAAAGTGAATTTTTAAAATCTTATCACAAATTTTAATAATTACTTGTCTAAAACTCTGCTAAAACTTAACTTTGAAGGAGTAGATGGGAAATAGGTTCTTTACTAAAATCTCTCTACACTATGGAGAAGGTCAAAAACTGAGGAAAGAAAATCATTTAGTTGTGTGTCGTCTTCTCAGATGTTGGTGAAATACAGAAAATTAAGCTGAATCTGTGCTATATGGGAAATTAAAATTAAAAGCATATGAGAAGGAGGGCACTCAAAATCTGTTTCCTTGATTATCTACCAACAGTTTCAAGATAGAGACATTGATAGAAATACAGACTATAGAAAGCTAGACTAGAGAATAGTAACCAAGGTTCCTCTGCAAAAGAGATGGTTATTGTAAACAAAGAGCTAACTTCATACTTAAATTCATTTCCCCCTCAATCCTTAATCTCCTTTTTTGCAAAGGAGGCAGAAAGATCATGAAATAAAGAGCACAGTTAAAACTTCTGCAATTTTGCAGTTCAGATCTTGATCCCAATACAGCTGCAAATTTCTCTTTGAACCAGGCAATTCATAAAGACTGTCCCAAAAAATGTAAATTAAAGAAACTAGAGGTTACTAGAACATGAGAATTAATGGTGAAAAGCAGAGTTATGTTTCTAAAAGGATCCTGATAAGATGAAAAAATTGAAGAGTTTAAAAAAAAGGGGTGTTAGGAGAATTTCCACCAAATGAGTGCCGATGTTTGAACTGCCTCGAATAAACAATTGACAAATGCAGTTTTGGAGTGGGTGAAGCTTGTTTATATCAAAAGGCTACATTGGTAGATAAAAAAGGTTTCAGAGGCTTACTAATAATCAAAATATAAACAAAATTCATTTTTACAAGTGACAGTCCAACCATTTGCCTTAAACTAAAAATACTGTATAATTTTGCTTTGGTAAAAACAGGAAATATTTAGGGTTAGGTTAGCATTCTTCAGTAATCTCTTTTGCAATTCAGAGAATCAAGCAAGTTCTAAATCCTTAAAGGTTCATACAATATTATACTAACACCAATATTATATAATTACACATACACAGCCCCATACACACACACACACACCCCAAAATATGCAAACTTGGACATTTTTATTCTGAAATCCATTTTCAGTAAGGACACAAAGGAAGATACGTATGTGCATAATTAAAAGCAAAGAAAGAGGATAATGACATATAAAGGTGTAAGTAAACTGCTTAGAGATTACATCTCAAGCAACTAAGGAGACTTTTCTTATTTTAGATCATGAACTATAGAGGATAGGGAGATTGTTTGGGGTCTTGGGGAGGGTTTAAGAGAACCTGACTAAGGTTTTATGTTGAAATTTATCACTTCTGTATGAAATCAAATTTACCCTCAAACTAAAATACCTCCGCCAGATATTAACACATAGACATAAATGTATACCATAAATGCAGCCAGAGATTTATCTGGAGATTCTCTTAGTGGATATGGTGTGCTCTCTGATTCTTTCAGTTATAGGAATATCCTGATTGGTTTTCTTCTTTGCAGGTAAAAGGCCAAGGCCTGCCAAACATCAAAAGAGTAGAGTCTTTGTTCCCCGGTGGATGTGTGTGGTTTTGGGAAGAATAAAGGTAAGTGAATGAATTGGTTAAGGTGAAATTCTGAAACTACTTTAGGAGTGAATTTGGGGTGTAGACACAAGGAAACATTCTCCTCATGGGCTATAACATAAGGAAAATCTGCCATCCTTGCTCCTTCTAGCTGAGATGATGGCTACAAGGAAAGAGAACTTCATGGAAAGGAGAAACATGGAGCAAGAAACTAAAAGTTCAAGGCTTAAGTCCAACTGGAGAGGAGGCTTCTGAATGGCTGGAAAGGTTCCGATTAGGCCTTTCCAGAATCCATTGGTCAGTGGATGTGTGGAGACCAAATACTCCTAAGAAGATGGATGGTATGCACTTATTGTCATCAGGTGACCTTTCCAAGAGCTGAGGACAAGCCTGATGTTTTCTAAGAGAGTATATAGTCCAAGATGAGAGGAATATCTTCAGTTTCTGGGAGATGCCTCTGATGTGCTCCAGAAGAAAAGTGCTTCTATTTACCTAGGAAACATCTTCTTGTAGTGTCCTTTCTACTATTAGAAAGGATGTTTCACACAGCTGTGTTGCATGAACATTATAAGGACAATGCCCAGGCAAAAACCAATCCCTGAAGTGGAAAGGATGCAGATCAGGGTGGTTGGAAAACATTGGGAGGATGACTGGTGGTTGGGATGACATGCGTAGGAGATTAGGAAACCACACCATCTGGAACAAAAGGGTTTGATCAGAATGACCTGTGCTCTGTGCTGCCAGATTTTGTGTAGAACTCCTGGCAGGAGTTGTAGTGGACAGAAGGTACAGTTGAACTGGTCCGACCAAGGAAGAAGAGTGTAATCTTAGGTGGTACATTTCCTGTTTAAGAGGTGAACAGACCTCTGGTTGGATTCCCTATAGAGTGAAAATATTGCACAATATCAAGTCATGGAGCTCCCACATGCAGTTGACTGTGAAATGTCTGTTGAGGGAGTCTGCAAGTACATTCTGCTTCACCAGAAGGTAGGCTGCCGATAAAGTGATTCTATTGGTGACACACCAGTTCCGGAAGCTTACTGCTTCTACACACAGGAAGATCGATCTCATTCCTCACTGCTTGTTGAAGTAAAAGCAGTCGTAATGTTGTCTGACATTAAAAGGACAGGTCAGCATTGATGAATAGAAGAAGACTCACATGCCTTCTAGACTGCTTGACAACTGCAGGATATTATTGTGCATCCTGGACTCTCAAGATGTCCACATTCCTTGTGCTGCATGGCAGTTCATGTGGCTCCCAAACCTATTAGGGACACATCCGTAATAATAGTCCTGTCTGGACAGGAAGGGGAACAGAGGACACCCACACATACCTGATGAAAATTTGTCCATCGTTGCACGGAAGACACTATCTTGGCCAGAACTGTTACCATGACGTTTATGGAATGGCAGTTTGGGGAATATACCAACTAAAGCTACATCTGAAGACAATGATGGTGTATGTCTTTGAAAAGGGTGACATGGGTGCATGAGGTCATATGACCTAAGAGAAAGAGACATGTCTTAACCAGTACCAGAGGGTAGCTGCGTTAGTCTGTATCCACAAAAACAAGGAGGAGTCCGATTGCACCTTAAAGACTAGCAGATTTATTTGGACATAAGATTTTGTGGGTAAAAAAAACCCTTCAGATGCATGGAGTGAAAATTACAGATGCAGGCATAAATATACTAACACATGAAAAGAAGGGAGTTGCCTTACAAGTGGAGAACCAGTGCTGACAGGGCCAATTCAGTCAAGGTGTATGTGGTCCACTCCCAATAACTGAGGATGTGTCAATACCAGAAGTGGGAAAATTGCTTTTGAAGTGAGAGAATGCTGATTCCAGATCCATTGGCGGTACAGTCAGTGCCACTGGAGAGGAACTATATTCTGTATGGGACAGGCAACAAGTTCTGTCCAGCAGGAAGATGGCGTTATTTCTCTGGAGATAGGGGGCCCTGACGGAGGAGAAGATTCCGAATCCAGGAGAATAAAAATTTCCTGTGGCGAAACAACAGCTTCAGATCTCCCCAGTGTGTGAGGGATTCCACTTGTTCAAGCCAATAAAGCCAGCAAGGAAGACAATGCACATGTTGATGATGATCAGAGTTCTGGGGGTTTTGGAGGGGCCGAGGATGACAATACTGATGAATCATGACCCAGAACTGGTACAGCCCAATGTTTCATGAGCTGTCTTGCCTTGCCTCTGGGACTTAGGATGTACTAGAGTCCTCATGGACTACGCTGATGGGCTTACTTAGAACTAAATCCAACTTTTCTGAAGTGGATTTAGAGGAAGACTTAGTTTCATGCTTAGGACTGTGCTTCCTGGATTCCCCATAAGATCCCTCGGGGGGTAGAAGGGTGGAGGAAGATTCTCCTGCACCAGTCAGACTTCACAGCAGGAGGTGCATTCCTTGCTGAATCAGGCCGAGGTACCGGGCCTGGGGGTCCCCTTGCCTGTGCTTGATTGGGGCCTCACAGCCTTTTCCAGGTGGTATTTGCAGAGACTAAGTTCATGCCCTTCTAGAGTACAGCTGGAGAATAATTGGCAGATACTGCACTTTGCTGCAATGTGGGATTCCCCAGGGCAGTACAGGGTGGTCATCGCTGACCGAGAAGGATTGTGGGCAGGAAGAAAAAAGAGTTTGAAGCCTGAGTGCTGGACATAGTCCAGTCCCACACAGAATCCGGGGAAGAAAGAGGGGAATCCTCTTCCAGGAGACCAAACTAAACACTAATAGACAGATAGAACACTAACTGTAGACTACAATTTACAAAACTAGACCTAATTCTTGTTTTGTAGGACAAAGCCAAAGCTATGGACATTGAAGGTTTTAGCCCAGACCATGAGGTGGTGAGATGGAAAAAGAGAATCAGTCGGTCCGCCTCACCCTTTATCCCCTTGGATGGAGGCACGAGGTAAATGAGGCTGCATGCAGATATCTTTAAAAATCAATTACTTCAGTTAATTCTAGATTTAGAAACTAGTTTTGCTTATTGAATAATTTATTTCTGGACATATTACCAAGTTTCTTTCCATTTAAACTAGTAATAACTCATCTCCCATAAGGAGGCTTGAGGGGATTATATTTTTATGAGTAAAATGTTGGTAAACGTCAATTTTACCATTCACCCAAACCAACCAAAACATATTTCCATCTATTATAATTTTACAGATAGGCAAAGAAAGAAACTTTGAGAACTTATTAGAACTGAAAGGATATTTTCTTTGTATATTTTGATTTGTGATGTTGACAATTTGTGTTTTAACCATTATAAACAAAATCTCAACATCTACTGTAATGAAATAATTACTGTGTGATTCCCCCCTTGTCTGGCCCCCATAATATCCCAAAACCATGAAAATTCAATCAATAACAATTGTGAAAAAATGCTGACAACCCATAATTTTGCAGCACTGTGAAAATTTAAATAGATAAAAATAGAAAAAATGCTTACAAACAAACATTGATATTATCTACTTAAATAATAAAAAATAAAAATGCAATTCTGCCCAGCCTACCCATAATATATATATTTTGTACTACTGTATTTCTTATAAGGGTACTTTCTCCTTCCATTACTTTGTAATGAAATCTTTACGGCAGCAGGAATTACAAAATTATGAAAATTGAATAGAACATGGAAGACTGAGCTGATAAACAGAACTGATAAAAAATGAAGAGAACAGCATAACAAACGGAGTTCCAAAGACATGACAGCTATGCTCAGTAATTTTTTCTTGCCAGGAGTTTGATTTTTTCCTAATAAAAAATATACTGCGAATAGGAGACACATCAAAACCACCCACAGCAATAATTATTTACCTAATTATTTTACAAAAAATGTACTATACTCCAAATCAGTTTTAGCAAAGAGAGTGTTATTTTTACAATGGAAAATGAATATGGGGTATTGATATCACGTTTTAAATGTTGTGACCATAGGTCTCAAAAGTTTCAAAGTAGTTTATCCGAAGGGATTGATTCTTTGCATGTTTGAATCAATTTAGCAATTATGTACAAAGTTACCACTTTCATATAAATATCTGAATTTGTAGAAATGTTAAAAATGCTTATTCAAAGATAAAACTATTAAAATTACAAGTTATTTAGCATTTGTATTTTATTATTTAGTTTTTAAGATTCCAGAATTAAAAACTTTTCTTAACCTCTTCCTCTGTTTTTTTTTTTAATGTTTTCTGTTGCTAATGTCACCTGTTTCAATCAACCTGAGGAAAAAGGGGCTATAATGAATAACTGTCAATAAAAGATTCTACAGTATACAGAGGAATCCACTTATATATGATTTCCGATACAGGAAACCTTTAAAATAAAAGATTTAAGTCCTGTATTAAACTACAAATACAACCAAATACAAGGACCTAACTACATCATGGCTGTCCCACAATATTGGTTAAAGCACAGTATTATTTTGTATAGTAAATGGCTCAGGGAAAAGGTTAAGGTCCAATATACTGCAAAAAACTGAGCCATGCCTTAATCATCTCTCTGAACACAGTTTATTTTAGCACAGACAAAATCAGATGAGTATGACAAAGGACGAATTACAATCCTCACGTTAACGATTATCTGTTTATCATGCATTTTCTGTGACTGCTTATAAAATGGTTCTGCTGTCCTTTGTTACTGTTTCAAGAAAAAAAAGATAATTTGTAAACGGTGGGGAAATAAAACATTTTTTCCTAAATATAATTTTAGATTAAAAAAAAATCTTACTGTTATTTGACTCAATCCAGCCAACCTCATTGTTAAAGTTGGAGACATAAAATATTTAAACGCAAGATCGAGACTTTCTTTATCAAAACACAAGGCTGTATCCAATGGCTCTTTAACTGTACTCCACATTAAATCTGCCATGTTCCGGGCTGCACTCTGTCGCAACTCTTGGTCTGACAGTTTACATAAATACCTAAAATAAATTATACAAAAAAAAGAAAGAAGAAATATGACATGATTCCAAATAAAACATATGCGAAATAATAGTCCAGCATGGTTATTTCAAATATACATTACTATCTTTATGATAAGTCTTTATAACAGTATTAATCCTAAAAATACATTAATATTAATATAATATAGTTGCAATGGGCAATCTAGAACTTAAATCAAATAATAGATAAAAAGAAGAAAAAAGAAGTAGAGTTGCATATAATGGTTTAGGTTCTATTAGTAAACATGATTCTGATCACACAACCCCTAAACCCTTGAGAGACTGACCTGATACCTGAGTGGCAACATCCATACTGCTACTTTTAGGGCACTAGGTCGAGCCCTGTCAACGTGAGGGAGGGAGGGACAGAGGGAGGAAGACTCTCTCACAGCTGCTGTGTAGACATACCCTATTCCCTTGTCTGTGGCCCTATCTACAGGACTGATAGAACCACTATTTTATAATCAGGTCCTGACCTAGTTAGAGCAAACATGTCATATCCAGAATTTCTCCCTCACAATCATATATCACATCACCTTCCATGCTGCATAACCATTTTTGTATCAGTAAAGTCTAGAAATAGGTTACTCATAGGGGAATTCTGCACTACTGTGCAGGCGCAGAATTCATATCATCTGCAGATTTCTTTGCTCCCCCACAGAAAACGGAAAAGCAAAGAAATCTGCAGTGGACACACGCCCCTTCCCCGGTAACCCAGGTACATCTGTTTGAGAGCCCAGAGGAACTGGCAGAGCCGTATATCACTGCATGGAGGAGGGGTGGGCTGGGCGTGCATGCAAATGAGCAAGAAAGATTCTGTCCCTCTTGCTTGCTATGAGGGATGACCAGTGTGAAAGGGCAGGCTGCAGAATTTTGCAGAATTTTCCATTTTTTGGCACAGAATTCCCCCAGGAGTAATATATGGTCAATTGTTCTTCAGCAGCAGCAATCAGTGTATTTCAAGATGAATCACTACCGCTGCCAAAGATACTGGAATATTTTACAGAGAAATCACAAATACTGAACAATTTACACTAAACCACGATTTCCTGATAACGTAGAAAGCAAAGCCCCAAGGGATAACTGGTGTAGAAGTGAACATGCACACACCTTCACCTCTGCAGCTATGAATATCCTTGCCCTCATAGTAACCTGGGAGGCAGGCGCAGCAACCAACCAACCACACAGAAGGCGGCAGTGGTTACAGCAACACATTTTGATGGTTCTGCCTACACAGTAAACAACTGCTAAACCCGGTTACACCAAGACAATCATGCTATAACCTCTACCACTGGTAACGGTCAGACACAGTACTCTGGCATGTTTAGGATAGCTAATCGTGTTTAAGGCTACAATTTAGTCAGGGGTATTTTTAGTAAAAGTCATGGACATGTCACGGTCAATAAACAAAAATTCACGGCCCATGAACAGTGTCTGACTTGTACTATGTACCCCTGAATAAATCTTAGCTGGGTGGGACAGGGGCCACTGCTCTGGGAGGGTATGGGGAGGCTTTTGGGGGGCAGCAGATCCAACTGCCGGGGCCACTCAGACTACCCCCAGGGCCACCCACCCATCACCACCAAGATCGCTGCTCAAGCAATCCAGAGGGCCAGCCACACAGGCCATTGCTTGGGCGGTCCCTGCGGTCAGCTGTCTGGGGCCGCCAGCGCAGCGGCCTGTGCAGCTGCCCTGGAGTGGCTCCAGCAGCACCAATGTGTCTGGCTGTGGGACCGCCCAGCCACTGCTCCCGCCACTCCTGCTCAGGCAGTCTCAGGCCCAGCTGCTGCTTGGGTGGCACTAGGATCACACTGGCCACTGCAAGAGTCACAGAAAGTCACAGAATCCATGACTTCCACAACCACTTGACACACATGGAGTTCTAATCATGTTGTACAAGAGCAACATTTGGAGGCAACCATCTTTCAAAGTGGTTTCAAACAATTTAAAAAATATAAAGATACTAACTACAATACTGACAAAAAACTATTTAACTACTGTCCTTCAGCACGGTTTAAATTTGACCAGAGCTGAACTAAATTCTACCTGGTTTGGTCAGCACCACTGAAAAGTGTTACAAATTCATACATTTGCCAACATTCTAAATTTTGGGTCTACACACGAGGACTGGACAAGCCTGTGCTAAAAGCTATTATGGCAACAAGTAAGGTTAAACTGGTTTAACCACATTTATACTCCATTCTTTTGCTCTGTATCATGGGCCTAAACATTAACCAGTCAGAAGAAATGTAAAGTTATTGGGCCGGATTCTGATTTTATGCAAAGGCCTTTTTATACTGCTCTTGTAATGTAAAAAGACCTTAAAGTCAACACATTTTAAGGCTCTTGAACCTTGCCAAACTAGCATAAAGACACATCTGTGTGAATACTAATCAGGACCATAGTGTTCTTTCCTTGCTAACAGATAAGCCAGAGAAGAGCAGGAGAAGGGTCATGTATGGAATTCACTCAGTCTTAAACAACTGGGGACAGACCTCCACATACAGAATTCTGGAAATCAGACAAGGGGTGGGAAATTAAAGTTCACCCACTACCATTCCCAGACAATTAGAAAAGGGATATTTGCCTATTTTCAGTATCAGCCCTGCAGCAAACAAGCCAGCTCCCTCACCATATGCATGTAGGAAGAGTTACGGCATCCTATAGCTGAAGTAACTCAAATCTGTATACACTTCAACAATGAACTTTGGGAACAAAATTCTCAGTAATAACATTAGCTGAACGCAGTTTGTCCTTGATTATACTTACAGCTAACCTGTGTTCAGCTCCAGCTCAGATAATAATATTGTTAACATCCATGTTCACAGTCAAATTTCATGCTACAGATCATGTTTCATGGCTTTTAGTGTTCAAAACATCTTAGGGATATTAAGTTAAGCTTATTTGCATTACGTCTACATCACCTAGGTGGTAGAGCAACTTATAACTATGTATGTGCACGCATGCACATGCATGGAATAGAAAAATAATTTCTGAGCAACACACATTTTCTACCAATTTAACTCTTTTGGTTAGGGGTGTGATTTCAAACCAATATACTTAAAGTGGTACAATCCCTAGTATGGGCGCAGTTACTCTAGTATAAAGATGCTTATACCCAGGATATAAGCTGTATTGGAATAAGCACCTTTATCTCAGTATAACTAGGTGACTGTGTCACTTTCATTCTTTAACTGATTTTAAACCCATGTAGCTACAGCAGTACAATAACTGTGTATGGATAAGTCCTTAGATTCTTGGAAAACTAATATAACTGATGCACTCATAAAAATAAAATATCATGCCAAACAATTTAAAGTTTTCCATTGTAGACAGCCTGATATCCAAAATGATCAGGACTAGACATAATTAGAGATACAAAAGAATGAGTACAGTCTTAACGATATTTGACTTCTTGCCCGCTAGAAATGTAGAAAGTGAGACAAGATAAAAAATTTAAACACATGCTTCAGCAGTTCTAGATTAAGATTTTGATATTACTATGCATTTACCATTCTGCCTTGACAATTTCTAAAAATCAATACAGGAGATCATTTCAAACTATGTAGAATCACTACAAATCTTCTCTAATCTTTCTATGAATGATGCTGCATACAGTGAAAATGTATTACAATTGATCCTGCAATGAGACTTTAGAATAGGACTGAATCCAATATTAAAAATGGTCTTATTGGGACTGTTAAAGCTACTGTGACATGGATTTGCTTCAAACTAAATGATACTTTGATTCTAACTGCTGAAATGTTAGACTCATAGACTAAGGTCAGAAGGGACCATCGTGATCATCTAATCCAGAGGTAGGCAACCTATGGCACATGTGCCAAAGGCGGCATGCAAGCTGATTTTCAGTGGTACTCACACTGCCCGGGTCCTGGCCACTGGTCTGGGGGGGCTCTGTATTTTAATTTAATTTTAAATGAAGCTCTTAAATATTTTAAAAACCTTATTTACTTTACATACAACAATAGTTTAGTTAGATATTATAGACTTCTAGAAAGAGACTTCTAAAAACGTTTAAATGTATTATTGGCACGCGAAATCTTCAATTAGAGTGAATAAATGAAGACTTGGCAAACAACTTCTGAAAGGTTGCCAGTCCCTGATCTAGTCTGAACTCCTGCACACTGCAGCCCATAGAACCTCACCAACCCACTCCTGCAATAGACCCTAACCTCTGGCTGAGTTACTGAAGTTTTCAGAACACAATTTAAAGACTGAAAGTTAGAGAGAATCCACCACTTACACTAGTTTAAAATTGCAAGAGACCCGTGCCCCATGCTGCAGAGGAAGGCGAAAACCCCCAGGGTCTCCGCTACTCTGTCCCAGGGGGAAATCAATTAAATCCTAAACATGTGGACTACACAAAAAAACAGCTTGAACTTCGAGAAACTAAGTTCTAGTACAATCTGAAGTTCTAAATGTGTTTTGTCAAACAATGAAACTTTTTGTTATATTTAAAGCTTACCTGATAACATAGGTCCTAAAGGGTATAATGTGCTGCATGACAGCAGGGATGTGTAGCCATATCCTGATCTATAAAGGAAATACAAAAATAGATAAACTGTAATTATATAAATTTATGGAGAACAATTAAAATATAAAAGCCAGTAACAACATTTAAAAATGCAAAACTCTGTCTAAAGAAAGAAGGCTTTTGGGTTGTTGGCTTTTTGTGAAGTTGTGGTAACTTCCAATCAGATTTTTTCCAATTTTGAAAAGTATAGTTTGGAGCAAGTTTCTACAACTAACAGGTTAACCCAGATCCAGAGTCACATTTTTTTCTGCTAATCAACAGGAAAAATAAGATAAAAAATTAGTGTAAACAAACAACATACACTGCTCTCCCTTACTGCCTTTCATTTCTGAACTTTGTATTCCCTCCTGTTCCTTCAATCCAATGCATTCTATAGCTCCTATTCTGCCCTCCATCTGTAAGTGATTTTTATCTTCTAAAGCAGCGGTGTCCACATGTGGCTAATAGGCTACTCAATTGTGGCTTAATGTGGCTTTTTTATAATGTGGCTAATAAGAAAAATTCAAAACCACAAGTGTGGCTAGCGTAGCAGTTTCTGTGTCTAAATGGTCTACAAGAAGATTGTATTCTTTTCGGCCATGCTGATCATACCCATTTATTTGAGTTTTGTTTGAAGATTTGATACACTGGGCTCATCCACATTACAACTACAATTGTGATTTTGTTATCAGTTAGAGGAATGACCATCTTACCCAGTTAAATGTAACAGGGTTCAGAACAGCTTTTTTGCCATCATGTTTGCACATCCATATTTATCAGGCTGCTAACCTTGTTTGTATCAATCCATTCTGGAAAAACCAGAGGTACTATCTCAAACTTCCTCTGCCAAGGACTGGGATGCCCAAAAGACAGACACACAGAATGTGTGAGAAGTAATACACTCTGGGATGCAGACGAGTTGAATTCACACTACCCTTCACTATCCACCTATCCCCAAAGTCATTAATCCACCCATTGAGAGGCAACCCACTGTTATGGAGCTAAGAGTGCCCCAAGAGGCTGGCCCTACCCTTAACTCCTCCACCCCCCAGCATCCCAGCCACAGCCATGAATATGTAGGTGTCTGAATTGGAAGGGGCAGGCAAAGCCACATCATTTCTGATTTTGGCACACCTTCAGGGGAACAGCTGATCTACACATCTGTGCTCTCTTTCCCACAATATCAATTCCTGGAACCCCCTTGCAATCTCTAGTGCATTTTTCAGTAAGAGAAAAAAAATTGTATCCTCCATTTCTGAAAGGAGAAATTGAACATCCAAGCAATGAGCAAACAGGAGCTCTAATCTTTACAGTACACAAGGTGCTGCACCACAGTAACAGAACTCATTGGCCTCTTTCTCTTACACCATGTTGGCCCACATCACTTGGATCTGGCAGTAGCTCTCTACTGTAGCCATTGCCAACTCACTCATGAAGCACTGTGCACAGGCCCACAAAGTGCAATAGTGTAGGTGAAAAAATTAAAGAGGATTTCTAAGTCACATGTCCTACTCAGGACATCTTTGCACACAGGATGAACGAGTGGATTACTGAAAAATCCAGCAGTGTATCTACATGCTGTGCACATACTTACAAGTTTACATTCATATGCAACTCTAAGACTTTGGAGGCCTTTCTTTTCTTCTATTGCACTAAGATTACAATTCCCCAAAATAAAATCTCCACTAGTCAGCAGCAATGTTTAGCAACATGCCTCCAGATCACTCCCAGATTTCTGCTAAGAGTGCAGGGGTGCTGGAACAATTTTTATAGAGGGGGTGCTGAGACCCATTGAACTAAACTGTAAACCCTGCATATAATGCATTTTACATCTTTCTTAATGCTTTAAATTTACCACAAACTTTTTACAACTTAGATTTTTTTCTATTTTGTTCTGCACTATTGTCAGCTCTCTGCTAAAAGGCAATATGCCTCCATCATTCCAGGTGTTTATTTTTTTAAACATAACTTGCTAAATTTTATACAAATAAAATTAAAAGTAGCAACTTAGAAGTAGTCATCAGACAATTGTTTACTATTTCTTCATCTCTAGTATCCGATGATTAAGTAATTCTTCATGACAACTGCAGCACTAGAATAGTGAAGACTTAAGTAATCATAGCCTTCTCCAGTCAGAATTTCATGCCTCCATAGAAAAAAACTAGAAGTTAACACACACACTATGCAACTACTGGTAGACAAGACACGCTTCTAGTCTTCCATTATGGACAGCAGAACAGGCAGTGAGGCAACACAGGTATTAAAGCTGAAACCTGGATTTCCCAGAGAAAGGTCAAGAGAAGAAGGAACCACATCAGAAGGATAACAAAGAAAAAGGGAGAGAAGCCAGAGAAAGACCGAGATGGCCAAAAAGAAGCAGTCCTAATGCAGCATCACTCTCTTTCTCATTTTCAAAACCTATGGTGTATGGCAGAGGTTCTCAAACTTTTTTTTCCATGGACCACTTGAAAATTGCTGAGGGTCTCAGCGGATCACTTTATCTTTCCAAATGTTGTCTGTACCGTTAGCTAACTATTGTAAATTGCTTTAGATAAAAGCGCTATATAAAAAAAACCCTTAATAAACAATTTCTGTTCTACAAATAAAAGCACACAGCTCGTATTTTAGTATCAGTAATCTTATCTTTCTAAGATGAGATGTGATGGATGTGCCCTCTCTCCCCCATGCTGCAGCAGTCCCCAAGCTGGGACTGGGAAGGAGGGGGGTCTCTCTCCCGGCAGCTACAGCCCTGAAGCTAGGGAAAGTTGTCTTTCTCTGGCCACTGCATCCTGCACATCCCAAAACTCCTCCCACCCCCTCTTCTCACCCCACTGCCCACTCCTACCTACCTCCTATTCCGCCATCACCTCACGTTATATATGCTTCTTCTCCAGCGTCCAGGCACCTAATTAGTGGAGCCACACCTGCGAGGCTCCATTAATGAGGTGGGCAGCCACTCATTCTCTCATGTGTAGACGCTAAGGTGCGCCCATTAGAGGGGACTATCCACAGACTGCCTGAATGGAGCTCTTGGACCACAGTTTAAGAATCTCTTGTGTATGGCTTCCCTTCATATACACTTTAGGAGGCACTCAAGGAGTTGTTCCTCCTCCTCCCTTGCACACCTTGGGGCAAATGCTTTCTAAAAAGATAGATAACTATGCAAACTTATCCACTAATGTTGTCATCAAATGTTTCCTATAACTTTAGTGACTTCGGTCTCCAACATCCTTCATTTACTCTTATTAAATGAAGTCAGTCACTGAAAACCTTTGCTTTCAGAGTCTCATGTCTCTGAAATATAAGAAGGCAGGCCAAAAAAATATATATCAGAAGTAGGAAGCCTGCCAAACGGTCAGTGGGGCCACTGAATGATCAGGCTGCTAAAAGAGCACTCAAAGAAAACAAAACCATTGCAGAGAAGTTAAATGAATTCTTTACATCACTCTTCACTGCAGAAGATGTACAGGAAATCTCCACATCCGAGCCATTCTTGTTAGGTGACACATCTGTGGAATTGTCCCAGTTTGAGATCTGAACAGAGGTGGTTATTGAACAAACTGATAAATTAAACAGTAGTAAGTCATCAGGACCAGAAAGTATGCACCCAAAAGTTCTGAAAGAACTCAAATATGAAATTGCAGAACTACTGACCCCCAGCTTCTATACAAGACTGGAGCATAACTAAGATCTTGGAGTCATCGCTCATTGTGAGTAGCTGTCAAAAACGCTAGCAATGTTAGGAACCATTAGGAAAGGAATAGATGATAAAACAGAAAATATCATAACACCATTATATAAATCCATGGTATGCTGACACCTTGAATCCTGTGTGCAGTTCTGGTCGCCCCATATCAAAAAAAGACATATTAGAATTAGAAAAGATGCAGAGAAAACCAGAGGAAAAAAATTAGTGTAGAGAACAGCTTCCACATGAGGAGAGATCTGGAACTGTTCAGCTTAGAAAAGAGACTATTCAGCTTAGAAAAGAGACAACAGGGGGGAGGGGGAGGATGAGACAGATATCTTTAAAATCAAGAATGGTGTGGAGAAAGTGAATAGGAAAGTGTTATTTACCTCTTCACATAATACAAGAACTAGGAGTCACCCAATTAACTTAATATGCAGCAGCTTTAAAACAAACAAAAGAAAGTACTTCTGCACGCAATGCACAGTCAACCTGTGGAACTTGTTGCCAAGGGATGTTGTGAAGGCCAAAAGTATAACTGGCTCAAAAAAGAATTACATAAGTTCCTGGCAGATAAGTTCATCAATGGCTATTAACCAAGATGATCTGGGATGTTACTCCATGCTTTAGGTGTCCCTAAATTTCCAACTGCCAGAAACTGGGACTGAGTGACAGAGAAATGACCAGTCTAAGTTGCCCTGTTCTGTTTATTCCCTCTAAAACACCTGGCACTAGTCACTGTCAGAAGACAGATACTAGGCTAGATGGATCACTATCATTATGTAGAGGTAACAAAGTCCTGTGGCACCTTAAAGACTAACTATAAAGTTTTGAAGCATAAGCTTTTGTGGGCTAATACCCACTTCGTCGGATGCAAGCAGTGGAAGTGTCCAGAGGCAGCCCATTACGGCTGTTCTTATATCGTTAATTTTTGACTAATGCCCTTAAGAATAGATTGGATTTTACTACCTTGAAACTAAACTGTTCACAAGTTAATGATAGATATATCCCTTCCGAATCCTTAGTTATATTTGGTCTGTTTTTCATACACAGGAACATGAGCCAGACAATTTTCAAAAATTTCCAAAGGGAGACACTTTATTGCCTCACCTGAAAAAAAACTACTTGCTGGATTTCCTTGAAATGTTCAGAAAAAAATGAAATTGCCATTCTGAATTAGCTGTAACATTTGGAAGCAGAATCCTTTATTTTAAATGTACAAGGATGGTGGTGATCAAATTTTGTATTATGAGACTTATTGCCAACTCGACTATGTAAGGACTACCAGTCTCTCCACAATCTAATCATTCTCAGAAAAATAATTTTTAATCGATAATATAGTAGATAGGCTATGAAGACAAAACAATATATCCTTCCCTAGGGTTCCAAATTAAATCCAAGACACTGTGCCTAAGAAACTTTACAGTCAGAGCTGGTTAACTGTCATTCTCAAGAGCTGCTACTACTGTGAAAATGCATTTAACTAACAATACACTACAGTTCTGAGCTTACACACCAATTATGTAACAGCTGAGACTGCAGAGCTACCTTGCAGATGTACTTACTGGGCTGTCATTCACAGGGCCACTTATAAATCTTACATTCATTTATCTGTGAAGCCCATAAACTGAGTGGATGGGACAAAAAGTCACATAGCAGTTGGGTTTATATTACAAAAGTGTGTGATTTTCTCCATAAAAATCATGGCAAAATATCTATGGTAAGCGTGCACTTCTGTTTTATTGCAGTTCAGTATTGCATTTCATGAGCAATCAAGCATATGTGCACCATACTGAAAGGCGGGGGGAAAGTATGTACCATTGTTAAATGAAAGAAAATTCATTTAGCAAATTTATCTTGCCAAGACTATTATTTGTTACATTTAGAATTAATCAAACTTCTTATATTTTAAAGGGAATAGCATTACTGTCCATAGCAATTAGAGACATCAATAAGGCTCTACTTGAATTGTGGGATGATTGTCAAATAATTGCAGCTGAGTTGTGTAAAAGACAGAAAATTGCGGTCCCCAGAGCTTAGAAAGAGAGCTCCTACCACCCAAGGCTGACAGTGGGAGCCCCAGCCATGTGCAGGGGTGGTGGGGCTGACTTTTAAAACGTAACATACATACACCTGAATTCAGCATAAAAATTGAAGTAGAAGCCTAATTTTGCAGGATCTGCAATTTCCACAATATTGCAAATTTGGTATCTAAGCAGGGCCTTAGTTATCAAATGTTTTGTTACAAGTGTCTGAGGATTACATATAGAAGCACAATCCTACCTAATTCAATGAACCACTACATAAGAATATATATATTCCAGTAAATATAAAAGAAATCTACTTTGCCTAATATAATCAACCTCTTTGCATCTATGTTTAATTTACAGACTTAAGTCAGTGTGACATTCTTACAGCCTCAGAGCTACTTTAAATTATGTCAGCTGAAATGACTTTCTAAGCACTACTCCAGTAGTTTAAGATTGAGGAAATTGCATTCCCTAACCAAGACTCTCTAGCTTTTGGTTCACCTGAGACTTTCTCCCTAAATGGGGAGCAGGTAGTATAGACTCACCCATGCTGGCTTTCTTCTGATCACAGTTACATAAGATTAAATCTTAGCTGTCTTACTTAGAACAGCTTTCCAACTACATTCTGGCACCTGAGAGTAATATAGGAATATGGTAGATGGGAAAACCCAGGATCTCACCCAAAGTACTTGATACTGGAATCAAATCAGAGCATTTCATTTTATTTGCATTCATTAAATATTTACAGTTAAACCTAACTGGCAAAATTCTTTCTTCCTTTACACCCACGTTCCTGAACAAGAAATCCCCTCTCATCACATCCTCATGCCACTCCTAGTTTCCACATCACCATCTCCACAGACATGCTTTAACTCCCACTACCAGAGTCTTCCAGTTCTTGCCAGCAGTGACCAAGGGATACCTTCCTAGTCTAGTTTCGCTGCACCAGAATGTCTGGGAAGAGAAGGGAAAACAAGATATCCTATAGATGCCACTATTCCTCCAACAGATCTCGGGGTAATGACTGGGGTGAAATGAAGCCCCTTCTGGACAAGACAATCCCCAGACACCCATCTCTCTACTAGGAGAAAATTGTAACTTTTTCCTGCTTTCAGGGCCCTCTCTTCTTCAAATTTTCCCAGACTCAGTCTCTCCCACTTTATATTTGTTGCATTTTGGTTTAAAAATGTAACCAACTCAGGGCAATACTTACATTAGATACCACTGTGATAAATGCATGTGCTATAAGAAATGGCAATGTATCAGGGGTTCCATATTCAAAGCAATCCTTCATGAGGGAAAGGCCATTTTTTCCACAAAAAAGACAAACATAACGAAGCAAGTGCAATGGTACTTCTACATCCTGTAGAAACAGAAGAAGAATATAAAAGTTTTATTTAAAAAGAAACAGAAATTACTATTGAAAGCAAAAAACTAAACACATATCATAAGAATTCAGATGAGCAATATCAATGTATCATATTTATTAAACACTAAATATAACTATTTTATAATTTACATGTTAATTATATCTCCTAATGCTCTCTATAAATACACCAGAGGGATAAACACCAAAAGAGGGAGAGAAGTTGTTTAAGTTAAGGGACAATGTTGGCACAAGAACAAATGGATGTAAACTAGTCATCAATGAGTTTAGGCCTGAAATTAGATGAAGGTTTCTAACCATCAGAGGAGTGAAGTTCTGGAACAGCCTTCCCAAGGGAGTAGTGCTGGGAAAAAATCTAACTTGTTTCAAAACTGATCTTGACAAGTGTATTGGAGGGGAATGGTATGATGAGATTGCCTACAATAGCATATGGCCTATTCATGACTGCTATTAGCATCTATCTCCAGCAGCCTCAGATGAGACACTAGATGATGAAGGCTTTGAGTTACTACTGAGAATTATTTCCCAAATGTCTGGCTGGTGAATCACACCCACTTGCTCAAGGTTTAACTGATAACCATGTTTGGAGTTGGGAAGAAATTTTCCCCCAGGTCCGATAGGCAGAGACCCTGGAGGGCTTTCATCGCAGCATGGGGCACTGGTCACTTACTGTTTTGAACTAGTGTAAATGGTGGATTCTTTGTAACATGACAATTTTAAATCAAGATTTGAGGATTTCAGTTACTCAGCTAGAGATTATGGACCTACTACAGGAGTGGGTAGGTGAGGTTTTGTAGCCTGTGATGTGCAGGAGGTCAGACTAGATGATCATGATAATTTTGATCGCTTCTGGCCACTGCTTGAATCCGACAAAGTGGGTATTAGCCCACGAAAGCTTATGCTTCAATACTTAAATTAATCTTTAAGGTGCCACAGGACTCTTTGTTACCTCTGCTATTCCAGACTAACACAGCTACCTCTCTGATTCTGGCCTTAAAGATTATGAATCAATGAAATATATATGACTTACATTCATATCACAGAACGCCCCTAATATATTGCTTTCTTGGGCAGAAATATCCTGGTTTAAAAAGAAAAGAAATAAATATAATTAGCTAACAGTAGGAATAGAAACAAATTGTATAAAGGAAACAAAACCCGAAGACTCACGATGCACAATCCAGAAACCTAATTTTGTAAAACTCAAGCAGCTTAAGTTTGTTTAATTTTAAAACCGCAAAACTGACTTGCATTTTCCAATTAAACTGTTTTTTTTAAATTGTATTTACAAATATGTACTTATAAACTGAGGACAGTGTTCCAGCCATAAGGGGAAATTTCTTACCTAATAGTTTTCCTACTTGGAGTTCTTTATACCAGTTCAGATGTTTCCATTACCTGGAGGAAAGTAATGTACCCAAACATCTGAACTGCCATAGGTATATACAGAGAATATACTGTATAATCATAAACCTAATGAATATTCAAGAGCTAAAAAATTTAAAGTTAGTCATTCTAGTTCAGTTTATTAAAACTTCTTCAAGTCCAATTGTAACATTCTTAAACAAATATCTAATTGACAGCTTGTAGAATCAGTATCTGATATCCTTAAAGGGAAACTGTCAAATTACAAATTATACTTCTCTCAATTTTTAAATTATTATTCTTGCCAGTAACAGTTAAGATTACTATAAACAAAGAGTTTAATAATAATTTATTTTAATGTGTTTACATTGTGCATTGGATAGCATTTTGTAGACAGTCTATTTTACTATTTCCCCCTATTAAATCAATTTCCCATGTTGTTTGTATGAATCTTTCACAGGAGCGAGAGAAAACATTTTTTAAAAATTGTAAAATGTGATTATAAAACCAAAGATTTTACTGAAAAACTATCAAACTAATTTTAACTTTTTTTAAAAAAATACTAGTTTTCATATTCACAATTTCCCTTTAAATTAAGGGAGGAGGGAAGGTTTTTAAAACACTTAATTTAACTGAAGTTTTTGGCATTAATTTCAAATTGATTAATTTCCAGAGTATCATTTAAAACTACATTACTGGGGGTATTTTAGTTGTGATGGAATCAAACTAAGCTGTTCACTAAGGTTACAATATAGGAATCTAAATATATTACATATTCCCCCTCATGTTGAACTCAAAATCATCACTAAATTAAGTGTTCTTTGTCAATTATTTTTTAAGTATTAAAACAGCTTTGTAGTGAGTAGACAACACATTTTTCTGTCTAAAAGATATTTTAAAAGGGTGTTTCTGTGTTCTGCCCATGCCACTACCAAAAACAGATTATGCATGGGGAAATTATCAGTTGTTGAGAGAAGCAGAAACTGTTCATCAGAAAGTACTGCTCTTAGCACCTGGCAGCTGAAAGACAGTGGAAGTCTATCCATTAAGCCCTTAAGAGTTTTAGAGAAAATATATCTGGAATAAGCAGAGGTAACAGAGTCCTGTGGCACCTTAAAGACTAACTATAAAGTATAGAAGCATAAGCTTTCGTGGGCTAATACCCACTTCGTCAGATGCAAGTCTTTAAGGTGCCACAGGACTCTTTGTTACCTCTGCTATTCCAGACTAACACGGCTACCTCTCTGATTCTATATCTGGAATGTCAAGTAGCTGCTTTGTATACTGCTTGTCTCAAGACGTCTCTTCTTATGAAGTAGCCATAATGGAGTAAACACTGACAACAATGGGGCAAGAGATCTCTGCAGCACTGGAGAGACAAAAGATTTGACTTACTTGGCTAAAATGAACCTGAAAACCTGACAGTTCTGCTTTGGCATTCTAAACGAAATACTCAGGGCACTGAGATTTCCACGAGGTCACCTTTTGAGCCATGTAACAGAAGAGTGTTCCCTATGAGCCAAAGGCAGCAAAAAAACCTCAGAGGTGAAACACCTTATTAGATGTGTGATGGTGGACACAACCTTAGGAACAAAACTATAACAAATTCATCCTACTAGAAAAAGACTTATATGAGAACAGCCACCAGAGCTGCTAATTGCCTCATTCTGAGCCAAAATGTTGGGAGAAGCATAAAAATAAAAGTAGACAGATGCCTTTCCTCACTGTTGTACCCTCTACTGAGCCACTAAAGACTGGTTTGCTAACTCCTTTAAAGTTCTAGTCCTGCCTGGAGGAATTTTAAAAAGGAAAACAGCTCACTGTGTTTTTGCCTCTTCTACAGAGTTTACAGAAAGTCAATACTTCAAGTAAAATGAAAAAATGCCTCTTTCTACACAGAACCATTCCCTGTACTTTCTAAAAGATCCATCTCACAGATTCTCTGCATAATCTAAGTCTGGATAAACAAACAGTCCTGACAGAAGGTCATAGATGCAGGACAATTAATATTAACAGGTGTCTCAAACAGCCACAGCAGTCCTGCAGACCTCATGCATCTCAACCATTTCAGGGATCTCCAGATTACCCGTGTTTGGGTCCTTATGATTTTTTTGAAGTGTTTTTGCTGTCAAAGTTGCCAGTCCCAACAACAGCATATGCAAGACTGAATGTCTATATGATAAAAATGTGTCACAAGCTAAAACCTCTCTTTGGATATCAAGACTATTAGCACTGGGATAAACAGGTTTGTTTCCACATAAGTTTCTTCCTTCAAGATTTATGCCCTCAAGTGGGTTTTCTTCCAACTGACCAACTCCACTTGTGATATTCTTGTGTCCGAAGACAAACACAGATTCACTAGAAAGGAGATTTCTCTTCTGATTAGCAGGGTAGACTGTTGTATCAACATTCTGTTTTTGTGGTCCCTGTTGATTTTAAACAGATCACAACCCCAAACTTGCCTTAACTAAGGTGTACTTGTCTTGTCCAGAGGTTCAAGACTGCTAGTCTTATTGCCCTCAAATCCAACAAATGTATATGCTAGTTCTTTGTCCTGGAAGGCCATGTCCTCTGTGCTGTCAACATGTTTATGTGGGCTCCCAGTATTCTGAGCTGGCTTCCGTTGTCAGCTGCACCCTTTCTGGTTTCTAAATGAAATTTTCCTTCAGGATGTTTTCACTGTTCAGCTCAGATAACTCTCATTAGTCTCTTCCAGTTTAACCTCTATGTTTGCTATAATAGATATGCATGCTGCTAGTAAAAAAATTCAAGGGATAGAAACATCCCATAACCCATGGAATTTAGGGCAGGACAGTAGAGTTCCCAGTAGGCTTATACAACAGATCATATCTCTTCTTGTTTTCTTGTTCTTTTTACATATTGCAGTTTTGTGACCCTTGCTAACAGAAGGGAATTCTCCCCATTAGAAATCTCTCTTCTCCCAGATGTTTGAGTATCTGCAAAGGTTTCACCAAGTACCTAGTAAGAGCATCAGAGACTTCTAGACTGCTCTTCTGACTGCTGACAGAACCAACATTACCTTTTGATCGAGATGACCAGGTAATGAGTGTGTGAAATGAGTAAAAAGTATTGTTTGCAGCTGTAACTCTTTGAATGAAACCACCGAATGACAATTTTACATGTCAAATTTTACCAGATTTCTTAGCCACAAAGAAATGATGTGAATGCATCTCTACAAGCCTGAGGAACTCATGAAACCAGCTACACAGCTAGGACGATTATCTATTTTGCAATGGAAATCTTCCTTTTTTCCAGGGCAGACTTTAATGCGAGGATTAAAAGCATTTCCTTATAACTCAATAAGATGTTATTGTGCACAGTAACCAGAGCACATGTTCCATGGGGAGAGAAATCCCACTTTCACATATATTAGTCGGGAGCTTTCTCTACTTATTTTTAATCTGATTTTCTTGGGGATACCTATGAGACCTGCAAAGACCTGAATAAGAATTCTGTGTAACTTCAAAATCTTGTCTCTCTCACCAACAGAAGCTGGTCTAATAAAAGATATTACCTTACCCACCTTGTCTCTCTAATGTCGTCGTCTTTTTTAAAATATATTTGGATTTCAGTTTATACCTGATATGGAACAATTTGAAGAATTGACCACGCTTCACATTTCCCCATAAACCCACTGAAGGATTTAGTCATCAGCATTATTATATTACAGTAGAAATCAAAATGTGCTAGCTTTCCAAACACAGTCCTTGCTCTGAAGAAATTACAAATTTGGTATGAAAAACTAATTGAAAGTGGGAATCATTTTTTCTGACTTGCCTAGACAGCAAAAGAAGTTTTCTACTCGCTCGTCTCTCTCTACAGATCATGATTTTGATATATTCATGGCTAATCTGAGTGGTCAGTAACTCAAGACGTCATACTGTTGAGAGTACTGGTGAGCAACAATGCAGCCAACCAATATATGTTCGTGCCTGGTCCTCTTACACTATGTCAGCACATCAGCCAAAAATATCTTGCCAATGTCCCTTTTGAGATTTCTAACTTTGTGGCATAATGACAAAAAATAAGGCAGACATATTTCCAAAAAGAAAAGAAGGTTGTTGTTTTCTCTCTAAGAGAAACAAGTGTATTTATACATTTAAAAAAAAATAAACACTTCAGAGCAGTTTCTGCCTAGTTTCTGTGAAGGCAGGGAGAAAAATTGAAGATCAGGTTTTTTAATTACACCATGAAACACAGAAGCAAATCCCTTTCGTTTTAACGTTAGTTTTAACCAGTATGAAAAACAAAAAGATAGACCTACCCTAACTGGTCTCTACTTCTAAAAATTATTTTAATTTGACAACTAGAGTCGAAAATATAGCTGCAAAAGCATTTCCTTCTGTATCTGGGAATGAAAAGTTGGTAAAAGAAGAGTTCTGAATGTGAGTTTTTCAGAATAAATTATATAAAAAATATATAGTTAGCCGTAACAAAGTAACATCACAATGAAAAACATATAAAGATAGTAGTCAAGTTTGCAGAGCTGCATTTCATTTAATTACGAAATAGCAAAAAAAAATGGTCTCATGCAAGTGTTAGTTCATAAATTTCGTTTATCACAACAGAATTAAACAAAAAGAAGTTATACTTTATATTATTTTTGTAAAGAAGCCATAATTACAGTCCTTTTTACCTTCCTGCAACAGTGACTTTGTTACCTCTGCTATTCCAGACTAACACGGCTACCTCTCTGATTAGTGACTATATGAGAACTCAAATTATGCAATTATATCCAACATATTAACTGCTTTTTGCCTAGACCAATCAAGAATTCTTTTAAGAAAGTATTAAGGGAATGACTCATCTCCCAAAAGAGCCAATGGAAAGACCCACTGAATTCAGTGGGAGAGCCAAATCTTTCCCATCCACCCGGTTTGAAAACTACAATCACTCAAGCAGAGTCTACCCTTCAATGATAACTACACTATGTTTCACACACACACACAAAAATATGCACAAGTTAGGATAAGATATACCTCTATTGTGGGATGAGTATTATGCTTGTAAGCAGTATACAGAGGAAACTGAATCTGAAAGATTTTTGCCACACACAGCAACAGTTTTTCCTTCTCATCAGTGCTCCATAAGCTAAAAGCATCAGTGCTCTTTGCAGATTCTTCCTCTGTCAGGATACAAGTTCTTGCAGAGTCTAACTTTTTCTCTATGCATTTTTGTCGTTCTCCATTTTCTTCTTCATGAGACTTTCTTTCTACATTCAGTGGCTCATTGGCTTGATTATTCTGATCTTGCCATGTTGAATCTATGTTAATAGTGCAATGTTTACAGAGCTGGTCCCGTAGAGCTTGAACTTGGGCAATCACTAAGTTAATAAGCGCACATACTACTTGGTTAAAGATCTCCAAATGCTTATACTCCTTGAAGCAGCACAGACATTGTCTGCAAACAAAAACAAAATAAAAAAGTGAAAATTCCTGCAGTGGCTCAGAATTAAAATATCTAAAAATGAGAAGTTTGGACTCCAACTTAAAGAAACTACTAAATAGAAAGAAAAAAAACTGATCTTAATTTTTAAAAAGTGACTAACTATAAGAAAGTTTCACATTTAAATATATTTTAAATAACAAAGTATGTGACAGACCAACAAAGGCAGGAAATTCAAAGTGACATTGAGACTCCAATGTCAAGCGTCATTACTGAAGACCTCATTAATCCCTGTGGGCATCCCATTTATTTCCAGACGCTCACAGAGAACTACACAATCCCAACTATTGTTTGGCAGTTTAAATTATTTATGTATTTTACAATAGTAGCTATGGACTGCATATGTTCAGCTTGTTGTGGCAGGATAGTTCACATTAAGCAACAGCATATATAATGTTTTATAATATTTTTCATTACTATCATTTAGCCTGTTTACTGCAATGTTCTTCAACAGCTTCTGGAATGCCAGTGCTTCAAAGGTGTGTTTTACACACACACCTAGCAGGAGACATGACATAAAAGTGGTTACATGTAAATGAAGGCTAGAATTTCCTGTATTCTCCCATCATTTTAGTCATGCTACAATATTGTACTCACTCTACTTATTCTATTCACTCTGCTACCCGCATAATTTTTACAACAAATGGGGTCCAATATGATGAGTTTAAAGACTATGATGAAAATACCTTTGCGTCCAGGAGTTGATATAAGCAAATATCTTGAGTGCATGTTCCTTTCGGAGCTGCAATCCATCACCACCTTCGATGTCAGATACTGAAGTAAAACAGTAAGTCGTTAATGGCATATGTAATATTTAATGTGATTTTTAACTGCTACATTAAACAAACAAATTTTGTTCCTGAAGGATCAAATTAGAAAAATTTGTCTTAGAACAGAAACTACATTGCTAGCCAGAATACAGTAACATAATATTGCAGAGGTTTTTCCAGCACAAAACTCTTGATTACCACACTTACCTTCATAGATCCAATAATCTCTCCAACTCCAAGAAATCAGTTACCTACAACCAGGCACTCAGATCCCACACAATATGCTCCGAGGAGAAAGTCCAGGGTATACATCTTACACATTCAAAAACAGCCTTCACCAAATTAGGATGCTCCATCAGAGAAGTAGATCACATCATGGAATGGGCCACCCAAATATCCCAAAAGAACCTACCTCAATGCAGAAATAAAACCCTATCCTGTCAAACACCCCTAGTTGTCCCTTAAAGAAATACACACACATACTCCTGCCGAAAAAGAAAAGTTTTGCCGCGGCAAGTGGCAGTGTAAACGTCTCGATGTCAGCAAGAGACCTCTCCTGTCGACAACACGAACCCTGCTCGTAGGGAGTAGAAGTATTTTGTCGGAAAAAGTGCCTACAAACAGTGTTTACGTTGCCTGACTTTTAGCAACACAGCCATGTCAACATGGCCGTGTAGCTAAAAGCTGTGTAGTGTAGACAAAGCCACTTTCACCAGTGGGTGAACACTTCTTTCAAAGCAATCATTCTATATTTGACCTATCAGTCGTCATCCTCAAAGGAAACCCACACAACACTTTCAAAAGACAAGCCTGGGAGTATAAATTCAGAACTTTGCTAGACACTAAAAATCATGGTCTTAATAAAGAGACTGGATTTATGGTTTATTACAACACAGGGGTGTTAGCCACTTCACCTTAAATGGTCCCTTAGAATATGTGCTAACTACTTATGCTAAGCCATCTGTTCAATCTCCTATTTAGCTGTGACACTCAAGGCAGGGGTGGCCAAACTGAGCCTGAGGGCATGGCTACACTTGCGAGTTAGAGTGCATGAAAGCAGCCCCGTGCGCTCTAACTCACGACGCGTCCACACTGGCAAGGCATGTACAGCGCCTGAACTCTGCAGCTAGAGCACTCTTGGTACTCCACCTCAGCAAGTGGAATAAAACAGGGTTACTTACCTGTAACTGTTGTTCTTCGAGATGTGTTGCTCACATCCATTCCACTATAGGTCAGGCACGCGCTGCGGGCCTGGTTGCCGGGTAGATTTTTCCCCTAGCTGCAGACTGGGCGAGCAGGGAGCCCCCTGGAGTGGCGCCACTGAGGCACTCTATAAGTACCCCTGCGACACAGTCTGGCCCTCAGTTCCTTCTTTGCCGGCTAACCCGACAGTGGGGAAGGAGGGCGGGTCTGGAATGGATGTGAGCAACACATCTCGAAGAACAACAGTTACAGGTAAGTAACCCTGTTTTCTTCTTCGAGTGATTGCTCACATGCATTCCACTATAGGTGACTACAAGCAATACCTAGGAGGTGGGGTCGGGTGGACCCATTGCTGATCGTAAGACCGCTGACCCAAACGCCGCATCGTCCCTGGTTTGTTGGACTATGGCGTAGTGGGCGGCGAAGGTGTGGACGGAGGACCAGGTAGCCGCCCTGCAAACGTCCGTGATAGGGACTCCTTCCCGGAAGGCCGCGGAGGACGCCTGCGCTCTCGTGGAATGTGCTGTTACTTTCTCAAGCGGTTTGCCCGCGAGTTCATAACAGGTGTGAATGCACGAGGTGATCCAGGAGGAGAGCCTTTGGGCGGAAACTGGTTGGCCCTTCATTCTCTCTGCAACGGCCACGAAGAGTTGCGTTGTTTTCCTGAATTGCTTTGTTCTGTCTAAATAAAAAGCAAGAGCCCTCCTAACGTCCAACGTGTGCAATTGTTGTTCCCTTCCAGAGGTGTGTGGCCTAGGATAAAAGACTGGGAGACAAATGTCTTGGTTCACATGGAAGGGGGAGACCACCTTAGGCAGGAAGGCCGGGTGGGGACGTAGCTGCACCTTGTCATTGTGGAAGATAGTATAGGGCGGCTCGGAGGTCAGTGCACGGATCTCCGACACTCTACGAGCCGAGGTGATGGCTACTAGGAATGCCACCTTCCAGGAAAGGTGGAGTAAGGAACACGTGGCGAGGGGCTCGAACGGGGGCATCATAAGGCGTGAGAGCACCAGGTTGAGGTCCCAGGGTGGAACGGGACACTTGACGTTCGGGTACATTTTATCCAGGCCCCTGAGGAAACGGTATACCACAGGATCTGAAAAGACTGAGTGGTTCCCCTGGCCCGGATGAAAAGCTGATATGGCAGCGAGGTGGACGCGTATAGTAGAAGTAGAAAGGCCCTGGTTTCTAAGGCCTAAGAGGTAGTCCAATATGCGCGGGATAGCCGCCTCACTTGGGACTACATCATGTTGTCTGCACCATGCAGAAAAGCGGGTCCACTTGGCTGTATAGGTACTTCTGGTGGATGGTTTTCTACTACCCAGAAGGACATTCTGTACCTCAGTCGAGCATAAGAGCTCGGGACCTCTCAGCCATGGAGTAGCCACGCTGTGAGGTGGAGGGACTGTAAGTCCGGATGCAGGAGGCGACCGTGGTCCTGCGAGATCAGGTCGGGCCACAGCGGGAGGCTGATGGGAGGGGCCCTGGACAGCCGGAGGAGGGACGCATACCAGCATTGCCTGGGCCAGGCCGGGGCTATGAGGATGACCTGTGCCCTGTCCCGTCTGATCTTCAGGATCACCTTGTGGAGAAGCGGGATCGGAGGGAACGCGTAGAGCAGGTGCCCCGTCCAGGGTAGGAGGAAGGCATCTGTCAGGGATCCCCGGGAGCCGCCTCGAAAGGAGCAGAACTGGAGGCACTTCCTGTTCTGCCTGGAGGCGAAGAGGTCGATGTGGGGAAATCCCCACCTCAGGAAGATCGGTCGGATGACATCCGGCCGAAGGGACCACTCGTGGGACATGAATGACCTGCTGAGGTGGTCCGCCAGCGTGTTCTGAATCCCGGGGAGGAAAGAGGCCACCGGGTGAACGTCGTGGGCTATACAAAACTCCCATAGGAGAATCGCCTCTTGACACAGGGGACTGGATCGGGCCCCGCCCTGCTTGTTTATGTAGTATTGGGCAGTGGTGTTGTCCGTCAACACTGCCACACAGTGACCCTGTAGCGTGTCCCGGAACGCTTGGCACGCGAGTCTGACGGCCCTCAGCTCCCGGACATTGATATGGAGGCAGAGGTCTGACTCCGACCAGCGGCCTTGTGTCCTGAGATCCCCTAGGTGAGCTCCCCAACCCATCGACGAGGCGTCCGTCACTAGGGACATGGACGGGCTGGGGGGGAGGAAGGGGACCCCTCGGCACGCATTGCTCTGGTCTTCCCACCAAGTCAGAGCGGATAGGGTGGCGTTGGGGATAGAAAGGAGGGTGTCCAAACTGTCCCTTCTTGGCCGGTAGGCCACTGCGAGCCACGATTGCAGTGGGCGTAGTCGCAGTCTGGCGTGCTGTATCACGTAGGTGCACGACGCCATGTGGCCTAACAGGCTGAGGAAGACTCTGGCCGTGGTCATTGGACAGCTGCGAAGCTGTCTGATGGCCGACTGGATGGCGAGAAACCGGGGCTGGGGCAAAGATGCCCTTGCCACCCTGGAGTCTAGTAGGGCCCCAATGAACTCTATGCTCTGGGTGGGCTCCAGGGTGGACTTCTCCTCGTTGAGGAGGATTCCCAGGCGGTCGAAGGTGTTGATGACCAGACGCACGTGTTCTGACACTTGGACCCTGGAGGTGCCCCGGATCAGCCAGTCGTCTAGGTACGGATATACCTGTACCCCGCGGCGCCGCAGGAACGCCGCCACTACTGCCATGCACTTCGTGAATACCCTGGGCGCGGTGGACAGGCCGAAGGGCAGGACTGCGAATTGATAATGTTCTTCCGCTATTAGAAAGCGGAGGTAGCGCCTGTGAGAAGGTTTGATGCTCACGTGGAAGTAGGCATCCTTCATGTCGAGGGCAGCGAACCAATCTCCCGGATCCAGAGAGGGAATAATAGTGCCCAAGGTGACCATGCGGAACTTGAACTTGATCATGTAGGTGTTGAGTTCGCGCAGGTCCAGGATGGGCCGGAGGCCCCCTTTCGCCTTGGGGATTAGGAAGTAGCGGGAGTAGAACCCCTTTCCCCTGAACTCCTGTGGTACAGGTTCGATGGCTCCCAGTGCGAGGAGCGACCTGACCTCCTGTACAAGCAGTTGCTCGTGAGATGGGTCCCTGAAGAGGGACGAGGGAGGTGGGTGGGTTGGAGGAGTGGAGGAGAGTTGGAGGGAGTATCCCACCTCCACCGTGCGGAGGACCCACTGGTCTGATGTGATGTCCGACCATGCACGGTGGAAGTGAGACAAACGGTCTCCAAAGGGAGGATCCAGGACTGTAGTTATTAAGCTGCCCCCGGGCGCACCATCAAAAGTTGGACCTAGGCCCCTGGGAAGGCTTAGGTCCCCGCTGTTTCCCGCCCTGCCTAGGCCCCTGACGCTTGCGGAAGGGGCGGTTTCTCCTGCTGGAGGAGTCCTGTGGCTGGCGGGCGGGTGGGAAGAACTTCCGGCGCGGAGGGATGAAGGGGCGCCTTTGCGGCCCCGGGGTGTGCATGCCGAGGCCCTTGAGGGTCACCCCTCTGTCATTGAGGGCCTGGAGCCGCGCGTCTGTGTCCTCCGAAAAGAGGGCCTGTCCCTCAAACGGGAGGTCCTGGATTTTGTACTGCATCGCCGGGGCAAGGCTGGATGAGCAGAGCCATGCTGCCCGGCGAAGGGCTATGCCCGAGGCCATTGTCCTGGCCGCTGAGTCTGCTGAGTCCAGGGCCGCTTGCAGGGTGTGCCTTGAGATATCCCTGCTCTGAGTTAGAAGGGCCCTAAACTCCTGTCTGCTCTCCTGGGGGAGAGCGGTCTCGAATTTGTTGAGGGCCTCCACTGTATCAAAGTGGGGCCTACTCATTAGGGCCTGATGGTTAGCCACCCTGAGTTGGAGGCCCCCGGAGGAGTAAACCTTCCTGCCAAAGTGGTCCAGCCTCTTGGCTTCTTTGGCCTTAGGTACCTGGGCCTCCTGTCCATTGCGCTCTTTATTGTTCACCGACTCCACCACCAGGGAGGAGGGCGTAGGGTGAACATACAAATACTCATAGCCCGTGGCCGGGACAAAGTAGCGCTTCTCTACCCCCCGGGCGGTGGGGGGGATGGAGGCGGGGGTCTTCCAGACCGACGTGGTGTGCGCTTTAATCGTATTAATGAATGGCACAGCCACACGTGCCGGGGTGCCCTTTGTTAGCATGGTGGTGACAGGGTCATCCACCATCTGGATCTCCTCAAGGGGCAGGTTCATATTTTTCGCCACTGCCTGGAGGAGGTGCTGGTAATTGGAGAGTTCCAGGGCGGGCGGGCTGTTGGAAGAGGTGCCCGCCACCGCCTCTACCCCCACTGGGGAGGCGTAAGGACCTGGCTCTCGGGGGCTGTGTATTGCCGACGGCTGGCTGGCCGAGGATGGCCCCGGTAGGTCCTGCCGAGCAGCCCTCGCACATACTGGGAACCCTGGCTCAGACTGGGTTTCCCCAGGCTGGTCATGCTCCCATGCCACCCATTCTGGCCAGGCCGGGTTTTGGGTGGCTGGGGTTGGTCCCATTACTGGAGGGGACGCTGAGGCAGAGGAGTGCCATGGAGCCGCTGTAGTGGCCGACTGGAGGGCCTTAGGCGGAGAGTCATGCCGGGTTTGTGTGCCAGCAGACTCTCTACGCCTCCGGCGCCGAGGGCTTCTCGACCGGTGCCGGGAGAAGTGACTGCCCCCTGAAGATCGGCTGCTGCTGGATCCACTTCTGCGGGATCCACGGTGCCGCGATGACGTCCGGTGCCGGGCTGATCGCCGGTGCCGCGACGAGGTCCGGTGCCGGGGCGAGCGGCGGTGCCGCCTAGATGTGGAGCGCCGATGTCTGCGGTGCCGCGACGACGAACGGTGCCGAGGAGATCGGTGCCGTGTGGAGCGTGACCGGTGCCGCGACGACGAGCGGTGCCGGGAAGATGAGCGGCTCGGCGATCGGCGTCCAGAGCGGCCCCTGTGGCAGCTGACGGACCGGTGCCGGGAGTGCGACCGGTGCCGGGAGTACGACCGGCGTCTGTCCGTGCGGGAGTGCCGGGACTCCGACCGGCGCCAGGACTCAGACCGGCGGCCGGAGCGCGATCTGCGCGACCGGCCATGAGGAGACCCGGAGCATGGTCTCAACTCATTGCGGCGCCGAGACTGCGACCGGTGCCGGGAAGCTGACCGGTACCGGGAGTTCGATCGGCGCCGCGAGATCGATCGGCGTCCGTGCCCAGCCGGGCTTCGAGCCGCGATCTCCGTCACGGTCATGGGCGGCTTGCCCCTAGACCGGACAGGTTGCTGAGGGGTATCCTCCGCAAGCAACCTCCTCGCAGCAGCGAACGCCTCCGGCGTGGAGGGAAGCTGCTGCGGAATCGGCACCCTGAGTGGCGAGACCACTGGCACCGGACTCGACGGGGCCTCCTGCGGCGCCGGAGTCGTCGGTGCGGGTGCAGGCGGCTGTGCCTCTGGTCGGCTCCCCGGCGGCGACCGTGGGCGCGTGAGCGGCGCCGGAGGCTGCACGCGGTCCGGTGCCGATGCTGGGCGCGGTTCCGAGTCCTTTCTGCGCTTAGCGCTGGGGGAGCGCGACCGGTGCCGAGGCTTTGCTTTGGCCGGCTTGGGTGCGGGGCCCGGTGCCGCACTCGAGTCCGGAGTAAGGGCCGCCTCTAACAGGATCTGCCGCAGGCGGGATTCTCTGTCCTTGCGGGTCCTGGGTTTGAAAGCCCTGCATATTTTGCAGGAGTCTGCCAAGTGCGCTTCCCCGAGGCACTTAAGGCACTTGGAGTGTGGGTCTCCCGCAGGCATGGGCTTCCCACACTCCGCACATGGCTTGAATCCCGGAGCCTTGGATGACATGGCTCCGGTGGCAGGGAAATCCCCTGCACCTAACTATTTACACTATAAACTACTTAACAACTACTTAACAACAACGATTAGTGAGAACAATACGAATAACAGCTAGGAGATAAGGAGGACGCTCAAGAGCAGTACTCCTGTTCCGACTACCAGCGCGAGCGGTGAAGAAGGAACTGAGGGCCAGACTGTGTCGCAGGGGTACTTATAGAGTGCCTCAGTGGCGCCACTCCAGGGGGCTCCCTGCTCGCCCAGTCTGCAGCTAGGGGAAAAATCTACCCGGCAACCAGGCCCGCAGCGCGTGCCTGACCTATAGTGGAATGCATGTGAGCAATCACTCGAAGAAGAACATTTGATGCACCCCCCACACCAGTGTGGATGCCCTGGTCTGTTAATGCGTTCTGATCGGCCTCCAGAAGTGTCCCACAGTGCCTATTCTAGCCACTCTGGTCATCACTTTGAACTCTACTGCCCTGCCCTCAGGTGACCAACTGTCAGATCCGCCCTTTAAATTCTCTGGGAATTTTGAAAATCCCCTTCCTGCTTGCTCAGCCAGGCGTGGAGTGCTCTCAGTGAATCTTTCCAGGTGACTAAGCCTCCACACGCCAGGCGATCTCCAGTATGGAGCAATGATGAGGTGCTGGACCTCATCAGTGTTTGGGAGGAGGAAGCTATGCAGTCCCAGCTGCACTCAAGCCGTAGGAATTATGATACCTTTGGGCAGATATCAAGGGACATGATGGAAAGGGGCCATGACCAGGACACACTGCAGTGCAGGGTTAAAGTGAAGGAGCTGCATAAGGCCTACCACAAAGCCCACAAGATAAACCATCACTCCAGTGGTGCCCCTGCGACCTGCCATTTCTATAAAGAGCTGAACGCAATACTTGGGGGCAACCCCACCTCCACCTCTGAGGACCACTATGGACACTTCAGAGCCCAGCTCAACAAGACAGGAGGAGGAGGAGGAAAGCAGGAGCGATGATGCTGGGGAGAAGAGAGACACCCCGAAATCCCTAGATGCATGCAGCCAGGAGCTGTTCTCAAGCCAGAGGAAGGTTGCCAGTCGCGGCGGCCAGTGCTTCAGGAAGGACAACCATTAGAGGAGGTTCCCGGTAAGCTGCTTTTATTTTGGGAAGGAAGTTATTCAGTGCGGGCTCTTGGGGCAAGAAGGGTTAGGGCTGCATGCATGCCTAGATGCAGAATAGGGCGTTGATGTGTTACCTCACATCGCGGTAATCGGCCTCAGTGATCTCTTCAAAAGGTCTCATCCGGAAGTTGGCAATGCATTTGCGCAGGTTTCTTGGGAGAGCAACTGTGCTCCTTGTCCTAATCAGCCTTGCATGCCTGTACAAGGATACTTATACTTTGCAGCCTATACAAGGATCCCATTGATACAAAGCAGTGACGAAGAGGGGAGTGAGGACTGGTGTTTCAGACTCAAAGCCTGGGAATCAAGGCAGTATTCTGTTTCCATAATGGATAAATGAATGAGGACTACAGTTCTCCCTCACACCATCAACTCACTTCAAACAGAACTGTAACATGCAAATTAAATAGAAAGGAAAGATGATGACTGGTTAAGCCACCTCTGTCATCACTGTGACACTTTTTAAGAATAACTTAAGATGCTGAATGGGCCCCAAAGGTAAAATTAAACAATTATTGTTAATAACTGCTTGATATCAGTTTACTTTCTTCAAGTGTGCCTATTCCCACACTATTAAAATGTGTTTCAACTTTCTACAAAGTTAATAGATTAATAATATGCCATTGTTACCTAGAGGAGCCTGAATAAAAATAAGACGCAAAGGAAATACCTTTAATATTACTTAAGACACCATCTTTATCCTGTTTTAAGTGAAAAACTAAAGCAGTCTTAACTATGGCATCACAATCCGACCTCTCCATAATAATGTGAGTAGCTGAGATACACTATAGTACTAAAAAAACCATTATGAGTTTCCATGTCAAGAAACGTACAAGTAAAAACGTGCAGGGTACTAGGAGATAGCAAAAGATAAGAAATGTAAATCAACTAGAAGAGGAGACTGTACAATTCAAAGTGTAAACAAATGAAACTCAGATTATAAATAGCCTTGAAATTCTTGCTAAAATGTAAGAGAACAGACTGTAATTAGACCTCAAGGACAACCACCATGCTAGACTTATGCAGGATATCTTATATCTAAAGGTCACTCACCACTACGGTTGCCAACTTTTTATTGGCACAAATCTGAACATCCTAGCCCCACCCCTCTTCACTCCTCCCCTTCCCCAAGGCCCCACTCCCACTGGCTCATTTCTCCCCTAACCTCACTCACTTTCACTGGGTTGGGGCAGGAGTGCAAGGGGAGGAGTGAGGGCTCTAAATGGGAGTGCAGGTTCTGGAGTGGGGCCAGAAATGAGGGGTTCAGGGTGCAGGAGACAGCTCTGAGCTGGGGCAGGGAGTTGGGGTTCCAGCTGGAGGCATGGGCTCTAGGGTGGGGCTGGGGATGAGGTGTTTGGGTTGCAGGAGGGGGCTCCAGGAAGGGGGGGTGGGGCCAAGGGATCAGAATGCGGGATAGGGCTGCAGATTGAGGCAGGGATTTGGTGTGTGGGAGAGGCGAGTCTGGGGGGGTGGGGCCGAGGGATTTGGAGTGCAGGAGAGGGCTGCGGGTTGAGGCAGGGGGGTGAGGTGTAGGAGGGGATGAAGGCTCTGGTGTGGGGCTGGGGATGCAGGGTTCACAGTGTGGGAGGAGACTCTGGACTGGAGCAGGAGGTTGAGGTGCAGGAGAGGGTGAGGGCTCAGGGCTGGGCCCAGGGATGAGGGGTTTGGGGTGCAGAAGGGGGCTCCAGGCCTGGGGGGACTCAGGGCTGGTGCAAGGGGTTGGGATGCACAAGGGGGTACAGGCTCTGGGCTGGGGGGGTAGGCTTTGGGGTGGGGCCAGGTTTGGGGGACTCAGGGCTGGGGTGCAAGCTTACCTGGGGCGTCTCCCAGTCACCAGCACAGTGGTGCCACCTGTCCTGGCTCCGTGCTGCGCCCTGGAAGCAGCCAGCAGGTCTGGCTCCTAGGTAGAGGGGAGGGGGCCGGAGACTCCGCCGCACGCACTGCTCTCGCCCACAACCCCCACCCCACCCCAGTTCCCATTGGCTGGGGAACGAAGCCCGTGCTCGGGGCAGGGGCAGCGTGCAGAGCCCCCATGGCCTCACACACACTAGAAGCCGGAACTGTTGTCCACTTCCGGGACACAGCGGAGTGCCCCAGGACAGGTAGGGCTAGCCTGCCTTGGCTGCAGAGAGCACCACTGACCAGACTTTTAACAGCCAGTCAGCAGTGCTGACTGGAGCCACCACGGTCCCTTTTCGACCAGGTATTCCAATCAAAAACCGGACACCTGGTCATTCTACTCACTACACAAGTGCAAAATCAAATAGTAGTTAAAAACATTCATTAAAAAAAATTATGACAAACCTAGAAGGATGTAGACAATCACAAAGCAGTCAAAAAAAAACACAAACACAAATGTAGATAAAGACATTTCAATTTTAAAGATGTTAAATTGCAATGACAGCAATTTTGAATATATGGAAGCTACTGATTAAGCTATACAGATAGATTAATATTTATGCAGGGCTAGAACCAACCTGCAAGACAGAAAACTGTCTTCCTTTTTACATACAGACTGAATAGAGAGAACTGAAAATTGTGAGCTATATTAAAAAGCATAAAGGCAGTAACATAGGTGTCAGAGCATATACATAATTATGTTGTGCATACAGAATTAGTGTTGTCCAAGCAGTGAACTGGACAGCATATGTTTTGAATGTACACATATAAATTGAGAACTATTTTAATTTGTTTTCTCTCTTTGTTATTAATGGTCAACAATCACGAATGTAAGCACTGTGTTGACTAAGACCTTTTTTTGGTGTATAAGAAAGGCCTGAAAAGTTAAAACTCAACTCTGCTTTTTTCACTTCCTATTAAAAATATGAAAATATTAAGGCTTCTTTTCCCATTTTGTGTTAGAGGAATTCTTAAATGTTTAAGACTTGGGCATTGGCAGCTATCTCAGCCCTCACAGGAGCAGAAGTATTGAATCCTAAAAGAATGCTGTCAACTTTGTGTTAAGTCAATGTAAGTAGTTTCAGGTATTATAGGTGCCCCCAAACACCGCTGCAAATTTCTGTGATTTTACACTAAGATTTTTCAATTTATTTTAAAAAGTCTTACTCCTCCATGTTGCTATGTGAACGATCCATGCAAATGACATGGGAAATAGACTATACACAAAGTACTGTCAAATATATATAAAAACGATAGTGAAAATACATTTTCTATTTCAAACTCAAATGTTATCAACATGTGCTAAAGTATGGAAATGTACAGTGAAGACACCCAAACAACTACAATTCTTCCCTGTAGTGACACAAATGCAACAGCCATATGATTAAGGCATTTCAGTATTTATGGTCCAAAACTACCAAGATTAAGCTGATTTTTAAAGAAACAGATTACCAACCCTCAACCTCCATCATGTCACTATGTAGAATCATAGAACTGGAAGGGACCTCAAAAGGTCATCTAGTCCAGTCCTCTGCACTCAAGGCAGGACTAGTATTATCTAGACCACCCCTGACAGTTGTTTGTCCAACCTTACTTTAAAAATCCCCAATGATGGAGATTCCACAACTTCTCTAGGCAATTTATTCCAGTGCTTAACCACTCTGACAGTTAGGAAGTTTTTCCTAATGTCCAACCTAAACCGTCCTTGCTGAAATTTAAGCCCACTGCTTATTGTCCAATCCTCAGAGGTTGAGAACAATTTTTCTCCTCCTTGTAACAACCTTTTATGTAGTTGAAAACTGTTATGTTCCCTCTCAATCTTATCTTCTCCAGACTAAATAAACCCAATTTTTTCAATCTTCCTTCATAGGCCATGTTTTCTAGACCTTTAATCATTTTTGTTGCTCTTCTCTGGACTTTGTCCAGTTTGGACACAATACTCCAGTTGAGCTCTAATCAGAGTGGAGTTGAGCAGAAGAATTACTTCCCGTGTCTTGCTTACAATACTCCTGCTAATACATCCCAGAACGATGTTTGCTTTTTTTGCAACAGCATTACATTGTTGACTCATATTTAGCTTGTGATCCACTATGACGCTCAGATCCCATTTTGCAGTACTCCTTACAAGGCAGTCATTTCCCATTTTGTGTGTGCGCAACTGATTGTTCCTTCCAAAGTGGAGTACTTTGCATTTGTCCTTATTGAATTTCATCCTATTTTCTTCAGAACATTTCTCCGGTTGGCCAGCTCATTTTGAATTTTAATCCTTTCCTACAAAGTACCTGCAACCCCTCCCAGCTTGGTATCATCCACAAACTCTGTAAGTATACGCCCTTATCTAAACTATTGATGAAGATACAGAACAGAACTGGACCCAAACCGATCCCTGCAGGACCCCACTCATTATGCCCTTCCAGCATGACTGTCAACCACTGATAACTACTTTCTTGGAATGAGTTTCCAACCAGTTATGCACCCATCTTATAGTAGATCCATCTAGGTTGTATTTCCCTAGTTTGTTTATGAGAAGTTCATGTGAGACAGTATCAAAAGCCTTACTAAAGTCAAGATATACCACATTTACTGCTTTCCCCCATCCACGAGGCTTGTTACCCTGTCAAAGAAAGTTATCAAGTTGGTTTGACACGATTTGTTCTTGACAAATCTATGTTGACTGTTATTTATCACCTTATCTTCTAGGTCAGGGTCGGCAGCCTTTCAGAAGTGGTGTGACGAGTATTCATTTATTCACTCTAATTTAAGGTTTTGTGTGCCAGTAATACATTTTAACGTTTTTAGACAGTCTCTTTCTATAAGTCTTTAATATATAACTAAGCTATTGTATGTAAAGTAAATAACGTTTTAAAATGTTTAAAAAGCTTCATTTAAAATTAAATTAAAATGCAGAGCCCCCGGGACCGATGGCCTGGACCCAGGCAGTGTGAGTGCCACTGAAAAGCAGCTCGCGTGCCATGCCATAGGTTGCCTACCCCTGTTCTAGTTGTTTACAAATTGATTGCTTATTTATTTGCTCCATTATCTTTCCGAGTACACAAGTTATGCTGACTGGTCTGTTGTCCAGGTTGTCCGATTCCCCAGATTGTCTTTATTTCTCTTTTTATAGATGGGCACTATATTTGCCATTTTCCAGTCTTCTGGAATGTCTCCCATCTTCCATGACTTTTCAAAGATAATTGCTAATGGCTCAGATATCTCCTCAGTCAGCTCCTTGAGTACTCTAGGATGCACTTCATCAGGCCCTGGTGATTTGAAGAAATATAACTTGTCTAAGTAATTTTTGACTTGTTCTTTCCCTATTTTCACTGGCATTCACTATGTTAGATGTTCAATTGCTACCAACGTTCTTGGTGAAAAGAGACACAAAAGTCATTAAGCATCTCTTCCATTTCCACATATGGTAGCATTAGAGTTGTTTGGGTGCCTTAACTATGTATTTCAGTAATATAACATGTTTGCATTTCCTTTAAATTAAATCTCAACTCTGAATTTCCTGCATATATAATACTTGGTACAGATAACTGCAACATCCCTGTAAGATATGTTACCCTAAATTACTGATATGTACTCTCAACTCTTAGCTCTATCTTAACACAGTTTGAGTGTGAATTTTTATTATTCACAATGTCATAAATAGCAAACAAGAAGTCCAGTGAGAATATTACCATACAATGTAATGATCTGATTTCATGAAGTATTATCTTTTTTTTTATTTTAACTGGTTTGGCAATATTTACCAGTATACTTTATAGCTATTTTATGGCACTCTGGGGCAGCACAAAGCAGCACAACATACTTGCCAGATAACTGGCATTTACAGCTACTTTGCATTGCCACAGTGCAAATCAGCTGCACTGCAGATCCCAGTTTCTCCTTAATTCTTGTCCTCCAAAAATCTCCCAACTCTGACATCTTCCTACATTTCACAGCACATATCATCCAACTTCTCCCTCTTCCTTGTATCACACACTCCCTTACACACATGCAACACACCAGTTCCCTACCCCTTCCTGTTCCACTCACCCTTCCACATAGACACCTAGTTTCCCTCTCCTACCATGTGCTGAGGAGATCTGGTGTAACAGGTATCCTTTCAAAATAAATATACAGTAATTCCTCACTTAACTGTAGTTATGTCCTCACCAGCTGTAGTTATGTTCCTGAAAAATCCAACTTTAAGCGAAACAATGTTAAGCGAATCCAAGTTCCCCATAACAATGGATGTAAATGGGGGGAGTTAGGTTCCAGGGAAAGAAATTTCAACAGACAAAAGACCATAAGATTGATCTTGATAGATAGATACACATACACACACAGTGGGGGCTTGGAACCAGGATGGATGGCAGTTGATGAATAAGTTGAATAGGATTGGTCCTAGGACTGACCTTTGAGGATTACCACTAGTTACCCTTTTCCATTCGGAAAATTTACCATTTATTCCTACCCTTTGTTCCCTGTCTTTTAAACAGTTCTCAATCCATGAAAAGATCTTCCCTCTTATCCCATGACAACTTAATTTACACAAGAGACTTTGGTGAGGGACTTTGTCAAAGGCTTTCTGGAAATTTAAGTACACTATGTCCACTGGATCCCACTTCTACACTTCTTTGATGACCCTTTCAAAGATCTCTAATAAATTAGTAAAACATGATTTCCCTTTACAGAAACCATGTTGACTTTTGCTCAGCAATTTATGTTCTTCTATGTGCCTGACAATTTTATTCTTTACTATTATTTCAACTAATTTGCCCAGTACGGATGTTAGACTTACAGGTCTGTAATTGCCAGGATCACCTCTAGAGCCCTTTTTAAATAGTGGCATTACATTAGCTATCTTCCAGTCATTGGGTGAAGAAGCTGATTTAAAGGACAGATTACAAACCATAGTTAATAGTTCAACAATTTCACATTTGAGTTCTGTCAGAAGTCTTGGGTGAATTGCCATCTGGTCCCGGTGACTTGTTACAATTAAGTTTATCAATTAGTTCCAAAATCTCCTCTAGTGACACTTTAATCTGTGACTTGTCACAGATTTGTCACCTAAAAAAGATGACACAGGTTTGGGAATCTCCCTAACGTCTTTAGCCGCGAACACTGATGCAAAGAATTCATTTAGTTTCTCCACAATGACTATCGCCTTTAAGGGCTCCTGTTGTATCTCTATCATCCAGGGGCCCCACTGGTTGTTTAGCATGGCTCCTGCTTCTGATGTATTTAAAAAACATTTTCTTATTACCTTTTGAGTTTTTGGCTAGCTGTTCTTCAGTCTCATTTTTGGCTTTTCTTATTACATTTTTACATTTAATTTGGCAGTGTTTATGCTCCTTTTTAGATACCTCATTAGGATTTGACTTTTTAAAAGATACCTTTTTACCTCTCACCGCTTCTTTTATATGGTTGTTAATCCACGGTGGCTCTTTTAGTTCTTTGACTGTGTTTTTTAATTTGGGGCAGGCATACATTTAAATTGGGGCTCTATTATGGTGTCTATGCAGCTTGCAGGGATTTCACTTTAGTCACGGTACCTTTTCATTTCCGTTTAACTAACCCCCTCATTTTTGCATAGTTCCCCTTTCTGAAATTAAATGCCACAGTATTGGGCTGTTGGTGTGTTTTTCCCACCACAGGAATTTTAAATGTTGTTATATTATGGTCACTATTTCCAAGTGGTCCTGTTATAGTTACCTCTTGGACAAGATCCTGTGCTCCACTCAGGACTAAATCGAGAGTTGCCTCTCCTCTTGTGGGTTCCTGTACCAGCTGCTCCAAGAAGCAGTCATTTAAAGTATTAAGAAATTTTGTTTCTGTATTTCGTCCTGAGGTGACATCTACCCAGTCAATACAGGTATAATTGAAATCCCCCACTATTATTGAGTAGAATGAAGCCATGAGGTAGAATGAAGACTAGGGAGAGCACCGAAATTAGGAGAGAAGCGAGGCAAAGGAAAAACATACACATAGAAAAATAAAATAAAACTCTGAAAGAGAGGACAGACAAGAGAAGGGCAATAAACAAGGTAGGCCACAGATCAGGGGAAAAATAAAAAAGAAAGTGGGAACTACATATATAGGATAGAAAATATAGGAAAGAAAAGGATAGGGACTTAAGAAAACAAGAAAGGAGATTCATAGAGGCAGATACTTCTCCCTTCCCCACAATGCCAACTTGTGGTCTGTGCATCACATAACACAGAACACTTTTAGGCAGTCTGAAGAGCTGCTTCCGTCACTGTTAGTTGAAAACACACAGGGAGAGACAGCCAAATTGCAAAGTAACCTGGAGAAATTAATGCAGTAAGGGATGAAGGCCACAGGGTAAGAATTAATCTAATTAATAAAGGGCCACATCCACTGCGTGAAGCACAGGGGAGCAAAATGAGCAGGAGGGGGAAAAAAAACACCTAAACATACAAAAATGGCATACAAAAATGTTCATATAGCATAGTCTCACTGAGATTACAGAAATTCCGCCATATAACTGGCACTTCAATAATCTAGAGGCAAGAATACAGGGTCAGAGGCAGGATTAGGATCAAGGAATGGCTGCTTTCCAAGGCACTACTACTTTACCAATTCACACGCAAAAGTCCCGACTCAATGATTGTCTTATAAAACTGCCCATCCCCAGGATGGATAAAAACTTGATATAATTTTAAAACATTTTAAATTTAAATTAAATAAGTCACCAAGACCAGATGATAATCACCCAACAGTTCTGAAGGAACTCAAATATTAAATTGAAGAACACGTAACTGTGATACGTACCCTATTGCCTAAAACAGCCTCTGTACCAGATGACTGGAGGACAGCTAAAATAACTCCAAATTTTAAACAAGGCTCCAGAGGGGAAACTGGCAATTACAGTATTATTAGGTAAGCCTAACTTCAGTACAGTAGATCCTCAGAGCTATGAACACCAGTTACAAACTGACCAATCAACCACACGCCTCATTTAGAACCAAAAGTATACAATCAGGCAGCAGCAGAGACAAAAAAAGCAAATACAGTACAGTATAGTATTAAACAAATTACTAAAAAAAAAAAAGGGAAAGTTTAAAAACAAGATTTGACAAGGTAAGGAAACTGTTTCTGTGGTTATGTGGACTCCTCATTATTTTTGATGATACAGACTAACATGGCTACCACTCTGAAACCTGTTTCTGTGGTTGATTTATTTAAACTAAGATGGTTAAAAGCAGCATTATTCTTCTGCATAGTAAAGTTTCAAAGCTATCTTAACTCAATGTTCACTTATACATTTTTGGAAGAACTGTAACATTTTGTTCAGCGTTACGAATATTTCAGAGTTATGAATAACCTCCATTCCTAAGGTATTCATAACTCTGAGGTTCTACTATATACATGGCAAATTGCATGATGTCCATGACATAAATGTAACCTTAAAGATGTTCAACTTAGAGAAGATTCAATTAAGGGGCAAGTGGCAGAGCCGTGTTTCGCAACCAGGGCTACACATACCCCTGGGAGTTCACAGCTCTTCCAGGGGGTACGTCAACTCATCTACACATTTGCTTAAGTTTTACAACAAACTACATAGAAAGCACTAGCAAACTCAGTACAAACTACAATTTCATACAATGACTTGTATATACATTTTTGGCTATAGCATATAGAACAGTAAGTAAAATATTTATATTCCAATCCATTTATTTTATAATTATAGCATAAAAATGCACAAGCAATTTTTCAGTAATAGTGTGCTGTGACATTTTGTATTTTTATGTCTAGTTTTGTAAGGAAGTCATTTTAAAGTGAAGTGAAACTTGAGGCATGCAAGACCAATCGGACTCCTCAAAGGGGTACAATAGTCTGGAAAGATTGAGAATCACTGTGATAGAGGTCTATAAAATCATAAACGTTGTGGAGAATATGACTAAAGAAGTGTTTATTACCGCTTTGTATAATACAAGAACTAGGGTCACCCAATGAAATTAATAGGCAGTAGGTTTGAAAAAAACAAAAGGAATTTTCTTTATACAATGCACTGTCAACCTTTAGAATTTGATGCCCAGGGATGCTGTGAAGGCTAGAAGTAAAACTGGATTGAAAACAGAATTAGGTAAATTCCTGGAGGATAGGTCCATCAATAGCTAGTAGTCAAGATGGTCAAGGATGCAACCCCATGGTCCAAGGTGTTCCTAAACCTCTGATTAACAGAAGTTGGGACTGGACAATAGGGATTATATCACTCAATGCTTGCCCCATACATCAACTATGAAGTGTCTGGCACTGGCCACTGTCAGAGACGAATACTGAGCTAAATGGCCCATTGGTGTGACCCAGCATGATCATTCTTATATTCTTAAAAATTAGAATTATGTTCTACAGGTTATATTTTTAAAACTAAACATTTAAAATGAAGTTTGAAAGTGACAACCTATATTACAGCATAATTTACTATAATCATAAATACAAACAAATATTAAGCAGTACCTGTTTGCTAACAAATGTGAAAGAAAATCAGGCCACTGAACTGGTGGAAATTCCTGGCTAAGCACCTGGAACCAGAGTTGGAGTTCTAAACCAGCTTTTTACAACAGTAGCCTCCTCTGCACATGCAGAGAGACTTTTCTTTTCTGTTTATTCAGCTAGTTCAATTCAATAACTAATTCAATCAAAGTAAAGAACCCAAATGGGAGATGAAAAAAGCAGGAAAGCTTATTTTCCTCTTCCAATCTATGAACGAAAACTGATCTGAGAAGATGAGTTCTACTACTTCTAAAATCTTGAAGGGCATGGTGACTAGAAACAATCAGTTCAATTAATGAACTACAGATAATACTACTGTGCTTTTATTAGTTTTAAATGCAAAATGGCTGATACGAATTTTTATCCAAGGAGGTTGACACAAATCTCAAGTAAAAAATTAATCACTGCTTAGTAAATAAGAGCTGCATCATTCACCATCTTCTAACATAATAAAAGATGGGAAAATTAAGAATCTGAATAATGTAAGTTAAACTAAATAGATGCTTAAATAAATTTATATAGATATACTTAGCCTCCTGACTAGTAAAAATTAGTACCAAATTTTGCATAAAAGCTAAATGTACTTGCAAATAAGAAGTTTTAATGGTTATCAGCTAATATGTATAAATCTTTCTTTAGGAAAATAAATAAAAGGTATCAGTGGAAAATACAATTAAAAGCAATTAATTTAAGGTTGCCTACTTGCTGATTTAAATCGCTTTGAATTAAATCAATCCATGCTGCTCATCCTACTCTAAATCAATCAGGCAACCACTCATAACATTAGGGAGACACTGAAGCAGCAGAGCTCTTACAGCAGTGGTGGGCACCCTCTGATCCATGGGTGGCCTGTCAGGGTAATCCACTGGCAGACTGCCCACCAGACAGTTTGTTTACAACCACTTGGCTACCGCTTCCCACAGCTCCCATTGGTAGGCTGACCATACATCCCGTTTTGAACGGGACAGTCCCGTTTTTTTCATATTTCTGGACCGTCCCGTCTTTTTGACAAAAATATCAATTTTGTCCCATTTTTGGGGCAGGTCCCAAGCTGCTTTCTAGGGGGAGGTTCTTTCTTTGCAGGACTCGCAAGAGCTCAGGTGAAGAATCTTGCTACCTAAGGACAAGTATCAGATGTCAAAATCTCCGATGAGCAAACTGCACTCATCGGAGATTTTGACATCTGATACTAGTCCTTAGGTAGCGAGAGGAGGCAGCGGATGGAGGGAGAGAGCAGGGAGGAAGGGAGGGATGAAGAGAAAGGAGGGAAGAAGGAGGAATAGTGAGAAGAGGAGGCAGCGGGTGGCGGGCTGAAGCCGACGGTGGAGCGGAGCTGTCCGGAGCTGCAGCCGGGGGCCGAGCGCGCCGGCGGGGGGGCTGCCGGCCGGGTTTTATGAGACATAATCACATAAATTCAGTTTTGTGATTATGTCTCATAAAACCCAGCCGGCAGCCCCCCCGCCAGCGCACTCGGCCCCCGGCTGCGGCTCCGGACAGCTGCGCTCAGCCCCCGGCTGCGGCTCCGGACAGCTCCGCCGTCGGCTTCAGCCCGCCGCCCCCCCCTTCTCTCCATCCTCCCCTTCCCTCCATCCCCCCCTTCCTCCCTGCTCTCTCCCTCCGTCCGCTGCCTCCTCTCGCTCCCTCCATCCCTTCTCTATCCCTCCATCCCTCTCTCTATCTCCCTTCTCGGTCCCTCCCTTCCCTCTCTCCCTCCGTCCACTGCCTCCTCTTCCATCTCCCTTCTCTCCATCCCTCCTTCTCGCTGTCCCTTGCCTCCTCCATCCCCCCTGCTCCCTACCCCCATCTCTTCTCTCATCCATCCATCCTCTCCCTTCTCACCTTCCTGCCTTCTCTCCCTCCGTCCCCTCCATCCTCTTCATCCCTCATCCCCCCTTCTCTCTCTCCCTCTATCCTCTTCATCCCTCATCCCTGTTCTGCTTATTCCTCCATCTATCCCACCCCGACCTCCCTCTGCCTCCCCCCACGCCCGGAGCTGGGGGGCCCAGGTGGGGCCATGGCGCTGGTCACCTCGCCCACTGAGCTGGAGTGCCTGGCCAAGCCGCTGTTCTGCCACAAGGGGGCACTGTGCCAGAAGGTGATCCATGTGGTCAAGAGCCACAAAGTCACCACGCGCTTGTTCAAGCAGCCCACGTTCTGCAACCACTGCACCGAGCTCATCCGGTGAGACCCCCTGGGCCCTAGAGCCCCCCCAGACTGCCCAGAGCCCCCCTAGAGCCCCCCCAGAGCCCCCAACCACCCCCCCAGCACCCCTCAGCCCAGGTTCTGCAGCCACTGCACTGACTTCATCTGGTGAGAGCCCACCCACCCCCACCCCGTCCCATTTTTGCCATCCCAATGTCCCATTTTTGTCTCAAGGAAATATGGTCAGCCTACCCATTGGCCAGGAACGGTGAACCACAGCCATTGGGAGCTGCGGGAGGCCACACAAAAGTAAACAGTCTGGCGGCCTGCCAGCGGATTACCCTGACGGGCCGAAGTTTGCCCACCACTGTCTTACAGAAATCAATGTTGTAATGAGCTGCAAGATCAGGTACTTTTATGGAATCACAACACACCTGGCACACGTCTCAGGATCTGCTTGGAACATCCACAAGTCTAAAGAAACCAAACCCACTTCTTGTTAAACAGAATGAAAACCAAACACCCCACAAAAAGTTTGAAGAAAACTTCTTGAGTGGGAACTTTCCTATACAGGAAATTATTTGGTCTTAAGTTCAACACTAGCAGAAGTGACAAAGGGACATCCATAATAATATTAAAGCAATTTTATCTTGTCTCCTTCATTGTATTTGAATAATTGGTTCTAAGTGGACCCTGCCACAGTGCAGGAATAACGCTAAGAAAAACAACAACTCTTGTAACCAAGAAGGGCTCTTACTGTAGAGACTGTGCAGAATCATGATCAGGTATATGGAAAGAAGGCAGTCCATCAAAATACTTCTATCTTTAAAAGATCCACAATATGAAGAAGTTTGAGAGTCACTTATATAATGTGATTTACTACAATAACTATTTATCCAGTATCACAAGATTAAATCATAATGCTCATTATATACAAGAGAATGGTTGTAGTAACTGCTTGTATTTGGTTCATAGCACAATAAAGATGAGCAGAATTGGATTTACATAACTAATCTTCAGCATTAATAATAGACTGATTTGTGTCATGGGAAAGAACTATCTTCAGTAGTATAAATCAGACAAATTTCAGGACTAAAGAAAAAACAGTGTTATTTTAGATAAGACCAAATAATGGCAAACACTAAAAGTTGCATGTCCAAAAAAATAAGGTCTCTTCCTAATTTTGGAAACCTCTTTAAGCTAGAATTCTTACCAATTATAGAGTGCTTTTCATCTTCAAAGTGCTTTACAATTACAAACATTAATGTGAAAGTTATATAGACATTATCTTTTCCTCTCACCTGTGTTCTTGCTTTTTAAAGTTACGGTTTTGTTTATGATGTCAGTTTTATTAAGGGGGACATGGTGTCTCTTTCCATTTTATTTTTATGTTTCTTCTGCTTTCCTGATTATTCTCACCTATTCAGAGCTATGCTCTACAAAGCTCATAGTCACAAGCAACCCCTGGAGAGGGAACTAGTAATGTAAAGAATTTTTATTTTTTAAAAATTGCTAGCCTGTCCCCTTACAAAGAAAAAAAAACCCTTATGTTTTCACAGCTACGTAAATTGATTGCTATTTTTTAAAGAAACAAGCAGCAGGGCTCCATTTCTCCCACAATTGCACCAACACACTTTGTATATATAAAAGTGAGTCAGTTATCCCAACAAATCCACCCCACAATCTTTCGGAAGGTTCTGCACATAGAGATGTGATAATGGTGGACAGGAAACAACTCAATTTGGCCGCAATAGATACCGCAAAATGTTGCTTTACAGGCCTCTCCAAAACTATAAAAGCTGGCTCTAGACAAGTAAGATTATTAATTTCCAAATTTAATTATGACTAGGAGTGGGGTAGCAGGATTCTGTCTACAACAATGGCAAATTGCAAATATTTTCAGTATTAAATTTTTCGTATTACTGATTTGAAAGGAAATGTGTTCAATATCCCCAAACAAGTCACTGGACAGTATTTACCACACTAAATGTAAGGAAAGAGGCAGAGATTAAAATAGTTGGTTTCTCTTGGTTATAGATCACTAACAACTAACTAAGTACTATGAAATCCTTTTTAGGCTTTGTCTACACTATACAGCTTTTAGTAACACAGCCACGTCGCTAAGAGTCAGGCATAGCCGCCATTTGTCGGCACTTTTGCCAACAAAATACTTCCACCCCCAACATGCGGGGTTCGTGTTGTTGATAGGACAGCACGCCTGCTGACAACGCGCTATTCACACCAACACTTGCTGCAGCAAAACTTTTGTCTTCCCAGGGGGAGGGAGGGAGGGAGTTAGTACCTCTGAATGACAAAAGTTTTGTCGTTCAATTGTCAGTGTAGACATAGCCTTAGTGATATTTTCCCCCATAAGAGAAAATTAAACATTACAGTGTACTGGAAAAATTTGGGATTTTTGTTCTACTTCATTGTAAGTACAGTTTCACTGTGTGAAAGGTTCACTAAAAGGAGGTTTCACTGCACACAGAATGTAACTAGGACCTTCTCATCCTCCAGAAAAGTACAGTCCTCATGCATTAGATATGTATTATATTCCTTCAAGAGTATCTGATAGAAGACCAAAACCAGCTGTCTTCAGTACCTAAGTTATAAAAACTAGCAAAACCTCTGAAGTTAGTTTTAAGTGTTTGATAGGTTTCTAATTTAAAAATGCATCAATTTATTTTGCAACAAATTTTGCAGAACATCTGAAAATTCTGAAGGACAAACTGCCTGTAAATATTTTATGATACGCTCATCTGTTTGCTAATTATTGTGCTGTTTGCAATATGATTACAAGAGGGGGGAGGGGTCACTAACTATGCAGGAAGGGAGACAATTAGTTGCAACTGCTTTGAAGTCTATTCCTGAGCCCCTGGTTGGCCACATAAATTGGTTTAAGCAGGTTCAAGAGACAATGGGGAAACAAAAAAGATACCCCTAAAGAAGAAGGGAGAGAGAGAAGCAGAAACTGCAGGGAAGGAGGCCATAAGAACATAAGAATGGCCGTACTGGGTCAGACCAAAGGTCCATCCAGCCGAGCATCCTGTCTACAGACAGTGGCCAATGCTAGGTAAGGTGACCAGACAGCAAGTGTGAAAAATCGGGACAGGGAGTGGGGAGTAATAGGAGCCTATATAAGAAAAAGACCCAAAAATAGGGACTGTTCCCCATAAAATCAGAACATCTGGACACCCTAATGCCAGGTGCCCCGGAGCAAGTGAATCTAACAGGTAAAGATCAAGTGATCTCTCTGGCCAGATGAAGGCAAAAGGCCAGTTACCTAGAGGGATGCACTCAGATGTGCAAAGAAGTCAAAGGTACAGGAAGCCCTGACCAGTGACAAAAGTAACCAAGACCAGGCCTTTGTAATGCTTGCCAAATAAGAAAGACAGCCTTTAGAGTTTATAAAGTCACTACACTCTGTATGCCCAATTCATAAGTTTGTTTTTTAAAGATGCATAACTTATAAATACTCTTGGAATATTACCATTTTTAGTCTGGTATCCATATGAATCCTTAGGAATATGCATGTACAAAATTTTCTGTTTTCTCCAGAGAGTTGGTACACAGTCACTGTACACAACATAGCAGCTGTAAGTATTATCACAGCACACGCAGTAAATGTATACCAAGTATGCACATTTCTTGACTCTCAGGCTCTTTGAAGCAGGGACCATCTATTTCAAAATGTTTGTACAATGCCTAGCAAAACAGGGTATTACACAGCTAAGTTTGGCATGTTTAAATTAGTACTTAAGCCTTGTATTTTAAAAAATTATTCTGATAGTACGGTGCATGAAAAACGACATTTTTAAAAAAAATCTGGGCCCCAAATATTGCTACATTTACTCAAATTAAGTAATATTTACTCATGTGTAGACCCACTGACAAATGCTATAGTTTACAGAGTCAAGCCTAAGGATTTGAGATCCTGCAATGAGCTCTCTGTTCAGGCAGATCCCTGTGCCAATATAGAAGTTACAAAGAGTCCTGTGGCACCTTAAAGACTAACTAAAGAACTGAAGCATAAGCTTTCATGGGCTAATACCCACTTCGTCGGATGCATGCAGTGGAAGTGTCCAGGGGCAGGTATAAATAGATAGGCAAGAACCAGGTTAGAGATAACAGGGTGGGTCCAATGTGCTAATATAGAGGTCATTGCTGGACTAGGGCTCCAATCCTGCAAACACTTATGCACATGCTTTATCACACAGAAGGCAAACAGGACTACTAATGTGCTTAGAGATAAGCTTGTGCACAAGTATTTGCACTATCAGAGCCTAAATTGGTAAAATTCATCATTCCAAAACAGGCACAGCCCTATGAACAAAATACAGAATTCCCATGTGCTCTCAGAGCATCAAGGCTCAGTCTGTTTCTTTGCTGATTCTCCTGTAATACAAACAAAGCCGGATAATTACATCATGAATTTTAAAGTAAATAAAGAAAGACTGGGGGGGGGGGTTGTTCTGTACAATATCTGCCCTCTAACAGTGAAACAAGATGCTGCCGTTGAACCTCAGTTTACATTCCTGGATCTCTGTCAAGATACTAATTCAGTAGTTCTAGTACAGTTAAGAGGCAACCCCAAATGCTCAGCAGACAGAAAAGACAATTGCTAGGAGTCTCTGGCTCACACATTTTGGGCATGATTTCATTCTTATATAGTTTTTTATAATTAGGTGTGCTAGGATTTTTTTGGTCCATATACATTAATAATTCATGTAAATAATGCAAGGGCTGTAAAGTAACAAATAAAGATAATAATAAAGGTAGGACTCCTTCTTTAACTTACTCTATTACATTTAGGTTTTCCAGGCAGCTTATATATAGAACCACCAGTATTTTAATGTCTAAACACAAAAAATTATATTCAGCCTTATTACAAATGACATTGTTTCTGTGGGTTTAAGACAGGCTTTTTATGTTGTTTGAACAGAGTTTATGGAGGTTAAATGTAAGACAACAGTGAAGCATAAATTTTCCCCAGGAAATTAACCCTTTTCAAATTTGAGAATAGCAAAATCACATCATTAACATATACAGAACCTATTACCCTATTTACAGATAAGCCACTGTTAAAAAGAGAAGGCATACAAACACTTATCTTTAATGATCCAATTATCTGAAACCCAATTTAAAAATGGTTTCCAAACTAGATTAATCATAGAAATCAATTAACATTAGGCTTTACACATTGAAATTTGTTTTATTCCAGCATTAACATTCAAACAGAGCAATCTTTATTAAATGTATACATTGAAGCCATCAGACCACTACCAAACGAATTCTTTCTTCCAATAAAGTTATCAGACTAATACACCACTGATAACTGAACTAGTCCTACAGTTAATATGTTAAAGATCAGCTGTTTGAAATAAACTGGCAGATCAAACACACAATCTACATTTTATCAAATTTTTCCCTATTCTCCATCTCAAATATTGTACTGGGGAAAGGATGATAGGATAGCATATGTAAGCAGAACTGTTGTCGCCCTGTTGGTCCAGATACTGGAGAGAGACACAAGGTGGGTGAGGTAATATCTTTTATTGGACCAAGACCTGTTGGTGAGAGAGAAGCTTTCAAGCTTAAACAGAGCTGAAATTGGTCTAATAAAAGCCATTACCTCACCCTCTTTGTGTCTCAAGATACGAATGATTAACATAAGTAAACAATGCAAACAAGCACTACTCAAAACAAGCTATTAAAACTACAAACTTGACCAAACCAGCTAGTAAAGTGATTTTAACAATCAATAGTTGCCTTAGGTTAACTTGTAATCTGATTTACTCACATCTCCAGGCCCTTAGGCCTATGGCCACTTGCGTTTATAATTAAAATATTTCTCAAAAATAGTGATGTTGATCATAGCTAAAGAGAAAGTGTTCACAGCAAGAAAAAAGGGGACACTAAAACACAAACAGAGATATATGTATCAATGTATTTTAAAACTGAACAACCCCTGTGATCAGGCCTCTCAGGAGTTAAAAAGGGAAAGAGTCCTAAGGCAGTACTTGTATAATGCTCTACATTTCACTCCATCCCAGTAAGATTTGCCTCTAAACTGTATACACATAAATATCTAAATGGCATTTATTAAATGTAAACCTTTTCCAACTTGCGCCTAGTCCCAGATTTCCACACAGAGATGTTTATTAAACGACCCAGCATCTCCACACCAAAAGCATTTGATTACGTGGGTTTATTTATTAAGCACTGCCCACGTCCACAACATTACAAAACACGGAAGAGATCCTGGGCCTGCTCCCGACAGCTTGGCTGGAACCGGTTCTAAGAGATGCCCAAGGCCTGCCGCACGGGAGGCGAAAGATGCTTTGTACCGGATTGGGCTGGGGTGGGGCGGGGGGCCTAGGAAGCGGCGGGGCCCCGACCCAGGTAATTCCCACTGGCCATGCGGGAACTTCGGAAGGAGACAAGAGCCAAGTCTCGGGATCCGAAACACCCGGGAGCTCGCCGGGCCAAGACCCCGTTTCAAAGCCGGGACGGGCGCGTGTCAGGGCCGGTTCCCCCCGCCCGCCCGCCCGGTCTGGAAATAGCGACACAAGACTGTCGCCCGGCCCAATATAATGGGGGGGGGGGATCATCCTCCCCACCAGAGCCGCCCTCCCTGCTCCCCCGTGGAGCCTGCCCAGGCCCGGCCTCCAGCTCCCCAGCCGCGGGAGCAGCTCCTCGCCCGGCAGCGCTAGGCCTTGCTGCGGCTTCCCGGGCCGCGACGGAAGGAGCCACCGGGAGGGGCCCTTGGGGAGGCCCAGCAGCGTTACCAGGAGGCGCGGACCCCCCCGTACTAAGAGGCCCCGGAGGGAGGAATGATGACCCCGCCCGGGGCCCAGCCGGGCGGATTCTCCCTGCCCCGGCCGGGGGTCTCCTCAGCCCACCCCTGCTCTGCGGAAGGCCCCGCCGGGCGGGAAGGCCGTTATACCCCCCCGTGGGGGGGGGTCCCGGCCGCGCGAGGGGGCGGCCGCACTTACTCTCATTTAACACCTCCAGCAGCTCGGCGCAGCTCTCACACATTGTTCATTAACAGCAGCAGCCGCCGCCGCCGCCTCCTCCCGACCATTGATTGATCCACTCGGTGCTGATTGATGATTGATGGGGGAGGGGGCGGGAGGGGGACCGGTGTGGGATCCGGGAGGGGGGAGGGGAGGCGGCTGATCAATGCAAATGAGCCTGTGGCGGCGGCGGCGGCGGGGAGGAGAAGCCGAGTCACTCACTGGCTCCCAGGGACTCCACACGCCGCCATTTTGCTGTGGGGGGAAGGAGGAGGGGGGGGAGGGCGCTCGGGCTCAGCTCGGCTATTTCCGCCCAGGCAAGGGACGGAGGCGGCCGAGTCCCTCCGCCCTCGCCCCCTCCCACCCCGGACGGAGCGGCGGGGGGGGGGGGGGCGGAAGTTGGGGCCGGAAGCGTAAAATGGCGTCGGCTGCCGCTGCTCCTGGGTCAGGTTGCGCCTCCTCCACCTGAGTACCAGCGCGGGAGGGGGCTGCCCACAATGCCGCCTCACGCGAGTGCCAAGACTGGGGGCGGGCTCCCCTCAACTCCCTCCCCCCCCATCCCAGTGCCAAGGCCGGGGGGCTCCCCTCAACTCCCTTTCCCCATCCCAGTGCCGGGGTAGGGGGGATCCCCACAACCCCCCTCCCTCACGCGAGTGCCAAAATGTGGGGGCTCCCCTCAACTCCCTCCCCCCCACCCCAGTGCCAAGGCCGGGGGGCTCCCCTCAACTCCCTTTCCCCATCCCAGTGCCGGGGTAGGGGGGATCCCCACAACCCCCCTCCCTCACGCGAGTGCCAAATGGGGGGGGTCCCCTCAACTCCCTCCCCCCCCATCCCAGTGCCAAGGCGGGGGGGCTCCCCTCAACTCCCTTTCCCCATCCCAGTGCCGGGGTAGGGGGGATCCCCACAACCCCCCTCCCTCACGCGAGTGCCAAAATGTGGGGGCTCCCCTCAACTCCCTCCTCCCCACCCCAGTGCCAAGGCCGGGGGGCTCCCCTCAACTCCCTTTCCCCATCCCAGTGCCGGGGTAGGGGGGATCCCCACAACCCCCCTCCCTCACGTGAGTGCCAAATGGGGGGGGGCTCCCCTCAACTCCCTTTCCCCCACCCGAATGCCTTTCATGGCTTCATTGAACAGCGATTTGCTCTGCCTAACACGCTGTCTGCCTGGAGCCATTTAATTTCACGATTCTTACGTTTCTCACTGATTCCAGTAATAAAGTTTTTTTAAAAAACATCAGCCTTTGGAACAACATTTTATTTCTTTAATACTTCAATTATTTTTAAAAGAAATGCAAAATTTACACTGGAATCTAGTACTTACATCGTCCCTTTGCAGCTACCCATGTGCAGTCACTTGCCCTAATGACATATTCAGCATAGGTCTCTCAACTCACACACACATTTAATTTTAAGACATGAGTTCTCAGATAAAGCTTGCCATTTGCAGCACTAGAGAGGGCATCTTTATCGGGAATGTACCTTTACCAAAATGTACATATATTGTTCCCATATAAGGTGAACCATCACCTGGTCTGCTTTGATTGCTCTTTCCCCAAACCCAGTATTTTCTAGATTTTAAAAATTGCTTTTTCATTCATGTTGTACCACCCCATGGTGAAGTAGTGTATTGTTCTACATAGATTTACATAACTGATTGCCACATAGCATCTGAATAAGAATAGATGCAATTGCAAAAGTTGGGATTTTGTTTAAACAAACAAAAAACTTGGCTAATATTTTTAAAAGACTATAGTGATTTTGACTGTGCTCAAATGGTGAAACCTTTAAAGGGTCTGTTTTCAACACTGTTTGAAATTGTACCATGTTAAAGCACATAGGGTACTTTTAGTGTGCACTAGCAGGATCTACACAGACCAATTATCAGGGAACATTGGTGCATTCACAACCCATAGTGCACATTGCGTGCTGATTTGCTGCTCCACTGGACATACCCTGAAGTTCAGAATTACTAGTCACTTGGAAATCTTGTCTACACCTACATAACAGTAACAGCAAAGGTGTAAATTCCTTCTCCAACGCTCTGTTCCTTTCAGTAAAGTCGTAAGATCAAAGCCCAGTTTGTGTGTTTAAAATTTTAAATGCTAAATTTATTAAGCCAAGAAAATGAGAAACACTCAACTAGAGCAAACATCCTTTAAAAACAATGATGAGTCAAATTACTCCATTGTAAAAAATAGGTCAAATTCTATTCTCAGTTATAGCTAGTACCCTGGATAGAACCCCCATCAATTTCAATCAACCTTCCCATTGCTAGTTGTTATTCAATTATTTACCGCATAAAGTTAAATATAACAGCTATATTCCTCACAAACTATTCCAGAATATCTCCCTGTGGGGTATGAGTGTCTTTTTCCAGGTTAGTGGATTAAGTTAAACCAGAATAAAAGAACTCTCCTTCCATAAGTGTGTCCACACAGGGAATTAGTGTTGCATAGCTATTTCACTTGAAAGTTAAATAATCTCAGCCATGGCAAAGAGATCCCAGTGAGGTGTGCCCACTGGCACAGATGGAGCGGAGCATGAGGTCGTGGAGTTCCCACTTGTGGTTGGCATGGAAAGAGCGAATGAAGGTACCTACAAGAGAGTTGCTTACACTGGGAAGGTGCACAGTGTGCAAAGTGATCTTATGTTTCAGGTACCAATTCCAAAGGAGAACGGCCTGTCACTGAGGGAGGGGAAATGGTCCCTACCCTGCTTGTTGACATATATGACCATTGCCATGTTGTTGGAGAGCAGTTGGACATAGCAGAAGTGGAGGAGTTAGAGGAGCACTCATCAGGCCAGGCTTATGGTGTGGAGTTTGAGGACACTGATGTGCATTCTCGCTTCCCTGGGCAACCAGAGGCCCTGGGCCATGTGGCCTTCCACATGCACTCCCCAATATGCCAGGGAGGCATCAGTGGTGAGTGGCACCAGAGGCGTGAAAGGAAAACCCGTTAGGATGAAGGACAGGTTGTACCACCAAGTGAAGCAGGTGAAGATGGAAGTGGAGAGAAGGATTGGTTTGGTGAGAGGGCTCGTCTTGGGTTGTAAATCAAGCAGAGCCATAGTTGAAGGCAGCACATGTGAAGGAGGCTGAAGGGTGCCACTGCTGTGTAGGCTGTAATATGGCTGGGGAGTGAGCGTGGATGGGGGTCACAGATAGACACGATATGCTCTACTCGCATCTGCGTGGGCATAGTCAACAGCAAAGTGTTGCAAAGTGGGCAGTGAAACAGTCTGAGTGTAGGAAGGGTGAGCCGCGACAGTCGAGGCACACCCCTATAAAGATGAGGTTCTGAGTAGGAGTAAGTACTGATTTTATTTCGTTGATGCAGGTGCCAAGTCTGCCAAGCAAGGCATGCCAGGTTCCGATAGTGACGAGGAGACAAGTGTGGAGCCAGTCATTGAGGTAGGGAAAGAGGGAATGTCCCGGGTGGTGCCTATATGCCCCTATGACGGGTGGCAGCAGCGATACCAAAGGGACGGTCTCAGAACTGGTTGTGAAGAATCACCTACCACAAAATGGAGGAATTTGTGGGGGGCGGGATGAACATCAATATGCAACATCCTTCACATTGAGAGCTGTGAACCATGCTCCATCAGGAAGATACAGGAGTATCAGGGGAAGTGTGAGTATCTGGAAGCAGAACTTGTGAATAAATCTATTGAGCAAGCAGAGATTCAGAATAGAACAAGCACCACCCTCTTTCTTTGGTATGAAAAAAAGAGGGGGAGTAAAAGCCAAGCTGTGATAGCGCTCCAGCACAGGCTCTATGGCCTCCCTGCAGAGGAGAGCATCCACTTCCTGTTGGAAGAAATGGTATTGGGAGGGGTACGAGGGGCAACCATGAGGAGGGTGGTGAGGAGGGAAAGAAAGAAACACTTTCCTATCCGGTAACCCTGGCAGATGACGTCCAGCACCCATTAGGCTTTGGTGATGTTGCCCCAGCTGTGGGCAAAGAGAGGCAAGGCAGCTGCCAAAGACAACATGGGGCATAACTGGTGGAGTGGAGGAAGGTTCATGGTGTGACACTGTACCCCATATTCTTCATAGTAATATTATATGATGATAGCATAATTGTAATGTATTTTATGCAAGATAAGTCATGAGATATCACTGGAAAAGTTATGATTTGCTGAATATGATTATCCTATTTGTCTGCATGTATCATTTTTGTATCTGAAGTTATAAATACAGATTATGTATCTGTACTTCCAATGTAGTTACACCTGGGTAACACCCCCTAAGATGCTTTCAGTCTAGATCAGGGTGGCCAACCTGAGCCTGAGGAGGAGCCAGAATTTACCAATGTACATTGCCAAAGAGCCACAGTAATACATCAGCAGCACCCAATCGGATCCCCCCCCTCTCTCCCAGCACCTCCCACCCACCCACAGTCCTGCCAATCAGCACCTCCCAATCAGCTGTTTTGTGGCATGCAGGTGACCCAGAGGGGAAGGAGTGAGGGCACAGCAGGCTCAGGGGAGGAGGTGGAATGGGAGCAGGGTCTGTGGCAGAGCAGTGAGCACCCTCCAGCACATGAAAGCTGGCAAAACCAATCTGTAGCTCCAGCCCCGGAGTCAGTGCCTATATAAGGAGAAGCATATTAACTTCTGAAGAGCTGCATGTGGCTCTGGAGCCACAGATTGGCCACCCCGGTCTAGATAGCGAGTGGGGAATGACCTATTCATGGTAATGGGACATTAGGAAGAACAATAGGTCTTAAGAGAAGCATATCCCACACCTGGTGAGCCTTCCTGAGAATGCTAGACAGCCTGTAAGTAATAGCTGCTATGACTCTACAAGAACATGTCACCAGGCCACATGATGCTGGACTCCATCTTAGGATATTAGTATTTTTCCAAACCGTTCTGGGAATCAAGCTTTGAAACAAAAGTCACCACCCTATGCAATATATAAGGGTGGTCATCTGTGGTACTGCTCAGGTTGGTATTAGGGGAAGATTGGTTCATTTGGCAAGGGCAGAAGGAGTATTGGCTTTGCCTAGAAGTGGGGGCAGAGGTGTAGAGGCCCATGGATGGGAGGGTAGCTCAGGAGTATTTTAGGGAGTGAACAGACTTGTCAATCTTGTCACTGAAAAGTTTGTGGTTATTGAAGGGAAGATCTTGAAGGGTAATCTGGACCTTCCAGGGGAGTCTAGACCGCTGGATTGTAGTCATGGGTCATTTTTAGTGTACACAGTTGTGTGCAGCAACAGACCTTGGCTGATTCAACCAAGGCAGTACTTCTGGTAAAGTGGTAAAGTTACCCAGAAAGGTTGGAATCCATTGCAGCGAAGAATCCTTGATTTCACTAAAAGGAAACCTTTGTACAGAGAAATTTCCATTTTTGTATCTCACCACTGGCAAAAGTTAAAGTTATTTGTGAAAGTCTACAGCTGGCTAAAATGCTCATCACCAGTTTAAATGATATATATATTTTTTGAAGGGCCAGATAAGATAGGTGTTTTCAGTCTGCTCAGTGTATATAAATGTAAGTGGCTCCCATCCCTCCATTTAAATTTCAAAACTAAAGCCAGCTGTCTCTTCCAATTATACTTCAGTGACTCAAATAGGGTATTTACATTTTCAATCATTTGCTTTATAAGCCTTATGTTTCAACCAACAAAACTAGACTTTTAAATCAACATCTTGTGAAGATGAAAAGTCACAACATTTAACTTTCCCTACATTAGAGAGAATAAATTGAAAGTAATGTCTAGTGATTTATATTAGGACACACATTTAACATAATATATAACAGTAAGTCTCACCTACAGCTGAGACTTACTAAGAGTTTACAATGGAAAAAGATGTCTAATTGGCTTTTTAACATTTCAGGGGTGAAATAAATACTCTTTTGTGTGCTACATTGAACAGAAATACATGGATGTTATTAACTAATGTGGGGTGTGGTAAGAATCAGTGTGTAGATTGAAAGATCCCGGAGTCCCAATATAGAAATGAATCTCAGGCCAGGTCTCCTATACTAGCAAAAATTTCTAATATAATGTGAAGTTGGAGGACTGATTTTTTTGCCACATTTCTATACAGACAAAAGCCCCCGTGTGCATCATTCCTCTTGTGTTGGGTGGAGGTGGAGCTGGTGCTTTGGTGTCTGATCCTGAAAGAGGATCAAGTGCCATCAACACCTGAATAGTCTCATTCTGGTGGGATAATGGAGGTTATTGGCAAATCCATTAACTTTTAATGATGCTCAGTCAGCACTTCCACTCAAGGGCTGACAGAGAAGGTAAGGAAGATGAGAAGTTATATCATTTGGCCTCTGAAGAGTTAAAAGTGTAAACCAAAGTCCCCACGAGGGTGGAGCTCTGGCTCGAATGTACATAACATAAGCTGTGGAGGAGAATTGGGGGGTTTAGCACTGGTCTTCAGCCTAGGCAAGCTGGGCTATGGGAACCCCACATTCCAAGAAGGTATACAAGGCAGAGTCTGCATTCCAGGAGTGTGCCTGCGAGACCAGACCTAGAGACATTGGGCACTACTTTGAAGCTCACCGGGTCCAAGTATATGGAATCCAGAGATTGGGACTAATGTAGCAGACTTGTGACAGTCCACCTCCCTACCTCCTGCGTCAGGAGTGAGTCATTGAGAAGGGTCCCTGAAGAGGGACAGGGAGTGGGGGTGGGAAGGAGAGGTAGAAGGCAACACCACCACCGTACTGCAGGTCCAGCTCGACAGAAGCCTACAAAGGCTTTTGGCTAGGACACCAGTTGTAGCCTCTGGATTTTTATGGGGAGGCTCCTGGCCTGGGGGGCTCCTCTGGCTCTGAGGCTATTGCAGCTTAAACTGCTTGCAGGCAAGAAACATACAGGCCCAGCATTTTAAGGGTCATGTGGGAGTCCTTTAGACCAGGGAGCTTATTGTCTGTCTCTTCCACAAACAGGGCTTGCCCATTGAAAACAGGGTTACTTACCTGTAACTGTTGTTCTTCGAGATGTGTTGCTCACATCCATTCCATTTAGGTTTGGTACGCGCAGCGTGCCTGGTTGCCGGGTAGATTTTCCCCTAGCTATAGTCTGGGTGAGCAGGGAGCCCCCTGGAGTGGCGCCCTTATGGCAGCCTATATATACCCCTGCGACCCCAGCCACCATCTTAGTTCCTTCTTGCCGGCTAATCCGACAGTGGGGAAGGAGGGTGGGTTTGGAATGGATGTGAGCAACACATCTCGAAGAACAACAGTTACAGGTAAGTAACCCTGTTTTCTTCTTCGAGTGATTGCTCACATGCATTCCATTTAGGTGACTACAAGCAATACCTAGGAGGTGGGGTCGGATTGACCCATCGCGGAACGTAGGACCGCTGACCCAAACGCCGCATCGTCCCTGGTCTGCTGGACTATGGCGTAGTGGGCGGCGAAGGTATGGACGGAGGACCAGGTGGCCGCCCTGCAGATGTCCTGAATAGGTACTCCCTCCCGGAAAGCCGCAGAGGACGCCTGCGCTCTCGTGGAATGTGCTGTCACCCTCCCGAGCGGCTTGCCCGTGAGTTCGTAGCAGGTGTGAATGCACGAGGTGATCCAGGAGGAGAGCCTTTGGGCTGAAATCGGTTGGCCCTTCATTCTTTCCGCAACTGCCACAAACAGTTGGGTCGTTTTTCTGAATTGTTTTGTCCTATCTAAATAAAAGGCCAATGCCCTCCTAACATCCAATGTGTGTAATTGTTGTTCCCTTCCAGAGGTGTGTGGCTTAGGATAAAAGACTGGGAGGCAAATGTCTTGATTAACATGGAAGGGAGAGACCACCTTAGGCAGGAAGGCCGGGTGGGGACGTAGCTGCACCTTGTCGTTGTGGAAGATTGTGTAGGGCGGCTCGGAGGTCAGGGCGCGGATTTCTGACACTCTACGAGCCGAGGTGATAGCTACTAGAAATGCCACTTTCCATGAAAGGTACAGTAAGGAGCATGTGGCGAGAGGCTCGAACGGGGGCATCATGAGGCGAGAAAGTACAAGGTTTAGGTCCCAAGGTGGAACGGGATGCTTTACGCAGGGGTATAGCTTGTCTAGTCCCTTGAGGAAACGATACACTACAGGGTCGGAGAAGACCGAGTGGTTGGCCTGGCCAGGATGGAAGGCTGAGATGGCCGCCAAGTGGACTCGAATGGTGGAGGTGGACAGGCCCTGATTTCTAAGGCCTACGAGGTAGTCTAATATGCGTGGGATAGAGGCTTCGCTTGGGACGATGTCGTGTCGTCTACACCAGGCGGAGAATCGGGTCCACTTTGCTGTGTAGGTGCTTCTGGTGGAGGGTTTCCTGCTCCCCAGAAGGATATTCTGCACCTCCGCCGAGCATAAGAGCTCAGGCCCTCTCAACCATGGAGTAGCCACGCTGTGAGGTGGAGAGACCGCAGGTCCGGGTGCAGGAGGCGACCGTGATCCTGCAAGATCAGGTCTGGCCACAGTGGAAGGCTGATGGGGGGGGCTCTGGACAACAGGAGGAGGGACGCATACCAGTACTGTCTGGGCCAGGCCGGGGCTATGAGGATAACTTGGGCTCTGTCCCGTCTGATCTTCAGGATCACCTTGTGTAGAAGCGGGAACAGAGGGAACGCGTAAAACAGGTGCCCCGTCCAGGGAAGGAGAAAAGCATCCGTCAGGGATCCCGGGGAGCTGCCTCGGAAGGAGCAAAACTGTATGCACTTCCTGTTCTGTCTGGAGGCAAACAGATCGATGTGGGGAAACCCCCACCTCAGGAAGATCGGCCGGATGACATCTGGTCGGAGGGACCACTCGTGCGTCGTGAAGGATCTGCTGAGGTGGTCTGCCAGTGTGTTCTGAACCCCCGGGAGGAATGAAGCCACCGGGTGAATACGGTGGGCTATACAAAACTCCCAGAGGAGAAGTGCCTCCTGACATAGAGGGTTGGATCGGGCCCCGCCCTGTTTGTTTATGTAGAACTGGGCTGTAGTGTTGTCCGTAAGCACCGCTACACAGTGGCCTCGTAGTGTATTTTGGAAGGCCTGGCATGCCAGGCGAACGGCTCTCCGTTCCCTGACATTGATGTGAAGGCCGAGATCCGATTCCGACCAGCGGCCTTGAGTCCTGAGCTCTCCGAGGTGAGCTCCCCATCCCAGGGATGAGGCGTCTGTTACTAGAGAAAAGGATGGGTTGGGGGGGAGGAAGGGGACACCGCGACATACGTTGTCCTGATCTTCCCACCAAGTCAGAGTGGATAGAACGTCTCTGGGGATAGTGAGGAGAGTGTCTATATTGTCTCTGCGTGGTCTGTAGGCCGACGCTAGCCACGACTGCAGTGGACGGAGTCTCAGCCTGGCGTGTTGGGTGACCTGAGTACATGATGCCATATGGCCCAGTAGGCTGAGGAACATCCTGGCCGTGGTCATGGGACAGGCGCGTAGACCTCGAATAGCCGAGTGGATGGCTAGAAAACGAGTGTGAGGTAGGGATGCCCGTGCTACCGTGGAGTCTAGAAGGGCCCCTATGAACTCGATCCTCTGGGTCGGTTCCATGGTAGACTTTTCTCTGTTGAGAAGTATTCCCAAGCGGTCGAACGCGCTGATGACCAGGTGCACGTGCGAACGCACTTGGTCCCTGCAGGTGCCTCGGATTAGCCAGTCGTCTAAGTATGGGTATAGCTGTACCCCGTTGCGCCGAAGGGACGCCGCTACCACTGCCATGCACTTGGTGAAAACCCTGGGTGCAGTAGAGAGGCCAAATGGTAGAACAGCAAACTGGTAGTGCTCCCCTGCTACCAGGAAGCGGAGGTAGCGTCTGTGCGAGGGCTTTATACTTATATGGAAATACGCGTCCTTCATATCGAGGGCAGCGAACCAGTCTCCAGGATCCAGAGAGGGGATGATGGTGCCCAGGGCGACCATGCGGAACTTGAACGTGCTCATGTGGGCATTGAGTCCTCGCAGGTCTAGGATGGGCCGGAGGCCCCCTTTCGCCTTGGGAATCAGGAAGTAACGGGAGTAGAACCCCTTCCCTTTGAACTCCTCCGGTACTGGTTCGATAGCTCCCAGAGCAAGGAGCGATCTCACCTCCTGTACGAGGAGATGCTCGTGAGAGGGGTCCCTGAAGAGGGACGGGGAGGGTGGGTGGGAGGGAGGGGTGGAGGACAGTTGGAGCGAGTATCCCATCTCCACCGTGCGGAGGACCCACTGGTCTGAGGTAATGTCCGACCAAGCACGGAGGAAGTGGGACAGACGGTTTCCAAAGGGAGGATCCGGGATTAAGACTGGTGCTCTGCCCCCGGGCGCACCTTCAAAAATTTGGTCTGGGCCCGTGGGGAGGCTTCGGGGCCTGCTGCTTCCCCCCTTGGCGTGGCCCTGGGCGACGGCGATAAGGCCGCGGTCTCCTCTGCTGGAAGTCCCGAGGTGGGCGAGCAGGTGGGAAGAATTGCCGCCGTGGGGGGTAGAAAGGACGTCTCTGGGATGACGGGGTATGCATCCCCAAGGTTTTAAGGGTTACCCCTTTGTCCTTAAGGTTTTGGAGGAGAGTGTCCGTGTCACTAGAAAAAAGGGAATCCCCTTCAAAGGGAAGGTCTTGGATCTTGAGCTGCATAGCTTGGGACAAATTGGCTGACTGCAGCCAAGCCGCTCGCCGGAGGGCAATTCCCGAAGCCATGGCCCTTGCCGCTGCGTCTGCAGAATCCAGGGCCGCCTGTAGGGCATATCTAGATATGTCCCTGCTTTGGCGGATCAAAGCCCTAAACTCTTGCTTACTGTCCGACGGAACCACGGCCTCGAACCTTGCCAAGGCCTCCGTCGTATCAAAATGATGTCGGCTAAGGAGGGCCTGGTGGTTGGTCACCCTCAGAATAAGACCCCCTGAAGAATAGATTTTCCGACCGAAATGGTCCAGGCGCCTTGCATCCTTGGTCTTAGGGGCCTGTGCCTCCTGCCCGTGGCGCTCTTTATTATTAACCGAGTCCACCACAAGCGAGGAAGGAGGAGGATGAACATAGAGATATTCATAGCCCTTAGCAGGGACAAAATATTTCCTCTCCACCCCCCGAGCAGTGGGGGGAATGGAGGCAGGGGTCTTCCAGATCGTGGCAGCGTTCTGCTTGATCGTGTTGATAAAAGGTACCGCTACCCTCGACGGAGCCCCTTTAGACAGCATGGTGGTTACAGGGTCCTCAACCGTCGGGGCCTCCTCCATTGGCAAGCTCATGTTCGTCGCCACTGCTTTTAGGAGGCCTTGGTAAACGGCCAATTCCGTCGAGGGTGGGTTGTCCGATAACATGCCCGCCACCGCCTCAACCCGAGCAGGGGAGGCATATGGGCCTAGCTCGCCCGCTACCAAAGGAGCAGCTGAACGGCCGGCCATCGAGGATGGTCCTGGCAGTGGGTCATCAGTGCTCTCAGGTCTTAAAGGAAACCCCGGGTCCGATTGGGTGGCCTGGGGCTGATCATAAGCCCATTGGGCCCAAGTTGGCCAATGCTGCTCAGTGGCGGATGTCGGGGACACCGAACCCGGTGCGGACGGCCAGGGTGGGCCTCCCTTGGCGGGCTGTGTGGGCCTGGTGTGAGAGTCCTGATGCTCTCTGGTCGACTCTCGCTGCCCCGAGCAGCCGGGTCCTGGGCTGAGACGCGACCCGCCTCGGTGCCGGGTCGGTGATTTGCTGGGCGACCGGTGTCGCCGTGGAGAGGGGCTGGGAGATCGGTGCCGGTGCGGAGAGTGGCTGGAAGACCGGTACCGTCGTGGCGAGGAACCAGGAGACCGGTGCCGGTGCGAGGAACGGCTGTATGACCGGTGCCGGCGCGGAGAGTGGCTGGAGGACCGGTGCCGCCGAGGGGACCTCCGGTGCTGGGAGTGGGACCGGTACCGCGAGTCTCGCCGGTGCCGAGGCTGTGATCGGCGTCGTGACCGGGACCGACTGGCCGGGGATCGGACGTAGCGGCTTGACCGGCGCCGGGACGACGATCTGCGCCGGGATAGAGAGCGGCGGCGGGAGCGAGATCGTTGCGGGCTCCCTCTATGCCTGCTGGCCGACCGGTGCCGGGAGTGCGACCGGCGCCGAGAGTACGACCGGCGCCGAGCAGAGCGCGGGCGCCGGGACTCGGATCGGCGCCAGGACTCAGACCGGCGCTGAGACCTGGAGCAGTGGGAGCGTGCCCCGGGAGATCCGGATGGTCTCCTTGCCGTCCGGTGCCGGGACTGCGACCGGCGCCGCGATGCCGAGCGGTACCGGGAGTCCGAGCGGTACCCAGGCCTTTCCGGGGTCCTGGCCGCGATCTCGGTCCCAATCACGGGCGGTCTGCCCTTCGATCGGACCTGGCTCAGCTCCGGCGCGGAGTCTGAGGCTAGCAGGTGACCGGCAGCAGCAAATGCCTCTGGGGTAGAGGGGAGGCGCTGCGGTAGAGGCACTCTAAGTGGCGAGACCACTTGCACCGGACTCGACGGGCCCTGCACGGGTGCCGGAGTCGGCGGTGTTGGTGCCACGGGCTGCCCTTCTGAGCGGCCTGAGCCCGTCGGTGCCGCGGTTACCGTTGGCGGCTGTTCATAGTGGTCACGGCGCGGAGTCGGAGCGGACGGCGCCTGTAAGTCCCTCTTCCTTTTCCGTGAAGGGGAATGTGACCGGTGCCGGGGCTTTGCCTTGGCTGGTGCCTTCTTGGGAGCGGGTTCCGGGGTCTTTCCCGCGTCCGGAGCTAGGGCTGCCTCCATGAGGATATGCCGGAGGCGAGTCTCCCTGTCTTTCCTCGTGCGGGGCTTAAAAGTTCTGCAGATCTTGCAGGACTCCGCAACGTGGGACTCTCCCAGGCACTTCAGACAATGAGTGTGTGGATCGCCCAAGGGCATGGGCTTCCCACACTGCGTACACGCTTTAAAACCTGGAGCCTTGGGAGGCATAAGCCCCAGGCGGCAGGGGAAACCCCTGCACTTATCGACCTATTTACACTAAGAAGATAACTAATTACACTAATGGTAGAACTATTTACACTGAGTATTTAAAACTATTAACATAAGAAGAGAGAATTAGCTAGAAGATACAGAGACTGTGAAACACAGAGCTCTACTGTTCCTACAACCAGCTCGTCTGCGGTAAGAAGGAACTAAGATGGTGGCTGGGGTCGCAGGGGTATATATAGGCTGCCATAAGGGCGCCACTCCAGGGGGCTCCCTGCTCACCCAGACTATAGCTAGGGGAAAATCTACCCGGCAACCAGGCACGCTGCGCGTACCAAACCTAAATGGAATGCATGTGAGCAATCACTCGAAGAAGAAGGGAAGGTCTTGCATAGACTGCTGAGCCTCTGTGACAAACCAGAGAGCAGCAGCCAGGATGCCCAGCACATGACAATGGCCAAGGCCATGGTTTGGGCAGCAGTGTCTGCCACCTCCGTCACCCTGGCCAGTCTTGCTCTCCATCATATTAGCCCAGAACTCCTTCCTTGAAGCCCTTGAAGTTGGCCATGGCTTGCCACATGTTAAAATCATGGTAGTAAGAAGGAACTGAGGAGGGCACAGGGCCCTTTATACCAATGCTATAGGCATGAAGCATCAGAGGATGCTAGAGTCAACCCGACAGATACCACTAGGGGGGAAAAAAATCCAGCGACTCTTCTCAGGGCACATACTCCTTCATAGGAATGGACATTTGCAAGCACTTCAAGAACATGCTATTCATTCACATGCATATTGCAAGAACAATTTGGAATGTTTTTGATTTTAAAAAAGGTTGGGACAGTACTGGTGGCAAAATAATTCACAGGCCAGACTGAAGGGGTGAGTGGTGTCACAGGAAGCCAACAGCACCAGATATTTTCACCGTAATCATCCAACAACTGTTGTGATAACTCTTCGAGGAACTCACCTGTTCTCTTTCCTGCTGTACAGAATCTCAGCACTTCAACTGAGTACACCATAAGTGTAACCTATGATTATGTTTCCTCTCCAAGGACCTGACTCTAATTCTCAAGTCGTAACGCCTTTGCTTTCATCCCAAATCATGTTTTATTTTCTAGCTTCTCCATTAGATCACTGACTTCCTTAGAAGTTACTCAGTTTTGTTGGTGCGTCCTCAACATTAAAGAAAAAGGTTAATTATTTCTTCACACTATTTGAAGGTGGATTTTTTTTTTAATTTAAAAGGACTAGTGATTTGGGGTAACTCCACCGTTGTCTGGTCCCAAGTCCAGAATGCGAAAGGAGGAGGGTTGTGCGCTGGGTTAGCAACCCGCCACATAAAAAAACACCCGCTACAGAAACACCAACAGATTTATCGAAATGTCTTCTCATCATGGGTGATCAGCTGAGGACAAAGGCAGTAATGCCTGATATGACAAGGAGGAATGAAAGCCGAAAGGAAATTTCTCTTCCGATGCAGTCCCTGGCGAAACCCAAACAACAGGTGAGAGTAGCTGCGTGGAACGTAAGAACTATGTATGAGACTGGAAGAACAGCGCAAGTGGTGAAAGAAATGTCTAAGTACAAGATCAATATTTTGGGCATCAGTGAGATGAGATGGACGGACTCTGGTTTGATGACACTTGGATCGGGGGAGACTGTTTACTCTGGGCAGTCAGATGGTCAACATCGAGAAGGAGTTGGTATCCTGATGGATAAGCAGGCTAGAATGAGTCTTATGGGATGGGAACGAGTCAGCTCCCGAATTATCAGAGCAAGATTCTTCTCCAAGTATGCCAAGACCACCATCATACAGTGTTATGCACCCATCGAGCAAGCAACAGAAGAAGAGAAGGACCTATTTTACAGCAGCTTGCAAAATCAGATAGATAAGACACCTCGGCACGATGTCCTAATTGTAATGGGGGACCTGAATGCTAAAATAGGATCAGACAATGAAGGCTATGAGTCCTGCATGGGTCGAGAAGGAATAGGAGAAAGGAATAACAATGGGCAGTGCTTTGTTGATATGTGTTTGGAAAATGGTCTGGTGATAGGTGGTAGTATCTTTCAGCATAAGACAATACATAAGTATACTTGGACATCCCCAGACGACAGAACCCGCAACCAAATCGATCACATTACCATCAATCAAAAATGGAGAAGATCCATGAGAGATGTTACAGTACTGAGAGGAGCGGACGCAGGAAGTGATCACAACCTTGTGTTGTGCAAGCTTCAACTGAAGCTGAAAAGAATGAATAGAAAGACGGGTGATCAGCTCTTTGACTCCAGCAGACTGAAAGACCCAGCAGTGAAGACCAAATTTGTGGTAGAATTACACAATAGATTTAGCTTACTGGAAGGCTTATCAGAAGAGAATGTAAACACCCAGTGCGAAAACATCCAAAAAACCTATCTTGAAACCAGCAAGAACACACTGGGATATAAAGGAAAACAGAGGAAAGAGTGGATCTCAGACACTACATGGGAGCTCATAGAGAAAAGAAAGGCAGTCAAGCAGCGCACACTTGTTGGCAGTGAGAACGATAAGACAATGGCTAGACAGGAATATAAAAACCTTAATATTGCGGTGAAAAGAAGCATGAGAAAAGACAAGAGAGTGTACATAGATGATTTGGCAAGAGAGGCACAATTGGCAGCAGATGAGGGTGATAACAGAACAGTTTATAAGATCACTAAGACTCTCACAGGAAGTTTCACAAGTAAGTCCACAGTTGTGAAGGATAAAAATGGGAACGTGTTAACAACAGAGGAGGAACAACTCAACAGATGGGCAGAACACTTCAGAGAGACCTTGAACAGACCAGATCCAGAGGAAGAGGCAGACATCGCCGATATGGGCTTCCAGATTGAGATGTATAGAGGGCGTATTACGAAGAAAGAAATAGAAGAAGCTATCAGACAAACTAAAAATAACAAAGCGCCAGGAGAGGACAGGATCACTGCTGACATGCTTAAGGCTGATCCTGTGACAAGTGCAAGAACTCTTGTAGGACTTTTTAACGAAGTATGGGGAAAAGAGACAGTACCAAATGCATGGAAAAGGGGAATCATCATAAAGCTTCCAAAGAAAGGAGATCTGACCGTACGTGGAAACTGGAGAGGTGTTAACCTACTATCTGTGCTGGGAAAGATCTTCTGCAGAGTCCTGCTGCAAAGAATGAGAACGGGAATCGATGAAATCCTTCGCGAAGAACAGTCTGGCTTTTGAAGGGGAAGGTCATGCACGGATCAAATCTTTGTCCTACGCACTATAGTGGAACAGTCATTGGAATGGAACTCCTCGCTTTATATCAACTACATTGATTTCGAGAAAGCTTTTGACAATATTCACCATCCATCGCTTTGGAAGATCCTAAAAGCATATGGATTCCCTCAGAAGGCCATTAACATCTTTAAAGATCTGTATGTCGAGAACCAGTGTTGTGTACGTCACGAAGGACAGGAGAGTGAATGGTTTCAGGTCAGGACAGGAGTCTGGCAAGGATGTGTCATTTCGCCTGTAATCTTTCTTGTGGTCATCGACTGGGTGATGAGAAAAACCACAGAGGATAGGCCAAGAGGATTGGTGTGGGGATTAACCAACCCTTTGGAGGATTGTGATTTCACAGATGATTTGGCATTGCTATCACGTTCACAGAAGGATATTCAGGAGAAAACTGACAGAGTAAACCAAGCTGCCAGAAGCATCGGGCTGGTGATTAACTCTGGGAAGTCCAAAATGATGAAAGTGAGAACCAAGAGTAGCCAGAAGATTACAGCTAATGGAGTGGAGCTGGAGGAAGTAAAGGATTTTAAATATCTGGGTAGTTATATCTCTGCTGATAGTAACATCGAGAGAGAGGTCTCCACTAGAATTGCTTTGGCAGCGCAAGCCTTCAACAGACTTAACAATATCTGGAAGTCATCGATGCTTCAGACCAAGACCAAGCTGAAGGTTTACAAATCAAACGTGCGTTCTGTCCTGTTGTATGCTGCAGAGACATGGAGAACCAACAAGAAAGTGGAGAGCAGAGTGAGAGGATTTGAAGGTAGATGCCTCCGACGCATCCTTAGAGTGCGCTGGGAAGAACACATCAGCAACAGGGAAATTAGCAGACGCACAGGTATCATCAACATTGTGGATGAGTTAAAAAGGCGACGATGGGGGTGGCTGGGTCACGTTCTTCGAATGAAAAACACCAGACACCCTAAGATAGCCCTAAGATGGACTCCACCTGGAAAGCGTAAGCGAGGCAGACCAATGGGTACCTGGAGAAGAACTGTGGAAGAGGAACTGAAGATGATGAATAAAACGTGGAATGAAATCAGCTGGCTTGCCCAAGATCGAGAGGCATGGAGGAGATTTGTTGGTGCCTTATACTCCAGTGGGAGTGAAGAGGATTGATGATGATGAGTGATTTGGGGTGGGTGCCTCAATTTTCAGGTGGCCAAATTTGACCCAGAGTCTTGGATTTACACAAAATAGCCTTCTGAAATGAATTCCAACTTCCAAAGTTAGCAGCCTGAATACCTTTGAGGATCTGGGCCCAAGTCCTTTGCTAAGGATGCTGCTGCTTCATCAACCTTGGAAATGAGGGAATACCATGGGAATCCAGAACTCTAACAAATTTCAGCTCCTATTTGAGGGAGGCAGGGGGTGGGAATGAGAGGAGCATTTTCCTCATGTTAGCTCAAATCAGGAATTGCAATTGGTATGATAGAGCAGATGGCTCAGCATTCCCCTCTGCTTGTCTGGAAAATAAGAATCAAAGAAAAAAAAGCGTGACCATGCTCCAGACAAGTCTGAGCTGCCTCCTTTAGAAGAGTAGCTGAAGTATCTCAGACTGTTCACAATCTAGAACTAAATCCTTATGAGTTCTCCAGCTGGTTCATTTTTGTGCCCATGACTCAGTATGGTATTCGAATAGCTCCCTGACAGGTTCTCACTTCTGTTGCCCTTCCTGCATTTTATCAAGGAAGTACTTGCAATATCTTTATTCTAGTTCTGTACTCTGTGCAGGAGCTGGCAGCTGAAGTCTTGCTGTCTGTTGTCCAATGCTGGTGGGCCACGTTCCTTTAGCTTTCTGTCAAAATGAGTATTTCCAGAGCTTTCTGTGTCAATCTTAAAACCTTATTGGAAATTAGGCCACAGTCCTTAACGGGTTAACAGACACTGAATAGTATCAATTTGAACACCATCCAAGAACGCTTTTGAAACAGAATTTTGCTGTAAAATCTACACTAAAAATTTTATGGTTGCCTGGAATGAACATTTAGGGAATGTCCACACCAGTCTTTACAAGTATGTTAACTATCTCAAGTAAATTGCCAACCAATTAACTTGAAGTAAAAATTTGAGAGAAGACAAGCTTTAAGTGAATATTAACAAAATTGTATGTATGTATATACATAACAGATGAATTGTAATTTTGAAAAATGGCCAGTGCCAGATGCGTCAGAGGGAAAGAACAGAACGGGGTGATTTCAAGTGATCCATCACCTCCTCCAGTCACAGCTTCTGGCAGTCAGAGGTTTAGGGACACCCAGAACCGGGGATTCTGTTTCTGGCCATCTTGAGCTAATAGCGATTGATGGACCTATCCTCCATGAACTTGTTTTCTTGCATGGATAAGTACACCTAACCCGAATGACAAAGTGCAATTTTTTACTAAAATTCATATATGACAAATTCTGTATTCCATACAGTATGCAGAGTTCTATGTACTTGGTAACAGGCATGAACCTTCACAGATCCATTAAGTCTGCAGAGGACAATGAAAGGCACCAATATTCAGGAAGACAGTGAGTAAGACCACTGTGGGGTTTCTAGGTTAAAAGGAACCTCCCAGTTAGATGAATCCAAAAATATTTTAAAGTTTCAGCTGTGTCAAAATGTTAATTCAAATAACAAAATAGCTATTTGCTGCACCCCAATTAAAAAAAATCATCATGGTAGGATGCGGTCTGAGAAACAGCAGTTTAGCTTGAGAAAAATAAATCAAGTGTTTTGTGTATAAGAAATCAGCTTTATAATGGGAGAGTTGTTTCAACTTTAACTAGAGAGATTATGAAAGATAACCTCTCTAGAAGTATTATATTTTTCTTTCCATTAAATAGGCTGAGTTATTTTAAATTTCACGTGTAAGGCACTTCTTACCTCCATCTAGTTTCATGACCCTTATTTCTGCTCTTTGTTGACCAGAAGAACATGGCATTCATGTGATACAATCACTTTACAGAATACTTCCTGAATCTTCTCCATTTTAGTAAATCATATTTTGTCTATTTGATTTCTGCTGCGCATGTGTCTTCAGTGAGTTCTCCAATTGCCTAGCTCTCGAATTACAACCAACTCAGAACAGAGTTTGTACAAGTAGTTTAACGTATCCATTTCAAATAAGTTTTACCTTAGATTCCTCTACAGCATTACTTCCCTTTAGAAACTGAACTATTTTATCTGCTTGTTGCAGCATATGCTCAATTAGTGGATGACAAAGTTACACATTATGGATATTCATGTAGTCCCTTCTCTGAAGATACGTCTGCATAAACGCTACAGCCAGTATGGAGTCGAGAGTCTTATGGCTCAACCTAACAAAGTTATATCATGTCCAGGACACAAGAGGTTTGAAAGAAATCACTGAATACTGACTGGTCTTGGTATTGCCCACCTCCAGCATTAATGGCTCAGGTTGACAGCACCTGTGTTGCCAAATGTGCTGCAGACAGGTATGGATCTGCTTTCATTAGTACTAGGCAAAGGAATCAAGCAAGCAGAGATGTTCTTAAGCACAACTGTGGGGAAAATGCCCACATCCACAAACATTTTGGTTGAGTACCTTCTACGTAGACAATTGCTGACTAATGAACTTTAATTCAGTTTGAAAATAAATGCACAATACAAAAAAGTAACTGCAGTATTCAAATTTTATATAAAAAAGGATCACACTAATCAACTAACCTCATTTCCTTTACAACGTCACATGAATGTTGATTTTAGTATCATTGTGACAGTCCTAAGACTGCAGAGCAGAAGAATGCAAGCTGTTCCAAGAATCAAGACATCAATAGTTTGGACTGACATACATTCCTTTGTTAGACGGCAAAGGAGAAATGCTAAAGGGGGAAGCTAGGATGTCAAATCAAAGTGTTCAGTTTTCTTGCCTTTGGTCTCACTACATCATATACCTTTGAAAGGCTAACTACAAAAATGTAGGTGAAAAAAGAGTTTAATATTGTTCAGATCTGTTGTTGTAGGCTCGTCACAAAATCAAGCATCTCATTTTGAATTTCTGAACTCAACACGCGAGTATAAGCTCTTCTTGAAGAGCTCTTGCACGTTAAAGTTTGTCATTGCAGTTACAGGAGCATTTATCTAGCCTGATATCCATCTCTCTCTCATGGAATTCTTTTTTCTATACAATCAAACATCAATGTGATCACTGCATTTTTATCCAATAAAAGATAAGCCAAAAGAACAAAAATAAATGTAAACCAATTTTATTTTGCTTTTAAGTAGTGTTCTTAAAGCACTACAGCATGGTAAACAATGTAAATTAGTATAAGTCATCTCAAAAGCCAGAGTTCTCTTTTTATGAGTTGTTAAAAAGATGCAGCCTATTCTAACAGGATAAATATTTTAACCATTTCACTTCGAGTTAATGAAGGCTCACAAATGAGCAACACTCCTCATTGAGGAAAACAAAAAGCTGTTGTCGACAAAGCGACAGCACACACACAAAAACAAAAGAACTGTGTAAAAATAACTAACTGTACTGTGTTCCCATACTCTTTTGAAGTTGCTTTACAATGGGATGATATGCACATGATCTTGCTGCAAACTTGTCATATTACTTGCAAATACATGTAGCCTAGCCTTACCATTCAGTCCAAAAGCTGCTAACAGTTCAGGTAATGCAGCACTATCCTCTGCTTAAAAATCAACTCAATGTGTTTTACTCATTACCTTTTCTTCTAGACTGCAGGGCAGGTTAGAAAGAAAATGATCCCCTCATTAAAAATTGGTACTCTTTCAGGAAAAATGTGTAATTTTGCAATAGACTTAACAAGTTATGTTTTGCCTCTCTTTTCCCCTTAGCCACAAAATGGGCATGAAGTATTTTTTTTAAAATGCCTTAATTCTCAACTTCATGCAAATCTAAATAAAGATGACCAAAACAAAAGCTTAAACAATGGAAGGATATTTCACAGAAAATTTCTTATACAAAAAACACATAAGAAAAAGGGCCACTAGGTGACATTTTAATTTACAAATTGGCATCATTTTGGTCAATATCCAAGTGCTGTTTTCTTCTACCACAACAAAACAGCTGTACAGAAAGAAAACTGCATAACTGGTTTTATGCATTTTAATCACACATTTCCTCAGGAATTTCATGTGGATTAAGGATGCCAGGGACAGACATCTGAAGCTTATGTTTCTCCTCCTGAGCCTGTCGAAGGGCTGTTTCTCTTTCTTCCAGGAATAAATCGGATGTGTCTTCACCTGCAAATTCCTACACAAATAAATAGTTTAGTTAGCTCAAATTTAAGTGTTTTGAAATCCAAGAATAAAAAGTAAGAAGCTTCCAAAATCCAGACATTTTATATATAAATATGAAAAATAAATTCTTCGCACTTGACTGTCAGAACCAGATTAAAAAAAAAATTCTTATGCAACGGTTGTTGCCACTAAAAGCATCCTACATGATATTTTTATTTCCACTAGCTGTTGCAAGGGGGGATACCAGCCTCATGTTTTGAGTGGTCAGTCTTTTGGGTTCCTTTGAAATGTAGGCATTACAACATCAAAATGTTAGAACTTGAATCTACATTGTCATTCTATGTAGGATACTTTACTGGGAGACATTCCTTCCTTTAATTATCTCTTGAATGACAACCATGCCATATCTCCTGATTCTAGGAGATACAAAAAACTAAAGTTTAGGGTCCTGAGGACTGAAATGCTTTAGTCTATATCCCAACTTACTGGGTTAAATATAGGGGCAGCTGGGTGAAATATAATAGCCTGTCATACACAGGAGGGTCAGACTAGGAGATCTAATGGTCCCTTTCTGGCTTAAACTATGGAACTATTCCAAAACCAGGATTGCAATATGGCCTCTGTTTAAAAATGGGCTTACTACACACCACCCGGTTTGGAAAGATTCACAGATGCATAGAACTCCGAAAGATCCAGTCTCAGTCCAAATAATCGAAGGCAGCAGGCATCCCTCTGCACCCTTACTGAAGTGGCCAACAGTCAAGACTGTGGCCCTACAACTCTGAGATGGTGAATTACAAAAAAGTGCTGACCTGTTGCCTGACTTCTCTTAAGTGATGAACCAGGCTCTTCCGTTTTGAACATCACATTCAACAGTCATTTAAAATTGACACTAACATTCCAAACATACCTTAATTTGGACCAGGAAATCCCTAAGGTGTTCCTTGAAGGCAGGAATATCCTGATTTAAACTGAAGAGTCCTGTTACAAATAGCTTAACCTGTGCACTAAGAGTAAAAATACCAATTAGTACATGGGGAAACACAAGAACCACGCTCAAATTTTTTTAACAGCCACAGCACACTTACTCTTGCAGATGAGGAAATGCAGATTTAAGAAGATTAGCAACATACTCCTGAATAAACATTTGGTTGTTCAATGGATTTCCAGGGTTTAAAGGTGTACTTATTTTTCCTTCTTCTACTAAATTGAACATGTATGCAAGAATTGATGCATGCATTGTCAAACCTGCATATGTAAAATGGAAATGAAATTACTTATTACTCAAAATAAATTCCTTTACTGTTACTGTTTCCCTCAACCTCAAGCACACTCTTACCAGCAGTATGTGAAGTGTCTGTTACAACAGAAAAAATATGTTGAAGAATATCACAGAAATAAGTCTGATAAAAACTCTGAGCAGCAGCCTCTTCTTGTGCAACATTTTGTAATAGAGTATAAAGTATCTGAAGACCTGAAAGAAAGCAAAAGGGTGAAGATGACCAAAATGTTTCACATTAGCTTTCCTTTCCAGAAAAAAATTGCATAGAATCAAGAGTTTCAGATTTGTGTACAGAGAAGTCTGACCTAGACAGAATTATGAGAACCAATATTGAAAAATTTTCCAGGAATTTCTTCAAGTAACTACCATATTTTTGTGGATTTCACATTTGGTTATGATTACTAATTATCAAGACCTCAGGCCCTTACCAAACAAAAAACCGTCCACTTAATCCTACCTTTGCTGTGATAGTGTATGTTTAATTGCAATAATCACATAAAAGCAGGTCAAGTAAAACTCACTGTAAAACTCCTAAAAAAATGTTGTTGGAATTTGCTGACATCTAAATAAATGTTTTGCAGAAATGGTTAGCTTTAGTCAAACTTCCAAAGGATCCAGATTTCCTTCAGTTTGCCTGTCTGGCTTCTCCACAGTCCATCTGGTGGTCTGCTCAGGCCAGGCTTCTAGGATCTACAGCTCTTGGGCAATCTGCCAGGCACTTTCCTGGAGTCAGGGACTTCATGGCTTCCAGACGTCTGGGGCCAGGTAGATTCCGACTCTGGGAGCTGAATCCACAGGAGCCCTGTCCCCCAAACTCCTCAGTAGACCACCAGGTGGGCTGTGGCCCAGCTGGCACTCTCAGGCTCCCCTTTAGTTCACCATATGGCTTGAAGGAGGGCAGGAAACCTCAACTCCTAGACCTCTCAGAGCTGGCACTCCCTGGCTCCCTGTCAGTTTGACTACCAAGGACCTAGATGCATCCAGGCACCCCACATGGCAGGCTGCAGTGGAGTCAGGAACCTTGAAAGCCATGGCAGCTACGACTGAAAATGACAGTTCTTGTCAGGTTCACTGCTGCCCTGAATGAAGGTCGACTTGACTGCTGTCATTTTCAATCCACAGCAGCCATGACCTTCAGAGTCCCTGGTTCTGCTGCAGTGACCAGGCAGACAGCTGAGGACCCCGGACAGCATATTTCATTTTGGAAAGATCATATTTTGCTATTCCAAAAACATGATTTCAGGCAAATTTTTCCACTCTTAAGTTGTTGGCTTTTCGTTCCGATTTGGGATGATAAAATTTCTGAAAATTAAGTAGTTTTTGCAGAACTGAAACTTGGTTTCCCAGTCAGCTCTATTACCAACCCCATCACTAACATTACAAAAATGGCAAACACCAAGCCCCTCCACCATCGCTCTTTGGCAACAATTGGGAGAACAATCTTAGAGTTAGATACCTATTTAAAACAGACAATCTCATCAGACCTTGCCTCTCTCTCTATACAACAGACTGCATTGCCAAAAAGGGGGGAGAAGTCTAAGGTCTGTTACTCTCCCAGTGAATTTGAAGGTTCTCAGATGGCCTCGGTCAGCATCTCCCCCTTCCAGAGGAATTCCATTCAGTCCCAATATGGGTGCCTCCTATTGGGGTTTCCCTCTTGTTGAAGGCTGGGGAAGATGGTGAGCTACAGGAAAGGAAAGGAGGCCAGCAAGGGGAGCAACAACAGTTACCCACTCCTGGCTGTAGGAATCAATCTGCATTCAAATATTTTAGCTTTATACACCTGGACGGACAGAGAACCCTGTGAAAAAGATGACTAATGGAAAATATTGATACAATACAGCAATGCCACCTCCACAAATATACATTTCCCTAAGCTGACCTACTTATCAGATACTCCCTCAAAATATAAAATTCAGATCAATTAACTGGCTATATTTAAGTTTAAAAATACAGATAAATTCTATTCACCTGTATCTGCAACATTTCTCATTGTGTGTTTGAAAGCCCAAATAATAGAATCCAAAACAAGTTTGAACTGTGCAGGTGGAATGGCCAGGAATGCTGGAAAGCAATGAGAATTTACTGCCTGGAGTAGCAAGAAAAAGTTTGTTCTATGTTCAGGATACTCTTCAAAGTCCTAAAAAGAGAAATATATAATAAAATTGCAAGTTTCTTTAGCAGCCATAGTGCACACCATCAGCTATCACCATAACAAAAATCTGATCCAATAGCAGAAAGTAGCAGCTTTCCAACCCAGGACAGCTTTTTTCCTTTTAAAAAATTATTATAAAAGGAAATATTAACAATTTCAGGACAGCATATGGACTCAATGTAATGCTTTTTAACTTAAAGTCTGATAATCTTATGATCTGATGAGTTAATCAAATTGAATCGTCAGTCAAGACCGAGTTCTACTGTAGTTAGCATGCAAGAACTGTGCAAGCCATTCACATACCACTTAAGTTTGTATACAACAGTCAAACACAAGAGTCAGACACTTTGCAGCACAAAAAAAATCAGAACACTTGCAGCAGAAGGAGAAAAGGGTAGTTTCATAATGTTTGCCGTATAGCAACAGGAGCTCATTAAAGTCCCATCGTACAACCACTACTATTTTGTGAGGTTACCTGTTTGGTTTAGCCACAAGGCAACTACTTTACATAGCATGCTCCCTTCAAATCTGGTGGAAGCTACATTGTTCACTAGTATGCATGAAGGCAAGGGGAAGGGTGCAGGAGGAAGCCAATGGTAAAGGTAATTGGGAAGACAAGAGTACAATAGCAGGGCACATCCTCTTCCAAGGTGCTCTGGATTCTGCATGGATGGAACCTGATTACACTGAGCAAGTTAACAATTTGTCTCGTACAATGAATTACCATATTTTCCTCACAGTGGGGTATCACTTTTCACAAAGATTCAAGGGCTATTCATTACAAAATTATGACTGGAGTCTTGTGCACCTGGCAGCTGCAGGAAGACCTGGGACAATATTTCAGTTCCATGAATATCAAAACCTTAGTTGTTTTTGGCAAGAAGTTTTCATTAGTAACATAAGTCTGGTCACAATCCACAAAGTAGAGGTAACTTGAAGTGTGGTTCGGAAACAGCACCAACTCTGGTGCTAATATTCTGTGAATTAATTCTGGCTATTTCTTACTTTGTATACTACCTTTCTAATAGAGTTTCTCACTCTCACACCACTTCAGATGTTATGAAATTATGTACATATCACTGCAGGTTATATCATAAAGATTTAATCACACAAGGTATTTTACCATATAACTGCTCTACAGATAAGTTGTTTCTCTTAGCTTCCAAAAAGGGAAGACTAATAAGTAGTTCTTATTTAGAAGTCTTTGGAAGTTTAATGCAGAGGTTCCTAACTGTGATCTACACGGACCTAAACTGTCACAGCAGTGCGTGAAGCTCTCTGCCCCGCCCCTTCCTCCAGGGGCCACAGGGACATGGTCCTCACTGTTTCCCAGAGTGGCGTGGGGCCGGGGCAGGCAGGGAGCCTGCCCAGTTCCTGGTACAGGCTGCTGCCACCCCGGAGCCACACTCCAGGTGAGCAGCACCAGGCCGGAGGCCAAATCACCCCAACTCCCTGCTCTGAGCCTCTGCCCACCCTGCACTAGGCAATAAGGTATTCTGATATAGGGGCATCTTTAGTCTCGCTTGATGACAGTGTTCCACTGTGGAGCAGGGAAACTGGATCTTGGGTCTCCCCATCTCGAGTACTCTAATTACCAGGATATAGATGCATTCATGCTTACTCTATCTGGCCAGATTCTTTTCAATATTTACCCACAGTGCAAGAGCTTCACCATTGGGCCAAAGGGTGTACAAGTGTAAGAATAACTCTACAGACTGGTGGTTAGAGCACTCACGGGATGTAGGAGACTGAGCATCCAGTCCCACCAGCTCCACAGTGGAACTGAGGGAGAGACTGAGGGAAGATTCACATCAGAATATCTTATAGCTGAGTGGCTATGACACATCTGAAAAGTGGGAGATGCCTGTTCACCATCTGAGGGGGAGAAGGGATTTGATGGGAGGACTTGAACTGGGAATCTCCCAGATCCCAAGTGAGAAAAGTTGAGGGAGGCCCCCGCCTGGCCTTTACAAAAACAGCACCTAACACCAAGAGAGGGTTTGCAGCTGAGAATCCCAGAGGGAGGTTCCTCACCACAGCCTGGACCCAGGCACCTGCCTCCCCCACAGGGGCGGGGCTAAATACACATCCCTGAGCTTAACACCTCCCACTGGCTACCTTAGGAAGAGGAGCCTCCTGGCTTTTGTGAATCCCATTCTGAGGGGCCTCTCTCTCCCATTCATTGTAAAGGGAGCCGAGGTACCTAACTCAGGTTTTGTTAATACCAGTGATTTTCTAGGCACCTAAAAGTGATGCATGCGGACACTCAACATCATGCCTAAGGGTAAGTCTATAGCACAATGTAAGCCTGGGCTTGAACCCAGGCTGAAGCCTAACTCCCCCCTTTGCATCCACACATCAACTCTGCTAACCTAGGGCTTGGACCTAGGATCCCACAAGACTGGAGGGAGGACCCTTCCTGTGTACAAGTGGGCCTGGCTTGACTTGGCTCCCAGAAGCCCTCTGGACGTATCCCAGAGTTCTCAGCAGCAGAGTAGCAACACTGCAAGCATTGCAGCATTACTGTCTGGCTGAGCATGTTTCCTGTTTCTGCTCTTCTTACAGTGGCGGCAGTTCCTGCTCTGGCCCCTCCCTGCTGCTGTGTGGAGCTTGCCCAGAGCAGTGAGCAAAGGTGACAGGCAGGAGGCAGCTTCTGGCTGCCAGGATGTTGGGGTTTAGCCCTCCCCGGCAGTGTTGAGCCAGGAGCTCTGCTGTTGCCTCTCCATGCAGGGCAGCTGCTTGGCCGGCTCTCTGTCCCTTGTTCCTGAACCCCCTGGGGCTGTGTGTGCAGAGGTGCCCACGCAGCATGCACTAGGAGGGCAGTAAGCAGGAGCCAGACCAAAAAAAAGGTGTGTTAGGGACAGGAATAAGGGATTCTTTGGGGGGTACTGAAGCACACTGCACCCCAATTCCTGGGGTTGCATTTCACCACTCTGCAGCGAGCAACAGCCAGGAAGGGGTATGTGAGTGATTTTCCTCTGAAACCTACGTTTTGTCACTTCAAAATAAACCAACCAATGAGCAACTCCTTAACTGAACATACCATTTGAAAAATGAAGAATTGCAAAGTTTTATTTTAATAGTTTGAGAGTCATGGAGACTGTTGTCTTTATTATCGTTAGAACAGGTGCACATGGGCATTCTCCTGCCAATGCGACTCCGCCTAGAGCTGGAAAGCCCAATTTTCAGACTAGATGGTAGTTCAGTATAAAGCCTTCTCAGATTCTACTGAGACAGCCACCAAAGGAGCTTATTATGCAGTTTAAGTATTCATGTGCTCTTTATGGGCACCTGAATCTCATCAAACAGCACCACCACAGAGTTTTCCCACAATGTTCCACACTCCCAGTGCTAGAATTTTGACACAAGGGGTTCTAGGTACTCTAGGATAGGGTCTGGGTGCTGCAACATGGGCACCAGCGCCCTAGGTTTAAGCATGGGTCAGAAAATTCTGAACATAGGATTAAAATGCAGTATAGATGCTGAAGCCCAGAGTTCCCTGACACACATCAGATGTCCCACTAACTCTAGGTTTACATTGCTGTATAGATATATCGTAAGTTTCTTTGTGCATATAGTCCTTGGCTCCTATACATGGGGAAATACTGTAATATCACTCATCATAAGAACATAAGAACGGCCATACTGGGTCAGACCAAAGGTCCATCTAGCCCAGCATCCTGTCTACCGACAGTGGCCAATGCCAGGTGCCCCAGAGTGAGTGAACCTAACAGGTATGATCGAGCGATCTCTCTCTGCCATCCATCACCCCCCTCTGACAGACAGAGGCTAGGGACACCATTCATTACCCATCCCGGCTAATAGCCATTTATGGACGTAGCCTCCATGAATTTATCCAGCTCTCTTTTAAACCCTATTATAGTCCTAGCCTTCACAGCCTCCTCAGGTAAGGAGTTCCACAGGTTGACTGTGCGCTGTGTGAAGAAGAACTTCCTTTTATTTGTTTTATTTATTTGTGGCCCCCCTAGTTCTTCTATTTTGGGAACAAGTAAATAACTTTTCCTTATTTACTTCCTCCACACCACTCAATTTTATATACCTCTATCATATCCCCCCTTAGTCTCCTCTTTTCCAAGCTAAAAAGTCCTAGCCTCTTTAATCTCTCTTCATATGGGACCCGTTCCAAACCCCTAATCATTTTAGTAGCCCTTCTCTGAACCTTTTCTAGTGCCAGTATATCCTTTTTGAGATGAGGAGACCACATTTGTACGCAGTATTCAAGATGTGGGCGCACCATGGATTTGTATAAGGGCAATAAGATATTCTCCGACTTATTCTCTATCCCTTTTTTAATGATTCCTAACATCCTGTTTGCTTTTTTGACTGCCGCTGCACACTGCGTGGATGCCTTCAGAGAACTATCCACAATGACTCCCAGGTCTTTTTCCTGATTGGTTGTAGCTAAATTAGCCCCCATCATATTGTATGTATAGTTGGGGTTATTTTTTCCAATGTGCATTACTTTACATTTATCCACATTCAATTTCATTTGCCATTTTGTTGCCCAATCACTTAGTTTAGTGAGATCTTTTTGAAGTTCTTCACAGTCTGCTTTGGTCCTTACTACTTTGAGCAGTTTAGTATCATCTGCAAACTTTGCCACATCACTGTTTACCCCTTCCTCCAAATCATTTATAAATAAGTTGAATAGGATCGGTCCCAGGACTGACCCTTGGGGAACACCACTAGTTACCCCTCTCCATTCTGAAAAAGTTCCATTTATTCCTACCCTTTGTTCCCTGTCTTTTAACCAGTTTTCAATCCATGAGAAGATCTTCCCTCTTATCCCATGGCAGCTTAATTTACGTAAGAGCCTTTGGTGAGGGACCTTGTCAAAGGCTTTCTGGAAATCTAAGTACACTATGTCCACCGGATCCCCCTTGTCCACATGTTTGCTGACCCCTTCAAAGAACTCGAATAGATTAGTAAGACACAATTTCCCTTTCCCCCATCATGGTCATATCTGTAAAATCAGTAGCAATAACCAACTCCCTAGTGGGCTTTGTGGAATGTTTGATACTCTTCCCATTTCAGAGGAGAACTCTGCTTGGGATATCTTATTTGGCTGGTTGGTTTTATGTGATATATTATGGAGACTATAGGTATCCAAACACAAAAGATTAATATACTTACCTTATTGATCATATTTAACGTGCATTCAAAAACAGCATCAAATATCTGAGGTATTTCAGCAGTAATGTGTCCCCCCAATTTATTTACAATGATAGCCATTGTACTGAGTACTTCAGGTTCTCTAGCAGCTGGAACATTTCTCTGGTAATCAATGAGAACTGCATCCAACAAAGGAGGAACAAAGTTTTCAGCTACCTGGTAAAGAAAACAGAACATTGTTAGATAGCTAAAAGATTGCAAATAATTAATTGTACAAATTGTATAAATAATTAATTATGCAGAGTATCAGCTATTTTAGATACCTAAAAATATAGGTCCTAAATACATTTTTTAAAAGGAGCTTACCAAATAAATACATGCATATATTTTTCATGTAACCGGCACAAACTTCTTTAGAATGATTTCTCCTCTAGTAATCAGTTTTAGATTATTGATCATGAAGATCCGGATCTATTAAATCTTCTTGGCTATAGCTCATAAAATTGTTGCAATGTCACTTAAATTATGTAAATCTCACTTGGCCATGAATCCTAGAATGTATACTACATATGTTTTATGGGCCTCCTGAAAATGAGTTGCTATGACAAAAGTAGAGTCTTAATTATACTTTTGTTCTGCTGTAAAGATTGTAGATTTCTCCCATAGGGTCTTATTTATGAATATTACTAGTTACTTTAAAAATTCACTTACCATCTGAGGATCGTTGGACCTGCTCACCCAACCAGAAATTAGTTTTAGAGTTTCCCTTTTTACTGTCCTCATACTTCTAATCAAAGGTTGTTTGGTAACCATTTCACCTGAAAAGTTTTAAATTTTATTACAACTCAGTTAAAAGGGTTTGTTGATATTTGAATATAAGAAAACTCACTTTTTACACAGTTGTTTGCCAAGCTATTGTCAATCCTACACTTCATTTAGTACATCACGTTCTTTGTACATGCCTATCCTATGCACCAAGGACCCGCAACTGGGAAACATCAGTTCTAATCTCCCTTCTTTTTCACTCAATGCCCTACTTATTTTGGTCTCCTTTCTTTTGTCCGGTTTGTGGCAAATGATGTTGGAAGAGCAAGTCAAGGCATTACGAACGTGCAATATAACTGCTAATCTGCTACAGTATACCACCACTGGCAGGTAGACATGTTCAAAACAGCCTCCAGCTGTGATTTTATTACATTACACATTCCAACCTATACACACTATGAAACACTTTGGCCAGTCACATACATGCTCTCCTGAATAGTTGCCCTCTCCCTCTATCATCTGTCCAGAAATTGCAGGACCTCCACACTATCTACAACTGATTGGAGTGGGTCTTACTTTACAGTCCTAGAGACATTTGTCAGAGCCATGTTAAGTCCTGTGACAGGTACGATCAAAACTGTGGATTACCCAGTAGTTGTAAATCCAGCACTGCACCTCTAAACTACAGATAGAGCTTCAAGAAGTACCTAACAATAACTTCTGAACTTCATAACTACACATTTCTTGGCAAGGACAACTGCTAGCCTTCAGAGCTGCATAGAATCAAAGATATATCTCAGATATGGAAGGCTTCACATAGGTCAATTGTACAGCAACTCTATAAACATCAGGTACAGCAACTCTACTCTCACTAGTCATCTGTGCACGTTATACCTGTATTATGTGATGAATATGTACATTCCCAAAAACCACCACATGGGGTAGCACTGATTGGTACAGCAGAGATAGAAAAGTCTAATTGCTCCATTAGAACACCCTATGGCACACCAAAGGGAAACTAGTGTAACAACCCTTCCCTCACCCACCTCCTTTGAGAGAAAAGCACCTTATATGAAATATTTGTATTTTGTTTGACAAAAATGCTATGCAAGTGTTAATTTCTTTCCAGGAATAACATTTGATTTATAACGTCTGGCCTTGAATTTCAGTGCACATCATTTATTCAGAAGACAAAAGGCTCTTATTTAACAGCAAAATACCAAATGAAGAATGAAAAGGGAGTTCTTGGCTCCGATTTAAAGAAACTACAATAAGCCACATTTTCAAGTGTGTGTTGGGGCTTTTATTACAAAATTTAGGATGAGTTTTCACTTTCACAGAAAAATATTTACTGTGTTTTACAACCCCACATTCTTTTTATTCAGTTTAACAGTACCGTTTCTTTTTCCATCAAGAGACAACAGAAGTTTATCTGGCTATAAAGTCTCTTATTAACCTGAAAAGCCAATATAAAAGTTATTTCCTACGATAAGCACTTTGTTATTTATTGATTAAAAGGTGGTAATAAGAGAAGATGGTATTATTCCCACTTTGTTAGAAATAACATGAAATGCTTACCATTAGCCTGAATAGCTGCAGAAATATTTTCACTTAGGCACTTGTACACATTCAGCATATCTAAATAAATTCTTCCAAGCTGAATCACAAAGGGATGTCCGACTGCTTTACATGCTCTTACATTTGTTTTCAGAATGCTACCCAGCTGTTTAACTGTTTCAGGATCCTTCAGAATATCAACATTCTATTGAAGAATAGTAATTAAGTTAGTTTTGTTCAGTCAATGAGACTGAGCTTCTGGTAATTTTTTATGAAATAAAAATTCACAAAGTCATTTCAAATTTATCCTATCAATGTGTTAACACTATTCCACTGCAGGAGACAGTACCTATACTGCTCCTCTGGCTCACGGCACTTAGTGATGGCAAGAGCAACAATGGGATGAAATTGGGATTACTTCAATATTGCTTTTCTGGAGAAGTATATACATGAGTAGCAGTACAAGTATAACCCTAAAAGAAGGAAGAACATAAGGACAGGGGAATGGGAGAAGAGACACATGGCGGGTGGGGGGAAAGAGAAGTGAGGAGAAACAATGGTCTCATGGCAGTATAAGGTAGAGAACAAACCCTGTTCTTGTCACAGCACGGATCTGCATAAGAAAAGTAGGTCTCTTACTTTCCTTCACAGATTGCTCTTCAGTGAACAGCTATTAGCAGTGGCTGGAGATGACAACTCTCCTACTTGGAGTAGTGTTACAGTAAATGTGTAGGGCACGTGAGCGGGGGGAAGGGGAGGGGAGAAAAAAAAAAGTAGATCTCTTCCGAAGACAAATTAAGCCCACAATCAGGTAAACACCATTTTATATTACTACAAGAAATATGCTAGGTTCTTTAAAGCAGTGGTCCCCAACCTTTTTTGCGGCACGGACCGGATTTTTTTTTTCTTCGTCGCCGCGGACCGGCTGTATGTCCGCCGAAAAGCCGCCGAATTCACTCCGAAAAGTGAAACTGCGGCTTTTCGGCGGACACTTCCGGGAACGCGTCCGCGGCCCGGTAGCGATCGCTCCACGGCCCGGTACCGGTCCGCGGCCCGGGGGTTGGGGACCACTGCTTTAAAGGACTATGAAAAAATGACGCTTCCCTTTTGTTCTCTTCTCAATGTTTGACCACGTAACTCCAGAATTAATCCACACAATGCCAATCAAAAGTCTACCTTATTAAAAACCAAACATTCAGCAGGATCTCACCAGCTGAGCATAAAATACTTAGAAGTTAACATTTCCATAGTGCTCTTACTTTTGTTGCCTGCTGAATTATGCTGTCCCACACTTGATTAGGGAGCAACATGTATTTTTCTATCAGATGCTCCTGTACAGTTTGGTCAGTCTGTGCCCCAATCATGTATCCAACAGCTTCATAGAATGTATGCACCTGATTTGAATGAGAAACAAGTTTTCAGAGTTAAGACCTAATGTTAAAACAACACTTCTTTATGTGGCCATTCCTGTATCTCTAGTGGTACATGCACAATATTTAAAAGTTGTTCATAAGAGTTGAAGCAGAAAGTATGTTTTAATGGAGTCTAAAAATATTCCCAACACACACTTTACAAAGAATCCACATTTTTAACCAAACATCAAAACTGACCATTTTTGGATATTTGCTGGACTCCATTAAAACATTTTCAAACTTCAGATTCTTTCACAAGGTTTGTTTGCAGGTTCCCAGTTTTAAAAAAAAAAAAAAAAAAAAAAAAAAAGCAAGGTTTATCTCAAGCTGGGTATCAGGTGTGCAGCAGGGAGGAAGGCCTGTTTTACTTTGATCCTCATAGGATTTGTTAAGGTACCGGTCCTACTGACTCAGTAAGCTATATGTTACTGGGATAATGGTATAGTGTACTGTAGGGGAATATGGAAAGGGAATGGGGAAACAAATATTGAAACATTTAAAAACTGTTTAGATAGAACACTTAACATAGGTAATAGTATTTTATTCAGTCCTTCTCCGGGCACCCCATTTACCTCCCTCCTCTCCTTCCATATCCTCACTCCTTTGCACCACCTTCATCTTCCTTTCCCATTCTATCAGTCTGTCTTCCATCCTTATTCTGCATCCCTCACAGAGCCACACATTGCAAGATCAGGCAGCTCAGATTCATGTCACCTAATTCCTTTTTAGTATAAGTCTCCCTCCAATTTCTTTTAGGGTATATTTCAAAGGTGATAAAAAAAAAATCCGCTTACAATGGGAAGCTAATTATATCTTTCAACTATGGAGTTGCTATCACAATCCCTAAAGTCAGGGGTGGGAAATTTTTTTGGCCTGAGGGCCACATCTGGGTGGGGAAATTGCATGCAGGGCTATGAATTTAGGGCTGGAGCAGGGGGTTGCGGTGCAGGGTGTGGGAGGCAATGTGGTATGCAGGAAGAGGCTCATGGCAAGGGGTTGGGGCAGAGGAGGGGTGCAGGGTGTAGCAGGGTGCTCAGGGCAAGGGGTTGGGGCTCGGAAGGGAATGCGGTGTGGTGTGCACGAAGGGGCTCAGGGCAAGAAGTTGGGATGGAGGAGGGGTGAGGGGTGCAGCAGGGGGCAGACTGCAGGAGAGGCTTGGAGTGCGGGCTCCAGCCCCATGCCATTCCCAGAAGTGGTCCGTGGGGGAGGGGGTTAGAGGACTCCATGTGCTGCCCTCCCCTGAAGCTCCCACTGGCCGTGGTTCCCCGTCCTCCACATAGAGCCCTCTGCTGCCATTTCCCCCAGGGGCCACAGGGATATGATCCTGGCCACTTTCGGGAGCAACGCAGGGCCCGCGGAGCCACAGGGTCAGCAGTCCAATGGGCCAGATCCGGCCCACGGGCTGTAGTTTGCCCACCCTTGCCCTAAAGTAGATCTTCCCCAGATGCTAAGACATTTTACCCACAGAGAAAGTAGCAAGCATCATTGCTACAACATATACAGTAAATTTGTCTCTAGTTTCATCAAACTATGGCTCCCATTGGCATAATATGTACTGTTTGTTTTACCTGTATTCTTGAACTTTTCATTAGTTGCATGCGTCGGATACTACTCTATGCCATATTAAAGCCATTAACTAATAAAAACAATTATTAGGTGGGAAATGAAACATGCCAAAAATTATTCTAACAGAACTTAATTCTTCATAAAGAAATAAATGGGAACTCCTTAAACACACTTAATCTCCTGGAGAGGAGAAACAACATACTCTGCTGAAAGATGTTAACTAAACCCCCCAAACAATGACCTGAGCATTCTTCTAGTCCCACAGGATTATGTCCCAGCAAGACTAGGAAGCAGAATTCACGTCTCCTAGAAAGCACCATCATCATTTCACCATGACTTTTAAAAATTAGTCAGAGCTACTACATATCATTACCTAAATTGCTGAATTTGACATACCTGCTGTGGCTGAAGATCACAAATGATTGTATTAATATTGTTCAGGATCTCATCAATGAATGGCATGACTTCTCCCACTTGAACCTGAACAAAGTGTCGGCGGCATTTCTGTGCTATTTTTATGAAGGTATCACAAGCCATATCCTGGACACCATCATGGGTTTCTAAATTAAAATATAATTATGTGTAACCTATGCTCTTTACAAAGATTCTCTACACACACACACAATTACCAGCTTCAATATGAAAGTAATATTTGAACATTTAGGTCCCCAAAAATTTAAGTGTTAGTGAGCAGAAAAGTGATGAAATGTCAAACATATTTACCATGCATGAATTCAAATAGCTTGTTGACTACTGTCTTCAAAAACTTCCAGTGAGCTCTCAAAAATCGTGGATATTGACCTACTATATACATGATATTTGATGCAATAATAGCTTTGTTATCTTTCCCTCGCTTTTGTTCACAGAGTCCCAGAAGATCCTGCAAGGGAAAAAAAACCCAACTTGTACTTGTCTTCCTCAAGTTTAATGTTTGTATTTTCTTGGAACTGTGATGGGGCAAAATTTAAAGTACTATAATAACCAATGCCGAAGCTGCAGTTTGGCAATACCTGACAAATACCCAAAAGATCACCAAATAAGGCTTCATAGTTGAACAATGTACCGTATTTTTCGCCCTATAGGACGCTCCGGCCTATAAGACGCCCCCGAGTTTTTCAATAAAAAAGCCGGACAAAAAAAAAAGCGCCTCGCTCTCCCGTCCCCGCCGCGCGGGCGGGCGCTCCCAGGGGCCCCGGGGCCCGAGCTGCTCTTGTTCCCCGCCGGCCCCGAACACATGCGGGTGGGCTCGGGGGGGAAGCGCCGCCCCGCCCCGCCCGCCGGGCCACCTGCAGCCGCCCCAGCTCCAGCTGCCCGGTAAGTGTTTCATATATTCGGCATATAAGATGCCCCCCCTAATTTTGAGATTATTTTGGGGGGTTAAAAGGGCGTCTTATATGCCGAAAAATACGGTAGATTAAAAGTTAGGATATTAGAATTACAGAGATTTACTAAAACTTTTTGGAAGGACAAGAAAGCAGTTTTCTACCCAGAAATTATTTTAAATACATCTCATTAAGAGTTTTCAAACTGATTGTTTTTAAAAATAGCCTACAGTATAGTTTTGAGTTACACGAGTCAGTCTCAATGTGAATTACAGAATGTCTGAAAAATACAGAAAAAAACTCAAAGCCAATTAACAACATGCAACATTAATCTCTGCTATGAATGTAAACTCATGATGAATTTAAATTCACGTCACATGAACTTAAATTCACTTCAGGTATGGATATAAAAGTGTAAGTAATCCACAGTGTTTTGTACCAAATGAAGGCAAGCACAAATTTCAAATTTGTGAAATTTATTTAATAAAAACCAAGCAGTCTTAAGTTCTTCCTGTAGCATAAGGGACTGGCTACCTACTACTCTATATTGGTGAGTGTAAAATAAATGATAATTGAAAGAAATAATTTAATATGAATTACTGTGTGAATCTTTAAAACATGGTAAAAAAAATGCCTCTTTTCTAACGAACCTGGAAGTTTTACCAAGCAGAGCCTTAGGTTTGGCAGGTTTTCCACTCTGCCACACATTTATTGATAAAACTAAAATTCTAATAAATCTAAAATGTATATGGAAAGAATGCTATTCTCCTCTCACTGACCACAGTAGAGAAAGGTACGACCTTAAGGAAAGAGAAATGCATGATAAACTTAACTTTTTCTGATAAACTAACTTCTTCTGAATTAACCCAGTGTAAAAATTCTCTGGGGTATCATGCCTTTCCTTTATAGGCATGATAGCCAAAACGCCTTTTCACATAGGATGTATTACATTTGCATAAAAGCAGGGCCGGCGACAGAAATTTTGGTGCCCCCTACTCTGAGCATTTGGGGCCCTCTACTCTGAGCGTTTGGTCCCCCCCCCCCCCCCCCCAGGGCTGGCCCGGCTCTTGATGCGGGTGGGCGGGGGAAGCGCTGCAGCCGGGGGTGCCTCAGTGCGGCTCCTGGGGTGCGGGACGAGCAGCGGCTGAAGGGCTCAGGTGGCAGCCGGCCGCGGCGCCGGACACAGCCGGGGAAATGCGGTGCCCAGGGGGGACGACTACAAGTAGAGCTGTGTACCGGTACCCCCCTGTCGCCGGCCCTGCATAAGAGTGACTAGTCAGTTTGCTTTTTTTCTACAGTCTAGTTCAAGAAAAATGTGCAGCAAATGTTAATATCTTAAAAAAAAATTAAAAATATCACTATTGCACTTTTTGAACCTACCAGCTGTTCTGGCGTGAATGTGAGGAACCTACTAGTTTTATGACATTATACCTTAATTACTGTAACAAGAAATCGTTTTTCATCCTCTTCATGCATTGCTCCACTGATTGACCCAATAGCCCAACACAGAGTATTCAAATTCTTCCACGACCATTCTGTTCCATTCACTTGATTGTGAAGTTTTTCTGTCATTATTCGTTCAGTATCTGCATAATCCAGATGCGTAAGGTAAACTAAAAGAAAATTATATTTTAACATGTTACAAATCCACTTTTTAATTAGCCACAGTACATTACGGAGGTGCTGGTCACAACTCCATAGCAGAGATTGAGTTCTATTTCATACCGTGTTTCCCCGAAAATAAGACAGTGTCTTATATTAATTTTTGCTCCCAAAATTACATTACATTATATTACAGCGAGAGGCAAAACTGGAAGTACGTCTTATTTTCGGGGGATGTCTTACTTTCGGGGAAACAGGGTATGCAGTTTTCATACAAAACGTATGTGTTTTTATGAAAACTACAGCATATGCTTCTAAAGTTACAGTCCAGTGTGAACTTTTGAAGGATTTAAATAAATGCCAACTTTCTGATAGCAGAAAACTGAATGCCTTTGCTACACCCTTCCGAGGCCTCACCCCTTCTCACACCATTCCCCTCCCTCAGTCACTTGGTGTCCCCCACCCTCACTCACTTTCACTGGGCCGGAGCAGGAGTTTGGAACGTAGGAGGGGGTGAGGGCTCTGGCTGGGGAGGTGGGCTGAGGGTTGGGATAGGGATGAAGAGTTTGGGGTGCAGCAGGGGGCTCCAGGCTGGGACTCAGGGGTTCAGAGTGTGGAAGGGAGCTCTGCGCTGGGGTGCGGGCTCTGGAACCAAGTTTGGGTGCAGGCAAGGGCTCAGGGCTGGGGTAGGGGATTTGGTGTGGGCTCCAGGCAGCACTTCCTGAAGCGATTCCCGGAAGCAGCAACATGTCCTCTGACTCCTAGGCACAGTGGCAGCCAGTGAGGCTCCGCGCACTGCACTCACCCACAGGCACCATCCCCGCAACTCCTATTGGCCATGGTCCCAGCCACTGGGAGCTGCTGAACTAGAGCTCGGGGTAGGGGCAGTGTGCAGAGCCTCTCTGGTCGCTCCTGGGGGCCACAGGAACATGCTGGCTGCTTCCAGGAGCCATAGGTAGCCTGACTTAGGCCTGCTGTGCTGCTGACTGGACTATTAATGGTCCGATCAGTGGCACTGACTGGAGCTGCCAGGATCCCTTTTCAACCATGTGTTCCAGTCGAAAACTGGACGCCTGGTAACCATACTCCACGCTAAGGAATGTCAAAGCTTCCCAGAACTTTTGAAAGTGGAAGGATGAATGCCAGCAGGGCACCAGAGTTCAAAACAAGGAGCAGCGCAGTCACGATGGGCACTATGGGATACTGAGGGAAGCCATTTATGTTGATATAAGGAATGGCAGCATCTACAGTGACGATTTGTCACTTTAACTTTGCCACAAAAAGCTTTATGCCTCTCGTCAAGGTGATTTTATTTTGTCAGCAACACAGCGAGAGTTTTTCCTGCCAAAAGTAGCTTTGTAGTGTGTATATCTTCCCTATTTTGTTTGCAAAAACTGCCTTTTACCAACTAAATTGTGTAGTGGAAACAAGACCTTTGTTTCCTTCAGCAATGAGCTTTAACTGCAGAGCTTGGTCCTAGGTCCTAATAATTAAAAACCTTTAAGGTAATGCCCCTAAGCTACTTCCCCCTCAACTTTTTTTTGTGTGCTACTTATTTAAAATGGTTGCATCTGACCGAAAAAACTCCAAAAATGAAGTCAACTGCTTCTCAGGGGAAAGTCTTCCTAGAATTGTACTCCATTCTTGCATTTCCTCTTCCTCATACCTTCTCCCCACATTTATCCTGATCAGTAGTTATTCTTCCTTGCATTTTCTATCTAAATTAGATTGTAAGCTAGCATTTAGTCAAGAGATTTCATATTTTGTTGCTGTATATTCATAAGATCAGATAAGTCGTTAACTTACCCAGCGTCTCCCTCATATTCTTGTACAAGTTTATGGAATCTGTATCCTTCATGAATTCTCGTACGACTTCCCCCTGATCATTTTCCACAACCAGCACTTCTTCTGGTTTAGCCATACGGCTAACCATTAATAACCGGACCTATTTTTACCAGAGAATTAACAGTTTTAGATTAAGACAAATTTAGGATTGAACATTTGACCAGTTCAAGAATAAATGGTCAATTGACCAGTCAAATATTTCAAAGCACTTACTTGTCAGGAGAGTAAAAAAAAGAAGACTTCAAGATCTCCAATAGGTTTAGCCTTAAACAGACACTTACGCTTAGTTACAAAAGAAGTTACTAAACAGAGTTATTTTAAATCAGAAGAATGCCAAAACCAACATTCTAAAAGAACGGCAGCATAATGCAAGCAAAAGATAATCTCTTCCACTGAGGCTTCCTCTTTCCATTAAGATAAGGACTACATTTTAGCCTTGAAATGCAACACACACTTTAACCAAAATACAAACAGGACTTAAAAATATATGCTTTAAAGCAGTAGACAAGGATAATCTTGGAGGACTTGACATGCATACTAGGAACCTCTCACACAAACAGACCAAAAAATGTACAGTGAAAAATAATAATAATTATTATTATTATTTTAATAATAATTAAAAAAACGAGCTGTCGGAGCAGCAGCCCGACCGCCACGGGGTCGGGGCGGCAGCTCCGCAGCCCGCCTGCTGCCGGGTCCCGGCAGCCGGGCGCCGTCAGCCAGCCCGCCCGGGTCTCGGCTGCTGGGACCCGGGCAGCAGCCGGGAGCGGCCAGCCAACCCTCCCGCTGCCATGACCCGGGCGGCAGCCGGGAGCCGGGAGCCGGCAGCCAGCCCGCCCGCGGCTGTGACCCCGGCGGCAGCAGAGAGCAGGCAGGCAGCCCGCCCGCCAGCCCTCCCGCTGCTGTGACCCGGGCGGCAGCCAGGAGCCGGCAGCCAGTCTGCCCGCGGCTGGGACGCCGGTGGCAGCAGGAAGCCGGCAGCCAGCCCGCACGGGTCCCAGCTCCCGCCAGCCAACCCTCCTGCTGCCGTGACCCGGGCAGCAGCCGGGAGCCGGCAGCCAGCCCGCCCGCGGCTGGGACCCCGGCAGCAGCAGGGAGCCGGCAGCCAGCCCACGAGAAATGGATTTGGGATGCATCAGACTTGCTCAGAAATTTTGTCCATTGCATCCGAAGTCCGTTAAATCGAGGTTTTACTGTATTAGAAAGTTAACATTCAATTTCCAAACTTCTAAGATATTGGAAGATATAAATATTAATGTTGAATTAAGTTATTTAAGGAACATTAAATAATGTTTATTTAATTTTTTCCATTTAGTTTGTATTAAATATGGGTGAGGAGGTTGTGTGTTTACCACTGACAAAGGTTTAGATGCGATGGACTAACTAATGAGTTGTTTCCCTCCAAGTATTCTGAAGTACTAATGCACAAGTTATCTAACAAGATATAGGTGTGCCACAATTTAATAGTTCAAGTTTAATAATAGTTTAATAACTAGCCAAAGCCAGAAAGTTGGTAGAAATATTCCCTTATACTGAGGCACTGGACATAGAAAGTACAGATTTCCTTTTATACAAGGATGTATGTAAACGTATGGTTAAGGCTACGATTTAGTCACTGGTACTTCTAATAAAAGTCATGGACAAGTGACCTGTCCATGATTTATACCAAAAATACCCCGACTAAACGGAGGAGGGGAATTTACTGCTGGGGGAGCGCCCCAAGGAACCATGGCTGGGAAGTGCATCGGAGAGGTTCTCAGGGCATCCTTTGGAACCAGCTCTCAGGGTCCACTGAGCACCCTGGGAACATTTCTGGGGTCTGCCAAGCAGTGGCTGCTCTGATTGCACCCGGGATCACTGCTCAGGCGGTCCTCGGAGCCAGCTGCTCTGGGCTGTCTGAGCAGCGGCCACAGTGGTTGGCCCAAGGGCCGCTCCAGTAGCAGCTGGATGCGGAGCTGCCCAAGTAGCAGCTGGTGTGGCTGGCCCCAAAGACAGCTGCTTGGACAGTCCTAGAGTCAGCCGCTGCAAAAGTCACAGAATCCATGACTTCCGTTACCTCCGAGACAAACACAGAACCCTACTTATGGTGCATTCAATTAAACATACTTTACCTTTGACAGAACAGGCAGATAAAGCTGTCTTCTGGGAGGAACATCAAAATGTTGACTTCCCGAAAGCAATGGAGAAGCGGATGTTGAAAATGGACTCTCTCTATACAGTTCAGCAGCCAAATGATTCCAGTATTCAAGACAAATCTTAAAAATTTCAGTTTCTTCGACTTCTGACACCAGCAACATATAGTGAAGAGCCTACAGAAATATGATTTACACAAAATTGGATTACTGGTCAATTAGTATTTTCTGTGGATGATACCTTGATGCCCAAATGTCTACATTCAATTAAGTAATCCCTTAGCCTGAGACAGCAGGCACAGACCAGCCACAAGTGTGTAAATGTAGTGTAGACAAACCTGAGGTGCTTCTGCAGTGCAAATATCGCCACCAAGAGTGCATGGTAGATAGAGCTTAGAATGCTGCCACTTTTAATCTTTAAAGATTATCCCAATGGCATGTATTTCTGCAATGTATATCTCGGTTATTACATAATGATGGGATACTGCCCTCTGAAATTAGGTTGCTTAGTTTAATACTGAAAGTTTGAAACAGCTCATTTTATGGTGGTTATGATCAAGACAGAAGACACTTGGATAGTTTAAGTCGAAAGTAAAATGTTATATTACATATACGTACACCCCTCTCTCTCACAGCTTTCAAGTTTTACCATGGAATTGTTAAGTAGCAGCAACTGTATCTTCCTATATATTTGTACAGCATATAGCACAAAGGGGCCCTGATCATGACTGCAGTCTTTGGGCATCGCAATATAAATAATGTAAGGTCACTGCATATAAAAGTGCAATTAGCAGCTGTTACCAAATGAAGTATCTTTAATGTGTCTCAATCAGGAGTTTAAGTATTTGTTAGTTATGGGAAGGAAACCCAAAGACTTACTCCTCTAACTGCATTTCTTTTGTGGTAGTGCTACAGATTTAGTTCAAGTAACTGCACTAGGGACACATCATTTGAGGTACTCATCCAGCACAAGAACACAAAGTATGTTAACTGCTATTAGAGAACTTACCTCCATTAATGTTTCCCTCAGATTTAATCTCTTTTCTATAAGCTGACCATGTTCCTTGAGAAACGTGCAGAGAAACAAGCTGAGATTCTGAATGAAGTTCTGTTCATCATCTTTTCCATTGGAATATGCAAGTCGGATATTGGTGTTTAAAGGAAGCATCTAATAAAACAGGAATGAAGTTTCTAGGTCAGCAGTTTTTAAAACTTTTGTATAGTGCGGATCACACCAAAAAGGTATCTCAAACAATGTCTCCTCCTATTTGCAATTGTGCAATATTACCTGGAGAGGCCAGGGAACATTTGGGTGTTTTTAATTAACAAATATTTTGTCCTTTTTAGGAAAAGAACATTTTTACTATTCACTGCATTCCCCTCCTCACAACCACCCTGCAAATGCTTCTGTGTGAGGAATAAATATAATTAAGTACATCATACGAGATGTATTTCATTTTAAACCATTCTCCCCCAACCCCAACCCCCAAGATTGGGTAAACCATAACCTTGGGTTCCATCCCCTTTTACCAAAGCCAGATTTTATCCTAACAAAATCCAAGTCAGCTATTCATTTAAGCACCCACTGAATGCCGAACCAGAAGATACAGTACTACTTTGTTCAAAGATGCATTTTGGCAGTATACTACAGTACAATCTACATCAAGGTTGAAATTTAAATTGTTATCACCACCACCAAAAGTTGGTTTAAGGTGACTCAGACCTTTATTCATCAGGAGTTGACCTATAACATGAACAGATTGCTAGAAAATGCAAATATCCGCTTTGGAAGTCAACTTTGATCTCAAAATTTGTTGTCAGTATGAAGGCTATATTCCACACACACTTCAACTGCTTCACTGTCCTCAAAGCCAGTTTGCCCACTACACTGCAAAATCCTAGATCCATTACGGTCTCCATGTCAGTTTTTCCTCCCATATTGTGGGAGAGGGGGAGAAAAAAAATAAATCACAAAATGGTTGGGGGTGAGGGAAGAACAAGCTATTTAGTCCAAACAGCTTGCAAGTTCAGCCAGAGCAATTTTTATACATAAACTTCAGGAAATTTCCTGTCAAAAAAGCATTAAACTACAGTGAAAGCTGTAAATTTGTTACCTGAGGGAAAAACCCTTGAACATTGTGATCTTCATAGAAAGTCAGAGTCAGCAACCAAAAGTCACCAACCAACTTAAGTTTGCCATGAATCACACAAGTAATGCTGGGTCAGACCTCAAGAAACTGTACTCACGTCTGTAGGTATACTTATCTTTCAACCAACTCTCATTCTTTTCTTTTTTAATAAATTTTAGTATACTTAATACTATACTAGAGATAGCTCAGTGGTTTGAGCATTGATCTGCTAAACCCAGAGTTGTGAGTTCAATCCTTGAGGGGGCCATTTAGGGATCTGGGGCAAAAAATCTGTCAGGGGACAGTACTTGGTCCTGCTAGTGTAGGCAGGGGACTGGACTCGATGACCTTTCAAGGGCCTTCCAGTTCTATGAGATAAGTATATCTCCAAATATTATAGAATTGGCTATAAGCATGTATTTTGGGCAAGATCCAAGTTATCATTTGACCTGGGTCTGGGAGTTGGTCCTTTCAGATCAGAACCTTTTCTCCTTTTACTGGGGTATCGGTTTTCATAACCGGTCATCCCTATAAGGAACAGTGCTGCTGGTGATAGTGGGAAACTGATGTGTCTAAGGGAATTGCTTGTGTGACTTATGGTTAGCCAGTGGGGTAAAACCAAAGTACTCTCTGGCGTACCTTTTTAATAAAGGACACCCAGCTTTGGGCTCTAAGCAATTAGTTCTGAATTGATACTTCAACTTGTGTCCTACCAAAGGCAGCATCCTTACAGTGCTCAGTAGTGGGCTCAGTGGAAGGCTTTCTACTATCTAGCAAGACCTGTTGAACTTGCTCTGAACAGGACTGCTCCTCCGGGTTCAGCCATGTAACATCCATACAGTAAGGTTAAGGAATGCAAGGTTCGGGTGGAGCAACCAACTGCAGTCTTGTGAGATCAGATCCGGGTGGAGTGGAAGCAGAAGGGGGGATGCTATTGACAGGTCCAGGAATCAGATATAGATGAGGTATATTGTAGGAATGGGTGGGTAAAATTCTGTGGCCTGCGTTGCAGGAGGTCAGACTAGATGATCATAATGGTCCCTTCTGACCTTAAAGTCTATGAGTATGCCGAACCTGTGTTGACATGGCCACGCTGCAGCTATGAGAATAACTCTTGCCTTGTTCCTCTTGATTTTCAGGAGGACCTTGTGAATCAGAGGGAACAGGGAAAAGCAGAGTAAAAGCCCTGTCCATGGGAGCAGAAATGCAATAGAGAGCCTAGACTGTGCCCAGGCAGCGAGCAAAACTGATGGCACTTCTTGTTCTGCTTGGTCCCCTGGGAAGACTGAAAATAATGGGGAGGCAGGATCTGAAGCAGGAACTGGTACAGTGCCCTTGGACACACCTTTAAAAGGCCTATTAGGCCCACCAGAACATCTATGAGACCCTAGCTGGGAGGTTAAGGTGGACAGGAATGGCTGATGCTGCTTGTAACCTCTCCCCTTCCTTGTATAGGAGTTCCTGTCTCAGAGGTGGTGCCGAGAAACGAGGTAGTTGTTGGAGTCTGAAGAGCTTCCTGAAGAAGATGGAGCGTAGAGGCCCAAGGATAGGAGGGTGGCCCTTGAGTCCTTCAGGCCCTGAAGCCTTGTGTCTGTCTGCTCCAAGAACAGTAAGGAGTTTTCAAAAGGGAGGTCCTGGATAGACTGCTGGACCTCATGAGGAAGTCCCGAGGACTGGAGTCAAGTGCAACACTTCATGGTGACAGCTACTCCTAGCTTCTCCTAGCTACTGTGTTGACTGCGTCCAGAGCCACCTGAAGAGGGGTCCTGACAACATTTTACCCTCTTCCAAGAGGGAAGCAAATTCCTGCCTTGAATCTTGAGGCAGAGAGAGTTTTAAAATTTGGCCAGGGAGTACCATGGATTGTAACTGTATCTCCCCAGAAAAGCTTTCTGGTTAGAGCTACACAGTTGAAGGCTGCCAACTGAATAAAATTAACACCCAAATTAGGTCCAGTTTTTCTGTGCCCTGCCTATCCCCTCGTTGGCTGCAGACATAACCAGGAGACCCAGAGCGGGGTGTGTACACAAGGATAGGTACTCGAACCCACATGCTGGCACATATTTCTTCTCAGACCTCTTTGGGGTGGGGGTAGAGAAGAAGTTTGCCAGAGAGCCTTGTCTGGACCCAGTAAAGCCTCGTTAATAGGGTAGGCCACTTTGAAGGGAGCTGCCGCAGCCAGAATGTCAATAAGACTGTGGGATGTTTCCTTAAGCTTCTCAATTTTCATCCCCATATTAGCTGCTATCCACTTCAGACGGTCCTGATGGGCCGTGAAGTCATCCTACAGGAGCAAGCTACTGGGCTCGGAGATGACCTTGTCTTGGGAGGAGGCAGTGGCTTCCTCAATGACATTCATGGAGGCCACATCCTGGACGTTGGTATCAGGATTTGTTCTGGAGTCGCAGTCCAGTGCCAAGTGAAGGGGAGGTAGTCCACCTCTTTATGACCAGAGTATGATCAATAGGAGGGAGAACCCAGTACTGGGGGAAAACCCCAAGGGTTCCAGTATGGCCAGTGACCTGTTGGGGGGAACCTGCATCTGGTGGTGGCTCTTAGGTTTCCCCTTTGGACTCTGATGAAGAGTCCTCCCTCGGTGACTACGGTGGAGTGGTACATCTCTTGCTTTCATATGGAGCCGGGAGTCCAAGAACCAGTGGCAGACTGGAAGTTGTGACGACAGGATCAGAGTCAATTTGCCCTTAGAGAGTGCCAGGGTTCCGGTGCACAGAAAGAACACAATGCTCCCTGCTCCTTCCTGCTCCCATTCATCAAAGCTGGCAACTGTCCAATCGGCATTGAGGGGTCCAGGAGTGAGAGTAAATCCCCAGCTGCTGCAAAGGCTTCCAGTGCCACGGTGATTTCCGGGTCTCAGTGGGGGACCCTGCACTGGATTCAATGCTCTGGGCGGAGTTGACAGTGCCACCAAGGGATTGAGGGTGGAATGGTGGCCCAGCTCAGGTTGCACTGCTAGTCTTCCCCATTCTTGTCCTTTTTCTGCACTAGTGAGTGCTCTCTGTCGGTGTACTTTTTTTTGTCCTTCTTCCTTGGCATCAGAGATGGTGAACAAAGCACTCCTCTGGCACCACACTGAAGCCAAAATGCTCAGTGCAGAATGGGAGCAACTTGACTCTGAGGCTGGTCTGACTAACTACACTAACTACAATATCTATGTACACAAAAAATAAATGTTTAACAAACAAAGAATTAGAATGCAAAGCAATTGGGAAGAAGCCTTGCTGAAGCAAGAGGGGTCGTTCCAACAACAGTAAAGAGGAACTGAGCGAGTCTGTGGCTGGCAGCATCCCTTATATGGTACATGAGTGTGCGTGGCTCCATAGGGTGCTAGAGCCAGCCCAACAGATCCCACTAAGGGAAAAATCTCCAGTAATGGGGCATAGTGCATATCCCCACCACATGGAATGACATAACCAAACAAACACTCTAACAAGAACCTATGACTCCACTTAGGAATGAATCAGGAATAGCTGAGCCGAGCTCCCCGGGCGGCGGCTGGAGCTCCGAGCCCCAGGGAGCGCGGCGGCTGGAGACACGAGCCGCCACGAGCCCCGGGGAGCACGGTGGCTGGAGCCCCGAGCCCCGGGGAGCGAGCCCCGAGCAACGCGGATTGAGCTGAGCTCCCCAGGCAGCGGCGGGAGCCCCGAGGAGTGTGGCGGCAGGAGCCCCGAGCCCCGGGGAGCACAGTGGCTGGAGCCCTGAGGAGCGAGGCTCGAGCCGCGCTCCACGGGCGGCGGCTGGATCCCCAAGCCCCGGCCGCCAGCGGGGACTGGGGCCGGGGCGCAGCCGGCAGCCCACCCGCGGCGCGGACTGGGGCCGGGGCGGTCCACGGCAGGTATTTTTGTTTGTTTTGTTTTTTTTTTAAAAAAAAAAATCGGCGGCTTTTCGGTGGAGGGGTCGCGGTCTCAACAAGTTTGAGAACCGCTGGTTTAACATGATAGTTTAAAGTACAGTAAAGCCTCGATATAACGGACTAATTGGGCGGGCTGCTGCTCCGACAGCTTGTTTGTTTTTTTTTTATTATTAAATAACGGACTTTCGGCTTTAACGGACACCCCCTCGCCCAAATTAGTCCGTTATATCGAGGTTTTACTGTAATCTAAATTCACTTATTGATAGATTAACTGAACCCGAGAGTGCAGCATGTTCTTACTGAGAAGCCACCCTTTAAGGTCAATCAACTAGGGGGAAAAAAATATCACGCTGCTTTTATACAATTTCAATACAAGCAAACACTTCCAAGGGTATCATACACAATCTCCTGTGTGATTCCTGATTTCAAAAGCAGAAATGCATCCTTCTGAATGAATTAGTTTAGACATGTAACAACCATACCGAGGCTATAAAATTTAAGGGATAGGTAAAATAGGTAACGTACATACTGAAGATGCACTGATTTAGTGAGTTTACTACATAACAGCCTGCAGTGTTTTCTAAAGTCCTTATGAAAGCTTCCATGAACTGCATCAACTTTTTTTTTTTAAATGCAAGACAAGTGAACTTGCAAGGTCAAGTCAATGAGGGCAGGACAAAAACAATGGAGGTTTAATCTCAATTTTGCATTTTCATGTTTTCCGATGTTTTTGCTGTATTTGTCTTAAACAGATCTTCAACTCTTGAATAGCCTGAAAAGACACCCTTCAAGTGACCAATAGGTATTTACAATCTTAACTTCAGTTTAAGTAGTATTTTTCTTGTGAACCTTTAAGATTTATTCAAAAGTTATTTGTTAGATCTTTAAAAACAAACTTACAGTATAACATTCTGCTGCAAAGATAGCTAGTTTACTTAATGACTATGTACTGGAAAATATAAGCTAAGCTTCCTCTATTAAATTTGATTTTTCTAAATAAAAGGCAGTCAAAATTTAAATTAGGAAACTTTATTATGTACTAAGCTCAAAAAGTTACCTGTTTCAACTGCATCATGGTCAGCGTAAAGAGGGTTACAAACTGTTCCTCATATTGGCTTACACTGACACCTGCAATCTCTGTGAGGCACTTCAAAGAGACGTTTCGAAACATGGGAACATTTAAAAACTGTAAGAAAGATTTCAGAAAGATTAGGGATATTACAAAAAAGCAAATTACATATTAAGCATTTTATTTCAGTTAACTGAAGCTTCCATTGTATTTGCTAGTAGCCATACACAAAAACACCCCTCAATTACCTTGTATATTAATGTGCTGATTAACTTGGTCTCAAAAATGTATCCCAGTGGAATCCAGTTAAGGAATCGTAGCAAAGTTTCCAAAGTTGCATGAACAAGAGGAGCGTTTTGGGAATTTTCCTGTAATGGAACAATATATAAATGAGTTTACTCTTCCTACCAAATTCCACTCTAACTTAAAAAGTTATTGAAATCAGACTCACCATCACAAACTGACAAAGTTGAAATATCTGAGAGAATTCATTGCACATACTAAAAGAAATTAAAAAATAGTAAGATGTTAAACATTCAGCATCTCCACATTCAGTGAACTACACTATACACTTCAATAATGCTGCTTTTGCAGTAAGAGAAATGTTTCTATGAAAATTATGCAAATAACTCTCCACATGCAAATTTTAGTTTGCAATCACAGGCACAGAACACAATGCACAATTCCTGCTCACAATTAAGAGGGCAGAACTACAATAGATATCTTAGTTCTATGTCCGAATGTAGAAGCTGATCACAAAACAGAAGCTGCTAAATGAGTCTGGTAAGGTTTAACAGTGTCACTGAGGGCTTGTCTTCACTTGAGTCAGCAGGGATCGATCTTTTGGTGATCGATTTATCGCGTCTCGTTAAGACGCGATAAATCGACCACCAGCGGCTCCCCCGTCGACTCCGGAAGTCCAGCTCGTGAAGAGGCGCAAGCTGGAGTCGACGGGGGACCGCGCCGCCGACCGCCACCGCCGTGAGGATGGGAGGTAAGTCGGCTGTAGAGACGTCGATTTCAGCTACATTATTAACGTAGCTGAAATTGCGTATCTACAGTCGATTCCCCCCTAGTGGAGACCAGCCCTAAGAAAAAGAGAATCATCAAAATATTGAGTCAAATCTCGAATTAAAAAAGTTACTATGGTAGCTAGCCAAAAACCTTCAATGAGAGCAATTCTGCAGCAGCATCTGAAAATGTGATGTACATTAGGAGTATGTGGAAAATTACAGAATATTTTACTTGCCTGTCTTTCAAATGCTTGGCTTTCACTTGAGTTATCTGTCCACTGGAGAAGTCAAAAACTTCTTCACTTAACAATTTAAGGATCACCATATTGTTCTGGCAAAGACTCTCACTTGTCCGGCTTGCCCCTACGATATCACTTATGAATGTTGGCCAGTGTTTGGGCCATTCCTGTTTCAGTATCTGAAAGTCACAGAACATGCATGTGGTTGGTACAGCTTTTTTTCTTCTAAACATTCCATATGCAAAACCAGTTCTTCTGGCTAGATTTGTTAAGTGTATAATTTTCTTAAGGCAAAATTAAATATAAACTAGGAGCTAGAGTTTACCTGAACAAGAATCATATTCAGTTTTCCAATATACACTTTTTCTTTCTAGAATAGAGAAAAAGAGAGTTAAGTTATCAGTAATGCTTCCCTCCCTTTCCATTTCCCTGAAGATAATTCACTTACTTCTACACATGTTGGATCAGATGAGGTCTTGATAATTAAGCCGACAACATACTTTTTTATTCCTACAAAGAGAATTAAAAATTAATTTTCAACCTGATCTGCTACTATGGATAAACCACCTAAACATGGAAAACCTGAGTGCAGAAGCATGAAACAGTCTTTCAGCAGTGTGCACATGTATAACCTCAAGCTAGTTTTAATTACAGATACATATCAACTGGAAGATACAACCCAAAAACATCCTGAAGTCTCCAAAGAGTATTAGTTAGTGTCTTCCAATCATATGCATATTTTAGATGCATGAACTGCATCAGATGGAATTCCTGCTGTTAAAACAAAGGAAGCTGCAAAATGACAGAGCTGAAATGTTAAATTTTCATATTTTAATTTCAATAGACTGCATACTCTAATCCAAATGCATCTATGTGCTTTACTGCCCCTAGAAGTTCTGCCAGGTTTCTTGGGCTTCACAAATATGGAGGTTGCGGCAAAATCTGAAAGAAAAGATACTCCCAGTACCAACTGTGGAAAGTCTATTAGGTTACTCTTTCCCAGGAACTGAGTCTGATGCTAACCAATCAAAAATGTCAACTATAGCTAATAGAAGAAGAGTTCTGTGTAGCTGGAAAGTTTACCTCTTTCACCAGCAGAAGTTGGTCCAATAAATTGGTTTCCTCACCCACCCTGAGTATCTAATATTCTGGGACCAACATGACTACAATATTGTGAACATAAGCAATTGGCAGCTAAGACAATGCTGCAAGAGAGCTCACTGAGTACAATATATTCCCATCCCCTACCACTTTTGGGGTTTGTCTACACTTTGGAAATCTTAAAACACAACCCCACAAGTTTAGCTAGATTGGTATTAAAATAGTGGGAAATATATAGCGCAGACAAGGCTCCTACAGTCAGACCTGTTTTAACCACCACTTTAAACATTTTTTAATTGGTTTAATAAAAATGGTGGTAAAAATAGGCCTAACCTTCTCTATATTAGGTTTCTGACCATTTTTAATATCATTTCAACTGACCTAGTGGGAATCTATATATATAAAAGTCAAATGGTGTATGCGTGCGTGTATGTACGTGCACTTACTCCTTCCACACCGTTTGAGCTAGAGACTTGAAATTTGGTACAGTTAGAGGTCTTAGGGTCCTAATCAGGGTAAGAGTCAAAAAATTTTCAAGTCTCACCTCTGACGCCCCCCAGGGGTGAAATTATTTAAAGGCCAATCACATCAGCTGGGCAGCTGCTGTTCTCTGTGACATAGTTATGATGTCATAATACTCCCTCCAACGGACCCTGAATTCGCTCAGCTCTCTGTCCCCTCCCCCCTCCAACGGACCCCGCACTTGCTCAGCTCTCTGCCCCCTCCCCACCTCCGACGGACCCGAGTTGGGTTTGGTCGGAGGGTAAGTGGGGTAGGGGTGTCAGGTTTGGTCGGGGGGTGAGGTGGGGGTGTCGGGTTTGGTCAGGGGGTAAGTGAGCCGGGGGTGTTGGGTTTGGTCTGGGGGGGGGGTTTGGTGGGGGGGTAAGGTGGGGGTTTTGAGTTTGGTTGGGGGGGTGAGGAGGGGGGTTGGGGTTTATCGAGGGGTAAGTGAGGTGTGGGTGTCAGGTTTGTTTGTGGTGGTAGGTAGGGGTGTCGGGTTTGGTTGGGGGGGAAAGTGAGGTGGGTGTGTCGGGTTTGGTCTACGGGGGATGAGGTGTGGGTGTTGGTAGGGGGGTGACGTGGGGGTGTTGGGTTTGGTCGGGGGGTGAAAATGTGAGTCGGGGTTGGTCGGGGGTGAAAATGTGAGTCGGGGTTGGTCGGGGGGGTGAGGCGGGGGTGTCAGGTTTGCTCTCTGCCCCCTCCCCCCTCCAACGGACCCCGCACTCACTCAGCTCTCTGCCCCCTCCCCACCTCCGACGGACCTGAGCAACGCCGGGTATTTTCGCTAGTGTTTTTATAAATTTTCCTCTGTACAGGTATGGCCATAGAGATATTCTGTTTATCTTGCCCATTTAAAATCATTTGGAAAAATTTAATAAATTTTAAAATGTTTCAGATTTTTACATTATCAGATGCCATGTGTAAAAGTATCAAAATTATGCTTCCCTACAGTCTCATTAACTTTTTCCATCATCATCATGACATGAGTCACTAACGCATCAGATCAGGTCCACAGATTGGGCTTGGATTGATGTATATTCATAATAGTTTTACAAGGCTGCCATAGATTGAACTCACTTTGCTTCTTTGATTTAAAGCAAATATAGTTCTTATTCATTAACAATCCCACTTCTATTTGCCTTTCACATCATAATTAGAGAATCAGTCACATACTAGCCAACTGAAAAGACACTTTTCTAGAAATATTTTTTCTGTTGAATAATAGTTTCAATACACTATTTTCAGAAACAATATATTATAGCCACATAACGCATAACATTTGGATCCAATACCTGCTGTGAAATGATTAGAGCAGTGGTTCCCAAACTGGGAGTCATGAGGAGTTGAAAATCTACTTAAAGGCTGATGGAGCAAACCTAAGCAGGGCCACATGGGGCTGGAAGTCACATGCATGTCATACACAATGTATACCACTTTGTTAACCAGGCTCAGGGTGAGGTGCCAATATTCCCTTTGTGGTTGCGTTGGTGAGACCCTCTGGCAGTGGAAACCGGTGCCAGGGCCAATGTGCCTGCCCAGGGCCTGAATACACAGCGCTGCGCCACTACTGCGAGGAATGAAAACTAGGCCAAGACCACCAGCAGTGTGGTGTAGTGGGGATGACGTATGGGCACTCAGCACCTTCTACCCCAGCAGCCACTGATACCTGGGGCTGTACAGGTGCATCCAGGGCTGCGACACACTTAGCAGCGGCCCACTGCTTGAGTAAATATTCTCATCCACTTTGGTGCTACCTGCCTGGTATTGGTGCCTCTCCACAAACCTGGATGATACTAGCAACTATCTTCTCGCTTCCACCAGACCCTCTTCCATCCCACCTCCAGTCAGTCTCCTTCATACCCATCCCAACAAGTCCCTTTCTCTGCTTTCCTCGACACACACAACTCCTCTTTCAGCCCAACCCCACCCACGTATCTCCCTCTCAGGATGGAAGAGGGAGTGCTTCCTTGTGTCCCAAGGTCACGTTAACAGAGGTCAGCCCAAAGGGGGACATAGCATGAAAGTTTGTGAGCCACTAGATTAGAGCAGTGGCCTTCAATCTTTCCAGACTATCATACCCCTTTCAGGAGTGATTTTTTTTGTGTACCTTCAAGTTTCACCTCACTCAAAAACTACTTGCTTATAAAATCAGATATAAAAATACAAAAGCAGCATTGCACACTATTACTGAAAAACTGCTTACTTTTTCATTTTCTCTGTATGAAATTTTAATTTGTCCTGACTTTGCTAGTGCTTTTCATGTAACCTGTTGTAAAACTAGGCAAATATCTAAATGAGTTGATGTACTCCCAGGAGTACATGCATCCTGGTTGAAAACCACTGTTTTGGACAACAAGGGACCAGGAATTAAAAGCTCTTTGCATATAAATGGTCACATGACCAACATAAGTGACTGTTTATAGATTTCACCTAGTTATGGAGAAGTAACATTCCTTACCCCAGGGGTAAGAACTTTTTTTCTGTCACAGGCCTCTGACCCACACAAAAAAACACACCACCACAGGCCACTGACCCACCCAAGGGGTGGCAAAGGCTCAGGGTGCCCCCCCCCCCAAAGCGGGGTGAGCTGGCGCTCATAGATCCAGCCCCACAGGAGGGTGTGCCACAGGGCGGATGAAATTAACCAACGGGATGGATTCGGCCCGTGGGCCATAGGTTCCCCACCACTGCCATAACCCATTTAAAAATCCTAAACTATTCAGTTCCCCTTGCTTTCTGGGGGCTGAAATAATGTATTTCTACCATAACCATATATTACATACAGTGAGTATTATGCAATTCTACTCCAGACCAAGTTATAGATCATATTTCTGAACAGGAGTAAAAAATATTTTAACTTTAACCCTTTGATAAAGTTTACAATAATGTTTCATTTATGAGAGCAACTCAACGGAACTGCTGTCACAGGATTAGTTTAAACAAGTTTAAACAGTGAGTCAAGCACATGAATAACTTGTTTCATAAACTGCATTCTCCGTGACTACTTCTATTCAAGCTTTAAAAATCTTAAACTTTCACACACCTTTATGAAAGTGTTCTCCCTTCTCCCACACACCTGCTAATATATATTAACTAAGTTTCTTAATGCTCTGGAAGCACACTTGTATTTATATACGCAGAAAGCAATCTTACTTCGGTTCCATTCTATGCATCCGATGAAGTGGGCTATAGCCCATGGAAGCTTATGCTGAAATAAACTGGTTAGTCTCTAAGGTGCCAGAAGTATTCATCATCTTATATATGGAAGCACAGTGAAAGCTTCATAGAAACTTATTTTGCTGTCTTCCCCCATATCGTAGGAAAGAATGGGGTATTCATAAACCACAAATGAATGAGAGCAGAATGTCTTTTTTTCAATCAAGACACCAATTAGAGCCATCTTAGAAGATTACAGAACTGACTGCAAGGGCACACCTACACAGCAATTAGGCCAGTCGCAGGTGGTTGGGTCAGTCAACTCTGACTCAGGGGGCTGTAAAATTGCTATGCAAGACATTCAAGCTCAAGCTGGGGCCAGAGATCTGGGATCCCAGAACCCAGATTCCAACCTGAGCCCTGGCTAAACAATGGATGGAACAGACATCTGGACAACAGCGGCAGACACAATACTTAAGTTTAATAAATAGTGTAATCATCTTAACTAAACTGAGAATTGGGAAACACCTCCCACACTCTGGTATCTTTGCTGCGTTTTAAAAACAAGCACATTTTAGGTTGTAATCCCTTGTCTGTATCTGAACAGCCCATGTTCAACAGGGCCTTAGTCCTGATTGAACTATAATGTCTGATCCTATCCTATATTACATGACAATGTGCACCCTTAACTGGATTATGTAAGTGCACGTTGATCTTCAAATAGGAAGAAGATACTATATAAAAGTGACAAGTAGGTCACAAAACTACCTTGTGAACTTATGACCTTTATGCAGAATACCGAATTTTAAACAGATACGTAGCAATGAAACCCCATCTATCTGAAAGAAAGCTTAATATTTTTATAGTCAAAGTACTATAAAAAACACTAACCACCTGTGCGACAGGCAAATAAATACCCCCATTATATACAGACAGGGGAACAAAGATAAAACTGAAGTGCCCAAGGAAATTAAACATCAGAATTAGAACTAGAATTCAAGACTTCTGGACTCCCAATCCCATACTCATATCTCCAAGATCACAGGTTGAGATCCAGGACTCCTGTGATAATTGGCCAAGATACATATCAGGTTTGAACAAGTTCTGAAATACTGTCTTCTTACCAGTACTCTTTAGAAAGCTATAATACTTTCCCCACTATCTTAAATTACTTTTAACACCTTTAGAGTGGAGATTGGTTTGCAAATGAAAAAAAATGTTGAAAACCACTAGACTAGATAATCACAATGATCCCTTCTGGCTTTGGAAACTATGAGTAATAAAAGAGTGGCATTTAGTACAACATCCTATTTTCTTGTTCTCCTAAAAAGTAGGGAGAAAACAGATTTCCCCCCCGCCCTTCCTGTCTATGTCCCCTCCCTGAAAATCTTATGCAAACTTATATCAGTATGTGCCCTTTCCCCATCAATGAAGTAAGTCAACTATGGCTGTCAAGCAATTAAAAAATAATTAATCGCAATTGCACTGTTAAACAATAGAACAAGATTTATTTAAATATTTTTGATGTTTTCTACATTTTCAAATATACTGATTTCAATTATATTGTGCTCACTTTGTTTAGGTTACAACTGTTTGCACTGTAAAAAAACAAAATATTTTTCAGTTCACTAATACAAGTACTGTAGTGCAATCACTATCATGAAAGTTAAACTTATAAATGTAGAATTATGTACCAAACTGCTTTCAAATATAAAACAATATAAAATTTTAGAGCCTGCTTGCATTCAGTCCTACTTTTTGTTCAGCCAATCACTCAGACAAATATGTTTGTTTATATTTGCAGGAGATAACATGTCTTGTTTATAATGTCACCTTAAAGTGAAAACAGGTGTTCTCATGACACTGTTGTAGCCAGTGTTGCAAGATATTTATGTACCAGATGCACTAAAGATTCATATGTCCCTTCATGCTTCAACCACCACTCAAGGGACATGCATCCATGCTGATGATGAGTTCTGCTCGCTAACAATCCAAAGCAGTGCGGACCGACGCACATTTTCATTATTGAGTCAGATGCCACGAGCAGAATTTTTTTTTGGGTGGTGGTGGTGGTGATGAGTGGAGTTCTGTAGTTTCCGCATGGGAGTGTTGCTCTATTAAAACTTCTGAAAGCATGCTCCACACCTCGCCCCTTTCAGATTTTGGAAGGCACTCGAGATTCTTAAAACATGGGTCGAGTGCTATAGCTATTTTTAGAAACTACACAGCAGATTTCACAAAATGTATTCTTAAAATGAACATCAGGTGCTGGGCAACCTGAGACAGCTATAACATGAAATATATGGCAGAACATGGATAAAACAGAGCAGGGGACATTAAACTTCATGGGGAGAATTGTGTCACAAATTTAATTAACACAATTTTTAAACAAGCGTCATCAGCATGGAAGCATGTTTTCTGGAATGGTGGCTAAAGTATGAAAGGGCATACAAATGTTTAGCATAACTCACACAAATACCTTGCAGTGCGAGCTACAAAAATGCTATGCAAATGCCTGTTCTCACTTTCTGGTGACACTGTAAGTAAGAAGAGGGCAGCATTAGCTCCTGAAAACGTACACAAACTTGTTTGTCTTAGCGATTGGCTGAACGAGGAGGACTGAGTGGACTTACAGGCTCTGACATTTTGCAGTGTTTTGTTTTATTTAGAGTGCAGTTATTTAGAAATTTTTTTTTAAAAAAATCTACATTTGTAAATTGCACTTTCATGGCAAAGATTGTACTACCATGCTTGTATGAGGTGAACTGAAAAATACTATTTCTTTTATCATATTCACAGTGCAAATATTTGTAATAAAAATACACGCTGATTTCAGTTACAAAGCAGAATACAGTATATATGAAAATGTAGAAAAATATCGAAAACATTGAATAAATTTCACTTGGTATTCTGTTTAACAGTGCAATTAAAACTGTGATTAATTGGAGTTAATCGTGGGAGTTAACTGCGATTAATCAAAAGCCGTAATGCCAACCTAATTCCATAACTCACTAGAGCTGTAAAATGGGGATGGTGGGGGGGGGGGAAGAAGTGAGGGAAAGAGTCCTTCACACTCCAGGAATAAGCTGCTTCCACAGTTCCCTGCCTTTGCTAGGCCAAGAGCTTAGTACTAAACTAAGCCCCTTGCTCTGAGCCAAATGTGTTATACTGTCACTCAATCTGTTCATTGTCAAATGATGCTAGAGAAAAAAATTCACATTTCATAATAGACTGATTAAACAGGTGTCCACACTAACTCAGTGAAAGATAAGGTACCTTTACCACAAAAGTAGAATTTAATTTCACATTACAAAGTCAATTATCTCTCTATTACTGGTCCATAAGCACAAAATACAAGGTATCTTTCTGGGCAAGTTTTCTATATTTTGTAGCAGAAAACCAACCTAGTTCTCAAGTTCCCATTATTATGGGACATTCCCTATAAGTGTGCGCTCATTAGTTTAGTGTAACATCATAATAGATTACAAAATTCCTAACGCTATCAGCCCTAAATTTAAATAAGTGGTTTTTGCTTAAATTTTTTTTATAAGCATCAGAAGACTGCATCAGCAATCACTGGTGAACATATACTATTCTTTCCTTGATTTTATTAACTTAAGTGCTTACATTCAAGACTGTGCCATTTTACTACTCATATTCAAAAGGCACTAGAGGGGATTGATTGCCCCAGGTATGGACTGAACCAACACATCTATCTTCCCACTCTACCCCTCAGAGGCCTTCATATATTTTCTTCCAAAGTTTGCAGTCACCTTATACATTGGGAACTGACAAAAGCAATGCATTCTTCCAGGGGCTGAGCGCCCTCACAGCAAGTCTAGCTCATCCCTTTTGTGACTCGTACCTTGACACCTTAATATGGTACAAACCAAGTTGTCAACAATACACTGTGGCAGACACTTGGTCTTTATACTTTTTTTAAAAAATCTGAACGCCTTCCCAAGAGTTCTGTATTCCAAGAATCCATGTTTGTTCAGATGGCTTTAATTTGACAGGCCTTTACAAACATTTGTAAAGTAGTTTAGACTGCTGAATTTCTTTGTTCCTGATCTGGAATCAAATCATGAAGGATGCAGTTAAAATCTGCACAAAAATGACCAATACATTGATCAATTTTAGAAACTAAACTAAAATACTTGAAAAAACCAAATGCAGCTGTGCAAACTTCAAATTCACCAGTCCCAGAACACCTCAAAATGCCAATCGCCAACAGGGCCATACAGTGTTGAGAAATTAAAGGAAAAATGAGAGTCGAGATACAAGTCCAAAGGACACGTCTTCAGAAGATAACTTCCTGCATTTGAAACTTTGGACTGAAGGCAAAAAAAATAATCCCAATGAATGGAAATTCCATTGGTCCAAGACCTACTACTACTAAAGCCTGCATCAGTAACAATAAATATGGCTATTCTGAGGAACCAATAACCATTTTAAAACAGTTTAACTACTTTGTCTCTCACAAATAAGACTAGAAACAAATGCTGTACCCCAAAAGAAAAATAGAGAGGTTCAAGCTTTCCAATGGTACACGGCACTGGCTTATCTCCCCATAGATCCTATGATCCCCAAATCTTTAACTCAGGTTATCCCAATAACCTTGTTTTCTTCTATTCACACTTCAATCCAGACCTAACTTTAACAGCCACAATACTGAGAAGTGCTGTAGCTACCAATAGAAAATAAAATTTCCATCTGAAAATAGCTGCCATTGCCAGCTTTCAAGATTATAAGTCATTACATCTTTAACTATGTTTCAGTAAATATTTACTGTGAATATCCAGCCAGAGAATGGTAAGTGTTGTGAAAATAAGATGGTAATTAATTACCTGATTCTGAAGTATTGGTGTCATATTGCTTATTTTGTTACTGAAGGTTAAACTCCTAAAAAGTCAATCTTAAACCCATGAAAGCTTATGCTGAAATAAACTGGTTAGTCTCTAGGGTGCTACAAAGTCTTCCTTGTCTTAATCTTAAACCTGGCCCTGTATTTTACTTTTATCTGGGAGAAAGTCTTACCCTTCAACTGTATGATTGGGTCAAACTGATCAGCCCCAACTCCACCTATGTTCAGAAATTAGAGAGCCAGATGAAGGTTGGAGAAGTGCAGTTCCCTGGTATCAGGCCCCAGCCATTAGTTTAAAAGGCAAAAGAGATGAAAACATGGCAGAGATGAAATACCCATTCAGCAGGCTCTGCTCCCTCCTCCATCGGATGCTGCTGAAGCCAAAAAGATGGAACAATAGAGCCATACCACAACCCCACATATCCAGGATATAGTTCCCAGGATGTATGGCAGAAACCCAAAAATACAATCCCAGCCCTAATATTGGACTGATAGTCCCAATCTGCCAAAAGACAAATGAAATTAAAAAAGAGTATTGTGCAGACAAGTGTAATTTGATAGAAGAGTGATTTTCATCTACTGTTACAAACATCTAAGACAGTTTGGTCTAAGCAGCAACTTGTACCCTCTCTCTTCTGCCTTCCCCTGTACCTCACACACAACTGGTTTTATCTGGCCTGTGCACTCATTAATCCAATGCACGTTTAAGTAATTTACTCATGAAAATGTGTTCTATCTCGTCAACCTGCACCAGACATCCCAAGCTTTTACAATGCCTTGTGATGTTGGGACTGCTGCCACCTACTGCTTTCCCTCTGCCTCTCTCCACTAGGGGCACAAACAGTGCTGAGTTAATAACTACTCCATCCTCAGCATCAACTGTTGACTCCTCCCCCAAGCCCCAAGTTTCTCCCCCCCACCTTCCAGCTCCAATCCTAGGAAATCTGAATAAGCATCAAGCATCTCAATTAGCTGCCAACTGTTTTGCAAGTGAACAGAATGGGTGAAGGAGAGTAGCTACAGTAAGCACTGTATAGGGAAGTGGTGCAAGAGTTGAGGAACAGAGGGCCTACTTTGGCCCCCTCTCATATTGTGGGCATCTTAGTTCTTATCCAATGATCTTTCCCACAATGATGCTATTCAAAATCTCAACTGTCTTCTTCTATGCCTTCTGCATTTGTCTTCTTGAGTCAAAGAAGCACGTTTATAGCCAATTTCTCCCCCCCCCTCCCATTTAAAATAAATCTACATAGTAAATTATGCCCTGCCCATGGTTCCATCCTCTACATTTGAACATCTATTAAAAAAGAAAATGTAAAATTAAACGAGTATAGTACCTAAACGTACTATTAAATTTACTAGATTTCAAGTTGAAGATGTTCCTTTAGATCTCTGAAAACTTCTCTAAAGCTCTAAAGAGTTTAGTGTTTTTATCTTGGCTTTGACATCACTTCCTGGGAGACTATGTGACTTCCTGCTACTGATGTCACAAACACCACTTCCTCATCTTTTGTTGGAGCAGGATGGAAAACAATGTTTTTTTCATTAGTCTTCATCATTACTCTTCATCAAGAATAGGGTCTCTTTAAAACCTAGAAACTGTAGTGCTTAGCACAAGAGAAGCAGCAGTACAGGTTCAAGTAGCATCTCAGAACTTCACTGAGAAAAATCACAGCAGACATTTTAAGTCTCCTGGAACTTCAGAAATGTTTTACAAAAACTACTGCCAGTAACAACAACAACAACAAAAAAAAAGAGTATAAGTAGTTTAGAATGAGGACAAACACATACAAAAACTAATTTTTTACATAAACTAATTTCCTGGTAGTACTAGCTAACGTCCACATTTCCTGATTTGCCCAAGTTAGAAACATTTCGATGAACTAGTCCTTCTCACTGGCGAAGGACATCATCTGATCCGTTCAGAATACTGTAGAGTTTAACTATCTTCACTTTGTCAGTTATACTAACCACTGCAATTTTTAAAACTTGTGCTGTAGACCAGTGGTTCTCAACCTGGAGTCCAGAGCCCCCTGGGTGGCTATGAGCTGGTTTCAGGGGTCCGTCAAGCAGGGCCAGCGTCAGACTCATTGGGGCCCAAGGCAGAAAGCTGAATGAGGCTGTATGAGGCTGAAGCCTGAGGGCTAGAGCCCCACCCACCTGGGGCTGAAGCCAGAGCAACTTAGATTCATGTGGCGCCCTGTGGCCTGGGCCCCCAAGAACTTGTCCTGTTTGCTACCCCCTGATGCTGACCCTGGCTTTTATATGCAGAAAATCAGTTGTTGTGACACAGGTGCGCCATTGAGGTTTTACAACATGCTGGGCAGGGGGCCTCAAAGAAAAAGGTTGAGAACCCCTGCTGTAGACTAGTGAGAGAAAGGAGAATAGATCCAAGAATCAAGACTGATTCATGAGTTCAAAATTTCTTTAAAGGACAAAAAAGCAAAGAAAAAAGTGGTAAAAGTGGAGGTTTTCCCTACACTATTGTAAGTCACAGAAATCTCAAATAGTACCTAATTATCTAGTGCAATGTGTTAGCAGCAGATACAAGTGTTCCCGTATCTGGCAATGTTATTTTGAATAAAATTACCAAAACAACTTACACATTTTTTTAAAACCACTTAAGGAGTTCTGTAATGGTCAGAGATATCTATGGCCTCATCATCAGAGTGATGAGCACTCTGACCATCATTACAGTTAATGGAAGCTGCAGGTGCTCAGCATCTTTGATAATCAGCCCAGGAAAGAATAGAAAACTTGTCCTGATATGCTCACAAATTTTACAGTATGTATAATTCATCTAGTAAATCCAAAAGACAAACCAACTAGATTTAAAATTAAAAGTTGTTTGGGTAACTGACTAAAGTTTCTAAGTGTTAACATAGTTAACTATCAAATTCAAAACCATCATATAAAATGTAGTGTATTTTCCTACCTTCACACTGGTTCCGTGGAAGAATTTTCCATCTTGTTTTTATCACATTTTCCAAAATTTGCAGTCCATAATACTGAAAATTGGAGAAGAGCATTATGTGAGTATGTTATTGTAGGACCGACAATAACTTTTAGGATTCTCATTCAAGCAAACATTCACACTTAACATCTAAGATTTCAAAAATATTAAACTAACAAATGTAGTTAAAAAAAAAAATCTATTCACCCATTTACTGAGTTGTTCATGCATTTTTCTTGTTTTTATTGTTTGCTACTCTAAATAAGTCCTGCTGTTTGATCATGCTCACACCAGGAGGAGAAATAAAAAAAGCCATTTGGCAACCAAAGGGGCTATCTGTAGAAGAGAAAGTAGCAGCCAGATATGAATTCACAACATAAATGACTGCTCATATGTTCAAGTATTTAAACAACCAGGCTCCTAAAAAATTTAGAGCTTGGATGGTTTCCTCTACTATTCCTCTGAGATGAAAGATCTTGGCTTAGCATTATATGTATTGTCACTAGCACTTTCTAAAGAAAGTGTTTCCCAAACTTCTCTGGTGTGTTACTTAAGGAACAGCAAGACAACCCACAGGTTTACTTAATTTCAATCCCCACCCCTACGGCAGCTATTTCTACAATTTAAAGATGATCTTTTTTGCTCAGTCAAAAGTAATTAAAATTTTAACATGCACTCTGAAATCCTTTTACCTTTCAGGTATTGCTTCCTGGGCTCTGAACCAAAAATCTGACAAGCATTTATTGGGGTGGGTGAAGGGGGTGGAAGGCCACTTCATTCAATCCATTTTGTCCCTACTGCCTACTCACCATAAGTAGTAGAGAGACTTCTGGCATGACCAGCAACTTAATAGGTCACGCACTTTAAAAGTGGACAGACAGAAAGGAAAAAAGGGAAAAGGAATTTTGTGTTTCTTTAGTCAGTGGTTGCTTAGGGAGGAAGACCATACCAATGTCTGAAAGGTAAAACTTATTCATGTCTATGTAGTAGTATGACTAGAGTTTGGCTGAGAATAAGAGTTCATCTTTAAAATGGTTAGTTGTTATACAAAGTAGAATTCATTAGCATTTCAACCAAAGGGATCATATAAACTGCATACTTTAACAGCACAATGTAGACTGTCCCAAACTACATTGTACTCAAAAACATTAACGTTTTTGCTGTTCTCATCTTGACGGTGTTTACGTCCATGTGTTTTCCTGCTCGCTACCAATTTTTGCCTATTTACTCAAAAGTTCCACATTTGCAGAATATTCTTTAGACTTCAAAAACATTGTACATAGTTGTACAAACTTAAAAACAAAACCCTGAAGATAAACATTTACTACTGTTTATGAAAAAAAAATTCCATTTGTTTTCTATAATTGCAGAATAACTAACACTAGCTGAAGTGAAGCTCAGGAAACATTTGTATAGGAGAATATGATTCACAAGCTCACAATTTCTTTAAAAAAGCATGCTCTATTTTACAGCAGGCAACCTCAGCAACTAAAATAGTTTAATAGGCATAGTCTCTGTTTCTGTTACAGGTAAATAGAAGCTAACAAAACAAAAAACTGTATAAAAGCTGGGGATAAAATTCAATCTAAACGCAATGGTTGAACACTGTTATCATGCAGTATTAACATTCCCAAAGCAGCTCTGAACCACTTTAAAGTTCCCAAATTGTATGGCCACACTCACATTAATCATACACTTAAAGCTAATGTCTAACAAAGCTGTGCCTTTACTTCCTTAACTCCCAAGAGCTGTATTTTAAACAAATCAAGTAACTTTGCTCTGAAGGAGGGGTGGAAACTTTTTGTTAGACCTCCACAAAAATTTTTTAAAATGACCTGAGACTGCCAAACTTAATTCACAACTTTTTAATGATATAGGCGAATGTCTGATTTTCATTTATTTCCTTTTCTAGATTCCTCGTCTTTTACCCTTTCTGTCCACTAAATTTTTACCCATTTATTTCTCTAAGTTTACGTATAAGAAAGAAGCAAAGCGAACCTTGGCAACTTCAGTTCATGTGCAAGTGGTATAGCAAAGCTGAAGCAACAGAGAAGGCAAATGCCTCAACACCACTACGGTGTCCAATCTGCCCTCCTGGCATTCCATACTAGAAGACTTTGTAAGCCGCCTTGTGGAATAGATGCTGATGGCTGCCAATCCCTATCCTGGATGATACAGGCTTTTTTTAAACCTTGTTTTATTTTATAGTCAGTCATTTCTGGCACTCTGTTTCAAGTACCTGCCCTGCTCCAAAAGATGGAATTCTTTTCAGCCCAGAATTGCAAACACTGGCCAATTCTGAACATCTTGGATTTGATTCCAGCAATGTGCTTTTTATAAATTATAGATATTGATACAAACACATATTTATGTAGAACTCAAAAATTAATGTCTTTCTAGTAGTTATCTAGTCTCTGGTTTTATCTTATGCTAAATATCAGAAGCATTGCAGAAATCGACTGCTGAGTTATGAAGGTGAGGGACAGATAACAGCAAAGACTGAATGAAAAAAATGCATGAAATGATCCCTATGGCAGAAATTTCTATGGTACCCTTATTAATTACTTATTCTATGCATTGAATCCCCTTTCCCTCCCACCTCCCAAGAAACAAAAACAATTGATGAACAGAATTCAGTTAAAGGGAATCAAAAGGGTAGACCTTGTGGAGGCCTGCCGTCAAAGCCTAGCTGTGTCAGTTGCACAGGAAGACACCCCTTTTCTTCCTATTACAAGCAATCAACATAATGGAACATTATGATTAATATCAGATAGTGTTAACAGCTTTAAAGATAAAATATGATTGCATAAAAGCCAAATGTCATAGTGCATAAATTTAGCACCAAATCATTTGCAATTTATGTAAATTGAAGAATTCTTTACCTGTTGCTTTCTTTCTGTTCCTCTAATCATCTCATTTTTCACAAGACAAATTTGAGTTTTTAAAAATACTGTTGATAAATCAACTTAAACATTAGTAATGTCTGTCAGTATAAAAAGCAAAGTTTACCAGGCAAGCAAACAGGCAAACACTGTTACTTAAAGGTTAGCACTTTGAGGAAGTTCTTAAACTGTTTTCCCCTAAAATTTACAGAATAAATTTAAAAAAAAGTTAGGACTGTTTCATGAATACTATCTGAATTCAGAAACATATCTGAACATGGCTATTTTCTGTTCGAACACAAAGTCTATTAAAGTAATGTGTATCAAGCAGAAAACCATGCATAAAAATTACTTTAAAATTAAAGAGAAGTGGGAGTCAAACTTAAGACAGTCAAAACACATTTTGATCAACTCTTCTGTTCAAATTGCTTAGAAGTCTGAGTAAAACATGTAGAATTGCAATAAAAACTGAGTTCTGTCCCCTTAATCAGTCACTATAATGGTGGCAGGATTTTAAAAGTTCTACAACTTAGTGTGCTCTGCAAGCCAATACAGATTATAGCCAGCACTACAAAGTATTTGGGGTGCCCTGCTTGTATTGATTAGACTGCCCAAAATTATCCCAGTCTGATCATTGTGTGTTCTGTTCTACCTTCAAAATACTTAGGAACAAATTCTGCCCTCGGTTATGTGCACAGGGCTCCCAATAAAGAGAGCAAACATTTAGTCAAGGGCAACATTTGGCCCTAATAAATTTTATATTACTCAGATCTGTACATATACCAAACTCATATGAATTCCACATGTGCCTTGAAATACCTTTACCCCTAATTTATCTCTTCCTTATGAAAACTGTGTCAATGTAAAGGGAAAATTAAATGCTAGGCTTGTTTACGTGTAGAGTTAAATTTAAGGCAACTTTAGGAACAAAAACAATTAAAAAAATGTGGTTTGAAGCAACAAAAGCTAATGCTAAAAATGAGATACCTTCCTCAAAGTTTATGAATGGAAGAAAGGGAGAAAAATCAATTAAAGACCAGGTGCTTACCTTGGTGTTCATATTCTGAGAGAACTCCAAAATAGTATCAACTCTGGTCCATGCATCAGGATGTTCTTTTAAGTGAGTCAAGACTTCCTGTGCCATCCTTTGCTAAAGAAGGATAACAAAACAATTAAATGTATTGTAGAAGCTATTTAATAAAATAAAAAGGTTAAAACAAGAATGTATCTTGAACAGTTTAAGCACTTACCACATTAAAACCAAAATTAGTTTAATTAAACCAGGAGCAAGAGATCACATCAAATGTTTTCTGACTCTTTGGGTCAGCAAGTTCTGTTAACTAACACTTCGGCATTCTTTCAAACCAGAACAGAATGGAATTACTCCATAAAGAGAAAATGTTCAGAATAAGTTCTACTTAATACTATAAATTTACAAGCTTTCATATACTCATAGAATTTGAGGCCTGAAGGGACCAATAGATCATCTAGTCTGACTTCCTGTATCTCACAGGCTTTAGTGCAAGTACTTACATTACTCTACTTGTACTAGAACCCACTGCATCCCAAAACAGAATGCACTTAAGTTCTTCAGGTAAAGAACAGTGCAAATATGAAATAGTTTTATTGTACTCAAGACTTTAAAGCAATATCAAGAGGCTCCACATTTATGGTCTTGATTTCTGTTGCCTTACAAGTAAAAAAGAGATTCATTTCTAAAGGCAGCACTGCATTCTTTCCTGCACCCTCATTACAACCAACAACTAGGGCTGTGAAATGATTAAAAAAATTAGTTGTGATTGAGAGATAAAAATATTCACAATCACAGTTTTAACAGCACTGCTAAGCAATAATAGAATACCATTTATTAAATATTTATGGAAGTTCTCTACATTTTCAAATATATGGATTTCAATTACGACACAATACATTGCTCACTTTGTATTTCTGATAAACATTTGCAGTGGGGAAAAAAAAAAGGTGTTTTTCAATTCATCTCATAGAAGTACTGGAGTGCAGTCTCTATCATGAAAGTGCAACTTAAAAATTTGTTTTTAAACTTAATTGCACTTGAACAAAATGATGTAAAACGTTGGCTGCATAATCCACTTAGTCCTACTTCTTGTTCAGCCAGTTGCTAAGACAGTTTATTTGCATTTATGGGAGATAATGCTGCCCGCTTATTTACAATGTCACCTGACAGTTAAAACAGAAATTCGCATGGCACTGATGTAGCTGGCATTGCAAGGTATTTGTGCGCCAGATATGCTAAACATTCAGATGCCCCTTCATGCTTCAGTTTCCAGAGGAACTGCTTCTGTGCTGATGATTGGTTCAATCCAAAGCAATGTGGACTGACACATTCATTTTCATCATCTGAGTCAGATGTCACCAACAGAAGGTTGATTTTCTTTTTTGGTGGGTGGAGTGCTGTAGTTTCTGGATCAAAGTGTTGCTCTTTTAAAACTTCTGACAGCATGCTCCATACCTTTTCCCCCTCAGGTTTTGGAAGGCACTTTAGATTCTTACATCTTGGGTTTAGTACCGTAGCTACCTTTAGAAATCTCACATTGGTACCTTCTTTTCATTTTGTCATATCTGCAGTGACAACGTTCTTAAAAATCAAACAATGTGCCTGTTTTTCATCCAAGACTGCCATAACATAAAATATATGGCAGAAGGCAGGTAAAATCACAGAGTAGCAGACATACAAAGGAGTTCAGTCACAAATTTAATTAATGCTTTAAAAAAAAATGAATGACATTGATATGGAAGTGTAAGGAAACGGTTACCCCTTGTGACCCCTTACACTGAAAAGTGACCCCTTACACTGAAACTTAGTGGGTTTTTTTTAGTTGGCCATCTCCCCGTACCAAAAGAAAGTGGAAGGGCCAATGAGAAATCGGGACCCTGAAACTGACAGCACCAGGCCCAATGGGGAGAGGCCAACACTCCAGGTCAGCCTCACTGACAGGGCAGGCAGGACAATGAGAGTGTCAGAAGCCTGGAGGGCCCCATCCTCTGTGTGAGCTGGACCTGACAATGGCCAGAGCGGGATGAGCTAAGGACAGAGCAGTAGCCCAAGCTGAGCTGGGGAGCAGAGCCATGCTAGTCAGGGGGATGAGTGGAGGAGCCCAGGGAGCTGGGCTGGAGGCAGAACAGCAGCACTGCTGAGTCACAATGAATCTGGGGCTGTAGCAGTCTGGAGCCAAGCACAGTGAGCAGCAGAGGACAACACTGCTCAGAGGGCCCAGCGCAGGGAGACGCCACCAGACAACAGGTCTTGCCGGCTGGATGGGGAGAGGTGGAGCGGGGAGGTGGAAGAGAAAGAGGAGAGCGGCACTGGGATGAAGGGTCCAACCATCTAAAGCCTGAGGGTGTGTGGCCACTGCCAGAGCAAGTGTCCAACCCGTTGCATCCGTGCAGCACAGCCAGGGCCTGGCACATGGAACACATAATTTCCCTTGCCCTCCAGAGATGGATGTTTTTGGTTCCCCCATGCTCACAGAATGGGGTCGTGTGATTTCTTTAACCATTCACATTTTTTCTTATTTTTTAAATTGGTTGCTGTTTAATTCATTGTATTTGCTTCGAACTATATGTAATTATCAGTGGGGTCAGGGAAGCATTAAATGCAAAAAGAAAATCCTGGACAGGGGACACAAGATTGGGAGTTAAGCCCCCCAGAAATCCTGAGTCCAGTCTTCTTGGGATTACAAGGACTCTGCCACACAGGAGAGGGGAAGGGGAGTCCTTGAGGTCAGGCAGGCCTCTGGGTAAAGGAGTAGGAGCAAGGACTCAGATTCTTCACTAGCCAATTTCACCAAATACCGTGCAACACCAGCTACAAAACAGCCATTCGAACACCTATTCTCACTTTCAGATGACACTGTAAATAAGAAGCAGGCAGCTTCATCTCCCATAAATGTAAACCAGGGGTCGGCACCCTTTCAGAAGTGGTGTGCCGAGTCTTCATTTATTCACTCTCATTTAAGGTTTCGCGAGCCTGTAATATATTTTAACCTTTTTACATGGTCTCTTTCTATAAGTCTTTAATATATAACTAAACTATTGTTTTATGTAAAGTAAATAAGGTTTTTTAAATGTTTAAGAAGCTTCATTTAAAATTAAATTAAAATGGAGAGCCCCGCAGACTGGTGGCCAGGACCAGGACAGTGAGTGTGCCACTGAAAATCAGCTCACATGACGCCTTGGGCATGCGTGCCATAGGTTGCCTTCCCCTTTAAACAAGCTTGTTTATCTTAGCGATTGGCTGAAAAAGAAGGATGACTGAGTGGGCTTGTGGGCTCCAAATTTTTACATTGTTTTGTTTTTGAATGCAGTTATGTAAAAACAAAATTCTACATGTGTAAGTTGCACTTTCATGATAAAGAGATTGCACTACAATACTTGTAGGAGGTAAATTGAAAAATACAATTTCTTTTATCTTCACAGTGCAAATATTTGTAATCAAGACTATCAAGTGAGCTATGATCACTTTGTGTTGTGTGTTGTAATTGAAATCAATATATTTGAAAACAGAAAACCAATATTTATAATAAATTCCAATTGATATTCTATCATTGTTTAACTGTGCAATTAAAACTGTGATTAACAGTGATTACTTTTTTTAAATCAAGTTAATTTGTTTTGAGTTAATGACTTGAGTTAACTGCAATTAACAGCCCTATTAATAAGGATTATACAGGCCTAAGTAGGCCCTCAGTGACCTATCCAAACATCCGGTCTTCAGTGGGTGTGCAAAACAACAACATGAATTTTAGATTAGTTTATAATCTGAGTGCCTAAAATCAGACTCCTATATCCACACTTAGAAAGCCAAATAAGTGGGCACTTCTGGAAAAAAGGAGATTATCAACAAATCCACTGCAATCAATGGAAGATCGGTGTTTGGCACCTTATTTTATGAGAAGGCAGGTTTGAAATTTTTGCCATACTAAACAATGGGGCATAAGAGGACTAATAGAATCTCTCTCACTCTCCCAAATATAATGCAGTTAAAGTTTACTTTTTGTCACTCAAATTAGCAAATAGGTCTGAATGTACATAAGGAGATCTGTTGAATAAGCAGGTGCATTTTTACAGTAACTTTTGAGAATACAGCTGCACTAAGACATTTGTATTCAGTCATTGGAAATAAGCATATTATGTACCAGCGGTCGGCAACTTTCCAGAGGTGGTGTGCAGAGTCTTCATTTATTCAGTTAAATTTAAGGCTTTGCATATCAGTCCAGAAGGGGCGGGGCTTAGGGGGTCAGCCCATCCTCCGCTTTGGGGTTTCCCCTACAGGTTCCTGCCAGTCTAGGTTCCCTACACCTGGCTAGCATCGGATGCTGAGTGGGTTAGGCAGCGAGACCTCGGCTGGCAAGGGGCCAGCAGGGGAAACCCAAGCAGTGGCGAGCTGAGCCCACCGCCACATGCGAGCAGAAATTGGCATGCGTGTCATAGGTTGCCCTCTTCTATACCTTATATACATTATGAACACAGATACAAGAAAGAGTCCCCTGGCCCAGAGGGCTCAAAATCTACATATCCAATAGATGGAAAAATAAATATGGTGGGGATGAGTTAATACACCTGTACGGAATTTTACATTCAGATAAAAATATAGGACTCTGTAATCATAACTTTAAAGGGTCTAACTTAGGGAAGAGCAGGAATGATGAAGTTAGTAAGAATAAAGGGAACAGGAAAAGAAAGAATGGGGAAGATGGGCATTCGTATCTTCTCACTTGCCTACTTGATAAAACAGGCTGAGGTTTTGTAATCATTATTGCAACAGTGAGCCTTAAGGACAGAGGCACTTTTTCCACATGTAAGTGGTTTCCGGGGAGAAAGCATAGAAGTTTACTCCTTTAATGTTTGAGAGAAGAAATTTTAAATAACTTAATCTCAGCTAACTTTGCATTCCTATTGCGTCTGCCAGTTTTGAAGCTGTGCTCTGTGCCAAGTCTGCCTTTTAGAGGCAGAGCTTCTGCTGGTACTAATGCTTGTTGTGGGAATATACATAAAAAAGAGTCAATACAGTAGACTCTCAATTATCCAGGATAATAGGGAAAAAATTAATCCTGGTTAATAAAATCCCGGATAATCACCATCCATAGGAAATATGGGGAGGGCGGGGTTGGTTCACCAGGCACCCTGCACCGGGGGGGGGAGGGAGTTGGTTCACTGGCTGCCCTGCACTCTGGTGGGGTTTTTTTTTGTTTGTTCTTCGGGCGGCAACAAAGCCAGAGCCAGCCCTGTGAGTTACACATATTTTTTTTGACATCCTAGTTAATCCACATTCTGGTTAACCCAATCTTGGATAATCGAGAGTCTACTGTAATATGAAGATGCTCACTTAAAAAGTGTGTGCTTCCACAGGAACACACACTTTTTAACACACTACATACTGAAATTTTTCATGAAGAAGCCATGTATTTATGCTCAGATACCATTATATGCTTTAACAATTTGCTTTTGACAATTTTAGTCTATTTCCCTTTTTCAATTCTTTTGCCATTAGTTTATCTAAGTAGCAAAAGCTTAAAAGACTCACAATCCAATGAAATTGTACCCATTTGATTTATAAACGGAACCATTCAATTTCTTCCATTAACAGAGAAATGGCATTTTTTCAAACAAAATTGTTTAGTACTTTTTTGCTGAAATTGGTATTAGATGTTAGGAGGAATTACAACCGGAATATATCTTCTGAATGCTGAATACTAAACAGAGAGCAGATATCTTAAAAGCTCCTTTAAGACTTGTTGTATTTACTATTTAAATAGCAAATATTCAGGAGTCAATACTATGTTCCTTTGCATAAGAAATTTCATAGCTTCAGAGTATATTGGCAGTTGTTATATTATAAACTTAAACTTGTGACACCTTAAGTTTGGAGAAGGAGTTCACACATCGTACACATCCCAGAGGATGTACACAAGGTCAGACAAAGGATTTCAACCTAAATAATAATCTACACTAAGAAACCTGGCATAGCAGACTGTCCTTTATGGAGATACTAATATACAAAGTGGGTATATGTGTTGTTGGTTTTATTTATTTTAGTTAGGGGGATCTAGGAAAGGGGACAAAAGAAGTGTATACATACATTTATACAAATATTTAGCCTCTTTATGATACGGTCACATTCTTCAAGTCTTGTTTAATGTTTGATATTTTACGGTGGGATACTTGCTACAAGCCATTACGTGCCACAAAATCTGACACTATGCAACTATTATAAAACAACAAAAGTATGCCAGGAAAACAGACATGTTAGAATTGTTTGAGCAATACTTATCTTTAAAAATTAAACACATAGCCTTTTATATAGTGCTTACATTGATTTTAAAAGTTTACTCTCAGACAGGTAGCATAAAGCAACTTTAAAATTTAGTGAGTACAAAGTCCCAAAAGTCTCAATCCACTAGACGTATATGGAAAGATTAGCAAAAGAAGGAGTATAAAGGAAAGAAAAGTCCAGACATCATATGCATTTGTATGTCTTTTGTAATGTATAATAACCAAAGTTATTTTAAACAAAAGGTTTCCCCTTTAAATATGATCCTGGAGTGAAGTCAATGAAGAATTTGTGACATCATAATTATTTTCATGCTAACAGAATGTCAAACATGGCCTGAAGGAACAAAGTATAGATGTTGGGCTGTGAGGTAGACAGTGCTTATCAAAGCAAGCTTTTCCACGCCTTTAATAACAGAAGAATGACTACAGGTAAGCAGATCCTTTTAGATATAAATGTTCTCTTCATGTTTGTTTTATCTTAAGGCATCCTTTAAATATTGGGACACAAATCAGCATCAGGTACTCTGCGAAATTTGTACGGTACCTTGTCACCAATACTACCTAATAGTCTTTCCATGAGAATTCTAGTCATATCAGAGTAAAATTCCCTCTGGCTTAATCCCTTGTTTAAAATTTGCTGGGTGAACTTGAAATTAATTTAACTATTTTACAGAGTGTTCCTCTAAGGATTTATAGACTAATATAAAGTTTTAATATGGCCAATTTTATAATATTCTTTCATTAAAACTTCCATATTTTTTGACATATATTTTACCTGGGCTCCTTCTCCATGGTACAGGCAATTCACCACATTGTCCAAGAGATTGATATCCAATTTCTGGTTGAAATCCAGCAGCTGACGAGCTGCATGGTCTGCTAACATTGTCATAATTGCTGGCATAGATTACTGCAAAATAAAATGAACCCGATCAAACTAGAGAAGTTAATCATAGTTTCTTACAAACTTGCTGGTAACTATTTCTACAGCTGTTCAATATATCCATCTCCCTTCAAAACTGGTAAGAAAACTTAAGTGGGCAGTTTTTCTTAGACCTTGCAGATAAAATTATGTGTCAATGTCACTGCATGTTGAATTATGAAAGTGCAATACCACAAATATTAGAAAAACTTCAATACTGACCACATCTAGCTGAAAACTTACAAATTATAATGCCAAACAGGTTGGCAGACTTAATAATGTGAATAAACTTAAGTTTAGCTGTCTTTAGTCTCCATTCCAATTCAAGGTAAGACTATAGATAAGAGAATCAGAATTCAACATGTTACAGCATTAGCAAGCCACACTAAAAATCCAAGATAGATTAAAATTTTTGTTGCAGTTAAACAAATTTGCAAATTAACTAATTTGTTTCAACTGGAGATAATTTGTTAATTTTGCGCAAATACTCTAGCAAATGTGTTTATTGATAGGAGAATTTCCCAAAAACATTAAATATTAAAAGAATATTCAGACAGGCATTTGTATTTCCATACCAAATACGCATGCTTGAAGTCTAGTTTTATGATTTTTGTGGAACTGAATTGTCACCTATGTATCCAATCAACAACAGCCAAGATCAATATGTGCAATGAATTGCTCACAAATGAGATAGATGCACCAAGAATTATTCAACACACAAGAAAATTGGATAAGTCAGTGCTAGTTCTTAGGAGAAATTTTTCAAACAGAAAAACACAAAATGTATTCATTACATTTTCAGCATAACTTACTTGCCCACTTCTAACTAAAAAGAAAGCTGACTAAAAAGGGGACAGGGAAGGTCTCCCACACTAAAGGAATAAACCTACCCCAGCATATTTTCCAGCCAAATATACATAGGTATTAAAGAACAGTGCAGTAAAATCCAGACTTTGAAAAACTTACAAGACTCGTACAAGCCAAAACGTGATAAAAGATTGGAGGGGCATTCACAGCACTGAAGGCAAGATGCTCAGCTAAGAGTAAGGTATCATTTGGAAGGGAATTTAGCAAACAGTAAGGTATCATTTGGAAGGGAATTATCCTGGACCGCGGCTGGGGGCTCTTTACATATCAACCTTTGATTTGTAGGTAGCTGATCAGCTTCATGCCCCACTTTGGCTACAGGGAGAAAGGGCTCACACACACACACACACTAAGGGAGGTTTCTATGACTTTACCATTCCTCAGCATCTTGCTCGTAACTTTCCCACACAACTAGAATGAAAATAAGCATGACTGTCCATTTCTGTGATACCCATAACATTGGCTAGCAGCAGCAAAATGCCTGAACAGCAGAAGCACTGGAGATATCTGGGAGGCTGAACTGAGCCACAAGGATTATTAGAAGCTCTATTTCAAAACAAGCTCAATACTACAAAAGTTGTTGGATTAGGTCCCCCAATTCACCAGAAAAACTACTGGAAGTAATCTATATCTCCTTTCCCAAATAATTCCTAGTGTATATTAAAATGTTACTGTTTCTTGTTTAAAAAGACACCAGGTTTAATTTAGGTCATCCAAGTTCAATTGTTAAATTTAGGAAGGAAGACAGAGGTTTTATCCCAAGTCTGTCCAAGTAATTACTACACAAAATGAGAGACTCATGCATCGAAGCACTCATTCATCATTTCTTTCACTGAGATTTATATAACCAAACAGGCTAAATAAGTGTTCCAATACCAGAGGGGCACAACTTTATTCTGAAGTAATACAATTCACTCAATAATTAGTGTGCTGGCAAAAAGTAAAAATTAGAGCAATGGTTCTCAAACTGTGGGTCGCACCCCCAAAGTGGGTTCCGACTCTGCTTGAATGGGGTTGCAAGGGCTGGCCTAGACTTGCTGCGGCCCAGAGGAGCTTGGGCTTTGCCCCCACACCCAGGGCCTGAGAGGGGGCCCTCAGCTTCAACCCTCCCCCCCCCCCCCCACCAGGGCTGAGTGGTAATTTTTGTGGTCAAAAGGCAGCCAAGGCACAAAAGTTTGAGAACCCCTCCATTAGAGGGATTCATATTATTACATCAGTTATTGTTTTTAGATCCCAGGATGTATGCTTAGTAGGACCATATCAGAATGATAAACATAATCTGAAATAAAAACCTATCTTAATTGGTTTAATTTTAAAAATAATCCATGACTGTCCATTTTTCTTCATTCAAAATATAAATTCCATACCCCACAATGGCAGATAATATCTGAAGAAGCAGAATGAAATCATGTAAGACTTTTCTTTTTAACTCTGGAAAAGCCTCGTCGTGGAGAAGGATTACAATTACGTCTTGGACAAAGTGCCAACTGGGAAAAAAGCGGTAAAACTATTCAATTCATGCAATCTTCGAGTTAAATGCAACTCCCCCTTCTCTTCATTTACATTCAGACACGCCCCCTTCCGTTTGTATCTGCTGCACATGGCTAAACAGTGAAATAGGAAAGCTGCTTTTAAGTCTAACCAACGTTTAACTTGACAGACACATTCAATTTAGGTGTAAGCCGCCTCCAATTGCTTTAAAACGGTCTTAAAAGCTCACTTCAGCCTCCACGTGACTAGAAGTTCTTAGTCGCATGGAAGCAGAAAGGAAACATTTCTAACAGAGCACTTTGCCACTCCCAGTATTATCTTCAAAATGACCTACCTACTGGTGAACTGAAATACAAAAATGGCGGCTTTGTGGTCAATACAAACTGCGATTAACTTGATTCCCTACTGCTAACAATGTGCCTACATCAAACCTACAGCAATCTGCGCGATCTGCTAGGCTCCCACCCCCATCGATAGATCAGCCTGCGCATAGAAACGCTTCTAGATGCCACAATACCTTAACGCAACAGTGCTAATACAACTGGAGTGAAAACAAACCAAATACTGTTAAAATTAATAAACCTGGGAAGAATCTGACACTTGCCGAAGCCCATAAGAGTGGAGACTTACCGCTTATATAGCTATCCGTTTTCACTGGCCTTGTGCAATAAAGTGCAAGCATACTTATACCAAGTGTACGGATTACCGTTCCACAAACAGCTTAGAATAGCACTTGAAACATGATTTGGGCTGGATGAATGAGAATATACACGCAAAAACCAAGTAAAAAGCTGCTTAAAAGCACGCGAATTAAACTGTAGGCCAGATACAACTCTCTACAAAAAGAGAGCGAGCTACGCTACTCGGGCTGCGCGGGGGCAGCCGCACGCTTTTTTTTTTAAGTATAGAAGTAGGAGAAACATAGTTACCCCGCCCCACTCAGCGAGGGAACAGCCCCACTTCTAACTACAATGAAAGTCAAATCAGCATCCCACCACACTCTTCCACACTGTGGATTATTTATATCGGGCAATTAAAAGTTCCGTTTCTTCTAACTGTACAGCCTATGCACAATTAGACCTGCACACCGCACATGCATTGTACACCAGTTTCTAGACACATACGAAAATGAAGTGCATTTCTATCAGACACTAATGAACGAGCTTGCTCCCCTCCCCCTTGGACGTATGTGTTTAGCAATAATGGGTAGCAGAACTTTGGTTCAATTTCCTTACAAAGCTGCAAACATATCGGATTACCGAACATTTGTCCAATTCAAGGTAAATTCATTCGAAATATTATCAGCCAGCTATGGGATGTGCACAAATACAGCATTCACACACGTGAACACACGGACGCACACCCACCCAGTGGAAAGGCCGTTGCTGACTTCCCTTGCAAAGCAGCAGGAATACCGCAGTACATGGAAGATTTATACCATTCACACACACAACTAAACGCCAATCGGTTTTCCTAGCAGGCAGTTAAATAATGTTTTCTACTGGACGGGCAGAGGGAAGGGTAGCAGGGGGGTTAGAAATAAAAGGCGGTTTGGTGGGTTTCTTTGCAGAGAGCAGCAGGGACACTGCAGCCCCTCCCTCCTCTCGGTCCCTGCGTTGTATACAGGGCCACCCCACGTGATCCAGGCGGACGTTTCAATACTGCTGTACAGACACACAAAAATATTTCTGGAAACTTCCACTCCTAATAATTTACAGATCATGTCCCTAGTTTCCGAGTTTCCAACGCCAGCCCCAGCCCCACGCTTCACCTATAACGAAAGGCACAAAACGACCATATTCTGCCCCCACGAGCCTTCGCAGCAGCCTCCCAACATCATCAGCTTACTCGCGCCTGCTTTCCCCACATCCATGGCATCAGTGGTAGAATCTGCTCTCGGGTCAATTGCACAGCCGACACGTCTCCTAGTGGTACCCCCGAGAGCTGTTCTCCCGCCCCGAGTCCTACACCCCACTGTGCCTCTCCTACCCCACATGCATCCACCCTTCTGCTTCTGGCCCCTTGCAGTCCTCCCAACCCCTCCACGTCTGACCCCGCACCCCTGCGGTATTAAGAGTTACTTACCTAAAGAGTTATTACAGTCTCTGCCTTTAAAAAAAAAAAATACGGGCGGGAGGGTGAAGTTTCCAACCACACCAAAAAAAAAAAAAAATAGGAGAAATCACACACACGCGCGCCCTCTCCCCGACTGAGCGTGTATCGGTGTCAACCTTCGTCCCCCACCGCCTCCGAGACAAGCGTGCACGGGGCTGGTTGGATGACACGCTCAGCGCGCGCTGCTGCTGCTGCTGCCCCCTGGCCAGGCTCGCTCACTCCCTGCTGCCCCCGGCTCGCCCTACAAGGACTCGGCCCCCAGCTCCCCGCTCCAGGGCCAAGGCCGCCCAGCACAGGGGATGGAGCCCCTCCCTTCCCGGCGGCTCGGCTCTGGCTCCCCAAGTCCCGGCTCGTTGCTTTCCCGGAGCTCCTAGTTCCCCAGGCCCCGCTGAGTCGCTGCGTTGGTGGGCCCCGGGTCTCTCGCTTCCCCGGGCCTCCTCTGGCTGAGTCGCTGCCTGCCCGGGCCCCCCGCTGCTCCCCCTGATCTGGCCGGGGCTCAGTTCACCCCCATCTCCCCCCCGCTCGCACTAAACTTTGCCCCCGTGGATGTGTCGGCGGCTCCCCCTGCGGGCTCCCCTGTGAGCAGGTCACACACACAGCGGCGGAGGCAGCGGCGGCGGCAGGGAGTGAGCGCAGCGTTTCTCCCCCTCCTAGTGCCACAGACTCGGAACCGGCTCAAACCGGTTCAGACTGGGAGATTCCATCTCGGTTTAGTTTTCAGCCCATGGCGCCGCGAAGCGTTTGGAAACCTCGGGCCTCCGCCCAGCTGCTGCTCCCATTGGTTCCGAACACGGTCGCGGCGCAGGCGGCCTCGCCTCGCATTGGACAAGGGGCCTGTCCGTCTGATGCGCGGCCGTGACGGGGCGGAGCGGGAGGCCCCACCTCCTCTCCAGCAGCGATTTGCCCGCAGAGGGGGGTGGTGGCGGAGAGGCATCCCTCGCTGACTGGCCGCGCAGAGCTGTCGCTCAAGGGCGATGCCCGCCCACAGCTCCCGACCCGCGGGCGCAGTTTTTACCTACCGCCGATTGGTTGGGCGCTTGGAATGACGTAGGCGTTCGAGTGAAGCTTTTTACGACCGTGCAGGCAGAAGGGCGCGCGGTTGCGTAGAACGGGTAGCGAGGCGCCCAGAAAGCGCGGGGCGAGGTAGCGGGAACGCTAGGTGAACGTAACGCTTCTCGGGCCCTCCCGCGGGATTGCTCCGAGTAGGACCAGCGGGGCCTCGCGCGCTCGCTTGGGGGGGGGGGGCTAGTGGGTGCGGCCGTCGCTGGCTTGTTGGAGCCGCGGGAGAAGGGCTCATGGAAAGTACCGGGGGGGGGGGGTCTGTGTGTGTCAGGGGGAGCCCCCGCCGTGGTACTTGGAGGGCCCCATCGCCGCGGCGGCTCACGGCCGTTAGAGTCTTTGTCTCCACAGCCCCCCTGTGAGGCAGGGCGGGGCAGCCCCGTGTGACAGTAGCAGGCACGGAGGGTAAGTGACTCGCCCAGGGCAGGAAGTCCCTGGCCGAGGCGGGCGTGCCTGGCCTCTGAGCACGTTATACTGGACGGGGGGTGCCGGGACAGCGCTATCCTGCTCTCTGGTGGCTAAAACTGGCCGCAGCTCCCCTCAGGAAGGTTTCACAGGAGTCGTGGTGGGTCTCAGCCCATGGAGGCTGATGCCCCAATCAAATGGCTGGTCTCTCAGGTGGCACAAGGACTCCCCCGTGTTTTTTGTCTTCAAGAAGCAATTCACTGCCAAGGGATGTGACCTGAGAGGGTGGGAGCGAGGCCCTTAATAATCACTCTTTGATGGGGAAATTATACCTACAGGTAACAAAGTCCTGTGGCACCTTAAAGACTAACTATAAAGTTTTGAAGCATAAGCCTTTGTGGGCTAATACCCACTTCGTCGGATGCAAGCCCACGAAAGCTTATGCTTCAAAACTTTATAGTTAGTCTTTAAGGTGCCACAGGGCTTTGTTACCTCTGCTATTCCAGACTAACACGGTTACCTCTCTGATTCTATACCTACAGGGTGACCCTACATCCCGCTTGGGCTGGACAGTCCCTTTTTTAAGCCCTGTCCAGACTTATTTTTGGCAAAACCGTGTTTGTCTGTTTGCTTTTGGCAAGTAAGCATCAGTGGGCAAGAGCCAGCTGGACAAATGAACAGTTTTGCCAAAAAAAAGTGGGATGTGATCCCTAGAAGGAAGGAGGAACGTGTCGCGGGTGGAAGGGGAGAGGAGCTGTTGAGGCCAGGTCAGCCCTACCCTGCCCCACATGAGCAAGTGGCAGTGAGTCTTGGGCTGTCCCTATTCACAGCCAGTCGAGGGTTGTTTTGGGTTGCAGGGAGGCTGGGGCCAGTCCCACCTGTAGGAGAGAGTATGGCCTGAGGGTTGCCCTGTGGGGGGCCTTGGGCCAGCCCCAAAGTGGTGTCATGTTTTCCCTTGGGGATAATATGGTAACCCTATTTAATTATGAAGACTAGAACACATTCCTGATTTGCTTTCTTGTTGCAATAGCATTGTTATATGTGAATGTGTTTAATTACACTATTTTTCAATAAGTATTGGCATAACAAGGAATATGGTTCCCAGAATCAATATGCTCAGTAGTAGGGTTTATGCAAATGATGCTTGGGAAATACTGTAAATAGTTTATATTGTAAAATATTTTTAATGTGAGAAAATGTTTGAATTTTCTAATGCACTCTTAAAGTATTTAATCCTCCTTCCTATTTAAAAAAGTATAGATTTTTACCACATATGTTCTTAAACAGTTTTGTTTTTCAAGTGGGATTTGAATAAACACCACCATGTTTTGAGCACCAAATCCCTAGCACAAGGAGTTTCCTTGGCAACATAAAAGTGATTCCTTTCAATTGAAATATGCTTTGTCATTTTGGTGCTTTTTCAAAGGAAAACATGTAATTTGTAATGCTAAATACTGAATAAAGTTAGACTTTAAAACATTATTTGCTTTGTTTAATAGGGGTTGAAGATGCTGCTTAAAAAGTGTATAGCCAAACAGGAGGAAAAACCTATTCAACGTGTGTTGTTTGGACACTTTTGTGTAAATTTTCACAAGTAATTATTGATGATGGGATGGCTAACCTGAAACCATGTAAAAACATCTCACTGCTTGCCCTTACAAAATCAAGTTCCTTTAAGGTGTGTTAAACTGACATCCCAAAACTAAGATTCCCCAAATCACTCACTGCCTTAGAAAATTTAGGTCAATTACAGGCAAGTCGCATCTTAGGCACATTTAACATGTGTGAATTTGGCTTTACGCAGTTGGCAAAAACAGAAGGGGAAAAAAAAGAAAAACAACAATTTAAAAACTCAAGCAGAAGTGCGGACGATTTCGCCCGCTATTGAACTCAATGAGAGTTTACTATATACCATTTCCACTTTACGCTGTAACCGCAGAATGGAACCCTCGCATAAGATGTGACATGCCTGTACAATTAGTCTTTTAACTTACCAACAGCCGTCCCCACATAATACTTCGAGTGACATATATGGGATGAGAAGAACTCAACCACTGCTTCTTGAGGTTCAGTGCTTTTCATTCTACTTTTGTTCTTTGTTTTACTATGCAGCAAAATGTACGTTGTACACTTGCTAGATGGTTTAGTGCTTACATAATCAGGATTCCTCACTTGACATGGGAAGTACTTAAACAATAGTTCTATTAAAGGCTGCAGTTGAAACATACATTGGCACTTAAGACTATAGCTGGCCATATATGGTATCATGAGTTAGCTTTAAATTAAAAACAACATGACACTCCAGGGAAGAAAAATTATAAAAAGCAGCCTAAGAACTTTAACAAAACCTGCTTTTGGAGGTAGTGGTTGGTCCCCTTTGTATCTCCAAAATACTACACCCAGATCTCTTGATTGTATCACTGAAAGTAAAAGAGATAGTAAAAGATCTTTGAAGAGGTTCTTGTGGCATCTGACATCACTGCGTAGAGAATTCTCTGTGGTTATGTATTAAAACTTTTAAAAATAATGGAAGTATGGGAACGTAGTAAATATGCCCCCATCCTCTTCCACCAATAAATGCACTGTCCACATCAGATGTAAATATTTGACATCGTAAACTCTGTGCAATGCTCATTTGACCAAGAGCTCTGTCACTTAGTCTAGGCTATGGAATAGAAACACCTCAATTACTGGGAGGATTTTCCAGTTTCTCTGAAGATTCTAAAGTCTCTGGTTGTAGACCCTGTAAAATAATACCACATGGTTTAAATAGGGGAATGTATATAAATGAACTGTGAGTTGGGTAGGTATATGGGGTAATCTGCCTCCACCCCTAAAATCAAATACTGCAGCACTATGCACTATAACCTTGAAAGTGATAGTAAAATAGGCTAGAGACAAATGTGAAATTGACTTGTCTGTTTTCATTGGCCAAATTGAAATGAATACAACAGCAAATATAAGTTAGTGGCAATACATATTTTTTTTAAATCACTTGTTAGGGTCAAAAATAATGTTTAAGGCATATGATGTAAGTTACACTATTTAGTTTAAGTAATTGTGAGAAAACATGTGAGTGATCTTCAGTGTGTTGCACTGTAAAGAAAATACCAATAGAAGTGAGAGATTGTATTTTACCTAGTTTACATAGACTGGATTTGGAAATGTGAAATAACCTATATTTTGCCTTTGAGTTACCTTCTTCCATATATCTCCTGCCTTCTCTGTGCAATTTAAAACACCTTTGCCTCTGCTGTATCTGATAAAGATTAATAAGAAAAAATTGTTATGTTAGATTTCTGGTTCTGAATAAAATATTATAATCCATCTTTTTGCCAAGTTATGAACCCTATCACACCAATAGTTCGTAAGCAGAAATCTATATTAAAGTAGACTCTCATTTATCCAGGATTGGGTTAACCAGAATGTGGATTAACCAGGATGTCAAAAAAAAATATGCATAATTCACAGGGCTGGCTCTGGCTTTGTTGCCACCCCAAGAACAAAAAAAAAAAGAAAACCCCACCAGGGCGCAGGGCAGCCAGTGAACCAACACCCCCTCCCCTGGCGCAGGGTGGCTGGTGAACCAACCTCCCCCCCTCCCAATTTCCTATGGATGGTGATTATCCAGGATTTTATTAACCAGGATTATTATTTTTCCCTATCATCCGGGATAATTGAGAGTCTACTGTATATCATTGGTGATTTCTGCTTAATAACTGATGACATGGGCCTGCCCTATGTTTGTACAAATGTGTGTCTATTATGGAAGGCAGATTAGAAGATTGCAGATAGCTTGCCATTATAAAATGGATTTTGGTGCCCCAACTCTTAACTTTGTCAAAACTAATATAATAAACACCCTATGTTTTGTTTGTTTGGTCCTCTACCAAAGAAAAAATGTTGACTCAAATTTAAGATATGATAGAAAGTATGAGAATTTTCACTTCAAGACAGTTTTCTAGTAGATGTTCATATTTGTAAATGTGCCTGCAAAGCTGCTGCTTCCTGCAGGCCTAGGAAATCCAGTATCTCCTGTCTACTCCAGGACAGGAGTTCATCTGGAACTTGGGGCCAGCATGGTCAATTGGGAAGTTGCACACCACAGTGCAGAGCTATTAGATGTGCTCATCAAGCTTGGCAATCAGGAAAAGACTTTTCAAAAACACATGGAGTTTTTAAACGAGGGGTTGGCTTTCAGTCTGGTCAGGGGAGTTCAACAATGGTGACTAGAGCAATCAGTGCCAGGGAGTGTGTGACAGCTTCTGGGGATCACTTAAGGTCGACATAGGTCACACATTGTCTACACTTAGGGCATGTCTACACTACAAAATTAGGTCAGTTTTATAGAAGTCAGTCTTTAGTAAGCAATTTTATACAGTCGACTGTACATGTCCCCACTAAGCACACTCCAGGTCAGTGGAGTGTGTCCTCAATCGTGTGGCTAGCATTGACTCACAGAGTGGTGCACTGTGGGTAGCTATCCCACAGTCCCTGCTGCCCATTGGAATTCTGGGTTAAGCTCTCAATGCCTGATAGGGCAAAAACATTGTCATGTGTGGTTTTGGGTACATGTCATCAGTCTCCCCTCCCTCCCTCCCTCCTTGAAAGTAACAGAAAACAATCATTTTGTACCTTTTTTCTTGGGTTATCTGTGCAGGTGCCATAACACTGTAAGCATGGAGCTTGCTCAGCTGCACACTGCTTTTGTGAGCATTGTAAACACCTTGCGCATTATCCTGCAGTACGTGCAGAGCCTAGCTAGGAGCCGTCAGCACAAGGAAGATTGTAAGGAGGACATGGACACAGACATTCCTGAAAGCATGGGATGTGGCAATTGGGATACCTTGGCAGCTTTGGGGCATGTGGATACAGTGGAACGCCGATTCTGGGCCTGGCAAACAAGCACCGACTAGTGGGACCATATAGTGTTGGAGGTATGGGATGATTCTCAGTGGTAGCCCTGTGGAAGCTTGCAACGCCTGACTGCTAGTGGTCAGTCAGGAATCAATTCGGAGTGGGCAAATCTACCGTGGGGCTGCTGTGATCCAAGTAGCCAGGGCAATCAATACCCTTCTGTTAAGAAGGATACTGACTCTGGGAAATGTGCAGGTCATAGTGGATGGCTTTGCTGCATTGGGGTTCCCTAACTAGTGGGGCGATAGACAGAACTCATATCCCTATCTTGGCACCAGATCACCTTGCCAAGACATACATAAACCGCAAGGGGTACTTCTCAGTGGTGTTGCAAGCACTGGTAAATTACAAGGACTGTTTCACCAATATCAATGTGGGATGGTCGGGAAAGTTGCATGATGCATCTTTTGGAACTCGGCTGTTCAGAAAGCTGCAAAAAGGGACTTTCTTCCATACAAGAAAAATATTATTGGGGATGTTGAAATGCCAATAGTTATCCTTGGGGACCCAGCCTACCCCTTGTTCCCATGGCTCATGAAGCCATACACAGGCATCCTGGATAGCAGTAAGGAGCCATTCAACTAGCTAAGCAAATGCAGACTGGAGGTAGAATATGCCTTTGGACAGTTAAAGGGGCACTGGTGTAGTTTGCTGAGTAGGTTAGACCTCAGCTAAAGCAATATTCCCATTGTTATTGCTGCTTGCTGTGTGCTCTAGAATATCTGAGAGAGTAAGGGGGAGATGTTTATGGCGGGGTGGGAGGTTGAGGCAAATCGCCTGGTGGCCAATTTTGAACAGCTAAACACCAAAGCAATTGGAAGAGCACACCATAGTGCACTGTGCATCAGAGGGGCCTGAAAAACAGTTGTGTGTGTTTGTCCTTTATGTAAACCTGCCCTCTTTGGTGAATGTACTTTCCTGTAAGCTAATCCCCTCCCCCCCTTCAACCACAGCTGGCACAGGAAATAAAGTCCCTGTTGTTCTGAATCCATTCATTCTTTATTTTTAAAAAAACTTGAAAGTGCTGACAATACTGACTAGTAAAGGTAGCCTGGGTGTACAAGGGGTTTGATAACAAGGTGGGGTAGTGGAGGAGGGAAGGACAAAGCCACATGGCTTATTGTAGCCACACTACAAATCAGAGCTGTTTGAATGACAGCCTTCTGTTGCTTGGGCCATCCCCTGGAATTGAGTGGCCAGGTGCCTGGAGCCTCCTCCCCCTGCGTTCTTGGGCATCTGGGTGAGAAGGATATAGAACTTGGTAAGGAGGGTAGGCAGTTGCACAATGGCTGCAACAGGGGTCTGTACTCTAGTTGCCTTTCCTGCAGCTCCACCAGACGCTTCATCATGTCGGTTTGCTCCCCCATTCTCCTCCTGTATGTTCTGATCATGCTTCCTGTATGCTTTCCTGGCCTCTGCCATCTAATGCCTCCATGTTTTCAGCTGTGCCCTATCAATGCAGGCGAACTGCATGAGCTTGGAAAACATGTCATCACAAATTCATTTTTTTCACCTTCTAATCTGCAATACCTCAGGGACGGAGTGGATGTGGGGAGCATAGAAATACCTGCAGCTGAAGGGGGGGGGGGGAAAGGGAGAGTAAATTTTAAGAAGATACATTTCAGAAAACAAATGGGAGACTTTCACAATGAATCAAGCAATTCACAGCAGACAGCATGTGTTTTAAGTATAAGGTCACATTTTGCCTTTTATATTGACCGCCTGCCAGTATGGTGACACAGCACAACAGAATTTGGTTTCCAGGCAGCCAAGGTAAGCCAAAGAGTACATAAGGTTGTCTTCTTCCATGTTCATAACGTGGGAATGGTTTCAAACTGCAGCACCCTCCTTTCCCATAGCAGCCAATGCCAGTTGGGTTTTCTTTAAAAGGATGGCCTGCGGTTTTGGGGTGGAAATACAGCACCACACTCCCATGGGTGGCTATTCTCTGGGATGATCCCTTTTAGCCAAAAGCAAACAGCCCTTCATGACCAGGGTCTAATGTGTCAGGAATTGCCAAAAAGACGGGATTACTGGTCCTTTACAAAAATTCCCCTATTTCAATTAGGTGACCACAAATGATATCACTCTTGTGAGGCTGACACAGAAAGATAAAAACCAAATGATGCATAATTGCAACCAAAACCCAGGATCATTTGCTGCCATGATTTGTGCTGCAGTGATTTCAGACCACTTGCTACTGGCTTGGCATGGTAAAGTGTCCTACCATGGAGGACGAAATAAGGCAGCCCTCCCCAGAAACCTGCAAAGGTGTTCAGAGTACCTCATGGAGATGTCCCTGGAGGATTCCCACTCCATCCCCAGACATGTTAACAGAATTTTCCAGTAGCTGTACTGCCGCAAATGCAGCTCAGTTGTTCAGGGTAAATCAAACAGAAACAATTGCTTTAACCCCTTTAGTATTGTTACAAATGTGCACTCAGTAGCAGTGCCTTCTCCTCCTTCAGGGTCTGCCTGGGAGGGTATTGGCTCCAGGGTGAGGAAGAGGTCCTGGCTGCTGGGGAGAATGGATTCTCTGGTTGCCTGCTGTGCATTCTCCTCTTCCACATCCACAAAATCCTCATCCATGTGTGAGGCTGCCACCTTGCAGGTGTCCACAGAAAGTGGTGGGGGACTGGTAGGGTCCCTCTCCCCAGAATGGGATGCAGTTGATTATAGACGTGGCATGTATGGGGCTCTGACCCAGAGCAACCGTTTGCCTCCTTTGTGTTTTGGTAGCCTTGCCTGAACTTAATTTTCACGTGGCACTGCTCTGTGTCCCTGGTGTAGCCTCTCTCCACCATGCCCTGTGCGATTTTGGCATATAGATCAACATTTCTTCTGCTGGATCGGAGTTCTGCCTGCAGTAATTACATCACTTGTGCGTGTCTACTCTATGCTCCTTATGTCAACTGTGCAGATCCCCAAGAGTGCTTAGGTCAATTGTACTGTCCGTGTGGGGCATTGTGGGATGGCTCCTGAAAGCCAGTACCAGTTTATGTAAGCAATACAGTGTCTACACTGTTGCCTTAATTAAATACCTTTTGCGTGGCCACACTACACTCCTTGTGTCAACTATGCACATCCTCATTAGACACACTTGCAGCAATGCAGAGAGCAGTGTACCATGGATAACTATCCCATCATATAAATCACCATTGGTTCAGAGAGCATGAATGGGAATGACTACTCCAGTGGTTAGAGCACTCACATGGGAGGTGGGAGACCTGGGTTCAGTCTTGAAGCAGGGGAAGGAACCTCTGCTACGAATGCGGTTTTGAAATTATAAGGATGGAACTGCCAATATACTGGGACACATCTGTTGATTTACTCATGCTAGATGAGGTAGAGAAATAACCAAGTGGTAGAGTTGCTGTCCGCTTTTTAATCCCCCTCTAGAACAAGGCAGTGGGGGGAAGTGAGGGGAGCTCGTGGAACAGTTGATTTATGTGCACCAGGATGTCCCGTGAATCCTTTCTAGAGATCTTGAGGAAACTTTCCTGGAGGTAGTCTGCAATTCTTTGCCAAAGGTTTCTGGGTAGCGTTGGAATCAAAAACATGTCCTGATTTGCTGACTGGCCTGGATTCATTGCAGGGAGCCAGAGTGAGGGATTGCTGGTGCCCGATGACCTAGGTTTGGAGGCCGTGGGCTTGCTCCTGTGGAACTGTGTGGGTCTTTAGGGCCCAGTATACTAAAGGGGTCACTCCCACGGGTCTGGTCAAGGCCATGGCTTAGACCAGACCACGTGTATCTATGCCAGCTAGTGGGGTTTCAAGCTTTGGCTGGATCCTTCCTGCAGTTTCTTTCCCCACAGCCTCAGGGCACAAAAAAAAGTGGGGGGGCAGGGGGGAGTAAATTAAGACTGCACTTTCAAGGGTCAAGTCAAAGCTCTTAATCCCTGGTGGGTGGAAATTTGAAGGCAGCTTTTAAACTTGTCCACCCTGGAATTTTTGATAAGGCTGGCTGCGCACACAGGGAAAAATCCAGAGTGCACCGCTACCACTACCAGTTGCCTCCCTGTAGGAGGCTGGGTGCCCCCCACTTCCTCGGCAGTGGCACATTTGGACACCGATGCGTGGGAGAGATTCATGGTTTTAGGTGGAATTTGAAGGAGGGGTGTTCTGACAGAATTTGTTGTTAGATACAGGTGCCACTTACTCCTTAATAAGTACCAAGAAAAAGATCCTGTTCGGCCCTCTGGCTGGAGTTAAGACCTTACAGGGATTTAAGGAAACAGAGTGGTGTTCTCTTTTGCAAAAATATTTTGTATTAAATATAAATAAATACAATAAAAAGCTATTTGGCTTAATCAATTTAATTTTTTTAAATTAATACTTTTAAAAATTAAGAGTATTAGCTAATTTTGCTAACAGGGTTTGTAAGGGTAGGTATCTGGGGCTCCGCCCCTTCCGCCGGTCAAGTCCTACCCTTCCCTACGCGACCGTGCGGCCCTGAGGGGAATTAGCGGGGCCGCAGGGTCCTAACTCCCACCCTCGCGCCGGGCGGGAGCCGCAGTGGGTCCACGTTAGGGCCCAGACCCTCAGGTAGGGCCGAGCCCTGTCCGGGGTTCAGACCCTCCGGCAGGGCTGAGCACTGTCCAATAGCGAGGGGCTCAGACCCTCCGGCAGGGCTGAGCACTGTCCAATAGCGAGGGGCTCAGACCCTCCGGCAGGGCTGAGCACTGTCCAATAGCGAGGGGCTCAGACCCTCCGGCAGGGCTGAGCACTGTCCAATAGCGAGGGGCTCAGACCCTCCGGCAGGGCTGAGCACTGTCCAATAGCGAGGGGCTCAGACCCTCCGGCAGGGCTGAGCACTGTCCAATAGCGAGGGGCTCAGACCCTCCGGCAGGGCTGAGCACTGTTCAATGAGTCTGGGCCCTGAGTCAGGGTGACCAACAACGAGTATGCGGGGTCAGGGGGTTCAGGCCCTAAGCAGGGGCTGAACAATAGTTCAGGAGCTAGTAGACCAGGTATCGGTGGGAGGGGGAAGACTGCCACCCACCAATGGGGTGGCGGGGGGGGGGGCGCAGGCCCACCCACTTCCACTGTGCCCCAGCCCGGGGCCCTAGCAGCGGAAGGCTCGCTGCAGTCAGTGGGGATCCTGACCGCAACACACTGACATTGGCTCAGGGCCTCCCCCCGGGCTACTTCCCCCCTCCCCCTCCCATGGTACCTGGGCCGTCTCGGGGTCCTCCGAAGGCCCCAGGTTCATGGGCTCCTCAGGGTCACTATCGGGCGGCAGGTCTGGCAAGTCCTCCTCCGGATAGCAGGCCGAGTCTGTTGGCGGCTCCTCTGGGTAGTAGGCGGACGGCAGGTCCAGCGGTTCCTCCGGGTAGTGGGCGGACGGCAGCCTCGGCAGTTCCTCCGAGTCGCGGGCGGACGGCAGGTCCAGCGGCTCCTCCGGGTAGTGGGCGGACGGCAGCCTCGGTAGTTCCTCCCAGTAGCGGGCTGGCGGCTGGCTCAGCGGCTCCCCGGGGTACCTGGCAGGCGGCAACGCTGGCGGCTGCTCCCAATAGCGGGGAAGCGGCTGGCTCGGCAGCCCTCGGGCCGGAGCCCGCCCCGGAGCGTCTGTTCTCCCCGGTGTCTGCCTCTCAACTGAGCTCTGAGGCCGGGCTTTTCTACTTCCGGGTCGGGCCCTGACCTTCCGGGGGCGGGGCTTAACAGGGCCTGGCTCCGCCCCTTCCGGCTCTTGCCAGGGGTTATCTCCCTCCCGGCCAGCAGGGGGCCCTACCACCCCTTTACAGGGTTCTATGAAAAATCCCTCCTAGCACATCCTAGGAACCAGTGAAGATTTTAGCAAGTTACCAGACAGCGGCCCTAAGGCATCTAAAGAATTGAAGTGACTCATGTGGAATCCAGACATTTTGGCAATTTGTGGACCAAAAATAAAAGAGAATGTGGTAAAATTGAGGCAGAAATCCTGGTTACAGATCCTGATCACCCACCCCACAAGCAGTACAGGTATCCAAAGGAGGCAGAAGCCAGCCTGAAAGACAAAATTTATGGAGTTTTAAACCAAGAGGTTTTAGTCGAGACCCAATAATGCTGCTCTGTCTGGTCCTTAAAAGTGATGGCAAGGCTTGGAGGCTGGTAGTTAATTTTCACCCCCTTGATCAGGTAACACCACTGATGACTCCCATTGTGTGTGGGGGGGGGAGGGGAGGGTGGCAAGGGTGGCACAGTGGTTCTCAGTTTTGGATTTGGCCAATACTTTCTTTGCTATCCCTCTTCCTTGGGACAGCTATTACAAATTTGCTTTACCTTTCAAAGGAAGCAGTTATGTTTTGCCACGGTGCCCCTGTAATTGAAATGTGGGGATGGGATGCCTAAAAAAAGACAGTGTGATTTTTTTATGTAAATAACATCCTGATTTGTATTTAAATAAAAACATTTTTTTTTTAAAAAGTATTGAATAGGTTGTTAAAAAAAGTTTCAGAAAACTGGGTTTAAAGTAATGGTGGGCAACCTATGGCCCACATATGGCCCATCAGAGTAATCTGATTAGGGGCCGCGAGACATTTTGCTGATGTTGACTGTCCACGGGCATGGCTCCCCGCAACTCCCAGGGGCATGGTTCAGGTTTACACCCTGTGAAAAAGGAGGTTTTGGCAGTAGTTTGGGTTTTGAATCATTGGGAATATCTGGTGGGACTGTCCCCTGTTTTACTGAAAGCTGCCCACTCCCCAGTGAAATATGTACTTACAGCAAAATTAATAATGGTCATGTGTTCAGCCCCAGCAAGCCCTAAGCAAATTAGGGCTGATGAATTTGCTGAGACCCAAATGGGAGCTCAAAGCACAATTAAGAGTTAAACAGACCCTCTCAAAGGAAAAGGGTGGAGAAGAAAAAGGGAGTTAGGTGCAAATGGGTCTAAGTACAGACTAATAAGTTAGTTAAATGTTTATGTTTAAATGTATACTTCCCTCTATATAGGGAGGGCAGAAGTTTTATTTTGCTTTGTGTTTTATATTATTAATTGTGTGAATGCTGGAAAACCTTGGGAATGATGCAGTCCGGTGTGCAGTTTTGGCTGGCATTTGGCTTGCGGGCTTCTTCCTCTGATGGGCTGAATTCGGAACTTGGTGTGCCCGCAGCATGGGAAAACTTCCTGTGGATGACAATGGCGTGCAAAGTAAATGACACAACAACAATTAATATAGATCCTGGTGACCAGCAAAGTTTCCAGCAGTGCTGCCAATACCTCTTGGAAGCAGTCAAATATCAATGGGACAGAAGTGACCCCCATCCACAACTCACCTCCAAAGACCACAACAAAGGGCCATCTACTTTGGTGGAAAGAAAAAGCAACAGCAATAAGGAACTTTGAGACAGCAAATTGGTGACAACATTAGTTTAAATTTTAGTTCTTTTTCCACCTGTAAACCCCTCTGAGTTCACTTGTGAATGGACATTCCCAAGTGGACAGCACCAGGAAAGAAGACAATTTATGTTAGGCTGAAACACTCCCTTTTATATCCAAACATTGGACAGGAAAGTTTGGGAGAGGCAAAACTACTAATAAAAACACCATAAGGAGAATAAAAGGCTTTTTTGCTTTGCTTTGTGTTTTATATAAAAGGCCCAAGGTCCTTAAAAAATTACACAAAAAATATAAAATATTTTAATAAAATATAAAATGGGGCTTTAATAAAATAGTTTAAAAATATAAAAATATAAATTTTAAACCCACCTGTAATTAATTTAATTAAAGCATATACATTTCAAACCAATGTAAATAAGTATATAAAATAAAAAGTAAATTAATTTAGTCACTGTAAATGTAGAGTAAAAACAACAATAAATAAAAATAATTATAAATAAAATAAATGCAATGGGTCAACACCTAAAAAATTTAGCAATGCTTCAAGGCTATTTTTAAATGAGTTAAGCTGCATACACAATGGAGTGGCACAAGTTTTACAAAAATAAAAGAATCCCCCAAAAAGAACCATCTCTACCTCTTGCAGGCTGTTGGTACCCTTCAGGGTAATGTTTTCTTAGCCCTGGTATGCATGCAAATGTAAGTTATTAATATAGTAAAAACATAATTTAAAGTAATATAAATAAAATATTCCCATAAAAAATGTAAAGCTTACTCAAATTTAAAATTAAATATAAAAATCACAAATACCTTGCAGCCAGAAAATATATTTAAAAACAAAAAAGCCTGTATTTATTAAAATTAAGTTAATTATTATAAAAATGTTATTTAAGCATTCCTGTTTAAAAATTATATACAGTATATGTAAAAGCCTTGATATTAAAGATATATGGCCTTTAAGGAGGGGAATGTTGTCCTGGATTTAAGGGGTGCGTATATCCCAGAATGTGATCAAGTTAATTGCAACCATATTATCTGCATTCATCCACCCAAAGTTAATAAAATAGAACACCATATAGTTAAAGTTTAATTTGGAGACAGGCTTTTAGAAGCAAGGTCATATCTAATTGGCAGTTTTTGCTAATCAGAATGGGAGAAGGGAACAATCAAGTAAACCAGGGGTCGGCAACATTTCAGAAGTGGTTTGCCGAGTCTTCATTTATTCACTCTAATTTAAAGTTTCGCGTGCCAGTAAGGCCTTGGTTACACTACAGGATTATAGCGCGTTTGGTTATAGCGCGTCCCATATACAGCAATTGGTATTGCGCTAGAGCCTGTGCACACTTAGACCCACCAGCGCTAAAGCATGGCCACATTTGCGGCGGTTCAGGCGGCATTAGGAACAGTGCAATAGGGCAGGTATCCCACAGAGCACCTCTTCCCAATCTGGCACAATGCCTTGTGGGAAGGGGGCGTCACTTGTGGCCATTCTGCATCCTGTTCCAACTCCCCGTGATGTGTTGTGTCATATCCCAGCAATCCCTGTGTTTCCATCCACCTCGGGCGCCATCTTTCAACGGTTTCAGCAAGGCGCGCGCGCTCCGTCCGTTTTCCTGTGCCGTAATGGATCGCGAACTACTGCGGAGCATGCTGGCGAGTGTCGCCAGCACAACTCTCTGCGCAGCGGAGTTCATTCTTGACAGGGAACGTGACAGTAGTGATGAGTCTGGTGAAGAAGACGAGCTCGAGCCGAGGAACGCATTGGACACTAAACTGATCATCGCTTTAATGGACATGCTCACAACCGTGGAACGCCACTTCTGGGCACGGGAAACGAGCACTGAATGGTGGGATCACATCGTCATGCAAGTGTGGGACGATGAGCAGTGGCTGCAAAACTTTCGCATGAGAAAAGCCACTTTCATGGGACTGTGTGGTGAACTCGCCCCCGCCCTGCAGCGCAAGGACACCAGATTGAGAGGTGCCATCCCGGTGGAGAAGTGGGTGGCTAAAGCACTCTGGAAGCTGGCCACCCCAGACAACTACCGATCGGTGGCCAACCACTTTGGGGTGGGAAAGTCGACCGTTGGAGTTGTGTTGATGCAAGTGTGCAGGGCCATTAATTGCCTCCTGCTACGAAAAATCGTGACTCTTGGTGATGTGCATGACATCGTGGCTGGCTTTGAGCAGATGGGTTTCCCCAACTGTGGAGGGGCGATCGATGGGACCCATATACCTATTCTGGCGCCCGACCACCTAGCAGAAGAGTACATTAACCGAAAGGGGTACTTCTCCATGGTTCTTCAGGCGCTTGTGGATCACCGTGGGCGTTTTACTGGCATTAATGCAGTCTGGTCGGGAAAGGTGCATGACGCACGCATCTTCTGCAACACCGGCCTGTTCAGGAAGCTGCAAGAAGGCACTTTTTTTCCAGACCAGAGGATCCTCATGGGGGAAGTGGAAATGCCCATTGTGATTCTTGGCAACCCTGCTTACCCTCTAATGCCCTGGCTCATGAAACCCTACACGGGGAGCCTGGACAGCAGCCAGGAAAGGTTCAACTACAGGCTGAGCCGCTGTCGAATGACTGTGGAGTGTGCTTTTGGGTTTCTCAAAGCACGCTGGCGATGTCTTTATGGGAAGCTAGACTTGGCAGAGGGAAGTATATCCGCGGTTATTTCCGCGTGCTGTGCCCTACATAATCTCTGTGAGCGGAAGGGCGAAGGCTTCACTATAGCATGGTCCTCGGAGGTTCAACAGCTGGAGGCCACGTATGCACAGCCAGAGAGCAGGGCTCTTAGAGGGGCCCAGCACGAGGCTACAAGGATCAGGGAAGCCTTGAGGGAGCATTTTGAGGCTGAAAGCGAGTTCTAATGGGTATTGCAGAGGGAGGGAGGGTGCATTCTGTTAATAGGATAAGGCATTTGCTTTTCGATACATATGTGCACCGAATACAGAAACCATTTATTAAAAAGAATTCATTTATTGAACAGCTTTCTCAGAATTTGAAATAAAATTTGAAAAAAAGTAAGATGTGTGAGGGAGGAGGGGGGGTGAAGTTGGGGTGGGAAGGGGTCACTCAGTGATTGGCGTATGTCCTGGACTCATAACCTCCAATGCCCTCCGAATTGCTATGTTCCCCCAGCCCCATTTGCGGAGGGTGATGATGATTGTTATTAGGGGTTGAGTGCAGTGGATAAGGGCGCTGGGTCTGTGGGTTGGTCGGTGAAGAGAGGGGGGTTGGAGGCAGCCGTGGGTGGTAATAACCAGGCAGCTGTTGATAGTGGCCTGAAAGGGACAGAGGTCCAGAAGTGGAAGGGTTAGGGGGCAACTGACAATGGGGATGGCGAGCACGGGGCTGCTCCTCCTGAACGGCAGCGATCTGCTGCAGAGTCTCTACTTGCAGCTGTAATATTCTAAACAGCTTGTCAGCGCGCTGCTCGTGAGCCATCTCCCTCAACTGGGTCTGTTCCTCCCTTCGCTTCCTCTCATTCTCCCGCCACTGCTGTGCAACGCGATTGTCCATTGCAGCCTGTTCCATAACTTGTTTCAAAAGATCTTCCTTGCTCTTCCGTGGTCTCTTTCAAATGCTCCTCAGCTTCTGAGCTGCAGATAAGACTGGTGACAATGTCAAGGCCGAACCTAGGGAAAGTTATAAGTGCACAGTTAAAACAGAAGATTCCCTTGTTCACAACAGACAGTATTAGGGAGTCCCACGCATTCCATGTTTCTCTGTGCCATATCCCTGTCCCACACAGCTGGAGCACACACAGAGCACACACAGAGAGCAACGGCCGGCCATGGTGAGTTGCCGGGGCAATGATTGTTTCCCTGCCTTGCTGTCCTATGGCTTGGGGGGAGCGGAGGGCATTTGCGGGAACTGCACTCTGAGCACTGTCCCAACATTCTCTGTGTAGGTGTTCGTGCTGGAAGATATTTCGCTGCTGCGGGTGACGGAGCAAGAAAGGGAGGCATTCTAATGAGATGCAGCTTCCGCCCAGGGCCATATGCAGCTTGCCTCTGTGCAGCGATGCTCCTCCCACCCCTCGTAGAACAGTGGCGGGGACTAGTGACTGTGGCCGGGACAGTGACCACGCTAGCTCTCCCGAGAAACCTGCGCAGGCACATTGCAAGAGCTCTTATTGAGACCTTAGAAGAAATCACGGATGACGATTACCGCGTTGTGATAGACGACATCAATGCACTATCCCACATGTAGACAAGCATGCGGCAAGCATCCCTTTCCACCCCGGCCAAGTTGCCTGCCTTCCCAGTAGAAAAGTAGCTGTACCTGCGCAATCCGCTGCTGCTGCCCTGCCCCCCGCAACCACCGGACGCTGTGGCTGGCTCTGGCTGCCCTCCAGGCTTGAGAAGAGTTCCTGGCTGCATGTGTCCTGTGACTCCTCCGTGCCCTGGGTCACTGCCGCTGCCTCCTCCTCCTCCTCCTCCTGCTCCTCTCCGTCTGGCTCCTCTTCGTCCTCCTCGCCCCCCCCCCCTTCAGTGGTGGGCTGGGAAGAATTGTCCTGGGTGGTCGCTGGAGTGCACGTTGGATCACCACCAAGTATCACGTCCAACTCCTTGTAGAACTTGCAAAACACAGGGGCTGCCCCAGAGCGGCTGTTTACGTCGCAGGCTTTGCGATATGCAATCCTAAGCTCCTTTACTTTTGCCCGGCACTGCAGTGTCCCGGTCATGGCCCCTGACCGTCATGGCCCGTGATATCAGGCCATACGTATCGTAATTCCGCCAGCTAGACCACAGCTGAGACTGGACAGCCGCTTCCCCCCAACAACTGATGAGGTCCAGCAACTCGGTATTGTACCATGCTGGAGATCGCTTATTGCGAGGAGGCATGGTACGTGGAGGCATGGCCAAGCAAAATGGTTACCTGAGGAGCACTCCACGCCTGGTTGGAGCAAACAGGAAGGGGATTTTCAAATTTCCCTGGGAATTTAAAGGGCGGGTCTGACGTGTGGTCACCTGAGGACGCGACAGAAGAGTTTGAAAGTGATGAGCAGAGTGGCTCAAACGGGAATTATGGGCCAGGGTGGAGGCTAATTAAGGTGCAATGGGTGTTCACATTCGCACTGTAGCGCTACAGCGGTAGCGCAACAGCCCTTATTCCCCGTGTGGAGGTGGTTTACCACGAGCGATATAAGCTCGGACTTATAGCGCAATATGTGCCTTGCCAGTGTGGTCGGGTAGAGAGTTATAGCGCTCCTGAAGGCTATATAGCGCTATAAAGTGGCAGTGTAACCAAGGCCTAATAGATTAACATTTTTAGAAAGTCTCTTTCTATAAGTCTATAATATATAACTAAACAATTGTTGTATGTAAAGTAAATAAGGTTTTTAAAATATTTAAGGCACTTAAATTAAAATGCAGAACCCCCTGGACCGGTGGCCAGGACGCTGGCAATGTGAGTGCCACTGAAAATCAGCTCACCCGTGCCATAGGTTGCCTACCCCTGAAGTAAACAATTAAGACAAAAGACCTTGGTGGTTAAAAACCCTTAAATCAGGACATATCTAATATCAAAAGTTTATTAAAAATATAAAAAGTAATAATATAGTAGGGGACATTATAAGCTATGTATTTTATAAAAGTTAGTTATTAAAAATAAATCTAATAAAGTAACTTTAAAGCAGTCCTCTAAAGCCAACTTTAAAAAATGTTTTTCCTAACAATCTTTCTCACTAGTGGGTAAGCAACTGGCCACTGCAAAGCTGTTGATAATTACTCACTACCTTTCCAAATATTGGGTAAATATCTAAAATGTTCTAATCTTATTGCTTATGTCTGTGTGTGCTTAAATCTAATAAACTGCAGTTTTAAATAAAACATGCTTACTTGCATAAATCTTATCAAATGAAATTGCTGTGTTCCTATTAATTTATTCCTAACACCCCTAAAATAAAATAGTTAGGGGTTCTAAAACCCCCGGGTAACAGTAACTGCAGCGGGGTGTGTCCCTACCTGTATGCCTGCTGGAGCCTGGGAGAAGGCTTGGCAGACTGGTCACACCAGTACAAATACAAATTAGAAAGGAGCTTTTTTGCTATTCTCTCAATACACCTACACACCTTTCTTCAAGTCTCTTCACATCCTCAGGCTAATCCCAGTTTTCTCTAGTTTCTCTTCATAAATAAACATCACACTGTCCTGATCCATCTTCATCACCCTTTTATGACCTCTTTGAGGTGAGGTGACAAGTTGAATTTTGTAAACCAAAAAGCTGCATTCTTTGAATGTCTTCAACTCCTGTGGAATCCAATGGGATTTTTGGACACACAAGGAGTGAGAATTAGGCCCCAGCAAGGATATAGCTAAAGAGTATCATTTTTTCAGTCTTTTCTCTTAGCACTTCCAATTATTCTATATTATTTTTTTTCACTTCAGCTGTACATAGACCAGATATCCTCATTGGATGCTCCTGGGACTTTTGTACTTAAATGTCCTATGATTAGGGAGTTAATCAGCATATGAGAAATTTAGAGATATAACGGTATTCATTCTTACATTTATTCAAATTACATTAATCTACCTTCATGACCGGAGTAGTGGAGCACTTTCATTTTATTTAGACCCATCTGGAGTTTTTCATAATCATGGGTTTTTGCTTGTCTGAATTTTGTCCTTGATAAATTTCACTCATTCACTGTCACCTTTCCTCTCCAAATTGTGGTTTAGAAAGGCTATTTGCCATTGTGGTTCATCATTCCTATTAACTATGGAGGGCCTATTTAAGGCAAAATAAGGTATGATCTGCAGAGTTTCTCCATAAGAGGCAATGTACTAGTCCAGATACTGAATTAAGTCAACGGGTTATGTATTAATAATGCTATAATAGGAGCAGCCACACACCTGTTGTGAGGGAGGCAGCTATACCTACAAAGGTGATGTCAATGACAATTTACATGTAAAAATTTCTAACTATTTATCTGCAAATCAAAACATGTAAGAAAGGAAAGGAAGAATTAGGTCTGCATTTCCCAAAGGGGGGGAGGTGCATGAAGGACCAGCAGGTAAGAAGTAAAAGATGTAGACATTAAGATGTGTAGGCCTTTAATAATAGATAGCAGAACTGTGGAGTGCTAAGGGCTCAGTTGGATTAATTTCCCTGAAGGAAGCTCAGGACTAAAATTTTAGAAACACTGGTCTCAGGGATTGCCTGCCCAGAGAAATCAGGAATTTGTGTTGTATTCTCGTTTAAACCACGGCTGCTCCAACAATGTTCTAGGAAATTGGTCCCGATCAGAGTTAAAATCTAATTTAACACAGTTTATGACATGGTTGTGTGGATGCAAACCCTGTTGTACGGTTATTGCCGCCATTTGGGATCTATGGCAGCATGATTTCCCCGACCAATGTGATTGTGGATTTAGTCTGAGAATTGTGTTATAAAGTAAAACCACACTATTGGCATTTACTACCATATTTACAAGAAAAAGCTATAGCATGATTTGGCTAGCACAATTCCCTGCTAGATGGCTCCTAGTAACAAGTACCTTTAAACATGATTGAACCTTGCATGTTTCAGATTATAGTGGGGACAGTTCTTTGGATTTCCAAGCACTCTTAGAAATTACAAGAAGTTTACAAGAAGTTTTAAAATTACATTGCAGTGTAAGAGCCACAAGACTGAAAAGATCCCCATACTTCGTACTTGGAATAAAATTGCTCTTTTCCTTTCCTTAGACTCTCAAATTTACTTCGTAAATTTGGGTTAAGAGTTGGGTTAAGAGTTACAAGAAGTAGGGAGTCAGGAAATTATTTCTAATCAACTGACCTAGCCTTCCAGCTTTATGAGGTTTAGTATCTTTATGGCAGAGAAGAGTGAAGAATTTGGACATTAACTTTAGGCCGGCAATATATGTAAAGGAAAAAGTACTTGGCAATTTGATACAAATATTAAAATAAACCTATTGTGTAATTGAAATATAAATTATTAGACATCTCTTCCATGAGAAACTCATACTGATACTAATTTTGCTTCTCTTATGGAAAACATCATTGGTCTATCTATAACATACTGAAATTACTACTTTAATACTATTTTTTAGCACTTAAATTCCTGAAGTTATACTGTAGGGTAACCAACAAAAATACATGTTGTGTTCAGTAGGTCAGTCAAGTATAATCAGTACCCTGTTACAAGGAATCTGGCACTTTGACTTTTTTTAACTAACTAATTTTATCTGCTTTTTACTGTAAAGTGGAGTACAAAGAAATGATACAGATGGTTGAATTAACATAGACCAGCATTGTATCATAAATACAGTTTCAAAAACAAATACACCCACTAGCTAAACATAAAACAAGCTTGTTACTAACCTGGAAATATACTAGATCTTGCAACTCTATCTGTCTATTCTTTGTGGTTTGGGGAGTAGAAGAGAGTAGGAGCCTCCAGTAAATTAAATAAAGACATTCTTTAGCATCCCAGCCATGAAGGCAGTGAAATTCCTTTACAGCTATGCAATATATTTAAAAGAGCTTCAGCTGTGTAGTGTTCTGCATGTAGTAGTAAATAGTGGGAAGAGGCTAAACAGAAGTATTTAAGATTAAAAATGTTTTATCTATAAACAACCTTGAGAAAATATAAAACTGACATTTGTCTCTTTGTCGGGTAATCTGGTGATGTAATGACTAAAAGATGTTCTTCTTATGATAATATTAAGTTTGTCAAGCAGTCACTTTGACTTACAGTAAGGCCAAATTCAGCTGGCCTTTCATGAGTTGTCGCATTGCCTCCTTGTGCATTCACACAGTAGGAGTAGAGATTTCCTACAGCTTATTCCTGCATTTGACACATTTTAAATCTTTGTTTAAAAGAAAGTTTCTAGCTCTTCTAAATGGAGAAAAATAACTTTAAAAAAAAAACCAGGAGGAAAGAAGAAACACTGATTTTAAACATCATATTCCCCCCTACAGTATTCATATCAGACGTTTTCCAGTAACCAAATTCTGCTTGAGGCTGTCTTCTGAACATATATTAAGAATAATAAAAACAGTCTGAACAGTGAAATAAATCCATTAATATAGTCCGGAGAATCAGCAAAATACCAATAAAATCTTGGAATTTGAGTTTGCAAACCGAATATGTTTCATTCACTGTAAATTAGTGTCATTACTTATCTTTCTGCCAGCAAGAAGTGGAAGGTCATTGCTCAAATTCAAACAGAACAGTTTAAATGTTCCTCAGAAGTGCCTCAGAAGAAAAAAGCAGGCAACAAACAGTCAAACAGAGAAAGTTCAGACTGCCAGTTATAGCCACTGCTTCTTGGAGCTTTCTGTGGTCCTATGTAGTAATCTGGGAGCAGTGCTGTAATCTTCAAAATGGATCATCTTGATGTGTATGATTTGTTGTGGAAAGGCTCTCAAAAGTAAAGCCACCAAATGTATTCCAGCTAAAATTAACCAGTGTTTCTGTACTGGGAATCCCAGACTCCGAGTAGAGTTTTCAATATCAGGCAACCAAAGTGTAGAGTGAACAAATTCTCAAATAAAATAAACAGGCTGCTTGTTGGGGTGGGTACACAGAGTATGTTGGGTTTAATGTGCGGGTGCTGGGTGGTATTGGTGGCCTGTTATATACAGGAGTCAGACTAGATAATCTAATAGTCCCTTTGGGGCATAAACTTTAGGGGCATGTCCACATTAACCTCCCTCTGTTGGTGGTACACTGACTGAAAAGGGGCAGTGTGGGGCACTGTTCCCTCTAAGATGTGCACATGTGCACGCACACAGTGAAACACGGCACACTCAAAAATCTGTGCAAATTTTTGTGCTTCTGCACAAATTTTTTTTTTTTTGCGCACACAGCCTGTCAAAAATTAGAGGTAACACTGGGGTGGGGAGCTGAGAGCCAAGACTTACAGCTCCAGGCAGCTCCCCATTGTCATCCCTGTTCTCAGCCGCCCAGGCTTCTCAGCTCCTCGCTGGGAACATGGGACAGCTGCCCAGGCTTCTTAGCTCCCTGGGCAGGGAGCCAGGATGGGGGGTAGCTGGACTCTAGCAGGAGCCCACCAGGGCCTGGGTTTTCTTGTCAATTTCACAGCTGCAGAATGGAGCCATGAAACTGACAAGAATGACAGCCAACAACCAATGTAGGTAATACAGTATCTATGTGGACACTGCTTTGCCCAAGCTACACTGATATAAGCCTATGTCTCTCGGGGAGGTGGAGTTATGATGTTGGGGTGGTAGAGCACCTACATCGGTGGAACCAGGCTGTAGTGTGGACACTGACATTATTAGGTTAACATAAGCTGCCTTAGTTGACCTAACTCTGTGGTGCAGACCAAGCAGAGGACTCTAGGAGTATGCTGTATTGGGGGGTCAGGAGGCTTGCACAGGTGGGATTTAGCAGTGGAGTAAGCAGAGCTAGAAAGGCTTCCTGCTTCTGTCTCGTTCCTCCACCCTCCCCCAAGCCCAGCAGAACTCCTGAATTTGCCTTCTGTGACACCCAGTGGAATAGACTGTGAATGCAGGGAACAATGGGTAGAGGAATTGTGTGGAAGAAGCTTGTTGGGCAGATTCATGGGGCCTGCAGCTGTTTACAAAATCACTGCTTTGTAAAATGATAGGATGGTGGGATATTTCTGGTTTATTCAGGGACACATCAACTTAAAGTGCCGATGAAAATGCTGATACTGTAGTGCCTATTCCCCACTCTGGTACGCTGGATGTATTGGTGATACCACAAAAGCGAGATGCAATAGTGCCACGAGCCATCCCCTACCAGCCTCCAACTAAAACCTCTCCAACACATCAAGGATCTACAACCTATCCTGATGGACGATTCCTCACTCTCACAGACCTTGGAAACAGGTCAGTCCTTACTTACAAACAGCCCCCCAACCTGAAGCAAATACTCACCAGTATCTACACACCACACAAACACTAACCCAGGAACCAAACCCTGAAAACAACCCCAGTACCAACTCCATCCGCATATCTATTCAAGGGACACCGTCATAGGACCTAACCATATCAGCCACACCATCAGGGGCTCATTTGCCTGCACATCTGCCAATGTGATATATGCCATCATGTACCAGCAATGCCCCTCTGCCATGTACATTGGACAAACTGGACAGTCTCTACGCAAAAAAATTAATGGACGCAAATCTGACATCAGGAATTATAGCATTCAAAAACCAGTAGAACACTTCAATTTCCCTGGACACTCAATAAGAAACTCAAAAGTGGCTATTCTTCAACAAAAAACCTTCAAAAACAGATTCCGAGATACTGCAGAACTCCCAACCACCCCTGCTCCTTGTCCCCTGCCCCCAAGCGCCCCCTGGGGACCTCACCCCCTATTCAACCCCCGCTCCCTTTCCTTTTCCTCTGACCGCCCTGCCCCCAGAATCTCCACCCCAACCAACTGCTCCCTGCTCCCTGTCCCCTGACTGACACCCCCTGAGACTTCCTGCCCCTTATCCAAGCCCCCGCTCCCATACCATGCCGCTCAGAGCTGGAATATTATATTCTGTTCTAGGACACTTTTACTAAAAATATTTTGGCAACAAAAGCAATTCAGAAGAAGGGAACAAAAATGACCACCAGCCTGGAGGGAAGATATAAGCAAAGATTAAGCTAGCAAAGACCAAATATACCTTGTCTGGCAATTATTTGATTGGCAAAGAAAGTAGAGAGGAATTATTCTGCACGGTTTACAGGTGTATAGTTAGCAGATTGGGATGAAAGAAAGAAACATATTAGGAAACACTCTGTGATAGTGATACATATTAGGATGTAAAACAGCCTCTCAAGGGAAGTGGTAGAAAGCCCATCACTTGAAACATTTAAATGAGAAAGGCCAAAGCACTAATAATGACTGTAGGGAGCAGTTCTACACTGGCAGGGTGATGGACTGGATGATCTCCATTTTCCCCCTCCTAACTTCTGTGGCAATTCTTTGACAAAGAGTGAGAACCCTAAGCTGGGATGTGGTACAGCCCTGTAGGCAAAGAGCAACTGCTGTAACACTAGATTCCAATTATTGGAGTGTTTATTGACAAATTTCCGTATTATGGCCCCCAAAGTTCCATTAAACTTTTTCACCATGCCATTGGTTTGATGGTGGTAAGGGGTGGCAACCAAGTGGGTCACCCCATGAGCTTCCCACAGATTTTTCGGCTTTCTTACTAGCTCCAGCATTTGTTAAAGTTAGAGTGCAAATTGGTCCTTCAAACATTCCTCCTCCAGCTGAGATAAGAACAGCTAGAGCAATGAAGAAGGCCTCCATTATTATACCACTACCCAAGGGCAGGTTTGTAGCTGTAACTCAGGCATCTTCTGATAAGGTCAGTTTAAATCTTTGAGGAGTCTTACTACAAATGCCACTACTGAGGGAACAGAGTTGGGCAGAATCTTACTTTTCTCGTCCTCTGGGACAACGCCCACTTCTCTGAATCATCTTAATGTGAAAGGCACAGACATGTCTGACTTGGGGGGCATCACAGAGAAAGCGCCAGACTCCACTCGCTACTTCCTTATGGAAGAACTGCCTTTTCTGTGCAGCAATATCACTAAAATATCTTCAGATTAAGTATAGTGCTCACCTTTGTTATCACCTCAGGGGAGCTCCTCCTCATTATTATAGAAGAAAGACCACATAGTACCAGTCTGCATTCTCATTAACAACATTTGGGCAGCCCTTAATATGAAGTTTATCCTTCCCAACAGTTCAGCTTCATTCTACAAGCTTCCTACAGAAGAAATTGAAGTATGGTTCTCAGTGCCCACGGTGTAGCCACAAATATTAACAGTTTTATGGTAGCGCCTAGAGACCCCAATCAACATTAGTGCCTAGTTGCTCTAGGCCAGGGGTAGGCAACCTATCGCACGAGTGCCAAAGGCGGCACACGAGCTGATTTTCAGCGGCACTCACACTGCCCGGGTCCTGGTCACCAGTCCGGGGCTCTGCATTTTAATTTAATTTTAAATGAAGCTTCTTAAACATTTTATAGAAAGAGACCTTCTAAAAACATTAAAATGTATCACTGGCATGTGAAACCTTAAATTAGAGTGAATAAATGAAGACTCGGCACACCACTTCTGAAAGGCTGCCGACCCCTGCTCTAGGCAGTATACACATAACAAGAGAGCATGTCCCTGGCCTAAAAACCTTACTGTACAAATAGACAAGGGGGGCGGGGAATGATACAAGCAGAAGACTAGGAATTAGAGAAATAGACTTAAGGCCTGGTCTACACTGGGGGGAGGTCGACTTTCCTGGCCATCCACAGGGCGGTGAGCTGACCGCCGCCGCTCCCCCATCACCTCCACTTCCACCTCTTGCAAAGACAGAGTACAGGAGTCAACGGGGAGCGCGCTTGGGGATCAATTTATCGCGTTTACACTAGAATGTTGGCATAATGGGGAATAAGGGTTTTATATTCTGTAAAGCATGGAACTTTTACTGGTAATATTTTGATGGAGAACTATTTTGATGCCTCTAAGAAATAAAAGTAGTTCACTGAGACCCCATTTTCTCATTGCCGCAAACTTAAACTATGTAGTTATGTAATTATATGTCTTCCTGGCTTCACTTCATTTAACGGGCTCACAGAACTCTAAGTGTTCATCATGGAAGCACATGTTAAAGGCTATGGAATCATAGCTTATTTTTGTGTGGAGATTTTCATCAAAAATTGAATTGCCAATAAAACAATTATTGGACATTTCAACCAGTTCTCTCTAGGACCTTTCTTCTTGCTTCTGCACAGAGGGGGCAGTAGTGGGTGCTGCTAGAGTAAAACCTAAGGATATGTATCCAGATCCTCAAAGGTGTTCAGGTGCCTAACTCCCATTGAGTTTAGGTACCTAAATACCTTTGAAGATCTGGGCCATGCTGCCTTTCCATCCACCCTGTACAGAATGCAAAAGGAACCTGAAAGTAAAGAAAAGTAGAAAAGGAAGAGGGCAGGTATGAGAGAAGAGAGGCAGAGACCATGATGAGAGCATAAAGAGGCAGTCTGACTCAGACTCAGAGGCACAGCAAACAGGGACAGAAGAGGGCTGAAGGAACAGATCTGAGAGATAGCAATGGGAGGAGAAAAGCAAAGATGATCACAAAGAAGAGGGAAGAATTGAGGACTGGAAGGGGAAAAGACAACTGTCTGAAGTGTTGCAGTGTTTGATTTTTGGTTAATTATTTCTAGAGAGGTTGGGAAAACATCAAAATAAACCGGTGAAAATCCTGAATATTTGAAGTTTTTGTTCTGTTAGTTTTCAATACACTTCATTTTTCAAATTTGTCTGAAGTTTTTATTTTTTGTTTTCATTTTAAAAAAATGATTTTTAAAGGTTTTGGTATTACATTTATTTAAAAAATCCAACCATTTGACTAAACTAATCCATCAGAATGATCCCCGCTCTTCCTCCTAATACACCCAAAGAAGTGGTTTCAAAATTAGGGCAATATGACATTCACAAAGGGAATTAGCAGATTTAAGGAGAGACTTCCTTCTCCTGGTTAAGACACCAAGGTGAAATCCTTGCCCCACTGAAGTCAATGAAAATCTTGCCACTGACTTCAATGGGATCAAGATTTCATCCCAGATCTGGACCACCAAAGGAAGGGGGTCAATCCCACTAGTACCACACTATTTCAGACCATTTCCAGGTCATTGGATTTTCCAGGGGGACAATGGGTCGTGAGAAGGAGGAGATTCTTTTCTCGACTGGTTCCAAAGATGAACTCTGCGGACATGGGAACCTCTGCTGAATTGTCTATCCTGACTAAGCTTACATTGTGCTGATTATCTCTAGTTCGCAGGAGGTGCCCAGTACTTTGCAGGACTTGCCGAGGAGTTCTGAGTTCTAACAGTTATCTACCTCACAGCCCTGAGTGAATCTTCTCCAGAGAACAGGACAATTTTCCATCCTTTGGTAGTAGAGTTCTAGTAGGGGACCTTTCAGCAGAAGAATCTCTACAAACAACAGGAGAGGGAATGGGAATGGATTTGTTCAAAGCTGGTCTCTAGAGAAGATAAATTGTTAAATTCTGGCCCAGAAGCAAGCCAAGTAGATTGTGTCAGCACCAAGTAGTAGGAGACCCAGCAGGTGAAATCTCGCTCTCTGACAACATAGTGGTGCAGAACCTTAAACCAAGAGTGGCCTCTGATAAAAAGAGGAGTAATGAAAGTTAGATTCATATCTGTGATAGGTTTGAGAAGCTGAAGCAGATTCAGGTTTCTCCCTGCTGGCCAGTATAATACTAATACTAATAAGATATTGCAAAATCCTTATAAGCTTTGTGAAGGGTTCCCTCCAGAGTACAAAAATGCTATTTTGATGAGGTCCCTGGGGTCCTACCTGATTGGTGGGATCACTGAGCCCTCCAAACCCACCAATCTGGGCTGTCCCTCATGTTGTGAGCTAATGTCAAGCTACAAGCCTCTGACAGGTACTGCACTTACATAGCCATCCTCAGGCAGGGACACACCCAACTGAGTTACATGAATAAACTCCCAGCCATTCATGAACCATCAGTAGGCTTCAGCCAATCCTCCCCAGCTCCCAACCTTACATCTCCCAAACTGTACTGGCTTACATTGCTCAAGGCTCCCTTGTGCAGTGCAAGTTCATTAAATAGTTCACCACTGGAATGGACATACACCAGCCTTTGTAATCTGAGCTGATATTTCCCAAACATTTCAACCAAAAATGCTCTGTTTTAGGTAAAATATAAAACAGATGTATTAACTATAGTAAAACAGATTTTAAATGATTATAAATAGCAGGCATAAAGAACAGAGTTAGTTTCCTAAAGAATAGAATTTAGACTGAAAATTTATTTATAATTTAAACAGATTAAGCAAGATCTGGATCAGTCTCACCCTAACAGATGGAACAAGCAGCTTATAGTTCCTCAAAACACAGACTGGACCCACTTCAAGCCTAGGACCAATCTTCTCCAGTTCAAAATCTTTGTCTTCCAGATTATTTTTCAGTTGTTGAAATGGGAGGGGTGGGGAGGGAGAGAGAGAGGACCAGTGATGATGTCACTGCCTCTCTTTTTAAACCTTCTTCCAGCTGCTTGAAAGATCCTTGCTATGACATGGGGGTCAGTCAGTCCCCATTGATCAAGCAGTCTCCATTCTGTACATGCCTTCTCTAAGGAGCCTATGAAATAGAGGATTGTTTTCTTAATGAGCCATCAATGCCTGCCTGGCCAGTGATGGGTGTTCCTTTGTCCTTACTGAACATCTGTCTGTGGGCATCCCATACCATATTTCAATAGTGTACATAGCAAAACTTCATAACTTCACATACAAGGATAGCACACACAATCCAACAGGATATTAATTTTCCACAGATCAAGACTTTTAAAATGATACTTCACAAGGCATACTTTGTACAAAACATATAATCATATCGCAGTGGTGAATATGCAGGTTCCAGGGTGCCACTTTGAGGTACAGAGTGTCACAGCTATATATTTACATTTTGTGAAAAGTCGCCTTCTAGTCCAGGAATGTAACCACTAACCTCTATAGATTACAATGAAATTAGCTATATTAAAGCAGGGAGCATAAACTGCCTCATTAATAAAGGAAGCAAGAAAATCACAGAGGATAGATAGTCCATGGGATACATAGACGTGGGTCTCTTGGAAGGTGCTAGCAATTCCCTATCCCAAGGCTGTGTAACTAAGGTGTTTGCCATATAAATAGGGAGTGCATTGAAATTACAATTTGAGCAACAGCAAACTCACAAGGTTTTCTAAGGGCCCCATCTACTTTACTTTCTAAAGGCACCCTGGGCACAGCATTTCCTTCTGTGGAAAGGTAATTTTGTTAGAGCAGGAGACTGCTGTGAAAAAGGTGATTGTAAACAGGTGGGATGTTTCGCTAGCCCAGGAAGGGAGGCAAATGCAAAACCAAGTACCTTAATGTACTGCAGCACAGTAGAATGGTACCACCCCTGGTCTGACAGCCTCAGAGGAAGAGGATAAAAGCCACAAGGAAGGAGCATCTAACCGCAGCAGAGGGAAATGATCTCATAGGTGGGACAATCCTTCCAGATGATGTTGTAGTATCCTCTTGCACTGAGGATACCTCTCTAGGGGAGGGAACTCCAGTTATTAGGAAGAGACTGGTATTAGTAATGGGTGAGTTGATCATTAAAAACCTACATAGCTGGGTTTGCGATGACTGGGAGAACCACATGGTGATTTGCCTGCCGGGTGCAAAGGTTGCAGATCTCTGGAGACATCTAGATAGAGGAAACGGTGTACATGTAGGTACCAATGACATAGGAAAGGATAAGAGAGACATCCTGGAGGCCAAATTTAGACTGCTAGGTAAGAGACTGAAGTCCAGGACCTCCAGGGTAACACTCTCTGAAATGTTTCCAGTTCCACGCACAGAACCAGGTAGACAGGCAGAACTCTAGGGTCTCAATGGGTGGAAGAGATGATGGTGTAGGGAGGAGGGGTTTAGAAGTTAGTGGGTGGGACTGGCAGTACAAAAGGTGGGCCAGAGAATTCAGTTGGGCGACAGCCACCAGTGGAGCGAGACATCTCCTGTGAGCTCCTGAGCTGGGAGGCTGCTGCAGACCCTGAGGGAGCCAAGTACTAGCCAGGAACACCAGGACCATTTACAGACTCAAGCGCGGAGGCGCTGCAAGCACTGACAGAGGCCTTCTTCCTGGATGGCCAGGACGACCCTCTACAGAACCAGGTATACCTTGAGGGGGAGTTGGGAAGTGGCCCAGGGGTAGCCAACCCCTGTCTGGCTGCAACGCTGACAGAGAGTGAGTCAGCGTGTTGCGGTCAGGATCCTGCTCTGCTACTGCTATGGCCCTGGGCCGGGACGCAGTGCAATAGGTGGACCTGCGTTCCCCACCCCCACCCCCTCAATCTGTGCGTGGCAGTCTCCCCATCTCATAGGCAAAAAGCCTGCGCTTCTCAGCTCTCCGCCAGAGCTAGGAGGCCCAACAGTTTTCTGCCCAGCCTGATTACAGGCCTGAGCCAGAAACCCTTTGCTGCCCTGCCTAGGAGCTGGAGCTTCGTAACTTTGTTTGTTGTTTGGCCCTGATCACAGGCCCAAGCTCACGTTGCCCATCACCCCGCTGATTCCCCATGTCAGGCGACCCCCCTGGAGACATAGTGGGGTGGATTGGCCACCCACAGACCCAGCGGGGAAGGAGCCACTCCCCCCAATGGACTACAGGAACTTTTTGGGAAAGGGGGAGCCTATAGAAGAAGGTTGGGCTCCACCTAAACCAAAATGGAACCAGACTGTTGGCACTTAAACATTTAAAAGGTCACCGAGCAGTTTTTAAACTAATGGCTGGCGGAAAGCCGACCGATTCAGAGAAGCACATGGTTCAGAGAGGGGAGGATCTATTAATGGAGATTCTCTGTGTCCTAGTAAGGAGGAGAAGCTGGAAATATGGGCAGGATCTGATGAGAAACAGTCAAATGAAAGAATCCTATTCAATTACATCACATTATGGCAGACAGCTGGAAAGTGACAATTTTTTAAAGTGCTTAGATACAAATACTAGAAGTCTAAATAATAAGATGGGTGATCTAGAGTGCCTCATATTAAATGAGGATATTGATATGATAGGCACCATAGACACTTGGTGGAATGAGGATAATCAATGGGACGCAGTAATACCAGGGGTACAAAATACATTGGAAGGACAGAACAAGTCGTGCTGATGGGGGAGTGGCACTATATGTGAAAGAAAGCATCGAGTCAAATGAAGTAAAAATCTTAAATGAACCAAATTGTACCATAGAATCTCTATGGATAGTAATTTCCATCCTTGAATGAGAGGAATATAGCCAGAGGTATATATTACCGACAACCTAACCAAGATGGTGATAGTGACACTGAAATGCTCAGGGAATTAGAGAGACAATAAAAATAAACCCAATAATAATGGGGGAATTCAACTATCCCCACGTTTGTTGTTTGCCCTTGTGGGTACATGTCACCTCAGGATGGGATGCAGAGGCAAAGTTTCTTGACACCTTAAATGACTGCTTCTTGGAACAGCTTGTCCTAGAACCCAGAAGGGGAGAGGCAATTCTTGATTTAGTCCTAAGTGGAGCACAGGATCTGCTCCAAGAGGTGATTATAACTGAACCACTTTGTAATAGTGACCATAATATAATTAAATGTAATATCCCCATGGCGGGGAAAACACCACAGCAGCCCAACATGGTAGCATTTAATTTCAGAGAGGGGAACTACACAAAAATGAAGAAGTTAGTTAAACAGAAAGTCAAAGGTACAGTGCCAAAAGTGAAATCCCTGCAAGCGGCATGGAAACTTTTTAAAGACACCTGTGGCAGGGTGGGCCTGACCCAGCCTGCCGCCCCTTTAAGAGGGAGAAAAGCCCTCTGCGAACCTCCCTGCAGAGAAGCCTAATCAGCCACCTGGGCTGCAGAGCAATCAGCCTGGATGGGTTGCACCTGGCAGCCTCCTCAGGGGAATAAAAGCCTGCCAGGCAGGAAGCCCAGGGTGGTGGTGGCGTGGAGGAGCGAGCTGAGCTGAGCTGAGCTGAGCTGAGCTGAGCTGAGCTGAGCTGAGCTGAGCTGAGCTGAGCTGAGCTGAGCTGTTGGTGGGGTCTGCACAAGCTGCACTGTAAATAAAGAGCACTGTTTGGAGCCAAAGAAGAGTCTCCTGCCTGCGTTTGGAGTGGGGGCAAGAAGGTGATCTGCTACACACCATAATAGGGGCTCATCTTAAATGTATACCCCAAATTAAAAAACATAGTAAGAGAACCAAAAAAGTGCCACTGGCTAAACAACAAAGTAAAAGAAGAGGTGAGAGGCAAAAAGGCATCCTTAGAAAGTGGAAGTTAAATCCTGTTGAGGAAAATAGAAAGCAGCATAAACTCTGGCAAGTGTAAAAATATAATTGGGAAGGCTAAAAAAGAAGTTGAAGAACAGCTAGCCAAAGACTCAAAAAGTAACAGCAAAAACTTTTTTAAGTACATCAGAAGCAGAAAGACTGCGAAACAACCAGTGGGGCCACTGGACGATTGAGGTGCTAAAGGAGCACTTAAGGACAATAAGGCCATTGTGGAAAAACTAAATGAATTCTTCCTATTGGTCTTCATGGCTTACAGTGTGAGGGAGATTCCCAAACCTGAGCCATTCTTTTTAGGTGTCAAATCTGAGGAATGTGTCCAGATTCAGATGTCATTAGAAGGGGTTTTTGGAACAAATTGATAAACTAAACAGTAATAAATCACCAGGACTGTGTGGAATTCAGGAATCTATGTGTATTTTAGAATTATTAGGATTTTCCATCAGAAAAATTGTAAGCTGAAGCCTACATGACTGTATTTATGCAGTGAATGATGCATACAGAAGCATCATGAGAAGTGAGAGTACAGATGACTAATCCCAAGAACTCCAACTTCACTAGAGAATTTTGGTTTTTAAGGACTGATCCAAAGTCACCACTTCTGAAAAGTTGCCAACCCCTAAAATAGAACATGATTTTACAGAAGGTAGATAGTGCCAAACCAACCTGATCTCCTTCTTTGAGAAGGTAACAGATTTTTTTAGACTAAGGAAACACAGTGGATCTAATTTACCTAGATGTCAGTAAGACATTTGATATGATTCCACGTGGGGAATTATTAATTATATTGGAAAAGATAGGGCTCAATATGAACACTGAAAGGTAGATAAGGAACTGGTTAAAGGGGAGACTACAGTGTGTCATACTGAAAGGTGAACTGTCAGGCTCAGGGCCGGCGACAGGGGGGTACTACGGGTACAGCTGTACCGGGCCCCCCGACTTTAGGGGGCCCCCGGTACACAGCTGTACCTGTTGTCGTCCCTCCTTGTCGCCGGACCTGGAGAGCGGGGAAGGGGCGGGGAGGCGGCGCGGCTCCCTCCGGGCAAGCGAGCCTGGCCCCAGCAGGAGCTGTGAGCCCGGCCCGCGGCAGCAGCGCTGTCCCAGGGAGGGGGGGGGGGAAGAAAGGGCGGCTCACGCCGCTCTTGCTGCCCGGGGGAGGGGGGAGAGCGCCGGCTGGGCTGGGCTGGGGGGGGCCCCAGCCGCTGTCAGCTGGGCTGGGAGGGGGATGGCTGGGCTGGGGGGCCCCCCATCCGCTGTCGGCTGGGCTGGGGGAAGGGAGAGCCGGCTGGGCTGGGCTGGGCTGGGGGGGGCCCCAGCCGCTGTCAGCTGGGCTGGGGGGGGCCCCCATCCGCTGTCGGCTGGGCTGGGGGGGGGGGCGGCTGGGCTGGGGGGGGGCAAACTATCAAAGTAGGGGGCCCCAAAATTTCTGTTGCCAGCCCTGGTCAGGCTGGAGGGAGGTTAGTAGTGGAGTTCCACAGGGATTGGTTTGGGGACCAATCTTATTTAATCTTCTTATTACTGATGTCAGTACAAAAAGTGGGAGTGTGCTAATAAAGTCTGTGGATGACACAAATCTGGGAGGTATTGCCAATACAGAGAACGACCAGGATATCATACAGGAAGATCTAGATGACCTTGTAAACTGGAGTAACAGTAATAGGATGAAATTTAATAGTGAAAAGTGTAAGATCATGCATTAGGAATTAATAACAAGAATTTTAGTTATAAGCTGTGGACATGTAAGTTGGAAATAACAGAGGAGGAGAAGGACCTCTGAGTACTGGTTGATCACAGAATAACTATGAGCCATCAATGTGATATGGCCGTGAAAAAGCTAATGTGGTCTTGGGATGCATCAGGTGAGGTATTTCCAGTAAAGATAAGGAGGTGTTAGTACCATTATACAAAGCACTGGTGAGACTTCATCTGGAGTACTGTGTGCAGTTCTGGTCTCCCATGTTTAAGAAGGATGAATTCAAACTGGAACAGAAAAGGGCTACTAGGATGATCTGAGGAATGGAAAAACCTGTCTTATGAAAGGAGACTCAAAGAGCTTGGCTTGTTTAGCCAAACCAAAAGAAGGCCAAGGGGAGCTATGATTGTTCTCTATAATACCAGGGAGGGAGAGGAATTATTTAAGCTCAAATACCAATGTGGACACAAAAACAAATGGATATAAACTGGCCATCAGGAAGTTTAGACTTGAAATTAGACAAAGGTTTCTAACCCTCAGAGAAGTGAAGTTCTGGAACAGCCTTCTAAGGAGAGCAGTAGGGGCAAAAGACATATCTGGCTTCAAGACTAAGCTTGATAAATTTATGGAGGGGATAGTATAATGGGATAGCTTAATTTTGGCAATTAATTGATCTTTGCTTATTAGTGGTAAATATGCCCAATGGCCTGTGATGGGATGTTAGATGGGATGGGATCTGAATTGCTACAAAGAATTCTTTCCTGTCTGGCTGGTGAGTCTTGCCCACATGCTGAGGGTTTAGCTGATTGGCATATTTGGGGTCAGGAAGGAATTTTCCTCCAGGGCAGATTGGCAGAGGTCCTGGGGTTTTTTTCTCCTTCCTCTGCAGCATGTGGCATGGGTCACTTGCTGGAGGAGTCTCTGCACCTTGAAGTCTTTAAACCATGATTTGAGGACTTCAGTAGCTCAGACATAGGTTAGGGGTTTATTACAGGACTGGGTGGGTGAGATTCTGTGGCCTGTGTTGTGTAGGAGGTCAGACAAGATGATCGTAATGGTCCCATCTGACCTGAAAGTCTATGACTGTAGTATGATGGGTCTGTCCACCAACCTGGGGACTAGGCAGCCACACCCAAATCTGTTTTAGCCTTCTGCTCAAGTTTTTATTTTTCTGCCACTAAAACAAGAAATAAAGAAAAGCAACAAAAGTGATAGTCATGATCTGGACTATTGCTGCAGGTTTTCTACCCCCAACGCTCAAAGTTCACAACCTTTCCTTAGCCTCAGGAGAACCCCAGTGTTACCCCCTAGACAGCCATTTCTCAGGAAAATGTTCCTCTCTCAGCCTTTCTTTTCTTAGGCAGCTAGATCCTCACTTATCTTTTAGCTGGGAATCGGAGCCAATAATTAGTTGCTGCTTCGTTGGATCAACTGATTACCAACAGCTGCCTATTGGGCTACTCCTTAGGCCAGGACTTGCAGCTCCCTGGCTCCCCAGGCATTGAAAAAGGACAGAGTAGACTGCTACAGGCAGAGAGGGGGTATTTTTTTCCTGCCTGGCTGCTTAGTATTGTCATAGGTTATGGGGCTGTGTTTATTTTGATATGTATTGAATCATTTACCCAGTGTGTTCAGACAGGCACCTCTTGTTATTTCAAAGCTCTAAATAAGTAAATACATTTAATTCCTTATTCAACCTCTTCAAGGCAGATTTGGGTGCATGTCTATTAATATCTAGCCTTGTGAGTTTATAGCAAAAGTAGAAATTAGTTTGAATATCAAATAGGCAGTATCAGCTATTGGACCAATTTGAATGCTTTAGGAGCGACAGTCATTAGGATAAAAAGTAGGGTTGTGTAACAACCTTATCTTGAAGATAGTACAGTAAATATTTCACCATATTTGGTACAGTAACTGGTTTATGCCATCTACTGGTCTGGTTAGGATGTGCATTTTCTTTAGACTGAAAAACTGAGAATGAATTGTACTGTAGTGCAAAATAGTAATCCAGCTTGTTCATTACAGCCAGCTCGCAGGGTTTATGTGATGTTTAAAATGTTAGCTAACTTTCTTTTAACACACCTTTTTTCCTAGTCTAGAATAGGCTTGCTATCTATCCATGTTTTCTCAGGATCAATCCTTTTCTGAGATAGCTATCCCAGGAAATCTGTAAGGGTGTACTACCAGCTCGCTAGTTTTATGGGTTTAGCATCATCCTAGCTGTCCTGGATTTTGGGACCTTAGAGGTAGCAACCTTGGTCTAGACAGGGGGTAGAAGCATTTCTCCTGGTCAGTTTGATCCCATTTACACAGGTTTCTTAACTGAATTTAACAGCCACAGCTGAAACCATATTCAGCTGTGGTCAAACTGGGTTCTAATATGGTTTGGCTGGTCATTGGGGGTACAGTCAAACTATGTTACAATGTCTTAGAAATACAAGAGGTCCCTTATCACCTCAAGTTATAATAGAGTAAAACATTCCTCTCTCCCCTCCCCCCCCCCCCAGTGGTTTGATGTTTACATAAATGTTAAAGGTGCAATAAAAGAGATGCTGGTAGAGGATGAACTGCAGCTTGATTAACTCCAGGTTTATACAACTTCCTTTTATCCAAAATGCCTTGGTATCCCACAGCCTAATAGTAGTAAGCTATTGTATTTTCCCCTGTTTTTATGAAATCCTGACTCATTCAAAGTCTTGGGTGTCCACTCAGACTTTTGTGAAATTGAGATTTATTTGCACTTTGAAATTACACCAGGCATTAATTTTCCATTAAAGATTCAGAATTCAGTTATTTGCTCTGAATATCGGTGCTACTGCTTCAATATAGTTTTAGTATTTGTTCTTATTATTGTTACTAGACTCCCACAAAGTCTTTCAGCCTTTTGCATTTTCATAATTGTTTTTTATTTCCACATGTGGCAAAGACGTAACCAGTTGATCCACAAACTGCAATTTCACTGCCTGAAAAATTGTTACATCGGTAGGAAATGCAACCTTGAAGTAGCGTTACTGGAGCAGATACCCACTACCTAGTACAGCATGTGGATGAGGATTCGGTACATCAACACCCGATGCAGCCAGCTAAATGCCCAGTCTGGTTACTTTGGCTGTCGGTGGTCTGCAAGGACTTAATCCCAGATGAAGAAGCAATGTGATCTAGTAGAAAGAGAACAGGACTCAGGAGATGGGGGGTTTATTCCTAGCTCTGCCACTAGGTTTCTGGGTGACCATGAGCAAGTCACTTCATCTGTGCCTCAGTTTCCCAATCTGTAAACAATAGTGATAATGGTACTAGCCTCCTTTGTACAGCACTTAGCGATCTACTGATGAAAACTGATTGATATATACAAGTTATTAGATAGATAGTCTGTGTATATCTACATTTGAGGCCCAGTCAGATGTCATTTGGAGTGCCTCCTGCAAGGTGTGACTATCCTCAAATTCCTCAGGTTTTGCCTGTTAATTTGGATTGTGTTTGGCCTACTGAGGCTTCCTGGTGACATCTATGGTACCAGCAGTTTACTGTTCCTCGCAGAGCATGGTTCATATAATTTGTGTATTTTCTGAGAGTCAAACTCTCCATTTAATGACATCAGGTCAAAAATTAGTAGTGAATACATGGGATACTGTGTTGTATTTTGAAGGCAAAATCCTAGACCTACTGAAATCAATTGCAAAACTCTCCTTTACTCCAGTGAGGTACGATTTTTACACCACGTCCCAAAAGGGATTTAATGTACTGATGGCAAAAATCACCATTAAAATACTCCAGCTTTTCCATTTTCATTCTCCTGCAATAGCAGGAGGTACACAAGATGTTCTTATTTGCTGTTCCATGATTGATTTCTATAATTATGTGTAAATAAGTTACAGTAAGTGCATGGATAATGCAATTGCATGAACAAATAGCTAATTATGGTCAGATTATAGTAATTATGATCATAGCAATTGCTCATGCAAATTAAATGTATAGTTGCACATCTAACTTGTGTTAAAATATCAGGCTACAATTCTCCATCTCAATTAGTGTTTCTTTCTATGCATATTATTTCCCAATGAGTTTTCTTTATATTTTACTTTGTTTCCTTTTCGAGACTGACAGATAATACCACTGAAAAAATTTCCAGCTGCTATGCCTAGATCTGAAAAAGAGAATGTTATCAAGCTCTTTTAAAGATGGTTTGTTTCTTTATCAGTGATCATTAGTGTTCCTTCTTGTGCTAAATAGGAATATGCATACAGAATGGATTATCCCTGGCACAAGTACTGACCAGAGGGAAGGGAAGATGGGTTTGACAGTCTTTATTTACTACCTCCCTACTCCCCAAAATAAAATCACTTGTTAGAAGTTACAGCTGGCTGTTTCTAGATAAGCTGCAGAACTGAGTAAGGCTTGGCTAACAGGCAATGTGCCCCACTGCATACAGCCCTGTCCTGGTGCAGAGCACAGCATGGGGACCAAGCAAACCCTATCCTGGAGTTACTGTGGGACAAGTCTGGGCACAGGAACCTTCTGGTTCTGCCTACATCTCTTCCCACCTCAATCTACTAATTGAGTCAAGGTATCCTCAGGGGGGAGTATAGAATCAGCAGAGCCAACTATGAACCAGCCACCAGACTCCCTGAACCAGCAGTATTTTGCTATCCTTATGCTTGTTTTGCAGCCCTCTTGCACCAGTATAACCTGCTCCATGGAGCCATGGGGCACCAATGAATTTGGATTAAAAAAAACCCCACCTCCTTATAGTCTATTTTTAATTAAAGAAGCACAAATATATATATTTACACATAGCAGCACTGAGCCAGGTATAGTGTGTAACATCAGTGGTAGGCAGGTTGAATCAATACTGAGGAATAATATTTGAGTTTTAGAAAGGAAAAAAAAGCTTAGTGTGAAACCCTACAGACTTACAATGGAATTTAATGGCAACAATGACTGATTAAATAATGGGTCTGAGTGAACAGTGGGGGGAGAGGGTCACCTCTTGTGGCTGCACAGGTGTTGTGCATTTGCACAAAATTAGGCTGAGCTGGTGCACTTTGAAAATCAGCCTACAAATTGTCCTTCTATAAAACTGAGGCGTTTGGCATTAAAAACTCAGCATTTTCCAATAGTTGCCACACAGTGGCATCTGTACAAAAAATGATTCTATAGTCTTGCAAATTTCAGATCATGAATCCAGCATTAAATCAAGACACACCTTATATAGTAAAACAGGTTCCTGTGCCTAAAATTTGCTTTCCAACAACAAGATTCTTGCTCTTAACTTGAGAGTTTGCTTCAGGTTGGAGTTCTTTTAACTCAGAAATCAGAATCTGATCAATATCAAACAGAAATTCTAGTCTTAAGTGCCAGAGATCTCTCAAACAACTGTAACCCAATGAGGAAACCTCTTAGGGTCACTCTCCAGTAGGGCTGATATGAAACAATGTCAGAGTACACATTCAGAACTCTGTTTTGTTTTGCAGACAGAGTGGTTAGTCCCATCCCCAAGGATAATCTTTGCAGGTCGGCTTGTTACAGGCTGGTTTAGAAACCATACAAGACTCTAGCTTTCTGAAATTGCCTTCATGTTATTGAAAAGCTTGCTCTCCACCCCAGGGCTAGGCAATGCTCTCTTGTAAAGGACCCACTATACAGGGCTGGCAGTAGATGTTGGAGTGTGGTTCTCTCTCCAGAATCTGTCCATGAGTCATCTAGAGAGCAGCTGAAAGGGAGTCACAAGTAACTCAAGATGCTCCCGATCTTCCATTGCTCCCAGCCACTATGAAAGCTTAGGACCCACATGCCAATTCTTCACATGATGATCAGTGAATAGCATGCGTTAAGTGGGCCATCAAGTTATTTGATCTTCCCCACAGGAATCATCCAAAGGTGGAGAGACCCATCCCTCCTCTTACTATTGCAGAAGATGGAATAAACAAGCCCTCTGCACCTATGGAACCCTGCTGTTTTTTGGAGTCAGTTATTGCATTTAAGGATTAGATTAGATTAATTCCCATGGACCCTCCCCCTCACTAATAAAGTCATTCCTAGTACCACACCACACAGTTATATCTGGTCTTCCGTAATCAGATGTAGTTTATTCATAAGGGATCGCAGCATTGATCAAAGAAAGGGCTGGAGTCCCACCTTTTAGAGGAGGTCTCCCACCTTTCCCCATGAGGGTACTTGTTTATTATGGTCAATGAAGTACCAATGATGCCAGCATGGCAGGCTAGGTTCCTTATCTAGACAGCTTGGCACTTAATGGCAGACAAGGTAGGATTGCAGAAGCACAGAGTTCACGTTTTCTGCTATCTGGGGGACTTCATTTAGGGCTATGTCACTGATTTTTGCATAACTTGCACATAAAGCAGCCACAGAAGTTAAGTTACTTAGGACCCTGTAAAAGAGTCTCCCCCAACCTACCATCAGACCCTGCCTCTGCTTCAGGGTCCCATCTCATGTAAGCTATCAGGCCAGCTCACCAGCCAACTGTATTCCCCCACTATCAGCATTTCCTAGGTAGGGATTTATGATTCAAACAATCCAACATCAGTCACAATAGGTAAACCAGGTCCTGCTACCTACCCCTTTTAAGCCTCAGAAGCCTTTTTACTACTAACTGCATAGACCTTTCACCTATCTGCTATATGTAAGGGGACTGTTAGCCCCTTACTAACACTCAGTGGGGTGTTTTCATTATTAGCTCCCAGGACCTAAATGGGGAGGGTCAATGGTCAATCAGGACCCTGAGACTGGCGGTCCCCAGGGGCAATGGGGAGAGGCCAGCACTCCTGACTGACAAGGCCGGGGGGGCCAATCAAGGAGTCAGGATGGGTCCCGTCCTCCGTGTGAGAGCTGGAATTGCCTGGGCCAGAGGGAGAGGAGCCAGAGCTGAGCTGGAGACTAGAGCTGGGCCAGATCCGGAGGGGCCAGGGAAGCAGCCCAGAGAGACAGACCCTGTGCTGGGAGCAGAGCTGCAGCCCCAAAGCCAGAGCTCAGCCCAGAGGGACAGACCTGCCCTGGGAGCAGCTGCAGAAACCAGAGGCAGAGAGGTCAGTGCTGGGGGCAGAGACACAGGGGCTGCCTGCAGAGAAGCCGTGTGCTGGGCGCAGAGCTGGGACAGCCAGAGGGGCTGTTCTGGAGGCAGAGCAGCAGCAGTCGTCGGGCTGAGGCAGCGTGGAGCTGACACAGAGGGTGGAACTGGGCTGGAGCCGTCCAGAGGCTGGGAGCGGGTGTGGACCCCACCAGAGGAAGCGTCCAAGTCACAGCAACCCTGCAGCACAGCTAAGGAGAAGGCCTGGGCCCTACAAGGAACAGACTGAAAACTGTGCTGACACTCCAGAGACATTATGTGTGATGCTGCCTGCCACGGGGCAGGATTTCCCTAACCGTTCTATTTCTTCTTCGTTCATTTTTAAGATAAATTGTTAATTAAATAATTTGCATTTGCTGTAAGTTTTATGTGGGTCAGTGAAGTGTCCAGTGCAGAGGGAGTACCCCGGAGTGGGGACACCCTAGCCTCTGACCTGGGTAACCCCAACACGGTTTGGGGTTGAGCCCCCCAGAAATCCTGGGCCCAGCCTTGTTGGGGTTACGAGGACTCCACCAGACAGGAGAGTGGAAGGGGAGTCCTCAAGGTCAGGAGGCCTCTGGGTAAAGGAAGTGGGAGCGAGGACTCAGATCCTTCCGCTAGCCCATTTCACCGGGGTAGTATAGAAGCCAGGAGAGTTCCCCACAACAGCGGGACTATTCCCCCGCTTACATATAGCAAAACCCCTTCCAGGGCCTTTCCCTGATCCAAGATTTCCTACAGGACTCTCCCTACACCTCTTCCTCTGAGCAGAGGCTGCCCTTTATAGCTTAGCAGGCCTGGCCCTGCGTCACACTCTTCTACCATGTCATCCTCCTGGGATATATTGCCTTCACCTGGGAAGGCAGACCAAGGCTGGCACAGTATCAAGCTAAGCACCAATCTCCAGCTCACCCATAGTTTTAAAGTTTGCTAGAAGAGCACAATACATTAGTTCAGAGCAGCACATTACTCTCTCCTGTTCCAGGGCGAGATGAAAGCAGTCTGAGTCTTACATAAGTCGTCTTTCCACTATGGGACCATGCCCCCACTATGGCCCATCCCGTTTGGAAGGGGTGGTTAATGGTGGCAGGGGCTGCCCATACAAAAGCTGTCTGCTGGGCTAGTGGGAGGTCTCCTACTGCTCCTCTTTGGACAGGCTGGAGCTCCCCCCTTCCCCCCCATCCCTGGACCACCACTCCCTGTTTATAAACAGGCGGAGGTCTGTCAAGGAGGAGGGAAGCCCTACTTCCACCCCTATGAGCAGAGGACTTAGTCCCAGGGCGAGGGGGTCCTTCAACCACCATCTCAGCAGAGGCCCTGTCGGCCACTCCAGCAGAAGACTTGTGTGTGGGAACCAGTGCTGACTCCACTGACTGCCAAGAGGGTTCTGTGCTTGAGACATCAGTCCTGCCCCGCCGGCAGAGGGCTGTGTGGGTAGGGGCATATCTTGTGAAATCAGCTACCAGGCTGCACGTGCATGAGCCATAGCCAATTAAACATGATACTTGCCAGGAAGGAGGCTGGATTTCTGTGTCTCTGGCCACTAAATCATCACAAAATAGCCAGCTAAGAGCATGATCCTTTTTTGCATGACAATCAATTGCAAAACTCCCATTGACTTCAATGGGGACAAGATTAGTTTTTAATTTAGTTGCAGCAGCAACAGATTTCTTGCCTTGTGTTTTATCTCCTGTTTAAATTTGCTCTCTCACTCTACCTCTGTCCTCCCTGCTCCCCCTTTAGCATTAGCCAAGGACTGTAGAGGATGGTTGAATACACATAAACCCTACACAATGACAGAATACTGCCCTGCCTGAAAAGTTGCAGCAGGTTCTGCCAACAGACAATATTATGCAGACTGGGAGTGCAAATTTACAAACAATATGAACTGTAATTTTTATGACATTATGACAGAATCACTTCTGCTGCAACAATTGCCCACCCCCTTATTAAATGATACTCTGAGAAGAAATTCAGTAATAGGAAGAGCTATAAATCTTACATACCAATGTTGAAAAATATTGTTCCCCTAGATCATTTTAATTTAAGAGAAGGGCAGACAATTTGGGGTTATGTACCTCTTGCTGGTGGCAAAGGAGACTTGCATTATCCATCCTGATGAAAGACTGCTAATTCATAGGGCCATATCCTGAAATGTTTACAGCTTTTGATCAGTTCTTACTCAGGCAAAATTTTAATTGTTTCAATCATGATAATTCCAATAGAAAACATAAATGATAGCAAGCATGACTATGAGAGTAAAGGACGGAGTAGAAAAGGAGTACTGTATGGGCTTCAGGATTTGGTTCAATGTCTTTACAAACTTTTACTGTGCATTGTACACAGTTATGTGATAGCAGTTGCTTGTAGCTATTAATGTTTCACACCAATATAGAACTGTAAATATGCTAAATTACTAAATAGTAATATGAAATGATCTTTTATTATAAAAAAGGTTATTTATCATAAAGCCCATTCTGCTAATGCATAACATGGAAATGTTTGCAGCTTTCTAGTTATACTAACTGCCTTTAAAAGCAGTCCTGGCTCTAAGTTTATGCACAGCACTCTAGTAACCTCTATGAAAAGATGTGGGTAAAGGATCAAAACAACAAGGCAGCTATTTAGCACAGTTCTTTTGTAAGCAAATCACCAAGTGTTGACTAGCATGAGGTAATAATCCCTCAGATGTACTTTCAATAAGTGCTCTTTAGGCAGATATAAATGTTTCATTAACTGGTATAATGGTTTAGAATAAAAAGAAAGAAAAATAAAGTTGTGAATGGTTTATCACTATTAACTTCTGGAGCTGATACTCATGCTACATGTTTTTGCTCTGATCTTATGAAAAGGATAAGATTCAACGTATCACGTCCTTTTTAGTGTTATTAATATTTCAATAGTACCTCAAGAATGAGACCCCCTTGTGCTAGATACTGTGAAGACACATACTACTGTGCTACTGATCTGTAATAAGACATTCCCTGCTCCATTCCAAATAGCTTATGATCACAGTAGCCAAGAAAAAGGATAGGAGAGTACTCTTATTTCTGTTTTTTGTAGCTGGAAAACAGGGGTCCAGACAGATTAAGTGACTTGCCCAAGGTTATAGGTTGTCTGTGGCAGAGCAGGGATTTGACCCTCAATCCAGTGACAGCTACAAGACCATCTGTCTTCATCTCGTAGTGAGATTTATCAATCACAATGAATGTCATGGTATCATTTGTACACCCAAGTGAGGACAAAATGCTGTAGATCAGTGTGTGCCAGCCTTTCCTTTCTGCAGGGCTCAGTTTTGACTGCAATTGTGTAGGAAAGAATTTGATTGTTATTTTCAAATAAAAGGAGACTAGGTAAGACGTTGGGTGTAAGCTAATTATTTAAATGACTCAATACTGTAACAGAGCATGTTCTTGGGTCAGCCCACATAGATCCATTATTTCTTTGTTCCATAATAATTTGACTTTGTCAAGCTCTGCCAGAGTGTCTACACAAAGCATATTTTACCACAACCCCTATCTAATAACAAAGGTCCTAATGAACATACCGTAGCCAGAATATTTCACTCCCTACCAAAAATAACCATATTACACAGAATATAATAGTCCACACAATTGTTTACTAAATATAAAGGATGCAAATCTCTCAATATAATCTCCCAGCTATGGAGTTCCAATGTCAAGGTGGTCAGAGAGGAGGATAGTGGTCAGGAACCTGACTGCTCTTGTGCACGGTGAGGTTCAGAAACAGCACATATCGGCTCAATTATTCAGCATATCATCAATCCCATCGTGATGCGGAAAAGCAGCTTAGTTCAGCTGCTTAGGCAGAGCCCATGCAAGGCACAATGTATGATGCACCTAGGTAACTGGACCTGTGTTAGGGATTTGAGAAGAATAATACTTTCCAGGCTATTAAAGCCAAGGTGAGTCAACATTTCAGCCAGCCAGTCCATGTTATTAGCACCAAGAGAATTTAAAACACCAGGCAATTTTGGCTGTTATAAAACAGTAATAACTATATGCAAAGTGTTGTATCATCACTTTGTCTGTACTGTATTATATTGAGACTCTGGTGCAACAGAAATGATTTAAAATACCAGGCAGGCTAGATTGTTATTACTGTAAAGATGATTTACAACACCTGTCTGAACAGGCAGATAATAGACTAATAAATTAACACCAAATGTAGCCATTTAGACAATGTCATAAAAAAGTCATTTTTCAAACTTTAAGAAGACACTATAGCAAGTGTTTTGCACAGCAGTGGAAAGTGATACTTATGTTACTCCATATGTCTACAAATGATCTAGGACACCAAAGTTTTCTGGGAGATAGACTACATTTTCTGAATTCAGAACTAGACTGTTTCACTAGTGGCAAAACCCATGTAATAATTTCAGCATTTCTTGTCCTCATAATTTCAATACCTTTAGATAATTTACATACACATTTGGAATTTACAGATAGAAGCAGAGTTAATCATCAGCTAAGCTAGATGTCTGCCTACCTTATCAAGGGGGATAACAACAACTTGAGACTGCTCAGACAACAGGCCATCTCTAAACTTCTTCACTACCAGTTGTACATGTAATCCATGTACTAAGCATCAGCCCTATCTCATAAGCTATAACATTAGATACCACGACCATCACTACTGTGGGAGGCACTATGGTCTAGTCTGTAGAGCAATGTAGATTCTCTTCCTGAATCTGCTGGGGAACCTCGGCTAAGTCACTTCTATCTCTGTGCTTCAGTTTCCCACCTGTTAAATATGAATATTGTGGTTTGTGATCTATTGATGAAGCACCATATAAGAGCCACGTATTGGTGATGATGATTTTAAAACCTAAGTTAAGTTTGTGCATTTATGATGATGAATTACTAGGAAGGGGCATAAATAAGAATGTAGAAGACAAAAAATTCAGTTGGTTACATTTGCTGGGAGAGTGATAAAATTGGGATCCTTTAAAAATGTGTAATCAGGATGCTTTTTCCTGACAGATACAAACAATATGGAAATGAAAATATATAAGTGTAGAAAGAATTCAGCCTACAACTGTTCACATCATCCTCTATCCCCTCTGCTCTGCCAGTACTCCCAGTCTTGTACGCTGATCTGTCAACTTCCTATACAGTCACCTCCAGGCCTCCTTCCACATGCCCCCCCTATGAGTGGTACAACGTCTGAGCTCATTTGCAAGATCACTCTGTATATTTAAAATACCTCTTTAAGATCCACTTCTGCCATGCTGCCTAGAGTGAACTGAGTTGATGTGTATATTAATTGCCTACTGCTGTTCTCCTTTCCCAACCTCTGACTACTCGTGTTTCTGTCTCTAGACTGTGAACTACTCAGAGTAGGGATGTGACAAAGTCCCGTGGCACCTTAAAGACTAACTAAAGTATTGAAGCATAAGCTTTCATGGACTAATACCCACTTTGTCGGCCGCATGCAGTGGACTAATTCCCACTTTGTCGGATGCATGCAGTGGAAATACTTCCACTGCATGCATTCGACGAAGTGGGTATTAGCCCATGAAAGCTTATGCTTCAATACTTTAGTTAGTCTTTAAGGTGCCACAGGACTCTTTGTCAGTTCTGCAATTCCAGACTAACACGGCTGATTCAGAGTAGGGACTGTCTTTATTGAGGGTAGTGTTAGATGTGTTGGGGATTGATTTATTGCGTCTCACCTAGACGCGATAAATTGATCCTCGAAGGCACTCCCGTTGACTCCGGAACTCCAGCTCCGCAAGGAGGACTAAGTGGAGTCGATGGGGGAGCCACTGCGGTCGACCCGCCACTGTGGGGACGGCCAGGTAAGTCAAACTAAGGTACGTGAAAAGAATAGCTGAAGTTCCGTACCTTACTTCGAACCCCCCTGGTAGTGTAGCCCAGGCCTGAGTATTTGGAAAGCACCCTGAATAGAATGAGCACTACATACATACATCAAATATTAACATTCATACATACATTAAATATCAACATTGACATTAATGATCAGATTTTGATTGAATTGTAAATTCTCACAAAGGGGTTTTGGAAAGATGAGGTCCTGAACAAACATTCTCAAAATAGAATATGCAAAATAAAACCAGGACAATAATAATTTCCATCTGCAGATACCTGAACATATACTTCTGCTATAGGGCACTTCTATGACAGGGAGTATAAGCCCTTTGGGGCTCAATGGATGAAGTTTTTGGACAAGAACTGCCACTCCCCCAGTTTTGTCTCTATTGGGGCAATCTCCCAATGTCTTTGCAGAAGAGGTGGTGAGATAGGTAAGCAAACCACAGATTCTGTTCTAAAAAAATCAGTTACTGCTTCCAGAAAATGTGAAGACTCACTCAGAAGGAATTTTGTTCCTAACCATGTTTCTAACTGAGGACTTATCTACACTTACTGGGGGATTGATGTGTGGCGATTGATGCGTCAGCGGTTGAAGACCCACTAAATTGACCACAGATTGCTCTTCCATCGACTCCTGTAGTCCATCGGATCGAGAAGAGTAGGGGGAGTCGACGGGAGAGAGTCTCCCGTAGACATTGCGTAGTGTGGACCCCGCGGTAAGTAGATCTAAGCTATGTTGACTTGAGTTATGCTATTCATTAATTCAAATTGTATAGCTTAGACTGACTTTTCCCTTTAGTGTAGACAAGACCTAAGTTCTCATGTGTCTGAGAGCAGAATTAGTGGGTGTCAATTCTACCCTCTTTCTTTTCTGGAGCTGTGGCAAAGCAGCTGAGCCAACTGACCTGATATATTTTCTAGATTTATGTGCACACAGCACATAGATTTGTACATGTAAACAAGCACTTCTGTACACAAATTAGGTTGGTAGGCACATTGTCACCCACCTCATATGCCAGAATCTTTGTCTATGCAAACTGAAGTCTCTAGTCATACTTATTTTTCTCATAAACAAATCAATGGAAATCTGGAAAATGTCTTGTCCCCTTTCAAAAGGGTAAAAGAGGGAGAAAGGACCTTTACAGAAAGGCACAGGAGGGAGCCTTTGTACTTTATATAGCATTGTCTCTTTACAGTGTTTGTTTCCCATGTTTGCTTCCGCTATTTATTAATGTCATATCTTGGGGCAATATGACTTGTGATTTGGGACTATGAGATTTTTCTATTATTGCAATCATGGAAAAACAAGCCATACAAACACTGGAAAATGGCTTTCTGTCTTTCACCATGAGTCATAGAACCTGGGTCTGTTTAGCGGCATTGATCCCAGCTTTTTCTCTGTGCCCTTTCCCACTTCTGCTCTGCCATTTTAAGGGGGAGATTCTAAATAAGAAGTTGCATTAAAGTCTTAGTTAGGTTGGGTGTTAATATCTTTGCTGCTGAGCATCCTAAAAAATTATGTATGTTTTGGGTGCATGTGTTATGAGCATCAAGCATTTATAAAAATATTGATTTTAAAAATGGCTAATGAATCAAGAAAGTCAATTCAAACTCATCTAATCCTCGCTAGAGATCAGAGATGGGTCACACCCAAAATTCCAGCCCTAAGCATCTTCACACTTCAGCTGCTTCCCGCTGCTGAACTTGGCTGTGAATATCACAGTTAACTTCTTTCTAGGATTGTTGTAACCAACCCCAGAGTCAAACATCCCCAAATCTTGGGGCATTTGATATCTGGGTTTGGATCTGAATATTTAGAGCAGGGCAGCAGTCAATTTCCACCAGATATTGTCCCTGATGCTTCAAGAAAAAGGCATATATGAAAACTGCAGTTAGAAGAGAGAATTTGCTAGGTGTAATCACATTCTTGACCACAACTGAAGCAAAGCTTAGCTAACTGATCAGTGCAAAGGATAGAAGGAAAAAGAATAAATGCTAAAAAGGATACCAGTCCAAAACCAGGTTTCAAGCTGCAACAATAGCAGTAGTTGTAAGGACAAAGATTGTGATGAGGTTTTAAGTAGGGCTACAACACCCAGGATTGATGAGACCTGGAACAAGCTGTAGGACCATGTCCCCAGTAGGCCTTATGTAATCTGCTCATGAATGTGTGTTATGAGTTGTCAAGGCTGATTTCCCACTCTGGCACTTTGAATGCAGAAGGTGGGGCCCCGCAAGGATTCTAAAAATGAATACTGGCCACTCCAGGCTAGTATTAAACTCCTCAGGTTACAGCTTCTCTTTCACCTTGGATGGGTAGATGCTGCCATCACCAAAGTGCAAAAAACCTCTTTAGACAGCCCAGGAAGGCGCACTTGGGAATTCCTTCCTGTGGGGTACTCTCAAGCCCTTTCACCCTCCCCTCCCGCAGGGAAAGAGCTGAGAAAGAAAACAAAGGAAATCAGCTGTTGCCACCAGCTAATCAAATAACATGTGCACAAACCTCTTAGGGACTGTGGCAGGCTTTGTACCTCATCAGCCTCTTTGACTCAGGGGGCGAGGAGTAACCCCGCCTCTCGATGTCTACATCTGCTCTACTACCCCTCCGGCAGTCAGTACCATGGGGCCTAACCTCCAGGATTGATACACTACCCTTCTACCGCAGTGCGGCCCAACGTCCAGAGTTTATCTAAATTCTTCTCCCCTGGCAGGAGAGTGCCGCCTAGCAGCCAGAGTCCATATGCTACAGGTCTATGGCAGTGTGGCCCACTGGCCAGCGTCGCTCTAAATCCTTTGGGATAAGAGAAGAGTCAAAGGAATATCCTCTCAGAAGAGCGAGGGGATTAGTGATCCTTTGTGGGGGAGCTCAGGCCCACCCACCTTCACCAGGCTCCAACCCAGGGCCTTGTCCATGGCAGGGTGGTCCATCCTAGGGTCAATGGGGAATCCTGCAGAAAGACACTGAACCTCACAGTGGTGGGAGATACCACTCCCTTACCTTCCCTGGGTCACTTCCCACCAGCTCTCCAACCACCCTAGTCCAGGGTCTCTGGGTTCTTCAGCACCTGACACTCCTGGGGGTTCCCATAGCTGCCAGCATTGGGTCCTGGATCCTGGCTTCTCATCTCTCCCTGGTAAGGGCTGTAACTGCTCCTGAGCCAGAGCCTCCACTGCATGTCCTTCCTCCTCAGCTACCAGCCCTGACTGAGCAGCTCTGCAGGCTTTTATGCCTGCCTTTTGGCTGGAGCATGCCCAGCAGAGCCTCAGGGGCATGGCTTTCTCTGCTAGGAGAGAAGGGTTAACTCTTTCTGTCCCAGTGAGGGGCCGATCAGTCATAAGAACATAAAAACATAAGAAAGGCCGTACTGGGTCAGACCAACGGTCCATCTAGCCCAGTATCCTGTCTACCGACAGTGGCCAATGCCAGGTGCCCCGAGGTGAGTGAACCTAACAGGTAATGATCAAGTGATCTCTCTCCTGCCGTCCATCAGCCCCCTCTGACAAACAGAGGCTAGGGACACCATTCTTTGCCCATCCTGGATAATAGCCATTAATGGACTTAACTTCCATGAATTTATCCAGTTCTCTTTTAAACCCTGTTATAGTCCTAGCCTTCACAGCCTCCTCAGACAAGAAGTTCCACAGGTTGACTGTGTGAAGAAGAACTTCCTTTTATTTGTTTTAAACCTGCTGCCCACTAATTTCATTGGCTGGCCCCTGTTCTTATATTATGGGAACAAGTAAATAACTTTTCCTTATTCACTTTCTCCTTACCACTCATAATTTTATATACCTCTATCATATCCCCCCTTAGTCTCCTCTTTTCCAAGCTAAGAAGTCCTATCCTCTTTAATCTCTCCTCATATGAGACCCGTTCCAAACCCCTAACCATTTTAGTTGCCCTTCTCTGAACCTTTTCTAATGCCAATATATCCTTTTTTAAATGAGGAGACCACATTTGCACACAGTATTCAAGATGTGGGTGCACCATGGATTTGTATAAGGGCAATAAGATATTCTCCATCTTATCCTCTATCCCCTTTTTAATGGTTCCTAACATCCTGTTTGCTTTTTTGACTGCCGCTGCACAATGCATGGACGTCTTTAGAGAACTATCCACGATGACTCCAAGATCTTTTTCCTGATTAGTTGTAGCTAAATTAGCCCCCATCATATTGTATATATAGTTGGGGTTATTTTTTTCCAATGTGCATTACTTTACATTTATCCACATTAAATTTCATTTGCCATTTTGTTGCCCAATCACTTAGTTTTGTGAGATCTTTTTTAAGTTCTTCACAGTCTGCTTGGGTCTTAACTATTTTGATCAGTTTAGTATCATCTGCAAACTTTGACACTTCACTGTTTATCCCTTCCTCCAAATCATTTATGAATAAATTGAATAGGATTGGTCCTAGGATTGACCCTTGGGGAACACCACTAATTACCCCTCTCCATTCAGAAAATGTACCATTTATTCCTACTCTTTGTTCCCTGTCTTTTAACCAGTTCTCAATCCATGAAAGGATCTTCCCTCTTATCCCATGGCAACTTAATTTACCTAAGAGCCTTTGGTGAGGGACCTTGTCAAAGGCTTTCTGGAAATCTAAGTACACTACGTCCACTGGATCCCCCTTGTCTACATGTTTGTTGACCCCTCAAAGAACTCTAATAGATTAGTAAGACATGATTTCCTTTTACAGAAACCATGTTGACTTTTGCCCAATGATTCATGTTCTTCTATGTGCCTGACAATTTTATTCTTTACTATTGTTTCAACTAATTTGCCTGGTACAGACGTTAGACTTACCGGTCTGTAATTGCCGGGATCACCTCTAGAGCCCTTTTTAAATATTAGCGTTACATTAGCTGTCTTCCAGTCATTAGGCACAGAAGCCAATTTAAAGGACAGGTTACAAACCCTAGTTAATAGTTCCGCTATTTCACTTTTGAGTTCTTTCAGAACTCTTGGGTGAATGCCGTCTGGTCCCAGTGACTTGTTACACTTAAGTTTATCAATTAGTTCTAAAACCTCCTCTCGTGACACTTCAATCTGTGACAATTCCTCAGATTTGTCACCTACAAAAGACGGCTCAGGTTTGGGAATCTCCCTAATGTCCTCAGCCGTGAAGACTGAAGCAAAAAATTCATTTAGTTTCTCCGCAATGACTTTATTGTCTTTCAGTGCTCCTTTTGTATCTCTATCGTCCAGGGGCCCCACTGATTGTTTAGCAGGCTTCCTGCTTCTGATGTATTTAAAAAACATTTTATTATTACCCTTTGAGTTTTTGGCTAGCTCTTCTTCAAACTCCATTTTGGCTTTTCTTATTACATTTTTACATTTAATTTGGCAGTGTTTATGCTCCTTTCTAGTTACCGCACTAGGATTTGACTTCCACTTTTTAAAATATGCCTTTTTATCTGTCACTGCTTCTTTTACATGGTTTTTAAGCCACGGTGGCTCTTTTTTAGTTCTTTGACTTTGTTTTTTAATTGGGGGTATACATTTAAATTGGGCCTCTATTATGGTGTCTTTGAAAAGTGTCCATGCAGCTTGCAGGGATTTCACTTCAGTCACTTTATCTGTTAATTTCCTTTTAACTAACTCCCTCATTTTTGCATAGTTCCCCTTTCTAAAATTAAATACCACAGTATTGGGCTGCTGAGGTGTTGCTCCCACCACAGGAATGTTAAATGTTATTATATTATGATCACTATTTCCAAGCGGTCTTGTTATAGTTACCTCTTGGACCAGCTCCTGCGCTCCACTCGGGACTAAATCAAGTGTTGCCTCTCCCCTTGTGGGTTCCTGTACCAGCTGCTCCAAGAAGCAGTCATTTAAAGTATCGAGGAATTTTGTCTCTGCATTTCGTCCTGAGGTGACATGTACCCAGTCAATATGGGAATAGTTGAAATCTCCCACTATTATTGAGTTCTTTATTTTGACAGCCTCTCTAATCTCCCTTAGCATTTCATCATCACTATCACTGTCCTGATCAGGTGGTCGATAATAGATCTCTACTGTTATATTCTTATTAGAGCATGAAATTACTATCCATAGAGATTCTACAGAATATGTGGATTCATTTAAGATTTTTAATTCATTTGATTCTACATTTTCTTTCACATATAGTGCCACTCCCCCACCACCACGACCTATTCTGTCCTTCCGATATATTTTATACCCCGGAATGATTGTGTCCCATTGATTGTCCTCACTCCACCATGTTTCTATTATGATGCCTATTATGTCAATATCCTCCTTTAACACAAGGCACTCTAGTTCACCCATCTTATTATTTAGACTTCTGGCGTTAGTGTACAAGCACTTTAAAAACTGGTCACTATTTATCTGTCGGCTCTTTTCTGATATGTCAGATTTTTTACGTGATACTTTCTCATCTGATCTGGCCTCTCCTTTATCCTTTTCCATCCTCTCCTCCCGACTAAACCCTAGAGAATCTCTATCAGTAGACCCTCCTGTGAGAGAAGTCTCTATCCGATCCATGTGCTCCTCTGCAGCAATCGACTTTCCCCCGTCTCTTAGTTTAAAAACTTCTCTGCAACCTTTTTAATGTTTAGTCCCAGCAGTCTGGTTCCACTTTGGTTTAGGTGGAGCCCATCCTTCCTGTATAGGCTCCCCCCACCCCAAAAGTTTCCCCAGTTTCTAATAAATCTAAAAGTTTCCCCAGTTCCTAATAAATCTAAACCCCTCCTCCCTACACCATCGTCTCATCCACCATCACAGGGACACAAAAATACCCAGATACACAGGACGCAGAGATAATACATACGCACCAGCAGCAGACACAATTTTCTATAATCTGGGTCCTACTGGTGGCTCCCCCTACAGTCTGGCACCTGAGGCAGTCGCCTCAGTTCGCCTCATGGTAAGGCCAGCCCTGGTCCCACCCTCTCCAGAGAACCACAACAGGCAATCAAAGGGAAGGTTTTTCCCCCCCAGTTTAAAAAAGTTCTCGCCCTTCAATTGGCTCTTTTGGCCAGGTGACCACTCCCTTCCTTTACCTATGGACTTTTTAACCCTTTACAGGCAAAGTAAGTAAGAACAGCTACTAACAGGGATTTTATAGCTAACTAGGTGGCTGGGTGTCCATAAAAGGGAGCCTCCCCCCTTTATTTATCACATAATTCCTCCTCTATGCTTGCTCTGTTTGGATATGAATCTGTTATAGTCCCAGTTAAAGGACTTCAGCTCACAATCATGCTTGTTATCACTGAAGGTCCTGGGTTCAATACCCGATGTTGACCATCAGCCTAATGGAGATTCAGGAGTCAACACAGGTGAGGGACATTTGGAAGCAGCTATGCAACACTGACCTATAATGAATGGGTAGCCTACCAGAAAGGGGGAAACTCATAGAATAAATGGAAGAGCAGCTCTGGGGCCTATATTGTAACTTCACACTATTTTCTAAAAAACCGAGAGCACTTAAAAAATGTCAGGCCCAAATTATGTCATTTAACCACTGGCATGCATATGGGGTCATACAAAGCTACCTGTTCCATGGGGAGCTTTATGAGCAATCAAGAGGTGGCTGAAGCTTTTGGAACAAGGAGAGGATGAATCTCCTCTTTCCCTTCCCTTTGTGGGTGTAGGCACAGATGATTTCTAGGCATGAGGTCTTACTCTCCAACTCTAGAAACTTGTGAGAGAAACCAATTGTCCCACTGTTTCCCCACCTCAATATTGTCTACTGCATCCAGCAATGATGGATAAGCAAATTGCTGTAAAGGGATGTTTCTAACAAAATGAAGTAGCAGTGAAATAGTAAATAATGTTGACATTAAAATGATCGTTCGGTTTCAGCATTAACATTCCATTGTGATGAATGGGGCAATTTACATTGCTTTCAGAGGTCTTGCTTCAGCCTGTCTGCAGACTCAAAACAACTCTGAATTGGTTTATAGTCATCTCATGTTTGGAATGGTTTCTTTGCAAACAAAGGTGCTAGAAACATAATTTTAAAAAAATTAAGAAAACAGCTTTCAGACCACAGTTCTCTGGCAAGGGGCTGTGGCTGCAGAACCATGAAACACATGAGTCCGTACTACATGCATAATACATTCAGATAAATTAATCACACACTGCATAGTGTGACTGGGACCTGTGTAGATGTACAGTGGCAGCGGCATTTATGGTCTCCTTTTGTAGATGCTTGTGTCCATATCTTGAGTTGTGTTTAAGGAGCACTTGGTGTAGCTCAAGAGAGGGATTCACCTTTGCTGCCCCCTCACCCTAGGGCCATCCTGGTGCCTGGCTGGTCCTGGGTATAAAGTTGTGACAAAGTGGGACTGTTCTTAATGTTCTCCCTGAATACTGTGTGGGTGCCTACGTTTCCCCAATGTATTTCTTAAATATCTTCTAGGTGATGGGATAAGGGTGTGTGATTGTTGAGGGCCATTGTTATGGTATCTGCACAGAGAATGGCCAACACCCTATCTCCTGGCAACTGATGGCCTGGGCCCCTCTTCTGCAAAGGTGCCAACTGCAGGTGTTGGAGAAAAAAGAGATCAGGTGGCATCCTGGCCCAGGAAAGAGACAAAGGCCAAAGGAGGGTCTGGAGAGTTTCAGTTTGGAGCTGGCTGGGAAAAAGGAGGGAGCCCCAGATGAGATTCTGGTCTCCCTACCTCCCAAGATGGACATGACTGAGGGGTCCTGTTCTCTGTATCTATAAGCTCTGTTTTAGACTGTGTTCCTGTTGTCCAATAAACCTTCTATTTTACTGGCTGGCTGAGTCATGTCTGACTGCGGAGTTGGGGTGCAGAGCCCTCTGGCTTCCCCAGGAGTCCTGCCTGTGTGGATTCGGTGTGGGAAGTGCACAGTGTGGAAGGAGATGCTAAATGCTCCGGGGTCAGGCCAGGAAGGTCAAAGCTGTGTAAGCTTCTTTCCCTGGAGTTAGTCTGCTCAGAGAGAGGAGGCTCCACCAGAGTCCTGGGTGGCTTTGTAGGGAGTAGTTCCAGAGCATCCCCCGGTGACTCCATGACAGAAGTAGAGTAGCCTGTATTATGCTGGAGGCCTGTAGTCCCGGGACCATTCTGGCAGCTACAGATCACGAGGACTGAGGGATGAACTGGCCATGGCCAGCTGTTACCCCCATGTTGGTGGCCATGGAAGGAAGAAAGGTTGTGTAGGCTTTACACTTATGCAAAGGAAATCTTCCATAGACTCATAGACTTTAAGGTCAGAAGGGACCATCATGATCATCTAGTCTGACCTCCTGCACAGTGCAGGCCACAGATTCTCACCCACCCACTCCTGCAATAAACCTCTAACCTATGTCTAAGCTTCTATAATCCTCAAATCATGGTTTAAAGACTTCAAGGTGCAGAGAATCCTCCAGCAAGTGACCCATGCCCCACGCTGCAGAGGAAGGAGGAAAAACCTCCAGTGTCTGGCTACATTAGATTTAGGACAGTTTTGCTCTGAATGAATGGTTCAAGGATGTTTCATAACACCAAAGGATTGAGGCCTTAGGATATGACCTTTAATGGGAGTCTTGCTTGAAGAAAAAGTTTAGGTTCCGAACTACAAAACACTATTGACACAAGTAGAGTGTGTGTGCCATTAGTTTTTTGGAAGAGCTAGGTTTAGAAAGAAGTGATTCATTATACTTCTTATTCCTGTTCTGACATGATGAAGTACCTGTTTTGGAACTGTCAAATATCACATCGGTAATCTACCACATACTGTGTTCAAGACTTCTTCAGGCACAATAACTAACTCAAGCAGATATTCAAGTGAAATAAATTAAATTCCAAGTGAAACTGTTACTTATTTCTAAGAAATGGTACTGACCTACTGAGAGTCACAGAACCTTTGCTGTTCAGTTATGGACTTGTGGGAGGTTCACCATGTAAGACATTTAAATTTAAAGATGAAACTCAAGCTGACACTATAAAACATCCTTCTTAGCTGAATGCTTCACTCAGGGCTTGTCTTCATTATCCACTGGATTGACAGACAGCGATTGATTCAGTGGTAGTTGATTTATCACATCTAGTCTAGACGCGATAAATCAACCGCCAAGTGCTCTCCTATTAACTCCAGTACTCCACCAGGGTGAGAGGCACAGGTGGAGTCGACAGGAGAGTGTCAGCCGTTGACTTACCGCAGTGAAGACACCACGGTAAATAGATTTAAGTATGTCAACTTCAGCTATGTTATTCATGTAGCTGAAGTTGCGTAACTAAAATAGATTCCCCTCATTGTAGACCAGGCCTCAGCTAAGAAACAAATAAAAAGTTGGATCATATTTCATTGTTCTTTAGATTGACCTTGGCCAAGCTCTTCAAGCATTTGGAGGCAAACCCTTTGTTGACATTTTTTTATAAGCATAAAGGGTGCTGAATGCCTTCAAACTGTCGAGATTGAATGAGCACTTCAAGCAGTATGCAGATGGAATGTTACCTTTCAAGCTTCAAACAGACTCTGTGCATGTTGCCAGAGATGATCCTTATGACCTTCATCACTACTGTGTTTCAATAGACTTTCAGGTGCCAATATTAGCTCAGGCTGTTCTTCAAGTATTTGGATACCATGCCTGTACACCAGTTTGTTTAGTGTGAGTCTAGCAGAAGTGGTTAATAACATCTGGAGGGTTGTTTGTTTAGCTTTCCTTGGGATTGCAGAAGGTTACCTCTCAAAATAAAGTTGCTCATTGTGGTAAATTTAGTGACACTACATTTGAGCACAATTCCTTACCCAAATCCATTCTCATCCAATAAGTGGCTCACAGATAACTTACAAAAAGCATAACAATGGTCAGGCTATTATATTCTGCAGTCCTTGACCCAGAGATCTGGTTGGAAGGAACGGAAAGGATTCACAATGAATTCCCTCCTCAAGACTGAAATGGCTCTAAAGTGCCTCCAATTCTATTCAGTGGTCTGGGTCTCAGTCTGAGTCTGGCATGGGACACAGTACTGGGTCCATAGTCACTAACTTGCTATGTCTAGGTGGAATATTTCCAATTTTTCTTTACGATTTCCCATATTCCTCCCATTCAGGAATGTCAACAACATCTACTGATTTTGAACCTACTGGTAACACTATATGTGATGCTCTCAGGTTAAATCCAGGATGAATCACCTGGTTTTACACTTTTAAAAGTTGGCTGGTATATACATACTTGTTACTAGACTGCTGCAATTTGGATTACACGAATAATTAAAAGGTGTCCATTTTTACAAGGGAGTGGCATGGCAACACATTGCTAAGGATCAGACTGTGGTAGTGGATTAAAGTTATTGCTCCCAATTCTGATTCCACAAGCGATAAATAGATTCCCATTAAGAACAATGACACTAAGTCAGTGCCAAATCTCCTATGGATGTCTTTAGGAATTTGTCATGCCTTTGTCCTGTTTGTTCAGTTTTTCAGCTTTGTCAGGTGGATCTGTATGTTCCCCCTGTGTCTCTTTTGCATATTGTTTTAAGGTATTCTTACAGATCTGATATGATTAATTTAATAATATTCCAATGTCTACACTGTACACATGAATAATATGTTTGTTAATAAAATATTCAATAAAGAACTAATTGGAATAAAAATAGATTGTTGTCAATAAACTTTAGAGCTGGGTGACAAGATTGCTCATCCTTAAAACTCTTAATTCTGTAGGCAGTTGTTTTTAAAGATACAGAGTTACCAGTAATAGGTGGAGCCAGCATGTCCATATAGCAATGCAAATACTTCCAAAGTTGTGGGTTATGATTCTACACATGAATGCAGGGGCCAACTGATGAGTTTGGATATGGATCTAACTCCAAATCTGAAGTTCATCATAGCTGGGGGGTGTTCAGATCCCAGATTTAGGCCCATTTTTAAATCACATAATCTTCCAATGTTTATCATGTCGATGTGAGGCATGATTGGTTCTAGCTATGAAATGCAAAGTTGGTTCACAGGTTTGTGGTCCTTCTACAAATCTTAAATATACAGATCATAACAACTATAGTACCTCCTTTACCCCCAGCCCATTGTATCACCTACTTTCCTATGATGCCACAATCTCAACAATGAGCTGTTCATAGGGCAGCAGAGGGGAAAGAAGGCGTTCAGGTGCTCATATGCTACAGTGATGACTGCAGGATGAGAACCTAGATAGAGAGCAGAATGGTATAGGGAACAGAATAGAATAAAGTAGAGAGGAGAGTATGATAATATAAGAGGTGGATCAATGATTCTAAATCACCTAATCTGGAAGTAGCGGAATAAAGGAATATTTTGTAAACTATGCTTTTTAAGAAAAGACAGTTTGGAGCTCTATATTCCAAGCTGTATATTCTAAATTCTGCTTCGGGCTTTGGGCATCCTCAAAAAGCTGCAGCCAGGAGAGGAATTGTGGGGTGCAATTGTTGCACCCTGATCCATGGTCCTCCAAAACTGTCGAGTTGAAACTCTGCAGCTCTTCCATGCTTTGAGCAACCCAGGAATATTCTGGGGCAGATTTTTAAAATCAGGGGGATTGACGGAATCGACAGAGAACTCCTCTTGCTAAATGCCACTTGGCATATTTGTGGCTTTGCTAAAACAACTCATGCTCAGAAGCATTTCTTGGAGAAAACTGATTGCTTTCCCAATAAGAAAGCTACATGATCTCTTCGTTATGCCACCACGTGCTCACTGGTCTGACTTGAAAAAACAGAGACAAGGTTGGGGAGGTAATATTTTTACTGGACTAACTGCAATTCAATTGGTGAGAGAGACAAGCTTTCATGTTTAGTTTGGAAAAGTGGAGATTAAGGAGGAATATGATAGCAGCCTTCAGATACTTGAAAGGGTGCCACAAAAAAGAGGGAGAAAGTTTTTCTCTTTTGCCACAGATGGCAGGACAAGAGACCATGGGTTCAAACTACAGCAAAGCAGATTAAATCTCAGGAAAAATTTCCTAACTGTAAGAACAGTAGGACAATGGAACAGACAGCTTTGGGAGGTTGTGGAAGCTTCTTCACTGGAGGTTTTCAAAAAGAGGCTGGATAGCCATCTGTCTTGGATGGTTTAAGCACAATAAATCCTGCATCTTGGCAGGGGGTTAGAATAGATGACCCTTGCTATCCCTTCTAACCCTATGATTCTAAGCTTGCACAATCAGTCACTCTGAATATCTATTACTCATGCACTTTCATTTGGTGTACTGTAGAGCATGTTCAGATTGGCTCAGTGGGACAAATATTTTCCAATAAATAACCACAAAGAGAAGAGTTTTATTATTAGCAAGCTTCCTATGTGCAATACTTGTGACATGACAGAGATCTGACACATCATTATAATATCTTGAGAATTTCTGTCTTCAGTAACAAGTTAGAATAGCTTTCTTGTAGATTGTTTCATAATGGATATAATAACATAATTCTTCATATAAAGATATAAATTAAAAATCTTAATCAGCAATTTTTAGAGGGCCATAGAACTTGCCTGCAAAATGATATGTTATGAAAAGGGATACAGGGATACTGATGCAATCTGATAGCTCCCTTTGGAGTCCTCAAAAGCAAATTTGGTCTGCTGGAGCTTGTGCCAACAGATTTCTAGCATAGAGGATGTAACAGATCTCTTCACTTGGCAGTTGGTCTTCATCTACAGCAGTTTCCAAACTATGATCTATAGAGCACTGGTGATCAGAAGAGCACTTGATGGTCTGTGGAGATCCAGATGGTCACATGGTGCTGGCTCTCCTCTTTGTTACCAGCACTTCACTTGTATTAAAGTCAGCCAAAAACACCTTAATACTTCCCTAATATTGCTTTTGCATTGGAGAAATTTCTGTAAGTTGTCGCAGGGGTGTTATAAAATCATAATTCTCTAGTCAGATTTGGTCCATGTCATGTACTGCATCGCCTTAGGCCAGCTTTCAGTACACTCCAGTTTCCTTTACACCGATCTACTTCTCTGCTGACTTTTGAGCTTCCATTTACTCCTGGAATTAATACAATTCCGCATATTGGTAATAATAGAAAGCAGACTTAAATCTGGAGGATCCTTAGGTAGGGCAGAGTTCCTATACCATCCTCCTCTTGAATGCCAGGAATACCTAGGCTGAAAAGTAAGCTTGAAAGTTTGTCTCTCTCACCAACAGAAGTTGATCCAATAAAACATATTACCTCATCCACCTTGTTTAGGTTGAAAAGGGGTATTTCTGAGGCTTCCCAGCAATCTCAAATTGTCCCTTAGAGCTGTTGGCAACTGGTACAAGTCAGAGTAGCTTTCAGGAATCCAAGAATCCATCCAGTATCAGAGGGCCTCTCTGAGATTATCCAGTAGAATGTCTAGTCATTGAAGAAAATGTACTATTTGTTATGACTTTCTGCTCACAACCTATAGCTCTATTTTCAGTCTCACTGGGTTCTCTCTTTTCAATCTGCTTTACTGACAGATGAAGTTAAGTGCTTAGCCCTGCACTGCTTTGGGGTTTCCCCCGCTGGACCCATGCCAGCCGGGGTCCTGCCGCCTGCCCCAGTCAACTCCCGCTGTCAGCCTGGGTGTAGGGGGTGACCTTCCTTTACCCCCCTCAGCTCCCCCCCCCCATCTAACCGCCTTCCCTCCCCCACCCCTGCCTGGCCCATCCCATCCCACCGAACCTAACCTCCTCCCCCCTCCCACTCCCAACCCAGCCTCCTGCCCCCCATGCCTGACCCACCCAGTTCAGCCTCCCGCCCACCAAACCTCCTTCCCTCCCGCACCCACGCCTCACCCACCCCATCCAGCCTAGTCTCCTGCCCACCTCCCCGCCCGCCGAGCCTGGCCTCCCCCCCACACTGCCCCCTTGCCTGCCTCCCAGCCCAGCCTCCCTCCCACCCCTTTGCACACCGCCTCCCCCCCCCGGCCGGTCTCCTGCCACCCGCGCCCTGCCCCGCCCGGGCCTACGTGTCTGCTTGGTCCCGCTGCTCGGATACGACTCCTGGGAGGGGAAGGTGGAGCGACGCGCCCCCAGCCCTCGGAGACACTCTGGGGCAGCGCCACGCCGCACCCGTGCACTTGCACAGCCTCCCCCGCCCCCCAGCCCAACCTCCCCCCGACACCCCTCACGCCCCCTTTCACACCACCGCCCCCTCCCGGCCCGGCCGGTCTCCTGCCGCCCGCGCCCTGCCCGGGCCTACGTATCCGCTGGGTCCCGCTGCTCTGGACACCACTCCTGGGAGGGCAAGGTGGAGCGACGTGCCCCCAGCCCTCAGGGAGACACTCTGGGGCAGCGCCCCGCCTGCGCACTCCCACTGTCACGTTGGTCCGGCCCTCTCTATGGCGCAGATTTTCGAGACCTGCCTGCGGAACGGACGGAATGATTTGGCGGACCGTATAAGGCCTGCGGGCCGGAGGTTCCCCACCCCTGCACTAAACGGTTCCTCTCCACCTCTGCATTTTCCTGCATGGGATATTTATGTATTTCTCAGGTCAATATTGACTCCTTTTGATTCTGTGCTGATCTGGGAATTGCATCACCCATTGCATCACCTTTCAAGGTTAATTTTCCCCTTGCTACAGCTTAACATCTTCAATTGACAGGTGGTGAGTTACAAATTCTTTCCTGTCGTTGTTTTCTCATGTTTTTACAAAGGAAAAGACGGTTCTTTGAACAAATCCTAATTTTCTGCACAACTTCACACGAGACTTCCATATTAATTCATCAGTTTAATCAAAATGAAGGATAAAACCATACAAGGTATTCTTTAACATGGATCAATTCACCTACAATCCCCAGAAAATTTGTGTTTCTAGGATTGACAAGGATCTTAACTCAGCAACTGGAATTAAATCCTGCGATAATTCTAAAAGGGGAATAAGGGCCAAATTAGACAGTGTAATTTGACCTACCTGCTTTCCATATAATAATCAGATTAGAGTTAAAGTTCTGTGGGTTTTTTTTCTTTTCATTTTACTAGAAACACAGGAGAGACTTGTGCAAGATTCATGGTTAGTGGCATTTTGATTCGGATTATTAGACCCATAGACTTTAAGGTCAGAAGGGACCATTATGATCATCTAGTCCAGGGGTCTCCAAACTTTTCAGCCCGAGGGCCGCATTAACTATCAAATAGCAGTTCGGGGGCCGACAACACACTCGAGGTCCAAATAAAAAAGAATCAAAACATGGATGTTGTTTTTAATTATTTATTTAATATTATTTTATTCAGTTATTATTTAATAACACATTGATACACTACACATGAACACCTGAACACTATACCTGAACACCTGTTCACTACACCTGAACACTACACCTGAACACCTGAACACCACACCTGAACACCACACCTGTTCACTACACCTGAACACCTGTTCACTACACCTGAACACCTGTTCACTACACCTGTTCACTACACCTGAACACTACACCTGAACACCTGTTCACTACACATGAACACTACACATCAACCCCCCAACTGACCCACCCAGCCAGGTCTCTCCCCCCCAAACCTCCTTTCCTCCAACCCCCAACTGACCCACCCAGCCAGGTCTCTCCCCCCCCAACCTCTTTTCCTCCAACCCCCAACTGACCCACCCAGGTCTCTCCCCCCCCAAACCTCCTTTCCTCCAACTGACCCACCCAGCCAGGTCTCTCCCCCCCAAACCTCCTTTCCTCCAACCCCCAACTGACCCACCCAGCCAGGTCTCTCCCCCCCAAACCTCCTTTCCTCCAACCCCCAACTGACCCACCCAGCCAGGTCTCTCCCCCCCAAACCTCCTTTCCTCCAACCCCCCCCCCAACTGACCCACCCAGCCAGGTCTCTCCCCCCAAAACCTCCTTTCCTCCAACCCCCAACTGACCCACCCAGCCAGGTCTCTCCCCCCCAAAACCTCCTTTCCTCCAACCCCCAACTGACCCACCCAGGTCTCTCCCCCCCAAAACCTCCTTTCCTCCAACCCCCAACTGACCCACCCAGCCAGGTCTCTCCCCCCAAAACCTCCTTTCCTCCAACCCCCAACTGACCCACCCAGCCAGGTCTCTCCCCCCAAAACCTCCTTTCCTCCAACCCCCCCCCCCAACTGACCCGCTCAACCCGGTCTCTTCCCCCCCCCCCCCCCAACTGACCCGCTCAACCCGGTCTCTCCCCACAGACCGTTTCGCCGCCTGGCAGTGGGTGGCGGTGCAGCGCGTCCCGGCCCCAGCTCTGACCCGTCCCTGGCCGGCGGCGGCAGTGGAGCACGCGGTGCGTCCCGGCCGGCGGCGGCAGCTGCGGAGCACGCGGCGCGTCCCGGCCGGCGGCGGCAGCTGCGGAGCACGCGGCGCGTCCCGGCCGGCGGCGGCAGCTGCGGAGCACGCGGCGCGTCCCGGCCGGCGGCGGCAGCTGCGGAGCACGCGGCGCGTCCCGGCCCCGTGGCTGGTTCCTGACCCCTGCCGAAAGATCTCCACGGGCCGGATGAGAGGGCCTCGCGGGCCACATCCGGCCCGCGGGCCGTAGTTTGGAGACCCCTGATCTAGTCTGACCTCCTGCACAATGCAGGCCACAGAATCTCACCCACCCACTCTTGTAATAAACTCCTAACCTATGCCTGACCTATTGAAGTCCTCAAATAATGGTTTAAAGACTCCAGGGTGCAGAGAATCCTCCAGCAAGTGAACCATGCCCCATGCTGCAGAAGAAGGCAAAAATTCCCTAGGGATTCTGCCAATCTGCCCTGGAGGAAAATTCCTTCCTGACCCCAAATATGGTGATCAGCTAAACTCTCAGCACGTGGGCAAGACTCAGCCAGACAGGAAAGAATTCTTTGTAGCAATTCAGATCCCATCCCATCTAACATCCCATCACAGGCCATTGGGCATATTTACCACTAATAAGCAAAGATCAATTAATTGCCAAAATTAGGCTATCCCATCATACTATCCCCTCCATAAACCTATCAAGCTTAATCTTGAAACTAGATAGGTCTTTTGCCCCTACTACTTCTCTTGGAAGGCTGTTCTAAAATATCACTCCTCTGATGGTTAGAAACCTTCATCTAATTTCAAGTCTAAACTTCCTGATGGCCAGTTTATATCCATTGGTCCTGAGCTTAAATAATTCCTCTCCCTCCCTGATATTTATCCATCTGATATATTTATAGACAGCTGTTACCCGCTCCAACCCTGGAAGCATTAAAAGGCAGCCCTGTAGGGGGTTTCGGCTGTGTCAATCAGCTAGGCTGATAGGAATAGCAGCCACAGCGTGGTGGCCGGATCAATTAGGGCCCAGCTTGCCGTTATAAAAGGGCGGTGGCCAGGCTCTCAGGTAGTCTCTCTCCAGGCTGGGAGGGAGCAGGACCTGGCTGCCTGTGGGACATAATACCTGAGGTGGAACAGTACTGGGGGAACAGACAAGGGAGCTAGGGCACTCCAGCCTTGCAGCTCCCCAGGCTGCAAGCTTGAAGTGAGGCCTAAAGACAAAGGAAGCTGGTACAAAACCCCTCTTGCCTGTGATGACTGACTTTTACACTGCAGTCTTCCCCAGGTGTGGGGTCTTGATGACTGGCAGTAGCCCTAGACTGAGGCAAGGTGGGGATTTCCCAGGGTGGGAAGACCCAGAGGCAGAGTGTTGGGGGTTATTCCCAGGGGGCAGCACCCCAGGTAAGGGGGAACTGGGGTCTGGGTGGGACATGGGGGTCAGCAGACGGCGAGACAGTGGCCTGCAGAAGGTGCTCCAGGGCTGGAGAGCTAATTCCCTGGATAACCAACAGAAGGCACTGCACGGGGGAGTCGTCGCGCCTCTACAAGAGCAATCATATCTCCCTTTGGCCTTCTTTTGGTTAGGCTAAACAAGCCAAGCTCTTTGAGTCTCCTTTCATAAAACAGGTTTTCCATTCCTTGGATAATCTTAGTAGCCCTTCTCTGTACCTGTTCCACTTTGAATTCATCCTTCTTAAACATGGGAGACCAGAACTGCACACAGTATTCCAGATTAGGTCTCACCAGTGCCTTGTATAATCATACTAAAACTCCTTATCTTCACAGGAAATACCTCGCCTGATACATCCCAAGACTGCATTAGTATTTTTCACAGCCATAGCACAATGATGACTCATAATCATCCTATGATCAACCAGTACTCTGAGGCCCTTCTCCACTCCAGTTACTTCCAACTGATGCATCCCCAGTTTATAACTACAATTCTTGTTATTAATCCCTAAATGCATGACTTTTCACTATTAAATTTCATCCCATTACTATTACTCCAGTTTATAAGGTCGTACAGATCTTCATGTATGATATACCAGTCCTTCTCTGTATTAGCAATACCTCCAAGCTTTGTGTCATCTACAAACTTTATTAGCACATTCCCACTTTTGGTGCCGAGGTCAATAATAAAAAGATTAAAATAAGATTAGTCCCAAAACCGATACCTGAGGAACTCCACTGGTAATCTTCCTCTAGCCTGACAATTCACCTATCAGTGTGACCTGCTATAGCCTCCTCTTTAACCAGTTCCTTTCAATTTTCATATTGACCCTCATATTTTCCAATTTAACTAATAATTCCCCATGTGGAACTATATCAAATACCTTATTGAAATCTAGGTAAATTAGATCCACTGCATTTCCTTTGTCTAAAAAGTCTGTTACCTTCTCAAAGAAGGAGACCAGGTTGGTTTGGCATGATCTACCTTTTGTAAAACCATGTTGTATTTTGTCCCAATTACCATTGGCCTCAATGTCCTTAACTACTTTCTCCTTCAAAAATTTTACCTTAACTACTTTCTCCTTAATTTTTTTTTCCAAGACCTTGCATACTACAGATGTCAAACTAACAGGCCTGTAGTTACCCCTTTCACTTTTTTTCCCTTTCTTAAAAATAGGAACTATTGTAGCAATTCTCCAGTCATACAGTACAATGCCTTAGTTTACAGATTCATTAAAAAAAATTGTTAATGGGCTTGCAATTTCATGCAATCTTACAGGCAGGAAAGGTGACAGTTTAGCTCCCCCTGGAGCTTCCAGGCTGCGGGGGACAACGTGTGCCAGTTCCTTTAATATTCTTGGATGAAGATTATCTGGGCCCCCAATTTAGTCCCATTAAGCTGTTTGAGTTTGGCTTCTACCTGGGATGTGGTAATATCTACCTCCATATCCTCATTCCCATTTATCATTCTGCCATTATCCCTGAGCTCCTTGTTAGCCTCATTAAAGACTGAGGCAAAGTATTTGTTTAGATAATGGGCCATGCCTAGGTTATCCTTAACCTCCACTCCATTCTCCATGTTTAGCGGTCCCACTTCTTATTTCTTTGTTTGTTTCTTATTTATATGGCTATAGAACTTTTACTATTGGTTTTAATTCCCTTTGCAAGGTCCAACTCTACTTGACTTTTAGCCTCTCTCACTTTATCCCTTCATGTTCTAAATTCAATAAGGTAGCTTGCTTTCCTTGCTGATCCCTCCCATCTTCCACACTTTGTATGCTTTCTGCTTTTTCCTAATTACCTCTCTGAGATGCTTGTGGATCTGGCGTGGTCTACAACTCCTGCCCATGAATTTTTTCCCTTTTCTTGGGATGCAGGCTTCTGATTTGTTTCTGCAACTTTGACTTGAAGTACTTTCAGACCTCCTCCGCCTTTAGATCCACAAGTTCTTCAGTCCAATCCACTTCCCTAACTAATTTCCTTAATTTTGTAAAGGTAGCCCTTTTGAAGTAAAAAACACTAGTCACAGATCTATTTTTGTTTATCCTTTCATTCAGTTTGAACTGAATTAGCTCATGATTACTCGAACCAAGATTGTCCCCTAGAACCATTTCTTCTATGAGATCCTCACTACTTACCAAAACCAAATCTAAAATGGCATCCCCTCTTGTTGATTCAGTAACTGTTTTGTGAAGGAATCCATCAGCTATCGCATCTAGGAAAATCTGAGCCCTATTATTATTACTAGCTCTTGTCCTCCAGTCTATGGGTATGTCTTCACTATAGGTCTAGGTCGATTTCCCTTAATTCGATTTTCTTAACTCGAGTTTAGAAAATCGAATCAGTGTGTCCCCACCAGGACAGCAGGTCGACAGTGGTCGACACTGTCTGTCCTTGAACTTTTGCAGGGGGTCGACATAGCCCGCATTGCACTGTGGGTAGGTAGCCCACAGTGCAATGCGTGCTGGACCCCCCCCCTCCTGCCCAAGCAGCCCCACGGACCCCCCCGCCCGAACAGCCCCTCGCCGTACCCACCCGCCCGAGGCGGGGTGGGGGAGCCAGCGCGCGGCTGCTTGGGCTATCGGCTCAGCTGCCTGGTGAAATTGACCAGACAGCTGAGCCGATCCCTCAAGCAGCCCCGCGCGGGCTTCCCCCCCCCCCCCTCAGCAGCCCCGCGGACCCCCCCCCCGCCCGAACAGCTCCCCCAACAGCCCCCCCGCCCAAACAGCCCCCCGCTGGACCCCCCCCCGCCCGAGGGGGGGGGGGAGCCGGCGCGGGGCTATCGGCTCAGCTGCCTGGTGAAATTGACCAGACAGCTGAGCCGATCCCTCAAGCAGCCCCGCGCGGGCTTCCCCCCCCCTCAGCAGCCCCGCGGACCCCCCCCCCCCCGCCCGAACAGCCCCCCCCGAACACCCCCCCCCCCTCGCGGGGCTGCTCGGAGGTCGGAGGCTTAACTTCTGATGCCTCTTCACTAGCCCACAGTCGAGCTTGTAATGTCGAATTTAGCCTTACTTCTCTCGTTAGGCAGGAGTTCCGAAATCGATCTTGAGGGCCCTTTAAATCGACTTTAAGGGCATGTATGTGAAGACAGGTACACCTTTAATTCGACCTAACGTCGTTAAGGTCGAATTAAAGTGGTAGTGAAGACATGCCCTACATCTGGGAAGTTAAAGTCTCATGATCACACAATTTCCATTAGTATTTACTTCATTAAAAACATTAAAGAGGTATCTATCCATATCCAAATTAGAACCTGGTGGTCTGTAGCACACCCCAAGCACTATCCCAGGAGAGACTCTAGGAACTTTCTTCCCCAATGTGATATTTGCCCAGACAGGCTCTGTCTTATCCATTCCATCGCTTCTTATTTCTTTACAGTCTACCTTGTCATTGACATACCTTTACCACCTTTCTGTCTTTCCTAAACAGCACATACCCTTTTACTCCAGTCATGACTACTATTCCACCATGTTTCGGTTATCCCTATAAAATCTGGTTTCACTTCCTGCACCAGTAGGTCTAATTCCTCCATTTTGTTACCTAGACTCCTTGCACTGGCGTACAAACATTTTAATTTTTGCAGTTTGGCCTCACTCACATTCTTTACCTGCTTAGGCACGGACATTCTACCGCCAGTATGACCTATTACACTGGTATCCACACCGCCCTTCCTCCTTATGTCCATTCTCCTACCCACAGCTGTATCCTCTCTTACTTTGTTTTCTTCCCTCTCAATGTTAAAATCTGGTGTGGAGATTACCTGGACATCTCCCAACCATCTCCCGCAAATTCCTAGTTTAAAGCTCTCTTAATCAGTTGTGTCAGCCTCTATCCTAGAAGTCTATTTCTTTCCCTACTCAGGTGAATTTCATCATGAGAGAACATTCCTCTGTCCATGAATGCCTCCCAGTGGCCATATCTTCCAAAGCCCTCCTTATAGCACCACTGCCTGAACCATCTATTGACCATCATAATCATGTCACACCTTTATTGCCCTTCTCTAGGAAAGGGCAGAATCCCACTGAAGATCACCTGAGCCTCGAATTCCTTAAGCGTTTTCCTCAGCCTGGCATAGTCTACCTTGATACGTTTCCGTGAGAATCTATCCATAACATTTGTTCCCACATGAAGGACAATCAGTGGATTCTTTCCTGCTCCCATCAGGATCCTTGTCAGCCGCAGGTCCATATCCCATATCTTAGCACCCAGCAGACAGCACACCCTTCTGTTCTCTGGATCAGCTCTGGTTACAGGCCTGTCTTTTCTTCTCAGTAAGGAGTCCCCAATCACATAGACCTGCCTTTTCCTGGTGATGGTGCAATTCTCCAGTCTATCCGCTGTTCCCTCTGGCTGCAAGTCCTCTCAATTCCTATTCTCTCTTGCAGTCCTCTGCAACCCATCCTGTTTCCTCCTGGGGTTCATATTTGGTGTTGTTAACTCCATTGATTCTTCCCCTTTTCCTATAGGATTAGCCACTCTTCTCTTCTTCCTTGCCCTCCTATCTTCAGTGACCACCTGCTGTATCCCTTTCTCATTTTCCAATTCCAAAAACCTGTTCTTGAGCTCTATTTCTCCTTCACTAGCCCATCTTTTCCTCTGTCTGGTTCTCTTAGTCACATGCTTTCACTGTCTATTTTCTTCACTCAGCAATCTCCCCTCATAGTTATTTGGTCCTGCTTCCATCTGCAAATCTGAGCTTTTCCCTTCAGCCTCCTTGTGTCTTTGTTCCATCATCTACTTGAACCCCCTTCGAAACTCAGCCAGAGTCTTCACCTGCATATCGACTTCTCGGATCTTCCATCAGCTCTATCAGATAGCACTTCATGCAGATGAAACTCTTTTCAGGTACCCCCTGCAGGATCATGTGCATACTGCAGCTTCCACATCCAGTCATCTTCACTGTGTCCTCCACTGCTTCGGTCACTACCACCATTGCCTCTGTGTCTGTCATAGCCTTCCTATGTAAGTCAAAAGTCTTCTCCTCCAACTTCCACTCCAACTCCCCTGTTTATAGCTCTGTTTGCTGGCTCCTGTGCCACTGCAGCAGTGTCAGTAAGTAAAACTGAATGTAAACCTAATCTGGGTATCTGGAGAGCCATTTGATTCTCTGTTTCAGCATTGTTACTACTCTACTAGCAAAAAGCCTCCCTTCAGAAGATTCAGAGGTTACATTTTGTTTGGATAAGCACCCAAAAGTTTCCAAACTTTAGCAAAATGAACAGAACCCCAAAAGCTGGGCTGGAAACCTCATGAGAATATATTTTCTCCCATAAGATTTTTGGTCCTTCCTATTTATGGACAGGCAGGAATCAGGAAGTACAGAACTATGCCAAGTACATATGATCTTGATTCAGATAACCCAATCTGAACCACAGATCTGGATCTAAATGCATAGCTTGAACCTATCCCCATAATGAGTTGAGTTCCAAGACCAAATCTAAATTATACCCCTTGTGCCTCTAAATTTAAAAAGATTTGGAATCAGCTCCAGATTTCAAATCACCAAACTTAGGATAATTTGGATCAAGAGTTTTGTTTTGTATTATAGAAATAAGACATTCCAATCTTGGTTCAGTCTTCTCTGTAATACAAAACTAAAAATATGTAGGGGGGCGGGGGGGAGTAGAAAAGATTCACTGGAATGTAACTCATACTTTAGTTGAAGGTTTGAATTGGTTCTTATTTTATCTAATGGTTCCCTAACTGGTGCTAGTTGTTTGTTTAATCAATTTTGCATAATCTTTTAATAACTTTGCTTCTAATGTAGTTTATAGTGAAGAAGCCCTAGTGGAACTATTCAGAGTGAAGAGTCTGATTCATCATGACTGAAAACTGTGAGCAATTATCTGCTTTGCCAAGAAAATTAGTCATAACAGAGCTGGCTTCTCGCGCACTTTTAAGACAATATCAGAATGAGAAGATGAGAATCCATCTGCTAAACTGATTGGGTTTGAAAGTGCATCACCCCATTATATGTGGAAGATCCTGGGGGGAAGTAGATTCACAAGATGTGAGTATGTTGCTTATCTAGGATTGCTTGCCAAAGCCAGTAGCATACGCACCTCTACTCTTTATCTGTTTGTCTTATAGATTGTGAATTCTTCAGGGCAAGGCAAGGATCAAGTCTTCTTTTATGTTTGGACAGTGCTTAGCATGTTGTGTGAGCTACTGAAAGCAATTCAAAAATAGTCATTATTATTTAACAGAATGGAATATTTTTTTGAAATTCAGTCTGGGAATGTCAGAGTGCTGGTCAGACTGAAATATGCTCAGGTTTAATCTATGAACCAAGAACCATCACTTAGAATTAAGCACCTTACCAATTATCACCAGGTTTGAACCATCCTTTTAGGGAAAGGTAATTGAGAAATGGGTGGCTGAGTAACTTTGATAGAACCTGCATAATATAGGATTTTCAACATCTTCCCATTAGATATCTCACCCCTAAATGCTGCGGTGATGTAATGAATTGTATAATAGACAATTTTTTTTGGTGAGTGATGGATGTGATACAGCTTTTTTCCATACTCATAATGTTAGATCTGACAACTATTTTCATTATGGATGGGCAATTGGGTAGAGTTTCAGATTTTGAGAACCTCTTGACCTATCTAAGTGGGTTCACAGAGTTCAAATTTTTTTAAAAAAAGACTCTTTCTGCAGCAAGTGGGGGAGAAGTGAAGGGCCACTGTGGGATCGCTTGCACAGTGTGTGAACCATCTATGACAGAGACCTCAAACTCAAATCACCAGGAGGCCATTTTTCTCACACAAGTTGTTGTTTCGTGGGGCACCAGTTTAGATTTGTAACAGTGTAACGGGGTCACCACTCACCCCTGCGGCGCCTCCCTCTGGTCATCTGGGGAATCAGCTCGTATAGCGTCCAGAGCGCCCTCCGCAGGTTGATGCCCCGCTCTTTTTCTGGCCCCGTGTCCCTCCCGGACTCCGGTGCCCTCCAACTGTGGGTGCTGCACCCCTGCAGTACCCCCTTGGTGTGAGGGTCTCCCCTCCCCGGGGGAACCCTCTACCCCCTATTCCCACCTCACCTCAGAGTGTGCCACTGTCAGTCACCACTTGCCCCCGCTCACTGGGGCGGACTGCAGTATCATGGCTTCTCATCACAGGCAAGGAGGGTTGGCCTGCTGCTGCTATCTCCAGCCCTAGGCTGCCCCCTGCATCCCTGGTAGTTCTGGGTCGGACCTTGTATCAGGCCCGGAGGCCTGGGGCTCGTGGCTAGAGCCCACCCAGCTCCTTCTGCCCTGCCCCAGCTCTGCCCTAACCCAGGTACCTGGCTCAGCTCCTGCAGCTAGGCCTGTCTCCCTCTGAATGCAGAGGAGACTGCGTTCTGCCTCCCAGCCCTTATATCCTGGCTGGGAGTGTTTGGGGCGTGGCCACACAGCTGAGCCCAAACTCCCAATCAGCCTGGGAGTTTGCAGGCTAGCCTCCCAGGCTATTTCAAACCCTTTTGGGGGCTTTTCCAAGCCCCTTCTGGTAGGGGGCGGGTGGTCACCCCGCCACAAACAGGAAAAATATTATTTTCTAAATAATACTAGGTACTTTTGAAATCCCACCACCCCTCACCTATTCCTACATCCCCTCATCTACTCCCAAATCTGGCTCCTAATGACTTTCAATGGGAGCCGGTTTTAACTCTTTTGGGCTCCTTTTAAAATCCTAGCTGTAAAAGTGAGAAAATATTTTTTTTCTTCAAAAACCTCTAGTTTTTCATTGTACATTGACTCTGCAATGTTACACACTGCTAGGTATTTAACTGTGTAACCTTAGTGATATGTTACTATATGTTTTCAAACTGGGAGGAATAAGATTTGAGGCATTTATGAATTTTACATGAGCATAACTGTTTCAACAGAGAATTGGTTCCTGATTTGAAATGTGTCTAGAGTGGCTGTTTTCTCACATTTAAAACATCCTGGATATATATCTACTATCACATAAATGTAGGCCTTCCTGGTGCATGTTGTTGCTTGTGGGAGGACCCATGCAGCCACTCGGATTCCCATGTAATGGATGTATGTGCAGCAGTAACCATAGGCAACACTAGCATCTGGGCCATAAGCCTCAATTGTGCTTTTAAGGCACAGCCCTTGTTTGGGGCAATGGAAAGCTGTACCTTGCATAGGGATTCCAGAAGGTCCATTACACAAATACATTTAAATGACTGAAAAGGTTTAAGATAACAGCAAGTCTAAAGTTGGGAGGTGCCATGCTGGACATATGTTGAAACCTCTATTAGGAGAGTTTCACTTCAGGATCAGATTGAGTCAGTATTAGTGAATACCAAGGGCATGGTTACACTTACAGGATTATAGAGCTTTTGGTTATAGCTGTCCCCATATACAGCAATAGGTATTGCGATAGAGCGTGTCCACGCTTAGACCCGCCAGTGCTAGAGCAGGGCCACATTTGCGGCACTTCAGGCGGCATTAGGAGCAGCGCATTAGGGCAGGTATCCCACAGATCACCTCTTCCCGATCTGGCACAATGCCTTGTGGGAAGGGGGGTGTCACTTGTGGGGCATTCTGCATCCTGTTCCAACTCCCCGTGATGCTTTGCGTCATATCCCAGCAATCCCTGTGTTTCCGTCCACCTCAGGCGCCATCTTTCAACGGTTTCAGCAAGGTGCACTCTGTCGTCCATTTTCATGTGCCATAATGGATCTCGAACTGCTGAGGAACATGCTGGCGAGTGTTGCCAGCACAACTCTCTGCACTGCAGAGTTCATCCTTGACATGCAAGGTGACAGTGATGGGTCTGAAGATGAGATTGAGCCGAGGAACGTATTTGACACGAAACTGCTTTTCTCATTAACGGGCATGCTCACAACCGTGGAACGCCGCTTCTGGGCATGGGAAACGAGCACTGAATGGTGGGATCACATCGTCATGCAAGCGTGGGATGATGAGCAGTGGCTGCAAAACTTTTGCATGAGAAAAGCCACTTTCATGGGACTCTGTGCTGAACTCACCCCCGCCCTACGGCGCAAGGACACCAGATTGAGAGCTGCCATGCCGGTGGAGAAGCGGGTGGCTATAGCAATCTGGAAGCTGGCCACCCCAGACAACTACCGATCGGTAACCACTTTGGGGTGGGAAAGTCGACCGTTGGAGTCATGTTGATGCAAGTGTGCAGGGCCATTAATCGCCTCCTGCTACGAAAAATCGTGACTCTTGGTGATGTGCATGACATCGTGGCTGGCTTTGAAGAAATGGGTTCCCTAACTGTAGTGGGGCGATCGATGGGACTCATATACCTATTCTGGCGCCCGACCACCTAGCAGATGAGTACATTAACCGAAAGGGGTACTTCTCCATGGTTCTTCAGGCGCTTGTGGATCACCGTGGGCGTTTTACTGACATTAATGCAGGCTGGTCGGGAAAGGTGCATGACGCACGCATCTTCCGCAATACCGGCCTGTTCAAGAAGCTGCAAGAAGGCACTTTTTTTCCAGACCAGAGGATCCCTGTGGGGAAAGTCGAAATGCCGATTGTGATTCTTGGCAACCCTGCTTACCCTTTAATTCCCTGGGTCATGAAACCCTACACAGAGAGCCTGGACAGCAGCCAGAGAAGGTTCAACTACAGGCTGAGCCGCTGTCAAATGACTGTGGAGTGTGCTTTTGGGTTTCTCAAAGCACGCTGGCGCTGTCTTTATGAGAAGCTAGACTTGGCAGAGGGAAGTATCTCTGCGGTTATTTCTGCGTGCTGTGCCCTACATAATCTTTGTGAGCAGAAGGGTGAAGGGCTTCACTCAGGCATGGTCCTCGGAGGTTCAACACCTGGAGGCCACATATGCACAGCCAGAGAGCAGGGCTATTAGAGGGTCCCAGCGTGAGGCTGCAAGGATCAGGGAAGCCTTGAGGGAGCATTTTGATGCTGAAAGCCAGTTATAATGGGAATTGCAGAGGGAGGGAGGGAGGCAGGTAGGGAGGCATTCTTTTAATAGGATAAGGCATTTGCTTTTCTGTAGCCGTTAGTAATATATGTGCACTGGATAAAGAAACCCATTTATTAAAAAGAATTCATTTATTGAACAGCTATTTCAGTTTCTGAAATAAAAGGTTATGAAGAATGTGTGTGTGGGGGGGTGCAATTGGGGTGGGATGGAGTCAATCAGAGATTGGTGTATGTCCGGGTCTCATACCCTCCAATGCCCTCTGAGTTGAGGTGTTCTCCGAACCCCATTAGTGGAGGGCGATAATGCATGTTATTAGGGGTTGAGTGCAGTGGATAAGGGGCCTGGGTTTGGGGATTGGTCTGTGAAGACAGGGGGGTTGGAGGCAGCTGTGGGTGGTAATAACCAGGCAGCTGTTGATAGTGGCCTGGAGGGGACAGAGGGCCAGAAGGGGGAGGGTTAGGGCGCAATTGAGAATGGGGGCGGCGAGCACGGTGCTGCTCCTCCTCCTGAATGGTGGTGATCTGCTGCACAGTCTCTACTTGCAGCTGTAATAATGTAAACAGCTTTTCAGCGCTCTGCTCACAAGCCTTCTCCCTCAACTGGGTCTGTTTATCCCTCCGCTTGCTTTCATTCTCCCTCTACTGCTGTGCAATGTGATTCTCCATTACAGCCTGTTGCATTACTTGCTGTAAAGACCCTCCTTGCTCTTTCATGGTCTCTTCCTCAGCCACCTCAACCTGTCAGCTGGTGATGATAAGACTGATGCCATAGTCAAGGTCGAAGCTGGACAGGGAAAGACAGTGAAAAGTTTAAACAGAGCATTCCCTTGTACCCAATAGACAGTGCGATGATTCCCCCGCATTCTCCGTTTCTCTGTCCCGTTTGACTGTCCCACACAGAGCTAGAGCACACAGAGAACAACGGCGCCCCTGCCATGGTGAGTTATCTCCGGATGCAGGGGAAATGATTGTTTCCCTGCCGTGCTGTCCTATGGCTTGGGGGGAGCGGAGGGCATTTGCGGGAACTGCACTCTGAGCACCGTCCCAACATTCTCTGTGTAGGTGTTCGTTCTGGAAGATATTTCGCTTCCGCGGGTGACAGAGCAAGAAAGGGAGGCATTCTAATGAGATGCAGCTTCCGCCCAGGGCCATATGCAGCTTGCCTCTGTGCAGCGATGCTCCTCCCACCCCTCGTAGAACAGTGGCGGGCACTAGTGACTGTGGCCAGGACAGGGGCCACGCTGGCTCTCCCGAGAAACCTGCGCAGGCACATTGCAAGAGCTCTTATTGAGACCTTAGAAGAAATCACGGATGATGATTACTGTGATGTGATAGACGACATCAATGCACTATTCCACATGTAGACAAGCATGCGGCAAGCATCCCTTTCCACCCCGGCCAAGCTGCCTGCCTTCCCAGTAGAAAAGTAGCTGTACCTGCGCAATCCGCTGCTGCTGCCCTGCCCCCCGCAACTGCCAGGCGCTGTGGCTGGCTCCGGCTGCACTCCAGGGTTGAGAAGAGTTCCTGGCTGCATGCGTCCTGTGACTCCTCCATGCCCTGGGTCGCTGCAGCGGCCGCTGCTGTCATCTCCTCCTCCTCCGCTCCGTCCTCCTCCTCCGCTCCGTCCTCCTTCTCCGCTCCGTCCTCCTCTTCCTCGGCCTCCTCTCCCCGCCCCTTCACTGGTGGGCTGGGAAGTATCCTCAGTGGTCGATGGAGTGCACGTTGGATCACCACCAAGTATTGCATCAAGCTCCTTGTAGCATCTGCAAGTCACAGGGGCTGCCCCAGAGCGGCTGTGTGCCTCGCGGGCTTTGCGATAGTCACTCCTAAGCTCCTTTACTTTTACCTGGCACTGCAGAGTGTCCCGCTCATGGCCTCTTTCCATCATGACCCGTGATATCTGGCCATATATATCATAATTCCTGCGGCTAGACCGCAGCTAAGACTGGACAGTCTCTTTCCCCCAACAACTGATGAGGTTCAGCACCTCGGTATTGCACCACGCTGGAGATCGCCTATTGCGAGGAGGCATGGCACATGGAGTCCTGGTAAAGCAAAATGGTTACCTGCAACGATTCCCTGAGGAGCACTCCATGCCTGGCTGGAGAGCAAACGGGAAGGGTATTTTCAAATTTCCCTGGAAATTTAACGGGCGTGTCTGACGTGTGGTCACCTGAGGATGTGACAAAAGAGTTTGAAAGTGATAACCAGAGTGGCTCGAACAGGAATTATGGGCCAGGCTGGAGGCTAATTAATGTGCAATGGGTGTCCACATTCACGCTGTAGCGCTACAGTGGGAGCGCTACAGCCCTTATTTCCCATGCGGAGGTGGATTACCAGTAGCACTATAAACTCGGACTTATAGCGCAATTTGTGCCTTGCCAGTGTGGACGGGTAGTGAGTTATAGGGCTCCTAGAGGCTTTATAGTGCTATAAAGTGCCAGTGTAACCAAGCCCCAAGTACAAGAAATTCTCTTGTGGCTCAGTTGAGGTATTCAAAAGCTCCTAAGTGACTACATTGATGACATCTTCATCATCTGGACCCATGGGAAAGAAACTCTGGAAGAATTCCACCATGATTTCAACAGCTTCCACCCCACCGTCCACCTCAGCCTGGACCAGTCTACACGGGGAGTCCACTTCCTAGACACCACAGTGCAAATTAATAACGGCCACATCAACACCACCCTATACCGAAAACCTACCCACAGCTATGCCTACCTTCATGCCACCAGATTCCATCCCGGACATACCACATGATCCATTGTCTACAGCCAAGCACTGAGGTACAATCGTATTTGCTCCAACCCCTCAGACAGAGACCAACACCTACAAGATCTTCACCAAGCTTTCTCTAAACTACAATACCCACACAAGGAAATAAGGACACAGATCAACAGAGCCAGATGTGTACCCAGAAGCCTGCTGCTGCAAGACAAGCCCAAGAAAGAAAACAACAGAACACCACTGGCCATCATGTACAGTCCTCAGTTAAAACCTCTCCAACGCATCATCAGTGACCTACAACCCATCCTGGACAATAATCCCTCAATTTCACAGGCCTTGGGAGGCAGGCCAGTCCTGGCACACAGACAACCCGCCAACCTTAAGCAGATTCTCACCAGCAACAGCACACCGCGCCATAATAACTCCAACTCAGGAACCAATCCATGCAACAAACCTCAATGCCAACTCTGCCCACATATCTACCCCAGCAACACCATCACAGGACCTAACTAGATCAGCCATACCATCACTGGTTCATTCACCTGCACATCTACCAATGTAATATATGCGATTATATACCACCAATGTCCCTCTGCTATGTACATCGGCCAAACTTGACAGTCCCTACGAAAAAGGATAAATGGACACAAATTAGATATCAGGAATGGCAATATACAAAAACCTGTAGGAGAACACTTCAACCTGCCTGGACACACAATTACAGATTTAAAAATCACCATATTGCAGCAAAAAAACTTCAAGACCATACTGCAAAGAGAAACTGCAGAGCTGCAATTCATTTGCAAATTTGATACAATCAATCTGGGATTGAACAAAGATTTTGAATGGCTTGCTAATTACAAAAGCAGCTTCTCCTCTCTTAGAGTTCACACCTCCAGTTCAGTTGCTAGAGGAATATCTCACCCTCCCTGATTTGAGATAACAAGCTGGATCAGCCTGATTGGACTAACCTTGTTATCTCTTACCTGGTTCTTGCCTACTTATTTATACCTGCCCCTGGACACTTCCACTGCTTGCATCCGACGAAGTGGGTATTAGCCCACAAAAGCTTATGCTTCAATACAGTAAAACCTCGATTTAACGGACCTCGATTTAACGGACTTCGGATGCAACGGACAAAATTTGTAAGAAAGTCTGATGCATCCGAAATCCGTTTGTCGAGGGCTCCGCCGGGGTTTGAGCTGGGGGCGGGCTGCCGCCTGTTCCCCAGCAGCAGGCAGGCTGCCTGGAGGGTCCCGGGAGCCGGGACCATGCGGGCTGGCTGCCGGCTCCCCGCTGCCTCCCCGATCCAGGCAGTGGGCGGGCTGCCTGCCGGCTCCCCACTGCCAGCCTGCACGGGTCCCGGCTGCTGGGACCCAGGCGGGAGCCGTCAACCAGCCCGCCCAGGTCCCGGCTGCTGGGACCCGGGCGGGTGCTGTCAGCCTGCCCGGCTGCTGGGACCCGGCTGCTCACACCCGAGCGGCAGCTAGCAGCCCGCCCGCCCGCCCGCCCGGGTCCCCGGCTGCTGGGACCCGGGCGGGCTGCTAGCTGCCGCCTGGGTTATAGCAGCCGGGCGGCAGCCGGGTCCCAGCAGCCAGGCGGGCTGACAGCTCCCGCCCGGGTCCCAGCAGCCGGGACCCGGGCAGGCGGGCGGGCTGCTAGCTGCCGCCTGGGTCTGAGCAGCCGGGTGGCAGCCGGGTCCCAGCAGCCGGGCGGGCTGACAGCTCCCGCCCGGGTCCCAGCAGCCGGGGTCCCAGCAGCCGGGGACCCGGGCGGGTGGGCGGGCTGCTAGCTGCCGCCCGGGTCTGAGCAAAAATTATTAAATAACGGACTTTTGGCTTTAACGGACACCCCCTCGCCCGAATTAGTCCGTTATATCGAGGTTTTACTGTACTTTAGTTAGTTTTTAAGTTGCCACAGGACTCTTTGTTACTAAGTGACTCAGAAGCACAAATTCCATTGAAATGAAAATCACTTCAGTGCTTTTGACAATGCCACTCCATCAACTCTTGTGTGATTTAAGCTTTTTTATTTTTTTAAAGAGTTGATTACTTGTAAAAAAAACAACCTTACCAATATGAATCCATGCAGTGTTGCCTTTTAGTGTCTGCAGGCAGAAAAAACTGAAGCAACATCTCTTTCACAGCTCTGAAAAGTCCCCATTCATCTTAGCTGAGTGTTGACTCTGGAGCCTAATAACAATTTAAAGATTTAAATTTTGTTAATTATTTCACTGTTGATCATTTTAACAATCATCCAGCTGTTCTAAGACTTTAAGAACAAAAATAGTGTCATTTTGTTCCTAATCCGGCCAGCTGATCTTACTATATGGTCATTATCTTCCACTGTTATTTTGAAGCAGTAGTTCTTGCAATATTTATAATATATGTTTTATTTTTGCAGTATTAAAATTACCTTTGCAATATTCTGCTTTGTATTTTTATTTCATTTGCATTCGAGTTAGAAAAAATGAAGAAAAAGTTTAGAATAGGCCATTTTTCACTGAACAAAATGTCGTATTACAGATTGGCCAGCAAAACCAAAATCTGTTTCCTTTGCTGCTGGCTGAGAATTTGTGACCTTGCAAAAAAGACTGGTTATATTAATGATGGCTCAGCATATTTTACAAGCTAAAATTTAACTTTTACATTCTTGGCAAAAAACAAAAGTGTCAGAAATTATCTGTTAAATCTGCATGAAATATCACATTCAGCATGGCCATTTGGAAAAGTATCTTTCTTCTGTAAAATGGAATAGATCAAGTACTCGAGAGTGTCTTGGCAGAAGATGTACCTGGGACTATATATCCTAGCTCAGTGAAAAGGTCTCAGTTCAGCAAGTTGACTACTGAGCTATACAAATAAACTCAATTACCCTCCACCGTTTGCACCTACAAATGTTATTTTTTATGTTCTTTCTCTGGTGACCTTGACAATGATGGTATTTTTTTTTTAGCGATCTACAAATGCACCAGCCTCAGCTTCATCATGGCATAGTTTACAACTACAGCTACCTGCAATTTGGCTTTGCAAGAGTCAGCACAGGCATTTTCTCTGCTCAAACAACATGTGTGGGCTTGCACTCCTGAGTTCCCATTTGAATCTCACTAAATATAATCAATTTTCACATCCAGTCATTGGCAACCATGACTATTGTATAAATTAGATGTAAAATCACATATTTGGCCATATTCACTTAAAATTGGCCCCACTAGTCACCAAGTTAATTGGTACATTTCTTTATCCTTAATTAATCTTTTTGATGAACATGGGCTTAGTTTTTTATTTGTAATAGGCCCCCAAAACAATATATTTTCCTTGATTTAGCATTCTCTAAAACATCTCAGTAAGCATTCTTCTTAATAGGCTGATTTATTTATATTTTAAATAATTAAAAAACCTATGCGACACTTTGTAACTCAAAGTAGTATCCTGGAATCCCCACATTCACCATTGACATATGATTATGAAATATTTTGTACAATGAATGCCTTCGAGGTATCATTTTAAAAATATTGATCTGCTGAATCTTAATATCTTGAATACTGAAGTTACGAAGTATTGCCATATGTATTACTGAAATATGTTCTGAGGTTGGGAATGCCCACAGCTAGTCTTTTAGTAGCAAAGGAGCAACTATTACTGGCCAGACAGGCATTGATGGCCCATCATGAAGAATTCACTATCCCAAAGACTCCTCAGAAAAGGCACATACATAATGAGAGCGGCCTAACCCCCATGTCACAACAAGGATCTTTCTAGCAGATGGAAGAAAGTATAAAAGAGGGACAGTGACACCATCACTTGACCCCACACCTCTCCCATCTCAACATCTAGAAGATCACCTGGAAGATTGGTCTCAGGCTGGGAAGGGAATTCAGACTGTGTGCTGAGAACTGTGAGCTGCCTGTAACATCTATTAGGATGAAAGATTGCTTGATTCAAATCTTGCTTAGTCTACAATTTAGATTGAGATTTTATTTTTGTTTCTTATGTAACCAACTTTATCTCTGTATCTGCTTATAATCACTTAAAATATATCTTTATGTGGTTAATCTGTTTTTTATATGTAACCTAAAACAGAGTGTTTTTAGTTGAAGTGCTTGGGGAATCTCAGCTTGGATTACAAAGGCTTGTGTATGTCCATTTTCCTTTCACAAAGTGGCAAACTAATTAATGAGCTTGCACTGCCCAAGGGACTCTTGAGCAATGTAAGCTGGTATATTTCTGGAGTGCAAGGCTGGTGGCTGCGGTGATTGGTTGGTGCCTCTCTCTGCGTGATTCATGAGTGGCTCAGGGAATTATTAGTATTCCTGGAATATAGCTGGGTGTGGGGCTCCACATGCTGATGGCTCAGTAAACACAATGGGTATGTCTACACTATCCACCAGATCGGGGATCAATCTAGTGTAGATGCGATAAATCGATCCCCGAGCACTCTCCCTGTAATCTCTGGAACTCCACCGCTGTGAGAGGTGGAAGCAGAGTCCACGGGGGAGCGGCAGCAGGTAAATCTACCTAAGCTATGTTAACGTCAGCTACACTATTCGCGTAGCTGAAGTTGCATATCTTAGGTCAACCTCACCTCCCCAATGTAGACCTGGACAACACCTGGAAAAGTTTTGCTGCTTGTCAATGGCATAACATTGTGTGAGACAGACCAGTCTGGAAAGTTAAAGGAGCACAGCTGTCTCACGGTTCCAAATTGTACTCTGGGGATCCGGTCATAATCTAACCAAGATGCCCTAACACATAATTAATTACAATGAAATCACAGCAACATTAAACTAATCATTTCAGCAGAAACTCAGCCAGTCAGCCACCTACAGAAATTCCTCATCCCTTCATCATTATAAGAAGCATACCTCTGCCGGTTATATCCTGCCTAAATTGAAGGCTATTAATTCTGTTCTGAACACATTACAGTGCATATGTTATTTGTGGGTTGGCAGATGGAAGAATGTATAAACAAAAATGGAACTCTGTATGATTTTTTGCTGACCTAATGAAGGTCAGTAACAAAATCAACCATAAATGTGGTTCACATGATCTAGGAAAAAGGGTGGCATAAATAAAAAGCACAAATCTTCCATCAATCCATTAATGAAAAAAGGGACAGATGCATGGGAGTTTTGCCTGGGTAAGCAGTACAGGCTTAGACCCCAAGTATTGCCAATATCAATGAATATATACCAAAAGTAAAACATTCAGGTGGCTCATAGCCTACACCAACATTACTCCCTTTTGCAGTCACTGTCAATATAACAGTGTTAGTTTAACACTAACATGGTGAAAAAGGCAATTGTTGCAGTTTAAAATGCCATGTGAAATGAAAGTGCCATCAAGATGCTTTCTAGTTGCTTGGCATATGTCCCATATAAGGGCTGTATTTATTTGATTACAAAATGTAACCATTTACCACAGACTAAACAAAAAACCCCACAAAAAGGCAATACTAATAGCCTGTGGGAGTAATAGTATCTTTAATTGCTGTTCCCTGCTGGAACTGACAGGTGAAACCTAGAAACATGATTGCTTGTTCAAGTAAAATTTATATTTCTTTTACTTTTTTCCTCATTTAATTGTACTTTATTTTTAGTGATCAAAATTAAATTTTGCTGCATCTTTAAACTATCAGCCTTGTCATTTAAAATAATGATGTTTCTTTATTTAAAATTCTTTGTTGACAACGGCGGTTATTTGTGCTTCAACCCACATCAGTTAAGCATTGTTAGAATACAAATGGTTCTATTCTCAAATAGTTTATATGGTGTGTGAAAGTGCTTTTCATATAAACTAAAAAAAAATTGATGGAATGTATCTTTTTCATTAAACTTACACAATGGCAGCAACATTTCTAGATGTTTCCATTTGAGGCCCCATCTTGCAATGGGATTCATATAGGCAGACTCCTGCACTTGAGTGGAGCCTCCCTTCATACAGTTCCACTTTGGGACTGACTTCTTCACATTACTTTTTTGCCTACTGCAGGAATTCTTAATTTTAAGCACCAGGGATGAAGCAGTTATGACTTGCAATTTACATTTCAATAAATTAGAGTGGAATTTACTCTAACTGTTTTTTCTCTAATCAACACACATTGTGCCTACCGTATTTTTTGCCCTATAAGACGCACTTTTTCTTCCCCAAAACGGGGGGGGAAAAGTTGGTGCGTCTTATAGGGCGAATGCAAAAAAAAAAAAAAAAAAAAAAAAAAAAAAGCGCCTCGCTCTCCCGTCCCCGCCGCGCGGGCGGGCTGCCGAGGTTCCCCCCTCCCCGCCGCGCGGGCGGGCTGCCGAGGTTCCCCCCTCCCCGCCGGACCCAAAAAAAAAAAAAAAAAGCGCCTCGCTCTCCCGTCCCCGCCGCGCGGGCGGGCTGCCGGGAGCGTCCCGGTTCCCCTCTCCCCGCCGCGGGCGCGCTCCCGGCAGCCCGCCCGCGGCGGGGAGGGGGGAACCGGGACGCTCCCGGCAGCCCACCCGCGCGGCGGGGACGGGAGAGCGAGGCGCTTTTTTTTTTTTGTCCGGCGGGGAGGGGGGAACCCCGGCAGCCCGCCCGCGGCGGGGAGGGGGGAACCTCAGCAGCCCGCCCGCGCGGCGGGGACGGGAGAGCGAGGCGCTTTTTTTTTTTTTTTTTTTTTTTTTCCGGATTTTTTATTAAAAAATGAGGGGGCGTCTTATAGGACGGAGCGTCCTATAAGACGAAAAATACGGTAATTCTGCTTCCTTAAGCATCCATCTGTAGTCAATAGGTGTTTGGAGTACATAAGAAATGTAGGATCAAATCTTCTGTAATTTGTGTAACAAAATTAAGTTTTCCCCACATATACTCCAGTTCTCAAATAATAACAGAAGCTGTAATGAGGTTTCCGTATTACATTTTACCTCTGTATTTCAGCAAATGTGCTGAAATACAGAGGTAAAATGTAATACGGAAATGTATACTGTGATATATTATCACATAATTGAAACTAAGCTATGATTGCCAAAATAATTAAATGCTAAATAATAAAAATAACCATCATAATTTAATGCAACAATGTAGTTTATATTGAATCAAATACAAGTAAGGACATTCAGAATTATGACAGGTTTCAGAGTGGTAGCTGTGTTAATCTTTATCAGCAAAAACAAGAGGAGTCCTTGTAGTACCTTAGAGACTAACACATTTATTTTGGCCTAAACTTTCATGGGCTAAAACCCATCTTATGCCCATTCAAAATTATGTTTCTCACATGCACTGGAGCTCTGCCTTGCAAATATATAGTATTTTGTAATATTAGATTGTACATGATGCTAATTATATGCTTTATTATATCTGTGCATTATGGGTGAGTTATGAGGTATTGAAGGAGGCCAGGAATCATAACTTTGAATTTCCAGACTTTGTGTTTGCAAAATCTCAAGGATAAGATTGTATTAACTTTTTTTTTTTGCCTTTGAGAAAAACAAAGAGGTTGGTGTATAATTTTGGCTGTATGATTGCACAATAAAATAAATACACATTTGAATCCACTTTCGTATGCTGTTTTACCCACTATGTACTGTGCCCTGAACAGAAATGTGTAATTTGAAATCAGGGTTGCTGGTGGCTAAATTTATTAAGATTGGCAAAAGCTCTCACATCCTAAATGAGGACAAAATATATTGTGAGTTTAAAGTTTTGGAATTACCGAATGCAATAAATAAATAAATAAAAATCCCATTTGGAATAGCAGTTCAGAAATATTTGAATTAATGAAAAACCCTAGGGGATTACGTTCAAATCTGTCAAAAAGGGCCAAAGAGGATTATATCGAATGTCTCTCCAAATTTTCGTTTGGTAATAAAGACAAGCATGAGAAATTTCAGTTCAAAGGGGAAATTTTGGAGAAAGTCATAAGTGCCTGAAAACAAGGGCTAAAATGACAGTGTCACCATGGCAATAACCAGGGCACTTTTAGTGCTACTATTGTTTTAGGTTAAATTCTCCTGCTTACATAGCTGCCAAATTGATTCAAATTTATTTTCCCACTTTCCTGTCCAAAGTTGGAAAAAAATTCAGATTTTTGTTTTTGGTACAAATAATCAAATCACCTCTTTGTGATAGATTTAAACCACTGTAAAAAAAATTATACACAATTTTACTAAAAGGTAGTTCTCCCCTAGTTTGTTCTCCTCCCCCCTTCCAATTAATTGCTATTCTTGAGCAATATTTGTTCTTTATTCTTCAGTGTCCAGGTTTTCACTCAACTTCATTTTTAGATGCTTAGTTTTGCAGTTTTCAAACTGTGGATTTGATTCTCCAAAGGCAACATGCTTGTTAACAGCAAAAATGTTTTAAAATAAATAATATATAGAAGTGAGAAATAACAGACCTCAACTCCATTGTTCCTCTGCAAATTTGTGGACACAGAGTTAATCCCTTACCTCTTTCTAAAAGAGAAAAGTTTCAAAAAGTTCAATGACTAGAACATTGTTGGGGCGGAATAGATCTGGACAAGGATAAAAAGTCTGGAGATAAACGTGAGAAGCAAGGGACATATACTATTTGGCTAAAATATTATGTTTGCTGTTGAAGAAAAAAATCCCGAATATTTAATGTTGTTGTTTTCGTTAAATAAAACAATGTAAATGTCTGTCTGGTGATGTTCTCCTCCTTATACAGCCTGGTGAGAAAATCCTCTGAATATTAATGATTAGCCTGTTGAATTGGAGATATTTCATCTCCCAAAGACTTCATAAATATCTGCTCTAATTATCTTTGGTAAATGAAATAACCAAACAATGGTTCGTGTCCTGCTATAGATGTAAAACTCATCTGAAAAGTTTTCAAAACAAATCAGTAAAAAAATATATAGTGTGTACCTTCTAAAAATAAAACCTACATCTAGTGACGAATATGTAGTAAGGTTATAACAGGCATGCAAGCTGATTTTCAGTGGCACTCACACTGCCTGGGTCCTGGCCACTGATCCGGGGGGCTCTGCATTAGAATTTAATTTTAAGTGAAGCTTCTTAAACATTTTAAAAACCTTATTTACTTTACATACAACAATAGTTGAGTTATATATTAAAGACTTTTAGAAAGAGACCTTCTAAAATGTATTACTGGCACGTGAAACCTTAAATTAGCGTGAATAAATGAAGACTCCACACGTGGGGGTAAAAATGTATAATTTTGGGCTGGCTTTTGTCTATAGCTAAAAGCAGGCCTGGGGACCTGAACCAAGGATCTTTGCTTTTGTGTCTTTGCTTTTCACCCATTCCCTCCCCATTCTCTAAACATGAATGTGCACAGTAGAATATTTTAGTTGAAGGCCAGACACACAGATCTACAGATAAACGGAACGTTAAACAGTCTAGAGACTTGCCTCACAAAATCCTCAACATCCTTGCATAGAGATAGATATGGAACTTGTAAACAAAAGCAGAGAGCACAGAGAGAGGGTGGGCCTTCTGGTCGACTGGATAATGCCTGAAAGATGCCTGATATGCAGGTGAACAGTTTGAATTGTAAAATGATTGGTTATAGATAAAGATTGCTAGCCCCTGATAGGTTATGATCTCACTATATTACAATTCTATGTACAGTAGACTCTCGATTATCTGGGATGATCAGAAAAACCTTAATCCCGGTTAATAAAATCCTGGATAATTTCGTGTCACCTGTGGGAGGTGGGGGTGTTTCGCCGCCGCCCGGGGGGGGGGGGGGGGGGGGGATGGTGGTGGTCCCACCACCTGCCCCAGTCAGCTCCCCTGCTAGCCTGGGTGTAGGAAGCCCAGGCTGGCAGCGGGCTGAAACCCCGGCTGGCAGGAGCCTGGGGGGAAATCCCAAAGCGGCGGCAGGTTGAGTGCTCAGCCCGCCGCCTCTTTGGGCTCTCTCCCCAGGCTCCTGCCGCCTGCCCCAGTCAGCTCCTGCTGCCAGCCTGGGTGTAGGGAACCCAGACTGGCAGCGGGAGCTCAGACCCCGGCTAGCAGGAGCCTGCGGGGAAACTCTAAAACGGCAGCCGGCTGAGCGCTCAGCCTGCCGCCGCTTTGGGCTTTCCCCCCAGGCTCCTGCCAGCCGGGGTCCAGCTGCCTGCCCCAGTCAGCTCCCGCTGCCAGTCTGGGTGTAGGAAGCCCAGGATGGCAGCGGGAGCTGAGACCCCCCCCGCACACTGACAGGAGCCTGCAGGGGGGGGGGGGAGGGATGCGGGTCTAAAGCGGCAGAGAGCTGAGAAACGGCAGCGGCCGAGCTCTCAACCCGCTGCTGCTTTAGAGTTTGCCCGCAGGCTCCTGCTAGCTGGGGTCTCAGCTCCCGCTGCCAGCCTGGGCTTCCTACACCCAGGCTGGCTGCAGGCTGAGACCCCAGCTGGCAAGGGGCCAGTGGGGGAAACCCCAAAGCAGCGGCAATCTGAGCGCTCAGCCCGCCGCCACTTTGGGGTTTCCCCCCGCTGGCCCCTTGCCAGCCGGGGTCCTGCCTCCTGCCCCAGTCTGCTCGCGCTGTCAGCCTGGGTTCCCTGCACCCAGGCTGTCAGTGGGAGCTGAGTGGGGCAGGTGGCAGGAGCCTGGGGAGAGAGCCCAAAGCGGCGGCGGGCTCAGCACTCAACCTGCTGCCGCTTTGGGCTTTCCCCCCAGGCTCCTGCCAGCTGGGGTCTCAGCCCGCTGCTAGGCTGGGCTTTCTACACCCAGGCTGGAAGCAGGCTGAGACCCCAGCTCGTAAGGGGCCAGTGGGAGAAGCCCCAAAGCAGTGGCAGGCTAAGGCTGAGCCCGCCGCCACTCTGGGGCTTCCCCTACCGACCGGTTTAGACATCCCGGTTAATCCGCAGCCCAGTTAACCCACGCCCGGATAATCGGAGTCTACTGTATTATGTTTTCTGATAAAAGGTCACCATGACGCTCCTGTTCTTTGTAATTCCTTGCGAACTACCCATGCGTGCATGTTCTGGTAATGAAGTGTGTTTTCAGATACACGTGACCACCAGCCTTATTCTTTGGAGGGGAGTCACCCCCAACACACACTGCTTCTGAAAGGTTGCCGACCCCTGGGTTATAACGACCAACAAGGAGGCCCTGTGATGTAGAAAGCCAGGACTAAATCCAGTCTTCCTGACTCGTGATTTAAATCAAATCCACCCTGCCCTGTACCCCATTCCCCAGGTGGGCCCACAAATGTTTGGTGCTGACCGGCCCTGCCCGGGGCACGTCCCAGGGGACCAAAGTGCTCCCCCATAGGGCGTGTGGGTAGGTGCAGGGCCGCCTAGAGGCGGGGGGGGGCAATTGGTACGGGACAGCTCTTTAACGGGGGGCGGCTCTGGCTGTGTGAGGGACGCACGGACGTTCCCCTCAGAGCTCCCCGCCGCCTGAGGCTCCCTCACAGGAGGGGGCTGGAGGGAGGGAGGGGCGCGCGCGGGAGGAACCCGCCCGCGACGCCCTGGCGCGCGCCGCACACGCTGCGCTCTGGCGGGTAGGCGGGCGCGTGCAGAGCCGGTCCCTGCTCAGTGCGCGGCTGCCGGGGGGTCGGAGTCGTGTCCCCGGCTCGCGCGCGGATCGCAGGGGCCGCACCCCCCCCCGCCCAGTAGCCGGTGGCGAAGGTGCGGCCCCGCTCACCGTTGCGACTCTCCGACGGCCGCAGGGAAAAAGCCCAGGACCCGGTAGGGGACGGAGGCCCAGCGCCGGGGGCAGTGTAAGTGCGTGTCTGTGGGGATGCGCCCCGCGTGGATAGGTGCCAATGCGTGTGTACCTTCGTGTCCGGGCGTGTCTGCGTAGCTGGGCACGTGCGCAGGTGTGTGGGCGTGTCCGCCTCCCTGTGCCCGTTGTATGTGTGCCGCGGGGTGTGAGCGTGCATGGGGGGGGGGGGGGTGATTGTACCTGTGCTGGCGGCATGTGCATTCATGTGTGTCTGTGTATATGGGGTGTGAACGCGTGTGTGTCTGTGTATATGGGGTGTGAACGCGCGTGTGTCTGTGTAGTCCTGTTGTACACATAGGAGGGTTTATTTTAAACATTAGTAACTATGCAAGGTAGCTGTGATCACTTGTGTTTAAATTATGTATCTAACTAAACTTTGTTAAAATATATTTCTGTTGGGTCGATCTACTTGCAAACTAACCGGTTTATGGTTATGAGAGAACAAACTGTGTTCTGGTCATTTCTGAGCGAAAGTGAAATTAAAGGATTCCTTTATGAAATTAAAAAAAATAATATTTATCTGCATCTTTTCCAAACAGATAAGATAAAGAAATCTAACTATTGCAGTCATAACTAGAATTCTTGACTGAGAAACACATGCAAAGTATTCCTCCTATTATTATAATATTTTGGATGTTCACAGATCGCTTTCAGATACATCTTTCTTTCTATAGCAATTGCGATTTTTTCTCCTCTTGCCTTTTTTGTGTGTTCTTTTTGTGGCGACCATCCTGCCAAAAGATTGTTTACCGAGCCTGCAGCTGAGACAGTTGTGTTTATTCAAGGAGTTTACACAGATCTCTACTATTGTTAACTACTGTTGGGAGGTGATGGGACAATCAGCCAGCTGAATAGTTTAGTGGTAAGCATAGAGACCTTTGGACTTGAAGGTGCTGTGAATGCAGACTCTAGCTGTGTTGTACAAGTAGTCTTTATAGACCGCTCTTTGTAGCGGGAGTAGAAGTGTTGGTGAGAAGAATACAGTGTTTTTTCAGGTTCCCATATAAGAGTGTGTTAAAAGAATGAATCAGAGAGGTAGCTGTGTTAGTCTGGAATAGCAGAGGTAACAAAGAGTCCTATGGCACCTTAAAGACTAACTAAAGTATTGAAGCGTAAGCTTTCGTGGGCTAATACCCACTTCGTCGGATGCATTAGCCCACGAAAGCTTATGCTTCAATACTTTAGTTAGTCTTTAAGGTGCCACAGGACTCTTTGTTAAAAGAATGAGAGTGCTTTTATCTTCTTGATGGCTGCTTTCCTCTTGCTAATCCTGGCTTGATCTTTGTAGGTGCCTTATCATGAAGGTGACACTCATTAGGAGGAATAGGGGCAGAACTGCCTTCAGAATTCCCCACAAGTGCTGCTACTACTAATCATTTAATTATTGGCATATGTAAGGTCAGTAGTGCCATAAGTGATACCAAGTTCATTTTTCTCCCCTGCGGCCATATCTCTAGTCTTAACTTTAAGAAAAACAAATATATATGAACATGTATATGTCCAAATCATAGTAATTTATTTATGTGGGTTTTTTTCAGACTCAATAATAAAAATAACATACAGTTGTCTATTCTTTACTGGACCTAAAAAGAATAGAAAGACAAACAAGGTGCTGTGCATGTTCTTGTATTTTTTTTTATTGTTGTTTCTTTTGCTTTTTTGGCTTCATTTTTAGACTCACTAGCTAGTAAATCTGCTTTTGTGAAAAGTGATATTTGTATGTCTGTTAATATCACTTTTCAGGGTAGTGAACTTGTTAGCTAGCTGAGAGGAAGTGAAGTGATATTGGCAAATATCACTTTTCACAGCAGACTTACTGAGCCCTGGCAAGCTGGGGAGCAAATAAAGACTTAGATGGGGAGGTGGGTTGGGAGGCAGCAGGGGTGATGAGTGGGGTAGTGAGCCTGGGAATGGAGTCCTGTGGCCGAGAGATGGAGCCCACCACTGAAGCCCAAAGCCCCAAGCCCCGTGGTCAGAGTCTGTGGCAGGAGCCCACTGCCATGCAGCTGGAGCCTGTGAGTCGACTGCTGCTGCTTCTCCGTCGACTCTGTCAGCCTGTGCCTCTCATGGGGGCAGAGTACAGGAGTGGATGGGAGAGCGCTCAGGGATTGATTTTTCGTGTCTAGATTAGACCCGATAAATCGACCCCCGATAGATCGATCTCACAACGTCGATTTGCTACCGGAGTGTAGACCTGCCCCCAGTAACCTTGGGCAAGTCACTTTATATCTCTGTGCATCAGTTTACCCATTTTAAAAATAGGAGTTATAATTGCCTACCACCGTACTTTGTGGCTTGAGTTCTTCTGGTAAAAAACACTCTGTACATTGAATGCAAAATATTACTTATTATTAGTATAACTGCTGAAGATTGTGTTGTCATCTGTTCTTTTGTTACTTTATGAACATTATTTGGCTGTTTCCATCATCAGTGGAATATAGAAGACGGAAACAATAAAATAAATACTTATTTCTGCATATTTAGAATTTCATGTTATCCTTTTTTATAGTTCTTTGAAAAGAATTACAAAATTTAAAAATGGTGGGCTAAAAGTCGAATAAAACAAATTTGGTATTATCTAGCCAAATTAGGTATTTGCCTACCTGTTTGCCCAACTGTTCCCTCTGAAAATATTCTAGAATACTTTAGCTTGATTCTCCACTGCCTTACACCTTTGTATATCTTGGTACACTTCCCACCTGCTTCATAGCAACTGTGTATCCTCCTCCCTATCTACTGATCAGCCATTTAGAATTCTGCAGTTACTCCCTTCCAGCTGCCCAGCCTCAGCTAGATTCCCCCTCCGTGACAGTCTTTCAGGTTCTCCTCCCAGCTGCCAAACCCTCTGGGATTTCCCCAGAAAAAGCCAGCTGAATCATAGATGCACTGAGGAGAACTGGTCGCAATGCTTCAAGAAAATGCAAACTTCCTTGAGACACCATGGTATGTCCTAATGTGTGATGCTTACCGTATTTTTCGCCCTATAAGATGCACTTTTTCTTCCCCAAAACGGGGGGGGGGAAAAAGTTGGTGCGTCTTATAGGGCGAATGTGCGCCCCGGTTCCCCCCTCCCCGCCGCGGGCGGGCTGCCGGGAGCGTCCCGGTTCCCCCCTCCCCGCCACGGGCGGGCTGCCGAGGTTCCCCCCTCCCCGCCGCGGGCGGGCTGCCGGGAGCGTCCCGGTTCCCCCCTCCCCGCCGCGGGCGGGCTGCCGGGAGCGTCCCGGTTCCCCCCTCCCCGCCACGGGCGGGCTGCCGAGGTTCCCCCCTCCCCGCCGCGGGCGGGCTGCCGGGAGCGTCCCGGTTCCCCCCTCCCCGCCGCGGGCGGGCTGCCGGGAGCGCTCCCGGCAGCCCGCCCGCGGCGGGGAGGGGGGAACCGGGATGCTCCCGGCAGCCCGCCCGCGCGGCGGGGAGGGGGGAACCGGGACGCTCCCGGCAGCCCGCCCGCGCGGCGGGGACGGGAGAGCGAGGCGCTTTTTTTTTTTTTTGGGTCCGGCTTTTTTATCGAAAAACGAGGGGGCGTCTTATAGGCCGGAGCGTCCTATAGGACGAAAAATACGGTACTTATTCCAAGGGACTTAATAATAATGTTGAATTTTGGGGCTTGAAATACCCATCTATTTGGATTTATTTTTCTCCATAGCTTCACTCCTTTTAAAAAACTTGGTGGACTCTGCTAACTTTACCTAAAGCAGTTACAAAATTAAATTGCCTTTTTTTATTATAACGATGGACAGATTTTCAAAGGCCTGGGCTACACTGTGTGTGTGTGTGTGGGGGGGGGAGGATTCAAACGAAGATACCCAACTTCAGCTATGCTGTTCGCGTAGCTGAAGTCAAAGTATCTTAGTTCGACTTATCTGGCCATCCTCACAGTGGCGAGTCGACCGTGGCGGTTCCCCTGTCGACTCCGCTTACACCTCTTGCGGAGCTGGAGTTCCAGAGTTGACGCGAAGCGCGTTCGGGGATCGATCTATCCCGTCTAGACAAGACACGATAAATCCATCCCAGATACATCAAACACTACCCGCCTATCCGGCAGGTAGTATAGGTGTACCCAAAGATTTAGACACTGACAGATACAAATAGGCACCTAGTGGGATTTTCTAATGTATTGAAAACAGGCACTTAACCAGTGTAGAATCAGAGAGGTAGCCGTGTTAGTCTGGAATAGCAAAAGTAAGAAGAGTCCTGTGGCACCTTAAAGACTAACTAGAGTATTGAAGCATAAGCTTTCATGGGCTAATACCCACTTTGTTGGATGCATCTGACGAAATGGGTATTAGCCCACGAAAGCTTATGCTTCAATACTTTAGTTAGTCTTTAAGGTGCCACAGGACTCTTTGTTACTTAACCAGTTTAGGTGCTCTTGAAAATCCCACTAGGCACCTAGCTCCATCTTTAAAATCTGGCCCAAGGTGTTGTGTGGCTTGATGTTTTTAACAATTCAGTAAAAGCATGCAAACTTTTTAATTAATGAAAAGGAAAAATGACATAAGGATGAGGCCAAACTATAAAAAATAGAATAGCAAAAGATTGAGAAAATAACACAAAATTCATATTCCTTGTACCCTGTAAAATATGTTTTCTTGGTACAATGGAGTGGAGCAACGGATACAACACAGGACTGGTAGTCCATTAGAGCTGGGTTTTACTCCTAGCTGTGCTACTGACTTGCTGTGTCTTTGGGCAAGGTGTTTAATGTCTCTGTGCCTCAGTTTCCTCATCCACAAGATGGAATAATAATACCTACTCTCCTTTGCAAAGTGCTTTGAGATCTATCATGAAAAGTGCCCATATAACTGCAAACATTAGCATATTACACATGAATTAGATAATTAATTGTCACATTTGCCTAGGTTGACTGAATTTTGTTATAAATAAACCAAAGTGGCATGCCTCAGTGGGTGTGTTGTAGTTAGATGGGTGCCATCCACAGACAATGAATTCCCGGTGATGCACTTAATAGATTCACCCTCTAAAAGCAAAGGATAGTATTGCTCTGGACACTGGTCAGGCCTCAGTATATTCTTCTCAGCAGACTCATAGTGCAGATAGGACATCCCCATAACAATGAAACATGGTAACGTTTACCTGGCATCTGATTCAAAGTCTGTTCCTCTCTAGTCCTAATTCTTATAATGCCTGATCCAAAGCCCATTGAAATAAATAGGACTATTGGTTTCAGTGGTTTTAGGATCAGGTTCCTAGTGAGTCTAGGGCTATGAGTCTGCTTTCCAAACTTTTCACTCTCTTTCTAAATAATGGTGATAGTTTAATGACACTCACTTTTGGTTTTGTTTGGAAATTTCCATTGCACAAATATGATATTTTCTTAGTCTCGGGCTGCTTGGCAGGCAATATAATTTGTCCTAGTGTAATGTGTGGTATTATATCTTATATAGAACTCTGACTGTTGCCTTCTGGAGAGCACCAATATTTTATACGAAAAAAGGCATGGAAGCAAACATGGTAATTTTATATGTTATTGAACATCCTGCTGGGTTGTAGCTAAATGCCATGTGCTGAAAGGTTGCAATCACTTTAGAGGGACATTATTCTCTGATTATAAAATGGTGCATTATGAAAAGCATTTTTCAATATAGTAAGTCACACAAAATTACATTTCAGGTGAATTAAAATGTTGAAATAATAATGGGTATGTTGCTCCCCTGCATGCTAATAGTGTAGTAGATTTAATACTTTTTATTTTAGCTTTTAGGAGTGGAGACCGAATAGTCTAGTGTTTAGAGCACCCAACTGGGAGTCAAGAATTCTGAAGTCTCTTTCTTGCTCTGCCCTGATACAAATTTTCAGAAGTGTTCTTTAATTTTGATTGTCCAACTTTGGATGCTCAGAGTTTGTGTTTTAAAGATGCTGAGTACCTCCAGTGCCAATGGCTTGAACTGGGGCTCTTTATTTTTAGCACCTATAAAAATCAGACCCTGGATGTCTAAACCTAGGCACACATGCAAAATTAAAAATTGCTTTTGAAAATTTTGGTATTAACATTTTGATGCCTTATTATCAACTTGTGAGGCTTCATTGATTAATGTTTGTAAATGCCTTGAAAACCTTGGCTATAAAATGCAGAATAAGTGTATCATTTTGTTATTTTAGTATTACTATTAATAATTAACTTGCACGGGTAATTTTAAACTTCTGCTATCGGCAATTTTGAAAGAAAGTATTTAAACTACATGTATAGTCAAGTTAAACAGTTTAAATAATATGCACATCATATTCATATTCCATATTTATTTTTTATTTTGGACTCTTACATTTTCATAATTCAATTCTGTTGATAGCTCTTGGGTTACAGGGTTAATTCTATAAGTTTGTTATTATGGCCATCAGAATTATTAATAGATTTCAGAGGACAATAATTTTAACCATGTGCTTCCATGGTACCAACATTGTACTATACTTTGATCAGTGAAGTTTTCACAAGTGAACCAGAATTTTAGATCTCATTATAAAACAATGCAGTTATGTGCTGAACAAGAATAAAATCTCTGGAAAAGCCTCTTGAAAAAGATGAAAGGCCTCAAGTGCTGATATCATTGATCTTTTTTTAAAAACTGAAATAAAAAGAGATTACCTTTGATTACAGCTAATTCTGTGTATATTAGAAGGGAACAAAGCATATAGTGCTAATCCTCAACTTGTGTAAATTGCTGTAGCATAGTTTAAGTCATTGGGCTGTGACAACTTATGCTTGCTGAGGGTCCGTCCCATAAATTTTCCTACATAGGGATGTTCACTTTGTCCTTTAAAGACTTTAAAAAAATGTGTCCTAATGCTTGTTCTTAGAGCTTTTGCTTAAACAGTAGATATAGCTTTCCTTCCTCTCACAACTGATATTGAACCAGACATTTATTTCAGAGACAATAATATTTTTCAGTATTAATCCTGAGAAATGGATAAGATTGTCTGGTCTTTGGAGGCAGGGTGTAAGCAAGCGGGCACTCACCCGGTGGCGCCTCCCGCTGGTTGGTTGGGGAATTAGCGCTCTCCAGCATCTGGAGTGCCCTCTGCTGGGTGGTGTCCCGCGTCTGCTCTGGGTAGGCTGGTTCTGGCCTAGGCTTCTTCACACGGGCAGCCTAGTCAATACACAGTCTCTGAATGGGCTGGCTCTGGCCTGGGCTTCTCGCACAGGCACCCAGTAAACACCATCTCTAAGGTGGCTGGCTCTGGCCTGGGTTTCTCGCACAGGCAGCCAGTAAATACAGTCTCTAGTGAAGCTGGCTCTGGCCTGGGCTTCTCGCACAGGCAGCCAGTAAACACAGTCTCTAATGAAGCTGGCTCTGGCCTGGGCTTCTCGCACAGGCAGCCAGTAAATACACAGTCTACTCACAGCCTTGGTCAGGCGTCAGGGTCCCAAGCCTTCAGGGGCCCAGTCCATCTCCTGCTCCTCAGGGTAGGTGGCAGCCGGGACTCCCGGCCAGTCGTCCGCTGCTGCGGGGGACTCAGCTGCTGGTACCTCTGGCCCGTCGGCTCCTGTGGGGTACGCGGCCGCTGGAACCCCGGGCCAGTCGCTCTCCACAGCGGGGTCGGGGCCGCCCCTCCGGCCGGCGTCCCCGCGGGCTTCCCACCAGTCGGGCCGCCTCCGCCTCTCCTGCGCTGGTCCGACCCCATGTTGGTGGCCGGCCCCGCCTCTTGTACTTCCGGGTCCCGCCCGGCACTTCCGGGGTGGAGGGCGTGGCCGCCTCGGCTCCACCCTCCATGGCGGTTCTCTGGCTCGTTCGCCCTCCCCCTCGGAGGGGGCCCACCCGGGACCACTACACAGGGACTCTGTCTTCCTGTGAGGTGCCTGGCAGGCTTTTGAACTATAAAACTAAGAGTGATAATAATTTTATAATGACTGCTTCCCTGCCCAGAAGTTTACTTTAGATTGAGGACAACAGCAGGAGATGACAACAAAGAGAGATGACTGGGAAGGGCAGGACAAGGACAGGATGATTGTGTGCTCCTTTGGGATGCTAGTGCATGCATGTGTCTTGACAATTAAGATGTATGATAAGGAATTCTCTTTCTAGAAATAATTAACATAAATTAAATGTAAGAGTGCAGAAAATAGACATAGGAACAGCCATGCTGAATCATACTAGTCTAGTGTCCTCTCTGTGATTGTGGCCAGATCTGCAGATCTGGGTCAGATCTTGAGCTTTGTTAAGACTGCTTTGTGCCCCCTAGCGTTGTGCTAAGCATCAAACTGCCGTTCCTGAAGATCAGGACCTTTGTGTTTTCTTCATGCAAATACCTCCAACAGAAACTGCTTGTGAATCTAATGTTTTTACTACAGAAACAGACTGTATAAATTATGTGTGGAGTTTGGAAATTGATGTGTCAGTCTAAGCTAAGTGAAATGTGATTAGTGAGAAATGCTGAATACTGTGTGAACACTTGTTGCTAAAGGTTAAACAGGGTTTGATCTTGCAAGCTGAAGAAGCACTCAGTCTCCAGTCCAGCAGTGCATTTAGAGGTGCTCAGCACAATGTGGGTTTGAGTGCTTGGTGAACAGGAATGCATTACAACTGCAAATTTTTGAAGAAGACCCAAGGTGGAAATCCTGGCCCCGTTGAAGTCAATGGAAGTTATGCCATTGATCTCAGTGGGGCTAGGATTTCACCTCAGATATTCTAAGTTTTTGTTAAAAACTTTCTGGGCTAAATTCTGCCCTCAATTACACCTGTCAAACCCTACTTAAGTACCAGAGGGGAGAATTTGTCCATATGGCTTTAATTCAGTACTAGTGTCATATAGGTCTGTTTTTCATTTTTAAAAAAAATTCTGGATGATTCAATGGAATATCATCTACATGCCATGGAGAAGGAATTGGAAAATCACGGAAATAGCTTAACATAAACATATATTACAATGACAGGAAAATGCAGGTTTTAAAAATACTTATTGACTGTTTCTGTAATTTGAGATCACCTATAATATGCAGTTCATTTAAGTTTGGCTTGACACCTTACAGAGAAAACCCTATAGCACTGAGTATGCTCCAAGGAAAAATACCTTGATTCCTGGACTAAAAATTAGAAAGGGTTAAATAACTGGAAAACTGGGGAAACCAAATTGCATAATTAGGTTCTATTTAGAATTTGTTACAAATATGCACAGTATCAATCAAATAAATTAAGACTGAGTTATCAGAAATAGCAACAAAGAGTCATATCGTATGGTGAAATAAACAGATCTAAGGATGCATGTCTAGCCTTTCAGCATGGTGTGATAAATGTGAGATAGCCCTTTTTGAAAGGTTGTAATATGTAACAAGAAGAGTTTTCAGTTATTAAAGAAAAAATCATAAGAGAAAAACAGTAATGAAAGCTTTTATATCTGATTCTTGAATCTGTAATTTATTTTTAGTGTATTGCCAATGTCCCACCAATGTTGCAAAACCTGGCATTTTCCCCCTTCCCTTCTTCTATAGCATATGTAGAAAATACTGCACTGTTATCTGATGACCTGATTAATATTGTTCTTTAAATCTAGAAACCTCCCATATTTCTGTAGGTGACAATTTTATTTTCCTTATGTTTTTTCTTCTTTTAAACCAGGAATTCTGTTCTTGGCTTATTTGTTTTCTTCAAACTCTTTATTGCCAAATTTTTTATGTTTTTCCATATGCAAAGAACCATGCATACGTTCAATATGAATGGCCTTTATTTTATATTACAAGAACGACAATACAACCACAAATGTAATATCACCATGAGAGAGTGCACGAAGTACTCCTTTGTAAGGCCTTGTTTTTTTGCAGTTGCACTGGCATTTGGGTACCTCTCCCTAAGTTCCCAAAGTAACTTCATGAACTGTGGCTTTTGAGAAGCTTGGAAGCTTCAGGGAGACCTGGGGAATTAATATATTTAATATATGGAGATATACCTATCTCATAGAACTGGAAGGACCTTGAAAAGGTCATCAATTCCAGTCCCCTGCCTACACTAGCAGGACCAAGTACTCTTCCCTGACAGATTTTTTGCCCCAGATCCCTAAATGGCCCCCTCAAGGATTTAACTCACAACCCTGGGTTTAAGCAGGCCAACGCTCAAACCACTGAGCTATCCGTCCCCCCAGGAGCTGTAGGAAATGAGGTCACATTCCTGCAAGTCTCCTAGTGCCAGTGCTGTTGCCTCGTTCTTTTCTCAGAATAATGCCCGGGATAATCAGTTAGCTCTTGCCCATTGCTCAGCAAGAAAGGGTTCTGCTGGAGCATCTATAAAGCAGTGAGCAGACCCGCAGAAGCAGTGGAGGATATTCTGGCAGTACTTGCTGAGAGCCTGAGACCAGTTCGCTGATGCAAGCATGATGCACCACAATCCTAGAAGATGGCTCTGTACTGTGCTGGCAGATCAACTTCACAGGGTGGCATGTCACTTTTGTGCCTGGACTATGATCACAGACAGGTGGGACAAAACTATTCTCAAGCAGCATTGGCCACATAACTTTGAGATTAAAAAAAGAGGCTCTTCTGTGCTTCTTTGCTTTGGCAGTGCAGTGAGTGCCCTGCCATAAGGATGAGGGTTCCTCTCACCATTGAAAAGAGAGTTCTGGTCTCCCTGTGGAAGGTGGCTGGATACTTTAGTTACCGGTCAGATGGGCCAATTTGAGGCTTGGAAGTTTATTGGGGGTGTTGCTGTGGTAGAGGTTTGTAGGTCAATAGGTAATGTGCTGCAGGAATGTGTGATCAAAGTGGCCAGGGTGCTGGAGATCATTGAGGGATTTAAACAGCTGGCAGTTCCTCATCCATGTAGCAGCCATTGATAGAACTAATGTGCTAATGAACAGTTGGCTCCGAACCACAAAATGGCGGCTGCCTCTGCAGCTGCCATTAGGTGGATGTCACTCTATTTAAAGATGCAGTGCACAGAAAATAAGTTATAACTGCCACATGTTACATATGTCACAAAAATAATTAACGTTCATAGAAGGAATACCTTCATTCCCATTGTTTGTTTTTATGTTCTTAAGTAGGAGAAGCGTCTGCACACTTCTCTACTTTTTTTGTCCTACTTAGAAAAATCGAGTTGCATATGTATAACCCTCTACAAAACACATAAATCCTCAATCTGGCTTTGTTGGGATTTGAAATAGGTTCAACAGGATCAACCAACTACCACATTAATGTGCTGAGTCTGTTCTCTGGCAGCTACAAATGAATTTGATAACATGAAAAATTCCTGTGTGGAAAAATGGAAAGCTGATCTCCAAATAAAATCCTCTCTGGGATAAGAAATCCCCTTGCACTATAGAATACTATTCATCATCAGACAAGGGCAAAGGACTAAATAACACACACTCAATAATACATTTCTCAACCTGAAAACTTGTTTCATGAGATCCAGTTTTAGCACAAACACAAGTTGACTCCTGCAGTCTTCACACGAATCAAAACTCCCAATAGGAGTTGCATGCATGTAAAGGGTGCATGATTGTCCTATTTATGGTACTAAATCTATATTTTAGAGAACATTTTGCATTACAAATTAAATTATGATAATTTTTTCCAGGCGTGGGAATTTGTTTATAATGGGCCAAATCCTGCTGTCTATATGTAAAAATGACCCAATTTTGCTTGAGAAAGGACTGCAGGTGAAATTGGCAGTTCTAAGGCTCGAGTGGGACTTAAGTGGGGCATAGAGCTTTTACTGGTCCTCTCCAGAGAGCTGAGCTTCACACTGTGTAATTTGGACTAGTATAATCAGTCTTTTGAATATCTGAGATGAACCCAATATATTTTCTAACATTCCTGGGATAAAATGTAACGCCAATATTTAAAAAGGGCTCTAGAGGTGATCCTGGCAATTACAGACCAGTCAGTCTAACGTCCGTACCGGGAAAATTAGTTGAAACAATAGTAAAGAATAAAATTGTCAGACACATAGAAGAGCATAAATTGTTGGGCAAAAGTCAACATGGTTTGTGCAAAGGGAAATCGTGTCTTACTAATCTATTAGAGTTCTTTGAAGGGGTCAGCAAACATGTGGACAAGGGGGATCCGGTGGACATAGTGTACTTAGATTTCCAGAAAGCCTTTGACAAGGTCCCTCACCAAAGGCTCTTACGTAAATTAAGCTGCCATGGGATAAGAGGGAAGATCTTCTCATGGATTGAAAACTGGTTAAAAGACAGGGAACAAAGGGTAGGAATAAATGGAACTTTTTCTGAATGGAGAGGGGTAACTAGTGGTGTTCCCCAAGGGTCAGTCCTGGGACCGATCCTATTCAACTTATTTATAAATGATTTGGAGGAAGGGGTAAACAGTGATGTGGCAAAGTTTGCAGATGATACTAAACTGCTCAAAGTAGTAAGGACCAAAGCAGACTGTGAAGAACTTCAAAAAGATCTCACTAAACTAAGTGATTGGGCAACAAAATGGCAAATGAAATTGAATGTGGATAAATGTAAAGTAATGCACATTGGAAAAAATAACCCCAACTATACATACAATATGATGGGGGCTAATTTAGCTACAACCAATCAGGAAAAAGACCTGGGAGTCATTGTGGACAGTTCTCTGAAGGCATCCACGCAGTGTGCAGCGGCAGTCAAAAAAGCAAACAGGATGTTAGGAATTATTAAAAAAGGGATAGAGAATAAGTCGGAGAATATCTTATTGCCCTTATACAAATCCATGGTGCGCCCACATCTTGAATACTGCGTACAAATGTGGTCCCCTCATCTCAAAAAGGATATACTGGCACTAGAAAAGGTTCGGAGAAGGGCAACTAAAATGATTAGGGGTTTGGAACGGGTCCCATATGAAGAGAGATGAAAGAGGCTAGGACTTTTTAGCTTGGAAAAGAGGAGACTAAGGGGGGATATGATAGAGGTATATAAAATTAGGAGTGGTGTGGAGGAAGTAAATAAGGAAAAGTTATTTACTTGTTCCCAAAATAGAAGAACTAGGGGCCACTCAATGAAATTGGCGTGCAGCAGGTTTAAAACAAATAAAAGGAAGTTCTTCTTCACACAGCGCACAGTCAACCTGTGGAACTCCTTACCTGAGGAGGCTGTGAAGGCTAGGACTATAACAGGGTTTAAAAGAGAGCTGGATAAATTCATGGAGGCTAAGTCCATAAATGGCTATTAGCCGGGATGGGTAATGAATGGTGTCCCTAGCCTCTGTCTGTCAGAGGGGGGTGATGGATGGCAGGAGAGAGATCGCTCGATCATACCTGTTAGGTTCACTCACTCCGGGGCACCTGGCATTGGCCACTGTCGGTAGACAGGATGCTGGGCTAGATGGACCTTTGGTCTGACCCAGTATGGCCGTTCTTATGTTCTTATGTTAAAAGAATTTCTGTTGTGATATGCTGAAAACACTGGGCTAGATTCATAGGCTGCTTATGCTAATGTACCTGGGTGGTAGAATTCCCTTGGGATGGAAGCTCCACCAGGGAACTAAGTTTCATTGGCTTTGCTGTAATGCAACTCTTGGGGCATGGCATAGCAGCAGGGACTGATACAACACAAAAAGCGGATGGCATTGCCAGGAAAGGGATGCATAGAATGCCAGGAGAGTTGGCTAATGCAGCAGTTTTCTAGAGAAGATGTCAGCAGTAACGTGTCTACGAGGCACCAGTGCACAATGAAATTGTTACCCTGGCAGAAACCTGACAGAGGGCAGAGGTAGAAACATTAATTTTCCTCTAAAGAAGGTTGAACATCATTCAGGTATAATGGGTTTCACTGGCACAGGCAAGTATAATTACATCTTCCTTTGCCAACTTAGCCAGATTTGTCTATATTGGGTATTTATTATAGTTCCAGGATGCAGTAGGAATATCCCGCTAGGGAACTTTCCTTAGGCCCAATGTAAGTAAAGTTTGTTTTCTCTTTGTCATACAACCAGAAACACTGTGTAAGAGGATACTTGCACCATCTGTATCTCCTATATTTATCCTGAACCCAACACTAGGTTTTGTGCCCCTATTTTTAAGACATACTGCTAAATAGATTTTAAGAATGTTGCCTTTAGAACAATAAGCAACCAGCACCATAGCAGTATTAAAACATCAGGAGCTTGGCAGGTCTCTGTCAGCTGAGAGAAATAGCAAAAGAAGTAGGATAAGAAGAGACTAATTTATTCTACTCTTTATGTGCAGCATACTGACTTGCAAATCCCACAGTGTTGGGAAAAAAGTATGTTTTAAAGTCTTGTTTCATGTGCTATAAATTACTTGAGGGAGAGTCTGAATCATTAAAGGGAATTTAGATAATTTCTCTATTTTAAAAAAATGCAGTATAGTAAAAATCGTATTCTCAAATGTTCATGCTAATTTTGTATATAAAAATAGACATTAAGCTATGGGTATCATAACTAGACTTCTGCATCCTGATTGCCAGCCTTTTGGTCAGTTTATAGAACTTGGCAGTCTGCAGCCAAAGAGGAGCCAAACATTTTGTTATGGCTTTGGGACAGGGTGAGAAAGTAAAGAAGAGAAGAAAAAGATTTATGAAACCTTTGTTGAGATGTATGATGATTAGACTGATCTTACAAACCTCCTGGCTAGATTGTGGGATCTGGCAGAGGTATGCTCAGAACTAACATAGGGACTGGAGGGGGAAGGTGTGAAAAGTTGGCTCTCAGACACCTTTTCTGCTCTTCCAATCCTGGGACTGGCTTTGAGGCTGTTTCAATCTATGCTGTAATTTAGCAGAGCCTGGGGGTAGCCAATAGTAACAGTCCCACACCCTTGAGAGGTCCTCAGTGCCAGAGGGCCAGATAGGGTGACCAGACAGCAAGTGTGAAAAATTAGGAGAGAGGATGGGGGGGTAATAGGAGCCTATATAAGAAAAAGATCAAAAAATCGGGACTGTCCCCTATAAAATCGGGACATCTTGTCACCCTAGGGCCAGATGGCACTGGTTATGCTAATTTTATGCTTGCTGGAGATTCCCCTACACCAGAAGAGTCTCCAGTTGCCACATTAGATCAACTTTGCAGCTACTTTGCACTGCCTGAGCAAAGCATCTGAAAGAGGGGCTGAGGAGCTGACCATACTTGTTTGCATCGTGAAGGGAGTTGAAATTCCTGATTTTTTTCTTTGTTTTGTTGTGAAAGATCCATCTTTAGGATGCATATATTTCAGGTTTGTCTTTGCATAAACATGCAGTGATTTAATCTATCAGTTCATTTACACTGGTGCAAAACTGTGTGGATCCACAAATCTGTTTAAAACTAGCTATATCGGTTTAGCTTGCACCTGTAAATTGTAATTCAGATTTAAATCGCTTAGTGTATATATTAGAATTAATTATTGTCCCTGTCATCAAAGGGCTTTTTGCCCCAGGGTTGGGCATGCCCTAGGCTTCAAGCCGTGTACCTCTTGGTGCCAAGCTGATGCCAGCTAGTGGCCCGCACACTAGCTGTCTAAAGTGGTTGTGGGGAGTCTCATGTCAAAGAGAAGTGCTAGATTTGCAGGGACGTCAAACTCCATACCAGAAAGGACAGGGATATTCAGCCAAAAGTCATTCTTATGGAGGCAGCCCTCAGACCAGTCTTGGAGCTGAGCCACTCCGAATTGGTGCTGAGTAGTTTGGCATCCATTTGGAGTGCTTCCCTGGCACTGTATTCTTTCCAGCACTGTTCTCATCTCCAGTGCCGAAGAAGAAACAGTGCATCAAGAGAGGATGTTCTCCAGTGACGAAGAGAGACAAGTGGGGAGAGATTGGTATAGTGAGACCCATGTCAGGCGACTTGTCCTTCCCAGAGCCACTGATGGCGCTGCGGACTCCTGCTAGAGCACTGACTCTTCAATTTCATATTTGAGTTCCTTCAGAACTTTTGGGTGATACCATTTGGTCCTGGTGACTTATTAGAGTTTAATTTATCAGTTTGGTCCTAAACCATCTCTGACACCTCAGTCTGGGACAGTTCCTCAGATTTGTCACAGAAAAAGGATGGCTTGCGTATGGGGATCTTCCTCACATCTTCTGCAGTGAAAATTGATGCAAGTAATTCATTTAGTTTGTCTGAAATGACCTTATTTTCCTTGAGTGTTCCTTTAGCGACTTTATTGTTCAGAGACCTCACTGACTCCTTGTCAGGCTTCCTACTTGTAATGTATTTTTAAAAAATTGCTGTTCCTTTCTGTATCTTTTGCTAGATGCTTTTCTAATTCTTTTTTGGCCTGCCTAATTATACTTTTACACTTGATTTGCCAGAATTTATGCTCTTTTTTCTGTATTTTAATCAGTAGTATTTGACTTCCAGTTTTTAAAGGATCTGTTCCTGATGGCACCTGATGGCACCTTTTTGTCTTCTTACAGTTTTTAATTTTTTAAAATTTGGGATATACATTTAATTTGACCCATGGAATTTAATAACTTATTGCTATAGCGGCCATCGCCAGCTGGCAGTGTTACAGTTTTCCAAGTTTTTACTTTAACATGTGCATGAATGTTTAGACTAGGAAGACATGCTGTATTATTGTTTGTTTTGGATTATGCAGAGTTCTATGTAGAGGCAGTGGTCCTTGGAGAGGGACCTGTGTGGGCAGGATGAGAATTTGCCCTCTTCGTTGGTCCCCGATTAGTCTATTATTGAGTCAAAGTTGCTTCCTTGGGAACTGGGTACTGATGTTGGATTACAATTCCTAAAGGAAGGGATTGCTCTGAATGCTGTTTGACCACTTCTGTTCCAGGACTGGTGTATATGTGTAAATAAAAAAAGTTAAATTTACAATCTGTTGAGAATCCATGTCACTGATTTATCCTTCACCAAGATGCTGACCTGCAACCCCCCTATTATTATCTGTTGGTTCTCAACATAGGGATGACATTGGTGTCAGGACAGTGGTTTCAGAATGGCAACAGTGAGTGAAGTTGCTTCAAAGAGAAATGAGTAACCATGAAACTAAGTTGAAGGTTTATGAATACATCTCATACTTTCTCACAAAAAAGTTTGCTAATTTGTTTCCAATGTGTAAAAATAGCTATGAAAGAACATTACAGTTAAGAAAATTTAAGTGCGCAAAAGTTTGGAGCTTCTCAGTTAAGATTGTTTCTGGATGTGAATCCTTGTTAGAGTAAATGTTTTAATGTACTAATACAAATTATTTTTAAAATTAATATATTTGCTTTTTCGTGTTTGAGAACAAATACGGAGAAAATGAAAAAAGTGAATATTGCAATGGCAGACAGTTTTCAGCATTTTTATAGATTGTTTTTACAGTAGAAATATTTTAAATGTGCAAACTATATTAGTATTTTAGACTTTAAAAGTACATTAATGTACATTTACATTAACATATATATTGCATTTTATTAATAACAGGGCACAGTGCTTTGCCTTTACAGTGTCCTCTATCTAAGGATTTCAAAGCATGTGTTTGATGCAGAATTACTATAGAAAAGTGTTCATTGCAGTGTTGTTATACACTGGTAACTACACAAGCAGAAGTAATAGAAAATATTTTTGCTTTAGCTAGGTGTATGGGTGATTAGAGCAGAATTCTACAATATACATGATGAGCTGGCATATTATCTGGATGAACTAGCATTAGCTGGAGGCCTTTGCTTACTGTATGATTTGTTTAGTTTAATAGGAGTTTCAGGAAGGGTATGGTGGGGAAAGCAGCTGTGGACTAGATGGTGAAAAGCTTCTTCTGTACTCGTTGTTTTTCAAAGTAAGCCAAGACTGTCCGAAACTCTGATCCTACCAAAGAGGAAACAGACCCTGTCCAAACAGTAAAAGGTCAGCATGAAAGCTGTGTTCGTATAAAAGGTGTTTGTACAAAGTGGAAAAAAAAATAACCCAACAGTTTCGCTGTTTGGGAAAGAGGCTGCACATTTCAGTCTGCCACAAGGTAATTCTGTACACAGGCTCTTCAGGCCACAAACAGGAGTTGGAGCAGTCCTGAGGCCATGACCTGGAATGTAAAAAACAGCTGTTTGACTATAAATAGACCAGTGCCTCTTCTCGTGTGAAGCATTTTTTGGCGACCTTTCCATAAAAATGAAGTGGAAATTAGCAGTTTAACTGTTGGTGTTTTAAGATAGATGTACATGGCAGTAACAATATTCTCATTCTAATGCATGAAAGTCACACTGTTATCAAGTTTCAGTCTTATCGTATCAGTATCATATTATAGTGATGCCATTCACTTGGCAGTAGTAAAGTCTGTCAATCTTTCTGTTATAATCCCCAGAGTGCAGGCGTTTATAACTAGAGTGGAAAACAAAATTACTCTGATTTATCTGAAAACATGTCCATACAGGAGTGATCAGATTTCACTCAGAAGCATTTTGACTTACAAGCGTGTACAAAGTATATTTGAGATGTTTTTAGAGTGACTCTTAGTGTTGTGAATGGTGCCAATTTGACAGTCGCTAGAGACCGAAGTCCTCTTTCTTATTTAAACCCACACAACAGGTAGAGCAGAGTAGCGGCAGTGTAAGTTTCACCATATGGCCTTGCCAGTGTACCTCAGGCCTGACCCAAAATGAGTAGTCTGTGAATGGGCAGTTCAGCCTCCATGTTCATTCAGTCCTTCGACTCTTTGCAGGCTAATTACTATCATTGCAGTTGTGGTCTGGGTTGTCCCTAGGCATATGCAGAATACGCAGCTGCATAGGGCAGCATGACAGTTGGGGCACCAAATTTAATGGTGCCCTATGCAGCTGCATATGTGACAGCACCAGCTCCTGTGACCAGCCCCATTCCTCGGCTGTTCCCCCCTCCTCTCCCGCGGGCTGCACCCATTACAAGGGCAGCGCCGTCCCTAGAGGGAGTGTGGGGCCCTGGATAACTCTCCCTGCTTACCTCTTAGCCTTCTCTCCTGCTCCGGCCCGCCCCCATTCCACCTCTTCCCCCAGCGACCCCGCGCTCACCAGCAGCAGCAGCAGGAAGCGGAGCAACCTGGCCCCAGACTGTTCCACTCCACCAGCTCCCAGCCTCATCTCTCCGTTTCTCACCGCCGGTGAGTGGGGAGGGTTGGAGAAACGACCACCCACTGCACTCACTGGTGGCGGGAAGCGGAGCGCCAGGTCTGGGAGCTGGTGGAGCAGAATGAGCTGGGGCCAGGCTACTCTGCTTCCCACCACTGCCGGTGAGTGCGGGGACCCCTTCCCCCAAGTCCCCTCCCCTGAACGAGATGGCTGGGGCTGGGGTGAGGGAAGTGGAGCGGGCTGCTCCTGGCCCCCCACTAATCCTTTGGGCCTGTGGGTCCCCCCAAAGTGTCCCTCCCACAGCTCCTGCCTTCTGGGCCCTGCAGGCCTTGAGCGCAGCCCAGACCCTGGGTCGGTGGGGGAATTCGTAAGGCACCAAAATGGCTAGGGATGGCCCTGGTTGTGGTTATATTTTTTTGTAATGTAGACTTTAGTCCACTAGAAACACATTTAATATAATAGGCCACCCTGTTAGTAGTCAGACAAGCCATAGTTTGGTGTGGTACCAGCCCCCCAACTTCCTAAACCCTACCTGATAGGCAAAATCAAGCATTTCATTACCGAGTCAAAGACAAACAAGAGGCTTTTGTAGCCAGTGGTTCCATGAGAGTACAGAGGCACATCAGCCTGGCAAAATTGTGATGAGATTTAGCCTTCTCCCCTGAAGTCACCCAGCCACCCTTGCCATGATGGTAGTGAAAAGCTAATATTTCACTCACCCATTAAAAAAAATTATTCAGGCTGGGCAAGTAGAATTTTGTGAGGATTTACTGCCATATAACCCAGCTCTGCATTAGCCTCACTAATCCTAAACAGTTTGGGAAAAGTGTAGAGCAACTGGAATCCCTCAGAGAAAAGTGTTGGCTTCTCCCAATACCAGTATGGCCTGTCACTCACTTCCTCTTCTCCATGCAATGCCCCTAGGGTTACTATAGCAACTCTGTTAAGCTGCCATTGTAGAGAAAGGTAAACAGCAGTCAGATCCCCACCTAATGGTCCTTTCCCTAGATAGTCTTGTTTCCTTTTATGGGCAGGGGCCATAGTTTGGGTTTATATCATCCCTTCTTGAGATTCCTTTTAAACCCTGATAATTTCTGTCCCTTTCCTGAGTGACAGCTGGAGTAATTGGAGATTAAGGAGCACATGGCTTCTTTAAAGGAGGCTGTTACCTAATTTTGGAGATTAGCCACCACTCTCCAAATCAGGAGCATTGTGCACCATGTAGCCTCTTGCTGAGAAGTTAGAGCATTGTTAACTCCCACCCTTCAAGGATCATGGTGACATTGGCCTAAAAATCATAACAGTTTTTTAAAAAAATACAATTTAGATTTTTTTATATTGAGGCTTTAGAGTTTTGCGGCTTTAGAGTTCATACGGGTCAAGTTTTCAAGTTTTGTTCCATGACTTCCCCCTGCCCCCCCTCAGAGCTGATATCCTCACCTAATTACATGACTCTGGAAACTGGGGCTTCAAGAAAAACACCAAATATCATGAGACGTGTGATAAAGTCACAACAGTGGAGTTACAGACTCAGCACCCCTCCTGCTCCAAAAGGGACAGATTGTACCCGAATTGGTGGGTAGTGATAGATCTTTTGACAATCGATTTATAGCGTCTCATTAAGAAGCGATAAATCGATCACCAACGGCACCCCCATCGACTCCGGAGCTCCAGCTCGCCGAGAGGCGCAAGCTGGAGTCGATGGGGGGAGCCCGCTGCCGACCGCTGATGCCGTGAGGATGGCAGGTAAGTCGGCTGAAGATGCGCCAACTTCAGCTACGTTATTCACATAGATGAAGTTGCGTATCTTCGGTCGATCCCTCCCCCTACTGTAGACCAGGCCTAAGTTAAATTAGCCAAAGAAATAACTGAGTAGCCCACCAGAAGGTTGTCTACATTCTAGAAACTCTATTTAAGACTAATTATCTCTATTTGCTAGCCAAATATTTAGCATTTTCCCCACTCTGAACCACCAACCCCCCCCCCCCCCAAGCCCTCTTAGTCTTCTCTCTGTTATCAGCAAAAAATAACAAGGAGTCCTTGTGACACCTTAGAGACTAATAAATTTATTTGGGCATAAGCTTTTGTGGGCTATAACCCACTTCATCAGATGTTATCATGTTATCAATGGCATTAACAAATGTGCCCATAAATATAGTGTTCCTGAGGGAGGTGTCAGCTAGCATAATCTGCTTCCTACACCAAGAACGCAGCACAAGCTAAACTTCTCTAAGCACACTTATAATATGCTGGGGAATTTCCTAATTAGCTGCAGCTGGGTCCAGCTAGACTTCCTTTAAGGTCAAGTTCCCCTACAGTCCCTGTGCTTAGGGCATGTAGCTTTGGTTCTTTCTCCTACTCAGACAGGATATTGAATACTCTTGCTGCTGTTCCCTGTATGGAATAAATATACTGCCAAACAGCAAGGCATGGATCTCCAAAGCGATGTAGGTGAGTGATGCAGCACTTAACTTGTAGGTGTCTAAGAAATCCCTGGAATAACAGTGGAATCCACAAAGTTTAGGTTCCCTGTTTAATGAATGGGAGAGATAGGGGGTTAGACTGAGAGCCACAAAACCAGCATGCTAGGAGGGGAGCTGCCTCAACTAGCTCATGGGAGATGCCAATGAGAAGTGTGTTTGTGCATGCTAAGCCCACCCCACTCATTGAATTAGGTGCTGAAGTCCAGGCTACAAGGAGGTGCCTATCTCTGCTTGCGATTAACGACTGGAACCCTTCAGGTGGCTTAGGCACCTAAGCAGTTTCTTGGGAGATGGAGTTAGGCGCTTGCTTAACTCCACACATGACGGCTGTGAGGGAGTCCTCTCTGCTAGCCTTTAGCCCAGTGGTTAGGGTCCTCACCCAGAAAATAGGTCAGTATCCCAGTTCAATTCCTCCCTTTGCCTGATGAGAATAGGGGCTTCCTACCGGAGTGCTGAGTGACTCTCATACTGTTTATGGCCCAATTAAGATTTAATTATTCAATTAAAGTGAAAAGGCTTCAACAAAAGAGATTTAGAGCATCTCCCCTACCTCCACTCAGGCTATTCAATCTTCCCCTGGTTTCTGGATTGCAGTAAGGCTTAGGTCTGAGATAGGCATCTGGATGCCTAAAGTGAAGCAGCAAAGGAAGAAATATAGATGCCTGGGAAACTTTTACAGCAGAAATATAGGTCACTTCTACACTGAAATTTAACATGTGGCTGTCCCATGTTAACCGACTCAGACTTGCTCGCCTCGGGCTACAGGGCTCAAAATTGCAGTGTAGACATTCAGGCTTGGGCTGGCGCTTGAGCTCTGGGACTCACAAGGTGGGAGGGTCTCAAAACCCAGGATCCAGCCTGAGCCCTAATGTGCACACCACATTTTATAGCCCCACAGCCTGAGCAGTATGAGCCCAAGTCAGCTGACCTAGGCCAGACACCTACAGGATTGGGAGGTGGGGGAAGGGCTTTTTATGTATATCAGAATTTAGGTGTCTACATCTGGAGTTTTAAGTACCTTTGCAGACCTGGGCCCTAGTACCATAGGATGGTAACTTAGAAGTGAAATGGGTCCTTTTACAGAAGGCAATAGACATCTGTCCTCAGTTAGGAAATCTGCCAACTACTTTCTAGAATCTGTTGGGGGTTATCTAGAAATCAGTATAGAGGAGGTTTCTAGACACAATGAAACCCACCCAAACCAAAAATCATGAAGGAAATCCAGATTCAGTAATTACTTAAATGAGAGCAATCATTGTAGGATTTAGTGTAATTATAAGGCAAATTAGTTAGAGGGAAATTGTTCTGACAGTCCCTTACACTGACAGTAGTGGCTATATGTTTTTCTTATCATTGTAAAAATATCTTACCTGTTCCTTTAAACTATACTGACCCAAGTGAATAGCTGCCACATTCTTGGGTTTCGAGTCTATAAATATATATGTGCTGAAATTGATATATTACGCTTAATGAGAGCACTCTAATAATGCCAGTGTTTTAACATTATTCACCCCCCCCAAAAGTCTGTGCCGTGTGTCATCTCAACAATTTATAACCTACAGAAACATTGGCTAAATTCATTGAAATAAATGATTCTGCACCCACTTACTCCAGCAGTGAATTTGGCTCATCATTTTTGATCAGTGTTCTTCCTGGCAGATGGTCTGTTGTGATTGTGTTCAGCAGGAGTAGATGTTGAAGCAATCTTTCCTCCCAGAATTTTAAAATATTTTAGATTGTTCTGTGAGTTTTTTATATATTTTGTTCTCCTTGCAGAATGTCAATGGATTTTGGCATTGAAATTTCAAAATCAGAGAGGTAGCCCTGTTAGTTTGGAATTGCAGAAGTGACAAAGTGACAAAGAGTCCTGTGGCACCTTAAAGACTAACTAAAGTATTGAAGCATAAGCTTTCGTGGGCTAAAACCCACTTCATCGGACTTTCACTGCATGCATCCGATGAATCGTGTGGTATGTCCGGGATGGAAGCTGGTGGCATGAAGGTAGGCATAGCTGTGGGTAGGTTTTCGGTATAGGGTGGTGTCGATGTGGCCGACATTAATTTGCACCGTGGTGTCTAGGAAGTGGACTTCCTGTGTAGACTGGTCCAGACTGAGGTAGATGGTGGGGTGGAAGCTGTTGAAGTCATGGTGGAATTCTTCCAGAGTTTCTTTCCCATGGGTCCAGATGATGAAGATGTCATCAATGTAGCATAGATGGAGAAGGGGTGTGAGTGGACGAGAGTTGAGGAAGCGTTGTTCCAGGTCAGCCATAAAGATGGCATACTGTGGGGCCATGCGGGTGCCCATGGCAGCGCCACTGGTCTGGAGGTATATATTGTCATCAAATTTGAAATAGTTGTGTGTGAGGATACCACACGATCCATTGTCTACAGCCAAGCACTGAGGCACAATCGGATTTGCTCCAACCCCTCAGACAGAGACCAACACCTACGAGATCTTCACCAAGCTTTCTCAAAACTACAATACCCGCACAAGGAAATAAGGACACAGATCAACAGAGCCAGATGTGTACCCAGAAGCCTGCTGCTGCAAGACAAGCCCAAGAAAGAAAACAACAGAACACCACTGGCCATCACCTACAGTCCTCAGTTAAAACCTCTGCAGCGCATCGTCAGTGACCTACAACCCATCCTGGACAACAATCCCTCACTTTCACAGGCCTTGGGAGGCAGGCCAGTCCTGACACACAGACAACCGGCCAACCTTAAGCAAATTCTCACCACCAACAGCACACTGTACCACAATAACTCCAACTCAGGAACCAATCCATGCAACAAATTTCGATGCCAACTCTGCCCACATATCTACACCAGCAACACCATCACAGGACCTAACCAGATCAGCCATACCATTACTGGTTCATTCACCTGCACATCTACCAATGTCATATATGCCATTATATGCCACCAATGTCCCTCTGCTATGTACATCGGCCAAACTGGACAGTCCCTATGAAAAAGGATAAATGGACACAAATCAGATATCAGGAATGGCAATATACAAAAACCTGTAGGAGAACACTTCAACCTGCCTGGACACACAATTACAGATTTAAAAGTCGCCATAGTGCAGCAAAAAAACTTCAAGACCAGACTGCAAAGAGAGACTGCAGAGCTGCAATTCATTTTCAAATTTAACACAATCAATCTGGGACTGAACAAAGACCTTGAGTGGCTTGCTAATTACAAAAACAGCTTCTCCTCCCTCCGAGTTCACACCTTCAATTCAGCTGCTAGAAGAATATCTCACCCTCCCTGATTTAAGATAACAAGCTGGTTCAGCCTGATTGGACTAATCTTGTTACCTCCTGCTTTACTCTTCATAAAATGGCTGGAGGAAGAGGTGGTGCCCTCTTCGTATCTTTTAACTTGATGGCTGGTGTGTGGAAGATCCTGCCCAATTCCCCTCTCTCCATCAGAGGGGGACAAACTATTTGAATAGGGGTCTCCCATTTCTCAGGAGAGTGCTCTAAAATCTGACTCTGTGGTTTCTACATGTTGTCTTTGTTGTGCAAAAAGCAAGAGACAACATCCACCCTAAAAGCCCTATCTTGTAAAAACTTTAGGACTCCCTGAAAAGCCCCATCATTGTCATTCTCAAGCTAAAGGAGCTACTTCAAAGTGACAGGTGACGTTGCCTTCCCCCCAGCCACTGAGTCCACTTGTGATTTTAAGTACTCCATCTCCAAATCTGGATCAATTGTGTGCTAGTAGTAGCGTTTACCTCATGAATAGGGCCATACCACATTCAAGGCCATGAAAAACATGTCACGGACCATGAAATCTGGTCTCCATCTGTGAAATCTGGTCCCCCCCATAATGAAATCTGGTCTTCTGTGTGCTTTTACTCTATACTGTACAGATTTCACAGGGGAGACCAACGTTTTTCAAATTGGGAGTCCTGACACAAAAGGGAGTTGCGGTCAGTTGCAAAGTTATTTTAAGGGGTCGCGGTATTGCCACCCTTACTTCTGCGCTGACTTCAGAGCTGGACGGACAGAGAGCAGTGGTTGTTGGCCAGGCACCCAGCTCTGAAGGCAGCGTTCCGCCAGCAGCAGCGCAGAAGTAAGGGTGTGAATACCATACCATGCCACACTTACTTCTGTGCTGCTGCCTTCAGAGCTGAGTGGCTGGAGAGTGGCGCCTACTGACAGGGCCTAGCTCTTCAGGCAGAAGTAAGGGTGGCAATACCATACTATGCTATCCTTACTTCTGCACTGCTGCTGACAGTGGCTCTGCCTTCAGAGCTGGAATCCCGGCCAGCAGCCGCCGCTCCCCATCTGCCCAGCTCTAAAGGCAGTGCTACTGCCAGCAACAGTGCAGAAGTAAGGGTAGCAGTACCGCAACCCCTCACCCACACATAACATTGCCAACCTTCCACAACTCCTTTTTGGGTCACGACCCCTACAATTACAACACTGTGAAATTTCAGATTTAAATAGCTGAAATCATGAAATGTATTATTTTTAAAATCCTACAACTGTGAAAATGACCAAAATGGATTGTGAATTTGGTAGGACCCTACTCATGAATACTACTGCTGTTATTTTTAATGGGTATATTGCATGTAATTCCTTGTGCATCAGAATTATTGGATGGGATTTGAAAAGTGCATAAGTGACTGAATATCCCACTGAAATATCGTAAAATATCCTTACTAACAACATGGAAGCTCACACAGTTCTTTGTTTTCAGCTCTCCTGGCTATTGCTCTTCATCATTTCCTATGGGCATGGAGTTTTGCTAGCAGAGCAAAGTGTATGAAAAGTCAAGCTATGAAAACCACCTCAACGCAAGATAGTGCTTACCAGGTATATATTTTTTTTCTTGGTAGTGATTTGCAGCACATCTTAAAAATCCACATGCTCGTGGTGAATAGGAGGCTTTCTTGGGTAAATCTGATCAATTTCTGTGGAAAGTAAATTTTCACATTAAAAAATGGGTCTCTTTTCCCCCCCCCCCCCGCCACTAGTCTTACACTGACTATCAGTGGCCTTATTTTTTATTTAATATAGCATAAACAAGAGGTGAATCAGGCTTCCAATTTCTAACCCTTGTAAACATGAATAGCATGTAAACTGATGCAGTGCTGTTTTCCTAAGTCTGCAAATGGACAGTCCAAGAGCAGTGTTTCTGCTGTTGCTCAGAACTTTCCCAAGATGCAGCACAGTAAAAGCTAACCAGACTCTCATCAGTTGTCTGTTGCTATTCAGAGTCCTGTGAGCAGTTGTGAAAGCGGCAAGAATTAAGGTCAGCTTCACCCTAATGCTGCTTGGGAACACTGTAAGTCAAAGTAGGCAATGGAGCTATTCACTGAGAGGGATTACTCAAAAACAAAGATATAGTTAGAGTAGTGGAGACCCCATCCCACCAAGGATTTTCAGAGAGCTTCACATTTATCTGACATCTAGTAGCTAGGACTGATATGAAAGAGACACTAAAAAGGGGCCAGAGACCACATTGTGGTAGAAATTCCAGCCTCCTCCTCCTTCCTGGCAGCTGCGGGGAGATTGGTCTCTTACCCCTGGCCAATTCCCACCCATACATCTTTTGTACAGGCCAGTAGCTAGCAAGTGTAATTCTCTGATTAGTAGGTGTCTGGTAATATTTCCAAGCCCTTTAGGTGAGAATATGGGTGGATACATGGAGATGTATGAGGATGAGCAAGAGTGGGGGGATGAGATGGGCTACAATAAGAGAGGTAAGGTATTTAGAGCACAGGCATGACTTTTATTTTTCCTGGTGAGTGCTTCACCCCAAGCCTCCTGCCCCCACTCCGCCTCTTCCCACTCTGACCCCAAGGCCCTTCCCTCACTCCACCTCCTCCTGCGTCCTCTCTGCCCCCAAGTCTCCCTTTGTTCCATCTCTTCCTGTTCCCTCTCCGCTCCCGAGGCCCTGCCCTCGCTCCGCCTCTTTCTACCCCTGTTCCGCCCTCGCCCCCCCTCTGTCACTCCATCTCTTCCCACTCCACCTCCTCCCTGATATCCCCCACCCGCTCCCCAAGTGCCTCCTTCCAGCTGATTACCCCGTTTTTTCCTGATGGGTGCTTAAGTCCCGGAGCACCCATGGAATCAGCGCCTATGATTAGATGGTGTCTGGAGAAATGGGAGGAAAAAGGGAGAGAGAGGCAGAGATCACAGTGTAGAGACAGCAAGAGAGGAATAAGGGGAGAGAAGGAAAGAAGAAGCAGACACTGAAAACAACTCCTTGGGGAAAAGAGACACCAGGACTTAATAGGGAGGGGAAAGAAAAAGTGGAGGGAAGCCAGGTAAGTGTAACAAAAGCAAGAACTGCTGGTGAACCGCACACATTTCACTTGATCATTTTCACCAGTATCCATCAACTAACTTATTCAACAGACAGCTTTTTCTGGTATGCAATCAACCATACCTGTAAGTCACTTTTAATTTTTTTCAATGCATTTTCTTGTTTGACACTATATTACAGTTAAATACAGTGCACAGATGTCCCTTTAAAATGCAGAACTGTGTTCTGGCTGAGGGTGGAGTTGAGGGAAGGATAGCGTATCAGTGGTATTTTTTTACCCAGGTTAAAGGCTGACATTGGGTGTCTTTTAAATTTTTCAAACTCCGATTTATAACTGAAAAAACATTGATTCAGTGCAGTCCTACAGGTGTATTAATTTAATTATGTTGATAAGAGTGACAGTAACAACATGTACAAAAATAAAAGCTGTACATATAATCTTATTTCAAAACTGTGATGAAGGGGGGAGGGTGAAACTCTGAATCTAGCTTCCCAGTGAATTAGAACACTTTTCTAATGTCAGTCCGTCTCTGAAATGTGGCTTGTATGTACGGGTTACTCTTTACATGAAGTGAGTCAGATTTTTGTATTTCAGTTCAGAACTCAAAGTGCCTTATGAAATGTCTTTTACCAACTTTACTAGTAGAGGATCTTATCTATAGAAAAAACATATCAACTGGTTTAATAAAACACGTTTGTTTGTATTAGTTTGGTGAAAAGCATTGCTGATCTTTTGCTATTTCTATTTTAATTGAAGACACTCCGTGCACTTTCTGCTCAGAAGAATTCCAGGAAAAAAAGTGGATTATTTGAGACTACAAATGCGAGAAAGGTATAACCAAAGCATTTGTTACTAGACCAGTTACAACTGCATTCAAGTTGAACATGCTTTCTGTACTCCCTGGTGCTTAAAACTTTGGGCCTGGTTTTTACCTGTTACTTGCACTGAATTTACGTGAATGTAATGCCGTTGACTTCAGTGAAGTTATTCCTGAATTATATTAGTGCAAATGATAGCAGAATCAGTCCTGTAAGGTTAAGACCAAGTTGAAGATGTATGGTTTTCCAACAAGTTAAGAAAGTGTGTGTAAAAATTCTTTTGACACTTCTATTTGTTTTTCTTATGTGGCATTTCGTCTTTCACCTTGGAACCCTAGTATTTCCGTAATTATCCTCACTTTAAAAAAATTAGGTTTTTTTCGCATACTCTTTTTATTCCTTTCATCTATTAATCTGGAAAGGGCTATAAGGCTCACTGTTTCTGCCCTTTTTATGTTTTGTTGTGCCATTTTGGCTGAGGTTGGAATCTTTGCCAATTATTTCACTCCCTTTTCCCAGTTTTATTTATACCTCGTAGAGGTGCACTGTCTGCTTGGAAAAAAATCTCCCTTCTGTCTGAATTTTTTACCTGCTGTTATTTTAGTTAGCACCAATGGTTATTATACCAAAATATGAGATCATTCTTCCAGCTGGATTATTTTGTGTATTTGACAACACTTGGTGTACATTTTTTTTCATTATTTTCTTTTATAGCTAGTCAGGTTCTGCTGTTTGTGTGTTTTTTTCATACAGCATCAGGGGAAAGAGAAAAAGATAAGAAAATGTGATTTTTAAAATCACAGAATTGTCAAGGGGACTTGGGGCAGGTGTAGTCTAGTAACTGAAATGACTGTACAATGAATTCATTTTTCTAAATGGACTACATTTCAGGTAGACAGTGTTACTTTAAAATGACTAGGGGTGTTTGGTTCTCCAGAGCTCTGCACTGTGAATAGTCATTTACATCTGTGTAAGGTGACTATAAAACAATAACAAATCAGAACAGTAGCTTTTTACAGCCACTTTGCACTCACAGAGGGAGTTCATCCTGCCCTGTGGCCCCTTTATTCCTGCCATGATGGCACAAAGGGGAAATAAAGCAACTATAAGGCTTCCACGAGGAATATCCAGGAGCCTTTGGTGCCTGAAGCATATTGGGTGCAGATCAGGTGGTCATGACTCCAGCTGTTCTTGGTTGGCACAGCTCCTCTAGGGACCACTGCAGTTGCGGTGCAAGCTAGGGCAACCCTTAAGGCTTCTGTAAACTGTGCTTGACTTGATCTAACCCCCAACAACTTCAAAATAGGGAAGGTGCATTGGCTTCCCCCAGACTGAGCACTAGCACAGGGATGAATTGGAGCTAATGCTTTGAGATCTATGGATGAAAAGCACTATTAAAGAGTTAGGTGTCATTATTATGGCTATGAATGGGTATAAATGATTACACAAGATGCAAAGTAATTGAGAATCAGGCCATAATTTTTAAAACTTGGAATACAATTGTAACTAGAGAGAGTCTGCAAATGAGAATTTTAACCTGATAAGTAGATAATCTATCAGTGTATCGTGGAATTCAGTGCGAGTACTATATAAATAATAAATCTAGGGAAGAATTCTGTACCTGCCAAATCCTGCATTTCTTAGTCATTCCTTACTACAGCGAAAGTCCCATTAACTTCATAGTACGCAGAGTTGTTCAGTGGTCAGAGCCCTACTTGAAGAACCAGGAGAGCTGGAGTGGCATTTTCAAAAGCACTGAAATGATTTATGATTACAAGTCACTTAGGAGTTTCTGAAATTTCTATAACTTGGTTTTACTCTTGGTCCAGGTACTAACTTGGTGTGTAAATTTGAGCTAGTCACTCAGCTTCCCCGTGCATCAGTTTTCTTGTTTGTAAAATGAGAATAAAAATTGTTTAATAAAATACTTTGAGATTTATGAAAGCCAACAGCTTTACCCCATGATAATAACCTCCATAGGAATATCTCCCTAATTCAGTATTTAGAGATTTTAGTTATTGTTCTGTGCTTATAAATGGAGATTGGAAGAGAAGGCAAAAATGCAATAAACAAAATAACTATGAGTTAACTATGCTTTGATGATATCTTGAAACAATCATGCTGTTTTGTTTCTTTAGATATAGTACAGTTGACTTAACATTATTTTTTTGAGAAAGTAATACAATTAAAAATGGGTCCCACAGCTGCAGACTTCCTTTCCTCCTATTCACTTCAGTCTCAGTACCCCCTCCAGATCTATGTACAAAAGCTGCAAGGATCATGCATCAAACCTAGATGCTTCCAGAGACATCCGGGGGCAGAAAATCAACCTGCCTCAGGTGGAGAAGCCATTGGAGAAAATTTCAGCACCAATCCCGTCTGTTACTGCTGTGGATAAAAGTAAAGTAACAACAGATCACTGTCGATACCTCAGGACTCGCTCAAACACTTTAGTGGTGCCTTTTCATAGTACTAGAGAGATGAAACTGGAAAACAAATGCAGGTTAGATTTGCCATCTTCAAAGGTAGCATCAGAAGGACTGTCAGCAGAGACACACAAAGTTCCAGAGTGTCCAAATTGCAAAAAGGAAAGGAGAATCCAGAATGAGTACGACAAGTTCATTTTGCAGTCAAAGAGGGACAAGGAGGCCTTGCAGAAGACGATTGTGGAGCTAGAAACTGAGCTGAAAAGATATGAAGAGCATAATAAACCAGCTGAAGGACAAGAGAGTGAAATAACCTGCTCTGTGGTAAGTCAAAGATACCTGCCTTTTAATATGACTTCAGAGGAGTGTGCTTCTGTTATTCCCTATGCTGCATATCAGTGTGCACATGTGGATCAGAGGGCATTGCAAGGAAGGAGGGAACTTTAAACAGAACCAACACTATTCAGTTCCAGATGGAATAATTCATCTTTCTAATTATGTTTGGTTGCTGTCTACTTTTTTGCTGTAATCACACATGAGGTGAGGTGAGGTGGCTGAAACCTAAGTAACCAAAATGTGTGGATTTTTTTAAAAAAGGTTATATAACCCCTCTTCTGTCCTCACCTCCCATCCCCATCCCTCCCACACCCACCCACAATTTTCCAGTATTTTCACTTTTGGTGGCATTAGTGTTAATGACATGTCAGAGGTAATGACATGACATGGTATGGCATGTTTATTATACAGCATTTTAAGTGACCCAAAATAATAATGAATATTTTGCTGAGGTCTTTGGATATTCATTGGAGGGATCCCTGTTGTAATGAAACAATGACCGAAGAATAAATGTTCATGTTTGGTCTTTAGACGGTAAAGAACTCTGCACTCCAATCTGATCCTTGGTGTAATTTCATCATGTCTATATTGTACTGCAAAATCTACTTTAAAATAAAGCAGACGTGCCTCTAGAATAAGGTGCTACACAGTATGGTGGCAGAATCTGGCTCGAAATGTTTGAAGTAGAAGAGAACTTCCGCTATTGTATATTAAAAATGATGATGTCCCATAACATAACGTTAGCCTTCTGTAATCTGTTTTTTAAGGTTTTTTTCCCACTTCCTCACCCCGTTAGAACTTCAGCAACAAACAGAACTCTCCTTTTCTGAACATCTATGGTTTTACCCTTACAGAAAGTTCCTGAAGAACTTAGAGAATAGATAGAGTCTCAGTTCAGTGAGGAACTAAATAAATATTTCAGTAGTCCCATTGAAGTCACATGTTTAAAAGTTAGATATGTGCTTATGTACCTTGAGGAACTGGGACCTAAACTGACAGGCCACTTTAGAAGTGTAACAGGGTTATTATTTTAAGATCTATAGAGTGAATAGAGAATTCTATCCTTTCTTAGGTTGTGGGTTTTTTTGGAACAACCATACAGGCGAGTCGCATTTTATGCGCATTTAACATGCAAGATTACAGCCAAAAAAATTAAAAATAAAGGGAAAAATAAAAATGTAAAAACTATCTGTAGGGCGGGCGATTTCGCTCGCCATTAAACTCAATGGGTTCTGGCTATACACAGTTTCTGCTTTACGCGGTAACCGCGGAACGGAACCCTCGCATAAGACGCGACATGCCTATATAGACTTCTACAGCAAGGATAGAATTCTTTATTGAACTCTACAGTGTGTTTCAAAGTTTCCATAGGAAGGTTATCATTTTCTGTTTAAAAATCAATAAAAGAAGTGTTCCATAAGGGTTTATTTTATAGTGGGGTTTCTCCTAAAGTCTTTCTTTCTTTCTTTCTTTCTTTCTTTCTTTCTTTCTTTCTTTCTTTCTTTCTTTCTTTCTTTCTTTCTTTCTTTCTTTCTTTCTTTCTTTCTTTCTTTCTTTCTTTCTTTCTTTCTTTCTTTCTTTCTTTCTCATATTTTTAATGTCTAGGCTCTTGCTAACAGCTATTCACATGCTTGATGTTACACAAGTTGTCCTGTTAAAGTCAGTACAGCTACTCCCATGTGTAAAGTCAAGCATGTAACTGTAAGATCAGGATCTAAGTGTCTCCTAAATAAATGGCTGATTAGCAACTCTCTGCCTTACGTAGGTTTATATTTTATCTCTGAATTGACGTGTTTGACCTGGGTGTGACTAACTGTTGCACAAGTTATGGTGGTGTGTAACAGCCAGAATCCATAAAAACATTAGCAACTTGGAATTATAAGTACTAACAAAATCCTTTTTTTTTTTGTTATATGAAAACAAGAAACATAATGTTCAAGGCCACTTTAAAATGTCCTTTGACTCTTGCACCGACTTAATTTTTCCTTTTATTAAATCAGGAAGAACGGAGGCAGCTGAGAGGGGAAGTTTCTCTTCTTGATGGTTTGGGAGGAGTTTGTAAAAATGAACTGGCATATATGAGAAACAGATCAGACCTGAACAAACTGGAAGAGGAGAGCAAAGGGAAGCAGCAACAAATGGTAAAAGTCAGTTTCACTTTTTGTTTTTTGTTGTTTTTCCTGCAAAGTACTTCTGAGGTCTCAAGAATTGGGAGTATCTTTATAAATCACTTTTTAAAAAGATCACACAGAATAGCAGAACTGCTTGAGAGTTAGTTATAAACACAAATACATCTCAATGGGTCAAGTTTTAAATATCAACTAGAAACCAAATCAGTAGAGAAAGAACTTAGTGAAGCCTGCAGAATCCAGTTTCACCAAGCATATTACCTGTACCAGGCTGTCTCCAAGAACAAAATTTATAGTCTAGGAAGGATTAACATTTCTTTTCTTTCTATATGTGTTTTCTCCTTCCCTCCTTACTCACATTGAAGAAAGCCTGAAATATGGTTGAATCTACTGAATTAGAAAAAAAGTTGCAAGGTTATATCTACCTGCTGCCATACACCTGAAATTTCATGAATTAACTTGTCTTGCCGGTTTGTCAACATGAAGTGTGACAATTTTTCATCCATGATTGCAACTGCAGTCTGGAAGTAGTCTGATTTACTATTAGTTTTAGTGCAGAACAGATAAGAGATCGATTTAAATCTGAAGGGAAACACAGCTAGACTTGTACAAATGAAGGACTTGACCTGAAGTATCAGAAATATAACATGGAAAATGTCCCATTAGATAATGTTGCTTTACCTTTGGATAGAAAATGATGGGTACTGACAGTGCTAATTTTATTTACTTTTAATTTATAAATGTTGTTTATAAATTTAAATATTCCCTGCAACATTATGTTTATGTAGCTTTTCACAAACGCACACACTGTAAATCCAGGATTCAACTTTAATTGATTTTGGTAGGAATATAAAGCACTGAGCACAGATCAGTAGTGGCTGGCATGACATGGGAGAGGGGAATCAAAGGAGCTTTGCACACCTGTGCAAATAACCCCAACATCCTGACCCTGCAAAGACTTGCACGTGTGCATAATCTTACACTATACATTGTACTGTTAAAGCAATGGAACTACTCACAGTGTATGAAGGTGTAAGTCTTTGCAGGATTGGGGCCCAAATTGGCACACCAAAAAAACAACAACCAACAAACAAATTAAATTTAACAATTGTGGAGCCAATCTTCTCTAAGCATTATGTTACTGGTTCTTTTAGAAAAAATAAATAAATAACGGCAGAGTAAAATAGAGTTATTGTAACTATAGTAGAACCTCAGAGTTATGAACACCAGAGTTATGAACTGACCGGTCAAACCTCATTTGGAACCTCAAGTACACAGTGAGGCAGCAGCAGAGACAAAACAAGTAAATGTAGTACTGTTTTAAATGTAAACTACTAAAAAATAGAGGGGAAGTTTAAAAAAAAAAGATTTGATCAAGTAAGGAAAGTGTTTTTGTGCTTGTTGCATTTAAATTAAGCTGGTTAAACGCAGCATTTTTTTTCTGCGCAGTAATGTTTCAAACTGTATTAAGTCAATGTTCAATTGTAAACTATTGAAAGAACAACCATAATGTTTTGTTCAGTTATGAACATTTCAGGGTTCTGAACAACCTCCATTCCTGTTCATAACTCTGAGGTTCTACTGTAACAGAATCCTTTCACATCCTTCTCCTTTCGGACTGTCTTCTTTCTAGTAGTTGGGGAATAGTTCTTAAAAGATCTAACTCTTTCATTAGAAACCACTGTTAATTAGTTAGTGGTTCATTAGAAACCACTGTTAATCATGCAAGAAACAGGTTTTACTCCTCCATTCAGGAAGCTTTGTTTTGCATCCCTAAATACTATATCTGCATCAAACATTCAAGATCTGGGAAGATAAAATTCCCCCTCTAGGATGAAGTTTTCCTTGAATGGGGTTGGTTCTAGAACCCCCCCAGGGGAAGAACATCAAGGGAACCCCCCCAGGGGAAGAACATCCCCCAGGGGAAGAACATCAAGGGAACTAGTAAAGTAGCTGGTGGCGTTCACTCAAGGGAGCTGGATAGCCTGGGGTAATAGAGGTCAGGTGGAGAGACCTTCTCCCAGGTATAGTATGCACCGTGATGAAGGTGGACTTAACATACTGTACAACTGAAAAGGAACAAAAGTCTTCAGCCTACCTGGAAAGACACACTCTGCCATGTTATATCCATCAGCAGCCTCCTTCTTCAGAATACGCTGTGTACTGGATTTGGCAGGTCAACGATATCAACAAAGCTGAGTTACAGGATTCATTAGCTGCCTGAGGACAGAGGATTGGTTCAAGAGGCCTTAGCTGTTGTCTACAACTGTGGTTTTCAAACTTTTTTTTGGTGACCCAGTTGAAGAAAATGGTTGATGCCTGCAACCCAGCGGAGCTGGAGATAAGGAGTTTGCAGTGGGGTGGGGGCTCAGGGCTGGCGCAGAGGGCTAGGGTGAGGACTGTGGGATGGGGCTGGCAATGAGAGGTTCAGAGTGTGGGAGGGAACTCTGGGCTGGGACAAGGGGTTGAGGTAGGGGTGTAGGAGGGGGTCGGGGCTCCAGTTTAGGAGTGCAGGCTCTGGGCTGGGGCCGAGATGTGGGGTTCGGGGTTCAGGAAGGGGCTCCAGGTTAGCGGGGGCTCAGGGCTGGTGCAGGTGATTGGGGCGCTGAGTTGGGAGTTTACCTTGAGCAGCTCCCGGTCAGCGCTGCCGCGCGGCGGGGAAAATAAAGCAGGTTTCTTGCCTGTCCTGGCACCACAGACCCCGGATGCAGCCAGCAGCAGGTCTGGCTCCTAGGTGAAGCCATGTGGCTCTTGCCCACTAGGACCTGGCCAGTGGGAGTGCGGAGCTGGTGCTCTGGGCGGGGGCAGCACATGGAGCCCTGTGGCCTCCCCTCCTAGGAATCAGATTTGCTGCTGGCAGCTTCTGGGGCGCAGCACAGTGTCAGTACAGAGAGGGACTAGCCTGCCTTAGCTGGGCAGCACTGCCAACAGGACTTTTAATGGCCCGGTCGGCGGTGCTGACCAGAGCTGCCGCAACCCAGTGCCTTTCATTCTGCAACCCAGTACAGGGTCGCAACCCGCAGTTTGAAAACCACTGGTCTACAAGATACTGTCCAGGTTTAATGTGCAATGAGTAATCTGTTTCTAATGCTAGCAGTGATTGCTGATGTGTTGCTGTGAAAAGTGCCTCTTTATAACATTAATCTTGAGGGTATAAAGATTTCTTGAGGAATGCCCAGAGTCATGAGATAATTGTCTCAAAATCAGATAACACACAATAACACTCTTAAAAATGACCTGTAGTGGGGGTGGGTTATGGTGTTTTGCACTCTTATTGTTACTGATTTATATTTGGTTTGTGGTGTACCACCAACGGCCTGAAAAATTAATATATTTTTTCTTCTTGGAAAAATCAGGAGCTCCTTGTTTTTGCTAACTGTCTCCTTAGAGAATGAAAAAGATGAACTGATCTTTCTCAGTCCTGAATCTAAGACAGGGGTTCTCAGAGTGCAGCCACCAATTCTTGCACTGACACTTTCCCCTAAAATACTTTATTAACATTGGGAAAAACAAATAAATATGCATGCATACACGTACAGATCATTATAATTTATTTATGTAGGGTTTTTTTGCAGACTCAATCCCAGGGAGGATGGATGGAGAGGTAGAGGGTGAGGTAGGAAGGGCCAGCGGTGATGGATGGGGCCCCGCCACCACTAATGTGTGGTCAGAGGTGTGGGTTAGACACCTGAGGCTGGGAGTCGCCGCCCTGGGCCAGCACCCACTGGATTCCAGGTTCAGCATCCACAGTCTCATGGCCAGGGCCAGGGATTGGCACCCAGGGCCGGAGATCACCACCCACTGCCGGTCAGCCAGGGGTTGGCACCCAGACCCGACACCTGCTGCTGTGTGACTGGTGCTGGGGGTCAGTACCCAGAGTCGGCACTTGGGGTACATGCCCACTGCTGGACAGCCAGGCCTAAGAGTCAGTGTCCTGGGCAAGCCCCCGCCAGAGCCTGACTGGAGGTTGGCGTCCAGCAACACGCAGCCAGAGCCAGGAATCGGAGCCTGCTGCCACGCGGCCAGGGGTTAGAGTCTGAAGCCCCCTGATGGCTGGAGGCCTACTCTGCTCTGTGCAGATGAAGGCAGGTAACACTGCATTTGTTATGCTGATGCCACATTTTCAAGGGTTCCTCGTTAACTCTGCATTAGGTGCAATCCAGACCCATTGAAATCAGTGGCAAAACTCACTGGCCTCAATGAGACTAGGATTTCATCCTTACTTTTTAAAATAACTGCTCCGTCTCTGGAGAACAAGCCTTAAAAAAAAAAAAAAGAAAGAAAAACAAATTCATGTAAAACAATTTGACCCCAGCCCAATTTGACTCCTGAATCCACAGAACTGTTAATATCACCTGCTCCAGGCTTGGAACTGGAGTCTGTAACTAGAGCTGTGACACTCCTTTCTGGTTGGGACAGATCTAGAGGCATGATCTTATCCCAGGATGTTTAAATGCATATTTATTACACAGAATCGCTGGTGCGTTAAACATTAATTTAGAATGAATACTGAATAATAATAAGTGTACTCTGTTTTTTTTTTCTTTTTCCCCAGGATAGTTTGTTAGTTGAAATGGAGGAGTTAAAAGCCCAGTTGCAAAGAATTCAGAATAATGAGGAAACAGAAGCCCAGATGACCAAAATGAAGCAAAGCAAGTTGGTTCTTGAAATGGAAGAGTTAAAGTCTCAACTTGAAAAAACAAAGGAGCGGGAAAGGCAAAAAGTTTCAGTTTTAGAAAATGAGAAGGTGCTTATGAAAGGAAGTGTGTTTGCACTGAATTTGTAAAGGCTGCGTTGCAAGTTAACACATTGGAGTGTCTTGGCTAATAGCGAGACTGTGGCAGTATTGGATCTGTAAACCAAAAGTGGCTTCTTGCTTCTTTTTTAGTGGAATACACAATCAAGGGGTAGGGTTGCCAAGTGTCCGGTTTTTGACCGGAACACCAGGTTGAAAAGGGACCCTGGTGACTCTGTCAGCACTGTTGATAGGGCTGTTAAAAGTCTGGTCCACGATGCTGCAGGTCTAAGGCAGACTAGTCCCTACCTCTCCTGGCACTGCACTGCGCCTCAGAAGTGGCCAGCAGGTCTGGCTCCTAGGCTGGGCACCCATGGGACTCCACACGCTGCTCCCGCCCTGAGAACTGGATCTGCACTCCCATTGGCCGGGAATCACGGTCAATGGGAGCGGGGTTGGGAGGGAGGTGCTGCCTGCAGGTGAGAGCAATGTGTGGAGCCTCCTGGCTCCCCGCCTAAGAGCCAGACCTGCTGCTGGCCACTTCCAGGGCTCAGCGCGGTGCCAGAACACGCAGGGACTCTGCCTTAGCCCCACTGCACGGCTGATCGGGAGCCACCTGAAGTAAGTCTCTGCTCCAGCCCCGAGCCCCTCCCGCCCCCTCAGTGGTTCAGGAGTCAAATTAATGATCAACATTACCCGAAAGAGCTACAGTTGTGTGAATTCATTGTTTTATTTCCTACAGTACTATATATTCAATAGCGCATGCAAGGAAACATGATCATACTAAAAGCATCCTGACTGGTTAATTTAGTGCAAGTTAATAATGTAATTGGTTAATAACATAGTAAAAGCATCCTGCTTGGTTAACAACTTAAGTTGGTTAATAGTTAAATCACACAGTATTTTAATATCATGTGCTGCAAAGAGCTGCAGGAGACACATTAAAGAGCCATTTGCAGCTCACAATCCTCAGTCTGAGGACCACTGATGTAGACAAGGAAGAGAATGCAGCAAAAAACAGAGCCCTGTGGAACCACCACTGCAGGGCAGATGAGGATACTCAGAAGGACTAATTGAAGGAGCAGTTAGAGAGGTAAGGGAAGGCCCAGGAGAGGACATAGTCATGAGAGGCAACGGAGGCCAAGATTTCAAGAGCATGGTCGATTGGGTTGAAGGCAGCTGACAGGTCAAGGCAGATGATCATGGTATTCTGGTTCTGAGATATGACTAAGAGGAGGTCATTAGAGACTTTGGCAAGAGCGGTTTCAGTGGAACACAGGGGTGGAAGCCAGATAGGGGAGTGTCCAGGAGAGGAGAGGAACTCCAGAAAGTGATTATAAATAGCATGTTCAGGAAGCTTGGAGATGTAAGGGAGATTGGGCCGTAGTTGGAGTGGCAGGTGGGGTGTATTGTGGTTTTTTTTAGGATGGGAGAGACTAAAGTATGTTTGTTTTTTTGAGGGGAAGGAGCCAGAGAAGAGTGAGAGTTAAAGGAGAAAAGTGAGGAGGAGAGGATTGAGAGTGGGCACTGGGGGGGGGGGGGGGGGGGGGGGGAGCGATCGGGAGATGGGATGGGGTCACTGGGGCAAGTGGAGTTGTGAGAGCAGAAGAGAAATTTCTGGGTATCTGACCTTCACAATTCCCCCTGACTCTCAGAGATCCCAGATCACAACGCCATTCCCTGAGCTCAAGGTGAGTTGACTATTAATCCCACTGGACCTGTCAAAGCTATTTGTTTTATCAGGCTCACATCCTGAGAATTGTTGAGCATTTGCAACTCCCCTGGGAGTCGACAGTAAGGCTTTAATTGAGTTCAGTGGGAGTATGCTCAAGGAGTACAATCAAGCCCTCAATCAGTTGCTGCGCTCAAGGAGCTAGCTGATCATCCATCTGCAGCACATCCTGCTTTTGTCAATCTGGGAACGAAGAGAGACGTATAATATGCCTGAGCTATGTTGGCCCCATACATTTGTTAAGCATTTTAATATTTTTTTCTACATTTAATTTGTAACATGAGAAACATTATAAAGTGTTGTTGGGAGATTGAATAAAGTGACCTTCAATTGTGAAGACTGTTGATTTGTACTAAATGTATTTAAATGCTAAGGATCTCAGCAGAATTCTTCTGTAGTTAGGTGGCTTGGAATCTATATTTAGTGCGCCAAACTGCAGTTATTTTTGTGAAATCAGTGGAGTTACGCCAGGCTTACAAGGGACAAAAGCACAATTGGCCCTGGTATGTTGACATGAGATTTTCCTGACCTCTAATGCACATTGAGGTGTGGCCAAAGTGAACCATTGTTGCAGTAATGAAAAAATGTCTGGATAAAAATCACTTATTTCCTTTGGAAAGAAAAAAAGGAAGAACTATTCTTGATTCTTACTGTATTTTCCTCTTTCTTCCATTCTGCTGTAGTTTAGCTTTTTGTCTATAATGCCAGTTTCATTTAGAATGTCCTCTGTGAGATCACAAAATAATGGGGACTTTCTGCAGCACAATACAAAGAATAAAATCCACACAAGTAATCTGAAAGGAAGTTCTAAAGAAAATGACTATGCCATTGTTCCAGTCATGCAGAGTGATTGTTTCCTTGCATACAAATTCTGACATGTAGACTATACTGTTGAAAGGAATAAATGTAGAAAATCACCTCTCTCGCTGAAAATTTTGTACCTGTTATAGTTACCAGAAACTCCTCCGATTATTATAGTTAAAATAAGTCAGTGAAAGAATATTTTGCTCTGTTTTGTCTTATTACCTGTACCTGACATCACTTTGTATATCGTCTGTAGCCCTCTCTAGTCAGACTCACGTAGACAGACCCTTGTGCCTGCAGAAAACCCTATTGACATCAACTTGCATGGATCTCATTGCAGGATCAGGTCCTTAGTCAATTTTTTTCCTTGTTAAAAAGATCTTTGTAAAGATAACAGTGGAGCAGAACTACCCTCCTCTTCCTCTTCTTTTTTAAGATTGTTTCAAAAAAAATGTTGCCTTAAAATACTGCAGAAACTGGATATTTCCAATTTTTAAAAAATCCCAGGGGACAGTGTTTCTTTAAATATAGTATTCAAAGACAAAAACAAATTCACTTTAGAGTGAATGATCTTGTAAAGGTCTCCAGTTCCTTTCTTAGGTATTTCACAGGAACCTATGTCCAGATCTACGCAAAAAAGTTAGGTCAACCCAGCTACATTGCTTAGGGGTCTGAGAAATCCACACTTCTGAGTGATGGAGTTAAGCTAACCTAACCCCCACTGTAGACAGCAGTAGGCTTACGGAAGCATTCTTCTTTCCAACTACCTACTGCTGCTTGGGGAGGTGGATTAACTACAGCAGCGGTTCTCAAACTTTTTGAGACCGCGACCCCCTTTCCTGTTGCGTGGGCGGGGCGTGACCCCTCCAGTCCCTGCGGGGGGGGGGGCTGCCAGCTGCGCGCTGGCCCCCAGTCCCCACCCCGGGGGGCGGAGGGGGCTGCCGTCTGCGCGCCAACAAAGGCTGCCAGGTACGGCAAGCAAAGCCCAGACAATGCAGGGGGACGGGGGCTGAGCACGACCCGCTCTGCTCTCCAGCGAGGGGCGCAGAGTCGGGCTGGTTGGGGGCCCCCGGGGCTGGGGGAGGAAGGGGTCGGAGCGGGGCTGTCGGCAGGGGCAGGCGCTTGGTACTTTCCAGGCATCTTGTCACCCGCACAAAGGGCTTCTCTCGGCAGCGCTCGGCTCCCTTCCCGCCCGGGCGTGTAGCGTGCTCGCTGACATCCAAGCCAGTGCGGAGCCTGCCTCCCGGAGCCGTGGCGGCGGCGATAACGACCCCCGCCTGCCGGAGCCGCATGCCGGCCGGCCATCCCCGCAGCGCCGCCAACTTTCACCGTGCTGCCCCAGCCCCGTGCTGCCCGGCCAGAGGCGGACCTGACCCCCCGCGGCTCCGGGGGGCGCTGGTAGATACTCGCTGTCCGGGGACAGCTGGGGGAAGGGCAGCGGGGACCCTGGCGTTTCCTCGGGAGGGGACCTGGCGCGGCCCCTGGCTCGGCTCCTCGGCTGCAAACCACGCCCCGAGCTGGTACAAGCCTGGACTCTCCCACTGCCGCCAAGCGCGGGAAGGCAGAGCGCCCTCGGCCCGCATGCTCCCGAGTGAGGAGCCCAGCCCGCGACGGGGACTGGGGGCCGGCGCACAGCCGGGAGCCCACCCACTGCTGCCGGCTGCGCACCGGCCCCAGTCGCCGCGAGTTGCGGTGGCAGGAGCTCGCGACCCTCCGGGGAGCACTCGGCGACCCCCCCGGGGGGTCGTGACCCCCAATTTGAGAAACCCTGAACTACAGCAATGGGAGAAGCACTGAAGTGCTGCTGTAGCATTGCTACAGCTGTATTTAAGTTCCCTTTCTAGCAAAACGTAGACCTTCTGCCATGAGGTGCTAAGGACGCTCCCTTTGACATCCATGTGACTTAAGGTTGGGGTCATCTCCTTGCAGAGACCTCCCAGGCTAAGGCATTAGGTCCCCTCTTCAAATCTAACCTACACAGGTGGTGACCAAGGGTAGTTAGTATCTGATGGCTGTTCAGTGGCTCATGTGAAATGAGTTTGGTGATCTCGGTCTAGTTCCCAGTGGCCAAAATGTCCCCTAAATGGCCCCCTTCTTGGCTGTCTATGAAAAGTAAAGAAAGCGAGGAATACTTGTAGCACCTTAGAGACTAACTAGTTTATTTCAGCATAAGCTTTCGTGGACTATAGCTCACTTAGTCAGATGCATCCGATGAAGTGAGCTATAGCCACAAAAGCTTATGCTGAAATAAACTAGTTAGTCTCTAAGGTGCTACAAGTATTCCACACTTTCTTTACGGATACAGACTAAAATGGCTGCTATTCTTGAACCTATGAAAAGTAGAGGCTTGATGGGCAGGGAGGGAGCGAACTTGCTGAAAAATGGAAAATAAAATGACCTGGAATTTTTTGTTGCAATTTCAAAATGTTCTAGTGGGGAGGCTGAACTACTTCCCTACTCCTGGAGTTGGTCCCTCCTCATCAAAGTTGAGGTGGCTTGGCAGGCCAGTGTGGGGAAGCTTATTCTCCTGTTGCCTGTGCTGTACATGGAGATTTCAGGGCTCCCAGGGATGGCAATTCAGCCTCTTTCATGTATTCTAAGGGTGGGATTTTCAAACTGTCTTAAGAGAGTTAGGCACCAAATTTCCAGTGAGAGCCAATGGGAACTGTGTACACACCTCCCTTAGGTGCTGTAGAAAAATCCCTCCCTGAATTTAATAAGAAAACAATGTATTATTGATAGCAGACAGCTTTGTTTGTTTCATACAAAATATATCCCCCAAACATATAAGTATATATGAACAACAAACTCTTTACCACAAAGTTGTGATTATTCTTTGAATTATTTTACAGGATGCCTGTCTGAGGGAAATAGCAGAAATGAAAACTTGCATTGAGAAGGTAAAGTATGAAAATGAATCTCTTCTAAATGAGAAGATGAGAAATATAACATTACTAGTGAAAGTGTAAAGGACATTTATTATTTTCCTGTGCAACCCATGTATGCCTCTTAACATCCCTAAATAGTCCTTTGATTATATATTGGTGTTTTTTTTATAAATTTGTTGTAAAAAGAAAAATAATCAAATCAGGAGAATTGGAATTTACTTGCTTCTTCCAAAGAAAGTTAAGAATTCAGGCTAAAACACTTACAAAATGAAGCCTGCTTTTGGACCCAATTCAGCACCTTTCAAAGGTCACTGGAAATCTTTCCATTGACTTCAAGAGGAGTTAGATTTGGGCCCTTAGTGGGTTTTGGAAAACTGAGTCCTGTATCTTCATTAAATGAAATGGAGGGATTCTCCAGTTGAAATTAATTACTGTATAGTGCCATTTGGTTTATTTATGGTGATGCTCTTCATTTCTATAGCTCCTTTCATCCGAGTTACTCAAAGCACTTTGCAAACGGTTGAAACTTTTATCATGCTTGTGGCATGGCCTTGAGTTAGAGATGGTGTGGAGAGGCTCTGTCCCAGCAGGAGCTCTGGGCGGGATTATGCCTACTGCTGCTCTTCTGTCTTGAAGTGGGTACAGCATCCAGTCAGCTTTGCTGAGTGGTGTAGAGGGGGAAGGGTAAGGCTACGGTCCACCCCCTCAGTCCTGTTTATTGAGGCTAATCCAAGCCATAGCACTAGCATCTCGCAGTCCTTGTGTTCTCTGAAAGCAAGAATGCCATAGTGCCCAGCCACTCTACTGGGGCAGCAAGTGGGTAGCCCCTTTTACCCTCTCCCCTACTTTGTCCTCCCTTGCAGGGGCTGGCCACAATCTTTCTCTAATTAATCTACTGTGACAACAGAGGGGTAAAGTATCACTTCATCCCTCAGTGAAATGCAGCCACTTCTGAGCTGGAACACAGTAACTGTCTAGGTCACAGCAACACTGCACAGCAGCTTGGAAGAGAACATGAATTATTCTCTCCGGAGTTGAAACCACAAGGGGGAGTTTGGGTGGGACATTGGCCTTTAACACCCCTGCTCTTAGAAAAAATGTTGTGGGATCTTGTAGAACCACAATGATTTAAGTATCAGAGGGATAGCTGTGTTAGTCTGGATCTGCAAAAGCGACAAAGAGTCCTGTGGCACCTTATAGACTAATAGACGTATTGGAGCATAAGCTTTCGTGGATGAATACCCACTTCATCGGAAGCATGCATCTGACTAGATGCATTTCAGCTTAGAGTCCAAACAGGCACACACTGTCTCGCTGTAAAGTGGAAGTGTTGGCTAAAACTCAGATAACTTTTTGGGGAAGGGGATTTTTGTGGTGTCCTTATCAGGTCCTGAAAGGTACACCTGTTTTTCCTTTTATGGGGCAGTCCTAAATGGGACAGAGCACCTTTTGTCTTGTGAAGGGTTGCACTTCTATTGACATGAATGGGAATTGAGGGCTCTCAGCACCTTGCTGCATTTATACATGTGCACACTAGCTCAAGTTTACTGCATCACCTTAACCTCTCTAGGTGAGAAGGATTGAATGAGGATTATCACTTCAATTCCTTAATTGGGCAGAGGAGTCACTGAATGATGCAAGACACACCAGTCACTTTCTCAGCCACAAGGGTCTGAGTCCAAAGCCTTTATAAGCACCAAAGCCCAGAGGTGATGGGCTCAAACCAGCAATCAACCCCTTCTCTTCTAAATAGCAATGAAGAGTCCCACACACAGATACCACACTGATGCATGCAATACGTATACAGATTGGACAGAACTGACCCAGGCTCATAGTCCTCCTCTTATTCTTTTTCAGTTAGAAAGGTTGGTGAAATCATTGTTGGTTTCCACATCAAGACAGCTTATAGAGTGCCCACAGCATTATCTTCTTCAGACATCTAGTTCCAGCTTCCAAAAAAGTTTAGTGCATCTTTTGTTCTAGTAAACAAAGAGAAAGGGTCTTTGTATTTTATGCATATCTGTGCTGCAAATGAGAACTTCATCAGCAGTGCACAAAACCCTCATTTGATATGAACAGTTTGTTTCAAAAATCCTCCGCTGAAATGTGTGAATAAAGTAATTGTGCAGCATTATAGTACGCTTCCCATTTTTCTCTGGCCAAATAAGAACCAGATGACAATCTCTTATAGTGAAATGACTCTGTGTGACATGGTCTTGTCGGGTCCCCTGATGGTTCTTTAATTTTGGACATTGGACCTTCTCGTAATTAAAGTTAACAGACGAGTTAATAGATTTTCCTAAAATGTTTCCATCCCTTTCCCTCTGGAAGTGCACAAGCTTTACCCTATTTCTCTGGGATTGGTGTGTTTCAACAGCTTTTGATTTATTGCAGTTTATATTAATCATCATGTAAGTTTCCCCTCACATTTCTCTGCTTCGCTGACCCTTAAAATTTCCTTAGGATTATTGTTTGCTTCTGATAAAGTATTCTCTCCTTCTGATAGACTTTTTCCACGTAGGGCTGTATGGTATTGTCCAGAATATTAAGATGCCTGGTACGAATAGATTGCACTGAAAGCTCTGTGTAGTGCCTTAGGTTCCTGCTTAGTCTAATTTGCCCTGTGACACTTCTGCTAACTCATCCACATGGTGTAGCCTGACAGCCACCTCTTCTTTCTTGGGTATAACAGCAGACAATCAACCACTAGTGTTCTCACCGTTCAAGTCAGCATTGGAGAAGCATTATAAGGACAACAAGGCTTTTAAAATTGTTTAAAACAGGTCACTCACCCTCTCTTTTTTGGAATGTGAGAGGGGGAAGTCTTTCTGGACTGGGACTGGCAGCAGAGGAGTTAATTTTCGAGTGCTTGCTTATGTCTGTTCCACGTTAGCTGTGTGCACAGTTGCCGGAGATTTTTCCCTCAGTGAGATCAGTTGGGCCTGCTCTAGGGGTGGGTCTGGTGGTGCCCTCTGGTGCTGCATGCTTATGTATCAGTATAAGGGCATCACCAGCCCCACACCCTCTTGGTTCCTTCTTATCTCCTGTGAAGGTTCTTGGAACATCTCCTCTTGCTTTGGCAAGGTGATTTTCAGTGGTTTCTGTTTCATAGTTTAGTCTATAGTTTCATTTTAGTGTATATATTGTAAATTCGTTTAGCGTAGATAGTTGGTACCGTCTCCCCTTATCATCAAGAGGTTTTCTTTCCCCCTGGTCTTCAAGCCTTGTGCCTCCTGTGGCAAGCCTATGCTCATGGGTTACTCACACTCCAGTTGTCCGTGGGAGAATCTCACATGAAAGACTCTGCCAAATTTGTTGGGACTTTAACCCTTGAACAAAGAACCCTGTAGCAGACCCCATCTTTTCTACTTCCCACTTTGAAGAAATACTGTGAGGCAGTCAGTGAGTATGAGTATCTGTTCTCTCACTCCCCTCCAGGGTCCCTCATTATATTGATGGCTAATGAAAGGGACAGACAGGGCCAGTCGAGTGCTACCTCCAAACAGACGGACGCAAAGAAGCTTGATCTGTTTGGGAGGAACGTTTATTCGACAGATGGTCTACAACTACGTATCTCAAACCAGCAAGCATTACTGGGAAGGTACAACTACAATATGTGTGACTCCTTGTCCAAATTTAAGGACTCCAGGCCCCAAGACCTAAGGCAGGAATTCTCAGCCTTCCTAGATGGTGGAAAGAATGTTGCCAGAGCCCCTCTCAAGGAGACACCTGACACAGCAGACGTGGCGGCCAGGACGGTGGCCTCCCTGCCACCATGAGATGTTCTTGGCTGCAGTCCTTGGGACTCCCTCAGGAGGTCCAGCAGTCGATTCAGGACCTCCCTTTCACAGAGTGCTCACAGAGTTTCCAAGCAGATGGACATGAGACAACATGGGACGGGGTGGGAGGTAATAGGCATCTATATAAGAGAAAACATCAAATATTGGGACTGTCCCTATAAAGTCGGGACATCTGGCAGGATTACTTGCTGTCTCTTTGAAGTGTGTTTTCACTTTGGAAAGGGTGGCTGTAAAAATGGTCTTGTAGGTTTATTGTCACTCAATGTGCAGTATCATGTTTGCTAAGTTTACATGGGAAAAGATGTTTATTCTAACTGCCAGCCCTGCAAACTCAGACTGAGATCAGAAAGCCAAGCTGGATTCTTTCTAGCCCAATTCATCACCAATAAAGAATCTGCAGTCCGAATTTAGTTAACAGTTCTGCTGTTCGTCATTAGCATTTATTACTTGTACCTTGCCCAAAGATGTACCGGGAGCCTCAGAAAACAAACATCCCTTTACCAAAGAGAACACAACCTAGAATTTAGGTGTGATACAAGTCAGCGAATGTGCGTTTAATTTCTTGGGGAGCTAGTTTTTCGTTAATTTTATTTTATTTGTCTCAAGTCAGTTTTTAAGGTGAATTTGAATGAGATGACCAGAAGAGTCCAGTTCACACTGCTAGACCTTTGCTCACTCTATAGTGGGAACAGGAGTAAAAAGTAGTTGACATTTGTGTCAGTGAAGTCAGTAGAATACATATGGGGAGGAGAGCTGATGAGACAGCCGGCACAATTTTGACAGTTGCTTTTCATGGACTATACACACTATTTATTGCCCCACCAATGCTAGCATGTGTGACTGATTGTACACGTTTTGCAACTAGCTCTAGCATTGTTGGTGGATACTGGCATTTGCAGGCAGTGTAACATTATAATACAACATCTAATGGGGTTTTTGATGTTTCATTTTCACATTATTCTCCACCTTATTTGTGAAGCTGTGTGTACAGAACCCTGCTGTCTTCCGAGATAACTGAGCTCATTACATTTTTGCTTTTAATGGGCTTTTCTGTCTTGCATTAATACATTAACACCTCTATTTATATAGAAGAGCACAGAGAACAGTTCACTTCTGGAGAAAATGAAAGCCTTGGAGAATAGGTCTTCCTGCTGTTTGGCTTCAGTGGCTCATAGCAATGCAGAAATACAAACTATTTCTCATCACAGCACATTTGGTGTCGATGCAGGTAAGTCAAATCTTTAAAACATCCTGTTTTCAGAAAGTAGTTCAGGTGTTGGGCTAAATCTGCTCTGTTTGCTTAACTCAGAGAAATTTCTCTGATAACACATGATCTGTGATGTCACATGAAATTGCCAGCTTCTCAGACAAGGGGCATAAACTTTCTACTGAGTTGTGAGCTAAAAAGCTTACTGTTGTTTTAACATTTGGTTAAAGTAAGATGAATATAGTATAAATAAAGATTAGGGTTACAGACTACCTATGGTTCTTGCTATTGCTGAATGTAAAGGGAAACTAGAAGTAGCTTTGAGTCAGTAAGAGTCTGACCCGACTTCATTGAAGTTAATGGGAGTCTTTCCAGTCAGCTGAGTGGGTGTTGGATCAGATCATGAGTGTTAAGGGTGCACACATGGCAAAGGCTTAGCTATTAAGTAAGTAAGTCCAAGTAAGGTCAGAAATCATTCTGGTTCCATGAGTGAGAAAAGGTAGAAGGCAGAAAATACTTGAGTTGAACGGTTAGCCACAGGACTGGTGTAAAGCTGAAAGGTTTCAATCTGTGGAACAGTGGGCCACATTCCGGGGGGGGAAGGGAGCTGTGCAAATAGGATGGTCAGCGTCCCACACGTAGGTAGGGCTAATTATCTCAGTTGAAGCCTGGTGAAAGGGGAAGGTGCTTAGGAGGCAAACGCAGGAGAGAGGCAAATTTAGTATGCTGCGAACAAATTGAACTGAGGGGACAATGTACAGAGAAGAATTTTTTCAATTCTATGTATACCAGTGCTAAGAGTCTTGGTAATAAACAAGAGGAAATGGAATTTCTCATATGATGATGAGGAATTTGATGTAACTAGAATTACTAAAACAAGGTGAGACAATTTGCATTATTGCAATGTTGTAATCACTGGTTACAACAAAAATATTGGAAAACAAAATCTGTTACCCTGGGTTTTTATGTTTTAGGGTTTTGTTGATTCTGGGAGCCCGTTTTAGGGTTTTCATGTTTTCTGGTGTTTTTGTTCCTTGTTATGTTGTATAAATCACTCATATAGATGTCCCCAAATCCATAGTGGCATCTCCACTGTGATGGTTTGGATCACAGAAACCCCCTTAGGAGCGGCCAACTGATGTGCCAAGACTACTGTTGCCCCTACTTTCCTGCCCTGGCAGTATGGGACTCCAGAAATCCTGTTGGGTTTGAGTCAGACTCACTCGCCTGCTGCACAACCAGACCCAGGTCTGTACCACATCCCCGTTAACAGCTGTAGGCTTGCCTGGAATAAAACAGATTTATTTGGGGTTTGGACCCCACTGGGATCCAAGTGGGGGATTCCCTAGGAAGTGTTCCTGTCTTTAGCACTCAAATGCTCACCTCCCACTGGGGTCCAAACCCTATATAAATCTGTTTTACCCTGTATAAGGATTAAACAGGGTAAACTCATAGATTGTTCGCCCACTATAACACCGCTGGAGAGATATGCACAGCTGTTTGCCCCCTCAGGGACTAATACACACTCTGGATTAATTAATAAGTAAGAAGTGATTTTAATAAAGACAGAAAGTAGTATTTAAGTGGTTCCAAGTAGTAACAGCCAGAACAAAGTGAATTACCAAATAAAAGTGTTTGTTCTTAGAATGGCAAGATTGGTAATAGCCCCGGACGCTGGAACTTCTCTTCCATACACTCAGACCTCCCTCTACTAGTTGACAGTTTCTTTGTGTCTATGGAGTGTAATTACTGTAAAGGGAGAGGCAATTTCTATGGTAGTTAGATCCAATTTGAGCTGAAAAATCATGGCACTAAATATTTAGAACACGTCACCTTGTGTTAATTAGCATATACACATCTTTAGTCCTGCACTATCCAAATTCCCAGAAAACAAATTAATCTCATACCATAATGTGACCCATCAAGTGTGAAAACAAACTGGTTATTCCACTCACAGGTTAGAAGCAGCAGAAAATAATACTTATGTAAATTTCTAGATTCAGTTTTAACTGTAAAGTCACAACCATTACACCTATATTAATGACCTTATCAAGATTGATTTAAAGATCTGATAATAGAACATGATAGCTAACATGTTCTAACATGTCTGAAAACTTTGGTGTAGACTAGGCCGTATGTATTCTTTAATACAGTCTAAGCCGATCAAGATAAAGCTTAGACTTCTCTCTGTGCCTTAACATATTTAATGTGTATTAAAGGCCTTGTTTACATTGTATGCTGTGTATTGGTCCTAGGATATTAGGCTGACAAGGTGGGGGAGGTAATATCTTTTATGGACCAATTTCTGTTGGTGACAGAGAGAAGCTTTTGAGGCACACACAGCTCTTCTTCAGGGTGATATACTCTAAGTATTCAGTGCCATCATTTTTCAGCCCAAACTGGATATAGCGAGCTAATAAATTGCCTCTCCCTTCAGTGATTACACTCCAATAGACACAACGAAAGTGCCAACCAACAGAGGGAGGTCTGAGTGTACAGAATATAGCTCTGTGTGGCTCGAAAGCGTCTCTCTCACCTACAGAATTTGGTCCAGTAAAAGATATTCTCTCACCCACCGTGTTTGTTTTACTTTTCAAACATGGTAGCTAGAACATGTTAGTTAAAATATTTGGATACCATACCTTTCATTCTAGTCTAGACAAAGGCCATGTGGCCAGCAGCTGCTAGACCAATACTGTTGCTACTAAATCCCAACAGCTCTTAAAGGGCACCCACTCATAAATAATCCTTTCAGTCAAGAATCAGGGTGGTAGCCGTGTTAGTCTGGAATAGCAGAGTTAACAAAGTCCTGTGGCACCTTAAAGACTAACTATAAAGTTTTGAAGCATGAGCTTTCGTGGGTATTAGCCCACGAAAGCTCATGCTTCAAAACTTTATAGTTAGTCTTTAAGGTGCCACAGGACTTTGTTAATCCTTTCAGTGTTATTCTAGTACAGTGTTTCCTAAAGTTTGGTACATGTACCCTTGGTGGTATGCAAAAGCATTTCAAGGGGTACGCAGCAGAATTTATTTTACTTTATCATAGGGTTTTTTTAGCAGCAGAAAACAATTCACTAAAATTTAATGTATAAGAATAGTGTACACTTGAACAGTAGAAATATACACAGGTTTACATTGTAACTAATACGATAACTCATTCAGTAACATCTAATAGCACAGCAGCGTAGTAAACCACGCATGTGCGTTACCACGGCTCGGGCTATACACTTGCCTTTGTGGCATGCGCAGAAGTTTCAATTGTATGTAATATAATTTTGTATTTATTCCTAATAAACATTTAATCGAGAATGAAATGAAATAGGAGTGTGTCATAAAAATGTGGCTCCCCCCAAAATTATCTTTGCCAGAGAAGGGGTACGCCGGTAAGACAAATGTCTCAAAAGGGGTACGCGAATGTTGTAAGTTTGGGAAACACTGTTCTAGTAGAATGTAGTTAAACTGCAGCCTGCATAGTATAGTGTGGATGACTTCAGTATCAAACTCCACATTCAAAATGTGTTGTTGGGGTTCCAGAGTTAGATAACAAAGATCTATTTTTCAAATGCTTAGTGGAATTACGCCTTTGTTCTGTGAGGCTAGACAGAGTGTGGTTTTGTGAGGGGGGGGGGGGGGCGTTTGCAGGGGGGAAATTTTTTTCATAATCTGAAATAACTTCTGGAACTGTGTGAAAGATTGAAGAATTATAGATAGGCTGCCTTGATGAAGCACTCACTCCTCCCCCCCCCAATTGGAGCCCATTAACAATGAAATGTTAGACCACATGATAACTTAGTGGATGTGATAAGCAACCACCAAGTATCTCCACTTACAGTGTAACAGAAAAAGATTTATTTTAGCCCCCCCCCCAATCGTGTTAAAGTGAGACCATTTTTTGCCTTGCTGTCTGTTACTTAATCATTGCAAAGACAATATATTTTTTTTTTACAAATAATGGGAAATGAACATATTCATTCAATTAAAGCTGACCCAGACTAACAACAAAGAATCTGTCTGTCTCTTTCAGAAATCCCTCATTGCTTCAATAGTTGTGGTGGTACAACTTGCAATTCTGAGATACAAAGAGGTAAATGTGTTGCTGGGACAAGCTCAGTGGAGGATGATGAAATCGGAATGAAAGAGATGTATAAACAGCTGTAAGAACTGATTTTTGTTATTTCTTGTTACAAATGTAAAAGGGGGTTGGATACCGTTGTCCCTTCTGGAAAGTTTATAGTGGGTGTGAAACATATTGTAAGGAATTCAGATAGCATGTAACTAGAACAGTGACAACTTGGCACAACCAACTGCACCTATACAAATAGGGGGAGATACACAAAAAACAGAATATGTAATCTAAATGGAGCGTCCGGATGGTTTTGTAACACACCTATTATCCTGGCAAAGATTTCCCAACTTTGTTGTACTTCATGTACCTGCTTTATCAGGAAAGTCTGAATACTAGTAGCAAGCTGTGGATCATGCAAATACTTATGAACACACTTAGCCTTACACACTTGAGTGGTCCCATTGGTGTCCATGGTATTTCTCAAATGTATAAAGTGAAGCATGTTCACGTTTGCAGGACTGAGCCCTACAATGGAAGGAATACAGTTGTGGTCAGTGGAAAAATTACAAAACAGGTAGAAAAAGATTCTCTACAAAGAGGGCACATAATATTAAATACACAAATGTAGTCCCTGCTTCTGCAGCCACTTAAGCATGTGTGTATTTTTTCTCAGGTGACCAGTAGTAATGGAACTATTCACAAATGGTCCCCGTGCTTTGAGGTTTGCAGGAATGGGTCCTAAAATTACTGAAAGTGTCTTTGTGTGTGCTTGCACTGCACTTAGCACAATGGGGCCTTGATCCTCATTGGGGCCTCTTGGCACTATTGTAATATAATACAAAATCAAAGTCTACAAGTCAGGCGACTCTGAAGCACTGTTTCTATTTCAGTGCCAGAACATGTCCGACCCATGTTGTCCCTGCTTTCTCTATTGAACACAGGCGAAATTACAGGGTATAAGGCATTTCTACTATTGTGGCAAATCATAGGTCTGATCCCACATTCTTTGAGCACCCCAAACTCCACTGAAGACAATGACAATTTTGAGTTCTTGTGGAATTCAGAATAGGGCTGTCTGCAAGCACAGCTCTATCTGAACCCTAACTGCAGTTGCAGAGATTCCCATAACAAATATTTAGAACCAAAATTCCTAAGGTAACCCTATCTCTTAATTTTACACATTGCATTTGAGCCTGCAAGAAACAGCATTTATGTGATTAAAGTCACGTAATGGTCAGTATGCCTGAATTGTGCACACAAATACTCTTTGTTGTCTCAAATTTGTGTGTGTGAATAAAATTGTAGGTACAAATTGAAACCATTTTTGATAGTTTGACCTTTAAAATATCTGAATTATCTAGACTCACCTTAGGTATCAGTTTTCATTTCCTGCCGTCCTGTAGTCTACACATCACTGTGAAACACAAAAATTAAATTACTCCAATGTGGGCAGCTCTTTAAACACAGCTTGATTTTTAAAAGAATTTATTTTAAAATTTTCTCTGTGTAAGTAGAAATTGTTAATCTTGTTTAATTCAGATATACAAAAAGGTGGTGATGTAATCATCTTGTTCTTAAAGGAAGAGAGAACGTAACCTTCTACTTGATGTCATGCTACTTATGTATGCAAGAGGATGGTTTCTGGAAGAAGCAATACCGTATGTAAGAAGAACTCTTAGGAAATGCGGAGTAAATTCAGAAGACAGAAACAAACTCAGATCTATTATCCAGCCCAAACACAGGATTTAATGTTACCGCTGCCAACGGAGTTTGCTCTTGTTTCAAAGGGTACGTCTACACTGCAATTAGACAAGCGCAGCTGGTCCATGCAAGCTGACTCGGGCATGTGGGGCCTTGGTTTTAATTGTGGTGTAGACATTCGGGCTCAGGCAACAGCCTGAGCTCTGGGATCCTCTCACTTTGCAGGGTCCTAGAGCCTGCGCCCCAGCTGAGTGTCTATGTGAGAATTCAACAACCTCTTAGACCAAGCCAGCTGTGCATGTCTAATTTTACCATAAACATACTCACAGAGATCAATGGGACCATAATTAAATCCAGTACTGTAGAAGCCTGATTTTTAAACTTGTGTGCCTAACTTCAAGTACTCGGGTGCCTGAAATGGGCATTTAAGTGGGTGCTTCTATCTATAATACCCATAGCTCACACTTACATCAGCATCTCTGAAAAACTCACGCCCAAGCTGTCAAGTTAGTGTTTGAAAATGGAGGTACCCAAAGATTAGTGACCACTTTTGAAAATTTGCCTGGAGGGCATCAGGTGCCTAAATGCAGATCTCATTGCTTCATTTTCAGCATCAGGTTACAAAGATGGGCCCTTCAGTATGATCTGCCAATGTTCTTCCCTTTTAGGACCATACCACCTAGATAGGTTCACAAAACTTCTACGGAGGTCAGTGGGCATACAAGGCACCAGTATAAGGTTCTTAGCAAGTGAAATTATCTTCATTTATATTCATTTGGACCCTACACCTCAGGGGTTTATGTTGTACAACTTTTTTCCTGTGGTGTTTGCGGCTGATGAAAACCACATCCATTAAGCTTACCCTGCACACCAATAAAAGACAGCTAGCTTGATTATTATTTAAACAAATTACCTGATCCTGACTTCAGTCAGAAATGAATACTTCAGTAGTATATCTAATATGTTTCTTCCTTGTTGTTATGCAGTTCTGCATTGTACTGCTGCAGCCATCGACATAACCGTGTATATGAGACAAAGGTCATTAGACAGCTAATTGATGTACTTTCTACATTAATTAACACATTAACATAGAGTTAACACACCTTCCGTCTTTGTAAGGTAGCATTGTAGAGCCCCTTCATTTGTTTTATGCGTTTATTTTGGTGAAAATGAATTTGTGGAGCTTATAACAATAGTAAAGGTAACTTGCATGAGATTCTGTTTCAGCAGCTCGTGTGTACTGTGATTTTGGAATTATGCTGGGGAAGGTCTATGACCTGTGCTACATAGGAGGTCAGACTAGAGGATCACAATGGGTTCCTTCTGGCCTTAGACTCTACGAATATGTCTCATACCTATTGCAGAAATTGAGTTTTCACACCTGTTACCTGCCAGCTCTGTGTTCTTGGGGAACCAGGGTGCAGTTCCCAGCCTGTTTGACTCACAAAAGACCTTCCCCGCCTACCCCAGCCTCTACTTGAACCAAAGCCAATCAGACAAAAGATTTACAAAAAGCAATGAAAAGGCCGTGGAACAAAGGTGACAGGATTAAGGAAACCCCCTAGCCTCATGTGCATCAAAGATGGGACAGCGATACATCTCCATTAGCATATAGAATGGAGAACAGAGATTCCAAGGCAAGAGCTGCACAGAACTCTGGGACCAGAAAAGCAGGAAAGCACTGCATGATGGGGGAAATCACACCTGCACAGTAGTTACCAGACCAATTCTAGTAATGAATCCTTTATTGGTATCCAAAATATTGAAGCTGCCTAATTGCATTGTAAGCTCCTTGAAGGAACATCACCTATAGCCAGGAATGATCAGTTCCTGTTGCCTAGCCTGAACAAAACAACTTTGGTCTACTCCCTTGAGCCATATGATGACCCATAAACAAATCTAGTGTTCTCCCTCGAACCATTGTTCTTTCACTATACAAACCCTTACCCACACTCAAGTAAGTGTTCTGATGCCTGTATCCAATATCTGCATCAGTTCCACTGGGATTTCATCTTCTCTTGACTGATCATGCTGGGGGCTCTGCCTCTCTCCAGCACTCTGGACCCTCAGCTAGCACCACCACCTGGAAACCCCAACCAGTTCAAGCTTCACGGAGTGGTGAGAATCCAGCTCTCTCTCTAGGTATAGCCTTCTGACCCTGACTTGTGTGATCAGTTATAGTAGTTTTCTAAACCTGACTTTTATAATTAAATTTAGTTAGATTTAATATTATAACTGTTTTTGTTTGTTTGGCTCTCCCATGGTTATTACTTGGCAATAAATAACTTTCATGGTTAAGCTGGTTGCTTCTCTTTCCCCTCCTCCTCGTGTTTTGTTTGGCTTCCTCATTCACTCTGCAGCAATGCTCCTCAAACCTAAGCTAAAGATCCCTGCTGTGCCCTCCTTACATATAAGGGGGAATTCTAGGCTACCCTTAGCTGTAATGGTTATAACACTCCAGCATTCAACATAAAGACCTAGAAAAAGATATAAAGGTAAGCTGAAAATTTTTAGCGTTGATGGAATCCCAAATAATAGATAGCATATATTAAATAGATGTATTTAAAATGTAATGTCAGTGAAGTCATACCTTATTTACTAAGCCCAGAGTATTTGAATTGCAGTCCTTCAGTTCTCTCCTGTCACTGAGAGTTCACTATTGTAGCATAGCATATCAGAACTAAAGTGACAAGAAACACTATATTTAAAAAAAAATAAACTAAAGTGAATGGAAACAGGCAGGTGAGACAGGAGTTGACTGGCAATGGATCAAAACACACTGATACAAGTTCTTACTGCTATAATATTTCTGCTGTTTGAGTCTTTTCATCAGAGTTGACACAGCTGGATAATGTTTTTGTGAAAACCAAGAGTCCATCACTGACAAAACAAACATTTCTGTGAGCAAAGTTAGATTTGAGATGGTCTCCAACAGGGAAATGTCAGTCTATTAACCCAACATAATTTTGAGTCATCCAGTCCAGAAATCCACCATTTCAACAGACACAGTCCTAAGCCTAGAAAAATTTGTACTAATAGTTTAACAGGTTTTTTTGGATGTTAGAAGTACTGAAAAGGATGATAAAGGCGGAGAAGCCCAAAATGTGATGCTTAAAATTTGCTTTCAAAATAACTCCTTAAAATATGGTTATATAGTTTGAATGGCATTAAAAAAGCCTTGTGAGGGTAAACCCCATTGCCCAGAATAACCCTATTGCCTTCACTAGAGTTAGTACAGACTGGAAACTCGTGGACAGTTGTGATGCACAAGAAAACCGAATGCAGCTCACTCACTCTCCCAGAGCTATTTTGGCAGAGACATCAAATCACTACAGTCAACAGATGCAACTCTGAACACGGGAACTGAAGTTGCTGAGTAAGAAAAAATTATTACTAACCTTTCATAACTGTTGTTCCTCGGGATGTGTTGCTCAGGTCCACTCCGTGCTAGGTATGTGCGTGCCGCATGCACAATTGCCAGAGTTTACCCCTCAATGGTATCCATTGGGCTGGCTCTAGCGCCTCCTAGAGTCGTGTGCATATGCACCAGTCTAGGGATGCCACAGACCTGCACCCTTTCAGGTCCTTTTGGCCAGTACCTCCATCAGAGGGTAGGAGGGTGGGTCATGGACTAGACATAAGCAACACATCTCGAAGGACAACAATTACAAAAGATCAGTAACCATTTTTTCTTCAAGTGCTTGCTCATGTCCATTCCATGCTAGGTGACAGACAAGCAGTACCCCTGGAGGTGGGCTCAAAGTTCATGGATGTGCTGACTGCAACACTGCTCTCCCGAAACTCGCATTGTCACGGGCTTGTTGGGTGATGGCATAGTGGGATGCGAAGGTATGAACTGAAAACCAGGTAGCTCTGCAGATGTCCCGGGTTGTTACCTGCGCGAGGAATACTACTGACAAAACATGGGCACTTGCGGAATGAGCGGTCATGATTGCGTGAGGCAGAACGTTCACCTGCTCGTAGCAAGCTCGTATACAGGCGGTTGTTCAGGACAAAATTCTTTGGGTTGACAATGGTAGCGTTCTCACCCTTTCTGCTACTGCTTCAAAGAGTTGCATAGACCTGTCGAAGGGCTTAGTCCTCTCAATGTAAAAGGCAAGAGCCCACCTACTTACTATCCCACATATGAAGCTGACATTCCTCTGAGGTCTTGTGAGGTGTTGGGAAGAAGACAGGTGGAAAAATGATCTGGTGGAATTGCAACACCATCTTTTGAAGGAAGACCTGATGAGGGCACAGTAGGACCTTGTCCTTGAAGAACACTGTGTAGGGTGGTTCTGACATAAGGGCTTTGATTTCCGAGACCCTGCTGTCTGAAGTGACTGCCACCAGAAAGGTGACCTTCCAGGAAAAAAGCAGTAGGGCGCAAGATGCTAATGGTTCGAAGAGGGATGCATGAGACTCAACAGGACAGGTCTATGACCCATGGGGGGCGTGGTTTAAGTGAAGGGACCACTTGTGGTGAGAGGAAAAGATCTTCTTAGACGACCTGGCAGCATGTTACAGGCTCCTGGGAGATGTGTTGCCTCCAGGTGAATGGCATGTTTCACACAGAGGTCCCACAGCCAGAGGGCCTCCTGACACAAGGCTGAAGATCGAGCTCCTCCCTGCCACTCAGGGCTGGCAACAGGAATGTTGTGGCCCCGTACGCTGATCATTTGTGGGCCCCCCCCCACCCGGTGTCCCGCCGCCCGCGCCCCCCCAGCCCTGTTCTGACCCCGCGGCGCGCAAGGGGCACGGTGCCCCCCGCCAGCGTGGCCGGCTTGCTCCCTGCCCCACGCGGGACAGTGGACCCACCCCAGGCAGGACACGCACCGCTCCAGTCACGCCCCTCTCCCCCCGCATGCTCTCTCCCCCTCTGGGGGCGCAGAGCCACCATGCGCTGGGGCTCCGCGTGGCCTGGCCAGGAGAAGCAGAGGGGGGCGGGGGGAGGCTGCTGAGGGCCGGGGGAGGGGGCTGACTAGCGCTGCAGCGGCTGCCCGGAGCCGCGCCTTGCTGTGCAGGACCGGCGACAAGGGGGTACAGCTGCGTACCGGGCCCGCCCTGGACTTAAGGGGGCCCCCCTGAAGTCCGGGGCCCGGTACAGCTGTACCCGTTGTACCACCCTGTCGCCGGCCCTACTGCCACTCGGTAAAACATAGATGCAGAGTTCTTTATTAGGACATGCACCACGTTGCCGGAGATCTGGGGAAGGAACATTTGGTACCCTCCTCCCCCATTACCAATCCTGGGCGTTTCCACCAGCCCAGGGAAGCGAGGACCAAAAGGTGGGACCATGCATATTGAGTCTAAGTGGAGCCTGCTCAGGAAGTAAACTGAATGCCAGCAACATCTGGAAAGGCCTGAGGCACAGCCTTGCATACTGTACCATTTGAATACGTGATGCCATGTGTCCCAATAGTTTGAGGCGGATCTGAGCAGTCATTAGTGGGTGGTCTGTGACCTCAGATATCAGATCCGGCAGGAATGCTCTGGCTTGGGTCAAGTCAAACACTGCCCCGATGAACTCTATATTCTCTGAGCTGGGACCAGAGTTGACTCTCTCATTTATCAGCAGGCACAGCTCCTGGAAGGTGGCCTAGATTGTACGGATGCTGTGCCATACGTGAGCCTGCGACCAACCTTCAGTCAGCCAGTCACCAGGGTACAGGTAGATTTACATGCCTTGGCGCCTGAGGAAGGCTGCTGCTACCGTCATACACTTTGTGAAGACCCAAATGGCTGCCGATAGGCCGAAGGGAAGAGTAGTAAATTGGTAGCGCTGACCCCTGTGGAAATAAGCATCCTTTAAGTTGAGGATGTGGCATAGCAGTCCCCTGGATCCAGGGAGGGAATGATGGAGGCCAAGGAGACAGTGCAATACCTTAGTTTCTTGAGATATCTGTTGAGGCAACGCAGGTCCAGGAAGGGTCATAGACCCCCTTTGGCATTAGGAAATACCTGGAGTAAAACCCTTCCCTCAATTCTCAGGGAATTTCCTCTTTGACCCCCACATATAGGAGGGATTGCACCTTCTGGGCAATGAGCGGCTTGTGAGACAGGTCCCTGGAGATGGACCAGGGTGGGAGAGTGATGGATGAAAATTGAAGGGTGTAACTGAACTGTTAATGTACTCAGGATCCAATGGTCCAATGTTAGAGATGACCACGCTGGGCAGAAAACAAAGGAGGGAGTGGATCTGGATTGGAGACTGGTGTAAAGCCCTCCGGTGCACCTCAAAAGGCCTGCTTGGCTCCACCGGAGTAGCTGTGAGAGCCCGATTGGGAGGCTTAGATGGAAGGAAGGGGTTGACTTTGTTTGTAACCCCTCCCATTTCTTTTGTAGGGCTCCTGCCTGGAAGGCTTCATGAACCTGGAAGGCTGCTGGGGCCTAAAGTGCTTCCTGGAAGCTGGTGACATGTAAAGAAAGGAAGAGCAGCCCTCAAGTCCTTGAGGCCATGAAGTTTCAAGTCAGTCTGCTCTGAAAACAGGGAGAAGCCTTCAAAGGGGAGGTCCTGGATGGACTTCTGAACTTCGTGAGATAGGCCAGAGGACTGGAGCCATGAACAACACCTCATGGTGATTTCAAATGCCACATTCCTGGCTGCTGAGTCGGCCACCTTCAGATCTGCCTGGAGGGAGGTTCTGGTCACACTCTTGTCCTCCTCCAAGATGGCTATGAACTTCTGCCTCAACTCCTGTGGGAGGAAGTCCTTAAATTTGTACAATAAGTCCCATAGGTTAAAATTGTACCTTCCCAGCAAAGTCTGCCGGTTGGAGATATGTAACTGGAGGTTACCTTTGAATAAACCTTTCATTAGCTGCCGACACTACCAAGGACCCTGGTGGCAGGCAGGCGGGGGGGGGGGGAATAAAGGTATTTGAACCCATTTGCCAGTACATAATATTTCTTCTCTGCCCTCTTTGACATAGGGGGCAGAGAAGGAGGAGTCTGCCACAGTATTTTGATGGGTCCCATCACCACTTTGTTGATGAGCAAGGCCACTCTGGAGGAAGCAGCTGTAGCCAGAATATCAATCAGGTTGTATGCTGACTCCTTAAAACTTCTCAACCTCCAGACTCACCTTTGCGAAAACTCTTTTCAGGAGGCCCTGGTGGGCCCTGAAATAGTCTTGAGGGAGCAGGCTATTAGGTTCTACAACCGCCTCATCTGGATCGATAAGGAGGCGGCTTACGCTGGAGGAGGGGCTCCCGTCTCTTCCTCTGCTTACACCACATCCATTGGAGCCACCTTCTGGACTTCGGCAGTGGGGTCAGTACCAGAGTCAAGATCTGGTGTCAAGCGGGAAGGTCCGGTAGCCCATCTTTCTGAAGACACTCAGTATGAGTGGTGGGAAGGCGGTCCCAGTACCAGGGGAAACTCCCAAGGATTCCAGCACAGCCACTGCATTGGTATCAAAGTCTGATGCAGTGTAGGTTTCGGGTGGACAGAAAGATTCCTCTTCGGACTGTGACGAGGAGCAGTACCCGGTTCTGCCTCCAGGCGGTGTTGGAGATCCAGGGACTGGTGGCAGATTGATAATCACTGGATCACAGGATCATGGAAGGCTTGCCTGTAGAAGGTGCCTAGGTGGCTGGTGCCAGGAACAAGCTGGACGCTCCTTCCTCTCTCCTATCTTTTGCCACCTGGATTGACGGGGATCCTTGCAGAGTTTGCAGGACCAGAGGAGACAGCGTGTCCTTCGCTGCTTGGAAAGTCTCCAGGGTGGAAGGAACCAGAAAACGTCTGGCCCCATGGCTGCTTGCAGGAGTTGTTGTTGGGTCCCGAACTGGACTAGGCAGAGTCGGTTGTGCCATTACTGGCTTGGGGGAGAAGTGGCCCAACATGCAACTCCAGGGGGCGCTAGAGATGGCCCAATAGATACTGCCGAGGGAAAAAATCTCCAGCATCAGTGCCTGTGGCATGCGCACACCTAGCATGGAATGGAAACACTCGAAGAAGAAAGGGCCATTTTACAGTCAGTCACTTTCTCAGTAGCATCACATTGTAAAAATCCATCAGCATTTCATACTAAGTATACATCAATACAAAAATCCCAGCTCCTGATGTGCAAACAACTCTGCATTAACAATGTGCATCAACAACACCTACCTTCGCTACTGCCTCCAATATTAGCAAAGAAAGGACTGAAGCTGAAAGATCTTGTTCTGATCGTGGAAGGATGAACAAGTTAATTAAAAAACCCAAACAAATCAGTTTCTTGAGTTTGTAGTTTAACATTTCTCAGCCTAAGCAGAGATCTTAAACGGTCTGCTAGGTCATTGCCAGGTATTAACATACGCTTATTTTATGACTAGATTTACACATATACACTTCGCCAAAGGAATATTTTATTTTATTTTTAAATATCGAAGTTCATCAAGTATTCAGGTTAACTTTTCAAAATATAACACATTTGTGCTAAAATTTCATTGTTAGAAACATGACAATTCTATATACTTCATCTGAATTCAAATTTTAGTGAGTCTCCTGATGCAGATCTAACTAAATAAGAAATAATCTGACTAACAATAATACAAAACTTGTCAGAAAAAAGGAAAGTAAAACCCTTAATACTTTATTACAAAAGCATCTGAAACCACTGTAAATTCAGTATTCAGACAAAAACCCAACTTATTAATACTTGCCGGTTACCCAAGATGTTTTGGGTGTATGTGCTGTGTAGGTATTTTGCATCATCCTTTATTTAGCTTGCAAACTATTATTTGAAGCTCTTCAGCAGCTGCTTATTATGATGCAGATATATTTCTCTTTTCCATCCCTACATTGGCAATGACTGAGAACAGTAAAAAGGCCAGGCACAAAATAGAAGAGGGAACCAGAAGGTGCTCTCCATATGAAGCATCCATGTCTTCATTTGGGTTCTTATTTCAGGAGCAGCCTAAGAAGAAAGCTGATGGGCTGAGTAGCAAATACAAGAAAGGGACTAAAGTTTACTAAACCACTTTTCTTCTACTCATTCAAAAAAAATTTTGAATACAGCTGCAAAGGCTATATTTTTCACATGTAATAATTTCTTGATTGATCTGTTAACTATCTCAATAATCTGCAAATTAGTTTAAAACTAATTCATTACATTATCATGAATTATTTCACGTGATCTTGGAATGGTTCATAAAACAAAAGAGATTAAAGATATACAGAGAACACAATTTTGGAGCTCTGATTAGACATTTGTGCTAATACATAATCCATAGTATAACAAAAATACAAATTCTGCTTCTGAAGTTCAGGCTACAAATTCATTCCCTCTTCCTTCTTCTAGCATTACAAGGTCCTATAGAAGTTTAATGAGGAGCTCCATATGAGTTTATTGTATATTACTCATAGTTTTGTTATCTTATTCAGTTTCCCAAGAGCCCTCGTATGTGGGGTGCTATTAATAAATTAGATTAAAATGAGCATTCATTAAGCAGTTGCAAGGACAGTCCAGCTGCATAGTAAATTGGTATTTGGTGTCCCTGGCTACCACTCTGCCAATGATGGCTGGAGGATTTACACAAGAAACTCCCATCATCATCCTTAATGGGAGTTGTACCCAAATTTCCATTGCCATAATGAGAGAACATATTCAGGGCTGAGCAGATTAAAACTGAGCAGATCCTAGAAGTGCTGAAATGAGAGGTAATGTTACTCTAAGATCTTTGCTTATGGAGTAACACCAGTTTCTCCTTCCTGATGACTGCTTCCCACCCAGTTTTGTCAGCGTGAAGGCAAAGAGCTGGAAATGTATTGGCCAACAGGAATGGAAGAAGTGAGTTTTGAGCTGTGGTTAGTATTTCTGAACACAGAAATGTGCTCATGCAATGAAAGTTTAGAATAAAGCATAGATTGATAAGTGTAACTGCTAATGGAAATGAGTAATGATCATTTTTTTCTTACTGGAAAAAAAGCAAATTCAGCATTAGAAGTTGTATTCTCTACCAAATGGAAATTCACACAAGACCTACATGTATGCAGTTCAAAATGTCCATAGCACCAAGAGTCAGGTGTTTCATTAGCATATACCCATTGCCAGCAATGAAACGTGTTGAGTTCCAAGGCAATTAGAGAAGTAAGTCTGCCTTCCTTCCTTTCAGTTAGCTTCAGCATTACTAGGTTTTTCTTCTAAACCATCTTCATACTTATCCTCACATTCCACAACATCCTCATCATCGTGGTCAGACTGAGAGCTTGCTTTCTCCTCTTCCTCACTGGATTGGTCAGACTGAGGACTTGCCTTCTCCTCTTCCTCCTCCCCACAAGATTCGTCAGAGTGAGGTTTTGCCTTCTCCCCATCACAGGATTCTCTTTCTTGAACTTTATCTTCATTAAGACTAAAAAAAATGAAGATCTGCATTTATTGATGGGGGTGGTGGTGATTTTTTAAAGATCAGTTTTAAAGGAATAACTCAAGTACTCTGGCCCAAATCCTGCCAATAAGAGTCATAATTGCTAGTGTGTGTGTGTGTGTGTGTGTGTGTGTGTGTGTGTGTGTGTGTGTGTGTGTGTGTGTGTGTGTGGGAATTTACTGCGAGTAGAGTCCTGTTTTTCACAAATGCAAGACAACGTGGAATAAAACAAACTCACTCTGCAGCAGCAGCTCCTGTCCCATAAGGTTGAGTCCAGCTTCCTGCTCTGCAAGTTGCAACCTGGTACAGGGGGCTGCAGCACCACTCACACAGATTTGGCCTGGCCTGACAAAGAGGCAGCCAGGCCAAACCTGAGCAGTGCTGCGACCTTGTGCACCAGGTTGCAATGCCCAGAGAGGGAGCTGGGCCCAGTTTCCCAGGACAGGAACCATCACTGTGGGGTGGGCTCACACTCTTCTGCCCCCTTCTTAGAAGCAAAACCCAACCCCCCAGGATTTCCCTTCCTTCCCTCCCTGTCCCTCTGGTGTGGATAAAAAGAAAACATGAATCTCTTGAAAAATAAAACAAAAAATAAGAATGTCAGGTGCTCTACTATGGGGAAGAAGCCCTCCTCTCTCTACACTGCAGAGCAGCTACAGTAGCCCCCCCCCCCCCCCCCAAATGCTGCCTGTGTCCCCATTCTGCAGGAAGCAACAGTCCCTGGATCTCAGTAGTGGCAATGTAAGACACACTGTAGACCTGGCTGTCCTTCACAGCCCCCCAAATCCCAGCAACAGCTATGCAGAGTGGGCACACAGATCTATTTTATCCAAGCATTTAATGAACATTTGAAAAGTTAACATTTATTTTTATAAAAAACAGCCCAACAATCTACACACAAAAAATCTCTCCCTAGCAACCTGCCAGGATTTCAGGTAAAGGTTCAGAAATAAAACTTAGGGGAAAAAACAATGTATTCTTTTTAAAATGTGCATTAAGATATATATATCTTGTGTTCAAATATTTAAGAGGAGCCTGGATTACAAATTTACTGGGTGAGCATATCATTTTCATTGTCTTTTGTGTCAGAAACACTGACACTGTTAAAATGAGAACTATATGCAGCCAAATAGTTACCTCCAAAATACAAATAATTTTGTCAACTAAAACAAAACTTGCTATCACTAGGTGTGTAACCGATACAAGCCAACCACTGGTAACTATTACCTTTCTCTGTCTTCAGTGCAGCTTCCAAAGCCGTTAGCATTGGAGTGGTCCAGCAATTTAGCAGGGTGATTCTTTTTTGAAAGGAAGTCCTCACAAATCCCCAGTTCTCTCAGTATATCAGAGTAATGCTTTTCTGCTGCTATTCTGGCATTTTTCTATATAAAAAGAATTACAGCATTCTAAACATTAATGTATTATTAAGGGTCAGATTCCAATACCCTAAATTAGGTTGCATAGTACCTTATGCCTTCACTCCACAGACACACACCTCAACCTTTCCAGATTACTGTACCTCTTTCGGGAGGCTGATTTGTCTTGTGTATCCCAAGTTTCACCTCACTTAAAACTACACTTAAGAACTTCTTACTTTCAAAATCAGACATAAAAATACAAGTGTCACAATACACTATTGCTGAAATATGGTTTACTTGCCAATTTTTACCATATAAAATAAATTAAATTGAATATAAATATTGTACTTCCATTTCAGTGTATAGTAAGTATATAGAGCAGTATAAACAAGTCCTTGTCTGTATGCAATTTTAATGTCCATGGACTTTGCTAGTGCTTGTTATGTAGTCTGTTGTAAAACTAGGCAAATATCTAGATGAGGAGATGCACCCCTGGAAGATCTCTGAGTACCCCCAGTGTACGTGTACACCTGGTTGAAAACCCTGCCCTATGCCATCGTAATCCCATCAAATTCAGCATGATACTCAGTGTGAATAGGAAATGGCAGAATTTCTTTTAGAGCGCTATTGGAAAGTACAGAGACCTGCAATCCTGTGAGTAAGAGGGCTTTGCCCGGGGGAAGGGCACAGAGGTGGGGTGGGATAGTCTTCCCTTCCAACCTCACATGCATAGACAGCCATTGGCCTGACTGAAAGATATCACCCCTGCTGCTCTCTCTGTGAGTTTGTGACCCTGCTGAAGTGTGCTGTGCATGGACCCAGACACTTCTTTCTCCTGTGTTATAACACAGAGCTCTGCTCCATAGGAAGGAGAAATAGTGCAGAATCCTCCTGCGAGGCACCTCTGCTGCCTAGCCCTCTCTGCGGCAGAAACATGCTGTTTTTGCTGTGTTTGGAGTTTTTCACACCATCATAAATGGGGCAGAATGTAAGATTTGCTCTCCGGTGCCCAGGATACACAGAGAATGTTCTGTACTGTAAGGTTATGGGCTAGCATTACAAACAGGATTAAATTATCAGCACCATTATATTCCAAACTCTTTGTTTGGCAGTATTACTCCTACACTCCACAAAGGACAAGCAACACCACTAGTCAGTGACTATTCCAACTGGGACAAAAGAGGTTTGACTGGTATATTTAAGTAAGTCAAATCTTGTGCCATTTAGGCTGGACCATAATCGATTAGGATGGATTTTATTAGTACACTGAGATAGGAGTAAGATATGCTTTTAGTTCATACAAGCGGAAAAAGCCCCCACACACTCATTGCTGCTTCATGCCTTCAGAGACTATTTTAAATCACAATCATTTAATTGCTGCATATCTGTATTACTAGTTTTAAAACTACTAGTAGTAGTTTTCCTTCAAACAAACCTTATGAAACATCCAGTCAGTACTGTTGGCTAGCTCTTGCTGTGATGCCTTCAGGGTAATACACTTACCTGTTCTAATGATGATCAGGTCTGTTTCACAAGTTGTTCATGGTAAGGGAAAGCTACTAAGCAGTAAATAGACGTCATTTAGACCTGAATTAGTTCTGGGAGAGACCCCTTCATCAACAACCCCCTTAATCAACTTACAGATAAAGTTGTTCATGTGCATTTCCTATAAATGTGATCATTAAAAATCCAGGAAGTCAGTTAAGCCTAGAAACTCCTCCACATCCACCTCAACTTACTTGCCTCACAATGCATCACAATGTTCAAAGACACACAAAGAGCCTTCACTCCACAGACACACACCTCTCAACTCCAGTCCATGGGTAAACACTTTTTCTTTTTAAGCAAAGTGGTGGTAGTGAGACATCTTCCTGAGACACAAACCCTTAAAAGCAAGGAAATGCCAATGTACAAGATACCTCTTAACTGTGACCTAATGGCCATCCAGCCCATGTTCGCCGGTAGTGACAAACTCTGCACTGCCACAGAGAACATCCTTCTGCCTCCAAGATAAGGAAATCACTATACACACCACATTAATAAGGCAAAACCTTAATTACAACCTCAGTCACATTACCAAATATTCACTATTCACATTCATGTGCAGATTAAGTGCAAGGCATGTTATGTGTTTGTGGAGAAAATAATGAAGTCATAATTAGAGTTTAATTACACAGTCTTCCTTCTTCACCTCTCACGCAAGCCAAAACCGAGGGGGGGAAAAATTATGTTTGGAAGATGGCCCACACCCCTCTAAGCAGGCAGACAGCAGTGTGTGCTGGGCCATAATCCATCGTAATATAATTTTATTTTCATGGGGACAGGCACCGGGCAGAGTTTTATAGTCAAAGGGGAATTGACATGCCTGCCTATGAAAGTTTTAAGACATCCTCTAAAAAATATTCAACACTGACACTGGCATTGACTTAGGCAATATTCGGATAGGAGTTTAATTAAGGAGTGAGAGCAAGGTAGGAAGACAACCTGAGTGGCTCTTTCCAAAAGCAATGGCCTCTGTTTTACTCTTTCTTCCATTTCTTCCCGCTCCCGCAGATACTCTTGCATCCTCTGCTTCTCATGTTTCCTATTATAAATATAGAATGACACAGAAATTAAATTGATCATCTTCAGTTATTATTTATAGAAGTGGTAGCAGAAAGACCAGGCTACGCTACAAGATGCAACTTCCTAGAGTAACTGCAAATTACATTGCTTGTGACAGAACATTGTGCTGTTGTTTTTAAAGTCAAAAATGTATGTATTTTATATTGGTTATGTGCCAGGTTAATTGCCTCAAGTTCTTACCACAGCAAATGTACCTTTGACAGTGAGAAAGCTAAAGAACATTTAATGTTTTTTGATACAATCAATTTTGAAAAACATAGATGTCCTTACAAATGAATTTAAATGTATAACTTCAGGGCTCTAACTTGTGCGCACTTTATACATTTTAGGATTTTCAGTGTATATTGAACTTCCTTTAATTGCTGCATTCTCATCTTGATAGGAATTCCATTGGATTGTTTTTCTAAGAAAAGAAAAGAGACTGGAGGCTTTTGGAAGAGCTGGTGATGTTAGACTATACCATGGAAGATGGATACTTTAAGAAGTATCAATATCTCTTATCAAATGTTTCAACTAATGAGAGTCCCACATCTTTCTTTGTTGTTTTGGTCTTAACATTTTAATTGATCTTTCAAAAACAGAAAAAGTCCAGGTGCCTTCCACTTTAGTTGCAGAGCAGACATCTTTAGAGTTCCCATGTCATTTTTAAAGCATCCTGCATATCTACAGAACTGTATAAAACAGCCACCTGTTAATGCTATCATCTCCTCCACATAATAGTCAATACTACTACTAAGGATAGATGACTAAAGCTATGCAACAATCTCAAAGTACACCATTCATCTTGCAAGAAAACTATTCATCATTTTTCAGCAGGATGAACCTAGAATTAAAAGTCACATGCCCAAGATCATGCAGCAGCTTTGGATTAGAATCCACCTCTCCTGAGTCCCAGTCCTGTCCTCTAACCACTAAGTTATAGCACCTTTCCCAGCAGGACTCTGATTTACAGTCCATTAGTAATAAGTCTCTGGCCTTGTCGCTGCCCACTCGTCTATGCCTGCCCTACAAAGAAACACAACTGCTGCCTCCCCATGCCTGCTTCCTGAGCCCCATCCACCTCCTGTGAAGTTATGGATACATATACCAGAGCCATATAATGCCTCTGCTCCACTTCCTGCTTTCATCAGATTTGACTCCCAAATCAGAGTAAAAAGATATGTGCTCAGCAATCAGAAGACACCGAATATAAAAACATAAATATGAAGTTACATTTTAAAAAATAAAGAGAAAACTTGGTTGTCTTTTCCCTTGGCAATCTGTAAGTTAAGAATGGAGTTAAAGCTGGAACTGTACTAGCTACATGTTAATTTAATAGTGTTATTAGTGAGAACTCCTACTGTATTTCCCTCTTCAGGTTATATGCAGGTTTAAAAACAAGCCTGCCCTGTTATTTGAGGCATAATAATTTAAGGAACAGTATATAAACATTAATTCATCAAAATGGACACCAGTTCTCAATTCCTGATTGATCAATATATTGTACAGGAAATCCTCACTTAACATTGTAGTTATGTTCCTGAAAAATGCAACTCTCCCCCTCCAAGCAGGAGTCTCAGGGAGCAGCTCCAAGGCAGAGATCAGGAGCAGCACACGGCAGTGGGGAGAGGGACAGCTGAACTGCCAGCAATTGATGGCCTGCTGGGCAGCTGCTGCACAGGGAACTTAGGGGAGCCGGGAGCTGATAGAGGGGCTGCCAATGCACCCTGGTTCCAAGTCCCCACCAGCTAGCTCCAATGGGCTGCTCTTCCTGCAAGAAGTGGACAAAGCAGGCGGCTGCCCAACAACGTTAAAAGGGAGCATTGCACAACTTTAAGTGAGCATGTTCCCTAATTGATCAGCAACGTAACAATGAAACGTTAACCGGGATGACTTTAAGTGAGGAGTTCCTGTATTTGTTCATATCCTTTTCTAGCTAGAATTTTTGACAATGTCTAATTTATGACATACATGAATAGCTACATTAACATGGTTTACACTCTTACTGGATTGTATGTTAAACATACAACTTGCATCTAGAGGTTCAGGATTTGGGGGATACAGCAGGATACCTGATTATTTGTAATTTGGATTTAGACATCTGAGCTAGGCTCTGATGTGGGTCATTGGCCTCAGCCCGGGTTATTATAAGTTTTTGCAGTTTTTTCACTCTTTGTTTCTGCTTTGCTCTGATCTTTTTTTGCTCTTCTTCCAGCTTTTCCTTTTCCTCAAGTGATTTCCTGAGAGGAAAAATAAACTAAGACTGAATTAATTTTATTCTAGAGAGAACATAAGGAAGGATCTGTGAAAAGTAATTCAACAGAGAAGAGCAGGGATAAAACAAGGGTAGGACAAGACAATGGAATATTTAGGTTTCATTTGAGAAGTGAAGGCTTCAGGTATACATTGGGAACCAATAGGCTTTTTATAGTCTTTTTCCTCAAATGGCTGTGGAGGAAAAGAAAGTGTATTACAGCAGCTAGAAAACATCATCAAAAGATGAAAATAACCACAGTAACAGTAATGAAAAAAATATGGAATTAAATATTTGGTGGCATAAACAGTCTATTTTCTCAAGGATTTATAAAGTAACTTGTACTATATGTAACATACTACTGAACTATTCACCTTATAGCTTGTATTCGTCTTTTGGTAGACACTGTGATTCTTGGAGATTTAGATTCCTCACGTCCCAAGGGAGATGAATTTGCACTTGAACACCTTATTCGAGTTTTGCATCTTGGAGAGGCGTACGGCCAGCGTGTTTCTTTTAATTTTTCTTCATCTGCTCGAATGTCCTGCAGAATCTTCCCTTTGTTGGATGGGATATGTGGAGTACGAAGATTGAAGGGTTCACAAACTGTGATGTGATTCACAGGTTTCTGATTCAGGAGCCTATTCTGGAATTTTTGATGTAGCATTTCAAAGTCTGGAACCCTAGATTTGATCCTTGGTTTATGCTCCAGTTCTTCTTTCTGTTGATTGCACTTTTGTTTCCTCGGTTTCTTGATAGTTCTACGAGCCAGTCTGCTGTTGGGAAGAGATGAATTACGTAGCAACTCTTCAGCTCTCATTTGGATCCTAATTTCTCTATACAGCTCTTCTTCTTTTAACTTATCATTAATGGCTGGACTGTAAACAGATTTAGGGACAGGTTTTGCTTGGAATAATTTTGTTTTCTTTTCAGGCAATGAAAGCTCTTTTAATTGCATTTTCCTAATTTCTTTCCTTTGCTCCTCCCTCTTGATAAACTGAAATGGTCTCTGAGAGGCCAAAAGAATATCTTTGCTTCTCTCTTTCACAAACTTCCTGCGTTCTTCATTTCTTTCCATTATTTCATGATAGAGGGGAAGGAAGACAGAAGCAGGCACAGGATTGGCTCTGAATTTCTTTTGACACTCTGATTCTTCCTCTAATTGTTTCTTCAATAAATTATTTTCCATTTCTATCTGGGACTTTGATTTGACGTTCTGTTGTTTTTTCTTAGCTTCTCGAATAGTCATCCGGAATGGCTTAGGCACAGTGACCTTTGGTGACCACTCTTTCTGTTTCTTCCCCATCATTTTGAATGTTGATGAATTTGGTAAGCTACGTTTAGTGTGACAGACATAGTCCTCCACCGAAAACCCATCCCACATTTTTTTGATATGCTCCTTAGCAAATGTCAGTGACCCAGTTTCACTACCGTTTTCTTCTTCCAACTCTAATTCTGCCTCAGACCCAACAGATAAACTTGAATAGGACAGACTATTTAAGTCAGGCTCAGAAAAAGATTTATGCAAATTCAGAGGCCGAAATGAGCTCTTATCCCATAGTGATCTGAAAAAAGGAAAAAAGAAGTTGTGTGTGTAACAGGTTTAATCTTGAGACCAAAGCCAACAATAAATCATTCCACTCTTTTTCCCATCTGTAAATCGCAAGGCACTTTATCAAAGATGGTTAGCAGTATTACTCCACTGTTTGCAAGAGTGTGGAGGCTGGGCAGCATGGAATGGGCAGAAACTCATATTTACTATGTGTATACAGCATCTAGCACAAGAGGGCCCTGATGTGGTTGAGGCATTAAGACACTATTACCGTAAGTGTTTTAAGACAAACAACCACCACCAGATGCACCATCTCTGGCCGGGACTGGTAGTTCAAATACAGTAAAAGCTTTGTTATCTGGCATGTTGGGGGAATAGGAGATGCCGGTAAGTCAAAAATTCTGATGAACTAAGAGGGAGGGGGTTTGGGTGCAGGAGGGGGTTCAGGGCTGGGGGTTGGGACACAGGAGGGGATGCAGAGCGCAGGCTCTGAGAGGGAGTTTGGGTGCAGGAGGGTTCTCGGGGCAGTGGGTTGGGGTGCGGAAGGGGCCGGCTCCAGGCAGTGCTCATCTTGAGCAGCTCCCCACGAACAGTGACATGTCCCTGCTGTTCCTAGGAGGTGTGGCTAGGTGGTTCTGTGTGCTGCCTCCACTGGCAGGCAACGCCCCCACAGCTCCCATTGGCCACGGTTCCTGGCCAGTGGGAGCTGCGGAGCCAGCTCCTGGGCCAGGGGCAGCACATGGAGCCCCAGTGGCCCTTCCTCTGCCTAGGAGCAACGGGAACATGTTGCCGCTTCTGGGGAGCCAGGTAGGGAGCCTGCCAGCCGCATGCTAATCTGATTATAAATGGGACTTTCAATGAAGATCAGAAATGCCGGTTTATAGAGCTTTCTGGTTGGTAAAGTTCCGGATAACACAGCTTTTACTATATACTGAAAATAGCTTGGAACTAGGCTCATTTAGATATTTAGTAGTGATATACAACAACCAGAAGATAATTTTATTACAAAATTTAGGGTCCGACTACTTTACAAGAAGCCCAAATAAGGGGCATTCATTTTAGTCAGTTTTTGCCAGGGAGGAAGACATGGTTCTAGAGAAGAGTGTTTTAGCCAAGCACTAGAAGTCTATATTGAACTGTTTTAGCAAAGTAGCAAGTTTCTGTGTTGGGTCACAGACAATATTTCATTCCGAAATGTATTATAGAAGAGATGCTGAAAATAGCATTGTTAATAAAGAGTCTTACTGTAAAACAGAGGTCCCCAAACTTTGGGGCATGGACCCCTGCGGTGTGGAGAGGGGGAGAATGGTGAGGGAGTCCTTGTGGGCCCAGGCCTGGGCCAGCCCCTATGGAGTGTGGGGAGTGAGCACCACCCAGCCCTGCCCCCAACTCTGCTCCAGGTCCATCCCCAGCCATGGCCTCGGCTCCTGTCCCCATGCCTGGCCTCATCACCTGGCTGCAGGCCCAGCAGCCGGCTCCCACTGCAGCCCTGCTGTGGTTTTATTTCTGGCCCCAGGCCCACCCCAGCCCTGTCCCCCTTACCCCTGTCCACGACCCTTCCCACCCCTGCCCCAGGAGTCATGACCCTGCTTCCGGTTGGAGTTGACAGAGGTTAGGAAGATCTCTGTCCTGAAAAGTTTGATTACAGCAGTGGTGCCCAAACAAGTCCTCCATCCAGAGTCTGCATGCGATTTAAATATTCAAGATTAATAGAACATATGGCTGTGCTTGTAAATAGGAAGGGATATTACTTGAAAGGCAAGAATAATATTTGATAGGAGTTGGTCCTTATTTCCTAAGAGACAGAACTGGAGGAGGAACATGATGGTTAGACAGAGGAATGGGAGTCAGTATTCACTCTATGCCCTTGGACAAGTCACTTTAACCTCAGTTCCTCATCTATAGAATAGGGATAATGTCTACCCCTCCAAAGGAAGTTGTGAGGTTTACTTAATACTTGCAAAGTGTTTTAAGATCTTTGGATGAATGATGATCTGCCATTCTTACTGTGTGGCCTCCAGGAAGTCACTTGTACCTTGATTTTCAGATGTAAATTCAATGGAAGCTAAGGGTATTCTGCACCCTTGAAAAATTAGGTCATTAGATTTTTTGTGCCTCAGAATCCACGTGTGGAATGAGCATAGGAATACTTCCCTGCTTCAAAAGAGTGCAGTGTTCATTAATATTTGAAAATGTGCTTTGAGATCATCTGGGTACGCATCTCACTTTATCAGATCCCTGCCATTACAGGGACATTGGGCACTGGTGCACGTTGGTCCCACCTGTTCTTTGCCTGTGGCTCACAATACTTTAATCTCCTGAGGATTGTAATACTGTGGTCTAATTCTGGTTGTTGATCATACTGTGAAGGTGTCTGGGTGGTATTAGTGGCCTGGCATATACAGGAGATCAGACTAAATGAGCTGGTAGTCCCTGCTAGCCGTGAACTCTATGACACAGATGAAAAGCAATACAGAAGTGCAGATAATTATTAAACTTACCTATAACACAAACTAGGAGCAGCATTCTTAATGTCCAGGGGCTGTACCCCTTTCAAATGCATCTTATGCTGATACAGGTTTTCCAGTTTTGCCATCGTCTCCTGGTGGGCATTCTTCAGCTCTTCCAGCTTCAAGTAATATTCCTGGTTTGAGTGGCACATTTTGGGAAAGTCTATCCAGTCCTCACAATCCCCACTTAGAGTGGGACTTTGCTGTCTCTCAATATTATAGTCCAAGTCAAAATCATCCTAAAAATAAAGGAATGGTATTATTTCCCTTCTAACCATATGAGACGAGTTAGTGACCAGTGTGATGGGTTTGATCACAGAGACCCCTCTTGTGACGGTCATCTGATGTGCTGAGACTACCTCTGAGTCTTTCTCTGCCAGTTTCGGCCTTCAGAACCCTGCCTAGTGGAGCCAGACATGCCAGTCTGCTCAAACAGAGACCCAGGGTCTGAACAACCTGCCCCAAAGCTGCGGACTTAACTGAAAACAGATTAAGAAGTTCTCCTGTCTCTAGCACCCAGCTCCCAATGGGATCCAAACCACAACTAAATCCATTTTACTCTATATAAATCTTATACAGGGTAAACTCAAATTGTCCGTCCTCTATAACAGGTAGAGAGATATGCACAGCTGTTTGCTCCCCCAGGTATTACTTACTTACTCTGGGCCAATTAATAAGCAAAAACGATTTAAGTATAAAAAGCAGGATTTAAGTGGTTCCAAGTAATAGACAGAACAAAGTAAGTTACCAAGCAGAATAAAACACACAAGTCTAAACCTAATAATTAAGAAACAGATTAGATAAAATCTCACCCTCAGATGTTCCAATAAGCAGACTGGACTCCTTCCTAATCTGGGCCCAATTCTTTCCCTGGTACAGTTCTTGTTATCTCCAGCTCAGGTGGTAGCTAAGGGATTTCTCATGATTAAGCCTCCTTGGTTCTGTTCCACCCTCTTTTATAGCTTTGGCACAAGGAGGGAATCTTTTGTCTCTCTGGGTCCCCACCCAGCCTTCTAAATAGAAAAGCACCATGTTTAAAATGGCTTCAAGTATTAGGTGACATGTCCTGTGAGACCCCCAAGCCTTCATTCTTCCTGGCCTGACTCACAGGAATGCTTGCAAGTAAACAGAGCCATTTACAACCAATTGTCCTAGTTGATGGGAACCATCAAAATTCCAAACCACCATTCCAAACCACTTTGAATAATTACAGGAGGACCTCAGAGCTATATTTTATACTTCTGGTTTCAGATACAAGAATAATACATTTATACAGATAGGATGACCACACTCAGTATATTATAAGCTTTGTAATGATACCTTACAAGGGACCTTCTGTATGAGGCATATTCCAGTTACATTATATTCACACTCATTAGCATATTTTCATAAAATCATATAGAGTGGAACATCACAACCAGCAAGTAGTTTGCTGAGATAACAGGTGCTGCATTACTTAACAGACATACATTCCTTCCCCCAAAGTGAGGAACAGCTCCAAACTTTTGTGCCTAAATAGCTTCTGATCATTGCATCTCCAGAATCATATGCTGAGCACTGTGAAATGTTGTCCTGAGACAGTTCTGCACAGTCAGTAGCTTTTGTATAGCTTCCTCATCTCCCTCCCCCCCCCGAAAATATTTTGAACCCTAATCGATAGCACATTTTATTAAAACAGGATGTTACATGATTAATTTTGTCTGCACTAGCCAAGGAAGCAATTCTTCCTCTTTTCTAGACAGAAAAAGTGATTAAACATAGTTCTGAGATAAAGATGCCAACACCATTTCTCTAGCTAGCATAGACAGGTGTGTCTCGGACGGAGATGGGCAAAAACAGGCCTAACATAAAATGAAGAAATCTGGAAGAACTGTAGTCATCATTAAAGTTGTTACAATCGCTGTTGGCAGATAGCTAATATTAATACAGTATTTTCAGTACTAACTGTTAAGTGGTATTGATCGAGAAAAGGTAAAAATGTATATGTTTTGATGCCACATACCATATGGCATCATTGCCAAGACTGCTGTACTTGTAATCCTCTACTTGCAGCATAATAAAGTATACTTTACAGGGCAAATTCCAGACCCGGTGAAGTCAATAGCAATCAGATACTGTATTCTGTGTGTATATATTTCATAAAAGTAAAAATTACACTAAATTTTCTCACCTATTGGATAGTACTGTATAAACATAATAGGGGTTTCTTTGCTGTTGTTTTAAACAAGAATTCCTCTGGTATAAAAATAAATGCAAAAAGACTAAACAATGGATGAGGAGCCTTACTTTCTATTACCACAAACATCTTGAAATAAGTAGCCATCTGACACCTGACATGAAGAGGTTTAAACCCCATTTTAACAACGTATTATATGAGATCAAATTTTGGAATAGTGAGGCCTACACTAGACTATCAGTTTACATGTTCTTTTACCAACAACTAAGTAGATCCAGATGAGCATATTATTCATAACACTTCTAAGGTTGTAGGAAGATGGGAGTAAGATGTACAGGAAAAACAGGACTGTGTATATATTTCAAAAATATTTTCTGCAGTTATTTTCAATGATCCATTTTAAAGTTACAGGACCCATTTGTTTCTTCATCTATGAAATGATGTAAAGCACTTTAGAATTCTATCCACAAGTCTTAAGCTTGGGTGGTTTATTTTTTTATTTTTTTTTAATAGAACCTTAAATTCTAACTGAAAATTCTTGTTTGACTATATTTTTAGTTAAGTTTTTCATCCCAAAATCCTATTTAAAGTTTCATACAGTACAGATGACTTGACACAGACTAATTATACAGTCACAACGAAGTAAAGCTGTAATGTGTCCAGATAGAGATTGCCCAGGAAAGACCAAGCATAAATACTGCTTTCTGGTATCTTTGTTTCTTTTGACCTTGTGTATATAAACTATAGTGATCTCAGCTTTGGATCCATGGAAAGATACTAAATTCTTTTCCACTGAATTGCACATCAACTCCTAAATCCTCTCTTCAGACACTTCTATGTTAAAAAAAAGCTCATTAAGAGATTTACGTGGGCACAAGTGATGCAGTACTGCCATCTGGCAACTGTTATTCTAAATTAGGAGATACCACATTGTGTGCTTACTACGCTGTCAATAACAGATTTTCAGAAACACTTGCTTCAAAGTCTGTATTTATTGTAAATATAAAGGACAAGTTAATCAGCCACTATGGCAATGCACACAACTTGGCTATTAAAATTAACTCTGCATGAACCTGTCCTTTTGCCAGGGAACTCTGGGTGATTTTTGGCATTTGGCTTGCCTGATTTTTAATCAGCGATGAATGAACCATTGTATAACGTTGCTGCCTCAACAGAGCATCTTTTGGAGCTTTGGGTACAAGGCTGCCACTTGATGGGCCTACCACTGAGGAGTTTTGTTTGTCCAAGACAGCTGGGCACAGTAGACAAGGTTTGCTAAGCTGCCTGCTATGGAAACAGCTGAGGCATTTGCGGGGAGGGAGGGGAAGAGCTGTGAATGACACAGAATGTTTGTCCAAGGTTTCCTGCTGAACTAGGTCGTCTTATTTTTTTATTTACACTTCATTTCTCCACTCTCCACAGTTCACATGGTTGCCTTTTTTTGTGCCTGTTAGGGACAATCACAGGCACAATACACTGCTTGACCAGAAGAGTGAACTATAAGGCTTTCTTAAGAAAAAACAGCCAAATGCAAATTGTAAGACGATATAATTTGCATCAATACAAAAAAGGACAAATATTTTTAATTGCATGAACAGAGAAATCGCTATCAGCCTGGAAACAGCTTAGCTATGCTTTCTTAATGGCTCCCATGAATCAACGACAACTCGTCCTACTTCCTAACAACTTGTCCTAGAAATCTCTGTCCAAATTTCCTGTTTCTAAAATCTAACCATTCCAATACCATACATTCAGGCTCCTCTCTGTTTTATCTTTCATGCTTTCTCCGATCTTCAGGAAACTTGTCTGACTTCTCTGCCACTCTTGGCCCTCTCCCTTTCTTCCTCCTCCACACTCCCTGCAGCTCCCTCATCTCTATTCTTGATTCCTTTCATCTTCTTTCAACATACTGTTCATCTCTCTCAAACTTGGCTGTCTATCTGCATTTACTATTTCCACCTTGCTTCTGTAATGCCTAATGCCACTGGGGAAAAATCTGAGGAGTTGGACTGCACCAACATTCTCCACTAAACTGATTCTCTTCCTTCTTTCTAAAGCTTTCCACCACCTCCATGGTCAACTCTTGCCAATTCCTTTCTATCTTCTGTCCTTGAATTTATTTCCCATTTTCCCTCCTGTTCTGCATTCTTCTCAACCTAGGAATTTCTTCCTCTTTTAATCTATCCAGAACATTTCAGCTGAAGTCACTCAGTTCATCAGTCACAGAAGCATAGAAATATAGGGCTGGAAGGGACCTCAAGAGGCCATCTAGTCCAGTCCCCTGCACTGAGGCAGATCCAAGTCAACACAGACCATCTCTCACAAGAGTTTGCCCAACCTACTCCAATGACAAGGGTTCTACAACCTCCTGTAGAAGCATATTCCAGTGCCTACCTATCATTGTAATTAGAAAGTTTTTCTTAATATCTAATCTTAATCTCTCTTGCTGCAGATTAAGCTTTTTAATTCTTGTCCCATTTACAGCAGACATGGAAAACAATTGAACATAGTCCTCTTTATAACAGCCATTAACATATATGAAGATTTATCAGGTCCCCCCCTCACTTCTTGCCTGGTGGTTTTTAATCTTTCCTTAAAAGTCAGGTTTTCTAAATATGTTATCATTTTTGTGACTCTCCCCTAGGGTTGCTCCAATTTATCCACATCTTTTCTAAGGTAGCATCCAGCACTGGACACAGTACTCCAGATGAGGCCTCGCCAGTGTTAAGTAGAGCAGAACAATGATCTCCTATTCTCCTGGATCTTACATACGACATTCCTGTTAATACATCCCAGAATGATGGTAGCCTTCTTTGCAACTGCATCACATTGTTGACTCATATTCAATTTGTGATCCACTGTAACCCTAGATCCTTTTCAGCACTACTACTGCCTAGCCAGTTACACCCCATTATGTATTTGGGGATTTAATTTTTCCTTCCTAAGTGTAGTACTTTCCACTTATCTTCATTGAACTTCATGACGTTGCTTTCACACCAAGTCTCTAATTATCGAGATGATTTTGAATTCTAATCCTGTCCTCCAAAGTGCTTACAAACCCTCCCAGTTTGGTGTCATTCTCAGATTTTATAAACATACTCTATTCCATTATGCAAGTCATTAATGAACATATTGAACAATACGGGACACAGGATAGACCCCTAGATACACTCCCCCAGTTTGACAGCGAACCATTGATAACTACTTGAGTATGGTCTTTCAACCAGTTATACACCCACCCTTACAGTAGTTTAATCATATTTCCCTAATCTGCCTATAAGAATATAATCTTGGACAGTATCAAAAGCCTTACAAAAAATCAAGATGTGTCACATCTACAGCTTCCCCCCTTCCAGTAACCCTCTCAAAGGAAAAAATTAGGTTGGTTTCGCATGATTTGCTTGGCAAATCCATGTTTATCCATGCTATTATTTATTACCCTGTTATCCTCTAGATGCTTACAAATTAATTGTTCAATAATTTGTTCAAGTATCTTTCTAGGTATCAAAGTTAGGCTGACTGGTTTACAATTCCTCTTTGTTCCCCTTTTTAAAGATATGGGATATGTTTGCTCTTCAGTCATCTGAGACTCACCTGTCCTCCATGAGTTCTCAAAGATAATCGTTAACATTTTCGAGTCTGCTTTGGCTAGTTCTTTAAGTATCCGAAGATGAATTTCATCAGGCCATGCTGACTTGAGTACATTTAACTTATCTAAATATTCTTTAACTCCACCGTTGTCTGGTCCCAAGTCCAGAATGCGAAAGGAGGAGGGTTGTGCGCTGGGTTAGCAACCCGCCACATAAAAAAACACCTGCTACAGAAACACCAACAGATTTATCGAAATGTCTTCTCATCATGGGTGATCAGCTGAGGACGAAGGCAGTATGATGAACAAAACGTGGAATGAAATCAGCTGGCTTGCCCAAGATCGAGAGGCATGGAGGAGATTTGTTGGTGCCTTATACTCCAGCGGGAGTGAAGAGGATTGATGATGAAATATTCTTTAACCTGTTCTTTCCCTATTTATGCTTGTGTTTCTTTCCCCTTGTTAATATTAATAAATTGTGCTATAAATATGGTTCATTAAGCTTTTTAGTGAAGACTAAAGCAAAATAGGCATTAAACATCTCAGCCTTCTTGATATCATCCATTACTAGCTGTCTCCCGCCCCCCTAAGTTGCAAACCTATGCTCTTCACTTTCTTTCTCTTGCTCCTATTTATAGAACCTCTTTTATGTCAATGGCTAGGTGTACCTCATTTTGTGCCTTAGCCTTCCTGATTTTGTGCCTACCTGTTCATACTATTATTTTGTACTCATCCTTAGTAATTTTTTTCCATTATTGTAGGATTCCTTTTTGCTCTATGTCCTTGAACTCCTTCCATTAGTATCTAGTGCAGGGGTGGACAAATATTTTGGCCCAAGGGCTACATCGGGCTTCAAAATGGAGCGGAGGGCTGGGTAGGGAAGGCTGTGCCTCCCCAAACAGCCTGGCCCTGACCCCTATCTGCCCCTGCCCCCTGACTACCCTCTCAGAACCTCCAACCCATCCAATCCTCCCCCCCTTGTCCCCTGATCCCCCCTCTGGAGATCTCCCCATCCTAACTGCCCCCCCAGGACCCCACCCTCTAACTAAGGCCCCCTGCTCCTTATTCCCTAACTGCCTGCTCCTGAAACCCCACCCACCCACCCTAACTACCACCACCACCACCACCACCCTGGACCCCACCACTTAAGCCCCGCCCACCTGCCCGCTGCTTACCTGCTCAGCCGGCTCCAGGGCTCTCCCAGTGCTCCTGGCATGACTCCCTGCGTTCCCGGCCGGCACAGGTCCTCCGCCAGGGAGTGCAGGGCCCCTGCGGCTCTCCGTGCTCCGGGCCTGCACCTCCACCGGGGACCGCTGGGCCCCTGCGGCTCCTCCCGGCCAGCGCCTCCGCCATGGAGCATGGAGCCCCCGCGGCTCCCAGCCCAGTACCCCCGCTGGGGAGCGCGGAGGCTCCCGCAGCTCCTCCCACCCGGTGCCCCCGCTGGGGAGCGTGCAGGTTCCCACGGCTCCTCCCGGCCTGGCGCCCCCTGCTGGGGAGCACGGAGCTCCGGCGGCTCCCCACACTCCAGGGGCGCCAGGTAGCAAGGGGCTACTGCCACCAAGCCCCGGCCACAGCTCACAGGCCAGATAAAAAGTGGCCTGCAGGCCATAGTTTGCCCACCCCTGATCTAGTAGTGTGTTAGTGCAACACATTCAAGGTCATTCTGACTCTCATGATACTACATATCCTTCCCCTCTTCTACTCCTATTTCTACCTCTCAGTATGCTAAACTTCACATCTCATCTTGCTTCCTTTAGCTTTCCCTCCTTGCCGTCACACCTTTCAACATCCTTTCCCTAAACTTGGAACCATAGCCCACTTCCTGCTCATCTTTAAAATCAATTTCTTACAGGAGGAATCCTTCCTTTCTTCTTCTCATCAATGATCTCTTTATCTCTTAGCATTTTGTTTTTAAAAAGTAGACTGGGAACGTAGCTGTCGTTACACAGAAGAAATTAAAACTATCTGGTATGAGAAGTAAAGTATTTCCCTAAGAGGCAAAACTTATATTACTTTTGGTTTTAAAATCTCACTTGAAGACAGCATTAAAAATACACCATTAATCCAGAGGCTAATCTTCAGAAGATCATCTTGCCCTATTTAAAATGTAAATCCTTTCCCCTCCAGTATTTTGTTCCTTGGTATTATTATAGTTGTCATGAGAGAATGTTATAGCAACGTACTGGAGGCCAAGTGATCAGATTGGCAGTGGCTATAGGGAAGTTTCACCTTTCTCTGCAGTGTGGGATGTAAATTTCTTGCCAGGATCATCTGTGTACAGCTCTTGATCAATTTCCTGCCATGCGAGGGGCCTCCGGCATTGATGCACCTTGGTTCCTCCTATTCTCTGCCTCACCTGAAAGGTGAAATGCCTTAGCCTAATTTTGGTTGTGGGGTTTAGTATGCAGGGTGACAATGGTGGCCTGTGATACATTGATGGTGATCAGATGATCTGGTGACCTTTTCTGGCCTAACATCTATGACAAAGAATAGCCATATTTACACTAAACTCTGGTCTTCCTGGCAGGTCTGTATGCTCCCGGGGGACTTGATATAACGTCCTAAAGCTCAGCATCAGAGCCATGCAGAGGTTAACAATGGATAGGTCTGAATGCCAGCACGTCCGCGTTTCTAATGCCTCGCCTCCCTCCCACCGAAGATCCACGTTAGGAGCTAGTGTTAGTAGTGGCCGGATGCTCACAGGCAGGTTAGCTACTGAACCCCAGTGATGTGCTCGGCGCTGTACAGAACTCGTCCTACAGCGGGTCTCCGCCCTGGCGCGCTTCGCCCAGGGGCGCAGGAACTCGGGCCCGTGTCCTGCGAAAGCCCCCAGCGGACGGGACCCCGCCAGCCCTCGGCTCAGGCAGAGACGAGCGGGTCCCCCAGCCCCACCACAGGAACCAGCCAGTCCCAGCGCTGCGGCCCCAGGCGGAGAGGGGCCCCGCGGGCTCCCAGCCGAGCTCTCCCCGCCGTTACCTGCTGCTCCGCGGCGGCGGGCGGGCGCCTCTCCCGCTCGTACAGCGCCAGCGGCGCCCTGGTGCGCGGGTTCACGGGTGTGCGGAGGCAGGAGGCGGTGAGGAGCGCGGCTCGGTGCGCCGCGTCCATGGTCCCCGCGCAGGAGCGGGCTCGGGCCCCGCCGCCTCCTTCCCCCAGCGCCGGCCTTAGTTACCAGCTACACCGGTTACCGGGGACGCTACGGCGCCTCCGATGGGACAAACCTGGCCAAGCCGCGGCTCGGAATCCTGGACAGCAGCTCCGCCCCCTCCCCAGAGCTCCCGCGGGGCACGACGGGAAGCCCACGCAGACCCCTAGAGCAGGCCCTGGTATTGCTGGGAGCGGCTGTCAAGTCCTGGCCTCTCTGAGAGCTGCGCATGCCTAGTAACCGCTGACCACTGCCCCTGGCATTCCAAGGTGGTCTCCCACCCAAGGGCTAGCATTCAGTGGGGCAGGGCTATGGGCTGGCCCCATAGCCCAGGGGCAGACTCTCTTTGCCCTATGTGCTAGCAACCGCTGTTTTAATGAAAACTTAGATTCTGCTGAATATGCAAAACCATGCAGGCTCCAAACCCATCAGGCAAAGTGCATCTGCCCCATGTGCCATGTGTTTGTACCTACTTGTGGAAGCTTTCAAACCTTTTGCTCCAAGGAGCATATCTTTCTCCTTAGAACCCAATTCCCAATCTCAGGTGTGTCTATGTAACATTTTTGGAACCGTAGATAATTGACCATTAAATAAAAGGAGTGCTGTCAATCTGTTACTGTCAAAATAGATATCCCAAGGAAATATTATTAGGTGACTCACACCCATTATTTAAAGTTGTACAAGGCCATGGAGAAATAAAGTGAATGGAAAAACTCTGCATTGTATAGGGAATGAATAGAGTGGGTTCCGATTTCCACAAGGTGGGGATGATAGAAGGGTCCAAGTGAGGCCAGTGGAGGTTGTGCAAAATAAATAAAGTGCACAAAAAATAGTATGTTATTTTAACTCTTACATAAGAATGGCCATACTGGGTCAGACCAATAGTCCATCTAGCCCAGTTTCCTGTCTTCTGACCATGGCCACTGCTGGATGCTTCAAGGGGAATGAACAGAACAGGGCAGTCATCAAATGATCCATCCCCTGTCATCCAGTCCCAGGATCTGGCCATCAGAGGCTCAGGGCTCCCCAGAGCATAGCATTGCATCTCTGACCATCTTGGATAATAGCCTCCCGGAACTTACAGAATTCTTTTTTGGAGTCAAGTTAGTTTTGGTCTTTAAAAAACAAAACCCCCAAACCTTATTCCAAACAAGCCCTGGCATAGTATTGGTCTCTTAAGGCAACCAGTGCTGTAACCTGCAAAACCCACCTAATGCTTTAGTGTAGGATAAAAGGTGTGCAGCAGGCTGCTAATGCCTCTACTAAGAAAATTAAATATGTACCTGTATGTAGTAGCTAGATTTACCCTATAAAAAGTGTATAAGGCTCCTTTTGAAATTTTTATAGCTGCCGAAGTGGAAGCGTGCATGCACACAGATTAACAAAATGTTACCAAAGCACTAGATACCTTGAATGTAATTATTAAGGACCAAGGCAAAGGCCCTGCTGTGCCCTAAAGGATGGCATGGTGGTGCAGTCCCCACTCCATATCCTTGCAATGTGATCATGCAAGTGCTGGCGATCAAGTCTGATCAGTTGGTTAGAGAGCTATCAAGAAAATATTTCTGGCTTCCTACTGCCAGCTTTCATTTAACAGGACCATGGGAATATCACTCCAGAGGAAGAGCTTGGTCTTGCCCAACTGGGGGCAGTTAATTGGCAAAAGCCCCCCTGAATAGCTCTTAAAGCTTCTTCTTGCTATATTGGCTATTATAACCATATTTGAGGAAAGGGAAATGTGTTTTAATGCTCATCCATAACAACAAGGCAAGAATATGCTGTTGAGGGTTCTACTTGCATCTTTACCAGCCCCTTACTGCTAAGTTGGAATACCTCATTCTATTAAAAAAGTAGCAGCGTTTGGAGCAATGATACTGTGAGGATTAAAGTAAACTTTTGAAATCCTTGCATTCATCAAATATGAACTCAATTCTGGAGGTAGTAGTAATATACTAAAACTCCCTGCTCCTTTAAGGCCCCAGGGAACACATAAGGAAAAAACTAATTAAGAATGCCATAAAAAGAACAAAAGTAGTGAATAGATTTGAAGACTGTTTAAAATTAATTGTTGGCAATCATACTCCTACAGGAATTGTGCACCACTGCACAATACAGAATTTGTGCAGAATTCCATGTTTCTCCTGCAGAATTGGGGCTGCAGAGCTTCTGGCTGCCACTAGAGGCTGCATACTCTGGCTACGGACTTGATCCTCATTTCCCCCAGAAATGGGAGAGGGCACAGGAGACATCTCCGGCAAGGGGGAAGGAAGGGAAGGGCCACATCACACCACGTCCCTTGGTGGACAGTAAAACTGGGAGGCAGGGGAGTAAAGGCTCTGGGGATAAATGGGGTTGTGGGTGTCTGGGCTCTGGGGCCTCCACACAGCACCCTCCAACTGGAACAGGGTTGTCATAGGGGTTTATTTAACTCTACTCCTAGGTTTTGTTGTGGTGTAATGTTGACAGCTATTTTGAGATAAATTATCAAAATTGAAACTGGAGTGATTATATTTTTATTTTTGACAAATTAAATAGAGTTTTAAAATTGTGTGCACAGAATTTTCTATTTTTTGGCACGGAATTCGCCCAGGAATAAACACAGCACTAGCTGTACCTGAAAAATGTTAATCCATTTAGAAAGTGTCCAACAAGAGGACACTGTCTTAAGGTGGTCATACTTTTAATATCCTCTGCAGCTAGGACCAGGACCATCCCTAGGAGGGTGTGGGGCCCAGGACACATGCTGAGTTTCTGATCTGCCAGGGGGTGCTCCCTCTGGCTCTGCCCCCACTCCACCCAAGACTCCTCCCCTGTCCTTTTTCTCACCCCTGCTCTGCCCCCTCCCGAGCATACTGTACCTGTGCTCTCCTCCCCTCCAGATGCTGCAAAACATCTGATCCACAGCAGGGAGGAGGCGCTGATCGGTGGGGCCCACTGGTGGTCAGGATAGAAAGGCCAGCTGAAAGATTAGAGAGGACTGAAATCCAGATACATTACCTTGTTTTTAGAAGAGATTGTATGTCAGTTAATACATTGCTGATATTCCACAAGAGTGAGAAGCATCTTCCCATATCATACTGCACTATGATAAGATGGGTAATAGTCCATTTGTGTAACTAATGTACCTCATCATTTAGTAACTATCAAATATGGAAGCTGGCTTATTGATTTACATTATTTGCTGAATGGGGATATCGGAAACAAAGAATTGACACTTGGTATATTTATCAACTGTAGGTTACGCAGAGTGCTGTGTAGTCAGTGGGATTGGTTTTGGCAGCATATTTCCATAAGGTACAAACATGAAAAATTATACAGAAAATACTAGTTTAGGTATTTTCTGTATTACAAGATTAGATCATCTTTTCAATCCTGTATTAGGCTGTGTTTGGCAGGTTTATTACCAAGCACGCATGGCAACTAATGACCAAATACTAGAATGTGGCCCTGAAACTTACTGTTAAGGAATCTCAACTAATAAGTATTTCCATTTGCAGTTAATGAAGGAAACTTCAGCAATTAAAAGCTATAAGACATTGTCTTAGGTAGCTGAAGTACAATTAAGTTTATTAAAGGGCTGTGAGGAAATACACTTGTATATAGTCATTAATGGATGAAGAGACATTTGCAGAAAAAAATGTACATTTGAAATGATAGGGTACAGTAGAATCCTATACTTGTCATATACCCTAGTGGCTGTAGCAACTCTGTGGATAAGAGAGGACATGTTAATCAGGCTTTCTGGATAGGAAATATTACTGTTTTTGGATAACTTTTGGAGGAAAACAGATCTGACGTAGTGCAGTGACTGCTAAGATTCCATAGTAAGGCAATTATTTTAAACTAGAGACTACAGAAGCCAACAACTTCCACTGAAGATTTCTTACTTATCAAAACAAGATTAGTGTGAAAGAATGTGCATGATTAGAGAGAAACTGGTAAAATTTTAATTTGTTTTAGTACTACTCTGGCGACAGTTTTTAATTTATAGAATATTGCCCCTTCATTTACAAACAAAGTTGCCTCTTGAAACCAGAGATTTTATTAAATTAAGTTGATAAAAGTACATAAACTTAAGTGGGTTTTAGCAGAATGCTTGATGTAGGGATTCTGTGAAGAAATCGTAGTCCAAACTATGCCATGGTACTCTCGCTTGTACTGCCATTTCCTTTAATCACCTTATCGAGTGTTCACCTGCAAAGATGAGTTAACATGATCAGGCATGTGGATGGGAAACAATCATCAACATGCCTCACTTTAAAGATACAAAAGGATTATATATGGAGTGATATTCTGTACTTTAAACTGGTTGCTGTATTTACCAATACATGGTTTTGATTATTGTTTTCCCACAAGTATTGTTTCATTTTTTATTGCTTCAGTTATCAGAAGATTGCTGAATTACATGTAAACAGTATACAACTCCTAGGAATATCAGGGTATGAAATATAATGGTAAAATATTTACTTTAAATACTAATCCTCAACATAAGGGATTTATCTTATTTGCAGCACTGTAATACAAAACATTGAAAATATTACTTACCACATCATCAATCTTAAGAATACTGCGGACAGTTTCTGTAGCTAGTGTCAGCGCACTGAGAGACACCAACAGAGGCTGGACCACCAACTCCTCCAGGATATTGGAAATTCCACCCTATAGAACCAGAATTGTATCCTCAGTTTGTACAAAGCAGATGCCTTAAATTTGATTTAAGCACACCTGTAAATTATCCCCAGTAGCCCCCTGCCTACCATAGGTGAAACAGAAAAAATACTTTATTAGCAGATGGCCATATACAGTTCATTTGAAGCCATTCAGTTCTCGGCAGGAATGCTATGGTACAAAATTTATGTCACAATACGCAGGAAATCCACTCAACACCAGGTACTTGTGAAGTTATGCCCACCCAATGCTACTGTTCCAATGCCCAGGCAAGAAGCTGGATACTCCAAGCTACTGAGGAAGTGTGTGCCTGTGTGTCAAAAAAAATAGGCCAGCTCACAGCTGCGGACTCAGAAGATATGTTCCCTGGTGGCTGCATCCTGTGCTCGCACATCTAAAAATGTTAATTGAAAAAGAAAAAAAAAAAAAAAGAAAAAAAAGATACCTCTAGCTCTTATGACTATATATATATATATATATACACATATACACATACACACACACAAAAACCCCCCCAAAAAACAACCCATTACTGGGAATAATACTTCACTGGATGTCATGGCAGACTCTGGAAACTCATCCTCTCCCCGCCCACACACACAATCACGACAGGATTTTTTGAGTGCACTTGAGACTTTTAGCAGACATATACATTACTAACTAGCAAAGATGAGTTAGAACTCATATTTTCCAGCCATGGAAAATTGATGTTTTGGGAACAAAATATTGTCCCATTTAGGACAGAAAGTAAAAACCTTGCAATTTCTTGTTGGAGAGAAATTCTGAAAAATTCAATTTCAGGAGAACCAATAAATTTTTTTGCCATGTTGGCTGCCTATCTGGTAAGAGAGGCACCCAGGTTGCAGTGGAGGAGAATTGGGTTGCTCCGCCTTCCTGCAGATTCCAGGCAGCCTACTTGGTCATCATTTCAATTTTCCCCAACAAAACTGAAGTTTTCAGCTGGAATATTTAATTTTTGCAAATAGGGCATTTCCCATCAAAAAACAATTTCATAAGATTCCTAACCAGTTCTTCTAATTAGTTTTTAAAAGCACTGGTTATCTGGTAGCTTAGACCATGAAATTGCTCAGTTGTTCTGTTGCAATGATATGGGAGGTTGACAGAGAACAACTTGGGCTACAACTTGGGCAACCTTTGTCTGTCTTTATTCTCAAGTATTTTTTCCCTCAAAAAGGAATGAACTTTTTAATTTACCATCACAGATGTATAACCCTTTTGTATATTACCTTTCTGATATTGATGCCTGCTGTTTTCTCTCCTTGTGCATGTCTGTTTCTCAGCTCTGTTACAGTAGAAATAGGATTAAGGCCTGCATTTTCGGCCAGTGTAGCTGGGATGACTTCCATTGCATCTCCATATGCACGGACACAGTACGAGTCCATACCACTCAAGGTGCGAGCATACTCATTCAAGCGCAGTGCTAATTCGATCTCTGGTGCTCCACCTCCTGCAATTAGAGCTCTGGGGGCAGGGATGGAAAAAGTAAAATTTTATCAAAATCTACCAACTGTGGCCTTTGACAAATGTTTATGTGGTCACAAATTTAGTATATGAAACCACTACATAATAGAAAGTATTACCTTTTTTTTACTAAGCAACGTACGACACACAGAGCATCATGAATTGAACGCTCAGCTTCTTCCATTACTAGTTTGTTGGATCCACGTACCACAATTGTAACAGTTTTTCCAGGGCTTGCGCAGCCTGTAATCTGTAACGTAACAACATAGTTGAACCAAAAAAAAATTAAGGAAATTTTAAATCTGGGACATTACCTATTAGCAGGGAATGAAAGTTATACTGGATTAAGGCTTGAGACTTGACATATTCAGTTACGTAACGGAGATTGAGCTCTGGTAAACCACACTAAGGGCTTGGCTACACTTGTGCATTATAGTGCAATAAAGCCACCAAGAGCACTCTACCTTACTACCCGTCCGCACTGGCAAGGCATATAGAGCACTCTGACTCAGTGGCTAGAGCGCTCCTGGTACTCCACCTCCCCGAGAGGAATAACGTTGTGGTGCTTTCGCGCCACGGCGCCAGTGTGGACACTTAATGCACTCTGACTGGCCTCCGGTGACTGTTCTAGCCACTCTGGTCACTTTTGAACTCTGCTGCCCTGTCCTCAGGTGACCAACCGTCATATCCACCCTTTAAATTCCCTGGGAATTTTGAAAATCCCCTTCCTGTTTCCTCAGCCAGATGTGGAATGCTCTCAGCGCATCTTTCCAGGTGACTATGCCTCCACACACCAGGCAATCCCCAGTATGGAGCAATGGCAAGATTCTGGAACAGGGACTGTCTTTGTTGTGCATTTGCACAGGATCTAGCATAAAGACGGTCCATGACTAGGGGTCCTCTGTACTACAGTAATACCAATGATAACAGAAGTAAATACTGTTGCATACTATAGAAAAACCTAAAAGTTACAGCTCTTTCATTTCTACAACAGGCAAGTTGTGAGGTATCACCTCTTAAAATTACATCAGCAAGGAAAGAGGCTCATTTCTGTTCCTTACCTTTATTAGCTTCCCAGAACCATTTAAGCTGACCTCCTCTGCCAATTCAGCAGATCCCAATATATCAGGAAGGAACTGATCAATGTGAGCAACTGGCTTGGTTCCAATTGTCTACAGGAACAAGTTAAACCACAAATGAAACAGGCAAAACATATAGTCTAGTGTACTTTTCTATACATTACAGCTGGTTCATAACTGCTTTAAAACAGATGCCCTCCCCTCCCCCCCCAGAGCCTGACCATTTGCTATTTTCCTTGGAGATAAAAGGGAATGAGCATAGTTAAGTCTTTTGGAAATATTTATCCTGTTAATTCATGCTGTGTGTACACACACACACACACACACACAGAGGGAGGGGGAGAGGATGTTTGTGTGTGTGTCTGTGGGGGGGATGGTCACAAAGTCCACTCTGATAAATTAAGGTGTTATGGTCTATTTAAGTTATATAGTAGCGATAGGGTATAGATATCCTTTAGCACAGCTATTTAAACAAAACACTTCCTTACCTTACATATAAATTCAATGTCATCTCTTTCAATATCTTTAATCACCATGATCTTCATTTTGTTCAAGAAATGTAGCGCTAGATCACTAAGCGCATCCCTAAAATCAAAGACAATGCAAAGAGTGAACGCACAACACTATAAAACCAATATTGCTAGCATGTGATTATCAGTCATAATTAGGATTTGTGTCAATTAGTAATAAAAACCCATTGAAAAATTTCAGTATTGGCTTATAAAAAAAGTTACAGAAAAATTGTAAAGTGTGGAATATGTTAATTGTTCCGAGCATGTGTGATAGAACCTCCATGCTCACTGAAAGTACTGGGGCTTTGGAGGCAACCAGTTTTTGAAATTCCCACATCCTCCCCCCCCACCCCCCAATTAGTGTTACAATTCAGTTTATGAAGAGTACTGATGCTTTACTCCAATCTAACAGTTACTTAGTAAACAGAAGTGTTGTTTTTTCAGGCAGTTAGCATACCGTAGAATGGACTTCTGAATGAGCAGCATGTTGCATCCAGCCTTTTTAATTTGTTTAACTAAGTTTAGAATATAGGCTCTCTCTTCACGCAATACTCTATCCATTTGAGCATAGTCAGAAACAACAATCTGGTTGTCCATCTATTAAGAGAGAAAAATATTATATCTCTTCAAAAATCACTGAATTTAAGCTCAGATTTAAATATGTTTCTAGGTATACCACGCTGTTTCTATAATTCAGTGCAGCTGTGATCCAAGGCAAATAAGACTGAATACACCATTGCATCCCTATGCATTTTCAATGTTCCAATGCAAGGATTTGTGGATTTAAGTTACAACCTTTTACTACTACATTAGTTTAAAACTAATGGGCTTTTGATATAATTTGTGGAACAGGAAAGTTATGTATTATCGATAACAAACTTAGGGTTGATCTACACTAGTCGACATATGGCAGCTTACATCAATCTAATTATGTTAGTGTCTACACTAGAATGCTGCTTCCACCAAAGTAAGTGGACTGTTAACTGACATCATATAACTCCACCTCCAAGAGAGACATAGCATTTATGCTCCTGTCACAACTTTGGCTGTTGGCTGCCATTTTTGTCAGTTTCAAGGCTGATGGGCTCACAGGAAACTGACAAGAATGTTAATTTTACTGCTGGCAGTCTCAATGCTGGACTAAGCTGGCCCTCCCGCAGCTGTCAAGTAGGTGCCAGGCTAACATTCACAGCAGAGAGCTCTGACCTGCTGCTCTGAGCCAGAGACAGCTGTGAAACTGATGCCAGGCTCACATCTCCGACTGTCACCCTTCTGCTGGGTGGGGGGCTCCTGCTGCATGCCTCACACAGCTGTTGGTGCCCCACTTCAGTCAGTGCAAACGCTCCTGGTGAGGATGTGCACCACCAGCAGGAGGAGAGTGTGGACCTCAAAAGCTGATGGAATTACTGCAATGGCTTCTGTAGTATAGACAAGCCCTTAAGGAGTATATTTTTTTCTTAATTGTATGAATTACATGTAAATCCCCATGCACAATGACGATATTACATTCAGCAGGTCAGGCTAACTCACATCAGTCTTTGGAGCAGACAGGCAAAACTGAATGAGACCAATCTTGGCTTTTTCCACTCTAGTTACACCAGTATTCGCCAGCTTCTGAGTGAGGACTAGCCCTTCAACCAGTTCACAATCATCAATTGTTCCACTGGAAACAAGAGTAGTAAAACATGAAATTAATGTTTTAGTGAAGCAAAGTAACTTGTCCACCAACTTTTAAAAATTAACAGAATTACTAGATATGGATTGGTAACAAAGTCCACAGAAGGTGCCACAGAACTTTGTTACCTCTGCTATTCCATACTAACACGGCTACCTCTCTGATTCTAGATATGGATTGTTACTTACCCAAGCTTTTTAACAATTTTAATGTCTCGAAGATCTACACTGCTAGCTGTAGTTGGATCAATCACCTTCATCACCGCATCCACACTCATTGGAGAAAGGAGACTAGAGTACTGAGATACAACCTAAAGGGATTTAATTGTGATAAACAAACTTAGCGTGAGGAGGAACACTTACAAAATTTTACCCAACTGAAAAATAATGCAACTTAGTGGCATAATCAAAATTAAGATAATACCAACTTCAAAATTACACTAGCAAGGCATTCATAATTTCACTGTTTTTCTTTTGTGCTTATAACCCTATATAGTTTGAAAATGAAATCTGATTTCTTAATTTTTCCCCTCCAATAAGTAATTTATTACTCGCACATGCTGGGTTACCAACAAAATGTAGGACAATTGCTTCTCTGGTAAAAACTATGCTCAGGCCTAGCACAGTGGTTCTCAATTGAGAGGGTAGGCACAAACTTTACAAAGGGTAAAGCAAGCTTTCCCATTTACTCATGGGGTTGCAACACCACTTGAATTTGGCCTGGCCACCCCCCATCATGACGGGGTTGGCTAAACCAAATGTGAGTGAATGGTACTGCGACCTGCCATACAGATAGAGCATTGAAGGAACCTCAGAGCTCTGCACATTTTTCTGTTGGAAAGACTCCTCCTTGTCTTCAGTCATCCCCAGGAGATGCATTTAAAATGAATTCCCCAATGCACAGTCACTTGTAGAAAAAAGGAAGTGCACCCTGGGTTTGTATTAATCTTTTTTGCAGGCTCCAAAGGACCCAAGGGGGAAGTGATCCGTGTATACATCTCTGCTGCCCAATGTGGCCCCTCCCAAATCCCTTCCCCATCAGTAGATTCTGGCTTTGGAAAGCTCTCGGCAGGGTCCAAGGAGACGGATAGTGCCACAAAGGCAACCAACATAACTTCCACAATCGAAGGGTGATATCCGTGCATGAGGCCCCCTCCTCTGTGCTGATCCAGAGGATGGCATGAACTCTCGACCCCTCCTCTCCCATTAAAAAAAGCAAGTAAGAAAACCTTTAACTTGACATAAAAGAATGGCATGGATTTTGCAAACAGGGTCAGAGAACAGATATGGTAGGAAAAGCTTGTAGTCAACTGCAATATTATTCAGATATGGAGGAAACATTTTTAAAGTAAACATTTGATTAAAAAATGTAATAAAACTACATGAAAATTGTCTTCATAATCTTTGCATTTAAAGGCATAGTAAACTTGAAATCTCATCTTTTTAGGGAACAGAAGCAAGCTGCTTTTTGGCGCTTTCACTGACAATTTGGGGAGTTAGGCTTAAAATGACTATTTAAAAAAAGATTCTCCTCTAGTGCAGTATGAAAAACCCACATGAACAGAAAAAACAGTGTAATGGACTACACACAAGATGTTAAATGCTCAAAGTAAGCCAACTGAAAGAGTCTTTTTTTTAAACTGTTCTTTCAGTTTCAGTAATATTAGGTGTTACTTAAATATAGTAGATAAAAATTTCAGACTGAAATGTGACTAGGATTAAATTCAGTTTAATTTTTAGATTGCAAGTTAATGGCAATCAATTGCAGCATCATGAAAAATCAGCTTGCTCTAGCAGACCAGGAACAGTTACTGAAATTATCTATTGTCCCAATTAATCTGGCGCATATGAAACAATAATATAATCCACAAAAAAGGTCAGTACAAAGAAAACAGTCTAGTTCAAATAAGATCTAAATTCAGCTAATAAATGGATGAATTACTGGACTTAAAGATCAGTACTTATTGTTTGTATTATGGTAGCACCAAGAGATTCATTTTGCTAAATACTACAGAAATGTAGAACAAAGGGATAAATGACATGCAGAATGAGAAAACGTATAAAACAATAAGAATGAACACACATTTAATTTAGGCAGAAGTTAGGCTGAATAACCCCCCATCCATCCCCACTAACAGGATAATTAATACCTTTGAATTCAGTGAAGTAGTCGCACTATTTAGCAAGGTTTCTCTGTCGCTTAGTTCTACTGGCTGTCCCATGTCAGTCAAGACTTCAATACTCTTATCCAAAGCTTTCTGGAATGACTCCGAAATGATGGTGGGATGAATTCCTATTAGAAGTTTAAATTCAAGTTTTCAGACTAATTGTTCACTTAACCAAATGATAAAGTTTTCTTACAATTTTAGAAACTGGTTCATTCTTCTTACAATACCCTTTGATTTTTGGACTGATAGTGACAAATTATATAAAACTAACATTTCAACAGAAACAGTTTTATTATTTGCAGTTTTCTCTACTTGAATAATGAAAGTGAAATAGCTTCAGTTTTACTTATTAGTTCTCATGAGCCAGTACAACACATTATCTCCTTTAAGTATTTGAAGCCCAAACACTTACATCTCGCAAAACTGTATTCAGTGGCTTTAAGAGTGTCATGAAAACAAAAATATTCATACAAGGGTTGTAAAACCTTTATTGTACAAAACACTGTTCAGACCTGAGTAAACCTTAACAGTAATTCTTTTATGGTGCTCCATTACCCCCAGAGGGGTTTTCCAGACGTTAGGATGCACCCAATATCCCTTTGCCTTGTCACAAGGAGCTGCTTGGCTGCCAAAATCAGATTCACATCCCCTACTTCTGCTCTTGATGGTACACACATGCTTTCTGTAAACCATACTTCTTGCTTCTACAGCAGCAGATGGGCTTGCAGTATTGCTGGCTAGCACCAGCAGCTGGAGAAGGTTTAGAGAGAAAGGGCAGCAGTAAAGGGGAAGAAAAGAGAGCAGAGCCTTTGGGAGGTGGGACAAGAAATGAGGCAGGATGAACAAAAATGAGAATGGGAAAATAGGAAGAAAAGGAGGAAAAAAGAAGAGGGCAGAAACTGGCAAGATGAAGCAATAACTGCAGGGGATGGTGTAAGGGTACACTGGTAATAAGTACAGATGTCAAGCACAAGGGGGACAAGGAAAGGTGTCTACTAAAACAAGGTTGGAAATCACTGCTATACTTGCCCACTAACATGCAAACTCAATACTACTGAGCTTGAAAACAGATTTTGATTGGGATCCTTTTTACTGTTCTATGGTAATTTCTCCACAGTTTTAAAGGTTTCAAGGTGATATCTGACTCATTTTATTTGAAAAATGATATTTCCATATATTTATTCTGAATTTATCAAACAGCAAGAGAGGACAAAAGGATATTCAGTACATTACTGCAAGCTTATCTTTCAAAAAGATCATGCATGTGCTGAACAAATAACCCTATTTCTAGCTATCTGGGTATTGCACACGTGTCAGCATTTTACAAAGAAATATCCAAGTGTTAGATACTACATTACTAAGGACCATTCTAGGCTAGGTTATATTTAATAAATGTATACACAAAGTCATGTACTGTAATGCCTCACTTAAAGTCCTCCAGGTTAACAGTGTTTCATTGTTACATGGCTAATCAATATGGGAACATGCTCGTTTAAAGTTGTGCAATGCTCCCTTCTAATGTTGTTTGGCAGCCACCTGCTTTTTCCACTGCTTGCAGGAAGAGCATCCCATTGCAGCTAGCTGGGGGGGTTTGGAACTGGGGGACTGGAAGCCCCCGTCAGCTCCCCTCCCCTAAGTTCCCTGTGTAGCAACCACCCAGCAGGCTATCAATTGCCGGCAGTTTAGCTGTCTCTCCCCCCACTGCCATATGCTGCTCCTGCCCTCTGCCTTCTGCCCTCTGCTCCCAGGAGCCTCCTATTTGCTGTGCAGGGGAGAGGCAGGCTAATGTCAGGGTGTTCCCCACCCCCCACTTACTCAATCTTCCATAGAGCAGGGGGGAAAACACAACAGAGCTCAGAATGGAGGGAGCTGCCGGGCAGCAGCTGTGGTCTCAGCTTGCTGATCTAATTAACAGGCAGTGTACTTAAGAGTGGGTAAGCATACTTAAACTGGAAATGCACCTCTCTCTCACACACACACACACACACACACACACACACTGTGTGCCTGTCTGCTGTGTTGTGCTGACTCCCCTCCCATTCCTGCTGCCTTGTTGAGTGAGACGCTACATTAACAATGAGTTAACCCTTTAGTGCTCAGCCAATTGCTAGTTCACCATTTAGCAGTAAGCCATTCCCTGGGAAATATCCCACCCTTTCATATCACCACCTCAATCAAGCTTCACATTCATCATTGCTGCTTACCAGTATTAAATTGTTTGTTTAAAACTGTGTGTGTGTGTTATATAAAAAATTTCTCTGGAACCTAACCCCCTCATTTATATTAATTCTTAGGGGGAAATTGGATTCACTTAACATCATTTTGCTTAAAGTCACATTTTCAGGAACATAACTACAATGTTAAGTGAGGAGTTACTGTACTTTTGGTATATTTGACCTATTCAGATATTTATATGGCCTTCCCATCAACATAGTATCCCAGTGCTTCATAGTCATTAGTGAATTTACCACTGAGATAAGGAAATATCATCATTCCCCAATTTATACATGTACAACTGAGACACAAAGAGATTCTAGTGACTTGCCCATGGTCACACAAAGTCATGGCAAAAACTGGGACCTGAACCCAGATTTCTCAAGTCCCAATCCACTGTTTTAACCACATCCTTCCTCTCAGGTGGTAATGCAGTTCACTTCAGGTTCGACAAGTTAGCTCTACCTTAATATAGTTGACTACTCACAAGCGTCCTCCTTTGATAATGCCAATGTGTTTATTTAATGAAGTGACTAGCCTTGCAGACCATTCCATTGTTCAGTACCAGAACCATTGGACTACTGCTCATATGCCTACTGTACTTTTGTGATAGGGTTAAAAGCTGACAGATCTCTCCTGCCACACTATGAGCTGATCTGCATGAGCACTGTTGTGGCAGAGAGGCACAGCATGAGTGCCTTGTATACAGAGGAAAAGATCAATCCCTACTTGAGGCAAGCCTTCTAAAAAAGAAAAATAGAGAAATTAAAAATAAAAACCATTGTTGAAGCAAGGAATATAAACTGTTCTGTTCAGCCCCTACTGGCTTCTTCATACAGCATCTGATTGCTGCTGGCATCAGAACTATTAGTGCTCACAAGTATTTATTATACTGCTTCACACATTCAAAGTTTACACAGACATCAATTCTCTCAACAGTCCTGTGAAATAAATATCTCTATTTTACAAAAAAAGCAAACACCACATTGATTTGCTTAAAGCCCAACAAGAGTTTCTAGCTCCCAATTGGGGGTCAATTTCTTCATACCACACTATTTCACCCATCATGAACTATTATCTATAAAAAAATTCATAAGGTATCACATCATTTTAATAGCTATATCTGATCTGTAATATTGGAAACAAATTCAACCTCAAAAACATGAAGCTAAATAATTTGAGATTACCACCTGAAATAAGACATTAACAAGTACAAAAACAAAACTATTTTGAGTTACTTTTCAAACCAGTTTTACACCACTAAGAAGTTATACAATTAATGGACTTTCATTAACCAAAACCAAATCTTACTAAAATTCAGTTATACATAATTAACTCTTCTAGGCATCTTCCCTTTTATTAAAGCCAACCAATAAAACGTACCCTTCTGAAGAAGTCTGGAACAAGAATCCAAGAGAGCACCAGCAATGACAACAACAGATGTGGTGCCATCACCAGCTTCAATATCTTGTGCCTTGGACAGCTCTACCAACTAAATAAAGACAGTTTGAGAACTTGTGACATGATTTATTGGAACCAGTTAATTAAATACCAGTGGTGCATAAAAGTAACAAGGAAAAATATTTAATATTCCAGTGGGGATTGCTAAAAGAATGGTTTTACTTATTAACTCTAAATATACAAATTGGTTCCTCCTTGATTTTGAGTATATAGATTTTCCCATGGTTACAAAAGGTAACTAACACATTTTATCCCACTTATACCTGTGTATGAGCAATATAACACATATGAGGGCCATACAGCAGGAAATTCCTTGCTTCTTGACTTATTAGCTCATTTATACAGGCAATGTTACCAATGTTTCTTTGTCCCAAAGTATAACTTTAAGGCATGACATTAGGACAGGGATTAGAGCAAGGAAGCCTAGTTTACTATCAGTTAATCTACTGTCAGAATCTAAGAAGTCTCCCATAAATCACTGTTGAGTAGAATACATAAAGCTAAATCATTGCATTACATTGCAAAGCATCATTTGAAGTTTGGATTTTTAGGTAGTCCCCACCCCCAAGGATCCATATAAAGAGCATCAAGGCGAGAACTTCAGTGTATTGCAGACTCACTGTGCTGCAACTCCAGTGTACTTTGGTGCCCTGAAGCTTTCTAGAACCACACTTATCCTCTTCTCAGCTCCATGAACACCCTGAATTTATCTGATGCCTCCTTAAATTTTTCTGCCAACTAGGTTGTGACATACTGGTTTACAGGCTGAAATTAAAAGTTATTTACCATTTTGGCTGCAGGATGTAGAACCTGCATTTGCTTCAGAATAGTTGCACCATCATTTGTAATCATCACATCTCCTTTACCATCTTGAATCTGAAGGGGAAAAAAACCAACAACACAACATACTTATCACTAAGGCTGAGAGTTTGTCAAGGTGATCACGGATTCCATGAGTTTTGCAGCGGCCGGTGCACCTGGACAGGGGACTGCCGGAGTAGCTTGGACAGCCCCTGGGACAGTCACACCGGTCGCTGCTGGGGCAGTATCTGGCCACCCCACCCCCCACCAGCAGCAGGAGTTTGGGTGTGGAAGGGGGTACGGGACTGGGTGAGGCAGGTTCTAGGCAGTGTTTACCTCAGTGGGCTGCGATATTCCCCTCCCTAAGTTCCTAGGTGGAAGCGTGGGCAGGCAGCTCCGAGCACTGCCCCCACTGGCCACGGTTCCTGGCAAATGGAAGCTGCGGAGCCGTCGCTCAGGGCAGAGGCAGCGTGCATAGCTTCCTGGCCATGCCTCCGCCTAGGAGCTGAGAGAGGGAGCTGTTGCTACTTCTGGGGAGGCGTGGAGCCGGGTAGGGAACGTGCCCCAGCATCCTCCCCTCCCAAAAGAATTTAATCACGGTATATAGTAGAAGCCATGGACTGGTCATGGGCCATAAATTTTTGTTTACTGCCTCAGAACTGTCCATGAGTTTTACTAAAAATACCAGGGACTAAAACGTAGCCTCTCATGACCTTATATGCAGAAGACATTTTTTAACATTAAGATCCATAAAACATTTGATGTTCTCTTTAAATCAAAGGACTTCTTACTATTAAAGTTTCAATATATTACTTTTTCCAACAACAATCATCAATGTATGTTCATGTAACTAGAAGTTATCTTGATGGTCAACAAATATAATAAAAAAGGAAACTATTCTTGTAAAAAACGTTTGACATTTGCTTAAGTATTTATAATTGGTTTTAAAATTAAACGAAACACTTGAATCAAAGCTTACCATTTTATCCATTCCTTTTGGTCCAAGGCTTGTTCTAATAGCATCAGCAACCGCTGAAGGGGTTAAAATTAGATGATTTTATGCAAGAATCACTGACATTCAGCTTTAAATTACATCTGGTAAATGCTAAAGAAATTTACAAAAACTATAACAGTCTGAACATAATCAGGTCTCCTGAACAGAAAAGGATAGACAACTCTGACAAACTCTCACATGGAGCCATTTAGTTCCACTTTATTAAAAGTCTTACTGGTTTATTAAAAGTCTGAAAAACTTACTGGTATCATATACACACGCTTAGGAAAAAATAAAGCGTGTGGCTTTCATGGTTGATTCGAACACCCGGGCCTTATCTACACTACAAAGTTTTGTGACCAAAATCTGCCTTTTGCCTACAAAACAGGGGACTACAAAGCTACTTTTGGAGGCAAAACTCTGCTGTCTTGCAGACAAATTAAAACCACCTCAGTGAGAGGCATGAAGCTTTTTGCAGCGAAGTTAAAGCGACAAAGCTTTAGTAGACACTGCTGTTTCACAGGGGAAGGCTGCTGTGCTACTTTGACATTCCTCAGCACAGAGCTGCTCAGGATGCTACTTCCAGAAGCTGAAGAGGCTTGGGAGAGCTCAGAGAGAATCACAGAATCATAGGCAGGGAGAATGAGCTGCTTGGAACAACTGTGCAGAGCAGAGGTGGGGCTAACATGGAGGTGGTCCCCCTCCCCCAGGATAGGCCAGCCAGCCTGCTGTCTCCAATGCCCCAGACACACTCTCCTCTCCCCAGACACTTAAACTGAAAAAGCAGTTGGCAACCTGCTAGGACGCCCCTAGAACGATGGGATTGAGAAACAGGGATCATGTGAAGCTGTATCTGCCTCAAGAGGCATTGCAAACCCTTCCCAAAGCACCCTGCAACCAGTTGCACAGTAGCATAGCTACCACAGTGCACTGCTCCCTTTGCTGAATTGGGGTGCTCTGCCAATACAAGCAGGTAGTGTGAACATGCCACAGTGCTTGTAATAACTTTTGCCAACAAAACTTTGTAGTGTAGACAAGGCCCTGCAGTGTGGTAAACACAACCAACAGCTGATTATTTAAGGTGGATAGAAGCTGGCTAGCTCAACAGATAGTGATCAGTCAAGCTCAACAGATAGTGATCAATGGCCAAATGTCTAGTTGGCAGCTGGTATCAAGAGGTGTGCCTCGGGGGTCAGTCTAGGGCTCAGTTTTGTGCAACTTCTTTATTATGATCTTGATGATGGGATGGATGGACTGCACCCTCAGCAAGCTGGTAGATGTCTCTACCTCTCCCCCCAGTTTAGTGTCAATAGGGATAGGGTCCAGAGTGACCTAGACAAATTGGAGGATTGGGCCAAAAGAAATCTGATGAGATTCAACAAGCACAAGTGCAGAGTCCTACACTTAGGACACAAGAATCCCATGCACCATTACAGGCTGGGGACCAACTGGCTAAGCAGCAGTTCTTGCAGAAAAGGACCTGGGGATTACAGTGGATGAAAAGGTGGATATGAGTCAGCTGTGTGGCCTTGTTGCCAAGAAGATCAATGACATATTGGGCTGCATTAACAGAAGCATTGCCAGCAGATGGAGAAGTCATTATCCCCCTCTATTTGGCACTGATTAGGCCACATCTGGGGTATTGCATTCAGTTTTGGGGGCCCCAAAGGGATGTGAACAAATTGGACAGAGTCCAGCACAGGGAAATGAAAATGATCAGGGGACTGAGGCACATGACTTATGAGGAGAAGCTGAGGAAACTGGTCTTGTTTAATCTGCAGAAGAGTGAAGGGGGGTTCCAAAGAGGCCTGAGTTTGGCTGTTCTCAGTGGTGGCACCTCACAGAACAAGGAGCAATGATCTCAAATTGCAGTGGGGGGAGGTCTAGGTTAGATATTAGGAAATGCTATTTCACTAGGAGGATAGTGAAGCACTGGAACGAGTTACCGGAGGAGGTGGTGGACTCTCCATCCTGAGGTTTTTAAGCTTGACAAAGCTCTGGCTGGGATGATTTAGTTGGTGTTGGTCCTGCTTTGAGCAGGGCCTCTTCCAACCCTAATCTTCTATGATTTAAACGAAGTACCGTACTTTAAAATCCAATGGGCGTCCTAATGCTATTACATGCCAAACAGCCTTAAAAACACTGGCGTCACTGATCTGATAGTGGATTTTTTCCAGGTATTCTCGCCAGGGCTTGTCAATTGCCATCTATGGCCTTTTCCCCACCAGCTTCTGGTCCTGGCACCATAACAGTTACTATACTTTAAAAAAAGAGGAAAACCCCCCACTAGTATCCCGGGGGTGGGGAGAAGACTCGCGTCCCAGCAGGAAAGGCCCATGCTGGGTTCACGACAGGGAAGACACGGCCCAGGCCAACAGGCACAGTGCGGCGTGGGGAGCGCTGCGCCAGCCTGACAGCGGCGGGGGCCCCCCTCTCACAAATGAAGGCGTCTGGCGGGGGAGGGGCGAGATCCGGGTGATGGCGCCCCCCTCCCCCATGACTACGGGGCTGAGGGGGGACGGTAGGCGGGAGCCGCCGCCGCCTCCTATTCCCCCGGCCGCCGTGATTTTCTCAGCCCCCTTCGCTTCACTGGGCCGAGCCGCTCTCCAACCCCCCCCCCCGGCCGCGCTACCGCCTCCCCCGGCCAGGCCGCACCTTTGCCCGCGGAGATGTTACTGAAGCGGATCTGCGCGGGCTTGTCCCGGTCCTGGTAGGCGCCTCTTTTGCGGCCCCCGTTGCCGCCCGGGAAAGCTCTGGCCCCCGCGTTCTCCGGCATGGCGACTCCTCCGCGCCCCGCTGCTTCTCAGCCCCGGATGGAGACGGATCGCTCAGGCTCCGCACTAACGATCCCCGCCGCGAAGCTTCCAGAACGCGCCGCCGCCTTCTCCCCGCGCTGCAGAGCCGGCAGGAGAAAGGGAGGCGGGGCCTGGTGCGAGCGCTGCGTGACGTCATCGGGGACGCCCCTCTCCCCAGCGTGCTCGCCGGCCGGAGGCAACGTCTGCGCGAGGCCGAGGGCGCGGCTGGCGCAGCCATTTTGCGAGGCGGGGTTTCGCTCCTGGCTACGGAAACGCCGAGTCCGCTGCACTAGCGCGAGCGCAGTCAGGCAGCTGCCTGCGCTGCCCCCAGTAGGAGCGGCTCGCGCGCAGTGGGCGGGGCAGGAGGGGGTTTCTCAGGAGCCGCCCGAGACTGGCCGGTGGTGAACGGACCGGTCCAATGCTATGGGGGGGGAGAGGGGAATGAGCCCCCACGCAGAGGCCGCGGGTCTCCTGCTGGGCGGGGCCAACTACGAAACCCCGTGTCACCTACTGACCCTGCTGGCAGCGGGGCCCATCCCCCAGAAATAGCGGTGTGGGAGTCCCCGAGGGGGGTGAACATAAGCGTGGCCATAGTGGGTCAAACCAAAGGTCCATCCAGCCCAGTACCCTGTCTGCTGACAGTAGCCAATGACAGGTGCCCCCGGAGGTAGTGAACCTAACAGGCAATGATCAAGTGATCTCTCTCCTGCCATCCATCACCACCCAGAGGCTAGAGGGACACCATTTCCTACCCATCCTGGCTAATCGCCATTAGTGGACTTAACCTCCATGAATTTATCCGGTTCTCTTTTAAACCCTGTTACAGTCCAAGCCTTCACAACCTCCTCAGGCAAGGAGTTCCACAGGTTGACTGCTGTGTGAAGTACTGCCCTTTATTTGTTTTAAACCTGCTGCCCATTACGTTCATTTGGTGGCCCCTAGTTCTTATGGGAACAAGTACATAACTTTTCCTTATGCACTTTCTCCCCACCACTCATGATTTTATATACCTCTATCTTATCCCCCCTCCCCAACTCCTCTTTTCCAATCTGAAAAGTCCTAGCCTCTTTAATCTCTCCTCATACGAAACTTGTTCCAAACCCCTAATCATTGTAGTTGCCCTTCTCTGAACCTTTACTAAAGCCAGTAAATCCTTTTTGAGATGAGGAGCCCACATCTGTATGCAGTATTCAAGATGTGGGTGCACCATCCTATAATAATCGGCTAGAGAAGTTTGTGTGAAGCCGTCATGTGCAGTAGAGATGGCCCGGATGAACGGTATGCTTGGGGTTGTAGTTCGGAGGCACAAAATGGCCACCGCGTGTGCCCGCCTGAGGGATCCTCACTCACATGGAGCTAGAGCACCAAGGAGCAGTTATACATATAAAGTTAGACATAGTTGGAGGGAGCTGAGCGGGGGGGGAGGGGTGTGTGTTGGAGGGGGGAGGGAGCTGAGCGAGGGGGGGTAGTTGGGAGGAAGCTGAGCGAGGGGGGGTCGTTGGGGGGAGGGAGCTGAGCAAGGGGGGGTCGTTGGGGGGAGGGAGCTGAGCGAGGGGGGGTCGTTGGGGGGGAGGGAGCTGAGTGAGGGGGGGTCGTTGGGGGGGAGGGAGCTGAGCGGGGGGGTGTTGGGAGGGAGGGAGCTGGGTGTGGGTTAGGGAGGGGGGGAGCTGGACAAGGGGGGGAGGGGGGAGAGAGCTTAACGAGTGGGGGGGCTGCGAGCCGTTTCCATTGGCCCGTGTCCACGGGCTTTTACACTAGTATATTTATATAAAGGCAATAAGATATTCTCTGTCTTAGTCTCTATCCCTTTTTAAAATGATCCCTAACATCCTGTTTGCTTTTTTGACTTCTGCTGTACACTGCGAGTCTTCAGAAGACTATCCACAATGACTCCAAGATCTTTTTCCTGGTTAGTTGTAGCTAAATTAGCCCCCATCATATTGTATGTATAGTTGGAGTTATTTTTTCCAATGTGCATAAGTTTACATTTATCCACATTGAATTTCATTTTCCATTTTGTTGCCCAGTCACTTAGTTTTGTGAGATCTTTTTGAAGTTCTTCACAGTCTCCTTTGGTCTTAACTATCTTGAGTAATTAGTATCATCTGCAAACTTTGCCACCTCACTGTTTATCCCTTCCTCCAAATCATTTATGAATAAGTTGAATAGGATTGGTCCTAGGACTGATCCTTGGGGAACACCACTAATTACCCCTCTCCATTCAGAAAATTTACTATTTATTTGTACCCTTTGTTCCCTGTCTTTTAACTAGCTCTCAATCCATGAAAAGATCTTCCCTCTTACCCCATGACAACTTAATTTACCTAAGAGCCTTTGGTGAGGGACCTTGTCAAAGGCTTTCTGGAAATCTAAGTACACTATATCCACTGGATTCCCCCTTATCCACATGTTTGTTGACCACTTCAAAGAACTCTTAATAGATTAGTAAGACATGATTTCCCTTTACAGAAACCATGTTGACTTTTGCCCAACAGTGTATGTTCTTCTATGTGTCTGACAATTTTATTTTTTACTATTGTTTCAACTAATTTGCCTGGTACAGACGTTAGACTTACCCGTAATTACCGGAATCACCTCTTTTTAAATATTGGCGTTACATTAACTATCTACAGTCAGTGGGTACAGAAACTGATTTAAAGGACAGGTTACAAACCATAGTTAATAGTTCCGCAATTTCACATTTGAGTTCTTTCAGAACTCTTGGGTGAATGTCATTTAGTCCTGGTGACTTGTTACAGTTAAGTTTATCAATTAGTTCTGTAACCTTCTATAGCAACACTTCAGTCTATGACAATTCCTCAGATTTGTCACCTACAAAAGATGACTCAGGTTTGGGAATCTCCCTAATGTCATCAGCCGTGAAAACTGAAGCAAAGAATTCATTTGGTTTTTCCGCAACTTATTAACAATTTAGTTTCTCTGCCGCGGTGGGGACCAGCCCCAGGGGAACTGGCCCCTCCGGGGTGTGTGTGTGTGTGTGTGTCCCAGGAGGGAGCATTCAGGGGACAAGGGGCAAGTTCTGAGTGGGGCAGTTGGGGGGTAGGAAGTGGGAGGGAGTAGATGGGGCAGCGCTAGGGTAGGCTTCCCCCATGGGGGTGTGTACTCAAAAAAAAATTTCTGCTAGGGCTGCAGGAACAAAAATGTTTGGAGACCCTGGCTCTAGGGAAGTGCCCCACCAACAGGGGGACCAACACCAGCCATAGGACCCACCCAGAGGCAGAGCCTGACCTGTCTGCTCCCGTCCCGTGCTAGGCAAAGCAGGGGGGAGATGGCTTCAGGGCCGGTACATGTAGGGTGACCAGATGTCCTGATTTTATAGGGACAGTCCAGATTTCTGGGTCTTTTTCTTATATAGGCTCCTATTACCCCCCACCCCTGTCCTGATTTTTCACACTTGCTATCTGGTCACCCTAGGTACATGCTAAAGGGCAGCAGCTACGGTATTATTATGATTTTTTGCTTGGGGCTGGAAAGATGCTAGAGCCGGGCCTGCTTGGGGGACCCTTAGCCTTGCAGGCCTGAGCCCCACTTGCTATGCGGTGCTTGTGAGTGGTGCCTACGGACATGCGCGCGGTCACGAGACCCGCCCCGGTGTAGGTGCCTGCGCGCGCTAGGAGGACGAGGAGGAAGAAAGAGGCATCGATGATTGGGCGCGCGATAGATCGATCGTGCGGGAGATCGACTCTTCTGTCTGCGTACGTGAGGTCAGGCGTCAGGGCGCGGTGCGCGGTGCGCAGCGCTGGGGACGGCGCGCGGGCAGAGCCTGGTGAGGGAAGCGCTTGTTCCTCGTCTGCTGCTCTGGTGCCCCGTCGGGCTCACCCAGCCCCGGTCGGGATTGGCCATGAGCTGTGGGTTCCCCAGAGCGGGGTGTGGGGCAGCTGGGCCCGCGAGGGGGGCTGGTGGATGGGGCGGGCTGAGTCCATGAAGGAAGCCGCGGGGGAGGGGGAGGCTGGCTGCATGAGGGGGGCTGCGGTTGGAGGGGCTGGCTGTGTGGTGCAGTGGGGGGGCTGGCTGTGTGGTGCAGTGGGGGGGCTGGCTGCATGAGGGGGGCTGCGGTTGGAGGGGCTGGCTGTGTGGTGCAGTGGGGGGGCTGGCTGCATGAGGGGGGCTGCGGTTGGAGGGGCTGGCTGTGTGGTGCAGTGGGGGGGGCTGGCTGCATGAGGGGGGCTGCGGTTGGAGGGGCTGGCTGTGTGGTGCAGTGGGGGGGCTGGCTGTGTGGTGCAGTGGGGGGGCTGGCTGCATGAGGGGGGCTGCGGTTGGAGGGGCTGGCTGTGTGGTGCAGTGGGGGGGCTGGCTGCATGAGGGGGGCTGCGGTTGGAGGGGCTGGCTGTGTGGTGCAGTGGGGGGGCTGGCTGTGTGGTACAGTGGGGGGGTGCATGTGTGGTATGGGGGGGCAGCAGTGTTAATACACGAAGGCAATAGGTACCATGTAAACACTTCAGAGCGTTATCGATGGAAAGGGCAGCGAAAGAGCTGTGGGGGGATGATCCTGATACGACTCCTGCTCTCACACAGCTTGGTGCTTTCTCAGAGACTTGGGCCCCTAGAGTAGGCTTCTTTCAGTACCTTCAGAGGTGATGGACTTTTGTTAGAACATGAAAAATGTATAGCTTTAAAATCTGTGTGATGGGAAGTCCCTTCTTATCACTGTTGGGTGAAGCAGTTCTGATCCTGTTTATATTGCCTGATGCGGGCAACACCTGTTTGACCTAAACAAAAACTCTCTAGTTATGAATTCATCTTCACAAATGTATTTTTAACACATTGTGCTTGTTTCTCTTTTTCTAGGCTGTTGTATAAGCAAGTTAGAAGATGGATATCAGACCAAACCATACCGTTTACATCAATAATATTAATGACAGAATTAAAAAAGATGGTATGAATAATTTAAAGTTAAGATTTTCATCAGTGTGTTGGGAAAACGATCAGTAAAAATATGCTATTCTAATTTCTAGAAATATAATCTACACATAAAATGCCACTAGGAATCTTGACAGGTTTAAGATTAGCAGCTGTGTTAGTCTGTATCTGTAAATAAAACGAGGAAGGCATGTTTGTGCTATGCCTACCCCAATGGAATCCCAATCTGATTTGATCTCTAGGCACTACTGTAATACAAATAAATAATTACAAGGAAAGCAGCCAGGAAATATAAATTAAGATCACCTTATGCGTAACTGCTGCCAATGGGGAAGGAGTTAAAATTGGTAGCTTCAGATTGACGTGTAAGTCTTAGTGCACATTTGAGTAGTTTGGTTTGGTTTTTTAAACTTTGTAGTTTTCTTTTTTTTTTAATCATCTTAGGGTCCAATTCTACAAACCCTTGTGAATGTGAGTGATTTAGTTGTGTGAGTAGTTCCACTGAATCTTACATGTATCTTCAGATTGAGACTCAAGATTCATTCTTGCCTACCCATACTTAGATGAATAGTCCTTTATAATACAAGTAATTCTACTTCCTTTGTTGATACTACTTGTGAGTAATGGGTTATCGGATCAGGCTCTGGTGGTGTTCTGGATGTGGTTTTCCCAAAGTGGTGGTGGTTTTTTCATATGCCCACTCCCTGCTGGGATGTAGACTATGTGGAATTGTATAACCAAGCCCAGTGAAATAACAGTGGTAATTGGATCCTATCTGGGTTTCTATCTAATGGAACCTGGCAACCAGGTGATGTGTTTTGGGGTCTTCCATATGGAGATGTGTATTGATATAAAAATGTAAATGAAACTAAAGCTATTTTAGAGTTGATAGCAATCATTGTAACTAGTTACCAGTTTACATTCAAATTTAATTCCGCTGTAAAGTGGTGCTGTAAATGTCTGTGAAAATTGAGTCCCAAAGATTGCCCCATGGTAATGTGAGGATTTAAAAAAAACACCCAGTCAGAAACAAACATAGTGCACTATGTTGTACAGTACAGTGGTTCCAAGTCTCCATGATTCTTAAATCTCCCAATGGGATGTTGAACATATTGATGTATGTCAGCCAAGTGGGAAAGACCAGAAAAACAAGACAATAGGGGGAACACAGTGTGCTCCCAAAAGCCAGTTAGCGTAACACATTCCTTAATATCAAGTAAAGGATAAAAGTGGTCTGGTCAAGCATGCATGATCAGCAGAGATTTTAGACATCTACTTGTCATGGAAAACCACATAATTTGAATTTTGTACAGAGAATTTTTACTTTTTTGCATTTTTACAAAAAATAAAAACAAGTGGAACCCTGATTATCTGATCTTGCCCCAGTACCAATTAGATCAGACAATAGGTAGGGCTTTGGCTGTCAGCCCCAGGCAGCAGGGCTCTGGCTATCAGCTTAAAAATGGTAAATATATCAATAAAACATTGTATTCAACTTATACCCATATATATTGTGGCTAGGAACACTAAAGTCCAGCATTTATTTTTAATTGTGGAAAAACACTATTATTATTTTTATTATTTTAAAATCAGAACTTTTTTATCATTGGAAAACTAGGATTTGAGAAGTGGTAATTAACCAATTTGAAAAGAGAAATAACACGAAAATAGCAAGGACAGCAGAAGTTATGCCAGTTTATACATGCATATTTGTATGAGTTGCGTAAAATATGTGATAGTCCTGTAATACTTTGATGATTGGAAGAGAACTAATAGATATGTATAATATGTTGGATAGTGTAAGCAATAGACAGAGTTTCATAGGAGAAATCAATTGTGATTGCTAGTGCCCCAGAAGGTAACTGGCCATTTCCTTTTTCTGTATGTGTTTTTGTTTTTTCTTTAATAGTAATTGTAATCAAAAGGCATGCTTTTGATGATTCAAATGAAGGTTTGAATTAATAAACCTGAATGTCTCAGACCTGAGCATGTAGCATTCTCACGCAAGAGTACCCAGGGTTGTGAGGCAGCTAACCGCTACTTGCCCTTAGTGTGAATCACTCTTGTTTGGGCCTGCTGTGGCTCAGCTCCCTGAAACCAACTCCCTCTGGCAGCACAAGCACTAACTTCCAGTGCCTCTGTTAACCCACTCTTCCTCCCAGAGGCCTTGCTCTCGCTGTACATGTAGCTATAGACCCCCCCCCCCCAAGTCCTTGGAGTGTTCCCTACGGTGTCTAGCCTGGGGTAGTCAATAGATGGACTGTGGGCCAGATCCAGGCCACCAGACACTTTTGAACATCCCCCAAAATCTGACTATAGACCTATATCAGTATAACGATATTGCTCAAGGCTGTGGAAAAATCAAGAGCTTCTTCCATTGACATAGCTATTGCCTCCTAGGGAGGTGGATTAACTACGCTGATGGGAAAAGTTCTATGTCTATTGTTGGAAGAAGAACAGGTTGACCCAGAGGCGGATTTGAGCAGATGGGCTGCTTTATTGTGTTATTTGTTCCCCTGGACCCAATTGTTCTGTAAACACTGGATTAGTTCCATCATACTCTTTTTATTTACATTAATATGTAAATTCCTACATATATTACAACACCCCCCAAAACCCTTATGGAGTAATATGAATGCCCATACAATGAATATTAATAACCCTATACTGAATATAATTATTTGAGCCCCTGATTACTATTTACCTCATTTGCATAGTCTACTGATAAGTTTTACTTTGAAGAAGCACTTCTTTGCTATAATTGCAGTTATGAACTCCTTGGAACAGCAGTTTGCAGGGGAGGGAGAAAGGGGCCATGACCCTAGGGCTCGCTTATGTAGCTGGGAAAGGAAGGAAGGAGGAGATAACACTTCGTTACCCAAAAGGGATTATCTAGATCCCACAATTCTTACGCGGCTGCAACACTTATTAATTCTTAACAGGGAGAAGGGAGGGAAAAGGGGTAACATTTTATCTATTAAGCGAAGGAATAGTGCATGTCTGCGTCTACTCCCTGATACCATGCAAGCACACCAGCAGTTTTTCGTGTCTTTACTTAAACCTTGCATATCCCAACGTCAGTGTAGTAGAATCTTCACTAAAGCTCTGTAGCACTGTACATGAAGACAAGCCCTCAGAGTGGCACAGCTAAATACAAGGTAGAACAGATTGTTTAGTATAAACACTTAATGTGTATCAAGAGACTGTTCAACATGAAGTAGTTCTTTAACATTTCTCCAGTCGGGGAAAAGGAAGAGAAGGGGAGGCAAGTAGGGGAGTTGTCAGTGGATTGTTGGAATAAGTTGTCAGTGGACTGTTGGAATAAGCCATAAATCCAATCTCTCTATTCAGTCCATTATTTTTAGTGTCTAGCAAAGTTGTGAATTTAAGCTCCTTGGTAAGGCAACTCCCATCTCTTTATGTGCTGTATATTTATTCCTGCTTACTGTATTTTCCACTCCATGCATCTGATGAAGTGGGTTTTAGCCCACAAAAGTTTATACCCAAATAAACTTGTTGGTCTCTAAGGTGTCACAAGGATTCCTCTTTATTTTTACTGATACAGACTAACGCAGCTACCCCTCTGAAACTTATTAAAGCACACTGATGTTTCCAAACTATATGCATTAATAGATTTTCTATATTCTCAACAGAACTGAAGAGATCCTTGTATGCACTATTCTCACAGTTTGGCCATGTAGTAGACATTGTGGCTTTAAAGACCATGAAAATGAGAGGACAGGCCTTTGTCATATTTAAAGAACTTGGATCATCCACCAATGCTTTGAGACAGTTACAAGGTTTTCCGTTTTATGGGAAACCAATGGTAAGTCTTTTTTTATAGTTTTGTTTTTTAAATGGCACTAGGACAGTACCATATTTTTCAGTTGGGAATCAGATTTTTGTGGGTCCTCCCCCCATCTAGGGTGTCTGCTATTTTTCATTGATGTCCTGTTTTTCTCCATGTGAATATATATATTCATGCATATTTGAGGGGCAGTGTGCTTCGCTTTTAGATAATACTGCTTTACTCCAATATCCTACTACTTTAGACTTCTTATTTAAAGTACATTTTATATGCTTGAATAAAAGTTTTCAATAATTTTTCTGTGGCGGAGTAAAACTGTATGGCATTTAAATGCCTCCAGTTTGCCTTTTGTTTTTTGTCTTGTATATGTCAAGTTTGTGTAGTGATGCCATAACATTTGGCTGCATTCACTTATGCCGAAGTTAAGCATTCTTAATTGTTCAGTGTTATGTCATATTTCTATTTTATAATAAATATTGCTGTTATTGAAAATGTTAACCTCTTCAGGATTACAAAATAAAGTTCAGAGCAATCTGCATAGCATGATGATGCTAGATTCTGAATAATTGCCTTATAGTATAAGCATTTACACACTGTATAACCTATGTACATGAGTAGTTCTGTTGACTTGACTAAAGGTGGGGTGTGTGTGTGTGAGAGAGAGAGAGACAGCGAGCACTTTTCTGTTGGTGAGCCTAGAAATCTTCCACCCTTTTTTTTTTTTGCAGTGTGGAGGAACACACAAAATTTTTAAAAATTTAGTACACACAAACCGTTGTATCTTTGCTGTGTGTGGAACACTTTGCAATAGCTTGCCACCCTGTCTGCATTCACCTTGTTGTCCATATGGGAGAGAGAACCAGTAGAATTCATGTGTGCATGGCAAGGGAATAGCTAGATATTTATGAAATTTTTTGTAGTCTAGCAGACATGCTAGACACCTTTTGGTACATCCCTGAATTCTCCAAACTAAAATAGGTACTTCATCCACCTTGTGCAGCTGAACGCTTCAAAAATTTATCTGAGAAATGCTTCCATGCTGATGACTGGTTCTGTTCTATAACTATCCAAAGCAGTGTGGGCTGACACATGTTCATTTTCATCATCTGAGTCAGATACCACCAACAGAAGGTTTATTTTCTTTTTTTGGTGGTTCGAGTTCTGTCTTTCTGCATCAATGTATTGCACTTTTAAGACTTCAGACCGTATTTTATACACCTGGTCTCTCTCAGATTTTGGAAGGCACTTCAGATTCTTAAACTTTGTCTCAAGTACTATTGGTAGTTTTAGAAATCTCATATTGGTACTTTCACAGATTTGACAAAACGCAAAGTGTTCTTAAATCAAACAACATATACTGGTCATCATTCGAGACCACCCATAACATGAAGTGAAATGTATGGAAGAATGTGGGCAAAACCATGGAGCAGGAGACATACAATTATCCCACCAGTTGTTCAGTCACAAATTTAATTAATTGTAAATATTTGTTAAAAAAACAAACTTTGATTTCAGTTACAACATAGAATACAATATATATGGAAATGTAGAAAAACATCCAAAATATTTCATACATTTTAATTCATATTCTATTAATAGTGAGATTGAAACACTGATTATTTTTTTTGAGTTAATCGTGATTTAAAAATCTTATGAGTTAACTGTGATTGACATCCCTAATGTTTTTTGTAGAAGTACTTTTACAAGGTCTTGCTTTAATTGCCATAGGGATGTTCAGTAATTGGGAATGGGTTGGGAACTGGTCTACGTGACTGCATAGGAGAGGAAGTTCTCACATGGACCATCTCTCTACTAAAATGCAATTGGGGCCTGCTTTCTCTTACACCTTTTCAATGGCTTGCATCCTCAGTGGTGGTTCTGTCTCTCTTTTACTGCCTCTACTGCTAGCTTCCTGCCGTAAGAGCTTCCTCTCTTTTATTACTGGCAGTAAAGAAAGTAATGTCATAGTGACCTCCTTCCAGTCGCTCTAATCCAATGGTTCTCAACCTGCAGCTAGTGGGCTACTTGCAGCCCAGTCATCACACAGCTACGGCCCATGTGACATCTTCAGGGCCATATAGATAGTATTGGATGTGGCCCACAATGGTAAATAGGTTTAGAACCACTTCTCTAATCCATGCCCAAGAAGATGAATTTGAACTGATTGCAGCATAGTAGGTTTCGTATAAAAGTGAATTGTCCTATATTACACACTTTTTCTGTATTTCATTCTTTTTTGTTCCCTTAAAGTCCTGCTGTGATTACTTTATAAATCTTTTTGGATACTCTCTTAAGTTTTTATTTTAAAAACACATCCTTCTCAGCTGAGTCATTTAACCATCCACCCTCAACATCTTCTATCTTTGGAATGTTTTAAACAAGACACTTGTAGTAAGTGCTCAGAATTAATTGGTGAATTCAGCAGCTTCTGTGGGTAGTGTCTAAAGTTTTTAATGTACAAAATTCTTGTAGAAATTTCAGTGTTTTGCTAGATATTTGGGGCCTTAGTAAGGCTAGTGCAAGCTGTTTAGCATAGTGAAACATAAAATGTTCTGCTTTCTTGTTTAAACAGCGTATTCAGTATGCAAAAACAGATTCTGATGTGATTTCCAAAATGCGAGGTACATTTGCTGATAAGGAAAAGAGGAAAGAAAAGAAAAAGGCTAAATCCCTGGAACAGTCAGCTAATGTAGCAAATAAAAAACTTGGTCTGGTAAGTGGACTGTAAACCAAAATAAAATTCCAGACTTCTAGAACAAGTCGAAGGGTTATTTCTGCACTGGACAAATTCCTTTAATGTGATATTTACCTATAGTTTTAACAAGGAGGATTGTATTTTGAGGGAATGTATGCAAGAGACTAATGTGCTTCCTGTAAACTGCCAAATTTGTTTCAGTGTAAAAGTTTAAAGGGACTCACGTTTATCATTAGACACAGTTGCAGCTGAATTGCAAGGACCTTGAGTGCAAAGCCCCCTAAATTGTCTGTTAAGAATCGGGTTCCCTTTAGTTACTAAAATGACAAACTTTTGGAATCTCTGCATTCTGCCTGTTCACATAGTGGATGAAGTCTCAATTATCACTGTCTGTTCTTTCTTCAGCAAAGAATATTAGTTGTTGTTTTTTCCATCCTAACAATGTTAAGGTATTCAAACTGTGAAAACCTTCAATGAATTTCCCTTTTTGAAAAGTATTAATTCCCTCTCTTTTGGTGAATATCCATTGGTTATGCACTATAAACCCTGGAGAGCATCCTAAATTGCAAATATTTTTGTAAAAATATTAAAATTAGAAAACTGATCAGTCTCACTTTTAAATAATTTAAGGGTAACCATTCATAATTTTCCTTGTCTTGTTTTTGGTGAGCAGCCTAGAGATTTTGAGCCAATGAAAATTCTGGAGAGTCCTCTCTAACACAACAGTTCTTTTTTGCGTACTTGCTCATGTCCATTCCATGTTAGGTGTGCGTCCAGTCGCTGCAGATTTTTCCCCTTGAAGGTATCCATCGGGCTAGCTCTAGCGCCCTCTGCGGCCATGCACTCATGCATTGGTATAAGGGGCCTAGCCTGCCCCACACCCTCTGTTCCTTTTTACCATTTGTGACGGTTGCTTGAACATCTCTTACCTTGAACCCTCTTCCCCTGTCATTGGGCTTTAAACATTGTGTCTCCTCTGGCAAGCACATGCCAGTGACTGATCTGCACTCCAGATGTCTGAAGTGTCTGGGGGAGGCTCATGTGCGAGAGTGTTGCCATGTCTACTGCCAGGTCAAGCCTCATATAAAAAGGAACAGAGAGGCCAGGCTAAGGTCTATCTTGGTGGAAGTTGCACTTAAATCAGGGTAGGAGTCAAGCCAGTTGGACTTTGTACCGAGTACCTCGGTGTCGGTGCAGAGTGCTCTTCCGACAGCCTGTTTCTCAATACCATTCCCCTTCACTGGTGCTGAGGAAGAAGCACCAGCAACAGCAATCCAAGAGAGGATGCTCCTTGGAGCTGAGGAAGGACAAAGGCAGAAATTTGGGCCACTCCTCTGTCCCTGTTCTGCAAGTGGCACCATCGATTCAACCCTGCACACAGGTTCCATTTAGTCCGATGCAGGGCCATCTACCAACACTGGGGGAGGAGGACATCATGGCACCAGCATGACTTGGGTGCTGTCTACCCTGGAGGTCTTTCCAGTAGCTAGGGACCCGATGACTCCTATGGTACCGCCAACCCCAGTGGGGCAAGTTCCGACACTGGTGAGAATGTGCTTAGGGACAACATGGTAGCCATGGTTTACATCAACAGAGAGGAGTGCGTTGGGCCACCCATTGTCAAGATGTTATTTGTCTATGGAACTTCTGCATGAAATACTCCAACCACCTTGAAGCTTCTTACTTTCCAGGAGCCTGGAACACTCTGGGAGATCATTTCAGCAGATCTTTCTCATCTCACCATGAGTGGTCTCTTCACCCTGACGTTACTAGATCCATCTTCCAGCTGGTGGGGTTTCCCCAGGTAGACCTGTTCACAACAAAGCAGAGCAGGAAATGTCAGCAGTTTTGCTGTCTGCATGGTCACAGCCCAGGTGCTCTCTCAGATGCCTTCCAGCTTCTGTTCTACGCATTTCCACCGCCATTCCCCTGGTACACACGATTTTTCTGAAAGTCAAGCGAGATAAAGCAAGGATTATTCTTATTAGCCTCTGTATGGCCAACATTGGTTCGGCACACTACTGGATCTGTCAGTAGCAATGCTATTGCTGCTCTTGCCTCTCCCAGACCTGATCTTGCAAGATCACATCTGTTGGCTCCACTTGAACCTCAATGCCCTCCACCTGACCCATAGATGATCAATGGTTGAATCTGGTGGTGCTGGCCTGCTCAGAACAAGTCCCTCAGGTCTTGTTAGGTAGGAGGAAACTGTTGTCTACAGTGAGTTACCTAGCCAAGTGGAATCGTTTCTCGGTGTGGGCTTCCCAGTGAGGGTTCTCACCAACTCGGTCACCCCTCCAATCAGTGCTAGAATACCTGCTTCATCTGAAACAGGGCCTACCTACAGTATTGGTGCATCTAGTAGCAATCTCAGCCTTCCGTCGTACAGTAGGTTGCCTGTTCACTTCTTCAAGGGATTAGGGAGACTCTATCTTCAAATGCGCAAACCTATCACACCCTAAACCTGGTCCTGTCAATACTCTTGGGCCCTTCCTTTTGAGCCACTGGCATAATGTCCTCTGTTGTATCTCTCCTGGAAGGCCACCTTCCTGGTAGCAGTTACCTCGACCGGGAGGATATTAGAAATCAGGACCCTTACATCAGAACCCCTGTATACAGTGTCCTTTAAGGACAAGGTTAACTGCACCCCTACCCAGCGTTCCTCCCAAAGGTGGTCTCCCAGTTTCATAGTAAGCAGACTATTTTCCTGGCTGTTTTTTCTTCCAAACATGCACAAGAATATGCAGGAACCGTGTCTCCTGGCCTTCTACATTGAGAGAACCAAACTCCATACATTTACACAGCTTTTGTTGGCAGTAGCAGATAGGATGAAAGGCCTAATGGTTTTGCTCCAGACAGTTTCATCCTCTATCACTTCCTGCATTCATATGTGTTATGAACAGGCAGGTGTCCTACTTCCTGCCATTTTGACAGCCCATTCCAAAGAGCTCAGGCTTCAGGAGTGATGTTTCTGGCTCAGGTCCCAATCCAAGACATCTGCAGAGCAGTGACCTGGTCCTCATATATATTTTCTACCCCCACTATACCATAACCTGCCAGGCTAGGGATGACACCAAGTTTGGTAGAGTCGTGTTGCAATCCGCCTGTCCATGAACTCCAAGCCCACCTCTGCAGGTAACTCTTGGGAGTCACCTAAAGTGGAATGGAAATGAGCAAACACTTGGGGGTGGGGGGTCGGGGGAGTTACTAACTTTTCTGTATCTGTTTCTTTTGAGATGTGTTACTCAGTCCATTCCATGACCCACCTTTTTGCCTCTTTGTCAGAGTTAGCCAGCAAGGAGGACCTGAGAAGGTGCAGGACAGGCCAAGCCCCTCATGCCAGTGTATAGTCAGATCAACAATGCAGAAATCAAAATTCTTTTCTCTGTCTTTTGATCTAGAAAGTAAACAACAAGTGATTTCTCCCCAACTGCCACAAAATTGGATCCAACCCAAATTACATAAACATGTCTAGATGATCATGATGGTCCCTTTTGGTCTTAAGTCTGAGTTCATAAGCAGTAGTAGTAGTACTAGCAGTAACCAAAACATGGTCTGTGGACTGCTAATGATCCCTAGACCACTTGCTAGCGGTCTGTGGAGAAGTGACTGGTCATATGGTGCTGCTTGTCTTACTGTCCAGCTGAGAGAAACAGAAGATACGTGAGGGAAGACAAAATGAACAAAAGTAGAAAGTGATTTTTTTAATCCTCCTCCCCCGCCCCCCCCAGAGATTGCTTGCTGATCGTTATTATTAAGTAAAAATACACAAGTACTTTTCACAATATTACTCTGCAATGTGTAGTAATTGGTGTAGTTGCACCTAAGCATTATGCAGTAGCAAATGGGAGGGGAGCTAATCTGTGCAATCGCAGATGGAAATGGAGTTGGCCATAAGACAGAGTCTACGGATTTATCTGTACCTCAGTTGGAAAGCATATGGTGCTGCCCTCAACAGAGGCGCATTTAGAAACACCTCTAAAAATGCCTGTTTCTGTTGTGGAATCCGTTTTTTCAAGAGGCAGATGAAATACAATAATTTGCCATATCTACTGATTCACCTTTAGAATTCATTCTAGCCTCATTACTGTGTTGTCTCCAGTAGTCTGGTGGTGGGGGTTTAAAACCCCAATGGCTTCACGTTTCCCATCAGCAACTATTCTGCAAACTGTGAATGCTCTATGGACCACAGTTTAGGAACCAGTGCCTTAAGATTGAAGGGTTGGTTAGGATTAAGGTGCTTTCTTAGACTCCTTGAAAACCAGACTGGTGTGAAATATATGCTTTCAAATAGAAAATTATACAAAACTTTTCATTGCTGATTTTTGGTAAAATCACGTTTTTCTAACCATGTTTAATCACCCAGGGAACAACACAGAATTCTTTGAGTGTCCAAGGGACTTCGTCACAGAATCAACAGGTAATTCTTATTAGTTTACTTATTCCTGCCATTACTTTCTCTGTTTGAGAATTAGCAGGAAGAGAGAGCACTATTTAATATTTGTATGTTTTACAATATAACTCGAGTATTCAAAGTGCATTTGACTAGTTTAGAATTGTTTTAAATTTTGGGAATTTCTGTAGTACATAGAATGAGTTTTTGTACATGTTTTGAATTTTATCAGTTGCCTCCAGCAAAAATAGGCCAGCTATGCTCTCTCCCCCACCTCCATTAACTGGCATGTTTGGAGAGACAGCTGCTATTACAAACTTCAGGGCTGATTTTTTTTTTTAGTTATTTTTCTCTCCAGCTCCTTTATTTATGCCACTGGAATTGTGAAAGGGGGCAGAGACAGCCTCTGGAGAAACCCCCCAGTATATGGGATTTTATTGGATGCCATAGAACTGGCAGAACACTTGTATGTTGCCTTCTGAATAATCCCCTAATGTAGAGGGTGTATTGGAGAATAGAGGTGGTGTGGCCAGAGCATCTCTAGATGGCCTCAGGCAGCTGTATGTGTTTGAGTTGCCTCAAGGCTGCTCTCACTCAGATTGGGAGTTGAATAAGCCCCTTGATGTGGCCAAGAATTCAAAGGGGCCCAGAAATTATGGAAAGCTATTTTTGTGCTGGTCTCCCCCTTCCGCCCCCCCCCCCCATCCTTGTGTCAGTTACAAGGATTGAGAATTGGATCCAGTGTCTTTGTGGAACAAACACAGACTGAGTTCATCGAAGAGTGATCTGACAGCTGAGAATAGCTGCAGCATGACATGCTCTGGAGCCAGCGTCTTTGTGGGAATTGTTGTCACCTCTGCTGTTGAGGAATTTAATAAATGTATATCTTCATAAGAAGCATGGCCAGAAAAATTGTTACTGACAATGCTGAGTGTTCAGGTCTCTGTACAGCCTTCTTCCTTCAATGTTGATGACTTTGTAACTAGTTACCGGTTGTAACACCTGGCTTATTCTTCTCAACTGAAGGAAATTACCTAATAATACTAAAGCCAAATAAAGTAGAGATACTGTGCTGATCCCTGCCATGGAGACAATCCCTGTTCACTTGAGAAGAAGGTACTGATATGCAAAGTGTCAGCAAATCTGTCTGTAGCACCGTATATTCAGTGGGCCACTGTGAATTAACATTAGGAAGTATACATATGTCATAGATCTTCAAATAGAATGGTTATTCCCTTCACTTTACTATAGCATGCCATTCAAAGATGGTAATTCTATGGACATGACAACTGATGTGGTCAATTATCTTTTTAGATATTTGTGCCTTTTAAAATGAGCAGTTCAGCATGCTTACAGTGAATGACTTTTTGAAATACTTATGTCCCCCAACTTACTATTTCTCTTGATATTATACTAATAACATACTAACACTGATAGCAGAAAAAATGGACCAATTTGAAAATGTACTAAAGGGATTGTGAAAGATAGTTTAGCCAATAAGTGGCTGAAGTCTAAACCAGTCTTATGAAGAACATTCACAGTATGTTAGCTTATTTCGAGTACTTTCAGTGGAAGTATAAAGAAAGTAGATGAGTGCTATTTATATTTTGCTTGACTTACTGAATTATGTTCTTCTGTTATTGTAGGTGCCTGATAATCCACCAAACTATATACTCTTCCTTAATAACTTGCCAGAAGAGACAAATGAGATGATGCTGTCTATGCTATTTAATCAGTAAGTCGTGTATATAACATTTTTCTCCTTTAGCTCCTCATTATGTGCACACACAAATTTTCCTCAGCCCTGACTTGTAAGGGATACTTAAAATATCAGTGTTCAGTCTTGAGCCCATTTACTCCATGGCCTTACTGCTGAAAATACAGCCATGTAAATTGTGGTGGCTCTCTAATATGGGCACCTAGAGAGACAGATGGGTGAGGTAATGTCTTTTATTGGACCAGCTTCTCTTGGCGAGAGAGACAAGTTTCAAATCAGACCTGAAGAAGAGTTGTGTGTAAGCTCAAAAGCTTGTGTCTCACCAGTAGCAGTTGGTCCAGTGATAGATATTACCTCACCTACCTTGCCTTGCTAATATCCTGGGACCCACACAGCTACTACAACACTGCATACAACATTAGGAATTAGCTCAGTTCACATAGACCATCTATACCCATCAAATGGTTATGACTCTCAGCCAATCTGGGCTAGATTTCAAGCTAGTGACTTTGAAGTGAAAGACTCCACAATCAAAGAAATGATAATAGAACTGTAGAATATATGTGGTTTAAGTCCATCTCAAATGTCTGGAAGCTCAGCTCCCCTTTTGGGAAAATGAAACCCACTTTCATCCTCCTTGCAACCACCATTTGGTTTTTAAGGTCCACTTATATCCATCTTTCTCATCCTGGATAGTCCTTCATGTGGCCCCAGGAATATGCAACCCACTGTGTTGGGCATATTATAGAGCGGCATAATATGATCCTCCTCCTTTCTTATATGCTAGAACGAGTAGTGGAATAGAATAAATGTCAACATTTTAAACTGTCATTGATATCTGAGTTACCATTCAGTGAAATTCCCCATTAAATTTTACATCTTGGTGCTCTTATTTCAGGCCCTCTGCAAACTCAAGCAGATGTCAGCGCATCATTTTAATTTTCTTCTTGTTTTGAAAGCTTTCTTGGCAATCATAACAGCTAAACACGTTCTTTTTTTTTTTTAAAAAAAAAGAAAGCTGAGACTGAGGCAATTGAAAGTATTGTCCATGCTTTCTGAGACTTGGGGTGTGCTCCAAACTTTGTTTTGCTCATGAATAACTAGTCTGTTTTCCATTCTCATTTGTCTTAGTGACTCTGTTTCTTCCTCCTCTGCGTTTTCTCACTTTCTAAAAAACACAAATGGCTACATGAATTTACAAAGTCTGCTCAGAAAATTCTCTACCGGATTGAGATTGAATTTGGAAAGTTTCAGCGATTTAAGGGACAACCTAAAGTTATATAAGCACTTGTAAATGGGGTTATATGAAATTATAATGATAGTCTTTGATGTACTGTGTTCCAGGAATAGGAAATGTTACTTAAATAAGTTTAAAGCATTAATTACTATAGCAGTGATACTCCACATATGCTTTATTGGGCCTGGATATGTAGCTCTTGGGGAATCTTTGAGTTTCAGTGGAGCCATTCTTGGTCTTCTCCAATGCAGCATAGAGACTGAAGAGAATGGCAGTACCATGTTCCCTCAGGTGAAGCCGGAAAGGGTGGAGAGTGGGGAGGAGATGGAAAACATCCCTCCTAGGATCCCCATGTCGTGGGGAGAAAGACCATCAAATGGAGCTATCAGAATAGTGTGAAATCCTGACTTTGCTTGCTTGATGTTTTTGCCCTACTGCTCCACACATAATGGAACAATGACCATTTAATCTCGTGCTGCTGCAGATATGACAACTGCAGTGTGGAGAAGCTCTGCAACTTCATTCACTAGTCAAGTAGCTCCTCATTTCCTTATAAATGAGAACTACTGCGCTACCTAAAATACGGTGTTAGTAGTGACTGAATGTTATAGTACTGAGTGCTTATGATAAGGCTTAAGAGATTTACCATCTGATCTAATCAATGTCGTCTTATCTGACTGACTTCTCCTTTGTTTTAAAGGTTCCCTGGCTTCAAAGAAGTACGTTTAGTGCCTGGGAGACATGACATTGCTTTTGTGGAGTTTGAAAATGAGGGACAGGCAGGAGCTGCTCGTGATGCTCTCCAAGGGTTCAAGATTACTCCATCCCATGCAATGAAAATCACTTATGCTAAGAAATAACCACGGATATTCTCCTAAAAGGACTGTTTGGTATAACATACCACCACCTTTTTGGCCAACTAAAATTGTTTTTATTTTTTTTGAAGAAGAGTAAGGAGACATTTTCCGACAACTGCAAGGGTTACTCAAGTAGGACAACTGTAGGATTTCCACATTTGGTAGATAGTAACTTGCTGTGCTGAAATCCCAACTTTGTAAAAATAAACGCTATTTTTATTTTGTTCAAGCTATTATTTTGCATCATCTGTTTTATTGAGCTAACTACTTTCTACAACTGTTCCACTGTCTCAGAAGAGACTTTTAAAAAAAGATAGCATAATTTTGGACCAAGAATGATGAAGACAGGAATACCAATATACTTGGGATAAATACAGCACTGTATTTACTATCTTTTCAGTTTGCTTGAAAAACAAAACTGTTTCTTTGTTAAGGCGGTCAGGCCGTCTTGTAGCCAAAGAAACCAAGAGGCGAGTGGTGATTCTCCAGTCTCTAATAGCAGGTGGAAAGTAGGTAGTGAGGCATGATTCTGGTGGCTTCATTCCCTGGAACTGTGATATGTGTAGGAAAGGAATTTGTGGGGTGAGTGGGGGAGGGGAAGGTGTGTAGGTGATAGTTTGGGTCTCTTGCTCAGTTTCCTATTCTCGTCTGTGTGATCCCTATCGGGTTTCTAATGATCCCGGAGTCTTTAGTGGCAAGGTGGTTTAGGGGGACCTTTCTGGTGCTCTGCAAGATAGCCTGATGTAATGTGCTGCCTCATCTCTTAGGATTTCCTGAATCCCATTTTATTTCAAACTATTGTGACTAAAATAGGAACCTTTTTTTTTTTTTTTTTTTTTTTTTTTTTTCTTTTTCTTTTTCTTTTTAAAAAGACTTGACATTAAGGGCTTGTCTTAACTACCAGGGTAAGTTGATCTAAGTTACACTTCTCCAGCTACATGAATAATGTAGCTGGAGTTGACATAGCTTAGGTTGACTTAGCAGATTGTCTTCACTGGGCTGCGTCGACAGGAGACACTCTTCAGTCAACTTACCGTACTCTCAGGGAGTGGGAGTACTAGAGCTGACCAGAGAGCACTCCGCCATCAATTTAGTGGGTCTTCACTAGACCCCCTAAATTGACACCTGTTGCATTGATCGCAGTAGTGTTGATCTCCCTGGTAGTGAAGACAAGCCCCTATACACCATCACTATAAGATACTAAATGAACTGCATGTTAAAGTGCCAGTCTGGGACTCGGGAGAGGTTCATTAAGTTGATTTGTCACAGACTTAGTGACTCTTGGGCTAGTCACTTAGCAAGACCCTTTGGCGAGTGTGGCAAATTACTGACACTATATTGATGGGTCCTGCGCTTTCTCTTCTTGTGGGGGATTCAGGGAGCCTATTGCCCCTGAACAGGGTGTTAACTGCCCCACTAGTATCCTAGAGGGGAGAAGTGGAGAGGGAGGGACCTGGGCCCGCCCTAAACTCCAGGTCCCAGCTCAGGGGTCCCGAGGATAGCGGTAAACCACTTGGATTAGCTATTCCTTCCCCTGGGCTACTTCCCTCTCCTACTCTTCAGCTTGTGGGGGCTTCCTGCCCTCTCTCTGCACAAGCCAGGTGTTCCTTTACCTAGGGTCTGGGTCTTTCTTAGCTCACCGCTCCACCGCCTCCAAACTGCTCACCGCTCCACCTCCTTCCAAACTCCCTCCCCTGTCTGCCTGAAGCAGGGGTTTTTATTAAGGCCTTAATTGACAGCAGGTGCTCCAATTAACCTGCTGCCTGCTCCCTAGTCTACAGGGAGCCATGCCCTAATGAGCCTTGAGTTAATATATCTTCCCTCAAGCACTCTGCCACAGCTCCCTGACCCTCTATCACACAAGTCACTCAGTTCCCCATCTGTAAATTGGGGATCATATCACTTCTCTACCTCATGGGAATGTTGTGAGGGTAAATACATGAGACTGTGAGGTGTTTAGATAGTATGAATGGGGTCCATGGGTACAGCATTCATTTTGTACAAGAAATTGTACATTTTTCTAGGTCAAGTGAATAAAGAAACCCAATTAAAATATAATTTATATTCTAGATGAAACCTGCTCTGGAACTGTTGGGAATTTGGGTACTGCAGCCTTTCCTGGACATTCAGACCCTAGTCAATGTAGATCTGGACAAACAGGTGTCAGACTTGCCTTCAGCTCTCCCCACACCTTTTAAGTTCTGGACCTGTTAGGCCACTAAAATACTTTGGATAAGGGTGAGGTGTGGTTGAGTGAGTCTGGCGTGAGTTTTTTGTGTGGGGTGGGAGAAAAAGGGGCAGCCCAGGTCTGTGCTATTGTTTTTGATCCAGGCACCAGCTACTCAGAGGGCTATGCCCTTAACAACCAAAATTAACATTAGTGAATAGACTGAACCTACCTGCTCCCAAAGCAAATCTGCACCATAATTGCTATTTTGTCAAACTTGGCGTCTTCAGGAGAACATGAATCCACTTTAGAACAAGACACGTTCACTCTGTGTATGCTTGTTGATTTGATATTGGAATATAAAGATTGTTGTGGAATAGGAGTCTGTCCTATATTTCAGTAGGACCTATAGCAGGGGTGGGCAAACTTTGGGGTTGCAAAATTGTATGAAGGGCTGGGTAGGGAAGGCTGTGCCTCCGCAAACAGCCTGGCCCTGCCCACTATCCAACCTCCGCCCCTTGACTGCCTCCTGCAGAATCCCCAACCTGCCCCCTGCTCCTTGTCCCTGAATGCTCCCTCCAGAGAGCCACCACACCCCTCAGGATGCCACCTCCTACCCAACCCGCATGCTTCCTGTCCTCTGACTACCCTGACCCCTTTCCACACCCCTGGCAGACCCTCCACCCCCAAAAAAACACCCCATCCAATCACTCCCTGTCCCCTGACTGCTCCCTGGGACTCCCTGCCCCTTGTCCAACCTCCCCACTTCCTGCCCCCTTACCACACTGCTCCGAGCATCAGCCTGGATGGAGTGTGCAACCCCACCCCCTAGAGCGGTGCCCGTACCGCCGCATGGCTATGGAGGGACAGCGGGGGAGGATGGTCCCATGGGCTGTAGTTTGTCCACTCTGACCTATAGTGATCTGTATATAAAATCTCATAAATTGCATAAATTAAATTGCAAAATTCCTCTAATGGTATATTCATACTTCCCATATCTTGTGTGATAATTTACTGAAGCATACACAATTTAAAGTTCCATTTAACAATTACTGCCCTAAGACAACTGGTAGGCTGCATATGTGCCATGAATGTCTGAGTAACTTTTGTTTTTTCTGGTGTAGTTTTGTAGGTGCCCTAATTCTGAACTAGGGATTCCACCACCTTTTTGATGCATGCAATGTAGTCTCCCAGATGGTGTAACATTTAGACCAATCTGTTGTACATAATTTGGGAAGGAGCATGCTGAGGTACAACAAAGGGCAGCTAGATGTCAACTTCATGTTGAGATGGAGCATAAGGCAACGGCTGGAAGATCAGGGAGAATGTAATTAACCTCATCAGAATACCAGAAGGACACAGTGTTCGATAAGGTGGGTGAGGTTATTGGCTCAACCTCTATTGGTGTGAAAGAGAAAAGCTTTTGTGGGTGGCTCGAAAGCTTGTCTCCCCAACAGAAGTTGGTCCAATAAAAGATATTACCTTGTGTCTCTAATATTGACACAGCTAGAATCACACTGCAAGGAGACAGTGTTGACGTTCTTACTTTATGAAGAATCCCATAGGATCTGTAATAACTAACTGACAGTCAGTTATGTTTTGCTCCTTCCCTGAAAAACGGCACGTTTCTCAGCATGCGGGCCCCACTTTAGGTGTGCATCAATACTGACTCTCACAAGAGTGCCACGTAACCGCTTGCCAAATTGCCGTCAGGTGTGCCTACCTCAGTGATCTCCCCTGCAAGTACAGAGCTGGCCTAGCCTTTCATTACTTGTGAGAACAGTGGAGATCATAGAAGTAGGTGGTATGAGTGAAGGCCACTGTTCTCTTTATTTTCACCTTTTCCTTCCTATGTAACATACTGGATTTTAAATGTGCTGACCTTTAAAATGCAGTTTTCAAGGAGTAGAGAGACGTACAAATCAGCCTGTTACAACATATGCAGTTCAGTGCCTTGGGTGCATAACTTCTCCAGTGTGAATTCAGTTGTGCGGCAGTGCTGAGAGATTTTTTTCAGGGAGGAATGTGATTCTACACTCGCATGCAAGACATGACCTCACACATACAGTGAGCGCAAGGTCATTGGTGGTGAGGATACTGCAGTTATGTAAACTAGGATGGAATTGGAGGCTTGTTCTAGCTGTTAAATAAGCTGTTAAATATGTTTGCTTTTTAACTGGAGCACCCAATGAAATTAAAGCTTTGTTCACACTACGAATGTGCAGTGCCTCAATTTCAAATGTAATTTGCTGATGCACAGAGCCTTTCACTGAGATTCAACTACTTGTGCCACCAACTAGGTTTATTTATATTTGCAGTAGTGCCTAAGGGCCCTGTAGAAACGTAACACAAAGACGCTCTGCCCCAGAAAGCTCCGACTTTATTGTCTCTGCACATTTCATGACAATCAAGGATTATGCACTTTAAGGGATGTTGTTTCATTTGCTGCTTAACAGGGACTGATTTATTTTTTTCATCTTCAGACAAATTTTGCCTGAGGTGTTGCTAAGAATATTACACTTAATGGAAGCCTATAGGAAAGTATAGAATGTCTCTAATACAGTAGTTTGTTGAAGCCATGGTACAAAAAGTCTTTGGAAAGGGATTTATTTGATAAATAAAACCTGAAGGTCCCCTGGAGCCCTGTGGTTCCTCTTAAAGTAGTGGAATGTTAACCTAATCTCTTCCCATTGGTCAGGGATGTCTGTCCAGATGTCTAGCTTTTCTATAAAAGATAAGTATTGCCAGATTTGACATGCATTTGAGAGAGAAGTCCAAGCAAAGAACAACACTGGTAGAAAAATGACACTAACTATTCATTTGGTTATGCTGTTTTTATGCCTTGAAGTTACATACCCTGGCACGACTGGAATTTTTATGGACAAACTTGCCAGCAAAAAGCTCTGTGCTGATGAGGAGTGTGTTTGTAAGTATTTTTGTTTAAACTTTAGTAGAGCATATGATCAAATTAAATGTGTTTTTTGTGCAAAGCAACGTCAGGTTTTTAAATGTAAGAATGAGCTGCTTGTTAATTTTGCTGTATTAAATTGATCTGTTTGTACCTTAAATTTTTTGAATCACATGAAATTAATTTATATTCCACGTGCTGCTTTTTAAAGGATTTTGTTTCAAAATCCATTATCAAAAACATGTAGTGTTCTCAGAAAAATGTTTTTTACTACATCATTGCACTAATGTTTTGATAAAGCAACCATCTCTGGTTTTACTTTACTTTGCTTAGTACAGACAAAATTGTGTAAGATGAAATCTGGCAGGCTCTTCTCTGATTACTTTCTTCATTGCCTGACTGCATCTGCAGAGAGAGTCTAATATATACTCTTTATCCACCTCCTTTTTTTTCTTTGCAGACGCCATTTCCATGGTCAGAGCAGAAGATGATTACAATGCACCAGACTGCAGGTTCATTAATATTAAAAAAGGGCAGTTAATCTATGTTTATTCAAAACTAGTGAGAGAGAGAGAAGCTGGAGAGTTCTGGGCTGGAAGTGTAAGATGAAATTCTTCTATATACAAGCATTAATCTACCTCTAGTTGGCTAGTAATCTTTCTTTGTCAACATCCGCTTTTTAAAAAGCAGATTTTTAGGAGTGAAAATAAATCCTGGCTTTTGAAAATTGCACCTGAGATTTTTATTTTTTTTTAAAGTGAATATACAAAACTCAAATGTAAACTTCACAAGCATCGATCAGAATCTCTTTCGTATTGAGAGAGCATATAACCTATTAAAATATAGCTAATCACATAATGGACCCAAATGTGCAGAAGCAATCAAAATAAAATCCAATGCTCTTCTGCTGCCATTTTATTCAAAGAATCAGGTGCAAACATTTTAAAACAACCTAAATCTGAGAAGAGATACTTTGATGACAATTTTAAGATTAGCAGCCGTGTTAGTCTGTATCCGTAAATAAAGTGAGGAAGACTTTGTAGCACCTTAGAGACTAACCAGTTTATTTCAGCATAAGCTTTCGGGATGCATCCGATGAAGTGGGCTATAGCCCACCAAAGCTTATGCTGAAATAAACTGGTTAGTCTCTAAGGTGCTACAAAGTCTTCCTCATTTTTATTTTTGATGACAATGGATTATTAAATCTTAACTCCAACCTTGCATTTAAAGGAAAATAAAACTGCCACTCCACTTTTATTTGGAAGATCTTACAAATAATGTATCCTAAATATAACTTATGGGAGTCATGTGGATCCATGTTCTGGCTTATATTCATGATTCCTTTTGAAAAAATCTTGTTCTCGTTAAGTAGTCTGAAAACCAAAAGTCCACAAGACAAATGAGATACTGTGATTGCTGCTTTTGACAGAAACTTGAACTAGTTTTTAAACTGGATGGGGGCTTCTTTATTGCATCTAATTATAGCTTTTCTTGCTCTAAGGTCTATGGTGAGGAGTATGAAGACCAGATGGGAACTGTTGGCTACTTCCCTAGCAGTTTAGTCTCGGAGCAGCATGTTTATCAAGAAGCTAATAAGACGATCCCTACAACGGTAAGGAATCTGCAAAAGGCCGTGGGGTTACATAAATATACTCAACTGTGTAATGCTAATTTGCTACAAAACCAAATCATGGCTACGTACTACAGTAACTACACCATCACACTGTTGACTGCAATAGTGCCAAACCGCACACAATACCTGGGTCCTGATCCTGTTCCTCACACTTTGTTGAGGAACCCTATTGAACTCATAATTTAGGCCCTGATCTTGTTAACATTTAAGCACTGTTGAGAGCTTAAATGTAGGGTTTGATCCTGCTCCCATTAGAGTCAATTGAACATCTCTTATGGATTGAATGGTGTAGATTTAAGTCCATCATGCATTGCACACAAGATTCCATTTGCAGTGTATGGTAGGTTCTATTGGTCCTATAGAGCCGAAGAATCATGTTACGTATTCGTGATCACCCTATACTTGTCACAGTCTCCGTTAATTATTTACACAAATAGAGATCTGTCTCTCTTATAGAGAATTCTTGTAATGAGCAGATGCTTTACTTTCCTTATGTGATAGGAGCCCAAGTTCTGCTATCTACTCCAGTGGGAACAGGAAGAGGCTACAACTACATGTGAAATAACTACATGTGAAAATTCACTCATTCACAATTCAGGTCAATATTAGACAAAGCATTGCAGGCTATTTTTTTAACATCAAAAGGGCTTTTTTTGTAAAACCACCCAGTATTTTTTTGTTTTTAAAATATAAGTGCTCCTCAGTTTACTAAAAACTAAACCAAAGCAATGAAAAGGAAAGTTTTAGCAAGTTTTAAAGGCACTTTGTATAATCCAGGTGCCTCCACCCTGTGTGTATGAAAAACTTGCTTACCCATATAAGGCGAAAGCATTAATAAACAAAATTAAAGTGATTGTTTATTTTGAAACGTTTGAATCCATTTCCAACCAGGCCTCTGGGTCAGCCTGTTCTTCCGACAACATCCTTCTGTTGCACCGTATCGGACTACTGTAGTTTCTCAAGCTTTCCACAGCCCCATGGAATTTTTAACTTTATTGAAGACTTGTAATATAGTCAATTAAAAGAAACCCTCAGTTACACTGTGAAGCAGATGTTTGGTTTCTCAGAAGCTAGTGTGTTGGCACAGACACTCAGATTGCTTGGTAGCTTGTCTCTTTAAAATCACTTTCATGAAAATCTTAAAACATCTTTCAATGAACAGGTTTCTGGTAATTACCTTCATTAATATTGAACAGTAAGCTATTTCTGGTCAAATGTATGACTTTAAAAGTATTTTATTAGCAAGTATGATCCAGGGGAAATTCACAGACCATCTTTCCATGGATAAATTCACTGAACAGTTACTTGGTAGGACTTGTACTTTCCTGTAAATAAAACTTACTTGATAATTTAAAGGGCCAGATTTAGTTCTACTATAAAGTGGCCCATCTCCATTGAAGTCTATGGCAGGCCACTATACTACACCAGGACTGAATGTGGCTCAGTGTGTAGCAACCATTGATTAGCCACAATAAATGAAAGAACAAAAGAGAAACAAAACCAGAAAGGCTTAGTAGAAAGCATTATCTAGTCACTATGGACCTCTTCTCTAGTGTTTGAGAAGAGTTCTGTGATTTATACAATAGAATTTTAAGGTGGTAATTATTTAACATTTGCTTCTCCTTGCTTATCTTTTCAAAATGTATTTTGCACCTTGATTCAATTTGTACCCAGTTCTTATTTGGTATAATGGTGCCCAACAGCCTCCGCTCATTTTTCTAATGACTGTGTCTTTCAGGCCGTTGACTTCTTCTGTGAATAGTACTGGTACGTGGCTGGGTCATCACCAGGCAGATACCAGGAGAATCTGGTGGATATAAATCTGAAAACCCATGGCTGACTACTCCGAATTCTTTCTTTATTTCTTGTCTGTAAAATACTTTAATTTCTAAATAAGAATTTGTTGAAAGGGAGTGACTGCTGGGGAATAAAGTTGAAAACCTTAGAGAGAATCCACGTGACATATGCTTCGAAAATCTTTCTACCTGAAATTACTTTTTGTTATAGTCATTGGTAAGTTATCACCTTTTAAACTACTACATTGTCATATTCGAAGTTACCTAATATTTGAGGTAAGAGTTTCAATATCTTTTGTGTTGAATTTATTTTCTCACTATATAAGCACATTTATGCTATTAAATAAAATTACATTGAAAGTGCACAACGCTGTGTTTGAGAGACAAACAAATGCAAGAAAATTTCCTTGCATTGGGAAAATCATGCGTACACCAGTACTAAATGTTAAAAAAGAGCATCACTGTAACTGCTTGCTGAGGGCTGCTAGTATGTCTAGCTTTACACAGTGGGTAAAGAGGTGGGTACATGGACCCTTACACACACTTCTGCCCAAGGGCTCCTTGAATTTCTGGGCTTTTGCTCTTGGGCCTGATTCAGAACTGCACAACCTGAGTTTTCTGATGGTGTAAACCGAGACTAGGTTTGGCATTTATAGTCCCAAACTTCAGGGCTGAAGGCAGTACCCGTCTGAACCCTATTCACCACTCTGCCTGTGCAGGAGGCTATTGAGGAACAACCACCATCTGGGGGAGAATTCCTGCTGTGCAACAGCTAGATAGGGTCAGTGGATATGGCCCTAACTTGTCCCCCTTTGCAGCTTCCCCAGGGGGCAGGACAGGCAGTGTTCATATGGAGGTGAGCTGCAAAAATGTAGGGAGTCTAGAGGAATCTGCGCAGCCTGGCTCCCCCATTCCAGAGGTATGCCACCAGGGGCATGCCTTTCAGCACAGAATCTAGCCAGGGACCTCAGAGACTGATTCTGATACAAGACAATCGAATTCTTAAGAAAAATAAAGTTGGGATTTCACCCTGTAGTTATATTTGGCATTTCCATAGAACATCTGGTTGCATGGAACAATGCCTATATCAGGCAGTGGAGAAACAGCATTTGTCTGCTGGAGCTGAATTCAGTGTCTGTTCACCAGCTGTGCCATTTGTTGAATGGCTCTCATCCAACCCATCTTTAGAAGTGTAACCAAAAAATTCCAGATGTCGTCTGTTTTACATGCTGGCACTGCAAGCACTCCTGATCTCCCTCTCACTAGTGACCTACGCAGGATCTGAATGAAGGTGAGACAGGCTGGGTGCATTCATAGCTGCTTCCTTTCCCTAAGCTATATAATTCTCTTTTAAGTTGCCCATAGGGGAACTGTAACTGCATTACCTACTATATTTTCAGCTGAATGTTAACTAAGAGACCAAGCAAGCGGAGGCACAGGATGAAATTGATGTAGTGATTCTTGATCTTGATGGCCAGGCTTTCTTGAAAGCATGCCTTTACTGCTCAAATACAGTGCTGTAAAAACATAATGGGGCAGATTGGATAGGGAGGGACAGTTCTTGCATCAGTAAAGGCCTGGCCCTGAAGGGGAGGTTCACACCAGAGGAAATGCATGTACTGTTTCTATCACCTGGGGCAGGTGGTGAACTGAATCAGTTGAGCACTGGGTCCTAATTCACTGTTGCCAACTCTCACAATTGGATCATGAATCTTGTGCTAATTGGTCTTTTTCTTAATGTTCCAGCTCCCGGAATCAGGTTAGTTCTAGAGAATCTCATCTTTCATTAAAAAAAGAAAGTTTCTAGTCCTCCTGGTTGCAGAGAAAAGCTTGAAAACATGACTCCTAAATGTGCCAACACTAAAGGCAAATAAAAGAACCTAGTTTTTAAATCTTTTGATATTTTGGGGCCTGATTCCTGGTTCTTGAACACTCGAGGTTGGCAGTACTGCTATTTTAGTAATCAGTTGAAAGTATAGCAATCAGGGCCGGCGACAGAAATTTGGGGGCCCCCTACTCTGATCGTTTGGGGGCCCCCCAGCCCAGTCGCCCCCCCCAGCTGACAGCGGCTGGGAGGGGGCGGGAAGCCCAGCCGGGGGGCCCCCCAGCCCAGCCGGCGCTCCCTCCCCCCCCCCAGCTGACAGCGGCTGGCGGCAGCACGAGCCCGGGAGCGGCGCGAGCCGCCCTTTCTCTCCCCCCCGTGCCCTTTCTCCCCCCCCCCGCGCACCCTTTCTCCCCCCCCCCCCCCGCACGCCCATTCTTTCTACACAGTCCAGGGCACCTTGCATTGTCCACTGTCAGAGGGCAGGATACTGGGCTTTATAAATGCTTACCTAATTGTACCCCATGCTCCCAAGCAAATACTTTATGAAAGAAGCATTTCTTATTAGCCGTGCATGATGCCATATGTGGGTTTTTATTCTATGTGAGATAAACAATATATGTTAAGGATTCCTAACGATGACTTCACTGTTCGGCTTCGGCTTTAGTGCTTTTACAAACGCAGTCTTGTCTAGTTTGTAAATTGCTTGCCTTAGTTTCTCCAAAGGATTAAGACCATATATCTGCTGTTGTAGTGAAGGGGCGTGACCTCCCTTAAAGATTGATGGGGAGGAACCCGCATCCATCCCCTGGTGGGTGGAACCAGGACACCGGTGCCCGCCCCGCCAGAAGCAGAGGGCTGGGACAGAAAGTATAAAAGGGGCCCCTGCAGCTCAATTGGGCTGGAGCTGCCAGAGGGGCAAGGCACTTGGATTAAAAACTCTGAGCGCTCCAGGAAATGGTGTTGGAAGTTCAGTATGTGAACTTTCAATGCAGAATCAAGTTCTTAATCATTTGTGGTCATTAAAGATCCCACAGTGCTGCTAATCACAGTCTGGATGGTGGTACCAAGCGTGTTAACCCAATTAATATAGTAAATCCGCCTACCTAGGATTTCTCCTGCAGTTTGTATTGCATCCAGTACTGTTTTCCTTTCTTTCCTGTCCTAAACGCCTGTGCAGTCTTGCTGTGCTCTGTTAGCTAGCATCGTGATGGGATGTTTGTGCCCTTTCCTAGGCAGGATGGAGGAAGCCGACTTTAGAAGCTGCTTGAGTTGTCAGCTGTGGCTTGTGTGGTTGCTGTGGGGAGGAAGTGGCAGCTGAGCCCTATGAGTGGAGGAGTTAGCCGAGGAATGATGATCTGGCTTTCTTCTAATCTCTTCCTAGCCTAGAGAGCTCCTGGTATAGAGTCAGGCTAGGAAAAGAGTAACTGGGGGAAGTTTACTGCCTGCACTAAGGGGGATTATGCTTCTCCCAGAGATGGTGCTCACAGTTAGACTTTTGGCTCTTTTTTGTTTCTTAGGCCTGGGCTACACTAGGGGGGGTGTTGTGTTGAACTAATGTACACAACTTCAGCTACTATGCTTTTTGCTTTTTTGTGCTTTTTTGTAAGGTACTTTGACTTACCTGGCCGTCCCTACAGTGGCAGGTCGACCGCAGGAGTCACCTGAGTTAACAGCAGCATAGAGGCTGGATGGAACTGTCTGTCAGGTCTCCCTTTTCCACAATAGTGATATCCATCCTTCTCTCTGTCTAATGAAAGTGACCAGGTGGGTGAGGTAATCTCTTTTATTGGACCAACTTCTTTTGATGGAAGAGACAAACTTTCGAGCGCCACGGAGGAGTTCTTCAGGACTGGGAAGAACTTGTGACTTTTAAAATTGATTTAATTAAATCGGAGCAATTCTGTCTATGTAAACCTGTACATTTACAGAGGTTAGCTAAACCAATATAGATTACGTGTGTTTTGATTCAATGTGTCCAAACTTTGGTGCCATTAAATTGGTGCAAGTTCTTTTACTCTCTGTCTGCAGGTAGGGGCTGAGTTAAAAGGGGGTGTGGCGGGGTGACCACCCGCCCCCTACCAGAAGGGGCTTGGAAAAGCCCCAAAAGGGGTTTGAAATGGCCTGGAAGGGGGTTTGAAGCTGGGAGCCAGCAGGCTTTTCAGGCCTGATTGGGCATTAGGCCCAGCTGGGCGGCCACGCCCCAAACACTCCCAGCCAGGATATAAGGGCTGGGAGGCAGAGAGGCAGAAGACAGTCTTCCTCTGCATTCAGAGGGAGACAGGCCTGACTGCAGGAGCTGAGCCAGGTACCTGGGTTAGGGCAGAGCTGGGGCAGGGCAGAAGGAGCTGGGTGGGCTCTAGCCACGAGCCCCAGGCCTCCGGGCCTGATACAAGGTCCGACCCAGAACTACCAGGGTTGCAGGGGGCAGCCTAGGGCTGGAGATAGCAGCAGCAGCAGCAGCAGGCCAACCCTCCTGGCCTGTGATGAGAAGCCATGATACTGCAGTCCGCCCCAGTGAGCGGGGGCAAGTGGTGACTGACAGTGGCACACTCTGAGGCGAGGTGGGAATAGGGGGTAGAGGGTTCCCCTGGGGAGGGGAAACCCTCACACCAAAGGGGGTACTGCAGGGGTGCAGCCCCCACAGTTGGAGGGCACCGGGGTCCGGGAGGGACACGGGGCCAGCAAAGGAGCGGGGCATCCACCTGCGGAGGGCGCTCTGGACGCTGAAGGAGCTGATTCCCCAGACGACCAGCGGGAGGCGCCGCGGGGGTGAGTGGTGACCCCGTTACAGGGGGTAATACCATCGTAGGGCAGGGAGGGTGGAGAAGATAACATTTATATTTGTGAGGTGCTCAGATTCTATGTTGATAATTAATATCTTATTGAATACCTGCTAAACTGCAAATCTGCACTGAGAGTGCTGCACTCCAGGTCTGCAGCTGAACCACTTCTGCTGAAACATTCATCTTAGGGTAGACGCCTAAGTAGCTGGGAAGTAGAGTCGATTAGAAGCCATGGCGTTTTCAAAACTTTGATGTATAACTTTCACAAAAAACATGAAGTGCTTTTTGGGGGATGAATACTGTCACCATTTTTGATGCGCTCCGGTAAGCAGCATTTTCATAGATCAATGATCTGAGGCAGTAGAAACACGGAGCGGAAAACACAGGTTCTCCAAGCATGACAGAATGGCAAATAGGTTGCTTTTTTTGGGGGGGGGAGGAGGGAGTCTGCCATTAGAACTTTTAAAAGGGAAAATCCCTCACCCCCCCCTTTTTTTTTTTTATTGGATTGGCTCAGCCAGCACAGTTGAGTGTGAACAGGTGAGAAGTAAGCAGTAGCTGTATAAGGAAAAGGCCTTGTATAGTTTATTTTCCTCTTTGAATAAGGTTGCATACTCGGGCAGGATTCCAAGGTGGGAACGGACCTCAAAGTGCTAGTCTAATGAACGATAGAGAGGTTCTCCCAGTCACCCCTACATGTGGGAAAGGAAGAAGAGTATAAACTTTTTGTTTACTGCCTTAGTTCTAACAGAGAGAGGTTACATAAAGCCATTACAGATGAAAGGTCACTCAAAATAACAACTCTTCATGTTCAGGTAGTGTTTTTTTATGGATTTGGATCTGTCCATCACCAGCAATGAAAATTATTACAAGGTATGTTTCTCCTCCAGTTACTTTAAAACTTGTTTACCCTTCCACATGCTAAATATTTCTCCCTAAAAATGTAAATTTTGTTGGCAAAGTGTGCAGGTTGACCGTGAAAGGAAGACTTATTCTTTCAGGTCCAGCAATAACTTGTGGATAATACACAGTAAGTTCAATATTTTCAAATATTTGTGCCTAATTTTTGCACACCTAAATAATTGGCCTAATTTTCAGTTTAGACTTATGACACCCATTTGTTTCAAAATTTGGCTTATAACTTGAAAATGTTTTCCTCCTTTCAATTAATCTCTTTTCATCTTTCTTGCTTGAGATGTGTGCAAAAGGAATCTCCCTGGAAGTATATATTGTGGAATTTGCTTTAAACAACTTATTTAGCAGCCTCTAGTTTGCACAAACACATATACTTTTGCACAGAAGGCCTGATTTTTCCTATGCTGGAGGGACAAGATTATTATCAATAAAACAAGAAAATAAGCAGTCCGGGAAGGAGGCATTTGAAAGATATTTTTTATCCTAATTCCCAAGGTTTTTACTATACCAGTCTCTGGATTTCAGCCTCAAGTTGCTGCTGTGGCAGATGGCTGCAAACACTGCTGCAGTTTTTAAAAAAAGTCTATTGTTTTTATGTTTAGATGGGAGTCTCAGGGAGTCGATTGTTTAAGCGGCAAGGATGACCAATTTGGGACCATTGCCAGTCTTTGCTGAATAGTAAAAAAGAGAGCGAAACATGGGAATGTCCTGGGATTTTCAGTGACTTATTCAACGTGTCTTGTGACTACAATTACAGTGATAACAGCACGTGCTAGGGAGAGGCCCCTGGCAAACTGCCTGCAAGTTACTCTCTACAATGTGCGGTTACTAGAAAGATGGTGTCCATTTTGGATATGAAAACTCTCACCAGGATCAGATTTATGTAGTACTTTCGTACACCTCTAGATGTCCTCCTTGCTTAAGCTAGGAGGCTACCCAAATTCCCTGCAATTCCTATTGATACTAGAGAGGGGTGAACCTCACAGGATTCCTGGGATCTGTTTGGATAAAAACTCAGTAATTCATTTGTGTTGGGAATCTTCCAACATTTTCCAATCTTATCTTGGTAGATCCAAGAGAAGGCTTTCGGTGCTCTCCTATTTCGAACTGAGTTGGAAATAGCATGAAATCAGGCTCTCTTTCCAGCATCAGGGGGTATTGCTTTTACCTGCCTCTTTGGTCACAGGCTTACAGCAGTGCTGCAAAATATACAGTCTGGGCAGACCCTTATTAGACAGAAGGAAAAGGAGAGGGGTAGGAAAGAGATGAAAGAAGGGGAAGAGAAAGGGACACATGGGGTCAGATGACAATATCCCATCTCAGGTGGTAGTTCCACTTAGCAAGCATGATTCCGATTTCCTTTTCCCACAATTTCTATTTGACCCAGGTTATATAGTAATATTCTGAGCTATATCTTAAACAGTCATTTTACTGAAATGTAACTAATCAATCCTAACACATTGAAACATAATTCTCTAACCAATATATCTCACTACCCTAATTAACTTACACCTAGCAAAATTAATTGTTTCTGTCTGCTGTATAGTTAGAGAACCAGACAGATTAACAATAGCAAAGTGGGGGCCATAAAGATAAAAAAAATACAGAAATGAGGATTTCACTACCACAACCATTGAGACGAGATTTCTTGCCAGACAGGATGCTATCAGACTAAGTTTTCTTTAACCGGCTTAAGATCTCTTTCTTTCTCTGGTGGTGATGGGCAATATCAGGGCAGGATGTCTCCCTAACAGCCCAGTACCACCTTATTTCGGTGTGGCTGGTTTGGAATGGAGGATGTGACCATTTGCTTCCCAGTTTATGGTTGCCCCTGCTGCTTAGCCAAAGGCCTTTAGCCTAAGAACAAGGCCTCAGACTATCTTAGTGAGAGGAGGCCCATACACAGGCAGTCTGTGATTTGATTATTTGTTTTATACCTCTGTAACTAGCTAAGTGATAAAAATATACCTACGTCCTTAAAGTATAGGCCTTTATAGGCAGGCTTGAATATGTATAGTCTAACGTTTAGTTTGGAAAAGAGGAGATTAAAGGAGGACATGGTAGTGGTCTTCGGATAGTTGAAAGGCTGCCACAAAAAAGATGGAGAATAGTTGTTTTCTCTTGCCACAGAGGGCAAAACAAGAGGCCATGGGTTCAAACTACAGCACAGCAGATTTAGATTAATTCTCAGGAAAAACTTGCTAACTGTAAGACCAGCAGGACAAACCAAATGCCTCGGTGCTGTTCAGATCAGTTCCTGTCTGCATCCTGTAACACTTGCCCATACCGGTATTGCCCTGGCCTCTTCTTTTGTCATTCAGTTTCGCGTGCATTCTATAACAATGTGCATTTCCTCACCTTTGGGGGCGAAGCCAGACTTTGAGGCACCTGCTCCCCTACTTGGTGTAAACTTTGCATATGCCAATCAGAAGCGAACACAAACAAGTTTTGGGCCCCGTCCCCTATGACACTTTTGTGATGTCATAGTTGGTACTTATGTTTCTGCCTGCCATGTGCAGACAGAGAGAGGAAAACTAATCCCGTGTATCCCGTGTACCCCCCGTAACCGAGCCTCATCAACTTGAAGCCTCTCTCTCCGCTCATGTGTTTTCAAATAGAGCTTCTACGTTTACCGGTCGTGTTATGCGTTGGTTTGTATTTGTAAGTATCAATTATTACTAAATGCTGCATCTTTGTTTGTAAATATTGTTAGTAGGTATTTTAGTCATTGTGTGTTTCAAGTTTCATTAAGTCTATTAGTTAATCAAAAAACTGCTCCCTTACCCCTTGTAATTATCCCCAATAAAACCTTAAATTGATTAATTTTAGTTGTGTGTGTCTGTGCATCTGCAGCTCACGTCCTGACCCACACTCCCCTTGCATCTCTTACCTATATAGTCTGTTGCCACGTGTGGCCTGGTAAATAACAGGCCTGCAATTTTTCCTCGCCCCTGCAAGTCCGTGGCAATCCACAGGTGCCTGTGGAAGCATCTGCACTGGAGGCTTTCAAAAGGAGGCTGGATAGCCATCTGTCTTGCAGGAGTTGTCCTATCTAAACCATCCATCTTGTCAGAGGGTTAGACTACTTGGCCCTTGCAACTCTGTGATTCTATGTTTTTTTGTTTACCAAAATCCCAGCTTTTGGTAATGGAAAAACTCAAGACCCATTTTGAGAATTTTTAAAAAATAAAATTTAGAAACACTTTTAAAGGGCTCAATTTTTGAAAAAGACCATTTAAAAAAAATTAAAACTTGCTTATTTTTTTTTGACTATTTCTACACTCAACTAGGTTGATGTAAACTGAGGCAGTGGAAGCTGCTTGGTAGAAACTAAGGACATTGATCAAAAGGGGATGAGTATGAGCATAGCATTCTCATCTGACTGATCACAATTTGCAGTAATATGAAATTAGAAGCGTTTGGGGAGCTTACTGTACTCCATGTGCATAGAAGCCAAATCACCATCTTGTAAGAGCAGCTTAAATTTTAATAGTAAAATTAATGCCCAAAGCAGGTCAATCATATTAAATTGGCACTGTTTAACACTTCCACGAGCTGTACCAATCTCTATCTGCTACCCAGTGGCATTCAAAAACATTAGATGCGTTCATCCTCTCGTCTTGTGGCCATTTCCAATCTGATTGGTATGATGAGTGAGTGACAAAGACATCATCAGCAATGGAACTGTGATCCGATTCATCCCTAGTGTAACACCAAATGAAGTCATAGGAGCTACATCAGAGGTAAATCCACTCCCAGCTTTTGGAAAGGAAGTATTGAACAACCTAGCTGAATAACCACTACAAAGAGTGATCAGTAAGACTGAAACCATTACAGTATATCCTGTTTTGCACAACGCAATGCTTAATCTTTGTACAGATTTCTATTGGACAGTGTTAATTAGATTCCATGATCCTCTTATTTTCCATTCTCCATTTGCTGTAGATATTAGTATTCTGCAAACATACACAATTTGATCTTTTTTATGTAACATGAAGATGAAAATTACTTTTCCAAATGGATTGATTGTGGATTCTCACAGAGACAAAGTGGATAAGAAAAAAGTTGCTGAAGTGATATGTTACAAATTGCTTACTTCCTGTTTAGAGAAGCCTCTAATTTGAAGCTCAGCAAAGAAGAATTATTTATATTTACACATGATCATATACACTCCATTCTAGATGTGTATTCTCTATTTAGAGAGAAAATTAAAATTTAATGCAATATCACTTATCAACTACAGTGATTGATTGACTGGAGTCTTTCTAGTTGCTAGTCTTCCTGCTCCAAATATATTGGAGTGATAATGGATAAAATACATTTGGTGTCATAGTATCTTCAGTGAATACTCAATTGGATAATGCTGGCAAGAAGGAGGAAAAGTGTGGTGCTGAGGTGAGGGGGGAAGAGGAGATGGAGTGAATAAGGTGAATTCCCAGTGCCAAAGACATGTGAGGAAAAAAGCACAGAAAATAATGACAGGAAGGGAAGAGAAGTACAGAAAGCGTTTTTTGAAAAGAGGGCATGATGTTGGGGTCAGTAAAATTTATCTTTTATTCATTAAAGATTGTTTGTTTTTTAAAGGGTGAAGCTGTGAACATTTCGTGTAAGATCTTCTGGTCTTACAAGTTCTGTTTCTGAAAATGTGTCGGCAGTTAGATATTGGAGAAACATGTTCTTCGTCTCATGCAGCAAGTCTCTTTGGAAGCTGTTGCACACACCAGTTTATTCTCTGACTGCCATGGAAAAAATTCTGAGGCACAGAGCTTGTAGGTATTGCCACCAACTACCGTATATACTCGAGTATAGGTCGACCCGAATATAAGCCGATGCACCTAATTTTACCACAAAAAGCTGGAAAAGTTAATAAAATAAAATAAAATAAAATAAAAGTTAATAAAAAAAAAAAGTTAATAAAAAAAATAAATAAAAAAAACTGTACCAGAGGAGGCGGGACATCGCTCCCGCGGCTGCACGGGACATCAGCATCATGAGGCCATTCACGAGCGTCACCCAGCGGTATGGCCCTGCCCCTTTTTCTCCTCCATTTCGGCCAAAATTTTCACTGACTCGAGTATAAGCCGAGGCGGCTTTTTTCAGCCCAAAAAGTGGGCTGAAAAACTCGGCTTATACTCGAGTATATACGGTAAGTCATTACCTTTTCTTTGAACTCTGGGTGGGAGGCTGCTGACAGCTTTCTCAGCTCTCTTTGCATAATGTATTGGTTCTCTGGCAGGTTTTTTTTCCTCTTCAGAATGAGGCTGTCCCTGTCCAACATAGTGTCTTGTAGACATTTTCTGTCTAAATACAGGAAATACATGGGAGGAGAGGACTGCAAATTACCTGCTTCCGGAGCTATCCATCTGGAGCTCTTCCTTAAGGAGAAACCAATCGTCTGGCTGATTATCTATTCAAGGTTGCAAACTGGATAAAAGGAGTGACGCAGATTCATGAGGCTGTTCTGAGCTAACAGCAGTTAGGGACTTGTGACCACAGAAAATCCGCTTGCTGGGGTTTGAAGGACTGTTCACTGGCCGTAACCCTTGTTGGAGTCAGAGAGTGATCTATTTAAGTTTATTAGCATGTGTGGAGGTTCTTTTTTTTTTTTTTTTTTTTTAAAAATGTAAATGATCTGTAATGCTTTTACCCTAAGAATAAATGTGCTTGCTTAGAAATAGCTGTGCGGTAAATGGTAGGTACCTGGGTTTTTAAAGTTTGAGGGGCTAGGATTCTACTTCCAACTCTCCTCCCTCTCCCCATGTATGCGATTCATACTGTGTTTGTGTCTGTTCTCTTCAGCTCGGATCCATTACAACAACAACTTTACTGTGGGGTTTTTTTTTTTACCTGCAAAAAACTTGCAATTTGTAGTAGCATGCTAGTGAGACTTTTTTCTTTGTTTAATACACGAGTTTATGTTGTTGTTGTTAAGTGATGACAAATCCAAGGAAGTTGTGGAGTTATTTTTTCTTAGAAGGGATCGATGCATTGTAATGAGCTGGTTAGTGTGTAGTATTTGAAGGAATTGGAACTGTTCAACTGGATATCATAAGCCCTCTAGAGCTGTGGATCTTCTTTGGCACAAGTGGCAGATGCCTGTGCTCTCTGAGTAGGAATACATGGGTTCTCAAGTGGTGCTGTGAGTTTCCAAATGACCCTGTTGTATAGTGTAGTGCAAAACAGGGCGCCCTATCCTGTCTAGAATTTTATACTGTACCTTTCATCTTAGCACAGGGGTGGGCAGCCTGCGGCCTGTTAGGGTCATCTCTGGGTGGGCCACGAGACAGATTGTTTATGTTGACCGTCTGCAGGTATGGTTGCCCGCAGCTCCCAGTGGCCGCGGTTCACTGTTCCCGCCCACTGGGAGCTCTGGCGGATGGTCAATGTAAACAATCTGTTTTGTGGCCCTCCAGTAGCTTACCCTGACGGGCCACATGTGGGCCTCAGGTTGCCCACCACTATCTTAGCAGCTGAGTGCAAACAGCCTGAGTTAGGAACCTACAGAATCCTTGCTTCCTGCAGCTTTGTTAAAACTCTTTAAGTTCTGCAGATGAATTATACACAACAACATGTTGATCTAGTGGTGTGATTTTCTATATGATCAGTGACTTGTTTTCCAAACAGAAGGTAAAATGTATACGTTATTTTGAACCATTTAAAGTAAAAATCGCAAATATTCATCCGCGTGAAGAACTGGGGACTCTAACTGGAGCTAGAGCGCTTGAAATGTTCAGTCCAAGTCCTAGTAACATGCAGCATGTGAAGTCTAAGGAGCATCTTCCTTTGACTGTGGATGTGAATGGAAGTTATAAGAAAAAAATAGACACTTTAGCAGGATAGAATGGAAGTTCCAGGGTTCACTTTGTTTTCTTTTGTTTTTTTATTGGATTGGCAGTTGTGTTCTGCAAGAGATACTGAGTGAACATGGTTGCTAGTGTTTGTTATTGCACTTCACACATTTGTCTTTGGTCCTTGGCAATACACTCACTTATCACTGTAGCTGTCAAGACAAAGTTGGGCCTGATGACAGACCAATTAATCTGATCTGTTATTGCCACTTTGAGTTTGTTTGCTACCTTGCAGCTTTATGAAAAGTACAGAAAGGTCACCTCTTCCTCTGTGGCCCAACCTCCTGCATGATGCTGTTCTCCTTGCAAAAACTGTTTTCCCTAATTTTGCTTTATTTTTTCCTTATTTTGGTTTATTTAGCTTACCACTAAACTGACTAATTGCCAGTGTTGGGTAAACTATGAGAGAGCCTATGCAGTGTTTCTAGACCCAGTAAATCTAAAAGACTGAATTGGATCTGATGTAAGCAGGTTCAACTTCATTGATTTAAATGAAATTGCACCCATTAACACCAATCTGAACGTGACCCAATCAGTTCAAATGTCTCCAGGGGTCAGAATGTCATGTTCGGTACGAGGCAAAAATGAAATAAATGATCAGAAGGTCCTATATATTGATGGATATAGAAGAAACATAATATGGAAGCAAACAATATTTAGTTGTGTTTTCAAATAATAGAGACTATGGAGTGGGACACACTTTCCACGTAACTGGCCAAATTCATCCCTGGCATAACTCCATTGAGGACATGTGTTAGACCAGGGATTAGTGTTTCAATTTAATTTTGTATCTCCTTTCTCATCAACTTGCCAAAACCTAGGGTTACATTTTATGTGGCTATGGAAGACTTCATATTGTGTTGGCACAACTTTCTTATAACATGTGCTCCCTGCAGTGTTTTTTTTTAATACGTATTGCACTTTGATCTACTTTGACTCAACTTTTAAAGTTGATGGCTCCTTTAAGAACTTAACTGGATGGTCTAAGAACTCTGTTTGCTGAACTGGTTCAAAACACATGAATGTTCCTGGAAGCTTATTTCAAAGGAGGAAAAGATTTTGGTTGTAATTCCTGGGAAGAATCCTACTGTTTGGTTGAATTTAATCCCTACTGACTCTACTCTCACTCCACTGCATGACCTGCCTCAGAGTCAAAAATTCAAGGCCCGGATCTGCAGCTGGTATAAACAGGCATAGCTCTGTTGAAGTCAGTGGAGCTATACTGATTACATCAGCTGCTGATCTGGCCCTTGCAGACAAACAGGTGAAACTGGGATACTAAAGAGCTGAAGCTTGCTGTTTCCAGAAATTGGTTTGCTAATTCCTAGTTCTGAGCTGTGTGCTTGAGCTGCATCTTGCCTCTGGGGGAGACATAAAGGGCTTCTACCACCAGCGCTGTCAAGATTTGTTGGAGGAGCTAATGCCAGATATACCAGCAATGAAAATGTGAGTGGGTGGCTAGATGCTTTCCATCCAGCAGTGATGGGCTATGACAGCTTGTGCAGTCTTATGTGAACAGACCTGACAATTAAAATGTGTCTATTTGATATAGTCACAGGAGATGTGCTGCACTGCACTAGCTTCTGAAATAACTATTTCTCTCCACAAGTATTTTCTCTTTTAACATTTAGGAGGATTAAATAGTAATTGTAATTATAGGGCAGGGAATTTTTCTCCTGTTTGTCTGAATTTTATTACAGTGGAGAGTTCACCTGGTTTTTGTTTTAACACTTCAGAATTGACTTTTCTCACCTGCGTCTCTCCTCTCGTTTCCCGAACTAGATGGGATCACAAGTTCTGACTGAGCTATTCTGAAAACCTGCCTTGTTTGTTTGCTCAGAGACCAGCAGCACTCAGTCTTGCGAAGGAGATTAGTTGGGCTCAATTTGGGGCAAAAAGTGGTAAGTAAAACTCCCAGAGTGGCAATGACTGGACACTATTGTATTACAGAAATGCCTAGAGGTTCCTATTCAGATTGTATATTAGGGTCTCCTTGTTCTAGGCAAACACTTAGATACAGCTCCTGCTTCTAACAGTTTACAGTCTTAGACAAGACAAAGGGCAGGAAGGGAATCCGGGACACAGCCGTACCTTATCCACAGGCTTCCTGACTGAGTGAGCTAGGTGTGATTATGGACAAGGATGCAGGTGGTCTGATCTAGCAGATCCAAGTACGCTACCCTCAGGAAACCTAATCCAGGGTTGGGGTTACTGTGGGTAAGGCTTCCCATCCTTGGGACGAGGTTCCTATGGATCTTAGGGCTACCTGCCCTAGGGTTATTTTTTCTATTTGTAGGGCTCTCTGCCATAGGGTTAGGGTTCCTATGGATGGGCTCCCCTCCCTAGGATTCATTTTCCTATGTGCAGGGTACTTGGAGCCAGGATTAGGGGTTTCTATGGGTAGGCTACTTTGAAAGGAGGGAGGGTGGTGGCCAGCTAAGCCTAACAAGCTGAAGATTCAGTTGTTTTCCTATTTGTGCTGGACTTGTTAAAGGACACTGTGGCCCCAGAAGGGATCAGACTCTTGAAGGTGTCTTGGCTGGAGAGCCAGTTCATTTCTATAGCTTTAGTAGGCTCAGGAAGCTACTAGGGAAACTGAGGCACAGCAGTCACCAAACCACATCCAGCAACCAGGGGATGTGGTACGTTGCAACTCTATGGCAGGCAGCACAAATAAACAATGTGGTGCAGTGAATCTCGAGGGCCAGAGTCACTAGGAGGCTGTGATTGCTTTGTCCTGCTCTAGAACATGTTTGTTTGTTTTTAAATAAACCACCTCAACCACTGCTCTAAGTAGGCAATGCAACCAACCAAATTCTTGTAAAAACACTAAGTCCAGGTGAACTATCTAGGTGGGTTACCAGTTAAACTGACTTATTCACAGCATTCAACGCTATTTCCCTGTGTTAACATGAGAGAGAGAAGGTAATAGAAGAACTGTAATTAATACTAAGCAATGTAACTTTAGCACCCGTGGGATGAAGGTATTGCCTGTTCTCTTTCTACAGAGCAATAAACCGAGGTGCTGAAGTGGCTTCCCAGAGCTCACAGTGACTCACTGGCAGAACTTGGAACAGAAAGCAGGAATCCTTCCTCTGCGTGCCCGGTACTCCACTCTGACGAATTTTTCCACCTCTGATACAATTCAGGAGCTAGCTCTAGCGTGGCGTGTGTACGTACAGGTTGGTAAATGGTATCTGTTGCACAGGATTTTACTCCCACATTTTTTAGCTAGGTAGAAGCAGGCAGATTTTCAGGGGGAGTACACTGACATTTGTTGCACTGAAAAGAAAAGAAGCCTCAATTAGTCATCGCTTCTGCCTGCTTATTGAACCCCCTCCCCAGAAGTTCAGGATTAAGGAGCCAACAAACATTGTAAGGAGTTTTCAGGGGTTTCACTTTTAAGAAAGTGACTCATTCTAACAGTTTACAGAAAGCAAGTGCATGCGCTAGATTTAGGGGACTGGCTAGGCTATTCAGAGCACAGGTCTGGGTTGAGACTTACAGCTGCACTCTGTCTCCTGGATAAGCACACACTGCAATGCCCATACCACCAAAACCCCAGTACACGAATGCTAGGTCTTTGAAATAAATGGAAACACTGCCGACCCCTGCAGACAGACTGCCTACAAAGAAATCAGCCTAACCCAAACCATAATCTGAATGTGATATCTCGTGGGGGCTCACATACGACACCCACTATTTAGAGTCAGATGAGAAAAGCTTAATGCAGTTCTAAAAAGCAGTTTTCTCCTTCTTTGGGAAGGCGAAGGGAGAAGCTTATTTTATTTGTTTAACGGGTGCAAACATTTTCATGTTTACCGAGCTGTAGACTCCTCATTTCTATCCTGGAGCGGGGCTGCTGCAAAGTGTTAGAATGTATTTACTTTGCCTAACTCAATCTGACGAGGAATCATGACCTAGACTGTGTGCAGTACTGCCAAGGAACTCCTGGGTGGCAGAGAGGAATAAATCCCATTGTAGTGTACTAAGCTGTGCTTGAAACAATCCTCCGAGCAATAACTACTGAGCAGCGAAACGTGCCTCAGATGAGATTCAGCAAATGCCCCATAGCGCTTCACTCACAACTTTTAATGGATTTCACAATAATGGCGGGGGGGGGAGGAGGGGGGAGGGACTGGCAGGTTGGAAGGAAATTGTGGGCCAAATTCATCCCTGATGTAACCGTACTGAGTTCAGTGCAGTTACAAGGAGGCCCAATCTGTAGATAACACAGGTGGGGGAAGAGGGCATTTCTGTGTCTAAATGTGGAATATTGTCTTTAAAGGCTTTTAAAAAACTACTGCCTCCGTCCCCTTTTGCTCTTTGGTCCTTATCAATGTACCTTTCAGATAGCTGGGGAAATAGCTTAGTGGTTTGAGCATTAGCCTGCTAAACCCAGGGTTGTGAATTCAATCCTTGAGGGGGGCCATTTAGGAATCTGGGGCAAAAATCTGTCAGGGGGACAGTACTTGTTCCTGCTAGTGTAGGCAGGGGACTGGTCTCAATGACCTTTCAAGGTCCTTCCAGCTCTATGAGATAGGTATATCTCCATATTATTATGTTTTTTATTACAGTTATTGACACTTGCCTATTTTTCTTCTTTTGCATTTTTTTAAACCTAGGACTATTTGGTTATTTCCCTTTCTTTAGTGTATGCTAAATAAATGTGATTCCTGTTGTTTTCTGTTAAATAAATAAAGTATTCCACTCTTCCTGCCACTCATGCTACAGTCTGAATCTACAACATAGAAAGGTGTCCCTCCCATACTCCTCTGAGTCACTCATTCCTCCCACACCTTGCTCTACATGTGACCGTTACCTTGTGCACTTCAGGAATGCAACTTAGAAATACAGCCAATCAGAGCATCCTTTCTCACTATCTATCTTAGAGTCCCCTGCTAGCCCATGTCTCAGCAGCTATCTGCAGCAGGCCCCTTTCTTCCCCAACAGAGGAGAGACTTGGCCCCTTTTCCATGGGGCCAGGGAAGGAGACCTGATGTACACTACACAGTATAGTGTAATGATCAGGGCAGACCGCACCTCCCTATATAGTTATCTGTGTACACTGCAGAGACTGAGCAATCGGTCTTCCCCTGCATCACCCTGGCCCATAGATGGCTTAAGTGAAGTTGAATTGTGCTGTGCTGCGTCTGGCATTGGCAATGTAGAAAGAGGGCTATATACACTGACATGCCATGAGAGATTTCTGTGTGAAAAGTCAGTTTAGAAGGGGAACAGGGGAACGTCATAACTGGTGAAGGAGGACAATTTACTGGCTAAAACAATGGACCAGTTTATATGCTGAGTTACAAATGTGGAAGCAGAAATGGGGGTTTCTTTAAGGGTATTAGCTGTTAATCCCCAGCCCCAGTGACACATCTTTGTATCAGCTGCAGCATTTTAAGAAATGATCACTAGGGAATTTGGTAAAATATTGGAGGAGGCCTTGCTGCATGCTGTTTTCAGGCTCCCCAAACGATCAGATGAGACTGTTTCCCAAGTGGGTCCCAGGCAAGATAACATTTCTAGATGATGTGGAGCAAAGGTCATTGAGACAGAACTGTCCAAGCAGAGGGAAGCCACCCCCCAGGGAAACTAAAAGCTGCAGATGTATTAGGCCTACCATCAGCAACTACCGTGTTTCCCCGAAAATAAGACAGTGTCTTATATTGATTTTTGCTCCCAAAATTACATTACATTATATTACAGCGAGAGGCAAAACTGGAAGTACGTCTTATTTTCGGGGGATGTCTTACTTTCGGGGAAACAGGGTAGTAGCATATACCAGGTTTAAAGCTACCCAGATACCTGCTACTATGTGTCTGGAGACATAGATGGCTGCTCTTTGATTTAGGATCTGAAATAAGTCTGTTCCATCCCAGTGCTGAAGGGGATGAAGATTTGTACCTCAGCAGGAGTTAAATGAATGACTTAATCATCAGCCACTGCAGACAACAGGAAAATCTAGTTCCCACTAAACTTGCGGTCTCTGGATACTAAATGGTGTGAACACCAATCTTTGTGATAACCAACATTTTTAGTGCTGTTATACTGGGAATAGATTTCATCTGAGGGCATCACAAGAACTTCTGGGGAGTTATTAGAAGACATTTATCTCTGGAAGTTATTTAGATACTCCTGCTGGATGTGGGTAGGAGGAAGTATAGATCTTGGGGTGAAACTCTTAATGTATTAGAGAGGCTTCTAACCATGCCTACAGAGTGACAGAAGAACTGCTCCCTGGGTAGGTTGAAATAAAATTGTGGTGAAGTCAGCTAATCATGCAATAATACCCATAAAGATGAAAGACTACTGCAGTGAACCTGTAGGAGTGTTTGAAATTACCAGTATCCAGTCATGATTGGTGGTTAGCAGAACTCAATTTCAAGATGGACCAACGTGGGATTTCTGGATAAGAACAATTAACGTGAGTGGCCAGGAAATGGAGCTAGTGAAAAATCAGACCAGGATAAAGTGTCTGTAGCTGGTCACAAAGCCTCTCACAGAGGCAGAAATCAAGAGCTGTAAAGGAGCCCAATCAGTAAAAGAGCTAGGGGTTAACTTGACAGAAGACCGCTGTAGAAGGAAATGAAAGGAATTGATTAGAACATCTACTCTTATATCGTGCCAGTATATTCTACAAGTGTAATCAAGAGCTTTGGAGATACAATCAGGAGCAATATTGGATTGTGCTTATGCCAGAGAGTGAGGCAGCCCCCATGTTGGATTTCCCTAGTGTTTCCGGTTGCAATGACAGAGAAGATAAATTGCACGTTGGGGGATGGCTTGAGTTTGCAATCTACACCACCTTGGACGCCCCCAAATGTAATTATAAAAAAGCCCAATGAAGACTTAAGGATATGTGTTGACTACAGGAGAGTCAACTCACAGACAGCGCAATACAGCTATCCACTTCCCCACATAGCAGATACCCTAGATAAAAAACTATTATCACCCTACAGGAGAAAAATATTTCAGTAGTTATGAAAGAACAGGCAAGAAAAGTCTAAGGACCCTGAGTCATGTTCACTGTGCCAACAGATCTACTAAAGGAGTCCCAGACTGGGAAGGTTCAATTCAATTCAGAATTGATTATCCATTGATCCGACTATCAACTTGTCTTGCTAGCTAGCTCACAGAGAACAGTACTGTATCTTTTCATGATAAAGCAGCAGGCCACCTGGAGTATGAAAAGACACCAAACTGGGTATCTAATAGTTTTTGGGGTTTTTTTGGTTCCCTGTAAATGTTTAGGACTGGTACCTTCCTGTCTTACCTGCCAAGAAAGAAAAGGTACCAGCAAGATGAGGCAGAATTCCTTTAGGCGGAATGCCTCGTTAGCCCTGATTGTTCATCCAGATTAACTTGAAAGACCCACTACCATAAATGCCATCTGGAAATTGGTATTTGCTGGTAGTATATGACACCATCTCAAAGTACAGGGTGGCATGACTACTGAAGGATAAAAGTATTGAGACAGTTCCAGGTACATTGATGAAACATGTAGTGTTGCAGTTTGGCATACCAAGCTGCATCTGCATTGATCAGAGGAAATAATTTGAATCACAGCTCTCACATGAGATTTGCCGACAACTCTAGATAACCAAGGTGAGGAACTGTGTTGCCCACCTTGCTCGTAATGGGGAAGTGGAGAGAGTTAACAGCCCGGTTGGTTGCATGCTTAGAATCTTAGTCATCAAAGACCAACAAATCAGGGATACAAAATACCGTTTTGTCATATTTGCCTACAATACCAGCTGGCACTCAACTATCCATTATTCTCCTGAGATTTCTTTTTTGGACTCCACAAACCCATACTTCCTTGTAACTTGATGTAGCAAGAACCAGAAAGGCCCTCTGTACTTATACAGGTGGATGATATTGTAGACTCTTAAATGAGTGATCCAAGGACAGCATTCCAAAAGGTAGAACACCAGATGGGCCAGATGTGAGCATGCCAGGAAAAAGGAGAATTATATGTCCATCCAGGAAGGAGAGACTATGGAACTGGAAAAACCAGCCTGGAAAAAGTCCCAAATATGTACTCTTTGGAGTGGACCTTGTGCAGTAATTAAGAAACTAAACAACTTATCCTTGCTGATACACAAAAGAGCTTTCCCTGGCTGTCAGAATGATCTCTTGAGGGTATGGAAGTTAGGCAGAACTTAGAGCAGCTTGAAGCCCACTGCCCCATAGCCTCTAGTCCTGTGCTGAACACAGATCATCTGACTAGATGTTCTGGATGTGTGCCCCCAAGCCAAATTTAAAACTAACCTTATGAACACCTTTAGAAGATCAGTGAAGAGTTAACTTCCCAGCAGAATAGAATTTAGCATGAGATCAGCAGAACGCTTGTTATCATGGCAAGAATACAGTCCAGTCATTTCCTTCCTAGTATCAATACAAAAGTCCAGCTCATTCCATTGAGGGATTCTACTAATTGGCTAAAACTACTGTAAACTTGGATTGCTGGCTCATGACAGGTTCACAGTGGCTGGTTTGAGCCCATTCAGGATCTGGCAGGTCTTATACCTTTTTATCCTTATAACCCATGGCTACCAGGATAACAAAATAAGGAAATCCAGTATCCAGCATGTAACAAGGCGTGCTTGAGCTACCGAAAGGGATGGTCTTGACAATGGGATTCTTGGTTGTTTTGTTTTTTTTAAATATTTCCTGTGTAGACTTTATTTTTGAAGCAAGTCAGGGATTCAGGGTGTGTAAATTGATCTGTACTTGCATGTTTTTTCTACCGGAGATAGAGGCCAGGACACACACATGATCTTGTTGAAAAACATAATTTATGTATGAGACTGTTCTCTATTTCGTAAAGAGTATAGAAACTATTCATTTAGGGCCTGAATGCTTTGCCATGTGATTCCTTTCATGTCTAGAGTAAAGCTTATTAGCTGTTTGCTAACTCTTCTCTTCATGCAGCAAATTAAAATTAGCCAACAAAAGCCAGCTTGTAGACTTTCCATTGGAGTTGCATTGAAGTACAAACAGACATGGCAAACATCAAAGCACTTTTTCTTACCTGTTCAAACATTGCAAATGACATTGATCATTCTGGAAATGAAATTTGGAAAGTAAAGGGAACAGAATAACAGAGACAGCCTGGCAGAGTATGCATGAAAAATATTCAAGCAAATGTTAACCCTGTTACTCTGGTTCCCACTTCCAGTGGCTCAAGCAAACAAGATACTTTGCTGCAGCAAAGATGAAGAATATTTGTATAGCCAGAGAAATGAACTGCCCAGTACAGCAGACTCTGAGATTTCTTCAAAGCCATTTTTATTTGCACCGTGGCCTGTAACTAAATTAGCCATGATTACAGCTCTGCTACTGCTTTGCGTTGGAATTCTTTCAATTCTCCCAAGGTAAATATGACAGCATTGGGTTAATATTTGGATAGAAAACCTCCAAGGAATATGTAGATGCTGCAGGAAGCAAAGGAAATAGTGAATTATCAGTGACTACAGAGGTATTCAGTAGATGGCAGGCTAGAAAAAATTACCAATCACATGGCCATGAGTAGGCTTCAAAATTTGTCTATCAGGTTTTGTGCTGTGGTTGCTTTCTCAGGGTTTAAATGAAGATGAAATACAGTTCTCTAAAAGCATTTATCTGCATTGTGCTTGATATGTTTTGGGCTGTTTTGCCATTTTTTTATTCTCTTGTTTTGAGTGTGGCTAGGTCTCAGGGCTTGATCCTCAAGTGTGCCGAGATGAACTGGGCAGGAAACAGTTTTTCCGTTCCAGGAAAATTGGTGAGATTTCAAATGTTTTTCTCCTTCTGCTTTGGGATGAAACAGACTTTCCAAAGTTTTCTGAGAAAAAGGACAGCGTAATAGAGAGCAGGATAGTCAATAGCTGGGGATACTGTGGTTCAGGTCCCCGCTCTGAATCAGGTAGAGCAGGCATGTGAACATGGGTCTCTCATATCCTAGGGAGGTGTTCTAACCACTGGTCTCTTGGCTATTATAGAATAGGTCACTTTTGTTTTGATCAGAAGTTCCATCCTGGACCTGGAAACCTTTCCAGACAGACGTGTTATTGACCTGTTCCCATGAAAACTTTTGACTTCAACAAATTGGCATTTGCCAATGACAGCCCACTTTGTCTGAAAATTCCTGGCCAGCTCTAGTGCAGAGCTTTAGTTCAGTGCAGCGGAGGTGGTTGAAGGCAAAAGTGACTTAGCCACCTTCCCCAATCCTGAGGGCTGACCAGGAGTGAAGATGACCCTGGGCTTAAATTGGAACCGTTACAGGGCTGCTTGAACGTTCTTGGAACAGTCCCCCTGTCCCAGGCACTGTTCTGCCAGTTCACGTTTGTCTGAGTGCAGTGTGATACCTTCTTAGGCCTCCATCATACCCTATCTCTGCCTTGCTGCAGAGCGCGGGTGGGAGCAGGTAGAATAAAGCTGGCCACAACAGCCTTACACAGGATTAATCTACAATAGGGGAACCCAGTGGTGCCTGTAGGAAAGCTTCAAGTTGCCAAGGATTTAGACTCCCATATGCATTTCTCAGAGCCTTCACTAGGAGACTTGCAATGATAAAATCCTTGCCTCTGCAACATTCTCAGCAGATTGGCTAATGTAAGACATGCACAAACCACCTTCATCAGCTAAGATAAATTACAAGGAGACTCCCCATCTTAGCACTGACTTTGATTAGGAAGTAAATTTCCTTCAAGAGGGTATGAATTAGGTACCTGTATGGGGATTATAACTTCCTCAAAAGCATCTGACATTGACCACTCTGAGCAACTGAGATGGGCCAGCTCCAGCGTGGCAATTCCTGTGGGTTTCTTTTGTATTTCCACAAGGACACAAAGGCGTTTTCTGTGTGTGTAGTGTGAAGATTAGCTTAGCAGGCATCCCAGTGCACACAGATGCCATTCACGAAACAGTCTAGCGATTAAATGTAAAAACTAGAGATGGGCCCAAACCAAGCTCTCAGATCCATAACCTAGATCTGGACCAGATACATATGAAGCACTAACTATTGACTGAACGTTGAAGCTGATGTTTATCCGTCTATTGGGCTGAGCCAAAATAGAACAGGAACATTGGCAGTCTCCCAGTAAATAAAACATAGACTTCCCTTTTACCATACTTAAGGTTCAGCTTGCCATTACATCTCAGTCTGTTACAAATATTAGAAGAACAGATACCGTGCTCTTTGAATAACCCATTTCCTAGTCCACATTTTCCCTTTTCTCATGGTATTAAAGGTAGCCAAGGACAATAAGGCATTCTGGTGAATAGGAGTTCTTATTATATTTGTACTTGATGTTAAATGAGTCATACAAGCAGCCAGTGGGTAAGAAAGTGTTTGAGAGATGGAGACAAAATGTTTTGTGCACTGTAGTTCCTGCTTTCATTAAATGAGTCTTGCCACAAAAATGTATGAAACTTACTCTCCAGAATCAGCAACAAGTTTAGTTCAATATGGGAAAAAGATTATTATTATTATTTTTATTATTATTTTTAAAAGAGTTAAATAACTAGTGATGGGCCTGAACTACGAAGTCCAGATCCGAATATTATTTTAGTATGCACTTCCTCCAGTCGTCTTCTCTTGAACTGCACCTAGAAATAGAACCGGTAATCGAATGAAGTTTTTTGTTTTCAACTGGAGAGATGGCAGCTGTGAAGTTGGGGGATGCTTGGATCCAGCAAGGGTGACATTCTGTATTTCAAGGGACATCATGTCTTTGGTTTCTATTATCCCATGCCCAATAAGGAGCTACCGAGAAGGATTTAACCAGATAAAAAGTAAGGGCTAAATCCTCAGCTGATGTAAATCACCCTAGTTCCATTGAAATCAATGGAGTTCTGCTGATTTACACAAGCTGAGGATTTGGCTCTATGTTTTCAACCAATAATTGTGTAAAAGATGACACATTGGGTTACAATGCGAGATTTTATGCAGCATGAGGTCCTGTCCGTTAGAATAAGCTTTGTCCTGTGGTCTTCCCTCACCCCAAACAGTTCTTTATTGCCTTAAAATGTAGGCAGTTACCCGAGATGAAGGATTTTAATCTGGGCCCATCTCTGCAAACAACACAATAGTCATTCAGATTTGGGTCAATTATACTGCTGAGGATTTCAATGGGACACAACAGCCATCTGTAACTTCCTTGGTTCTTGACAGCCATAAAAAATAAATAGATAACAATTAGCACTCACTGTATATAGTTTGTTTCATTAAAAGCCCCACGTGATCCCAGTGAGTGCTATCTAGACCAGCAGTGGCCAGTGTATGCGGGGCAAGCAAGATAAGCATTTTGCAGATTTTAAGGAATGCAGCTCCCATGTTGCCACAGATCTTGAAAGGGACAGACATGGTCTGTGTTCCACAATGTTCAGTTAATAGTGATAGGTATGAAGCATGAGCTCCTGATGGAGGACCAAATCTGGTAGCTATTACTCACATGAGTAATCTCAATGACATTTAAAAATACGTTGGTAAAATCAAGTTCTTGGTTATGTGAGAAGAATTGCTTTAATATACCAGACCTTTCTAAAATCATCAATATAGTATGTAACTGTTCTTCCTCTCTTATCATGATTAACAATAGGACAAAGCCTAGATGATATGAATGATCTGTCTTTGATTATTCATTTAGCCCTACTTTTGTAAAATATTTAAATGAAGTGAAATGAAAAGATTTTTAGATTAAACTAAAATCTCCGCAAGGATCTGTCAGTTAGTGCCTAAAGACTGAGCGTCCTAGTCTGCGGAAAGGAATTGTCGTCTTGGAAAAATGCCTGAGTATTGTGTAATGTCAGAAATAACGAAAGTTTCTGCACCTAGACTTGGAAGGAGCGTGGCTATAATTCACACTGATGTGCTGAATTCTATCGGAAATAATCACAACTGAGATATTGGGGTGGACGTTATGAAAGAGAAAAGTGTGTGAGGGCGGGAGGTTAGTTTGTACTTGTTTACATGATGAATGCCTCTCTCGCTCGGGTCAGCAAGGGCATTTGGCACATATTGTGGAAGCTGATGTACTAATTTCCCTACTTTCTCTGCTGTCACCTATACATCTTAAATAGGTGCCCTGGAGCCTACACTGAGGTACAATAACTCTGCCTCAGGTTAATACACTCTGAAATTGAACTTTCACAGTGAACCAGAATAAATAGATGCAATTACACACAGCCAGGAGACATTATATAAGGCTAGATCCTGACTGTGAAGCTCTGTAAATGCAGATCCCAGACAGAGGTCCATGACCTGGATAAGCTCCATGTCCATGAAGCACTAGTTGAACGCTGAGCTAGCGGCCTCACTTTTCAGTGACTGGCATTCCCCTGCAGTTACCTGTACCCAACTCCTTCCCATAGCAGCAGAGTCTGTGACCTTATTACCTTGATCACCTTGATCGATCGGTCCTTCGGTGCACCGATCACAGCACGTCTTCCATTCTTCTTGTATTCTGGCCTTTCTTTTCCATGTGCAGCCATGTCTTTTCACAATAAAACGTTCCCATCTCTTTGGAAGTTGGCTGAGTGGTTGTTTCAGTTCCCATGGGTACCACTCGGTGACAGCTGCAGTCCATTAATTGTCATTGAGCCTCGTTATATGCCTGGCCCATCACATTTTACTATGCCTGCTCTCAAAAATGATGTCCCGCACTCCACTCTGCTGTCTGATCACTTCATCGGGAGCTTGGTTGTGGATTGAAATTCCCAAAATTCTTCTCTCCATGACAAATAGGTGCTGCTCCTCTGTCTTCGCCAGCACCCATGTTTCCCTGCCGTACAACATTGCTGGCAGTACTGTTGAGTTGAAGCGATGGCGCATGTTGTCTGGTTGAATTTTCCTTGGAGGACATCTGAGATAGAATTGAATGCGCCCCAACCTGCTTGGTTTCTTCATGAGAGTTCACCTTCCTGATTGTGGCGCATGTTGATTTCCTAGCCCAAAGAGACATCTTGCTCATATAGACAGCCTGCCTCAAAATGGTAATGAGGCAGATAAATTGGAAAGGTGGAATCAACAGCAATGGAGAGCAGTTAAACCATCTCATATTTGCGGACAATATTGTGTTGTTCGCTGAAAATACTATCAAACTACAGAAAATGCTGCAAAAACACAACACAAAAAGCAACCAAGTTGGACTGAAAATTAACTTCTCCAAAACGAAATGTATTTAGCCTGATACCTTGCGAAAAGCCCAAATAACAATCCAGGGAGAACAAATAGAAGAAGTCAAAGGCAGTTGGTGCTCCCTCATTGGCCTTGTATTGGGGGGGAAGCTCTCCCCAACTTTCAGACAGCCAGTAGACCAGGAGAGAGCTAAGTAGTCCCCAACCTGAACAGCCAGTTGACAGGGCTGAAATGGAGTTGTCATTTTGGAAGAACAAGGTCCAATCCACACCAAGATCACTTCCCTTACCCAGAATCCTTATTCTTGGGCTTTTGGAGTTTCTTTATTATTAATGAGGTTAGCAATTGAATGGTTGTATAGGGCAGGCCAAGTGTTGTGCATCTCACATAACACTCGTATATTTGGTCACTCTATCTGATACCTAGGCATAATGTCATGCATATGATGGGACTGTAGGGTCAGTAATTGCTGTGGAACACCAGAAGCATCCTAGTTGAGTAGGTATTTGGAGGAGAAGGGGCCACCTCTGCTTCTACTCCTCCCTCTGCTGGATCTAAGCAGGGATGGAGGAGGTGGCAGGAGCACATGAAGGTAGTGGTGGCAAGGGGGCAGTACTACCTGTCTAATTATGCATGCCTCACCCAAGTTTTATGCAATCCCTACTTGGGTAAAAGGTGTATTAATCTAATCCATTTCTTATATATTTCTTATTAATCATGAACTGAAACTCCTTGTCATGCAAAAGTCTTACATTTATGCAGATGATGCAAAATATTTAATTAGCTTAAGTATTACACATGGCAACTGTTTTTATATACATGCTTTTGACCTGTTTATGAAACCATGCTGTGCTGTTTTGCTCGGTTTCTTGGAAACTAAATGTTACATAAACCAAGTTATATTTTTTTAAATTAAATAACTAACACCATTGAACATGACTTTGATGAATATATTTTAGACATATAGTTTTGACCCTTGTCCCATGGTCAAATATGTCCTGATTTCCACACCTTTTATTGCGCTGATTTCAAAGGCATTTCACAAGATGTAAATTGGAGCAGACTGTTGTCCATGAATCGGGGTACCAAGAAATTATCACTATCTTAAGATGACTATTAACTGAAGGATTCTTCCCCCTGCCAGTTTTGTTCTCCATTTAAAGATTTCCAGACCACAGTCCCTTTTCATTTTTGTTCTTTACTTTTAAGGAGTGATCGGGAAATAATTCACAAAGAATTTAGATTTTTGACTGGCATATTTTCTAATAACAAATGGGATCCATGCTACAGCTGGGCAAATTATTATTATTTTTTTTAGTTCACTGGCAGCACCAAAAAATTAAAAAAAAATTGTATGAATCAAACAGGAACTGATTTTTTTTCTTGGTGAATCAAGTAAAGTTGGCAAAACTTTATTTTGGGTCAAACAAAACATTCCATTGGACACAAATGCGGCATTTTTAAAATAAAAGGACAGGAAACAAAGAATTATAATCACAGAACTGTTGGTGATGGTGCCAGTGGCCATTTATAACCAATAGCACAGTGATTTCGGTGCTCCCCTGGGATTTAGGAGATCGAAGTTTGAATCCTCATTCCACAAGGAGGGAACTGAACTCAGATTTCCCACATTACATAAGAACAAGCATACTGGGTCAGACCAAAGGTCCATCTAGCCCCTATCCTGTCTTCTGACAGTGGCCAATTCCAGGAGCCCCGGAGGGAATGAATAGAACAGGTAATCATCAAGTGATCCATCCCCAGTCACCTATTCCCAGCTTCTGTCAGAGGCTAGGGACACCATCCCTGCCCATCTGGCTAATAGCCATTGATGGACCTATCCTCCATGAATTTATCTAGTTCTTTTTGAACCCCGTTATAGTCTTGGCCTTCACAATATCCTCTAGCAAGGAGATCCACAAGTTGACTGCGTTGTGTGAAAAAATATTTCCTTTTGTTTGTTTTAAATCTGCTGCCTATTAATTTCATTTGGTGGCCCCTAGTTCTTGTGTGATGAGAAGGAGTAAATAACTCTTCCTTAGTTACTTTCTCCACACCAGTCATGATTTTATAGATCTCTATCATATCCGCCCTTAGTCGTCTCTTCTCCAAGCTGATCAGTCCAAGTCTTATTAATCTCTCCTCATACAGCAGCCATTCCATACCCCTAATCATTTTTGTTGCCCTTTTCTGAACCTTTTCAAGTCCAATACAGTGAAACCTCGATATAACGGACTAATTCGGGCGGGGGGGTGTCCGTTAAAACCGAAAGTCCGTTATTTAATAATTTTTTTAAATAATTAAATAACGGACTTTCGGGTGACAACGGACACCCCCCCGCCCGAATTAGTCCGTTATTTAATTAGTCAGCCCACCCCACCCCCTCCCCCCGCCCGGCTCCCCGCTGCGGGGAGCCGGGCGGGGGGTTGACAGCTCCCGCCTGGCTTCCAGCTGGGGGGAGCCGAGCGGGATCTGTCAAACCCCCCGCCCGGCTTCCCGCTGCGGGGAGCCGAGCGGAGGCTCTCAACCCCCCCCCCCGCTCCCCGTTCCGGGGAGCCGGGCGGGGGGGTTGACAGCTCCCGCCCGGCTCCCCCCAGCGGGAAGCCCGGCGGGAGCTTTCAAACCCCCCGCCCAGCTTCCCGTTGCGGGGAGCCGGGCGGGGGGGGTTTGACAGCTCCCGCTCGGCTCCCCCCAGTGGGGAGCCGGGCGGGAGCTCTCAACCCCCCCCCCCGCCCGGCTTCCCGCTGCGGGGAGCCGAGCGGGGGCTCTCAAACGCCCCCCCCGCCCGGCTCCCCGTTGCGGGGAGCCGGGCGGGGGGGTTGACAGCTCCCGCCCGGCTTCCAGCTGGGAGGAGCCGAGCGGGAGCTGTCAAACCCCCCCGCCCGGCTTCCCGCTGCGGGGAGCCGAGCGGAGGCTCTCAAACCCCCCCCCCCGCCCGGCTCCCCGTTGCGGGGAGCCGGGCGGGGGGGTTGACAGCTCCCGCCCGGCTTCCAGCTGGGAGGAGCCGAGCGGGAGCTGTCAAACCCCCCCGCCCGGCTTCCCGCTGCGGGGAGCCGAGCGGGGGCTCTCAAACGCCCCCCCCGCCCGGCTCCCCGTTGCGGGGAGCCGGGCGGGGGGGTTGACAGCTCCCGCCCGGCTTCCAGCTGGGAGGAGCCGAGCGGGAGCTGTCAAACCCCCCTGCCCGGCTTCCCGCTGCGGGGAGCCGAGCGGAGGCTCTCAAACCCCCCCCCCCGCCCGGCTCCCCATTCCGGGGAGCCGAGCGGGGGGGTTGACAGCTCCCGCCCGGCTTCCAGCTGGGAGGAGCCGAGCGGGAGCTGTCAAACCCCCCCGCCCGGCTTCCCGCTGCGGGGAGCCGAGCGGAGGCTCTCAAACACCCCCCCCCCGCCCGGCTCCCCGTTGCGGGGAGCCGGGGGTTGACAGCTCCCGCCCGGCTTCCAGCTGGGAGGAGCCGAGCGGGGGCTCTCAAACGCCCCCCCCCCCCCGCCCGGCTCCCCGTTGCGGGGAGCCGGTGGGGGGGGGGGGGGTTTGACAGCTCCCGCAGGGGTCCCCGCTGCGGGGAGCCGGGCGGGAGCTGTCAACCCAGCCAGCTCCCTGGGGCAGGAGCCGGCAGCCCCCAAAACGGATTTCGGATGCATGGGAAATTTTGTCCGTTGCATCCGAAGTCCGTTAAATCGGGGTCCGTAAAATCGAGGGTTTACTGTATATCTTTTTTGAGATGGGCTGACCACACAGTATTCAAGATGTGGGTGTGCCATAGTTATATGGAGGCAATATATTTTTTGTCTTATTATTTGTCCCTTTTTAAATATTCCCAATGTTCTGTTAGCATTTTTGGCTGCCGCTGCACATTGAGTGGATGTTTTCAGAGAACTATCCACAATGACTCCCAGATCTCTTTCTTGAGTGGTAACAGGTAATTTAGACCCCATCATTTTATATGTATAGTTGGAATTACGTTTTCTAATGTGCATTACTTTGCATTTATCAACATTGAATTTCATCTGCCATTTTGTTGCCCATTCACTCAGTTCTGAGAGATCCTTTTGTAGCTCTTCGCAATCTGCCTGGGATGTAACTCTATCTATGATGAATACTCTAACCTATTTGGTTATGGCATATTCTGAGGTTGTGTGTGTGTGTGTGTGTGTGTGTATGGGTGTGTGTGTGTGTCTCTCTCTCCTCTGTTGAAGCTGTTAAACTTTGTACAAACCATTTAATAACTACTGGGACAGGAACTTGGGTGTCCCTTCTTCCAGCTGAGTGTTCAAACCACTAGATTACAGAATCATTCTTTTCTGGCCCAATGAATATTTCATTCATGAAAGAACAGGAGAGATTCAGAGAACCTCCCTAACAAAACCTCCCATAGCCCAGTCCAGGGGTCTCCAAACTTTTCAGCCCGAGGGCCGCATTAGCTATCAAATAGCAGTTCGGGGGCCGACAACACACTCGAGGTCCAAATAAAAAAGAATCAAAACATGGATGTTGTTTTTAATTATTTATTTAATATTATTTTATTCAGTTATTATTTAATAACACATTGATACACTACACATGAACACCTGTTCACTACACATGAACACTACACATGAACACTACACATGAACACCTGTTCACTACACATGAACACTACACATGAACACCTGTTCACTACACATGAACACTACACATCAACCCCCCAACTGACCCACCCAGCCAGGTCTCTCCCCCCCAAACCTCCTTTCCTCCAACCCCCAACTGACCCACCCAGCCAGGTCTCTCCCCCCCAAACCTCCTTTCCTCCAACCCCCCCCCCAAATGACCCACCCAGCCCGGTCTCTCACCCCAAAACCTCCTTTCCTCCAACCCCCCCCCCAACTGACCCACCCAGCCCGGTCTCTCACCCCAAAACCTCCTTTCCTCCAACCCCCCCCCAAATGACCCACCCAGCCAGGTCTCTCCCCCCCAAAACCTCCTTTCCTCCAACCCACCCCCCAAATGACCCACCCAGCCCGGTCTCTCACCCCAAAACCTCCTTTCCTCCAACCCCCCCCCCCAAATGACCCACCCAGCCAGGTCTCTCCCCCCCAAAACCTCCTTTCCTCCAACCCACCCCCCAAATGACCCACCCAGCCCGGTCTCTCACCCCCAAACCTCCTTTCCTCCAACCCCCCCCCCCAAATGACCCACCCAGCCCGGTCTCTCCCCCCCAAAACCTCCTTTCCTCCAACCCCCCCCCCCCAACTGACCCACCCAGCCCGGTCTCTCCCCCCAAAACCTCCTTTCCTCCAACCCCCCCCCAATGACCCACCCAGCCAGGTCTCTCACCCCAAAACCTCCTTCCCTCCCACCCACCCCCCCAACTGACCCACCCAGCCCGGTCTCTCCCCCCCCCAACTGACCCGCTCAACCCGGTCTCTCCCCACAGACCGGTTCGCCGCCTTGTTTCGCCCCCTGCAACTGCGTGGCGGTGCGGCGCGTCCCGGCCCCAGCTGAGCCGTCCCGGCCCCGCGGCGGCAGCCGAGCACGCGGCGGGTCCCGGCCCCGCGGCGGCAGCCGAGCACGCGGCGGGTCCCGGCCCCGCGGCGGCAGCCGAGCACGCGGGGGGTCCCGGCCCCGCGGCGGCAGCCGAGCACGCGGCGGGTCCCGGCCCCGCGGCGGCAGCCGAGCACGCGGCGGGTCCCGGCCCCGCGGCGGCAGCCGAGCACGCGGCGGGTCCCGGCCCCGCGGCTGGCGGCCCGCGCGGGCTTCCAGGCCCCAGCGCGGAGCCGTCCCTGCGGAAAGCTCAAAAGAGCCAAACATTCTCTAAAGAGCCCAAAAGATCTCCACGGGCCGGATGAGAGGGCCTCGTGGGCCGCATCCGGCCCGCGGGCCGTAGTTTGGAGACCCCTGGCCCAGTCGTTAGGATGGGCGGGTCCCACCTGTCTCCAGTATCCCACATGAGTGCCTGAACTACTGGGCTATTAGGTATAAGGGGGCACCAGGACAAGCATGCCCCAACATTTCTTTTGACCAAAACTATTTGTCAAAACTGTGAATTGTTACAGTCAATCTGAAGTGGCATGTTTTCAGTGAATAAACTATTTGTTTGAAAAAACTCCTGCAGTTCTAGCACTGAAGGCATATGTATGGGGTGGAGAAGAGTGTGCGTCTACTCTCATACAGCAGAGGATAACGTAAGCCAGGCTTGGTCGTGGCTATGGCGATGATCAAGTGGGAGAAAGGGGAGAGGTGTGTGACAGAATGCTGGGCAAAAACAGCAGAGCCAGGACTCTGGTCACTGCAGCTCCAATTAAACATGGCAGAACAGACCTCGTTAAGAAGAGCTGTGCCTAATTAGTAGATGGAGGAGAGCTGGAAAGCTAATTAAGCCATTAGGCAGAGGATACAAAAAGAGGAAGGAGGCAGTGAGGGGGGAGAAAGAGATTGCTCTTCCCGGCTTGTCTCAGGAGCTGTGGAGTATGACTGTATATTGTACAAGGGTGGTGTGAAGCAATGTAAATATACTGCACCTGCATAAAGATCTCTAAGTAGTTTGTGAACTTGAGCAAAGGTAAAAGCGAGTGGGCCCTGCCACAGTACGGTTTAGATGAAGTCATCGATCTAGAAATGTGTAGAAGAACTGTCTGTCTAGTCCAAGAGTAGCTTGTATCCAGAATGCTAGAATCTGGATGCACAAGAAATTAGATGATTTTTTTGTTAATGATGTAGCTTGAGTTCTTATGTAACATTGTGACATTTACATTCATTTGCAAGACGGATGTGTCATGCACAGGGATCTAGCCTTGTTTCAATTGCCTTGAGTTATTAATGCATAAAACTGTGGTCCAGTAGAAATCAAGTTCAGTTTGCTATGTGGTACCTGAGCAGACTACATAATCACTTTCAAAAACTGGCTGCTGTTTGATGTTTTTAATCTCTCTCTCTCTCTCTCTCACACACACACACAACTGAGATGTAACAAATCAGCACAATATGACATACCCTCCGGGTGTCATCAAATTATCATACAGTGCAGGCCGTCTAGCAGTGTCCCAACTTTGCATTATACATTGTACAGGTGTTGCCTCTCACTCTTTTCAGAGCTCCTAGGAGTGTCAAAATTCAGAGGCTTATTTCAGGGCACTTTGATCTGACTCCTTATTAAATCTTGTGGCAATGTGTGATGCTTTAAAAGAGCTAATAGGCCTGTCTTTGCTACTTCAAGAGAGAAATGTCACCATTAGTCAGAGCTAACAGTCTGTTTTTCAGGTACATTTCAGACATTCATTGAATCCACACTATCACATTCACCCATCCTCAGTGTCACCTCTATAAACAGGGCTAGCCAGGATGTGCTATTAAGATATTGTGCATTTGGTTCACACCTGAAGACCAATAAAGAGCAACACCCGATTTATTCATCACCTCAGGGATAATTTAGAAAAGGGTATGATGACATTCAGTACTCTGAATAGTGAGGATCAACTTAAACTTCACTGTCAACAATACGTTGCTCAGGGACATGGGCAGAATGTTCTGATAAAGTGAAAATTTCATAAGAGGCAAAACAGGGGCTGTGTTTTAAGGTTACTTGAATTTCAGGATTGGAGGATAAAAGTCTTTTGGGCAACTTTAACATTTGAAATGGGCAAAATTTAGGTTGAGGTTTCACTTGGCCAAACTTCTAAAATAACAAAAATGTTGTTGGAGTTGGATCAGTGTCCAGAATGTTACAGGTGGGTTGGAGAGAAAGCACAGAACCTTTATTAACTTCACAAGTGCTGACTGCAGATGGAGCCGGGTGAGGCTTCTGGGCATGCTCATGGACTTACCATGTGCCTGAGCATAGTCACTCCTTGAGACAAGAGTATATGACTCCAGAATCTCAAAGGGGCTTGATGAGGGTCACCAATGAGCCCTGGAACTCTGACTAGGCTGTCAAGGATTAGTAGATGGGGTTGGGAAACTGCTGAAACAGGTTGACCTGCTTGCAGTGTGCTTCAGAAAGATGATCTCTGTTACTGGGGAGGCAGCTGTGCGAGACTTAGGATCCTGGGGAGGTATTTTACTGCAGCAACCAAGATGACTGAAAGTTCGTTTTCAGTAGCTATGTCTGAATTTTCATGCTCCTGTAGAGAAGAAACTATGTAGGAACTTGTATGTTTGTTTCCAACAAACATTGAAATGGCTGGCAAGACAACCTTGAGGGAAGAAAGGGTTTTGGACTTTGTTGTTTTCTGGCTGTTTAAAGGACTCTAATACTTTGGTCTAATTCTATTGGTGCCTGGGTGGTCTACAGGACAGACTGGGTGATCTGCTTGTCCCTTCTGGCCTTAAATTTTATGACTCTTACTGTGTTTTGCACAGAAGAAATCAAGAGATGGTAGCTTGTGTCTTGACTTGGGCCGAGTCTTAAAGGGACAGGTCCAGATGCTTTCCAGGAGAGGCAGTGGCCTTGGGAAAACAATAGAGGATTTGGGAGCTGTACTTGGCCTACTGCCTTCATTCAGGGCCCAAGACCAGAACATCTAGTGGTAGGAGCTGCCCTTGGCACTGTCACACCACTAGGAGTCTTCTAAATCACAATCCCATACGAGCATTGCGTCATCTCATTAGTATAGGCACACCCATACTAGCAATATGACATACCTGTCCTAAGCCTATTTAAACTTATAGGGCTCCCTACAAGTCCAAATGGATGCCAAGAAGAGAGAAAGAAGGGTAGCCCCTCAGCGATGGTAAGAATCTATTAGGAAGAACTCAACTGGAAATAGAGATTCCTCAACAGAGGAATTGTTTTATGGATTAATTCATGTCTGGGCCTTGCAGACAAATCAGGGAGTTTTGGTGGGAGTAGCTGCAGATCCTGTGCTTAGAGGTAAAGGGATTCATAGAGTCTGTCGGTTTGTTCTCTGGAAGAGTCATGTGGCTGGGCTTTTGGGCCCTGAATAGGCCAAGTGAGAGGGGTCTGTGGGGGCAATATGGCTGGATCTGTGATCAGAGCAGTGTTTAAGGTCTCTGAGTCATTAATACCTCCCTGTCAGTGAAGGGGTGAAGCTAAACAGTGTGGGTTAGTGTATAAGTCAGTGTCAGGAGAATCCTTGAGCAGTTGAACAGGAGGGGTAAATGGAAGTTTTGAAGGGAGTGTGGTTCTTTCTGGTTTTAGGTATGGTCATGCACCAGATAGTGTATATGGGCAACAAGGGAACAACTGCTGTGACCTGCATTGGATAGATTATGTTTTCCTTTCTGCCTGAAGACAGAAAAGATTGCTAGTATATGAAATGCAAGCTGATTGAGGAGGACTGGAGGAGGAGATATTTACTTTGAAAGCGCAAGTATCAGTAATATGTAGTATTTGGGAAACAAAGAGTTCTCGGACAACCAGATTCAGAAATCTTTGCCACAGATGCCAAAAAGGGAAGGATCAATTATAAGGGACATAGGCGCCGACTCCGTGGTTGCTCCGGGACTGGAGCACCCACAGACAAAAATTGGTGGGTGCAGAGCACTCACTGGCAGTTCCCTGCCCCGCCTCCTTGGCTCACCTCACCTCCGCTTTGCCTCTGCCTCCTCCCCTGAGCGTGTTGCCGTCGCTCCGCTTCTCCCTCCCTCCCAGGCTTGCCGCAAATCAGCTGAGTGGTGGGCAAGCCTGGGAGGGAGGGGGGAGGAGCAGAGTGGCGGTGGCATGCTTGGGGGAGAAGGAGAAGGCAGAGCGGAGGTGAGCTGTGGTGAGGAGCAGTTCCCCTGCGCACTCCTCTACCCCCCAGTTACCTACTGCTGGCGGCCTTCCCTGCGCCCCAGCTCACCTCCGCTCTGCCTCCCCTGAGCACAGTGCTGTTCAGCTTCTCCCCCCTCCTTCCTGGCTTGCCATGAGAAAGCCTGGGAGGAAGGTGGTGTAGGGGAAATGTGGCATTCCCGGGAGGGGGAAGGAGGCAGGACCAGGAATTCGGGGAAGGGGTGGAGTTGGGGCGGGGCTGGGGGCAGGCCGGGGGTGGTGGGCTGAGCACCCGCCACCGCCTATGATAAGGGAGCTGGAGCTGGTGGAAACTGAAGACGACTGGTCATTTGTGACCAGGAGACATTCAACCAGGCTAGAAAGACTGGATGGGGGGTAGGGCAGGGATGTGTGGGCTGAAAAGTGGGAGCATCTTACTTCTGTTTCATTCTGTGCATCCGATGAAGTGGGCCATAGCCCACGAAAGCTTATGCCGAAGTAAACTGGTTAGTCTCTAAGGCGCTACAAAGTCTTCCTCGTCTTAATCTAAAACATGGCAATGAGTAGCCTTGTACTCCCAAGCACCAAAAATTGCTATCTGGAAAATAATAATCAGAGCTCCCCGGTAGCCCATTTTGCCACCAAACTCCAGTCCTCTTCATTGGTTCTTCCCTTATAGACTGATCTAAAGCTCACTGAAGTCAAGGTGAGTTTTCCATTGACTTCATTAACTTTGCATCAGGCCCTAAAAGCCCAGGAAGATCAAAGGGTTTGGCAGCAAGCCTTAAAAGACATGTTGTAAAGTGATAGGAAGATTTTTGTCTGTTGGATGACAAAAAGTGAGACGTGATGATTAGTAAGTCTTATTGGCAGCATGGCTGAAACATTTTACTTACAACAAGTAGCTCTTCTTTTTATCGGGGAAAAAACGTATTCACAAATCCATTATAGGTAAGGCCCCGGGAGCTGGCGGCTGGGTAGCCTGCTTGTCTGCCCTGAACATTAATGACCGTAATATAGTTGCAGCAAAATGGCTGGTTATCAAAAAATTTAATGGGCATAACATAATAGTTGAGTGCTTATATTGTTTCAGCAATTTTTTCTTGAACAAGTAGGTATTCTCTTGCGTTTCCAAATTACAGTAATTAATAAAGGTCCATTATTACTTTTCCATGATTTTCCATGTCTTGTCTGCAACTCAGCCGCAATTATTTGACAATCATCCCACGATTCAAGTAGGGCTTTGATTATAGGAAATTTTATAAATGACCTGCATGGAATGAAAATGCCTTGCTCTCAATTAGTTTCAGTATTCTGAGCATATAAATCAGAACAAATGGCCTGATGCTTAGAAGAGCCCCATCTGGTCTGGATACATTGACCAAGGAAAAGTAAGGCAGGTGGTACAGTTTTTCCTTTCATTACATATAAAGAGCATAATTCATTCCAAGAATCTGCTTAATCTTTTTTCCGATACATTTTTTCATTCTGCTGGAACCTTATTGTTGAGTTTGACGTCATGTAACCTGTCATTGCCACAACTTTACCATGGCAACCCATTATCCTACATAGCCTTCTAAAGTACACATGAATATGGTACTGTCCCTATGCATGTGAAGTTTCAATTTAGGTTGGTATTCAGTTCTGTCAACGGATGAAGGGCGGTCACAAACCGACGCTGACATAGGACGTGGAGGGAGATATGTCCTGTTTATTCTCCCAATGCCAAGGCACTTTGGGCCAGTGAAGTAGGTGATGTGCTGTGCCTACGAGTTGGAGAACATTGGCTGTACATTTTAGTTTTAACTCTGAATTACCTTTCACTCTTTAAAGTTGTAACAATAGTGTAATGCAGTTGTTTGGCTTAGCTTGGGAAAAGGACAAAGAAACAAAGACTTCCTTGCAATACTGTCCACTTTTTCAATAAAGCTCAGCTCCCATTTAGACATCTAAATAAGGGCCGGATGTGGAGCTGCTGAATGCTGAGCACTTTTGAAAGTCTGACTGTATCATTTAAGTGCCTAAACGAGATCTGAGTAATCTTTATGATCTGATTTGGTGTTAGGTTTAATTGATGGACTAAAATGTAGCCCAGCAGCATAAAACAAGGGCTAAATCTTGGATAGAGAGTAAAGTCTCTGTAAAAGGGCTTAGACGCCCTGCAAAATACCCGAGTGATGGAATCCAGCCCACTGTGCCTTGTGCAAATGGCTATAGCTAGTAGTACAAGCCATGGGAAAGAGCGACAGGCATGGTCTGTTGTACTCTGTGCAGGCTTCTGTGCCTTTGTGTTTCTACACATTGCAGATGCTGTTGTGGAGGGCTGAGATTCCTTTTGGCATACAGAGAGGTTGCTAAGTCCCCTCACACAAGGTCAGAGATTATGTGCCATTACTTCTGATCTTAGGCTTTGAAATTGATCATGAGGCTCTTGCTGGTCCGTATGGATTCCCAGGAACAGCATTTAGTCATGAAGGCCCACTCTGGTCCCTGTGGAAGTCAAGGAAAAGAGTACTTTATTCTCAGCTCACTGACTGCTAGCTCCTCTTTGCTTTTGCCAATCTACAACTGAGCCATTCTTAACTGTGGGCCAGTAGACACTGTATCCCTCAAATGTGAAAGAAATTATGCACTGAACAGAATATTCATCACATGGGATAGACAGGAGGGAGGTTTTTTCCAACTATGGTTATTCAGGAGCAATGTAACATCGACTGGTGTATGCACCGTGAGAATACAGCGGACCCAGTTTTGATCTCATTTACCAATTTTATGCCAGTGTGATTCCTTTGACTTCAGTGGAGTTACTGCTTATTTATACCAGTGAAAGACAAGGATGTCACCAACTATATATAGCCTAAGGGCTTAATCCTGAGATGGGTCAAGCTCATGGCTGGCACTGATTTGCAGGGTAGGAAAGAGATAAAGGTGATGCTAAGTCATTGTTTTGCCTTCATTGATCCCCCATGTTCATTGGGGGAAGATGTCTTGCTGTGATGGACCTATTAAAGTTCACACTTATTTCTAAGCACACAAAAGTTCATTATAAAGTAGTTTTGACAAGGATGTCCATAAAAGGATATGAAATGTGATCACAAGGCAGTTTACATTCCAGCCGTGGAGGGAGACCCCAGAGTTTCCTGTTGCGGGGGGTCCTAGATGTTTTCAGCTCACACTGACACGTCGCCTTGACAGAAAAGTTACTGATGCCCGCGAGTCAGCAAAATGCTTGGCTTTTGCACTCACACAGTAAGAAGCTACCCACAAGTTCTGTGTTAAAGCTCTATGGACATCTGTGACGTCTGTGTGTCATTCACTGAGCAGCAGCTGCATCCTCCTGGCTGAATGGGACAATTTTCCTTTCCTCTAAGGCATTAAGAAACCTTTGCATAATTATGCAGAAAATTTACCAGCCCAGACACAAAACCTACTTGCCTGCTCAGACCACAATGACTGTGATTTTGAAGAAAATGGATATTTTACGGCCTTATCTAAAAATACACTAGGTAAGTAGAATTTAACAAGATTGCATTAAAGCAAGCCAATGGGGTTTTTCTGCTACAAGGAACAGTAGATCAGTTAAGCACATAATATTGCCAACCTCTAGCTGTTGAAAAATCAGGTCTGATCCCCCAAAATTATGAGAAGAAAGAACCCTTGAAAACTCATCACCATTCTGGATAATGGCAAAACTTCACAAGATTGAAGGCAGAAATCAGAATATGCTGAAAACATAAAAACCCAAATATTGTGAGATTCATGATCAAATTAGGGTTGTGCTCCGTGTGTGTGTGTGTTCGCCATGAATGTTCAAATGATTGAGTTTCGCCACACAAATGCTCATGGAGGATCAATTTGGCAAACATGAGTATTCACACACCTCTTCTACCAAAACCATGTAAGTCTAAGGAACATGCACTGATGCGGCAACCAGGAATTTTGGTATCCCTTCCATTGACTGTTCCGTCTGTGCACTTCACATCCTTTATTTCTGAATAAGGCCTCATACCTTATCCTGGAAGTCAGGTCTAGTGTCTCCTTCCCCTTCCTCCCATTTTACAAGGAAGTTAATTGAGAGAATGCACATCACAACTGGCAGAGGTGGGAATAGAACCCAGGTCCTTCGCATGGCAGTTATGATGTTGTTAAATATCCATAAGGGTCTAAACCTGGTTTACACTTAAAAATTAGGTTGTCATAGCTATGACACTCAGGGTATGAAAAATTCACATCCCCAAGCACCGTAGCTACATCATCCTAACCTCCTGTGTAGACAGGGCTAGCTTGGTGGAAGAATTATTCCATCTGACTAGTCCCTTCACTCAGAGGTGGATCGCCTACGGTGATGGGAAAAACCTTTCTCCTCATCGTAGGATGTGCCTACACTACTGTGCTATAGTGGCATAGCTGCAATGGCAAAGCTGCACTACTATAGTGTAGACAGGGTCTAAGATCAGCAAAATTTATATTCACTTGCAGACTGGGATTTCTCTTGGTTCTGGAAAAGTGAGTGCAATAGTCCACTGCACCACACGTTTGCCCCTTAGTCCTTCCATTTTATCTTGTGGCCATTTGCTGTTGTGTTGAGACAGTCCGTGCCAAAGGACCCTCATGTTCACTGAAACACTTTATTTCATCAAGTTCCTCAATAGCTATTGAAAGAAAAACGGTGCATCTGTTTGTCTTTATAGTCATCTTGTTCTGTGCCACAGTGAACATGCTGAACTGAGGCACATAGCTTTAAAGTGCTAAATGGGGTGTCAAAAACAGAAGTACCTGCACAGATCACTTTCATTGATCAAAACAAATAGATTGCAAAATAGTACTGCCAGAAGACAGCATTTTACAATGTTGTTTACTGAGTGCTTAAAGTAATGCATTTAAAAATTGTCGAAGGGCTAACATTTCACTTTTAAAAGGCAGGGTAAATTAAATGTGCAATGCTTGCTCTTGGTTTGTTATCTAAGTGCTTAGCAGACAACCGAGACTCTGTTTGTTGTTGTAGAATGAAACACTTTTCATTTGCTTTCAGGCTTTCATGAAAGCTCCTCAAGGTCGAGAACAGAGGATGAAGATTAATGCCGCTGGTCACTGGTACTTTTAAGAAAACCTCCCAAGGAAAGGGAATGCCTGTTAAGATTTTTAGATCTACAGACCAGAGCTGCTGGATGATAACCTGCTTGGAATGCCTTTTTAAAAATATGTATGGCATTTTTCCCTCACACTCCGGGTATGCCTCTAAAATAGGCTTCCCAGCACTGGGCTGAGGAATTGCTTACAGTGACCTGGCCAAGTATTAATTTAAATCTTCCTTTTATTAAAAGAGAACAAGGGAGAGCAAATTAGCTCAGTAAAAGTGACTGTGAGAAAAGGCTTCTGGTGAAAAGACGCCCTTTCCATAGCTGAACGTTCTAGTCATACAACTTATTTCAAAGAGAGAGACAATGAGCCAGAAACTCAACTTTTAGAAGGCATGTTTGTTTGTGAGGTTGCAGGTGGAGGTTTGAGAGCTGAGCCCTCCAAACCTCTTCATTCTTTTTTACTCTTAACTCTTATTATTACCCACCATCACGTCAATATAGATTTACAAGTCACGTGAGAATGAAGAGCTGCAGAAAGCAAGGCAGAAGGTTACTCTGCCTCTCTGACAGTCCAGTGCCAGGAGGTGTCAGTGCAGGGACTAATTATTTCAAGGACTCAAGGTCCTAGTCATGAGATTCCTATCTAGATTTGGGCTGATGAAAAGCTTCAGGCTAGTTCAGACCAAGTGCTCCAATCGTGACCCTTCTCTAGAAGTGACAGAGTCCTGTGGCACCTTAAAGACTAACTAAAGTATTGACTTTAAGGTGCCACAGGACCCTTTGTCACTTCTGCAATTCTAGACTAACATGGCTGCCTCTGATTCTTGACCCTTCTCTGGTAACCTTTCATCTGTTTATCCTTTTCTTTCCCTTCCCATGACATTTTGTGATGGTTCTACCCCAGGCAGTAGAAATCCAACTTGCATCCACTAATCATTCACCAAATACATTTGCTTGATGACTGAATGGATTATCTGTCCTGACTGACATCTCCCTCTTTAACCCTCTTAAGAGAATTTGGCAGAAGAAAGGACTCTCTCTTGCCACGGATGCATCCTTGAAAATGGGATGAAGAGGATCATAAGAAATTGGACTTGGATATTGCAAATCAGTATCATCATCTCCAGCTTTCTGCTTACAACACCACAAAATCTTTACAAGATACTATCAAATTCCAGCAAAACTCCATTCAGCTAAGCTGCTGATTTCTCCACGGCCAGATACCTTGTTTCTTCACTTCAAAGGCTTGCCATTTTGGGTTGTTTTTTTCTGACTTTTTTGCAGCTCTGCAAACCCAGTGTGGGATCTGAAAATCCAGCAGAGGGAGGAGGGGTCTCTGATTCCCCCAACGAAGGATGAGGTTAATTCCAGCAGATGCGGCAGGAGCTGAAACTACCTGGAGATGATGTTTGGTAGATCATTGTGAATACATTAAATAAAGTTGGTGCCAGCATTGAGCCTTGTGGGAGTCCATCCTACTGGAATCTCCAGTTGCTGGTTTTGTGTCTCAGAGCCACATGAAAAGTTTACCTCTGAGCATCAGCCCAGTTGCCATGACAACCTAGCTAGGGAAAGCTCTTGACATCTTGTACAGCAGACCAGTGTGCCAGACGTATTATAGGCTGCAATAAGTCTAAAGAAGACAGCTCCAATTTTCTTCTTCTTTTGAAATCCATTCTCATTATATGTAATAAATGTTACCACTTGGTCCTACCTACTTTGATTTGGTTGGAAACTGGCCTGATCATTAATCAAAAGTTGTTCTGTTCTGGGTGTAATTCTCTATAGGATCATTCACTCCAGGAGTTTGTAGCTACAACTCAGGAGTGATATTAGGAAATAGCTAACTGCTAAAGAGTGGTTTGATCTGAATGTGTTTCATCTCCTGAGATATTATGAGGGACACTGACTATATGGTAGTCAGTGAACGTAGTGTAATTGTCTCCATTTGCCTTTCTTTTTCTCCAGTGTAGCCTGGGGGTAGTGGTCATGTTAGGTATGGTAACCCCTATTTGGAAGAGGATGGGGCAAAATTGGTCATGTGTGTGATTTTCTAAGACCCTGCAGGTTGTTGGTAAAGGGTGATTACCAGCAGCAATGATCCAGCGGTGGTCAGGAGAGGATCCCTGGTTCCAGTAGGCAGACTGAAAAATTGCTGGTTGCTTATGGTCATGAAGAAGGTGGAGTTCATTGCAGGAAAACCAGTTTTCAAGGACTATCCCACTTTGATCAGATTCTGTGTAGCCCATGTGCTGTGGTGGCTATTACCTTCTCCAGAATAGATGGCAGGATGCTGGAGTGATGGCAGAGCTGAAGCAGGCCGTAATTAATTATGGATGTTGTAGATACTAGCCTCTCTAAACTGACCAATCCTTTTGATGCCACAGTAGTCAGATGTAGATGATAGACTCTCCGGATCAACTATATTGGATATTACATATTTTTCTTGCAAACTGTAATTTGAGATTGGAACCAGAGATTATAAAACAACTGGTGATAAGGGCATTGACACTGATTTCCTGAAGGCAGATAACATTGATGATGATAAAGAAGAGAGCACTCTGTGGCCGTTCGGCCATCAACTTTCAACAGTAGCACCTTGAGAGAGAGGCCAGCATTTACTGCATTTTCTTGTCCTTGTCTATATCCACAGTAACTAGATTTAGTTTGCTGGTTTTAGCTTTGATTTCTCCCAAAGGGTAATCACAAGGTACACAATGAGAACATTGCCTTATTGTACCCTCTCTTTTGTGAAAAGATGCATAATAATGCATATTGTTCTCACTGGTACACTACTACCAAATGCACTACTAACTGGTGTGTTTGGATTTTACTTCCAGAAGATATCTGGAAACGGTGCCCTTCATATATAACTGCACAAACATGGGAGGCACTTCAAACCTGACAGTTAGTGACCCAGAACTGTGACCTTTGGCAGATATCTTATGTTGTTGGCATGGACCTGATCCAGTGCTCATTGAAATCAACAAACTCTCATTGACTTTGGCAGGTTTTCAATCAAGTGTTATGTGTCCAAATTAAGAGAGAAACAACCTCTTCATTTCAGTGACTTGCATAAACAAACTGGGTAATTTCAATCTCCCTATCCTAAACTCCACCCACAGAAATTATTTAATTTATGAATATATTTCTCCAATGATTTTTTCATTTTTCTGTAACTCAGTCTGATCTGAGGTGACCTCTTATGTGCGAGGGTAAAGTTGGGATAGATAGGAAGATATAGATTGAAAGCGACTGGTTATAAATAATACTGAACGCTTTCTTCATCATACAATCTACTGGAACATTATGGACATCTGTTCTTTGTAGCTCTCATATTTTTATTCTCCAAAGTGACTTGCAAGTTTTGATCATATGTCATATGTTGTTTTCTCTTTCCTCAAATCTGAAGGGCGTTATGATAATCAGATATACTACAGAGGGGAAATTAGTTTTTCCATGTGGGTCATGGCAGCTGTTTTCTATATTTTTGTTTTCTGTACCCAAAATCTTTTCCCCACTTACAGTGATGTCAGACTCATTAGCAATAAAAATGATATGAACTTTTGCTTTTCTAGTCTGAAATACAGATGCCTCTTACCTTTTCTGTTTCAGTTCCAGATTGAATTTATTTAATAAGAGTTTTCTTTTGTTCTCTAATGTTAAAATAAACTACCTTTGGCAAAGCAAACAGATACTGAACCGAGGACTGTATGATTTGGTATTTTATCAAGTGCGGCTGCTAGGAGATGGGTGATGAACGTCTCATGTCCTGTTTTGAAAAATGTGTGTTTGCTCTCTTAATGGAGTGGGAGTGGAGATGGGTCGACGTGGTAGAGAGCTGGGCTATTTTCTGGTTATTCAACTGTGGAGAAAATGTTCTTAAGAAAAATGCTGATATGTGCATAACTATAATGAGTAATTGTGGCAGTTGACAAAAGAGGGAAAACAATCAAATATAATTGACAAGGCTGCAGATTTTTTTCATAGGAAGTATTGCCTCGGAAGACCTCAGCTAGTTATGATGAAGAGAACAGAAGTAATGGAAATGCAGTGTAAGTCAAATTCATGCAAGGACTATTGTTTTGTACCCCAAATAGGTGTAGTCTCCCCATTTTAATTACAGATAAAGACCCGTGTCCTCAGCTGGTATAAATGGGTGCAATGCCATTGATTTCAGTGGAACTATGCCACTTTGTGTCAGCTGAAATTCTGGCCTCAAATGAAGAGCACATGTGGTTTCAGAGTGATTTAGAACGTAGGAGCTCGCCTACCAGCACCAATTGGGGGCCAAAAAGGTAATCAAAATTTGTCTCTCTGTAAGTATAAGAATAAATAATTGGTATCCATTTTGTACTTTGGAAGTTAGACAGGTTGTAAAGTTGTAAAGCATATTATAAAAAACAATGGTGTATTCATAAAATACAGGTTTGCTTATCACAAATTATCATGTTATAGATTTAAAAGTCACCATATTGCAGCAAAAAAACTTCAAGTCCAGACTGCAAAGGGAAACTGCAGAGCTACAATTCATTTGCAAATTCAACACAATCAATCTCGGATTGAACAAAGACCTACAATGGTTTGCTAATTACAGAAATAGTTTCTCCTCTCTCCATGTTCACACCCCCCATTCAAATGCTAGAAGAATAACCCACCCTCCCTGATCGGAGATAACAAGCTGGTTCATCCTAATTGGACTAACCTTTTTACCTCCCACCTGGTTCTTGCCTACTTTTCTATACCTGCCTCTGGACACTTCCACTGCTTGCATCCGACGAAGTGGGTATTAGCCCATGAAAGCTTATGCTTCAAAACTTTATAGTTAGTCTTTAAGGTGCCACAGGACTTTGTTACCATGTTATAGTAGAGCATATACTGGTCTGCTCTGTGCAGTCACAGGAGATCCTCTAAAGATCTAGCTACTGGCCAGGATGCATGGTGGTACCTTGTATAGATATATTAGTGTTACTGTTGCTTTCTTTCTTCCCCCTTCTCTTCTGTTTGCGATGCTCATGCCGTGCCTGGTTTTAAATTAATCCCTGAGCCTGCAAAAACTTGCTCATGAATCAAACTTTACATGCAGAGCAATGCCGCAGAATTCAGAAGCAAAGCATTAGTGCAGCCTAGGACTTCAATGGCACTAGTAACATAAATAGAGTTACTCCTGTGTGCAGATGTTTACAAGGGCAAACCTTTAGATTGTAAACTTGCTCTCGTTATCAGCTTCATGTCAGGAAAACGAGCTCAAAGAAGCCTTTCCAAAAACATCTGAATCCTGTCTACGCTAACACATACATAATTGCAATAGGCAGATTTTTTTTTTTTAAAAGCATAAACAAGGGCCAAAAGTGTCTTAAATAAGTATGAGCCCGTATCTGGGCAGTATTGCTGATCTCCTGATTTCTATTTTCTTCCCAGATAGTCACTCCAGCATGTGTTTGCAGGTTTCAAGGCTCCACTGTTTTACCTTAACATCCCCCCCTGTTCCCCAACAGCCGTCCACTTGCAGGATTTACTTGGAGTAAACCATTGCCGAATACCCAAAGTCACTGGCAGCACTGATGGATTGTTCTCTCTCTGTCTTCTTCGAAAGCTTTAAACATTTCAGGAGCATGCAGATTATATCACGGCTGCTCTCTTAAGGGCTCCTGTCCCTCTTCTGAATATCTCATAGAATTAAATTATCACATAATATCTCATAGACTATCAGGTTTGGAAGGGACCTCAGGAGATTATCTAGTCCAACCCCCTGCTCAAAGCAGGACCAATCCCACTGTCCCTGACAGATTTCTGCCCCAGATCTGTAAATGGCTCCCTCAAGGATTGAACTCACAACCCTGGGTTTAGCAGGCCAATGCTCAAAGCACGAAGGTCATCTGCCTGTGCTTTTCTCCATTTTATGTAGGAGTGCTAGAGTTAATGCTCAAGGTAAAAATCCATTAAAAAATGATTACTGCAATAGTTCAGCACAACCAGCATACTTGGAAAAACACACTGTTCCCAGTTCCACCCACTCCCTAGTAGAATGCAATGAAATGCTGGAAGAAGCAGCACTAACTTGCACACAGCCATGCCCTTTGGGACCTGCCACTTCTCTGCCTTGAGCTATGGTTTCTCCTTAACACTCTTTCTTGGCATCACCCCTTGACCATGACGTCTCATAGTCTCCCGGACTTATGAATTTTGGGAGGAGGGCGCTGGAAGCAGGGCCAGAGTATTGGGGCTGCTCCTTGCTCCCAAACTAAGTGGAGCATAAGGCCAATGTTCGCTCCCATCCCATTATGGGCTTCAAAAAACTGCTTTAAGTGGAAATTTTCAAAGGACACATGGACACTGAATCCCAGTTTGTGCCAATGGAAACTTTCCCCTTAGTGATGTTATGAATCGTGTGAGCCACTGGTGGATTTTCCTTAGATCCAAGGTGAGGTGCAGATAGTGTATGTGATGCGAGTGAGACCTAATATGAAATTATTTCCGGTTAATGTTCTAATTAGGGCTAGGCAGTGCCTGTAGACTCAGCCCTGTGCAAGGAATGGAACATGAGCCACAGCATCTCCGGAAGGAGCTCTAGGAGGCTCCAGTACCTCAAACACCCCTATAACCATTCCTGCCTCTTATACCCAGAGGCACCCACTTGGAAAGTTTATATTAAATATTTAATCATTTATACACAGTGGAACAGCTACACCAGGAGATACTCGCTGGCTCAGATGCTGAAGTCCTCAAGTTTATAAAACTCCTATGGGATTTCAACACGTGAAAATGGAAATTTTGTCTGTGCGGAGACTGCAGGATTCATGCAAGGGCAGAACTTGCTCCTAAAAACGTAAGTGCAATAGGATTATATGTGAAAGGTACAGTAACTCCCCACTTAACATTGTAGTTATGTTCTTGAAAAATGTGACGTTAAGTGAAATGATATTAAACGAATCCAATTTCCCCATAAGAATTAATGTAAATAGGGGGGTTAGGTTCCAGGGATTTTTTTCCCCCAGACGAAAGACATTATATACATGTACAGTATAAGTTTTAAACAAATGTAATACTGTACTCACCAGTGATGATTGTGAAGCTTGGTTTAGGTGGTGGAGTCAGAGGGTGAAAGCGGGTGGGTTGTTCGGCTGCTCCTCTTGCTGTTCTTTCCAAAGTGCCGGGGAGGAGGGGTGCTCAGCCCCCGGCTCTACCCCAGGCCCACTCCCTTTGTCCCCCTCTCTCCAAGGCCCCACTGTTGCCCCGCCTCTTCCCATCCCTGCTCCACCCTCTCCCCCAGCGTGTACCAAGTCCTCGGTCCTCCACTTCAGCCCTCCTGAATGCCACAAAACAGCCGATTGCTATGGGTGGAAGCATGGGGGGGGGGGAGCTGCTGATCTGCGGGGCAACTGGAGGGCGGGAGGCACGCGGGGTTGTGGAAGGGAGCTGATGAGAGGCTGCCAGTCCACCCTGGTTCTAAGCCCCCTGGCCAAACAATGTTATAAGCAAACATTGCACAACTTTAAATGAGTATATTCTCTAATAGATCAGCAATGCACCAACAAAATAATGTTAACAAAGATGACATTAAGTGAGGAGTTACTGTAAATGTTTATTTTTCCTATTATACTTCTATTGGGTCCTATTACATTTGTAACTCTTGTAGGAGATCCGCTCTCCCCCCACGTCACAAACAGGCAGGAGACTCTTCTGTGGCTCCCAACAGGGCTCTTTATTCACAGTGCAAGCCCCACCACCAATATACAGCTTCACAGGTTTCAGGACAGCTCAGGCCCAGCCCTCACTTGGCTGGCCTCAGGAATAGTTAGCTCAGCTACTTTCCTCAGCTCTACTCCCTTCCCTGTACCTTCTCTGTCTCCTTCTCTCTCCACACTACCAGCTCCTCTGCTACACCACCACCACCCTGGGCTTCCTCCCCGGCAGGCTTTTATCCTCTGGAGAGGCTGCCAGGTGCAGCATATAACCCTGAGCCCTCTGCAGCCCAGGTGGCTGATTAGCCTTCCCTGCAAGGGAGGTTTGCAGAGGCTTTCTCCCTCTTAAAGGGCCAGCAGGGCTGCCTCAGGCACTCCTGGCCAGCACCCTGCCACACTCTATATTACTGTTGGAAAAAAGGAATCAGCAAAGAACCCATCAGTAAAAATAAGCATAAAAATGAGGTGGAAAATACAGTTTAAGTGTTTCCTTGAGTAAGAATTGCATTTACTTAAATTTGTCTGTACTTAAATGTAGTTGTACAGCAATTTTGTTTTTTCAGCTCCTATTTAACTCTTCTTTCACTGGGCACTAGTTAATCCACAACAAATTAACCGACAAGAAATAATTCCATTTACTTTTAAGAGTTCCGTGCTAACCCTTTAAAGGAAAGAAAGATAATTTCTGGCTTTGTTTTTTTGTATGAATTTGGCTACAGATCATTATGAGAGAGTGCCCCCCATCCCCACAAAAGTAGTATTCTGACTAACGGAATATGTTAAATGTTTGACTGTTTCCAGATTATCTGCAGTTACATTGCACATAGGAACAAATCTTTATGGGAACTGCAATACCATAAGGTGAGTAGGAAGCAGCCAAATGGTGGAGATATTCTGACTGGAATATATTTTTATAGAAAGGGATTTTGTGTAATTTGTTAGATTCCAAGACAATCAATACATGAGTTTTGGATTGGATCAGCTGATATTCTGCAAACTAGGAAATTTGAGTCAGACTGCCAAATTGCTTAGTATTGTGGTCACAGTGGATCATTGTACACCAGTACCGCTAAATTTGGCAGTTTCACTTTATGCCAGCTCCCATCCACCAGCTGTGGAACCAGTATTTGGGAAGATGCCATAGATTCTTCTCATTGGCCTTTGGTGACTGTAGCTAGTTAACCATATTCTTCTCTCTCCCCCAGGGGTAAAATATCCTTCATTCCCAGGGATGTGCAGGAAGCAGCTGTAACTGCCACTTAAAAGGGAGTTCTCAGTTAAGTGATCCATTTAAAGTGTGTGATTTATTTGAGAAATAGAGTAAGGAGAAAAAGTTTCCCTTTTTAAAACTTCATCATTATTAACATACATGAATCACCATGCAAGTATTTTCAAATCTTATTCATAACCTGTATTTGTTACCTTTTAAAAGATTCAGTTGTGTTTGGTCAATCAATGTCATGGTGTGAAAATTTATTTATTCTTATAAATGTGCGAAAGAATAACTGTGTTCCTATGGCCTGGGAAAGTTTAGATTAACAGGGGGCAGTAACTGGTGGCTGTCTCCTTAAATTAGCAGTGCCTGTGCCTCCATTCATAGTCGTCCCTTGGAGCTATAAAACTTTCTCTTGTTCGCCTGAGTCCGTGTTCCTTCTCTTCCAGACAAGGATTCTCTCTTATTATATAGTGAATTGAGCAAAGTTCTTTTCCTCCAGTCCACTCCCATATGCGTTTTGGTGTACTGTCTCCCCAATAGTTAGTAAAGAAGTCAGATAGTCTACTTCTTTTGTCCAACCACCTTGAGGAAGCCCAATCTCCTGAGTTTCCTAGGCCTGGGAATCCTTGCTAAGGTTCTGGAAGTTTCGTGTTTATGACTTTTTCCCATTTTTTGAATGAGCATCAATAGTACAAGTCGTGATGGCAAATAGACTCTTATACATGTCATCCCAGCAGGGCTTCCCCCAGCACTTTAGCAAGTCCAGAAGAGATAGGAAGCTGCAGCTTCCTATCTGGGTGGCATGTGGAAGTCATTGACAATGAAGTGCGAGGGGGGAAGGATTGAAATCACACTGGAAACATAAGGCATTAAGGTTCTCTCTCAAAATATGAAGTATTTAAAAAGTAATATGGCTAAAAGATCCAGCAGTTCAGATAGCCATTCCCTCACCCCATCCAGCCCTGGGCATTCGTCTTCCAAGCAGTGCCCTAGACCCATTCCTGAACTGTGGTCTCCAGCACCACCTTCAGTGCCTCTCTGTTCCCTGGCCACCAACTGTCTCCCCTGCATGCAACCCCCCCTTGCCACTGCTGCACAGCATCCATTCAGAGATAGGGTATCCCAGTTCCAGCTCCCTTTCCTAGCCATAGCCCATGGCCCTCCCGTGTCACTCCTGTCATCTCCCCGTGTCCTACACATCCCACACTCCTGCACCATCTGATTTTCCATCTTAGCGTTCCATCCATGCTTGAAGTCATTGCAGAGTAGTTTATTTTTCAGTATAATCTTCAGTGTTGCTATGGATGTAGGTGAAAGAGCTCTGTATGGACTTCCCTGCTGTAGAGTTTAGGTGTGCTGTGACTCCAGCTGAGTGTTTGTCAGTTAATCAAGTTTAGTAACACGACTGTTAATCTTTAGTGCGAGAGAACATGGACATTTGTTTCTGCTTGTGCTCACTTTGATTGTATCAGTTAAAGTCTATGGGTCAGGCTACAGGGGTCTCTATATTAAGAGAACACATAGATGGTCATAAAGGTTACATTTAAAAAACAAGAAATCTTGCCTCCACAGAGTTTTAATATTCGGATTTCAACACCACAAGTCAGGAAAATTGGAGTTAATAGCAAGTCCCGCCACACAGCTGTAACTTTGCCCTCTGCACTAGATGTGTTACAATATGCTCCATGCCATTTGCCAAACCCTGCCATTTGTTCTGAACATACAGATCCCACTGAAGTTGAAAAATAAATGTCAGTGATAATTCCTTTTCATTACATTTTGCTGCATAATTGGCTGAATACTATTTGGAATGGCTGTGTGTTGTGAGATCACGCAATGACGGTGGAACGGGCAGGAATATTAACCCTAAGGCATTTTTCAGGGGTAAGGGAAGAATAAAATAACATTTGCTAGAAGGGTTTCATATCTGTGAGAACATATTTTTTCTACATTTAACATGCGTGGACACTGTTATATAGAAGGGACCATGTTCATATTAGTAATAATACCTAGCTCTTTTCCTATGTCACTCTCAGTGCTTTTCAAAGGAGGTCAGTGTCTTTATCCCTATTTTACAGATGGGAAAACTGAGTCACAGAGAGAGGAAGTGACTTGCCTGAGGTCCCTGAATCCCAGCCCAGGTTCTAGCCACTAGATCACACTAATAATTCTGATATAAAGTATATACTACCTATGTTACACAGGTAATGGGCACCTTTGCTTCACCCTCCTCCCCCACTCCAACATCTCAGCTTAGTGACTGTGCCATTCTTAGTCTAACTGTCCCCCATTTGAGTTCCATGCTCACCACTGTCTAGGTTCCTCCCCACATGTTCTCTTGGCTCTGATCTCTGCCTCTGGTGTTAAGCCTTTTGCCTCTGCTGGAGTAAGATTCTTCTCTGGAGTCTGGGGAGGCCCATCCACTGTGACTCTTCTCCAGAGACAGCATATCTTTGCCAGGCTGGACACTGTCTGGAAGACTCACGGCTGAGACCAGGCCCCCTTGACTGCAGCCATCTCCCCTCTCTAGGAGCACCTCTTACAGGTCCTCCAGAGAGCTCAGCACTTTAGGTCCCTTGGAACAACTCTCCACTGGAGCATCTTTCCCCTTAGAAGTTTCCCTCTAATAGAGGTTGAATAACCTTTAGTCCAGTTGCTCATTTACTAATCAGCCACCTGGGGAAGCTAATTACTCATCGAACACCCGTACAGGATTAGACCAATGATCCATCTAGCCCACTATCCTGTCTTCCAACAGTGTCCAATGCTAGATGCTTCAAAGGGAATGAACAGAACAGGGCAATTATCAAATGATCCATCTCCTGTCATCCACTCCTAGCATCTTGCAGTCTGAGGCTTAGGGCCCAGAGTATGGGGTGGCATCCCTGACCATCCTGGCTAGTAGCCACTGATAACCAATTTCCATGAATTTATCTAATTCTCTTTTGAATCCAGTTATTGTTTTGGCTTGCACAACATCCCCTGGGAATAGGTTCCATAAGTTGACTATGCAACGTGTGAAGAAGTCCTTATTTTTGTTTGTTTTAAGTCTGCAGCCTATTAATTTCATTGGGTGATCCCTGGTTCTTGTGCTATGTGAAGGGGTAAATGACAGACTAACACGGCTGCTAATCTTAATCTTATTCCTTATTCACTTTCTCTTCACCATTCATGATTCTATAGACCCCAATGGATCCTGAGTCATCTCTTTTCTAATCATCCCAGTCTTTTTAATCTCTACTGCTATGGAAGAACATTTTTGTTTTCATTTTAATTTTTGTTGCCTTTTTCTTTACCTTTTCTATTTCTAATATATCTTTCTTGAGATGGGGCAACTAGATCTGTGCACAGTCTGAGTGTACTATGGATTTATGTCGTGGCATTATGATATTTACTGTCTAATGACTCCTAACATTCTGTTAGGTTTTTTTTTAAATTTCTGCTGCACATTGAGTTTAGAGAACTATCCATGATGACTCCCCGGGTGGGGCCTTCATAAGGCAATCCTGGACAGACTGAGCTAACTCCCTATAATAGGCAGCTGCCTCAGGATAGAGAACGTGGCACAAAGCAGAACAAACAAAGAAATGCCTTTAGAGAGTCACAGCAGCAACTATATTTCATGTGACTTTACTTAAAAGGATGAGATCCCTGGATGAAAACTGGGATAATCTGGCTTTCTTGTCATGCAACCCATATTTGAAGTCTGAGCTGCCCCTGCATAAGTGATCAGAATTTCCACTGCTCCCTCCGCCTCTGCCCCAGCCCGTCCAGCCTTCATCATCTCTTTAATGGCTCATTTTGTCTCACTGGAGATTCCATGCTGCCATCCTCCCCCTTGTACGATCCCCACTGGTGTGTGGGTGGGTGCAGGGCAATGCACGGCCTAAGTACTCCTATCACTGTGCTGTCAACATGCTCGGTACATTTTGGAGTGAAAGATACATGCCAAGGAATATGGGGCAGTGGGGAGGAGGGGGCTTGTAGGGAAGAGTGAATTGAAAGCACTTTCATGAGGATTGTCGCCATGGTAACCACTTCCTTTTCTCCGTGTGTGCAGAATGTTGGACTCGACCTCTTATAAAGTGCAGCGCATCTCATAAATTTGTGTGCGTGAAGAGGGGGAAAGAAGTGCCTTGGAGACACTTAGGGCTAGATCCTCAGCCTCTGTGAGCTGGCATCGCTGTACTGGAACGATGCCACTTTACTCCAGGGGGTCTGTCCTGTCGTTTAATATTCTAAACAACATTTTCATAACTTCTATAGGCTGTTAGGAGCTGAGGACCATGGAAATTGGAGGGTTGTGCCTTTCATTTAACTTGTAAGATGATAGATAATCAAACACTTCTGTCTTGTTACATTAGGAGGAAGGAACGTGATGTTGGAGTGAGGCCTGGGGGTCAGGGAATTAATTGGGATTCTTAGGTTTCCAATCCTGACCCGAGAACTGACATCCTCTTTCCTTGTCTCAGTTTACCCATCTCTAAAACAGGTAGAATAACACAGGGCCAGTCATACCCCATACCCCAAGGAAGAGGAGACCTTCAGTCCACAGATCACCCCCATCCCAGCTGAAAGAAAATAGACCAACTCTGGGGCAGCTTCCAGCCACTTGCTCCTTATGTCTGGTCATCCTTTGGGAGTGAGCAGACCTGGGGAGGAATGGATGGACCAGGACACTTACTGCCCCTTCTGCCCCCATTGGATTGTCAGGCAATGTTAGATTTCTATTCTGTCCCTTTCAGGTCAGGGAAATTCTAGGGCAGCTGCTACATAAGGAAGCCCTGATGGGATTGTTGTGGGGAGCAGACAGCTGGGGCACAGAGCCGACACAAAGGCACTTAGGCCTCTGTACAGATTGCCTCACCTCCTGGTGGTCCCAGAGATCTGCAAGGTTTGTGGCCTGCTGTGTGGGGGTGGCAAATTCCCACTCCCAGGTGGAACTGGTGATGGGGGATAGATCTCTACACAAAGAACCATCTTGCTGCCTGCAGAAGGAGGTCGTTGGGGCTACATTTCCTAGCTCAGAGGGTACTTGTCTGGTGTAATAATTCATGCCTTTCAAGATCCTCAGTACTGTGTTGGTTGTCAGATTTTCAGAAAAGCTCAGCTCACATTTAGATGACTAAATGGAAATGGGCAGGTTTTGCCCTCAGTGGGAGCTGTGGAGGGCTCAGCATCTGTGAACAGCTGATCACTTGATGTAGATGGTAAATGGGAGTTGAGCTCTTTTGAAACTCAGGTTCCCAGGCGGCAAAGTATTACTCTATTATTCCTTGCAGCCCTGGAAGTGGAGAAAAAGCCCCCAGATATTTATCATTGTCAATCACATTTTTTTAATCCTTGTTTTTGCTTTTTTTTGCCCATCAGACAGAGTTTATTTTTCTGCCAGCGCAGGACTTTGTATGCTGTTCAAGGACTATCTTATTATTGTTTCATACACTTCTCCTGGTCAAGCACATCAGCGCGAGACTTGAAGTTGAACAGCTTAAGGGCTAAGAGGCCCACTTGTGACAGCAACAGCTCTTCATTATTTTGCTTTGCATGGTTGAAACTGACATTGCCCCTATTTCGATAGGGTCAGTTCCTTTGTCTGTTTATTCCTTTTGCTCTCCCTCACTATTTTCGCTTTGATGCTTTAGTGATAGTACTGAACTGACCCCTGAAATTCCTGGCAAAGACTGATGAGCTTTTCCTACTGTAGTTCATCTTTTCATTATCAATACACTAAAAGCAGACTCTGTGTTTCAAAATGTCAGGTCCCTTTTCTCTCTCTGTTTCCCTAACACGCTACAATCTGTAACTGTAAACATTAATCAGACCACATAAATAATCCTGACATTTTGATCCACTCTCTGTCTGCCTCTCTGCCAAGACCCTTCACTGGTGCCAAAACCAAGCCCTGTGCTGCTTTTATGGGGTTCTGAGGGGCTGGGGAATGATAATTCTGATGAAAGTTATGGACTTACGGTGCTGTCTGGAGTCATGTGTACATCTTCCAACATTCTGAAGCATAGTCGTGCTCATTTTTCACTCATAACTTTTCTGTATGTAGCTAGGATTGTTCTGTTTGGGTGCTGCCTGGTTATATACAATGGGCCTGATTCTCTGCTCATTTACACTAGTGTAAATTAGGATTGGTATAAAACTGGTTTAAGACGCTAATCAGGCCCCACTTGGCTGTCAGCCTGTGTGCTTAGGGGCAGCGCTGTGAGGAGATTCAAGATGGGAGGATCTTACCAAATGTGAACAAGACACTGCTTTCTCTTTCCTAGGAATACTGCATCTAGTTGTTCATTGTTTGTGTGTTTTTCCTTACTCAAAAATAAGTATGAAAGACTAGAATATATATATATGGAAAATAGAGAGCTCTGTCCCACACAGCTCCCTTTTCTAACTCCCTTTAATTGTTGTATCCTATTCATGTCCGAAATCATCAGTCCTAACTCACAGGGCCTTATTCTTCTCCGTATTGCCAGCCCACGGCATCCATAAATCAGGCCTCAAAAATCACAAGACTGGCTTAAAAATCATGAGATATAAAATAGGATTTTCTTTGACTTCTGTTTTTGAGCTTTTAGGGTGCCCTCAGCTCACATTTTCAAGCTTTTCCTCACAATCAGGAAGGCTAGAAATGTACATTTAAAAAAAATGGAAGTTGAGATTCTCAGGGAATCACTTAACTCCAGTTGATGGGTCTTTAAGAAAACTGCAAACATTGCAAGAGTTGTACTTTGCAGAGCTAGGAATGCTGCTGACACCTTGTGTCATCACGTACACTTGAGAAAAGTGGGAGTAAAACACCGCTTGACTGAACTGGTAGCATTTTACATTCCTTTGGGACAGGTATAAGTGACTGTACAAGGTGCAAGCCAATATCAATCGGCCAGTACAGTGTGAGGTTCTGCATCTTTGGGCACCTATAGGAGAATTTAGAGGAAGGTGCCCCGTTATAGAAATTCTCTAAAACGATATAATATCCATTTTAACAAGAAACCTTTAAAAATAAAAGTCCACTTATGGTCAGAGACGTGGCTATGTAAACATGACACCTTCTTCCTGAGTAGGCCTGCTTGGCCTGTGTATTCCAAGTAGTATCTGCTTACTCTGATACAGTTTAGTCCTGTGCTGCTTTTATGGGGTTCTGAGGGGCTGGGGAATGGTAATTCTGATGAAAGTCATGAACTTATGGTGCTGTGTGGAGTCGTGGATCCATAGAAGAGAGGGAGTTGGGTCATGTCCTAGCTCATTCAGTATCAGAACTATGAAGTTCCAATTAAAAATAAATTATTACTGATAATGATGTTCAAGTCAAACCCAGATTGAATTACTGATCCCAGAGTGAGTTTGCAGACCTCTAAATAAATAAATAAAAGAGCCTTTTGCTCATGAACTGAGCACACTGGAGCTGCAATCCATTGACAAAAAACAAACAGAAAGTGCCATCACCCCCTTTTTACAGAATTATTCTTCAGTCCACAATATAATCACATTTTAAACCTATGTCTGCTTATATGCAGAAAACAAAAGGTGAAACCCTCAGGGTAGTCAGTGTTCTACATAACAGAAACGAAAACCTAACTTTTAGAAGCAAATATTGTTGTTCTATAGTTTAAAAAATAAAAACGTAGGCTGTTAAAGCCCAAGGTGCTTCACTCATGGAGAGAACTGACGTGACAAGGTACCTGGAGAGGGCATGCTATCTACAAAGTGAAGACAAAAAAGAAAACAATATCAAGTAGTTTGAAATCCACGACTTGTCTCATAAAATGGTTTGCGAAAGAAGAGCAAGAGGGAGCCAGTCACGCTTTGCAAAGCAATGCAATAAAAGAGACCTATTTAAGAGCATAGGGGAGTGTTAGTCTCTATGACCATGAAAAGATTTCACAGAAATGTTACAGAGGAAAGGATTTTCTTTTAAAATGAGCCTAAAGGCCAGATGAAGCATTTCCACTTAGGTGCTATAAAGTATGAGACTCTATGGACGCCTCTGCTCTTTGGTAGCTAAATCAGTTCGCAGCCTTGAGGTCAGATGGGGCTTTCTAGTAGCATTGAACAGTCAAATAGCAGCTGTCACCATAGGCACCTTCCTCCAGCTCCCGATAGCAAGAATACACCTTTCTTCTTTCTGTGATAATGACCTGGCTGTAATAATCTGTGCATTCAGCACCTGAATGCATCGCTACTAAGTTCACTCAACCTTTGTCTACTCAAAAAATACCAAAAAACCCTACAGTTGGCCCAGAACACAGCAGCTGGTCTTCTGCGTGGGATGAGATGAAGAGAATATATTACACAGTGTGCCGCTGCCTATCCTGAATCTCAATTCAGTGCTGGATCCAGTTCAAAGTTCAGGTATTGATCTGCAAATCCCTTAGTGGATTAGAACCATGGTAGCTAATGGCTTATCACTACTTCTTTGACCTATGACTGCAACACACAGCCTGGTAGGCTCCATCTGCCAGAAATTAGGTGTAAGAGGGAGCTTCCAGAACAACTCTCTGAACAGTAGACAAGACTATTAGGAAAAGTCCTGCCTTACCCGCGCCATCTTCAGAGCATGGTTGAAAACTCACTTCTTTAATAAAGCACTTCCCAAAGAATCAAGCAGACGAGAACCCGGCAGCCTGCTCCAAAGAGTGAGCCACATTTCTACATTCCTTCAAGCACAGTGGTAGATGGTATCAGAGTAGCTTCCCTGACAAGAGAGATATGGCAGAGGGAAGAGATATGGCACAGTTATATCCCAGAATAAGACAACCACAAACAGGACGTTGGTTTGCAGATTCACCATGGTAGTGTGTTCTTCTGACACAGTTTATTTAATCCCCTTGTAATCCAGACGCTCCTAGTTCCAAGTGTTGTGCAGCTCTTTGTCCAGCACCTCACTGATGAGAGCTTCTAAGCCCTACATGCAGCAGTGGCCGTGCGTGTGGGCAGTGGGGACATGCAGGAGCCAAAGATTCCTGCTTTTCTTACCCACAACAGCAATGGGAGTTCAGGAGGGGCACAAAGGACACTGCCTCCCTGCACCCTTCCTAGCAGCAGCTGGAGGTGAGTTAGGGGGTCCAAATGAACTGATCAACTGCACTCTCCCCACTGCAGCGGAAGTAACAGTGAATGGGGAACACAGGTCCAGACTATCTGCAACGTGCTCCAGTATTCCTCCCCTGGGCCAACCCTGCTCCGTCCTTCCAGTGTTTCCTCTGAAGCTGCACCTCAGTTTCATTTAACAAAAGGTCTGAGGGATGCCTATTGGTGGGAGACTGAGTCAGCTGGTGATACTTGGTCCAGGTAGACCTCTGGCTTAGTAGGTAGGAACAAGGCCCATAGTACTTCCTACATCCTCTGGGAGCTAACATTGAGGACAACATTTAAACCCTTTGGTTCCTTCTTATATGGAGCACTCTGCAACCAACCCATCAATTAAACAAGGCATGTGTATTTTGTCCCACTCACCATGGACACTTGGCAGCCCTTCTGCAGATAACCTTTAAACACATTTTTCACAAGCAGCTCCACACTTCCTGATTTGACCAGTGACCTAAAAGCAAACAGATTGCAAAAAATCTAATCACCACTTGAGCATCTGACTGACATAACCCAACCCAGCAAATATGAGAATTCTTATGGGGGGAAGCCCCAGTCTTATGAAATTTCCAGCCAGATTACTATCTGTCTCGGTACCTATCTGACACCCATCACCACAGTATCACAATCTTTGATATATTCATCCTCACAAACACCCCTGTGTGGTAGGGCAGTAGCATTATCCCCATTTTACAGACCAGGAATTAAGGCACACAGAGATTAAGTGCCTTACCCAAGGTCACAAGGACGTCTGTGGTGGAATAGCTAATTGAACCAAGGTTTCATAAGCTCCAGGTTAGCACCCTAAGCACTGGGCCCTCCTTCCTCTTGTGAAGAACATGACCAGGTTTAGCTAGAAATACAGGGCTAGGTCCTCAGCTATGTTGTTTTACACCAGTCAAAGATCTGGACCTTAGACTTCATAGTGCTAATCTCAAGTATCCCAAACCATCATTTCTTTTGAGATTTGTCTGTCACTAGTACGTTCACAAACATTTTGAAGCGAAGAGCTCATTTAGATTTGCTTTAAAATCTTGCAAACTCCACTGACACTATGCACATTTAACGTTTTGTTTAAATGCACAAGTTTAACAGGAAAAAATTCAGGTGTGTAGCAGATCTCCTACAAGTCTGCATAGCTCCCATGGGGCCATAGATTTAGCAGCTTCTGGCTAATGGCCCCAACTCCGTTTAAATAAAGAACCCTCCCCACCCCCAGATCACATCTCATTCTAGCCTTTCTTCCTCATCACTGTAATAGGCCAATCATTAGTAACCTCCTGGGGGGAGGGAAGGGACTATCTTTAATTACCATTCTGCTTCATATACAGCCTTTTTTCAAGTGTTGTTAATGTTTCAGCAAAAGTTTCCAACATTTCATTAGTTATTTGTGACCCCGTTCAGTTCCTTGCTGTTGGACCTAATTCATTAAATGCACATAAAGACATGAGGAAAATCTAATGACCAGAACAGGTTGATTAAAAAAAGATTTGGAGAATTCAGGGAATTGAGCAGAGCAGTTCTTAGCAACCGACATTTACAACAAGCCCCGATGCACAAAATGAAAGCGCTCTCCCAGCTCTTACTTCAGTGTAGGTGTGAATGATGGAGGCGTGACAAATGTGAAATAATTTGGTCTGTTGGTATCCTTAAATGACAGATGTGAAGTCATAAAATTTTCAAGGCTGGATTTAGATTAAAAAGCAGCAACATGTATGTAAATGTAAAATGTATGTGTATTACGCTGGAAATTTAGAAGCGGCATGTTACTTTAAGGGGCATTCTCTTTTTTTATGTGCTACCTATGTGAAGCATGTGAGGTGGAATAATAATAATTGCCTAGTGTTTTTTTATGACTATATCAGTAAGGAGACTGCATATTTATTCTGTATATAATGTGTTTTGTTACTGTAGGAAATCCATCAGAAAGCTAGTATTCTAAATGGATTCACAGTGGAGAGGATATGAAACTGTAATCAGACTGAGAATTTAATTGTGGTGGAATGTGACAGCAGATCAGATGGGATCTTTGGTCACTGCTGCTGGAAGTTGGGTTAGATACTTTTGTTATGGGAAAGAATGAAGCTTTGCAAGAGCTGATATTAACATCAAGGTTTTCATTGTCTGGGCAGAGCTAAGGATATTACATACAAGCGAAGCGGCAAAGGAGTAGAATAAGTTAGCTAATATGTTACTATTATGCAGTACAGAGAGGTGTATTTTAATAAAGGAAGGAGGTAGCAATAAGTTTGTTATCAAGGTGCTATTTGTTGGTAATTGTGATGGATCGCGCAGTATTGGAAAAGTAATGCTGTAAAACAGTGTTGTAAAGGGGCTGGGGACTCATTGATCAGATGCTGGGGTCAGAACATGGACCGTTGTTTACATTATTATTATTTGTGTTACCATAGCACCTAGAAGCCCTAGTCATGGACATTGTGAGTCATGCTGTGTCCAACCATTGGTGAGCTGATTTAGGGCTGAATGGATGGAATTATTTGGCTGGAAAAACTTGTGTGTAAAAAAAGCCAGGGGGAAATAATTTTGCTCCTCTCAGAATTGTGTTCCTAGTGTGAGGGATTAAAAGTTGATGGGCCAAAAAGGCTTTTAAGCTTGGGGACAAAACAAGACAACTGTATATAAGCTTTAAAAAAAAGTATTTTTGAGCTGCTCCCTCTGTGCCTGGAGTTTGGTTACTTGATAAAAAAAGTTGTACGTGTGACTTTGGGGACAAGAAGTAGTTAAAATAGTTTTGCCCCTTCTTCTGACAACAATGCTCCCCTTTGCTGAGCTGTGGCAGATGTCCAAGGCCCTGTGGGTTGGCTTCCCGGTGGTGCAAATTTTCCAACAAGAGCATCATGGGAGCCTTATAAAAATAGTGTAGCCCTACTGTGCCTGCATGGTTGTCCATTCAGTCCGTAGAGCAAGGATCTAAGAGCCTGAGATCTGGCTGACTCCCTCACTGAAGGAGATGGCTTGAGAGTCTTGGCTGTCCAGTTAGGGTTGCCAACCTTGTAATATTTAAAAACTGGACACTTCATCAGGAATGCCGGAACCGCCCCTTCCCCCTGAGGATCTGCCTAATTTCTTCCCCCCCCCCCCGAGGACTTGCTCCTGCCCCTTCCATCTGAGGCCCTGCCCCTTGTTCACTCCTCTTTCCCCCTCCCTCTATCACTTGCTGCTTTTTTCCTCTCCCCCCCCCTCAGCCCTGCGTGGGTTGGGAGGGACTAGGCTTGCCAGGTGTCTGGTTTTCGGCTGGAATGCCTGGTCAAAAAGGGACCCTGGTGGCTCCAGTCAGCACCGGCGTTAAAAGTCTGGCCAGTGGTGCAGGGGGCTAAAGAAGGCTAGTCCCTGCCTGTCCTGGGACCACACTGCCCCTACCCCAAGCACCAGCTCCACACACTCATTGACCGTCCCTCAGTGGTCTGTACTGGGCCCATTGCTGTTCAACATATTCATAAATTATCTGAAAAAAGAGGTAAACAGTGAGGTGGCAATATTTTCAGATAATAAAAAAATCAGTCAAGATAATTAAGTCTAAATCAGACTGTGAAGAGTTACAAATGGATCTCACAAACCTGGGTGATAAATGCAAAGTAATACACGTTGGAAAACATAATCCCAAGTATACATGCAAAATGATGAATTCTAAATTAGCTGTTACTACTCAAGAAAGAGATTTTGGAGTCATCATGGATAGTTCTCTAAAAACATCTGCTCAATGCAGCAGTCAAAAAAGCTAACAGAATGTTAGGAACCGTTTGGAAAGGGATAGATAATAAGACAGAAAATATCATAATGCCATGGTCTGTTTGCATCTTGAAAACTGTATGCAGACTTGGTCACCCCATCTCAAAAAAAGATGCAAAGAAGGGCAACAAAAATTATTGGGGGCATGGAATAGCTTCCATATGAGGAGAGATTAAAAAGAACGACTGGGACTTTTCAGCTTGGAAAAGAAAGGACTAAGAGAGGATATGAGAGAGGTCTATAAAATCTTAACAGGTGCGGATAAAGTGAAGAAGGAAATGTTATTTACTCCTTCACATAACACAATAACAAGGGGTCCCCTAATGAAATTAATAGGCAGCTGGTTTAAAACAAACAAAAGGAAGTATTTCTTCACATAACGCATAGTCAACCTGTGGAACTAGTTGCCAGGGGATGTTGTGAAGGCCAAAAGTAAGACAGGGTTCAAAAAAGAATTAGATACATTCATGGAGGATTGGTCCATCACCGGCTATTAGCCAGGATGGGCAGAGAAACAACACCATGCTCTGAGTGTCCCTAGCCTCTGTTTGCTGGAAGCTGGGAGTGGACAACAGAGGATAGATCAGTTGATGATTGCCTTGTTCTACCAATCTTGTAATGCCAATCATGGTATTCTTGTGGGTGCAAGTTGATTCTGAGCCCTCGGCTGAAGTCAACAGCAGCCACAACAAAGCAGACTGAGACAGACTAATTTTTCATCACCCTCAGATAGCAGAGACTTTCGATCACTGCTGACATAGGATGGATTCAGACCTGCAGCTTGAAGTTTCACTGTTCTATTACCAGCCTTCTGTGTCATCTAATCTACCCTGTATTTCTACAGCCTGGTTTTAATTGTTACCACAAGTGGGATATCCTGATTAGTAATAGGAAGTAATTCCATGATCATTTAGTGAGGTGGTATGGCCTCCCTCTGACCCAGAAGGGGGGGAATGACCCTCTATGCCTAGATGAGCGGGCCCAGACTCACCTCACTCCTCCAACCAGAAGTAGATAGGCAGGACAGGAAGAATAAAAGGTGGAGTCTCCAACTCAGGGGAGTTGGAGACAATGAGGGAAACAGATATATCCTGCTTGCTTTAGGCTCCTGCTCATGGAGGAGCCTGTGTCTGCAGGGGAATTGCCGGGACTGCTTCTGGCCACCTAACTTAGGGAGATGGAAGGCACCAGGTACATCCTGAAGGGAGGGTAGGAAGTGGCCCAGGGGAGCTCACTCCAGTCTGGGTCTTGTGCTGCCTGAAACATGGTCAATGTGTTATGGATGGATACCCTGCTGACCTAGCGGTTGACCACTCTGCCACTGTCAGGGCTCTGGGCTGGGAGCTGGTGGAATTGGGTGGGCTCAGGTTCCCCTACCCCCTACTACCCCACCTTTGGGGTGGCAGCCTCCCCAGTATAGGCCAGGAGGTTGGTGTTAGCCTATTGCCTGCCAAAGATAGGCTGACAGGCTACTTGCTAGCTCTGTCGTGCTTGAAGGCTGGAATTCATAGACTGTTGTTAGCTCTGCTCTGGCCTATGGGCCAGAGCCTAAGGACTCCTTAGTGGCCTTGCTCCTGCCTAAGTTGGTAGGTTGTTTGCAGTTCAGCCCTGTTAGAACAGTTGGGATGCTAATACCTGGTTTGCTAATCCCCCCTGATACTAGTCAGTGATCCCAATGACTTAGTGAGGCGGTATGGCCTCCCTCTGACCAAGAAGGGGAGGGACGACTGCAACACCACTACAATCACAAGGCAGAACTTCAAAAGTTCTGGCATCTGTGGCCACAAGGAATATCCAGTAGAGGCCTAGTGAATTGCCTGTTCAGACTATTATGAACCATTAAGGACATATAATGATAGAAAACGGTTTGAGAACACCAGGCCACAGCCACTCAGTGGCATTGAATGTATGTAAAAACTTCAGAATCATCCCAAAACCCTACAGGAAATTATTTGGTGTCAGGAATATAATATGGGAACAATATGTTGAGACAGCCAAACACCTGTAAGGAGTTCAACTGAAACACTCTGAGTCAGTGCATCTAAGGACTAATACCATTAGAACCTCCAGGGAAATAAAGAACTACAATAACTCAGCTTGAAAGAACAATGACACTTACCAGCAATCTAAGTCCTTTATGCTCAGTAGCATTTCTTCCAGTCAGCATTGTGAATGGATAAAATGATGCTTACAAGTTGTTCTATAGAGTGTTATTCATTTAAACAGATACGACACTCCAGGTATTAGTTTGCATCACTGTTTATTTCCACCGACGTGTAACTCATATCAATGAAGAAATCTTTGTTTTTATAGTGAAATCTAGGGATGGGTTTTTAGGCAGAACTGATGTGTCAGGGAATCTTTTATGTTAGACACTCTGTATTATAAAACTTTGCCTGCTACCATAAATATTCTGCAGGTCCAAGTTTCTGTAAATTCTAGGAAAGAGTCAAATTCCTCATTTGGATGTGATGAGATGAAGGATGATTTCGATGTTAAGGTTCTGGACTAAAGTTCCAGGTACTATTCCTAGCTTTGCCCCAGGTTTCCTATGTGACTTGGGGCAAGTCACTTTATCTTTCTGTGCCTCACTTACCCATCTGTGAAATAGTGATAATACTTTTCTCCCTCACTAAGGGTGCTGTAAGGATAAATGTGTTTTTTATTAATGAAGCTGGTCATAAAATATCCTGTGAAAAACTGAGATTTAAAAAAATAATTCTGAATGGGGATAAAATGCCATTTTGAAATTTTTTTGTAAAATGACATTTGAGAAAAAACTTGTTTCAATTTCAACCCCTTTAAGTTTAATTTTTATTCCAAATAATTTGAAATGAAAAGTCAGTTTAAAAATCAAAATTTAACCCCCAACAGTCAAAATGGGGCTCTTTATTTTCAATATCTTTTTACTTTTTTAAATAAAATTTCATCAAAATATGAGTTCACAAAAATGGTTTAATCAAAACAGTATTTTCCAACAGAAAGCTGTTTTGATGAAATTTTTTCAACCAGTTCTATTTATGAAGAGAGAGATTTCTTTCGAAGGCACAAATGGCAATTAGGTGTCTAATTCCCATTGACTTTCCATGGTAGTTAGATATCTACCATCCACTTAGATGGTACAGTGATATGGACTGCCAAGAAGATGTAGTCACTGGTCTGAAATAAATGATTTAATCACTGAAATGTGCAATTGTGCCCAATAGTTGTAGCACCTGTGTATTATAGAAAAGATCTGCAACATAGTTAGATAAGTAAAACATTTTTATAATAAATTATGCAAGTTTGACCCATTTTTCCCTAGAAAAAACACTGACTATTTTAGGAAATTTTTATCAGGAAGTACCGATGAGCCACCAAACGGATGTTACTTTTACCCATTCTGGTCCAAACATTCTGGAGAACAATAGAATCTGTCTATGCTAGCATTAAGAATATATTTCCATTAAATTATTTAGCATACTTCAGTAATGACCGGGGACGAACCATAACCAAACCTCCAGATCTAAATGCACCTGACTTTTTGGGCATTGGTAATCTATATCTTAGGGGTGGGCAAATTTACAGAACCTCTGAGCCACATATGATAATCTTCAGAAGTTTGCGAGCTGGGCCCATCTGTTGGAGCTCAGGGGTTCTGCCCTTCAGTGGGGTGGTGGGGTTAGGAGTTTCTGCCTTGCAAGGAGTGGGGTCGCAGGGATTCAGCCCCTGGGAAAGCACTGCTGGGGCTGGGGGCTTCAGCCCCACTCCAACTCAAGCCCTCAGTAGGTGTGTCCCATGGGGCTGAAGCGCCTAGAGCCCCCTCCTTGCTTAATAGAAGTCCTGAGCTCCCCCACCCCAGTCTGTCAGGTGGAAAATGGTGGTGGTGGTGGGGGGGGGGGGTAGAGGGAGATGAGTGGCTCTGTGACCTGCACTTGCCATACGGCTTGCAAGTTTGGGTTTGGCCGCCCCTGCTATATACATTTGAATGTAGTATCCCAAAGTTATCTGTACTCCAAATGAAAACAGCAGTCCCTGTATCCCTGGCAATGTTCTATAATGCCATTGCAATGGGCCCAAACCATAACGTTTACGAGATGAGCCAAATCATGAACTTTGGGGTAGCTAAAAATCGTTGTGTAAATGTTCAGGCTCAGGCTGGAGAGTGGGCTCTGGGATCCTCCACCTGCTCAGGGTCCCAGAGCTCGGGCTGCAGCCTGAGCCTGAATGACTACACATGAATTTGAGCCCCGGAGCCTGAGCTCCGGGTGCTAGAGTCAGCTGAGGGTGTTTTATCTCTGTGTAGACATGGCCTTAGGGTTAGGTCCACAAAGGTGACTGGAGTTCTGCATGGCACTGCCCTAAGTGAGGCACCATCCTGTCCAATGGACAAGGTTTTTTGCCGCCCCAAGCAAAAAAAATTTTGGCTGCTCCTCTCCCCCACCCCCTTGTTGCCCCAGCCCTGGGCTCTCACCGCCCCCACCTGCACCACCTCCTGCCCTAGTGCTGGGTGCTCCCCCTCCCACCCACACCCCCTGCTACCCCAGCTCTGGGCTCCTCCCCTTCCCCCGCACCAGTGCCCTCCCCCGGACCCGCACCCTCCTGCTGCCCCAGCCCTGAGTTCTCCCCCCACAACCTGCACCCCCCTGCCACCCCAACCCTGGGTCCCTGGTAACTTGCTCCCAGGGCAGGTCATCAGCATCCCATTCAAGACACTAGCGGGGATGGAAGCTGCATCCACCCGACTCCTTCCTGGAACCCAGGGGGGCCCTGACTCCGCCCGCTCCCCCCTCGCCTCCAGCCAGTCTGGCACTGGCAGGGTCGGGGTAAGCAGCGGGGCTCCGGGGCTGCGCTTCAACCCAGGGTCACTCCAGCTGGGGCTCCTGCCTCCAGGACCGGTCGGGAATTGGGAGGGCAGAGCTGGGGGGACTGCCCCAGCAGGGGGCTGAGGAGCCAGGGTAGGGCAGCCCCAGAGGGAGCGGCTGGTGGGGAGCGGAGCCCTGGAGAGCGGGACGGGGGCCCCGCATGGCAGCGCCTGGGCACCAGTCCCCTCTATGGGCCCCCTGCTGTTGCTATTCTTGGCCGCCCTGCCGCAGCCTCTGGGTGGCTTGGGCTGCTTCGCCCAGCCCCGGCTGCGGCCCTGCGGGGGGGGGTGGGGGGGGGGTCTGCCCTGCGGCACCTAAAGGTGGCTCCATACAGGTGCCAGTAAAGGACTATTGGAACTCGGAAAGACCGTTTTGAATCTGTAGAAAAGGTGACCATGGGAAAGGTAGAAGCTGTTATTATGTGTCATCATAGCTAGGTGGGCACAGGGAGGTTACCCTGGACAGGGTCAGTTATGAAATTACTGCAAGACTAGATGTGGCCCTTTTACTCTTTGAAGAAAAATTATTTCCAGTGAACAGCTACATCCAATTATCTTTGCCCTTATTTCTCCAGATCCAAATTCCTAGCTTGGGTATTCGCTAAAGTACATTGCAGGGTGTTCTTAATATTGCTCTCTCAGTAACCAGCTACAATCAGCTACAATGACCTTTAAATGTAATTTTATCATCCTAGAACCGTTTTTTAAAAAGTAAAATTATTTTACTTTGGCAGTTGATTTTATTGCTGAAATCCCTCTGAGCCATCTTATGGCTTCTTGTGCTGCACACGTAGTGTTAAACAAAAGAAATTGTAGCCGGCCATCAGAAAAGTGCATGGCAGCTGCGTTTTTCTCCTCAGAAGTGTTGGCCTAGAGCAGTGGCGGGCAACCTGCGGCCCATCGCCTGCACTTGGCCAATCAGGGTAATCCGCTGGCAGGCCGCCAGACCGTTTGTTTACATTTGCACAGCCACCCGCAGCTCCCAGTGGCCATAGTTCACCATTCTTGGCCAAGGGGAGCTGTGGGAAGCGGCACGGGCCTGGCTGCAGAGAATGGTCTCATGGGCCAAATATTGGCAGGAGCTGATCTTTCTGAGATGAGGGTGAGGATAAGTCATGACTTGGCTCATCTGTTATATTTTACACCCACCCTTTCTGTGTCTGTGTCCTTTCGTTAAGGTAATAACAAATTTGCAGAAGATCAAATGAAAGACCATAATATGATCTGCTTTTCTCTCTCGTATATTTTTCTTTACTAGTTGCAATGAAATCGGAGAAACTTTATGGAATCTGTAAGCACTTAACTCCAGGACAGGGACAGGGCTTAGCATTGGCTAGCTTAGGTGGTTCCCTACCAAGCATACTAGCTTTTGTAGATCACAGTGTAAGGTGCCTATCTCTACCTCTTCTTTGTATAGGCTGTGTGAATCACAGTGATTTTCTAGGCACATAACTGTCAGGTTTGACACTCAGCATCACAACATTTAACTCCTTTTGTGTATCCAGGGCAAAGGTTTTGAGTTCTGAAAAGAACGTTTTTCATTCGCCATTCTTTGATTCCATCCCCACCCCGACACACCTCTTTAAGGGACTTTCAGTTTCACAGCCTAATATAAAGTGAGCACTGTACACTTTGCATTCTGTGTTGGAACAGAAGTCAATATATTTGAAAATGTAGAAAAAAAATCCAAAAAATGTAATAAATTTCAATTGGTAGTCTATTGTTTAACAGGGCAATTAATAGTGATTCATTTTTTTAATCACAGTTAATTTTTTTGAGTTAATCGCACGAGTTAACTGCGATTAATCGACATCCCTAGTTTATAATCATTTATATAATGCTGGTTACTATAGCATTTGAAGGGAAATATGTATTTACTATATTTGCATATTATATTAATGTTCTAGGTTTCTAGCACAAAACAATATCCTGTCTTTTATTTATTTATTTATTTATTTAATTTATTTGTTGGAATGTGTTCAGATGATTTGGAAAATCTACCACCATTTCCAGAACAAGCAGGTGGAAAATGCTTTTATGTGCTTTTAGTTAAGGTCAAGTATTAGGAGAATAAGAATCTAATTTTGCTCATTTCCCAAGTGACAAGAACATCTTGTTCTTCCTCTCAAAAGTAGAGTGTGTGTGTGTGTGTGTGTGTGTGTGGGGGGGGGGGTGTCCTACACTGGAGCATTTATTTGCCAACCCTATGACCCCCACTGACAGTGCTCTTTTCCCAGAATTAGAGAGAGGGCAAAACTACTCTATAATTCAAAACATGCTACAGCATCTTTAATATACACCATAAAATATTCTTACCTTGTTTTAAAATTGCCATTTTAGCCCTGGGAACTATGCAACATATAACTAAAGAGAAGTCCCACAAATGTGACTGTTAAGAACATTTGTCCAAACTGCTCTTGAAGGCTGCTGATTCTCTACAACCTCTGTTTCACAGGTCACCCCTTTGGATAATGGGATTTTAAAGGTAATCTAACACAGAATCATGTACCATTTGACTAGATGAGTTTGGACCACTCAGACCACTGACACTGATAGAGATATAAACTACACAACCAAATAGCTTTAAATAGGCTTAATCTATATCATTATTCCCTCTGTTTACAGGTGTTCTCTTCCCTCTGGAACAGCAGGTTCAAAGGTGTTGATGGCTCATTTTTTAAAAGCTTGTTTCTAAATAATTGGATTGTTTTTAATTCCGCTTTTGTGATTTGATGACTGTCATAGCATCATATACCTGGACATGCACTGGAGGACTCAGTAGGCTGCAGAACAGTGCTAGTTACAAATACAGGACAGCAAATATAATGGTTGAATACTGCCAAGGGGCCCAGGAATCATGTTTGATTCCCACCCTACCCCCTCAGAAGTAATTCAACTGATAATTAGTCCCCCTGCTCCCTTTCCCAAATTCTCTTTTAATGCTAAGGACAGATCGAAGTGCCAGACTTAAGGCTGGCCTTGATCACCTGTCTCTGCTTTCCCCATAATGTGCTGGATCCTCAGCTGAGGTAAAAAAGCATAACTCCATGGAAATGGCAACCCTAAGAGGCACAGCTCAAGAGGTGGTGGGGCAAAAAGACAGTTCCTAAGCCACCTTTGTGCTGCCCTGTTCTGGACTGCCTGGGTCACACCATCCAAAACCACTTCCAGGGTATAATGAACTCAAAACAGAAGCAGTCCCTTTCCCCTCTGAGCTAAATTATTTCTCTAGAATCGAATCAGCAGGGCTCCTTCCGAGCTCCTGTCACTGTCGCTGATTGTGGCCTGGCCCAGACTCAGGCTGGTTCCTTTGGTGGTAGCCTAGGGAGCATCACATCTGTGGTTTCAGACAGGAACTATCTTTTTACTTTGGCCTGCTGGGCCTTGATTGGCTGTGGCTGGTTCCCAGCATTTCTGGCTGCTGGAGGGCCAGATGTCACCTGCTCCCCAAATGCCTGCTGTTGTTCTCTGAGAGCTCTTTCCTGGGGTGGGGTGCAGCAGAGGAATAGAGGTTTCAGCTGAGGCCTGTCAAGGTCTGGCAGTTAGTCAATACAGTAGTTTTGTTTTTGATAAAACTTCTCCTCAGAGATGAAACACAGTTAAGAGCATTGATTTCCCATTGCAGACCTTTGTGTAAATCAGAAGTGTCTTCACTGAAGTCAGCTAAATTATTCCAGTGGGGAAGAATTGTGCTCAGACTTTGAACAATGTTTCTATTTCTTGTTAACCTTTCATTAATAGCACTTATCTAGACGGTGACCAACACGTGTTTGCAGGATAAAGCACTATTTTTATTTTTAGATAGGAAATAGATTTTGATACTGGCATGACAGTGATCTGATGTTCTCTTTTGAGTAATAAAAAATTGGTTTTCCTGGGTATAACTCGATCTGCTGTGAGTTTTAGGAAACAATTTTCATCACTTGTGTCTGAAGTTAAGCTAATTAAAACAGATTTAAAATTGTTTTGCTCAAGGAAATGCCAGAAAATGTATAATGTGGAAGTTATTTTTTATTTTTTAAATCCTGACTAGATGGCTGAATATTTGGGCAGAAAAAGCAACTAAGAAAGGTAACTGTTTCAGTAATTTCTCTTTTACTGATTTGAGATTAGACCAACTCAAAATGTGAAAAACTGAATTGATTGATAATAATGTACAAGTTTTCTCATTTAGCGAATGGGAAACTTCTGATAATGGGATATGTATCAGTTTGATAACTATATAAGGCTTTATTCCTATTCTGATGAACTAATTAGCCAAGAATAATTTTCTTTATACTTCCAGAATGGAGTGATTACTACTTTATCTTTTTGTTTGTGTATTTAGGACTTTGTTTGTCATACAAAATATTTCTAGGTGCTTCCAGTATTTTGAATGTAATAATACAAAAAAAGGAGAGGCGGGCAGTAAATTGGGAAAACTGCTTTTGGTTATCTAGCTTGCAAGGGATCCCTGTCATTGCCAGGGTAGGTGAATAATTGTGATTGTCACCTTCTTCCTCCCTGCATGCCAACCATGCAAGAACCAAAGGAAAGTGTTAAGTCAATATTCTACATAAAAGTAGAGCGAGAGATGGTAACAATGCCTGTTATTACAGGTCCCTGACATTTTCCATCAAAAGACCTTGTGTTCAGCTGTTTATAACTTTGCCAAACACGAACCATTTGGGCTGAACATTTCCCATGCTGTGTATCTGCCTCAGGCTAAAGTCTTCTGGAAAAATTCAGCTAAAAAGGTGGTGCCATTTCCAAGAACAATGGTATCTCCGTAATGGAAAATAGCTGGTAGTACCATGAGATCTCATAAAATCTAGGAAATGAACCCCCTGTCATCACTGTGGCTGCTTCTTTTAATTACTATAGTTCACAATTTGTACTATCCCATTTAGTAGCATTTGTTGAAAAAGGGAAAAAGTTACTTCACTTTTGACAAACTGGTTTAGATGTTAGAATCTCAAATACACTAATACCTTCTAAATTCCATATGGAAGCACTAACACAAAATCTACTTCATTTTCACAAGGTTATATGCACACACAATCCTGGAGCAGCACAGGCAGCATATGCAAATTGTGCCTTTTAAAGACTGTTTTGTTTAAGAGTTTAGCAATAAAGAGAACAAATAAAGAATGTAATGTTACTCATAATGGAGTCAGTCATTGATCAGAGCTTCATTAAACAGGATTACTCACTATAATTTCTGCACCAGAGATTAGGGTGTCGTGATTTGAATCTCTTTCTATTTTAGTTTAGCAAATTGAAAAACTAAAATTGCTAGAGCGAAACATTTTTTTTAAAAAAGTTTGATTCTAATGTTTTTTTTAAAGTGTTTACTTACAGGCAAAATTACTTTCCTTGCTTCTACATTATTAACAATGGGCAACATGCTGATTAAAATAATTTTCAATGGAACATTTAATTAAACAGAATTCAAGGAAATAAATACAAAGGATTCCAAACCGGTTGTCAAAGGAAACCATTCTAATCCAGAATGTTGTGTTACAGTAATAAGTAAAAAGAAATGGACTAGATTTTCCTGTCATTTCCCAGCAATAGGTTTTCACATGTGATAAGAAACTGACCCACTATCTATTTCATATATACTTAGGGTGACCAGATAGCAATGGTGGGAAAAAATGGGACGGGGATGGCGGGTCATAGGAGCCTATATAAGAAAAAGTCTCAAAAAACAGGACTGTCCCTATAAAAACAGGACATCTGTTCACTCTACCTGAGGTTTCATTCCCTACCCCCAATACTGCAGTTAACTCTGCAGTGAACCCACATACCGCATCACTGACTTTAGGGGGACTCTGGACTGCATAGAAGTCTATTTGCACACAGCTGCTTGCAGAATCAAGACCTACGATTACGTCTGGGAGTGTTCTGCACTGTGCAGAATTTGGGCAGAATTCCAAGTTTCTCCTGCAGAGTTGGAGCTGTGGCCACTAAGGGCTGTTGGACTCTGTGTGGATGTCTGAGCTCTGGGGGTACCCCGCAGCTGGGCTCTGGTGGTTAGGGGTGCAGCTGTCTGGGCTTAGAAGGTGCCCCACAGCTGGGCTCTGGGGAAGAGGGGTATGGGTGTCTGGGTTCTGTGGTGCCCTATGGCTGGTCTCTGGGGTGAGGGTGTATGGATATTTAGGCTCAGGGGGGTACCCCATGGCTGGGTTATAGGGGAAGGGGTGAAGGGTATCTGGGATCTGGAGGCCTCATGCAGTCCTTCCAGCACCTCCTAACAGGAAATGGGTTGTCACAAGCATTTCTTTAACTCTCTGTTATTGGAGGAATCTGTTTTTGTTGTGTGTATTGTTGATATACATGTTGGTAGTTTGAAACAAATGACGAAAATAATTGAAACTGGAGTGATTATATTGTGTTTTGACAAATATAATATGCAACATTTTAAAATTTTGGGTGCAAAATTGTTAATATTTTGGCTGGGGTCGGCTGGCTGGCATGGCTGGGGCTACTCAGGCCAGCGCTGGGGTCGGTCGGCTGGCACGGCTGGGGCTTGGGTCAGCCAGCTGGGGCTGCTCGGACTGGCCCAGGGCTGGGGTTAGCCAGCCAGTGCAGCTGGGGCTGGCTGAGGCTGCCCGGGGCTCCTCTGGCAGAAGGTGGAGGTTGGGGGGCTTGGGGTTCCGGCTGGCCTGGGGCTTTTCTGGCTGTGGAATGAGGAACTCAGGTCTCCTTCTGTGGGGGTGGGGCCTTGTAAGGAAGGGGCAGAGCCGCAGGGCTGTCCTCCCTGAAGAAGGGGTCCATCCCCTGCCCATGGTTTTAAGTGTCCTGGTTATTGAACTAGTTCCAAAGACCTTGTATCCTGTCACTTGCTTAGTATGACGGAACTGCTCTTTGATATTAACATAGTGCTACTGGGTAAACTTTTAGACGTTATTGTACTGTACACACCAAAAGCTAACATCCCATGTATTATGAAATTCTATTATTATTTTTTTTAATTATGAACAGGCCACTCTGATTTAGACCTGAATATAGAAAGTCTGTTATAATTATCTTTTCAATGATGTACTTATTTAATATGTCAAGAATCAGAGAGGTAGCCCTGTTAGTCTGGAATTGCAGAAGTGACAAAGAGTGCTATGGCACCTTAAAGACTAATTAAAGTATTGAAGCATAAGCTTTCGTGGGCTAATACTCACTTTGTCGGATGCATGCAGTGGAAGTACTTCCACTGCATGCATCCGACAAAGTGAGTATTAGCCCACGAAAGCTTATGCTTCAATTCTTTAGTTAGTCTTTAAGGTGCCACAGGACTCTTTGTTACTTATTTAATATGGTTATCATTAACTCCACTGAAGAGCAATCAGGGTTTATCTTTATTCATGGTTGGCTGGGGAACAGCTATTTAATTGTATAACATTGTATGACTTTCTCTTTACTTTGAAGGGGTTTTTGTGGGTGATTAATCTCTCTCTGGTACTGTTTCTCTATCCTTTCCCCCTAGCTCTTTGGGCCCAGTGCTGCAAATACTTATCTTTCATTATTCTTTCCTCAAAATGTGGCATATATTATAAATTTCTTAAATATTTAAGCATGTAGGTTTCTGGGTCTGAGCCCAGATAGTATTTTTTTGCTGTAATGGAGTATGTAGACTTCAGAGGTAAGTGAAATGTCCTACCTGATTTTTAGGCTACTTTGGGTGGCACATAGGCCCAACTGGAGCATCTGGCCAGGATTTGTAGGTTTCTTTGCATTACAGTAAACCCCAGTCAAGATCAGAGCCCCAGTGTGATTAACACTGAGCATAGGCATAAGATGCAGTGTTTTCCCCCAAAGAGCTTAAAACTAGAGCCACAAAGGGACTTCAGTGCCCAAACCCCAGAGTTAGGTGCCTATGTCCCAATTGAACCCCTGTGTTCGACAACATCCCTCTGTAGGTGACTAAACTCATTCTGCTATGTTTGTGTAGCAAAAGTTCCTTGGGCATCTAAGTTTCTGCCTGTGGGCATGTACATTATTGCCTCAGGCAAGTGTCCAGATGCCTATATCATGCCTAAGCCCCAGCGTGATCCTCAAATCAGGGGAAGATAGGCATTCTCTGCCCATGTTCCCTGTGAGGCCTGATCCAGTAGGCATGCTAAGGGCTAACACAAAACGGATGGGGGTGGAGGAAGAGCCTTAGCCCAGTGGTTAGGGTACTCACCTGAGATGGGGAGAGACCCTGATTTAATGCACCCCACGCTTGATGAGGAGAAAGGATTTGAACAGAGTTCTCCCACCTCTCAGATGAATACCCTAGAATGGACTATGGAGGGAGCCTCGCTCTTTCTCTGGCCCAATTAACATTTAATTAAAGTAGAGTGGTTTCAACAAGACACATGGAGAAAGACCCACATCTGAATATCTCCTAGTTGCAGCGTCTGTGTCTCTTTATGCATCTGGGCCTTACAGTCTAAATAGACAAGACAGACAAAGTGGAGGGGAAAACTGAAGCACAGAGGGATTGTTATCACAGGAGTCTAGTGGGGATGTGTGTGTGTCACAATTGTGAGTGCCAATATCAGACTGGCCAATCTGGACAAACACTCCCAAACTAGTGGTATAGTTTATAGTTAGATTTAACCAAACCAGCAACGTATGTGTGCTCCTGAGTCACTTTACTCGCTCACCATAAAGCCACTGACAGTCCCTTAGCACTCCAGTCTCATTTACCACCCAGACCAACTGGACCACTGTGACGAAAGGATATTTAAACCAAAGATCACCACACATATGGTTCTTCCAGCTCCAAGTCACTTACCACCAGGTCAAGGTATACTCCAGAGCTCACCACAGACAATGCTGTTAGCCAGTGCTTTTAAGAAGCTAACTCAGTTTATTATATGAAAAAAGAAATGAGTTATTCAGAGGTTTAAAGCAGGTAAATTATGTTACAGACAAAGTTTGTAAATCCAGAATGTTAGCGGGGATGTTGCAGCTGCTTGTTTCTGTAAGTGTCTCTGGTTTCCCAGGACTATCCAGGGGAACTCAGTCCTTTATTCAGAATTTCCTTTGTTAGCATTACTTGATCCAGAGATAGCGTAGGAAAGAGGTAATATGGGGCCTTTGTTCTTGCCTTTTATATTCTTGACCCCTTTTCTAGAAAAATTCTGGCTGTGTTATGAAGTCAGGCCTCTATTGCTTACCTGCTGGGTAGCACAGCTCCAAAGCCTACATGCAAACTGCAAATCTTTGCCGTTTCTATGTGGAACGTGATATACGAGGTGTCTATGGGACTGACAAGCAGCAGTGTTTGTTTATGGTTCTTTTATTATTCCTGAAGAGCTAACCTTTGGGCATTTCCCAGGCTCACAAAATTCCATAACTCCCTGCACAGTATTGATACACATATTATAAAAAGATAATTATACACTGCAGATTAGAACTTTTCCAATGATACCGTACAAGGCATACTTTGTACAAGATTTATCAGACTTTTGGAAAAGTGGTGACCATAGTAGTATAGATGGCCACCTTCCCCATTATATACTATTGCAGAAGTGATTTGCCCAAAGTCCCAAAGGGAGTCTCTGTGGCTAAGACAGGAATTTAAACTGGGTCTCTAGAGTCCTAATCCAGTGCTGTAGCCAGAAGACTGTCCATCCTACTGGATAAAATTCTGTTATGTTTGTTTATGTAAAGCTTAAAAGGTTGAGCAAGAAGAGATGGAGCAAGGATGAAGTAATATCCAGAATTGCAATTTCCTATTTTCACTAATTAAAGACTTAGCTGTAAATCGCTTATAAATTTAGTATATTTTCATTGCCTTTAATTAAGCTTGCCTTAGCATTGACAGGCTGCACAAATTGCTTTTCTCAAGAGTAGCTAGAAGAACTACCCTGTCACAACAAGTGTAGGTTTATAGCATCTAGAGAATGCAACTAGCATGAACCACTTCACACCAATCTGTTTATAGTGCCCTATCTACTTATCTAGTGCTTCAATTCTCCGCATGTCAGCATGGAAATCTAAGTGCCTTATTAATAGAAAAATTATAGTAAAAAAACTATGACAAATCTATAAACACCTCCACTTCCACCTCCATACAAATTACTCTCTCTACTAATCATTTAGCTTTGTTTGAAACAATACCCCTAAATGTGCCTGGATTCTACCTTCAGCTTCTTAAAAATAGCCCCCCAAGCATGCATAACATAAGATGCAGCAAAGTAGGCATTCCCTGCTAAACCCTTTGTAGTTTTCAGGTTTTTAACACTACTGAACCTATGTAACTTGGAAATATTCTAAGCAATACTTCTTATAAATATACGCGTGTGTATATATCTATACACACACATACACATCTACATATGAAAGCTTTTAATTTATTTTGAGATTCGTATTTCTCCTTCTGCCTGTCATGTGGCTAGCTATGGATTTCTTTGCAGTGCTAAATACCCAGTGCTATAGTCCCAGTGCAAATGCATCCCCATGGACACTAACAACAGGCATGGTGCCTGCACAGGACTGACAAAATCAAGCTGATCAGCCTTAGATTTTAGAATTCTCCTTGGAATGGTGCATCCCGAGCAGCCCCATGAGCTCATGAGGATAGGGCCAGGTCCTTCTCTCCAACCATTCCTTTGGGGGCCATGTGTACCCCGAAGAGCATGGCAGAAACAGTCTTGAAGCCCCCATCCGTTAAGGGACTCAGACAACACATGGTGCTGGAGGACTAAAGAAAGCTGTTTGTGCATTCCCCTCCCTGGGTTCTGTTACAGGGGCCAGCCAGAAACTGGCCTTTTGTCATACAATAGTGGTGCTACCTCTATTTGGGCTGTAGGATACTTTAGTTTTCTCTTATGAAGAATAGACCCAGAAGGGGAAGCACAGCGCTAACAGTAGTGGAGTCAGCATCTTGCCAATCCCAAACCTTTGAAAATCATGTGCCAGGCACCAAAATGCTCCCATGAGACTGATTTAAAAATCATGAATATATAAAAAATTGCCTTCTGTTTTTTGAGGCTTTAGGGTGCATTCGAGTAACATTTTAAAGCTTTTCTCCACAACTATGAGGGCAAGATGCTTTTATTTGTTTTTTCTTTTCTTTTTTAAAATGAAAGCTGAGAGTCTCACCTACTCACGCATCTCTAAGAGGTGTGGCTTCAAATAAAATATCAAATGTTACAAGACTTGCAATAAAATCACGAGAGTTGGCAATACTGGTTCAGTAGCACATCCACAGTTGTTGGATTTCACAGAACCTGCAATCGTGGCCATCTCTCTCTTCCAATATTTTATGACTCTCATTAATTTTTCTCTCCACCCCTGAAAAATGGTATGTGCTTCTCTGAGATTATCTGTTGTGTGAGGGGTGGGAGTCCCCTCCAAACCCCACTTCAGGTCCTTTATATTGTCTTTCTTTCTCCCCCTCTGGCAGACACCCAAGGGGATCCTTGGAGCAAACAAACAAATGAAAAGTCTTTACCCCTATTTCTTCCTTTCTGGGAGAGGGGAGTCCATGGGGAAAATGAGAAAAAGGGTGACCTGAAACTTAGGCAATCTTCCTGGATCAGCCTGTTGGGCTTAGTCTAAATGGTGTCTACCTCCAGTCCCTCCTTGTAGGGTGTACTGCTCTGAGGCTAGGTCATGCAGATTCAGGAGCAGTGAGGCTTGTCACTTCTCCCTCTCAGCAAGCCTGTCTTGGCTGTCTGAGGAAGGGCAGCCCTCTTCTTAGGCAGGTTTTCTTAAATTACTTAAATTCAGTAATGTGGATTTAATTCTGGATTGATAGTCTGGAGATGAAAGACCTGTAGGCTGTGTCTACACTACCCGCCGAATTGGCAGGTAGTGATCGATCTATCGAGGGTCAGTTTATTGCGTCTAGCCTAGACATGATAAATCGATCCCCAAGCGCTCTCTCCCGTTGACTCCGGTACTCCACTGCCATGAGAGGCGCTGGCAGAGTCGACGGCAGAACGGCAGCAGTTGACTCACCGCCATGAAGACGCCATGGTAAGTCGATCCAAGTATGTCAACTTCAGCTACGGTATTCTCGTAGCTGCAGTTGCATATCTCAGATCGCTTTTTCCCCCACCGCCCAGTGTACACCAGGGCCTATTCTCAGAGCACGTTCAGCACAGGCTGTGACCGTATGAACTTCCCAACACTCTCCTTCCACTATGCCCTGCTATTTCATTCCTTGACTTCCCTTCTGAGACTGCCATAAAGTCTTGGTTAGTGACTTTTGTGAAGTTGCTATATGCTCTCTGGGAATTGGTCTCAAACAACCCACTAACTTTACTCACCTAAGATCACTGAATAGCCGCCAGGCTAATGAATTTTGATCACTGTCAGCCCGGCCTAGTTTTCAATGTAAAGGTTCTCATTATTATTATTGTGGTAGCAGAATAATATAAGCCTCCAAATGAGTTGAGACCCCAAGTGCTAGGTGCTATACATGAAACAGATGAAAAGATGAAAAGAGCTGCAAAGCAGCAGCAATTTTGCAGCATTTGGTAACAAGTTTTATGGACCTGCGAAACCCAGGAATTGTGTTCCATGCTTTTTGGTGCTGTGCTGGCCCTATATCTATTGCCACATATACAGATATAGAACTGTCTCATAATACATACACGACATCCATATAGTAACAGACATTCCCTGCTCCAAAGAGCTTATTGCTTAATTGGACAAAGGAAATATTATTATTCTCATTTGACAAATGGGGAAATGAAGCACAGAGGTTAAGTGACTTGCCCAAGATCCCACCATGATGTCTGTGGGCAGAGAACTGAACTTTGTTTTCTTGAGTTCCAGTCCTGTATCTTAACCTCAGGACCAACTACTCCTTTGAACCTTCCATCTGTCTTCTGGCACCATTTTCTTTAACTGCACGGTGCATTATTTATGAGACCTCGTATCAAGAGAATGCAGAGACATTCCAGTAGAAACAAATTCTATGACAGATGGTTAACGAAGGCGTTGACATGAGTAAAAGATGATCTGCACCTAGTCAGAAGCTGTTTGGGGAATGCAACTAACCCCCACTGTATCTTAAGAGATGATTTGTATTCTCTAGTATCATCATAGGGGTTTCCTCTAAGAACTGAAATGATGCTCACGTTTCATTTACAAGCTAATCAGACCTGTAGCAGACAGTGTTTAAAAGTGACATTTATTCAGCTGTTTTGCTAAACAGCAGATGTGCTTTGCTCAAGCATGCAAATGTCAAGGAGCAGAGCACCTAGCAACCAGTTTGTAAGATATTTTCAGCACGCAGACAGGCTTCTTGGCGCACAACAGCAAGCGTGTTTCCATGCTCTGAAACAGAACCTTCCATCAGTTCGCTGAGTAGCTGGGCTGTGTTCATTAACCTTTTGTAAATTGTCCCATTAACAATGCACCTATGAAAAATTAATGATGCAGCCCATGATAAATTAGAAACCCTCCCATCAGTAATCATCCTAGTTAGCTCCTGCTCTCTGAAACATACGGCCAGTCCATAAGCTTTTTACATAGGGACACCTTATGTTTCATTAACCTTTAATAATAAATGCACCTTGTTTGTCCCTTAGATTTCTGTTCATTCCTCATATTTTGCCTAAATCAGGGATGAAGGTGTTCAGTGCAGGACTGAGCTCTGTTTGCAACAGTGGAGAGCACCTATTCTTCCTTGGCTCCTGATTCTCTTCCCATTGAGGTGAATGTGAATAAACCCAGACCACTGTGGAGTGGCGGCAGGGGGCTATCAATAAAGTTGCAAATAGTTTTTTTTTAAAAATTAGGGCTGGGCAAATGGCTAGCCTTTGTCACCAATCCAAACGGGCGTCAGTACTGTGGTGATGTAAGAACCTAGACAGCAGGAAGAGTTCAATCTTCAGGATGCTGTTGCCAATGAGTAGATGGCAAGAGAAGGCTGACTGCATGGGTAAATGTTCTCATCTGCTAACCACCTTCCGAAGATGGACACTGCAGCACAAACTGATCTGGGCTGTCATTGTCATGGTGTTTCTACACAAATGCCAGGACAACACGCTCCATACGTGTTAAATCCTGAGACTAAAACACACATTTTGTGTCCATATCTATTATAATTGTATATTTTCCCTTTAGGAAAGTGGTTGTTTATCAGAAATTTGGATTTCTAGAAGTCACAGCTGAGTACATGTTATGGACCTTCAGTAACTTAGCTCCAGATTCTTAAAGGTATTTAGGTGCCTAACTTCCACTGAAATCAACTGGAATTAGGCAGTTAAATACCTTTGCGGGTCTTTGCCTTGCTGCCTAATAAAAAGTCTGTCTGATGCCAAGAACCCCTGTTATGCTGTGAACAGGTTGGGCTAGAGAGCAGTGTCATACTCCAAGGTCCTCGTCATAGACGTTGATAGGTTCTAAATTTGAGGAAGAGTCCAAATCCTCACTGAGAACAGATCGATCCAAGAAAAAAAAATTCAATGTACAGCAATGGTCAGAAAAGTGAAAAAAGATATTAGACTGTATTAAGGAATAGAAAGCAATATTGAAAAGAGTATAATGCCATAATAGTACAGTAAGGCTCTGCATTTAAGTGGAACTTCTGGGTGCTACCATAAAAATATAATAATAATATAAATTGTTCACCCTTCCCTTGAAATCTATACCCAGGTCTGATCTCCCTAGCTCAAAAAGGATATAGCTAAATAGAAAAGGTTCAGAGAAAGGCATGAAAACACTTAAGATAGGGAAAGATAAAAAAGATTAGGACTCTTTCATGAGTGAAGGGATAAGCAAGGTACATACAATGTGGAAGGGATATTAAACCACCTACTTCAGGGCGTAAGCCAATCTCTGGCAATTCCTGTGTCCGTAAACTAATTAAAGGTATATCAAATATCATTTAATAATCTCCCATTTTCTCTCTCATAATAAAAGGAAGGGACATCCAATGGAGTTAAAAGGCAACACACAGCTGATAGAAGGAAATACTTTTGAACACAATGAACTATTAGCTCTTGGAACTCATTAACAAAAGCTGTCTCTGAGGATCAGAGTTTAACTGGATTTTTTAAATGATTAGGCTTCTATAGGAATAAAAAGAAGAGCATTCACAGGGTCACCTACCAGGATGCAAATTATTGTTCTAAAAAATTGACCTGAGTTTTTCAAGCAAAAGGCAAGGAATACTAATCCTCAGACTTCAGGGTCTAAGAAAGCCAGTGACTAACAGGAAATTTCACACACTTGCATATTCTTGCACGAATACCAATTCCAGCTAATTTGTGTAGTTGTACACTTTGGTCTGGAGCACCTGATACAGGCTTGTGATGGAGGCAAAATACTGGACTAGATGTTCCATCGGCAAGTCTGTGATCCAATATGGCAATTACTAACTATGTTCATATAAAATTGTCATTGTAATGCTTAGTGAAAGATCATAAACAAAGATCCTTTCTCAACCCTAGTGCTAAGCACTGTTTCTCATGGTCTAGCTGATAAATGAATGTGAAAATCTTTTGATTTTTACCAAGCCGATATAAGAATAATATATGACAAGGCTTGTATCTTAGATGTCCTTTGAGAGGCAGAGGATGATGTCCTGGGGTATTTATGAGGCTGTGTCTTGCTGCAAATACATGTCCTAGTAACTAACTTATATGTGCCAAAGGAGAGGAAGAATGACCCAGTGGTTAGAGCACTAGTTTGAGATTTGATTCACTTTGGTTTAATTCCCTGCTCCACCACGGACATCCTGTGGCATGTTGGCCAAATCCACTTAGTCTCTCTCTGCCTCACTTCCCCATCTGTCAATCTGGTAGGCTGCTGAGAGAACATATATTTTAAAGGTCAGAGGCTCTTGGATACTACGGTGATGGGGTCATATAAACACTACATAAGACCTTGTCTCACGTCACTTCACTTGATCCTGCAAGATGTTGAGCACTGGCTCAGTTCAGCAAAGTGCTTCTTAAGGACCTGGGTGGCTTATTTACTGGGCGTGGCTTGAAGGATGTGAGCAGTTCCAGTGAAGTCAGTGGGACTACTCATACTTAAGTGGTTTTCTACAGGATTAAGTTTCTAGTGAGTGTCAATGCAACAGAAACATCCTTTCCAATGAGTGAAATGCAGCCATTTAAAAACAGTGAGATCACAATACTTATTACATCAGTTTAACTCAGGGGTCTCCAAACTTTTCAGCCCGAGGGCCGCATTAGCTATCAAATAGCAGTTCGGGGGCCGACAACACACTCGAGGTCCAAATAAAAAAGAATCAAAACATGGATGTTGTTTTTAATTATTTATTTAATATTATTTTATTCAGTTATTATTTAATAACACATTGATACACTACACCTGAACACTACACATGAACACTACACATGAACACCTGTTCACTACACATGAACACTACACATGAACACTACACATCAACCCCCCAACTGACCCACCCAGCCAGGTCTCTCACCCCAAAACCTCCTTTCCTCCAACCCCCCTCCCCCAAATGACCCACCCAGCCAGGTCTCTCACCCCAAAACCTCCTTCCCTCCCACCCCCCCAAATGACCCACCCAGCCCGGTCTCTCACCCCAAAACCTCCTTTCCTCAATCCCCCCCAACTGACCCACCCAGCCAGGTCTCTCACCCCAAAACCTCCTTTCCTCCAACCCCCCCCCCCCAAATGACCCACCCAGCCCGGTCTCTCACCCCAAAACCTCCTTTCCTCCAACCCCCCCCCAAATGACCCACCCAGCCAGGTCTCTCACCCCAAAACCTCCTTTCCTCCAACCCCCCCCCCAAATGACCCACCCAGCCAGGTTTCTCACCCCAAAACCTCCTTTCCTCCAACCCCCCCCACCAAATGACCCACCCAGCCAGGTCTCTCACCCCAAAACCTCCTTTCCTCCAACCCCCGCCCAAATGACCCACCCAGCCAGGTCTCTCACCCCAAAACCTCCTTTCCTCCAACCCCCCCCCCAAATGACCCACCCAGCCAGGTCTCTCACCCCAAAACCTCCTTTCCTCCAACCCCCCCCCCCAAATGACCCACCCAGCCAGGTCTCTCACCCCCAAACCTCCTTCCCTCCCACCCACCCCCCAACTGACCCACCCAGCCCGGTCTCTCCCCCCCCCAACTGACCCGCTCAACCCGGTCTCTCCCCACAGACCGGTTCGCCGCCTGGCAGTGGGTGGCTCCTTGTTTCGCCCCCTGTAGCTGCGTGGCGGTGCGGCGCGTCCCGGCCCCAGCTCTGAGCCGTCCCTGGCCGGCGGCGGCAGCTGAGCACGCGGCGGGTCCCGGCCCCGGGGCGGCAGCCGAGCATGTGGTGCGTCCCGGCCGGCGGCGGCAGCCGAGCACGCGGCGCGTCCCGGCCCCGCGGCTGGCGGCCCGCGCGGCGCTACCAGGCCCCAGCGCGGAGCCGTCCCAGCGAAAAGCTCAAAAGAGCCAAAAATTCCAAAGAGCCAAAAAGATCTCCACGGGCCGGATGAGAGGGCCTCGCGGGCCGCATCCGGCCCGCGGGCCGTAGTTTGGAGACCCCTGGTTTAACTGGATGTGTAGTGACTGAGTTGCATTGCTTGCTTGCTGAGAGTATAAAGGCCGTTGCTGCTTTCGTGAGGCCTGGCTATTTTAACTTCATATTTTAGCAGGGACTGTGCACAGATTGCGGTTCCCCACATCTAGGGAGAAGTAGGGAATTAGGTCTCTCTTAAAGAAAATCTGGCATTTATATTTTTTTTCCTCCAATCGAATCAACTGTTGGAAGGCTTTTACTCAGTATGATTTGCAAAACACTGGAATAGTTGTGAAATTCTGACATTGCCACAAAAGAAAAAAGAGACTCACTTTCTGCTGTGCTGCAGTTACTTTTCTGCTTTTTCACAGATATCTTTCTAGGAAGCAGCGTACATGTCTGATAACATCAGACCCATTCAGGAATGGTGAAATATATGTATGGGGTCTGGTTCTCAGCTAGTGTAGTCAGGGCCGGCGACAGAAATTTTGGGGGCCCCTACTCTGATCGTTTGGGGGCCCCCTAGTCTGATTGTTGGGGGCCCACTAGTCTGATCGTTTGGGCCCCCCCGGCCCTCTCACCCATTCTCCTTCCCGCCCTGCCTGACCCAGGCCACCCAACCAAATCTCCTCCCCCAGCCTAACCTCCTCCCCTCCCCATCCACCCAGCCTGGCCTCGGCCCCGCCGGCTACCAGACATACCAGCCGGCGCTTCCCCCCCCAGCTGACAGCGGCTGGGGGCAGTTCGAGCCTCTGAGCATTGCCACTGCTTGGGAGCTCGCTGCTGGTGCTCGCCCTTTGCTGCACTCTTGTGCCCGGCGGGGTCCTGCGGGAGCGCGAGCCGCGGCCCGAGAGAGCGAGAGCCCGGGAGCGGCGCGAGCCGCCCTTGCTGTTCTCCCCCCCCCCCCCCGGCCTCTGCGTGCCCTTTCCCCCCTGGACCCACGCGAGACCCTGCGGCTGGCGATGGAGACGCCGCTGCTGTGACCAGCCGCAGGAGTGCGAGAGCCCGCACCAGGCCCGGCGACAAGGGGGGACGACTATGGGTACTGCTGTGTACCGGCCCCGGACTTAAGGGGCCCCCCTTAAGTCCGGGGCCCGGTACAGCTCTACCCGTAGTACCCCCCTGTCGCCAGCCCTGAGTGTAGTTAGCATTTCCCCCTCTAAAACCAACAAAGCTCTGTTGATTCCACCATCTAAGCATGCTGGCCTACTGGTTACAAATAATCTTAATCACTGCTCCTTTCAGTTAAAGCCTTGTTAGATTTCATATGTATGGAGAGTACACTGGTCATGGCAAATTTCATGGGCTGCGGATCAGATTCAGTTTTCAGATGATGTGTTTCATATCAGCTGAGTGTGGCTGAAGTATTTTTAATTTCCTTTTTGCATCAAGCCTGAGGGGACAAACAATGAGCAATTTCCTCAGACATAGACCAGCAGAAAATTCATCTTGTTCTGAGCCAAATATGTGATCTAGAGAGATGACGGATTGATTCTCAGGCCTGCTATTCTGAAACGGAAATCAAAGTATGAAATAAACTCCCAGTACTTAAAGATCCTTACTACCCTACGGTGCATATCAGAGGAAACTGCTAACTACCTATACCAACATTTTCAAATACGGTAATTCCCTTATCAGTTCTTTATCAAGAGATTTTATACAAAGTATCTTATGTTCTGCAGCGATTGCCCAAATCTTTGTTTTTCTTGTTAAACACAGATTTAAAAAGAAGGGAGGAGAATATTATTTTAAGAATTTTTGAGTCTTTAGATTCAACTTTTAACAGACCTGCTTTATCTCTAGACCTAATTCTCCCACCGCCCCCTTAATCTTTACAAAAATCCTTCTCTAACCACTCTGGCTATCATTAACATACCCCACTTTCTTGCAGTCCCTGCTTTTCTTTTTCTGCAAGTCTTAACTGGCTGTGTATTCTTCTTGGCTTTCTCTCTGCCTCTCTTCCGTTCCATTTTTCAGTACAGATTTTTGTAACCTCACATCTTTGAGCAGTTCCTCATGAAGACTCATTCACTGCCATGTATTCTTTGCCTTTTTTTCAGGAGATTGAAAGAGCTATGAGCCATAATTATGGTATCTTGAACAGATACCCCCGGTTTCTCCTGGATTGCAGGATTTTATACATCTTGTCATTGTGCTTTTCTTGTGTGAGTCTCAGTTCCGCTGAATTTGTTTTTCTGAAGTTTCTTATCCTTTGTGCTGCTAGACTGTGAGCTTAATTCTGATCATGCAACTTGTAAGTAGCTTTTGGCAAGTGGCGCCACACTTATGTATTGTTCTCACATTTTCAATCTATTCTTTACTGAAGTGGGATCCTTGTGACAGATGCTCCTGCCAGGGTCCTCTCTGCAGGTTGGATTGCACAGACAGGAATACTGCCAGGGAGCCAGAGCAGAGCTTCAGAGTGAGGACAGCCCATGCACTGGGTCAAGGATCCCATGTAGATGACCCCCTGGAGCTCTAAAATACGGGTTTTCAGGCCTTGCGCCCACTATTTCTGGGGATCTGATGGGGTGGGTGGGGGAGAGTCAACGAGAGAGGGACTGGCAGAGTTTCTTGACTTTACCAAGGATGGGAGTGATCTGGTCCTTCATGAATATTACTGTATTTATTATCTCTGCTTATTTGGGAGACAGTGCTATACAGGCTTTTATTGCTGGAGGCCTTCCACTGTTCTGTGGATTCAAAACCTGCACCCTGGCATCACTAATGCATTCACTGCTTGGTCTCCAGCATCAGCCTTCTCTCTGTTTTTGAGCTTGGCACAAGAAGATCCTCTGTCCCCATCCCATCCTTATATCCCCCCATCAGGTCCCTGAAGTGATTCTTGGTCATAGTGAATCTTCTTTTTACTGATCTCATTTTGCTTCATGTGGATTACAGGTCTCCAGGTTTCTCTACGAAATCCATCACCCTTATTCTGATATTATTTTCCTTTGCATCTATGAGAGAGACTATGTCCCCCCACAGTTTTATTGTCTGTTCCACGGATATCTTGGGCCAGGTCTCTCACTATAGAATCAGTGATCAGGATGACTGACCCCTTCCTTCTGGTGGTGACTCCTCAGTTCTTCTTTCTTTGTCACAGCTTGGGCTACTGTCCAGCTTTGACTAGTTCTCAATCTGTTTTTCATCTGCTTCCTCATTAAAGGCAGCATAGGTTGAAAAACTCCATAGATGCCCTTTGCTTATCTTACTGGTCTGCCTACTTTCCAGATTCTTTTATCATGCTCCTTTGTGACTATCCCACTGGGGTCTCATCCTGTGACATTTCAGATGGTTCCTTGCTTTCTGTTTCATGCTCAGGTACCATAGTGTGTAGATGAGGGGCATGGCATAAAAACCTAGTTTGAAAGATATTTCCTTCAGAAAGATGTAGGCCTAATTTGCTGTGAGTAACTTGACATCAGTAAGACCTAATTTATCAGTGGGCACGATTGGGAAGGTGAGTGGAAGATTACCTTTGTAAATAAAGGTGTAACAAGCATTAGGCTGGAGGCAGTCTAGGTAAGATAAGCATGAACACCCGGGTAGGTATCAGAGACAGTGCACAAGATAACCTGATCTCTACATTCCAGTTTCATACATGAAGAGCACATGGGCAGAGCATGCTGTACAAGGACTGGTTCCTGAGAAGTAACCAATCATGAGGCGCAGGATGCAGTGTATAGTCAGAAATGCAGATGTTGTTAAAGGTGTATATAAAGAAGAATTTAGCTGTGTAATTTTGAATTTGTGGTGCATCCACCCCCGGTGTTTGAGCCTGGCCAGTCTGGGTGCAGTGTTACTGTATGCTAAATCAAGGAACGTAAGTGATGAATTCCAGAGTTGAACAGCGTTTTTGGGAACTGAGTAGAAGAGGGTCTTGCAGGATTTCAACAAAAGAAAACCACTCTGGACTGGAATTAACTTACTTTCTTGTTTTTCATTCAGGAAAAGTGATATCACACTGCTTTCTCATCAGATTCCTTGGTTCATCTAGTACAGTGGTTCTCAGACTTTTTGTATTGGTGACCCCTTTTGGACACCAGGCTTCTAAGCACGACCCCCCTTAGGGGTCAGGCTGGGGGTGGGGGGTTCCAGCAGCCCCCTGGGGCAGGAGCGGGCTGGGGGTGGGGGGTTCCTGCAGCCCCCCCGGGGCAGGGGCCGCCTGAAGACGGAGCACATGGAGCCGGCCGGGGGGGGCGAGCCAGGAGCCCGCCATGACCGGTCTGAGCTCGCAAGGGTGCTGGGCGCCTGCCGCGACCGGCCTTGGTTTGCGGGGGTGCCTGGAGCTGGCCGGGGGGGGGGGGGGGGCGTGGGGGGGGGGGCGTGGGGAGCCTGCCGCGACCGGGACTGAGCTCGCAGGGGCGCTGGATGCCAGCAGCCCGCGGCAGGGGTCGGGGCCAGCTGCAGGCAGCAGGGGCTTGCGACCCCTGCAAAACCGGATTGCGACTCCCAGAGGGGTCCCGACCCCCACTTTGGGAACCAATGATCTAGTATCTAATATCTTTCTTCCTATGTGATTACTTAAAGAAAGTCTCTTTACTTGCTGGGACATAGTAGTATTCAGACACTTCAGTTGCTTCCTTGCAGAGACTCTCTTGGAGCTCTCTGTTTGCTGCTTTCTGTCTGTTTTTGCTTATAACTCACAGAATTACATGGATTTAAACCTGCCTCCCTATTACCAGCGCTGGTCACAGGATCCCAGGTGTTCACTCAACACCCTTCCACAAAGTGTTCACGCAAAGAAAAACACAGCTACACACAGTTATACTTAGTCACTCGGCAGTCTGTATTCAGAATGATTTGTTGTTTGTCACCCTATAAACGTCATTCCCTTGCGAACGTAGGAACTGCCATTTCATATCACGCCACTGGTGCATCCGGTCATTTTCCGATCACTGACCATGACTGTATCAAGTACTTTTGATGGATGGTGTAATTATACAATTACAGACTCACAAGGAAGTTCCTTTCTAACCCCAGTCAGTAACAGTTGGCTTGTGTCTTAAACATTTTTTCCTAACTAGTGTAAATGTACACGATATTCTCACTGTGCCTATAGATGTTTAATCCACTTTTGAATCATATTACTTGGGCAAGAAGTTAACATCTTCGGACAGCAAGTTCCATAGGCTAATTATGCAATGTATAATGTATATGTTTCTCCTTAGCGGTTTTGCCTTTTAATGCTCAATGAGGGACCTTTGAGTTAAGAGAAGAGGTAAACAGGAGTACATGATTGAATATTCAACTATTTTATACGCTATTCATGTCCCTTGTTAGTCATCTCCTTTCTAAACTAAATAGCCCTAATCTTTCTCCGCTCTCTTCATGAGGAGTTCTTTCCATGCCTCTAATACTTCTCTTCCCCTTTTCTGATTTTGTTGTTGTTGTTGAGTCCTTTTTGAGATGGGATGTCCAAAGCTGACGACAGTTGTCAAAGTGGGGACATACTATTGATTTTTGTAATGGTATTACAGTGTTTGAAGTATTATTCTTTCTCCATCATAATACAGCCCAACATCTTGTTTGTTTTTATTGTCTGTCTCTTGTCCTCATTGACGCCTACAATAGGCTTTTTTCGTGAATGGTTGCAGTTAATTTAGAACCCATCAATGTGTGCAAATAGTTCAAAATGCTCTTTCCAATCTGCAGAGGGGGTATGGACTGAATGAGCCTGGAGTCTGAACTATCACCTTACTCTTACAGGTGATCCCTTCAGATTATTACTAAGGAACACTGGTAGGGTAGAGTGGGACAAGCTTGTACTGCTACTGTGCCAGCCTGTTCCTGGTCTGTGGTTAAATAGAGACGTCATTGGTCAGAGTGGTGAATCTGGGTCCTTGCATCAAGATTAAATTAAATTAATTTTTTTTTAAAAGAACTTGTTCTAAGTAGTGGTGCTTGGTATATTGCCCAATTATTTAAGAATGTTGATTGATCACTTCTGAGCAATAATGGCCTCAATTTTCAAAGCCCCTATTGCAAAGGCTTCTGTCACTTAAAAAAATAACCGTATATCTGTTTTGGTTTCAGAGCTATGCTTTTGTACCATCCCATTTCTCTCTAGAAAGAGGAGAGATTTTTTTCCCCCCTAGAAAGATTTTGCCTGGAAGAGGAGAAATTAGATGATTCTACCTTGGTTACCCAATTAGTCAGGGATGTGTTCCAAATACCAACTATTGGACTTTACTGCCTGGTTGGTATGTGTCACCTCTGTCTCCATGCTATAGAATGCCCTGTTGCAGGTGGAATTGTGTGGAGTGAATAATTACTTCAGTTTAGCAGCAGAGTTTTCTAGTTAACGGGAATGATTGATAGATTATAAGTAGCAGCCCTAGAGATCAAAGCTGGTTACCTAACAAAATTCACAGTTTAAATTCTATTATTTTTAACTTCGATAGCTAAGCAAGATATGAATCAAATAGTCTCTCACCCTAGCAAATGGTACAAGCAGCTTACAGTGCCTCAATACACAGGTTGGATCTCCTTCCAGCCTGGGACCAGTCTTCACCAGTTCAAAGTCTTTGTCTTCCAGTCATTCTTGCAGATGTTGAGATGTGGGGGGAGAGAGGCCAAGTGATGATGTCACTGTCACTCTTTTATACTTTAATCCAGCAGCTAGACAGATCCTTGCTGTGACAAGGGTTAATCCTCCCCCATGGTTTACATGCCTTCTCTGAGAAGATAGTGGATTCCTTTCTTGATGGGCCATCAACGCCTGTCTGGCCAGTGATGGGTGCACCTTTGTCTCTACTGAAAGGCCAGCTGTGGTCCTCTCGCAACATGTTTCAGTAACATACATGGCAATATTTCATATCTTCACATAAAATGATAGTACATCCTACTCAACAGGATATTAATGTTCAATGGATTAAGATTTTTAAAATACCACCTCACAAGGCATGCTTTGTACAAAACACATAATTATATTGGAGTAGTGAATATGGGGGTTCCAGGGTACTTACTTTCAGATGCAGTGTCACAGTACCCTATAGACACCCCATTATAAAGCAGTATTTCATATAAAAATACATTACATAGTACAGGGGTGGGCAAACGTTTTGGCCTGAGGGCCACATCGGCATATTGTATGGAGGGCCAGATAGGGAAGGCTGTGCCTCCTCAAACAGCCTGGCCCACACCTCTATCCGCCCCCTCCCACTTCCGTGTCCCCTGACTGTCTGCTCCCGGGACCCCACCTCCTATCCAACCCCCCTGTTCCCTGTCCCCTGGCTGTCCCTGACCCCCTATCCACACCCCTGCCCCCTGACAGGTCCCCCGGGATTCCCACACCCACCTGACCCCTCCTCCCCTGTTCGCCATCTCCAGACCGCCCCCTCCCAGGACCCCACCCCACTCCCTATCCAACCCCCCCCCTCTAAATCCCCTGTCAGAATGTGGCCTCTGAACATGGGTGGAGGACTCAGGAGGAGCAGGGGCAGCCAGAGAGAAGCGGTGGTTTCGCCTTCAAAGCGCCGCTTCTCTCCGGCCAGCTGTGCAGCTGCCCAGTGCTCCTGAGTTCTCCATCCACGTTTGCTGCGACTTCTGCCACTGGAACCTCCCGCCTGCTCCCCCGAGGCCAAAGGCGAACCTCGCTCCCTGCTCTCTCCTGTCCCCGCAGTGCAGCTCCCTCTCGTGAGCTGTGCCACCCAGCCTGAGCCAGCCACGCCGCCTAGAGTGCTGGTGGCATGGGGAACCGAGGCTGCGGGGCAGGGGGGACAGCAGGGAAGCCTCCCCAGCCAGAAGCTCAAGGACCAGGAAGGACTGGCCCACCCCCGACATAGTACAAAAATGTTTAAGAAACTCTATTGGTACAAATGTATAAAAGAGAGAAAAAAAATTGACGTGATTCAAAGGCAAGTGAAAAAATGATTTGAGGAATGGAAAACCTTCCGTATAAAGGAAGATTGAAAAGACCATTTAATTTAGAGAGGAAAAAAAATAATCAGGGAGTTATGCAAAATAATGAATGATATAGGGCAAGTAAATCGGGTATTTCTCATAATACAAGGACAAGAGAACTTTAAATGAACTTGAAAGGCAACAGATCTAAGACTGAAACATTTTTTATGCAAGGCATGCTTAGTTTGTGGCACTCATTGGCTTAGCAAGATTAAGAAGTGGACTGGAAGTGTATATAAATACTGAGACCTTACACAAATTAAAGATTGTATTTTAAAGTTTGGAAGGGGTATACACCTTCATATCTCAGGACATAGGTTATCCTCTGATTGAGGAGATTAGGAAGAAATTTCTCTTATGGGAAGATTATACCACAATATCCCATTTTGGGGCTATTGTTAAATCTTGTTATAAGGAAGTAGCAGCTTTCACAAATTTCATAAACAGAAAAACAAACTTACAGTGCTTCACCAGAAGGTTTATAGTTTAGTACTGAAACAAAACTCTCGATGACTATTAAAATATAAACTGATCTCATGGATCAGTAACTGGATAAAAGATAGGAAACAAAGGGTAGGAATAAATTATCAGTTTTCAGAATGAGAGAGGTAAATAGTGGTGTTCCTCAGGGGTCTGTACTGGGATCAGTAGTATTCAACATATTCATAAATGATCTAGAAAAAGGAGTAAAGAGTGAGGTGTCAAAATCTGTAGATGACACAAAACCACTCAAGGTAGTTAAGCTCAAGAAACTTGTGAGACTCAGTTTTAATCAATGATTGGCTCAGTGCAGATCCATTCTCTGAATTTTGACATACAAATGTCTTTTCTGCTCTTGGTTCTTTGTTCCTTATTGTTTTGAATTCAGACTTGCCAACCTTAGAGAAGAATCTTGTAACAATTCACTGCTGGAGGGCAGTGTTGTTTCAAGATCAAAACAGTTCAACCAAAGTCAGCTGCAAGAGACACATCACTCTTTGGTATTAGCATCTTTTTGACTAGATTGATTTTTTGTGTGTGCAAAAATTCATCCTACCCAGAACTAATTATCCCAGCTTTTCGTGAAGTGGCCTAGTCAAGTTAAGAGAACAGTTTGAAGAAAGGGTACATCTTTCAGCATATTACTGAGCTATAGTACACTGTAGCAGACAGTATAACACCCTTCATTTAAATATTTATAAATTCATGCTGAACATTTATTTGTAACACTTAAAGAACAATTCTTATCCATTTGCTGCTGCATCACGGCTATTGACAAGTTTAAAAACATCACATTGGAATATGGTTTTAAATTATTAAGAGGTGTTACAGTTTTATTTGAAATGCTAATAAGCTGTACTCACAAAGCAGAACACCACACAGCTGGAAGCTATAGTAGGAATCTCTTAATTTCTGTTTCCAACAGAGTTTTAATAGAATAGCATTTTTATTTGGCAATTAAGAGGCTGGGCCTAGGCCATAAAGAGAAAATTGACCAAAATCCCACTCCTAAGTGATAGGGTCATGGAGAGGTGTAAACTTTGAATAGAATAGTTTGAATAGAACTGGTCCTGCACTCAGACCAGAGCCAGTCTGTGGGTCCAGAGCACAGCAGGAAGTACGTGCAGAATATGCATAAGCGCACACTTCACAGCTGTTCAAGGAAGGAGAGCAGTGTATCTCTTGCAAGCACGTGCTGCACACAGTAGTGTACCTCCGGGGGCAGAAAGCCTGACCATATGCCTCGTTTGGGTTTGGCAGACACAATAGCTTGACTCCCTGCTATTATACTCTGGAGTACAAGGTACCGGTAGTGCAGAGGCAGACTAAGGTCTCCTGGGGCCCGGGGCCAGAGCAAGTGGGAGCCCTCTGGTGCCAGAACGGTGGCCCCACCCCACAGCTTCCACCCACTGCTCTGCCCTGTTCCACCCCATGACCCTTCTTGTCTACCACCCTGTTCTGCCCTCCCACTGTAGCCCTGCCCCCTCGTTTGCTTCTTTCTCTCGCCACCCCTGCCGCAGCCCAAAGACTGGAGAATCAATGCCCTCTGCCACAGCCCTGGGACCACGGGGGGTTGAGTGGGGAGGGGACAGATCCTCCAGTTCTGGGGCTGCAGCGGGCTCCAGGCATTGGTGCTTCCCCCTGACCCACCTGCCTGGTGCTGCTGCTGCCAGGGACCAGGGTTGGGGCACTGTACTGCTGAGCCTGGGGTTGGAGCGCTGGGGCTTCCCCCGCCGCTCCCAGCACTGCCTGCCCGCCCAGTGCTGCTGCCGGGGACCAGGATTGGGGCACTGGGCTGCCCTGCAGCTTACAGCAGGGCTCCAGGCTTCTGCTGCCCTATGGTGGAATTCTGCTGGGGCACCCATTTTTTGCCATGCTTTCCAGTAGGACTGATTAAAGGAGTGGGAAGTTACCCTCCCAGTCTGGACAGTGTGAGCCAATGGCAAATAAATACAGAGGAGAGGCAGGAGAAGGGAGTGGAAGTCCAGTCGAGGCAGGCTCTAGTTCTTGTCCAGGTCCCTCCCCACCTATGACGAGGGCAGGGTGCTGGGGGGAACTGGTTGCTCAGCTATGAGCAGGATGCTATGTAGTCTTCCGACTGACCTCAGTGGGCTTTTGATCAGGCTTGAAGGTAGAGCAGGGAAATAGCTGTATCTCTTGTCATTGGAAATAATATTAGTAGCCTGGTGTCAGTGACATTGGGAAGAGAATAGCATGGGTTAACACTGGATAGAAACAGAGTCAAGTAGTAGGAGAGTGGCCCTCCAGAGACAAAACTCAAGAGGAAAGAGATTTTATTTTTCATGAGAAAAAAAGATATATAATTTCTGTAACAAAGGAGCTATGCTTATTTACAGCGGCTGAAGATCTAGCCCTCAGAATCAAGAAACCTCTGAGTTTTTCTAACATGGATTACTTTTTCTCCATTGCACATTATCCACCTAGTTTTCTCAGCCTTCATCCATCTCTTACCAACTCTCTTTAACTGGAATCTATAGGCTCTGCTAGAAATAACTAGCGATTCACGGATTCAAAGGTCAGAAGGGAGCACTATAATCAGCACTAGTCTGAGTGCCTATATAAAACCGGCCATAGAACTTCTCTGAAATAATTTCTGTTTGAACTAGAGCATCTCTTTTAGAAAAACATCAAATCTTGATTTAAAAATTGTGATAACCTCTGACATTCCTCTATATTATCTCCCACAAATTTGGAAGTATTATAGTTGATTTGGCTATTCTAGATGAAGGAACAAAAGATAATTTTTTATATTATTAATAGATGAAGGATTTGGATTGTGTGTTTTATTTGTTTCTTGTTTGACTTAAAATATCTTTGAGCATCAATGCCACCATCATTTGAGAGCTGGCACATTTCTGCCATGAGTACTGTGGCAGGAAGTGTTACCCATGCTGGTGACAACCAGATTAGATACTGCTAATTTGTTCAGTAATGACAGCACACGTCTGAGCCTGTCATACACAGTAGTACTTCTCTGCTATCTGGAGCCCCTCATATTTCTTGCCTTTGTTTGATAACAAGCTTTAATTTCTCACTTCTACATATTATACTTTGGTTTCTCGACTCTGGTGGCCTCATCTGAACCTTTGGAGGGTCTCTTCTGATTGTGGAATTTGATTGGTTCTTCACATTTAATTTTCGTGTGGTATTTCTTCTGCCACACTTCCTAGAGGAACCACTTCAAATGTAAAGCCATTTACATTTACAACATAGAACTATAAATTTGTTTGCATAACTGTGTTGCCTAATGCTTAAATTCTCCTAAATGTGTGTTTGTCACAAATTCCATACACCAATGCTTTGGGTATAGGTTTGTTTATTTGTTTTTTCCCAAATGAGATGCAATTATTTCTCTGATATCATTGGGTGATTTATTTTTCATTTACTTTTCTTTGCTATTTGTTGTCTCTGTTTCTATTAATTTTATAGTGCCTTTTGCTGCATTACAAAAGACCACATTTTACTCTCCATGATACCAACCAGTGGAGTTGCTCAGGTGAAACTAAGGGACCCTTAGGCCAGTGCAGTCCTTGAAGCCAGTGCAGTTTCATGGATCAAGTCAGGGATTATACAAGATGTCAGAAACAGTCTTTGGTTAATACAGTATAGGGCATGAGATTCCTTCTTTATCATATCCCTGAACTCAGGTTTTCATCCTCCAGAGACGTTAATGAACCTCTACCACATGACTAAGACTAGCAAAACATCTTAAAAAACATATCTCAGATAACAGATAGTTTTGCCTATATCTCTGTTGTAAATAAAAGATCCGGTTTTACTAAGATTTGTGTTTTATTGGCTTGAATTGTCTTGCTTAATGAAACATAAGAAGACATTTGTTTTTCCTAATTTTGGATTCCCTTTTTCCATCTGAAATCTTCTGAAGTGGAACTGCCAGAAGTTATTGAATTTGATGATTAACATGTTAAATGGCTCCAAAGAACCACTTAGAAAACAGCACTGAGTGTGGGTTCTGCTAGCTAGCAAGTCTCCAGTGTATTTCACTTCCTGTGGATAATTAGTGGGTGTGAATATGGGGGGGGGGGGGATCAACTTGTTAATGTTTTCAGCAATTCAAAAGTGGAAAGCAGCACGGTAAAGGACAATATGATGCACAGGGTTTAATTCACACACCAAGGGCAGGGGGGTAGGGATAGCTCAGTGGTTTGAGCATTGGCCTGCTAAACCCAGGGTTGTGAGTTCAATCCTTGAGGGGGCCATTTAGGGATCTGGGCAAAAAATCTGTCAGGGGACAGTACTCGATCCTGCTAGTGTAGGCAGGGGACTGGACTCGATGACCTTCAAGGTCTTTCCAGTTCTAGGAGATTGGTATATCTCCATTTATTTATTAACATATCACTTGATCAGAAATAAAATACATTCAAGATAAAACTAGACAACGTCTGACTAGAAATAAGGCACGCATTTTTAACAGGTGGGTAGTTAACCACAAGAACAATTTATTAAATGATGTGGTAGAATCTTCACTTTAAGACTTTTTGAAACAAGGTTGAATATTTCTAGATCAGCCTATAGTTATTGGTCCTGATGCAGGAATTACTGGGTGAAATTCTATGGTCTGAGCTATGCGGAAGGTCAGATTAGATGATCATAATGTTCCTTTGTGGGCTGAAAATCTGTGGATTTCAAGTCCTAGAAGCAGACATAAATGAAATCTGAGTGTGATGTTTGTGACAGGATCCCTGGGGTACAACCTGGAACTGTGGGACCATTGAGCCCCCTTAACTCTCCAGCCTGGGCTGTCTCTCACAATGCTTTGCCAATGACAAGCAGCACCCTCCAGGTGCTGTTATCACTCAGCCACCAGCATGCAGCGACACACCCTCCTAAGCTGTGTGTATCCTCTCCAAGCTATTCATGAACTATATGTAGGGAAACTCCAGCAAGGAGGGGTGAAAGTAAGGCAGGATGGGTCAGTATGGCATACTGATAAAAAGTAGCCGCTTGTACTGGTCCCTACTGCCTTACTTTAAAACACTGCTCCTTTTGCGCCCCCCCAACGGTGGCCATGCCAGGTCACTACTGGCAAGACCACCGACGGTGAGAGGGGAGGACCGCAAAAGGGTCTGGGATGTTAAAGTGCTGCCATGGCAAAAGGACCCTGCTGTGGCAGTGCTCTAACATCTCTGTTCCTTTTGCCCCTCCTCCCCGTCCCTGGGCTGATGATGGGAGGGGGGCAAAAATAGCAGCTACCCCTGGGTTGGGTGGCGCTGGCTGGCTGGCAGAGGGATGCTGACCCCCCCCAGCCCTGCCCCTTTTGTCTGAGGCCCCTCCCCTCCTGAGTGGAAAGAGGGGGGAACCTGGATGAGAGAGAACAATCAGAGAGAAATTTTACTTTCACCCCTGCCAGCAAGTCTCCCAGAAGCATTTGACCCCAGTCCCTGTCTCTTCAGGTTGAGGCCCCACCCCCTGCTCAGGACTCCAGAGTACCGGTAAGTCCTTTAAGTTACTTTCACCCCTGATATCTTATCTGACATGCTTTGTATGAAATATCACTGCCATATATGAATGATTAATATGGGCGCTACTTTGAGGTACAGTGTATCATAATGTTGTTACAGGATTATGGGGGATATATAGAGTTATGGTCCTTTTTCCTTAACATTGTGATTGAAAGGTTACAAAGACAGGATAAACTTAAGTAGTATGTAGGCCTTGAACTAGTCCTTTGTAGGGGTGAATTTTGCCCATTATGCCATCATTATCACGGCTACTATTATTCAGGAGCACAATAAAACTGGCTGCAAGAGCAATAGGTTAAGTTGTTGTTCCTTATCTATCTATATATATAAAAGTCAAATGGTGTATGTATGTTCGCTTACTCCTTCCACACCATTTGAGCTAGAGACTTGAAATTTGGTACAGTTATAGGCTTTAGGGTCCTAATCAGAGCAAGAATCGAAAATTTTTAAAATCTCGCCTCTTACACCTCCTAGGGGTGAAATTGTTTAAAGCCCATTAACATCAGCTGGGCAGCAGGTTAACACCTGCTGTTCTCTGTGACATAGTTATGATGTAATAATACCCCCCTCCAACGGACCCCACACTTGCTCAGCTCTCTGCCCCTCCCCCCTCCAACAGCCCCTGCACTTGCTCAGCGCTCTCCCCCCTCCAACGGCCCCCCCACTCGCTCTGCTCTCTCCCCACTCCAACGGCCCCTGCACTTGCTCAGCTCTCTCCCCCCTCCCCCCCTCCAAGGGCCCCCCACTCGCTCAGCTCTCTCCCCCCTCCAACGGCCCCCCCACTCACTCAGCTCTCTCCCCTCCCCCCTCCAACGGACTCCGCACTCGCTCAGCTCTCTCCTCCCTCCCCCCTCCAACAGCCCCCGCACTCGCTCAGCTCTCTCTCCCCTCCCCCCCTCCAACGGCCCCTGCACTCGCTCAGCTCTCTCCCCCCTCAGGTAAGAATACATTTTTTTTTAAATCTCCCCCCCCTCCCCCCGTCCAACGGCCCCTGAACTCGCTCAGCTCTCTCCCCCCTCCTCCCACATCTAAATGCAAGAGAATGAAATTAATTAGACAAAATGAGACTTCTGAACAAAATTTGTATTAATAAAAAACATGGTAGTCTTTTTACATCCCAGTTTCCAATTACAAATACCCCGAGCAACGCTGGGTATTTTTGCTAGTCATTTATATTTATTGCAACTTCAGTTCAGTCCTTTGTTTTCTTGCAATATTCCTTTCTTGTGGGGATTTTATTCTCTGCTTAACGATGCCAACGCTTTCTTTCCAGTATACATGTGTGCCTGTGTTGCAATACTGTCACCACTGGTATAACAAGAGTGACTTTGGCTTTGCAACATGGCCTTGTGTTGTGGTATTTTTATTATTGCTCACTGGATTGTGGTACAATAAGTAATTATCAACATGCTTACATTGTCTTCTGTCATCCTGTGCATTCACATCTGTAATGTTCTATCCAACATTATAGCTCAGTAACATACTCATCTTGTTCATAATATTGAATAATTCCCATTAGGATTATTACACATGGTACTTGCACTATTCTTAATATTTACTTTATTCATCCTGTTCCATCTTAAACTCAGACAGTATTTACCTTGTGTGTCATTGCTTCTATTACTCACACTACTTGCCATTTGTATTATTTGCCTTTCCTATTTCTGGTATTTGCCTTCTTAGTGTTTTCTGTTATTTTTCATAATCTCTCTTTTTTATATTGCTCCCCTGTGGCAGTCCATCTGCCTGCTTTTTAAGTCTGAAAATACCACCCTGGCCTGAAGAGAAGATAGCCTGTGCCATTCACTCAGCTGTGAAAAGGTACTAGTCCTTCTCCTATGTCATTATTAATTTTTTAAAGTGAAAAATGGGGCTTTATTAGAACTGGGTGATTTTTTTTTTCAGTCAGAACTATTCTGGGGAAAAAATGTAGATTCAGTGACATCAAAAGTTTTCACATTGATGTCAGGTTCACCAAATTCTTTCTGCCAACTCTCTTCCCCAAATAAAACTGAAAAATTAAAAACATTCCATTTTGACTTTTAGGAAACAAAACATTTCTATTTTTTGGTTCAAAATAACTTTTTGCTTCAAAATTTCCTTCACATTTATTGTTTTCAAAAATTAAAAAATGCTCAAAATCAAAACAAAACATTTAGTTTGGGTCCAAATAATTTTTTGACTGTTTGCTTTGTCAAACATTTCAAAACTTTTCATTTGTCATTCGACCTGAAATAAATGTTTTCCCCATCTTTTGGAATTGCCAGTGAACTGAAAAATCCATTTTTTGGGGTACCAGGTTTAATCAAAAAATATTTTTTCTGTGAAAATATAAAGCTATTTGTTGTTGAAAAATCAAAAACCAAAATAAATTAGTAAATAAAATAACAATATATTGGATTTGTTTGCTAAAAACTGAAAATATTAATTATTTGATTAAATGTTTTGTGGATTTTTTTCCAGAAAAATGAAAAACTTTCTGTGCTGAGAAAAAAAACCCATTTTCCAAGGAGTTCTAGGCAATGCTGTGCTCACTTGGGATGAAATTCCTCCTAGTTTTGATGGAGGGCATGTGCAGGCTCTTCACATCACCTAAGCCCCTTACTTACCCTGCACAGAGGGATGGGGATGGAGTGGTCATAGTGCCTGGGGAAGTTTGCAGCACTTGTGTACTGTGAAGGGGGATCCCTCGACAGCCTCGACAGAAAGGCTGGGGTGATGGAAGTTTACTGGATCCTCCCTTATGGAGTGACCAGAAATCCCCATATAGGGTTTGTGGAGGGGCTGTGACTGCTATAGAGGGGTTATGCTGCAGCCCCACAGCCCATATGTGGGCTGGAAAGTGAATGCCATACTTCCAACCTGCTCTGCATTCACTACAGAAAGCCTGTTTAGCTGGGCTTTGAGACGGGAGGGGTGACTTTCATAATCTGAGGAGGCCAGTGCTGCTCAATGAGCTGCCCCGACAAGGGCTCCAAGCATGCTTACTTCTACTGCAAGCTGCTCCTAGTAGCTCCAGTGTTGAGCTTCTTATGAGTGTCTGAGAGAACATGTTGTGAAGTGCAGAAAACAGCAGAGAACACCTGAGCCTCTTCCTGTCCTTAGTGGGCCACATTCTGCTTTTTTTTACGTCTAAGGGCCAGATCCTTAACTGGTGTAAATCAGCACAGGTCGTTTGGTGTCAATGGAGCTATATGTCTGTTCACATCAGCTGATGATCTGGCTGTAAGAGTTTTTACCAATGATGTAAATGGGAGCAGAATCAGGCACAGAGAACAGCAAAGTGCACGTTGAACCAACAGCCTCTCTTACAAGACACTGGAGATGAGGAGGTATTGCAGTTCATAACCTAATCCACATGCAAATCTTGATTATACTGTTTGACCCTACACAATTTGATATAATTTTCACAAATAAAGCATCAGTAAAGCAACACTGCAGGGGATGACATTACTACAGCAGACGATCACTATGGCTGGCACAATGCCAAACATGGAAGGATTGTCGAAAAGATGTTTATATCTCAGCTAGCAGATGAATGCAAAAGGTATAAACACATCCATTACTTGTAGGAGGCACTGTACTCACCTCTTCATGGAAATCCTCAAGCCTCTTTATGTGGCATTCATAAATATTCATCCCAGCAATATATTTTTTATAGAATACTCTGCAGGTTCTTAATGTTTTGTTTCCTGATCTAATATATCCAAGTAAAGATTGTTATGGAAGATGGGACTGTGATGTTGCACTCCATATGATTTTATGAAAATATGCTAATGTGTGAATATAATGTAACTGGAATATGCTTCATGCGAAAGGTCTCTTGTATCATTACAAAGCTTATAATTTACTGTGTGGTCATCCTATTTGTATAAATGTATCATTCTTGTATCTGAAACTAGAAATATGAAATGTAACTCTGAGATCCTATTGTAATTATGCAAAGTGTGAGCCATTAATGGCGGTTTGGGATCTTCATGGCTCCCATCAACTAGGACAATTGACTGTAGATGGCTCTCTTTACTTGCAAGCCTTCCTGTGAGTCAGGAAGTCATTCAGGAAGAATGAAGGTTTGGGGTCTCATCGGACATGTGACCATGTCACCTGGTATTGGAATCCATCTTAAACCTGGGGCTTTTCCATTTAGAAAGAGAGGTGGGGACCCAAAGAGACAAAAGATCCCCGCCTTGTGCCAAAGCTATATAAGAGGGTGGAACAGATCAAAGGAGGTTCTGGTCATGAGACCACCACTAGCTACCACCTGAGCTGGAACAAGGACTGTACCAGGGGAAAGGAGTCTAGTGTGTCAAGGAAGTGTATTGAAACATCTCTGAGGGTGAGATTTACCTGCATTTAGTTTCTTACTGTATTAGGCTTAGACTTGCGTGTTTTTGTTTTATTTTGCTCGGTAATTTATTTTGTTCTGTCTGCTATTACTTGGAACCACTTAAATCCTACTTTTTATACTTAATAAAATCACTTTTTACTTATTAATTAACCCAGAGCAGGTATTAATACCTAGGGGAGAAAACAGCTGTGCATATTTCTCTATCAGTATTATGGAGGGTGAACAATTTGAGTTTACCCTGTATAAGCTATATACAGAGTAAAACGGATTTATTTGGGGTTTGGATCCCATTGGGAGCTGGGTATCTGTGTGTTGGAGACAGGAACACTTCTTGACCTGTTCTCAGTTAAGCCTGCAGCTTTTAGGGGACGTGGTTCAGACTTGGATCTGTGTTTATAGCAGGCTGGCATGTCTGGCGCAACCAGGCAGGGTACTGAAGTTCCAGGGAAAAAGTGTTTAGAGGTAGTCTCAGCACACCAGATTGCAGTCCCAAGGAGGTTTCTGTAACCCATCACAGGGGGACACAAATTATTTTGACTTTTTGTTTTTTATAATACTATTGGAAAGCACCCAGGTACTTTCATGGTAGACATGCAAAAGGATAACCAATAATTAAATTGTATTGAATTCCATGTCACATGTTCTACTCAAATGCTGGAAAAAAAAATCATTAATCTAAGACTAAGCTTGAGAAATTTAAGCCCCAAAGGAGACATTTTGAGTTGCTGGATATATAATGTTCTACTTGGATGGGGGACAAAGATACTTGCCCAAGGAGACACAGGAAATCTGTGGTAGAGCAGGAAATTGAACTCTGGTCCCAACTCAAAGACTAGCACCCTAACCATTGAGCCATCCCTGCTTTCAGAATGCTGTAGTGGCACCTGTAGAAGCCACATATCTGGTCTATAAATCGGGATACCTGTTCTTTTGGGGAAGAATCTAGTATTTCTACTCCAAGCAAATATTGAGCATACAGGTCAAATCTCTGCCTTGGTCCTGTCACACTCCTATTTTTGACTTCTGGTCAGATCCCTGAAGTTCAAAACTACACACAATTGAAAAATAATTGATGGGGAAGAGGAGTTTCGTACTAAGTTTCAACTTTTTCGCTCAAGGTTTGGTGTGGGATCAAGTTCTATTCTGGGGTTGGGGTGGGTCTTATTATATTAGAAGCATTTTAATCACCCCTAGTGGCTCATGGGCATTTTGTAATCCTCCCTATGGAGGTACAAAAAAGTACACCTATGAGGACAGAGCAGGGGAGAGGGCTTCTCCAGTTCTTGTGCCCTTGTGAAGGGACCACTCATGGCTCGTGTGCACAAACACGGTGTATGGCTAATAAAATTCAATTCTTACATCAACTCAGCTGCATACTTAATGTCAGTGCTTCATATATGGGTTGAAGTGACTCTCACCCTGTTATTTTCAGATCTCTGTATGAAAAGACAAAAACTTGTATCTAAGAACTGCATAAATGCTTTATTCACTGTATTTGAATTTCCTTCACGGTGCAACTTAACTTTAACCAGTGCAAATACCCCATAGACGTTAACAGATGCTCCTCTGTGACGTACAGTGATCATTTTGGAAGTAAATGCAGAGCTGTATTCTTAAAGGTAGCACAGAGAGCAGTGTCACTGGGAAAACAATAGCCAGGGTCTAAGCTCAGCTAGGTATATGGAGCAGCTCTCTCAACTCCATCGTAACTTGGTCCCAACATAGCCACAGATGTAATTTAATTCCCTTCCTGAGGGCTCTGATTCAGCAATGCTTTGAGTAGCCCCATTGAAACAGTGGGACTACTCGGATGCTTAAAGTCTTGCTGAATCAAGGTGATGAAAAGAGCAGCATTGAGGTCAGCCATAGATCCAGATTGTGCACTACTGTAGAAAGACTTTTACTAGCCTCCGGAGCACAGCTTCTGCTAAATATGCTTCATCTGTGTGGGTATTTAGAAGGAGAATCGGAAGAGGGATGGCAGAATTGAGGCTGTTACATTAGTAAGAGGCAGGAGAACTTGGACCATGAGTGATCTCAAGTTAGGGTCTCAAAGAGTCCTGTGGCACCTTAAAGACTAACTATAAAATATTGAAGCATAAGCTTTCGTGGGCTAATACCCACTTTGTCGGATGCAAGCTTGAATCCGACGAAGTGGGTATTAGCCCACGAAAGCTTATGCTTCAATATTTTATAGTTAGTCTTTAAGGTGCCACAGGAGTCATTGTTACCTCTGCTATTCCAGACTAACACGGCTACCTCTCTGAAGGTAGGCTCTGTATCTTTCTACATGTTGCTACAGAACCCAGCACAATGGGGCTCTGAATTTGGTTGGGCATCTAGATGTTACTGAAATTTAAATGATGCATTCAAATTAGCAATACATGTCAAGGGGGAATCCTAGGGGTGGATTGTAACTGGTGCTTGCCTGGGTGTGTCAAGGTTAGGGCGAGTGCAAGTAGTCTCATCCAACCACCTTGTAACCTGTGCCCAAGATCCAGGTTTCGGTGAAGTCCATGTGCCCCTCAGAGCGCGGGGATTATCCACTCCTAGTGCCACCCCAAAGTCAGCAAGGAGAGCCCAGGACAAAGCCACGCTTTCCCAGTGCCCTGACAAGGTACAGAGAAGGGACCACACTGCACCATCCTATGGTTGGTGAACTGTGCACACGCCATCTCTCCTGCCTACAGTTCCAGGAAGGGATCTAAAATTCAACTTGATTTTGGATGCATGTTCTAGTCAAAGAATAATTAGGTGACTTGTAAAAATGAGGGGGTTTATTTTCTTTTAATTAAAAAACAAAACATATATCTTTGTGTTTGTGTGTCTTCCAAAATATTCCTTTAGTTCCTTTAGTTCAGTTACTATACAGAGTACGAATATACACAGTACAGAAACTTAGCAGCAAGACAGCCTAGAAGGAAACAAACGGTGATCTCCTACCGCTAATGGAGTGACTGATAGCAGCAGTGGTGGGTTGTCATCTTGTACTAGAAAGGGGATGGGACTCTTTCTCTGTGGTTTTCACAGATATTTGCCAGCAGCAGAGGAAAGGTGAGATTCAGAGATCTTGTAATCCGTTCTAGTCTCTGGAGGGGAGTGTTCTCTAGAGGGCACAGACTCTTCTGCCTTTTCCCCTATAGCATGGCCCTTTCTGCTCCATTCTCTCAAACCTGTCTCTGTCCCAGCCCATCTCTTTGACACCCTGGCTCCACAATCCAGTCCCATTCTCCTCACCCATCCAGCCCCAGTCTCCACTCCTCAGGCTTCTCATTCCCATTCTAGTCTCCATGCACAACCAGTCTCTCTCAGCACCAACTTCTCTGGGCTTGGGCCAGGACCCTAGGAAAAGTCTCTTTTCCCAATCAGTCTCAATCTCCCTTCTAAACTCCCAGTACAAATTTCCCTCTTCCCCTCCTGGGCAGTCCCCAGTCCTTGTTTCTGTCACCCCCTGCCTTCCCCAACTTCTTGTCCCCTCTTGTCTTCTCACTTCCCGCTCCCCCAGCTCCTGTCCCCTCTGTATTTGAATTGAGCAGCTTCCCCCTCCACTCTGGGCCAGTGAACACAGAAGAGAATGGCTCTCTGTTCTCAGTTCAAGTCTCTGGCTCTGGCCTGCCGCAGGTCAGAGATGTAATTGCCCTGGCAGGAGCATGCCCAATGTGGACAGAATCTTGGGGAGTTTAGCTGCTAAAATCTAAGAAATCTGTACTGAGCATGTGCAATCTGTGATTTATTTTTAAAGGCCAAGAACGTGCTGGATTTTCACAAGGATGGCAAAAGGCACATCCCTGACACAGAGGGCAGCCCTGCCAGATTTCAAGTCCCTGCTTCAAAGAAAAGATCTCCAGAATTTTTTCACATGAGCAAATCAGTCTGAGGCAGACACCCAGAATGGATTAAAATTTGACAAAGTTATGAGCAACTGAAAACCAGGTCTTATAATGGAAAGTGTCAAATAACTTTTATAAGTGGTGCTACCAGCCCTATCTATAGAATTATATATATTTATTATATAGAACAACATAGGAGAATAACTGGACTATTTCAGCTGTTGAAACATTCATGTGTTACCAAGTCAATTGATAATGTTGTTAGGTTCACTGTTGCTGTCATGGGTTGTGTTTGATATGTGCATTATTGTGCAAAGAATGCAGCACAAGAAATGGGAAGTTCATCTGTTATATATTTTCTTGACTTGTTTCATCTGGTCATAGGGGATTATTTCATACTGGTGCTTTCACAATATGTGGAGGTACAGGCTAGTACACTTAGCTTTACTTTTGGAGGCTTCTATGTTGTTTGAGTAGCTTTGCAGTGGCAGGATTTCTTTTTCAAAATGAGTTTTCCCTTGTTGAGTTTATGCCCTCTGACGGCAACTCAGGCATCTCAAGGTGATTTGTTTGATTGCTTTGAGTTTCTTGCAGTAGTAATTAAAAACTGTAAATTACTATCTCATAGCACTGTACTGTTAGCAGCTGTACTGCAGGACTGTCACAGGGAACACCCGCTGTGCTGTTACTTGTTCTCTTGCAAAACCTTGGGTCAGATTCTGAAATCCCATTTTGCGCGTACTGAGGCAAAACTCTTATTGTGGTCAGTGGCAATTTTGGTAAAGCCCTGTTAAAATGCTACTGGCTTCAATAGGTCCAGTTTGCATCCTTCATGAATTAATCACTTATTTGTAGATTTAATTGTCATCAGCATCATAATTCAGGAGCCATCTTTCTGTTATGTGTTTTATACAGCACTGAGCACAAAGGGGTCTGTCTTCATCCATGACTAGGCTTCTAAGGGGCACTGCAGAACAAATGAGAAATTATGTGACTCTTGTGGTAATGAATCATTCTGCATTTTCATAGTATGTTTTAAGTAAGTTCCAAACCTCATTACAAACTTTACTGATTGCACAGTAGTGTGTTTGTACTCCTTTGCTCTCCACTGAAATGTATCCACCTCTGGGATACATGGACAACCCTTTAATGTCCCTCGCAGGCACTACCTGACACTCTTGGGCAGGAAGTGAGGAATTGTGCTCTATCCAAACGAAATTATGGGGACATTTAGGCAAGTAAGGATGTAATTATTGATGTTGAAATGTGCTTGGTGCGTGTTGTTAGAACCCCTACTCTGATGAGAAGTGCTCTGGGATTTTTGGCAAATTGTCAGGACCTTGGATTTGTGTCTCATCTGAAAGACAGCAATTCCAGGTGTACAGATCCTTCCCATCCACTGGGTCAATACTTACTGATTTAGGGTCCGATTCTGCAATCCTTACACACACAGACACTGAATAGTACTTACATCAGTAATCCCCTTTAGTTAAATCAACCTACTTGCAAATACTTGCTGTGCTGACCAATACGAATACGGGTGCTGAATCTATCCCTTTGAGTGAAGTGCCACCTACTTAATTGCTAGCACTATGGCATGCAGCATCTTGTCCTTGCATGACATAATTTCATAGCACTGACTGTTTCACCAGAGACTTTTGTCCTTAATAGCAATATGCAATACTGTGCAAACTGCTATTCATTTTAGCACTGCAACCCTCCAGTTTTAAAGACAGAACCAGATCCTCGGCTGATTTCAGTTGAGCTCCATCAGTTTATACCAGTTGAAATCTGGCTCCTAATAATTGATTCAGTAAGAGAGAATTTCAGGTATTGTTCCTGGGCAGTATTACTGTATGATTCTGCAGCTTAGAAGGTTTATTCCAAAGCATGTTACTTTGGATAGTTACCGAAAGGGTTGCCTTGGTAACAAAACCCAAAAACCTACACTTAATTTCAGAGGGCAGAAGAAGGTCATATGCCCAGTCGGTGGTGCTATACCTCAGGGACAAGCGGTGAAGGAAAGGTTAGTCTGGAGATTTTTTTGGGGTTTATTTTGAAATGAAAAGAAAATTGAAGGCTGTGTGAAAAGTAAATTACAGATTTCCCTGTTGAAAGCAAAGGGTGAAATGGGGACACTGTCTTCCTTAGCAAATGTAGGGAAACCAAATTGCCTGGGGATTAAATCTTCTGCGCCTTCACGTTCACAGTGTTGTCACAGGTGGTGTTATAAAATGGATCACAATTAATTGTACAGATTTTGGGGTATTAAGGCAAAGCATTGAGCACAGGGTACTGCAGCGTCACACTCCGCAGGGCTCAGCGGTGCGTGAAGCTAGTGGGTAATGTAGCTCCAAAGAAGAGGTGCAGTCAACATGCCCTGCAGGGTGGCGTGAGGTGGTGGAGATGGAGTCGTGAGTTTCTCAAGGGTATTCTTGACACTGATTGATGGGATAAATGGGCCCTGCTCCCCTCACCTCAATGGACTTTTTAGCTTGGAAAAGAGGAGACTAAGGGGGGATATGATAGAGGTATATAAAATTATGAGTGGAGTGGAGGAAGTGAATAAGGAAAAGTTATTTACTTGTTCCCAAAATAGAAGAACTAGGGGCCATTCAATGAAATTGGCGTGCAGCAGGTTTAAAACAAATAAAAGGAAGTTCTTCTTCACACAGCGCACAGTCAACCTGTGGAACTCCTTACCTGAGGAGGCTGTGAAGGCTAGGACTATAACAGGGTTTAAAAGAGAGCTGGATAAATTCATGGAGGCTAAGTCCATAAATGGCTATTAGCCGGGATGGGTAATGAATGGTGTCCCTAGCCTCTGTCTGTCAGAGGGGGGTGATGGATGGCAGGAGAGAGATCGCTCGATCATACCTGTTAGGTTCACTCACTCCGGGGCACCTGGCATTGGCCACTGTCGGTAGACAGGATGCTGGGCTAGATGGACCTTTGGTCTGACCCAGTATGGCCGTTCTTATGTTCTTATGTTCTTATGTTCTTATGACTAGTGAGCTACAGGCCAAGAATTCAGTCGAAACAGGTCTGATTTTAAAAGTCTGCTCACAAATAATTGCTCTTGTGTGCGCTAAGGTCCACAGAAGAATGAGCCACAGAAATTGGGCCAAACACTTAGCTGGTCTAAATGAAGTAGTCAACAGCGCTACACTGATGTACAGCTGAGGATCTTGCATCAGTGCTGGCCATAGCCCGTGTGTGGGCAGTTACCTGTGAGTATCCCTGTGACGGGAAAAGGTGATGCTGGGATGTAACCTGACCCCGGCCAGGTGATGGGAAGCTAGATGGCTGTGTGATTCTAACAAAGGCTTGGGGGGAGGGGAGGCAGGAAGGAGGCAGGGGAACAGTTTGGCTGGGCTTTTGGGTGGGTGAACGAGAGAGAAAGAAGACTGGGGACTAGGCGGGAGCCCAACAACCTGGGCCTCATCTCCCGGCCCCCCAGAAGGGCCTGACTGAGGGGTCCTGTCTAGACTAAGAAGCTCTGAGTTGGATGGTGTTCCTGTCATCTCAAATAAACCTTCTAATCTACTGGCTGGCTGAGAGTCACTGTGAATCCCAGGAAGTGGGGGTGCAGGGACCGGACTCCCCACACTCCGTGACAATCCCATAGCAGGCTTTTAAAATCAGACCTGTTTCTATTGACTGTAGAGGCTCAACAGAAAAGCAGATTTCAATACACAGAGCACTAATGAGCTATTCCTAGGGGAGAAGGGTATGATTGTTACAAGCCCAGATTTAGCAGTGGTGTGACTAAGGAGTAAGTGGTGGGGTTTATATTACAGCAGTGTAATGTTGTCGGCTGCCTGCGACTGCTCTTCAACCAGCAGGAGAGGCAGCAGCAGAAAGTTTGGGGAGAGTCTAACCAGGATGTGCTGCACAGTGTAATCCTATAGCATGCAGCCAGCATGAACAGGAGTGGGAGGGGAGTGCTGAGCCAAGTAACAGCAGCAAGAAAAGAAGCAGCTCTCTCAAGTTGCTGTCTGTACCAGCCAGGCGGCCATTTTCTTCAGCAAAATCACCCTATGGCTGCTGGCCTCCTATATTCCATCCGGCATGCAGCGAAAGGGACTGGGTGGAGGAAGGGGAAGAGATGAACAATACGCTGAGCCCTCTGTATAAGGCAGGGTCCTATATGTTCTGGCTATGCCATTGACATTGCGTTTGTGATTGCCCTCTGGCTGTGGTGAATTACAGTAGGAATCATCTTTGTGGAACTTTCTCTAAGCGACTTCCATGTAATATTTAGCCTGCATTTTTCATGTGGTTTTCTCATTTCTAGAGTTACCCTGCTCATCCGTCCCCTCCAGGGTAGCCTTCCTCCCCCAGCCTTAGGATGTGCAGCTGAGCAGTGAGCTCTTGCAGAAGGGAGAATCCAGAGGAGGACAACGTAAATCAGGATGCATCAAAACCAGCTATATAAGCAATAATAAATACATAAATAATCCGTGCTTAACAATGGCACCTAAATTTGACTCCCTAACCCCATCATCAGCAAGACCTTGGATTAGCAGGATTTGATGCATCAGTGAAGAACATTTTTATAAGCAGGAGTGTTTTGCTATGAAACTGATATTTTTCTAGGGCAATTTATCCTCTGGGGCTGAAGTGTGAGATGAGAGATGTTTCTGATGAGGCATCATGCAAAGTCTACCTGTCTCCACTGCAGGTGGCTGCATATTCATCCTGCTAATGATGGCTTTTGATTCTGCTTTCACATTTAAAATAGGATACCCAGAGCGAGCCAGTTGGAAAATTCTGAGAGAGATTCAGAGCTATAGCTAAAGGGGGAGGGAGATTGTGATACAGTGTTGCTTTATTTGTCATCCATCATTTTGTAAGGAAGTTAGAGATCAGCATCAGTCATAGCCCAAAGTAAGCCTATTTACAAAAACCATTTAGAGGGAGATGCAGGGATCCCAAGAGAAGTTCTCGAGCACCTGAATGTCGAGGGAGAGAGGGGGACCAGAACCCAGCCCTGTAGAGCCAGCCATGAGTTGGGGGGAGGATCAACTATTTCTAAGGCCATGTCTACACCACAAAGTTAAATTCCATCAACATTCATCCAATTAAACAACGATTTCACGTCCACACAGTGCTCCTTGTTATGGCAGAGAACGTGCACAATAGGTGCTCTTGCATCGATGGAGAGAGAAGTGAACTAGGGGTAGCTATTCCTCTGTGCAATTTGCCACCATCTGCTGCTCTTCATTCTGGGAAGGATTCATAGTGCCTCATCGGAGCGGCCTCAGCATCCCATGATGCAGTTTCTCTATCCCATCATGCCATGGTCTTCCTAGTGTGTTTCACACTGCTTTTCCACATAGGCTCATAGACTTACAGGTCAGAAGGGACCATTATGATCATCTAGTCTGACCTCCTACTCAGTGCAGGCCACAGAATCTCACCCACCCACTCCTGTAATATACCCGTAACCTACGTCTGAGCTAGTGAAGTCCTCAAATTGTGGTTGGAGGACTCCAAGGTGCAGAGAATCCTTCAGCAAGTGACCTGTGTCCTATGCTGCTGAGGAAGGCAAAAAAAACCCAGAGTCTCTGCCGATCTGTCCTAGGGGAAAATTCCTTCCTGACCCTGAATATGGCGATCAGCTAAGCCCTGAGCATGTGGGCAAGACTCACTCACTCACTCACTCAACAGACCCTATCAACTCTGCACCTGGCATCTCTAGCAGAAAGCATGGATTCTGCATTGCTCTCCAGTATTGTGGTGAGCGTTATGAACACAATGTGCCTGATCCTGCAGTATTTCATGAGCTGAAAATCTGAATGTGACACCATGGTGCCTGCTTTGCTGTGTGCCATTGACAGAAACAATTCAAGACTGCTGTTGACCGGGGGAGAGCCAACAGCTGCAGGGGGCCCCTATACTGAAGACTGTCCCCACATTTTCCATAGGAGTTCATCCTGGAAGATATCTGCTGCTGAGGGTGACCTGGGAAGCAAGGGAGAGTCTTCTACTATAATGTGGCTTCTGCCCTGGCCCATCTGCAGCTTGCCTGTGTGCAGCAATGGTCCTCCCGCCCCTCACTGCACAGTGGCACAGATGTGTTAGCCTGACTAGGACAAGGAGTACAGTAGCTCTCCAAAAAACCTGCGCAAGCACATTGCCAACTTCTGTATGAGACCTTTGAAGAGATCACTGAGGCTGATTTACTGCAGTGTGAGAGAGCACATCAACGCCCTATTCCGCTCTAGGCATGCATGCGTCCCCAACCCTCCTCGCCCTAAGAGCCCGCACCGAACAATTTCTTTCCCAAAATAAAAGCCGCTTACTGGGAATCTCCTCTGGTGTTTGTCCTTCCCCAAGCACCAGCCACTGTGACTGGCTTGAGAACAGCTCCTGGCTGCATACATCTAGGGATTCTGGGACGTCTCCCTTCTCCTCAGCATCCTTGCGCCTGCTTTCCTCCTCCTCCTCCTTCTACTTTGTTGAACTGGGCTCTGAAGTGTCCATGATGGTCCTCGGAGTGGAGGTGGGGTCGTCCCCAAGTATTTAGTCCTGCTCTTTGTAGAAACGGCAAGTTGCGGGGGCAGCACCGGAGCGGCAGTTTGCCGCACAGGCTTTGTGGTAGGCCTTATGCAACTCCTTCACTTTAATCCTGCACTGCTGTGCAATCTGGCCAAGGCCCCTTTCCATCGTGTCCCTTGGTATCTGCCCAAAGGTATCGTAATTCCTATGGCTTGCGTGCAGCTGAGTTAGGACGTTGTGAATGCGTTGTGAGTTAGGGTGCCCGGGGTAGCTTTAATGGGCTCTAACTCGCAAGTGTACCCAAGCTCTTTGTCTTTCAGAAAAAGTCTCTATAATCCTGGGTGTTTGTGGCGGTGAAACTGGACAAGGTGATCAGGGAAAGTTGTGGCTAGTTTCAGTGCCCGTGGGAATCACCTACCTATGGCCAGATCTGAGCCTGGTTGGCTTGTTCTCTCACACCGTTATGCAGCAGTTCCATTTTGGCTCTCTACCCAGCCTCTAAAAATTTGGCATGTAAAAATTTCCCTGCACAATTACTGCATGCTTGGGCCCACAGCACATGCATATGGTTTGGAAGGATTAGCCTCTGACAACATGTACAAATACAGATTATACAGGGAAAAGCTGGTTGTTGGTATAAAATGAAGGATGTGAAACTAATTTAAAAATTGGGGTGGAGGTGGGGTGGGGTGGATATACTGGGGACTTGTGTACTGGTCCCTATTCTCAGTCCCTCTTTTCTGCACTTTAAGTCACCTTTGCACTCGTATTTTGGGGAGCTCTGAATTCCTTTTGCTTCACACAGCCTGTTATGTACCCGAGGAAGCAGAGGGTAGAACAGGGAACTCCAGATAAGCTCCTTTTCCACACTACGTTATGCCTTTCCCTCTCGTGAGTGCTCCCAACACCAAGGCATGGTATCCCTTAAGGTTGCTGTACGCCATTAGGTAAGAATGCTCTTTAGGCAGTATTCCAGTATTGCTGAATTGTTCCAAAATCACAGCATTGGTTTAAGAATCATGAGATTATAAAATATATTAAATGTGGGGTACTTTTATTTGGTTTCTGACCCTTTAAGGTGCACTCTCTTTGCATTTTCAGGAATTTCGTCACAAGCAGGAGGCTAGTAACTTACTTTTTTGAAAAATGAAAGATGAAATATTTGTTTTCAGATCACTTGCTTCCTGGAGCTGGGGATTTAGGAAAAACACCAGATGTCACGAGACTCGTAGTCAGATTGAGTTGGCAACAATGGTATTCCCAAAGGGACATTTCCTCCCACACTACAAGTCCCTTACACTTTATGTTGCTCTGGCAGTGTAACTGGGAATCAGGCCCATTTAATACCTATTGGGAGATAAATTGTTTTGGATAGATCAGCTTTTCAGATCACTGAGGTTTGCATAAATGAAGTTTCTCTGTAAACTGATACAGAAAGAGAGAGAGAGAGAAGAAAGAAAAAAGGTAAGAAGGAAATGTATCTAAATAGCATTACTATTTATAACTTTTTAGGCACTGTTGTCAAAACAGACCGAATGGGAAGCTATCATTAGACAAAAAGGAGCTGACAGATGGTAGGTCTTTGGCACCTTAAATTACAGACGATACAGTTGTGTGTTGGGGATCCATTTTTCATAAGAGACCTCCACAACAGCTGCTCGGGTATCTTATTTTTTCATGTAAGTTCCACTTGGGAAGTTCCAGATAAAATACAGATTTCTAATTAGCATCTTTTTTCTTGAGAGCACAAGAGACTGCTGTAATTGTCTTCCTGGATCTCATGAGGCAAAATTGAGACTATTTTAAATTTAAGTCTTTTTACATTTTTTAAAATTAGATAAATTTTGTATAGCACATTATTATACTTGAAAAGTGTTTTAATTTGATTGGAGTATCATGAAGATCTTAAGCTTATACATGTAGGCAGGACTGGAAGCAAGAATTATCCAGTAGCATTATCTTTTAATGGCTGTTTCTATTTTTGTCCCAAATTCAATAATTGCTAAAATCTTATGTGGTATATGGCAAAAGCATCACTGATGGTTCAGCTGGCAGACAAAAGGACACAGGGAGATATCTAATTTCAGCAACACTTTTCTAGATGAATTTATAATAATGGCAAATCCTTTTTGTTTTTTGTTTCCTTTTTAAAGGTAGCGGTAGTATATTCATGCTGGTAAAGTGTAAAAGACCGAAACTATCTTTTTATCTAAAGGCTTCATTAAAAAATAAATTGCATACCTTGCTCATAAAACATGCAGATGAATATGCAAAAATAAACAATTGGATGCAGTTTCCTAGTGTTTAATTTGCAGATGAATTTGCAGTTGCCTGTTTTCAGCATGCAGCTGCACATCTTTGAAGTGTTGTAGTCCTGTTGGTACCAGGGTATGAGAGAGACAAGGGAGTGAGGTAATATCTTTTACTGACCTACTTCTGTTGGTGAAAGAGACAAGCTTTCGAGCTACAGAGTTCTTTTAGTTCTTGCCTCTTTCACCAACAGACGTTGGTCCAATAAAATCTATTACCTCACCCACCTTGTCTCTCTCATCTTGCACATGTAATTAGGGCATGCAGGTTATAAAAATATTGAGTCGTAAGGGCCAGATTTTCAAAACTTGACACTAAGACTCATAGACTTTAAGGTCAGAAGGAACCATGATCCAGCCCCGTGGTTCTCAAACCGGGTCATGAGCTGTCAGCTGTGTGAGGCTGTTAGCCCCAAGCCCCCATTAAATTACCCCCCATTTTAAATTTTTTTGAGGGGGGTCACACTCGGAGGTTTGCTGTGTGAAAGGAGTCACCAATACAAAAAGTTTGAAAACCACTGATCTAGTCTGACCTCCTGCACAGAACCTCACCCACCCATTCCTGTAATAGATCCCTAACCTCAGGCAGAGTTACTGAAGTCCTCAAATCATGGTTTAAAGGCCAAGTTATAGAGGATTCCCATTTACGCTAGTTTAAATCTGCAAGGGACCCGCACCCCATACTGCAGAAGAAGGTGAAACTCCCCCATTCCCAAGGTCTTTGCCAATCTGATCCGAGGGAAAATTCCTTCCCCCACCCTCAAATATGGTGTTTCTTTTCTTCACTCAGCTCTCCTTTGTATGAGTGTACTAGGTCTTTGCATGTGCCTGCGGGTGCTTTCAAGCTAGGGTGACCAGATGTCCTGATTTTATAGGGACAGTCCCGATTTTTGGGTCTTTTTCTTCTATAGGCGCCTATTACCCCATCTGCTGTCCCGATTTCTCACATTAGCTGTCTGGTCACCCTATTTCAAGCACACTTACCCATGTTGTGAGTGGAAATGTACCGTATTTTTCGTCATATTGGACGCTCCGGCGTATAAGACGCCCCCGACTTTTAAAGTAAAAAAGCCGGGGGGAAAAAAAAAAAAAAAAACCCCGGGGCGCCCCCGGCAGCCCGCCCGCGGCGGGGAGGGGGGGAACCGGGGCGCACGCACTTTTTTTTTTTTTGTGTGTGTTTTGGGGAAGAAAAAGTGCGTCTTATAGGGCGAAAAATACGGTAGGTTTTTGAAGTATCAATTTGAGACTAGGTTTGAAAATTGGGCCTTAAAGCTAGCTTTATAGTCTTCAGTGGGATCTCCTAGGTCCTGAGTCATTACATAGGTGCTTAAATATGTAGCCTGACTACAGGCATTCAGGTTTGAAGATCTTGGCTTAAATATTTAGAGTGAGATCCTTGCCCCTGCCTTGGCCTCTTTATGCCAGGTAAAAGGACCAGAGCAATGTAAAGAGGCCCTAAAAGCCCCAGGTCTGACCAGAGGAGAATTCTCCTGGTGCAGACAAGCACTGCAGAATACAGTAACAAGGCTGCCTTTTTGAGGACCCCTTTGTAAGCCCTGATATGGGGCTGAGGGTGGGAAGGGGAGTGTTGACAGAGCTACAGCTCAGTGCTGCAGCAATTCCAAGCAGGGCTGCAGCTCACAGGGCTGCTCAGATTTTAATTTAGACAGGCCCCCGCCCCCAAGGAAGTCTGAGTTATGCTCCAGTCACTGGAACCCCTCTATACTGAGGGAAGCATGAAGGTGCCTTAAAGTCATCTTAGCTTTACCTCCCGCCGAGCTCTGAGTTCTGTGTTGCGCCTCTTGTAGATTCATAGATTCCAAGGCCAGAAGGAACCAGTGTGATCCACTCTGGCCGCCTGTGGAACACAGACCACAGAACTTCCAAAAAATAATTCCTAGAGCAGATTTTTTAAGAAAAACACCCTGTGGCAGGGCCAGGGTATAAACCCCGTGATTGCTCTGCCACTGCAGGTTAAACCCTGCTTTCTGGCAGCAAGGCCAGAGGCAGGGGCTAGAACAGCCCAGCTGGGAGCCCTAACAAGGGGGAGCCCAGTTGGGAGCCCTAACGAGGGCTAGCCCACAGCACTAGACTGGGTTAAATGGGTACAGCTGGGGCTGGGAGCAGAGAGGGCTAGAAAAGCCCTACTCCCTAGTCAGCGGGGGGGCGGGACAGGCCAGGAGGAGGACAGGGGGCTGCTCTGTCTCCTCACGGAGGGCAAAGTGCCTCAGGGCCCTGGAGACTCGAGATCCAGGACAGGGAAGGTAACTGTTGGGGGACAAGGGGTGCACTTTGCTGGCACAGTAAACACTGAAACTGCACTGTAAATAAAGGACACTTAGAAAACACCAAAAGGGGGTGTGGAAAACTTTATTATTGGAAGATCCAGGACACTGGGGAAGCAAAAGCCCCCTGTGTGGACCCTGTGACACACCCAATCTTTAAAAATGGTTAGTGATGGAGAATCCACCTTGATAAAATGTTCCAATGATTTATTACCCTCACCATTAAAATTGTGCACCTTCTTGCCAGTCTTAATTTGTCTAGCTTCAACTTCCAGTCATGTTCTACCTTCCTCTGCTAGATTGAAGAGCCCTTTATGAAATATGTCTCACATGTAGGTACTTATAGACTGTAATCAAGTCACCCCTTAGCCATCTCCTTGTTATGCTAAATAGATTGAGCTCCTCTGCCGCTACAAGGTAGGTTTTATAAATATTTAATAATCCTTGTGAATCTTTTCTGAACCCTCTCCAATTTATCAACATCCTTCTTGAATTGTGGGCACCAAAACTGGACACAGTATTCCAGCAGTGGTCACACCAGTGCCAAATACAGAGATGAAATAACCTCTACTCCTACTAAAAATCCACTTCTTTAGCCATTCAAGGATTGCATTAGCTCTTTGTCCACGACATCATCCGACGAAGTGGGTATTAGCCCACGAAAGCTTATGCTTCAAATCTTTATAGTTAGTCTTTAAGGTGCCACAGGACTTTGTTACCTCTGCTATTCCAGACTAACACAGCTACCTCTCTGATTCTTAACATCATACTTGGAGCTCATGTTCAGCTGATTATCCACCTGGCTCCAAATATTGTTCAGAGCTATGGCTTCACAGGATGAATCATGGTTCTTAACCTCAGGTGCACATGAGGAGCTATGCTTCAGTCCTCCACTTGACATCCTGCTGGCAACTGCTGATTAGAATCATGAAACCCAGCCCCAGTTTGAGGCTCTGACCCTGACATCCCATTGGTGGAGTCCAAAAGCGGTCAATTGGCCTGCCAGTCCTAACTCAAGCCAGGAATAGGAATAGGAAACGGTCTGAACAACTGGGAATCAATCACCCTGTTCTAGACTGTACCTTGTGCTTCCCTCTCCAAGGGCTTAGCTCCTGACCTCTGACTTGTGGTTGTGATCTCCCATGGTTTGCATCCTGCCTCTGACCCCTGTGGTCTCCTAACCCACCCTGACTCTTGAATCCTAATTGCGGACTCTGGCTCTGACTACTCTGGCTGCTTACTATCAGGCCCTGACCGACAGAGACCCCCATCCTGTAAGTTTAGCCTATGCTTTTTGTTCCTAGATGTATACATTTAATTGTAGCCATATTAAAATGTATGTTGTTCACTTGTGCCCAGTTTACCAAGCAATCCAGATCACTTTTTATTAGTGACCTCTCCTCTTCACAACTTATCACTCCCATAATTTTTCTGTCATCTGCAAACTTATACCAGTGATGCCCTTAAGGGCACAAAAATAAACTACCCCACTGCACAGGAAAAGTAGGAAGTATAGCAAGAGGCCAACCTGGCTTACCTAGGAGGTCTTCAATGATCTGAAACTCAGAAAAGATCTGAAACCCTACACAAGTAGAAACTAGGTCAAAGGATGAATATAAACAACACAACTATGTAGGACAAAATTAGAAAGACCAACACAAAACAAGATTAAGCTAGCTAGAGACACAAAGAATAACAAGAAAACATTCTACAAATACATTAGAAGCAAGAAGAGACCAACAAGAGAGTAGGCCCATTACTAATTAGGAGGGGAAAACAATAACAGAAAATGTGGAAATGGGAGAAGTGCTAAATGACTCTTTTGTTTCAGTTTTCATCAAAAAAGTTGGTAGCGAATAGACATCTTACATAATAAATACCAGTGAAAATGAGGTAGAATCAGAGGCTAAAATAGGGAAAGGACAAGTTAAAGATTAGTTACACAAGTTAGACGTCTTCAAGTCACCAGAGCCTGATGAAATACATCCTAAAATACTTAAGGAGCTGACTGAGGAGATATCTGAGCGATTTTCTGGGTCTGTGTTCGTGGCCGGCAAGCGTGTCTTGCACAGCCAGACTGGGCTCTGGAGTCCCAGAGTCCTAAGCTGGCAGGGAAAGCAGGGGCAGAAGTAGTCTTGGCACATCAGTTGGCAGTCCCAAGGGGGTTTCTGTGATCCAACCTGTCACAATGGGATGGTCTAGTGGGTAGAACTGGCTGATTTTTAGCCCAGAACATGGAAAAAACCATGGAAACACTCCACTGCTCATCTTGAACTCACCATGAAGAAATAGGACAAAATGAAACATGGAAGGTTCCCCCTGAGCAATCCACTATGAAATTCTCTGAAGACTTCAGTGCATTGTGTGTGCTGTTTGTGTTTGGAGGAGGTAGATATATCCCCATAGCAAATCTGAGTTCTGAAAGAAATAGCTCACCATTTAATTTTTCGCCAAAGAAACAGGTACTGTATTGAAGCGAATCAACAGCTAACAGATGAGGCTTTTATTGAAAAAGCGTGATTGAAGGCATGGTTCCTAAATATAACTCTTCCAGCAAGGGGCTCTCTCAATCCATAGGGGAAAATGCAATGTGTGAATGACGTAAAGTGAATGGTGAAAAAAGTCACCCATGCTTTCTGGCAAATTTATTAGGGGAAAGGTATGTATTCTATGTAATGCATACATCTATGTATGCATATCTCTGTGTATATGTAATTTTGCACACGAGAAAAGAGAACTAAACAGATTCTATTCAAGCTGTTGAGGAATACCACAGAAAGGATACTGTCACCTGTTAGTAAATATTTACCCTTTTGTTCCTTTACTTTCTATATATTTGATTCATTTATATCAGCTACTCTTTAGAATATTTATGATATTAATAAATAGTATGTTTGAATTCTAAGGCCCAGAATACTGGTGGTTGACCTATAAGTAATCGTGTTCAGCAATTTTATGCATTAGGCTGTATCTTATCATCCATGGCATACTCATGTCTATAAAACTCCAGATGTTCATGGAACTCATCCCCTTCTCTCTCTCTCTCTCTCTCTCTCTCTCTCTCTCTCTCTCTCTCTCTCTCTCTCTCTCTCTCTCTCTCTCTCTCTGTCACTCACACACACTCTCGCTCCCCCCCCCCCATTCCCTCTAGATGAGGGATGACGGTTGCAGCAGATGTTTCCTATTGGGAAATCAACAGGGAATAGTTATGGGGGAAGAAGGACTCCACAGAGAGATATTATCTTAAAAAACTGTTGGTCCTCTCTGCAGTAAATAATTATGCCCTCACACAAATCAGGCAAACTAAAAATGTACAGGTATTTAAAGGAAAAGCCATCAGAACATGTAGTTTTGAATGGGTAATTGTGGCAGAGGGATCTCTTTGTCTAACAACCCTATATAATGACAGAATTTTTTTAACTTAGTTGGGGAATGAAACTGCACATCTCACTGTTAGAGGGCTTTCCATTTGCCCCTTCCCCTGGTTCTTGTTATGCAGACAGAAAGCAGAAGACCAGAAGTGCAGGCAGTGCAATGTTTATTGGGGTTAGTCCCAAACAAACACATCCATATCTCTACATGCTGACAGAATCTGTTTCCCAGTGCTCCATTCCCAGAGCCTTAACCTGCCCCCCCTTCCCCGTTTCCCCTCCCCTATTCCCACCTCCTCCTACTTAGCGGGCCCAAATATGCCTGCAGTGCACACCCCTAATCACACCCCTTACAATTTATGGTCATGTTCTGTTTTTGAGGGTTGTGAGTCTTAGTTCCACCTCTTTTGTACCCTGTGGGCGGGGTAAGGAGTGAGGTTGTGTTCTGGCCAAGGCCGGGCTTTTCGTGTTTCTTTTGCCTGTCCCTCCAACTTCCCTTGCCCCTTCTAACTGGTTGCTTGACCTTGGCTTGAGAGAGGAGCCAAGCAGCCTTCCAGTATATGTTCATATATTACACTCCCACCATGCTCTGTAACACTTTAACTGCTCTATCTGTTCCCATTATACTAATCCATCAGGTTTAGGCAAAAGCAACATTTACAGTGTCTGTCTTTGTTTTTAGGAAGAATCCCTTTGTTCAGACATATTACTAAAATGTATATATATCCAAAACCAAACAGGCAAGCAAAACTCAAAGTACTATCTCTGGCCCAACCACAGGCCTGGATCCTACATTGACACCAATTCTCCTAACTCCCACTAGTTACAGTAAAGAAGAGCTCTTTACCTTACTTCAAGGATGGTAATGTATCCATTCTGCTGTGCTAATATCTTATTAATAATCTTTGATTAAATCATTTCAATTGAGCCTGTTATTCAACAACCTTGAATCATCATTGACTTCAGATCCAGTACAAAGAACATTGTATCAAGCTAAGAGAGGAGCTCCTTTTATCTTTCCATCTCAGTGGGTCCTGACTTTAATCTCACGGCTGTGAAAACATCCCTTCTTTTTCCTTGAGAGATTCCTTAAATTATTTTGAACAAATTTGCTGCATTTACATTCCTCGCTCCAGGATGGACGTGCCACCAACACGCTTTTTTTGGTTATAGATCACTAGAGAATGCGTTGGGAATGTTTTGTTAATATAAAAGAGAAAGCGTTGTATGGCGATCATGGGAGCATTCCTGCACTAAGTGCGTCATCAAAGCAAGTCTGCTTTGCAAACACATGAGCCACGGGACATGTTCTAGTGATGTATTGCAGAGAAATATGGAAGGATTCAACTCTTTCCACCTCTACTCAGTTGTAAATAGCTTCTGTGATTAAGGATGCTCTGTGGAAGCCGGAGATGCATTGGGGCATCTGAAAACAAAGAGAAGGAGACTTCCTTTTAATGAGTGAAGGAATCAGTTTGCTACAGCAGAAAGAGGGAAGGTCCTCTCCTGCATTGGTAACTGGTTAAAAGACAGGAAACAAAGGGTAGGAATAAATGCTCAGTTTTCAGAATGGAGAGAGGTAAATTGTGGGGTCTCTCAAGGATCTGTATCAGGACCTGTGCTGTTCAACATATTCATAAATGATCTGGAAAAAGGGGTAAACAGGGAGGTGATAAAGTTGGAAATGATACAAAAATTACTCAAGATAGTTAAATGAAAAGCAGATTGTGAAGAGATCTCACAAAGCTGGCTGACTGGGCACTAACATGACAGATAAAATTCAATGATAAATGAAAAGTAATGTGCTTTGGAAAACATAATTCCAACTGTACATACAAAATGATGAAGTCTAAATTAGCTGTTACCACTCAACTAAGATCTTGGCGTTATCATGTGTAGTTCTCTGAAAACATCCACTCACTGTGCAGCTGCAGCTAAAAAGCTATAGTGCATTGTTTCTAGACAGTGGTGTCTATACAATAATAATCCCCCCAATATTTCAGTTCTATATGTGGTATAACGTAGCTCCCAGTGTTACCAGGGGAAATTTATTCCTTTCCCTACTGTTTAGCTGAGTTTTCTTGTTACATAATTAGATTGAAATCCCTTGTATATTCTCTAGACAGAGACCTACATCTTTTCCCTGTTTTATTGTTTGGTATCAGATTAATCTTGTAATGCCAGGTTCATCATCAGACATTTTTCCAGAACATGAAGGTCACATGTGGGCAGCAGCTGCTCAGCCTGCAAAACTGCTGCCCAAAAGTGCATCTTTCATTTAGCCAGTCAGCCAGGCCACTTAGTCCTTCAGTTCTGTGCCCATACTGATTTCAGTGAGCTTCTTCATAGCACAGTTTAGTCACAATTAGAGCTTGGTTAGCTACTTACCATAGAGCAGCCCTTTGACTCCTGTTTGAGCATTATCCATGAACAGATTTTGATTTTATTTATGGACGTTGGGTACCTAAATAACCTTTGAAGATCTGGGCCCAACTGTTATCCTTTCTGCTCCTTGACTTAATGAGAAACATTCATAAACAGGAGGAGAAGGTGTTCAGAACCTGAGACAGATAGATGGTTCTGACAAAAAACCTCATGAAAAGGCATTTCCTGAAGTATCCAAGAGAACTTCACTGTCTAGGAACATTCTTGCAGATTAAAATGTTACTTGTACAGATGGTCTGAATTAAAAGGGATGTGAATATTGTCAAGGTGAATCAGTGGTTTTCATTCAAATAAATGCTTATAAATCCTTTTTTTTTTCATATTTTCCCAGCTCTAGGAATCATTGTCAGTTACTACTTAAACCCCAGTGAGGTTAATTAAATAGAAACCACAGCTCACATAAAGCCAGATTTTCAGAGCTAAGAGCCTGATTATTCAAGAAGTCAGCACTCACCACGGTAGTTTCAAGAGAGCTCCACTCCCATTTAGGCACCTAGAAAAGGGCCATATTTTCAAAAGAAAATCTGGAAAATGTGGTCTCGAGTGTTTAATGTGTATCTTCTGCCATTGTAAAACCACAGTGACAGGGATGCTCCATTGTGGGTGGAGGACAGTAGCGACCAACTCCTGTGCCTTTGACTTGGTGCTGACCAACATAGAACAGCAATGTAGATGCTAACAGATTTAAACAAAGCCTTTGTTTAAGGCTTGGTCTACACTAGGTGGAGGGGTCAACCTAAGATACGCAACTTCAGCTGCACGAATAACGTAGCTGAAGTCGGTCCTCTTAGGCCGACTTACCTGCCGTCCTCACGGTGGCAGAGGGCTCCCCCGTCAACTCCAGCTTGCGCCTTTTGGTGAGCTGGAGTTCTGGAGTGGACGGGAGTGCCTTTGGTGATCGATTTATCACGTCTTGACGAGACATGATAAATCGATCGTCAATAGATCAATCACTACCTGCCGATCCAGCAGGTAGTGAAGACATACCCTAAGTTTGTTAGCATATATATTGCTAGCCTCATTCTGCTCCTTTCCCCGCTGTGGCAGCAGGGAAAAGATCAGGGCAGGGAAAGGAGCTGAGCACAGCCCTGCCCCTCTGCAGCCATGTCCTCCGGCGGGGTAGAGCTGGCAGTGTGGGGCCATCCAGTGATCCCATCTTTCCCATACTCTTCACTGGCTAGAAATCTCTTGCAGATATGGGGTACTGGAGGGTACCACCATCCTTGTACTCCTTGGGGCAACTAAGGGGGGTTATGATAGAGGTCTATAAAATTGGGAATGGTGTAGAGAAAGTGAATAAGGAAATGTTATTTACTTCTTCAAATAACAGAGTAACCAAGGGTCACCCAATGAAGTTAATAGGCAGCAGATTTAAAACAAACAAAAGGAAATCCTTCTTTACACAGTACACGGTCAATCTGTTGCCAGGGGATGTTGTGAAGGCCAAAAGTATAACTGGGTTCTAAAAGGAATTAAATAAGTTCATGGAGGATTGGTTCATCAATGGCTATTAGCCAGAATGGTCAAGGATGCACCCCTATGCTCTGGATGTCCCTAAGATTTTGACTGCCAGATGTTGAGATTGAACAAGGGGTGGATCATCCATTAATTGCCCTGTTCTTGTCATTCCCTCTGGCATCAGCCACTGTTGGAAGACAGGATACTGGGCTAGATAGACTGTCGTTCTGAGTATGGCCATTCTTATGTTCCTATGGGAGCATATGCAAGGACTAACCATTTTTTCCTCCATGTCATCACTCAAATATTCCTTGTGCCTGGAATTTCTTGACCCCATGTGCCAGGCTCTTCCCAGCTCCTTCTCTATAATGCACTTAAATCCTGATAATTTCTTCAAAAGCAAGAAGGATGTGCATGTGAGGAAATCTCCACACACAATATTCTGATCACTCAATGGACTTTTGCTTTATCTGTCTGCTCACTCGGGAAGTTCCTAGAATCGTCTCTGTTTTGAACAGGGCAGATTAGACTCTTGGCACTCAACAAATAATGGTAATAGCTTATGAACACAGGTTGGGAGTAATCCCAAGTAGTCTTTGTACACTGCTCTCTCATGCAACCATTTCAGTTATAATATGAGTTACGGTTTTATGCTAGGCTTTGTCTTATGTCTGGTGTCTTATTACTCCTCATTTGTACTCAGAACACTTACTTTTATCTACACAGGGCCACCACGTATATGATTTTCATGGTTGACACGTCTCTAAATTGTGTCCAGGCCTGGTGTAGATGCATTGGGAGGTCGGAGGGCATTGCACAAAGCCCCTTCTCACTCCTGCATGGGAGTTGGCCACAACTGCAGCCCTTCAGTTGAGGAATACTACCAGGGCTGTCCTAAGACCCCAGTCACAAGGCTTTCCAAAGAAGGCAAGGCTGACATAGGCTCTTCTCCCATGGGAGGGGAATGCTGCACCCTCTTCAAGGTTGAGGTTGCTTGAGAGTCCGTCCCTGCATGAGACATGATGCTCCCAGGAGTTCTTAGTGGGGCAGTGCCCGTCCCGTTGACATCAATGCAAGGCTGTGCATTAAATTTAGATGATCAGGTAATAGATGCAGTTCAGAAATAGCATGTGGTGTGTGACCAAAAATGTGACCATTCTCCAGCATAGACTCTCATACATGCAAACAAAAACAAAACAACAGCATTAAAAACGTTACGAAGGTTGTAAAGTCAAGCATTCAAAAGTTATGAATTGGCAGAATTAAGGTTGCCTGTGTGCATGCAGTTTTTAATTACATGATCACATACAATTTTTTTCACAGGACCGCTGGCTCATTCAGTGTCCAGGATGGACCATATTCACTTAATGAGCAGCTATTCATTATTTTGTTTCCTCATCATTGTTCAATGTGTGGCTCCAGGCCTTATTTACTGCGTGCTATTCAAACCCTGCTCAGCAGGCTGAATGATTAATTTCCTCATGAGCTTTTCCGTGGTGCTTCTCATTACAGTATCTGAGTGCTTCACAAATAATAATGAATGTATCTTCACAACCCTCCCAAGAGGTGAGAGGGTAGCAGTAACCCCCTATTACAGCCGGGGAACTGAATCACAGAGAGGTTAAGGTCAAAAGTGTCCACTCATTTTGGGTGCCCAACATGAACCCCTCTATGCTCAGGCCACATCTGCCTTGATTTTTTAGAGTCCTTAACACTTACAAGGTACTTATATGTTCAAAGCACAGCTCCCATTGAATTCAGCTGCAGTGAGTGCTGAGAAAATCAGGCCCCATACTCTCAAACTGGGCACACAGTTAATGGCTACTTGAGAAAAGTTTAGTTTAAGTGACTTATGTGGCATCACACAGGAACTCTGTGACCCAGGCAAGGGTAGAATACAAATCTCCAGGGCAGCATTCAGCTAACTATGAGACCCTTCTCTCTTCCTGCAATGCCCTACTTCATTCACTACAGACCTTCCAGCTTCTTCATTAAATGAGGCTGGGGATCTACAAACAGCAGCCTTTTCACAACACAGTTCTGGTTAATTTCCAGAACAGGTCCATGCAGCACACTGAAGTCCAGAGCAGATCCATGCAGTGAGGCAGGAGTGCTGTGGAAAAAATAGTATAGGATAAATAATGCAATTAAAGACCATCATAATACATACACACAAAAGGGCTAAATTAATATTCCACAGGCAAAACATGAGCAACTCAACCAAACTGCCATTTTTTCGGACACTCTGAAACTATTGAACTATTTTGGCTGAAATTTCCCCCCAAAATTCAGCCTGAAGCAGACACAGCAAATGTAAACTTTCAGTTCAAATTGTTAAAGTTTTACAAAGTTACCAGTGTATAAAGGGAAGACTCAGGCTACCTTAATAATAGGTGGTACTACTACTACCACCTATGATATAGGAGCATCTTTAACATAGCTCTGAATCTCCCAGGCTCTGCCTCTGCATTCAGATGAAATACAGTATCTGTATTTCCAGAACTGGTTCAATAACCATTAACTAATATATTAAGAAAAATAAGACCTAGTAAAACTCAAACCTCAAAATATTCAAATATGTATTGGCTCAAAGCACCAACAATCTTGCAAGATAGGAAATTGATCTCCAAAATCCATACTCGGTTCCCATTTGGTGATGTATAGGGTTGTATATGCTAAAATAGTAAAAGATAGTAACTTTAAACTAACCCGGCATCATTTGGATCTCTCATTCTCTCTATAGGCATGTATAAAAAAGTCACTTGGAAATTACAGCTAAATTACAAACTGTGTGCCTTTCAGCTTAGTCCATTTTAAAGCAATATCAGTAAATGAACACAGTCACGGTTCTTCTATAAAACTTTGCCCATATGTGAATTTGGCTCTTTGTGATTTAGCAGTAGAGGAGTAATTCAGCTTATGAACTGGAGTATAAACGAATATTGAAATGATAAAAGCAGCCTGTGTGGGGATATCTTGCTCTCCTCCTGGAACAATGCAGCATTTGTCTGTTGTGCAAGTGTTAGATATATCGTATTGTGGACCCTGAGGTACTCTATATTGGAGTAACTTGTTAGGCATTCTTCTGTAGAAAGCATTATACGCCGTTACTAATGCCAGGTCTGTCAAGAACATTAAACTTGACATATGCTGTCTTTGGCGTGTGAAAGTTAAGTACCTGAATCCGTATTTAACCTAACCCTAAATAAGTGGCCTGATTTTCAGAGGTGCTGAGCACCTGACTCGACTTATTTCTTTCCATACCCCTATATGCTAAGGCCACATTTTCCTGAGCTACAATCCACTGGTGCTGGGCAGCTTCGCACTGCCCTCAGGCTCAGGGCCTGCTCCAATCCCATTCAAGTCAATGGAAAGACTTCCATTCACGTCAGTGAACTTTGGATCAGATGCTCCATGTGTTCTAGTAACCTACGGTAGCACAGTTAGGACCATACTGTGTAACCTTTGGTGAAAATATGTTCCTCCTAACAAAGAGAGAGAAATTCCCGCTGATAGCTGAGAGTCTGTCTCTAGCATCGTATTGCCTAGCTTTTGCTAATCCGATGCTGATCTCTAACATTATCGAAATACCATTTTTTTAAATTTAAAAGCTAAACTCTAAGTCAAGGGATTTTATTTTGATATTGTGGGGCTGGGGATCTAGTGTAAATCAGCACAGCTCCATGTATGCCAGGGGAGCTATGCTGGCCTAGCCCCAATGGGAACCTGGCCCCTAGTGTTTTCAGTGGATTCTGCTCTGTAACGGAACATGTTCCTGCTGATGCTCAAACAGTTCTTTCATTACGAATGGGAGCTTCAGCAAAGCATTTGGATGCACTTGGATTATTGGATCATCTTTTCAATTAAAGCTATTTCTCTATCCAGAGCTATCATGCTGTCTAGTTACTAAATAAATGTGTTTACTTCTTAGCAGTTCATCTGGGTGATTCTGAATACTAATCAAAGACCACTGAGCTGTGTCTTGAAGCTGTGCATTGGATTAAAGATGTTTTGAAAATGCAAATATGTAGATTTCTTGGAGGGCACGGTGACTCAATAGACAGAATACCAAACTGGGAATCTGGAGACCTGGGTTTTTTCCCTGGCTCTAACACCTGCATGCTCCATGAGCTTGAGTGAGTTACTGGTCTCTTACTCCGTTTCTGTAATTATAGCATGGCAGATAAGGGTGTAAATTGCTAATTATGTAAATATATTGCTATTATACTGTTAAAATATAATTATTGTTAGAAATACGTTAATGCATTTAACACCTCATTGAACCCTCATGCAATGGAAGTTATATAATGAAGACAATGAATAATACTAAAAGAGCCATGGAATATAAAGAATACCAGATAAAGAATACCCTCCATAACAGAGTTCCAGTCCTAGCCATTCAAATGAATAGAATAACTCCAATGAGATTTCCAAAGGGAGTTAAAGATGCAAGTGTAGCAAAATGCTCTGGTTCAGGCTATCAGAATCTGTGTCTGTGACAGGCCACCTGCCCCACACTGGACCTGAGGGGGTTAAAACCAGCCTAGAAAGGCTGAGTGACAGGCAGCCAAAGGAATGGCTGCAGGGGAAACAGACAAATAGGGTGGCGGCTGCAGACAATTAGGGCGGTGGCTGGACCAGCCAATCAGGGCCCAAATGTCCCATATAAAAGGAGGCTGCAGACCAGCATGAGTTAGTCTGGTGCAAAGAGCCCTAGGGAGAAGTCTGGCTCCTGGTGGGCTGCTGTGACATACAGGGTCAAAGCCCTGGGAAGAGGGTAAAGGAGATGGAACCAGAGACAGGAGCAGAAGGAATTGAGGTTGCTAGGGGAGGAGATCCAGGGAAACCACAGGTATAGAGAGGGAAGGCAGGATGCCAGGGCCAGGTGCCTTGTTATATCTGTGGGCGACCAGGACCTGGGAGGAGTGAATGCCCCTATTGAGAGGAAAAGGGGAAACCCCACTTGTGAAGAGAGCAGGGTGGCAATGGGCGAGGCAATAGGGACACTTGAAAATGCAGTGCCTAGCCCAGAAGATCCTGATGAAGAGAAGGGCACAGTAAGACCCCTAGCTAGGGAGAAGCAGAAGAGATCCTCTCAGTGCCAGGAAGTGGGCCACCTAAAGAGACATTGCCCTTTTAACGAGAAACGGGGTAAGAAAGGGGTGCCCAGGATCCAGGCCAGGTTGAGGACTGACCAGGAAGATGGGCCAGTGAGGACTGTGGGCCTGGCATAGAATGATCTCCCATACCCAGTAGGGGGTGGTGGGGAGAAGATAAACAAAGAGATTGGGACAAAGAGGACCAAGTAGGAGACTGGGGCAAATCCAGGGCCACAGGGCACTGTTGCGGAGGCCTTGAATAAGGAATAAAAGGGACTGGGGGGGGGGGGGGGGGAGGGGACGGGGACTAGCAGCTGCAGAGGAGGCCCTGCGTGTATCAGAGGGGAGCTTGGAGTTCTGGAGAACCCAGGTCCAATATGCCAAAGAAGAGAGGGAGAATATCTGCTTCCTCGTAAAAGGAGTAGAGGAAGAAAGGGACAAACTTTGGGCCCAGATAGTGTGGGCTCCTGGTAGATTCCTGTGGAGGGAGTGATGTGGAGCCGTACTTCCCTTGGAGGGGCATTAGGAGAGAGGCAAAATCTCTCCCAGGACTCTCTTGTATACATTCTGACCCATACATTGGGATGGTGCACCATATATTGTGCTACACCTGCCTTGATGGGCTCCACTCTGATAGACAGTGCAGAGGAGATGGGGTCTTCGTTCTCTTCTTTCTTGTTTTTCTCCACCCTTTTTTGGGTGATCTCCCGCCTGGATAGAGCAAGGTCTGAGTAGTGCTGGCTCACAGGAGCTGTTGTGATCTGCCCTTGTCTAGGTGATCCAAATTGGAGGTGATGGTTGAAGGTGATGCTCCCTTACAAACTCCTGCCCAGTTGTTCCAAAGCTAGTCACAGGTCAGCCCTTCCTCTGGGTAATTTTTCCAGACTGATATTGGGGTAAACATATTTTATTCAAATGAGACAAAATATGGTGTTTGGATTGTTTAGGTCTTGTATAGAAAGTGCGGTATCTCGTGGGTGCCCAGTAGAGGAAGAGGCATGTCTTCCAAGGAACTCAGCGCACGTGTCCCAAATCACAAAGTGTGAGCCTAGAAACCCACCCTACTCACTGGGGTGGGCAGGACAGCAGAACCTGAGATCTACAAGGAATCCACATGGCACAGCAAATGAGGTCAGTGATCAGGAAAACCTTTTAATCCTCTGAATACCTTCAAGCACTGCATACCTCCTACTACGCTCTACATAAGTGATGGGCAACCTGCGGTCCACAGGCTACACATAGCCCATCAGGGTAATTCACTGGTTGGCAGCCAGACAGTTTGTTTACTTTTGCATGGCTGCCCGTGGTGCATCTCCCAGTGGCCGTGGTTTGCCATTCCTGGCCAATGGGAGCTTCAGGAAGTGGTTCTCTTTAACTGTGACAATTTACACCACCGTTTTTAGCCCTGACTCCCCTTCTCCTTTCTCATTCTGCTGGTTGATCCGGGACACTGGATGAAACTTCAGCTCCCATTAGGGGGGAAACTCCATTTCTGAATCTGTCCTGAACTTTGTGTTCTGAATTTCAGACCTTCCCTAGGTTTACTCATCACTGCCAGGGCCGGCGACAGCGGGATTCTACGGGTAGAGCTGTACCAGGCCCCAGACTTTAGGGGGGCCCCGGTACACAGCAGTACCCATAGTCATCCCCCCTTGTCACCCGGCCTGGAGAGCGGGGAAGGGGCGGGGAGGCGGCACGGCTCTCCTCCGGAGCGGATGAGTGCTCGTGTCCCCGGCAGGAGCAGTGAGCCCGGCCGGCGGCAGCGGCGCAGTCCGGGGGAGAAAGTGCGCGTAGGGGGGAGAGCAGCAAGGGCGGCTCGTGCTCCCGCAGGACCCCACACTGCCGCCAGCCGCTGTCAGCTGGGGGGGAGTGCTGGCTGGGCTGGGGGAGGTCTGGCTGGGCTGGGGGGGGGCAGCCGCTGTCAGCCGGGGGGGGGGGGGAGTGCCAGCTGGGCTGGGGGGGCCCCCAAACGATCAGAGTAGGGGGCCCTCAAATTTCTGTCGCCGGCCCCGATCACTGCTCCAGGGTTCCCCCTGCCAAAAATATTGATCCCAGAGGTTTCCTCTCCAATGTTATTTCTGCAGGAAGGGTGGGTCGGTGGGAAAATGCCCACACTCCTATTTCATTTTTCTTTTGCCAGCCTTTGAGGCTGCAGTTGCGATATTTGAAGTCACACAAGGATCTTAAATGTTTTGACGAGTCTGAAAGAGAACACGACAAGCAATTAAGTGTAACAAAAACACATCTGTGACAGGAGACCTTTTTAGATTCACCCGGCTCTGAAGTGTAATTCAAGCAGCACAACAAATTAATATTTCATCTTTAGCTCCTCAGTCACGGGGGCGTATTGACAAAAAGCTGTTGTGCAAGCCGAAAGAAAACAAGTGTGTTTTCACCGAATGGCTGACAGCTTGCGGAGTTTGTCTGAGCCACAAAAAACGCATGTAATTTAAACCTAAATTCTGAAACAGTCATCCCGCTCCCGGGAGATAAGTGTATAGCAAAACAAACTCTTAGATAACCTTAAATTAAGCCAGGGCATTACATGTTGGATCGCAGCCCTGCAATGAAACCTAAGGGAAAAGATTTTGTTCTGGAGGGAGAAAGTGTGTGTGTGTCTGCACCTCATGTGGCCCCGACTCCAATTAGCCCAACTGGCTGCACCTGAAGCATGGGCCAGCCCTAATTAGAGATGTAGCCCACCTATGGAGTGGCTATAAAGAGAGGAAATTTGTAGTAGAAATGGGCTGCAGGGACAGCATGAGGTAAGAACTTTACAGTCACTCTTTTGGTAGTGGGAAGAGCTATTGGGGACAGGAAAGCTCTTGAGTGAGGAGGAAGCCTAGGGAGGGAAGATACCTAGGAGACACAGGACACCTGCGCTAGGTCTGACAGAAGGGTAGGAACCGGACTTCTGGGGAGTAGGCCTGAGAAGTGTTGCTCATTAGGCAAAGAGCCCAGAGAGGGGCTGGGGAATAGGCCAGAAGAAAGGTTATGGTAGGAAGGAGTCCAGGAGGGCAGCAGCAGGATGCGAATTTGTAGAGGTGCTGGTGAACTGGTTTCCATTACTGAGCCCTGAATTCTTTTAACCAGTCCTCCACGGTCTGTTGCTGAACCTCAGATCTTGTCTGTGCCCTGTTGGGAGGTAAATATTTCAGTCTTGCTTTCATAAACAAGCTGAGGATATCAATATTTTCACTGCTTCCATCCAAAGGCCCTTTTGCCAATTCTGCTATTGGCGGATGAGACCATTTTATTGTTCATCCCCGGCAAATCTGGATGGCCACAGAAGAAGCATGTCCTACACTCTGCTCAGAGTTTCTCCTGGGGCTCATACTGTGTGTGACTGAAGCTTGTGCCTGAAGCCACGTCTACACCACAAACGTTTACGTTAACTCATGTTACGTTGGCATAGCGCCGCCACAGTTAGTACATTGCTTGTGTGTGTGCATACTGGTCTCCTTGGGTTGGTGGTGCATGTATTCACCATTGTGTCCTATTCATTGCTCTTCTATTGTTGCAGAGTGCTATGCACCATGTGTAGCTATCCCACGGTGCAGCTTGCCACCGTCTAGGACCCTGTTTTGTGGGATGTTTTGGCAATGCATGATGGGGCTGAAATGAGTAACTCAGAGCATGGGATCAACTTCTTAATTTGCAACTTTCTCCATCCCATAATGCTAACCAATTTGGTTTTTTTTCAAAATCCCATAAACTGTGCAGCCCACCTCACTGTTTGCCATCTCTGACAGAAGAATGGTGCCTGCACAGGTCTGCATTATTGCCATGAGTGTTTCAAGCACAGGTTGCATGATCCTGCAATATTTGCAGAGCTGCAAGAAGAGACACGGTGAACATGTGATGTTGTTTGCTGAGATACATGTCTGTTTCTTCCTGCCTTCTTTCCTTGCCAAAGAATGGCCACTTGATAGGCGCTGGCCCATCCGCTTTGATGACACATGGCTAGAGGCGTTAACTTGTCCTTTGCCAGGTTTACCGCTCTCCAGACTTGTCCTCCTGGTGGAACCTCTGATGTGGCCAGTCTATGTGGAGGCAGGGTAGGAACTGTGACTCTGCCATGTCTAGCCTAAAACTTGTGCCTTCCTTTGAGTAGCAGGACCACTGCAGGGTAATCTTCAGAACTGGGTTTGTTGCAGATTGCCTAGATGATACAAAAGCTACATATTTTACAATATAAGCCCAAAGGGCATGGTCCAAAATCCATTGAAGTCAATGGAAAGGCATACTGTAATATATAAAGGCAGACCTTTACCTACAGACCTATTGCTCTAAAATACCAGATAAGAGCAGTGTGGCTTGGTTAGAGCTTAAGTGGCTGTGGAAGCTAGAACTTTGAATTTCCTGATTTTTTTAAAAAAAATTCCCATCTATAATGGTGCCTTACTGTTGGTCTTTTTTGTACTTAATTAAATTCTATTCGCAAGGGAGTAAAAACAATGGTTCTTATAAGTATTATAAATGCTGGTCATTGACCTGGGATACTAAGAAGATTCTCAAAGGCACAGATAGTAGTTAGGTGCCTAAATAATTGAAATTGAGTGACAGCTCGGCACCTACCTCCCATTTATACCTTCAGAAATCTCCGCCTTAGTCTCATTTTATAACCTAACCTAACGAGAAACAAATCAGGAATGCACAACACACTCATGTTCACGGGCATCAGTGGGTGATGAATAAGTTGTCAGATGAGGCTGTTTACTCTGAAAGCAAAATGGAACAAGGTAATACTGGATAAGGGAAACAGTCCTGAAGCAATTACAAGAGAAATTCAGCCACTGAAAAGGTTAGCAGGAAGAAGCTAGCTGTACATTTGTCCTCTGTGAAAGAATATTTGCTGTGCATGAGACAAGTGTGATTGTGTGGGCTTAGGTTTACTTCAGTGAGTAAAGCATTGTAACAGATGCTGGCACTAGAGTAAAAAAATCTATAACCATCAATTTTTTTCTTTGATCCTTCATCCTTGATGGTCTCTAGTATTTTTCTGCCTTGGGCAAATTGTCTAGAGCTGATAATTCCCTGGATTGCAATTGCCTCATATCCCACAAGCTAACTGGGACTAGGCTTTCCCGACACTTGGATGAGTGACCTTTAATGAAATGTTGAATGTGCTGCCGCAGGAGGCTTAGTGATGCACAAGGAAGCATTCTTTCCTTGGACCCGTCACTGCGGCCACATCCAGTGTGGCATTAGGGAGACAACGCGGCTGGAGATATTGTTTCTCATTTTGAGTAAAGCAGCTTTAGGATCACTGTAGCTCCAACCATGTGTTTTGTGAGCCAGAATGTCTTTTCTGAGGTCCACTTTGGGAATCTAAATTCTGATGACTTTCAGTAAAAAACAGCCCAAAACCATATGTACTGCAAAAGAAAAATCCCCAAACTCCTCCCTTTCCCCATAGCATCAATTGGGCTCTAGTTTCAATTGGGTGTGATAGGAAATAGCATTCTCTATCTTTAGATGGTCATGTGCTATTAAAGAGGTACTGGGTTTCCCCAGAGCTCATGGCTGGTGCACTGATAGAGTAAATTCTGCTTGGGTGGGTAGATCTGGGATCTGTATTCCAGAATTAGTCTCCTGATAATCTGGGTAATTTACAAATACATCTAAAAGAACCACAACTAACCTTGGAAACTCCCATCTTTTCAGGGCATTAACACACTGCCATCCCTTGACTTAGTCCTATTTAGAGGCAAAAACAACAGTGTTATATCGAGGTCAGGCACTACCCTGTTATCATAGAGACCCCCGCTTGGTAGCATTTAGCTAAGTAGATGGTCCTATTGCAGAGAAATAAAAGAAATATTGAGTTAGGCCCTCAGCTGGTTTAGCTGGGCTGACTCCAATGGCTCTATGGTGCTTCAGAACAGCTGATGGGCTAGCCCATTGGTTATTTTCCTTAGTCAGTGTGCATGCCAGGGTCACACTTACAGGAGTTTTCCATCTGCTACATGGACACATTTCCTCTGGTAGCACAAGTCCATCATTTATGTAGCACATTTGAGTTCCCTCAACTTCCTAGGGAGCAAGGTACTGATCCAACAAAGCATTTTAGTTCATACTTAACATGAAGTAGCTTGGTAGTCCCATTGAAGTCAAAGGGATTAGTCATGTGCTTAAAGTTAAGATGGTGGTTAAGTGCTCTGTTGGATCCGGATCCAGGTGAGTCAGTGAGGTTCTAAACTGAAGACTTTTGTTGCACAGCATGTAATGGTTTCTGAAAGCTACTGGTTCAACCTCTTGACTTTGAGGTTTTCAGAACAGATGCACTTTTGTGTCTTTAGATCAGCAGTTCTCAACCGGAAGTATGCATACTCCTAGGGGTACACAGAGATCTTCCAGGGGCTACATTAATTCATCCAGATATTTGCCTAGTTTTATGACAGGCTACATAAAAACTACTTCCTTACAAAAATACAAAAGCATCAAGCCACACTATTACTGAAAAACTGCTTACTTTCTCCTTTTGTCTGTATGAAATTTTACTGACTTCACTAGTGCTTTTTAAGTGAGGTGAAACTTGTGTACACGAGACAAATCTGACTCCTGAAAGGGGTACAGGATCCTGGAAAGGTTGAGATCAATACTACAATCCTAAAAGGAAGTATGTACCATAAAAGTAATTTCAATAATTCAGCAAAATCATTTTCATTACTTATAGACAAAACTGAGAGGAAGTATGTATGGAAATTGGCACATTCATCCCATTTGTGCTTTTGAAAATCTTCCTCCATGGGATTTGTGTTCCTAAGTCACTTTTCCATATCCCACCCACAACGTGGTTCTTCTCTAGTTGTTGTACTTTTAAACCCACTCATTTCAAGGGTGAGAGGACGAGTATTTTTTTTTTCTGAGAGTTTGAAGAAAATCCAGCCTGTAAATTTTGAACGATGCAAGCATGGGGGTCAGTGGTGGTTTGTTTTGTTTTGTTTTCAAATTAAAGATGCTCTGTTATGAAGTTTCATTTGTTGTCAGATGATTCAAAGTGTATCCAGTGTATCATGTCCCAAATGTAGTCCTTAAGGAAAATTCATTTTTTGCCCTGGTGGGAAAACAGAAATAACTAGGATTGGCAGAGTTCATTTTTAAAAAAAATATAACTTCCACAGGTAGTACTGATGCTTATGTTTAAGCATTTTTTTCTGATTTGTTATCTATTTAAATTTTCAGTTGCAGGAAATTATGAGGAGGCCAGGCAATAATTATTTAATGACAGTGGAAGTTGAACTTCAAAAAGTTAAAGCTTTCTAATTGATAAAACACACTTTGTCCTCAGCATATGTCAAGATATACAAAGTAAAATAGCCTTAAATCAAACTCTAAGTTCTCAAGCAGCATATTTCTTACTTTTCACTTATTATCGATGGAACTATATTTTCATCGGTTGGTGTGTATGTGGTGAAACTGACATTTACCAGTACTTATGGATAAAAATTGAATCCGTCCAAGCCTAGAAATAAAAAAGCTATGGACACTTTCAAACAGTGTGAAATTGACATGCCATTTGTGAGGGCTGCAGCATGATCTAATTGTCAGAGGAGGTAATTGGGGAACTGGGTTCGATTCCTGGCTCTGGCACTGGCTGACTGTGGCTGTGAGCTTGACCAAATCATGTGACTTCTTTGTGGCTTGTAATTTCCCGACGTGTAAAATTGCTACTTTTACAAAGGTGTCTGGAGGCTTCTCACATGGCTGTTTGTAAAGCACTTTGAGATCCAGAGACGGAGGGCACTTTAGAAGGCACTTCTTTACTGATTTCAACATGCTTCAAAGTACAGTGTTCCAAATGCATGTGGGTATGGAGACCTGTATTTGATTGTAAGATCCTTGTTCGCCGCTAATGATTTCAATCAGGAGAGGAGAGAGGCACCAACGAGAAACTTGTTCGCTGTTGAATCACCCAGAGAGGAAAAAGAAAGGTTGGTCCTAATAACTGTGGGCCTGATCCTGCTTGAAATCAGTGGCAAAATGGGAGGGCAGATTCTGTCCTCCGCTTTACCTGTACAAGCTCAGAGCTAAAGCTAAGTGCATGGATTTTTTGTTGTTGTTGTGCTTTAGGAGCATAAACCCACTTTTCCCCTATGCAATGTGTCTTAGGCTCCTAAATCACTTAGGAGCCTTTCATATGTTTTCCCGGTTGTCCATAATGGGGTTGCACAGTTACAAGTAAGGACAACTGGCCCATTAATTGGTTTACCATGCCACGTTATTGGGTATAGGTAAAATGAAGTTTTAGAACATCAAACCTTTATGGAAAAATCCTACAGAACTTAATAGCAAATAATTTTTCCATAGGTTTTTGAACCATCCCATGTAGTGTATTAAAAAAACTCTGTCCCTACTGATAAAATTCTACATGATGGTTCAAAAGACCTATAGAAAGATAAAATTCCCTATTACATTCTATGGGCTATTATAGAACCCTATCATATTTCTATAAAACAAGATCACTGCAATGCCTATTTAATTCTACTGTACTTTCCAAGAGAGAAAATAGGAATAGACAGTAGCTCTCTCTGAGATTCAGTGGCCCTTTCTGATGCTTTAAAAGCTTGGTCTTCACTAGGGGAAAAGTCTCTTTTTTTTTTAATGTTTATAAAAAAAATCCAGTAAAGGTGTTTTGAGTGATGTAGAGGTATTTGGAGGAAGGGAGAAGCAAAAACTGCAAGTCTACACACTATTTAAAGGGGCAACACTGCCTTCCTATATAGGCCTATATATGAGTCTACATAAACAAATAACACACCGAGCTAGGGACAAAATTAGAAATGCCAAGGCACAAAATGAGATTAAACTAGCTAGAGAAATAAAGCATAACAAGAAAGCATTCTACAAATACATTAGAAGCAAGAAGAAGACAAAGGGCCTACCCTGTCCTGTCCTTCATTCAATGGGGGGAGGGGCAAAAACAAAATGTGGAAATGGCAGAAATGATAAATGACTTTTTTGTTTCAGTTTTCACCAAAACATTTAGTAGTGATTGGACATCTAACTTAATGAATGCAAGGGAAAATGAGGTAGGATCAGAGGCTAAAATAGGGGAAAAACAAGTTAAAAATTACTTAGACAAGTTAGATGTCTTCAAGTCATCAGGGCCTGATGAAATATATCCTAGAATACCCAAGGAGCTGAGTGAGGAGGAATATCAACCATTAGCAATTGTCTTTGAAAAGTCATGGAAGATAGGAGAGATTTCAGAGGACTGGAAAATGGCACAATAGTTTCCCATCTATAAAAAGGGGAATAAGGACAACCCGGGGAATTACAGCCAGTCAGCTTAACTTCAGTTCCCAGAAAGATAAAGGAGCAAATAAGTACTCAACGTGCAGACACCTAGAAGATAATAAGGTGATAAGTAACAGTCAGCATGGATTTGTCAAGAACAAATTGTGTGAAACTACCCTAATAACTTTCTTTGACAGGGTAACAAGACTTGTAGATATGGGGGAAGTTGTAGATGTGCTTTATCTTGACTTTAGTAAGGCTTTTGATACTGTCTCATGTAACCTTCTCATAAGGAAACTAGGGAAATACAACCTAGATGGAGCTACTGAAAGGTGGGTGCATAATTGATAGGAAAATATTCCCAGGGAGTAGTTATCATGGTTTACAGTCAAGCTGGAAGGGCATATCAAGTCATGTTCTACAGAGATCAGTTTTGGGTCTGGTTCTGTTTAATATCTTCATCAGTGATTTAGATAATGGCAAAGAGGGTACACTTGTAAAGTTTGTGGATGATACCAAGCTGGGAGGGATTGCAAGTGCTTTGGAGGAGAGGAGTAAAATTCAAAATGATCTGGTTGGAATTCCAATCAGTCGCACACATACAAAATGGGAAATTATTGCCTTGGAAGGGGTACTGCGGAAAGGGATCTGAGGGGGTCATAGTGGATCACAAGCTAAATATGAGTCAACAGTGTAACATTGTTGCCAAAAAAAAGTTCTGGAATGTATTAGCAGGAGTGTTGTAAGCAAGACATGAAAAGTAATTATTTCGCTCTATTCCATGCTGATTAGACCGCAACTGGAGTATTGTGTCCAGTTCTGGATACCACATTTCAGGAAAGATGTAGATAAATTGGAGAAAGTCCAGAGAAGAGTAACAAAAATTATTAAAGGTCTAGAAAGGGAAGATTTTTTAAAATGGGGGTTTAGTCTGGAGAAGAGAAAACTGAGGGGAGGGGGACATGATAATTGTTTTCAAGTGCATAAAAGGTTGTTACAAGGAGGAGGGTTTAAAAGCAGGTTAAGCAAACATCTGTCAGGGATGGTTTAGATAGTACTTATTCCTGCCCTGAGTGCTAGAAGACCTCTCGAGGTCCCTTCTAGTCCTAAGATTTTATGATTCCTTATTCAGGCATAACGCCCACAGAAGCCAACAGGAATTCTTAGTTATACATTTCCCTCCTGTGATTTTAATGTATTGGTTTATCACAGTATGTAGTGACTCTGAGATCATATGAGCAAAATGACGTTGTCATTAATTATCAGTCTGATTGGCTTTTTGCGTTTTATCAGTAAACACTAATATTTATACACAATGATAAGAGTGCAACTGTCTATGTTACTTTGCAAGGTTCTGGGATGGGGTGCATACATTTGTTCATTGTGGAATACACGGAAAACAGGCATGCATTCAATTTTCAAGAAACTCATACTCCAACGCTAGGGAATACTATTTAAAAAGGGCACAACAAATTATGAACCAGTTCTTTGTTTGAAACTAATGTGCCCAGTCATGGTGACAATTTTTAGTCTTTCTCAGACATAATGTTCACTTCGTACTTCTTCATGGACGTGTGTGTGTGTGTGTGTGTGTGTGTGTGTTTTCACAGCCCAGCTGCAAATTTAAAATGAAAGCAGTTTGTAATTGATTAGAGTTGGTATGCTTTGCAATTTCTTGTTAATCTCTCTTATTGTGTGCTTCATAAAAATGACCGTCAGGGTCTAAATCCTGGTTTAAATCAATACCTGCAAGTGCTAATCCTGGAAGATGAAAATGTCAAATACCTCTTGCTGTGCACCATCGAAAATTGAATCCTGACTATATTGTTTGCCTTTACTTCTTCCTTCAGTGCTTTGCTTTTACCTTTTTTGCTATTCATTCCTCTTATCATGAAATACTCCCTTGCATAACTGCTGCCTTCAGTTAAGAGAGTAGGTTAATGGCTTGGAGAATAACAGAAGAACAACTGAGGGCAGTGCCACCCCTCCCTCCCTAAGCAATGTCTTACAATCCTCATTTCGTACTCAGAACCCAGGTCTCAATTAACCGCTGAGCCCTACAGTTTAATCAAAGTTCTTATTTATTCATTGTTTTTCTGAAAAATGCATTTCAAAGCTCAGCGGCATTGGCTGGCTTTGCAATATGCCAGGCATGTATTTGTACAGTAAATTGGGAGACCTGAACAGGGATTGCAGGGGCTATTTCTTATGTGAATGTTTGTCCTGACTTTGGGGCCATAAGAAGCTGTGGAACATGAATATCATACTCCAGCATTATGGGAAGGGGCCTGATTGCACTATCCAATGCCCATCATTTTGGTACTGATTAGCTGGGTAGCACTTAATAATTTTGAAAGTGTATACTGGTCTTGCTTCAGCTGAGTTGCTAATAACTAAGGGAAGGGGAGGGATATCTTGGGGTGGGGCAGGCGGGGGGGGGGGGAGGGGAATAGTTCAGTGGTTTAAGCATTGGCTTCCTAAACCAAGGGTTGTGAGTTTAAACCTTGAGGGCCTCATTTAGGGATATGAGGCAAAAATCTGTTGGATGATTTAATTGGGAATTGGTCCTGCTTTGAGTGGCAGGTTGGACAAGATGATCTCCTGAGGCCCTTCCCAACCCTGATATTCTCTGAGTTTGGGTGCTGTAATTTACTTGCTGGCTGTCATGCCATGCTTATAGACTTTTCAGAAAACTGTCACACTTGAGCAAATGCTGCTCTCAACCTCTACTTTTATCCACCATGTAGTGACAACAAATATTTTAACAGTAATAAGCATGGTGTTCAAACTGTTTTGAAATTTGCACAATGAAACTTAACTTCTAAGCAATCCATTGAACGCATGCATCTAGTGAGAAAATTACTGTGTATAAATCCCAGCTTGTGTCTTTACTACAGAAATACTGGGTTGCAATTTATTTAGCAAAAAACCTTGCCTCGTCAAATGCAATGTAAAAGTGAAGCCGTACTTTTAATCCAAACTTTCAACTGGGCTAGCCGAGGTACAAGAGGCACATATGAGTCACCGAAGGCAAGAAGGTAGCAAGTACTCAAACTCCTGGGGTCTCCGTTGTTTTCTATAACTAGAGGAATAAATGCTGAACATCAGATACAAATTCAGTCTTTGATAATGTGCCTGGTGGTTCCCTTTGGTACTATAATTAGTATAGCTTCCTTCCCAGTGATAGCTTCAGTTTCTGTGATTCCGCTCTCTGACTTTAATGGGTCAAATCTGATACTGACCACAGCCAATGCTACTGAGCTCAAGAGATTTGCACAGTATATTAATCCATGCAGAATCTGGTCTATTCTTTTAGACACCAAAACAGGGAGAGGTCCATCTACCAACTAGAAAAAAAAAATTCCCCCAAGAACTACATCCTTGAGAAGGGAACCCATCCCCTGAGTTGGAAGTAGGTGGAATGGGTGAGGAGTACAAGACAGAAGACTCATGCTGGGGAAGAGGGGAAAGAGGGAAGAAAGACCATAGCCTAACATTTCCAACCATACTCCTAAGCCAAGTCAAACGACTTCTCAGTGGTTTAGGCCGTGAATAGACACCCAAGTTTTACTGATTTCACTACATCAGTTTAGAAGTGGATGAAGTAAAATTAATTGTGTCCACATGAATTACACCACTTTATCTACATTAGTTTCTAAACCAATTGAGTGGAATGGGTAAAACGTTTCTCTGTATCCAAGGTCTTAATTACCCCCATCTGACAAATAGGGCTAAGGAGAATGCTTTACACGTTCACAGAGCTGCTTCATTCTTGTGGTTCAAGTACTTTACAAAGATGAGTGAGCACTATCAGCCTGATTGTACAGTTGTAGTTACCTAATTACAGAGATTGGAAGCAATTTTCATGAGAGGCATTGTAGCCGGTTGAGTGAAACAAGCTCTACTAGCTTAGAGATCAGAATTCTGTACTTGGGTTTGCCACAAACTGCCTTGATAAGCTTTGGCAAGTTAGTTAAACTCTGTTCCCCACTCACCTTAGCTAGAAAATGGACCTGTGTACATTCCACTCATAGGCCAAAGCGGCATTTTAATGGGAGGTGCAGAGGATGAGAAATTTACCTGATCTTGGAGTATTCTTTCACTTTTGAACAATATCCCAGGCCAGTTTGGAGACAATGAAAATATTCTCCATTGCGGTGTTTACTGTTATTATGGAAAAGCGCTCAATTTAGCTTTGACATTGGAAAGTGCCTGAAATGGCAACAAACTGCTGCCGAAAAGACAGCTTTGCACTTTGGGGCAGGTGAAAATCAACTCTTTCCGGAGATAAGAGTTCTTAGTTATTAAGATTGACATCCCAAGGGGTGGAGTTGGTTTTAGGCTGGTAAGACTTGTAAAATTCTCCATTGTTGACCCTTTATCAGAGCATTGTTGTTTGAAGCAGAGGGCTGGTCAAATACAAAATGAAAGTGAAGAATCTTCACCCTGTCAATCAAAACAGAGAGGTGCGTGGATCCCTCAGTGTACATAGTACAAGAGGCTGCATCTCAAGGATGGCATGACTCTGTAAATAGTTGGCATAAGGGGAATTAAAGTGTGTGTGTGTGTGTAATATGAGTGGAAAGTAAACTCTATATAAGATAATGGTCCCAACTCTTTCTTGTGAAAATGCACAGTCTCTTTCTTGGATGTCCTTTTGAGAGGGCAGAATGAATAACCATATGCAGGAAAAAGAATATGGCCCTGTTTCTGACATGTGCTCTTGGTTTAGCAGGCAAGACATAGGCTCTAAGTCACTTTTGAAGACTTTACCCTAAGACCCATTTTGAAAGGTGACTAAGCCACTGAGGTATCTATGTCCTATTAACTTTCATTAAGAATTAATCTCCTAACTCACTTTTCAAAATGGGAATTAGAGTGAAATTTCCAAGTGATTTAGAATCATAGAATTATAGGACTGGAAGCGACCTTGAGAAGTCATCTAGTCCAGTCCCGTGCACTCATGGTAGGACTAAGTATTATCTAGACCATCCCTGACAGGTGTTGGTCTGACCTGCTCTTAAAAATCTCCAGTGATAGGGATTCCACAACCTCCCTAGGCAATTTATTCCAGTGCTTCACCACTCTGACAGTTAGGAAGTTTTTCCAAATGTCCAACCTAAACCGCCCTTGCTGCAATTTAAGTCCATTGGTTCTTGTCCTAGCCTCAGAAGTTGAGGAGAAAATTTTTTCTCCCTCCTTCTTGTAACAACCCTTTATGTACTTGAAAACTGTTACGTTCCCTCTCACTCTTCACTTTTCCAGACTAAACAAACCCAGTTTTTTCAATCTTCCCTCATAGGTCATGTTTTCTAGACCTTTAATCATTTTTGTTTCTCGTCTCTGGACTTTCTCCAATTTATCCACATTTTTCCTGAAATGTGGTGCCCAGAACTGGACACAATACTCCAGTTGAGGCCTAATCAGTGCAGAGTGGAGAGGAAGAATTACTTCTTATGTCTTGCTTACAACACTCCTGCTAATACATCCCAGAATGATGTTTGCTTTTTTGTAACACTGTAGACTCATATTTAGCTTATGGTCCACTATGATCCCTTTCTGCAATACTCCCTCCTAGGCAGTCATTTCCCCATTTTGTATGTGTGCAACTGATTGTTCCTCCCTAAGTGGAGTACTTTGCATTTGTTCTTATTGAATTTCATCCTATTTACTTCAGACCATTTCTCCAGTTTGTCCAGATCATTTTGAATTTTAATCCTATCTTCCAAAGAACTTGCAAACCCCCACCCACCCGGCTTGGTATTGTCCACAAATTTTAAGTGTACTCTATACCATTATCTATTTAGGAGTCTGTCTTGCCAAATCACTTTTCAAAATGGAACTTAGGCTCCTAAATCTAAAACGTACGTGCTATTCAAAACTTCACTCATAGTTTAGACGTAACAGGAAAGGATACGCCTTTTTACTTCACCTTTTCTTGCTTCCAGGTTTTTCATTAGCAAATTTAACATAAAACACACAGTTCAAGAGAAAAAAATGAAAAGGTAGCTTTTTAACCTCTCTCTCCAAATTCCAAAGCCCAGCATTCAGTACAGAGTGCAGTGAATCAGGAAAAACACCTTTTCAGTCACCAGTCTGCAAAATGCAAATATGGGCTGCAGGGCTCTTATTTTTTTTCCCCTGATTCACAAGGTGTGGGGTGAAGAGTATGTTTGAAGAGTTTAAACTTTAATAAAATCCTCTGTTAGGGTTATTTGGTTTTGTTTAATTGTATAGAAGGTCACAGCTGAAAGCTGGGGGTAGAAGCCCTCTCTGTATCTAGTGTAGACTGATCAATAAATAAAAGCAATATTTTCAGGTACCATTAATGAGAGTTCAGTTCTATGTGATTATTTTAGTACCCCCAGAGAGGGCTGACACCAAAACAGTGAAACTTGAGGATTTTACCAGCTGCTAGAGGGCTTCCAGTAAAGTGGTATATTCCAAAATTTAGAACAGTATTACATATTGAAATATATTTGTGTAAAATTACCATTCAAGCCGTGCTACAGGTGATAGGATGCTTATTCCTTTTCAGTGGGTTTTTTTAAGTCAATCCCAAATTGGCTAAACTCTTGGCCAGGGCTGCAGGAGATTACTGGTTACTAAGATTTTGGATTCTGGATTTAATGGACCCAACATCTGATCCAGTATGACAAGCCCTTAATTATTGTGCTCACATTGGCTTTTTGCCTTCCTGCACATGCTTTTGAGTGGCAATGCCTATTTACTTTGGCCTAGCCATAAATGGTATTTAAAACATTGGGTGAAGTCAGTTGGAATTTTGCCACTGATTTCAGTGAGGCCAAGATTTTACCCATAGTCTTTATTTAAGGTGCACTTTGCTTGCAGATATTGCTACTCAGCCACTGGTGTACTAAATAATCTGTTTTTATGTCTCAGCTGATTCCACTATTCCACTGTCTTGGTTACAGTCTGTACATCCTCTTGAAGGACAGTGTATCCAACACAGGAACACTGAATTACTTTCACATTGAAAGTGTTTCAATTCAAGACCACTACATCTCTTTATATGCTGCCTCTACTCTCTCTCTCTGGTCTTGTATGTGTGGTGTATAGATACAGAAGCTCTGTCTGTTTATAGCATATTGATACTTTAAAAACTCTTAGTCTTTGGTTCCAGCCTTCATTTCCCACTTGCCAATAGGGGCCTGTTCATCTACATATGAGGAGGCAAGTAAAAATTTGCTCAGCGCCAGTTTATAGCAGTGCGTGAGGATCATACCGTCTCTGGCTCAAACCAGGGTAGGCAATACCTTCCTGTAAAGGGGTGGTAGGGCCCCCTGCTGGCTGGGAGGGAGATAACCCCTGGCAAGAGCCGGAAGGGGCGGAGCCAGGCCCTGTTAAGCCCCGCCCCCGGAAGGTCAGGGGCCGACCCGGAAGTAGAAAAGCCCTGCCTCAGAGCTCAGTTGGGAGGCAGACACCGGGGAGACCAGACGCTCCGGGGCGGGCTCCGGCCCGAGGGCTGCCGAGCCAGCCGCTTCCCCGCTATTGGGAGCAGCCGCCAGCATTGCCGCCTGCCAGGTACCCCGGGGAGCCGCTGAGCCAGCCGCCAGCCCGCTACTGGGAGGAACTACCGAGGCTGCCGTCCGCCCACTACCCGGAGGAGCCGCTGGACCCGCCATCCGCCCGCGACTGGGAGGAACTGCCGAGGCTGCCGTCCGCCCACTACCCGGAGGAACCGCTGGACCTGCCGTCCGCCTACTACCCAGAGGAGCCGCCAACAGACTCGGCCTGCTATCCGGAGGAGGACTTGCCAGACCTGCCGCCCGATAGTGACCCTGAGGAGCCCATGAACCTGGGGCCTTCGGAGGACCCCGAGACGGCCCAGGTACCCTGGGAGGGGGAGTGGGGAAGTAGCCCGGGGGAAGGATCCCCACTGTCAGTGTGTTGCGGTCAGGATCCCCACTGACTGCAGCGAGCCTTCCGCTGCTAGGGCCCCGGGCTGGGGCGCAGTGGAAGTGGGTGGGCCTGCGCCCCCCCCCTGCCACCCCATTGGTGGGTGGCAGTCTCCCCCCTCCCGCCGATACCTGGTCTACTAGCTCCTGAACTATTGTTCAGCCCCTGCTTAGGGCCTGAACCCCCTGACCCCGCATACTCGTTGTTGTTCACCCTGACTCAGGGCCCAGACTCATTGAACAGTGCTCAGCCCTGCCTGAGGGCCTGAGCCCCTAACCACTGAACAGTGCTCAGCCCTGCCTGAGGGTCTGAGCCCCTGACTATTGAACAGTGCTCAGCCCTGCCTGAGGGTCTGAGCCCCTCGCTATTGGACAGTGCTCGGCCCTACCTAAGGGTGTGAGCCCTAACGTGGACCCACTGCGGCTCCCGCCTGGCGCGAAGGTGGGAGTTAGGACCCTGCGGCCCCGCTAATTCCCCTTAGGGCCGCACGGTCGCGCAGGGGAGGGTAGGACTTGCCCGCCGGACCGGCGGAAGGGGGCGGAGCCCCAGTTACCTACCCTTACACTTCCCCAAAGAGCTCCTTGTGCCATTTCTACCAACTTGTGCTATAGCACTTTAAGTCCAGATTCTGATACTGTTATTCAGTAGGCATAAGCATATCCAAATCTGTTTTACCACCTGAAGCCTGGGGGTAAATCATTGTTTTTTAAACTGCCTGAATAAGATTGACCATCTATCCCTTACTTTAAAAGACATTCTTTGTTTGATGCTCACTGTTCAGGATGCACTTTATCCCATATCTCAGCAATAATCATGCAAAATATCATACACTGTGATATGCATGAGATGTAAGATTTTGTATCACCAATACAACACCGCAGGGAGCTGTACCTTGAAAAATGAACTTTGTTCTGTATCTTTCATGTGGTTCTCCTTTTTGTTTCCTTGAATTGCCGGTGGTTGATCAATATCTAAGATGTATTGCAATGAAGTCATAATGGCCTATATTAGCATCATTTATTTGAACTACTCTATATTCTGCTGTGAATTAGAAGACTGAATCGATAATTTCCCCCTGCCGATGTGTCTCTCTGTAGGTGGTGTTGGTTTGGGGGATGGGTGGACTCCCCTGGCAAACTTGCCCACCTTGGGCAAGGTCTAGTCCCTCTTGCTCGCATGAGTAGTTCCAGTGACTTCCAAGGGATGCCCCTTAAGTAAGGGGCACTGGATTTCGCCCTAAGAACTGACCACATCAAGCCACCATATAAGCCAGCCATTTAAGTCAAAGGATTGAGTTTTTATGGTCTGTGTTACAGTAGTGCCCAGAGAGCCCAGCAAGCTGGTGACCTGTTGTCTGTACATTGCCTGGCACATATCAAGAGACCACCCTGCCCTGATGAGCTCTGACAAAAGGTCAGAGGAGAAATATAGGCACAGGGAGGTGAAGTGACTTACCCATGGTCATACCAATTAGTGTCAGAGGTGGGAATAGCACTTAGGTTTCCTAACTCTAATGCCAATGCCCTGCCTCAGCTACTAGAGCATGATTCTTGAAGACTTGGATGTGTCTAGAATGCAGGGTCGGGCTCCTCCTTCCTTCTCATTGGCCCGATTCTGTGCTTTTCTCTGAATAAAACCATAATCTGAGGATTGTTCAGATACCTTTACAAATACTGGCCCTGAATTGTTTTTAGCTCTGCTCCCACTTCACACTGAATGATAGAGTTATCACAACCCTTTTAAATGACAAAGCACTGACAAATTATTCTGAGGGTTGTCCTTCATGCTAACCCTGCAGTTCTGACCACTAAAATGCTTCTGCTTGCAAATCAAATTAGAAGGGTATAAATATCTGTGACTTTCGGTCATTGCCAGTTTTCTGTCAAGAATGCCCAGCTTGTAAGTATGGTTAGAAACGTGTAACTGAGTTATTTTTAATGAATTAGAATTAATTTAACAAGTGATGCATTCTCAACTTTTGGGATGCCCCTACTATAATTCTAAGGCAGAAAAAGCATTGCTTTCCCATGGAACCCCCCTCCCCAAATATTGATCAGATAAGAGTTGTCTAAAACAAATGAAGTGTTTTCCCTTCCCTTTGGTTTTTATCATTCTTTCTGTTTACATGGCTCCAGATCTGACTACCCTTCCCTGTGCTAAGTAGTATATTGCTCTGTGAATAGTTCTATTTGGATTCAAGTCAGTAGGACTACTTCTGAAGCAAGGTACTACTCATCATAAAGATGCACTGACAAATGAAGGGCCTACACATTGCTGGTGCATATTCCTGGTACAGCAGGAATCCTATAATGATTTGAGCAGAGACATCACTGAAGACAAATCAACCCAAATTAACTTTCAGGAGATTTGTTTGCTTTTATGCCAAAAATCCAAATATGTCTCCAGACAAAATTATTGCTTTGTGGGAAGATTTTCAAAGGTACAGATAGATGTTTAGCATCCAACTTCTGTTGGCCTTCGGTGGGACTTGAATACTGCCTGGTCCTTGTACCTTTGAAAATCCTCCATATTTGTTTTCCAAGTTTCTGTTGCAATAGCACTTATGAATCCTATGCAGGAATTGGGGTCCATTTAACTGAATACCAAACAAGCTGATAACACAGACACTCCCTGCCCCAGATTACTTACAATTTATGATTTTACACCAGGGAGGGCAAACTTCTCTAGCCAGGGAGCAGGGTCAGGAGCCACTCCATGAGGCTCATGGAAGCAGCGGCTTGGCCCCCCCTCCAGCTCCTATGCATAGGGGTAGCCAGGGAGCTCCACTCTGCATGCTGCCCCCACCCCACGTGCCATCCCCCACAGCTTCCATTGGCCAGGAAGTGCAGCCAATGGGAGCTGCGGGGTGCTGTCTGTGGACGGGTCAGGATGCAGAGACACTTAGCCACACTGCTGTATAGGAGCCATGGGGGGGGGGGGGAGGGGACATGTTGCTGCTGCTTCCGGGAGCTGCTTGAGGTAAGTGCTGCCCGGAGCCTGCACCCCTGAGACTCTCCACTTGCCCCAACCCCCTGACCAAGCCCTGATCCCCCTTCTGTCCACTGAACCCCTTGGTCTCAGCCTAGAGCAGCCTCCTACACTCCAAAATCCTCATCCCCAGCCCTTCCCCTCCTCCTTGCATCCTACTCCTTCAGCCCAGAGCCCGGTCCTGCACCCTAGAACTCACACCCCTAACCAGAGCCCTCTCCCCTCCCGCACCACAGCCCCAATTTTGTGAGCATTTATGGCTTGCCATACAATTTCTATTCCCAGATCTGGCCCTCAGGCCAAAAAGTTTGTCCACCCCTTTTTTATACAGTATGCAACCAGCAAATAAATAGATGGAGGGATGGAGAAGTAACAGTAGACCTATTTGCACAATTAGTAGTTCATTTGGCCTTCATAGTCCCAGGGTGTCTCCATGAGTTCTTCTTTCTGACAAGCTGAATCATTTTCAGTGATAAGTGACTCCAACTGGGGCTGCTTCTCTAATGAAAAAGAAACTACTGCATTTTTTTGCCTCAAAATTCAGCTATCAGATGGTGGAATGAATGAAATATGAAGCACTTTGCCTCTATCAGCTACAACAATGTGACTGCTGCCTAGGAGATGATAAAGGTTCAGACATCCAGAACAAGGACAGTCTGCAGTTCACAGGAATGAGCTGGAGAAGTTTTCCAGTTCTGCCATTGTTAACTGCTAGTGGCATTGACATTCTGCTCTCACCAATTATCTGTGAAATCAAGATGGAAGATAAGTACTGAACCATCCACAGCTGTTGAAATGATTGGACTGATCTTTGACAGCCCGCAAACTCTCCTCGTTGCTGCAAGTGTCACTCCCATACATTCTCTGTGTAGGTTATGAAAAGTATTAGTCTCAACAGTGCACAAACAGAGAAACCCAACAACTTGTGCGACCAGTAACAAGGAAATGAGAGCCAAGAAGCTAGAATGATGATGTTAATAGATGATAGACCAGGGGGGTCTCAAAGTCCCGGCCCCCAGGCCATCTGAGGCCCGAGACCCTCCCCACTGTGGCCTGTGGAGGAGAGATGCATGGAGACACGTTGCTGGCAATGTCCGCTGTAGGTGCCACCCCCTGCAGCTCCCATTGGCTGGGGGAGAGGGACAGAGATATCATAACTAGTTGCGGGGTAGAGTCCACCATGGAGGCAGAATTATTAGTTGCTGGGCAGAGTCAGCCATGGCAACATCACTGAATATAAACAAGTCAAAATACCGAACACAACTATTTGGTGCACACCTTGCTGCAATCCTGAAGGTTTCAACTGCTCAGCCACTGAGGCCAAATGTCAACAAACTGTCAGCACTGAAGCATTGCCAGGTGTCAGGTTTCAGTTGGGAGCTGTACGTGATGGCCAGTGGTGGTGTGTGATCTTCCTTGAATTCTTGTCCTTTTTCAAGCAGATTTTTAAAACTTGTGTGGGGTTAAAAGATGTGGGGGAAAGAAACACCAGTGACGATTTGAGTCAACTATATCCCTGCCACCTCTTCGCTTACTTTCATGAGCTTAACCCCAATGATGAATTTGACTTCTTATTCCCCAGCCAGAAGCAAACATGTTGTCTAACTAAAGCAATGATTTCTTAACAAGAAGATCTTGATTACACTAAGAGCCTCTTTCTTCCTCAGCGTTTTGCTCCTGACTGATAAGTACCCAGCTCTTTCAGAATCAGCTCACCTCTTCTTTGTACAAAAATTCAGTTTCTATCTCATCTCCCTTCTTATGCTGACTCTGATACTATGCAATCTATTCTGCTCTTGGAACAAGGAGCTGATGATAAAATCAACATATACAGAGAAGAAGCACTGAAAATCTGGAAAATGGCACTTATGTTTTCATTAGAAAGTATATGAATTCCACTCTTACTGTCTTTTCAGCTGTGAAGAATCTGATGGTTGCCAAGGAAGGGCCAAATACAAGAGTAAGATTCTCTCATCCCTTCCCAAGCAAACAATAAGTAGCTGCCATGAATCAGGAGATAATGTGTATATTGAGGGAGGGTGGAATTTTAGCATACCATGTTTTTCAAGGTTAGAGTTTATGCAGGGGAGAAAAGCAAAATTTTTAAATTTGTTTTCATTCAAAATTGGAACAAAAAGTTATTTATTATTTGTATGATCATAATGCCTACTCATGGTACAGGACACCAGTGAGCTAAGGGCTGTACAAACACCGAACAAAAGCAACATCACCTGCCCCAAGGAGCTTAAACAGAAATGTCAACATTTCTCGCAGAACAGAAATTCAGAATAAATTTGATTGGGAAACTTTGAGTTGTTTTGTTTTGATAATGTAAAACAACTATAATATAAATTATATATGAAACACTTTTGACATTATTGAAATGATTCATTTTCACTTTTACCCTTTGAAAAGTTCATAGAAATTGACATGTTTCTGCAAAACATTTTGATATAGACAAAATGGCTTTTTACCACCAAAAACTGTTAAACTTTTCAACTGACTTTATTTAGGTTAAATCCAGGTGATTCCAGTTTAGAGCCCTGATTGGGTTGAGGAGGTATTGGTGTGTGCCTTATCTACATGCCACCTGCCCCCACTCGACCAATTAGTAATTTGTTACTTTTTTGTCATCTGGTTAGCTGGATTTTCTCAGAAGCCCCTTCTTTGGGTCTCTCTAATTTCCCCTTCTGAGCTCCATGCTTCGTCATTTTGAACCTTACTAATATGACCTTTATCTCTTTGAGCCAACTCTGTATCTTCTCCAATGTTCCCCTGGCCTCTTTCCAGGTGTCTCCATTGTCTTGTAAACCTTTTGGGTTTCCTTTTCCCTTGGCCCTCCACCAAGTTATTTTCCCTTGAATGTTTTCTGATCTTTTCCACAGCATTCTTCAGTCTCATATGAGTTCTCTTTTCATCCATTGTTACCTCTTAAAATGTCACAGACACCATCTGTTCCAAGCCTCACTGATTTCTCTGAACAATTCCAGGTCTAAAATCACTCTCCTAGACCTCCCTGTAGACTCTTTCTAACAAGTCATAAAAATGATATAAGAGTGTTGAATCTGACAAGCTTATCTTTTTAATACAAATGCATCATACAGACACAATTATTTAAATATCAGAGGGGTAGCCGTGTTAGTCTGTATCCACAAAAACGAGGAGTCCGGTGGCACCCTAAAGACTAACAGATTTATTTGGGCATAAGCTTTCATGGGTTTGGAGTGTGGGATGGGGTTCAGGACATCTGAAGAAGTGAGTGTTTTACCCACAAAAGCTTATGCCCAAATAAATCTGTTAGTCTTTAAGGTGCCACCAGACACAATGATTTAAATTCACCCCTTTAAGGTAACTTTCTGCATTGGCTATTTAGGGCCTGATTCAGAAAAGCTCTTAGGCATATGACGAATCACATCTGGTTTTTTTGGTGCTCTATTTAGTAAAATAATTACATTAATTAAATCTCACTGAAGTCAGCCAGGCTTAAGCTCCTGCTTAAAGTTAAACATACTTTCCTGAAGCAAGGCTTAAGCACACAGCTCCTGTGAATTTATTATATACATTATAGTTTAACAATGTTTCACATTCTTCTCTTCACCCTTCGAATGTAGCAGGCACATAGGCTGACATATATCTTTAAACCCACCTTCCATCTTTCTGGATCAGGTGCCCGGGAGAGTAAATATAATATTAGGTAAGGGAAACTGCTTTCACTGATTACATTAATCATTTTCCATTATGTACTTTGCCATGTCATTCTGTTGGTACTTATAATTCCATGCTACTCAGATAACTGAGACCATGGCACCTGTATGAACTTGTACAATAAATATCCTGTGTTTTGCTGGTTCCTGCTCTGAAGGATTATGAAACCCAGACTAGAAAATTGTTAGTGGGCATCTGAACTTCAAGTGTTCTTCTAAGTTTTGAAGGACCATTCAATGCTATAGGAATGGTAGGGGACTGATCTTAATTGTAGAAGCCACTAAATGCCAATCTCTTAGATTCACACACCTTAAATGCAAAGCAATGTCTGTTTTAATCCCCCCCATCTCTCTCCATTAATAGTAGATTTATAGCTTATTTTAAGGCAAAATATGCAGAAGATCAGGAGCCAGTCACCTTTAAATGCTGCTGCCAGCATTAATAAATCTATAATCAGAAAGCCCAACAATCAAACAGCAGAGGTCTGTTCAAATTGTTACACAAACAATCAGTCCCGACTGAGGTTTTTTAAATGCTGCCAGACACTCTAGAAACCCTCCAGAGTAAATACACCTGTGACGGGGCGGACCGGCCCCGCACGGGCCAGGGCTGCCCCTGGCCGGAAGTTCTGGCAGCGGAAGTCCCGCCCCCACCGTACTGGGCATGCTCCAAGTGCTCAGGCAGTATAAAGGAAGGGAGCACAGCTCAGTCTGGGCTGACTGCCGTAGGAGGAGGACGTGCCTGGAGAGCTCCCACGGAGGACCAGCCCCAGCCACACCAGGAGCCGGAGCTGGAGCCGTGGCAGGACCCTGCCTTAGAGCCTGACGCCGACTACAGCCAGCCAGGAGCCGTAGACCGCTACCTGACGTGGGGGGCGACGGACCCAGCCACATACGGGGGACCAGCAACCGGCCAAGGAACCCCGTCGCTGGATCAGGTAGGCACTGACCCCAGGATAGTGAGGGAGTGGTATTGCCCGCCCGAAGACACTCAGCGTGTTGCGGTTGGATCTCCCCGCTGAGTGGGGGTCAGGCGCAGGGCCGCTAGGCCACGCTACCCCAGTGAAGGGGGACTGTTATAGACCCTGGCCGCTAGGCCGCACTGCCCCAGTGAAGGGGGAGGGTTACTGACTCTGGCCATTGGGCCACACTGCCCCAGGGAAGGGGGATTGTAATAGACTCTGGCCGCTAGGCCACACTGCCCCAGTGAAGGGGGAGTGTTATTGACTCTGGCCATTGGGCCACACTGCCCCAGGGAAGGGGGATTGTAATAGACTCTGGCCGCTAGGCCACACTGCCCCAGTGAAGGGGGACTGTTATTGACTCTGGCCATTGGGCCACACTGCCCCAGTGAAGGGGGACTGTTATTGACTCTGGCCATTGGGCCACACCGCCCCAGTGAAGGGGGACTGTTATTGACTCTGGCCATTGGGCCACACCGCCCCAGTGAAGGGGGACTGTTATTGACTCTGGCCATTGGGCCACACTGCCCCAGTGAAGGGGGACTGTTATTGACTCTGGCCATTGGGCCACACTGCCCCAGTGAAGGGGGACTGTTATTGACTCTGGCCATTGGGCCACACCGCCCCAGTGAAGGGGGAGTGTTATCGACTCTGGCCATTGGGCCACACTGCCCCAGGGAAGGGGGATTGTAATAGACTCTGGCCGCTAGGCCACACTGCCCCAGTGAAGGGGGACTGTTATTGACTCTGGCCATTGGGCCACACTGCCCCAGGGAAGGGGGATTGTAATAGACTCAGAGGGCTATCGCCACTCGCTTCTGAACTGTGAGGGCTGATCTCATTTTGGTATTCTTGCACTGGAGGGCCGGGGAAAACAAGTCACAAAGTTCCATGAACGTTCCCTTACGCATGAGAAAGTTTCTGAGCCACTGGGAGTCATCCCAGACCCACAGCACTATGCGATCCCACCAGTCAGTGCTTGGTTCCCTGGCCCAGAATCGGCGTTCCATGGCATGAGCCTGCCCCATTGCCACCAAATTTGCCAGATTGTCGGACCCCCTACTTTCAAAAACGTCAGTGTCCCTGTGCACGTCCCGGTCCATCTCCTTATCACTGGCGTCAGTTTCCGGAAAGCGCAGTTGTCTCCAGATCGCATTCCTCTGCAGACGATGCAGCATAAAGTCCACAACAATGCGCAAGGTCTTCACAATGGCCAGTACTGCAGCGGTGGCCTCAGCAGGCTCCATGCTTGCATTCTATGGCGTCAGCGCAGCACGGACAAAGGGCGCGAAATGAGATGCCTACCCACAGTGCATCGCTCAAAATGGCATCTGCAGCGTGAAAAAAGGGCGCGAAATAATGAAATGCCTACCCATAGTGCAGCACTCGAAATGGTGCTGGGGACTCCGGGAACTGTAGGATAGCTACCCACAGTGCACCACTCGCTATGTCGACACTTGCCACAGTTGTGTGGGCAGACGCTGCCGACTTGCTGTGCTTTGTGGGGACGCATAAAATTGACTCTATACAGTCTGCTTACAAAGAAATCGCCCATATTTCATAGTGAAGACATACCCTAAGATGCAACACTAAGGGTATAGTGGGGGCATTCCTTGGAACCTAGTCTGTTATCGCACTGCTTGAAGTGATTTTTGATCCTATCATTACTTGAAGTAGTCACAGCATAAGTTTTCCTCCATGGTCTCCCACTCCCTAGGTGTTTTCCAAAGCCCTATTATATTTTATTTACATGTTCTGGTTCTGGGAAAACCTTTGCCCAGGCTCCCGCTCCAGTATCCCTGGTACATAGTAGGTACATCGCTATACTTCCTTGCACTTAGTTTGTCTTCAAATGGTATTTTTCTCACTCCCTGCCATAATAACTTCTAACATGAATGTTCAACTTTCTAAAGTGAAGCAATGCCACCTCGTGCCATTAATTGCTAAAATGCACTTGATTCCTTCATTTCAAATCTCCCCACGACCCCTTGTTTATCCCTATATCTGTTGCTATAAAGCCAGGTATTATCTTTGATGCTACTTCAGATTCCAGTGAGAAATATGGTTATATTCTCATTTGGAAACTTCAGGAAAAAAAATGTCCAAGGGAGACCCAAGCTTGTTCAAAATGACACTTGGATGATGATTCATTCTTTCATAACCATGCAATTGGATTATTGTAATGTTCTGTTTTCAGCTCTTCAAAATGCCACTGCTCACATGCTTACTAGCACTATTAGAGATGTAAGCAATTTAAATCTTGTTCTGAGAGAACTCCAGTAGTTTCCATGCAGAGAAAAAGCATCTAAAATTCGCTTTATGATACACTGGGCCTTCTTTAGCACAGTGCCATCCAATTCTATTGCCCCAAAACTCTAAACACTTAACTAATGTTAACATTTTGTTGGCCATGTACTAATTCCAGATTTTTTTTGGTAAGAAAAATCAAGAGAATTTAATTTTTGGGATAAGTAATGGATTGTCTACCCCAGGATTTTCTGTAGAGGAAGCATAGGAGGAACAATGGCAGTGCACATTTATCAGGATGCCCCACCAATTTGCCCTGCCAATGGAGTACTTTAGTTGCTGTGTCCATTCATTTATAGCATCTTCACTTGAACTGCCAGTTACAATGGTGGTTTTAAGCTATAGAAACTGATCCACTCGGTTCTGGACTCGGTTGGGGACTTGGTGGAGGGGGAGGGATAGCTCAGTGGTTTGAGCATTGGCCTGCTAAACCCAGGGTTGTGAGTTCAATCCTTGAGGGGGCCATTTAGGGATCTGGGGCAAAAAATCTGTCAGGGGACAGTACTCGATCCTGCTAGTGTAGGCAGGGGACTGGACTCGATGACCTTCAAGGTCTTTCCAGTTCTAGGAGATTGGTATATCTCCATTTATATTATATATTTATATCACAGACACAAAACTACTATAGTAGACTCTCAATTATCAGGGATCAGGTTAACTGGGTTGCAGATTAACCAGGATGTCCAAAAAAAAAAAAAAAAAAAAGATGGGTAACTTGCAGGGCTGCCGCTGGCTTTGTTGCTGCCCCAAGGAAAAAAATAGGGCACAGGGTGGTTGGTGAACCACCCCCCCCTTCCCCCACGCAGGGCGGCTGATGAACCAAAACAAACAAACAAATGAACAAAAAAACCCAGGGTGCAGGGCAGCTGGCGAACCAACCCCACTGCTCCCATTTCCTATGGGGGTGATTAACCGGGATTTTATTGTGACAGGTTCAAGAATAGCAGCCGTGTTAGTTTGTATCTGTAAAGAAAGTGAGGAATACTTGTAGTACCTTAGAGACTAAATAAACTAGTCTCTAAGGTGCTACAAGTATTCCTCGCTTTCTTTACGGGATCTTATTAACCAGGATTAATTTTTTCCCTATCATCCCGGATAATCGAGACTCTATTGTACCATTTTCTTTAACTGGGACTATTTAATAGGCTTTTCCCTACCTGAGGTTACACAGCAAGCTCCAGATCCACAACCTAAATACCTTTTGAGGATCCGGGCCTAGGTCTTTCCTAGAGCTGGGAATTGAACCCAAGTATCCTGAGTCTAAATCCAGTGCCTTAATCACAAAGCTCTATACCTCCCTGCTCTTTTCTTTCCTTCCTTTCTCTTTCTAATATCCCTCCCTTTTTGTTCTCCCCCCACCTCAAACAGTTGGCAAACTCTTTAAGGCAACCAGAAATGGCAGGAAGCCATGGTCCCTTGGTCCTAAGTGTTGAGAGCTCTTCATGATGAGTTAATGGAGCCAGGTCCACTCCTGAACTGCTTTTTGTTATTGATGCTCCACCTTATATATGAAAGCCTCAATAAGAGGAATGGTTTTAGAGGGCAGGGAGCCTTATAAACATTTTTATAGGGAATTTAGGATTCTTTGAGGCAGGTAGATCCTAGAAATCTCCCCTTCTGTCCTTGAAAAACTTTGTGCAGAAGTCACTGCAGTCCTTGCTTCCTCTCTGGCAAACTCTAATTAGTGCTGTTCATCCTGTCATTTCACCAGCACCAAAACTCTCCAGGAACATGTCAAATGCTTTAATAGTTTAAAAAAAAAAAAAGGATTTTGCGATGGGAGTGTCATGGGATCAATTAAAAAATCTTGGATTTTTTTTATGGTGTATGGCATTTATTTCAGTAAATACTCGCTCTTTGAAGAGGCATCTAAGAATCTGTAATCCATTGACATAATCCCTTTAATAGGCTGCAGGGTTTGTTTTTCTCCCGGATATTCCATTTGCAATGCATACCTTTTTTAGCATTTGTAATTAATTTTAAAGCTTTCAGTTTGGTTTAAATGTGTTTTGGATCAGGCCTCGAGTTCCATTTTTCTTCTGCCAGAGTAGGGGATTTATATGCAGAGGAAGGAAATCAATAATTTGTCACAATAAATCAGCTTCCATTTGTTTTCAGAGTGTCCATTCTATCACTGTGATTATCTGTTCCTTCCTTCTCTTGAGAGTGTTTCAGGATAATGAAAATAAGACAACCCATATACCTTTAATTTTTACTGTTTTACAAATTCTTTTATGCAGATTGTTTTAATTTCTACTCCATTATAACCATTTGTAAAATGGATTACCACAAGTCTACTGCTCTATTTATTTCAAAATTAATAACCACTTTGCACACACTCTCTATGATAACACAAGCGTTACATCTCAAAGGGGAGTATTTTTCTCTCTTCCTCAGGGGATGTCTCTTCCTTTTTAAAATAGGATGGGGCAACTGAAGGAGTTTATCTTTCTGAGTGATACATTGATAAATACATTTGTGTAAACCTGCAGAAATATAACGATCATAAGATCCAGTCTTCTGTGTTGTTTATTCCCACTGGAGTTTTAAAAATTGACTCTTTGTGGGCTTTAAAGGCTTATTTTCTAAGGAAGTGAGTTTTCACCCCCTTTTAAAGCTCTGTCCGTTATACGAAGCCCTGCTAGTGCATTGTGTCCCCCACCCCCATTCTTGATTACCACATTTAAATGACAATGCACATTCTTATAAATGTTTTGCCCATAATTTAGCTCGGACTATCTCATTACGTGCTGACAACACTCAGAGGCTGCCTGGGCTACTGCTTTGTTTCTCTTCCTCTCAGGGTGCTGGAGGTTTTAAGAGTTCACTGGGCAGACTGTGGGCTCCACACGCACATCCATAATGGGATGAAAACTTGGGTCCCAAGAATACGTCTCAGGATCCGACCTGGGTTTGCTTCCTCACGCAGCCCCCCAGAGGGGAAACCAGCTAAGTCCTTACTACTTTAACTCCCAGCACATTCCTGTCTTGAGCAGATCGGAACCGGTTTAGCTTCGCTGGCTGAGGAAGGAAGGTTTTGTTCGCACATTCCCTGCCACGGATTTCTGTGTCCCCCGGCACAGGGAACAAGGGGGGGGGGGGCTCTTGCATTGTCTGTGCTGCTCAGCTGCCCCCAGCTATAGGAGACAAGCCCGAGTTCAGGCTGGGCTGGGGGGGGGGCACCCCATAGCACCAGGTCCTTGTAAACATGCCCCATCGCGCTCTCCTCACGGCGGGGGCGAGGGAAGCCAGGCGAGAGCCCGCTGCAGTGCCACCCAATGCCCCGTCCTGGCGGGTCCCGGAGCCGCCTGTGGGTACGGGAGGAGTGCACGGTAGCCGGGGGGAGGGGGCGGGGGGGCACTGGGCTCAGAGCCCGGCGGGGCGCGTAGGGGCCGGGGGAAGCCCGTGCCAGGCGGGCAGCACCGAGGCGCGGGGTTAGGAGCAGCGCCCGCCCGCCTAGCTCAGCCCCCCCCCCCCCAGTGTAACGCGCCCCGGGGGCACCGCGGACCCGCCTCCCCGGGCTCTGGGACGGGGGAATTCTCCAGGGTGCTGAAGGAGGCAGCGGCGGGAACCGCTCGACTCAGGGTTAGCCGGGGGGGAGGGGCGGGGGGAGAGGAGGAAAGCTCCCCCCCCCCCCGGCCCGCGCCTCCTCCCCGCACGTGATTGGCAGCGCCGCCGTCTCACCTCCGCCCGGTTGGTGCTGACAATGCAGCGCCGGCCGCGAGCCCCCCGCGCCCAGACCCGCCCGCCTCGCCTCGCCTCCCCCGCGCGCCGGCTGCCCGGGCCGCGCACAGGCTGAGGCGGTGCAGCCGGCAGCACCCTGCGGAGCCTCCCCCCGCGGTCCCCCAGCCCCGCGCGCTTCTCCTCGGCGGCGGGTTCGCGCGCTTGCTCGGAGCCAGCCATGCAGGGAGGCGGCGGCCCCCCGGGCGCGCTGGCCGGGCTGCTGGGGCTGGGTCTCCTCCTGCTGGCCTCGGCGGAGAGCCCCGTCTACACCCGCCATTTCTTGGTGGAGTTGCGCCGAGGGGGCGAGCCGGAGGCGAAGCGGCTGGCGGCCGAGTACGGCTTCAGCGGGGTCCGCAAGGTAAGAGCCGCTCCCCGCCGCCCGGGCCCTGGCGTGGTGCATTGTGTGGAGCTCCCTGCCCGCGGTTTGCAACCCAGCTGCAGACAGAGCCCTGCTGGGTTGTGTGTGTGTGTGTGTGTGTGTGTGTGTGTGTGTGTGTCCCATAGGTTGTGTCATTAAAATGCCCTTCGCTTTGCACTAAGGTCACGCTTGCACGGTGCGGGTCTATGGCCCCGATACCTGCTAGTGTTCAGCGCGAGCGAGCAGGGAGTCAGCTGTTTGCACGCGCCCCTCCGGCTGCCCAGCGAGCGAGTTCATGCAAAGGAATGACAACAAGTAAGAGCGGGGTTACAATTGCTCCTGACTTCCCGCGGGGGAACACGTTGCAATAGTGCAAAGATCCACTCCGAGCTACTCGGCAGTGGTGACCCGGGATGATTCAGATCGGGTCGGCTGGGACTCAAAACCAGGAGTTTCCCCGCATGGTTAGTTTAGCACCGGCTAATTGCCGTGTAAACATCCTCCAATTTAACTCCCATCCTGCAATACTGTTATGCAATTTCTGGGGCTAAACAAAGGAATGCACGGTGCACACCCTGGCGCTTCCTAAAACCTACCTTCAGTGATAATTACATTGCTTAGAAACGGCACCGCTATGAAAGATGTAAAGGTAACTAGCCCAAGGAGCTTACATAACTTCCAGGCGAGGTTTCACATTTGCTTTGGCACTTGGAGCCAGGCTGACAGAGGCATCGATATTCATGGTCCTGGCTAAGAGCAATGTGGGATTTTAAGACAGGAGAACTCGATAAAAGATAATGCAGGATGCTATACAGTTATTTGACCTGGAGAACTTGAAGCACCTTTTGACATTGTTTTGTTTCTGATTGCTGAGAAGTCAACCCAGGCAAACCCACATTGGCAATCTCTCCAGATCAAATGTTAATTAAACCTAGATGTGGTCCTTTAATCCAGGTTAGCTGAATAATAATTAATAATGTAATTAATAAATAGACTAAACTAGGGGACAGGTTTGATTAAATGCTTGAGGTCAGTACAACAATAGCAATGAGGAGAAGGATAAACTCCCCGATGTACACAGGGAGAGGAAAAGTGTTAACATTGCTGCCCCTTGGTGTTTTTGCTTTCCTGTTAGTTATGCAATAAGAGCCTGATCCAACTTCCGTTGTAATGAATGGGAGTCTGGTCATTAACGTCAGGGAGCGTTGGATTGGGCCCTTCTATTTAGATCAAAACCAATGTGTAGTAGGACTGCCTTCTCCAGAGCAACTAACTGCATCTGGGCTGTATTATGGCAGCTCCACTGAGGTTTCATTAGAGAAATGAAGGCAAAATAAATTACCACTTTGGCCTCATTCCAGCTCTGACTCTGATACTGTGCTGGTTGGTAATACTGAAATCCTTGTAACAGGAATTCACTGCTAGTGCCTTTTGGAAGTGATCCTGTACCCGAGCCTCTCTATACTGCTGGGGTTTGTTGGATGGGACACTTTGGCCATTAGTCTCCCTTGTTCTTTCCAGCCCGCTCCTTCATCACCATGTCCGGGGACCTGTCACTGCTGGTGCTGACTGGTGAGGTTGGGGGTCCCTGGCAGTGCTTATTTTCACCTTTGCTTTTTTAATGGGTATATTCTTATGATCCAGAGGGGGGACAATTCAGAGGAGAGAGAGAATAAGGCGGGGAAGGGCCACTCTCCAGCAGCTTGGGGGGTGAGAGTCCTGATCTTGTCTGAAATCCACAGCTGGGTATTGTGCAATTTCCACACATCTCCTATGCTTATGAAGCATTGTCCCAGGTATATTCATTTTACACTAAGAACAAGCCTGGTTCCTATTCTTGTCTTTTCTCACAACAGAGAGCCAACACAAAGTTCCTGGTCTCCTAAGGTGTCTAACAGAGCACATGCTTTCCATATAACCTATGCAGAGGGTACTATATTCCATGAACATGCTTCTATTTAGGAGTAAAGCCTTCCAGGTAAAAAGACAAAAGCGGTGCCAGACCAGCAGACTAGCCCACGGTAATGTGTGTGCATTCCCAGGAATCACACTCATAAACTATTCTGCTGTGGTTCACACACAGCACTGGGATTCTTCTAGGTTACGGGATGTTATTCCCAATCAACCTGTGCTGCCTTCTCCTCCACACCCCAACATTCTCTCTCTCTCTCTCTCTCTCTCTCTCTCTCTCTCTCTCTCTCTCTCTCAGCAGAGGAAATATCAGTGCAGTCTTTAAAATGTGTTGCATTTAGCAAGGTCTGTAGCAGAGGATAATGCAAAGGAGGCTGATTACTGTCTTCACTTTGATGGGGGAATCCTCTCTATGTCTGGCACAGAGTTTGATGGCTCTGATTCAGTGCTCTGGTCTCTGCTTCCTTTGGGCTTGTGCCAGCTGCTCTGGTGCTTTTTCAATATTTGTGAACTCAGGAGACTCTTATCTATCATGTCTTCAATGGTCTTATCTAGTGTCCTTTCAGACCTTGATTCTGCAGAGGCAACTTTAATGGGGCTACTCAGTGCAAAAAATTAAAAGAGGGCATAGGTAGTGTATGTCTATGCAGAATCAAGGCCTTAGGTTCTAAACTCCTCAGGATAAGTACCCACAACTATGGCCACTATATGAATAATAAACAGCCAGTTATTTTAAATAGATCTTCTTATTGCAAAATTCTAGATTGTATAATGAAACATACCAAAAATATTAAACCATATCACAGATAGCATTGATCAGGGTTACATTCATCAACCACAAAGATTGTTTTTGACAGTCTGATAAATTATTCTCTCAAGCCAAATTCTGCCGCCCTCTGTACTGATGTTGAGTAGCACCTCACTCTGAATCACATCTATTGTAGTGGTATTTCTTGCAGAGGAGGTGCTGCTCACCAGGATTAAAGCTGGTAGAGTATAGCCCTCATTTGATAATATATTATATCATACTTACTTGGTCTTATATCTGTCTCTTCACAGGCACAGAATATCATATAGGTAAATATAGGCTACATACTGGAGAGGTTGTTTACCCTTTCCATAATTCAGACCATAGTTTTTGAAATAATTCAAGCTATTAGTTTCATAGAAGATTTTATAAAATATCTAATTCAATGTATGTGGAGTTCATTCATAACTGACAAATGACTTAATATAGCACGTTGTTTAGTAGCAGATTTCCAGTGAAACGTATTTGAGAAATATGTAACGAGGGCTAATATTATGCATTCTAGCTGTTCTTTGACTGGCCAGACCCCCTTTGGGTAGGTCTACAATGCAAAAAAAAAAAAAAAAAAAAAAAAGGGTGTTCTTACCTTTGGTTAGCTAACCCTAGTTAACTAACTCAGGTGGAAATGGCAGTGAAGATGCAGCAGCTTAGCTCTTAACTCTAGTCAGAAGCTTAAGTTCAACCTTTGGATCCCCTGTGGGTTTTAACTCCAGCTCTGAGTGTGAGTGAATTATAGTCCATATTTGGCCAACTAAATAAGTGTCTTAATTTTTTTTCCTAGTGTGTAGTGCTCAAGGACTTCAGTGAGAGATGCTTAGTACTCAGCCCTCGTGAAAATCAGGTGCCTAAATATAGATCTGGGACTCTGGCATTAGGCACGGATTCTTGAACCTCATCTTAACTTGAATTTATTTTATTTCAAATAATCCTAAACTCCCTTCGTTGCTTTAATTACGTTTTAATTATGTACTTTGATTTGTAAGGTTGAGAGCTTTCCAATTTATCTGCAACTTCCTAAAACAACTGTAAAATTCCTCATAAAATGTTCACTCTTATTAACTACATTAGTTTCTTCACTTTCCCACCCCTTCCAACCCTAAACATTCAAAAATCATGAGGTTTAAAAATGAAAATGTTCGGAGGGCTCTTTATTTGCTTCCGAACCCTTGAAGCACGCCTGTATCATGTTTTCATACTTCTGCCCAGAAAGGTAGGAAATGAAAGCCGAGCATCCAGAATCTGGGACTTGAGGAATAATGCCAAATATTGTTCGACTCACAATAAAAATGTAAGACTTGGCAACTGTGCATTATTATACTTGGCACAGAAAAAATTGTTAAATTATATCATACCTCTGACTAGTCCATTTCACAATCAATACATTTTAGGTGGAAAAAAATGATTGTCAGCTAATCTCTATCCATAATGAAGCAGGGTTGTTCTATATTTTACATTTCCTAGTGTTCCTATTCTCTTTTCAAGAAAATTAAACTTTGGTTTATTAAATGAAGCAATATATACAAAATATCAGTCTTTCCACAATAGAGCTTTTTTCAGTACAGATTACAGAAACAAATCTTTAAATTCTGCTTCTTGATTTTTGGCCTCCTCATTCCCAGTTCTTAGCTCTTCTCTCATGAGGAAGTTGTAGATGGTGGTCATAAAGGTCACCCAATCATTACAGATTTGTGTGCAGGTTTTTAAGTAAGATCAACTTCCTTTCACATTTTGTTTTCATTAGCTACATATCTCCTAGTCATGACAAAATGCCACCATGGCTGTATACTCCACCTTCATTCATCTTGCAGAGGTAAAATGCTCTGAACAATCAGTGGTCAGTGTCCTAAAAATCTCAAAACATTTTGTGTTTGCTGCTTCCAAACTATGGACCAAATCCTGCATTGGCTGAAAATATGTAGAAAAGTTGTGCCAATGCAGAAAGCAAAGATACATACCTGAGCAGGCGGTTGCTGGGAATGGGCGATGGGATGGATCCCTTGATGATTACCTGTTCTGTTAATTTCCTCTGATGCACCTGGCATTGGGCACTGTCAGAAGACAAGATACTGGGTTAGATGGATCTGTGGTCTAACCAATGATAACTGTTCTTATATTCTTATATTCAAGTTGCCCTGTCGATGACTCTGCTGCACTGCTTGTGGTACATCCCCTTTTCCTTCTTATGAGCCATGGCACAAACTTGGGGAGCACAGACTTGCTGGTCAGGAGTTTCTGTGGGGTGGAAATCTAGATGAGTGGCAGACTGACAAATTTGCAGCTGTGGAAGCTCTTTGTAATAGACAAAATCCCCTCCACTCCCTCTTCCAAAGTAGTCAGGCTCCTTTTTCCTTCTCATTGGTCCTGTTCTGTGTTTTTCTCTGAATAAAACCATAATCCAAGGATTGTTCAGATACCTTTGCATATACAGGTCCTGAATTGTTTTTAGCTCTGCTCCCACGTCACACCGAATGCTATAAAGATAGTTATCACAGTGGTCAGATCTGTATCAGCCCCATAATCTTGAAAGAGGCTTTTTTGGGGATACATGCATAGATTATAATGCCAGAAAGGACCATTGGGATCATTTAGTCCGACTTCTTGTACAGCACAGACCATAAGCTTTCTATTAACTCCTGTTTAAACTAGCACATATCTGTTAGAAAAAACCTCCAGTCTTGATTTAAAAATTGCCAGTGTTGGATAATCTATCACAACCATTTTAAAATTGTGTCACTGGCTAATTACTTTAACTATTTAAAATATGCCTTATTTCTACATTTAAGGTTCATTCCTGCATTTTTATGCATCAAAAACACTCAGGGTACGTCTACACTACCCGCCAGATCGACGGGTAGTGATCCATCTATCAGGGATCGATTTATCTCACCTACTGTAGACACGATAAATCAATCCCCAAGCATGCTCCCCGTTGACTCCGGAACTCTACCACCACGAGAGGCGGAAGCGGAGTCAACGGGGGAGCAGCAGCAGTTGACTCACCGTCATGGGATGCCCAGGTAAGTCAACCTAAGATTCGTCGACTGCAGCTATGATATTCGTGGAGCTGAAGTTGCCTATCTTAGGCCCCCCTCTCTCCCCCAGTATAGACCTGGCCTCAGTGATTGAAATGGGGAATTTTGCAGGAATAAAGAATACAGGATTTCGCTCTTGAGAATTTCTTATCGATTTTACTCAAATGTTTAGTGGCCTGTTTGGAGGTCAGCATTCAGCCAGATTTTTACTTGAGCCTCTGTGTGTGTACCTTCCCAATTTTTTGTGCACATACCCGTGTCTGTACTTTGTGGGTAAGTGCACCAGTGCAGAGTTTGCACATATTTCTAACCCTAGAAAGTGCTGGTTTTGCATAAGCAAAGTACAGATGGAAGAATGTTTACTATCATGGGAGCAGATTTTTGCCTCTGTAAAGTGCAGGTGAAAATATATGCAGATGCAAAAGGGGAGACCAGTCTTTGGAAATGTAGCCCTTTGTGTGTGCACCATAGACATGTATTGTTTTAAAATGTAGGATCTGTTTCTTCTCCCATTGAAATCAGTGGGCTGATGATCAGGCCTCAGAATAAAGCACACCCTAATAGGAGTTCAATAATTGATTTTATGTCATCTTAGAAGATTCATTCACACAAATATTCCTTCATTATGAAAATAGGAAAACCTCTCATTAAAACTGTAAAGAAATGAACAGCCAAAGGTACACTTTGATACTTAAATTCCATGAGGAACCCAAGGCTTTAATTTCACTGATCAAACTTTAATAATATTAACTGCATTAAAAGGTATGAAAAAGTAAATGTCCTACATATTGTCTGAGCAGCAAGAGTTTGGTGGTTCTTACATGTCCAGAAGGGAATGATACATACTCACTCTTCTTGGTGTCTGAACTGATGTACTCAGAAGATAGGAAGCAATTAGCCAGTAGGATATTTCCTACCAGTGCAGATATAGCACTGGTAGGAAATACTTTAAATTGCTATTCAAGCATAAATAAAAACAAACTAGTTATTGTATGTATGCACACAGAGCAGAAAAAAAAAGAAGGAAGAATTTGTAATACAGCATAAAGAACATCTATGAAACAACTTCTCATTTGCTATAGACCTGAATAATGCAGCATTCACTGGTAGTGAACTCTGTAGTTAAGGTTGAAATAATTATCTACTCAGCTGTAGTTTTTAATTTTGTTTAAGAGCATAGAATGTAATACGAGAAGTTCATACTTCCCTGTTGCTGTTCCCTTCTGTAATTGCATCTGTTATTGTTTAGAAACATGAGCAATTTCTGTTTTCTAGCAAAATGCAGACATTCAAAGGTTGCTTCTAGAAATAACTCCATCAGAGTTATTGTTTGTGTGCTGTAGATTTGTAATCATGTAGATATCCTAATGATACAAAACTCTGGCTGCTTATATAGTTGTATGCATTTATGATGATGTTTACTGCAAATCACCCGAACTCTCGGAAATGTTACATTTATAGCAACTCTTTCAATATACTGACAAAATTGATCACAGGGCAAAGACCCAGCAAAGACATTATGTATCTTTTTATTCCTTCACTTTTCTTTTAAATGATACAGGAAGAACTGGGAATGTACACTTATTCACTTTTACTTTAAAATTGTGTTCCGTTTTCTCATGTCAGAGAAAAAAATCTTTATATTTCTTCTGTTGAACATGTGAATTACTCTTCCAATGAATGGAGGATTTAAAAACAATGGGTCAGACCCCAACTGGCATATGTTGGTCTAGTTCTATTTACAGTAGGTGAAGAGCAGACCCAATGAATGTTGCCTAAGACATGCTATAGTTTGGTATGTAACCACAGAGCCTTCCCCAAGCACACGGTCAGTCCAGCTAACTGGGCAATGCCCTCGGGAATTCTGTGGAGATGAAGAATTTGCCCCCACAGGCAAAGCTGCTCAGTGTTCACCACCACTGAGCTGAGGCTACATTAGCTATGCCAGCTTATGTACTTGGGATTTGTAGATGGCCTTTGAAAAGTGGATCTATTAGAACTGCTCCCACTGATGGATCTGGAGGAGGATCATGTCACCCTCTTGTTTCAGAGGTTTTCAAGTCCTCCCACGAAGGATATCCTTGAGAGAGGTAAGCACTTAGGCCTGGGTGCACAAATTTTTAGGTGCCTAGAAAATTACTGGGATTCACAAAGCGTTAGCTAAGCACCTAGACTCCCTATGTAATAAACCGGGGGGGGGGGGAAGAGGCACCTTAGACTGTGAGTCACAAAAGCCAGTATGGCTAGGGCAGTGATGGCGAACCCGTGGCACGCGTGCCACTGCTGGCACGCCGAGCCGTCTCTGTGGGCACGCCGTGACTACAGTCATACACTGTAGTCACGGCGTCGGCTCCTGCAGACTACATCTCCCACAGTTCTCTGGGGAGAACCCTCCCCAGAGAACACTGAAGCCACGCCCCCGCTCTATCACCTGACACACTGACGTCACAGGAGCGACTGGGGCAGGACGTCACAGGAGCGACTGGGGCCTCGCTGGAGTCGGGTCACAGCAAGCAGCGTGACCCAGCGAACAAGTAAGCGCGGGGGGGGGGGGGGAGGGAGAGACCGGGAGGGGGGTCAGTTGTGGGGTTGGAGGAAAGGAGGTTTGGGGGGGAGAGACCGGGCTGAGTGGGTCAGTTGTGGGGTTGGAGGAAAAGAGGTTTCGGGGGAGAGACCGGGCTGAGTGGGTCAGTTGGGGGGTGGGTGGGAGGGAAGGAGGTTTGGGGGGGAGAGACTGGGCTGAGTGGGTCAGTTGGGGGGTGGGTGGGAGGGAAGGAGGTTTGGGGGGGAGAGACTGGGCTGAGTGGGTCAGTTGGGGGGTGGGTGGGAGGGAAGGAGGTTTGGGGGGGAGAGACTGGGCTGGGTGGATCAGTTGTGGGGTTGGAGGAAAAGAGGTTTCGGGGGAGAGACCGGGCTGAGTGGGTCAGTTGGGGGGTGGGTGGGAGGGAAGGAGGTTTGGGGGGGAGAGACTGGGCTGGGTGGGTCAGTTGGGGGTTGGGTGGGAGGGAAGGAGGTTTTGGGGGGAGAGACTGGGCTGAGTGGGTCAGTTGGGGGGGTGTACAGTTGGGTTTTTTTTTGTTTTTTGGTTTTTTTTTTTTCAATTAAAATGTTTAATGGAAAGCTCTGTTATTGTGTTTTTCTTTTTAAACAAAAGCTGTTAATTAGTTTGAAAAACTGTACGAATTGTTTTTTCTAAACTAAAACCTCGTTATTCAGGTTTAATTGCAGTGTTGGCACTTTGAAAAAAAAAAGTCGTTTTGGTTTGCAGTTTGGGCACTCGGGCTCAAAAAGGTTTGCCATCACTGGGCTAGGGACTGAGCTGCGTAAGTTACCAGTGGGAGATGCTGGCCAGAGGAGTGTGTGCTCTCACCAATAGCTAGGGAACAGCCACTCCCCAAAATACTCATTCCCCATCCACCTATCCCACCAGTGGAGAGGGCCTGACCAGCCACCACACTGCCTTGCCAGATGCCTCAGGATGACCAGCCTATAATCACAGCCACCTGTGGAGACCAAAAATCACCGGCTTGCCTCCTGGAGCTGTTGCTGTGAGGAAAATCTGCCACCTAAAGAAGCCTCCATAATCAAATGATGGGCTGAGGAGCCCAGTGTGAGGAGGGCAGATGAAGGATTGATGTATTGAATTGGGGTTGGTGAGAGCCTGGAATAAATAGACTCTAAGGGGGAGTAAGTGTGGAATTTTTGGTAGAGGAAGGGAAGAAAGAATAAGACATTGATGGATATTTTGTGGGCAGGAGGGTGCAAGGAGACTATTTTAACCAGGGAGCACCATATGCTTTACCATCAGAGGCTGAATTTTTTTGAAGGAGTTCCTTACCACAGCTCAACAAAACCCACTGCAGAACTTTGATCTATTAGCATGCAGTGAGCTCAACCCACCTTCCAAATCTTTCCTCTCCCCTTCATGCCTCTAGGTGGCAGAACCATTACAGTTCTTCTATGGCTGGAGACTTCTGTGCTCACATGGGTTATGTCAGGATGTGCTGCCTGAGGTGATACAGATGAAATAGCTCTTTTTATTTTCTTTATTTTTACCCTGCCTATTCCAGTACTGGAGTTCCTTTAGATTATTTCATTCTTGGCTCTAGGCCACAAAGTTATGATTTCAATACCAGAACTGGATAAACCCAGCTCAAATTGATCATCCTCGACATCAGTGGAGTTAGACGGGGACTGAATTTGTTCCCAGGTGCTGACACGGCAGTGCTGTACAAAAGAGGGATGGTTACACTTTTTAAAGTGCTGTCTTTTGAGGGGGGCATTGAGCTCTGGCAGCAGGCCAGGTGAAAGTTAAAAATCCATTGCAGTATGGAGAAAAATAAGCACCAAGAGGACAGGATGGTATAGATGAAATAAAACCTTTGTTTACTAGGTCATAGGTTCAAATCCAGCATAATTCAGTAGTGATAGGTGTAAACTGAGACTCACAGTCCAGAGCCTAAGGATAAGTGACTCTATCATGGAACCAGCAGCATGTTTGGCATTAATTTGTTGACAGACTTAACTGAGAGGCTGTGACACTTTGGGATTCAATCCAGACTAGTAAGGGGTTGTCACTGCCTACCCTGTAGGCCTCTGTGCTGTGCAGGTTTGGTTCAGATCCCTGACACCGGCAGCCTGTTTTGAGGACAGTGATCTCACCCTGGCTTCCACCAGCCTGGTTACTTCTTGCAGGGTGACCCCAACAGCCCCCTTCATCCCCGAGGTTCTCTCCAAACCTTCTCCTCTGCAGAGCTTAGCCCCTCTCACTGAAGCACTCACAAAACCCTATCCAGGTCACTGCTCCTTTACAGATACAGTCCACAGCACCGGCCAGTTAGTCTGGCTGAGGATTTTACCTATCAGTTTGAAACACAGCACTGAGATGGTTGTGTAATCAGACAAGATTAAGTTTATTAACAGAACGGCTATTTAAGTGATACCAAGTAAAAGGAATTGGGATAGAAATGGTTACAAACCAACAAAAGTCAAAGTATCTTCTGAGTCTAAAATCTAACTTAACAAGGTAGAGTCCTTTGTTCCAAGCAGTTTCTCACCGCAGTTCTCAGGGTTCGTTCAGTCCTTAGCCGGGATCCAACACACAAACCCAAAGCGCTTGGTTTCTTTGACTCTTCAGGTGAAGGATGCTAAAATAGTTCTCTGTTTTCACTTGTATCTCCCAAAGTGCATTGACCTAGTTACAAGAGGCAGGAAGGCTTTCTGTTCTTCCATTTCTGTGGGCTTCCCATCCCCCAGCTAATTGATCTGTAAATAGGCTTCCATTGTTTTGATTCCATAATGCTTGATTTACTTTGGAGACAGGTAGACAGTTGCCTTCTCTCCTGTCTGGGAAAACACCATTTCTGCCACCAGCCCCAGAGTTTAAAGCATAATATCAGGGACTATCCATAATTCCCTTATATTTCACAATGATCTTAATCACCAGTGTGCCACCGGCTCTCAGAAAAGACTTTACTTGATACACTTTTATAGTGCAGTAACATTACAATCAGTTGATTCAATTGCTTATTTTTGGGGTTCAGATCCTTATAGACTTTAAGGTCAGAAGGGACCATTATGATCATCTAGTCTGACCTCCTGCACAACATGGGCCACAGAATCTCACCAACTCATTCCTGCATGTAGTGGTCCCCGGTGGGCCCCCTCCGATCGGGAGGACGAACCGGCCGGGGAAACAACATGGCGGGCGGAGCCGAGGCGGCCCCGCCTCCCGCCCCGGAAGTACAACCGGGGCCCCGGAAACACAAAAGGCGGAGCCGGCCGCCAAGATGGGGTCGACCTGGCAGAGTGGAGGGAGGGTCGGCCCGACTGGTGGGAAGCCAGGGAGCAAGCCGAGCGGAGCGGCAGCCCCGACCCCGCGGCAGAGACAGACTGGCCCGGCGTCCCAGCGGCCACGTATCCCGTGGCCGAAGAGGACGGTCCGGAAGTCCCGGCGGCAGCATCTCCCGCGGCAGCGAACGGCTGGCCCGGGAGCTCAGCGACCGCATACCACACGGGAGCCGGCAGCGAGCCCGACGGGGCGACAGCGGAATCCCCTGCGACCCCGGACGACTGGCCGGGAGTCCCGGCTGCCACCTACCCGGCGGAGCAGGGAATGGACTGGACCCCCGAGGGCACAGGACCCTGCTGTGGACCCGAGACGTGTGAGTAAAGACTGTGTACCATGGCTGCCCGTGTGAGAGCACCGGCTAGAGCCAGTAGCCTTAGAGACTGTGTACCCTGGCCGACTGTGTCAGAACACCGGCTAGAGCCAGCTGCCTAGAGACTGTGTACCCTGACTGCCTGTGTAAGAACACCGGCTAGAGCCAGTTGCCTTCGAGACTGCGTGCCCGGGCTGCCTGTGAGAACGGCCGGGGTGAGGAAACACCATCCGGAAGCCAGAGCAGATGTGGAGGCCACCCGGCAGAGGGCGCTCCCAGTGCTGGAGAGAAGCTAATTCCCCACACCACCAGCAGGAGGCGCCCCCGGGTGAGTGTCCACACCTCTACACTGCAATATACTTCTCACCTATATCTGAGCTATTGAAGTCCTCAAATCTTGGTTTAAGGACTTCAAGGTACAGAGAATCCTCCAGCAAGTGACCCATGCCCCACGCTGCAGAGGAAGGCGAAAAACCTCCAGGGCCTCTGCCAATCTGCCCTGGAGGAAAATTCCTCTTGGTACAGCAAAATGAAATAAGCTATTGTGGTGTAAAGCACCTTTTACTTGTATAACTGTGTCTGCACTAAGGCTTTTGCCAGCATAACTATCTAAGTAAAAAAATCACATCCTTTACTGACATACTTATTCCAGAACACTTTTTAAGCATAGACCAGGTCTAGGTCTACACTTTTACAGGAGCCTATAGGGAAAACTTTTTCTGGTTAAGCATTTACAGGATTATTCTAAAAATCCCTAACCATTGCAGCTCAAATTTCAAATAGTTGCAAAGGAATGGAAACAAAGCGTCTCTTTTATTTACTTCGGTTAATTGGGACAGCCGCTTAATCGGGCCAAATTGTTCCAGTCCTAATGTGTCCCAATTAACCAGAATCCACTGTACTTACAAAGGACTTGCTGCATTATATCTGGAAATTTCTTTGGTGGATTGTTTCAAGGAACAAATCCTGAGAAACTTGTCAGCTGCTCAGAGACAATTTCACCAATCCCCAAATAAGCTAAATTAATCAAATTATTGGGTATGATTCAGTCAGCTGTAATTAAAAATATCATACATCAGAAACCCATTTGTGAAGTTTCTATTTGTAAAATAATATCTTGATAATTGCTGAGAGAATCTCAATTGCAAAAATGCTGTGCAATATGTTATCAGTCTAATTGATCTTTTTCCTGCACTGTCTTCCTAGTCATTTCTAAAGTATATTATGAAATACTGATGTGTGTCAGGTCCTCAGAGGACTTGGGTATGTGGTGTAATGTCCTGGCTCTGGGGTATGTATATCTCTCCCTCTACTGGCAGGAAGAAGAACTCCTCAACTGCTTTTGAAAAATCCCATTCTATAGTGCTAAAATTGTAGCTCAAATGGTGAGGGTTTGTGCTTTGGATTAAGAGGAGCTGAATTCTGCAAGAAATTCTACATGGCTGTCATGAGCAATTTAGCAGCAAGGATGAAATCCTCGCTGACCATCGATTTGTTACATTATTATGAAGCTGGACCCAGGCAGTTGAACTCGTTGTCTTCAGTCAGTATTGGAGGCTTAGTGATAATTGAATAAGGAAACTGGGGCCTGGCCCATTATTCTTGCGTTTCATTTATTTAATCATTTGTATTTTGTGTGCCTACAGTACATGGGGATATTTTTCATTTTTACACCCAAAACATGAAGAACTAAGACACAAAGAGATTTGTCATGTATTAGCAACCTTCCCCAGTAAAATTTCCATGTAGTTGTTATGTTTTTAACTTATTTCATTGCCCATGTAAAAAAAATGAAAAGAATAACCTAAATGCCCATATATGACCCATTTTCAGACAGCCAATTGAGTGTTCCAGCTACCCATGACTGAACTAGAACATTTACTCACCTGTTCAGTAGAAGAAAGTAACTATACAAGACTACATTCTATTATGGCCAAAATTATATAAACATGATTTAAAAACCTGAAACAAAATAACATTTAAAGTTGTAAAAAGAAATCTTAATAAAAAAGAGAGATAAATTCTTAATGAAAAAAAGAGAGAGAAATGAACAATATTATTTGGCCTTGTTTGGATATTAAGCTAGAGCCAGATGGTAGAGTCTCCGATTCTTCAAGGTACTAAGAAAAAAGAGTATGTATTATGCAGCCTACTCTACATGTGCATTCTGTAGCCATTCTCTAATCTTCTTATACAATCTTTGTGGAAGTACACGTGTGAAATTAATGAGTCTCTTCACAATTAGGATTCCTAGACCATGAGCTCTCTGGGGCAGAGACTGCCTTTGTTTTACTTGTTTTACAATGCCTAGCAGGATAGAAATCCCTGAGTAGGACTTCTACATGTAACTGCAACATAAGTAATTAATCAGATATTTCTGTACTATGCACATATACTTTTCTTGATCACGAAATGTCTAATTATGCATCCGAGCCAACCCCCACTCAATCTGAACCTCTAAATTTGGGTTAGAGGTATTCAGAATCAGAACCCAGTTCTAGACTCAGTTTTGTTAAGGCCCCTACCATTAAAATGGGTGGATCCAAAACCGCTGATCCAAACAGGCCTGAAATTTTGGGTGTTTGAGATCTAGATCCACATTTTTGCGTTCTGAGCCAATCTCAAAAATCCCAGAAACAGCTGTTTTCATTCTCTCAGAGACATATACAGTCAAACTCTTTCATATAGTTCCAAATCACAGTCTGTCTATCTTCCTTGTAGGTATTCTACATCCAAAGTGTATGGTACCCCAGTAGAGCTTTCCAGGATCTAAAGCCTGAAAGAGGTTGAGTAGTTAATTGAAAGCCTACATTTGCCTCACTTGATTGATGTAACATAAGAAAGATAACATATCAGCACATACTAGATTAATCTCAATTTATTATGACAATAAACTGCTGACATTTATTGATTAGTATTAACAACCAATAAAGTCTTATTCTGCAGCTGCCTGAAAAATCAGCAAGCAAGGACTCTTGATGGTGGGATGCCATTTTCCCCCCTTTAACCTCCAGCAACAGTGAGTTTAGTTCACATTCTGTGTTTCTTCCAAGAAGGAGCTCTTAAATCTACTGGGATTCCTGACAGAGGGATAAATGCTCTGTTATACTGGTGCAAATCTGGAGTAACTCCCTTGGGTTCTAATGAATTACTTCAGACGTATGCTGGTATAAAGGAGAGCAGAATTTGGCCAGGAGCTATAATGTCTCAGTACAGAATGAATTTTGAGATAATGAGTAAGGATAATCCAACTGATCTTTAACTGCCCTGGTGGGACAGAAATGTGAGAGAGTCATGCAGATACTTTGCTGCTAGGTCCTTAAGAGTTCTCTATCATTAAGAAGAGCATGAAGTTCTCCAATTCCTTATAGCCATGGGATGTTGCATAGGACAGGTATTACTCACTCGCATGCACCCGTATTAAAGAGCAGGTGACAGCATGATGTATCAAAAGTTTCTGAATCAACTTCAGGGGCAGCCTAAGAAGGAGAATGCTTTTAATATTCTCTGCTGGAAGTGACAAAGGGATGTATGTCTATGGTAAGTTTCATGATTGTGAAGAGTGGGGTGACTTTTGCAAATGACTTTGGGATGTCAATCACTTTTGGCCATTATTGAAGCATGGGTTAACATTTCCAGGGTGGCCCTGAAGTTCTGTAATAGTCTGACAAGTGGTGGCCTCCCTAATGCAAGTTTTATATTATAGATTTTTAAGTACTAAGGATCTACCAAGTGGACATGTTGAACAGAGAATCCAGAAATACAAAAGAGTAAAAGGACTGTTTGCAGTTATGGGTCAAGGGGAAAAATCTAATTAGTTTAGGGTAATTTTCACAATGTACATCACATAAGAACACAGGTGGTATGGGTGATGTATTGTGCAGATTTCTGGTTTAATTCAGAAACCAAATCAGGCTGGCAGATGTAAATCACTACACAAGATGCAAAGCAAAGGATAATTAGGCTTTAAATATTTATTAACGGGATAATGTGTACACATGATCAGTGACAATATAGAAATTGACATTTATTTCTTTTTTATTCCCTTCCCCTGTCCCCATTTACTGAACTTCTCATGTGCAACAACTGCACCACCTTTCCTGAAATGGTATGTCCAGGAGGAATGGGTGAGAGAAAAGACATAACTAGATAAAATCCAAAGGCAAAAATTCCAAGGAGTTCATGTATTTCAACTCTGAGTCTATTCATTAGCTTTTCTCTGCAGAAGTTTTTGCGCTGCAGTGTAGGACCATTCAGAACCCACTGAAGTCAATGGAAGTATTTCCCGTCAACTTCAGTGGGCTTTGGATCAAGCCTGTAAGTCAGGCGAACATGCATTTTTAGGATAATCAGGATGCACAATAACAAACCTTCACATTACAGTATATGTTACACAATTTCCATTGATGACGTATGAAAAAAAAGCAGCAGAACAAATAGGACTAAACCAATGTATATTTGTTGCTGTCTGAAACTCTTTTGTTTAAAAGAAGATGTTTGGATAAGACATAAAATGAGGGTATAAATACAGATGAACCACTAGCCATAATTTATGAATTATCATGTGGGAGAAATATTATAAAAATATGTAATGCCATTATTTTGTAAGAACAATTTTATGTTAAAATACTAATGAGATTAATGTTGGCTTTGCTATAGCCTATCCCCTCAACATATCAGATTTCCCAAGAAAAACAAGGCCAGGCCTCATTAGTATTTGGATCATGTAGCCTTTACAGTACTGACAGGTTGGTGTTACCAATGGTATCTTAAACTACAGGGGCCTGTGCCGAAGTTTCACACTCACTAATGGCTACAGAATCAGAATAAGGGTGAGAACCAGTACTGGAAATATCATTAGGTTTGAAGATCTGGAGCACATGAGGAAGAATGACCAAAAATATTACATTCACAAGTTATCAAAGTCCTTTTATTAACCATTTCATTAATTAGATGATCAATGCCACAACTACAGAAACATACACAGAGACAGAGACGTACCAGAAGACGTCCAGCATCAGTGATTTCATATTTACATCTCTGGGGAAACATAAAGATGAGCAGGATGACCATCAGGTGGTCCTCCCCTGGGATGTTTCCTGTTGTGCCCCTCCCCCCCCCTCTTGGGCTAGGCAACATCTTTTATCCTAAATTTTTTTTACACCAACCACATATATGCACGAGAGTGTCAATCCCTTTCTTCTTTTTTTTTTTTGCACTTCCACAACCCATGAATTTTAGAATGCCCCATTTCTCATAGGCTACCCCTATTGTGCTCCTTATTCTCATTTGTCATGGGTGTGGAGGGCTGGAAAGGGTTAATGTCATCTGAGACAGCAATGTTGTCAGAGCCTCAAGTCCAGGAGGAAGGGAGGAGTAAAAAGTCAGTTCCATCTTGGCTGGCCTCGAGGCAGGAGGCCAGGGCCAGGGGGGGAGTTCATCTCTGGCTGTAGAGATAACTCAGCTTTTCATCTCTTAGACTTCTACTTAGCTGATGTGAGTATAACCATTTGATTCTATTAAGCCTGTGCCTTTTGGGGTGTTCTTTCCGTTTCAAGAGGGAATTAGAAAACCCCAAATTGTGAAGTGTCTGTATCTCTGTTTTAACCTTTTTCTTTATTAAATCTTCTAGTTATAAAACCGTCTGGTTTATTTCCCTTAGGGTTTTCTTTGCTTCCAGTCTGGGAAGGGAGAAGGGAAGGGAAATAGGGACCAGGGCAGCTAAGTGTATAGCTGAAGTGTGGAGACTGTCTCTCCTTCGCGTCAGGTTAGATGGGGGGAGGGGGAAAGCAGCCTCCAGGTGCCTGTCTCTTCAACGAGAGGAGAGGAGGTGGGGAGGTGAATAGCCTTCAGGTGTCTGACTTTGGCCCTCGGGGAGGGGGACAAAGTTAGGGTGGGGAAGTTCGGGGGCTCCCCAAGGTTTTGGAAGTATACCCGAATGGTGGCCGCGATTGGTAACCCTAAAAACCCCACTGGTAAAAAGGGGGGTGTCTCGGGGTGTAGGACTTAATTTGGGCTGGGAAACAGCTTCGTTAAGTGGTTTGGCTAGTGAAGAGTCCCAGCCTTTGTACTCGAGCATAAAGGCTGGGGTACCGGACTCTTGCATATATGCACGAGAGTGTCAATCCCTTTCTCCTTTTTTTTTGCACTTCCACAACCCATGAATTTTAGAGTGCCCCATTTCTCATAGGCTACCCCTATTGTGCTCCTTATTCTCATTAACATCTACATCAATGAGTTACTATAGCAATTTGAAGTTATTACAGAATCCCCAGAAATGTTATGGGGCAGCTTGCAATATGAACTAGCAGATTGTGGCATATTTTCCAGTCTATTGCTGCATAGTTTCCAGAATATCAGGACGTAAGAGATCAGGATGTAAGAGTCATGCCAAATAGGCTGGCATGACTAGATGGCCAAGGGAGAACCCTGTACCAGTAAATTGTAAGATTATCTTACAGTTTACTGGTACAGGGTTATCTCTTGGCCATCTAGTCATGCCAGCCTATCTCCAGCCTGAGACCTTCTGTGGCCAAGCTGCATATCTTACAGACCTAAAGCCTGTAGACCTTGTGTTATAGCCTTATCTTACTTATATACTGAACACTCTCTCACCAATCAGACATGATTTTCAATCCCATATCCCTGTAACACTAGGTTACGTATTTCTATACTTGTACCTACGACTTACTCATCACCCATTGATTACATATGGGTTAACTATGACAATAGATAATATAATTACATGATTATAGAAGATGATTAGCTACAATGGGGACTGCAAGGAACACTTAGGTATGGCATGAATTGGGCCTGGTAGGCCCAAGTCACAAAGTTCAGAACTGGACCTGACCGTTGCCAGATTTCAGAAGTGTTTGGGTCTGAAGCTTGGGCTGATCCTTAGAATTGACGATGTTTTGCCTTCTGAGTCAGGACTAAAACAATGAGAGAGCATGGTGCTAGGTAGCTTTGGGCAGCCAGGATGCTGTGTTTTGAATAAAATGCCAAACTGAAGTCCTGATCTGGTGCCCTGGGCAAATAACAAAGTAGATTTCAGGTGGGTTCTGTGCAAACCTTTGAAATAGCAGTAATCCTAAGTAATATTTCCCAACAATTTATCCAACAATATTTTGAGTCCTTTCTTAATTTTGCTTTACTTTGTTATTTCTGTATCTTAAAGGGCCGCCTGCCTGTCTATTTTGATACTTATATGGCCCTTATCACTATAGCAGTTGAGTGCCTTTGGCTTCAGGCGTGGTTTTCATCTGTGTATTTAAAAGTAAAGCAATTGCTAATGCTAACTGGAGTGTGAGAGAGCTCTGAAAGGCATATTGAATATTTATAAGCCTCCTCAGTGCATTTGGTAAGTGGGATGAAAAGGTTTCTAATTTCTGCTGCAAGGCAGTTCCTACTTCTCAGACTAACTGTAACAGAGCCAGTCAGTTCACTGGGGAAATGTGCATCTTCTGAATGCATTTACTACTGGAAGATATAGATTTTCTTTTCCTTTGGGTGGAACTGTTGCACAAGTAATAGGATGAAAGAAACTATCTCTCCGTATTTATGGCCCACTCAGAAAATGAGTTTGAGATGTTGATCAACACCTAACATATTGAAGTTTGGATTGTATTGGGCTCTAGAAAAACAACTATTAAGTGCTATGTAATTTTGATGTTATTCCTGTCTGAATTCTCAGTGCGCAGAACGAATTCCTTTCAAACAGGGATCTTTAATGGTTACGTAGCACAAGTGTTTGTTTAGATGCTAATTCTGCTAAATAGTTAAGTTCATGCTTAAAGTTATGTGTGCAAGTAGTTCTGTGACGCTCCTATTCAGTTTAGGTGCTGTATTGCATCCAGACATGTTATGAACCAGATTTACCATTCAGACAGAGTTGCACCTCTCAGAGAATACATCAGATACAACCTTTCTAAGGAACAGTGGAACAGGTGATGTGGGACTATATTTTAGATTGATAGTGCATTTTCTGGCAGATACAGTCCAAATCTGCATCCCCTAGTCACTCTGGATCAATTCTTGCATGCCCTGCAGAAGAACCCAAAGATGCTTCTTTGTTACGACAGAGCACATTGTAGGAATGTAGTTATTTCTAGCCCTGAAACTAAGACAAATTGAAAAGTTGTTGGAGACTCCATAAGGGACATAACAGACTCAGGTGTCAGATAATCCCTTAATATTTTTATTAAATTGTCGTGAAAACTCTGAGTCTCGTAAAAGCCCTAAAAACTGATCACTCATCTCCTAGATGCCGCTAGAATTACCACAGCCAGGTGATAGAAGAGGAGTGACTCCCCTAAAACTATTGACAGATATAAAAAATATGGGATACTCTGTTTCTGGAAAAACTCACTCATCATGTTAGAGTTCTACATGGGAGAAGGAAAAAAGAGCTTCTTAGAAATGTGATGGAACTTCTGGTAGTTTTCTGGAAGAAGGTCATTGCCTACCACTAAACCTGATAGTTTGAGAACTTTTTTTGAACACTAAGAAAGGGAGAAACCACTTCAACAATATTCAAAATTAATATCAACATTAAGATATTAAGATAAGGAAAATAGGAGAGAAGCTTAATATTGCAGAGTTTTGACTGGACCATTAATAAACAGGTTCTACGTCTAAATATACGAAAACCAGAAGTTTGGATCTAAACATGAGATAGTTTCAGTTAAAGTCTTTCATTATCAATGGACAAGGTGGGAGAGGAAGACGAACAGTAGAAATACATCAGCTATAATGTGTGATCAATACCACAAAGTTGAAGAGAGTGACTGGTAGCTTATCTCGTCAATATCACTTCTTTAGGCCAATTTATAATTGTGCATTTGTCTCAATATTAAGTTTGTCGGTGACAGAGTAGACTAGGCCCTGAGGCCTCCTGTTGGAGAGGCCTTGTGGTTCTGCCACACCCCACTCCAGAAAAGGGCACTGGAGAGGTCCTACAAGCTGCCTAAAGAAGCTGTCTGGGAAACAACCAATCAGGACCCTGCAGGCTAGTATAAGAAGGCCAGACAACTGAGTCACTGAAGATCCACCACAAACAGGTAGAGACACACTCACTTGGCCAGGGGATGCTCGTGAGAGGTGAGTGCACCCCATTGCAACTGGCAACATACAGTGGAAACACTGTGATATGTAATGCAGTGGGATAGACTGACGATCGGCAATGAATCATTACAATTCAGTGTTAGGGATATTATAAGTCTGAGACCCATGTTCTCTCTTTGTTTGTTAATTACTTCATTTATATCTCTTCTTAAAACTGGTTGCAGACTCTGAATGCTGCATCTCTCACTGAGCCTCAAGCAATACTGGTTCCACTGAGAGCTTTAGCTGTTCTTAGCTCTTGCATTATAATATGCTTGTTATGAATGTACTTCCATTCTGAATATACTAAATTCTTTTGCAGTTCTTTTGGCTAATGTTCCCGTTGCTGGTTAAGGAATGGATTCTACTGCTGCAGAACAAAGAAGTAACCATCAAGGATAGGGTCAGTTTCTAATCTTACGTGCACCATGACACCTCTCATGTGCAACCATGGGTGTGTTTCAAAATATGCCATTGCACATCTAAAATCTGAATCTGACCCTTTATATGGTTCCTTTTCATGATATCTGCACTGAATCCTTGTCTCCGCAAAACCCCTTTTGATATCAACAAATGTTTTGTCCAAGTAAAGACTGAAAAGAGGTTAAAGGTAGGACTGTAACTTGTACTTTACACATGTGCAGGGGAACAAAAAGGAACAAGAACATCCTCCCCCCCCTTTTTACAGTCCTATGTGGGACACCCACATGTTGGATCCAGGTGCAGAGGAGCACAGGGGTGTAGTACATCTTTTTATTCCCTTCTCAGAGGAGGGGGGCATTGAGTGGACAGAGAATGGGTGGAAACTTGGCTCCACCTTACACTTTTTTTGACACTGCTGAACCAACCCTGGCGATACCGAGGGGGTATTTGCTGATGGAAGAGGCCAACAGCAAATTGGCCTTCTTGAGTGATGAGGCAGCAGCAGGAGAACTGTGGCTGTGTAGGTTACAGTCCCTTTCGGGGTACTCCTGTAGCAGCACCGCTAAGCACTATCTTTCTCCACGGACTGTGTGCTTGTGACCGAGCCTCTCTTGGTAAACTCCTCTCTCTCTTTTCTGCATCTGGGAAGGAAAAATCCTGGAACAGGTGCAAAGTACGTGAGCAAATTAAAAAGGTAATTTGAAACCAAGATAATTTCTACCCCCAAGCGTGTAGGTTTCAGGGGGAAGGTGTAGCTAGGGGTTGAGGCAGGTATAACGTATGTACTTGCCTCCTACACGGACTTTAATTATGTAATTGTTCTCTGGCTTATCAGTTGGAACAGTAGCCTGAGAAGCAACAAAGACATCCCAGCATCACACGCATACAGTAACAACGCCCAGTGGAATACCTTTCACTTCTGTAAAATGTAATCTTGTTTCTGAAGTTAAAAATATGTGTTAGTAATTCCTGTCATTAGCAAAGACTCCTTCCTTTCAATAGTCTTTGTTCCCCCTTCTATTTTGTAATGAGATTTTAAAATTTATTTCTGGAGGTGGTTCCTTTACAGGATTGCCAGCAGTTTGGAGCAGGGATTTTCTTTTAATTCTGTATTTGTACAGCACCTAACACAATGCGATCCCTCGCCATGATTGGGGCTGGCATCCCTTTAACCATGTTGTTCATATTATTAACTGGAGAATAAAGAATTTGGAGAGTGTTATCTTGAAAGAAGAGTCGGGATAAGCAGGATATAGGGAGGCTCTTTCATGATTTTGTGGCATCTCTTAGAGCTTTTTTTAAAATTTACAATAGGGGTTGCATCAAAAGAGTTGATTTTAAGGAAATGTTGAACATGATCAATATAAAATATTCCTGAAATCCTTCAAGGCTTATTCTCACCTTGATACACATTGGGAGCACTCGTTGTTGTTTGTACATCAAGTGGAGATTAATCTATTTGCTGTTCTGTTCTCTGAAGGTACTTACTTGGCCCTCATCACCTTAGGATGTAAGACCCTCAGAATAATTAATAATCATCCTTACAACTCTCTCTGAGGGCCCATTTTATACATGAGGAGCTGAGGCACAGGCCAGAGTAAGACTTGCCAAAGGACATATGAGAAATCTGTGGCTGCCGTTAGGGGATAGCAATCAGGGCAATAGCCCATGACCCCATGCCATGGGCCCCGCAAAGCTAAGGGGCTCGGGGTTTGGCTTTCTGCCCTGGGCCCCAGTGGGTCTAATGCTGGCCCTGTTTGGTGGCCCCCCTTGAAACCTGCTTGCAGCCTCCCCCCCCCCAGTTGAGAACCACTGCACTAGAGAGACCTTCCTCATTATTGGCCATGGAGTTACTGTTGTTGATATTTTATTTCATTTTTTGTAACATACATGAACCCTTTCATTCTGATTTTACCGTATTACAAAGTAATGGTCAGCATTTCCATTTGCAAAGCCCTAAGTCACTGGTGAGGAGCAATATTGTACCATTAGTTACTTTATCTTGTGGTCTCACTGGCCAATGAGATATTGCTGAATCAGTACAGGACTTCAGGAAGCCTTCTCAAAAGCAGAGGGTCCAACATAGCTATTTGTGAGGTTGAGCAGCTAGTTAAGTCGTAGTCATGTGTCATAAAGTAGTCTAGAATTCCTGCTTACCTGTAAGGGGTTAAGAAGCTAAAAGAAACCTGGTTGGCACCTGACCAAAAGAACCAATGGGGACCAAAGATGCTTTCAAACCTGGGAGGAGGGAAAGTGCTTTGTCTGTTGTTTTTTATTCGCTCTGGGCTTTCTGGGGAATCAGACAGTTTTCTTCTCACCGTCTATATATAACCTTTCTAAACAGCAACAGTAAGTAATTTAGCCAGGCAAGGTGGTTTAAGTTTATATTTGGTTTTTTCACTTGTGAATTTCTCAGGTTTTTGGGAGATATCCCTGTGTTTTCTCTGTAACTTTGAGACTCAGCAGAGGGAGGAATTCCTTTGTGGTGTGGGTTTTCCTTTGATTCTTTTTGTTATTGCAAAGTGTTTTCCACTGATTCTTGTAGAACTATATTGCTCCTTTCCTTTTCCTTTAATTAAAATATTTCTTTAAAGAATTTGACTCCTTTGTTTTCCATTGTGTAAGATTCAGGCTTTTGAATTAGGCTCACCTAGCAGGATTGACTAACTATAAAGTTTTGAAGCATGAGCTTTCGTGGGCTAATACCCACTTCGTCGGATGCAAGCAGTGGAAATGTTTAGAGGCAGGTCTGGGAAAGTAGGTAAGAACCAGGTGGGAGGTGAAAAGGTTAGTCCAAATAAGCTGAACCAGTTTGTTATCTCCGATCAGGGAGTGTGGATTATTCTTCTAGCATTTGAATGGGGTGTGTGAACATGGAGAGAGGAGAAACAATGTCTGTAATGAGCCAGCCATTCTAGATCTTTGTTCAGTCCTAGAAGGTGTGTGCTGAATTTGCAAATGAATTGAAGTTCTGCAGTTTCCCTTTGTAGTCTGGTCTTGAAGTGTTTTTGCTGCAGGATGGTGACTTTTAAATCTGCTAATGTGTGTCCAGGCAGGTTGAAGTGTTCCCCTACAGGTTTGTGTATATTGCCATTCCTAATATCTGATTTGTGTGCATTTATCCTTTTTCGTAGGGACTGTCCAGTTTGGCCGATGTACATAGCAGAGGGACACTGGTGGCATATAATGGCATATATGACATTGGTTGATGTGCAGGTGAATGAACCAGTGATGGTATGATTGATCTGGTTAGGTCCTGTGATGTTGTTGCTGGTGTAGATATGTGGGCAGAGTTGGCATCGAGGTTTGTTGCACATATCTACACCAGCAACAACATCACAGGACCTAACCAGATCAATCATACCATCACTGGTTCATTCACCTGCACATCAACCAATGTCATATATGCCATTATATGCCACCAGTGTCCCTCTGCTATGTACATCGGCCAAACTGGACAGTCCCTACGAAAAAGGATAAATGCACACAAATCAGATATTAGGAATGGCAATATACACAAACCTGTAGGGGAACACTTCAACCTGCCTGGACACACATTAGCAGATTTAAAAGTCACCATCCTGCAGCAAAAACACTTCAAGACCAGACTACAAAGGGAAACTGCAGAACTTCAATTCATTTGCAAATTCAGCACACACCTTCTAGGACTGAACAAAGATCTAGAATGGCTGGCTCATTACAGACATTGTTTCTCCTCTCTCCATGTTCACACACCCCATTCAAATGCTAGAAGAATAATCCACACTCCCTGATCGGAGATAACAAACTGGTTCAGCTTATTTGGACTAACATTTTCACCTCCCACCTGGTTCTTACCTACTTTCCCAGACCTGCCTCTAAACATTTCCACTGCTTGCATCCGACGAAGTGGGTATTAGCCCACGAAAGCTCATGCTTCAAAACTTTATAGTTAGTCTTTAAGGTGCCACAAGATTTTGTTTCCTCTGCTATTCCAGACTAACACGGCTACCTCTCTGATTCCTAGCAGGATTGGTGAGGGGTTTTTCTCAAGCCTTTCCCAGGGAGGGAGGTATAGGCTTGGGGGGATTTTTGGAAAGAGAAGGAGCTCCAAGTGGCCCTGCCCCTAGTTCTTGGGGGTAACGCTTGGTGGTGGCAGCATACTGTTCCAGACACAGGAGAAACTTGCGTCTTGGGGAAGTTTTAACCTAAACTGGTAAAATAAGCTTAGGGGTCTTTTCACACGGGTCCCCAGATCTGTACCCTAGAGTTCAGAGTGGAGAGGCAATCCTGACATCATGAAACTGTTTGACATTCTAGGCCTAGTTTTGTGTGTGATCTCTTCCTGATTTCTCTATCTTCATTATTAGTAAGTGTTCACTGACGAGTTTGGACAAACAACTTTCAGACAATTGTTGGTTCACAAACTCCTTGCAAATTGTTCACTACCACTATTAAATATTGACAGTTCTTCGTAAACTGTTGGTCATCTTGTTTCCTTTCCTTACCGTGAATGAAGCTTTTCAACAGGAGACTAACAAATGACCAATAATAATGAATAATTCTAATTCCAATTCATGAAGCTTCTGGGATTCACAAATATCATGAAAACTGATGATCTTCTGAATATTAATAAATAATGGGTGCTTTCCCTCTCTGAATTACAATGAATCAAATTCAAGTAGCTCTTTTGTGACTATGTTGCTGTATCTGTGATTTTCATTAATTAAGTAGGTCTAGTTGCTTTTGCTTACGTTCAAGTCTTCTACTTATCCATAGTTGTTTTTTTATACTATACTGTACAGTATGTAGGTTCAGCCCAACAAAATGTGCATAGAAAATGAGCCACAGGTGCCCGACTTCCCACTGTAGAAGACTTGTTATGTATTTACACTGCCCTCATGTCCTTAACGGAGGGTACTACAAGGATTATTCTAGCGCTCATAATTCCATGGTCAGGTTTCCTCCCTATTTCCCCCAGTGAAGTTAGGTTATTTTCCCTTTTTACCAAGCATCCAAATGAGTTCCAGTCAAGAATTCATTTCTGATGCTTTCAAAGCAACCTGTGTTCTCTTGGGTATTTTGGACACATTTTGAGAGAAATAATAGGCACCTGTGGCTCATTTTCATTTTAGGTGCAATATAATAGCTCAGAAAACTATTTCTGTCTTGCCTTATTGCTGAAATACAATTTGTGGTAATTCTAAGTCATTTGCAGTAGAGAATTTTTTGTCCTTTTATTTTGGATGTTTCAGGGAATAAGAAATTAATTCTAATGTAGTTTGGAAGCCCTGCAAAAATAGTGGTGCTGCAGACCTTGAATGCAGAGTGACATTGATACCAGTGTTTACAAGTGAAACAATACATTGTATATTCGTAGCAAATAACCTTAATGTGATAGGGTAAAAGTGCCTAAGGGCAGGTCTACACTACCCGCCGCATCAGCGGGTAGTGATCGATCTTTCAGGGGTCAATTTATCGTGCCTAGTCTAGAGGCGATAAATTGATCCCCGAGTGGTCTCATGTCAACTCCGATACTCCACCGCCACGAGAGCTGTAGGCGGAGTTGATGGGGGAGTGGCAGCAGTTGACTGAGCGCTGTGAAGACGCTGCGATAAGTCGACCTAAATATGTCAACTTTAGCTATGCCATTCCCGTAGCTGAAGTTACGTATCTTATTTCGCTCCCTCTCCCGCCAACTTTAGACCAGGGCTAACTGACTTAGGAGCCTGTGTCTTTAAAAAGCGAATAGGACTTACGCTTCTTTTAAAAAAATTCCCCATAGTTCTTAAGTATATTTGTTTTGGCTTTGTTTTTTTTAAATTTGTTCTTTCTCTTCCCCAGCTTCCCTTTATAGATGATGGGTACCATTTTTATCATAATGGCATCTCCAGGGCCAGGAGAAGACGCAGTCTTCATCACAAGCTTCATTTGGAAAAAGACCCGAGGGTAAGCTTTTCCCATTGATTTGCCATCCAACAATCATGATTTCCATGCCGACCAATAGTGCAATATGGGATCAGATAACCGTGAAGTCTTAATACAGGTAAAACCATGCGTGACCCAAGTCCCATGGCTGCTGTTCAGAAGTTAAAACAACTTAAATCTTTTTTAACATGATTGATTTTTAACATGACAACAACAGTCACAGCTTGAGTCTTCCACCCTTGCTCACACTTAGTAATACTACACTCTCTGCTAGTAGCCTCACTTGCAGTCAATGAGTCCCAGAAGGCACGTTTCTAAGATAAACAAGACCTGTTGCACATTTAGCCCATTAGACTTTGACTTTGATGCTAGAAACTCCAGGTCCCACTTGCAAATGAAAATTTTAGTTTTAAGAAGTAATCCCCACACCTAGCATTTTTCTCACTGGTTGGAAGAGAAGGTCCTTTACCATAATACAGTGATCTAGCAGCAGTTTCTTCTCTCTCTTTGCTTCAGAGTTTTTGCTATTGTACAAGATAAATTCTATGCCAGGGTCAAGACCAGTAAGCACAAAAAAGTGTTTCTACTGCCCAATGAAAATGGTCACTCTTGGCATTCATCTTTTGAAAGCAAATAGATGATCCATTTAGTCCCTTGCATACCCAACTGCATTTCTGTTGGTGTGGGAAAGAGTTGTGCTGTTCCATTCTATCTAGGTTTTTATTGACTTGCCCATCATCTGAGCACCTTTCAAAATGAATGAATAAATAAACAAACAAGAAGAAAGTTATTTGAACTAAAACTGAGAATCTATCTGTTGCTATATTGGAAAGCAAGGCTGAAGAATTTCCAGCTCAGTCTCTCTGCCTTTGCAGGAGGTAGTTAAAGTAATTTTGGGCACAGATCCACCAACAATATGGCACCCCTCCGAATTGCAGTAAGCCCATCTGACAGCTGGTAATGCGTGCTGCACCAGCCACTTTAGCTGAAACCAAGCAACTGCCAGCTGCTGCCAACCCCACTTCCTTTAGGTCATACTATCATGAAACTGAGGGTTCAGTGAGGCATCATGGGTCCTGTATCAGTATCAGTCAGATGTGCAGTATATTTCTTGATACTCTGAGCTACCATCTTCATGGGTTTAAGGATCTCCATGCCCAATCACTCCTGGGTTTCTTTTCTAAGACTGCCGACAAGTGCACCAGCTAGAGTTTGAGTATGTGTGATACGCAGATCTCTGCCCCCTTAGAATTAAGCTGAGATTCCACAACTCATTTCATATAATCTACCAAACAAGGATTGGACAGTAACAACTTTCAGACAATACCAGTCATTGCAGGATACTAACGAGTGGACCAGTCTTTAAATAGAACTATTTAATAAAGAATAGGAGTGGGCAAATATTATACAAGCCAATGACTGTGTAGTTCTATGTACTTGAAACAAATATTTCTACTTATCTGTAAGGGTCTGTGTAAATCAGAAGTGTCCCTTAAGTTGTCAGTGTGGCTCTCAATATTGCAAAGGTGGGCCTACTGGTATTAGTTAATACCAGACTTGCTGTTGCAGTGACTACGCTTGAACTCAGGGCCGGTGACAGGGGGGTACAACGGGTAGAGCTGTACCGGGCCCCGGACTTCAGGGGGGCCCCCTGAAGTCCGGGGACCGGTACACAGCTCTACTCGTAGTCGTCCCCCCTGGGCACCGCACTGCATTTCCCCGGCTGTGTCCGGCGCCACGGCCGGCTGCCTCCCGAGCCCTTCAGCCGCTGCTCGTCCCGCGCCCCCCCCAGGAGCTGCCCCGGACTCCATCGCCTCCCCCGCCCCGGCGGCTGCAGAGGACGTCGGGGCGCACCGCTCCCGAGGCACCCCCGGCTGCAGCGCTTCCCCCTCCCACCTGCAAGAGCCGGGCCAGCCTTTGGTGGGGGGGGGGGGGGTGAGGGGGGCCCCCAAACGCTCAGAGTAGGGGGCCCCCAAATTTCTGTCGCCGACCCTGCTTGAACTGTTTGACTGCATAATGTAAATATAGGTCACTATGGAGATTGTTTAATTATATGTAGCCAACGTTTCAGAGCTGCTCTATTTTGTATCCATTCTATTGAAGTAAAGAGGACTTCATTCTCCAGGTTTCTCAGTCTGGGACCTTTCGTAACCAATACATTAACTTGAATTTTTGGATTTAATTTCCACTGCCTCCTGATTGTCCTGCTGATTCCTGTACTGCTCACTTAGTGTAATGATGACTTAGCTTTACACACTGCTGAGCTGCTCTCCCTTACTGAATAAACCCATATCATAAGACAATTGGGAATATCCCCCAAATGTGGTAAAGCATGGCCATGGAGGAGCCTTGATATTTTGGTACACTGTGCAGCTCCAAACAGACCTGCTGATAGGCTTTATTTTTCAAAATGGAAGCACTCTCTGACCTTTCTGATTCTTTCCTATCTTTCTGTGTTGCTCAGTAGGCTCTTTGATATTTTCTCCATGGCCATCCTAGCAACTTCATGTATAGTCTCCCAGCTCTCCTAATACTCCTCCATGGATTTTAGGACACTCTCTTCCAATGAACTCCTGACCTTTCAAGCTTCTCCTTGCCCTTAGAAGTATTAATGTTTCTCACCACATCCTAGTATTTCCTCTCCATCCATGCTGGAAGGTCATCCAAGAGAACTTGGATTTTTGGTTCCTAAAGAGGTGAGTTTTGGTCAAAGCACCATGACTTAGAGAACAGTAATTATTAACACTCCAAAGTGTGATTTCAGTGCCATAATAATTCTCCTCTCATGAATGGTGAGATAATTAAAAGATCCTCAAAGCTCCCATGGGACTTCAAAATAAGAAAGCAGCTGTACAGGTTAGTTACCTTTTATTATATGTGTTATGAGCACAAATAAAACAAGCTGTGATCAAAATGATCAATGTGGGAGCAGTCATTAAAGCTCTAGCTGTGTACCTGGATAAGAGCAAATGTGAACTACAGACACCACACTCTTATTTTAGAACTCCAAAAATAATTGCTGCAGTCACCTAAGTGTAATGGCTTCTTTCTAGACCAGGGGTGAGCGAACTACAGCCCGCCGGCTAGATCCGTTATGCAAGCTCGTCCTGCCCAGCCCCTGAGCTCCCGTCTGGGGTGGCTGTTCCTCCCCCCTCCTCCAGTCCCCTTCCCCCCCATAGCTTCAGAGCGTTGCACGAGCAGCACTCTGGGGGGCGGGGCTGCCCGCTCTGGTGGATCAGCACAGCAGCATGTCTGTCAGTGTAGTATAGGGGGTTGGATAAGGGGCATAGGGTTTCGGGGGGCAGTCAGGCGATGGGGAATGGGGTGGGGGAGGGGTTGTATAAGGTGTGGGAGTCCCAGGGGGCCTGTCAGGGGGAGGGGGTGTGGATAGAGGTTGGGGCAGTCAGGGGACAAGGAGAAGGGGGGTTGGATGGGGGTGGAATCCTGGGGGTTGATTAGAGACAGGGGGGTCTCTGGAGGGGGCAGTCAGGGAACAAGGAGAAGGGGGTCTTAGGCAGTGGAGGGGGTGGTTAGGGGCTGGGGTTTTGGGGGGTAGTCAGGGGACAAGGAGCGCGGGGGGGGGTGTGTTGGATTGGTCAAGGGTTCTGAGGGGTGCAGTCAGGGGGTAGGAAGTGGGAGGGGGCAGGGGGCCCGGCTGTTTGGGGAGGCACAGCCTCCCCTACCTGGTACTCCATACAATTTTGAACCCCGATGTGGCCCTCGGGCCAAAAGGTTTGCCTACCCCTCTTCTAGACCATTTCCACCCATGTTTGCTAAGGAATAAATGTCAGCACTGTAATCTATATATATAAAAGTCAAATGGTGTATGCGTGGTGTATGTATGCGTGTATGTCTGTGCACTTACTCCTTCCACACCGTTTGAGCTAGAGACTTGAAATTTGGTACAGTTAGAGGTCTTAGGGTCCTAATCAGGATAAGAGTCGAAAATTTTTCAAATCTCACCTCTGACGCCCCCCAGGGGTGAAATTATTTAAAGGCCAATCACATCAGCTGGGCAGCTGCTGTTCTCTGTGACATAGTTATGATGTCATAATCCCCCCTCCAACGGACCCTGCATTCGCTCAGCTCTCTGCCCCTCCCCCCTCCAACGGACCCTGCACTCGCTCAGCTCTCTGCCCCCTCCCCCATCCAACGGACCCCACACTCGCTCAGCTCTCTGCCCCCTCCCCACTTCCGACGGACCCGAGTTGGGTTTGGTCGGAGGGTAAGTGAGGTAGGGGTGTCGGGTTTGGTCGGGGGGTGAGGTGGGGGTGTTGGGTTTGGTCGGGGGGTGAGGTGGGGGTGTTGGGTTTGGTCGGGGGGTGAGGTGCGGGTGTCGGGTTTGGTCAGGGGGTAAGTGAGCTGGGGGTGTTGGGTTTGGTCTGGGGGACCCCGCACTCACTCAGCTCTCTGCCCCCTCCCCACCTCCGATGGACCCGAGCAACGCCGGGTATTTTCGCTAGTGCTTAATAAATTCAACACATGAAAATAAGAATAAAATGCTATTAAATTGTCAGCATAGGCAGAAAGCAATTGACTGTCTCCAAAACATAGGGTCCACTGAATCTCTGATGAGCCACTAAGATTAATTTTGTATGTGTATCTATTTCTACCCTTTTATTTTGAGAAAGTGAGAAATAAAATCTGAGGATGAGCTGAAGTGGTAGTCTATGTTTTTCAGTTTGAAGGGACTACAAATCCTAGCTAATTTTAATTATTAGTTGAAAGCAGTGCAGATGTTCATTCAATTAATTAATGTTCTTTAATCAAGTAAGTCCCTTGAGAAAACCACGTCAATTCTGCAAGAGTCCTGGGAGACAGGCAGCAGAATGTTATTGCAAAGAGGTTACTGTATAATCTCCATACACTGCACATGCAACAAGATATCTTTAAACTTCTTGAAAAGGATAAGTCATGCAAAATATTCTGTATGTTTGGTGCCAAAATAATTTAGAGATATGCCAAATGTAGTCAGAATTTATGTAACAAATATCACTGCTGTTGAGAGAGACAGGTTCAAATGTATGTTAAGATGCCTTCATAGAGTTCCAGCAGGAACTGAAGCACTGTTCAGAGGAACAACCTTACTACCATTTGTTTGGCAACCAGTGCCGGCGTCAGCTGTTTAGCCACCCATGGCTGCAGAGCTGCCACCGAAATGCCACCCCGCAAATCGTGCTGCCCTAGGCAACTGCCTAGGTCGCCTAGTGCTTGTGCCAGCCCTGTTGACAACAACTATCTCAATATTAATGAAGTTTGAAGCAGTATTATCAGTAGAGGGTGGTATATGCAATAATGTCATAGAATATAGTACTGCTGGGGACTGGTGAAGATTCAGAAACGGGCACATGAAGATATTAAACCTCCTCACAGTATTTTCAATATTCCTTTCTCTTAGAATGGCAAGCACCATAATAAATTGTGCTACTTTGAAGAGTGGATATCTACTCTTGTTTTAAAAGATGATTTCTTAAAGTAGGCATATCACGAAAGGATTACAAGACCTGAAATCCAATTATAATGATTTAAAATACTTTTCTGCCATAAAATATTTATCAGGTAAAATTCTGACTTGGATTCAAATGTGTGTTGCTGAATATCCTGTATAATTGCAGTATACACTGAAAGAAGATTACATAGAAAAGAAGTGCCAAGTATAATCAGAAAGTGTCCATGGACTATTCTAGCAATTTATTCATATACAGGATCATCATGAAAAGACCACTGAGGCTGAGAGGGGAAACAAACAGAGGAAGGAAATTCACACTGTCACATTCTTATAGTATCCAAAAGTGATCATTTGGACTAAGCACCTCCATCATGCTGTGCACAAGGTCAGCTCCCGCACTCTTCATCCCCAGCTCCCCACTAGATGTCAGGGAAGAGCTCATTCAGACCCTGCTTACATCTTGAAAGCCATCATTTAAAATGAAGAGCTAAGTATTAGCTGGTGTTTTCTAGCATGGGTTATTTTGTTTGTTTGTTTCTGGAGGAAAGGAGAAAAGAGTGTTATACCAGTGGAAACATGCTTCTACAGAAATGTCTTAACAAGGGTGTATGTTTTTCCTCTTCTAAATCATTTAACACACTTTCAGTCAAATCCTGATTGCTTTTCTCCCTGCCCCTCTGTTATCCCTCCAAAGGGAAGGGAGTATAGCAGCGACATTCTACAACGTGCACTTTGCCATGTGTCTTGAATTTGTAGAGCTTTCCCCTATGAGGATTTTTCTGCAGGGGGACAACATGTCCTTGGGGAAGGTTTTATGCTGCAACCACACATCGTCCCCCCGATGCATCGTGCCAGGCATCACAAATGGCGAAGCACAGCAAAGCTGTCTCAGTTTGTTCTGCAGCAGTCATGCCTGATAGACCCAAGTAGTTGCACAGCAGTTGGGTAGAACCCATTCAACAAGGAACCATTTCTTAATCTGCTACCTTTTCTGACCCATCAGGACATTGAAGGGTTAGGGCGGGATCACCTCATGGAAAGACAATAACTCAGTGTACTACTGTGATGGGGTTTTCACCTCACACCAGCCTAGAAGGGGTTCATGAGAGTGAGGAGAGGCCAGTTAACCAGATAGGCCACAGCTGAGGGGAATTAGGTGGCCTTAATAACCCCTGAGTAATGGTAGAACCCAGCTGGAACAGAATAGGCAGGGCTACTATAAACTGGTAGTAGCATGGGACTGCAGCGAGGGAACCTATAGCCACTCTCTGGACAGTAGATAGGGAAGGAAGAGAAACCAGGTGGAAAGGGTGTGGGAAAAGGCAGGCAGGTTTAAGGTGGTACAAACCTTGGCTGCTGATTAGAGGGTCCCTGAGCTGGAACCCAGAGTAGAGGGTGGGTCCAGGTTCCCCTCCCAGCCACTGGGGAAGTGGCAGTGGTTTGGGCAGAGAAAGGAAGGCTTCATCTTGGAGGAAGAGACTTTGATAACCCAGAAGAGGAAAATACAGTCATCTGGCTGGAGGGCCAAGCCACAAAGATGGAGCACCTCGGATCAGAGAAAGAGGGGCATGCAGCAAGCATCAGAAGTGGGTGTTGAACCTGGAAAGAGCTAATCCCCGGAGTGACCATGAGGAGGTGCTCATTATTAGCAATGAGTACACCTTGAGACAACTCCCCCTGCCAAATCCTTTCATCTATTCTAAAAGAACAGTGATGGACTTATGGGTGGCTATAAATTATAGTAGAAGCCATGCCAATCATGTGTTTCAAACCTGTGTCCTGAACGTTCAGTCTTGATGACCATAGAATCCACCTCTGCTGGCGTTGCTGGTGAAGGTTTCAAGAGCTCTGGCTGATTCTAGTCTTCCCCACCGCTGTCCACAATGATGTCTGTTGGGAGAAAAAGCTGCAGGTATCTGCCACTGCAATCATTTCCTGGCAGTTTGGGTGCCAGAATCCTAGAGATTTACCCCAAAGGTGGAAAGGCTGGGGTTACAGGGCAGGTAAAGTATGTCTGGGAGCAAGAGCATGAGTGGCAGAAGGTTTGTGTGAACAGACAGGCCCTTCAAAAGCACATCAACCTGCTGGGGTAAGGACTGGAGTTCACCCATGGTGGTTGCTAAAATCACAGTAGTGTTCGGGATGGCAGTATGAGTGGGAGGCAAACGATGAGGATTGAAGTATTTACCAGTCAATGTGAGAATACAATTATAGTTATATAACAATTTCAGTGAAACTAAAACTGCATTTCCCCACATGGTTTTATTGTTTTATTTCTTTGGGGTGCCTGACTCTTTGAAGTGTAACCTCCTTCAGTCAACAAAGAAAATGTGAGTTGATTGCAGAGTAGAGGCTATGCTAAGAGCAGAGGCCTTTCCCGCCTAGTAACTGCAAGTAAACAACGGCTTTTCCTTCCTTCATGCACATTGTAACAACTTAAAGGAGAACTCAGAATCCAGTCTCCTGCTGGGAGCTTCAAAGTATTATTAGCAAATGTTTTGTAAATGAACATGGATGTTAAGAATACACAACTCTTATTTCACTTTTTGGGTAAATTAATTTTTATTTATTTTTTTTAGATTTTTTGCTTCTGTTGGTGGTATGTAGTGCCTCTTATGTAAGGACATGGAGTTGAAACTCAGTTAGTGAAATCTATTTGTTCTATTCTAGATTTCATTTAAAACTTGAAAGAAAGCAAAGCAGACATTTTCCTCCCACACAGTCTCTCCTTTCAGGGAGCTGCCTATGTTAATTCCACTCAAGAAAGAGGCTTTAATATAGGAAGGAGATTTGGTTCTATTTTCACATAGATACATACATTGAAGTCTGAGTATGATGCCTTGATGCTGTGGTGATGAGTGCATTAGAACCCCCAGCAAAGGAGGTAACTGAGTGAGTGAACCCCAGAGACACTGGGGGACTTGGCCTTACCAGCTTGAGGTTATTCTCCGAACCCCCAAAGTAGTCTGGGATCACAGCAAGGCACTATTCAGACTCCAGAGGGAATCCTGCAGGAAGCAAGCCACCCAGTACATTGGACTAGAGGGGCCATGCCCCAAACTGAATGGACTGGTAGGAAGTAGCCCAGGGAAGCAGATTCTGACTCCCTGCTGGGAGGGACTCCAATCCCCTTGTTCCAGCCCCCAGTTCCCTGGGCTGGGATCCAGTGGAGAGGGAGGGCCCAGGTCCCCCTCTCCTCCTTGCAGCCTTAAAAACTGAGTCCACTCAGCCTGCAGGGGTCTGAGAACCAGACAATCTAACCACTAGGCCGCTTGGCCCCCCAAGTCCTGTTACAGGAGTTTTATTTTAAGTATTAATTCTGGAGGTTAGCTATTCTTTTCTGAAACTTGGGTGCAGTGTTTGGCATTGAGTCACTAGCCAATTTTCCAAAAGCGTAGAATTTACTGTCTCCATATTAACAAACAGCACAAAAGGCCTTTCCCATTTTCTATTTTGTGTGTGTGTGTTGTAATTATGAAGTAAACTCATGTTCCAGGTTGTGAAGTTGACAGACTTCCCTAATTAAGACTATTTAATGTAGAGTATGAAGAATGATTTAATTGTGGTGGCAGACAAATAGAATCATGCATAGACAAGGTTTGTTGCGCCCATAAATTTTATAGCCCAGTATGACAGCACTGAGAGAGCACTGGCATAATCTTTTTAAAAGGAAATGAAATATTAACTAATAGGGGGCTTTGTTTAAGTAGTTTTCATAAATAATGAACAGGCTGAGCAACCAGATTAGTGGATATGTCTCTTTTCCTATATTTATAAAAACCCACACACTGTTAGATTAAAATATATTGCTAACTTTTTTCATCAGACAAGAACTGAAGTATTTTTCTCATCTGTCAGTGTATTCTCACTGTATTCTTCAGGAAACAAGTAACATTTCCATTATGAATGTTTCATCTCTAATGTCTTTCTTGGGCATGTTCTTTTGTGCTTTATCTTCTTTATATGAGGGTTGGCTTTTAGGAGAGTGTTCCAGCTAGGCCTGAGCATTGAGGTTAAAGCTTTATCAAGCTTACTTCGTTTTGAGCATCATTTATTTTCATTTATAACTCACTTCAGAGCCTCGTTACAAGACTTTTTATTTCAGGTCCGTTACATAGCATTAGAAAATAGAATCTGTTAGATTTTGTAACTAGCAGGACACACACACTAAAGGTAGACACAAAACACTTTGCTTTGCAAAGTTTGAAGCATTTGTAAATTTTAGTGTGGTTATAAACATGATAGACATTTAATTATTCACATTCAAAACTGATATTTTGTGAAAGAATGAAGAAGCAATAGTCACAGTTTTAAGTATAGAATATAAATACTGCAAATTAATCTAAATCAATATATGGAGGGACAAAATATAATTTTGACATCAAATGTGGAGGAAGAAAGGTTGCAATCGACAGGACAAAAAATTTAACTCTTATAAAGTATGTCAGCTTGAGTCATCTGATACATATCATTCCAAATAAGGGAACTGAAGTGAAGGAATGATCAAGGCTGAATGGAGTGCTTTGGTTAAGGGAGCCATGAAAAGAAACTTCTCTCACTGGGTTTGGCATCTTGATTCTGCTGGCAGTGATCAGTGGACTAGAAATATTATCACTTTCATGAATATAGGGGGAAGGGTAGCGACCTTTATGCTTGGCAGCTGTATTGAGTTGCCTTACCTGTAAAGGGTTAAGCAGTTAACCTAGTTGGCACCTGACCAGAAGGACCAATGAGGAAATCTGGAGAGGAAGGATTTGTTTGGTGTTCTGTGGCTTGGTCTCTCTCTGGATAGAGGGAAAAGCCAGCAGGTACACTATCTCCCAAAAACCATGCCTGGAATAATTCAACTAAAACCACAGAAACTGGAAGTAGGGTAAGGAAATGCATTAGGCTTGTCCTTGGCTTGTGAATTTTCCTATGCTAAAGAGGTAGTTTCATTCCTGTTTTGTAATTGCGAAGCTGAGCCTAGAGGAGAATCCTCTGTGTTTTAAATCTTTTTATTACCCTTCTATCCTGATTTTGCAGGTCCAATTCTTTTAATTTTTTCTTTATTTATAAAGTTATTCTTTAAGAACCTGATTGATTTCAGTGTCCTGCAGACAAAGGGTCTGGTCTGTGCTCACACTGCTAAGCCAACTGGTTGGTATTTTATTCTCAAGCCTCCACAGGAAAGGGAGTGAAGGGGCTTGGGGGATATTTTGGGGGGAATAGGGATTCCAAGTGACCCTTCCCTGATTATTTTGTGTAAATCACTTGGTGGTGACAGCAATATTACTTACTTATGCCCGTCACCCCAGTCGGGGTATGGGCCACCAATCACAGATCTCCAGAGTCCTCTATCCTGGGCCATTCTCTCTAGCTGGTTCCAGGTGTAGCCCATTTTTGTGGTGTCAGCCTGAAGGTCTCTATTTCTGTTGTTGGTGTTTCTGTAGCAAGTTGATTTTTTACGGGGTAGAGTTGCTAGCCCCACGCCCAACCCTCCTCCTTTACCCTGACTTGGGACAGGCAGATGGCCCCAAAGGACTTCTCTGGTGGAGTTGACAGCAATATAAGTCTAAGGAATTAGTGATGTAGAGAAGTTTTAACCTAATTTGGTAGAATATAAGCTTAGGGGGTCTTTCATGCGGGTCCCCACATCTGTCCCCCAGAGTGTCAGGGTTCCCTCTCCAATCACACATCAGGGAGATAGAGCAGAAACCAAACCCTGGACCATGAGATTTTGCTTGTTTGGGATCATGACTAAAGAAAGGAGGACAAACAAAAGAGAGGAGGAAAATCCTGTAGATGAAGTTAAAATAATGAAGTTATAGATACACAGGGTGGAGTGCTGATGTATATTGCATAGAAGAACCTTCCTTTGTCACTTCCACATCCTCACTCTCCCTTCCTCCTCTAGGATTATCACATTATAGGAACCTTTCGTACAGCATGCTTTTATGGGGCAGGCCCTTGACATTTTCCAGGGCCAAGGGGCTGTAGCCCTAAGAACAAGTCAACGGGAGTCCTTCCATTGATTTCCATGGGGTGTGGATTTGGCCCCTTAAGTGGCCGTTCTGCAATTGATTAGCTGTATCTCACTCTCTTTCATTTAGTAAGTAGTCTGGTATGTATTTTGCCTCTCTTGCCACTTTCAGGCATTGTACATGCAAATAGGATGTCACTGAAAATGAACGGCTTTCAAAAGTTTCTGTTCAGTTAGGTTTGTAAAAATGTTGTACAAGTGCCAATTTTTACATTGTGTCAAAGTGAGAGCATTTAAAAAAAGAATGAGGCCTTGATTCACCAAAACAGTTAAACTCATGCTTAGCTTTAGGCACGTGAATAGTTCCACTAATTCCAATGGGATAAAGCACATGCTTAAAGTTAAGCGCAAAAGTAGTTTCCTGGATTGGGCTTGAATCGGCTATGTTAACCACAGTACAACTCACAATACTACTTGCATTGATTGGATACTTACAATGTGTTCTTTATGTGCAAGAGAATACTAATGTAGAGTATCAGAACACTTCATTAAATATAGAAAATTAAATCTTTAAGCGATTCCTGATAGAAGGTGTTAAAACATGTCCATTCTGAATTATCTAATTGCTAAATTGAAATAATCTATTGATTTGCAATTAGAGAAACTGCTACAGAAAAGAATAACAATGAGATTGGCCACTCTATGGTTATGTTTTATGAAAAAGTTAACATAACAATGTATTGCAAAGAAACACTACATAGGTTTACTGGGACAAAAAAAGATAATCTATATCATATGTAAAATGTAGAAATAGCTATATAGATAAATGAGTAAAATATAAATAGTATAAAAGAAAAATAAAACTACAATATAAACTACAGTTGGTTTATACTGTGGTGACATATGTAAACATGACAAGTCCTTGGTGAAGATGACATTTAAACAGCAGGATAAGGCTAGGAAACTGCTTAATTTTAACCAATGTCTAAAAGGAACAAAGCCAAAAACAACCCACCACAAACCAGTGTGGGAGTTGTTATACTTTATCCGTATCACTTACATCATGAGTGAATGAGACTTCTCCATCTCCAATTGTAGCTGAACTATGTAGTATATTAAAATACTTCATGTGAGCATTGCTTCTTAAGAATATACATTTCAACTCTGAAACTCAATAGGTATCTAGAAAAGGTGGAATTAATTGGTTTAAAAAAACCCTACCACTGCTCTGACGCCTACAAGCTGTTATCTGGCATTGGTTAGTCAAGTGGTGAGTGCAGACCTCTGCTTTTCTGTTAAACTGTTTTATTGTAACCTCATCCTCCAGTCAACCTCCTACTTTTTCATTTACCTGGTGTGTCCTGTCTCACATGTTGATTATAAACCTTGTGGCTTAGGAATTGTCTCTTTTGTTATTTGTCTGTGCAGTTCCTAGCCCTCATCCTTGATGAGGGTTGCTGGATTTAGGGTGACCAGGCAGCAAGTGAGAAAAATCAGGACAGGAGTTGGGGGGGGGGGGGGAGGGTAATAGGAGCCTAAATATGAAAAAGCCCCCCAAATCAGGACTGTCTCTATAAAATCAGAATATCTGGTCACCCTAGCTGGACTCTATTGCAATACAAATAATAATGGTGAGGATAATGGAATGAGGAGCAACAATCATGGGATTTACATGAGGGGCTTGATGCCAAAGAGGTACAAATGATTGTCAGCAGAGAGCAGTGCTGAGATAGCCATAGGATGCTGAGTTCCAAATGATTCAGTCGGGTGAAAGAAGCTGACTGGAGCAGATTCTACAGGTTGTTGAACCATTAAGAACATAGCACCCAGCATTTGACATGAAACATGGAACGACTGGTGGTAAAAGCTACTCTTTTCCAAAGGCCTGAGTCCACGCCCATTGAAGTAAATGAGTGCCTTTCCATTGATTCGAGGGGGGGTTGGATCAAACCCATAAAGCCTATAGGCATATTTCTGTAGCCATGGCAGCTCTTATTAGATGGTCTCTCCATTCACACCAGTGGAGCAGCTCAGCCAGATAAAGAAGAGAAGGAAAAGGACATAGAATGTCACGTTCCCAGAGATCCTGAAAGCCTCTGGCGGTTTAGATACCGAGCACAGGTCTTGAAGGATAGCCCTTGCAGACTAAATGGACAGGGGCAGAGTGGATAGGAAGAAAGCACAGGAAAAGGAAAGAGACATACAGCAGGAGATGCTAGCACATTTCAAGTGGCACACAGACATGCTGGGGACCCTTGTTGACCTTCAGGTTCAACAGACCCTGCTTGCCTCCCTCTACAACCCATGGAGAACACATTCTGGGACCTCCCTACACTACTACCACCCACATTTCATGTATCCGAGTCGTTGAACTACCCCTACCATTCTACGCTAGGGGGGATTACAGATAATCACAGCTACATATACACCAGCCCTATCTCTCACAGGTCAGGGTATGTGTTTGTGAAATGGAAATGACTGTTCTTTCCCCTACAAAAGTTCTTTCCCCCCTATTTATAAAGTTTCATTTAGTTATAAATGTGTTTGTTTGCCTGGGTTTGGACTAAAAATCTATTTATGGAAACTTAATTTAATCTTTGCTAATGACGAACATAGTGTGGACATGCAAAAGCGATTTAATCACTGTGGTGGCTGTATGTCAACATAACTTAGTTCCACCTACATTTGTAGGGTAGACTTGCCCTCAGATAAGCTACTACCACTTTTTGAGAGAAGAGTAACTAAAAGTCCTAAAAAGGGCAGCTGCACTCAGTATTTGCATTCACTGGATTGTAATTTATCACCTATTCCCTGATCACACTCCTATCTACTCACCCTGATTGAGAATAGTTACCTCTGCACTCACCAGTGCTCAGTTTAGTTCAGCTTATGCTGCTGAAATTGGCTCAGTAATTCTTCACATACACTCTGACTGCACTTGCCTATCATAATGGCAGGATCCATAATGTTTCAAATTCAAGTGAATATGTGGGATGAATCATATTTGCATACACTGATTGGCCAATGTTATTCTTTGGCAGAATCCAGAATTGTGTCTCATAGAATTCCTTTCTTAAGTGCTCATGTCCGCCTTTCAAGTTTTACCTTACACTGAGGTTAGGCAATTAATATCTAGCACATAGGAAAAGATGTTATGGAGCCACCTTTTGAGAATATGAATGTCTCCCAATTTGGAAAGAGTTCATATTTGCTTTGGTCAATCTCTAATTCTAACAGAGAATATGGTCTAGTGACTGCTTTTCAGTCTTTTAAAAGATTGGAAATAGATTAGATAAGATGCATTATATGTATAAAATATTTATATCAGCCTAGAAAAGAAATGGCAACCAATATAGTTTGCTGTCCAACATACCCTAGAAACTATTATTATAGATTTATGGCAATTCTTCCTTGACTTTATTTAGCAGGCATTTAAAGTTACATATATTGAATATAGCTAAAAACTAATTCATTGTAGACACACACAGTATTTTACATATTTTTACTAATTTGCTTGCTTAAAATTTGAAGATTATTTTTTTTCTGAATGTGTTTCAGATTGGTTGCATTCTATTCCCAATGATTATTGCTGAAAGTGTTTTATATTTGGAATACTTTTGTATAGTTCAGGTCACATAATATTACTTCTGATTCCTAATTGGGTGGCATAAAATCCATTAAGCTTTTAATGACTGTGCCAACATTTTTTGTATGAATAGGTGCAACAAAAGATTGCACAAGCACGCACACAATTTTCTTTGCATGCAAAAATCACTCCTACAAAAGGTCACATAAAGTAAACGGAAGGCCTTGGAATGCTGTCCAAATGAATTCAAGTTATATTCAGAAAAATATTTGAAAACATTTGCTAGAAGTAGTTGCTCAGTTTAACATTCTTTATAGGAAGATGGCTGCCTCTAACAGTAGGCTCAGAATGGCCACTAGTAGTTACAAACGTGAATATACATATTTCACTGGTTATCCAAGATGACAATTGTTTCTTACTCTGTGAACTTTTGTACTGTTTACAGACCAGGTCTGAGTAGGAAAATCAGTATGAAATGATGCTCTAATGGGTATCTTTAAAACTCTGTGGGAAAGGAGCGCCATACACTCCTTGCTATCATAAATAGATCCAGATTGATATTACAGTCTAATCTACTTGCACAAAGTGGAAACAAAATAGGCACATTGCTTTAAGTGATTGCTTTATGTTTTATATTGGCACCAAACTACAGACTGAATGCTGAAAATAATCACATGCACAGTTAATTTAATCTTTCATTAATATAGTCTGTCTCCATGCACTCTGTCTCCATTTCTCCTGAGTATTTTTCCTCGGTCAAGAAAAATATGTCATAGTGTGTGCTTCAGCTGTTGCAAACCTGAAATCTCCACCGAATAAACCACTGCCAGATTTAATTAGATCTTTTATATTACTGGTCTCATAGCAAAATTGTTAAGCTGATTACTGCTTGTCTTTAGCTTCATGTAATCCTACAGTGTTCCGTCTGAATATTAACAACTGGTTCTTCTCCTCCCTTCTCCCCTCAGTTCTGCTTGCTTTATTTGGAATAAGCCCCAAACTTTATTTCTCTTTTTTTCTGCTCCCAGTCCACAATGATGGGTTGTGTCGATGTTTCTCAAGAACTTCAAAAACAAAGCAAATGGTTGTGTCCAGTAGATGCCAGGCAATTATTTTCAGAAGTGATTTTCTGAAGTTCAGTGATTTGTTAAACTTGGTACCTATCCACCTGGACTTCACCATCCAGCAGATGTGATGGGCCAAATCCTCCAACCATTCCATGTCAAGAATCAGGGTGGTAGCCGTGTTAGTCTGGAATAGCAGAGTTAACAAAGTCCTGTGGCACCTTAAAGACTAACTATAAAGTTTTGAACCATTCCATGTTACTTTGTTGACTTCCATGGAGCTATGTTAGTTTTCATCAGTTGAGAGTCAGGCCCACTGGACCAAACTCATCCCTGCTGTAAATCCACTGAAGTCACCATAGTTACATATGGGATGAAATTATTCTTATGTACTGGGCCATCACTCAGTTCTAGCTGTAGCTGCATATATCCCGTTTTGGAGAACTTGCACATATTTCCTCACAATGTCTGTAAAATGTCTTTATAGATGTAAAACACTATAAATATTTTATTATTATTATTATTGTATTTTCTCGCACAGAGCAAGTGAACCCCTTTCGTTTCATTTTTTAGCAGCCATGCTTTCATATTTTCATGATCCTGATACTGCCAGACAAGAAGCAATCTCTGACAGGGGTTTGGGCAAGAGGTCTGTTTCTCTAAACTCAGAGATGATGATATAATTGAACACAGCTTTTTCACTTCTGAGCAATAACTCTCTCCTGGGAAAACATCTCCTGGAATCAATTTTATTTGTTTGTGAACCAGAGCTTTTATTAGAAGAATTTCCTTGTTCGCTATAGCAAAGTACCTTTTGTTTTGAGGCTTCTCATCTTCTACAGGAGGGATACTCTTTGATGGCTGAATCATTAACTGTCTAGGTTTCAGACCTAGTCCCATATATATATGACATTACTCAGGGTACAATCTGGACTGTTAACTGCTGGTCTCCAAACTAGAGTCCCTTTTACACTGCTTTGCTCTGAGAGTAACTACTCCTGGCTTGCTCACACACAGCCTCTAGCATGTAAATTATTCCCAGCTGTGTTATAGGAATACTCTTAGCTAGCCTCTCCTGAATTATATTGCAGTGACACTGGCACATTCCCAGTCCCAGACTTTCCCCCAGAAATGTGCATCTTGTACTGCTCTCCTAGGCAACACAAGGTCATAGAAAGTCTGTTATTTCATTAATAAAAATGATATGCACAAAGCTTGTTATCTCAAATGGAGCTTCCCAGACACTTCAGTCCAAATTAGATAAAATAATAAAAACAAGTGTATTAACTCAGAAGGAAAGATTTTAAGTGATTACAAGTAATGAAGCATAAAAGTCAGAATTGGTTATAAAGAAATAAAAGATAAAATGCAAACTAATATCTAACTTAACAAGCTTAGTGAATTTAAAGCGAAAAAGGTTTCTCTCACCAAATGTTTACAACAGTCTGGCTGGATTCCTTCAACCAGGGCCTCTCCTGAATTTCAATTATGCTTTCTTTGTTTTTCAAAAATTGGTGATGCCATGAGTAAAGACCAGGGTAGAGAAGTGATTTGAGGCCTCTGTTTATCATTTTTATATCTTTTCTTCCTCTTTGAGAATCATCTCCAGCTAGTGTTCAGGTGACAGCCAGTCTATTTACATGGGAACCTCCAGCTGCTCCATTGCCAAAGTGTAAATTTCTTGCTCACTCCCTGCTTCCTGCCAAAGAATGGCCACTTAATCAGGTGATGGTCCATTTGATTTTGCTGACACCTAGCTTAGGTGCCAGTTTGCCTTTTGTCTCTGGGGAACTGGTTTAGAGCTTTTTCCGCAGACTTGGAACATGTCTTCTACAGTAAAATTTAATAATTTTACATACAGTGTTGCCACACATGTTTTACCAGGACAATAAGCTCTGCAGATTGTGTTTCCAAATGATACCCCACAAGGCATACTTTGTACAAGCTTTGTCATAGTTTTGCAAAAAGGATGAACATCAGAATACAGACTGTGACACTCTCTCTCTCTCTCTCTCTCTCTCTCTCTCTCTCTCTCTCTCTCTCTCTCTCTCTCTCTCTCTCTCTCTCTCTCTCTCTCTCTCTCTCTCTCTCTCTCTCTCTCTCTCTCTCTATATATATATATAAATCATCACTGGAGATCTTTCTCCATCTCTGAGGGATATGTTCTGAGAAAAGCTGATCAAAATTTTTCAGTGGGATTTTGAGAAAATAATAAAAAATTGACATTTTAATGAGGAAAGTTTTGATTTTGATGACACCACATTTTTCTCATGAAGAGAATCAAAGACAAATTTCATTTGAAAACAATTTTTTTAAACATTCAGAAATGTTGATTTTAAAACAATTTGGTGTTCAATCATGTTGAATCATTTCACTTAGCTTGAAACTGTAAATTTTCTGTTTCAACATTTCCAGTTTGAGACTTTTTTGAATTTGTTGGTTCAGAAGTTATCAATATTTTGACTTTGTTCTGATTTGCAGTGGAAAGTAGTTTAAAAATATCAGTTTTCTGCAAAAGCAAAATTCCATTTTATGAACATCTTTAGTTCTAAGCCTCTATTCTCTATCCCATCCTCAAATGCATAGTTAGTGCAAAAAAGAGGTGATGAATGAGATAAACATTTTGGAAGAATGCCTCGCTGTAGGCTAGAAAGATTTCAGTCTCATATTATTAGTAGACATGGATGAACTAACCCTCCCTTCAGCCATTTCATGCAACTGAACCCGTTTTTAAGGATTGGGATTGGTTTGGTTTATGTGACCGTTGTTCTGCCTCAGCAGTTCCCAAGTGGTGTTCTTCCAACCTGGCTTCCTCCTTCCTTTCAAGTGGATCATGACTGGCCTCTCAATATTCTCTGTAGGCCTTTGGCCTCTCCTTTCTTCCGGGGCCCTTCCTTTGTAGGTGTTTGTCTCCCTCTATCCTGCCATAAAAGTCAGACACTCTGCAATTCCAGGCCTCCTGAATTTTAAATTGTGTTTTAAGGAAAAGTTGCTTCTCTACTGAGATCAAGAGCCTCTACTTTCAATTCTCTCATTGACATTTTAGAGAGTGTAGCGGGGTAACCACCCGCTCCCTGCCCAAAGGGTCTTGAAACAGCCAAGGAAGGGGGTTGTGGCCGGGAGCCAGCAGACTCCTAGCTTGATTGGGAAGTAGGCTCAGCTGGGTGGCCACGCCCCAAACACTCGCAGGCCTGGATAAAAAGGCTGTGGGGCAGTGAGACAGAGAGAGAGTCTCCTTCTCTTGGGAGAAGGCAGACGGGCCTACCGGTAGCTGCTGGGAGCCTGAGTAAGTGTCCAGGGTGGTGCAGGGCTAGGGCTAGGCATGAGGAGCTGGGGAAGCTCTAGCCTGGGAGACACAGGCTGGAGGGCCTAGAAGAAGGCCCCACCCAGGGGCACTGGGGTTGCCACGGGCAGCCCGTAACTAGAGGGGTAGAAGCAGCAGGCCAACTCCCCTTGCCAGTGATGAGTGGCAATGATACTGCAGTCTGCCTCAGTGAGCGGAGGCAAGTGGTGACTGGCAGTGTCCTAGTCTGAGGCAAGGTGGGGATAGGGGATGGAGGGTTCCCCAGGGAGGGGAGACCCTTAGACCTGAGGGGGTACTGCAGGGGTGTAGCACCCTCAGTTAGAGGGCACCGGGGTCCGGGAGGGACACGGGGCCAGAGCAGGGGCGGGACATCGGCCTGCAGAGGGTGCTCCGGATGCTGGGATGCTAATTCCCTGAGGAACCAGCAGGAGGCGCCGCAGGGGTGAGTGCCCGCCCGGTTACAACGAGTCTGAGGATGAACAAACCCCAGTATGAAGCAGAATTTGCAGAATCTGACAGTGTAACAAAGCTCAGAAGAAAAATGGTAGGGAGTAGGGTGGAACTGCATATCTGGAGTTTCTGAATGGAAGGTTGTGAAGATGACAGCCTGTAGGGGTTGATGTGGGGACTTGGAGGGAGGAACTGAGGGTTCTCTGTTGAGCTAGGAAGTCAGATGTCATCTGTATGGCCAATCTTCTCTATCAGGCTGTTGTCTAAAAGGGGTAATAGAGGCGCATGACAGCCTCAGGTGGTACAAGGGTTTAGCTAATCATTCGATTCCTTGATCACAAAACAAACACTTTTTGAAGTCCTTCACTTCACTAATTATTATAGAACCAGTAAGATCTGTTCTGTCTAATTCAGGAGAAACAGACCATACCTCTGGGAATTAGTGTAGATTTCCTCCCAAGAATAATTTATAAAGTTCTCTGAAAGCTATGATTTAATAGACCTTGACAGAAGTGGATGATAATAATTTTAGATTTAGACCATGCATTCTTCCTCTGACAGCTGTCTCCTTGAGATCTCAGTTTGACTTGGGAATATCTCTCAGAGCCTTTATTTGAATTATTAAAGGATGGGTCAGGATATTGCCTCTCCATCAAAATACATTTTCCAGTTTATTTTCTCAGCTTGGTTAGAGAGCGTGAAACTTTTGTTTGTAGGAAACCCTGTAAGATTTTGCTTATGCTTTTACCAGCACAATCACACCTATGCCTTGCTCTCTTGATAACAGGTGTTTGACATTTTTCTTTTGTTGAATCTTGTATAGCAGTTTTTCTCATTACTTACCAGAGCAACACTACTAGAAAATACCATTTTGGCTACTTCAATGAGTTTTGTGATTACAATTCAGTCTACTATAGATAGAATTCATTTTCTCTTTATGACTATATATCGGCAATCCCTTGAGGTCAAGGATGATCTCTTTCACAGGTTTTTATTTTTCACGGGTCCTTTGGTGACTGAGGAGTCTGACCCTTGAGCCACAGGCTTGTTGGCAGGTGTTGCAGATGTTGTTGGAAGACAGGGTTGAACCACACTTGCTGCATAACAGTTGTCTTTTCCTTTCCTTTCCTTTCCGGTGTTTTTCTACGACCAGGGCAAGGCGATTTTCCTCAGAAGTAGATATTCCCTCTCTAACAAGTGTTTGCCAGTTATCCCTGTCCTGGGCAGCTGTCTCCCAGTGTGTGGTGTCAATTCCACATCTCTGGATTTTTTATATTGAGGGTATCTTTTAGTGTTTCTTTCAGCTTCCCCATTATTTGTCTTCTTTGGTGAGTTGCACATACAGCACTTGCTTTGGGAAGCGTACATCAGGCATGCACACACAGTGCCCGCTACACTTCAGCTGGTGCCTGATAATCAGGGCCTCAACAATGAAGATGTTGGCCTCTCTCAGGAAATAGACATTAGTGCGATGATCCTCCCACTTTATGTTGAGCCTCTTCTGGAGAAAGTGCTGGTGTCCCAGGTTTTTCAGGTGTTTTCTATAGGGCACCCACGTCTCTCAGCTGTGGAGGAGAGTTGGGATTGCCATTGCTTTATATAAAAAGTCCAGTATGTGTTCTGATGTTGTGATTGTTGAACACCCGGCGAGACAGTTTGCCAAAGGCAAGTCTGGCACAGCGAATTCTGTGCTGAATCTCAACATCTATGTCTGCCCTCTGTGAGAAATAGCTGCTAAGATAGGCAAAGTATTCTACATTTTCCAGTTCTTCTTTGTCAATGTAGATCTTCCTTGCTGGATCTGATGATTAACTGGTGGAGAACTTTTGTTTTCCTGATGCTCAGAGTTAGCCCAAGGTTTTTGTAAGCATCAGAGAAGCAATTCAAGACTTTTTGTAGATCCTCCTTTGAGTGTGCAACTACAGCACAATCATCTGCATACTGTAGTTGGTTTATTGTTGCGATATTACTTTCGTTCCAGCATGGAGCCGAGAAAGGTTGAAGAGGTTGCTATCAATCTGAGATTGGATGTCAGTGCCCTGAGGCTTGTTAGTCCGTGTTTCTCTCCCAACTTTCAGTACTTCAGCTTGTATGCTCAGGGCCTGGTGCTTTATTGTTCTTCATTTGTTTAAATGCTTTGCAGACCTCCTCAGCTGTTGGTGGATTGGCAAGAGTTTCGCAGGCTGGGTACTGAGGGATGGAGTCGATGGTATAATCAGTCACAGTTGATTCTTGACTTAGAAGAAGATCCTTGATTTTGGTCGTGTTCCTTCCACCACCCTTTGATGGATTCATTATCTTTAAGAAGGGCACTATCATCTTCGGATCTCAGAGGTGTGAGGCCACATGTGCTTGGTCCGAACAGGGTCTTTTGTCTCACAAAAAAATCTCCACAAATCGTGTCTGTCAGCGAATGTTTGGATTTCTTTGGCTGTGTACTCCCACCATTTGGTTTTGATTTCTCAGATCCTACTTTAAACTTCAGCTTTGAGCTGCTGGAAAGAGCTCTGCTTCTGACTGTGTAGTGGTTGGTTTTTCCAGTCGCAGAAAGCTTTTCTCTTCTGGTCCAAAAGGGCTGTAATCTTAATGTTGTTGTTAAACCAGTCCTGATGGTGGCGGGTAGTAAGGCCAGTGGATTCCTCGCAAACCTCATGGATGATCTATTTTAGGGCTTCCCAGTCTTCTCCAAATCTTGTGTTGTCATTTCCAGCTGTGAATATGGCCAGCTTTTCACTGAGGAGTATTTGGAAGTTGTCTTGGTGCACTGAGGATTGAAATCTTTGGATGTTGTATTGCCGTCTGTATGATTTGGATTGCTTTCTATGTTTCAGTGCAATCCCGATGGACTTGACTGATCTCACTAGGCTATGGTCAGTGCAGCAATCATCAGCTCCTCCCATGACACCGGTGATTTGAACATCTCTTAGATCCTGTATTCTTCCACTGTTTTGAGTGGGGGTGTTGCCAAGTTGTTTTGTACTTGTTACTTTCTCTGAAGATTGTGATTGTGATCACAAGATCGTGCTCCACACATTGGCCTTGCACACTCCTTCCTTCCCAATGGTGCTACTCCAAACATTAGAATCACGGTGAACTCTTGTGTTCAAGTCCCCTAAGAGGATTATCTTATCTGTTTTTGGAATGGATGACAATGCTATCAAGGTCGGGGTAGAACAGGGGTTCTCAAACTGGGAGTTGGGACCCTTCAGGGGGTCACAAGGTTATTGCATAGTGGGTCATGAGCTGTCAGCCTCCAACCCAAATCCTGCTTTTCCTCCATCATTTATAATGGTATTAAATATATAAAAACGTGTTTTTAATTTATAAGGTGGGGTCACATTCAGAGGCTACCTATGTGAAAGGGGTCAGCAGTACAAACGTTTGAGAATCACTGGTGCAGGAGGATTCTTTCTGTTCTTCTTCAGCATCAAGAGTCGGTGCTTATGCACTCACTGATAGTGGCAAATGACTTATTGACCAATTGAATGCGGAGGGTCATAAGACACTTGTTGATGCCGACGGAGAGCTCAGGCAGTTGACTGGAAGATTTTTTGATTGCAAAGCCAACACGGTATATTTGCCTGCACTTGCTGGTTTTCCTTTCCAGAAGAAAGCGTAGTGGCTGCCCTCTTCCCTCAAGTGGCCTTCATCTGCAAGTCTTATTTTGCTGAAAGCAGTGATGTTGATGTTATCCCTGGAGAGTTCTTGGGCAACAATTGTTGTTCTGTGTTTGGGTCTTTCATTTTTTGATCCATCTAGTAGGGTACGGCCATTCCAAGTTGCAAGAAACATTTGTTTTTTGACCACATTGGGAGTGATCCCTCTGGCACAGTTCTCCAGTCATGTACTGTGGGATAGCCTGTGTTTGGGGCACCTTTTGTAGCCCTTTCCCCATACGGCATGAGCAGAGTGGTTCCTAAAAAGGCCTGCTCAGTCATGACCGCTGCTGCCGAAAATGCCTCCCCAGCCCAGTCTAGAGGCACACGACGACCATCTTGTAGTCACCGCCTGTGTGTGGGTCTGTGACTAGGGACTCCTGGTGATCACTTCACATATCCCCATCACCACTTGACCATGACCGCAGGACTTTTATGGATAGGGATGGGGAAAAAGTTCTTCCTGTGAAAGAAGCCTGCATGTGAGTAATGTAATGTGCAGGAACTGCTGAACACCAGCAGTCACACAAATCTTGGTGAAAGAGGTACCTGTGCCCTGTGGCAAGGCGGTCCAAGACAACTGGGGTTTTTTCATCCTTTTCAGCCTTCGTCCACCTTTGCAGCTGTTGAGAGGTGATCCTGCTTCATCCGCGTGTTCTTCCATTGAGGTGTTGTACTGGGTTGTGTTGTGCTGGATTGCACTTTGTCTAATACCTCGCCTTCAACCTTACTGCCATGGGTGACCCTACCAGGAGCACAGGACTCCAGACCGCATCGTTCTTAGGGTCTTAAGTATACACAAGCTTCTCCACCATGTCAAGGTAGCAGCCCAAGGAGAAGTATGACTATATAAGCCTGTGACCTTAATAAAAGTAGATAAACATGTTTATATTGCATTAGATTTGTCATCATGGGACCCATGTATTAGACTGAATAAATCCTAGATATAGGAACTTACCGGTCTAGTTAGACTATAGCCCTGTACAAATGGGCTAATTTCTCAGTCACACAAATGGATAAGTTATATTGCTCCTGTATGTTATAGGAAGCAATCAAAGTTTATCAGGATTACATCCATGAACCTTATCTGATAATCTGAAACAAAGGAGGCTTGGTACAGACAAAACATTTTCTACTAATAATTTGCTGAGCAATGACATATGAATGGAAAACTTGTTACATCTCATTAGATATCAGTCTAGGAGGCAATTTCTATCTGTAACTGCCTGAAGACTTTACCACAAACAAAACCTAACTGAGCCCATACTGTCTTTGTTCAATGCCCAAGGACAAAGAGTGAAATTTACCTCATGCAGAGTTTACCACTTAAGTCCCCAAAATAGGGCTTACAAAAGGCAGCCATTTGCACAAGAGAGAATTTTATTCAGAGGCTATGACTTCACAGTGAAACTAAGTTTTACTTACATGGAGTTAGATAAATGGTGATAGCTATCTCAGTGTAAAATCCCAGGTTAAACAAGGCATGGGTAATTTTTATCTGGACATAGCTAGTTGAGGTAAACCCCAAGTGGGGAGCATACTATTTTTCAAAAAAAATCCAGTAAGGATCTAAAAATTATCCATGAAGAAGAATGGTAAGTTGTTCCAATGGTATTAACCTTACCGTCAAAAATGTTGTGCCTCATGGCGAATCTGAATTTGTGTAGCTTCAATTTCCAGCCATTGGATCTTGTTAGACCTCTGTATGCTAGCCTGAAGAACCCATTATTGAATTTTTGTTCTCCAAGTACCCCATGTGGGTACATACTTATAAATTATTATCAAGTCACTCCTGAACCTTTTTTTTGATTGGCTGAATAGACTGAGCTCCTTGATCTTATCACTATAATGCATGTTTTCCAATTCTTTAATCATTCTTGTGATTCTTCTCTTTACCTTTTCAAATTTATTACCATCATTCTTGCATTGTTGACACCAGAACTGGACACAGTATTCCAGAAGTGGTCGCATCATGCCAAATACAGAGGTAATATAATTTCCCTATTACTACTAATTTCTCATTAGCATTTTGGGCTGGAACATTGCACTGGGAGATCACATGTTCAGCTGATTACCATAACCTTAAAGAGTTTTTCAGTGTCACTGCTTCCCAGGATACAGTCCCTCATCCTGTAAGTATCGCCTACATTCTTCCTTCCTAGACAAATACATTGGTATTTGGCAATATTAAAACACATATGGTTTGCTTACAGTAGGTTTGCCAAGCAATCCAAATTGCTCTATGTCAATTACCTGTCCTCTTTATTATTTATCATTCCATAATCTTTGTATCATCTGCAAACTTTATCAATGATAATTTAAACTTTTCTTCCAGGATCACTGATAAAAATGTTTAAGAGCACAAGGCCAAGAACTGCTCCCTGTGGGACCCCACTAGACACACATCAGCTTGATGATGATTCTGTTTACAATTACATTTTGAGACCTGTCTGCTAACCACTTTTAATCCATGTAATGTATGCCATCTTAATTTTGTATCATTCTAGTGTTTTTAATTAATGTCATGTGGTAGCGAATCAAAATGCCTTACCAAAGTCTAAGTATATTACATCACCACCTTTCTCAACCAAACTTTTGTAATATACACAAAAAAACAAGTTAGTTTCACAGGATCTATTTTCCAATAACTCATGTTGATTGGCATTAATTATATTACCCTTCTGCCTTTTCTGTGTTGTTATTGACTTCAGTATCACTTCAGTTTAGTAATGCAAGTGTGTCCTTCTCTAATGAAGCATCTGGTCCCAGGGGAATGTAAGGAAGTTAGAATGTTTGAAAGAAATGTAGAATCCAAATGCAGATAAGCAACATGCAGAGGACCTGGAACTTAGGTATATGAGGTACTTTTAAGTCTAAAGGTATCATATTATTAATTCTAGAAAGTTCATTTTTTTGACATGGAGTGGAGCCTTTTTCGAAAAAGATGGCAGGTTTTTTCTGTGAATAATGGTTATGTCTGAAGGATCCACTAATAGCATACTTGTACTGTCCTTGAGACTCAGTTGCAGAGTAAATGGCCTACTTGCTTTGGAAACAATGAATAATTCAGATAGAAACCAGTAAGTAAATGAGATCTTGGTAAAATGCTTCCTTACCAAACAGGAGAGGTGGAAATGGAAACTGCCATCTGAATTTAATACCCACAAAACTCCCAATAAAATGATCAGCCAGTCTATTTTAGGTATTTTTTAGAGTGCCAGTCTAGCAACTAATACTATAATACTGTTCATACGTAGATCTCATAGCAATTTCTCAAGGTGGATTATCCCAATTTTAAAGATAGGAAGGCTAAGCAACTTACCAAAGGTCATGCAGTGAATCACTGGCAAAGATTCGGGTCTCTTGACTCCCAGTTCTCTGCCATGGCAGAATCTAGGAGTCTCTGTAGTATTTGGGCAATGTTATGATAATTGGGCCTATAAATTTATGCTAATTGTGAGCTCAATTGTAAAAAGTATGTAAAAGTTGATAGGATGTCACAGTAACATCAAATAACAAATGTTGATGGGAAAAGGTATGAAAGAGAGACAGAATCTGAATTATTCCAGATACAAAGGCCTACTGTATAATTCAAGGACTATGATAAGATCATGCCTGGTAAACAAGAATGTGGGCTTGGGAATTAATGAACCAAAACGAATGTGTTAGATATTAGGACTAATGGCTGGGCAAAATAATGAGGGGGTGAGTTGTGCCGCTCATCACTCCCTTTTGGGGTCCTTAAAGAAAGAGACTTCTGGGAAAAATGTGGAACACCAGACAGAGGCTTCTGGAGTGAGCTCTACCATCATGGCTGCCTCCCTCACCATTTCCTTTGTCCGTGGACCTTCTTCCTCTTAATCCTTAGAGATGTTCAGATCAGACTGGGCCAGAGAGAGGACCCAGATGACATTGCCACCTCTACTGGCTCCAGCTGAATCCCAAGCACCACCGGGGTTGAAACGGAATCAGACTTTAACAACAGCCCCAATAACTGCCCAAGCCCATTTCAATGAACTTCTTTTTTCCCCAAAAGGATGATTGTTACTATCTTTGATACCATCTAAGCGGGATTGTCAGACAAGGGGCTTTTCCTTCTAATATTCTCTCCAGCTAAAGGGAAAGGGAACAAGGGATGTTAAAATAAAAGCCTTACTGACACTTTACATTTCAAATGCTTTCACTGTTTTCCCTTCTTTTCTTTGCCTGTAATAAAAGGATGCCATGGTACTAAGCAGGCTGAGGTCTCTGTATACCAAACTCTGAACTTTGCTTAATGTTGGACAGTACCTGGGTTATGTTAACACCTTTGGCCCCTATATTCCATCTAAATTAATACATCAACAACCAGATACACGATAAGAAAGCAGCGAGAAAGAAAAAGGTGTACAAGTCAGTATAGATCCTATAAAGCCCAAATATGCTAGTTTTATTGTTCTTACTTATTGTTTATATTATGGTAACACCTACAGGCCTCAGTGGAAATCACTGGGCTTGGCACTGTACAAACATAAGGTAAGACACTTGCCCTCTCCTCCCCCTCAAACTAATTATCTAATTCATAGGTTTAAGATTAGCAGCTGTGTTATCTAATTCATAATTTCCTTATTTCTTTGTGTTTTCTTTTATTGTCCAATAGATTTTCTCCCCCAAGCAATCAGATAACGTAACATATCTTCTGTGAGTTAGAGATGTGGTTTCATCAAATGTGCTCCAGTTTACTCATGCCCACCTAGAATGTGTAATCTTTTCTGAAGAAAACATGATTTACAGAGTAACAAATGGCTGCTTCCTTAGTAACTGAAGCTGTCTTTACTGTCAACATTATATATTATTGTTTATTTTAAGAAGTACAGTGAAATAGTAAAGCTATTTACATACATTGTACAAGGTGAAACCTCATTAATACAGCAGGCACAAATGTATATGTAACTACTAGTTTCACTCAGAAAAAGAAAGAGACTAATGATTTTTCTTTTGTTTCTGGTGTGTTTTTATCTAGTTAGGAACTAAACAGCAGGAAAAGAAGGGAGGACTTATCTCAAGTCTTTATTTGTTCTGTGCTGTGTGGGTGAGAAATGGGAAATTGTACTTTGTTTTCCCTCTGTGTTCTGTGTCAGAGGCTCAGATAATCTTTAATGGAAATTATTTTCTTTGGAGTTATTCACACAGAACATTTCCTTGTAGTTATTTATGTACAGAGAACATTTCGAGGATTCAAAATCTGCATTCTTGCTTGTGCAAATTTATGAAATCTTGAAAAAGCCTCTTTTCTTAATTCTCTGTGCGCAATTCCTTTTGCTTGTTTAGCCACAAACACCACAGTGTGCAGCCATTTATGGAGAACCTTTATATAATCAAGAGAATTAGGTTTGAACCTAACTGAACAAAGACAGCCAAGCTGTAGTCAGAGGAAATTATACAAAGGACACTTTCAAGCTCTCCTGTAAACACACAGGCCTCCTGTTCCTGAGTGCATGTTTTGTTAGGAGTGCTTCCAGTATAGCATTCATTTGTTCCATGAGTCGGAGCTGCTTCCTCATCCTTGGCCAAATAGTGATGTGAGTTATATGGCTATGTAGGAGATTAAGAGCATGTAAATTGCTCCCTACCTCTCCAGTGTCAGCTACCTGTATTGCGGGTCACAATGCAGACTGGAGAATATTCTCCCCTGAGGTTGCACAGCTGGATGAGGAGTGATCCGCTTATCCTGCCACCTCACTGCATCAATCAGCTCTGCTGACCTGGCATGCAGGGGAAGGTAATCAGGGGCTAGCAGTGATGACTTCTCCCTTGGTGCAAGGGAAAACCAGGGAGCAAACTATGACTGTGAGTCACAATTTAGTCCCTACTCTGCTCCTGGTACAGCACAACTGTGCAGTGCCCCTTACTTGATGCACTGTTAGCTCTATGATCTAGACCTCTGCGTTTGGTTGGCTTCATTGGAAATGGAAATGCTAGTTTTCTCTGGAACTGAGGGAAATGGCTTGTAGGCAGTTACCATACAATGTTAAAGTTTGCCCTCTCCTGCATAAATAGTATAAATCTGGAGAAGCTCCAATGAAGTCAACAGAAATACTCTGTATTGATACATGTACTTGAGGGCAGAGCTTGACTCATTGCACTTGCCTTTCTGGCTGAACAATTTAATTCCAAGTGACAACCGACATATAAAAGGGGCCTCTACTGGCACTTTGTAATTGCCACTTTATCCACTTCATGGTGCCTCAGTTATCTTTCTCTTTCACTGCTCCTTAGTACTTTTGCACTATGCCATTGGTGCCCATAATCCTGCAAAACTGTATTTACACCCAGGATTTGGCAATACGGTGGGCAAGTTTAATCCCTGATATAATCCACTCTGTCTCCAGCGCCAGGCCTGATGGTCAACACGCTTCTTCTGCGATAGCCTTCTAAGGATATAACAACTGGTCTTCACCGGAAAGAGTGGGACACGGAACAAAAGACTTGAGAATTGATGCTATTGTATTGGCGAAAGGGACTGATTTTGAACTAGACTATTTAGCATTGTCCAAAGACTCACTCAAGTAAGGAAGATCTGGTTTAGTGTCATTTCTTAGAATCATATATTTGGTTCAGATCATCATAAAGATGATCCTACCTTTATTATTTGTTTCCTTACAGCTACATTACATTATTCTATACAGTAGTAGTAGTAGTCTCCAACAATCACTGCTTCCCATGACAACAGATTAATAATGGGCATTTTAAGCTTATTAAATTCCCCATAATTATCATTAGGAGTAACAGATACCTGGTAGAGTTGACCATGGATTCATCTTTTTTTTTTTTTTTGGGGGGGGGGGGGCTACAAAAAATAATCATGGAAGAAACTTTCCCTTGATATTTCCCTTCTGTGCAAGGCACCAGCCCTGCCTATTGTAAGTAGAAGATCTGAAATTTTGACCATCATGAACTGATGTTAACCAAAAAATGTTTGAGAATTCTGTGAGCCAAGTTATCTATTGTGTGAAGCTGGGGCAAGTCATTGTCGTGCATGGTATGCTAAACATTTTGTCTCCATGGAAGTGAGCTATGAAAGGCGAGAAGTGTGTAATGAGAATGATAATTTAGAGTGTATGGAAATCTTCAACAGTAAGCAAAAGCACACTTCAGACTGAGTTTCTCTCAGCACCTTGGGGTATAGCTTTCTTTCAGTGCATGTGAATAAAGCAACTCTGCTAATATTAATAGGAATTATGCATGTGCACTGAGAGAAAAAGATACTCCACAGTCCAATTATTTTATGCTAATTTCTGAGCTGAAAATGTGTTCCTTCATTCCGGGTCAAAAGTACAATAATAAAGCAGCAATAGCTCAAACCTTTCCTAGCATGATGACCATTTTATTACTTTAAGTTGAACATAAAGCGGTCTATGTACCCAATAAGCATGAGGGACACATGCAGTATCAAACTACATGGTAGTTTTAGAGCTCTCTCTTCTTCAGGTGTACATGCAACTCTTATTAATATGAATTCACAGGGGGTGACTACAACCTTTACGGGAACATTTTCAAAGTTCTATGCAGTTGGAGAACTGCACAGATTTACATGCACCTGTTATGTATGTAAACCAGGGGTGAAATTCTGGCTACACTGATGTTGGGACAATTATGGCCTTGGATTGTGCTTTATGCTGCTCCACTAGGGCTTTGCATCCTTATACTCGGGGTTCTGGGCTGTGGAGAATAACTTTATGTTTTGGGGAAAATTTGGGTTGCATCCTCCTTCCTGGCTGCTGTTGTAGGGGACATGTCCTCGGCTCCTCATGATCCAGAGATCCCTGACTGCTGGAATCATCCCCTGGCAGAAGGTGCAGCCATGAGCATGCAAGTGTTCTGGGTTGCACCAGGGAATAGGAAAGCCCAGGATCAAGAGAGCACAAAAATAGCTGAAAACACCTGTGCACACTCTCTCCTGATTGGTTCTGTACATGCCTATACCACTGTTCAGGATCTGAGCCAAGTTATCTTATTTTGAGCCAAATATAATCTGTTTTGTAATGGAAATTCTTAGCAATCTAGAAATCAAGGTTGCTGTCCCATAGGCCTCCACACTGGACATATAGAGATCCCAAAGTGTAAGAAATGAAGCAGACTTATTCAGGAACAGGCTCAGAGGGCTAAAGAACATGCATAGGTATGAAAAAACCCTAAAAGTCAAGGGCTATGTCTAGAAAGCCATGCCTGTGGCAAGCATAGAACCTTGATTTTTGTCATCTGTGGCACTGTGTTGATAAAGTTTGACCCCAAAAATGGTTCCTTTTGAAGAAACTCTGAAATTTTAATTTTCATCTGAACATTCTGAGGTTTCACTTTCCCCTCCTTCTTACTATTCTAAATACTGGCTTGTTCCAAACTCTGCTCCCAGGCCAGCCCAATCATTCTTCATTCCCTTCTGCTTACACCACACTTTTCTTTGCCACCCTTCTTAATGATATTTTTCATCAATAGGGCTGAATCAATAGCAATCTCTCTGTTAGGCCAGCTACTCTCTTCCACTCTCAGGAGTTTTTGGAGGCTAGCTTGTCAAATAATAAATTGTGGGTCTCTGACTCAGGGAAAGGACTGAAGCTTATGGCAGATTCTGAGAAGCATCCAGGCTGTGCTCAGCACAATTCAGAGAGTTAGAGGAGTAAAAGTGGCTTTATGCTCCCTTTACAGCCTCTGGATTCTGGGACCAGCTAATAACATCCTCTGTGCCCCACCCAGATCTTACCTTTACTTTACTCCTTGGGTAGGGGGAAACAGTTGCCAGCTTTCATGCAGTAAAGCACCCTGACTTTCACAATAAGCCAAAAATTAAGCTAATCCCATTTCAAAATAAGGCCAAAAAACAAGCCTATCCCTAAGAATCCCAACACTCTGTGACTAGATTTCCCCCGGCGTGCAGTCTAGGACTGTGGTGGGCCCACTGTGCACCCCTGACTCTCTCCCCGCTGCCCCTACTTGCTCCCACTTGTGGGGAGCTGACCAATAAAAAAGAAGCTACAAGCCAAACAAGCTACAAGCCAAAAATTAGCCAACAAGCAACTCACAAGCTTATTACGCCAAAATCGAGCCCAATTTCTGCATTTTTTCCATGGGTTTGGCATGTCTGGTGGGGGAATGTAAAACTCATGATGGTTCTATACCACCCTGGGATTCCTCCCGTGCAGAGGCAATTCCAAGATGGCTGATTCGGCGATTTAAAATCTATTTGAGGGTCAAGAGAAGCGTTCCGTGTGCTGGGGCTGGCCTTTCAAGAGCTGAGGTTCAGCAAGAGCGACACTGTCAATATTGTTAAGTTGGAATTTGTTTTGGGGGAAAGGACTGAGATGCAGGCAAGGTCTCTTGTCTTTTGCAAACCAATTTTCCATCCCTATGCACTCCCAACTCTTTCCCTGGATAAGGAAATTGTTCCAGAAGAAACATTCCTTTTTATCACTTCATAAGGGGGTATGGGGGCTGGGCTGTTTTTGTGGTTGCTATAAACAGTGCTAATATTATGCAGTATAAAATCACAGCTCCTATCCACCTCTTTTGTTAGTGTGTTTCATGATAACTTTACATAAACCTTGGCATCTTATGCTGATGGGACAGCAGCCTTCCTAGTGCGCAGCTAGATCAATTCAGATTATCAGTATCTTCCTATTATACTGTGAAAAAAATTCATACTAGTGTGCTCTCTTGTAGTCTACCATGCAATTGTTTATGTTAATAGAACAAGGAAGTGGTTTTGCTGTAAACAATTCTGCTGCTGCCTGATGCATGAGCAGAGATTCTAATGCAAGCAGCACTGTATTGTGATTTCCCTTTATCATGAGATCAGCTTTTGTTTTGTTGCTGGCTTCTAGTTATGAAAGTCCGTGAGAAGCCTATGAAGCCTCTGCAATACCCATAGGCCATTAGTTTATGAAGACCATCATTCTGTGAGTGCACCTTTTGTTTGCATTGAGTGAGATAGTAACAGAGAGGCTTGAAGGTATTAAAAAGCTAATAATCCTGCTCCCATAAATTCATTATTGTTAATATTAAACATGTGGGGAGATGCAGCTTTAAATATTAAAAAGGATGTTTTTTTTTTAATAAAGACGGTGAATGTCAGGGTATCCTTCAAGCAGGAAGGATTATGAAAACAAGGATTTTTTTTATTAAAGCAAAGTTCATTCAATCATTCATTCATACTGTTAGAGAAGTAGATGGGATGAAATTTTTTGATGGCAATTTAAACAATAGTCAATGATTCCTGTGCGCTTGAAAGGTGAAGTGGAGAGTCAAACCTGCAGACAGCCTGCAAGAGTTCCATGAGCAAGAGAAAGCAGCCATGTGCAATAGTTTACTCCTCCACATAGGGGCCTGCCCTCTGCTACATCAAATAGGAGAAGATGACACTTAGAACAGGGTATTCATAATATACAAAAACAGTACAATACTCAAAAGGAGTGTCTTCAGGTTTTGTAGTCTCCTGAAGATTAGCCACTCTGCTCCCTCCACCTGCCTTCCTCCTTCCTTCTCTTCTCTCCCCCCCCCCCCCCCCGCCTTCACGCTGCTCCCACTGCCTAAACATGGTCTTGGGGGAAGTTGGGATTTAGATCAAAGTCCAAACTTTATAATTTGTTCTGGTCTCTGCTCATAACATAGAAGAAACAGGGAAAGGGGGAAAAAATGGCCAGTGCGTGGTAGGAAAACAAACAAAAATGTGTGTCCCAACTTGTAATAGGCCAGTTTGTGAACTTCATACTTCTACTGATGAGCAGTTACATGATCACTTCTCTTGACTTCGAGGACAGTTAGGGTGACCAGATGTCCCAATTTTATAGGGACAGTCCCGATTTTGGGGTCTTTTTCTTATATAGGCTCCTATTACCCCCACCCTGTCCCGATTTTTCACACTTGCTTTGGTCACCCTAAGGACAGTCATTCATGTGACTAACAGCTCACTAATGGGATTAAGAGGTTCACCTAGGGCCCTATATTTTAAATGTAATCCACAGTGTTTTTTTCACGGAGTTTGTCATTTCTGAAATGGAAGAGAGGGTTGACCAGTGGTTCCCAACTTTTCCCATGTCATGACCCCATGTTACAACAGAAACAATTTCAGGACCTTCCTTGCCCATCTAGCCATAAAGGGAACAAAAAAGTGGTCTACCAGCCCATGAATCCTGTTTGTGACCCCTGTGGGGATCAGTCATGATTGCTAGGTTGAAAAAGTACTCACTGGCTTGACAAATCCCTTACATTATTGCTCTGTATTAAGGACCCGATCCAATCAGGCCCTAAATAACCATTTTAGTTCTGATACTGGAGGTTTACTTATGCAAACTTCAATCAAATTGTCATCACCATTTTCAATTTAGCTTATGCTTTGTATATAAAAAGACAATGGCACTGCTCTTTTCAGTTCCTGATATGCATTCCACTGGGTAGATCTTTTTCCAAAAGACGTCACATGGTTTTTATCCTGTAAAAGTGTTCTTGAGTTGAAATTCTAGAAAATAGCAGATTCTGAAGCCATTTGTGAATTATAATGTTTCACTGCTATAAGACTTCCTAACCAAAAAGGATCATCTGCTTAGGAAAGCTGTAAATGTCAAAGTACAGCTGAAATAAGCTTTTACTTCAGCCATACTGAATGAATGGAGCTCCCACCACAACGATATAATGCTGCTATTATTTCTTAAGGTAGCTATAAAAAACGTATATTTGTCTCGTCTAATGGGATCCATTTAGGGAAGGAATGAGCATTTAAAGCTAAATCAAGACCATACAATGAAGGGCTATTGTGCGGTTCTTAAATGAATGAGAGACTACAGCAGGGTCCTCTGCTTATTTCAGATTGTTGATTGGGGCAATGGGGAGACAAGTCTATGTTTTATGGGAAAAGCAAATACAATTTTTTTTCAGAGCACGTATTTCAAGGCAAGTGATGGGCTCTTGGAGGATAGTCAAGTGGAAAGAATTGTATATAGAGTTAATTGGAAACCCTGAGAGTCACAACAGAGACCTGAAGCCAGGTTTAAAGCACAGGATTGGGAATCACTTTGGGGTTCTTTTCTCTGAACTTTCTAGAGGCTCCATTTAAGATCTTGACATCTGTGTGCCTCATTTTCCCCAACTGTAAAATGGGATAATAATGCTTTGTACACATGAGTACTATGAGATTAAAGTCAGAGGTCTCATGCATGTCCTCTGCATGGAATAAATTTCACCCTAATAATGCTTGTAAAGTGCTTTGATGTCCTCAGGTGGAAAATGCAAGAAATGCAGTGTATCATTACTATTATTACTGTTACAGGACTGAGCATGAACTTAATAGCTCATGATTCAAGTCAGAGGATTTATGTGCCCATAGTAAAGGGCAGTGGGGCAGATGCAGCTATGTCACCAGATGCAGTAAGGGCCAATTTCCTGATACTTCCTACCAGCCTGCACTAGGGGTTCATAACATAATCGCTTTGCTGCACCTGTTCCCTCTCCAGCACTGCTACGTGTTATACAGGTGACTGGCACAGAGGTAGGAGGGGGCAATTTGCACCCCCTTATGCTCCTGAGCTGCCACACTAGGAGGGCCAAATTTTTCTTCTAATAATAAATGTAACAAAAAGGACCAAGAGCCTGAGGGAAAAGTTTTAAAATGTGTTAGGAACTCAAGTCCTCATATAATCCCGTTACTGTTCACCTTATTCTTCCATCTCTTTCTCCCCGTCTAGTCTTGCTTGGATTGTAAGCCTAGGGATGCTGGGGCGGCTCTTGTAGGGCAGCTTTAGGTCATTCCCCCAGTCAATACTGCTACAATCCAGATAGCCCTGACATTTCCCCACTAATTGGACTCAGACTCCTGTTAACTCTTTCACTGCTTTTGTGGGGTACACACCCTATCACACCTCCTTTTACTGCTGCCACCACCTTCAGCTGCACTGAGCTGTCCTTGGGTGCAGTTCAGGATCTAGCCTGTGTCTTTGGTTTGTAGAGCCCCAAGCATAATTAGTCGCTGTAGAGATTACAATAGGGAGTCTGAAGTATTGTCTTGGCCACTGGAACTTCAGTCTGTTTCTGTACACCCTTAGTATAAAACTACATACAAAAAGCACTTGTGTGGTGACATGCACAGCTACATTATGAGAACTATATTGTCTTATTTTAAACTGAAGTCAAATAGTTACTGAAAATCAAGAATGAGCAGCAGGGACCAGTTTCTCTGCCCTTTCAATCTTTTGTGTTCCTGCTCCATCTTGTGACAAGTGCTCCCATTATTATGTATTGTATTAGCTGATTTTTCAATATAGTTGCTTATTCTCTAAGAACTGGATAGAGAACACTGAAGTCATTTAAGATAATCATTGTCTTATGGGGACAATGGTTAGCTGCTACCATCCTGAGCTGATGATCTAGAGCAGAGTTTCTCAAACTGGGGGTCCTGACCCAAAAGAGTATCCCAAGCCTATTGTAGGGGATTGCAAGATCACAAATAATATTGCAATAACCTTTAGATACATTGTATTGCATTACAATGCTTAGTTAACCCTTGACATAGGGTTACCATACACACAGGTTTTCCTGGATATGACCTCTTTTTGGTCCTGCAATCTCCGATTTTTGAAATATGAACTAATGTTGGTGATTTGGTATTGTTACCCTTACTTGTGTGCTGCCTTCATGGCTGGCTGGCTGGCTGCCCAGATCCACAGGCAGCATTTTCACCAGAAGTAGCGCAGAAGTAACTGTGGTATGGTATGGTATGGTATCCTGACCTGAGCCCAAATGTCTAAATGGCTATTTTTAGATCTGCAGTGTGCACCCAAGTTTGAAGACCTGGGCTCTGAAACTCTTTGCCCCAGGCTGCCACTTTCTGTGTAGACGCACCCTGAGAGACCATACTTTGACTTCGAGAGTCAGTTTCAGTATATTTCTGTTGTATTCATGGAAAAGTGAGAGCCCTCTGGTGACCAAAGTAATATCTCTAAATTGTCATAGATGTTAACTAAATTCTGCATTGTGTGATAGACGGAGCACATCTATCGTATTTCAGAGTCTCATCTTGCACTTTGTGAAGTCACTTGCAGTAGGAGGATGTAGAATGCTGCCACTAATGTGAGAGGGGAATTCTGTTGTAGTAGCCCTTATACTATTTCACACACACAAAAATTCCTCCACAAGGTTCAAGACTGCATGATCAAACTCTCTATGCTGAAATGCTTGATGTCAGTGCCTTGACAACTGTCCGTATGCAAGGGGGGAACTTCCAGGTAGCTGGCAGCTTTGTACTTACTAGAATGGACCAAAGCAGCTGCAGCCAGGGCCAGAAGTCAAGATATACCACATCTACCACTTCCTCCCATCCAGAAGGCTTGTTACCCGGTCAAAGAAAGCTATTAAGTTCGTTTGGCATGATTTGTTCTTGACAAATCCATGCTAATTGTTACTTATCACCTTATTATTGTCTAGGAGTTTGCAAATTGATTGTTTAATTATTTGCTTTATTATCTTTCAAGGACTGAAAGCTGACTGGTCTCTAATTCCCCAGCTTTTCATTATTTCCCTTTTTATAGATTTGCTCTATATTTGCCCTTTTCCAGTCCTCTGGAATCTCTCCCATCTTCCATGACTTTTTGAAGATAATGTCTTATGCCTCAGATATCTCTTCAGTCAACTCATTGAGTATTCTAGGGTGTATTTCATCAGACTCTGGTGACTTGAAGATATCTAACTTGTCTAAGTAATTTTTAACTTCTTGTTTCCCTATTTTTGCCTCTGATCCTATCTCATTTTCCCTGGCATTCACTATGTTAGACGTCCAATCGCTAATAAACTTTTGGGTGAAAACTAAAATAAAAAAGTCATTTAGCACTTTTGCCATTTCCACATTTTCTGTTATTGTCCCTTCTCCTCCTCCCCCATTGAGTAATGAACCCATCCTGTCCTTGTTTGTTGTCTTGCTTCTAATGTATTTGTAGAATATGTTCTTGTTATCCCTTGTCTCTAGCTAGTTTAATCTTGTTTTGTGCCTTGGCCTTTCTAATGTTCTCCTTACATACTTGTGTCATTTGTTTATATTCTCACTTTTTTTATTTGACCTAGTTTCCACTGCCAAAATAGTGTTAAGTGGTCTTAGTGTAAATGAGAATCAGGCCTAATATGAGACAAACAGGGGGGTGAGGGAAGGGTGCAAGGTAGCAAAAAAGAGTAGGATGTTTTAGCACAGAGTCACTGTGCACAATTCTGGTCCAACCAGTGGTAGCAATGGATGAAATAGGAATGGAAATCTACTATTTGTAACAATGCATTTCACAAAATAAATAGCAAGGTCATGAAGCTTACAGAAAAAAATCTCTGCTCATTGGGCCTTATTTCCGTTGCCTGGCAATGTCTGTAGTCATTTACAACTATGCAAATTGAATGTAAAATGCTGCCCTTCTGCTTTGGTAATGAAGAATTGTTATGCCAGGAGCCTGGCATAACAAAAGAAACAGTCATGGAAATCTTGCCTGCAAGCTGTTAACTAGACATCCTTGGAATGTAGGTGTTTACTGTTGTGTAGTTATATTCCATTCCTGTGAAATTCCACTCTCATTGATGCTTTTCTTTCCTGATCAAATTAAATTGGTTTCCTGTCTTGCAATGGGGTACTGTGGGAACTATCCAATTGCTCTTGGACTCCTATAATTGTAAATGCAGAAATACAGTATCAATCTCTTCATTCATCTTGTTATTGCAGCCTACCCAATTCACTTGAATTTCAAAGTTGAGGCTAGTAGAGCACTATCGATTCCTCAGTGGAATTGACCAAATGAGATCTGCAGCCTCCTTGTACACATTGATTCCTCTTCTCTTTACTCAGCGCTGCCTGAATGTCACTGAACTGTGAGAGTCTGTGCTAAATGGACAAAATATTGATTTTGCCCCGCCCCCCTTTGGTGAAAGTTTCCCCTTTACCAGGCGCTGAACTAAAACCGAGCAAATGAAAATTCACAAAGTGAGTTGCAGCCAAGTCAGCAATTTCATTTTTTTTAACTTGAACTTGGGTAAATAAGGAGGTGTTTAAATCATGCAATTAACATTGCTATTGGAGACAGCAGCGAAACCTTTGAGCTCTGAAAGTGCACTTTGTTGGTATTTTATTATTGACTGAATAATGAAACTTTGTACAGTGTTTCCCAGAATGGCCGTACTGTGTGTTGATATTTATATGTGTATTACAGTAATACGGATCTCAAATAGGTCAGGTCCCATTGTGCTAGGCAACATAAAGACACACCCTTTGGGGTGGGGACTAACTTAAGTACTTCATCAGAGCTTTCCTCGCAGCTTTCAGCATCCTGGGGGTATGAGAGGGGTGTAGTGAAGTGGAAAGCCACTTGATAATTGAGGATTTTTTTCCCTTTTGATACTAATTTGAAAATAGACCTGCCCCATTTTAAGAAGATAACTGCACCTCTTCTCTGCTGAAGGCTTGCCCTTTAGGTCTTAGGTCTCCAGCTGTCACCTCTCACCAGGCAGCAGGGGAGGCACACCAGGAAGGTCGGGGGGGGGGGGTTACTGCCACCACAATGGAAATATTGGGGGGCCACCTCAGTGGAAATTCACACACATGTATAGGGATGGGAGGGGCAAAGGCAAGAGCAGGGCTCAGAGGATCTGGAGTGACTGTTTCAGGGATGGGGGCAGGCACCCCTTTTCCCCAACCCCTCCTGTAACCCTTCTCCCCTAACCCGTATGCTCCCTTGTGGTCCTACCTCCCTGCACACCTTCCTCACACCCCTCACTCACCAGGCACTCGGTGAAGCTAATCTCCTACCTCCAGCAGCTGCATGTAGTTCTCTGGGAAACAGCCGCACAGTCCATCCTCCTTCTGCCATTCCCACCACCTGCCATCCAGCTGCCCTTCTGCAGCAACATGATCAGCTCCCATCCAGCCCCTTCCTATGTCACTCCCGGAGAAGGGGTACAGGCTTGGGCAGTGGGATCCTGACCTGGTGCGCCATGGAGCTGACCTGCACGGGCGCCATTTAGGGAAGGCAGGGGGATAACCCTAACAAAATCTGCTCTACTGTCGTACAAAATTTGGGGTGTGGAGTGCCCTCCCTGATCTACCTAAATGCTGCCCCTGTCTCTGAGTTAGTTGCTGCTGACCCTCAATAAAGTCTCCTTGGCCTCTTGAATCCAGCCTGAACCAGTATATTCCTCCTGGGGTACTTCTGTGGAGCTGTTTATCTGTCATGCTATCTGCCTGGGTACCCCTCACTGACTTTAAAAAGTTCCTGTGGGAGGCTTGGTAACCCTGCGTAATGGCAGGTGTGACAGTTAGCCCACACAGTGCCATCTGTTGCATGTTTGGATTTAATAACTTTTCAAGATTATAACATTCAAATGGAATTAATTAATCCAAGCTGATCAGTCAGAGATCAGTACAGCCCTATACAGAATAAACAGATACATTGCCACCTTTGGGATAAGGTAAAGCCGTGGTCTCTGTCTCTCTGCTCTGTAACTGATGGGATGCCAGCAGTTTTCGCACCCCGCATCTAACTCCCAAAACCACTGTTTTTCAATAGGATATGAGACATAAATATTTTCCCTGGTTAAATGTATATGTATTCCGTTTTCCTAATTACTGATGGGGAATTTCTTTTATGGTCCTCAGTTTACCTGATCAATGAATAAAAACGAACCTCTAATTCAGTCATTATTACTAACAGCCATGAAAACCAATTGAGTTAATAAATCTTTTTATGGGTCATTATCTCACCCATTACAGAATCCATCCATAATAGCAATTATTCCTTATCAGTCAGAAAACATGTCATAAAAAGTATTCTGTATCAATCACACACTATTGTTTATAACATACTTCTGGAAACATATTTATTAGTTTGGGTAGTCTTTTCCCTGGACACCTGGATTCCCACAAACCCAGAGATGCTGAGGATAATTAGATGCAGCCACTAACATGAATATGGGTCACTCAGGCAGGGGCTGCTCCATGTTTCTTGCCGGCCCAAGCACAGCAGTCAGGCGGTCTTCGGCGGCACACCTGCGGGAGGTCCACCAGTCCCTTAGGTTCGACATACCTGCCGCCAAATTCATGGAACCAGCGGACCTCCGACAGAAACGCCACTGAAGGCCGCCTGATTGCCACCCTGACAGCGACTGGCAGGCTGCCCCCTGCGGCTTGCTGCCCCAGGCACATGCTTGGTGCACTGGTGCCTGGAGCCGCCCCTGCTCTCAGGTTAAAAACCAATGCTCTTGGCTTAGAATTCAAACACACTTCGTTAATATCATAAAGATTCTGAAAGAATAGTTAATATGGAAATGAATTTGAAAAAAGGTTAATATCTACTAATATGATAAAAGATGCACCCTTAACGTTGTGAATCAACGATGATATGCTGGATTGTCAATTTGAATGGTTTCCACAGTGTCAGATGAAGTAGCTTGCTGATCTGACCATACTTTCCTCTCTGCTACAATGTACGTTTCTCAAGGGAACTCCTGACTTCCACAGACTCAGTCTGACAGCACTTCTAAGAGAAACCTTATAAATTATAGAGCAAATCAGCTTAAGATTCCTCTTATATCGTTCTGGATTCATTTGATAAGATGAGTGGTTGGTATTAAAGGAAAAAAATAACACTGGAAATACTTAGAACAATTATCAAGCCATTTCATACCTCTATAGTTAAAAACCAATTATTTTTTTCAGAGCTAGCTATTAATAAATAGCTTAACACGGGCTCTATGTGGATTGTTTCCAGACAAGGCTCGAATTTTTCAGAATGTGATGAAATTATTTTTCAGCAGGTATAGGAGCATCCAATACAATTTCTAGACCTGCAATCCTACAGATGCTTGAGGATCCGTGTCTTAGTTATAAAGCTCTTTAATTTTAGATTTATTGTTAGTTCTCTAGGAAGGAAAAAAGCTATAGGGAAATTTTAAGAAATTGAAATACTAACATGTTAACTGCGTCTCTCAACACTTTTTATATTCTCCTGAGTCTGTAGGACTTGACTGTGGGTTACTTTACTTTTTTCTTTTATAATTGATAATTTGCTGATAATGACATTACCAAATATTATGGAATATTTTCTTTAATATGTTAAGATATTTACTTTACTGGATTTGCTGAATTGAAGGTTAAAAAAAAAAAAAAGAAAAAAGCCTGCTCTATTTCTGGAATCCTGCTGTGCCAAAGTGCTATTCTCTAGTTATGAAAGGCTAAAATTTCAGCTCAGTTCACCTCCCACAACTAAGACTAGATAGTCAAAAGAGCTTAGATTATTTTAAAGATCTTCCATAAAGCATCACAATGGAATAGCTACAGTAGAGTGGCTTGGAACTCTACAGAAGATCTGGCCCAGAGTGTGAGGGTTGAGCACTTGTAAATATGGTTCTTAGGAATGGATTGTCCAATGTAGGTAAAGCCATATGCTGGGAGTAGTACAGAGTGACACCACCTCAGAGGGAGAATCAGGAGGCCCATAGTTTGCTTAAAATTTGGCTTAACTGCTCCACTCCCACTAACTGTGTGCCTTGGCAAAGTGTTATATAGTGGAGCTGGTTGGAAAATTTTTGTAAAAGCTGTTTTCTGTTGGAAAATGTTGTTCAACAAAACTGATTTTTTGAGCAGCCATAATCGATTTTGATGACATTTTGTTCAGAAAAAAAAACAACCCTGGAAATGTTTTGAAAATGTCAGAACATCCTGTTTTGACATTTCTGGAACAAAATGTTTAGATTTTTCATTTCAAAATGAGTTTCTGTTTTGAAATTTACATTGTTATATTTAAAAAACAAAACAAAAAATAAACAAGGATCAGAATCTAAATGACACATTTCTAATTTATTGAAACAAAATCTTTTGATGTGACATTTTTCAGAATTTTGTTTCATAAGTTTTAAACTTTTGGCTTTTTGGCCTGATTTCAGATGAACCCCTCCCATCCAATCTTGAACATTTTTGCAGGATGGAAAATCCGCTTCTGTATCAGCATTATCAAACAGCACTGTCTCCTTGAATCAGATGCTATTGAGCTCCTGTTTGCTGGTCTATGCTCTGCTTCCAGACTTTGTTATTGTTCTCTATCTGCCAAATTCTTTGTTCCTCTGTAGGCCTAGGTTTCAAATGCCATATTGTGATCTTCCCTGTGGCTCCAGTGTTTAAAAATTATTCTTAGAATCATAGAATATCAGAGTTGGAAGGGACCTCAGGAGATCATCTAGTCCAACTCTCTGCTCAATGAGTCAGTCAAAAAAAATCCATGAGATTGCCTTAAAAATCATGAGATTTTAAAATAATAAGTGGTGGGCTCTTTTTATCCGTCTTCTGGATTTGGAGTCTTTAGTTACACTTGGGTTATGCTTTTATACTTTTCTCCACAATGAGGAGGCTTACACATTTACTTTTTGTTTTAAATGAAAGTTAAGACATAACCTGACTACTGCTTAGCTGGGGTTTTATAAGAAACATCAGACAACTCGAGATTTGGATTAATTCCCATCCATTACATCTCTAAGTTTTTCACAGCCTTCTTTCAATTCTACTGATGAGGTTGCTATAAAATAGCCAACATCTAAGGTATGAATGAGTTTAACATTTCTCTAGCAAAGATCTTTTAGCTCTGCTACCCATAAATATGACACAAAATGGTTAGGAGAAGTGAACATCTGTGTTTGTGATCACTAAGGCCTTGTATACACTACCAGGGTAAGTCAATATAAATTACACTACTCCAGCTATGTTAATAACGTATCTGGAGTCAACATAACTTAGGTCGACTTACTGCTGTATCTTCACTGCGCTGCATTGATGGGAGACACTCCTGTTGACTTACCTTATTCTTCTTGGGGAGCTGAAGTACTGGAGTCGACTAGAGAGTGCTGTGCCATTGATTTAGGAGGTCTTAATTAGACCTGCTAAATCGACACCCACTGCATCGAGTGCAGGAACATCAATCTCCCCAGTAGTGAAGACAAGTCCTAAGAAGTAGATAGAAATTAGAGATGGAAAAGATAATCATTTATACCCTATGCCATTTGGGACAGAGACCTTTCTTCTATGGCTGAGATTTCCAAAGATTTGGATTCCCACTTTTGATTTATTTTAATGTCCAAATCTCTTTGACTGCTTTGAAAATCTTAAGCCATATGTTTTATGTCGAGCACCTCCCACATTCTGGTATGTCCTATAAACTAACAATAATAGCCATAATCAGGAGCATATCCCAGCCAATCCAGGATTGTTCCCACCAACACATTTTCTAGTCTTTTGTTCACTCTAGCCTGTAAAATTTCAGATGGTGTGAATTCAACCACTTCTCTTGGGAGATTATTTCACAGTAGATGTTAAAGCCAGCAGGAGCCATTAGACCATCTCGTCTGATCTCCCATATAACACAGCCACAGCATTCCATCCAGTTTCTCCTATATGGAACCCAGTAATGTGTTTTCTTCCTAAAAGGCATCCAGTCTTGAGCTGAAGACTTCAAGAGATGGCAAGTCCACCTCTTCCCATGGTAGTTTTTTCCAATAGTTAATCACCTTCATGGTTAAAAATAAGCACCTAATAGATATCTCTGTCAGGAATTCTATTCCTGGGATTCAATCTGAACTTTCCTTTATTTAAATTCAAGAGCAGAGACTTTTCTTAATTCTTGAGATGAACCCCGGGGGGGTAGGAGGTTGTGTGTGATGTTCTGCTGTTGATTTCGTGACAGATGTATCTACTGGAATAATTTTAGTATATGTATCATTCATGCTCAGTGTAAGACATGGTCATCAAACTGCAGGAGCTCAGCAGTACAATTTACCCTGTTCCTTCAAAATGAGCTGATTTTCTTAGCATTTTTCTGTTGCACAGAGAGGCACTCAGTTACAGTGCAGTGGTTCTTGGCCCTCCTGGAGCAGTACTGCAGTCAATTGATTATTTTGTTAATTTGTCCTATATCAAAGTCCTGCTGGTTTATTACCATCCAAGTTATTTTATGTGCCATGCATAAGTGGAAATATATTAAAAATCAATACTTGAATCTCTTTTTTCCTTATAGGTATTTTATCATTAGTGAGCTACCTTCTTTGATAGATGACCCTTTTCTCCCTCTAATTGGAACCCAGCTAGTAACTCGTAAATGATTTAGTCACATGCTAATAAAAATCTAAATGCTTAGATTGTGTTCACCATTTAATCCAGACTCTTAATTAAATACTATAGACTGAATGAAAGAAACAAAAGGGCATTATTGTTGACAAATGAGCCAGACTTTGAGAGAATGAAAATAACATGTCTTTTTAGGAAGCAAATCTTGTTTCTCCATTAGTTTGTAATGACTGTCTCACTTCACAAAGCCAACCTTTCCTGATGCTATTTTCAAAAGTTTAAGGCCCTGATCTTGCAAAGAGTCTTACCTACTTAAGTTTATGCATGTTTGCAAGACAGTGGGACTGCATAGACAACCATTTGCAGAATTGGGCCCATCCTAAAGTTAATGGAGTAACGTTGGCTTTACTCCAGCAAGAAAGGTCAGAATGTACACCAATAGTTCTGCATATTCTCTAGTGTTGCCTATTTGTTGATGCAACCCAAAGATCTCTGCATGGAGAAGGGCCCTATCTACTCCAGGAAAAACTAGTGTATTTAATGGCGAACATGTTTACACATGGGTGCTGATGAAGACAGAGGAGCAGCAACTGTTTGTCACAGAGAGGGCAATAGAAAGAAGTATTCTGGGAATTTCAATCTGCGACTGAGTCCCGAGTGAAGTGATCAGACAGCAAAATGGAGTTCAGGACTTTGTGGTTGATAGCTGGCATAGTAAAATGCGATGGGCCGGTGTAACGGGGTCCACACTCACCCCTGCGGCGCCTCCCGCTGGTCGTCTGGGGAATCAGCTCGTTTAGCGTCCAGAGTGCCCTCCGCAGGTTGATGCCCCGCTCCTTTTCTGGCCCCGTGTCCCTCCCGGACCCCGGTGCCCTCCAACTGTGGGTTCTGCACCCCTGCAGTACCCCCTTTGGTGTGAGGGTCTCCCCTCCCCGGGGGAACCCTCTACCCCCTATCCCCACCTCGCCTTAGAGTGTGCCACTGTCAGTCACCACTTGCCCCCGCTCACTGGGGCGGACTGCAGTATCATGGCTTCTCATCACAGGCAAGGAGGGTCGGCCTGCTGTCGCTATCTCCAGCCCTGGGCTGCCCCCTGCAACCCTGGTACTTGTGGGTCGGGCCTTGTATCAGGCCCGGAGGCCTGGAGCTCTCGGCTAGAGCCTGCCCAGCTCCCTCTGCCCTGCCCCAGCTCTGCCCTAACCCAGGTACCTGGCTTCAGCTCCTGCAGCTAGGCCTGTCTCCCTCTGAATGCAGAGGAGACTGTTCTCTCTAGGCCCCTGCCTCCCAGCCTTTATACAGGCCTGTGTTTGGGGTGGTGCCACCCAGCTGGGCCTACTGCCCAATCAGGCCTGAAAAGCCTGCTGGCTCCCAGCCTTAACCCCCTTCTTGGGCCATTTCAAACCCCTTTTGGGGCTTTTCCAAGCCCCTTCTGGTAGGGGGCGGGTGGTCACCCCGCCACAGCCGGGCATATAGTGAGGTTCACTGACAATCGAAGGACTGCAGCTGTTGCTGAGTCGTATTGATGGGAACTGAAACGACCACTCAGCCGACCTCCAAAGAGATGGGAAGATTTTAGCATGAAAAGACATGGCTGCACATGGAGAAGGAGGGCCAGAATACAAGAAGAGTGGAAGACGTGTTGTATAGACTGAGCCAATCACAAGGGCTGAAAGACTGATTGATCAAGGTGATCAAGATGATATTCAAAATCCTAGTAGTAGACAGGGCAACTTTATCTGTTTCAATATGCTGGCTGGTCAAAGTGAACCATAGACTCCTTCCCCACTTTCTCCCTCCTCCCATCTACACTAGGATTTTAAAACATATTTGCTAAGGGGCTAAAAAAATACACCTCTTTTAGCTGCTCCCTAGGAAAGGGGATAAAATGCTCTAAAACTAACTCTCTGCTGTCACGAAGTGTATGACTTCAGTGAAGTCAACAGATTTGTGCATTCTTATGCCAATGGTGAATTTGGCCTTATGGGGAACTTTTGGTTTCCCGAGATGTCAGGGTGTTTACTTCCCCCACTCTAAACTCTAGGGTAAAGATGTGGGGTCCCCGCATGAAAGACAAATCAACCCCAGCTTATTTTACCAGCTTTTCCCCCAAAACCTAAACTTCTCCAGTTGGGCTTGGAAATCGCTGCCACCACTAATGTAAGTCCCCAAAACTATGGGGTGGGGCACATTAGAACCCCGATAGTAACGCCCCCTCCCCCTCTGTACCTGGGAGAGATTCGAGGACACAAACCCTCACTAGCTGTGAGTCTAGCCTGACCCAAAACCAGGATCAGTCCAATGAAATTAACAGACAATGCTTATATATAAAAAAAAGGTTTAATAGAAGAAAGAGAAAAGCATACAATTTACACAGACTTCATAGATACTCAGTTTCCTAGCATTAACCAGCCCTCCTGTAGCCCCCCCCCTTGGGATTTCTCTCCCTGCTGGCTTAACAGGTTAAGGACACCATAGATCGATTACAAGTTGATACAATTCACAAATGCACTTACTGCCAGGCTGTCTTAGTAACTTATTGAATGATGAGTAGAAATTTAGATGATTCCTTCCCCATAGCCGGAGAATGGAGAGACAGGCAGAGAGAGGCAGCCTCTCTCTCCTGGGAGAGAAAAAAAGACAGGCAGAAACCCCCGCAAACAAAGTGAAACTAAACCCTTTGTCTCCTAGATATTAGCATCTCCAATAGGTCATTCCCTTTTCTGCTTCAGGTTTAACCCTTCACAGGTAAAACAGTAACTCAAGGCACTTCATACTTATGACACGAGACCTATATGAATTTGAAGTCATCAATGAACTTGACATTGTTACACCACCGATGTGTGTGTGGTGGGATGAAGGTGCACTCTGGTCTTGGGCTAGCTAACATGAGATTAAATCCTGGTAAATACAAAACAGCTTGTAGCTTTCACACATGTTAGCAGGTTAAGGTAAAGACCATGGGAGATATTAGGGTTCACTTAGGCCTGCTAATTCATACCAAAGCTTCAGCTACATTCTCTCCACAGTGATTTTACCTTGTGTTAGGTACCACATGTCAGCTAGCATGAGGTAAGAATGAGAGCAGGACATAATTTTTCAGAGGAATAACTTATTCAACAAAAATGCAGTTTCAGTCAATCCAAAACTGTTCATGAATTTGACACAAATAGTTTTAGCTGTTTACAAAGGAACTGGTAGAAGAGGCCTAGTTAGTGGTGCTACTGTTGTTTAGAGCAGGGGTCTCCAAACTTTTCAGCCCGAGGGCCGCATTAACTATCAAATAGCAGTTCGGGGGCCGACAACACACTCGAGGTCCAAATAAAAAAGAATCAAAACATGGATGTTGTTTTTAATTATTTATTTAATATTATTTTATTCAGTTATTATTTAATAACACATTGATACACTACACATGAACACCTGTTCACTACACATGAACACTACACATGAACACCTGTTCACTACACATGAACACTACACATGAACACTACACATGAACACCTGTTCACTGCACATGAACACTACACATGAACACCTGTTCACTACACATGAACACTACACATGAACACTACACATGAACCCCCCAACTGACCCACCCAGCCAGGTCTCTCCCCACAAAACCTCCTTTCCTCCAACCCCCAACTGACCCACCCAGCCAGGTCTCTCCCCCCAAAACCTCCTTTCCTCCAAACCCCCCCCCCAAATGACCCACCCAGCCCGGTCTCTCACCCCAAAACCTCCTTTCCTCCAACCCCCCCCCCCAACTGACCCACCCAGCCCGGTCGCTCACCCCAAAACCTCCTTTCCTCCAACCCCCCCCCAAATGACCCACCCAGCCAGGTCTCTCCCCCCCAAAACCTCCTTTCCTCCAACCCCCCCCCCAAATGACCCACCCAGCCCGGTCTCTCACCCCAAAACCTCCTTTCCTCCAACCCCCCCCCAAATGACCCACCCAGCCAGGTCTCTCACCCCAAAACCTCCTTCCCTCCCACCCACCCCCCAACTGACCCACCCAGCCCGGTCTCTCCCCCCCCCCCAACTGACCCGCTCAACCCGGTCTCTCCCCACAGACCGGTTCGCCGCCTTGTTTCGCCCCCTGCAACTGCGTTGCGGTGCGGCACGTCCCGGCCCCAGCTGAGCTGTCCCGGCCCCGCGGCGGCAGCCGAGCACGCGGGGGGTCCCGGCCCCGCGGCGGCAGCCGAGCACGCGGGGGGTCCCGGCCCCGCGGCGGCAGCCGAGCACGCGGCGGGTCCCGGCCCCGCGGCGGCAGCCGAGCACGCGGCGGGTCCCGGCCCCGCGGCGGCAGCCGAGCACGCGGGGGGTCCCGGCCCCGCGGCGGCAGCCGAGCACGCGGCGGGTCCCGGCCCCGCGGCGGCAGCCGAGCACGCGGGGGGTCCCGGCCCCGCGGCGGCAGCCGAGCACGCGGGGGGTCCCGGCCCCGCGGCGGCAGCCGAGCACGCGGCGCGTCCCGGCCCCGCGGCGGCAGCCGAGGACGCGGGGGGTCCCGGCCCCGCGGCGGCAGCCGAGCACGCGGCGCGTCCCGGCCCCGCGGCTGGCGGCCCGCGCGGGCTTCCAGGCCCCAGCGCGGAGCCGTCCCTGCGGAAAGCTCAAAAGAGCCAAACATTCTCTAAAGAGCCCAAAAGATCTCCACGGGCCGGATGAGAGGGCCTCGCGGGCCGCATCCGGCCCACGGGCCGTAGTTTGGAGACCCCTGGTTTAGAGGTTAAGGCGCCAACCTCGGATGTAGAAACCCAATGTCCAAATCCCCACTCTGGAACAGACCCACAACACACTTCTTCAATCCACCAAAAAAATTCTGATTTGGTTTGATGGTTGAACCATTTCCCTCCCTTTTTTGGGTGTGTGTGTGTGGGGGGGGGATTTTTGCGGTGTTGAAACTATCACCAAAGCAAAAAATCAGTTATTCACTCAGCTCTAGTAAGGACATAGCTTTTTTCTTAGTGAACACAAGCCTTAGAGGAAAGATATTGCTCTTTTTGGTTTTAACATACTGCATGTATCATCTTTATGTAAAACATTCATAAAATGTCCTGTAGCATGATTTTTGTTGGGGGAGGTTGCACATTCCTTTCTGATATATCTCCTCTTCTGACTGTAATAACGATGTAACAATTCACTGCCAAACAGACTGGGGGACACTGAATAATGAAAGTATTCAGGGCCAATTTTGGTGTGTCCTGTACCACTTTTTTTCAAGCCTCCTCAAGAAAAAACATGGAAATGAAGAGTTGCTGTTTAAGGAGTGGTGCGTCTGTGATATCAAATCCTTGCTGCTTCTCTTGTTGCAGTGGGTCAGGTAGAGCCAGTGGACTTGTGCTTGAGTTCTTTTCCTCTGGCATTCTCCTGTAATGCAGTTTGATTTCTGTTCTTTAATTTTATGTGATGACAGCTTGGGGTTTGGAATAGCAAGCAGAGGTGGTAACTGAGAAAGGCATATAATCATGGATCATCTCTCTGTTGTCTCCATGGCACCACCAAACCTTATTTTAGAGATCTCCGACAATCTGCTCTTCCCTTTCTCTATCTCAATACCGATATCTGGCAAAGTTCAGTAGGCACAGTGTGGTTCCTGCTTAATTGCTGTCCTCTTTTCAACTTTCGTTGAGTTAAGATTTTTTTTAACAGGGTTTATGTCCTGTACACATTTTTTTAATCATATCTATCAACCCCAAGCATTCAAAAATCATGAGGCAAATCCCCCCCCCCAATAATGAAATTGGCTTAATAACAAGGTGTTTTTAAAAAAATACATATTAGATTACATTTTCTTTGGGTTCATTGCCTTAGGTCACACATGCCTCACATTTTCAAGCGTTTCTCTGTAACCAGGAGGGCTAGCAACTGATTTTTTGAAAAAATGGAAGCTGAGATTTCCATGCAGTTTCTTGATTCCAGGACCTGGGACTTTAAGAAATACCTCAAAAAAATCAGAGTTGGCAACATTGCTTGTTCTGCAAGGCCAAAAAATGGATTAAATAAGTAATTGCTAGATTCAGTCTAATTATTTAAGTTCTTATTAAGCGTCCTTTTTGGAATTCTGCTAAGCTCTCCATCTCACTAATATCTTATTGCAAATAGTACAAGGTTAGTTGTGTTGTGTGGTATTTTTTAAGTGCTTTGTCAGCTTTAAAATATAACCTAGAGGTAGATCCCTGCACTTTCTGGTCCTGTGTGGTGTAGGGGCTACACCACCTTTGTTATGGTGCATGCTGTTCCTGGTCTTTTCTCTCTGCCTTGCCTGCCTCTCATTCTTTTGGCTAATGTGTGTGCCCATGAGGAAACACAAGGGCCAGATTCTTCCACAGAGAGCGCACAAGGGCCAGATTCTCAGCTGAAGTAATTTGCTGGGATGCTATTGATTTTGATAATTTAAACCAGCTGAGGATCTAGCACAGGGAATACAACTTTGACTGAGCTCTACACAGTGAGAACCACTAGAGGTGGACTCCTTTACTAGTCTCTACTAGTCTCGCACTCCAGCTGGTCACGATCTGCCACTTGGTGCAGATACTTGTACTTTTAAAAAATGTTTTTACTGTGTCTCTAGTATCTGTGGTTTGATCTATTCTGTGTAATAAGTAATCCTGTCATTTCTTCCAATCTCCATGTAACCATCTAAACTGACTCTTTCCACTGAGTCTTTCTGGGCAATATATTTGGTTCCCTGTCAGGAATTGTGACTAGATGTTGTTCGCCAGCTTTCTGGTGGCATTGGCTAGGTCTACACTAGCAGGGAGGGTTGACCTAAGATACGCAACTTCAGCTACGAGAATAGCGTAGCTGAAGTTGACTCATCTTAGGTTAACTTACCTGCCATTCTCACGGCAGCAGCAGTCAACAGCAGGCTCCCCCGTCGACTCTGCCTTGTGCCTTTTGGCGAGCTGGAGTTCCAGAGCCAACTTTGGGGATTGATTTATCGCGTCTTGACGAGACGCGATAAATCAATCCCCAATAGAGCTAGCTCTACCCGCCAATCCAGCCAATAGTGTAGACATGTCCTTAGAGAGTACCAAGAGTATTGGGTATGGATAGAGTAGGAGGGATTTAGGTAGTTTGAGTGGGTCTGGAAGGTTAGAAGGGATCACTTGGACCTATAGAGAACCCAATGAACTGATGACGTAATTAGATGGATGGGATAGCTGGGAAAAGAAGGCAAGCAGTATAAAAAGCTGAGCCAGGCAGCAGAACGGGGGACTTCTTCTAGTTGTTACTCTATCTATGATCTATGTGGTGCACATGAGAGAATAGTGACAATAAAGACTTAGCGTGGGTACACTGGTAGACTGTGTGTGCTGTTTAATTCACTCAGAGGGCTTAGCAGTCTACGCCGTGTTTCCAGGTGCTGAAAGGAAAATCCATTTACAGCCAAGCATTTATTGTAAGGAAGGTCATAAAAACTGGCAACACACACAAAATATTTTAGAATCTCACATGCACAGATGAAGTCTCCCACACCAGATATGCTTTTCATTGCACAACCTTTTGGTAGCAATGAAATGTTTTTAAACTATTTTGTGTATCCAGTGTGCTATTTTTGATACAGGAAAGAAGGGCTGGCTTTGGAAATGATTAGGATGAAAGCCTGAAAAAAACAAGAGTCAGTACTGGTTCAGATCCATGTCATTATTTAAACCAAAACCTGATGCCTGGAGTGGGTTTTCTTAAATAGCTTTGACTTCTGTTGATTAGGAATTTTTGACTTTTCTGAGAAAAAAACAAGTGGAAAAAAACATTACAAATAAGGATGTTGTGCTAATAATATAAACATTATTGTTCCAGATCAAGAAGGCTGTGCAGCAGGAAGGCTTTGGCAGAAAAAAGCGAGGCTACAGAGAGATCAATGAAATTGACATAAACATGAATGATCCTTTATTTACAAAGCAGTGGTACCTGGTAAGCAAATCCAGTCATTTTTAATAGAGATCTTCAGTAACCAGAAACCCCCAGTTTACTTAAACATTATTCCTCCTTGTTGCAATAGTCTGGGAACATGCCCTCCAGATTGCTCACCAGAACTTTGAACTTATTCCAAGAGAATTTTCCCCAGGATGTATAGGGAGCCTACTGCATGCTGGGACTGGGTTATGGGCATGATTCAAAGTTCAATGATGTCAGTAGAAAGACTCTCCTTGACTATAATGGGGGTTGTGTGAGCACTCATGCAGTGCAGACAGGATTGTTAAAACTGATAATGTACCTGAGTATTGAGACTTAGTGCTTTGCTTTAAGGAGCTCTTAATCACATGATGCAACCAGTGTCTTTGTGGAAACTCATTAATGTGTGTTACACAACTGTTTGGAAAATGTCTTCCCTGCCCTGGTGGAAAATTTTGGTTTTTCATCAGAAAGATTCACAAAGGGATTTAGCACAAACCTAAGAAAGAGGTGGAGCTCGCTTTATATTCAGGGTGCCCATTTGGAATATATGTGAGACCCACTTGTGAATCCCTGCTCAGGTCTTCCCCTTCCCAGCTGAGTGCCCTAGTCACAGTTCTCAATATCTCCTAGTCAGGATGTTACACTTTGTTTAAATAATTAACTATTCATTCAGTCATGCACATTCTATATATAGCCTCTTGGGATTTTGGAAGTCAAATTCACATCCCCGCTCCAAATCAGGCAGTGGGGATTTGAACCTGAGTTTCTTACAGATGGGCTGAGTGCACTAACTACTGGGCTATTGATTATGAGAGAGAGTAGCTCCTGCTCTTTGGAGTTGTACCATAGTTTCTGCTCCTGCTCTTTGGAGTTGTACCATAGTTTCCTTATTAATCTAGTCCTTTGCTTCCAGATTTCCCTTTTTAAATATAGATATAAAAACAAAGTTGAAGTCTTGAAATCAAAACAATTTTTTCTTGACTTCTTGATTCACTGAAATTTTTTTAAAAATTGGTTTGGGGTTGACCTGAACTGATTTTTTTTTTTGGACCTGCCAGTAGGATGGCCAGACAACAAATGTGAAAAATCGGGATGGGGTGGGGGATAATAGGCACCTATATAAGAAAAAGATCCAAAATCAGGACTGTCCCTATAAAATTGGGACATCTGGTCACCCTATCTGTCAATGAACCAAACAATTATTTATTTGCACAGCTATAGTTGAAGGTAGAGGTGTTGCGCTTAGGAAAGAAACCAAAATGGAAACAGGAAGGACCTCAGGAGCTATAGGAAAGTTGTTGATTAGAGCTAGTCAGAACATTTTTTGTTGAAACTGTTTTCCAAAGGAAAATGTGGGTTTTTGTTTTTTCAGAATTCAAACATTTTAAATAATGTTGACATTGACAAAAATTCCAGGAAAAAATCAAAACAAAAGAAATAGTTTCAGAATTTCAATTTTTGTTTCAGAATTTTAAAATTATCTTGAATTTGAATTTTTTCACTTTATTTACTTTTACATCATTTCTTGACATGTCAGTAGTAGAAGAGAAAAACATGCACTCCTACTGCAGATGTGTCAAAATATGACAATATAGTAGTTATTTGTATTTTATTTTACTTTTTAAAATCGTTAAGGGTTGATGCTGTTTAGCACTGATTTGAAATGTATTATATTCTTTTCTAGATCAAAATGTCTCCTATTTGTGTTGTAATGAAACAATCTATTAAACTATTTCAAATATTGTTTGCATGTTGTTCCCAAGGTATGAGAGAGACAAGGTGGGCCAACTCCAGTTGCTGAATTAAACAAGCTTTTGAGCTGTGTGGAGCTGTTCTTGAGATCTGGAAGAGGCAATTCAATTATCTGTTTCATTACAACACAAACAGGAGACACTTTGCTCTAGAATAGAATATAAGATGTTTCAATCAGCACTAATTAGCAGCCGCCGTTAATGATTTCAAAATTTCAGAATGAAAATTAGAAATTCCAAATGGAAATTAGAAATTCAGAATTAAATTTTGATATGAAAATTTTCCTAAATAATTTCTTTTGAAATTTCCAGTTTGTGGGAAATTTCACAAATATTTATGGAGTGCAATTTGGAACAAAAGACACTTAGAAATATTGACAGTTCCCTCAAACCAGAAACTGCATCTCAACCAGATCTACTGTTAATGATGGACGGGAAATAAGTGGTCTGGTGGGACTTCAGAACATGTCTAAGTAATTCAACTATCTGTAGTTGAATACAATCATTGAAAAAATGTTTATCACAAATAGAGGTTATTGTGTATATTGTGTTATGTCCTTAGTGAGAATATATTTGACGTGAGATTGAGCAGACACCCTCAAATATCTGACCAACTGGTTGGTACCTAAACGCCCTATCTAAGGCCCCAGTCCAACAAAGGAATTAGGTGTGTTTAATTTTAAGTGTATGAATAAACCCATTTGATTTCAGTGGGACTGCTTGCATGTTTATGTGCTTCTCTGGACTGGAATGTAAGGGCCTGATCCCGAATTCACTGGGAGCTCTAGAAATGGGAGCCTTGTGAGATCAGGCCCTAACAGGGGTCAAACCTCATGCTGTCTCAGAATTCCCTTGCTGTTGTGGGTTTATTTTTCCATCTTCCATATTATATAAATACGTGCTCCCGGGTAAATGAGACATACCTGATGTAGAATATATGCAGTACATACTAGGCAGAAACGCAATGATTGTGGAAAATGGACTATCCATGCGCACGCACACACACACAGACATGCATGCACATGCACACAAAAGAAGAAGAAATAATATACTCTTTTGCTTTTCAATCGATGTATTAGATCAACACTGGTCAAGCAGATGGGACCCCTGGACTTGATCTAAATGTGGCTGAAGCCTGGGAGCTGGGATATACAGGGAAAGGTGTTACCATAGGAATTATGGATGATGGTAAGTGAGGAGTCCAATCCACCCTAACTAAATTGGCCTTCAACATTGGTTCTCCACTTGTCAGGTAACTCTCTTCTCTCCATGCATCTGAATAAGTGGTTTTTTTTTTACCCACTAAAGCTTATGCCCAAATAAGTTTTGCAGAATTTATGCATTATGAGTTTCTGTTGGTTTCTGGACAGAATCAGAGAAATCACAAATTTTTCATAGTTTTTGTGCAAAACTATAAATAGGCTCAGTTTGTTCAAAATATCAATGGATGTGAGTGAATCTGCGGGTGATTTTCTATTTTGTAACCAAATTCAAAAGCAGATAACTGAATGTCGCATGTCTTGAACTCTCACACATTTAGTTTTAAGCTCAGCAAGCACCATGAAATACCTTAGTAAGGTGAATGCTCAGTCTGTAATGATATTCAGAAGTTTGCAAACCAATCTGATCCACCATTAAGAATTCTCTGGCACTATTTGCGGAAACAGTTATGTTTGCCCCAGTGATCTCTCCATTTTTATTTTAGGTAATATTCTGCCTACTTAATTTTCCTGTGCATTTCATACAAAGGGTGAAATTCATCACAGTGCAGCAGTTTCCAATGACTATGATAGTTTCCTTTCTTCTCCTACACTTATGTATTCAAACTGTATGCTATTGGGGCCTGAATCCAAAGCCCACTGAAGTCAATAGGTTTTTGATCAAGCCTTTAAAAAATTGCTGTTTTCTTAACCAGAGGTGGCTGCATCTTTGTGGTGGGTGAAGTAATCCGTGTGTCAATATATTCAATAATAGAATATAGGTATATATGTTTATAAAGTATTTTGGGATCCTTTCAGATAAAAGGTACTTTATAAATGTAAAATGTTACTAGAATTACCATTTCTAACCATATATGATCCAATTTAGATACTCGTTCCATAAATTTGGTGGCTCATTTCATTTCATACTTTTGGGTGCAAATTAGCACTTAGGTACTGATTCACTGGATTAATAGCTCCCAGCTGAGCTCACAGCAGAATTGGTACCTTAATTTAACAGTCACATTTGAACAGTCCAAACAAGTTTTGGGACCAGCATCATTCCTTATTATGGTTTTTCCTATAGTATCACTCAACTCTTATTGTGCTTTATGGCTGTTACAAAGTGTTTGCAGGGGTTTTGGTTTGGTCTGGTTTTTTTTTTTTTTTTGGAATGTTAACCTTTGGTTTGTGTGCTGTCTTTGTCTTATTGCAGGAATTGATTATCTTCATCCTGATCTTGCCTCAAATTATGTAAGTACATACTGACCTTTCCTGTAAAATGTGAGGCTCTTTATTGTTTTGGTCTGCCTTTCATACAAAATGTTTACACACTAAATGGAGGAACTGCACAGCTGAGCTACTGATCTTGCAGATGATAAATTTTACACAGAAAACAATTGGTCTGAAAATGGGACCTGGCAAATTGCCAGACATGAGCTTCCTGGGTAAGAAATGAAATCATGAGGAGGAATGATGGAGTTGCCTACCTTTCAATAAGCTGCAGTTTGCAATATTGGATTTAGGACAGAAATGAATAACCTGGGAATTGTCTCTAAATCTTGCTGTTAAAATGCAGAATTCACTTATTACATGGAGAACAACAGAGATGCTACTGCCGTGGGCTATGCCTGGGCTGCTGATTGTTCACAATGGCTAGAGTGTGTATGAGAGTTTGAAAACTATGGTACAACACGTGATTACATTCAACGTTTCAGAGCATTCCCAGATCACACAGGGCTGTGTGTCGGCAGCAGAATCAGACACTGTACGGTGTAAAATGATTGTTTCTTCAAGCTTGCCACCTCTGATTTACCTCTTTGTCATAGGCTCTTATCTCTTAATATTCTAGACTCCCTTCTCAGTCTTTGACATGACTGCTCTCTGTCTACCTGCTACTGCTGGGGCCCTCAGTTGCCACTCTCTGTGTTATGCTTTTTTTACACTGAAGCTGATTGCTGCGGTTAGACCGTTCGTTGTGCAATGGGGCTCAAAGAAGCGTAACACTGATGGGGCTTCTGCAGCACTTAGGTAGCCAGTATTGCCTCTTTCTTGAAACCACGTGTGCAATGGTTCATGTACATGTACAATGGCTCTCATTGCATAGCAAGGTGAGAGCGTGTTCCACTTTCTGGAACATTTTTTGAAATGTCTTTTTGCCATGCATATGTTTCCCCCTCCATTCCACATAAGGAATTGATTCCATGGCCTTTCTTACAGGGCTACGTAACAGGAGGGTTTGGAGGAGGGGGCAGGAGAGCTTGGAGGGCCAGTTGGCCTAGTGGCTAGAGTACCTGGCTGCCTGCCCCTGCTTCTGTTGTTGAGGTGCTTTAAGGCAGGGGGAATAGGGGGACCTGCACCCTCCTACTACATCAGGTTGTAGCCCAGGGCTCGGTGTATGTCACCCCTGGGTAGGGGACCTCCCAGCTGGGAGTCTACACTCATTGCCCTGGGCTACTTCCTACTGTTGCTCCTTTAGTTTGAGGTCTGGCCCCTATAGTCCAAGCTCCTGTAGTGGCTTGTCTCTTAGTAGTGCTCCCTGTGGACCCTGGGTGACCTCCTGATGTGGTCCCAGATTCCTCGGGACAGGGCAGCTGTAAGTTTGGCGAGATCAGAACCCCCACAAGGTCTCCATGCTTCAGTCATCCAGGTTCCTCTCAGGCCAGGTGCTCCTAGGTCTCATTCTCCATCTCCTTTGGCCAGGAAGATACTACTTGGGTCCCAGGAGCCTGTGTTGGCTGATCCTTCCCTCAGGTAGGGAGGCAGCTAGCTCCTGCCTTTTTGCCTGTCAGCCCCAAACTGACCCAGGCCGCCTCCTTTTCTCTGTCCTCCAAGCCTGGCATTGGCTGCAGGTATAATGGGGCGGAGCTAGCTGGAACCAAATGCTCTCCTTAACCACTTCCGTGCTGCTGGTGGTTCCTCTGTTTCACCATAGACTATTACAGTGTATGCCAATTTTTATGCATGGAAGATGTTAGAGCTCAGTATCACAGTTTTCTTTCAATACAAAGGGTGAAATTCATCACAGTGCAGAGGCCTAGCACAAGGCTCATGCATTGCTTAATTCTCATTTAAACTATATTTTGTAGGTTTAAACAGGACGTAAGTGGTGCATAGACCGGGGTGAAATTCACAATAAAGGAATCTACAGAAACATGCAATGCACTGTGCCTATCACAGGGTCCTGGCTAATCTTTAGCTATACAATAGGCTAGTTGATGTCATCTCTATTTCATATTTATGAGTTGCTGTGAAAGATAAGCACAGCGTCTAACCTTGTCATGTGTACATCTGTGGTCAGCCGTAGAGCTAATGTGGAGAAAGGTCATTCAGTTTCACGGAGGATTTTGGTATTTCAGAATCTAGTTTCATTCTGATTTGGGACAAACCCCCAAAGATTTCAGTCCCCTGACTCTGGCCTGGTGGGCTGAAGAGCATCTGGGAACTAAGCTGGGGCCAGATGGGCTGCTGACTGAGGAGCAAGGTTGGCGGGTTGACAGGTAGGATTCCATCAGACCCTGGCCTCTGTTCTGTCAGAACTTTGATCAGATTAAACCATCTTTGATTTTGATGAATTGGCCGTCTCCGGTGTAAAACTGACCAGCTCTAATCAACTGTTCTATTAGCGCTGCTGAAAAATCTCAACATGTCTCTAACATTTTCTGCATCCATTAGCTAGAACAACTGCCATTCTTTTCAATTGACTTATTGCTACTACAGTAAGTTTTCTTGTTCTTTTAATATTGTAAGGCTACAAATTTTATGAACTTGGGAATCCTGAAAACAGAATTGCAAATAGATTTGTTTTCTAAGTGTGATTAAAAAGAAAAAGGAAAGCTAGAACTAATGGATAAAGAGATATTACACAGATACACCGGCACAAAAACAATAAGGGAGATGATGATAATTTATTCTTACGTAGGATTCTTGTCAGCCAGCTATTCTTAAAACAGTTTCAATATCCTCCAGTGCAATTCAAGAGTAGAACAAGAACACACAAAGGGTGAAATTCTGGCTCCATTGAAGTCAATAGCAAAGTTCCCACTGACTTCAGTGGAGCCAGTATTTCACCCAGACTGTGTAGAAGAGGGAGGCGCCCATGAATGGCAATGCACTTGGAAAATAGCTAGTCAAAGAATGTATAAGTGCAGGGTGGTCAATTTCATACTTTATTAATATACTTAATGACTTGATTGCAGTTATTAAATCTGTGTTTTAACTACAATATGCCGATCCCAAATGAGCAACTAAGCCAGAAGCTTACTTAAATTGAAACAAATAAAGTACTCTACACAAAGATTACCTTTACCTGTGTGTTTTTTTTACATCTAGAGCCAAGTGAATAGAATATGTTATTACTACTATTAACATAACATCATTTATTCAGCAGTAATTATCAGCTGTAATAGTGTGGACAAAACACGAAAGATGACTGTCTCAAAAAGCTTATGCTTTGAGTAGAAACACAAGGTGGGTGAAGTAGTGTCTTTTATTGGACCAACTTTTATTGGTGCAAGAGACAAGCTTTTGAGCTTACAAAGAGCTCTTCTTCAGGTCTGGGAAACATATGCAGAGTGTCACAAGGTAGAACAGATTGTTTAGAATAAGTAGCGAATAAATTTCAAGGGATCTTCCACCTTGAACTGGTAAATGAATACTGGCAGGCTTTGCAGCAGTGTGTTTTAAGGCTATATTTGAAATGCAGGGAAGATTCTCGATATATCTGGTAAAGGAGGGAGTCCCAGGAGTCAGGAGCAACAGGAGAGCTGGTGCAAGCATAAGAATGTGAGAGAGGATCAAGTGGAAGTTTTAAAAAGGGAGCTTGGTCAGAAGAAAGGAAACATGGGGGAGCAGGGGAGAGGTGAGAGCTAGGAGAAATGGAACCGGCATGGTAGATAACAGCAGAGCTGTGCAGAGCCTTCAAACTGGCTGCCCTTGATGTGAAATGTGAGAAGCCGCCAGTAAGATCAGCAGGAGGATGACACTGTTGAAGCAGAGGGCGAGGAAGATGATTTTGGCAGCGACATCTTTGATGGAAAGCAGGAAATGAGCCGGGAAGCCAGAGAGAGAGAAAATAGCTCAGTGCAAGATAAGGGATTTGTTTATAGGGATGGAGGGGAAAGAGTGGAATTTAGAAATGCTGTAGAGGAGAAGCAACAGTACTGAGCGACAGGCTCAATACAGGGGGACATGAAAGTGACGTTGACATGAGTAACAGGGAGAAGAGGAATTGCCAGCGGTGACGGAGAAGGGAACAAGAGGAGAGCAGAGGGCAGGAAAGACAAACTCACAAGAAAGGTTGTGGCCCCATGCCTGACAAGATCACTCCTGAAACACCAACACAAACGTGATCCATTTAATACAAGAGCCTAAAAACGTGAGGAATAAATTGAAATAAGCCATTGTGTTTCAAAGGTATCACATTGATTCCACAGAAAATGATATCCATATAATCAAGGCAAGGACAGTCTATATAGCTGCTCCTGTGTCCTAGATTCAGGATGAATTAGCTGGAGATATAGGACATGGCACAGTAATATCCTGAGCCACACTAATGATCATATTTAAGCCAACTAACAAAAAGCCATTTTAAAATGTCATCATCTGGCGCAAAGACGTTACTTATGCAGAGAATTGTTTTTGCTTGAGTGAGCTGTAATTTGAAGCAGATACCAAAAATTTGGTTTAAGATGGACCTAAAACCAGATCTAGATCTAAAAACCAGGTTAAATCACACTGCTGGGACTGGATTACTCAGATTACCAGGCTCACAAGACCTGTAGTCACCTGTTTGTGAGATGCGAGAGTTCTTGTGAACAGAACCTCAGAGTTTGGTGACATTTGCAGAGTAGGGTGGCTCTTTATTCATCTCAACTATCTATGACTCACTAAAATACATAACCTGACATCTGGTGTTTATTCTGCTGCCCACCAACATAACATGTGAGCTCCCCCTACATAAAATTGACAGCAATAGTCCCTACTGGATTTCATGGAGTCTCTGGCACTTCTCCTTTTTCAGGGTAAACTGTGCTGCTTCTTTTTTAATGATTTTGTTAATATCCTTTGCATGCTTGGTTGGGGTTTATGAGATAGAAGGAGGTGTCAGGCTTGTGAGTGTCTTTCATTGGATGAAAGACCTTTTAGAAGAGAGAAGTTTGGACTTTTTCCTAAAGACAGACAGACTCTGGATTCACCTGATTTCCTCCGGAAGTGGAAATCCCCTCCCTTGATCCCCTCTCTCCCAACCCGCTGTAACCATCTATAAACTTTCAATATTGAGTGGTGAGAAATCAAGTGAAAAGAAAACTGAGCTGTCAAATATTTTAGAGAGGAATGCTGATGCCATGTGGTATAAAGTAAAGAATGTGATCTTGTGCTCTTACCCTGAACTATATTGGGATAGATCTTCAGCTGGCGTCAATTGACCTTGCTCCATTGCCTTCCCTGAAATTCAATGGAGCTATGACAATTTACACCAGTTAAAGATTTTCCCTTATTTTGTGTCAAAGACAGAGTAATTAGCCCCAGTCTGGGTACAGTGCACCTGTCATAGTGACAGAGAGTGGGAGTGAGCTTTGCCCAATTAAAAATTCACATCATAACCCTCCAAGACACAAGTAATTGAATGTTTTTGACATCTCTCCATGCCGTGGGCATTGTAAGAGAAACCTGGTTCCCCCACCCTATGAGAACTGCTTTAAAAGTGAACTTTCTCAGCTGTTTCCAAGCCGCTTGAGATTGGAGTATAATAGGTTGTCAAAGGAGAATTAAGTAGGACTGAAATCTTTATTTCTCCTATGGAAACTGTACATCAATACATTTCTTATTAACATGTCACTTAGCCTGTTACATCACGGGCTTTGTTTTAGCCTTATAAAATATGGGCTCTTGAGGCTGCAGTAAACCATCTCATGACCTGAGTGCATCTAGCCTGAAATTTACAATAGCAGCAGAATGACATGGGTGAGAACTAGCTTCTAGCAAAGCATTACTCTTGAACATTACTGTTGAACATTTTTACTAATGATAATTGGTTGACATTTTAAAACTTGGGTACCTAAAGCTAGGGGATTTATATTTAGGTCCCTAAATAAAAGTAGCCTGATTTCCAAAGGCCCTAAAACACCTGCATGTTCTATTTTCATTAATAAAATTCCTGGGGTTGCAGCACACTGCAAAGAAGAATTAAAGATGCCCTGATTAGACAACTGGGGATGCTCCTGACATGGGACAATCCTGAGGTGGCATAGAACTAATTGTAATAGTATTGTCCCCTCCCCCCCCCCACTGCTACATGTGGTTCCTGGAAGTGTGATGGGGTTTAGACAGAACCAATGGGATCTCTACAAGCTGGTGTTCTGACTTATGCTTGTGGCCAAGCTGACCTCAGAATCAGAGGACTGCAGTGGTGTCTTAAAGCCACCTCCTCAGCTGTGCTGTATGAGCTCTGATGCAGAGGAGGATTGAGGCCCAAGTGCAACTAAGTGTAGCCATTTTGGAGGGGATAGTCTGCCTAATTCTGAGATTGCAATCTGATTTTACAGGAGTTATTCCTCATTTATACTGGTGTAATTAAGTTCAGAATTTCATGGCTATTGTGAAAAATCTACCGTTATGGATATTATAACTAGATGGCCCACACAATGACCCAGATGCTATAAAGAATTCATATCCTCCATGGTTATGGCGACAGGATCATAAATATTTAAATCAGCCCATGCATATTTTATGTGAACTTTAAATTTAAATAATCTTTGTGTCTCTCTTCCATAATATTTTGGTTTTATATTTAATTGAATCCATAATGTTTAGCTTGACATTAAGGGGCACAATTATAATTGTGCTCCCAATGTTACTGTATACTTCATCATTTCACAAAGGGAATGTCACAGGTTTAAAATGAAGATGAAATAAGTCATTTAGCAGCTTTGAAGTCTAACAACCTGTTATGAAGATATTCCCTATGGCAAAAGAAGCATCCACTATTCTACAGTGGAATTCTGTCTTACGAAAGAGGCAAGTTTGGGCTTCTGTTGTTAGGTTTAAAATAATATTGGTCAGCAACAACTCCCCCTAAAAAGCAGAATTCACAGTAAATATTTGTTCATATTAACTGCCCCCAACTCATATTTTTCCCTCACATGGTTCCTCAGTTGTGCTGTCCCTATCATCTTTATTATGCTTTCTCTTTCTAGTCGGTTTTGCAACAGGGCTAGCACGAGAGAGAGAGAGAAGTGAGAGCTGGGTTTGATCATAGCAGGAACTGCGAGAATATGTGCCATGCTGTTACCAGAAAAAAATGTGTGGTTCATCTGTGAACAAGCACTGTCAACAACCGGAAGCTAGAGAGATTACTTTTTAAAAAAATATTAATTTATTCTAATAAATAATAAATAGAGTACATCTGTAAAAAATATCAAGTACGCAATTAAAATGACAAATACAGGATAAAGTAAAAATTATGGTGAATGTTCCAAACAGGGTAGGAAAAAATTACTTAATGGAAGTAAGCTGCCCAATCCAGTCCCTTGCAGATTGACGTATACATGTTGCTTTTTCATTCATTAAACCCTAATGCTAGTCCAAAAGGTTCTATATATTTGATGGAAATGTGGAAAGTAGTGGGGGCACAATGGTGTGATACAGAATTGCCTTCTTGCTGGGGGGGGGGGGGGAATATGAGCACTGGGCTGAAGTAATTATCCTATCACAAAAGCCATGAGGCAGGGTATGTTCTACCACTGCTAGGACCTACAATTTCCATTGTTTGCTCTTGGGGGAAAAATCACCATTGAGTAATTTCTAAAACAATGAAAGAAATGAGGAATATTACTAGGCATAAATTATATACAGCAATATGTGAAATGAGTCTTGACAAAAAGGATAAATGACAGTGATACCTTATAAGGAGCTTTTATTTGTTTTTACAAAGTCAAAACATTGAGAAAGATTAAGGCAAGGTATTCTGTTGAAAGCACTAGCTGACCAGTTCTAGAGACTTTTGTACATGAAAATTTTCAGTCAAATAGTAAATTACCCCAAAAATGCCATTTTGGGGGTGACCAAAACTGTTCACAAATTCGAGTTGAATTCAGCAAATAGTTTTGACAGAATAAAATACATGAAAAAAAATTTCAAAAATGCTGAAGGGCGGGCATTCTTTCTCATGAAAGAATCCAGAAATAGAGAGACTCCACCCCATTACAGCCAATAACACAGTGATCCGGGCACTCACACAACACATAGGAGATCTATTTTCAAATCCTGGCTTTCCTGATTTGGAGCAGAGACTTGAATTGAGGGCCTCACATCCCAGGCAAGCAGCCTAATCATCCTTTCTATTTCTCTCTCTCACATAATGAATATGTTATTATTGATACAAAGTGGAACAGCTTCAATGGGAGAGTCCCACCCCCAAAATACCCTACTACCTGGGGGGCTAGAACACTTGTCTGGGATAGGAGAGACCCACATTTAAATCCCTGCTTTCAAATCCGGGGGAGTGAGGGGCGTATTTGAAAAGAGCGCTCCCCCTCACCGGCGAGTGCTGTAACCAATGGGCTATTGGGGATTCTAAAGCTGAGATGGCAGAAAGTGGCCACAAACTGCCTTTTCCACCAGGGTGCTGGACTATAGCAGACTGTTGGATGGTTTAAAATAGAATCAGAGAGAACGATATAGATATAGGACGTCTAGTCCTCTGTCTTCAGCCAGATCCTCAGCCCTTTGTCTAACTAATTTGCGTTGCTCAGGCAATGCTTAGCAGCTGGTTTACTGCCCTTGGCATTCTGAGGGTGAGCTAAATAATTATTCTGGATTTTGGACCTGATCCTGTACTCAATTATGTTGAAGGCAGTGACGTTTCATGGGTATAAAAGTGATGTAAGTCAGAGATGAATAAGGCCTTTTGTTTTGGATGAGACAAACATCTGGCAAAGACGAAGTACATTTGGGATAGTGCTAGATTTGTTTCCAAGGTTCATCCCACCAATAGATTCTGTTCTCTTCATATCACTTAGCCCTTTCATTTGCGTAAGGATGTGTAGTATATAGCTGGCCCATATTACCAGGGGCGAAATGCTAAGCAGGGATATCCACCTGATTTGGAGCATGCAAATGCTGATTTCAAGAGTGCCCTTGAGCCTGTCCTAAATTTACTGTACATAAACAAGTGTTTTCTACAGCAGTGGAAGTATTTGCAGATGCCAGTTACAATATTTCTTGAGTATTATATATTAATTATGATGATGTTAAGTTCCTCTCTTCTGTGCGCAGCTAATGAGATAGCAAAGGGAAGCTGTAAGGCTATGAAGAATATGGCAGTGTCTTCTTGTTTTATGAACTATGAAACTACATTATAATCATAAATAATAGCAAAGTTTTTTAGCTTTAAAAGCAATTTACAAAGATGAATAGCTGAAAATGGCAGGAGGGTTGCAGTTTAAATGTTCTCAAAAACAGATGAAGACAGGTGCTTATCAGTCCCATCTCATATTGTCTGAGATGATAAAACTAGCCTTGTTTAGCATAAGAACCTGTGACTTGCAAGGAAGGAGTGATTGTTTCAGACAGTGTATTTTGGGTCACACTCACAGCTGTGCCTGCAGCTGAACCAAAATTATTTCTTGCAGCAGAGACATTATTCTATCTGTTTTAGTAAAGCATAGATGTTAGCACAATATAAGAGAAACCAAAACCACTTGGCATCTTTCAGGATTTGGAGCCACTGGCCAGATGTTCCACTTCTGCTAATCAACACTGATCCATTGATATCTGAGGTTGCAATGGAGATACGTTGATTTATACCAGCAAGGATCTGTCTATAAAATATTCTCAGTGTACAATTCAAGCCACTCAGGAGCAAAATGGCACCTGGATATCCCAGTTGCTATGGACTAAGATTATCCTGAAAGCACTGCAGGACTGTCAGAGTTGTCAGATCTCTTCCCTATTAGAAGTAACAAAGAGTCCTGTGGCACCTTAAAGACTAACTAAAGTATTGAAGCATAAGCTTTCATGGGCTAATACCCACTTGCATCCGACGAAGTGGGTATTAGCCCACGAAAGCTTATGCTTCAATACTTTAGTTAGTCTTTAAGGTGCCATAGGACTCTGTTACTTCTGTTATTCCAGACTAACACGGCTACCTCTCCAATTCTTCCCTATTACATCCACCTGGGAGGAAAGTCTGAGTTAAATGTATTCCTGTTGTGTAAGCCACTCCAAAAAAGACAGAAAAATGCTCAGTGCCAAGAATGTTCGTAGATAAACTAAAGACTACAGTTTTGTCCTCAATGCTTATTTCCCCACATAATTAAAGTAATTAATCAATTGCATCCTGAGGAGGTGTAAGATTGTTCACCATTTTAATAGTTACCTACGACTGTTCTTTTTCACTTGAAGTGTCTTCCATGTATAGTAAGTTGGCTATAGTTCGCTGAAATGAGGAGTGCACATGTATAGGAGGAGGCCTACACTTAGACAGTGCGTAGAGGCCACTGCATGTGCAACTAGCACAGGTATAAATAATGGTGTAGGCACTGCTTAGGTGTGTAGAGTAGAGTACCGTATACACCTGAATGGCTCTCTGCATGTTCAAGCAGGGCCTCTCACATTTACACTGCTGTTTTGAGCCGTGCAGTCACTCGCTGCCTTCCTACTTCTGGGGGCTTTCTCTGCTGCAGTGAAAGATTCTAGCAATGGGGAAAGGGTCAGCAGGGAAAGGAACTGCTCAAATTCAATTTAATGTTGAAATGCTGTTCAACAAACTGAAATGAAACATTTCTGTTTCAGGAATGTTGGAATGTTTCATTTTGATAAAAAAAAAATTGAAGCAAAATGTTTCAGCGTTTCCAAATTGAAACTTCCTAATTTCCATTCAATGGAAAATGTTGACATTTCAATGTTGTGTCCTGCTTCAGGACAAAAACCAGCTACAGTCTTGGGATAATGCATTTCAGATGGTGTCTTGTGCAGCTGTAAGCTAGGAGGCCAAGTCTGAGTTGGAAATTACAGTAAGTCACCATTTTCTCTCAGTGGGTGTAATGCAAAGCCCACTGAAGTCAGTGGGAGTCTTTCAAACCCAATGAGAAGTTTGGTGAGGAAAATTCAGTTCTCAAAATCGAAAGTAATTGAATGGGCAACAAAAGGGGAGAGGGAGTATGGGATGGATTGTGACCAAGCCCTGTATGAATATACAAGCTACAGTGGAAGAGCCTTCCTGCTTTCAAGGGCTAGTCATAATAGTTCTGAGTGAAAGAACTGCTTCTGGTTGGCTTGGAGCAGGTGAGACTGTGGCCCCATCACACTCCGCCCAAGCCAGTGGAACTGGCTGGCTATGGAGAGAATCATACCCTTGTGCACAACCTATGCCCAAAGTTCTCACAGTTGGTATAGGGGCAGTGCATCTCCATGCCATTAGCAATCTGTGCCTGTGCCTTACAAGTTCCCAAGCACCTTATAAAGTTCCCAACACTTCCGTGTAGTACCAGCTGGGATTCAGTCTAGAGGGAATGGTTTCTGGATCCACAAGCTGCATCATTCTCCTCTTGATTAAGGAAAGTGAGTGCCAGAAATCTTTATTTACTATTCTGTTTGGCTGTTCTTTGGTGCATGACAACACATTGATCTCCAGAGCTGTGAGAGAAACATTTACATGCCTTGGGCTTTATTCACTCTAATTCCTTGCAAATCTGACTTGAGTTTATGTCATTCACTGCCCCTGAGAACAGTGCGTGATTTGAGGAATGCGTTGCAACAGATGCCAATATGTATACTAAGCAGTTAATGCATGGAAAATGGGAACTAACAAAGGGATCCAAGGGCTTGATTCTCCTCTCCCATACACAAGTTTGATGTAGTGGGGTTACTCCTCCTTTACCTTAATGTAATTGGGTAATACTGTCTTTTGTTGTTACAACTAGACAAAGACAAAGATGACTTCTCATATGTAAATGCTTGTCCTTCACTATTATTATCGGTGAATTATTCTTGCTCATTTGAAATGGCCTATGGTTTTTCTGTTCCACTGCTTCTACCTGACCATACAGATCTTTTATTTGCGTTGATTGTTCTTAATCCACAGCATTTATATTCTCCATATTATCCCAGTACTCACAAGGATTTCTGATGTGCAGTTGTTGTATATATATTCAAAATATTAAAAAATGTACAAAAATAGAAATTTCTCTTGTTCTCAGCTAAACAACATTATAATTATGGTTTTGTTTAGTTGGCTGGCCCAGATCAGTTAGTTTTTTTTAATAGTTTGTACAATTTTCCTGGTGAATGCAATACACATTATAAAATTAATAGCAGAGTAGAACAGAGCATAGAGTAAAATCCTGGTTCCACTGAAGTCAGTAAGAGTTTTGCCATTAACTTTAATGGAGCCCACTATTTCACCCATAATCTTCACAGCATTTGTGGATCCATTAATGGGAGAATCTTAACATTTGACATACTGTGTACTCTTTGTCTGAGTTTTTGTTTACATGGCATCTTGTTAGAAACTCTGTATTTTTTTCTAGACTTTACAAGTGTTTCTTTGTTTAAGTAAGACTGTAGGAGAGCACAGACTATAGAGCTTTCAGTGTATCTTGAATGCTACATAATGTTTGTCTGACATCCTGTTGGAAGCTGGTCATCTTAAGCTCCATGGGGCTTAAGTCAGTTGCGAAATCAGTCAACAGTGATACCACCTCTGATTAATGTAATTCTGAAGCTCTTGTTCAGTTAGCTAATGGTATCTAAGATCCCATTTGCATATCCAGTAAGTTACTGTTAAGATGTTGGCTATGGTCAAACTTAGAAATCTTTGAGAGAACAGCCTTTTGATGATATGTAACTGATAATGTGCTCTTGACAAGAATATAAGCAATTGGAAAATGTTCCATGAGTAGCTCTTGCATGTGAATATCTTTTCCAGAGATCTCAGCCCTGCTTCCTAGAATTTTGTTTTGATTTTTCCATTGGTTTCATAGGCTTCCATACAAAAGAGACCATTAAAACATTTTTTATAAATGAAAATACAGTGAAACCTCGATATAACGGACTAATTCGGGCGAGGGGGTGTCCGTTAAAGCCGAAAGTCCGTTATTTAATGATTTTTTAAAATAATTAAATAACAGGACTTTTGGCTTTAACGGACACCCCCTCACCCGAATTAGTCCGTTATATAGAGGTTTTACTTATCACGTCCGGGAGCCGTGAGTCAGCCCGCCCGGCGGCAGCCAGCAGCCCGCCCGCCCAGGACCCGTCAACCCGCCCGTCCGGTTCCCCACTGCTGGGACCCGGGCGGGAGCCATCAACCCCCCCGCCCGGCTCCCCGCTGCGGGGAGCTGGGCGGGAGCTGTCAGCCCGCCCGCCCGGATCCTGGCTGTTGGGACCCGGGCGGCAGCCCGCCCCCGGCTCAAATCCCAGCGACTGCTGGGAGCGGGCAGACAGCCCGCAAGGTCCCGGGAGCCGGGACCCTCCTTGAGTCCTGCTGGGGGCCGGGCGGCAGCCCGCCCCCGGCTCAAATCCCAGCAGCCGCTGGGAGCGGGCAGACAGCCCGCAGGGTCCCGGCTCCTGGGACCCTCCAAGTACCCTGCATGCTGTTGGGGGCCGGGCGGCAGCCCGCCCCCAGCTCAAACCCCGGCGGAGCCCTCCACAAACGGATTTTGGATGCATCAGACTTTCTGAAAAAATTTGTCCATTGCATCCGAAGTCCGTTAAATCGAGGTTTCACTGTAGTTTGTAAACAGGAACATTGAACGTCTTGAGAAGACACGTGGCTGATATTAGTCATGTCACTTAATGCACTAATAGTAAGTACTCAGGACTGAAGATGGAGAACTAAGAACTTGTATAGAATAGAGTATACAGTGTGGCTCCTCAGGAACTGTCAATCCTAAAGCATGCAAATCAACCTGCATCTCCTCTCCTTGATAAAAGTTATCTACGTAGTAGCTTGTATAGTATTTTCTGATTTACTCGGAAATTTGGAATTGGCTTACACTACTATTACATGGCCTTACATCTTGTTTCATCTTAGTACAATTTAAGTGAAACTCTGCTTGAATTGCCTGTAGGCTTGTTCCTTCCATTTCAATCTGTAAAGCTTTTAGAATGCACTATTTTAGCCAGTTTAATGCCTCGAGTATCTTCGCTGCCTTTCAGATCTATATCTTTATCTATATCAAATCTATAACATCATTTCTTTCTCCTTTTTATTTAAAACCCCCCACAATATTGGCCAAGTCAAGTATTATAACAAACTGACTTCCCTCTTCTGCAGAGTTTAAATTTCTACCTTGTTTTTCTTGTGACAACATGACCAGAGTTTCAAATGATGCAGCCTTAAAATATTGTCAGTATTACCTTAGACTCTAGAGAAAAATGAGATTACAGCAGCATTTGCATTATCCCCTGCACTTTGTTATAATCAATCTTGTTACTGTTAGGTTTTTAAAGGTGATGACCACATTCCACCAACACCATGTATAATGCAGAATGACCTCTTCTGGTTTGGAATACATCTCTAGAAACATACCCCAAAAGGCTTGCTTTGTTTTTAACTTTAAAAATGCTGCTTGCTCTGATAGTGCTTAACAATAAATCATTTAATTTTCAAAGAGGTTTCAAGGCAAACCTTTAAGACTATTGTGCACTACTTTGAAAGTTAAAAGGTAGCTAGCTAAGCAAACTGATAGTTATCAGCATTGTATTTTAGCTTTATTTTTCCATTTTTAAATAGAACCTGGCTAGGTAATCAGCTGTTCAAATCCCGTTAACAATGGGAGTAGTACTTCTGATTTCCTACACATCACAGTGAAAATTACAGAGCGCTGGTAGTAAGGTAAGTTGTCAGGTAGCCTTTATTTAGGAGTATAATTGAGGTAGAATAAACTGAATTTACCCACTTCTCATTTGGGGAATATGGAGCATAGTTTAGCTTAGTCTACTCACAACCTTCCATAAACAAAACTAACAACAACTCAGCATACCTTCCCAAGACTATTCATGAGCAAAGAAAAAGAACCTGTAAGACTATGTTTAACAGTGTCACCTAACTTCTACTCTAATGCCTTATTATTATTAGTTTTATTTTAGACATTAGGGCTAGATTCTGCCACCTTTATCTAAGGAGTAAAATGCTACTCTGCATGAATAGTGATTGTAGAGTTTAGCTTTAGTTTAGCAGCTTTGGATTTTTTGCTTGTTTGCTTTCAACTATAGTAATCTGTCAAAATCCTTTTTTCTGAAGTTTGGAAATATGTAGGCCTAAATTTTCAAAACTGACTAGTGATTTTAGGTGCTTCAGGTTTGGGTAACCAATCTGAGACCCCTTAAAAGGGCCCACTTTTCACTCAGTGGGCAGCTCTAGTTAGGCAGCCAAAATCAATAGTCGCTTTTAAAAATTAGACCGGATACTTTCATTCTATCTTAGCAAAATTTTATTTTTCTGGGCATGTACTCACAAGTGTGAATGAAACATTGCCAAGAAAATCCAGCCTTCTCAGTTTAAAAACACAGCCAAATGCAGAGGAAAATTACTGAGATGGGAAACTGAGAAGTACTGAAAAGAAAATTGCAATTATATCTAATGCTTAAGCTTTTTAAAAAAGTAAGATTTTCAGTTACAACATGAAGAAATACTGACTTGTAAGAAGAAAATGAATTAAATAAATACAGGATAATAGTCACTTTCTTGCAAGTGCTTCCTAAGCAGAATCAAATAGGAAATATCTGATTAAAAGGATTTTATGGTTATAGTATAACAGATTATTCAAGTTTATCGAGTACTATAAATTCAGGACTGTTTTGCTGTCATGGAAGAGATATGTGAAGGGAACATTCTTCTCTGCACTTGGCCAAAATATAAGTAATAATACAATAGGGTATTTATAAGTACTGGGCACAGAGAGTTTGGGAAAACAATTTTACTATATACACACCTGGCATTTAAAGAAACTAAAGTGAGAACCTATCCAACCCTTAACAACAAATCATAGGTACTGATGATTTTTTCACATTAGTTTCAGGGAATTTGATCTCCAGAGAAGTGAAATACACTGTAGTTAATGATGGGAATTGTGATGAGGCAAGTCCAGATGGTTATAGGAAAGTGCTAGGGAACAGATATGTGAGTTCCAGGCTAAACAAATCCCTGGTACCTTTGGAACCAAATGGTAGTTGCTCAGGTTAATCAAGACACCTGGGGCCAATTAAGAAGCTTCTAGAAAGCAGCAGAAACAGCTAGCCTGATTGGGACACCTGAAGCCAATCAGGGACTGGCTGAAAGCAGTTAAAAACTCTCCCAGTCAGTCAGGTGAGTGTGGATGTCAGGAGTTGTGGGAGGAAGTTGTGCTGTTGGTGAGTGTAAGCGGACCTCTGGCTGACCTCTTCGAAACACAGGCAGGAGACTGCTTTTTGGCTTCACCGGTGTCTTTTATTCTTTTACACAGTGCAAAAACCCCACCACCTATATACAGCTTATTTACAAGTTCAGCTTAGGCTCAGCCCTCAGTCTGGCTGGCCTCAGGATTAGCTAGCACCTGCAGGCTTTCAGCCTCAGCTAGCTTTTCCCCTCCTGCTTACTACCCCTGCACCTTCTCTATCTCCTTCCTCCTTCCTACCTCTCTCTCCCCGGCTTCCTCCCTGGCAGGCTTTATATCCTCTGGAGGCAGCCAGGTGGAGCCCATTAAGCTCTCTGCAGCCCAGGGCTACAGCCAGGTGGCTGATTAGCCTTCCCTAGCAGGCCGGGCTTGCAAGGCCAGCCACGCCACTGCAGCGTTGCCCGGGAGGAGCTGCGGGCCAGAGCGCTGAGGCTGTGGGGAAGGAGGGATGGGGGGAGGGGCCGTGGGAGCCTCCCCTGCTGGGAGCTCAGGGACTGGTTAGGGGGGGCTCGCGGGCCAGATGTGGCCTGAGGGCCATGGCTTTCCGACCCCTGAATTAGAGTTTGGAAGGTTATCTGAGGATATAGGTCTTGTTTGTGAGGATGCACCCAGGTTGAAGAGCTTCATCTGACAATGTTGCTCAAGTAGGTTTACTGACCATGTCTTCAGGGAAAATAAGAAAAAAATTAGTGAAAAGATGACACAATAAGAAACTACCTGACATTCTAGTGCTGAGTAGAAATGAAGAGAAGAGCTTGCACTTCACAAATCGATCTAAAGAGCAGAACACAATCTCTGATTCTCTCAATGAAGCAGTTCTATGTTAAAACAGATGCTTTTAAAATATTACTTTAACAAAGATAAACAAAAATGTTGACAGTACAAGTTGTTTTCTTACCTATACATGACAAGAAAATACAGAAAAGTCAAAGCACTATAGGACATGGGCCAAAGCAAATAAGGTCAGCATCCTGGTACAAAATCATACAGTAGTCAGTGATTTGTTTTTAAACAGTTTATCCTACTTGCTACCTAACTCCTCAGGTCGTTACATTTCTAACCGAATACAGACTTGTTTGATTTGAGGAAATAAATACAACAACTGTCTTGATGGCTATCTCCCAAACTCCTATTACTCCGATGTTACCCAGAATGTTGTTATCTGTGCCAATTAAATTAAGCTGTCCTTGTGACTGTGGACTGGAGTTCTGTGCAGAAAGGGAACTCCATTTCTAGGAGGATTTTGATAGCTTGAAATTCAGTTTTATTCCTGTTTTGGAATGAAACCCCCACATTTCTGCTCTAGAACCGAGAGCCCTGGAAACTGAGAGCCCAGGCTGCTGAGAAGCTGGGAGCCCTGGCTAAATTGGGACCCTCGGTGCTTGGTTCTCATGGCTTCTAGGCTCCCAACTCCTTGACAGCATGTTTAGTGAGTTGTGGAGAAGCTATGAGCTTGGGATGCCCCCACAGAGCCGGGTATCCCAGAGCACAGCTCACACAGTTTTCAGGCTCCTGGTTCCCCATTGACCAGCCAGGAAACCTGGGGAGCCCCATACCACCATAGCCACGTAAGCTGCAAAAGAGCCAAGGAGCTTAGGTGCTTGGAATCCAGGGCTTCCAGTCTCTTGGCTCCCCCATCAGACTGCCAGGTGGGTGTTGAAAAACCAATTGGGCAAGCCAAAGAACAAGGCAGGTTCAAACTATCTCCACCCTGACTGCCCTCTGACTGCCCTGATCTGATTCCTGATTGATCCAATCCCCCCTGCTCCTTGTCCCCTGACCTTCCCCCCCGCCAGATTTCATTTCATTGGTGTTCCCAGTGGAAAAACATTCCATCGGAGAACTTCTGACCAGCTCTGCTGCAGACAACAAATGGATTTCCTAACTAAGGAAATCCATGTCTCCACTCCAAATTTGGTTGGTAAGAATACAAGAATGAACAGAAATGTGATATTGTTTGTGTAACCTTTCTGCCGAGGGGAGTTGACAGCGACAAGGGCCGAGTTTGATATCTAAGAGTTCTTTCAACAATACAACACAGAAGCAGCTCAAGCCCCCACCCAGTAACCTGGAAAAATAACACACCACCCTTCCCCTCTCATAAGCACTGAGTCTGAGTATAATAAAAAAGGGGGAAAGAACCAGGCATTAATTTGGGGGAAATGCCCCAAGCATGATTCACAAGCATGTCCCACATGCTGGTCTAAGGCTTAACACTGAGATTGGGTTATCAGTTATTTCAGCTCTGTTCAGTTTTAACAAAACAAGACACCCAGTTGAGTCTAATCAGCTCTGTTATTAAAGAGCGGAGAGGGAAAAGATCAAATGATGCCTAGATCTGTTTGGGCAGAGACCACACCACCAGGTACAACCCCCCATCCCCACCCACTCTCCTCTCTACTCACCTTTGGCACCTTTACCCTCTGCTTAGAGAGCATAGTTCCCTTGAGAGTGATTGTCCTCAGTCAGGGCATGACAAGCATAGTTCTGCTGTCCCCACTCACACAACAACCTTTCATCACCCCAGCTCCCAACATCAAAGTGACTTGCAATCCGATACCAGCCAAAAGTGATCATTTGGGCAAAACAGCTCCATCATGCTGTGCACCTAGGCAGTGGTAGGTGTGTCTGTGCAAACAAAGTCAGTTCCTGAAGTCTTTTCCCCCAGCTCATCACCGGATGTCAGGGGAGAGCTCATTCAGACCCTGCTTACCTCTGCGGATGTCTGTGCAAAACACAACATGTGGCAAGCCGGAGTCCCACTCCACTAATCTTGTCCAATGTTTTATCATATTTTAAACTGCCTAATTCTTAGAGCAGCTGTTCCAGTTGGAGGCTTTGTGGACTATTGCTTTGCACTCTGAAATCATGTGCACCTTGTACTGTACTGTCGGTGATTAGTGAGCTCTGAGAACAGGCAGTATGCAATGTATCATCACCTTGGGAGGAGAAGTAGAATCCCTGAGGCAACACTGAATAGCTGGATCAGCAGGAGAGAAGAATCAGTAGGTCTGTCAGTTTGGGTGCTAACCAAGGGCCTGCATAGCCCATCCTTTTCAAATGCCTTTCCAATCTACTATAATCTGGTTCTTTTCAAAGAGAGAAGGCTTGGATACAATTGTGTTGCCCTTTCAGTATTAGAAGTCTGGCTGGTTTTATCTAATTGAGAATCTTCTCCTTTTATGATGTACCTATAACTACTAAGATGTACCTATAAACTATAGGGGGTTTTGCTAGAAGCAAACTATTGTATTGATGTGTTCTGGCTGTGTCTGAAAACCCAGACTGTGCTGTGCCAGCGGTATTCCATCACAGTTACATTTCAGCCCAAACTAAATCACTTTTATGTATAAAGCTGTAGTACGCGGCAAATACTTCGGGTTTGTTTGTTTCTTAACGTGCTGGAGATGAACACAGGGAACTTTCGTTAACTATAATGGGAATTTTGTATACAAGTTATTGGGCTCGGTACATGAATAAATGAATACAATTCTATAGCCTAGTCTAGGTCAGACTAGAACATCTAATGAGTCCCTTCTGGGCTTAAAACTTATGAAACTGGGTGTCCGACACCATAAGGAGCATGTTAGTGAGTGAACAGATTTTTTTCCCCTGTGTTCACATGATTTCATCTTTCCCCTCTTACTTCCTGGAGTTGGTGCAGGGAATACCCTTTCTTTTTGAATGCTGTGTTAGTAAATGTTGTTCTCACGGAAGATACCAGATAGAACTGAAGCACAAAGTCCTCATTTTACCCACAGAATGGTGGGGTATGAACCATGAAAGATTGGCATCTTCCTGCCAGGATACCTCATATTTATCAAAGTGGTCATCCCTAACGAGAAGAAGGGGATTTACACTGCTGGCCTACTTAGCAGGGCTGGTGACAGAAATTTTGGGGCCCCCTACTCTGATCGTTTGGGCCCCCTACACTGATTGTTTGCCCCCCCACATCCATTCTCCTTCCCACCCTGCCTGACCCGGGCCACCCAACCAAATCTCCTCCCCCAGCCTAACCTCCTCCCCTCCCCGCCCAGCCTGGCCTCCCCGCTGGCTACCAGACATACCTGGGGTGGGGGTGCGACCCAGCAGTGGCCGCAGCATCGCTCCCAGCTCTGGTGGGCTCGGTACTCTGCGGCTGCCCCACCTCCCCCCACTGGGCTGCCATTGGCTCCCGGCCCCGGGTCTCCCCAGCCCGCTCGCTGGCCCCCCGCCCCTGCGGAGCGCTCTCTGATCGCTCTCCCCGCGCTGTCCTGAGCTGCACCCTACCCCGGCGGCTAAGGGAAAAGGGGCCCGCGGGACGTTACTTAGCAGCGAAGTGCCAGGGAAGTGCGAGCCAAGCCTGCGGAGGAAATGCGATTTCCAGTGCGAGAGGCGGCAGCGGCTGCTCCCCTTTCCCACCCCCGCCACTCCAGGCCTTTCCACCTCCACCCCACACAACTCCCCGGCGGGGAGCATGTCCTGCGCCCGGCCTCGCCTTTCCCCCCCTTGAGGTGCCTATTGTCTGGTGCTGAGGGGTGGGCGAGCTCTGCCCGCGGGGGGCTCGTGGCTGTTCCAGCCCGGGGCACTCCACGGGGAGGAGGAGGTGGCGGCGGGCAGGGCGCGCCTCTTCCCTTCGCAGGGGCTTGGCGTGGCGGGGGTGGGTAAGGGGAGCAGCCGCTGCCGCCTCTCGCATTGGAAATCGCATTTCCTCCGCGGGCTTGGCTTGCACCGCCCTGGCACTTCGCTGCTAAGTAACGTCCCGCGGGCCCCTTTTCCCTTAGCCGCCGGGGTAGGGTGCAGCTCGGGACAGCGCGGGGAAGTTGCCGCCTGGGCATCATTCAGGCCCCACGACAAGGGGGGACGACTACAGGTTGTACCGGGCCCCGGACTTAAGGGGGCCCCCCTTAAGTCCGGGGCCCGGTACAGCTGCAACCGTAGTACCCCCCTGTCGCCGGCCCTGCTACTTAGTCCTAGATCTTATTAATTGAGGCTGCTGGTGAGGGTGCAATTAGTATCAATTGTGATGGTGCTTTCTGTAATTGGGGGAGGAGGGGAGAAAGAGATTTATGTAGGGGAGGTGCATGACCTGGTGCGTAGAGCATTGTATTGCAGGAGACCTGGGTTCTATTCCTGGCTCTGCTGCTGGCCTGCCAGGTGACCTGTCACAAGTCGCTTCTCCTCTGTGTCTGTTTCCCCATCTATAAAATGCAGATAATGACACGCACTGAAGAAAAGCACTATACAGTAACGAGGTATAATTATTACTTCATTTAAACGAGTTCTGACAGCCCATCTATTGTCCTGTTGGGGATAAGATTTGCCACCTTCATCCCTCTCGGGGAGAAGGGGGACCACACGCTCCTACTGCTCTTAGGTTGGATCTCTGGGCTGTAGCCTTCTTGTTTCCCAACCATGTTAACCAGACAGATCCAACTGGGTTTGACACCTGTAAGGCCTTTACCTCCCTGAGACTGTGACAGCAGCTGATTAAAATGATTCAAAACCAACTTCTTCAAAACAAAGCATTCTTTGTTCACACAGAGGTATGTAGCGCACAGAGCAAAGGGTCAATACAAGAAAGGCCTGTATGCATGGGACTTACCTACACCCAAAACTTTCCTTTCATGCTTTTCTATGTTCCCTTGACCCCAATTATCTCCATGCTTGCTACAGTTTGAGTCTTTCACTGTCACTGTGTCTTTGTCCATCTCATCCCACCAAAGCAGATGCTGACAACCCACTACAGCCTTCTTCTTGCCTAAGCCGGCATCTTTAAGGCTTTAGTATCCCCTTTGATCTTAGGCTGATGTCTGGGGAAAGGAAACTTGGCCATTCAGGCTGAAGCCTCGCAGAGACATCCCACAGTTCATAGCTCCCCCCGCCCCATTGTTCCCTAAGGAGACTTCTCTGTCATTGTTTCATTTCATGTTTCCCCCACATCAGTCTCCTCTGATTTAATGCTATTCTACCATATCATCTATCAGGCAGGAAAATATCATACAGGTAAACTAAGGTGTTAAAAAATACACAGAACTCCCTCATTCTCCACACTAGAAAATACCAACAAAATGAGAGAAAATCTCCCCAATCCGCTATGGGTGACAGAGGGGATAATTCCGTTTCTATACATGTCCAGGCCTGCCCAGGGGTCCATGGTATATATCTAGCTCGGTCTCTGTAAAGTCACCCATCCCTGTAGGATCTGACTGCTTTCTGTCACATATACAGGAAAACAAAGAGAAACAGTCTTTTAAAAGAAATGGTGTTGCGCGCGTAAAAAAGTAATGTGATCATGTTCTGACAAAAGATCATGCAGGAAATTGAAGATATGGCACAATCCTAGCCTGAGTTTGACAGTCTCAATCAAGGATCACTGGGTTGTACTCTATACACACAGAACAAGGACAAAGTGCAGTGGCCCAGAGCTAACCCCAAATTGCACTGCGCCCCAGACAGGCTGACAACCTGGTGTCCATTTGCTGTGCACCTAATTGCAAATAACAATGCTGAACCAAAAGAAATGTTTTTTATAATGTTCACTCGTACCTCTACCTGTACAAACTTATCTACCTCTGCATGTACACACAAAATGAACGGTATACCTAATTAGCATATTTCCTATGCATCTATTTATAGGTGCCTTTTAAAATGTAAATAAAAGGTTACCAGGGCTCTGAGAAATGTTCATGCCAGAACTGTTTGCAGCAAGAAGGCTGTGGGATTTTTTGAATAGTCTTTAACAAAAACAAGGCAATTGCTTCAACTGGCAAATAGGAGAAGTCTTCCCCATATCAACACTGTTTTGGTGCCATTGTTTGTGTGTTTTTCAGTGAGGCATTTTGCCCTCAGTTATACTCCCCGAGGCAAGGAATACACTGTTTGCTTTTCCATCTCATGAAGAATTTATCCTCTGTATCTTAGATACAACAACTGAATTATTTATTTCCACTGTACGGCTTTGAACAGTACTCACAAGCAATTTGTCAAAAACATTATACACCATCACTTAGGCTTAGTGTTTCTTTGTCTTTTGGTCAGTATAGGAGTCAAGAGAAAAACGAAAGTTACATAAGGCTCTGAAGCAGCATAGGCTTTTGGACAAAATATTTTGATTTTTGAGTTTTCATCAAAAGGTTAAAATAGCCCATGAAAATAAATCCTATTTTCTGACCAACTCTAATATAAAGTACTTTGCACAGTGTCAGAAGGATTTTCTTTCTTAAAGGCTGCGGAAGTCTTGCTCCCTTTCAAAAAAGGACCTGAAGAAAAGGAAGAGGGGAAACAAATACTTGAATCTGCAGTTATTTTCTTAAACTCCAATTCTGCTCTTTGTGGACTATACTGACTGTTTCTTAGAAAAATAGTCTGCTTCTGTGAATGCACTCTAGTGGGAAACCCAAAATTAGGTAGATCAGAGAAAGGGAATTGTGAAAGGGGTCTTTTTTTAAAGGGATTTTTTTTCTGAAACGGATGCTTTGTTTGATTGGACATGCAGGAGAGTTACAGTCTGTAGGGTGGGTTGGATTGTTTTCTGAAGCAATTTGCCCATCCCTACTTTAAATATATAGTGATATATTTATATATCTTGAAGGCCCTTCCATCCTTCTTTCTTTGGACAAATTGTCTAATACCAACAACAAGAGCAGCTGATGAGTGTGCCTAGGGTGTCTGCATGTCTAATTCCTTCCTGACAAATTAGCCACATGTAATTTCCTGTGGGTTTAGAGGTGGGGAATGGATTGAATCTACCCACACCAAGATTTAAATTGCAATTTTCACTCCAGTGAGAATTTTATGGGGAAAAGGTCAGAAATTTTGCACCAAATGAGGAACTGGCAAAGCCCAGAACTCATCAAATTAGGTTTGGAGTGTGAACATGCTCACGTTATTGGCTAGGAGAATGAGATTTGAATTAAAATTAGTTACCTCCAGTTTTCCTAAAATCCATGCCATGCATAATTCATGGCAATGGCATTAGAAACTACTTTAATTCCTGATTCAAGTGCATTTCTCTCTAGAGGAAACAAACCTAGAAATTGGTGCAGAGTGTACTTATCTCTTAATGAAATTATCCATAGACAGCAAGGATTTTCATTCTGACTTTACCATGCCCAGATAGCTGTCTGGCTGGTCACAGTGGACACAGTGTTCATATACGAAAGGATCTTTTTCTGTTGACTCATTCACTTCTCTTTGGTGTATTATACAGCAACAGGGAGGGTCAATGGCAAAGCTCCCACTGACTTTAACAGAGCCAGGATATCATCCTGATACTTTAAGATGGGGTGTGTGAACTGGCAATACGTTTTCTTTCTGTCATTTAGACACTGCACTGACATACTGTTTTGAATTCCTATGGTCTGGCTTTTGGTGCAAAATTGCTGACAGGAGCTCCAGAAGTTCTCAGTCGTGAAAAGCTTCTTTCACAATTAAATTAAAAAACGTAGAGAACCCAAAAAGTGCCACCGTGGCTAAACAACAAAGTAAAAGACGCAGTGAAAGACAAAATGGCATCCTTTAAAAAGTGGACGTTAAATCCTACTGAGGAAAATAGAAAGGAGCATAAACTCTGGCAAATGAAGGGTAAAAATATAACCAGGAAGGCCAAAAAATAACAAAGAACAGCTAGCCAAAAACTCAAAAAGTAATAGCAAAAAATTGTTTAAGTACATCAGAGGCAGGAAGTCTGCTAACCAGCTAGTGGGGCCGCTGGATGATCGAGAGGCTAAAGGAGCACTCGGGTGATGAGGCCATTGCAGAGACATTAAATGAATTCTTTGCATCAGTTTTCCCAGCTGAGAATGTGTGGCAAATTCCCACACCTGAGCCATTTTTTTTTGGGTTACATATCTGAGGAACTGTCCCAGATTGAGGTGTCATTAGAGGAGGTTTTGGAACAAATTGATAAACTAAATAGTAATAAATCACCAGGACCAGATGGTATTCACCCAAGAATTCTGAAGGAACTCAAAAATGAAATTGCAGTTATTGTGTAACCTATCATTTAAATCCGTTTCTGTACCCAATGGCGGGAGGATAGCTGATGTGATGATGATGATGAAAATTTGCAGATGATGCAAAACTACTCAAGATCATTAAGTCCCAAGCAGACTGCAAAGAGCTACAAAAGGATCTCACAAACTTCCTGCATGACTGGGCAGCAAAATGGCAGATGAAATTCAGTGTCGATAAATGCAAAGTCATGTTTGCCAGTAGCTGGGAGTGGGCAACAGGGGATGGATCTCTTGATGATTGATTACCTGTTCTGTTCATTCCCTCTGAGGCACCTGGCTTTGGCCACTGTCAGAAGATAGGATATTGAGCTAGACGGACCTTTGGTCTGACCCAGTATGGCCATTCGTATGTTCTTATGTAAAAACCAGGTTGCGTTTTTTAGCTTGAATTTACCTCTCCTCCTAAAGAAAAACTTCACTTATGGACATTTCCTAGTTCTGCCACTGACGTGCTGTGTGACCTTGAGCACTTTAACGATCGGGGCCTCTGTTTCCCCTCCCACCCTTTGTCTGCCTTGTCTATTTATATGTAAATTCTTCAGGCATGGGTCTGTCTCTTAACTATTTTTTGTACATTGCTTAGCATAATGCACCCTCCCTCTCAGGTGTGACCTCTGGGCGCCACTCTAATACGAACCACAACAATAATAATAATGCCCAACAGTTGTAATACAAAGATATCAAAGCCCTGTAAAAATGGGGGTAAATGTTGTTATCCCCATTTAGGGGGAACTGAGGCACAAAGACGTGGCATTACTTGCTGATGGTAACCCAGTGACCCAGAGTCAGAAGTAGGAATAGTACTAAATACCCATGCTGCTTGCATAGTACTTTGAGCAAAGTTCATCTCAGACATTTAATGTGGTAACTAATAATAGCTGAGATGTGTTATGACCAACATACCAGGTATACTCAGAGGGATAAAATAGTACAAAAAGAGGAGTTTATTAACATTTTACAAGTTCCCTCATTCTGCATTCTGTTTTGCTTTGTTGGCCTGTTTTCATGTTGATTCATTGAAATATTTGTGTTTTCCAGAATGCCAAAGCCAGCTATGACTTCAGCAGTAACGATCCCTACCCATATCCCCGCTACACAGATGATTGGTTTAACAGGTAATAGAGCTCAGTCAGCTGTCACTTCAGGTATTAGGAAATCATAAGGCATTGCTGAGAGTTTCAATGTCTGTCTCTCCACTAAAAGATGTGGTTTTCAGTACAGAAGCTGCCGTGTCACTATTGTCTGAAGAGTAGATATTACAGTTTTCACACTGATTTTTTTTTTATCTAGTGTGTTCTCCCGGGAACCTCTTCTATCCCTCTGATCAGCTGAGTTATGGTATATAGTGTTTGCTACTCCAGAAAGACGAAGGCATATCTGAAATGTTTGTGTAGGTGATAATTGTATATAATTTTCTGTCTGCTAAATGAAGAAGTCATAATACTCAGGTCTGAATTTATGCTTCGTAGCAATTTTTTATTGTTCTCCTTCCCCATCATCATGTCTCACCCACGGCCTTCATGTTATTTTAAAGGGAGCAACATGGAGGCTGGGATTCTATGAGAAGGGGGAAATCTGTCAGGAAAGGAATTTGAGAAAAACTTGTAAATACATGTAGAGTTCCCACAGTGCCCCATGATCGCAGTCCCTAACCTCAGGCTACTGCAGCATCAAATGACAAATGTCTCACTAAACAGAGCAGGGGGTCAGTTAAGGTGACCAGATAGTAAGTGTGAAAAATCATGACGGGGATGAAGGGTAATTGGCACCTATATAAGAAAAAGCCCCAAATATCGGGACTGTCCCTATAAAGTCGGGACACCTGGTCACCCTAGGTCGATGTGGTCATTTACCGATGAGCCTTGGGTGTAGGACAGGTGATGGAGCAGCCTGTATTCCCTCTTCACCTTCTTTGGTACCACACCCAGGAGAGAGAGGTGCAAATCTGTCACTGGAATACATCAGAAGAGGCCTACCACTCTCCCTGCTGCTATCTCCAAGGTGAGCTTTGCCCTTACTATATCCTCAACACCTTTAATGGACTTCAAGTTCTCTGCCCAGCAGTGGCCCCTCCTGCCTTCGTAAGGGATTTGAAAACCGTCTGAAAGGCCATTCCATAAGTAAGCAGCATCTGTTTTCTTAGGGTTGTCCAATAACAAGTTCCATAACATCTATGTCTTACTTGGAGAAGGCGCCTTTTCCATGGTAACTGCCTCCCCTGTAGCAGCTCCTGAACTACCGGGAACTTGAGGGCCCCCTTTTCTACTGTCCTGTTGGACCCATCCTTGTGCCCATGACAGGAAAGTGTGATATGCTGATCCCGCCACCTCCTACGGTGGTGTTCGTACCTGCACTGGGAATGGAAACATTTCCCATCGTTAAATGTAAAACACTCGTTGGCTTTTATATCTGCATGTGGAGGCCAAGCTTTTGGCATGGGCAACCCGCTCCCTGTGAATCTCAGCTGGGCAGGGCAATAAGGAGTCATGTATTTCAGCAAAGGTCCTGGCCTAATTAATTCCAGGTTAAATCCAGCTCCTCTGCTGTCCTCTGCCTAAATTTTCTTAATCACCCCCCACCCCCATATGCAGCATGGGTCCCCGCTATGAAGTCCTCATATTTAGGGCCCTACCAAATTCATGGCCATGAAAAATGCATCCTGGACTGTGAAATTTGGTCTTCCACCATGAAATCTGGTCTTTTGTGTGCTTTCACCCTCTACCGTACAGATTTCATAGAGGAGACCAGCGTTTCTCAAATTGGGGGTTCTGACCCAAAAGGGAGTTTGCAGGGGGGTCACAGTATTGCCACCCTTACTTCTGAGCTGCCTTCAGAACTGGGGGGCTGGAGAGTGGCAGCTGTTGGCCAGGTGCCCAGCTCTGAAGGCAGCGCACCACCAGCAGCCGTGCAGAAGTAAGGGTGGTAATACCATACCATGCCACCCTTACTTCTGCATTGCTTCCTTCAGGGCTGGATGGCCGGAGGGAGACAGATACTGACTGATGGCCCAGCTCAATACCATATCATGGCATGCTTGCTTCTGCTCTGCTGCTGGCAGTGGCTCTGCCTTCAGAGCTGGGCTCCCAGCCAGCAGCTGCTGCTCTTCAGCTCTCAAGGCAGCACTCTGCCAGCAGCCGCGCAGAAGTAAGGGTGACCATACCATTCCAAGCTACCCTTACTTCTGCTCCGATGGACTCCCAGCCAGCAGTCTCCAAGCTGTCAAATGGGTGCCAGAGACTCCCATGGGGAGGAGCTTCTTATTGTGCCTTGGTGAGTGTGCCCCTCCCTTGCTGCTGGGACAGTCCTCCTTTCACCACTGGCCCGACTGTTGCAGATGGGTGGCATTTGGTAATATTTAGCGGCAGATCCTTAGCTGGTCGTACAGGGCTAGCTTCTCAAAGAATAGACCCTCAGGGTCCAGTTTTGCTCCACTTGCAGTCAATGATAAAGTAAATGACTTCAGTGCATGCAAGAAGGAACTGCAAAGTGAAATATCATTTTACATAAAGAAAATATTTCTCTGTGAGCAATTTAAGTGATTGGCAGAACAGGAAGTGGAGAACTTCTTAGAAAACAGGAACCGGGGGGCTTTTGTTAGCAGGCAGCTGCATGTGCAAATGTCATTAGATATTTAAAAGACACAGGGAGAGGTGTTTCAAGCTCAGGGTATCACATTAACCACAGCTGTTTTGCTTGTAAACACAGATACCTCTTCTGACTCATGACATATTTAAGACAGTCAAAAATCTCCAGCACCTTCATTACAATAAACCGTGATCTCTGAAAGAGTGGCATGGTGAGGAATGGGAATTTGGGAGGGCCCCAACTTATGGTGGAGGGGCAATGACCAGACAGCTTGGCTGGGCCTCTTTTTGGCTCCAGCACTCTGGGCCCCTTTTCCTATCCCAGCATTCCCCATCACCTCTTGTGTCATGTCCCGTACCCCACACCACAGAAGCAGCAGCCTCTGCTTCTCTCTTTCACATAGTTGCAGCTGCCTGACTCTGATTGCTGCCTCCCCAGGTGCACGGTTCCACCGATACAGGCTGTTGCAGGGAATCTGTTTCCCCCAAGGTGTGGGCATCTTCCCTCCCTATTGGGTGGTGGCATGAGCAGTTACCGACTGAGTTGAAACAGCTGGGGGAGAGAGATGCTTCCTGGATCTGAGGCGTACTGCCTCTTTGCCCAGCCCTTGGGGCAGTCTGCTACTCTGCTACTGCTGTTACAGGAAAGGGTGTGGGGGGTGTGTGTGGTAACACAAGCTCAGATATGGGTGGGCCTGGGTGTTGGTTGGGATGGTCATGGCTCACCCATGTTACACACCTGCACTAAAGCCCTGAGGGATAGTGTTTGCTGTGCTGTGTGGCCCAGTGCATAGGACACTAGCCGGGGAACTAGGAGGACTTGGGTTCTACTCCGAGTGCTGTCCCTAACCTACTCCTTCATGCCCATTAAGTCAGCTCTCCCTACTCTTCATACCCCCATTCAGAAGGTGAGCACTTCAGGGTCTCTTGCTATGTGTACTCTACAGAGTGCAAATACTAGCGTTTTCAATTTGCTGGCACACCCAAAATATTGGCTGCATGGTGGGATTCAATACAGGTCAAACCAAAAATGAAAACCTTCCAAAAATGTGATGACTTGAAAAGTAAAAAAAAACCCCAAAACATTTAGGTCCAAATAAATTATTTGTTCTACCAAATGAAACCTTTCATTTTGATTTTGAGTCTTGTTTCAGCACTTTCAAATACATTGAATAGATGCGAAGGACATTGTGAAATAAAAGGTTGTTGCAAACCAAAAAAATGAAAATGTTTAATTTCAAAAATGTTGAGACAAAACATTCCAGTTTTTTGGGGTTTTTTTGTTTGGTTTGGTTTTTTTACATGAACCATTCAGCAAAACTGACAGGAATTTGCAAAATGTTTTGGGTTGCCAAATCTGCATTTTTTTTTCACCAAAAAACCCAGTTATGGCCAAATATTTTTGCCCAAGTCTAATATACAGTGCCCAGTATACTGGGGCTCATTCTCAGTTGGGGTCTGTAAGTACCATTGTAAAATAAATAACTAGTTAGAGACAGCTTATTTCTACTTATACGGCCCTATAAATATTAACTCTTTGTATTCTCCGTGTTCCCTCCCCCTCTCCCAGATACTAGATTGTCAAACATATTCAGTACAGTAAACCCTCGATTTAACGGACCTCGATTTAACGGACTTCGGATGCAACGGACAAAATTTCTGAGCAAGTCTGATGCATTCCTGATCCATTTCTGGCGGGCTGGCTGCCGGCTCCCGGCTACCGCCTGGGTCCCAGCAGCGGGCGGGCTGGCTGCCGGCTCCCGGCTACCGCCCGGGTCCCAGCAACAGGCAGGCTGCGGAGCTGTCGCCCCGACCCTGTGGCGGGCGGGCTTCTGCTCCGACAGCTCATTTTTTAAATTATTATTAAATAACAGACTTTTTGATTTAACAGACACCCCCTCGCCCGAATTAGTCTGTTAAATGGAGGTTTTACTGTACTTCTGAAGTACTTGTTGGTCAGAGTTACAATTCCCCCTCCACCTCTATTTATTAAAGGCCATGCCTGCACTTTTCCCTCTCATTTTTTCAGTCAGTATAATGAGAACCACATAATGGATTTTGGGGATTTGTATAAACAGATGCAGCTTTTTCTGTTGCATTAACGACTTCTGCCAAAAAATTAAAATGTTTGAGCACAATATTTTAAAATTCTGCAAACTGTATTTGTGAAATAAATGTGGAGGCCCCAGCATGGGATTGGGGAGCACAAGCCACTGGGTGCACAGAGGTGGGAGATCACTGTGCAGCTCCCCGCTCCTGGCACATGGGCTCAGCACCGAGGCTGCAAGCAACCCTGACAAACTGCAAGGACCGGGCCTGCCCCAGAAACATCACAGAGCCCTGCCCCTCTGTGCCGGGTGTGACCGGCAGGCTCAGCAAGGCAGGATCCAAGTGTGGAGTGGCTTAGTGTGGGGGGAATGCAGGTGTGGGTTGAGAGGGCTCTGTGTGGGGTAATCTGTGTGCAGGCGGCTCAGTGAGGGATCCGGGTGCGGGGGGAATCTGAATGCACAAGGGCTTGTGTGTGTGTGTGGGGGGGGATTCTGGGTGCAACAGTAATGGAACTCTGTATGGGGGTCCAGGTGTAGGTGGTTGGGGCTCAGGGGGTCTGAGTGGGGGGACTCAGTGGGCACAGGTCCAGATGCTGGGGGAGTGGGAATCAGTGGGGTTGGGATCTGGGTTCAGCTGGCTGGGGCTCGGTAGGGTTAGGATCCAGGTGCAGGTGGCTCGTTGGGGTGATCCAGGTGCAGGTGGAGGGTCTGGTTATGAGGGGGTCTGGATGCACGGGGGTTGGACGGATGGGGGAGCAGCTCTCTGTGCAGTGATCCCTCCCCCTGCAGCTGAGCAGAGATGGATGCAGGAAGCATGGGCGTGGGGGGAGAGGAGGGAGTCTGTAGAGCTTCCTACACCCAAGGGAGAAATCTAGGTTTGGGTGTGACCTGGCATTTTAAGAAAGTTTTTGAACATCACAGCTTTCCTGTGTGTATGGGTTGTCACCCCCCAGGGGCAGTCTGGGAGCAATGTCACACCCTCTATCCTACAGGTGACTAGAGAATGAATGCCTAGCTACGCTGTTGCTTTTTCACAGTTCTTTTAACAAGGACAGTCAAGGAAAAACTTCTGAGTTATTGATAGAAATGTATCAGCAGATGTACAAGAAACATCTTTCAGTCTTTTCCCTGCCCAAATAGCCTTCAGGAAAGGGTCCTGAAAGAGGCATAAGATTTTCATGAGGGAAACTGGTCATTTGGAAACTGGTCATTTTCCTACAATAGATCTGTCTCTAAAAACATAAACTAGGAAATATTACAGGAAAAAGAAAACATGGTCCCAAGATTTTTCAGTCCTCTGTTGTACCAGCCTTTTCAACCTGCACTTTGAGGGAGAGGGAAAAAAGATAGAGGCTGAAGCACAGACCTGTCCTACATGAGCCCAAAGACATCACTGATTAGCTAACAGCAGTAGTGGGCTGGTATCTTCTCTGTGGACTAGCTGCTAAGGAGAATCAGACGCATACAGAGCACCCTGCCTAACTTGACAATGCTTATGGAGCTGGTGTGTCATGACTGCTGCTTGACATGCTGACCCACGTTGTCACATTATTTCCCTGTGCTCCCCCATCTGTGTGTTGCATCTATCGGCTGCCCCTTTAGATTGTGAGCTCTTCAGGGCGGGGGCAGTCAGTTTGCTGTATGTTGGTACAAAGCCTAGCACAAAGGGGTCCTGATCCATGGGGGGCCTCTAGGTGCTACCATAACACACAAAATAAATAATACATGTGCTAAGTACTATTACTATACCCTGTTGAAGTGCTGAGTATTAGTATTATTATTAGACCACTCTTTCCAGTGCTATTTCTACTGTCCAACAAGATAGAGGCTGCTTGAAAAATGGGGTTCTAAAGAGGCCTGAATAACTTTATGACTAAGTAGAACATAATTATTCATGCTAATATTAGAATAAACATCGTTCAGGCTTTAGAGGGTAAAGCGGTTACTCCACATATAGACCTGTGCAGATTGCAAAGTGCGACAATGGAGTTTTGCTTTCTTCCGGAGCATCTGGTGTTAACTGGGACAAGAGGCAAAATACCAGTCTTGATTAACCAATGGCTTGATCCAGCTTGCTCCTAATGGTGTGTGATACTGTATGTCAAACTGGGTAATAATGTTGATCAGGAGCAGTGGTTTAAGTGGTCTCTCTCTCTTCATCTTTGCAGTCATGGAACCAGGTGTGCAGGGGAAGTGTCAGCTGCAGCAAACAATAACATCTGTGGCGTTGGCGTGGCATACAACTCAAAGGTGGCAGGTATGATACCAATACAGTGAGAAACCACACTCCTGTTCTCCTCACTCAGATTTTCCTTGGGTAAGGCTTCCACTGTAGATCATGGGAGCTTTGCTCAGGTAAGGACTGCAGGATTTGGTGCAGACTTGATACTTCTGTCACAGAAGTTTTAAGGGCTAAACATTTAACAAGGGGCATCTCTCCTTCTCTTTTCCCCCTCTCCTGTGTTGTTAATATACGTAATTATTTAACAAGGGGAATGGCATTCCTTTTCCTCCTTCTCCTTCCAAGTCCTGTTTTCATACTGATTCCAATATGAGCTAACTTCTTTCTCCTTTTGTGTACTGTTGTAGGTCTCATCTGAAACAAATCTAAATGTTCAGCAGAAGAAATATACCGTACTTGTAGCTTTACTTAATATCATGCAGAGATGAGCTGCCTCCGATTTTTTCCCTATCAGTTGTGCATCTCAGAAAAAGCAAAATCCACTCCATTACACTGAACTTATCTCTGGGTTTTCATGGTGTAAAACAATGTAATGCCATTAGTGTTGATGGTTGTTGACCCCAGCTGACAGTTCGGCTCCTGGAATGCATGCACAGTGATTTCTGTTCTGACAGTTTGGCTTGCTTCCCTTTTTGTTCTTCTATCTGAATGATCACCACATCCAGATCCATAAAACAATAAGCCTCTCAAATCGGGCACGTGCCCAGAAGCAAAATCTCCGTGATGGAATGGCAAAGCAATTTCTACTAAGCAATTAAGCTAAGACAGTTCTCTCCTTTCATGATTGGCCCAAAGTATCACTCTCACAAGGAGTATCATTTTTTATCTGCCACTCAAAATGATACAAAACTCTGTCCTGTCTATGAAAACCCAAGGAAATTAATAGAAACCATCGAATTTTAGGGCTGGAAGGAACCTCAAAAGGACATGTAGTTCCCCAAGCACTGAGTTCCCCAAGAGGGCATGTAGTTCCCCAAGCACTGAGGCAGGATTAAGTAAACTGGACCACCCTAGACCAAAGTTATATCTAGATCACAGGCTTTCTGCTTTGAGCTTTACTAAGTAATCCACGACTAGGTCTATAACAGTAAAAAAATAAAAGCAAACAAATGAACAAAAAAACCCACCCCTCCAACAAATAGAAAGCCAGGAGTTACAAAAAGGAATTAACACTCGTGTTTCAGGAATTAATCACTTATGACTAATAAGGCCTAAAAATAACTTTCTGGGGGCAAGCCATCCCATAGTTGTCTAATGTAGGATTTTTTGCAAGGATTTGTGATGCAATGGTTATCAGTCACTCTTCGTGACAAGACACAGGAGTTGGTGCTTGTCGACACGGTGGGGTAATGCACTCTATGGAGATGTGATTCCTAAAATGCACTAACATATTATGCATTAATTGGTCTGTGTAGACCCTGCTGGCTCACTTTCATGTAGTGCTGGTTGAAACAGGACCATGTCAAAGAGCTCTAGGGAATCTTTCGTGCACACCGGCAGAGTCTACACAGAGCAATTAATACAACAACACAGGAGTGTGCTTTAGAAATCACACTCTGTAGAAAGTGTTACCCCACTGTGGCCATAGATGGACCACTGGTCTGAACCCAGTCGGGCAGTTCCTGTGTTTCTATGCTAAGCAAATTATCACTACAAATCATGATCAACAAAACTAACTGAAATGGTATTATTTGTTCAGGAAACCTACCCTCAAAACCCCCAAATCAACCTGCATGTACAAAGTGCGATGTCAAATTCTGACTCTTTACTTGCAATAAATGAGGTTTAAAGGGCTTGAATGATGAGTCTAATTTAGATCTGCACCCGAAAAAGGGGTAGGAGGTAGCTAGGGTGTGGACGTGAGTGTGTGTGTGAGAATGGGAAAATACACAATAGCAGCCAGACTTTCTTGGATCTGTATACATTGAGTTGAAAATCTTGTAAGAACAGAGTTTCTCATGAGATATCTGTTACTTCCTGCTTCCTTTCAGTCAGCTGCTTATTAAAGTGCACAAGTCTTCATGACTGCAAGTTGTTCTAGCTTCTCTCCACTACATTGCTAGCCCTTCCTTTCCTTCATATTTTAAAGGGAAGGAGTGGTGTTATTGTTTTAGTTGCTGCAGTCTGTGAGACATGAAGTTTAAATTTATATGTAGCATTGCATTGAGAAGGAACTTAATTCACGTCACCATTTGTTCAGTAATTACACACATTGATCAGAGAAGGGCATGAAACACAGTGTTTATATTCTGATATTGGACACCCAAATTTGCAGGCATTCGGTTCTGAGGTTTTGATTATCTCTACTATTAATGCAACTCTATAACTTCCAATCAGTTATTTAGAAGGTACATAAAACAAGCTACCATCCTTGTCAGTTTCCTAACAAAAATTCCATATTGAGGTACCTTTATTTTAAGGCAAACAATATCCCATGTTTCTAAACTGAGAAAAGCTCTGGTTTATTACTGAGGTCTATAGCACCACCAAGAGGCCAGTGGAAATCAGTAAATTCGTCAAATCTCTGGAGGAAGCTGACATGTTTATAACATGTCTCTGGGTCCCATCCTCAGCAGGTGTTAACTGCTGTAGGACATCACAGCCAGCTGATGTTCTGGCCCCTAACTTTTACCCCTTTCATCCCAATTTTCTGTATTGAAGTCAAATCTGATGACTTGGCTCACATTTTAGCTCTGTCTGGACACTGTGAAATTCAGCAGTTTCAGTTCACGGGCATTCATGCCAGCCTTTGTTTCTTTGAGTTCATGTGAGATCTCACACCCTGAGTTGTTTGAAAACAAAATTGTTCAACTAGAAATGTTTTTGAGAAAAGAAGTTTTCAAATTGTCAAAATGTTCATGTCAGCATTTAAAATATGAAAAATTCCAGTTTTCCAATTCAAAACTATTTGTTTAAAAATGCAGGCTAATTATATATATTTTAAAATGGTCAACATCAAAATGAAACATTTCAAGATTATGGAAATGAAAATTTTTGATTGACAACCATTTTTTCCCCAAGATTTCAACTTTTCTGCCTGTTCAGAATATTTTGAGAGTCAGGAAATCTGTTCCCCACCCAGCTGTATGTTTTTGGTGTTGTTGTTCCCGTCCATTCCTAGTTTAAAACATTGAAAACTAATGAATTCCCACCCAAAGCCATACGTGGAATGGTTTTACTTTAAACCATTCCAGGTTACTCTAGTCTCAGGCAAGATTCAATGAAACATCTCAAACCCTCAGCCTGGCCTGCGTTTGGGTTTGTAATGAATCACGATTTAGTGTTGTCCCCAGAAACGCTTGCTTTGCTCAAATCATCATACTCTTTGGCTTGGTAGGAGCTCAAATTCAGAGACAAAATTAAATCAGCCTATAAGGGAAGTTATCCAAAAAACTTTTTCAGAACAATAGCCATGTTTCTCTACTGTACATGCATACAAATATACAGATGTCATTATTTCCATATAAGACATTTGTGGATTTCCCTCTCCTTTCTGATTATAAACACTATCCCATATTGTGGAGAAAGACAAGGGAAAACCTGTTGGGAGATGAATGAAGTATCTAACTTGAGTGAATGTGATTTAGTGAATAAAATGAGGACTACTCATGACACCTCTTGGAAATTAACTAGTTTATTTCAGCATAAGCTTTTGTGGGCTATAGCCCACTTCATCAGATGCAGAGAATGGAACATACAGAAGTAAAATGCATTTATACACACAGAAAGCAAAAACAAAAAAGTTGTACATTACCATACCAATTCTAAGAGGCTGTTTAATTTGGATGGGCCATTATCAGCAGGAGAAAAAACCCTTTTGTAGTGGATCTGTGTCCAAAGGTGATATGAACCTTTGAAGGGAACTTAACTAGGGATTTAGTGGTTAGGGTAGAGAACTGTGTATGAGTTTTGTGCTCTAGTCCTTGATTTTTTTCACTGACTTCTGAGTGGTCTTGGTCAAATCACACGATTTCTGTCTCAGCTTCCCCATCTGTAAGACATATGTAATTACTCTTTCCTTACAGAGTGTGTGAAGCTTAATTGTTTCTTAATGTGTTTGGAAATACTTGGATGGAAGGTGCTGTATAATTGCCAAGTTCAATAGTAGAATCAGTAATAAGCCAGTCGCTCCTTTCTATGCCACCACTTCACTGCCATAGCTGTATGTTTTGATAATGCTCTGTGGTACAGATTGGAATCTGAACTTTTCACACAAAATGATTGGGGGACTAAAGTAACCAGTGAGCTGTAATGGCTGAAAATGCAGGTATAAATCAGATCCTGAGCCTATATCCTGTCTTTGGCAGTTCATAATTCATGTTTATATTGATTATATCAACAGGTATCCGGATGCTGGACCAACCTTTTATGACCGACATTATTGAGGCTTCCTCTATCAGTCACATGCCTCAAGTCATAGATATATATAGTGCCAGCTGGGGGCCAACAGATAACGGGAAGACTGTGGATGGACCTAGAGAACTAACTTTGCAAGCCATGGCAGATGGTGTGAACAAGGTAATGTTTTTGTTAAGCAAGATGACTGTAATGCTTACACACACTGGGCATTAAAAGCACTGGACGTGGGTAGGTCAAAACTCTGCAAATCGCTTATGAACATTGCAGAACATATTCTGATTATGTCAGGCTGTCCCAGTTATTGATTTATTGCTCACAAATCTTTGTTGTGGTATGCACTTCAGCTTGTTTTTTCTACAGGACCAATGCTTGCTTATATTTGTTCACTGATCACAGGACACAGTTTGTCTACAGTAAAATCTCTCTCTCTCTCTTTCTCTAAATCAAGAGGCATGTATTTGTTCTGTTCTATTATATGCGATATGATTTATCATACAGTCAAAATGTAAAAGACCTATTGGCTCACTGTCTCTAGATGTCCTCTAACACAAGACATGTGATTTGTAAAGCTGGCACAACTCTGGCTCTTTGTGTGTGTCATCAGTTTCATTATCACATTTTGAAGTTGTACTGGCTTTCAGTCATTGCAGAGGTGATGCAAGTAATTGCATTGTGACCACTGAGGTTTTCATCTATTAGAGGTTCTCTGATCCCCTGTATAGAAGCTTACCTCTTCCATGCTAGAATCACTCTTCAATCCCCCTTCTCGTGATCTACCTCTTGGATGCTGCCTCTTTCTTCCCACTATTGGGCCAGATATAAGCAGGAAAGTGAGCATTAACTATGAGCACTAAGGTGAGCCAACAGCAAATGTGAAAAAGGAGGTGGGGAGTAGAAGGAGTCTATATAAGAAAAAGACCCCAAAATCCGGACTGTCCCTATACAATCGGGACAGCGGGACACCCTAATGAGCATGCATCATTACTGGTTAGGGAAAGAACTGACTGGCGAGGCAGAGCAAGGAGGTGAGACTACAGCTACAGAGAAGTGAATAGGGAGCAAAAGTGAATTGACTGTAAGATTCTTCTTCTGAGGGATCAAATGCTGAGGGGAAATCAGAGCTACCATTGATACTAACCAAATGGTATGTACATCTCATTATTATTTATTTATTATGGAACTGGAATCAGCTCACCTTCTATTTTCAGTGCTGGTCTGTAAACAGTTCTCCATTTTTTTCCTGAGCAAAAAATTGCAATTTTCATTTAAATTAAAGTAGTCTGGAAAATGGTAGATTTTGATTAACATTCCTGGGGGGATGGAATTTGAATGAATTTTGTCAGAAATTTTGTTTTGGAAATTTTTGAAATTTCATTTTGCATTTTATTTATTTTTATTATTTCTGTTATTTTACATTATTTCATGACATGTCAGTAGTAGTACATAACATGACTGCTGATATATCTTAAGGCATAATATAACAGCTGAAATATGCTATTTTATTTATTTTTAAAACACTAGACAGTTGCTACTTAGTACTTTTTGAAACTTCATATCTGTTTCTAGATCAAAGTGTTGCAGCAGCTGCCCTTAATAGTTTTTAAAAGAAGCAATAAATAAATATTATGTACTACTACTGCTGATGTGTCAAAGTAATAAAAAGAATATAAACATTCAAATCATAAAATTCAAAACAACATTTTGGAAAGTCCAAAATTGAATTTTTTTTGGTAAATTCAAGTCCAGGAGAAATTTCAAAAATATTTTTGTTCTGAATTGGAATGAAAACAAATTCCAAAGTTTCTCCTGGAATGGGAATTTGGAGCTTGAAGCAGCTCTGCTTGTCTTGTCTGTGCCTTTTCATTTCTTTCTTTCTTTATTATTAAGAGTGATCCAAAGCCCATTGAAGTAACCGGAAAGACTCCCAGCGACCTCAGTGGTCCTTAGTGTTTTAGCTAAGCATTTAATGCATTATTGAGCTCTATCAAGCACAGTGGGTTACAGCTGTACAGATTAGAGTTGTACTGCATCGCAATGCAGGGGAGTATGCAGCATATCTACTCTCACACTTACAAAACCACCTTCTGCTTATTTCAGTCAGTGAATTTCCATCACTTTGATCCAAATTAGGGGCTGGTATTTTTAGCTGTAGAACCACCTAGGTGAATATCAGAATCTGCACAGCAGATAATATTGCTCATCAAGCTAATAGTTATGTCTGAATAGCATAGTTCCTCTGGGACCTGGGAAGTGGCTGCTTTCTGTGTTTTTTGTGCAGCTCAGACTGGGGGCACTGTGTTTTGGATTGGGGCAGATCTCTAGGGGTGAGGAGGAGAGGTGGTTTGGAACAATTGGACAGAGTAGCGAGTCCCACCCATGTATCCCCTGCTCTTGGAAATCCTTCCTGACCCCTCAACCACACAATGAGGTTTCGTACACTCAGTTCTGCTGGGCTGGGAACCAACAGGGGGTGAAGCTTGTTATCTGAAAAGAGGTCAGGGGAAGAACTAGCCTACGGTGCATGGCACAAAGGAGGTGAACTGGTGGCAGAAAGAAGGTGGGCAAAGCATGGAAGGAATTTGATCCTGAGGGAGTTTTGGGTAGGTGTGTTTTCTGGGAGGAAGTGCTGTGGTAGATAAGGAGCTAAGGTGGAAAAATAGGAGGGAAATATTACAAGGAAGAGGAAGTGGCAAGAAAGAGGGAAGGCTGGATGGAACGGGGAGATAAAGATCCGGACCTAGAGGAAAATAGAGAAACGCCAGGAATTGGTAGATGGTTCAGAATGTGTTTAGGGTAGAAGAAAGGGAATGAAATGCGTTTACCTGTCTCCATCTCCTTAGCACAGCCCAGTTAGTTTGAAAAAACTTGCCCTCAGTGCTGTATGCAGTGGTAAACTTCTTTGAACTTCCCCAGTAAATCTTGAGAAATTTTGTGTGGGGACTCTGCAATGACTCATTTTACACCTGAATGATTTCCCTCCTCCCCTCCACTGCCTTCCTCAGAACAGTACATTCAGTGTACCATGTTTTGTGACACGGTAATTAAAATGAACTGTTGTAGGTAATAAAGCTTTCTTGAATCCACAGTTTATGGTGATTTGCCCTTAACAGATGAATTATAGGCACCGTCTCACTGTTGTGTGTAAATTCAGCAACATGCTCAAATAACTCAAACTTGTTAGAGATTTCCTTTGAATCCAATCAGTCTATAGTACAGTAAACCCTCGATTTAACGGACCTCGATTTAACGGACTTCGGATGCAACGGACAAAATTTCTGAGCAAGTCTGATGCATTCCTGATCCATTTCTGGCGGGCTGGCTGCCGGCTCCCGGCTGCCGCCCAGGTCACGGCAGCGGGCGGGCTGGCTGCCGGCTCCTGGCTGCCGCCCGGGTCCAGGCAGCGGGCGGGCTGGCTGCCGGCTCCCAGCTGCCGCCCGGGTCCAGACAGCGGGCGGGCTGGCTGCCGGCTCCCGGCTGCCGCCCGGGTCCCAGCAGTGGGCAGGCTGCGGAGCTGTCGCCCCGACCCTGTGGCAGGCGGGCTGCTGCTCCGACAGCTCATTTTTTTAATTATTAAATAACGGACTTTTTGATTTAACGGACACCCCCTCGCCCGAATTAGTCTATTAAATGGAGGTTTTACTGTACAAACATTACAAGACTCTGTGGGCCTGATCCTTATTGGCTGCAAGCTCCATTGAATCCAGCTTACACCAGCTGAGGATCTGACCCTGTGCTGTTAATGCATTTTAAAAAGTGGGACGGTTACATGTATTTGCAGTATCTAAATCAAGCTCGCCAGGCTGGCATTTTAGAAAAAAAAAGAAAGGAAAGGCAGGTTCTTTTCTATGTATGAATATTTGAGAAAGTGAATAAAGAGATAAAATGCACAGAGACAAAATGAATACTAGTTCACAAATGGTTGACAGTATAGTGGGCGTGCATAGCGCTATTACCGTAACCATCCTTCATTAACAATAAGAACTGCACTAGCCTGCTACGTTCTTTCACCTTGGCAAGCTACCCAAAATTTCACCAAAGGCTTTCCTGATCCCCTGCCATCCCCTTGTTTTGGGATGGTAGCTTCGATTTGTGGCATGCGGACTATTATTTAAATAGCACACATATCTTCAGGGATCCAGATCAGTATATCTGAAAATATTAACTGTCTTCATGTCTGCTTATACTCGCACTGAAGTCCATGGGAACAGAATCAGGCCCTTAGGAGACAAGCACAGGGCTAGAACTTTTCTATTATAACAGTCACGTGCAGAACGAGTCTAAAAGTGAAGGAAAAGTCACTAATAATCCTGGCAAAGGACCGTGATAGTTTCAGTAGAGGTAATTTATTTATTTCTCAAGAGACTCTAATTTGTAGTCTCCGTTTGTGCAGTTTTGTGGTATTTAAAGAGCTTTTAATTAACTTGCTATCATACCACAATATGCCTTAGTTTGTTCTGTTGAATTCTACTCGCATCACACCTGCTTTATGGCTGTTGAGCGTTCAAGAACAGATTTTTTCCCTTTTGGTTCATTATCTCAACATAGCCCAAGCATCAGAGCATTGGGCATATCAGATTCTTTTAGATTTGTTTCCCTCTGAAGCAGGAGTGCAGCTCCCTTTTAAAAAAAAATTGCTATGGAGGGACAGGGTGCACTGCCACTTTCAAATTACGTGCTTCCCATGTCATTGTGAATTTCAAAATCAGTGCAAAAGGAATCTCAGTACACGTCTAGCTGATGTTCATAGAATTTACACGGAAGAAGGAATAAACTGAGACACTATATTAAAACAAGTCTGTTGCCTAACACTATTGAATTATGATGTTGTTGCACTCAAAATATACTCATTGCTGCATGCTAAAAAGGAAGACAATCACTGTCCTGAAGAGCTTATGGTCTGGAATCAATATTTATGTTTCCATTAAGTGTTGCATTGAAAATAACAACAGGACACATCTACCTTATCAGCCTACTGAATTTGTAAGTAAACAAGGCTCCCCAGTCTTCCTGGAATATTTAGCTACAAATGCTTCTGGTGTCAAGTTCAACAGCTACTGTCCTATCAAAATATTATTCACATCCAAGGTGTGCTGATCACAGCATATGGGGGAATCTGGTCTCTGTTTTTCTCAACATCCAGTGCATACAAAATGCACCTTCTAACACCATCTTCCTTGCTTGTCATTCCAATCATGTTGCTTCTCTTTCTGAAGGCCCAGCTCAGCAATGCATTTATACTCTTTGCTGGGACATAATTCTAATTGAATTCAGGGTATGGGTAGCCGTGACCATAGTGTGCTGTGCCAGCTCTTCTCATACTGAACAGTAGAATTTGGTTGTTCCCTTGTGCTCCCCTCCTCCCGTCTATATCCACGTGCTATCTCTGGTCTTATACTTAGATTGTGAGCTCTTTGGGAGAGGTACCATCTTTTTGTTATATTTGTTATGTCTGCGCTGCACCTAGTGCAATAGTACTGGGGTGTCTATAACACTACAGCAATCGGAATAAACTGAAATACGTGTTTTGCTGAATTGGGGCCTGACTCCCTCCACTGGCCACCTCTTCCCCATTTCATCAGATTCAAGCTTCTTGTTCTGCTGAACCTTCCAAGCCTCACTTAACTCTGCCTCTAACTGCTTATCTGTTCTTCTCTCATTTCACATCATCCCTCCTCTTTGCCAGCTTGTTCCTCCCATTTGCGTCTCACGCAAGTATCTCTGTGGGTATGTCTACACAACGATGTAAGCCAGGGTTTGAGCCTGTCCCCTCTTGCATCCACACATAAATTGTGTTAACCTAGGGCTCGAACCTAGGTTCCAAGGACCCTGCAGGGCTGAAGGGTCCGAGCCAGTGTTAATCTGGGACCTCGGATCAGAGCGCTATTGCTTTCCTGCATGCACACAGCCCTGGCTTCACTCGGGTCCCAGACATCTTCTGGATGTATCCCAGAGTTCCTGGGGGCAACTTGCTTGGTTCTCTCTCTGCCAACAGTCTGTGGTGCACTCTGTTGCAAAGGGAAGCCACATCTCCTTTTGCAAACGGACGTAGGTGCTGGGACTAGGAGTGCTGCGGGTGCTGTCACACCCCCGGCATGATGTAGTTTCCATCCCAGACAGGCTTTTCGGTTTGACTAAATGGCTCTCAGCACCCCCATTATACAAATTGTTCCAGAACCCCTGCAAACGGCAGCAGCCCAGATCAGAGCTAACCCATTGTCTGCTGCACACTGGTCCGCAAGCACGCTAGCCGAGAGTCTGCAGAGTTCTCAATGGAGACCGATCAGAAGAAGCTTTTAGTAAAGAGATCTGCTTCCTGGTCACAAGAGCACAACCAGTTTCTGGTGGATCTGTGGGGCGAGGCCAGTAAAACAACAGACTTCAGCAAAATCACCAGGCGTGACCACGCATACCAGCAGATAGCTAAAAAATTGGCAGCTCTGCAGATTCTCTAGACTGGTGATCAGTGCAGGGAACAAAATAAGAGGCTGAAAAGCAAATTCAGGAAGACCTAGGATAAAAATTGCACCATGGGCAACTCACCAGCAACATGCCCGTGTTAGGAAGACTTTGACCAGGTCCTGGGGATTACCTTGACGGGCCATGTGTGGCCCGCAGATCGCAGGTGGCCCTCCACTGCTCTTATTTCTTGTGCTGGGGAATCTGTGCTACTGAACATACAGACAAGGAGAATGGTTTTGTTTATTGTTTGACCACCAGCTCTTTCTCTCGGTGTGGTACATGCATTCCATTTGCACCTCTATCAATCAGACTGGTGCAAATTGATGTTTGGGAAGGGGGTTGAGGAAGGTGAAAAGCAGAACTCTGTATTTCTTTGATGAAAGCTGCTTGATTAGGTGCATTAACACCCTCGGTTTCTTTCTGTTTTATTACAGTACGAAAGCTAAACCCCTCCAGGGCGATAGTATTATGTGTATTGCGAATGCTTTCCTGGCCAAAACACTTGGCTGGCTAGGGCTTGGGGTGGAAGATTCTATATTAACCAGCTGTTTGTTGTGTACGAACATGACATTTAAAACAAGTTTTGCTGAGTTAAGTGTGCAAGCTGGGCTTCAGTTATCTTTTCCTATTTCAGTGAGTGCACTCCCAGGTTACTTTGGTAGCGTCCTCACTGTGTCAGAGTCATACCTGCCAGAGAACTGCCCTTGCTCCTGGCTGCTTCACTGTGAAGTACGGCAGTCCTCAAGTACTAGACAAATGCAGAGACAATAATTGTTCTGGAGGTGAATTAAAGCTATTTTCCAACAAGGCAAATAGAATGCCAATCGGTGCCACATCACCAAAAGCGACGAAGTGGGTATTAGCCCATGAAAGCTTATGCTTCAATACTTTAGTTAGTCTTTAAGGTGCCACAGGACTCTTTGTTACCTCTGCTATTCCAGACTAACCCGGCTACCTCTCTGATTCTTGTGTGAGCAGAATATAGGGAAATTCATTGTAAATTGTTAGGGCAGCAATACAGCTGAGAATATAAATGCACCCAAGTTAGGCCATTTGACGTTCCTGTTCCCGCGGGTGTAATACAGCACCATAATGTGTAATCATATTCATGCTCAAAGGAGCAAATTATAATCTTGAACCTCTGCTGCAAGATCATCCCAGTGTAGGCTGGATCATCTGATGTCAGAGAGCCAGGATAGGATTATCTTTTGCAGCATAGAGCGTATGACTGGGGAAAGGGAGTTCTGGTCCAGACTTCTCTGGTCTCCAGTTGCCATGTTGGCGATTGGAGGCTGCATCAATTAGAGCAGCTTGATGACTGAGATCCTTCTTGCTCTGGGGCTGCAGAATAGCACACAGCCAGCAGTATGATCAGTGGAGCACAAAGGAAGTTTGAAGCCAATTATGCACACAGCTCTCAACTGTGTTCTGCTGTCCTTGACTGCTTCTGAGGATTGGGACCTGTTTTTGCGCTGAGAGCCATAGCATTGCATAGCCTGACTTTTGTGCCATCCAATTCTTAATTGTAATGTTTCATTATAATGTAGGGATTATGGGGTTGTTGGTTTTTTTTGTTTGTTTGGGGTTTTTTCCCTCAAAGGGCCAGATTTTCAAAGCTATTTAGGCATCTTTACATGATTTCAGTGGGTGTTAGGCAAGGGCCTAACTTGCTTAGATACATGCCTTACTGCATTCTAGACTTCTTAAATACATTTCAATATCAGGCCTGAAGGTCTTTCTGTCTTTCCGTAACGTACAATCTGAAAACTATACTGAATATACACATCTAATTTATTACCATTTCAGAATGTTGCAATACTGATCAAAAAGCAAAGCCGTGTCTTTTATATACTCAAAGATGAATAAAAATGTGGATTCTTTTTTGGCAGTCAGGGCATGATTCTCAGACACTGGGGTAGTATCTCATAAATAAATGATGAGAGCTGAAATATTGGCCGTGAGTCAGGGACATGTCAAGAATTTAAATGTGCTATTAATCTGAAAATGATACTTGCAATGTCCTAGAAGGAAACCTAAGATAATAAAACCCCTGCGCACAGCAAGTTTAGCATCCTTGTCTCTGATGTAATCAATGAAAATAAATAATTGGGAGTGATATGGAGTGTAACAGGGTTTTTTTCATGAGGAATATGCAATTAAATAAATTGATAAGCACAAGTAATATTCATCCTGTTGCAACTTGGAAATAAATTCAAGGAGAAAAGACGTGCATGAGAATTCCCCAGCACATGCTGCTATATCCTTCTTAAAATCCTTCCTCCAGACTTCCTCTGGCTGTGATCGCTGCAGTGAAATGTCACGTGATAATGGCAAGACTGGGATAATGGCAGAGACCTCTCAGACTTATCTCATTTTCTGGTACTTTTATCTGATGATTAGAAAAGAAGTGACTCAAAAGTGCTGCGTTAACATGTGAACACACATGCTCCTTGTTTCCCTGGCTCTCCCCCTTCTGATTGTTTGTTACATTCATTCTTGCATCCTGTTGTAATCAAGGGACAGATTCCTATAACTTTACTCACACCAAGCAGCACTTTATTCCACAGGTAAGGTACTATTCCTCATAAGAAAGGGTGGCAGAATCTGTGTCTCAGATTGTAAGTGCTTCGGGGCCAGAGAGCCTTTTATTATTTGTTTTGCCTAGCATAATGTGACCGTGGTCCTGAGCGGGTTTCTTAGTTTCTAGTGTAATGCAAATATCAAACAATAATAACAATATTGGCACTCACTTGAGCACTAAAAAAGGGGGCAGGCTAATACACTTTCTCTCCCAATGCTCCAAGGGAAATTGCCATCTGGCTTGCACTGTAGACCTCTAAATCCCACATCTGTGGTCAGCAGCAGAAGCTGGGGTTTAGTGAGAAAGGACCCGTGCTGCTTCTCTTGGGAGCTGCAGTAAGGTGTTTTGTTGAGCATGTTGCTCCAAGGGCCTACTGAGCTTTCTTCACCTGCCCAAGCAAAAGGGGTTCTCAACCTTCAGCTCTACTGCTACTGTGCTCCTCCCTCTCTTTAGGGAGTCAGAGCAGGATTTCATCCCAAGCGGAGGGATAAATACTAACACAAATATGGAGCACAGGGGAAAAAAGGGGGGGATGGAATTAAAGATCAGTCTAATAGATTTGAGATTGATCAGCTGACCCATTAGGAGCTGGTACTGAAGAAAGAGTGGTCAGCACAAGCCACCACACCTAGCCATGGCATTGAGTGGCACCCTGCAGATATTATGGATGGATAGAGAGGCATATAAAGGTCGTGGTTGACTAGATGTCTTGCAAGATGAGATGCTCCCTTTTCGGACAGTTCTTGCCTACTTTTGGGGCCGCACTGGCTGGGAGTGGGCCAGATGGGACGCTTGGCGTAGCACAACCCTCCTGCAGGTTGACTTTCCCTCACTGAGAACATTGCACCCAGAGTTAAATCAGGCAAAGTCATCTGAACTAGGGCTCAATCTAGCCCAAAATATAGGCCATAGTTGCAAACTAGAAGTTTTATTATATGCCCCCATTTTATGAGTGTGTCCAGTAGGTTGCTTTTTCTTGCTGCGTCAGTCTTCCAGCTTCAGCTGTTTGAATTTAAGAGCCTGAGGCAAATAATCAGAATAGCTGGTCTCTGCCTATTGCATTGTTATCATGTAGGCTTTTTATATTATTATGGCTTGAAATAATTTATTTAGCTTTGGCCTGCTCAACCAGACTATACAATATGTTATCTAATCCTTCACTGCTGGAGAATATTATATTGCTCCCATAATGTATTTTACCTAAGAAAATTCTGTGAGAATAGAAATTGCCAGGGGAGAAATAGTAAGAATTTATAAGATAATCATTTCATTGTAATTGGGTTCTCCACTGAAAGAAACTGTAAGAATATTAAAAATGCAAGAAATTATTTCTTATTTTCCTCCATCCAGTGCTGTGGAACTTGCACTTTTTTGTTGGAAGGTGAAGGTTGAGAGCAATACATTATCAAATTTAGCTATTCCTGCTACCACCTACTCAACTCAGTAGTTTAATGGGCATAAAAAAATGAGTTTGTGATATGGAAGTCTTGTGTTCTAGCTCTTTTTCAAAGGATGTCTTGCTAATTCTCTTAGGGCCTATTTACTGCTACAGATTTTATAGTGTCAAAGCTATGGGTTGTAATCGTGGATTTTGTCTTGTTTCTATAAGTTAAGATAAAACTTTATTGTAACCTTACTGAACTGTGCTGCATCTCTGAGGCCAAATTCCATGCTCAGTTACACTATTGTAAATCTGATGTTACTCAATTGATTTAATTACCCCTGGTAAAGTTGACATCTGTGTTTGGGGAGTTGGACTCTTTGCTTCTCCACAAAGACAAGACCCAGCTACTGCGAGAATAGGGAGAGAGTGTTACCGTGTTGCAACACAGTGCCCCAGCATAGTAATGTGGTAGGTCCTTGCGGTGGAGTAGGAGCAGGGCCTTTGGCAGAGACCAGAGTTGAGCAGTGAGCACCCCCCGGCACATTGGAAAGTTGGCGTCTGTAGCTCCAGCTCTGGAGTCGGTGTCTATAAAAGGAGCCGCATATTAACGTTGGAGCATGCGGCTCCGGAGCCTCAGGTTGGCCACCCCTGCAATAAGATATGGCCTGTGCCTTCAAACTCCATAGACAGGACACCCATTCTGGTCAAAGAGTGTTGCATATACGAAATACTTGCAGGAATGCACCTGGAGGAAGGACAAATCCTATTATTAACAAAATTAATATATAAATAATTCAAGAGACAAATCTAAGGGGCTATAGGTGAGTCCTTTCTAAAGGATGCAGTAATGGATTTCCTTGAACATAGCACTAAGTACATAACCCTAGGCTGTAATGGGAAACCATACTTCCATATGCCCTGCATTAGGCTGTGTAATTCTTGATATAAAATGTTGTCTATATTATGGATTCTAATCCAATCTAGAAACTGATCACTTAAGAGACTAAAGGTCTTGTTAAGGGAGGCATGATTCAAATATGAAGCTCTAGTGAAAAGGTTTCAATACAGGGATAAATATGGGGATTAGGGCTAATCTACAACCTGGCAATCCAGGCCATTCAATGAGCTAGCACCCAAATAAGTCCTGATATATAAAGACCATGTCACTATTCCAGATGGATGCAGGATTCTAGATTGCACTTCACACGTATGACGGGAGGTTTCAGATGTTGAGCTGAGGAGTGACAGGAAGATGTTTGATGTGTCACTTGCACAGACCAATCTGGTAAAAAGTGTTCAGGCCAGGCAACGTGTTCCAGCCACATTGTCTCATGGGTAACAGTACACCCCTGTTGAATGTAATTAACAGTTGTTATTTAAAGACATGGTTAGTATTTATTCTTATTTAAATGTTTATAAGATGTGATATAAAAGCATTAAACTTAGTTACCACACTAGAAGAGAAAGAAATATACTTTCTCTTATGGGAAAGCAGTATGGAATTTAAGAGGAATGAAACCAATATAATCCTATGGAAATGTCATAAGGGCCTATAGAAAGAACGCCAAAAGCTACAGAGTTTGATAATGAATGATATCATTCTCTTTTTTTAAAACCATCCTACCTAACTCTATGGCAGGGACAAAAATTGCTATTAAATTATACAGGAGATTCCAAAATATTTCCTCTCTCACAAAGGGAAGAAAGAAAGAAAAAATCTGTACTGATAGTTATAATATGAAAAGGAAAAAAAACCCAGTGACAAATTCTGTTTCTTGACAGAAAACAATTTCCAACTGTATGATGTTTTTGTTATATTTTTCAAAGACACACCTTCGCATGCCCTCCCCACCCCCGGAGTCCCTCACATATGGGAGAAATTACCTGTAAACATGTTGTCCTTCAATTCCCTTCTTAAAACTCTCTTTTGCCACCTTGACAAAGTAAGGCAGTTGGTGTGCGGAGACTTGAGCCTGGTCTACACTGGGAGGGGGCGGGAGGAGGGTCGACCTAAGATCCGCAACTTCAGCTATGCGAATAGTGTAGCTGAAGTCGAAGTATCTTAGGTCGACTTACCTGAGGGTCAGTCTACCGCTGCCACTCCCCTGTCAACTCCACTTCCGCCTCTCACAGTGGTGGAGTTCCAGAGTCGACGGGGAGAGCACGCGGGGATCGATTTATCATGTCTACACTAGACGCGATAAATCGATCCCCAGTAGATCAATCACTACTCGCTGATCCGGATGGCGGTAGCTATAGTGATAGGAGACATGCCGTCTACACTGGAAGCGGGGTTGGTATAACTACGGCGCTCAGGGGTGTGTGGATTTTTCACACCCCTGACAGACATAGTTATACCAATATAAGTTTTATAACAGGGATGGCCAAAACGGTGGCTTGTGAGCCACATGCGGCTCTTTTACTATGAAAGTGCGGCTCGCACGCCCCTTCTGCCCCCGCATTCTCTACCTACCAGACCTGCGGGTGGCGGGGCAGGAGGGAGCAGCTCAGGTAGTTGTGTAGGAGCGTCTCTCCCCAGTAGGGCGGAGGGTCTCAGGGGCTTCAGTCCTGCAAGGTGCACCTGCCGGAGCTCGGGGCTCCAGCAGCAATGAGGCTGAAGTCCCAAGCCCCAGCAGGTGTGCTTCGGTTCTTGAACTTCTGAAGATTGTCATATGTGGCTTGGAGGGCCAGTAAATTTGGCTACCCCTGGTTTATAGTGTAGACTTGGCTTTATACTTGGATTGTAAGCTGTTGGGAGGAGGGGCCAACCTTTGGTTTTGTGTTTCTACCGAACTTAGCACAATGAGATCCCTACTCTGTGACTGGGGTCCCTAGACATGACTGCAGTACACTTAGTATTAATAATAATAAAAAGACATCTCAAGAGTTTTATTTAAGGAGATATTTCAATAATTAGCCTGTTAACCAACAGTCTTGCTGGTTGGACAACAGTAAAAGGAGTTTTCTCAAAGTATGAGCTCTACCAGGCAACAGTTAAAATGGAAAACATAGTTACACAGTGGGTAAGACATGCCTATTTTAACTGGTAGTGTATACAGAAGATTACAAACAAGCAACTTGTTGATTTCTTCAGCTAGCTATTGTTTTAAAATAGTACAGTTGCCGTCAACAACATTCTGTGTTTTGTACATGTCCCAATATTGCATTTCAGTATATTTAAGTTGGAATGAACAGTGTCCTTTAGACTTCTGTAATATCTGTGCCAAATCCACACTGATTCACCCTCAACTCCCAGTTTGAGTTTTGGAGTCAAAAGAACCACAAATCTGGAAGCTAGACTCCAAGCTTCATTTTCTGTGGAAACAATCAGGAATCTGAGTAAAACAAACTTACAAAAATGTAACAGTTCCACTGTCTACTTGTTCTTTTCTCTTCTTCTCATGTGTCTTTCTCTAAGCTGCCTCTGGTGTCTCAGTTATGTTCAGCATTTACTTACTCCTACTCTGTTCACGGCCTGATTCTGCAATGTTTCCTCATGTTAAGTAATACTTACCATTGGTGTTAATGGGATTAGTGTGAGTATATCCATGTGTGACATGTGAGAGTTCAGACTTCAAAAGGAGGCCCTCAGCATTAGACACAACTCTTAATTGAAACCACTGAGCATTTTCTCCTTCAGGGTAATACCATTGAAATAAGAGTTTCATGGGATTACTGAAAACAGTTGAAATTGCCTAAAACCATAAATCCCTCCCTGGCACCAGAAATAGCTCAGGTTTACTCAAAACCTGGCACAATATGACCATTAAGTAACACTGGCCCAAGTTCCAGATTTGTAATTAAGACCCAGTTTTTCTGTTTCCAGGTTTTATCATGCAAGTTTTGATCAGCATTAGTACCTTCACTAGTAAGGGGAGACCTTGAAATGTTCAAGTAATCAACCAAAAGTTCCCTTGACAAACTGTCGGAACCTCTGAAATCTGCCACGTTGGGGTGAAAATCTCAAAAGAACAGGATTTTCTAAGCAGATTTCCAATCCTTCATTTGGGCTATTAAAGCCTTTCCCATGGTGTTTGTGCACTTCTGTTTCTAGTCCTGGCTAGAACAGAGAAGTGAGAAAAACTTAAGAGAATTGGGGAGAATGTGAAAAGGGAGTTAATTTTTAGAATTCAAAACATAATTGTTTGTTTACTTGTTTCTAGTGAGAAATCAGGGCATTTACATATTTTACAGTAGACTCTCGATTATCCAGGATGATAGGAAAAAAATTAATCCTTGTTAATAAAATCCCAGATAATCACCATCCATAGGAAATATGGGGAGGGGGTGTGTGACGGTGCTGTTCCTGGTGGGATGCAACTGTAAGTGTCAGATCAGGACAGATTGCTTCCACAGGGGCAACTACGGTCCAAAGCTGGGGTTTTTCCACCCTAAGGCAAACCAAACCAGCCAAACAGAAAAGACTTTGGTTTCGCCCCACTGGCTAACCACAAGTCACACAAGCAATTCCCTTAGCCACTCCAGCTTCCCAGTATCACCACCAGCAGCCACCTGTCCTGGGGATCAATGGTTATGAAAACCAATACCCCAAATAAAGAAAACGGTTCTCCCTGATTCCAAAGAATCAGGCCCCAGACCCAGGTCAATATACCAACCAGATCTTACCACAAATCACGCTGTTGCCAATCCTTTAGAATCTAAAATCTAAAGGTTTATTATACAAGGAAAAAGGTATAGGTGAGGGTTAAGAATGGTTAAAAAAAATCAATTACATGCAGTAATGGCACATCTCTTGGTTCAGGCTTGCAGCAAAGGTAGAATAAACTGCAGGTTCAAATTAAAGTTTTTGGATGCACCCCATTTAGGGGTGGGTCAGCACCTTAGTCCAGAGTTCCCAGAGTAGCAAAGTTCCATCCAAAGCTGGAAACAAGGCAGGCTGAAGACTGGAGGTAAAAGACAAAATGGAGAATGCTTTTTCCAGCTTTTATAGACTCTCTCTTCTGGGCCAAGACACTCCTCCTTCTTTTGCAGAGTCCGGTTGCAAAATGGAGGTTTACAGTCACAAGGTCCAATCACCAGACTTCTCCAGGATTCAGTTTCTGACCAGGCAGTGACATTCCTAGAGCAGCTTGGGTGTGGACAGGCATATACAAAGTCCATTGTGTGGTTGATGTTCCTTAATGGGCCATCAGGCAGCCCAAGCCAAGCTGACGCCCAGTATTGAGGAATCTTCTCCCCCAGCAGAGCACAATATTTGGAAAGACAGACAGTCCAGAGCCAATATTATAGCTCTAACTACAAAATTGATACACACATATCACTGGCATATTTATAATCAGCCATTCATAACCTGGTTGTAGGCACCCATTATGACCCCCTGTACATAAGATTTGGTGCCACTATAGGACCCTGGTTGCAGCAATGACTTATAGGGTCCCAAATTATTTCAGTCACGTGACAGGGGGGTTGGTTCACCAGCCCCCCTGGGCCGGGGGAAGGGGATGTTGGTTCACTGGCTGCCCTGCACCCTGGTGGGGTTTGGATTTTTTTGTTCTTGGGGCAGCAACAAAGCCAGAGCCAGCCCTGCGAGTTACGTGTATTTTTTTTTGTTGACATCCTGGTTAATCCACATCCTGGTTAACCCAATACTGGATAATCGAGAGTCGACTGTATATGAATGAATAACTTTTTAGGAACCTGTCCCAATCAGTACTATATAGCCTTAGACTCTCCTGCTTGCACTTATCACCTTGTGTATTTTATTTATGTGATTTATTCTTCCACACTGTATTAACATTTCACAAGATTTTGCTAACGTGATAGAAGGATCCCTTGTTAACTGTCCCAATGAGGGATGTATTTAAATGCAGGAAAGTTAATAGGGAGCCACGGAGATTAGTGACTGCTATGTTCTATTCCAAGTACAAAAACACTGCTTAGCCTCACTTACACTTCCATCTCCAGAGTTAGCAAATTGGCCAAAATATAACATCTTTATTCTTATGCAATTAAAGGTGCAGTCCTGTGCATTAAGAAGGGCGGTGTTCTTTATACAAATACTGCTAAGACCCAAAGGCCACATATCAATGCCATCAGTGGGAATACTTTTGGGGTATTAACAAACATAATCTCATCGCAGAGGGGAAGCATTGCCTTCTGGCAAGAAGTTACTTTAGGATACTGGGTCTCTGTTTCCCCTTTATCCCAAACCTACAGCTACCTTAGCACCAGCTGTGGGTTTCAAGTCAAATGGAGTATTTAAAAATGAAAGAAAAAAGGCATTATTTTTCTTACTTTGGTGCTTTGCTTTTTAAGAATCCCTAGTTGGACAGATTTAAGCCCATGTTCCTTAGCTTTTGTTCTTACAGCATACATTTTTACAACAGTATATACAATCACTTATATCTAAAATGACTGACCTTGAATCTATATGGGTACCTTGAGGCTGATTTCAGTAAGCTATCTGTTGTCCCCATCTTTATTACAAGAGTCCTTCTCCAGAGAAGAAATACATCCTAATGGCAGAAATCCCACTGTGATATCAGCGTATTATAATGCTACTTGCTAACTGGTTTAAAAATAATGAAGTTGCATCGTCCACTGTGTCATGATAAAAGATATGAGGCACTGCTGTGAAATGGAATTTGGTTTAAAGCATAGTCAGAGAACATACCCTACTAAAATGACATTGTGGAGTGCTGTATTTATGTGCTTTGTGACTTCCAGATCACATTTTCTCGTTAACTAGCCAGAAAGTAGTTTTCCTAACCTTCAGCACTACAGACATACCTGAGAGCTAGATATTACGATGTGTTCTTACTCCCTTTTATAGTATCAGAAATAAATGGGGGGGGGGGAGGGATTAAGATTAAAACTCATAGGTCAAAAATCTTCAGTGAAGTTAATGGGAATTTTGCCTTTAACTTCAGTTTAGCCAGGATTTCATCCAAGGTTCAAGACTCTCTATCAAAACATTTCTCTATCCAGCCCTCACCCCTCTTTTCTCTGGGTTAAGGTGCTGAAATAATTCCTCCTTGGTTGCATGGAGTAGGTGGGAGGCTACTACCCTCTTTCCCGTTAGCTACTGAGTGGGTTCTATCCATCATGTCTCCCTCTTGGCTTAGATCTCTCCATCCAACTCCAGCTTCATAAGGGGATCTGGAAGATGCTTTTTTTTGTTGTTGATGATTCAATTGCTCTCATGGCGGTATTGGTTCTACAGCACTAACAGTAATTCAAGCTAGTTTGGTCAGTAAAACAAATAGATACGAGTAAAAAATACCCAGGGAGGCAATCTATTGAACAAAGAAAGTGGTGACAGTTTTACATTGTTTTCTAGCCACACTCAGACCTTAAGTGTACCTTATAAACCCAGTCAGTTAGATCAACAGTATATCCATTTTAATGGAACACTTTTCCAGATCATAAATTATATGGAAAAAGTGGTAAATAGTGGAGTGGCAAAATTTGCAGATGATACAAAGCTACTCAAGATAGTTAAGTCTCAAGCAGACTGAGAAGAGCTACAAAAGGATCTCACAAACCTCCTGGGTGACAGGGTCACAAAATGGCAGATGAAATTCAGTGTTGATAAATGCAAAGTAATGCACGTTGGAAAACATAATCCCAACTATACATAAAAAATGATGGGGGTCTATATTAGCTGTTACAATTCAAGAAAGAGATTTTGGAGTCTTTGCGGATAGTTCTCTGAAAGCATCCATTCAATGTGCAGTTACAGTCAAAAAAGTGAACAGAAAGTTGGGAATGATTAAGAAAGGGATAGATAAGACAGAAAATATCATATTGCCTCTATATAAATCCATGATATGCCCACATCTTGAATACTATATGTAGATGTGGTTACCTCATCTCAAAAAAAGATATACTGGAAAAGGTTAGGAAAAGGGAAACAAAAATGATTAGGGTATGGAACAGCTGTCATATGAGGAAAGATGAATAAGACTGGGACTTTTCAGCTTGAAAAAGAGACAGAACTAAGAGGTCTATAAAATCATGACTGGTGTGGAGAAAGTAACTAAGGAAGTGTTATTTACTCCGTCTCATCACACAAGAACTAGGGTCACCAATTGAAATTAATAGGCAACAGGATTAAAACAAAGTAATTTTTTCACACAATGCACAGTCAACCTGTGGAACTCCTTGCCAGAGGATGTTATGAATGCAAGACTATAAAAGGGTTAAAAAAAGAGCTAGATAAATTCATGGAGGACTGGTCCATCAATGGCTATTAGCCAGGATGGCCAGGGATGGCGTCCCTAGCTTCTGTTTGCCAGAAGCTGGAAATGGGTGACGGGATGGATCACTTGATGATTACCTGCTCTGTTCATTCTCTCTGGGGCATCTGGCATTGGCCACTGGCGGAAGACAGGATACCGGGGACTAGATGGTCCGTTGGTCTCAGCCAGTATGGCTGTTCTTATATTTTTATGTCCCCATACTGCTTAGTGCCTGATATCAAGTCGAGGTTCTAATGAATCCATAAAATGTCTTAGCACAGAAATCTTTGGCGTGCCAAGCAAACAAAGTGATAAATGAGAACACGCTGCACATAAAAGATTGCAGAACAGGCTGTGATTAACGGTTAACTGGATTTTTAAAGTCTGCAGCAGTCCATGCACTTTCAGCTTGCTACTGATGCACATTTATCTAGGGCCTGTTTTCTCCTTGACAGATGGATGCCTTGCTTCATGTTTGAATGCATAATTTAACCTGACAGATTCAATTTCTTTTCCGCAGGGCCGCGGCGGCAAGGGGAGCATCTACGTCTGGGCCTCTGGAGATGGAGGCAGCTATGATGATTGTAACTGTGACGGCTACGCATCAAGCATGTGGACTATCTCCATCAATTCCGCTATTAATGATGGCCGGACAGCTCTGTACGATGAAAGTTGCTCTTCGACCTTGGCCTCCACGTTCAGCAATGGGAGGAAGAGAAATCCTGAAGCTGGTGTGGTGAGTGCAGATATTATTGTGCTGTTGTCCTGCTCCCTACACTCACCCACGGCTGTACACGTCATTTTCTGCTTAGGAACAGCAGATGTTCCTTTGTTAAAACTAATATTTTCTCATTCACAATACCCAACAATGCCCAAACTGTCAGCTGATGAGATGGGGGGGTCGATACTGAAGGCAGCAATGAGCTTCTGTGCTTTATGGCTGCATGTAGGTGGTGTTCCCTCGTTATCAGAATACAACTTGGAAAGTGAAGCTGTGGCTTGTTTATTTATATGTCCTCTGAATTTTTAATTCCCAGGCAGACTTTCTTTGTGTAATTGCATGATAATGAAGAGTTGAAATACCCAGTGAAACACATCACCTCCAATTTGAGCATATTTTAGGATAATATAGTCCTTGCCAATTTGTCTGTAACCCTTTGTATGTTTAGCAAAATAAGGATGATAACAAAACAAGTTCAGGGAAAAGTAGTAGTGAAATATGGAATATTGTCAAGCTTCTTGGGTGGTTTCTGCATATTCTCGCTCCTTGCCAATCTGTTTACTGTGTTTCTTCAGCGATTGGTCCAGGAGTGTGGTTACAGAAATGGTTGTTTATTTAATAGCTTAAGAAGCGTCTAGAGAGAAGGATTAAAGCTCCTTTTTAATGTGTGTAAAACTCTAAATAAACAACCTTAACATTTGCATCACAAATTCCCATTGTTTAATTAAATAGTAATCTATTATTAATAATAATAATTATTACTATTATTATTGTATTAACATTGTAGTAACACCTCGGAGCCCCAGGCATGGGTGCTGTACAAAAAAGTAGAAGGCACCTGCTCCAAAGATAAAACATTAGGTGTCAGATTATACCTGACTAGTGTAAAAGCCCGTGTACACGGGCCAACCGTAAGGGCTCATGCCCCTCCCCCGCCGCCCAGCCCCCTTCCTCCCCAACGCACCCCCCCTCACCCAACCCCCTCCCCCTGCAACGACCCCCCCTCGCCCAGCACCCTCCCCCCTGCAGCGATCCCCCCTTGCCCAGCTCCCACCCCCTGCAACGACCCCCCCCCTCACCCAGCCCCTTCCCCCCGCTCAGCTCCCTCCCCCCTCAACTCCTCGTCATGCGCCTGACAGCCCAGCTAACTTTATATGTATAACTGCTCCTTGTGAGTGCTCTAGCTCCCTGTGAGGATTGCTCAGGCAGGCACACGCGGTGGCCATTTTGTGCCTCCGAACTACAACCCCCAGCATGCCGTTCGTCCGGGCCGTCTCTACTGCACATGACGGCTTCACACGCCATGCGCTTGTCTTTTATAATATAGGATAGGTGCAGGCCGGTGTTGAGTGCAGAGTGGAGCTTCACACCCTAGGGGTACAGTCCCTCACAGCTCCAGATGTACACTGGGAATGTTTCCTCTATGCCACCTCTTGGAGGGTATAGCATGCTCCTCCCAGTATGCTAGTGTGTGGTGGGGATTCTCTTACTCTAATAGTCTTCAAATCATCCAGGGTGGGGTCTGATACATAAAAAGGGCCAGGCAGGTGTCTTAATAAGGTCAATGTTTGTCAACAGATACGACACATTTTCCAGTTATTTCATGTTCTGAGTATAGGGACAAAGTGGACTGTCCTAGATCTGTTGTATGAGTTGAAAGTACTTATTACATGGGGTCAGTTGTATGCATGAAGTGATCTACATTACATACATGACTATCACTGTGCAAATTGCTTGCAGACTGTGTCACATTTCCCTCTAGGGGCTAGTCCTCATAGATGATAGTTACCTACTACTACTGTCTGATATCGAAGCTATTCCTGTAACTCAAGCAGCAGAAGAATATTCTGGTGCTAAAAGTCTAGGGTTCAAATCCTATTGATGACCAAAGGGGATGGAGGGCTTTGTTACATTTATAGAAAGATAATCTCGCTCTGAATTTTAGATGTGAATGAATATTTACTTCTTACTGTCATTGTCCAATCATGTGTTCTCACCTTCCCTGTGTATCTATCCATTCTATTTTAAAGGTGATCTATTCGTTAGAAAAGGCAGTAGTTATTCTCTTCCTAGTGACAAGTATAACATTACTTTCATCAACAAGTATTGCCTTCCATACTGTTCCATGTCTGTAGCACAAGGGAGACTGAAATTGTTAGTCTTACATATTTCTTCAATATTTTTGCAGGCTACTACGGATTTATATGGCAACTGTACCTTACGTCATTCTGGAACGTCTGCAGCTGCACCTGAGGCGGCTGGCGTGTTTGCACTGGCACTGGAGGCTAAGTAGGTTTAGGAGAAGAGGGATTTTTTTTTAATGACTTGTCTGTAACGCCGAAGTTAAGGGCTATTAAAGCTAGAACAGCCAGATCCAAAGCCCATTGAAATAAATAGAAAGACTCCTATTGACTTCAAGGGCTTTGAATCGAGCCCTGGGTGCAAGAATTTAGATGAGTTTATGTAAATAATGCATGCCCTAATTTGCATAGTGTCTATAATGTGCACTGCCTTATTTGCATATATTGATTCCTTTTACAGATGTTTCCTCCCCTCCCCAGCAGGGTGACCAAATGTCCCGATTTTATAGGGACAGTCCTGATTTTTGTGTCTCTCTCTTATATCTCTTATACCTCTCTGATTCTCTCTTATATAGGCTCCTATTACCCCCCCCTCCTACCTCCGTCCCGATTTTTCACATTTACTGTTTGGTCACCCTACTCCCCACCTGCTTTGTCTTTGGCTGCCTCCTGATGTGCCCTTCATAGTCTGGACCCACCATCTGTCTCTTTGATGCCTCTCCCCAAGCTGATTAACCTGTTTCCCTCCAGTTTTCTTTGTCCCCACTTCTGGCTATGACCCCAGGGACTCCCCGCAATCTCTTGAGTTTTCTTCTGCTCTACCACCAGTTGCTCCCTGACAGTATAAACTCTGGCTAGCACACAAATCCTCACCCACCCATGGACATAGAGGTATGGCTAGAAAGACTGTCTAGACAGCACCACTTTCTCCATCACATTGCCCTGTACGCTTGCCATATTTCTATAGCTGTGAGCAGCCTGGGTCTGTGCTCCAGACAGGATCTCTTTTCTTTGAACTCTGGGGCACTAATAGGTGTCTCTATGATTTAAAATCCAAGAACAGTCTGTGGGACTCTGACCATACAGAGTATGTCTACACTGCAGCTGGGAGCAAGCCTCCCAATTTCATAGGCTTTACGGTCAGAAGGGACCATCGTGATGATCTAATCTGACCTCCTGCACATTGCAGGCCACAGAACCTTACCCATCCACTCCTGAAATAAACCCGTAACCTCTGGCTGAGTTACTGAAGTCCTCAAATCATGGTTTAAAGACCTCAAGTTACAGAGAATCCACCATTTACGCTAGTTTAAATCTGCAAGTGACCCGTTCCTCATGCTGCAGGGGAAGGTGGAACCCGCTTCTCCCTCCCCAATCTCTGCCAATCTGACCCAGTGGAAAATTTCCAAATATGGCCATCAGTTAGACCCTGAGCAAGACCTGCCAGGCAGATATCAGTGAAAGAATTCTCAGTAGTAACTCAGAGCCTTCCCCACCTAGTATTCCGTCTCCTGCAGTTGGGGATGCAGTTGCCGATGGGCCACATGACATTGTAGGAAGCCTCAGTAGACAGACTTGGGCTAGCATGCTAAAAATAGCTAAAACCTGAGCTACAATGTCTACGCTGCTATTTTTAGTACATTTACCCTGCTGAGTGTTCAAATACACCAGTCCTTTCAAACTTATTATGGAAAGAGAAAACCATCCTATTCTTCAGCATGGTCATGTTCCTATTACGCCTCTGGCATCTAGAGCAGTGACAAAGCTCTTTCACTCCTGCCCAGGGCTGGTAACAGAAATTTTGGGGCCCCCTACTCTGATCGTTTGTGGGGCCCCCCACCCCGTCCCACCCCCCCGCCTGACCCGGCCCACCCAACCCCAACCTAATCTCTTCCCCCAGCCTAACCTCCTTCCCTCCTCCACCCATGCCTTGCCCACACCATCCAGCCTATTCTCCTGCCCCCCTCCCCGTGCACCCAGCCTGGCCTTCCCGCTGGCTACCAGACATATCTGTGGTTGGGGGTGCGACTGGTTCCGGCACGGAGCTGCCTATCCACGAGTCTCTCCGACTCTGGCTCCCGCCGCGCCCCATGCCCCACGCGCTCCCTGGCGCCCCAGTACATCTTTCTGCTCCATATTCCCCATCCCTCCATGCACCTCTCAGATCCTCTTGTCTGCTCCATCTCCCCCTATGCACCCCACAATCTGCTCCGCCCCCACCCCCATATCTGTTCATTCCCCCTTCCCCCCCCACACATCTTCCCCACCCCCAGCTCCGCTCCCTGTCCCTTTCCTGCAGGGCTTGGGGGAAGCGGAGCCTGAGAGCAAAGGGCAGCAGCTTCCCTTAACCCTGGGCTCGTCTCCGCGCACGTGCTCACGGGGGCGGCACGTTGGGGGCCGGACTCCTGCCCCTGCTGTGACCCAGTGCAGAGCTTGTGGGAGCAGAGCTGCCTGCCGGGCTCCGGCCTCTCTCGGGCGCCAGCAGGGGCAGGATGGTCAGGCCCGGCGACAAGGGGGGACAACTATGGGTACAGCTGTGTACCAGCCCCCCTTAAGTCCGGGGCCCAGTACAGTTGTACCCATAGTACCCCCCTGTCGCCGGCCCTGCTCCTGCCTGTTTCTTGCAAGCCTTTTAGTGCCCCAGGTTTTTCAGCTCGGCTTCCACAGCTCTTCACCATATTGTTTTCGGGTGGCCTCATTTTTGCTTGCCTTCAAGTGTCCCATCTTATTGCTACTCTGGTGATGGAATCAGTTTCCATCTAAGCACATGACCAATCCACCTCCAATGCCTCCTTGCAACGATGGTGCTCAGATCCTCTTGGCTGCACTGTCAATAGATCTTGGTTTGAGATTGTTCTGGGCCAAAAGATATGGAGGATTTTTCTGAGGCAGGTTGTATGGAATGAAGACAGTTTGTGCATGTCGTACTTCATCATTCCTCTTCTAAATACCACAACATAACAACCTTTTCTGTGTTGTTCTTCCATAGCCTGGATCTGACGTGGAGAGACCTGCAGCATCTGACAGTGCTCACCTCCAAAAGGAACCAACTTCATGATGAAGTCCACCAATGGCGTAGAAATGGTGTTGGTCTGGAATTTAACCATTTGTTTGGCTATGGAGTCCTCGATGCTGGGGCAATGGTAAAAATGGCAAAAGACTGGAAGACTGTCCCAGAGAGATTCCATTGTGTTGGAGGATCAATACAGGAACCTGAGTAAGTGAAGACAATGCTCTTTTTCCAATCTATTGAGTTTGTTCCCTTGCAGGGACTTAAGTGACCACAGACAGACACACACAGAAACGGTGTCCCCAACACACCCTCAGTATCAGATTTCCCTCCAGAAATTAATGTCCCATACTGCCCAGTCCTCTCCTTGACAGCACAAATATTTTAAGTCTATTATTCCTTATCTCAAATAGTTATTCAGACACTTACATTAAACACACTGGTTTATTATTAATAACAAAGAGATTTTAAGTGAGTACAAGTAATGAGGCTATAAGTCAGAAATGGTTACAAGAAAAATAAAGATAAGATGTTTGCTAAAGCCTAATTTAACAAACTATACTAGAACCAAGCTGAATTTCTCACTATATGTGCCAGCAGATTACTGACCAAACTTTCAGGTCAGGACCCCTCCTCAGAGTATAACACCAGCTTCCTTTGTCTCTTTGAGTCCAGTGAATGCAATTGGCAGGGAGAGACAGGTGTATTGGAGTATTTGTCCCTCTTTTTTTGTAGTTTCAGGCCCCCTCTTGAAAAATATTTCCAGCTAGGCACAGGACAGAAAGGCTATGTGGGAGGATGTTCCCTGCTGGCTTTTTCTCACGTTTGAACTCCCTTTGTCATTCCTTCCTGCTTGATGCCTCTGTTTACTGCTTAAATGCAAATTAAGTAGAGCACATATTCCTTTGTTTGGGATAGACCTGTTTGCCAATTTCTGTTTGGGCAGAGCTGTGGGGTTTAAACAAATGTTAATAACACGATAAAGGGAAACCTCATAGCTTCACGTACAATGTTGCCACACATATTTTATCAGGACAATACTGACCAGAAAATCATGAGGTTTCAAATGAGACCTTACAAAGCATAATTTTTAAAAAGATTATTACAATAGTATGTGGGTATGAACACATGGGTATATGCTGTTACAATGTGATATATTTAAACTTGGCAATTTCCTATTCCAATGGATAATTTTAACTCCAGAAAGCTAAAACAATCATGCACAGGTATAAAAGATTCTGTTTGAACATTGCAGCATTTAATTGTGTTTGTTTTATGTTCTCCAGATCTCTAATTGCCAGCTAGGTAGGCAAATTATTTTCTGATTACTTTCATGTGCAAAGTAGAATGAGTCAAGAAGTGAATCAATTAATACTAATTGACTTCAGCAGCTAAAGTTCAATTTAATTATTTGAAATACTAACCTAATGATGGCCAATTTATGCCTATAACATTTGCAATTTGGCTTTTCAGTGCCATTGTTAAAAGCATTATTATTTTATAGGAAAAAGAGAAGGCGGCAATGTACCACCATGGCTCAGAACTAAGATAGGCCAGGAAGGCTGTGAGCTGCTTTTGCAAAACCTCATCCATTAAATTTTGCTTCTGTAAAACCAAAGCCAAGGGATGATTCAGATTTGACTGCATATCTAAAATGCAGAATGATTATGTTTATAAGGACAAATTGGGCCAAAATCTTCTCTCAAGTAGAGCTGGGCAGGATGAAAAGTCACAACATCAAAAATATTTGCAGACTGAAAATCCTTTTGTTTTCCATTTTGGGTCAATTGAAATGTTTTGTTTTGATAATTTTAAAATGTTTTGTTTTGATTTAATCATTCTTTTGGTTTTTTTAACCCTTTTCAGTTGTATTAGCTTAAATTTCTAAACAAAAAGTTGTTTCAAACTGGAAAACTGGAAATTTTCCACTGAATGATTTTTTTCTCAACTTTTTTTTTTGAGTGGGAAAGTCTGTCAACTCCAACTCATGAAAAGTTTTGGCTCAGCATTTTTTTAATTAAAAAACCAATGTGTTGAAAAATTTCTGACCGTCACTGTCGCTATCACTTTAAATCCCTTAAAGTAAACTGGGATTACACTGGGGTAAATAAATGAGGTTAGTCATTACTTTGGGCTGTCGTCCAAAAGTTAAAATTGTAGAGACATCTTGTGAGCATAGTTGACAAAAAATAGCTCAATACTGTATCTCATAATAGTCTCCTCCTTTCTTTATTCCCCAGTCCCATTACCACTACTGAAATGTATTAGATATGCAGTCATTTTGCAGTGATTAATGTTGTATTATCAAAAAGGAGCCCCAACTGAAAGACAGGATGGGATGACAAAATAAATGAAAGTTGGTGCTCTTTACTGCTAATGTATTTTTAAAGAGGTGCTTCGCCCCACTTGAGGTTTCCAGGGAACAAGGGATATGGCTGGAATGTATTTGCTTTCCAGGGTTTCCCAGGAACAAGAAAGCCTTTTTGGAGACATCTGTGCTGTGATAAAAATCCATTGCTCCAAGTCTCAAAGCCCAGATCAGCTGACTTGGGCTGGGACTGCAGAACTAAAAACATAGGGTCTCAGAGCCCAGGCATCTACACTGCACTAGTGTAGCCCCACAGCTGATCCCGGACTGTCCGAGTCAGCTGACCCAGGCCAACTGTGGCCATGCCACGGGGCTTTTATTGCAGTGTAGACGTTCCTTTTGTGGCTGATCTACCTACCAAACAGCCCCAGAACTAGGCGAGGGGGCAAAAAGTGGCTTGAAGCCACCTTTTCACATCCTCCTGAGCTACACCTAAAACAGCTTCCAAGATCTGGTTTCATTAAGGGGGCGGTTTCAAAGACACAGATGATAGGCCATTTCAATGAGCGTAACTGTGCTTGAAAAATCTCTCCTAATCAGTTATAGTAGGAGTGGCCAATCTGAGCCTGAGAAGGAGCCAGAATTTACTGTGAAAAAGGGCCACAGTAATATGTCAGCAGCACACCATCAGCCCCTGCCCCCCTACTCCTACCCACTGGCAGCCCTGCCAATCAGCGCCTCCCTCTCCCACCACAGGCTGCTCCCGATCAGCTGTTTCATGGCATGCAGGAGGCTCTAGGAGGAAGGATGTGGGAGGAGCAAGGGTATAGCAGGCTCAGGGGAGGGAGCAGGAAGGATTGGAGTGTGGGCAGGGCCTGTGGCAGAGCCAGGGGTTGAGCAGTGAGCACCCCTCAGCACATTGGAAAGTTGGCACCCCTAGTTCCAGCCCTGGAGTCGGTGCCTATAAAAGGAGCCGCATATTAACTCCTGAAGAGCCGCATGCGGCTCTGGAGCCACAGGTTGGTCACCGCTGTGTTACAGACTCAAGCCAGAAAATACTAGCATACATTTGATTCACAGTATGCACCTAACATATTTGATTGTGTTTTATATAACTGTCAAATATTACAGTGCCGATGCCGCACATCTCAGGTGGCCAATAAACTTCATGATCTGCAACATCTTTATACTTTGGGTTTTAAAATAAAAGCAAAACCCACACGAGGAAGATCCAGCCCATCTCCAGAGATTCTGTTTGGACGGCAACTGTAACTGACATTTTGCTTTGGTCATGGATAATTGTTTTATTTTGTTAGTTGGGCACCACTGCAGCAAATCTTTTCTATATTTAGGTTGGTGAGCACAGGGTATACCCTAGTGCCATAGCAACACCGCTGATCAGCAGAAACAGGCTGGGGAACAATCTACAGCCTATTATGTGTGATGTGACGAAAAAACATCAGTATTTAAAGTTTTAGATTCTCTAGGCTTCAAAATGGAGGAAATATGGATGCCAACAAGACTTCAGTAATGACACCACACTGTTGGGGGTGGTGTAGACTTCTAGCCAGGTGTCCTGAGCTTGATTAATTTGATCTACATCATTGCTGATTTATAACTGTTCAAATGAAGTGTTTCAACTTTTACTGGCAGAATAACATATTTCACATCTAAGTGACTTTTAAATCAGCCTCCCTCCCCATCTACAGCTGGTGCATGCTGTGTGGAAAATCAGATTTGGAAGATAAAGTCTTCATAGCATTATACCTTTATTTTGAACATTTGATATTGTTAATATGCATATGTACTATAGTAGAGATTATCTCCCTTTATGCACACTTAGTATTTACTTATTCCTCACGTAGTCCTGGTAAGGTACCACTCCATGTGTGTAAGGGGAACAGAATGTGGGCCAAAGCTGTTAGTAATGGTCTATGAAAGGCAGTGTTGCCTGGTGGATAGTGCAGTTGCCGGGGACTCAGGAGAGCTGGATTTTAATCCCAGATCTACTACTGGTCTGATGGATTACCTTACACAAATTACTTTGTCTCTTTGTGCCTCGGTTTCCCTATCTATAAAATGGGGTTAATGATCCTGAATGCCTTTGTAAAGCACTTTGAGATCTCCTGATAAGAAGAGCTATGTAATATCATCATTATAACATAAGACCCAGGATTTATTTCATGATCAGCACTGTTACTTGTAAGAGGAGACAGGCTTATGGGCATACCTTTCTTTACTGCTCTTAGAAGAACTGTGCTATGTTGTTGTTATTGGAAAAGGGTGGACTTTATAGGTGTAGCAGTTTGTAGCCATTTCTTATAAAAATAAAACATTTAAAATAAAAGCATTAGTAAACAGCATGACAGTGATATTCTTACTTTAGTACACTAAAAAATCTAGGCTGGAGCAGAGCCTGTTTAGCTTTAAAAACTGCATTTGGATACCATTCTGGATTTGCAGATGTTTTAATAAACTTTATTCTAAATTATTAAAATAAAGAAAAGGTCACATTTTCATATACATTTCAGAAAGCTTTAACAAAAACAACCTTAGGTTTGGAAAGTGCATGGTAGTTAAAGGCAGAACAGTGAATGCTGCTTCTTCCCAGGTTGCCCCCTCTTAATCTGAATTAATTTGATTAATAATCAGTCATTAATAACAATTAATACCTTACATGTACAACAGTGCCTTTCCTCTCAAAGAACCCCAAAGCACTTTACAAACTTCACATACTCTGAAAACAGTTGGGTTCGCAATCTCACTCCTACCAAAAAAAAAAAGAAAAAGCCATTACTCCAGGTAGTCTAAGCCTCAGTTTTACATCTCAACTGGGGAAGACAGCACCTCTAACATCAGACTGACCATGAGTGCAGTGCAGACTCGGTGGTAAGACTGCCAACTGATGAATCACTAACACTGCTTCCTACAACTCTAAAGTATTTTGAGGTTGTTTATCATCCAAATAGCGATCAAACCCAAGCCTGCGTAACCTGTGAGGTCTGAAAAGCTTGAGGGGATATGAGGTCTCACTGAAGCCACAGGATATACAGACGCTAAACTAGTTAACTGTGCTTTAGACATTTTGATCTGTATGTTGTATTGCAGTGAAAGATTCCAAGACACCAGAGTTTAACTATTATGTCATTTGATAATGACCGGAAATGCAGCTTCCTCTTGTCAATGGTCAGTGGTTGCTAAGTGTCTATCATTGGGGTTGCTCTTGCTGCCAAGGGGAAAAAATCATGAATTGCAACATTTACAAAGCTAAGCCAACTTTACAAAATAAAACTTTTCAAAGTCCATGTTAAGTGCCACGTTTCCTATGGACATGAATTCCAGCCAAGTGGCATTTCTACCTAATAGGCAGCCTGTTGTGACACATTTTTAAAAAGTAATTTTGTGAACATATAAAAAATAATCCTTTTGAGTTTCACAGAATCACAATAGCACTGAGTAAAATGTCAACCTTATTTTTCTGATTGCAAACGTTAACTTTTAAAAGGGGAATTCTCTTTCTTCATCCCAACATGACCAATGTTGCACTTTTTAAGAGAGTGGCACATGCAACACTATAGAATTATGAACAATTGCCTAATACGGGGTGAGGGAGCATGGAAGTTAGCCATAGGGAAGAATTTTTGGGCAGGTAAGAAAGCAAATAGAGTTTGCTAATTAAATCAAAAGGATTTTTGTAATGACTGAAGTAATTCTTATATCTTTCAGCTGTTTCACTCACTCAGAGGCAACGTTTTATGTTGTTCACAGCATGTTGCTGTTAAAGGCATTCACAGTTTTTTACACCACCTCTGTAGTTAGTATGATTTGTGAGGAAATTCCTGAGGTAATTTTTCAGGGCCCAGGAGCACCTATTAGGCATGTGCTCGTGGCAGTGTGCAGTCACACTGCACCAATAGAAATCCTTGGTGGCGCGGTCATGTTTTCAACTACAATGTCTCCCAGAGACCTTAGGCATACCTGGGGTGTGAACTCACTGCTACCACTCTCCATTGGCTTGCACCTGAAAGGGGTATACCTCAGCTCTGCCTCGTCCCTATCCCTTTTGGATTGAAAACTGGGGGAAAATTGCTTTGCTCACACAAGTACAAAGCATGTAATTGCGGGCACAAAACTCCCCTTAACTTAAGTGGGGGCTAAGATTTCATCCAAAAAGTGTAAATTGCACTCATGCAGAGGCTGACCATAAATTGTGTCCCTCGTTTTTATTTCAGCCGTATTCAGGCAAATTTTGTTGAGTTCAATGGAAGTTTCTCTACATAAGAACGGAGTTATAATAACTAAGAAATGAAGGCATGAGGCTTGCGAATGTAGCAAAATAGTTGTGTGTGTGTGTGTGTGTTTAAAATGTCAAATATAGCACTTTTTGTAGTATGAATGAGCAAACAAAAATATGTTATAATCCAGACTAAATTAGGGATAGGGCTTGTGGTTTGGGTTTGAGTGCAGATTAGGGCAAGAATACACATTTGAATCTGATGGTGCTGAAATAGTCTGAAATGGCCTCCTGTCATTCTAGCCAGAATTGCTGTCTGACATCCTTTAATAGTAGCTGTCTCACAAGACCAGCTGCTCTCAGGTTGTTGGGGGGGTTTTGGAGTTTTTTTTGGGGGGAGGGGGACTATAACATACAATTAAACCATAACCAGAAATACTAGCAAACCATGTATAATTTTTTAATACACATTATTATTTCTTAACTACCAGCGTGTACTTCCTTAACACGCTCCCTCTTTTGGTGTCTGTTTTGTAAGGTACTTTCAAATCAGGTGCTGGCTTGCTCCTTAAAATGTCAATTTTTTATTTATGAAGTTTGTGTCCTACTGATCTCTCAATCTAGGGTTGGCTCCTTTACTTCCTTTCAATAAATTGCTTTGAGTTAATAAGGAAATGGATATATACTTTAATATTAGGAGGCTCTGGGAATGAACAGAAAATATAATATGAAAAATAATGATTTTAGCAAATATTAAAAATAAATACCATATGGATTTGGTGCCCATGGTCACTTTAAATCTCTGGATTTGTCTTGCTTTCCACTTCATTATGTAGATGACTGAACAGTTTCATAATGGTATTTAATCCAGTCAGTTTTATGGTGATGAGTAAATATGAAGATGACAATAGTGAGCTGTATGAAGTGGTAGTTAACTTGGTGAAGCAATAGGTCAACCTTGAGCACTCACTTTATTCTTCAAATCATGTATGGCACAACCTCCAATTCCTACCTGTCTAACAAGTTCCATTCTCACTGCTCATTCATGCTCTTCAAATTCTATTGCAGTATTTTTGTGTGTGTATAAACACATTTAGATCTTGAATGAGAAATAAGGGGTCTCTCACCGTATATATCATTGTAACCTATTTTATTGTTATTTATCCCTCAGAAAAATACCATCAAGTGGCAAGTTGGTTCTAACACTTACAACTGATGCTTGTGAGGGAAAAGAAAACTTTGTCCGCTACTTAGAACATGTGCAAGCAGTTATAACCGTGAACTCTACTAGGCGAGGGGACCTCAATATCAACATGACATCACCTATGGGGACTAAATCCATTTTACTGAGCCGACGTCCAAGAGATGATGACTCCAAGGTGGGTTTTGACAAATGGCCTTTCATGACAACACACACGTGGGGAGAAGACCCCAGAGGCAGTTGGGTTCTGGAAGTTGGATTTGTTGATAGCATGCCACAGAGAGGAGTACTGAAGGAATGGACACTGATGCTACATGGGACACAAAGCGCCCCATATATAGACCAAATAGTAAGAGATTACCAGTCCAAACTGGCTATGTCCAAGAAGGAAGAGCTGGAAGAAGAATTAGACGAAGCGGTAGAGAGAAGTTTGAAGAGTATACTGAGCAAGAACTAGCACTGTTCTGCATGTTGGTCTCTTTCCTTTCCTAGATCATTCTACTCACCTTTCTACTATCCAAACCTCTGTGTTAGACATATTGCAATGTCTCCATAGGCAAATCATCATACTTTATTGATTTTAAAGTCTTATATCCTGTCAATGATTATTTTAATTACAACCGAAGCAATCTATTTTTACTCTAATCCACAAATACGTTGTTCTTTATCAACTACTCTGTACAGTTTGTGACTATAAATGATTTTGTGTTATACAAATAGGTAATAACTTGCAAACAAAACCGTGACGGCTTTTCCATTGATACTTTTGTGGTAAATGTTGTTTGTAATTAAAAATTTAGAAAAGAGGGAGTAAATTTTAAAACTGGCAGTTAGTGGTAATGAACCCATTTGGTCAGCTTTCATGACAGACATGTTAACAGTAACAAGTTGGCTAGAGATGCCTTTGAATGACCAACAGCAAGATTCTGCACCATTGACTTCAATGGGAGTTTTCCCATTGGCTTCAGTAAGAGTAGGAATAGGCCCTAAAAGGAAAAAATAATCCAAAGATTAAGAAAGATGGTAACCTCCTCTCAGAAATCAATGACTTTTGCCATTTGCTTTTTACACCCACCCACCCACACATACCCCCCACCCACACCCCAGAATGTTTTTTGACTTAGAGATGATTCATTTGTATGTAGTAAGTGAGACAAAATGTCTGATAAAGGACGGACACTAGGAAACAGGGTCCAAAAATTCTAAAAGCACAAGTATTTTTAAAAAATTTGGTAATTCAGATCCAATTTATGCCAGATCATCACATTGGGAGCAAAATTTATAATGGAGGGCTACCCTTGTGCAATGTACATCTGCTCTCCTTTATACTGAAATGTATTATAGCAGCATAAATAAAACTGTGTAGCATTTCCATTACAGACCCCTATATTTTGGGGGTGGTAATTTGTTATGGGAGAAACTTGGCATGTGAACTCTCAGTCCAAAAGCCATTTTAAATTCAAATTTCCTTTTATTTTAAAAAGCTGCTTAGATTGTTTTATGATGTGCACAATGCAAAGTTAGTTTTGACTAGCAATAAAGAAGAATAAATTTGGGGAAATTATCCCATAAATCATTGTTGCTGTTAAAGGACCCAGTCCTGCAGTCTCTTACACATCTGAGTGTTTTTGGCATCTGATCCAAAAAAGTAAATTAAATTCTCAGAGCCTGATCTATCTACTACCATTGACTTAAATGGAGATGACACACAATACAAATACAACACCCACAAGTGTTTGCAGGCCTGGGATCTCAGTTAGTAATCTCTGAATAGTAACAATGGGCCCAATATTGCAAACGCTTATATACTTGCTTAACTTTAAGTACATGAGTAGTTACATTGGCTTCAGCAGAACTCCTCCATGCTTACAGTTATGTGCGTAAGTGTTTGTTTGCAGTACTGGGGCCTAGGATGTTGGCACTAGCTAGTTTTAGAATTTGATTATTTTCTATTTTTAAAATGCAGAATATGCTTCTAAAATGTGTGTTATCAAGAGCTGATTGGGTTAATCAATTGCAAACTAAAATTAAAATGAATATGTATTTACCACGATTAAAAATGACCGCAACAGGTTATGAAATGCGTAGTTTTACCCCAGAATGTGTATTTCTTCTATTATCTCAAGTGAATATTCATCTCTTAACTTCCATAACAGGGTTTTTTTCCCCCTTTCAAATCCCAAACAAATTATCTACTTAAACTACGTTTACATTATGTATACTATAAGCCAAGTTAAGCACCTAAGTGCTCACAGGATCTTCATTCCCTTACACCAGTGTAACAGAGGGGTTACTCCATTGCAGACAATGGAGTCACACTTAGGCGTAAGTGAGAGGAGAAACAGGCTCTCAGGCTTTTAGTTTTAAAATACCACCTAAAAGAATGACTTTTAAAATCATGTTGTTGTTCATTTGTTCCAATAGAGGGAAATCATCAGCTATATCTCATCTGATGGTCTTAAACTAAACCAAAGGACACCCTGGGCCCAATTCTAACCTCAGACACACACATGTAGGCAATGAACCAATTCTTAAAGTAGAATGTGGGCGTCTTTGGAACTGGGAAGATGCCCATTGTCTTCAATGGGTTTTGAATTGGGCCTGTGACTCCCAGTTAATGGAGGTTGCACGTGCATATCTGAGGGAAGAATTTGCCCCTATTATGTGTACATATGCATTTGATAACACACAAACACACATGATATATAGAATATATATATATAGTATGTAATATATATATATGCAAGCATACATAATATATATTACATATTGTATTGAACATAATAAATACATATACATTCATGCATCATGTTTGTGTGTATGTATTTACAAAAGAAACAGATAATTTAAACATATTAAAAAGTATTCTAAAATGTGGGAAAAGTTCTTGGATAAGAAATGTCCTTGTGGCAATTTTAAATGAAAGTGTACATTAATTCCTATTGCATTCATGTAATTTTGCAATTCTCTGTTTAAACATTAAATGTCTTATATAGCAGCAAAATAACTAAATGGGTGTTCATATTTTCATAATGTTGACTTAAATTATTAAGTGCAAGATGACTGTAAGGGGTGATTAACAGAAATTATGAGTTTTGATATGCGTATATATAAAATAAGTGTATATACAATATATATATATATAGCGAGACTTCAAACTCTTCAGAATTTTTGCATCAGGATAAGCACTGAAAAATGTCCAGTTAGAATAAGTTTTTATGGTATCGCTGATGGAAAATAAAATTAATTTATTAGCGTTTATAACAGAGGAACTAATTCAGTTCTCGATTTAAAACAGGTGAATGTTGTTAAAATATAAAGCCCTGTGATGATGTTTTATAATCTGAGTAAAATAAAGAGATGTTGTAAACTGGCAGGTCCTATCATCATTGCCTATCAGAAGTCATGGGGGACGTGACGTGTATTCAGTGAAACCACTTCAAAATGCATTACTTTTAATAATGCCAGCCTGATAAGGTAAATCACAGCTCAGGTATGTTTAATACACAGGAGATAAATATCTGCATCAAAGAAAGTCAAAGCCACTCAGCAATGTTTTAGCTGCTAGGTGTGTTATACAATGGAGCGCCCCCGATTGCGGTCCCAGTTCAGGAAAGAGCTTAAGCACATAGTCAAAGGTAAACATGTGTTTGAGTCTCATTGACTTCAAGGGGTGTTAAGTAAAGGCTTAAAGTTAAGCACCTGCTTAAAGGCTTTCCAGCGTCAAGGCCTGAATGATCAACAGTGCTGTGAGACACGGTACGTCTTGTCCTGTGAAAAATCCAGCTTGATTGAAAATGGAAGTGGTGTTCAGCTTGTCAGAATGCAGAACTGAGGCTGAAATGGGAGTTTTGTTTGAAAAATATTTTAAAATAAAAACCTCAAATAGCCATTTTGATCCACAAGAAACCTTTGTATTTCCTTGGGGGTTTCCTGTTTTTAATACCCTTTTATTCCTATAGGACCGGAATCACATTATTAGAAACCCAGCTATGTAGCCACCCAACATGACTGCAATGCTAAATGATCCCAAGAAATTCATTTGCTCAAGCCCCATAGTCATGGAAGCCAGAATAGAGTAAAACTTATTCTCAGTTAAGAGTCTGGCTTAATTCCTGAGGTTTAATATCCTTTCCACAATAGTTCTTAGAACTAACAAATATTATTCTAGCTATTTACGCACAATTTACAAGCTCTGGGCTTTCAGATTGTGGCTTTCTCTCCTACACCGCTACCTACAGTGTTAGTGGTCACAATACCATTCTTTCCTTGTGGCCGCTTTATTGCATGACTGGTAGGTCTGTGGAACACATACTTCTGAGTTGTTAATGCCAGAACTTAGGACCCAGTCCTGCATCACCTCAGCTTCTGCTAATGTCAGTGGTGTGCAGGGAACTCAGCACCTCACAGCCCTTATCTAACACCAAAGTGCATCACTTTCTGTTCAAGTACAGTACGCCGCTCCCCCAACAACATGGGGCACAGAACTTACATCACTTGGAATGTTTAGAATCTCTGAAGGCCTCAAAAGCAAATCTATTTTAACCACAGGGTGAAGTCACCCTGTGCATGGTGACAGCACAAGTTCTATCCACCAATGAAATCCACTTCAGCCCTAATTTGAAGTGGGCTATGTGATGGATGGGCTTTGTGCTTAGGCCTCTACACAATGAAGACTTTCGCCCTTACTGAGTCAAAATATGTTTTCACTACCACACGTTGTGCTCAGCTGGACTCATTTACCTAGGAGAAGCCCCACTTCTTTTTGTAGGTAACTAGAATCTGGCCCACTGTATACATTAAAAGATTTCTTGTCTACCATAAGCTGCAAAGCAACAATCTGCTATGGAAAAGGAGCTTATGATGTATGCACCATACCATTACAATAAAACAACAGCAAAAATTCCTTTAAATGATTTGTGACTGTAATAGTCACACGCACACAATTTGTGAATGTAATATTCACACACACACAAAAACCCAAACAAACCGCATTGGTGACTGTCCAAGTAAGCGATTCTGCTGTTATAAGACTGATTTAAAATTTGATGAATTGGCTTCTTGGCCTCTTAGTCTAGAACTATTTTTTCATGGTTCAGGCTTCAGTTGATTGATCAGCATCTCTGCCTGATGTGAACGTGCGCATTACCGATCACTGTTTTTAAAGAGAGACACCATTTTATAAAAAAGCAAAATATGAATGTAAATTAGTTAGTAAAATGCATCATCAAACTCCAAAGGAAAAAAGTGCACAGATGGTTCTTTTTGCCCCACAGAATGTAATAAGGAGGAGCCAATTAGGAGTATGAGCCTGATTCTCTTCACCTCATAGTAATACCCAAACTATTTTTGTGGTTCTAGCCATGAACGATTTTATTCTCATTGAAATTGCTGGGACTACTCACATGAATAAAGTGAGCAGGATTTGGCCTATATGGATGTGCGGAAAAAATAGTAGGAAAGCAATATACATATGGGAGCATCATTAACATTTCATGATGAATCTGTAGCTCTGGGTAATTATTAGAGTTAGTTGGGAATTTTATATCGATTTTTTTTTTACGGAAAAGGAAGTTTTCTCAAAATCAGAAGTTCCCCGTGGAAAATTTTGATTTTTTTTTCATCAGAAGCCTCATGCTGCCATTAATCTCTATGGCATCCATGACTGGACTACATTTCCCATGATGCACAATGCTCTCCTCTCCAGTTGAATTGTTGCTGTGCATCATGGGAGTCCCAAGACTGTAGTGCATCAAGGGAGTTGTAGTCCAACCAACAATCCTGGCCCATAGAGAAGAATGGGAGACATGAGGCACCTGAACTACTCCTCACCATGAGGCACTGTGGCAGCTCAGGTGGCTGTAGGTGAATGTCCAATTGAGCTAAACTAAAGTGTTTCTAAATTGCAGAATCAAATTTTTTTTGGAACTTTCCCTTCTATGAAACATTTCCATATTTTGGCTAATCTGTACATGAAAACAAATATCAAAATATCAGCATTGCCAACAAGACAGAAATTCCAATTTTTGACAAGCTGTGTAATACTGTAACCACATTTTTTCTTATGTGTCAAAAACAGGATACAGTCCTGCAAACCTTCACCCCCCCTATGTGCTTGAGCAATCCCATTGAGTTTAATAGGCCTGCTCACATAAGTAAGATGTTGCAGGACCATATACAGGGGTTCTAGGATTGGATCACTAAAATGCAACAAATTTGAGAGGAAAAAATAATAAAATATACACCAAAAATACACCCACCAGAGAATCTTTGAAGTGTCTTCGATCCTCTGAAGAGATTCCAGCAGGAGCATCCCGAACAAAGTAGAGACACTGAGCAAACTGAAGTGGCTGCTTTGATTAGGAGCCTATATACCTTCCTTGGGGTCACCCTTGCTTATGGGTTGGCTGGACCCTTAGGACTCGCAGGTAGACTCATAGAATATCAGGGTTGGAAGGGACTTCAGGAGGTCATCTAGTTCAACCCCCTGCTTAAAGCAGAACCAATCCCCAACTAAATCATCTCAGCCAGATTGTCAAGCCTGACCTTAAAAACCTCTAAGGAAGGAGATTCCACCACCTCCCTCAATAACGCATTCCAGTGCTTCACCACCCTCCTAGTGAAAAAGTTTTTCTTAATATCCAACATAAACCTCCCACATTACAACTTGAGACCATTACTCCTCGTTCTGTCAACCGATACCACTGAGAACAGTCTAGATCAGTGGTCACCAAACTGGGGTTTGTGAACCCCTGGTGGTTTGCAAAATGTTACAGGGGGTTCTTGGGAAAAAAAAATCCCTAATGGCGGACAGAGCTGTCCCCAAGGACCGCAGGCAGCACACAGCCAGCAGCCTGGAGCCCCTGGACTTCCAAGAGCTAAGCAGATCAAAGCAAGCATCTCTATTGCACTGAGGAGATTTAAACTTCCAGACTCCTTCTCAGAAATGAAAAGGGTGGTGGATATATTTTGCTGTTTTTTAAATTACATAGGCAGCTAGTATTGTTTGTAAAATTATTATGAAGAACAAGTTTAAGTTTTGCTGTAATGTCTGTTGTTTGCCTGGACTGCTCAAGACCTGAATGCTTGTGTAGGGCGAACTCTTTGAGTTGGCTTCTTAAATACCTTCATGCTGCTTCACATCTGATACTCCTTGAAGAAACATAGGCGCCTTGTCTTAGGCCTATTCACAGTGATACAAGCTTGGAAGAGTTCTGTGATTTCATAATGTAATAAAACTACTGTAATGATAAATAAGTAATAATAATGTGTAATAAGCATGTCATAAAAACACAATTTATATTTCCAAGATCACTGCTTTTATAATTTAAACTCAGGTAAAGGAGAAAATCCCTGGAAATATTCATTTTTAGGAGGAGGTTTGCAAGACTTGACATTTTAGTGAAAGAGGTTCATGGGTTTGGAACCACTGGTCTAGATCCATCCTCTTTGGACCCCCCCCCTACAGGTAGTTGAAAGCAACTGTCAAATCCCCACTCATTCTTCCCTTCCACAGACTAAACAATCCCAGTTCTCTCAGCCTTTCCTCATAAGTCATGTGCTCCAGCCCCCTAATCATTTTTGCTGGCCTCCACTGGATATCAGGTGCAGAGTCAGACCACTGAGGCTCGGGGATGATTCAGGATTCCAGTGTGCATTAAAGACCTCAACCTCAGTAACACAGGATTCTGTAACAGGTACAATTTTAAAGAGAGTTCAAAGAAGCTATTTTTTTAAAGCAGACAATAACAGACATGGAAGCACAAAAATTAGCTGCAAGCTGCTTAAAAATACAATCAAATGAAAACCCTAGTGAAATCCTGGCCCCCTTGAAGGCAATAGGAGGTTTGTGTGTAAAGGCTGAACTAAGATTCTGAATACATTCTTTTTTAAAGATGTCCCTTTTTTTTCTTTTGGCATCGTTGCGTATTTTATTCTCAGCAGCCTAGATAATGTGTAATAAGATCTTAATGACAAATTCAGCCACATTTTTGGTTAGTAACATATCTGAAAATAAATAATTGCTAAGCTCTCATATATATAAACAAGGGATGGTTGAAATACGTTACTGAACTAAAGTGCTTAGTCTTTCACCTTGAAAAGGTCATGCCATTAGTTTGTTAATTGGTTAATACTAGCTTCGTTAATGCTACTGTTTGATGTAAAAGGTAACACACACCCACTGTGACTATGTTCTTTAGGATGCAAAGCTTTTATTCAATGAACCAGATGTCACAAGCTAACATTTGCAGCTGTCTGAAAATTGGAAACTAATGGCAGCTAAATAAAAGGAATAGAAATAATAAGGGGCCAATTTGTAGTGGGCACATATTACTTAGGTGTGGTTTAGACAGGCAACTTCTTGATAATTATTTTCTACTGGTCCTAATTTCAAAAAGTGTTGTGTAAATGAACCTGCTATTAATTGCCCAAGTATATTTTAGTGATTATGACATTAAAGGTAAACCTACACCAGACAGAATTGCCATTTATGTATCAATGTTTTATATCAAACAGCAAAAGTCTCACTATGTTAGCATTGGGTCAGGGAAAAAATAATTATATCGTTTAATAACGATGCCAGACAAGCTGCTTATCAAATGATGTAACTTAAGAGCCTTTGTCTCCTAGCTTCTTCTTGCTTGTCTTCTCAATCGTCGTCTCCACAATCATCGCTGTCTCTTCGTAAGTCTGAATTCTGTCATCTGTAAACTTCTCGATGGATTCCACTACTTCCACCTTCTCGTAGCTCATGGAACTGGGTAAGCTTGGTTCTCTGAATGCTTGGCCTCCTCGTTGGTCTTCCCTGTCATACCCTGTCTCTTCCAATACGTCTGGCTCAGAAGGGCTGTCTATACCGGCTGGGGGTGCTGCTTCAGGCCCAGTGATGTCTGGCTGCTTTGAGGGCTCCTTGGCTTTTTCTTCTGACTTGCTGCCCTGTTCATTTCTTTCTTCTCTCTCTTCAAGCTCATATTGCGTTTCATGGACTTCCCCTTTCTCATTTGCTGATGGTTCAGAGGGTTCAGGCAGCTCTGGAATTGGCTCCACCTCCCCGCCATTTGGCATCTTTCCATTGCTAGTGGAAACAATGACCCTACCTCCAGCCGGGGTGGAGAAAGAATAGAAGCAAGGATGGTCATAGCTTTCTTCTCCTGTGACAAGTACATAGCTCCCTTTGGTAGACAAGTCAGTCTTAGGCTCTGGTCTCCTGTAGCATCTCATTTTCTCCCTCACAGTGTTACACAATTCATCAAAAGCTTTGCTTAGCCGAGCTCCATCAGGCACATCTTCTGGGATTGTTTCTTGCTCAACTAGCTCTAATCCTTCCTGGTTAGGTTCAATTATTACTGTGCTTTCATGTTTAAATTGCAGCTGATCTTGATGAAAGCCTTCCAGAGTTCTTTCGTAGCTGTTTTCAGGTGAAAACCCATCTATGTCTTTGGAAGTGATCTCCTTCCTCCTAGAAATTTTCTTTGCCAGACCTTTTTGTCTTGGTTTTGCACTTGCAATCTCTTGCATAACCAGGGTGATATCTAAAGAAAATCCAAAACAAAGGCAACAGCAGACAACATTGAAAGGAGTTGCTCAAGACAGTTTAGCAATCTATCCCCGAACCAAGGGGCCTCGTTGTCAGTACAGTGACTGCAGAACAGAGTGCAGCTGGAAAGGTGGGCATGTATCCGTTTTCTGTATGAAAATGGCTGTTCTGAGTGTGCAACACTGGGCATGTATCCGTTTTGCAGGTACAAACGCCACTTTTATACATAAAATGTATAAATACGAAGCTTTGCATGTACAAAACTGAGCGCACAAAATCAGCATCTACAAACTATGAAGACCAGACTAATGCTCGGAAGGTGCATTTAGGGCTCACTGCTGCTTTTCAATATAGTGTGTAACCCCACTATCGGGGATCAGGAGCAGGATTAAGGGCCATACACACATGGAAACACACAGCTCCTGTGGCTGCTTCACAGGACTCAGGGGCTTTCCAGCTGCAGAAACGTCTCCCAGATGTGATGGGAAAAACATCCCCATTTTCAAAAACATTCCCCCTGCCCCGTTCCATGTGGAAGAATTGCAGACTCCACCCAGAGCTATCACCATAAATTCAAATCGGGTTCACGTGAATGTTGACAGGAGACTCACTCATGTCCTAACACAGAGGCAAGTTCTTCCCTTACTCACTATATACACTCAAGTCAAGTCCTGTAGGTAATGACCCAAAGTACAGTTAGATGCATGGGTCAGGTGCTCAGCTGGTCTAAATGAGCAGAGCTTCACTGACTGCCATGGAGATGCATCTATGTACCCCAGTTGAGGATCTGATCCCCATGTATTAGTAGCTAATGTGTTCACTAACAAACAATAAAGGCTGCTGTATTTGGCAAAACACAGGAGGAAACACCCTATTTGGTCTCCAAAAATTTGAACATGCGACAGTTTATTTTTTAACATGCCTTGTTTTCAGTAAAATATCCAATTACTCATCTATTTATGATACTTCTGGGACATTTATCAAGTTGGTATGTAAAGTACCTACCCTGTTTCCCCGAAAGTAAGACATCCCCCGAAAATAAGACGTACTTCCAGTTTTGCCTCTCGCTGTAATATAATGTAATGTAATTTTGGGAGCAAAAATTAATATAAGACACTGTCTTATTTTCGGGGAAACACGGTAGGTATCAAACCATCCACCTCTGTTGTTAACCAAATCATTTCTACTTTAGCCCTGGCTATTTGCCTCCATTAGTTCCTGCTCTTACGAACATCCGAATTCTAAATGCATTAATCATACAGTTCTGGGAAGCGATCATACAGTGCAGAATGTGACTCCATTCAGCTCCAACTGGTTCATGGCAGATCAACAAGACTAAACTGCCTATTCATATTTGCAGCGCCGCCCAAATGTTCCTATCTTGTTTTGTGACAATGAAAGGATGGTCAGACTTGGGATATAATCTAAATCCTATGTGATCTTTGTGGGGGTTTTTTAAAGGCTGCCTGTTCTATTAGTTCTCTTTGCCATCTCATTTATTCAGTGCAAGCTACTACTTCTGTTGCAGGAAGTCATGTCACCCGTATAGCAAAGGAACCAATTGGTTAGGGGATCCAGCCTTCAAGGGCCAGATGTGAAGCCAACTGATGTCAACTGAAAGTCTCCCATTGACTCTTTTAGGTCCCAGCGATGAGGGTCCATGCTGAAGACAAATGAAAATGGTTTAAAATGCAAATGGTCTTGTATTTACTCAAACACGAAAAGAATAGCAGCCGTTTACCTCGCCTCCTCCAGGTTGTAGTTTGGCAGGGTCTGTAGGTCTGTGCGAAGAGTGCAACTGGGGTTCCAATTATGGCAGAATTTAACCTGGCAGAGAGAATTTGCATGAGTCAAATTTCCCCCAGAACACCTTAAACAAGTAGGACAATTCGCCTCACATCAAAATGGGAATATAAAATACCTTTTAATTCAGTACACTGAATAAGCTGTGTACAATTGGCCAAATTCCCTGCTGATGTAAATCAGCAGTGCCTCCACTGCCTTCAATGGGACTATGCCGATTTGCACCAACAGAGGATCTAGCCTACTATACTTCCATACAGAATGCAGAGCAAAGCACATAGTTTTTAAAAAGCAGCCCTAGTATTCCAGGGAATGATTTCCTAATGTAAGGGGAGATTTTGAAAGGCACAAAGGGTGGTTAGCCATCCTGTACCGCTTGGAAGTCAGAGGGATCTGGGTTTCTAACTCTTCTGGAGATCTGCCCCATAGACCTCAGGGCCATATACAGCTCTCAAACGATATGCATATGCAGTTTAATGCAAATAAGAAAGCCGTCAATAAAAGCAAACTAGATTCTTAATTTAACTTAACTCAGTGCAACAGCTCTTGCCATCTGCTCATTTTTCTTCATACAAGCTCCCTCTAATGTTCCCAGCCAGACACTGCACCTACTTGTTCGAGCTCTGTTCAATTAACCTTGCATATCACCTGCAACTCTGAATGAACCAGTGGGAGCTCCCAAGGCACATGAAATAAGAGGAGACAATGCCCCTTCGATTCACAAGAACACACACAAAATGTAGTTTAAGGGTAAGGATTATGGTGACAAGTATCAGGTCAAAAAAAGCCAAAATCAGGTCCCGTCTCAGTTCCCCCCACTAAAGGTTCTGCAGTGCTGAAATACGGAGGGCGGGGACTGTCCAGACGAGTCAGAAAACATAATGGAACTGTGACACACTGTACCTCAGAATAACAGCCTGTAACCCCATACGCACCACTTGTATATGGTTATGATATTATGTAGAAGAAAGTATGCCTGGTGAGGTATCGTTGGAAAAGTCAGACTCTATTGAACATGACTATCCTGTTGAAATGTAGGCATCATTAGTGAATATGAATTTATGAGAGATTTGATATATGTTTGCCACTGAAATATGCTGCAATCTGGAAAACATGCACAGACTAGCTCTTCTCTGGCAACAGAGGAGTGATCAACACCCAACCAGGTGTTCAGCAGCCATCATCGGCCAGTCACCAGCAAGGTACTTGAAAACAAGAGATTTACAATTCGCTTGAGAGTCAGCTGTTCAAGTATGTACACCATGGGGCTGCCTAACCCGCATGACACAGCAAGGATTTTTCCAGCACCTGGAGGAGAGTGTAAAATAAGGGACAGTGACACAGCCACCTCACCTCTTCTCTCTCCCCTCCCTCCCCATCCCCACGCTGAAGGCAACAAAATTGGTTGGAAGAAAAAGAAAGATTTGAACTGTTGTGGGTGTTGGGGTAAGAGTATGACCTCAAACTGGATTTAGTTTGATAAAGTTTAGGAATTAGATTGTGATTTTAATCTTTTATTTCTTTTTGTAACCAATTCTGAACTCCTATGCCTGTACCACTTATCAATCACTTAAAATCTAGCTTCCAGTAGTCAACAGATCTCTTGTATGTTTAATCTAAACCAGTGTGTTTTTGGCTGAAGTGTTTAGGGACTCTAGTCAGGTTACAAAGGCGGACAGTCATCCATCACCCTCTGACACAGTGGCGAGCTAATTAATGAGCTTGCATGAATCAAGAAGGTCTTGAGCAGTGTAAGATATTTCTGGGGTGCAATGCTGGAGCTGGGGGGGATTTGCTGGGTCTCCCTGTGTAGAGTTCATGAGTGGCTGGAGCGAGCATTCATGTACTTTGCTGGGGGTGCCTCTGCATGCTGAGCGTTTTATACTCAGCGTTTATTCAGAATAAATTGGTTGTAAATGGCTCTGTGCAAGCCTTCCTGTGAGTCAGGCCAGGAAGAATGAAGGCCTGGGGGGGGGGTGTCTCACAGGACATGTGACCATGTCACCTCGTCCTGGAATCCATCTTAAACCTGGTGCTTTTCCAGTTAGAAGGAGGGATGGGGACCCAGAGAGAAACAAAGGATTCCTGCCTCGTGCCATAGCTTTTAAAGGGGGGTGGAACAGACCAAAGGGGGCTGCAGTCATGAAAAATCCTCTAGCTACCACCTGAGCTGGAACAAGGACTGTACCAGGGAAAGGATCGGGCCCAGACTAGAAAGGCATCCAATCTGTGAAAGAAGCTTATTGGACCATCTCTGGCGGGGAGATTTCATCAGTAATCAATTTCTTAATGTATTAGGCTTAGACTTGCAGGTTTTTGTTTTAGTTTGCTTGGTAACTTCCTTTGTTCTGTCTGTTATTACTTGGAACCACCTAAATCCTACTTTTTATACTTAATGAAATCACTTTTGCTTATTAATTGTCCCGGAGTGAGTAATTGATGCCTGAGGGAGCAAGCAGCTGTGCATCTCTCTCGATCAGTGTTACAGAGGATGGACAATGTATTAGTTTACCCTGTATGAGCTTTATGCAGAGTAAAATGGATTTATTTGGGGTTTGGACCCCATTGGGTATGTGGGTGCTGGAGACAGGCGTACCTGCTAAGTCAGGGGTGGGCAAACTACGGCCCGTGAGCCTGTCCCATCCGGCCCCCGGGGAGGCTGCTCCCAGCCCCCTCCCCCGGAGCTGCGTCACCTGGGCACCGCTGCGGGGCCGGGGCTGCACACTCCCCCGCCCCCCCCCCCCCCAGGAGCCGGGCCAGCAGCGCTCATCCCCTCCCCCACAGCTGCGCCACGTGGAAAGAGCTCTGGGGCCAGAGCTGCGCACTCCCCTGTCCCCCAGAGCCGTGCCGTGCGGGAAGAGCTCTGGGGGCCGGGGCTGCGCACTCCCCCCCGAGCCGTGCCGTGCGGGAAGAGCTCTGGGGACCGGGGCTGCGCACTCCCCCCCGAGCCGTGCCGTGCGGGAAGAGCTCTGGGGGCCGGGGCTGCGTGCTCTCACCCCTTCCCTGGAGCCGCGCAGAGCAGCTATGGTAAGGGGGGGTTCCGGGGTGGTGGTTGGGAGGGGGGGCGCTGGAGGGGGCAGTCAGGGAGCAGGGTGGGTTGGATGGGGGTGGGGTTCTGGGGTGGTGGTTAGGAGGTGGGAGGGTTGATGGGGTCGGGGCACTCAGGGGACAGGGAGCAGGGGAATTGGATAGGTGCTGGGGTTCTGCGTGTGGTTAGGGGGCTCTAGACGGGGCAGTCAGGGGACAAGGTTGCGGGGGTTGGATGGTTTGGAGATTCTGAGGGGGCAGTCAGGGGGCGGGAAGTGGGAGGGGGCCAGATTAGGGGTGGGGCCTTCCTTACCCGGCCCGCCATATAATTTTACAAACTGGATGTGGCCCTTGGGCCAAAAAGTTTGCCCACCCCTGTGCTAAGTGGTTTCCAGTTAAAGCCTGTAGCTTTGGGGGACGTGGTTCAGACCTGGGTCTGTGTTTGCAGCAGTCTAGCTCATCAAGACAGGGTTCAAGTCCCAAGCTGGCAGGGAAAACAGGCTCAGAGGTAGTCTCAGCACATCAGGTGCCAGTCCCAAGGGGGACTTTCTGTGACCCAACCCATCACATTCTCCACCCCTGGAGTGTAGCTCTCCCTTCCCTGTCCTGCCCCAGTCACCTCTTCACCCCTAAAACCCTGCTTAGTTGTGAGGGGGAGGGCGGTGGACAGAGCAGCGAGCGACAGGGGAGGGGAAAGAGGAGCAGGGGTGGAGCCTTGGGGAAAGAGGTGGAGCAAGAGGCGGGGGGTTGGGGGAAGGGGCCCAGCAAATGCGGGAGATTCACTGACTCACTGTCAGCTTTTCGCAAATTAGAAAGTTGGCCACCCTACAGAAAGCAGCCCTACCGGTTGTCTTCATTCTCAATGATACGTTTGTACCGTTCCAGCTCATTCTCCAGGGATTGCTGATATATCACCAGCTGGTGACAGTCACTCGTGTACTTCTCCAAGGTCCTTTCGGCATCCTCTATCTCCTTCCTAAGGGTTTCAATCTGCTCATTGTACAGCTGAACCTCATCATCATAACTCTCCTGAGTGCTTTTAATAGCTTGTTCCAGCATGACTGTCTGAAATAAAGGAAATTGAAAGCAGTGATATTCAGCATTTCCTATATGGGGACTGAGAGAACATTTTAGAGGACTCATTAAATCAGGGGTCTCAAACTCAAATGACCACGAGGGCCGCATGAGGACTAGTGCACTGGCCCGAGGGTGCACCACTGACACACGTACACACCCTCGCTGCCCCAGCTCCGCCCCCACTCCACCCCTTCCAAGAGGTCCCACCCCTGCCCCGCCTCCTCCTCTGAGCACGCAGCTCCCCATTCCCTCCTGGAAAGCACTAGGCACCACCAACAGCTGTTTGGCAAACAAAGCAAGAGCAATCTAGGAAGTCCAGAGCTAGAAACACACGTGGCCCAGCCAGGCAGCAGAGAAGCCTCCACTTCTGGCCCTTCCGTCCTGCAAACTGCTGGGGGGGGGAGGGGAACAGGAAGCCTGGCGGGCCGCAGGGAAGGGCTTCACGGGCCACATGTGGCCCCCGGGCCGCATGTTTGAGACCCCTGCATTAAATAGTGAGACATACTTTTTTCTATGTCAGCAAACTAATGCCTGAAAATAAGTCGTATCCTTTGGCACAATTACTGAAAAGGAAGCTGACTACAATGCTATGCATGGCTAGTGAGATGGGCTAGTGAATCCAGGTAAACGGGAGATGGTTTTTCCAGTCCATGAGAGTTTGAGGTTCCAATGTTTTCCCATACTGAAGTGAGATGAAAAGTTGCAACCTCAAAACATTTTCATTCAGCTTGGGTAAATCAAAACGTTTTGTTTCGATACTTTGATCTTTTAAAACCCCTTTTTAAAGTCTAAATTAAATAAAGTCCCAAACTTTTCCACTGAAATGTTCGGAATTGAGAGCTTTGGCGAAACTGACGCTTTTCTGCCAACAGTTTGAGGGGTTCCACAAATCTGCATTTCCCTATGAAAAAGTATTTAGGTCAAAAAATCCCCCAGCCGCTCTCACTAGGAAGGTGTCTCCCAGAGGGTAGCTAAGTGGGCCAGAGGAATAACTTCCACAAAGGTCTTGGACTCCCTTGAACAGGCTCTGAAAACAGGGCCCGATGCTGCACCATTAAAGCCAACTGGCATTTTCGTTACATTCATTTAGATATGAATTCATATTTAAAAAATACATCTATTGCGCCTACCCAGTGCCATGGTCATCTAGTCCATAAATTAAGACACAGACCACGGCCTTTCTATAAACATACCCATCGTAGCTTAAAATCGGGACGGGGGATGGGGGCTAATTGGCACCTATATAAGAAAAAGCTCCAAATATCGCGACAGTCCCTATAAAATCGAGACAGCTGGTCACCCTAATCTTAGCCCACACCACCCTAAGCAGCCTTAATATAGACAGTAAGAAGACGGGCTTTGCAAAGACGGTCTCTGGCACACTAAAGGGAAGGAGGGGGGAGCAGGTTTGAAAATCGGAGGAAGGAGGATGGGTTTGGGCTGCAGCACAGACCAGAGATCTGAGCTGGATTCCTGACTCCACTCCACTGCACATGTTATGTATGTATCCAGGCAAGTCACTCAGAGTTTCGATGTTGGTTTAAGCGACAAAGAGTCCTGTGGCACCTTAAAGACTAACAAAAGTACTGAAGCACAAGCTTTCGTGGGCTAATACCCACTTCGTCGGACGCAAGCAGGTTGGTTTAGTGGCCACAGTGCTGTATTTGCAGGGGGGGGGGAAGACACATTACTGTCAACAGCAATGGCCAGGGTCATTCTGCCCACGGGAGAGCCAGGCAGCCTCTGACGAGAGCAGGCTCATGGCTGCTTCTTACAGCTCCTTTTTGGAGGTTCAGCCCATATTCTTCTTCCACCACCTCTTCTTTAGAGGAAGCTTAGCTCTAGCCCCCTGACAGCCCACCCAGCTCCAGTAGGCTGTGTAGCACCAATGACGTTGCTAAACACCCCCTGTACTTGCACGCCAAAGGCAACATCACAAGGGTTACAGCTGCTGACTGGACAGGAGCACAGAGGGAAGAGAGCTGCCTGTTCTGCCCAATGGGAAGGTGGCTAAAATCTGGACCATAATCTCTTTCTACCTCAGTTTCTCCAGCTGTCGGCTGGGAAATATAATACTTACATAGCTCATTATTATCTGTAAAGCTCACCTCAGATGGAAAGGTGCTACGGGAGACCGAAGGTGATTAATTCTGAGAAGACTAGTAGTATAGCCATGTTAGTAACTATGACATCACTGGTTTCCCCGGGCATTATGGGAGCTCAGCATGCAGCACTGCAGACCAAGTTAAAGCTAGCTGCAGTACATGGGTAGCGATCGAAAGACAAACTTTAACATTACAAGCTGCATCCTGCCCCGGCCCTCACAAAACACTTGAGGAGAGTCACAGCGAGCAAGCAGCCTCTAATCTTTATGGGACTTTTACTCCACCACCAAGTGAAATGATGAGCAAGGGAGTAGTACCTGAGGAGTTTCCTTTAAATGTTAATATCAGAACATTAACCGACTGTGCAGTGACTTCTGCATATAAATGGGATTTTATGAATACATCACTGAAATGTAAGTTGGCCACAAGATGGTGCTGAGTCACTTGGAAAAAAAAAAGAGAGGGAATTACAGCAAAGTGTTACTTCTGCTGTTACTTGTCTAGCTTATTCTGTAATTCCTGTAGCGCCTTCCCGGTTTTCTTTTACAGTCACACTTTGTAAGAAGGGTTCATTCATAACTGGTCTATAGAGCAGTGGTTCTCAATCAGCACACAGCTGTGGTCCATCATGTGACATCCTCAGGGCCATAACTTGGAAGGGGGAGGTGGGGCACCTGCCCCAGATGCAAAACCGGTGTGGGGTGTAAATATGGGGTGATGCAGAATTGGGTCATAGGTGCTGGAACTAGAGGTGTTGGCGGTACTACGGCACCCCCAGCTTGAAGTGGTGTCCATCATATACAGGGTTTACCTGGTTTAAAGGCTCTCAGCTCTGGCGGCTGGGGGCAGTTGCTGGGGGGAAGTTCCTAGGTGGGGGGGGGGGCTGGATGCATGGGGGGGCAGTCCCTGGGAGGGGGACTGTATGCTGGAGAGGGCAGTCCCAGAGAGGTTGGATGATGGAGGACATTCCCTGGCTGGTGGTGTAGTCGGAGGTGGAGAAGGGGGGCTGGGATACAGTCCCTGGCTGGAGGGTCTGGGTACACGGGGGGCAGTTCCCTCATCCCCATCTTTGCCGTCAGTGCTCTCCGAGCGCTCAGCCCACCTGCACCGCCAGCAGCAGTGCATGCAGCCGGGCAACCCTACAGTAAATGAATGGATTTGAACAGTTCCCGTTCTGACTTATTTACTAATTTAAAATGCTCTTGGCAGACATTTACCGGTGTTGAAATGAAAGGTACTGTGTCGATTTGAATGGTATTGTACTGCTGTCGTAGAAAAAATACTAAACCTGGGTGGTTTTTGGTGGAGGTACAGGCAGTGTATATATTGTGTGCATGCTGCCCACAACACACAGAGCGCTGCATATGCAGCCCACGATGGCAAACAGGTTGAGAACCACTGCTGTAGAGGGTTAGTAAGTCATCAATATATTGCTTTAATAATTAATTACTCAGTTGTTACGGGGGGGTGGGGGAGGGGTTGGGAGACATCTCTTTCCAAAGAACCTGAGCGAGTTGTTATATTCGGGAAAATTCCACCTTTAGATTCCAGCAGCTCAATAGGTTGATTATAACCATGGCTTATAATCATTTATAATCCCTTTTCCTGATAGTCTCAATAGAACTGCAATATTTGTCATTTTTTAACCCTTTATAAATGGAATCTTAATATAAAGTGTCACCTTGAAAACTAAGGTTTCATTCTGAACTTATGACTAGTAAAGACCAGCTCATTCTCATCTTTTCTTGGGTTAACCATCTGGAGACAGGTTTCAGAGTGGTAGCCGTGTTAGTCTGTAGCCGCAAAAAGAGCGAGGAGTATTTGGACCACCTTAGAGATTAACCCATTTATTTGGGCATAAGCTTTCATTGACTAAAACCCACTTCATTAGATGCATAGAATGGAACATACAGTAGGAAGATAGATATACAAAGAACATGAAAAGATGGAGGTTGCCATACCAACTCTAAGAGACTAATCAATGAAGGTGAGCTATTATCAGAAAGAGAAAAAAACCGTTTATAGTGATAATCAGGATGATCCATTTCAAACATTTGACAAGAAGGTGTGAGTAACAGTAGGAGAAAACTTAGCATGGGGAACTAGATTTCAGTTTGTGTAATGACCCAGCCATTCCCAGTCTTTATTCAGGCCTAATTTAATGATATCCAGTTTGCAAATTAATTCCAGTTCAGCAGTTTCTCATTGGAGTCTGTTTTTGAAGGTTTTTTTTTGTTGAATTGCCACTTTTAGGTCTGTTACTGAGTGACCAGAGAAACTGAAGTGTTCTCCTACTGGTTTTTGAATGTTATGACTCCTGATGTCAGATTTGTGTCCATTTATTACACAGACTGAAATCTATTTCCCCGTGCTAAGTTTGATTGTATAATTTATTAAGTATAATGCTAAAAACCCCATTGAATACCAATCATGCTACATGTTAGATGTGATTTGTCGTAATTACACTAGCCTGAATCAATGAGTCACTAGACTTTCCAGTTAGTTGTGTGGTACCTCAGTCTGCAGTTTCAATTTCTGAGTCTGCAACTGACAAAGAATGCTCTTGTACTCTTCCAGCTGACTCTGTAGGATAGGAATTCTCCTTTCTGCCATCAGCCTTTCCTGGGAAAAAAGAAGAAAGAACGTCTGATCATGTAAACCAGAGATTTCATTACCTGCAGCCAATCTGAAAAGACAAAATGAATGACGATGAAATGACACCTCAGCCTCTTGCTACATAACTTTAATGGTCTCAAGTTCCCAATGGGGGCACTGTAGAAGCACTGCTTATAGTTTAAAATAGTTCACTTTGTTTGAAAGGAAAAGGTTTACCATGCTGCTGTGTGGAACAGACTAGTAAATACCTGCTTATGCCATTCACACCCAAACAATTCTTTCCTGGGGTACTGTCCTACCGTGGTGCGAAAGTGAAACCGACCACCTTTGTCTCACCTGGTTTCATCCAATCAGTTTGATTTACAAGGGTTCATCCCTCTTTCTCTTGTCCCACCTTGCCTCTTTGGAGAGGGAACACGCAAAATAGGCTCAAATCCCCATCCCCGAATCTTGGAATCTTTTTACTCTGATGGGACACATCCCTACATCTGCTGCTGCTGGACTAGCCTTTTAACATGGGCTTGATATAGGTCCCAGAATATACTTGGCTAGCAGAAATCCCTGTTCAAGACTTCTGATATTTCTTTCGATACTTAAACTCCTAAATCTCACTTAAGTTTTTCAAATCTGCAACTTTGATCTTCTGTTGTCATCATTAGCAATTCCACATTTACTCACAGATACCAGGGCACCTCCCTCTACTTAGAATAGGAAACAGATGGACTATCTGAAGCACTTAGGGTAAATATCGACTATCACATTGTGAGTGCTCACTACATAGCATTTATTTACTCAGCGAAACACTTACCTCGCTTACTCCAACTGTAATAGTGTTCACACTAGGGGTCAATTGGATGATCTGTTGTAAAATGCTGACATAGGTCTGTATTTCCATGATATTCTGTAGTGGAGTAAAATTTTAATTAGTAACTAGTAGAGCAAGGTTTTCGATTCAGCTGCATGAACATCTGTGATTTATTTCTTGATGATAACTTCTTTCACTTGTAAAAGTACGGGGCAGATTCAGATCTGCTGTAAATGCAGGCCACCCTGACTGTAGTGGACTTCTACTCATCTGAACTGGGCTCTACATGTGTTAGCAGTTTAGTGACCCTACTCTACATTCAGATAGTCCTTTGCTAAAGCTGTTGAATTCCTGATGAGATGCAGCATTTGGTATTATGTTACTCAGTTTTAAAGGAACAAATGGGAATATAATCTGATCTAGTCACCGATGGAGGAGAGGTGGAAGGGCTAAGGTTGGTTAATGGTGTAATAAAGCCGGTGGAAAGAGGTTATTTTCATTTGTATGGCCGACGTGTAGGACTGTGATGACACTTTGTAAATGTGCTCAGAAAAGGCTGACCAAGTCCAGCATCTGGTTTGAGTCATTAACTAATGACCCTGTTTTAGTTTTTGCCCCTATGGGCCTAATCTAGCTTCTATCGCTCTCAATGGAAAAAAGAACTGTGGGAAAGGATTAATGTTAGTTTCGCTGATTTGCCAAATCTATTCCCAGTTTTTATATGGCTCCTAAAGCTATTTAATGATGGATCTTTTCCTGGAAATGTCAGACTACGATCCTCCCAGTCACCCCTTTTACCGAACTTGAATCAGGCAACATTTTGTGGTGGTCATTCTTCAAAACAAATTGTTGTACCTCTGGTAAAACAGTAAGGCCTAGATTGACAAGTCTATTCATGCATGTGATTTCCAGTGATTCCAGTTGGAGCTAGGCGCCTAAATACATTTGAGGCTTTTGGCCTGACTGTTTATCATGGTACTCAGGATGGCTCGAACAGGACTGGCCTCCTCTATGGATTAAATGATGATAATGGATTTAAGTAGATCCTGTTAATCATGTTAATAATTCTAGGCTGCTAACTTTGAGTGAGTGAGCTTTGATAAAATATAACAGCCTACTTGTTGGAGAACACCGAATTGAATGTATTTGGTTCACTAACATATCCAGTCACTGCGCTTCTTTGAACCTTTTCAAAAATACCTTTTTACCAACAAACAAACAAAACAACAAACCTTTACACTGTAGGTATCTGAAGTGGCCACTGAAAGAGATCAAAGGTCACTCGTAGGCGTGCACACGGGGTGTGCTGTGTGTGCCCAGCCACGCTCTAATGCAGGGGTGGGCAAATGGCTCCGCTCTGCCAGCGCGGCAAGCCGGGGGCTCCACACTCCCAGGCCGGAGCGCCCGGCTGAGCGCAGCAAGCTACCAGCCCCCTCCCGCTCCCCTGCCTTCCCTCCTCCCCCGGAGCCAGGCCGCCGCACACGCAGTGCTCTGGGGGCCGGGACTGCGCGCTCCTGCGGGGCAGTGTTTGGCTCCGCGGGGAGGCAGACGCTCCCTGCTCCTCGGAGCCATGCTGTCATGTGCACAGCGCTCTGAGGGACGGGGAAGCCCGCTCCAGTGGAGCAGCGTATTTGGCTCTGCGCTGAGCAAAATGTGCTGCTAGGAGCCTATGGTAAGGGGTCCAGGGCCAAGGGGTTGGATAAGGGGTGAGAGCAGTCAGGGGACAGGGAGGGTGGGTTGGATGAGTTGGGAGTTCTGGAGGAGGCCTGCCAGGGGGAGGGATGTGGAGAGGAGTTGGAGCAGTCCAGGGAGAGGGAGCGGGGGGGTGTTGGATGGGTCAGGGGTTTGGGGAGGGGGCCTGTCAGGGATGGGGTGTGGAGAGGGGTCAGGGAAGGCAGGGAGAAGGGGGGGTTGGATGCTTCAGGAGTTCTGGGGGTTCTGTCAGAGGGCGGGGAGCAGTTGAAAAGGCATGGGAGTCCTGGGGCTCTGTCCGGGGGTGGGGTGTCGATAAGGGTCAGGGCAGTCAGGGGATAAGTAGGGGGTGAGATCCTAGGGGGGCAGTTAGGATGGGGGGGTCTCAGGAGGGGGCAGTCAGGGGACAAGGAGAGGGGAGGCTTAGATAGGGCATGGGGTCCTGGGATGCTGTATGGGGCAAGGGTCCCAGGAGGGGCTAGTCAGGGGACAAGAAGCGCCGGGTGGGTGGGTTTGGGGATTCCTAGGGGCGCAGTCAGGGAAGTAGGAAGGAGTGGATGGGGGTGGGGCTAGGGCGGGGCTCCCTGGTTGCACACCCTAATGAAATGTGCTGTGCACACCTATGGTAACACTTGTGACACTTCTCAACCTTCCAGACTGTTCTCGGAGAAGTGGGGAATTCAGTGCAATTACCTTCTTGTACCTGTCCTTTGTGGCATTAATGTCATCCTGCAGGAACTGTGATTCAATCTGAAGCTCCAGATTACATAACAACGCGTCATCTGCTTCCTGCAGGGCAGATAAACACGACAGTTTTAGTACTGGCTTCAGGATCACTACTAGAGGAGCCACTTATCCAGAGAAGCAAATCTTTTAAATGTGTAGCCACCTGTGCTGAAAATTAAAGTCTAATGGGTGAAACAAAGGTTTGATGAACCCAACGAACAATATGCACTTTTATCCATTTGACTCTCCCGTGATATACACTATCTTGCGTGTATACCACAGGAGAGTCAAATGGATAAAAGTGCAACTCAACCAGAGTTGAGAAAGACACGCAGTTAATACATTTCAGCGCTGTGACAGCTCATTCGCCATATGCTTTATGATGGCTGGGATCCTGTATGAAATACCAATCACTGAAGCTTGCAATGGTGTCTGATTTTAAGCAGGAGGAATCAACAATATAAGGCATTGATTTCTGCAATATTTGTGATAGTGTTTGATATAGTTTGACACTTTTTAAAACATCACACTAAAGAACATGCCCTATTTCTGTGCAAACCTGAAATTTTTCATCCCTTCATTTTGGGATGGCTTGCACATCATAAAATTAGACTTTTCTGTGACATTTCTGGAACTATTAAGACGATGGCCCACAAATACTGAAAAAGCAAGTTTGGGGCAAAGAATTGCAATTAATTGTAAATTCAGGAGGCAGAAGATTCTCAGAGTCTAGTTGGTCTAGGACTTTAGAACCAGCAAACCCCCAACCCCTTCTCCCTGCCTTCCCTAGAGTCTTCAAAGTGGGGTGCGCGAGACCCCGGCACTGCCGCCGATCCCACCGAATTCGCGGTCTATTTTTGTTCCGCCGAAATGCCACCGAAATAAGTGGAAGCTTCCTATTCGGCGGCATTTCAGCGGACATACTCAGGGGCTGCGATTGGAGGCGGGACGCAAAAAGGGGCTGCCGTGCAAACACTTTGAAGAATGCTGGTCTAGAGTAATAAGCCCAGAACTCAAAATAATTACCATGATTTACACCTGCATAACAGATAGCAAAATCTGGCCCAGTATCTAACTCCTGTTTCAATTGTGAGAGGTCACTTGGTTCATTATTGAGTTATACTACTTCAAACAAGCTTCTGAATATAAAATACTGCCTAGTAACTCATACAACACAAAATAACAAGTTCAATGGGGATCTAATTAAGTACTGTAAATCATGCGCCCACAGAGTGAAAATGTAGTTTGTGGTAGGACTCCTAAACATGACCAATTGAATCCTTGTTGTAACTCCTTAACACTCATGACATTGTGTAATTTACTTAACTGGGGGGGGGCGGGGGGGGGGTTCCCATGAAGCTATAAATACAATGTGAACCAGATCCAAAGCCCTTTGACATCCAGGGAAAGAAACTCCCTGTTTCAATGGACTTTGGATGTGATACCTGAGCTGGCCGAATTGCATCAATATAATTGAATTGACATTTACAGAAGACAAAAATATTCCTTGCAGTGATTAAAAAAGGTGTTAAAATATATCAACAGATGCAGGCTGGGCACCTGGACCTTGAGTAAAATCCTAACCCCCCCATTGAAGTCAATGGCAAAAAAGCCCACTCACTTCAATGGAGCTAAGATTACACTCCTTGTATTTTGGAGGATTGTTCACACATAACTCTTTGTCGGGAAATCAATGCGTTTTGGCAGCTTCTGTGACCAAATGTCCGTGGGTAAGACCTTAAATAACACAAGCTCTCTGAAAACCCTGGAGACATTTTTTTCACCATGTAAACTCAGCCCTTTGCAGCCTCTCTCTGTCAATGCTTTCGTTATGATATCACGAAAGCCCATAGATTTTCAGTAGATCTGATTCGAGAGAACAAAGTACACCCGAGACCACGGTGGCGGAGAGTCCTTCTCTCAATTGTTTTTGCAATTTCTTTACTTTCTGCCTTTGACAGCACTTCAAGTACAGCTTCACAATTTCCCGACACAAGCAGCTATTGAGGTCATTCCACCTGCTCTATCAGTGTGTCTCTGACCCACAAGAGCAAAAAGAAATGGTAAAATATAGGAATATGTAACTGTAAAATAAAAAATTTGACAGTGAGTCTCCAGGGCAGCCATGCTTCTGAAAGTGTAAGTCATATTTTCACATCAAGTAGTTTCAAGGTGATGGTGTCTCTTTAGTTCTATCACATCAGGTTGTGAGTGGTAAGTTGTGCTCAACAGCAATAATCATCAGCATTGTAGCAACTTTGGGGTAGCCATGGATGCTAAAATCACTAATATGTCATGGGCCTGATTCGGATCTCATCTAGACTAGTGTAATATCACCGGCTTCAGTGGAGATCCTCCTTTTTTAGGCCTCAACTAACCCATGCATTTAAGTGCATGCTTCATTTTAAGCACATGAGAAGTCCCACTCCTATTCAGCAAAGCACTTAAATCAGTTCTTAATTTGAAGCACACAATTTCTGATGAAATTAATGTGATTTACGCATATGCTGAAAGTTAGCATTCTCTTCAGTGATTTGCCGAATCTGGGCCTTACACCAGAGACTAGAATCAGGTCCCATGTATCTGAGTTTATGAGATAGCTACATTCAAAATGATCATGCTTTGTTTTTTTCTTGACTTGTTTCTTTCTTCATAATTCCAACCACGCTGCTCATGCCAGCTCCTCAAGGTAAGAGTATGCTAATGAGAAGGTCTGATTCAGACCTTTCCAGGATTTGGGAGAGAAAAGTGAGCAAGTGTACTGTAAACCTATCTATAGCATAGTTGCCGGCACGTAGGGGATTCTGATCTCTGTTGTAAATCAAGCATATCTCCATTGAAATCAGGAGTGTTACATTGGTGTCCCTGAGATCAGAATTGATTTTGTCATCTAGGATAATCCCAAAGTTGATACAAAGGCTGATGGTTAGTTCTCAGGAAAGTGTGTTCTACTTCACACAAAACCTAATCTGACACAATTAAAAAGCCATCAATGGAAACTGTGACCTGATCTGCACTTAAACGTTAGGTCCACATGGCTATGGTGCTAAGGGTGTGTGAAAAATTCAGACCCCAGAGTGCCACAGCTATGCCAACTGAACCTTCAGTGTAGATGCAGCGAGGTCAATGGAAGAATGCTTCCTTTGACCTAGTTACCATTGATCAGGGAGGTGAAGCTCCAGACCTACAGCAATGGAGAAAAACCCCAACCCTTTCCATCCCTGTGAGCAGTGTCTATCTATGCTATGGCACTACAGCAACATAGTTACAGCATCGGGCCTAACCCGCAATGGCATCTGTAACATAGACATGGTTTGACTAAATAACTGACTATATAGAGGAACATGTGACACTAGCTATACATAAAGCCCTGTCAAATGCACAAAGGAAACAGAAAATATGGGAACAAATATTTTCCCCTAGTCGGCTTCAGTCAGAGTAACCCTAGAGGCTGCTTGTAACAATAGGATCTTAAGATGGCGGAGGGGAGACAGATTTTTAAACATATGGCATCCCTTTAAAACTCACCACTTTCAATTATCAGAGGTAAATATCTGGCACAATGATCAGATCATGTGCAGTGAATTAAACACTCTGGGCAGGGCATGTGACTGGGATGAAAGAGGGATTTCCTTTTTTTACATGCACAGCGAACTAATCACTGATCTGCTATTCAGAAATGTGTTGATGCTTGCAATTTCCATTATGCCACTGAGTCACCCAGCCAGGTTTGCTGATGCACCAATAAAACCATCATGAACTTTTTTTTACCCTAGAGCTAGTTAACTGCACGGCGAGCAAATGCCACTAATTAAAACAGACCATGACCAGAATATTCTAAGCCAGTCATCAGGAATTTGTGGAGCATTTATGCAGCCTTAATGATTTCCTATTGAGAGAAAGATCAGCACAACAGGGATAGTGTTAGGAGTCTTGTGGGGGAAGCAGACATCCCCAATTAGCAAGTATTTTTGTAGAAATGAGCAAAATCTAGTCTTCAGCTTTTCAAATATTTGCCCAAGGGAGAAAATGCATTCACAGTTTTTCTTTCTAAATAAGCTAGATTTATCTATGCATTCACTGAACCCACAGGATGTATCAAAACAACAGTTATCATCCAGTTATTTTCTTCTCAACTTTGTATCATTCTTTCATTATTCTTTATGCGCTATTTTTTTAAAAAAAGAATCTTTAGATACTGACTCCAGCAGCGATCAGGGCCCCAGATCTTCAATGGTATTTAGAACCTAATTCCTATTGATAAATACCTGTGAGGATCAGGGCCATTTTCAAGCAATGCCCATGAGATAGGCCAAGTCCAGTGCTCTGCAGAACTGTTGTTTAATGCTTCTGTATGTTGATGTGTTTTTTCCCTATTTGATTGATTTATATACACGCAGGAATCTTTACAATCAGGCTTCATTCTGAGTACTATGCACAGAAAATGAACTGCAAAGCAGAATGGACTTATCTTCCTCAGTAAAAGCCACTGCATTCATACATCTATAAATTGACCTGAATGTACCTAAATATTAGTTTAAGCATAAGGTGATGGATATGGGGATATGAATCCCGTGTCTCTGATAAATATGGACAATGCAATCAAGTCAAATGCCAGAACTTCGCTCTCAGCATAATATGCATCTCATATCTGCTGTCTGCCCTGCTGTAGAGAATCCTCCATGTCATATGTGAAATGTATCAGTGGCAGAGAATTTTACTATATGCACATGTATGGAGTAAACTGTTTGAAAAATGGTCTTCGTGACAGGGCTTGGATTCTTGTTTGTTGTTAATGGAGAGTGGTACAAAATTTACAAAGAACGACTCATTCACTAAACTGCGCCCCTTTTCCTATTCAGCAGTAGTCTGCAGGCATAAGTGTAAACTTTCGTAAACCTCTTCATTATTCAGATGGATCAGTGAATGTAGTGTCTGAACAACTTCTTCCTAAAGATTGCTCACAAACGGGTTGCCTCAGTGAACGTTCCATTGCTCATTTGATACTTTGCTCTCTGCGGTTTGTCATCTTTGTCACCTGATATTGTTTTGTTCCCTGATTGTGTTACCTAATATTTATAATCACTTCTGTCTGTGAAAGATGGCACCACACTAGGGCCCTCCAGCGCTAAGTGCATAGCTTGAGCTCTCAACCTGTAGCTCCAACGGACTCAGCCAGACCTCGAACACACATTCACACTTCGATAATGAGAAGGGATTTAGTAGAAGTCCTATTCATCTACATTTTGATCTCTCTTTTTATGCTCCTCTTCCTCCATAAGGCAGAAGAGAAAATGTCAAAGATGGCCACCGGACCCCACACCTTCACAGGCATCATGTTTCCCAGTGTTGCAGGGGAAGTATCTCGTTGCCGGGAGAAACGTGGCCTCACACAGGTGGCTAGTTGGAAAGTGGTGAGTTTATTGAGGGGAACGGCATTTCGTGCTGGGGGGGCTTATCTGCCAGCACGGCCGCAATACAAGATGACTAACACACTCAGGCGATGTTCAGAGTGCCCAAAGAGGAAGCTCAACTCAAAGAGGTGTGTCAGCACAGATATACCCATGCTTATTTGCATCTCATACATACTCATCTCATTAATAGCAAGCAACAAACTGATTGGTCAGCACTTGTTGGTTACGCAGTCCTGCCTTAGTTTCCCCATTTGGTTTCCCACACATTCATTCTCACACAGATGGGGTAAACACTCATGCAGCTGGGAACTGGTTCCCAAACACACAGATAACAGCAAGGTCATTCTCAGATAATACCACCATTATGCACTCTCCTGGAGTTGACTTAGAAGCGTAACTTCACTTCCTAGTGATTGCCCGTCACAATAGCTTCCGGTCCTAACACCCAGCAACAAAGTTGTTTTTTCAGGTTTTCGTATGTTTTAAGTGAAAAACAAATATCTCCATTTTTTTTTGCAGAAAAGTCAAATCTCCAAACTGTGCCCCTGCCTTAAACAAAATCTTTGAGTGAACCTTTGTGAAATGTGTCCTCACTTTCACCCATCTCTGGTCACTATGAGCCACATCCTGTTCAGACTAGGTGATTAAAATGGTCCCTTCTGAATCTGTGGCACTAGACTAGACCCTAGCCTGTATCAAACCAGCTGCTGGTAATCTCCATGAAGGGTCTAGGGAGAAGGAACCTTTCTCCTCTGCTGGCAGAATGTCTGCAGAGCTGCTCAGAGGAGGCTACTTCTGCCCAGTGTCTGAACTAGCACCCCAGGACCCTGTGTGAAAGGGGAGAACTGAGGATCCACGCAGCACAAACTTCATGCTCTACCCTGCCCCCAATCCAACCCTGCATTGTCACAGGTAGGCCAATGGAATTGGGCTCTGAACCCAATGTCACATGGTGGGGTCCATGCTGTGCCACCTTCCAAAATGCACTCCCTGTGCTGTGGAACCACACTGGTTCTGATGTTGGAGACACCTCTGTGCCTCCAGAGATGGCTCTGGATTTGCCTTTCCATTTGGTGAGCTTATAAAATACCCCTAAAACTTATTCCAAATGAGTTCCAATATACTGGCAAATTCTAAGCACATGATCTCTCTGAAGTATGGAGGAGAATGGATGTTCTGAACATTAAAATGTTGATTTAAAAAAAAGGACAAGTCATTCAAATGACTCCTGTTCGCACAAAGCCACCTCTGCATTGTGCAGAGGGAAGGAAAAACACCGTTTAATATGCCAGAAATGGAATAGAAAGATGAAGATGAAAGATGAAGGAATAGCAATGGAAATAGAGCTGGGGAAGGAGACAATCTATTTTTCTTAATTCAAAGAAGAACGCAAACAGCAAAGAAGGATACATTTGTGGGTTGTTTTTTTTTCTTAATTTCATACACCTGGCTTTGAAAAACCTTTTTCTAAAGATGTTAATGGACTTTTCAAACTCTTTGCCATGCAAACCATTATTTGTCCTGCTGACTTAATACTGTAAAGTGCACATCTAAGGTAACACTTCACCTGAAAAGAAACCATTCAGTTTTCTCTTTTTGCTGTGGAAACTAAGGGGCACTCTTCAGATGGAGCTGAGCTCCTCCTGCAGTGGGCTGAGTGCCTTCAGTTTTCACTGAGATCTATGAGCATTGAAGGTTCACAGCATATGACAGGATCAGGACGTCAGGGCTCTATTTAAACACACATTTTGCTCCTCTCATCTCTAGAGGGACAGACAGGCATGTTGACTGCATGGTATTCACTTAAAAGAGATACAGAACATATGATTAGCAAGTGGATGATAGACTTTGGCTGATGACTTGGCATAGACTCCAAACACAGTCAGAGAACAAACTCTTTTGGGCACAGAAAGGAATAATGAAAGTATTGAAGTCAATTCTAAACACACTGGGCCAGATTCTGCCATCTTTACATGTGTTGGGCCAGAGTCTTGGATGGTGTAAACTGGCAAGCTACATTGGCTTCCAAAGACATGACACTGACTGCTGAGAGATGCTCCTAGCGCTAGTCTAGCACAACCTGACATCATGTGCTTGACGCAGGAATCGCTGGGTGAAATTCTACGGCCGGTGTTATGCAGAAGAGCAGCCCAGCTGGTGTCTTTAAGGACTTCAAATCTATGAATCAGTCAGTGCTTAATTTGTGCCAGGGCTTGTCAGGGCACCTCTAGGCTTGGTAGTTCGTAGCCCCGGCAGGTCTGGGCTCACTATATCAATTATCAATGTAAAAAAATTGGTTGAGCCCCAGTATCTAATTGATTGAGGCCCAGCACCTGTTTCATTACAAATTAAGCACTGGAATCAGTGTAGCCAGCTGAGATTCTGGTCTGTTGAACTTACTTGGTAAGTAATCCTATTGAAATCAACAGGACTTCTCATTGAGTAAGGTATCAGTCAGTGTATAAGAGATTGTGAGGAAGGTAGCTAATTGTTACTAACTGCTCTGTACCATTGTTCTCTATGAATACACACCTATTTAGTATCAGGGGGGTAGCTGTGTTAGTCTGGATCTGCAAAAGCGACAGAGTCCCGTGGCATCTTGTAGACTAACAGATCTTAGGGATCATAAGCTTTTGTGTGCTAAGACCCATTTAAAGAGTCTTGTAGCACCTTATAGCCCAGTGGTTCTCAAACATGTGAGAACCGCGGCCCTTTTTTGAGTAGCGGCTTGTTGGCACGACCCTTGTGTGTCCGCCGAAAAGCCGCCGAATTGATTATTTCCACATTCTGCAGCTTTTCAGCGGACATGCCAAGCGCTCCCGACTGTCTGCCGAATTGATTGCTTCCACTTTCGGAAGCACTTCAGCGGACAATCGGGAGAGTGGGTATGTCTGCCGAAAAGCCGCCGAATTCGGAAGTGAAGAATTCAGTGGCTTCACGGTGGCCACAGGGGCTCGTGACCCCTTGGGAGGCACTCGGCAACCCCCCGAGGGGTCACGACCCCCACTTTGAGAACCACTGTTAGACTAACAGATCTTAGGGATCATAAGATTTCGTGGGCTAAGATCCACTTAGATGAAGTGGGTCTTAGCCCACGAAAGCTTATGATCCCTAAGATCTATTAGTCTATAAGGTGCTACAAGACTCTTTGTCACTCCTATTTAGAAAGCACATAGATTTCTCATAGGATTCTTTGCTACCTCAGAGCCCGGGATACCTTAAAATGGAAAGCCAAGCAACGGACACTGGGATTTTCCTTGTACTTTCAACAATAAAAACGTATTTACTAAATGGAAAATAGCCAGAACAAATTCATAAAGAATTCACTAATACATCGGTCTTTACATATAGATTCTCACCCACTTCCTTGATGGTGTCAATGTTGGTTTAACCTTGGTTTGTTGCCAGTAGTACGGCAAAACTCCTATTGATCTCAAGTAGAAAAGGATTCCAGAAGTTGGCCCAATGTCTGCTCCCACTTCTTGGTTTCCTTGTCCCTTTCATATTCCTATGATTACCTGCCTAGGAAGATACCATTCACCATGAGGAAGGGGAGCTGAATTGAATGCTAAGTAACATGGCTAGGAGAGGTAACAAAGTCCTGTGGCACCTTAAAGACTAACTATAAAGTTTTGAAGCATGAGCTTTCGTGGGCTAATACCCACTTCGTCGGATGCAAGCAGTGTAAGTGTCCAGAGGCAGGTATAGAAAAGTAGGCTAGGAGAATACACATTGATATCTAATGACTCAAGAAGCTTGGGTAACACAATATGAATAGAGCGGATGATTTAATTTAGAAATACTGGGCCACATTTTTTTTCTCTCTCTCTTTCTCTCCCCTCCCTCCCACAATAAGGACAGAATATAAAACAGTGCAAACTCACTGTGTTGCAACAAATTGACCCAATGTGACAAAGAATGTGACGAGAAGAATGTTTTCGTTTGCTTGTATTCCCTTTACTCTACTCTGGCTCCTGCTCTCTGTCACACTAGGAACACAGAAGCAGGCAGGCAGGGACAGGTGTGTGTGTGTGTGTGTGTGTGTGTGTGTGTGTGTGTGTGTGTGTGTGTGTGTGTGTGTGTGTGTGTGTGTGTGTGTGTGAGTGAGTGAGTGAGAGAGAGAGAGACTGCTGTGCTAAGCCAGGGAGGAAGGTGGAGGCTGGTATCAGGGATGTTCCCTGCTTCTTGCGGCTGTCTGAACTTATGGAGACAGCATGTGGACACACACACACACACACACTCTCCACCAACACACACGCTGTCTTTCTGTCTCCCGACCATGCTCCCTGTTAGATGCTCTTCCCCTCCCCCCCACCCACTTCAGCTGAAAAGCGGCTGGCAACCTTCTAGGCTGCTCATGGAATAACGGGATTGAGAAATGTGCATCATGTGATGCTGTATCTGCCCCTGTGAGGCATTGCAAACCCTTCCCAAAGCACCCTGCAGCCAGATACACAGTGGGATAGCTACCCACAGTGCACTGCTCTGTGTGTCAATGCAAGAGCTGCTGGTGTGGATGTACTCTGCTGACACAAGAAGCATAGTGTGGACGTGCAACAGCAGTTTAATTAAAGCGCTTTAATTACAATGGCATAACTTTTGGTGACAAAACTCTGCAGTGTGGACATAGCCTTAGCTCACAGCATTGAAAGAAAAACCAGTGGAGAGAAAGGACTGCTAATTGACTGTCTTTTGACAAGTGGCACCTCAGGCTCAGCTTAATATTTTATTATCTTGAATAGTTGGTAGAACAAATAAATTCTGGCTGGATAGCAGAACCTCCCCTTCTCTCCAACAGAGTCTAAGTAATGTTTAAGCTATAGTACTATAAGTATAGTATAGTTGTATATGATGTCCCTTGTTAGCAAGTTCCCATCTAATCATGTCTACTGTTTCCAGAGGCAAATCTGAGAATGGGAAAAACACAATCACTTATTTCATCTCTAAGGAATAAAGGACATAGAAGAAACTGGGGGTTAGAGCAAGAAACTTCAGACTTTTTGTATCTCTCTGTTGCCCTTATTTGCCCCACCCCCATTACTGGAATATCTGAGTGCTCTATGATCTTTAATGTATTTATCCTTACCACACCCTTGGGGGATACGGAGGTGCTATTATATCTGGTTAGCTGTTTTCAGTAAGAAATGTTTAAATGTCGGACGGAAGTTGAGGATAGAAGAATCCAGGAAACAAAGCTGCCAGGAAATCTCTCATTTTAACCTCTCCAGAAACAGCACTAGTAATTCAGGGCTCAATTGTGCCTCAGATGCACAGTCCGGCAGCAGAATCACACCGTCCCAAAGGGAGCACTGGGAAGCATTCGCACCACTAGCACCGGCGCGCACCGGTGGGTGCTCACACTCCCCCCCGCCCCAACCCCAACGTCCCCACCCAAACTCCACCCCTCCCTATTGGACCCCTCCCCAAATCCCCACACTGACCCCACCTCCTTCCCCAAGCGTGCCATGTTCCCCCTCCTCTCCCCTCCTTCATAGGCTTTCACGGGGCAAGCGCTGGGAGGGAGGAGGGAGAAGCAGGACACGGCAGCACGCTCAGGGGAGGAGATGGAGCGGAGGTGAGCTGGGGCCCTGCTGGTGGGTGCAGAGCATCCACCCATTTTTCCTCATGGGTGCTCCACCCCTGGAGCACCTGCAGAGTCAGTACCTATGTCTACTAGAGCTCCTGCAGGGGCTGAGCTGCATGCGCTCTATGAGACCCCCTGCTTAGGATCCATTTTACTGCCTGCTGGGAAGTCAGATGGATCCTCTGGTAGCTCTAGGAGACGAGCAGCCTTAGGCCATCTTCTCCCTGTCCCTAGGGGGGTAAGTTGGGAGCCCTGGCCTTGCTTGAATGCAGGAACTGGAATTTTGCAGGTCTCAAGTCAGGATCACACAAGTGGCAACAAAGCTGCTTGTGGCCTCCCCCTCACTGAGAACCTGCCAGAGAGTCAGGCTGACTCTGGCCCTTCACCATTAAATACCAGGAGGAAATTCTACCTCAGTCAATGGGAGAACGCCTGTTAACTTCAATGGAGCCAGGATTTCACCCCGGCACTGGGTTTAGACACCCAGCTCCCACTGACTTTATAAATCCCAGCTCTAGTCATTATGCTGTTCAGCACTCACGTATTTTTGAGGCACGGTAAAGAACTGCTCTCCAAATGAAAGCCGTTTGTTATCTCCGTGATAAGAACTAGGGAGCTTGGCATTAACTCTTTTTTATCTTCATCTGCTATTTTCAGCGTTTTCCTTAATAGGCTTATGTTCATTTTTATCACCATTTGGCTGAACTGTACGACTTACAGAATAGCTTCAGCATTCTGCCTGCATTTGGGTCCCACATCTTGGGCTCATGCTTGTCTAGCACAGTTTGAGGACGGGGTAGTATTCTCGTCATGGACAACACTGGTACAGGGCTGAGCTACGGAACTGTATTATGGCCTTCCAAAGGTAGTGACCCATCTGCACTCCAAAACCAAAATCAAGCTTCCATTGGTGGGTTGTTCATCTCCTTAAAGGTCAGCCTCTGCTCAAGGGTTCTGATTACAACAACATTCAAGGTAGGCCACAGATCAGGCCCTTCAAAATCCTCTTCATCTGCAGGAATTAAGGAATGAAACGTCTATTTTTTTTTTGTTAACGGGAACTTGGTGTTATTTAATGAACTTGACCTTTTCCTGCAGGATAGGATACAGTTTTAATCCTCAAAACCAGATAATCTCCTTGAAGCTCCCAGACTGTCTAACAGAGATCCCGTCCATAGTGAGCAGAACTGCTAATCTCTATAAGATTCCAGCATTCTCATTCTGTCCATGTGTCACTCTGAAGCCTAGAAGGTTTGCTGAATCCGTGTGAAGTGATGGAAACAGCTACAAGCATGGCTGAGAGCTCTTTAGAATATCACCGGGTTCAGTCATCACTGTCATCCAATTTTTAAGTTTCAGCCATTTTTGGCTTTTTTTTTTAAACACACCTGACTTTACAGATTACACCAGTATGACACCATTGGCTTTCAGCTATTAGTGGTCAATAAATGGAAAAAGAACAAAACAATGATTAGGGAAAACAGCCCTTTCACTTTGCTTGCCTCTGGTCCAGAGCTCTTTTCTTAATGAGCTCAACGGTGTGGTGCCTTCAACCATGCAGACAGTGGTAGTTTACAGCAACCAGAACAGTCGTTTTTATTTCTCTCCACCTTCTAGCCAAAATGATCCATATTCATATTTAGATGCAACTTTCTTTGCTCTGCTTTTCCACATCATCATCACCTCAGTAGACCTCTCCCGCAGGTGGCCAGAGGCACCCAACAGCAAGAACTATACAGTGGGAATACTTTGCAAGTTAATGTTTAGTGGAGGATCCTTACCAGATGTGTAGGTTGCCATAAAGGCCTACCAAGGGCTTAAAAAATCCCAGGCAAATGAGGCACTGTGTGGGAAAACACACAAGACATCACTCATTTGTAGAGGAAATGAGCTTCAAATCTGTTCTCTTGGGTTTGCATTTCGCATCTTTAATGGTCTCTGTCTATATCTGTATAGATATTAAGGAACCCTACTACAATGAATGTTCCCAACTGTAAATAAAGGCCGCCATCGTCTATTTATCGACCTGGTCCTGATCTCCGTTCTCGGGAAAAACTGTCATTTAATTCAGTAAACTCAGAATCATGCCTAATAGCCTGAATCCAGCTAAACACATACTAATGCACGTAACGGTAACTTAAAGGGGCCTGGGCTATTCGATCAATTACAAAGTTTACATTCCATGGGTCTAGGCAAAGCCGGATAACAAAGGAAACAATAAGTCCAGTTAGCGATTAGATAGGTCTCTCGCTAAGGGCCTTCTCCAAAACCTATTCCCACAGACTGCAGTATGTTTAGGATCAGGTGCTAAGGGCCAGATTTTCAAAGCTATTTAAGGGCCTAAAGATGCAGATAGTCACTTAGTGGCATTCTCATAAAGGCCTAAGCAGGTTAGGTGCCTAATTCACATTGAAATCAACCTTTGAAAATCTGTGCCTAAAGACTCCCCTTCAGAGTTTACAGGATGAAAAGAAATCACCCAGCATTGGAGAATAGAGAAAGTCCCAAATCCTCGCACTATCCTAGATTCTGATTTCTTAATGCTATTGACAGTAAAGTTACCTGCACACACTAATAGCTTATGGCCAGAAATCGGAAAGAGGGCGGGGACTGTCCTTTCATGATTTGTGGGGGCACCTATAATTGTGACTATGGGGGGGAAAGTGATATTAGATAATATTATCAAAATAAACTCCATCAAAACTAAAATAACTGCTTAAAAGTTAATCAAATCAAACTGAATGAACATCAAAGCAATTTTGTCTAGTAAATGAAATGAAGCAGCTGATGCAAACAGCACAATTCCTACTGTAACAGGCTCACCTTATTAAGGCGTTCAAGGGTCTCTTTTAGCATCTGCTGATACTCACGTTCATTTCTGTACCTGCAAATAGGACAAAGAAGATGAAGTCAAGTGGCTTATCTCTTCACATACTGTGTTTCCATCTACAGTATCTTGCAGTATAGAAGCGTCACTTTTAAGTTGACTATGAATCTTGATCGGGCCCACAAGGTTTATTCATAACTTAACCATAGATCTTTGGCTTCAGATGGTGAGTGTAATTCTTGTTTTGATTAGGTCCCTCTAGTCTTTTCATCAAGCAACGAGCACAATGAAGTGGATGGGCATTTACCATGACTTCTCCAAAGAAAGTCTGAGGATAGATCATTTCTAATAAAATGCCAGTGATTTACTTTATACAAAACTATTTCAGACCACAGTGCTCATCATTTAAGTTACTATTTACCAGTAGTTACCAGACTCGATAGCTGAGATATCACAATATTTCATTCTGTTTTTAGAGGAGAAAACTGCGACAGTGTATCTGGGATAATCGGGTGTGGTACAGTAACCACTGATAATTGTTGACATTTTAGTTGTGTCCACTATAAATAATGTTGCAATTTGTGGTGTAAAGTTGATTTCAATGGCAGCTTCATCCGAGTAAGAAATGTAGAATGAGGATACATTTTGATTTTCTTGGCGTTTGGGTCTTCTTTTTTAATATTGCCCACCATTTTATATTGTTTATGAACTCCAGTGCAGATTTTAATAAGCATATTATTTAACATTGCCTGCTGAAACTAGAAAACACATATACACCATTATAATATACCCCCATGTATATGTACAGAAACACACACATATGTATGTGAGAAATTTCCTATATTTGAGAAAAATATGAAATAAATAAGAAAATGATGTCGTTTATCCTTTGTTTCGCTCTGAATTAAGATACACATGGCATTATACTTTAAGAATATCAGCTTTGTATTGGAACATATAAATAATTCTCTCATAAGCAGATTTTTCTCATGAAAAATAACAACTCCCCGCCCACAGGGTGATTGATTGTAGTTCTTTCTTTGGAGATGGCACAAAAGAATCCTGTTGCAGATTCTTCTCCTCCGCTCCTTTAAGAAAAGCAAGACTGTAAATAAACTGCTTAACCAGAGGAGCAATTTAACGAGAGGATGCAATTAAAAAAACAATTAGAAACGTATTACAATACTGAGCAACAAGATTTTATCATCAAACTCTGAACGAATTGCTCATCAAAGTCAGTCTGTTGCTGGGGGTTGAAGAGTGAAATAGACACAACCTGTCTGCTTATTCCTCGCTCCCTGAAGTAATTTCTACTACAGAAGTACAGAAAACAAAATTGCCATCTTTTCATCAGCTACTTGAAACATTTAAAAATATGGTTAGTTAGCATGGAGAATGGAAATCTTCTGTTTATCTATAGAGTAGCTGTCACCTAGGCTATGGTAGTAAACACTGTCTGAAGCTTTACCTAGGAGGAAAGCATTAAAGAGTTCAAAGAAAGTTCTCTCGTCCTAACAATAACTGTAAAAAAACCTCTCTCCCCAAATCATCAATTCCTTCCAGGTGAATTCATGGTTTCCAAGGCACCCGTCCAGTCGCAAGGAAATTCCTTTAATTCAACACTAGATTCATTCGCTCCTGTGGACGCTGTCCCACGTTGTATAAAATACATAAATATTCATTGGAGCAGAGACTGGAACATGGGTGTCCTAGGAGAGTGCACTAACCAGTAGGCAAGAGTGTCATTCTCACCCTCTTTCTCCAAATTTTCCCCAGGCATCTCAATGGGAGCATCTGGGCACCAAACTCGAGGCTGATGATTCCAGGAGGTGGCAGGGTGCCTGAAGTTAAGTATCACATTGCTGAGCCTAACTACCTTTTGTGGGTCTAGCTCCAAGTGACTTGGACCAGGTCACACAGGAAGTTGGTGGCAGCGGTGGGAGTTGAAAGCAGGTTGCCTCACATCCTAAGGTAGCCCCAAACAAGTGGGCCACCCTGTCTGTCTCGCTGTAGCCCACCCCCACTTCCACACAGTGCAGACAGTCTACAAAAGTGAAATGAAGAGGGTGGGGCTAAATAAGCTGCCTTACTCCCCTGCACAGTATTTTAAGGGCAGGGTACAATGCTATTATTCAGTGCCGATAGTAAATTGGAAACTGCTAGCAAACTGGTAAAAAAAAAATTTAAAAGGTTGCTTAGTTTTACCCTCGCTTCCATATGTTCATGACTTTCTTCTGCTGAAATGCAGTTCTATAGCTTCCTAAAGCAGAGCTTCTCCTTAAATCACAATAGTTGTCCAAAGGTTTCCCAGTGCACCAGCAAAGCCATTCATCCACGGAGTTAAGACCATATTCATTATGGAGCTTTATTAAATTGCTGACCTAAAACAAATTTTGTTGGACCTTGTAAATCTCTTCAATGTGCAGTTGACAACAAACAGTTCATTAATTTGCATAGATATATTCTGGCAACTGGGAAAGAATGAAGATCATAATACATCATAAAAATCATACAGCCATGATAAAATGCTGCTCTCTTCAGTAATATAACTGACTGAATTCAACAGAGATGAGGCTGACAAAGTCTGAATCCAGATCTGAACCCCACCACAATTCAGAGATGCTCTGATCTGGGAGGAGAGGAGATGGCTGATTCTGGCTCATTGCTTGAATTTCCATAGAGCTCCTATTAGCTGAAATATATTTAGCGGCCATTTCCATGATTGTCCTTTAGCCCAAAAGCTAATGGCATAAGAAGGCTGTTAACATACATTACTCCACTTCACACTCCCTTGTGAGTTGACATGGCGTATGGGGATAGCACGGTACACTCAATATACTGTGATGTTAGAGTGACCATCTCTTGGGAGAGATTTAAGTCAATCCCCATTCTGTTCTGCTTTTCTCTGTATACTAAGAGATCTATGAGATGTCTGAAAAAAATCTTCCACACATACACATGGATATCACACATTTGAAGGCATGGTTACTGCACTGGCTTTATGCACTCACTATACTGCCGGGATCTTACAGGATTTGTTGCCTTATAAAGCTCATTAGTACATTTCCCATAAGAAAGGCGTGATATAAACCAACATTCTATTCTAGTCTCTTTCTCTCATCAATATAAAAATACATGGGAAACTGTGCTGAAGAAGTGCAATGACCAGTTGACCATCCCCAAAGGGGAACAAATCACATGCTAGCCAAGATTTTCAAAGTGAGTAGTATTTTCTGTGCCATTTTTAGTGCCCATCGGGACACTGCCTTAAAGGGATCTGATTTTCAGAGGATGGGAAATTGTGACACCAAAAATCTCTACTCACTTCTGAAAATCTTGAACAGCAAAAGGGCAAGCCAGTCAGGGGACAGACTGACTGATGTACCCATGCTGATATGGTAGGTAAGTGAGGGGCTGGAAGTGATGAGCTGAAGGCCAAGGTCTGCAGTCATATTTTGACCCTCATGAAGCAGATAAAGTACTGAGACCCTTATTCCTGATATAAATGTGATCCTTAGCTGGCAGTGTGGATCAAGGACTGGACAGTGGTGGCCCTGTTCTTCATGCCTTGTCCACTGCCAAGCAGCAAGCAGAAGCAGCAATGGAGGGGTTGCTGCTTCACTTGTGTTGCTGCACAAAGGGTATTAGTTGCCATAGGAGTAGGGAAAAGCTAGTAGATGTCCTTTGAAGAAGCTGCCTGACTCAAGTAAGCTAAAGCAGACCTTTAAAAGATCCACCCCCACATTGCTTTCCTCTTTCAGCTGTCAGAGAGCTACCAATGTGGGAATTCTGCCACCGTACCCCAGAGTTCAGATATTTAACAGAATCCATGAGCACTCCCGTTAGCTGAGGGCATCTGCCTATTGAATGTGAGGAATGTGCTCAGTCTAGGAGTTACACTAGACTCATCTCCACTTCTGAAATGCCAGGCTTCAGCAGTGGCTAGAAATATCTCTTCCCTTCTCCACTGGACAAGTAAAGTGAACCTGTTCCTCACAGAGGTAGATCTAACCACAATGAGCCACATCTTTGTTATTCAAGGCAGGACTACGGCCATGCTCTTTCCCTGGGACTGACATTGGGAGGCTTCCAGGAGTTGAGTGTGGCTCAAAATGATGCATCTTGTCTCCTAAGCAGAACAGTGGACAAGAAAACATCACACCATTGCTCAGCATTCGGTCACTCGGGGCCGGATTCAATTCATTATCCTGGTCAAGGCCTTCAATGTGCCTAGCTGCCTAAAAGCTGCCTCTCCCTTGAGTCACTCCAGGAATATCAAAATCAGCAAGGAAGATGAAGATGAAGCTACCTGGGATGAAGCCCGCCAGAGCTGGAGACAAAACATTTTCAGTAAAGGGTGCCCAGCAGAGGAACTCTGATTTACAGGAAGTCAGGATGACCCCATGTCTGACCTCCTTATGGCACAATGAAGGAGACATGTACTTTCACTAACCTTTTCTCAATAGAAATAGCAATGATTTGGCTGCTAAGTCCTTCCCCGCAGACGCCCCTGACAACGAAAAGACAAACTATGGAATGCAAACTATGGAATGCAAGTCCTACCAGGATGATGCACAGCCTAAAATACTTGCATTTCGTCTCTCAGTACCTGTGATTGGCAGACTAAGAATATACATGACGTAGGTTATACTGCTTATCCCTGAGATGCAAACTACTACTTGTATTAACAAGAACAATGAGCCCAACCCCCAAATCTTCCTTATTGAATTCTTACTATCCACCACTCTCAATGAAGTAGTGTCACTGCTATGCTTCCCCTTTGGATAGTGCAGTCCACCAGGGCACAGCTGTGCCCTTCCACTAGTGTGGGGTCCTACCAACTTCAAGATCCACTGGGGTCAATTTCACGACCATAGAATTTAAAAAAGAGTAAATGTCATGATTTCAGCTACTGAAATCTGAAATTTCATGGTGTAATTGTAATTGTAGGGATCCTGACCCAAAAAGGAGTTTTGGGATGGGGGGGTCACAAGGTTATTGCAGGGGGAGTTGCAGTACTGGACCCTTACTTCTGCACTGCTGCTGACGGCGGTGCTGCCTTCAGAGCTGGGCTGCTGGAGAGCAGTGGCTGCTGGCTGAGAGAGGCAGAGGCCGCTGCCAGCAGCAGCGCAGAAGTAAGGATGGCGTGGTATGGTATTGCCACCCTTACTTCTGTGCTGTTGTCTGCAGAGCTGGGCCCTCATTCAGCAGCTGCCAATATGTGGCCACCCTGCTTTGAAGGCAGCGGAGCAGAAGGAAGGATGGCGTAGTATGGTACTGCCACCCTTACTTCGCCACCGCTACTGGAGGAACCCTGCCTTCAGAGCTGGGCACCTGGCCAACAGCCGTCACTTTCTGGCCACCCAGCTCTGAAGGCAGCAATGCAGAAGTAAGGGTGGCAATACTTTAACCCCCCTAAAATAACCATGTGACACCCCCACCCACCCTGTAACTCCCTTTTGAGAAACCCCCAATTTGAGAAATGCTGATCTCGCCCGTGAAATCTGGATAGCATAGGGTAAAACCACAAAAAAAGACCATATTTCATGGGAGAAGACCAGCTTTCATGGTCTGTGACACGTTTTTCACAGCTGTGAATTTGGTAGGGCCCTAATTACGTGTCTTGTGTGTACAGACATCCCTCTTTTAGTTGGTGACACCTTTTGGGGTGAAATCCAGACTCCTCAGGGGTGGTGTAACCGCCTCCCTTGTAACCTCCTTGCCTTAGAATGCTTTGCTGTTGTGATTCTGTCTGGATACTTTCCAGCCAGCATACACCCCTGTCCCTTTCTGGACTCCAGCAGCCTTGGTTACACCTGGCAAAATGACACCCCCTCTCGGAGCTGAATTTCCCCCAATGTGCTCTGCAATGTCCAGCTCTCTCCCAGACCATTCAGACAGATATTAAGGTTCATTTGTTCCTTTAAAGACACAATAGCCAACAGTTTGCCACATGACCCAGAGCTAACATTCACTTTAAACGAAACAAAAGCACTGACTGGTTTAGATTAAAAATAAAACAAGTTTATTAACAAAAGGAGATAGGATTATAATGAGTTCACCTATAAAGGACAAAGTTAGCAAACAAACAAAAGAGAAAAATGCTTTATGGGGGTGAAGACTTAACAAGACAGGCTACAGCCTTTGTTCATCATAGTTTTCTTACCCATCTACCTTCCAGCAAGATGGCCGACCAAATCCTCAAGTCGGGATCGCCCACAAAGTCCAAAGTGCTCCTTTGTCTTCATAGGTGAAATATAACTTGGGGTTCTCTGTTCATTTCTTTGCAGTCCAGTGACTCTTTAATGGATTTTTTGAAGGTTCCCGCCCCCCCAAAGTATTCCTTCAAGATGTGAGGAAAGCGACATAGAGACTCTTGATATAGGGAGTTTCATGCTTGCTTCTTCCCACTCTAGAGTTTGCTAAAATGTAAATTGGTTTGTTTCCTGCAGTCTCCTACCTCTGCTGTCTTGATGGTCCTGCTGACCTTCTATGGGATTTGCGTGGCCATTGTCTTCTAATATATCTTGGAAATATCTTCCAGGGGCGGAACTGCATTCCTCTGCCTAGCCCTTCCTGTCAGATGTACTTTGATAACATTATTTATAATATGTTTATGATTTTAAAGTTGTCCTCCATACATATACCATGCACTAATATGAATGATCAGTATGTCATTCGCTTCCTGTTGATATCTTACATAATACAACTTCTGAAATTAGCTGAAACATACCATCAAAAAATCAGTGAGCCCTTTGCCCTCTTGTATTGAGAGGCGCTAGGGTTACCACGGGCCAGGGGATGTTGAGGCAGAAGAATGTGCACAGGATAGTCTGGGACTGTTAAGCTGGATGACATTTTGAAGACATGTACAGCCACCTCCTCCAACCTCTTACAAAGGCTCACTGCTGTCCAGTGTCTGATGCTCCAGTCATGGTGTGGGGTACATTTTATGGGTCCAGTCACCATGTATGCACATCAAACAAGTCATAGGTAACAGAGGGGGTAAGAAGATTGGAGCGAGGACATGTCTATGTTCTCTTCTAGTCTAGGCAGGTTCTTATACTGAGCACATAAGCAAAGAATCTGAGCACCTTCTAGTAGAGCATTAAGCAATGCCATACACTCTGGCCACTTCTCACTCGGACCAAGGCCAAAGCACTTGCTTCTGCAGATGAGGTTTGGAAAGTGGCTTTGCAGATGGTTACTCACTATGGAGCGCTTCTTATTTCACACATTCCAGCTGTTGTACCCCATACCTCTGATTACCAGTTACACGGTCACCCTGGCTTCACAAAGAGGCTCCAATTTGGGAGGAATATCAATTAGATTTGATCATAACAAAAATCTTTATGAAGAATTATTGAAGAATCCAGTGCTCAGCTTTATATCTAGCAATTTCCAGGGAGTTACACTACATGCAAACCCCATGAGTTCTATCTTAGGATATATTTTATAAGAAACGCTCTGTTTTAATGGGTAAACCTTTAATTTTTTTTTTTCAGTTAAAAATTACTTATGCTTAGATGTTGACATTAAAATAATCTAGTTTGTAATAACTTTCTGGATATCATGGAGCATGGAGAGAGAGAGAAATATACTCTGTATTTTCAGCCTTCCCACATGCAAAATATAATGCTGCTCTGATAATTATACTTAATACCATTAACATAATTAGCAAAATGATATTACAAGCTTTGGTAGGCAGTCCCCAGGAATACTTAAGTGAGTTCTAGAGAAAGAAGTCATTATCCATTGATGCATAGAATCTGAATTATTCATGCTAATATAAAGAGATGTGAATCCCATTAAAGATGAGCAAAAAATAAATTTGAACGCAAGATCCGTTTTCAAGTGGTTCATCGGGATTTAATTCTGCAAATAGTGTAGCAGCCTTAGTGCATTTAATATGGAACTTCAGAAGTACATGTCATCTAACTCAGTGGCTTTTCAACCTGAGGTCCGCAGACCACTGGAGGTCCTCAGACTGTCTAAGGGGTCCGCAAAAGGTTGTGGTTACCATAGAACAGTGGTTTTCAGCGTGTGGTCCATAGAGCATGTGGTCTACAGACTACGTGTAAGATTTCCAAAGGGGTCTGCACCTCTATTCAAAAATTTTTAGGGGTCCACAAATGAAAAAAAGGTTCAAAACCACTCGTCTAGCAGCAGCTAATGATGCAAGTCAATAGGATAAATTCAGTGTGTCTGACTGGAGTGCCTGCATGCTAAAATCTTTGAATTTATGAGGTGGGGGAGGGGGAAGGGGCATATTTGAAAATAGGTAATAAAATGTGCCAGTTGTAGCAGGTTATTTTTGATTTTTGGTCACAGAAGTAAGTAAATATTCTATACTGCAAAAAAGTGACACATAACATCTGTAAGTTGTGGATACCGTGAGTGGTTGGGGGTAGAAAAACATCAGTGACTGGCCAGTCCAGCCAGTAGAAACCAAACACAGAGCAGCTAAGACAGTACACAAATCAGCTCAGCGAGGCTCTATTGGCATGACAAGCTATAGAAGAGTAAAAAACAAACCAAAACCAGACAGACCCCTTAAATATCTGTCAGAGGTAGGTATAATTCACTTCGGCTAGCTTAGGGAGACCAGACAATAAGTGTGAAAAATTGAGACACGCAGTGGGGGTGGTAATAGGCACCTATATAAGAAAATGTCTCCAATATCAGGACTGTCTACAAAATCGGGGCATCTGGTCACCCTAGGCTAGCTCCATGCTCCCAGTTGTCAGCAGTGTCCACTCCAGGAGGCTACATGAGCATGATGCCATCTCTATCACGTCTCTCCTTTCTCCCAGGACTAGGTACCGATTCTCTCTATTGCTTTTGATGAGAGATTTTTCATGATTCCTGACAGTTTAGGAAATGTCTTCCTCATACCCCTTCATGAGTTGCACACTGGAGTAGAGGGCCTCTCTGTCTCCTATTCACTAAATGTGCAGCAAAGTTCAAAGAAAGTGAACAGAACGTTAGGAACCATTAGGAAAGGGATAGACAGTACAACAGAAAATATGATGGTACTACTCTATAAATTCATGGTATGACAACACCTTGAATACATGCAGTTTTGGTCAGAGAATTGGAAAAGATTACAGAAAAGGGTAACAAAAATGTTTAGGGGTATAGAACAGCTTCCATATGAGGAGAGATTAGAAAGACCGAGACTGTTCATCTTATAAAAGAGACAACCAATGGGGATATGATAGAGGCCTATACAATTCTCAACGGTGTGGAGAAAGAGACTATGCAAGTGTTATTTACTCCTTCACATAGCACAAGGAAATGAATAGGCAGCAGGCTTAAAACTAACAAAAGGAAGTACACAGCGCACAGTCAATCCGTGGAATTCATCCCCAGGGGATGTTGTGAAGGCCAACAGTATAATTGGATTAAAAAAAAAGAATTAGAGAAGTTCATGGAGGATAAGTCCGTCCATGGCTATTAGCCAAGATGATCAGGGACAGAACTCCAGGTTCTGGGGTGTCCCTAAATCTCTGACTGCCAGAAGCTGGGATGGATGGCAGGGGAAGGATCACTTAATTACTGTCCTGTACTGTTCCTTCCCTCTGAAGCACCTGGCACTGACCACTGTTGGAAGACAGGGCACTGGGCTAGATGGACCATTGGTCTGACCCAGTATGGCCCTTCCTATGTTGTCATGCTCTGTCACAATGGTTGCATAGTCACTTCTCTCTGGGTTTGGACTGTCTTGTGCTTCCCTATTTTGATCTCTAGTTTATGGTCACATTCTGTATTCAAGGAGAGTCTGTTTCCATTTTGCACATTTCACGGTAGTGAGCTAATCTGATGGCCTGATTGTTCTGTAGCAGTCTAGCTTGCTGATTTTTTTGATTGGTTTTTCCCAGTGACCTGTATATTGGTATTCTAGATATTGGATTCAAATCTGGAGTACTTTGTGGCTTTGGGCAGATTTATTTGCTCTGATGATCAGGAAGCTAAAGATGTTGATCTTGGGGAGTGACTATATTCTTTAGAGTATAAATGGAATACAGAGGTTTTTCCTGTAATGCAACCCAGTTTGAGGCTATTGCTCTATTTGGGCTACCTAGGTATGTGTTTCTGAAAGAATTCTTCTTGTTCCTGTATTGTTAAAGAGGGACCAGGAGGGGTGGCAGTTTCTAATGACGTCTTCAGGTGCAACTGTTTTTCTCTAGTGATGCTGTTTTGTTATTGTGTCAACTATCCAGGTTGAAGAAGCACTATACCTTGCTTTTTGCAAATCTATATTGTTGGGAATTCTTTTTGCTTACTTGGCTTAAATTCTTTCCCGGTTTCCCAGAAGGAATTAGTAGCTATCATGTCATTAATCAGTGCTTTTTTTTTTTTTTCCTGTGGACACTGGTATTTTCTGCTGGAGCATTGATTTGTAGTTCTCTAGTGGGTCACGTTGAGCACTCATAACATGCAGGTAGCAACTAAATCCAGATATCCAAGGCAGAAGGACAAAAGGCAATCGGCGTAGTTACTTAAGGATCTTCATCCCAGAAAGAGAGACACAAAAAGGAGGGCACACAGCTGCATGCCTTACAATGGGCACTCCTGGGAGTATTTCTAGTGACCTCAACAACACTACTCCTGAGAGTAAGTGCTACTCAATGTGAATAGGGATTGCAGAACCAGCCCAGATGGTCCAAGGCCCCCATAGAACCTACTAAGGGAGAAGAACTTTATGAATCTGAAAATACAATTAACATATATGTTTAAATATTATAAAATACGAGCTATAATAAAGCAAACATACTTTTCATAGTCATTCTTTCATATCACTAATAGCTAAGAATAGATTCAATCTACCTCCCAGTGTATTTAAAAATTAGGAGAGAGGGCTAGGAAAAAGCATTAGACACTTTACGGGGGAAAATAAAAAAGGAAACATTTTACATTATTTCAATTTCAAAAAGTTCTTACTTGATTTACTTCATTATTATTTTTTAAGTAATAATTACAGTGATACCTGGCTTGTCTTTAGTACCTTTCATTAGGACATCTCAAGGCACTTTACAGAGGGGTCAGTAACATTATCCCTACTTTTGACTTACCCCTAAACATTTGAAAGCACAAGGATTTTCTGTTCTCTTTCTCCTCCTATATACGAGATCAAAATCAGTCTCATAAATTATCCTGTAGAGTAGTTGTAATCTTAGCTATGAGAGACCACCATCTCTCCTAAATAAGAACATCTGCAGAGCTTGATCCAGGACTCTGCTTCTACATCTCCTAACTCACCAGATCCTAGCGCTTGAGTTAAGAGATGTTCTTGCCTAACCATCCCATACAGAAGAAGCCTCATGTCCATTCAAGGCCTTTGAGGACAACCATCTCACACCGATTTAATGCCTTAATGGGTAAAACTTACTGCTGTGCAGAAGGTCAAAGGACTAGGCAGAATTTACCCCTCTTTTGAGGGCTTACATAGCAGACACAGACTTAGCATAGGAGTAAATTTGTATTATTGGCTGCATGACTAGGTCTTGGCAAAAATCATTACTAATTATTATTCCTCACAATCTAAGTCTTCAAATAGAGCTAATGAATGAGTTTTCAAATAGATTTTAAACATCTAAGAATAACCAGCAAACTGATTTTGTGCTAGAGAGACATGCAGATACATCAGACAAAAGTCACCTTTGTCCCTCATCCTCTCAACTGGGTTGTGCCTTTTTTACTGTGCTTCTTGCAGGCATAAGCATGATGCTCATTAATCTAACAAGCTGCTCACCACCTCTGCATTCCCTGCAAAGGAGTAGCTGGTGCCCACTGAGCAGTACTCTCATGAAATGCGGCCTAAGGGTTCCCCGGTGCTCCTAGTCATAGTCATCACTTTTCTTCTCCTTACACTCTGCCCATGTGCGGTGCAGGACTGGGTGTGAAGGGATGCCACATACAATAGGAAAAACAAAGCAAAACCCACCAGATTGAACCTGTAGATCAATGCAAGTAACAACTGTATCCTTAGCTTAGGGTAATTGAAATGCACTACCCTAGATCTGGCTATCTTCTCCGATAAGCACATGCACTACTTCTCGGGAAGATACTCAGGTATATTCTTCTGGGTTTCATGGAATTAAGAAATAGAAGCAATTGGTGCTGCTGTAACTCTTTTCATGCAGTGAATATGGACAGTTCTAAACAAACGGAGGTGGGGTCAAGATCTGCCCTCAGATGCTCTCATGTGCATCCCTCCAACGTCAACTCCTTGCCCTTAGGCAGGGGTGTGTGCAGGAATTGAAATCTGACCCCCCTTGGAGAGGCATATTCTGTGCCCCACACCTCCTAGGAGCTCACTTTCCCCTTCTCTCCATCCCGGAAAGAGTTTGCTGCCCCCACCACCCTGGCCTCACTCTTTCCCTTGTCCTGGCAGAAGCTTGCTCTGTCCTCCCTCACCCTGCCCCAGCAGGAACTCACGCTACTCCCCTTCCTTGCCCTGGGACAAGCTCACTCCTCCCTGCCTCCGTGGTTCCAGGACCAGAGAAGTTCTGTGCCCGGATGATTATTGGGAGGGCCCATGCTCCAGCTTGGGGACCCCTGCTTGTGCACATCCCTGCTCTTGGGCACGCCAAAGTCAATATAGGAGCCGTGCACCAACATCCAGGACAGATCCCGGCCCCGTGGGCTACGTCTTATGGTTTTGAGACTCATTAGGCGACTGGATTAGGCTGCTGTCAGCCAGGCCTTCTCCTGGCATGGGGTAGCTAGCAAATAACCGAATTTAAAAGCAGGGGCTGTGGAGGTTTGAGATGAGAAACGGGACTCGCCCCTCTTCCCTGAAGAAATTCATCAAAGTAGGAGAGGTTTCTGGAGCCAGACCAAGGCGAAATTAACATGTTGTTTGAGAGTAAAGCGCTTCTAGAGAAGAAAGATGGCAGGTACCCCGAACAGTGATAAACCCCCCTAAGGGTGGTAACACGTAAGGGGTAATAGACCCCCAGAGTGAGCCCCCGTGACTCTGGCTGGCTTACTTGTTCCGGTATTCATCGAGCATACGCTGGGAATCCTTGTCCTCACGCTCCAGTTTGGCCCGGTCGGCGGAGAGCTCCCGGATGCGCAGGCGGTTCAGGTCGATCTGCTCAGCAAAGGCCTCCTCCAAGCCGGCCAGCACATCCATGCGCTGGAAGGTCTCCAGCTGCTTTCGGAAGATAGTGTTGCGCTGCTCCAGCATCCGGGCCCGGTTGATGTAGTTGGCAAACCTCTCGTTGAGCTCCTGCAGGTTCTCCAGACCCTGGGCTTGGGCCAGGCTGCTGAACTCTGAGGTGCCCCGCAGCTCGTCGTACGCGTCCGAACGCTCATACTTCTCCTTGCGCACTTCTCGCAGGTAGCTACTTCTATACATGGCTTGGGGGAGGGCTTGCAGGCCCAAGCTCCCCTCTCCTGTGTGTCTCTGTCTCTCCAGTTTGGATCGGAAATGTGTCTGTGGGACTTAGGGAGGAGAAAGAGAAGCTAGGCCCCCCATCCCGAAATGCCTATGACTTCTCTCCCCGGCGGTTTGTGGCACTAAATGCCAGCCACCAGCAGGAAATTAAATAAAATCAAATAGCCCCGCCTCGTTCCTCTCTGCCTTTCCAGAGGCTGTCAGCAGATTGGGGGGCTGTTTTCTCTCTTTCTTTCCATGAGCTGCAATTATGTGTGGCCAGTATGTGAGAGAGAGTGGCGTCCGGCTTTTGTCGGTGGATTATAACACTATAAAGCCGACCGCAAAACAAAGACTTTGCAGTTTTAGAGGCTTGAGTTCAAAGCATTTGGTGGCTGGGTTTTTTGGGCTTGGGGTTGTTTGTACGAGGACAGTGTGTGGAATCCTTTTGCTGAATCAGGGGGTTTGCGTGAGGGGATGAGCAAAAGTCATGTTTACCTTTTGCCGGGTGTAATGTCTTTTAAGAGTGTTCCGGAACAAAAGGGGACCTGAGTACAGAAGGACAGGGCTTGAACTTGCTGCCCTGTGAGCAATGGAGACATTGACTCCAGTGCTTTTCTCTCTTTCCAGTGGCAAAACAGGACTTGTCCTATGTGCTGTGCTCCAGCACTACACCCGGCATCACAGCAAGGGACTGGTGTCTCATCAGGCCTCTGTCAATAATCCTTTTTGAGCTGTCTGGATGCAGAGAGAGTGTTCCCTGCTACACCCCTCAGTCATGAAACATGGTCTCCTTTTAGCAACATGGCCAGCTTTGCTGGCCATTGCCAGGGGCTGGGGCAGGAATAGGTCCCTGGTCCTACCCCTATCTCTGTCTCTTTAGAGGGTTTTATATACACGAGGACATAGAGGAAACAATATGTGTACTCTGGGGAGAGCCACGACTACAGATTCCCCCTGTTGCTGAACGGCACCGCAAAAGGGTGGAGCTCTTTGCGCTCTTCCTGTTTCTCCAGGCGCCACCATCATTCACCATAGGGCAGCCAGTCAAAGACCCCAGTTATCACTCTGTCCTCACTGAGGCAAAAACTCTATTGACATCAGCTACGGTTTGCCAAGTCAGGACTGAATAACCATTGAATCAGGACTTGAAGAGATGGCTTCTTTGTTTTTGTTTTCCATCCCGCCGGCCCAGCCGCCAACGCAGAGTGGGGCTCCCAAGCTGGGGAGGGTTGATTTGTCCTGGGCCCTGCTTCTCCACCCCCGCCCCGTGGCAGACAGCTCTGAGTGACTATACAAGTGCATCAGTAGTGCTGATACACAACTAGTCTCAAAAAATGTCTCCTAGCGAACATCATAGGGCTATAGTATTAGAGCAAGAGTATGCTGTAACACTAGAGGTCTCCCATGTACACTCATTTGACACACAATGGAGTGACCCCTGACTTACACATAATGAAAGGGGAAGCCAGCCCATTCACTTACAATCTGCACAACTACAGCATGCCTTCAGCACAGTGCCCGAGACACGCTCTGCCGCAGACTTCCAGTGTAACCTTGGACAAGTCACCTAATCCATCCAGTTCCCCACCTATAAAACTGAGATAATACTTCCTGTCTCCCACCCTTTGGCATGGGGCAGGGACTTCTCTTATTATGTTTATACAGTGCCTCGCATGATGAGGCCGCAGATTTGGTGGCACTGGTATAGTACAAATAAATATCATAAACTGTGCACATTGCCAGATATCCAACAGGAGTTACAGGGGATCTATCAACAGTTTATGGCCAAACTCCACCAATGGAAATTTTAGAGGCAATGGAAGGACTTTGTGTCAGGCTCTTTCAGACAATTGAAATTGAGTTTTATTTTGTATATAGATCAATGAACTATGATGCCTAAGTGATGGTCCAGTTTTTCTAATGCTCCATAGTGCTTTGCAAGCAAGAAGATTCTATAGTGCTTTTGCTACCACCTGGTTATGTAGGGAAGCAAATTTTGTAACGTTCTCAAAGAGCTAGGAAGGGAGCAGAGAATTAGCACTAGGATCAGCCAGAACATACTTTATCTGAGACAAAATGAAATGAGTTTAATTATTGCTTCACATAACAGAGGGGACAAAATTAAGTCTCAGATACTTTGGGAGAGCTCATTAGCTGATGTAAATCAACAAAGCTCCATTGAATTCAATATAGCTGCATCAGTTAGTTGAGAAGTTACCCTCTTGCCCCTGGAGGCAAACTAAACATTTTATCAAAGGAATCTGTTTATAACAAGAATGAGCAAACCGCATAATTGAAAAAAATATATCATGGAATTGGTGATGGGAACTGCAAACAAACCCACCCCCGCACTGCACAGCATGAAGTGAAGGGATGTAGAGAACAGCAACATTGAATTGGCAGCCTGTGTTGGTACGATGTTTACTTAGTGGAATAATGGCCCACCTTTGCGGAATGTGTGATAGCAAATTAGATGAATCTGGAGTGCCGGCAGGGGTAACTTTCATGGATGCCAATACTTACTCAGGTTTCAGAGTAGTAGCCGTGTTAGTCTGTAGCCGCAAAAAGAACGAGGAGTACTTGTGGCACCTTAGAGACTAACACATTTATTTGGGCATCAGCTTTCATGGGCTAAAATCCACTTCATCAGATGCATGGAGTGGAACATACAGTAAGACGATAGAAAGAAAGAGAGAGAGAGAGAGACAACGAGAGAGAGAACGAGAACATGAAAAGGTGGGGGTTGCCATATTAACTCTTTGGGCTGGTCTCCACTACGGGGGGGGGGGGGGGGGGGAGGATCGACTGCAGTTCACGTAGCTGAAGTTTGCATATCTGCAGCCGACTTACCGCTCGTCCTCATGGCGGCGGCGGCAGGCGGCGGCGCGCCCCCCCGTTGACTCCAGCTTGCGCCTCCCGGCAAGCTGGAGTTCCGGAGTCGACGGGGGCACCGCGAGTGATCGATTTCTCGCGTCTTCATAAGACGCGAGAAATCGATCGCCAGAAGATCGATGGCTACCGATTCGGCGGGTAGTGGAGACATACCCTAAGAGGCTAGTCAATTAAGGTGGGCTATTATCAGCAAGAGAAAAATAAACTTTTGTAGTGATAATCAAGATGGCCCATTTCAAACAGTTGACAAGAAGGTGTGAGTAAGAGTAGCGGGATAGGTTTAAGATTAGCAGACGTGTTAGTCTGTACCCGCAAATAAGACGAGGAAGACTTTGTAGCACTTTAGAGACTACCAGTTTATTTCAGCATAGCCCACTTCATCAGATGCATAGAATGGAACAGAAGTAAGATGCAATACTTAGCATGGGGAAATAGATTGAAGTTTGTGTAACGACCCAGCTACTCAGTCTTTATTCAAGACCAATTTAATGGTATCCAGTTTGCAAATTAATTCCAGTTCAGCAGTTTCTTGTTGGAGTGTGTTTTTGAAGGGTTTTTTTTTGTTGAAGAATTGCTACTTTTAATTAGATGTGTCACTTCAGCAGAGAAGCCTACAATAAACTCCCTGAAAGGATACCATCATCAGTTTGCAGCAACAGACCTTACCAGAACTACTAACAGATGGATCGTTCTTATTCCACATGAGAGATGAAGCTGAACGTGAGTTTGTAACACTATTCACAACCCTCTTATATAAAAACCATCAGAGCACTGTGACTTTCGGATCAAACTAGATGGTTCCTTGAGAAACTGATTTTTCTGAGAGTCATACAGATGGCTATGCAGAAATGCTTGGTTTCATAGGTGACGCTTTCATGCCCCGCACGCAGAGGCAATTGGAACAAAGGACTCTGCTGAATTCCACGGTACTGAGAAGGAGCAAAACACTGCATAATGCCAAAGTAACAGCATATGGTTTTTGATGCGGGAAGGCATCACTTGTAACATAAGAATGTGGATGAAATAAACAGGATGGGAAATGCCACTTTCAGGCAGACTGCTATTTGTGCCCAGAATATAATATTGGATATAGGGTTAAAACAACAGCCAAGAGCAAAGATCCTGAAATGTGTTAGAACAATGCCGATAAGGATGGTGGAAAACTCGTGGTATGTGTGTTGTCTCTGAATAAGAGCACCAGGGCAAAAGGGTAGTTCCAAAGGTAGAAGGAAATACGCCAGGATGGATCTCACTACAGCAGCACAAGCAGACCGTAAACCACCATCCTCCCCATATTCCAGAGTGGCAACGTTAGCATTATCTTCTTTTTCCTTTATGCCCCACATTAAATGTCACTGATTCACCCTGGAAATTTGTCCCTTCCACTGCATGTCTACTGTTAAAATCCATGTCTGTGTCTTGGTGATTTCCTGCTTGGATAGGTTTCCTAGAGATTTAAGGCCAGACAGGACCAATATGTTGTCTAGTCTCACCTCCAGTACAGCAGAGGCCAAAGAATTTCACCCAAAATTCCTGCCGTGGAGGGAATTATGTTTCTCAGTTAAAGGACTTGTTGACACAGTGACATTAATTCAGATTAAGGTAGGGTGTAAATTTAAAGTGGAACAACTATTCCTGATTAACTTTGTGTGTGGATGCTTCAATTCCACAATAAGAGTTCCTTATTCCAAATTAGCTTAATCCACATCCAAACTGTATTTAGAACTTCAAAAAAGGGATTTAATCAGGAATAGTCAATTAGTAATTGCTGTTACAGGATAATTCCCTGTGTAGACAAGCCAAGACCTAAGAGAATATTTCAACAACACCAGTAACTACTGCATAGAAATGGTTGCTTTTTTTTGGTCAAAATATTTTTTGAATGAAAAAATGGCTTTTTGACCAAGAAAAAAGGTTTCTCAGAAAATATTCATTTTGATTTAAATTTTTCAGTTTTTCATTAAAATAAACAAAAAAGAATCATTTATTCATTATAGCTCTTTAATGTTAAGGCGAAATTGCATAAAATATAATTAATGTTTCAGAAACTGACCTCTCCCTATTATACCATCCTGCTAGCCAACAGATTTTGTAGTGTTCTTCGTTTCAAGTTTTTGCACCTGTACTTTGTCCCCGATTTGTCCCAAAGCAGGTTGAGAGGAAATATGTTAGAATGTCACACATGGAGTGACCACCTGTCCTTTATTTCGGTGCCCAAATGTTCCACATTACACGCCAATAGTCATGCAACGCATTGTACACTCACTGTAATGTGTTATTTGTACATGAGTGTGTGTCACAAAACATTGGGGAGGTGCCCCCAAAAAGAAACTTTCTTCTATCATATCTAAGTTGTTCTTTATTTGAAACATAAAGGGTCTGTATATGGGTGTGAGGGAGATCACTATCGCCAGGGACTAGCTCTTCTGTTTCAGGAACATCAGTCCTAGTGAAGCGATGCATTCCCTGTTGCCAGGCCTCTTTTGTGCTGCCCGGGATGCTGGCACCATCAGACCATATGATGCACTTACTTTTTACAGACTCTGGCAGTCACCCACCAGTGCGAAGGGCCAGGCGATGTCTGGCTCCTCATGCGCTCCGCTGACTGGGTGGGTTGCAGTGACCAACCCAGTAGTTGAGGCCGGATCAGAGCCAGTGCACTGCCCCTGGATCCACTGACAGAGACACCCCAAAATGACATTAACCTACATGCACCACCTGCAGGGAGGGACTGGCCTGCACAGTCACCTAGGCTAGCAGCTGCTGTGTCCTACTTGCCCGGAGGGAATGTGGGGATGTGTGTCTACACAGCAATTAAAGTGGCTGACACTTGTTGGCTGACTGGGGCTCACTGTAGGGCTGTGTTTGGGCTGGCTGGACCCCAAGCTCTGAGACCCCTGAAGGGGAGGGATTCAGTGAGCCCAAACTTCTATACAGTAATGTTACAGCCCCAGTCCTCTGAGCCAGGGCAGCAGGGCATTTATTTGCAGTCTAGACCTACTCTCTAGAGAGCTCAGAGGAGCTGAAATGGAGGCTCCCAGATAGGGACTACTGGGGAAAAGAGCTGCAAATTCAGAGCATCTCCACCTGACGCCTCCTCCCCAAATCGCCACTGGTCACTTGTGGGGAACAGAGCCACCTCGCTGGGGCAGCTTCTTGGAAGAGCAGAAGAGTGGGGAACAGAGCCACCTAGCAGCTTCTTGGAAGAGCAGAAGAGTGCTTGGGGCTGGGAACATGAGAGAGGGTAAGGGGTGCAGGAGCGGGGTATGGGCTGGGGGTTGGAGTGCAGGAGAGGGGACAGAAACACACATACAGTGCCCACATATACACGAGCACTTACATCTCAGGTCCAGGCAGCTCACACAAGGATGTAATGGGAAACCCTGACACCCCGGTCCTTTGGGTAAGCCAAGTCATAATCAAGCTCATAGACAGCAACATACATCTTCCAGCCACTGTAGAAGATTTCATGGGCCAGTGATTTGAAGATGAAGATAAATGCCAGTGATTTCCTGAAGCCGGAATACAGTAAAAGCTATTATTTGTCAGTGACAGGGTTGTGTTGTGATCTAAACACTGGCAATAATGTTGAACAACACATAACAGTAACCATCAAGTGAGCACAGATGGGACTCCACCAGCTCTTACAATCTGTGCCCCCCCCAAAAAAATTATACTGAAGAAGCTCACAGTATGATGTACATTGTTTCTCATGAAGGAAACAAACTTGAGTGTATTTATCATACATTGGTTTTCCTCTCAACTTCTTCCAGCTCAATGAACTCTGTATCCCTTGCACATGTGGTATATGTATTATAACAGGTATAAAGAATGGTGTAAGAAGCACACCATGGGATCACTATAAATTATTTCCCCCCAAAACCTGTTAAAATATTTATGGAAGATACAGCCAGCTGTGTCAAGATGCTGTGCAGATAGCATCTTCTGTTATCACTAACTATGATATGCAGCAGAATGCTGATGGTTCTTATTAAGGAAAACGGAAAAAGAGCTACCACTTTAATTTGCAGAGATCAGAATGAGAGAGGAGACACGACTTTTGGATACACCTGGGACATAAGAAAAATAAAGCCCAAGCCTGAACTGAGCTCCTCCAAGGAATTTCGTCTGCTCATAAATATTTCTTCCAAAGGAAACAGTCCATTGAACATGTTTCTGATAACAGTCCAAACCAAGTGAAGTTGACTGCAACATAAAGAGAAAAATTCTGCTCTCCAGTCCATGTCAATATAAAGATATGTGCATGCCCATGTCAACATAACGATATGTCCATTATAACGCAAACTATTCATTTCATAACAAATCATCTAGTTTGGAAATAGAACAATATGCACATTGTCTCAGTTATCCATATTTACAATTTTAAAAAGCCGCACAATGACTCAGTGCAATAACCCATTAAAGTCAATAGAAAGACTACCATTGGCTTCAGCGTAAGGTGGATCAGACCATCAAACAAAAACACAAATCACTGGACCAAATTAAGGTTGTCTGAAGGTGGTAAGTGGATAGTTTTCTGCTGAATAATTGTTCTGTAGGAACTGAGGTTCAGGGATGTCAGAATTGCTTATGTGCAATAACAATACATTAACCCATGATCACCTGTATGCAAAAATAATATAAATAATAATAAAAACAATTACAGCATCAGACAATCAAGACCCATATTTGTACAATAGCACAGCAGTATTAAAAACCCCTTGCCAAACTGCAGTTGCTTTTTTCAAAACAGCAATTCTGCCAGTGAAAATGTACATATTACCTTTTAAGCAAAAATCATTTAACTGCATTCACACACAACCCTGATAATGTGACATTAACATTTGGAAGCCGAACAAGTTTTGACCAGTAATGCATGAAAACATGTCTCTCTGTGTTTATCATATCCTATATTGTCCCTCCCTTATCCATAAGTAGATTATATAAAATATGGTTTTGTACTTAGTGATTTCTGTGGCGAGCAATCTGGCTCCATGATCCATATGTCAAGGAACTGCCCCAAAATCAAAAGATTCTGGTTTCTGGTTGAAAAAAGTGATTGTTACTTAATCTGAAAGTGTTGTATTATCTCCTTCGTCAGCAGTCCTAGTTGTCGACTACTTCTCCAGACCTGGTCATACCTTAATTCATTGTTTGCTGCTACATGTTTCTAATATTGACTTTATTAGTAACATGTGAACATAATAGAAATATACTTAGTAAATATAATACTAAGTGGTTTTGCAACTTCAGCATATTTCTGCATGGTTGGGATTTTAAAGGATCTGTTTGATGAACATCACATTTAGCTGATCCTCATGGTGTAAACAGGCATAGCTCTATTGAAGGCAATGGAGTCATGCCAATTTACACCAGGCAAAGTGCTAGTGGTAATTTAACTATATTTGTTTCCTCTTTAGTATACATAGATGTGTTGCTTGACTCCACTGACACACTGTGTACAAGACACCATTTCTTTGTAAAGAATCAGAGAGGTAGCCGTGTTAGTCTGGAATAGCAGAGGTAACAAAGTCCTGTGGCACCTTAAAGACTAACTATAAATTTTTGAAGCATAAGCTTTCGTGGGCTAATACCCACTTCGTCGGATGCACTCATTGGGACAGGCGGGCCATCTACTGTACTGCTTGCATCCGACGAAGTGGGTATTAGCCCACGAAAGCTTATACTTCAAAACTTTATAGTTCGTCTTTAAGGTGCCACAGGACTTTGTTACCATTTCTTTGTAGTCACATTTCTATAATTGTGCTTGAGGGAGAACATTTTGTGGTCACCCATTATTGGCTTTCCTTTCATCTTGTAGCGTCTCTTTCACCTTTGAATATTCTGTATTACAGTGACATGATGCCAGACATCTTTCAGTACCTTCCACTTAGTTCTCTTGTTACATTCATCTGCTCCAACGCGCTTCCCCTCCACCCGATTCATTCTTTGGTCTACATACAGCAGTAAAGCTGTGCAATTTTTTTTAACTTCTCAAAATAGTTCCTTCAGTTCAAAACTTAATTTTTTTTTTCAAAATTGATTTTTGCCATGTCTGTGCACATCAGTCTTATTAACTTACTGCTTAGTTGCATCTTACTGCTCAGCAGCCTGCGGCCATTCAATGCTGCACGTAAATCTATGCAATGATTTAAGTAGAGCTGGTCAATGATTTGAAATAGGAATTTTGGAATCGGTAGTTCTGTCAACATTTTAATGAAAGTGGACACTAATTATTCAATAATAGTGTTGCAAAGATCACATTCTGTTTTTCCCCCAGCTCTAGTATTAAACAAGCTATATAACCTGCAAGTCACAAGGCAGGAATCTCATTCTTTGCGAATACAGTTTGAGTTACAACTTCCGAATTCTATTATCCTCTTTTTTTTCACCTGGTGTGCTACTGTGGCTTTTGCTTTTTACACAATAAATGTAATACCAAGGAGCCAGATGGGGTCCAAATAACCATGTTTACAAATTACATACAACATACAAAACCCAGCTGCAAATGTCTACTGCTGTTTTGGCAGGCTTCTGGTGGCTTCTGGAATACAGAGAACGGTGACGGCTACCAGAGGGCTCACAACTATTTAAAGAGATGCTACCAAATTCCTACACATTATAACCATGAATAGAAGTTTTTCCTTCTAGGGTTTGAGCAGGAGAGCTATATTCCTGTCTATGGTCTGTCGTCTACCAGACTGTCCCACCTTCCTCTTTTTATATCTGTCATATCAATTAGGCTAGTGATATCAGCCACCTGTAGTTTTTTAAATCTCTTTCTGCTTCCACAGCCCTACAGAAAAATAGCCATTTAGGGCCATTCAGATGTATCCCAGCCCCAACCACTTGAGTTTCTCAGGGAACTACCACAGGTAGCACATACCATAATATTCACTAGCCCTACATGATCATACACACTCATGACCTTAATGTTATTTAAACATCCTACTCCGACCCACTGGGAAGGCAATGAGGGAAACTATTACCTTTTTTTCTAGGTGGCATAAAAGTTGCTTATAACTTTGACAAATTTTATTCATTTAAGCTGAAATTTTCCATGCCAGAGTTCTACCTCTGGCTGAATGATTAATTATCATTATTTTATTTTATTAGTAATAATAATTATTTTACTATTTATTATTACAAAAACAGTTCAGTCATTTCTCAGAGCTATGTAAGGGAAAATATGTTGTGTGGCCCATGAATTAAAAAATTCATGCAACTGATCAGTTGAGAACTTCCAGCACCTCCATGCTTTCAAGCAGGGACTTGAAATTTGGCATGAAGCCCGGGATCAGGGTGGTGCATTTTTCTGTTCCTGTGAAAAATCCACCTACATTTGGTCAAGTTATGAGCCAGACTTGTTAGAGTTTCTCAGATAAACTCTCCAAAGATTCCATCTGCACTGAGCATGCTCCATCCTTCAGCTTCCAGGCCTGAACTGGATTTTCCCTGGAATTCCTGCTCCCAGCTGCTGAAGGTTGAGATTGCACTGGGAACAGGAATGGAGAGCAAGGAGACTGTCTCCCTTGTGCTCTCAGTTCTCTCCCTTCTGTGGCTCAGGAAGCAGAAGGGGGAAGCTGTCCCACTGGAGGGGTGAGGACCCAGGCCTGATGAGAGAGAAGATTCTGGGACCTGATTTCCAGAAGTGTTGACTCGTCTCAGCTGCAACTTAAATCAATGGGAGCTGTGCTTTGAACATATAATGCAGTATATAATGCTAAGTACTCTGAAAAATCAGCTTCTAGTAATCTCAAACTGGGCATTTAAAATTAGTGGACTCTTTTGACCTCTCTGCCTCAATTCTGTATCTGTAGAATAGGGATAATAATCCCCCCCATATCTCACAGGAGTGTCGTGAAAATAAATTCAGTAATGCTTGTGAAGTACTCAGATACTATAATGATATGGGTAAGCCCATGAAGCCCATAATTCTGTGTTTGAGCAGAGTTTGAAAAGTGTGTCATAAATAAGACCTGAGGCCACACATTCAGTGACATGGGCAACCTTAATTCTGGCATTTCCTACCTTTTGAGTGCTTGAATTTGTAATCTTAATCATGTTCTTTTAATGTAGTTTTATTGTATGTAATATCTATATTGGGGTCCCTCAGTGATGGACACGACTATAAAATAGATTACATAACTGGACCAAATTCCACTGATGTCCATGAAGGTTCACCAAGTATGTTGTGGTTCTCTGTATTTTACAGACATCTGATTTACAGGTATCTGGTTCAAAATTATCTGTGACTGGAAAGTAAGCCCTGAGATACTTATAGGGATGTCTAAGTATTGATGTGAGAGAAATTTAGCCTTAATGTCATCTTTAAAGGCACAAGTGATAACAAAGTAGTAGTATTTTTTTCCCCTTTAATTGCTTCAAACAAAATGAGTGACAGACCTACTGAGAGTTTCTCGGTGAGGATAAAAAGGGAAAAGAACAGTGGTGATGATATGGCGGGGATCTATTATGGATCACCAAATCAGGAAGAGGAAGTGGATGAATCATTCTACAAGCAGGTAGCAAAATTAGCTAACATGCATGACCAAATATGAGTGGGGGATTTTAAATTTCCATGATATCAGTTGGAAGACTATTATAGCAAAACATAATATATACTATGCATTTTTTAGCATGTGTAGGGGACAACTTTCTGAATCAGGAAACAACTAGATTTGGGGTCTAGTTTTGACCCACAGAGATCAATTAGTTGCAGACATGAAGTTGGTTGAGAACTTGGGAGGAAGTGATCATGATCTGATAGAATTCCAAATCCTATGGAAAGAAGATGAGAACAGCCAAACAAGGACACTGGATTTCAGAAAGGTGGATTTCAACCAACGCAGAGAGATAGTAGGTTATCTGAGCACAAAGGAAAGATAAGAAGAGCCACAGGAGGTCAATGTGGCTGCACAAGAAGTTTTTTTAGCTATCTAAAAACCAAAAAGGAAACATACATAAAATGGACGGAGGGTCATGTCACCAAGGAATTATACATGGGAACAGCATGAGTATGTAGGGACAAATTCAGGAAAGCCCAGGCAAAGAATGAGTTACAGCTAGAAAGGAATGTTAGAGACAACAAGAAGGGCTTCTCCAAATATGTCTGAAAAAAAAGAAAGATCAAGGACGCTGCTCAATGGAGAAGATGAGCTGGTAATGGAAGGTGATAGGAAGGCAGAACTGCTTAATGCCTCCTTTGCATCAGTCTTCTCACAAAAAATAACGTGTCTGGATGACTAACAAAGTTACCATGGACAACAAAGGGGAAGGGCTGCAGATTGAGATAAATAAAGAACACAGAGAACTTCTGACCAGTTTGGATTAATGCAAATCAGTGGGGCCTGATACTATTCACCTGAAGGTCATAAAGGAATTAGCTGAAGAAAACCACTGGCAGGAATATTTGCAAACTCATGGGTGACAGGAGAGGGTCCAGAGGCAAGCAACAAAGATGATCAAAGAGATGGAATGCAATGCACAAAGGCTTCAGTAACTGGATACGTTTAGTCTGGAAAAGAGGTGATTGAGGGCTGACATGACAGTGGTTTTCAAATGCTTGAAAGGCTGCCATAAAAAAAGATGGAGAAAAGTTGTTCTTTCTTTCCACAGAGGGCAGGCCAAGAGGCCATGAGTTCAAACTACAGCACAGCAGATTTAGATTAAGATTTAGTTGGGGTTAGTCCTGCTTTGAGCAGGGGGTTGGACTAAATGATCTCCTGAGGTCCCTTCCAAACCTGATATTCTATGATTCCATGATTAAATCTCAGGAAAAACTTGCTAACTGTAAGAACAGCAGGACAATGAAACAGACTTCCTAGGGAGATCGTGGACGCTCCCCCACTGGAGTTTTTCTAAAGAGTCTGGATAGCCTACTGTCTTGGATGGTTTAGACACAACAAATCCTGCATCTTGGCAGAGGGCTAGACTTGATGACTCTTGCAGTCCCTTCTAACCCTATGATTCTATGAAAAGTAATGTGTTTTTAGTTTCATCATTCTGGAGGTCAGCGATCTGATGCACACACTGGTAGTGTTTCCACATCTCATACACACAGATGTTAATCAGGTAATTAAGTGTATTACATTTTTAATATTTCATACTGTGACAGACACATTTAAATATTTATTTGTAGCAAATGGCAATTTTAAGTAATTTTCAAAAGAAAAATATCTCAAAGATGGAAGTTATTGCTTTGGTAACCATCTTCATCTGATTTCTGGATTTTAAATTCATGGATATACAGACATGTCGCATCTCACGCGAGGGTTCGGTCCCGCTGTTTCCGCATAAAGCAGAAACCCCATTGACTTCAATGGCGGGCAAAATCGCCTGTCCTAAAAAAATTTTTTTTTACATTTTTAGTTCGCTCTTACTTTTTTTTTTTCTGGACAACCACGTAAAGCGGAAATCACGCAAGTTAAATGCGCGTAAAACGTGACAGGCCTGTATTGTAATAAGGCAGAATGTTTTGAAGTGTGCTACACAGACACTTTTTTTGGTAAGTGGATGCTTTCTTTCTCTGAACATGATTATGTAGAACAGAGAAATGCAAGGATAAATAATATAGTTTTTCTTTTGTAAATAGACGAATTAAGATTATTTGAAGATTGACACAAACTGATGCAAATAAAGAAATAGAGTCAAGGGTCATTGTAGTATGCGGAAGAAAGTGTAACGGGCCGTTGCTAGGAAATGCAATTCGCTTCCAACTCATCTCCAGGGGAACGCACTGTCGGTCAAGGTAACAGGCCTCAGTGTTATCTTGTGGGAAGAGTCTCCCTGCCCCAGCTGGGAGCTGTTTATCTAGCCTGTGTGAAACTAGCCTGTGTGAAACCAGAAATGTAAACTAAGGCAGTACTGCAAAACAAGTGCTTGCTATTCATGAGCTATGTATGAGATGCAAATGTGCATGGGTATTTCTGTGTCAGCGGGCCCCAGCATGTTGGGCTTCATCCTGAGCATTGCTTCGGTGCGTCAGGCTTTTCCCCCCGTCTCTCAGTGACTGCAACAATAAGGGGCCCCCGTTGTGGCTGTATGTCACTGTCTGCCTTCAATAAACTGACCACTTTTATCAGCTACTGTATGAGCCTCGTTTCTACGGGACTCAGTGTACCTTGCAACAGTCAATTTTTCCTGTTTTAATCACAGAGGCTCTGAATTTGCTTGTATTACTAAGAATTCACTGTCTGACAGATTTAACTAAACTGGTGCTCTAGCTTCAGTCTTTGGTTCACATGAGCCTAAGTCAAGGAGGGAATGTTACCTATTATTTCAGTTTGACTTTCAATAAAGGAGGAGTCCCATTCCAAAGATAATTTCATTCACCAAGAGGTTTGATTCTATGCTCATTAAAGTCAATGGCAAAGCTCTCATTGATTTTAATAGTGAAAGATCCAGGGCTCTAATCCAGGGCCTTAACCCAGGAGGAATGAATTTTGGTGATTTGCAGACTTCCTTGCTATCTTCTCCATACTTATTTCTATCTCACTATCTCCCACTAGAACTATCTGTGAGTGCAATCCTGTTTCCCTCACACCACAAGTCGTCTCAATGAAGACAAGAGTTAGGTTGAAAATATTCTCTTTCATTTACATCCAATGCATCCAATGGCTCAAAAGACTACTGACTGAAACACTTTTTCAGCATGATTTTAATTTTATTTTTTAAGTTCTATAATTTTGAAAATGAATGTTAGATTTTGGATATTTTTAATTTAAAAAAGTCCAAGTAGTATCCAATTGTTGTATTCGATGGTCAATTTAGTAATACGCTGAATATAATCAGGACTATTTTCAGTACAGGAAGTGCCTTAACTAATCAAAGAATGAAGTAAAGGAATTTGGAGGTTATTTATTTCCAGGACATTTTTTGATAGTGAAGCTTTTATTTTATAATGAGCAGCATATGCATCTTATTAAGAAATTCATTTTAATTTTCATATATAATAGCCATCTTGTTTATTTTTCCCCATTCACTCCTCTTGAGAACCATATCCAATGTTAAAACCAAATTAAGGCAAAATTATCCTGGAGGTTAACTCCGTGAATCAGAAAACAGGGAATTGATGCAAAGCAATTTCTACATAGCTTCCTGCAGCCATTTAATGTAGGATTTAGCTTTAGATGTTTCCTTTTCTAACAAAGTGTATTGCTCGATACATCAAAGAAAAAAAGGCTTATATGGGATTAGACCATCACAATTATTCTAAACTGCATCTGGAGGCATGTTTATAATTAAATTATTTTTACATTTTATCTATTTTTAAACTGTTTAAAAATGTTAAAACAGGATTTACATAGTTAACAGTTAGCAAATTGATGTAGATAAATTACTACCCAAGTGTAAGTACAAAAAGATTGCCCAAAGCTATGTTTAGCTGTCATCTTATATTTAGCTCATTGCAACAAAATGTCTTAAAATGTAACAATCCAAAATGAATTAAGCCCCAGGACAGCAAAATTTGCTTAAATAAATGTAGATTTTACGCATGTGGTACTGATTTCTTTCTTTTTCTCATGTGACATTAGATTGGGAGCTACCACTCACCCTCCATAAGGGGCAGAAGAACACCAGGGAACAAATTAGGACTGAGAGAGTCCTTGGTTCCCCCTGCCTCTGGGAGCAAGTATTCTGTGCCAAAACTTTACCGGGCAAGTATGTGTACCCTATTTCTAGTCTGAATGTATCTAGCTTCAACTGCCAGACAGTGCATCTTGTTACATCTTTGTCTGCTAGACTGAAGACCTGTTATCAAATTTCTGCTCCTCACACAGGTACTTATAGACTGTGATCAAATAACTTCTTAACATTCTCTTTGATAAAATGTATAGAGTGAGCTTCTTAAGTCTTTCATTATAAGGCATATTTTGCATTCCTTTAATCATTCTTGTTGCTCTTCTCTGATCCCTCTCCAATTTTTCAACATCCTTCTTGAAGTATAGACACCAAAACTGGACACAGTATTCCAGTACCGGTTGCACTAGTGCCAAGTACAGAGATAATTGAGTAGGACTCCCTTGTCCTACTCAATAGTCCCCTATTTATACATCCAGGAATTGAATTAGCCTTTTTGGCCACATCAGACTCAGAGCTCATGTTCAGCTGATTATCCACCTTGATCACCAAGTCTTTTTTCAGAAACATTAGTGGACTGGACAGAGTCTCAGGATAGAGAACTGTAATGGCTGGAGCTGGGGTCTGGTCCAGTATTGGAATGCCATTGTTCCTATGTTCTGCCTGTGTTAGAGGTAGACTGACTCTATATCTGAGCACTGCATGAATCGTGTTACTCCCAATAATCTGCACTTGCAGTGCACTGCCTTGCCTAGGGCATTGTCTGATTAAATATCTTCATGACAAATGAGTTTAGCAGTTTCACATAAACAGGAGAAAATGGCAAACTGAAGTGTAGGTTTGACAGAACTATCCACGCATTTGAATATACCTGAATATGGAAGGTTCAAGAATAGCAGCCATGTTAGTCTGTATCCATAAAGTCAAGAATCAGAGAGGTAGCCGTGTTAGTCTGGAATAGCAGAGGTAACAAAGTCCTGTGGCACCTTAAAGACTAACTATAAAGTTTTGAAGCATAAGCTTTCATGGGCTAATACCCACTTCGTCGGATGCAAGCAGTGGAAGTGTCCAGAGGCAGGTATAGAAAAGTAGGCAAGAACCAGGTGGGAGGTAAAAAGGTTAGTCCAATTAAGCTGAACCAGCTTGTTATCTCCAATCAGGGAGGGTGGGTTATTCTTCTAGCATTTGAATGGGGGGTGTGGACATGGAGAGAGGAGAAACTATTTCTGTAATGAGCGAGCCATTGTAGGTCTTTGTTCAATCCGAGATTGTTTGTGTTGAATTTGCAAATGAATTGTAGCTCTGCAGTTTCCCTTTGCAGTCTGGACTTGAAGGTTTTTTGCTGCAGTATGGTGACTTTTAAATCTGTAATTGTGTGTCCAGGCAGGTTGAAGTGTTCCCCTACACAGGTTTTTGTATATTGCCATTCCTAATATCTGATTTGTGTGCATTTATCCTTTTTCGTAGGGACTGTCCAGTTTGGCTGATGTACATAGCAGAGGGACACTGGTGGCATATAATGGCATATATGACATTGGTTGAGGTGCAGGTGAATGAACCAGTGATGGTATGGTTGATCTGGTTAGGTCCTGTGATGGTGTTGCTGGTGTAGATATGTGGGCAGAGTTGGCATCGAGGTTTGTTGCATGAATTGGTTCCTGAGTTGGAGTTATTGTGGTGCAGTGTGCTGTTGCTGGTGAGAATTTGTTTAAGGTTGGCAGGTTGTCTGTGTGCCAGGACTGGCCTTCCTCCCAAGGCCTGTGAAAGTGAGGGATTATTGTCCAGGATGGGTTGTAGGTCACTGATGATGCGTTGCAGAGGTTTTAACTGAGGACTGTAGGTGATGGCCAGTGGTGTTCTGTTGTTTTCTTTCTTGGGCTTGTCTTGCAGCAGCAGGCTTCTGGGTACACGTCTGGCTCTGTTGATCTGTGTCCTTATTTCCTTGTGTGGGTATTGTAGTTTTGAGAAAGCTTGGTGAAGATCTCGTAGGTGTTGGTCTCTGTCTGAGGGGTTGGAGCAAATCCGACTGTACCTCAGTGCTTGGCTGTAGACAATGGATCGTGTGGTATGTCCGGGATGGAAGCTGGTGGCATGAAAATGGTTCGCTCATTACAGAAATAGTTTCTCCTCTCTCCATGTCCACACCCCCCATTCAAATGCTAGAAGAATAACCCACCCTCCCTGATCGGAGATAACAAGCTGGTTCAGCTTAATTGGACTAACCTTTTTACCTCCCATCTGGTTCTTGCCTACTTTTCTATACCTGCCTCTGGACACTTCCACTGCTTGCATCCGACAAAGTGGGTATTAGCCCACGAAAGCTTATGCTTCAAAACTTTATAGTTAGTCTTTAAGGTGCCACAGGACTTTGTATCCATAAAGAAAGCCAGGAATACTTGTAGCACCTTAGAGACTAACTAGTTTATTTCAGCATAAGCTTTTGTGAGCTATAGCTCACTTCATTGGATGCACAGAATGGAACAGATGTAAAATGCATTTATACACACAGAAAGAAAAAGAAAAGAAAAAAAATTGTAATTCTAAGAGGGCTGTTAAACATTCAAAAACCAGTAGGAGAACACTTCAATCTTCCTGGCCATTCCATTCAAGATTTGATGGTTTCAGTTTTGAAACAGAAAAACTTCCAAAACAGACTCCAATGAGAAACTGAGGAACTGGAATTAATTTTCAAATTGGATACAATAAACCAAGGGCTTAACAGAAGTTCAGATTGGTTCTCTCATTACAGTAACTAACTGCATTTCCTGAGTTACTGACAACAGATCTCCATTTCAAAAGGTGTATCTTCCTCCTAGTGATAATGGACCATCTACATTTAACAGCCCTCTTAGAATTACATTTCTTTTCTTTTCTTTTTCTTTCTGTGTGTATAAATGCATTTTACTTCTGTTCCATTCTATGCATCTGATGAAGTGAGCTATAGCTCACGAAAGCTTATGCTGAAATAAACTAGTTAGTCTCTAGGGTGCTACAAGTATTCCTCGCTTTCCTTACTGAATATGGAAGTCACTGCCAGGGGTTGGGGAAGTCAATGGAGTTATATTGCCTTAAAACTGGTTTATCAAAGAGGAGAATCAGGGTCATTATTTATGACCAACTTTAAGAAAACAAATTGTATATTTATATGCCCACATAAATGTATAATTCCATCCCCATTTTGGGAGGACAAACTAGCCGTTTTCAGTATTCATTTATAAATGTATAAAATCACCAAGGTCCACATCTAACCTGGGTTTAGTGACTGCAACTCCCATCAACTTGGTTCTCCAGTATATGCCATGGAATAAATCAAAATGAAATGCTTTAGCAGTCTAATTTAATATTGTTTAAGCATTTACAATCTCCTTTCTATATTCCATATCCTTCAGTCCACGGCCTGGAATGAACTTTACACAGATTAGAACATCTTATTTACCTGGCTTTTAAATTCTTAGCAAGTACCCGAAGTGTTGCTGTCAGTCAATCATAGCAAAAGATTGGTCCAAATCTGCACTCCTGGTGTAAATGTTAACTTCAACAAAACCACATGAATGACAATATGGTCCAATCCTATTCATTAACGAGGTCACGGTGGGCAGATCATAAACACATTCTGAGAGACAGAGTTGTACATTTTAAAATATGCAAATAATAAAACAAATAAGGAAACGTGTATTTGAATTCAGAAATTTTTATGACTCAGCATTTGATAACAATGCACTGTATGAAAATGATCAAAAAGACTTTCTTACTAAATAAAAGCAAAGTGGAGTGCCTGTGGGAGGAGAAAAATCAACTTTTTACTTTTATAATGCAAGTCATGATATTAAAGGCTCTCATTTAATATGAACATTTGAGAATCTCTTCAAATTCTGAGGGCATATGAACTAAGGTCAGAGTAATCTTTTTGGATTCTCCTGTCCCTAATTGAATCTCAACTCTATCAGTTATTGAATTCTGACATGTATTTACTTGGTGTGTGTGTGTGTTTTTTAATATATATATCAATTGTAAGACTGCAATTGGGGTTCCATTTAAGGCTTTGAGGATGAATGACCTGCATTTTTATTGTAGAGGATTTTTTTCCCCTTTCAGAACTGATGAAGAAAAAACTCAGTCAGTATTAACCTTTTCCCTTTTGACAGTCTGTCTTTTCACATCACATTCCATCCTTCTCTATTTTAGAGATACTATCATTCTGGTCCTTTGCTGTGTCAGTTGAAAGAAGGGTACTGCCAGTGAGGACGCTGTTGGAGGCATGTCTTCTGAGTGTCTGGGAAAGTTTAAATTCCACCACTGGGATGGGAGGGAGAGAAAATGAAAGCTGACAGAGTATATTGTACCCTTGTCTTCTTTGTTGTGTAACTCTAGGCAAATAGTTTCATCTCTTTGTGCCTCTGTTTCCCCATCTCTAAAATGGGGATAACAATACTGACTTCCTCTGTAAAAGGCTTTGAGATCTACTGATGAAAAGTGATTATAAGAGCTCAGTATTATTGTTGTTGTTATATTATTTATAGGTTCTTGTAATACCCTACAAAACAGTGCTAAACAGGCATATTACCAAAAGTATAGTGCAGCTCACACTTCCAAAATCTCCAGCAAGAAAACGTTCCTTTCCATCACTGCTCCATAATACCACAGGCCAAATTAAAAAAAAAAAAGTGGTGCAGGTCTTTATAAAAAATATGCATGTCCATGTATTATAATTGCATATGCAAATGGCCGGTCACTTTACTCCTTTGCTTATGAAATTATGGTATGTGCCTATGCAACTGTATACATTTTTTGTGAGTGAATAATGCATTTCTCCACCTAAACCAAGGCTACATTTGATACTCTTCCCAGATTATTCTGCAGACATCTCAGGCTGTAGGCTCTCTTCTTCTCTGAGATGTGGGAGATGTTTTGGATTTTTAATGATGAGAAGGTGTTTGAACTGAGATTTAAAAGAAGTGGCCTATTTGCTCCTACAGAGCTAGTAATTATCTAGGAAGTCAACCTTGTGGATATCCCTTGGAGCTAGGAGCTATTCTCCCTAATACAATAGGCCTTGTTACGAAAGCCAGTGCAAATGAAACTTTGCACTGTAGTTTAGCAGATCTCTTGGCAGCTAAGACAATCCTTTAATTTAAGTGCAATCCGTGCTTCAGATTAAATATATTTTTCTCAATCCAAATCAGGTGGACAGTCCAGCAAACCCCATAAAATGTACCTTACCTTCCTTAGTCAAGATTTGAGACTTAGACTGCTTAACCAGCTAACAGGAAAATGGAAATTGCATTTGCTACTTAGCTGGGTTGCTCTTCAGGTCAAAAAGGAAGGAAAAAAACATTGGGTCAGAGTCTCAACTGGAGCTATGCCAATTTACACCAGCTAAGAACTCACCCATCTTTGGGAAGCTGCACAATTGTGCTCTTAAGTAGAGCTAGGCAGGAAATGGCTTTCCCATTCCCTGAACATTTTGGGACAAAGCTTATCTAGCTGTTTCTCCCTCTATTTTTTCCACATGATGTTAGCACAACCTCACATTGCAGCTGCTTGCCACTTGTAAGGCTCAGTCCTCTTGCATGTCCCCAACAGTTAGGGTGACCAGTACAATAATACACCCTACTCAAACAGGAACCATAGCCCAAATCAGAACAAAACAATAGCCTGCTTACCATGTTTAGAATGCAAATTAATACTGCTGCCATCAATAAACAGTAGCCAGTGCAGTGACTTATGCATGCAAATCAGCAAACGCATCAATCAGTTCCTTTTTTCTGCTGTGGCAGTATGGGTTCCTGTACCCCTACAACTGTGTAATTGTGAGTCCTGGTAGTGAACTCTATAGTCAAGGCTGAAAAGGCGTTTTTGAAACCAGAAGAGTTGGTTCCATTGTCTTGGAAGGGTAGAGATTTGCTTATTGAAGATTTTGGTTGTAAAAAAGAAAGATGTTAAATTACAAACACTCAGAATCGCATACTTTCTGCTGTAAAGTCCCATTAACGTCAGTGATGCTGTAGACATGATTCACAGGCATAATATGAACTTTTGTGAGAAAACTCATAAATAAATCCCTTATTTACTGGACAAGAACAGTGTGTACTAAGATTTAACAGAATAAAGATCTGATTCTCAATCAGAAGTCACTCCACTGCAGACAATGAAAATACATCAGTGTATCTTCAGTTCTCTAATGCCAATTTACTAGAAATGGTAGAACCTTTGAAAAGTAAAGCAAAACACAAGGTAAACTCGTGTGTAGGGAACACGTAAGTGATTGGATTGTTACCATGACTTCAGACTTCATCGACAAAGATAATGAATGCAGTAGCAGCTCTGTCTGAATTCTGGCTCGTTAGCAATTTGATTCCTCACTGTATTTTAATATATTTCTCATTATTGCAAGTATGTGTTTGATTAGCAACTGAGTCAGCATTTAGCAATCATTTCCTTGAAAAACACTGTGAACATCATCCAGAATAATGCATCCTGCTATCACTGCCCTTGTCTTTCTTATTAATTTATTATTATTATGTCTTTACGTTGCAATAGCCCTTAGGAGCCCATCATGGACCAGGAACCAATTTAGCTAGGTGCTTAGCTCAGATTACCTGAATTTTCTTTAGCCCTTTCATTTTCACTTCAGAATGGCCTCCCGGGATTTAACTATAGGGATGTTTTTCTGAGAAATGCTAATTTCAAATGCTTTGCGCTTTGTTTTCCATTTAAGAATTTTCATCTGCTTTGATCTCCTCAATCACTTCCTATTTATCGCTTCGATCTTCATCGATAATGGATTGAATTTTACCTATCTAATCACATTTAGATTGTCTGCATGATATCAAACGCTCTGGAGATGTGGAAGCAGCTGCTGATTAGCGGTAGATGCCTTTTAATTACTATTTCTTTTGCTCCATATATCTGATATTAAACCACCTTGAATATTTCTCATTATTGTCATGTCTTTTTATTCCCTTCACTAATCAATATCTTTTGATAGACCTCTCAGAGGGGAAACCACAGGTTCAGTGGGCTTTGGGATTCATACTGGGTGAGGGTCTATGGCTGTGTTATGTAGGAGGTCAGACTAGATGATCATTGTGGTCCTTTCTGGCCTTAATATCTAAAAATGTATTAATACAGGGGGGAACTGATTATTATTAATAATAATAATATCAACATCATCAACAATTTTCTCTTTGATAGCACTCTCCAGTTTAGAATCTCAAACTGTTTTACAAACAGCAGTGCATCACAGGCTATAAACTGCACACACCAATTGCCATTGACTTTAATTAAGCCCCAAGTCTAACAACATCTTCCCCCCGACCCAGAAGCGACTAAAGGTTAAATGACTTGACCAAGGTCCCACAGGAAGCATGTGACAAACCCATATTGCCTGACTCCCAGTTCTGTGCTAAAACAGTAAGACCATCCTTCCATACTTCTAGGAAGTATTTGGTTCCTCTAAGTGAAAAATGAGGTACCTTGGTGATATCAGTCAACCTGCATGACTGCTGCCTGTATTGCATCTATCCTGTGGATAACAAAGGACATTTATCAATACTTTAAACCCTCTTCTAGGAGAAAAACAAACATTTGCCTCAATATTAAATGCAAACATATTTTCAAACAAATGGAGAAGGGCAATTTAGATGGAAACGGACATCTGGAATTTTGGCCAAGTGGCCATAACCCTTATTTACCAAACAAACACAAAGTATATAGGATATTCTTCATTTTCTGCTCACTCACGGTGGTTTTACATCAAAGTAAACATCTGTTGACTTCAGTGAGTTATTCTTGATTTACACTGGTGTGAGAGAAGAATCAGGCCCACCTCCTGAAAAGGCACCTGTCCTAGCAACAGCAAAGAGAGCAGAAGGTAACACAAGGTCAAGAAAGGAAGTGACTGCTTCTCCCCAGCTATTTATGGGGATGCACACCCCCGCTGAACCAATTCTAATGCTTGTTACAGGCACCAACAATTGTCCAATAAGGTCCTTCTTAACTAGAAAACATTTCCCCACCCTTGCTACTAGCCAATGCATGCTGCAGTACTGCCTTCCCCCACAAATGTATGCTGGCTGAAAGGGCCAGCACACAGTAAAAGGTACAAAAGCCTCAAGCATACATGAGAGCCTAGATGGGAAACCAGATGCTTCCCTCATAGAATCTCAGTAACCTCCTAATGAATCCTCTGTTCTCATGGTACAATACATGTTAAGCTCAGTGACTGCAGGTGCAAAAGAAGGGATGGTTACCTCTGCACCCAAGTTTGAACATTTTGGGGACAACTGATATATTTTATGTGGAGCTGGTTGAAAATTTCTCCATGAGACTTTTTTTTCCATATAAAAATGGCCATCTGAAGTTCATTCAGTGTCAGTTGGGAAAAAATGGGGGGAAAGGGAGTAGGGAAGGGACAGACATCTGACAAGAAGGCAGAGTGTGGGGAGGACTAGGATTGGCTGGGCAGAGAGACTGGGAGAGGAACCACAGACGAGGGAGACTGGCACAAGGAAACAAGGGTGAGGAATAGTATGTGACTGTGTAATTAGACTTTTATGATGCTGTCATAAGTATAAAGTAGCCTAGAATTACTGTTTACGTGTATGGGGTTAAGCTAAAGGTAATCTGAGCGGGGTGGGGGGGCGGGGGGAATGGCCAATTTACCAATAGGAACCGAAAGTGCTAATCAATCTCAGGAGACAAAGTTTTAGTTTCCTCTCTGTCCATTCACTGGAGCTAGGTGAACGAGTTACCTCTTTTCTATTTTTCAATCTACCTATAAGTTTTCTATCCAGCAACAAGTGAAGTTAGTCAAAAAGTAAGTTATCTTTTTCTATCACTTTGAAAATTCTCCAGCTATGGAAATTAACCTTGTGTGTCTTTATACTGTAAGGCTCAACAGCCATCCAGCAGTGGGAGAAATTGGCCTGGGAAGGAGTTTGTTTTTGACTCTTTATTGATTATTGGAAGTGCTGTTCTACTGTTGTTTTATAAGGAATTTACTCCTTTCTTTTTCTTTAATTAAAATCTTCTTTTAAGAATTGGACTGCTTGTTTTCCATTGTGTAGATTCAGGCTTTGAATCAGGAAAAGTCTCACAGAAAAGTGAGGGTTTTTTTTTCCTCAAGCCTCTCCCAGGGAAGGGAGATAGGTTTGAGGGGGCTCTGAGGAAGGGAAAGAAGGGTCCCAAACTACCCAGACCCATCGTTTTATTGTCTTAGTTTGGTGGTGGCAGTGTATCAAGTCCAGACACAGGATAAGTTGTGTTCTGAGGGAAAAGTTTTAACCTGGTAAACTGGTAAAATAAGCTTGGGGGATTATTTCTTTTTTTCCATGTGGGTTCCCACATCTTTACCCTAGAGTTCAGAGTGGGGAGGCAATCCTGACAGATGCATACACACAAGCTAGGCAAATTAAGGTTACACAGACAACCTTAATTCTGGCATTCCCTAACATATGACTGCTTGACTTTGCAACCTTAATTCTTTTTAATGTATTTTGTTTAGTATGTAATATACAAACTATACTTATCTCCTCTACTAGAATTCTGCTGTGATGTTCTCCATCTGAACTATATTCTTAGGCATATTATGAAGAAAAATTCCAGCATCTTTACTTCGTATGACTGAGAAGCAGTGAGGACAACAGTGGATTTAGTGTCCATTAACAGTGATTGTTTAAAGCAATTGATGACAACTTGGCTCAAACGGATATAATTGATTCTAATTTCAGGGATTTCTCTGAGATACCTAGAGGACACTGCATCTTTCAACATAACATATGTGAAAAATTGATTCAAATCAGTTAAAAGAGCTTAGTTTGAATGCTATCTTAATCTCAGAAATCCTTAGTTTGAATGAGTCTACACTGGAGGGGGAGGGGGGCGACCTAAGATACGCAACTTCAGCTACAAAAATAGCATACTTGAAGTCGACATATATTAGATCGACTTACCTCACATCCTCACTGTGCAGGGTCGCGCCCCTCTCAACTACGCTTCCACCTCTTGTCTTGGTGGATTAGAGGAGTCAAAGGCAGAGTGATTGGGGATCGATTTATCACGTTTACACTAGACATGATAAATCGATCCCTGATAGATCGATCACTACCCTTAATCTCAGAAATCCTTTCACTCTCCAGTGAGAAATTTACAAGTAGTGTTCACATCGCAAGTACAGACACCTGCAGAACATAAAATGGCAGGCATTAATAATGTACTTTTTAAGCCCAATCATAGTGCTTTATTAATGTGCAGTTCTACAACGAGATGTGACAATGTAAAAATGGCACCTACTTACTCAACAAAATTGTGCCTAGTATACTTGCAAGATTATATCTGCTGATTTTAGGCTAGGATTTTCAAAGGAAATCAAGGGAGCTAGGCACACAAATCCCATTGAAATTCAATGGGAGATGGCTGCCAAACTAATTTCAGGTCCTCTGAAAATTCCCAAATAAAATAAATACTCCTATTTGGTCCTGTAATGCTACAAAGTCAAAACAACTACAGGAATGGGAGCTAGATTCTGTTCTGGTTTACAGATTGTAATGGGCTACATTTTATCTTCAGAATCTTAAATATTTGTGATGTTACACCAGATTGGAAAACACATCTTTGCCTTCCCATCTTAACATCAGTTGCACTGAGATTACCCAGATATAATAAAAGACGTAACTGAAGACAAAGGGGATCTAACCAGTGATATAATTGTACCTGCAGAACCTCTAATACTGGTGACAATGCCAAAAATAACAATCGTAAACAACTAAATTAAGCATGTGCAATCAAGCTTGACTATTCCTGTCTCACTATTTTGTTATTAGTTAGGTTAATCCTCTTCGCTCCTACTGGAGCATAAGGCGCCAACCATTCTTCTCCATTCAACTTGATCTTGGGCTAACCAGTAGATTTCATCCCAAGTCTTTCCCATATTTTTCATTTCGCCTTCGATAGTTCTTCACCACGTTCCCAGCGGTCTGCCTCTCCTTCTTTTTCCCTGTGGTGTCCATCTAAGAGCAGTGTGAGGATGTCTGGTAGTATCCACTCTCAACACGTGCCCCAACCATCTCCATCTTCGTTGTTTCACCTCATCCACTATGTTGTTAATGCCTGTTAATCGGCTCACTTCGCTATTGGTGACACGTTGCGGCCAGTGTATGTTAAGGATGCGCCTAAGACACCTTCCTTCAAAACCCCGGAGTCGACTTTCTATCTTCTTGTTGGTCCTCCACGTTTCCGCCGCATAGAGCAATACAGAGCGGACATTCAACCTGTAGATCTTTACTTTAGTTTTAGTTTGAAAGATTGATGACTTCCAGATGTTTTGAAGTCTGTTGAAAGCATTTGCTGCAAGACTAATTCTGGTGGATATCTCTTTCTCAATGTTACCATCAGCTGATATGTAACTACCAAGATATTTGAAATCATTCACCTCTTCTAATTCCACATCATGTAGGACTGTCTTCACCGAGCTTGCTGTTTTTGCTTTCGTTATCTTGCTCTTACCAGTATGGATCTTGAGCCCCACGCATCTAGCCGCTCTATCTACCCTATCAGTCTTCTCTTGGAGGTCTGTTTGAGAATTTGAGAGCAGAGCGATGTCATCCGCAAAGTCGCAATCTTCAATCTGACCAGACAGTCCCCATACGAGCCCTCTTGGTCGGTCTTCGGTGGCTCTCCGCATCACCCAATCTATGACCACAAGGAATAGGATGGGCGAGATAACGCACCCTTGTCTGACTCTCGTCCTCACATGGAACCACTCGCTTTGCTGTCCTTCATGACGTACATAGCACTTGTTGTCAGCATACATATCTTTGAGGATGTTTATCACTTTCAAAGGGAATCCATACATTTTTAGGATCTTCCAGAGAGATGAATGGTGAACGCTATCAAATGCCTTCTCAAAGTCTAGGTAATTGACGTACAGAGACGAGTTCCATTCGAGAGATTGTTCCATTATCGTGCGTAAAACAAATATCTGGTCTACACATCCTCTTCCGCTCCTGAATCCTGCCTGCTCCTCCCTCAAGATATTTTCCACTGCTTGTCTCATTCTATGTAATAGAACTTTGCAAAAGACCTTCCCCAGTACTGACAGCAAGTTCACGCCTCTCCAGTTGTCACACATGGATAAATCACCCTTCTTCAGTATTTTCACGATGATACCTTTCTTCCATGCTTCTGGCACTCTCTCTTCCTCCCGTACCCATCTCAGATACCCATACCCATACCCTCCCATACCCATAGCTCCTCTAAAACTCTGGCACTTGTGCTCGGATCAGCTTTCAGCATATCTGCAGTTATTCTATCCTCGCCTGGTGCCTTGTTTCCTTTTGTTTGTCTGATGGCCACTTCTATCTCTCGCTTTGTGATGGGCCCTTGCTCTACTTCCATCTGAAAACTGGTTTCCTCTATTTCCACTACCTCTTCGGGATCTGATCTATTTAGGGTCTCTTTAAAATGCTCTGCCCATCGATTAAGTTGTTCTTTTCCTTCTGTCAATACTTTCCCATTTTTTCTTTAACCACTGTTGACCTACTGCTGAATCCTCCTGTCAAAATCTTCATGATTTTGTACACAGTTCTTGTGTCATCCCGCGCAGCTGTTGATTGTTCCTCTCCTGCCAGGTTGTTGATATACTCTCTTTTATCTTTCCGGGCACTTCTCTTCACGGCCTTGTTTTTCTCCCTGTATTCCTCATTTGCAGCTTTTTTTTGTTCGTCATTTCCAGTGAGCATGTATAATTTTGCTACCTTCCTCTCTTCAATGAGTTTCCATGTGCGGTCTGAAATCCACTCTTTCCGCTCTCTTTTCTTATAGCCAAGCACTGTCTTACTGGTCTCCGTGTATGTCCTATAATAATACTACTTTATGTGCTGCTAACCCATCTGGTTTTACTCTCAGTCTTTTCCCTTCATGCTGAAAGGTTGTTCTAATTTGGTTTGCTGACCACATCACAAACAGTCAGAGCCAATTCTGGTCATGCTTTGAGCTTCTCATCTCCTTACAGTAAAATGCGATAGGTGTTCTTTAAGGCCCTCTTTCAAGAAGAAATTCTATTGGAGGACACTTGAATCCAGAAGCAGCTGATAAGGGCAGAGTCTCTCTTTGTAATTGTTTCTCTGGATTTTAAGGATCTGAGTATGAAAGCTTGCTCGTAGCTTCAGAGGGATCATCTCAAAAGAACTGCTACTTGTACATGACAAAAATTGACTATAATATCCACGGCTATAATGGAAATGTGACCCCATTAGATTAATTGCTTCATTTGTCTTCAATCACAACAAGCCTCTATTACAAATCCTGTACCTATACCACCTTTTGTTGTGATGCCCTATAACCCAATGAGGGTAGAGCTGGGACTGAATTGGAGTGGAAGGTCTGTAGCTACGCTTATGTAGTGACCCAGAATTTTCATAAGCAAAATAAAAAGGAGGGACCGTCCCAGGGGATATAATCTAGTATTGAAATAAATGAAGTGAACAAGCTATTAAGAGATGGAATAGGCTCCCAAGGGAAGTGGTTAATGCCAAATATGAGACTGAACAAAAACACTAGAAAATGTTCCATAGGGAAGAGTCCTGTATTGACTAAACCCTGTAGGACTAAGTGTCCAAATAGGTCTTTTCCTATAGGTGTGTGTCAATCTATATGTTAATACCACTCTCGCCCCCATCTCTAGCTTCTACAATTCTATTGTGTTTCTGAGTTGGACTGAGTTCCTCCAGCAGGGACATTGGCTAAGATTTTGGAACACTCCTGCCTACAATTAGGCTTCTAGATCCATATTTAGGCACCTATGTATGAATAGCCTGTTCTTCAAAGTGCTGAGTACTCATCAGCTCTTACAGAAACCAACCGGAGCTGCTGGATGTTCAGCACTTTTGAAAAGCAGAGGTGCCTGATTATGGCTTAAGAAGCCTAATTTTAGGCAACTGTTGAAACTCCTTGCCTTTGTCTTTTTAAATGTTTCCAAACTACCATGTACAATCCTTATGATGCATTTCAGGGTTTTCACACAACACTTACGAATTGCCTTACTTTTGATTTTTAATGATTCACTGAGGTGAACCTGGTTTGTTTTCTTTTGTTTAATTCTCCTGGATGTCAGCCCTGCCTTTGATACAGCAGATTGGAGCATCTTGCCGAGATAATGCTCAAATTGTGTGGGTGACTGGCACCAGCAAAAATGGTTTTGCTCTTCATTTAGCAGATATTACTTTGCATTAGAAGGAGATTATCTTTTCACAGACTGTTACTGTTTGTGTGGGCTCTCTAGGGAAAGGTATTCTGATCCATGTTGTTTGTATGGTCTACATTATATAAATGTCATTGTAAGGCATTTGTAAGCATGGAGTTTGCTTTAACTGATATAGTTCTGAGAGATTTCCATATCTCTCATTAATGTCAGCACAGCTTTGTCTCTCATCTGCTAAATATAAAAGTGCGGCTGCAAGATTATTTCTTTTGAATAAGTGCAGATAAAATAAAATCCTTTCTACTTAGATTTCCAAAGCTGCTATTATTATTTTTATTGCAATGTTGCCTCCTGATGAGTGACACATAAATGGCTATCAGACCAATACAAGTTAATGTTGGAAACCTGAATGCCAGCTTTGATTCTGCCAGGCTTTTAAAAGCTGATCTTAGATATAGTAAGGATTCCTCCCACCACCAAATTTCATGATGTTGCCACGATTACTCACAAAACTGTGAGAATATTGAGATTAATGCAATGTCAATTCATGCTTATCTCAAGTGGAGAACTGTATTGCTGCTTGGGGATGCATCAGAGAGTAATAGGGACCTTCCTAATAGAGGATGTCTGGAGATCTTCCAAATCAGAAAAACATTTAGAAATAATAGCAGTAAAACATTAGAAAAATGGGCAGGAAAAAGGGTGATGGAGCAATTGGACACTGATTTTCTATCACAGAAAGGTAAAGAGAGTATCCCAAGATGCACAGCTGCTGTTTGATAATCACATTCCAGCATCCTCCCTTCAGCTAGGAAGCTGCGACCTTTTCTTCCAGATGCAGAACATTCCACTGCTATCCATGCTTTTGTCACCCTAGACAGTTGAAATGCACCCTACATGGGGGTCACACCTTCAAACCCTTCAGATACTGAAGTTGGTGAAGAATCCAACAGCTTGTTTACTGAGCGAAGCATTTTGCTGGGAGCACATGACTCCAGTGCTGAGGGATCTGCACTGTTCATTGGCTTCCAAGTGGAGTTTAAATGACTATTTATGACCTATAAAGCCTTAAATGGCCTGGGAACAAAATTACCTCAGAGATCACCTCTCTCCCTGTGACATACTGCCACAACTGCAGTCTGCTGGGCCACTCAAGCTGGATCTTCTTCCCCAGTCCCATCATCTGGTGTCAGGTCAGCATGCATCAGCCATCTTTGTCTGTCCAAGGTGGCATTAAGGTCAAGCTGCTTGCTATCTTCTTTGGTGCAAGCCATCCATTGCTTCCTTGGGTCTCTTTTCTATCACCCTCTCCTGCCGTGCTAACTTCACCGGGTCCTTTTCATTCATCCTATGTACCTGAATCTTCCACTGCATGCATCCGACGAAGTGGGTATTAGCTCATGAAAGCTTATGCTTCAATACTTTTGTTAGTCTTTAAGGTGCCACAGGACTCTGTCACTTCTTGTTGCAAGGTGGTCCTCAAGAGGTAGGCTTATGGCTGTCTCCATTGCATCTATGCCAAGGAAGCCACCATCCAAGCCACCCCTGGGCCAGATACAGTGTTTCAGATCCCTTTTATGTCACTCTGGATCTTCTACCTGGCATAGAAGGGGTGGAGTGGGCGTGAGGATCTCACCCTAAACATAGGAGTTGTAAACCTCAATAATGACGGGTGTGGCCTTTGTGCTGTATCTTCTATCGCCTCCTAATCGGGCTGATGGTTGTGTTTTCTTACTAAATGCAACCATTTTCACAGTGTTGACGTTAGCCAATTGAAAGGGGAAATTTCAACTTCATTGGGATGTGCAGACATTGCTTAGAACTAGAAGTGCTAGGAAAGAATTGAAAGGGTTTAGGAGAGTTCATAGAGATGAAATGCTAGGGCAATTAAATTTGATTTTACGCAAGTTAAACTTCATTTTCATATACCATCAAAGAGAGCAGCTAAACAGGCTGTCTAAATAGAAAGACCTTTTAATTTAAATGACAGCTTGGCCTCAAGAATGGAACCGCCACCTGGGATTTTGTATTCCTGGCATGTTTGTCACTAACATTTTCTTTGAAGTCTTCAGTTCTATACCATCCGCACAATTGCTGTCACTCTTTTCAATATATGTCACACATCTTACGTTCTGAATGGCAGCATTTATCTCACCTCAGGGAGGTAACATGGAAAGTTTTTTTTCCCTATATATTCAAAAAGTAACATTTAAAACACGGAAGACATACAACATAATAATCGCCAATGGCAAACGGTAGAATAGTCCTTTTCTGAATCTTTATGCAATTCATCCTTTCATATTTTAATAAGCAGGTGCAAATATAAAAGAATAAATTTTGAAATCCCATTGGGAGAGATTAACATTTCTGTTGCAGATGAGTTAGCAGAGCAGTACTGATAAGGCTTTGGATTACACCATGTAGCATAAACTATTTATTTAAAGGATAGGTGAGAAGGGGTTGTAAGGGGATGGCCAACATGTCTTAAGTTAAGGGTTACTAGCTGTTTTAATTAGATAAGTCACATTTGAGAATAATATAGTATCTTAGCTTTTTCTTTCCAACATGAATCAGGCCAAAGCTTATCAGACTACAGGCCTTTTTACAAAAAATATCAGAATTGATTCAACCATTTTTATTGTTGGGTAAATGTTGTCTGTTGCCATTGGCTAGAGTCTTTCCTGGGCCTCTCTCTCACTAGTTGACAATAATTTATAAAAGAATGACTTCTGCAAACAATCCTTAGTTAGAATAAATTCCCTTTGTCATTGTAAGAAACAAAAGGGTTTGGAAACATTGATGTATATTTAACATACACATCAGTTGTAGGAAATACATAATAGCAATTAGAATTTTTCTGAGGGCTACATGGCTTAGATGAAGAGTTGAGTGAAATTTTTCAACTGAAACTTTTTTCCTAGTTTAGTTCAAATATAAATCTTATTTAATAATTGTAGGAATGGGAGCCAAATATGAACATTTACTATACTCTACCCTACAGACAGTTCGGCTCTATCTTTATTTCTGACTGAAGGTTAGGGCCAGTTCAAAGATTTCTATCAAAACCATTTTTCAGTTTTGCCAAATAAAATATTTCACAAGAAGAGTCAGCTTTCAACTTTTACTCAAAAACCTGAACACCCGAAAATCAAAATAAAATAAATAATCTATTTCAGGCAGAAACTGGAAAATTGTGCCTGAAACCCCCTAAAAATTCTATTTGGAAATGTTGCTGTGGTCTCTCACGGGAGTTGTAGTTTGGGAGCTTCACACCTCTATTCTCTTCTATGGGTCAGCTTTCCCAATCAGACTACATCTTCCATGATGCATTGTGACTAGGGGCTCCCATAATACACATCAGTGACTTAGCAAGAGGGGAGATCTGGTGTCTCTTTGGAGACGTCAACCAGGCTGGGAACTTTCAAGTTACTTAATTCATTTTTGTCAAAAGTTTCCACCCACCCCCATACAGAATCTCCAACCAGCTGTACTGAACATTCATTTACATGCAGCTCATATTGTCAATAAACTGGGAAAATACCGGGTTTGATTCTTTACTGCCCTGCACTTTGTGTATTTATTTAAACCACAGCACAGTGAGTGTAACCCAGATGTCAACTATTGTTTATCTACTCTAGAGCTCACTTTGTGCAGGCGCAAATGATGGCCAAGCTGCACAGCAGTTAAGAATCAGGACCAACGTCTCTCTCTATGGGTCAATTCCTATGAGCTTTTCAGAAAAAAACGTTACAGATGACTCTACAGATGCATTTTGTAGTAGTTTCTCTAGCTCTATTTCAGAGTGGAAACCTTGTTAGTCTGTATCAGCAAAACCAAGGTGTCCCTGTGGCATCTTAGAGACTAACAAATTTCTTTGGGCATAAGCTTTCGTGGGCTAGAACCCACTTCATCAGATGCACGGAGTGGAAAATACAGGAGCAGGTATAAATACATGAAAAGATGCAAATTGCTTTACCACGTGTGAGGTCAGTCTAATGAGACAATTCAATTAACAGTGGGATACCAAGGGAGGAAAAATCACTTTTATAGTGGTAATGCCAGTGGCTCATTTCAAACAGTTGACAAGAAGATGTAAGTAACAGTAGGGGAAATTAGTATGGAGGAAATTAGGTTTAGGTTTTGTAATGACCCAACCACTCCCAGTCTTTATTCAGTTCTAATTTGATGGAGTCCAGTTTTCAAATTAATTCCAGTTCAGCAGTTTCATGGAGTATGTTTTTGAAGGTTTTTTTGGTTGAAGAATTGCCACTTTTAGGTCTGCTATTAAGTAATTGCCATGGTTTGTTTTTTTTCTGAACACCCTTTCATTACTAAGAATGTGAGCGATACCCTCAGGTCATTTTGCAGAGTGCATGATGGAACAGCACACAGTTAGCAATGATTTTTGGTCACTACCACATAGGACTGAATTCAAAGCAATGACCTAGAGGTGGAAGGCTCCATATAGTCCCAATCCCTGAAAGATCACATTCTTCTAATGTGCACTTATATATTTTATATAGCTACAATAGCCATCTGACATATCTACCAAAATAACCTGAATACAGCCCGATGGCTGTGCAAAATAGGTATGTCTGCTGACTTTTTACACCACTTAAATCCCACTCATGACCTGTTTCAAGGGCTTACATGGGCTCTAAATGGTACACAGGCCTTGGGACAGCCCTCTGCACAAGTGTGAATATCTCCATTGTGCATTGGGTGCTACATAGAAAAATAGGGACACCTTTTAAATGGCTGAAAACCCAGCAATGTTAGATGTCCAAGTCTAGACTGATGCTCCAATTGGATGCTTCAGGTCATGCAGAGTGGATGGCAGAGATACCACCAAGATATGATTGCTTGGGACATTGATTGGCCAGGTGTTCCATAGTTTGAAGTCCATTACCACAGTCACAAGTGGGATTGTCTCACAGTCTCCATTTATGGAGAAAGTAGGAGAATCTGCCATGTGATGTGCAGCTATAATTCAAAGTGGACCATATTTTCCATAGGAGTGAAAAGACCCTGTTCTCTTTTTGTTGGGTTTTGATGGGTTGTTTATTTGGGATGCTGATGTCCTTCCACCTTGCTCGCCATTGGTCTTCAGGTGGAAAACCTAAGTCTTCAAGCTCTTCTCCTGCAAGCAAAAAAGGTTTTCTAGATTTGAGCAAGAATCTTGATATATTATTTAGGTCTTCAACTATTGGAAGATCCTTGTTTCCTTGAATACAATGGAACTCCTGAAGAATTCTTATGTTGCAACAAATTTGACATGGTGGATATGGAGCACTATATGAAGCCATGGTTGTCTCACTGATTTTACTGTGCCCATAACAATCTGCAGGACAGTGTGGAGAATCGACAAGTGATGTGTGGGAACTGTGTGTCCAGATGAGCATGCTATATTCTGTGGTACAGTAGACAAGGGTAGGTGAAAAGGTCCATAGAGCTTTTGCATCAGCTCCCCAGGTTGATCCTGCCAATTTCTGGATGAGATTTATGTGTATTTTTATTTTGTCATCAATATTTTTCAGGTAATGGTGGTATATGAGGCTTCAAATAGGTACTAGCAAAAGGTTAAAAAAGCCTGCCCTCAGAATTGGTATTCTACAGTCTCCGAATACTCCATATGTCTGTGTAACTGAATGATCGTTATAGTATATAATTAACCCTTTTTATTAGTCCATAGAGTCATCTGAAAATTATTTCCTAATAATGAGGAGTTAAAAAGAATCATTTTGAAAGATCAAATATTTAAATTCACTCTAATTTATGAATTCTGTTTGTGCAAACAGAGGTCTAACTCAGTTAAATTTCAGCAGGCTGGCTTGATTATCTTCTGTTAAAAAAGAACCCCACCACGAACAGAGATAATTTTGGCTACTTCTATACAAGCAACTAAAAGCCTGCAGAAGAATCTTCAAAGGAGGAAATGATGAAATGGTAAGAAAGAAATGAGACTCAAGGCCAGTGACATTTAAAGAGAACTGAAACATCTTCAGTTACAAAGAAAACACAGACATCTTCTGTATCCATCATACCATTTTTCAGAACACAATTAATATCTTTAACATTAGCAAATCTTTCATTCTGCCCAGAATGCTAATATCTATATACATACACAAAGTAATCAGAGAGATGTAACCACGTGACTGAGGCTCAGAGGTAGTCTGTGCTAGCACAGTGTCCCCATCAAGTAGCACAAGGGATACTGTCTTGATTGCATTATTCATTGCCACATTTAAAATCAAATGTTAAAATCCCTCCGTTTTTAATTCAACAGATGCTGCTGCAGAATTTCCAGCCCACTGCCTGGGAGCTGGGTCAAAATACACAGCAACACTGTTGGGAACTACAATTATGGCTACTCTCTGCTAGCCCTCTGCAAAGCTGCACATGCCCATGAGGAGTGCTGCTTATCATGGCTGGTCTGTGCATATCCTCATCAACACGGCCTCCTCTCCATCCATGACCTGTGGAGGGGTGCGATTCCTAGCCAGCTCTCTGACACTGGGCAACGTTCTAATGTTGCTATAGTAACCATGTCAACTCTCTCTGTGCATCCATACACTGGCTCCCCCTTTCTCCATCTCAGACATACTCCACCGGTCTTCCTTTTCACGGCTTACACCCATCCCACTAGCTTCTCTCGCTCGCTATTGAGACATCGCCTCCTGGCACCGCTCTACCAGGGAGTCCTTCAGCACACCCTTGTTGCATTTTCAAACCAACACTTTTGTGTTTTCTCCCCTCCTGCCTCTCATGCTTGGCAGGAGCTTCCCATAAACAGCCGCAAAACTCACTATCCTCCTTTCTGATGATGCCTACAATTAACCTGACAACAGTGAGACAGATGGTGTGCTGAGGCCGCTGCCTATCCTGTGCGTACTCCTCAGGCAGAAAGTCTACATTCACTTGTTGTCTCTTACCTTAAGCTTAGATTGCAAGCTCTTTGGGGCAGGGACCATCTGTGTTTGTACAGCATCTACACAACGGGGTCCTGGTCTATCACTAAGGCCTGGTCTACACTAGCGGGGAGGGTTGACCTAAGAATCGCAACTTCAGCTATGTGAATAGCGTAGCTGAAGTCGATGCATCTTAGGTCGACTTACTTGCCGTCCTCATGGTGGCAGCGGTCGACAGCAGGCTCCCCCGTGGACTCTGCCTTGCGCCCCTTGGCGAGCTGGCGTTCTGGAGTCGACGGGGGTGCCTCTGGGGATCGATCTCTATGCGTCCATCCGGCCAATAGTGTAGACAAGGCCTAGGTCCCCATAGATGCTATCACAATATTCATAATAAATAGTAACAACATAGTGGCAATGGGAACTGTACAGTCAAATCTCTTTGGAGCTGGTTGTTTTAATATTTATTTTGGACACTGACATTTTTGCCTAACATTTTTACACAGATCCTTTCCTCTGCCTCCATGGACAAAGAATAACTGCCAGCCAACGGTAAGTATTGGCTGGGTGCATAGTCTATGTCTAGCTGGAAGAGTATTCCAGGAGCATGTAGGATAGCCATTGTAGCAGGCGCTGGGTTTCTAAGATAGCAGCAGGCAGGACTGCTGGCATGGAATCCCTGAGATAAAAGAGGTGGGCTTGTGGTATGCCTTATCAATACTGACAGCAAGATTCTGCAGTGTTTCATGGCAGATGGAAAACGAGGTTACTTACCTGTAACTGTTGTTCTTCGAGATGTGTTGCTCATATCCATTCCAGTTAGGTGTGCACGCGCCGCGGGCACAATCGTCCGGAAGATTTTTCCCCCAGCAACAGGCGGGGTCAAGCAGGGACCTGGAGTGGGGGGCTCCCCACAGAGATCGGTGCCGGGGCGGAGTCCTGCGCCAGGGCGGAGACCGGTGCCGGGATAGTGACCGGCGCCGGGATGGAGAGCGGTGCCAGGATGGATCTCGGTGCCAGCTCGTAGAGCGGTGCTGGGAGTGCGATCGGCACCGAGAGTACGACCGGCGCCTTGACGGAGAAAGGCACCGGGACTCCGATCGGCGCCAAGACTCTGACCGGCGGCGAGACTGGGAGCAGTGCCAGGATCTGGAGCGGAGAAGACCTGGAGCGAGGTCTCGACTCTGAGCGGCGCCGGGAGTGCGATCAGCGCCGCGAGATCAACCGGGCCCGGGACCCCGAAGGTGTCCTGGCTGGAACCGCAGGCGCAATCATGGGCGGCTTGCCCCTAGATTGGACTGGTCTCTGAGTTACGGGGGAGGCTGTCAAGATGATCAGCTCCCTAGCAGCAGCAAAAGTCTCCGGTGTGGAGGGTAGGAGCTTATCTTTAACTCAGCAAAACAATGCAAATGTTTACCGATTGAGCCAGTGTGAAATAGAAGAGTAGCAGGCTCTGCAATTTAAAGACAATTTGCTGACACACGCTCAGCATGCCAAAAATCCACTCGCTCTCTCCATCCGCATGCACACAACACGCTCCCCTCACCCCTCTCGTTTGAAAAGCACGTTGCACCCAGCTGAATGCTGGGATAGCTGCCCATAATGCACCACTCCCGTGCCGCTTCAACTGTCGTGAATGTGGCCACTCTATACCGCTGGCGGGTCTAAGTGTGGACAAGCTATATATACGGCAGGTAAAACCGAAACCGCTATAAAGTTGTGTGATCAAGCCCTGAGAGCCAAGTCATAAAACGCTGCAGCCGTCTCTTGGTTTCAGAGATTTCTTTTCATGGCATTTTCTCACGTGTGGTGATATGAACCCACTAACTAAAATGAAGATGGTTTCTAATCTACAGTAACTTGCACTGAGTAATGAGGTCTCTCATTAGATTAAAGGTTATGGATATTTGCCCCAGTTAAATAAAATACATGACCTTTGAGGGTTAATACATTATTTTATTCTTTAATACTGCAGTACCACCCTGTGACAGGGTCATCAATTGCCTTGAGAGGCTGCCTGGGTTTTGTTTCCCTCTTCTTCCCTAAGTGCTTAATTAGAGGTTTAGGAGATTGAAGGCAGATGACGTGGGTCCCTCATCTAACTCCAGAAGAGGGTTCACAATGCAGATGCTGAGCAGAGGGAGTCACCTATGTCTGGCATGTCAGACAACTGCACCAACTCAGTCACTGAGGCACTTTAAACCTTACCCCTTCCCCGCCTCAGCATTTCACTCCTGGCTAGCTTAGGTGATTCCCATCTTAAGCATAGTCTAAAGAGCCTGGACATCTAACTTGGGGATGAAAATTCCACTAGCCAGCAGGCCATGTAAGGGTTTTGCACTGCGACGCTGAGCAGAGAGGCACCTAAATAGCTTTAAGGAACTGGGCCGATTTGACTGTCTGGATTCCTGATAGAAGACGTTTCTGGTGTTGTAACACATCCAGAAACTCCCATCAGAATTAGGAGCTATCGTGCTGGGTGCTGCTCTAATATGGCAGGCCCTAGATGGAGAATCATAGCAAATCTTGTCCCCAGCACAGCTATCTGCAGTTGGACTCCAGAAATTAGATTTTGGAATGGACTTTTAAAAATAGATTCAGCCAGAGTCAGGTTCCAGACTGATGTAAATTGACGTAAATTGATGTAGTTCCACTGACTTTAATGGAGCTATGCTGATTTATACCAGTTGAGGATCCAGCCCTGTCTCTCTGCTGTGGGGAACGTCCTTAGGAGCCAACCTAGGGAGCTGTAAAGTGCTTTTGCTTGTAAATTAACTTCCTGCTGGAGCTGGTTCTGAGCTAGTGGTTCTTTAGGCTGATAGCTAATAAAGTCAGTGATATTTGGTGTTTTTCTTAAAGCCCAGCTCTCGGAATCAGTGAATACATAAGAACTTCAGCTTTCATTTATTTCTTAAAAAAAACGAGTAGGTTTCTGTCCCTTATGTTTGAGGCAAAAAGCTCAGAAGGCAAAGAACCAGAACTCGATTTTCAATGTAATGTTTCTATACCAATCTCATGATTGGCGAGGGATCGATAAATGATTTTTGAATGCTCAAGGTTGACAATGATGAAGTAAGTCATACTTCCTCTTTACTTCTCTGACACTTAAATAAGGATCGACACCTTTTTGCCTATGGCTTGAGCGCTTCAACTTTTCACCTTTATTCATTCTCCCTTCCGCGTTTCATTGCTGCAAGCTCCTTTCCTTTTTCTCCTTGCTCTGTCACCACGGTCGATAATCCCTTTTCTTCCACCTCCACCCCAGCCCCCATCCCCTTAGTCCAAAATAAAAGTAAAAAAGAAGCATTCCGTTTAGATTTGTGTTGCAGGATTGTTTATGATGCTTCTAGCAATCCCACTGGAGTTTTGGCTTTCAGAAAACCCCAGATGTTCACATTTCAGTGGTTTCCTCAGGCTTGTTCTTTATAACCAATATAATTATTGTATACAGGGCCAGCAGAAATAGGAGGTACACCATAGGCCCAGCAGAATGTTCTGATAGGGCTGATCACCTAAACCACTTTTAAGAAGTGTACATTTTAAACATTTGCCTTTAGGAGTTTTTTCAAAGAAATTTTTTATCCAGCAGAAAGACAGCTCAGAGAATAACAGCAACCATAAATAACATGCCGTGGGAAATACAGACTGTGCAGATCTGCTCCCACAGAGGTTTAAAGATAATTATGTTAATTGCTTTAATTGATGTTTGTTTTGATTATTTCCTTGTTTTGTATACTGACATTTCCATAAACACTGATTAACTTAATGGAATCAGGCTATGTCAGCTGATTCTTTTATCGAAGAGTTAGCCCCTGATCCTGCTGCAGCTAAAGGCAATAGCAATACATCCACTGACTTAGGCATCCTATATATTAAAAGGCGAGAGGAAGTTTGTCCGAAGCCGTCATGCGCAGTAGAGACGGCCCGGACAGACGTGGCGGTGCGAGTGCGCAGGCGCGGCGCTAGCACAGAGCGTCTCCCTGAGGGCGCGTCGCTCCATCTTCCCCTCCCAGCGAGTCGCGTCCGGAGCAGCGGGACCGGGCGGGCGCCCCAGGTAGGCCCGGGCGGGGCAGGGCGCGGGTGGCGGGAGACCGGCCGGGGGGGGGGGGGAGGCAGTGTAGGGGGGGATCAAGGGGGTGTGGGGGGGGAGTCTGGGCAGGGGGGAAGGCAAGGGGGCGGTGGGGAGGGGAAGCCAGGCTGGGCAGGCGGGGAGGGGGGCAGGAGACTAGGCTGGATGGGGTGGGCCAGGCGTGGGTGCGGGAGGGAAGGAGGTTTGGTGGGGGGGGAGGCTGGGCTGGGCGGGTCAGGCATGGGGGTAGGAGGCTGGGTTGGGAGTGGGAGGAGGTTAGGTTCGATGGGATGGGCCAGGCCAGGCAGGGGTGGGGGAGGGAAGGAGGTTAGATGGGGGGAGGTTGGGCGGGGGTAAAGGAAGATCACCCCCAACAGCGGGGTGGGCCAGGCAGGGATGGGTGGGGAGGGGAGGAGGTTAGGCTGGCGGAGGAGATTAGGTTGGGTGGGCCGGGTCAGGCTGGGGGGGGGAAGGAGAATAGGCTGGGGGGCGTGGGGGAGGTGGGCCAGGCAGGGGTGGTATATGTGTCCTACGTGAGGTTTGCAAAGCCCAGGAGACACGGCGGCCCGAGCCTGGCAGACAGGGGAGACAGACCAGCTGACTCAGTGAGGGGGAGGGAAGCTGGTGTGGGAGAAGGCCTGGTCCCCCACATCTGATCCCCAGCTCCTCTTCCCTAAGCACTTTGGCCCGTGTCATTGGGCTTTTACACTAGTATGCAATATTTAGCCCTGTAGGTTGATCCTGCACAGTTTAAACATGTGGGTAGCTTTACCCATTGAATTCAAAGGGACTATTTGCATAAGCAAAATTACTCACCCATGTAGGTGCTTGCAGGATCTGGGTTTTGGTGTTTTTCTTTTTTAAAGGCTTACATATTTTCTTTTGCAGCTGGATTCATCACTCACGTGCATATCACTAAATTGGTTACGTTTCACTAGAAGGTTCTAGAAGTTTAAAGCAAACATTAACAATCCATTATCATAATATTTTACAATAAATGCAATCTCTTTAATGCTAGCCAAGAACATATGACTAAAACTAAGTGCTAGCAGCAAGTTCATTAAAAAATGTTTGTTCAGGATTTACTGAAATAAAGATTCAAATATTTTCAAAAGATACGACTGTTGGTTTCCATTTTTATGAAGTTTTCAGGAATAGTGAATGTCCACATAAGCTGTTAAGGGCCAAGTTCTGAAACTGTAATTTGCCTTGAATAATAATGGTACCTAACCCCATGAAAAGCTAATACCATTGAAGTCATTTGAACTACTGGTGGAATCGGTCGTAATTCGACATGAGGAAACATAGCAGAAAGTGGCCTTTATACACTACTTCTCAAAGACTGGGAGCTTCGTTGTTACCTGGCTAGATGATGTAACTTTTTTAAAAAACTCCTGACATCAATTTGCAACCTCACAATTGATTCACATATTGTCAACGGTTACTGTAATAGTGAAAGGAAAAGTAATGCTAGGGGAATGTAAATAAAAGGAAGAAGTAAATAATTATCCAAAGTCCTTACTTGTTAACGGTGTCATGCCTCTGGAGTAGCTCTCAACTGTGAGGGCCTGTCTCAGGGCAGACAGTCAGAGAACCCACACTGGTGGTAGTAACAAAGAGTCCTGTGGCATACATCCAAGACTAAAGTATTGAAGCATAAGCTTTCGTGGGATAATACCCACTTCGTTGGATGCAAGCAGTGGAAGTGTCCGGGGCAGATATAAATAGGTAGGCAAGAACCAGGTAGGAGATAAGGTTAGTCCAATCAGGCTGAACCAGCTTGTTATCTCTAAACAGAGGGTGAGGTATTCCTCTAGCAACTGAACTGGAGGTGTGAACTCCGAGAGAGGAGAAGCTGCTTTTGTAAACAGATCAACAGAGCCAGACGTGTACCCAGAAGCCTGCTGCTGCAAGACAAGCCCAAGAAAGAAAACAACAGAACACCACTGGCCATCACCTACAGTCCTCAGTTAAAACCTCTCCAACGCATCATCCCATCCTGGACAATAATCCCTCACTTTCACAGGCCTTGGGAGGCAGGCCAGCCCACAGACAACCCGCCAACCTTAAGCAGATTCTCACCAGCAACAGCACACCGCGCCATAATAACTCTAACTCAGGAACCAATCCCTGCAACAAACCTCAATGCCAACTCTGCCCACATATCTACCCCAGCAACACCATCACAGGACCTAACCAAATCAGCCATACCATTACTGGTTCATTCACCTGCACATCTCTCTCTTTGCCCGTCACCCCCCAGCCAGGGTATGGGCCACCAACTGGTGTTGGTGTTTCAGTAGCAATTGGTTCACTTACGGAGTGGAGTTGCTAGCCCCACGGCCATGTTAAGCCTACAGCACCTGGTATTCCCAGGAGGTCTCCCATCCAAGTACTAGCCAGGCCCAACCCTGCGTAGCTTCCGAGATTAGACAGGATCGGGCGTGTTCAGGGTGGTTTAGCCGTATACCTGCACATCTACCAATGTAATATATGCCATTATATGCCACCAATGTCCCTCTGCCATGTACATCAGCCAAACTGGACAGTCCTTACAAAAAAGGATAAAAGGACACAAATCAGATATCAGGAATGGCAATATACAAAAACCTGTAGGAGAACATTTCAACCTGCCTGGACACACAATTACAGATTTAAAAGTCACCATATTGCAGCAAAAAACTTCAAGACCAGACTGCAAAGAGAAACTGCAGAGCTGCAATTCATTTGCAAATTTGATACAATCAATCTGGGATTGAACAAAGATTTTGAATGGCTTGCTAATTACAAAAGCAGCTTCTCCTCTCGCTGTTCACACCTCCAGTTCAGTTGCTAGAGGAATATCTCACCCTCCCTGATTTGAGATAACAAGCTGGATCAGCCTGATTGGACTAACCTTGTTATCTCCTACCTGGTTCTTGCCTACTTATTTATACCTGCCCCTGGGCACTTCCACTGCTTGCATCCGACGAAGTGGGTATTAGCCCATGAAAGCTTATGCTTCAATACTTTAGTTAGTCTTTAAGATGCCACAGGACTCTCTTACTTCTGCTATTCCAGACTAACACGGCTACCTCTCTGATTCTTGGCACACTGGTGGTGTGTTCTGTAATTAGATTTCACCAAGCCAATACCAGATATGAATTCCTGGATCACTATACCAGCCTTACCATAGAGTCACAGACTCTCTAGTCTATCTTGCCATCCAAACAGGACTTTGTGATAAAAGGTCATTTAAACCAAAATAGCCTACGAAAGCTTATGCTTAAATAAATTTGTTAGTCTCCAAGGTGCCACAAGTACTCCTGTTCTTTTTGTTGAAATGAATGTTCTCTTATCAAGAAGAGAGGGGAAAATAGCCAGTGGTCCAAGTGCACTCTTTCACAGAAAAGTAATTGAGACTGTTACATTTTCCTTTTAAAAAATTCAGAGGTATAAAAGCCATCTTTCCTCAAACTGTTTTTGTTGTTATTTTGCACTGCCTTATCCTGCTTTGTTGCACAGGGGCATGATTTCCAGCTACGTTAAATAAGCTGATAGTAAGAGGCATGTCATTTAATCTTAGTACTCTATCAAGCCTGGGAAATTGAGAAAGGATTTAGTTAGTGGCCCTTGGGTGCTTTTATTCCACTGAAACACGGAGAAAATGCCTTTAATTTGTTTTCTATGCCCCCTCAATCAACAAATCAGGCAATGTCAAAGGTAATTGCTACCACCAGAGTCGAGTCTTTGCACCTGAAAATCTAACTGAACTTTTACCATTGCCTAACAATATTTTAAAGTGAAGTCAAGTTCAGCAGAGCTTCATGCTTTACTGTATGAAAAGGGTTAATTAAAAGGAATTTGGTAAGACACTGAGGCAGGTGGTCAGCTGATGTAAACTGCTGCAGTGCCAGGGAAGTCAATGAAGCTATGTCAATTTATACCAGCTGAGGATCCGGCCTCCCATGTTCAGTCTCTTTACACAGCTGAATAGTCTACTGAAATCATTTACCTTCAAACAGAGACTCAAAATCCAAAAGCACCATTTTATTACTCAAAAAAGCAAAAATTGGATGACTAGTCTGCATCTTGAATTCACTCCAATGACCAGAACTAATAGGCTTTTGGTATTGGAAAAGCACCCTTCATAATGAGTGATAACACACATGAGGGGACGTCACTTTGGAAGCATTTTGATAAGCACAGAATAAATAATTCACTGAACAACAGGATAGCACTGTGTTTTCATTTTCCAGCTTTAATTTATTGTGCCATTCCTGTCAATTTCTTCACAGGTCTGGGGTAACAAATGCAACACAATTCACAGAGTTAGCATAATTGCCAAATTTCCTAAGGATGTGTATAACTCAGGAGTGGGCGAACTTTTTTGCCCGCGGGCCACTTCAGAATTCCAAAATTGACGGCCCGCCTCAGAATCCCTGACCCATCCACCACCACCCTTGCTCCTTTGTTCCCTGACCTCCCTCGCCAGACCCCCCTATCCCTAACCACTTCCCCAGGACCCCACTCCTTATCTAAGCCCCCTACTCCTTGTTCCCTGACCGTCCCCTCCCGAGACCCCACACACACCCTAACTGCCCCACCGAGGACTCCACCAGCTACCCAACTCTCCCTGTCCCCTGACTGCCCCGACTCCTATCCACACCCTTGCACCCTGACAGACCCCTGGGATTCCCACACCTATCCACACACACACGCAACGGTCCCCGTCCCACTTCCCCAGAACCTCTGCCCCATCCTCCCGGTCCTCTGCCCCCTTACCATGTCGCTCAGAGCCGGGTGTCTGGCAGCTGCACAGCCCAGCAGGAGCTAGACACGCTGCCGAGCTGCCCCACAGAAGAGTGCAGCCACACCCCACAGGGCGCTGCCCATGCGGCAGCATAACTTCAGGAGACAGGGGACAGCAGGGGAGGGGCCGGGGGAAGCCTCCCCAGCTGGGACCTCAGGGGCTGGGCAGGACGGTCCCGCAGGCCGTAGTTTGCTCACCCCTGGTAGAACTCCTACTTTTGGTGAACACTCTGAGCTCTGGTGGTGCTCTGCAGGATTCTAATAGCCCCCTTTTGAGAATCCTGATATGTTGAAGCAGGAAGGCCTCCAACAGACCACCCAAGTTCTACCACTGCTCCACTGGAGGGAATTAACACCTCATGACTTGCCACTTCTCCAGCGGGTCCAGATTGGAGATAGCACCATTTCCAGCAGGGCCGGCGACAGAAATTTTGGGGCCCCGTACTCTGATCGTTTGTGCCCCCCCCCCTCCGGCCGGTCTCCCGTCGCCCGTGCCCTGCCCTGCCCGGGCCTACGTGGGTCGCCTGCTGGGTCCCGCCGTGCCCCCCGCCCCGCACGCTCCCCGGCGGCCGGCCCGCAGGTGTCTCACCCGCACCAGCGGTGGCCACAGCGTCACTCCCAGCTCCGGTGGGCTCGGCACTCCACGGCTGCCCCACCTCCCCCCGCTGGGCTGCCATTGGCTCACGGCCCCGGGTCTCCCCAGCCCCGCTCGCTGGCCCCCGCCCCCGTGTAGCGGCGCTCACTCTCTGATCGCTCCTCCGACAGGCCCAGCGACAAGGGGGGACGACTATGGGTACAGCTGTGTACTGGGCCCCGGACTTAAGGGGCCCCCCCTTAAGTCCGGGGCCGGTACACAGCTGTACCCGTAGTACCCCCTGTCGCCGGCCCTGATTTCCAGCAGTCTCCATTAGCTTTTCCTTCTGCCCTGTTCATGGAGTTATGTGAATACTGAAAGCCACTGAAAGTTCTGACTGGAATTCCACGCATTTTAGGTTTCAGAGTAGAAGCCATGTTAGTCTGTATCCATAAACAGAACAGGAGTTCTTGTGGAATCTTAGAGACTACCAAATTTATTATGCTGTAATAAGTTTGTTAGTGTCTAAAAGGTACCACAAGTACTCCTGTTCTTTTTAAAATATTTTAAAGCATTAATTTACTTGGTATTTTGTAAATTGAATGCAATTTATGAAAAAGTTCTAGCATAAAAGTTTTCATCTATGTGAAATGGTATACTGCTGACACAAATACTGCTAGCAAACAGACAGTCAAGTTTATTTTTCAGGTCATGAGGCTTCTATCTAAAAACCTCTTAATACCAATTTGCTGAACATCTGAAGGCTTTCCAGGAGTAGGAGTTTTTGATGCTGAAGCAGACAGCAAAATTCTTATCAGAAGATAAAGAAATGGAATTAACTTCACTTTCAGAGATGAAAGAATAGAGGCTTATTTGCATGGGCATTTAATGTAGGTTATTTCCTTTGTTGACGGTGGGGGAGATGGTGGGGGTTAACGGCGAGGCTTAAAGACTATGCATTTTGTTTCATTGTGTTGTCGGGAGGAGGTTTAATAACCGTGAATCTTCTTTTCCCTCCCTTCTGAGTCAATTTATTTTGTCCAATCATTTTAGATTATAAGCTTTCAACTTGTTTAATGTACTTTGTGAACCATCATGTACATTAATGGCCTGGTATATACCTAAAGATAGACATTCATACGATGTTTGTTTGAAAAGATTCCAGCTAGTCAAGAGCTCAGTTTTCAATTAGTTCACATTTTCCCCAACAGGTGATATTAGCATGCAGTAAAATGAGTGATCAAGATATTTAAATAGGCTTGCTAACAGACAGGGCATTTTTGCTGGAATATTTGACAATACTTGACCATGATCAAGTAATCGATGGCTAACTGACATCATTTCACCAGTCGGTTGACCAGCTTGCCAAGTGTAGGCTGAACAGAACTCCAGTTCCTCTGCTAGGCCACTTTCTCCCCCTTCAAATCTTGTGAAATTTGGCACTTTCTAGCAGTGCACATAAAACACATGAAACAAATTCAGCATTTGTGCCAGCAGGGAGACTGACCTGCAAGATCGACTCAGTCGAGTCAGATTCTATGTGCAGCTCTTCTTTGTGCATGTGCATTTTTCGGCTGACAGCTCCACCCGATCTAAAATAGCTGCTTTTACTGGGTCATAGTCCCTGGCTTGCTCCTCACTCAGGGCCTTATATGCTGCTTGGGCTTTGCTAGCCAGGTAGGGAGTGACCCGCAGGGCCCAGGTTGACCTGTGCCATCCAACTCCCATGGCTACCCTCTCAGACATGCCTAGGAAGGCATCAGGGTCATCTGCTGGGCCCATTTTACATACTCCTAAGCCCGGTGCCCGCACGCCATCCCCTGGTAGGGAACTCACCGCCTTCTGGAGGAGCTGCTGCTGGAAGGTAGTCTGCTCTCAAATGAAGTCTTGCAGGCTCTTCTGCTCAGCTTGCCGGCTGAGCAAGGCCTGCCTCTCCTCCTGCTGGGACTGCTGAAAGGTCTGTACAGCTTTCTGCAGCTCTTCCTGCTGCTTTGTTAGCCACTGCAAGGTCTCCTCCATCTCAAGCTACCAAACTCTTGCTCTGGCACAGGTCCCCGACAAGCCCCCACCTGCAACGGGGTTCCTGCAGGGCCCTCCTGGCTCCTGCCCCGAGTTGTCCCAGAAAGTCACTCGGAGACCTTGTTTGCCGTGCTCATCTGTGCTTTATGGTACAAGAGGTGCTCCCACCACCTTCACCCCACCATATATATACAGTTCCTTTTGGCTTGTCTCCCAGCAGGAAAGAAGGGCAAGCAATTCCTCCCAGCTTCCCCTCAGAACAGCTCCCCCTCTTCCTAGCTCCTCCTCCTTCCAGGCGCTTTCCTGTCCAGCCCCCCACTCCTGGCTTCCTTCCTCTGAGGCTTTTATCCAGTCCCAGCCTGAAAAGGCAGCAGCTGTTCCTGCTTTGCCAATCAGGGCCAGGTGGCCTCCCCAGCTCCAATTTATCTTTCTTAACTGTAGCCGTGGTGACAGAGGGTTGCTAAGCAGCTCTCCTGCCAGCACCCTGTCACACCTGTGGAAACCACTTCACCCCCAGCATCCCTAGTTCCAGCACTGTGTCTGGGTCTCTCTCAAATCAATTTCCTGACATTGCAGATCTTTAGGTGTTGGTGCACCTGGATCCCGCCTGTTCTCTGCTTGTCACACACAATAGTTTAGGCTCCTGTGGGCTGTCATGTTTGGGTCTAATTCTGGGTGTTGGGGTTAGTGTGCTGGGGCCGGGTAGTGTTGGTTGCCTGTGATGTACAGGACATCAGGGGTTCACACAACACATTTTTGGTGGCCTCAGAGTGCAGCCACCCATTCTCACTGGTAGCCGCACTGACAAGGGCTGGGGGAATCAGGAGGGGCTTGGAGCAATGCAAGGGATGGGCGCAAGGCCAGCAGGGTTCTGGGAGGGGGGGATGGATACAGGGATGTGGGAGGCAGCCAGGGGCAATGGGAGTGAGGAGCCCCACTGCTGCGTGGTTAAAACCGGGCCCATGCAGCCACGCCCAGGGCTCAGTGCCCGTGGCCAGAACCCAGAGCTGGGGACGGGAACTGCGTGGCGGAAGCCAGGGATCGGAGCCCGAAGCCACACAGCCGAAGCTGTGGGTCAGCCCCCAGGGCTAGTGCCTGCCGCCACATGGCCAGAGCCCAGAGCTGGGTGCCGGAGCCCGGGAGTGAGAGGCTGGAGCCAGGAGTCAGCGCCCGATGCTGCGTGGCTGGAACCAGCACTCACTGCTGCGTGGCCAGGGGTCGGCACCACATGGCCACAGCCTGGGAACATCTGGGGCAGGGGATCAGCACCAGGGGCTGTAGGGCCTCATGGATTGAGACTGGGGCCAGCACCCGCCGCTGCATGGCCGGAACTGGGGGCCAGAGGCTGCAGGCAGAGCCAAGGGTTGGGCACCCAAAGCCCCGTGCTTGGAGCCTGCTGCTGTGCAGCTGGGGTTCAGCACCTGTGGTCATCACCTGCCGCTGCACAGCTGGAGCCCGGGACTGAAGCTGGGAGCCAGCGCCCGCTGTCACGTAGCTGGAACCAGGGGCCAGTAGCTGAAGCCCTGCAGCTGGAGACCAGGGCCGCGTGGCCAGAGCCAGGGGGGTCAGTACTTACTGTTGCACTGTCTGAGCCTGGGGCCACATGGCCAGGCCCCTGAAGTCCCATTGCTGGAGCCTGCCGCCCAACCTTCCTCCCCCAAGGTGGGTCAAGAACTCACCTTGCTCCTGCAGGGTTGTGCCCCACCTCTCTCCAGAGGCAGGGCAGGGCAGCGCATCCAGGAGCAACGAAGAGAGAGGGGGAGGGGCCGATGCTTTGATTCCCCGCCCCCATCACCTCCCAGGAGGCTGTTGTGGCCACACGAAAATCCCCCGATGGCCGCATTTGAGAAACGCGGGGCCAGATGGTCAGGCAGTCCCTTCTGGCCTTAACCTCCATGACTCACCAGGCGAATAACACTGCAGAAGGGAGAAGTGTTAATTGAAGGGCTTATGAGGGCGTGCACGAAGGAGCCTCTCTTCCTTGTATGACTCACATAAGATCTGGGCAGAATTCCAGTCCTTACTCTCCAGGGAGAGGAAAGGTTGCTCTCTCCCTACTGCCCTGTGGCACCCCAAAGGGAGACAGAAAAAATAGGGAGAAGGCAAAGCCATGGCTCCACTTCTTCCTGTGTGGCAGACCACAAATCAGGCTAGTTATGGGGGGAGAAGGGGAAGGGCTGTAGCCGAATGTGAGAATGCCCTGGGCGGCCTTTGGCACCGTCCTTTATTATGGGGCATGAGTTGTTTGCACAATCAACCCCTGCATAGTCCACTTAATGTTATTAACTTATTGCTATAAATATTCATTAGCCATCTGTACAAGAGAGTATGCAGTCAGGTGTCCACATTTGCTTTGGAACAGATATATACCCTCACGCTTTGAGGTATAAGCCAACAGCTAGCTACTGATTGTTAGGATGGAACTTTCTCTGGAGATAGCCTTCCCCTTAGCTGCCAACTGCAGGGTGTTTTCCTCTGGTCACTCCCAGAGACAGGATCCTAACCTAACTGGACCATTTGACTGATCCAGTCTGGCAATTCCTATGTTCCTATAATGTCAAGACTTCCATCTAAGCACTCGTTGGAGTATTGCAAAAGTTTAACTTTTCCTAATGTGTGGTTTGGATGGTAAGTCCCTCTCTTTACAAGCAATCTACAGCTACAATTATTCAAGGTAATTTGACCCATCAAGCGCTGCAGGAAAATTTGCTAGCGCAAAGGAGCAATGAGAAATAAAGAGATCCTGTGTATACTCTAAAGCCCATTGAAGACAATAAACCAAGCATACGCAGTGAATGTAGATCAGAAGCTGTATCTATAATGGATGCCTTCTAGAATTGCTCAGACATACTAGATGAATATTTCAGTTAGAAATATATAACATAATAAGCACAATTTAGGGATGCAATATACACGTAGCTGTCTATTAAGCAGACAGCCAACGGGCCTGGTGTATAAAACCACAATGAAACTGCCTTTTATTTTTATGAAAAATGGCTAATTATATTTTATAGCTGTGAATGAACGAAATGAGGTTGTAATACAGTGGCTTGTCCTGGGACTGCGGAGCATGGGGCCAAGCCGACCCTGCTTACAGAACGAGCCCTACCCAAAGGGAATCAGGCAATTTCTTATACAGAGCAGGTGGCTGCAGTAAGGAGGCAGCTCAGGAGACTGCAGAGTGAGAGAGACTCCTGCGGGGAAGATCCTAAGACCAGGGGAATTGATCCAGCTGGGAAAGGCTGGGGTAGCCTGCCAAGACAGGAAGGACTCTGACCTAACCAGGGGAGTTTGGGCTGCACCCAGCTGGGGGAAAGACCTCAGTGTTTAGGTTTAAACTTTATTAAAGTTAATAAATCAGGAGGGCTGTTACTGGACTGGAAAAACTCCATGTGGAGTTTATTTGGGGATGCAAGAGGGGAAACTGGGTGAGGGGCTGTGTGCAGGATTGACCAGAGGCCACTCATCACCAGAGGCTAACAACTGAAATATTAATTAGAAGAGAATGTTCCTCTGCAAAAAAAAAACAAGAAGAAAAAAAAGAAAATAAATCAGCTGTCGTCTTAATCAAAATGAAAGTTATACGAGAGTTTGGAAGAAAGTTTTAGGTTTTTTTTCCAAGGAGAGTATATGAAGGAACCCAAAGCATAAATTAGGGTATTTGGCTAGAGTTCAATGGGAACTGTGGTTACTCTGCACCTGTGAACATCAAGCCACTGCATTCAATGGAGATGGATGTGATGTATGTCAGGATATAATTTGGTCCTTATGGTCAAATCCTGCTCTTGGTTTCATGGGTGCTCCAGAGAACCTGTTCCATCCCCATCTCACTCATACTTCCTTGGAAGCCCCATGTAATTAACCTTCCAACACAAGTTGTATTGAGGATGTGACGGTGTACCCCATAAGGCTTTATGGGGGGTGCCTATACATATATGTATGACATTACTGGAATATGGTTTTGCTATATAGGCCATGTAACATATCTCTGTGAAGGTAATAATCCACTGGATCTGTTCATCCTATTTGTATGTATGTGTCTGTTTTGTATTCAAAGTTATGAATATTGGCTATGTGCTTGGTTGGTTGTAAGTAGACTTTGGGAAGCAGCTCAGCAGCTCTCTGAGAGAGAATTATTCTCAGTTAATACCAATCAAGCTAACAATGAACTTTGTAGCCGCCCGTCCACACCCAAGCTTCCTCAGGAATGCGGCCTGGCTGGTAATGAGTGGAGTATGGTTCAAACCTGCAACTGGACCACGTGCTCTGAGAGACCATGTGGACTCTGCATACGAAGGAGGAGGGGCTCTTCACCCACAAGAGGAAGTCTATATAAACCCAGGAGAGACCTCTCCATTTTGTTTTTCAGCTGGCTCAAAGAAAGAACAGTTACTCACCTCTCGTAACGTTTGTTCTTCGAGACGTGTTGCTCATGTCCATTCCGACAAGTGTGTGCGCACCGCGCATGCACGGTTCCGGAAGTTTTTCCCCAGCGGTACCCGTAGGGTCGGCAGGGGCGACCCCTGGAGTGGCGCCCTTATGGCCATGCATATATGCCCCTGCCGACCCTACCCCCGCTCAGTTCCTTCTTGCCGGTACTCCGACAGAGGGGAGGCGGGTGGGATTCGGAATGGACATGAGCAACACGTCTCGAAGAACAAACGTTACGAGAGGTGAGTAACTGTTCTTTCTTCTTCGAGTGCTTGCTCATGTCCATTCCGACAAGTGACTTACGAGCAGTTACCTTGGAGGTGGGAGAGGAGTAGCTCTAGTTCCTGCCGTCAGGACCGCTTGTCCCATAGCAGCGTCCTCCGAGGTCTGCTGAACAATGGCGTAGTGCGAGGAGAAGGTATGGACCGAAGACCATGTCGCTGCTCTGCAGATGTCGACAATTGGGATGTGCGCCAGGTACGCTGTGGATGTGGCCTGGGCCCTGGTTGAGTGAGCTGTTAGCGGCGGAGGAGAAGCGTTCGAGAGGTTATAACACAGCTTAATGCAGGAGGTGATCCATCCCGAAAGGCGTTGGGACGAGATCGGTAGTCCCTTCATTCTCTCCGCTACTGAAATAAAAAGTTGTGAAGTTTTACGGAAAGCTTTTGTGCGTTCTATATAAAAAGCCACAGCCCTCCTCACATCTAACGAGTGTAACATCCTCTCTTTGTTGGAGGCATGGGGTTTGGGAAAAAACACAGGGAGGAAAATGTCCTGGTTCAAGTGAAAAGCCGAAACCACCTTAGGGAGGAAGGCCGGATGAGGCCGTAGCTGAACCTTATCTTTATGGAAGACGGTATAAGGCGGTTCAGAGGTGAGCGCCCTGAGCTCTGACACCCTTCGGGCGGATGTAATGGCCACAAGGAAGGCCGTCTTCCAAGAAAGATAAGAGAGTGGACAAGAAGCTAAAGGCTCAAAGGGAGGTCTCATAAGAGCCGACAACACCAGGTTAAGGTCCCACAGGGGAACCGGTGGTCGCACTGATGGGTACAACCTTCCCAAACCCTTGAGGAAACGCCCCACAAGTGGGTTGCTGAACACCGAGGTTCCTGCAACCCCTGTATGAAAGGCCGATATGGCCGCCAGGTGTACCCGAATCGTGGAAATGGCTAGGCCTAACTGTTTTAGTTCCAGGAGGTAATCCAGGATCAGGGGTATGGGAGCTACGGCCGGGTTTACCCCTTTAACCTGGGCCCATAGAGAGAAACGTTTCCATTTAGCCATATAAGTGTTGCGGGTTGACAGTTTCCTGCTCCCCAACAGAACCTCTCTGACATGTGAGGAGCATTGAAGCTCCGAGGGGTTTAACCACGGATATTCCATGCTGTGAGGTGGAGCGATGGGAGGTTGGGATGGAGCAACCGCCCGTGGTCCTGGGACACTAACGATGGGAGGGGAGGGAGGGTTATGGGTTCGGATACAGAGAGAGACAGCAACAGAGTGTACCAATGTTGGCGCGGCCACGCCGGTGCTATTAGAATCATGGCCGTCCTGTCTCGTCGGGCCTTGAGCAACACTCTGTGAATGAGTGGGAACGGAGGAAACGCATAAAGAAGACCCTCCCTCCAAGGGATCTGAAAGGCGTCTGCCTCTGAACCTGGGCTGAGGTTCATAAGGGAGCAAAACCTCTGGCATTTCCTGTTGGCCCTTGTGGCGAACAGGTCTAGGAGGGGAAATCCCCACCTCAGGAAGATTGAATGGGCCACATCGGTCCTGAGTGACCATTCGTGACCCCGAAACGAACGACTGAGGGTGTCTGCCAGAACATTCTGAACCCCTGGGAGGTAGGTGGCTATAAGGTGGATGTTGTGCAAAATGCAAAAATCCCATAAGTCTAGGGCTTCCCTGCATAGGGGAGAAGAGCGAGCACCACCCTGTTTGTTTATATAAAACATCGTCGCCGTGTTGTCCGTCTGGACCAGCACACACTTGCCTTGCAGCCGGTCCCGAAATACCTGACACGCGAGGCGAACTGCTCTCAGCTCCCGGACGTTGATGTGCAGGGATAGCTCGCTGTGAGACCAGTGACCTTGAGTTCTGGAGTCTCCAAGATGGGCTCCCCAGCCGAGGGCGGATGCATCTGTCCCTAATGTCGCTGTGGGCTGGGGCTTTTGGAAGGGGACCCCCGCTCGGAGTGAGCTGGGCTGGAGCCACCACTGTAGTGAACTTAGCGTGTGGTGTGGGAGGGTGACGACCAGGTCCAGTGGGTCCCTTCCCTGTCTGTATACCGTCGACAGCCAGGCTTGGAGGGGTCGAAGTCGAAGTCTGGCGTATGGCACCACGTACGTGCACGCTGCCATATGGCCCAATAGGACCATGCAGTTTCTGGCTGTGGTAGTTGGATACTGCAGGAAGGAGCGAACCAAGTTCGTTATGGCGTCGATCCGAGCAGTGGGCAGGAATGCCATGGCTCGCTGAGAGTCCAGAACTGCCCCAATAAACTCGATTCTTTGGGTGGGAACTAGGGTCGACTTTGGCTCGTTTAGTATGAGGCCCAACCTGAGGAAAGTGGCCCTGACGAGAGTTATCTGCTGGATTGCTAACTCTCTTGAGTGTGCTCTGGTGAGCCAATCGTCCAGGTAAGGGTAGACGTGTACCTGTCTCCTCCTTAGATATGCGGCCACTACCGACATGCACTTTGTAAACACCCTTGGGGCGGTCGACAGGCCGAAGGGGAGCACTGCGAATTGGTAGTGATGATCCCCTAGCACGAATCTCAGGAACCTCCTGTGACTGGGGATGATTGATATGTGGAAGTAAGCGTCCTTTAAGTCGAGGGCGGCAAACCAGTCTCCGCGATCCATGGAAGGGATAATGGTTGCAAGGGAGAGCATGCGGAACTTCAGCTTCTTTATGTAGGAGTTGAGGCCCCGTAGGTCTAGGATAGGGCGAAGGCCGCCTTTGGCCTTCGGGATAAGGAAATAACGGGAATAGTAGCCCTTGCCCCGAAATTCTTGAGGAACCTCCTCTATGGCACCCAAAGACAAGAGGGTCTGGACCTCCTGAACTAGGAGTTGCTCGTGAGATGGGTCCCTGAAGAGGGACGGGGAAGGGGGATGGTTGGGAGGGAGGGAAGAAAATTGGATAGAATATCCCACTTTCACCAGGCTGAGAACCCATTTGTCTGATGTGATTCGGGACCAAGCCTGGTAAAAGTGGGACAGGCGATTCACGAAGGGCAGGACAGGATAGGATTGGGATACTGGAAGGCCGTCCTCGTGCGCACCTTCAAAAATTTGGTCTGCCGTTAGAGGGCTGTCTAGGCCCGGGCTGCTGCTGCCCGTTACGGGAGGAAGATCTCGGACGACCCCTATTCGCTCCCCTACCACCCCTCCTGGGTTGGTCACGCCTTGGTCCCTGTTGGAAAGGACGGGATGGAGGGGCTGGGGGAGGTCTAAACGGTCGCCTGATAGCCTGAGGCGTGTGTAGGCCCAGAGATCTGAGCATGGCCCTAGAATCCTTCATGGAATGAAGTTTCTTATCAGTGTCCTCTGAGAATAACCCTTGCTTGTCGAAGGGAAGATCTTGAATGGATGCCTGGACAGGTGGTGGAATTCCTGACACCTGTAACCAGGCTCCCCTCCTCATAACTATGGCTGTCGCCATAGTTCTAGATGCAGAGTCGGCTGCATCCAGGGCGGCCTGCAGTGCGGCCCTAGAAACCACTTTACCCTCTTCCACTATGGCTGTGAATTCGGGAGTGGATTCCTTCGCCACCTGCCCCTGGAATTTATTCAGTGCTGCCCAAGAATTAAACGCGTAGCGTCCTAATGCCGCCTGCTGGTTCGCAATACGTAATTGCAGCGCGGCTGAAGAGTACACCTTCCTGCCATATAGGTCTAGCTTTTTGGCATCATGTGACCTGGGAGTAGGCCCTGGCTGACCTTGACGCTCCCTTTGGTTCACGGCGTCCGCTACCAAAGATCCAGGTGCCGGGTGGGTGAATAAATGTTCATAGCCTGTCCGGGGCGCAAAGTATCGTCTTTCAACGCCTCTCGCGGTTGGTGGGAGTGATGATGGAGTTTGCCACAATGTATTAGAGGTGGATTGTATTTTCTTAATGAATGGTAAAGCAATTTTAGGTGGACCATCCGATGAGAGTATGTCCACCGTTGGATCCTCTTCCTCTATCACCTCCTCAGCAGGGAGGTTCAAATTTCGGGCAACCCTACGCAGGAGGTCTTGGTGGCCCTTGATGTCCATTGGCGGTAGGCCCGTGGTGGACGAACCCGCCACCGCCTCATCTGGAGAGGAGGAGGAAGATGAGAGGAACTGTGTTTCACCTTGTACAGGTTCCTCTAAGGTAGGCTCCACGGTCGCCCTATCCGTAGAACGGATAGACTGGTGACTGCCCAGACCCGAGGGTCCCGGCATAGGGTCATCTTCAGGTACCTCTGTGGGAGGTCTGGTGATTGTGGCCGACACCGGAGCACGCGGCACAGAGGGCAGAGAGGCAGTGACGGATGGCGGCCCCTGCACTTGTTGGAATGCCCACGGTGCCCATACAGGCCATTGCCCTGATCCCTGTGTATACTGCAGCCATGGTGCCGGCTGTGACTCGCTGCGGTGCCGGGATCGGTGCCGAGAGTGGTGGCGGCTTGTTGAATGGTAATGGCTCTTGTGTGAATGCCGGGAGCCTGCCTCGGAGCGGTGGGTGCGGCCGGAGCGGGTGGAGCCCACATCGGAATCCGAAGACTGCTCGGATGCTGACCACGGAGGTGCCGTTCCTTCCGGTGCCGTGGGTGGGTAGAACATCATTGGCTTCCCCGGAAAAGCTCTCGGTGCCGGCTGGCGAACACATGTCTCTGCGGGAGCCTGCGGTAACGGTGCCGTGGGGTCCCTTCGGGATAATGTTACTGGTGGTGCCGACCTAGTCACCGGTGCCGAGGTAGCCCCCATCGGGGGGATAACCGGAGGTAACGGTGCCGGAGCCACAAACGGTGCCGTCGCTGGTATGAGCACCTGTGGCGCCACCGGTGCCGGCAGGATGGTCGGTGCCGCAGTGGAGTCCCCCGTCAATTCGATCAGCTCCCTGGCTGCATCGAAGGCATCCGGGGTCGACGGCATATCCAGGTCGTGAAGCATCTCGGGCGGGGCTACCTCGTCCCTTGACGTAGGAGCGCGCACCGAGGAGAGCTGTAAAGGCACTTGACGGGGCTCACTCAGGTGACCCGAAGTCTGCCTATTAGAAGAGGATTTCCCCTTTGCCTTCTTGGATGGGGACCGACCTCTTTGCTTCTTTGCCGGGACCGGAGATTGGGAGCGGTGCCGGCGCGGGCTCACGGACCGGTGCGGGGAGCGGTGCCGGTGAGCTTTATCCTTCTTCGGTGCCGCAGGGTCCCGCACCGAGGCTGGGGCACTTCTGACTGAAGTGGATGGGAGATCTCCTTGAGGCTGAAGTGCTGATTCCATCAGGATAAGCTTCAGTCTCGACTCCCTTTCCTTCTTTGTCCTGGGTTTAAAGCCCTTACAGATAGTACAACGCTCCGACAGATGACTCTCCCCGAGGCACTTCAGACACTTAGTGTGAGGGTCACTGTTGGGCATGGGCTTCCCGCAGTGCACGCAGGTTTTAAACCCCGGCGCCCCAGGCATAACACGATAACAACTTCCTAAACTACTTCTATTCTAATGCAACAGATAAAACAACTCTATAAACTAGCTATAAACACTAAACTAAGCAACTATGGATTGTTGAGATACCGCTAATACACAACGAGGTAGAGGGATTCCAGCTAACCGTCATGGGCGGGAAGAAGGAACTGAGCGGGGGTAGGGTCGGCAGGGGCATATATGCATGGCCATAAGGGCGCCACTCCAGGGGTCGCCCCTGCCGACCCTACGGGTACCGCTGGGGAAAAACTTCCGGAACCGTGCATGCGCGGTGCGCACACACTTGTCGGAATGGACATGAGCAAGCACTCGAAGAAGAACAGCCCTCCACCCCCCAAGGATACCTGGAAGAAACTGGAACAGAGGACTGTGACTGGGGGGGGGGGGGGGCACAAGTGATAGCTGGACCCCAGGCTAACGGAGTTTAGTCTGAAAGAAGGAATTCACAGAGGGTGAGGCTTTTTACTGTATCAATGTTAGATCTGTCCTTTCTATTTTATTTTATTTGGTAATTCACTTTGTCCTGTCTGTTACTACTTGGAACCACTTAAATCCTATTTCCTGTCTTTATTAAAATCACTTTTTACTTATTAATTAACCTGTAGTACGTGTTGGTACCTGGAGGGGAGGGGTGGCAAACAGCTGTGCATCTCTCTCTCTCATTGTTATAGAGGGCGAACAATCTATGAGTTTGCCCTGTATAAGCTTTATACAGAGCAAAACAAATGTATTCAGGGTTTGACCCCATTGGGAGTTGAGCATCTGAGTGCTAGAGGTAAGAATACCTCCTGCCTGTTTCCAGGAAAGCCCACAGCTGTTAGGGGACGTGGCTCAGACCGGGCAGGGTACTGAGGTCCTAAGCTGTTGGGGCAGGAAAACTGAGGCAGGAGTAGCCTTGGCACATCGGGTGGCAGCTCCTAAGGGGGTTTCTGTGATCCCGACCCATCACAGAGGGGATTTGGTTTGATGGTTTGGGGATATGGACAAGCCCCTCAGTGCCTTGATCATATGCTTCAACACAAACTAGAGAACACATGCTTTTCAGGTGCGGTAACAAGTTCCTCTCCTTCCACAACAGGCATGGGCTATCCTCTCGGCTCAGCAGCCCTCAACACAGCTAGCACCCCTACTGTCTTAATACAACCACAGTAAGCAAGAGCTAGGATTTTCTCTTTTATTTGCTATCACACACACTGTCTGGATAACATCCATGAGAAGGTACAGGACAGCCACAAGAACCTCATACTATTTCCAGAATGCAACAGAAACACAAGTAGAAATGTAATTCTAGAAGTCACTATAAGGACTAAAGTGTTCAGCCAATGGATTTTCCTTATACTTACCCATTTAGGGCCTTCCCTTGAGAGATGCAGGCAACTGGATTCAATGAAGTTAATGGAAACTGAGAGGGCTTAACATGTTGTGAAATAAGGTCCACCCACAGCAACTCTCATCCAACAGGCCACACTGATATTGCTATAAACAACTGATTGTATTTGCTACTTCCTAGCTTAAATATTGATGTTTCTGACCACCCCTTTTGCTTTATTCCTTATTCAATAAGCTCTTTCAATATTTTGCCAGATGCTTGTTGGTGTGGCAGCCTCCATCTCCATGAATTCAGAAATGCTGTCTAATATAGAATAGGATAGAATAGTATTGGATATTTCTCTCAGGAAGTTGCCTGTCCTTATTAGTTTGTGCCTTGAGCAACATTCATTCATAATTGATCTCCTGCACGTCTCTTCAAAATCAGTAAACTTATTTCGAGATTATACCACCAAAAAACTACCTTAAAAGAACACTTAAGGTTACAAAGTCAAACACTCAAGGGTTGGGAAATGCCAAGTTGCCTATGCAACCTTAGCTCAGCTCCTTTTGCGTGTGTTGATTAAAGTAATAGTTAATACATCTATGTTATGGGAAAGAAGGCTACAGACCCTGGATTTGGCTTGACCATTAGAAAGAAATATCCATCTCAGCTTGCTGAGTCTGTGCTAATTGAACTATGCCTGTCAGTTAAGGTCTGTAGGTCTATGTTAATTGTAGAAGGGCATCCTGAAACATCCTGTTCTAAAGTGACAAGATTATCATCTAGGACAACTGCTGTTACAACTGTTTTCTTGCACTCGGGAATGAGATCCCTTAATCCCCACGCTTGCATTTTTATCTTGCTTGTTTCCTTTTCATCTGTAACAAGTCGGGGTCTATTGGAGCCTGTCATGCCCCAGTGATTTTAGAATGGCTAGGTTAAAGGATGAATAGGTAATAAAATGTAAATGTGATAGAAAATATGTGAAGTGAAATAGAGTGTGAGTGCGGCTGTATGTTTGGATGGGTGATAAACGGTTGAGGCACCAGCCTTAGAATAATAATAAACTATAGGACCATTTATATGGCTAAACCACCCTGAACACGCCCAATCCCATCTGATCTTGGAAGCTAAGCAGGGTCGGGCCTGGCTAGTACTTGGATGGGAGACCTCCTGGGAATACCGGGTGCTGTAGGCTTAACATGAGCGTGGGGCTAGCAACTCCACCCCGTAAGGGAACCAATTGCTACTGAAACACCAACACCAGTTGGTGGGCCATACCCTGGCTGGGGGGTGATGGACAGAGAGAGATAGGACCATTTGGCTGAAGAATGCACTGAACAATAACCCTGAGGGCACACCACAATCCACACCACAACAGCCCCAAGGACGGGAGGGGGAGGCTGAAGAAAACCATCATTGCTGGCCATCTGTTGATTGATTATCACTTCAAACGTGAAAACAGCATGACAAGGCAAACCCCATAGACTTGTATGAGGATGGATCCCTATAAAGACAGACCCTAAAGACTGAGGATTTTGGGTCTGGTTCTGCAACCAACCTCCAGGGGCATCTGACAAAGCCCGGCTTCATCCTTGCGTCCAGGCCACCTGGCCAGTCACTTGGCATGAGGAACTCCTAGGCTGGAAATCATAATAACCACCTTGCAGAACTTGTGTGTGTGAGGGAATGGAATGTTCTAGCTATAACTGATTGCTTACTCTGATTCTTTCTGTATTCACAATCAACGAGGCATATTGCCTTATCCCCTGAATAAGATCCTGCTGGCTTTCATTTTCTAAGTATAATGTGTATGCATTGTGATACATTTTTTTTCCAGAAGACCCTGTCTCATTCCCCATTATCCTCCTCATTTAGTGTGAGGCCCCAGACCTTATTTAACACACACATCCAAATCCAGCACTGAATACAAAATTATTAATCTCCTCATCAACGTTGCTCACCACTAAGTTTGGGTGCCCCATGTAAGACATATGTGGCCTCATTTTTCAGAGTACTTCAGACTTTTCTAGCACTTTATATGGCCAAAGTGGAGCTTCAACACACTACCGTTGAAGTTGAGAGTGCTCAACACTTTTGCAAATTTTGTTCCTCGTCTCTCACGTTGGGCATCCAGAAAATGTGGAACTGACTCAGTTAGAGGCCAAATTTTGGTTGAAGTGACTTGCCTAAGCTCAGACAGATTTCCAGGGCACCACTAAACTGCTTTAACCATGAGACTGTCCTTTCTCTGCCTGCAGATTCCTGCCTTATTTGCCACACACTTTGCAACTTCTGCAGCAAATGAAGCAGAGGCCCTACGGAAAACAGTCTCATTCTCTGCAAAACCCTTACTCATCCCCAGAAGACAGTTTATACAGTGCACTGAATGGAGCATGGGTCTTCTGGAAAATATAACATGAGATCATGTAATTAAAGACCACATCCATACACACAAATTCTGATTGCATGACCAAACTTAAGTCTAGCATTTCCTAACTTTTGAGTGCTTGACTTTGCAACCTTAATGTTCTTTAAAGGTAGTAGTTTGTATGTCTTTTTCTAATGTGAGTCAAGGGATTGTGTAACATTTCTTTCAGCCATTCCCCCTTTGGGTTTTGTTGCCCTGTTTTCTTTGCTGTATGGCTTTGTTTTCCTCTCTCTCAGATAAAGAGTGTTTGAACCCTCTGTCACCTGCAAATGACTTGAAAAATCTGATTAGAAGCCAATAAGAGCAGAGGAATTATAGCAGCCAATCAGAGGAGAGTGGTTTGCATATTCGCAATACAGTTACTGAGAAAGAACAGCACAGCAGTCATGGACCACAACCAGAATCAACTAATTGAATAATGGGGAAGAGAAGTGAACAATTGCACCTCATTAACTGCATACCTCACGCTCCTGCTTCTCGTTGGCTAGGATAACTCAATTTTGGCATAATAAATCATCACCCATAACTGAGAGCACTTATTGCTTAATTAAAAACCCGTGGCTGTTTGGAAAAATGAGCTCTTTCTTCTCAGTGGAAGTTTAAAAACATTTCCTCTTTAATCTCAGGTATGCATGACAGCGAACAATGGCAGGACTGAAGTTCGGAGTTCAGGTGGATGAATCTCCTATCTCCTTCAATAACCTGAGGACTTTTAGAAACATTGGGAGGCTGTTTCCTCATTGTCAACTATTACAGAACTATTTTGGCAGTCCAAAGCAAACTGTCGTCTTGAGCACATCTCCCCACCTGTATCGACAACTTTAAACATGGCTTTAATACACAGCTAGTTGTACCTCCAGTTCTGCCACAGTGTGAAATGCTGTTGCTTTAGAAGGTGATTTCTATTATATTATATAATATTATATATTATATAATAAGATGATATTATCTGCCATACACCATACAATGCTCATCGCGAAGTGAGGAGGTTAACTTCCTTTATTATTTCCTTGCTACAAACTATGACAACATGAAGTTTACGTAGGGTGCACATGAATCTCTCGAGCACAGGGCGGTGGGCGAGGGGGGAACTGTGAGGAAACCGATGCAGTTCCCTGATTCTCAGATGTCCAGCAGTGGTGTAACTTAAAGCTAAAGGGAGGAAGTTTTAACTGACACTATTGATGTCAAGTCCCATGGCCTTGTTACACTACACCCCTTCCTGACCCACCACCTCTCTTCTCTATGATTAGGGAGTGTTTCCAGTGTAGGAAGTGGCCATGGCATCTCTGACAGCTCTCCAATGGAGGAGATGTCCCCTAGACAGAGGGGATTCTCTAAGGTTAGTGTCCAGTCTCTTTGGATTCCCTTTGTGCTGTAGTGAATAATCCAGGCCAACACTCAACCAGCTACATTGAGCTAAAGGGCGTTACACTATATCTATATGAAGAAAGATTTTGAGTTTCTGTTAGACTTAAGATTAGCAGCCGTGTTAGTCTGTATCCGTAAATAAAATGAGGAAGACTTTGTAGCACCTTAGAGACTAACCAGTTTATTTCAGCATAAGCTTTCGTGGGCTATAGACTTAAGTTAGCCTATGTTAGATGAAGTACAACCTAAACTGTACCACTTTAGCCTAGCCAAGACAAAATCCAAGAGGAGAAGTAGAAGAAAATAACTAATGCAGAAGTAATAATGCATGTATATGGGTCAGAGTACGGGAACTAACACACGGCCATTTCAATGACTGGAAGAACCTTGTTATACAAACAACCATTCAAATAAAATAGTAGATCCTACTGAATGAAATAAATTAATGGCAGTTGAAGATGCTGTAGTCTGCTTGTTTGTAATTTTTTCCAGAAGGATAACCTTTGAGGATCTGGGTCTTAGTCTCTCTGTGCTTCAGTTCACCACTGAAAAATATAGTAGTAGCACTTCCCTACCTCACAGGGATGCTGTTATAATAAACACATTAAGCACTGTGAAGTGCTCAGATACTACAGAATTCTAGGAGGAGGGTGTCACCTAAATATTTTAGATACAAAGCAGTGTTTTTAGAGGACAACAGTTTAATGGCAAAACATTCACAGAGAATGAGAATCGCACTACATTTAACACGATCATATTCTTCATTTTCAGCTGCCTGCTTAAATTCAGTTCTTTGAGTAACCTTCGACCTTGTTTTTCTCCCAAGCAATCTTAACACCTTCTTTCACATGAACTATTGGTCAGTATTTTCTTCCTACTCTATGGTTGGAGATTGCAGTATAAAACAATTTACATAACTGAATTAATAATAATAATAATTTAGTCCAACTATGACTGGAAAGAATCACGTAATCCTCATGTCATATAAAAGTAGAAAACAGACGAAATCTGAGATTCAAAACAATATTCAATCATCTCACTTTGGATCAGAAGAAACTGCATTAAATATGTGTTTATGTTATAATATCTGAGAAAAGATATGCAACCCAGACTGTATGGGAGACAGCCAAATATGAAGGTGCTAGACCTCAAGACTGGTTGTATTGGCAGATGGCATAGAATAATCACGTAGAGTTCTGCAAAAGAAAATAACACGATACACAGGAATGCGAACAATAATGAAAATTGATAGGGGAGCAGCTGGCAAATATAGTTAAACAGAGAAATATATAGTAAAGGATCAAAATATGGAGATGAAAGGTTACTTACTAAAGAAAATAACACAAAATCTAATAGAAAAGAAAACAACGTCTTGTGAATGCAAAGAGCAAGAAATAAAGTGAGGAACAGGCAATTTACGTGAAGTAACAGAAGTAGGTGACAGCTGTCTGCTTTAGGAAACTGACTGCAATATTAAAATACCAAGTGATCATTATTTTTCCAGCTGAACTTTAAAATATCTCTCTAATGCTCAGGGAAGCAAAGAAGCAGTGGACATAATGTACTGGACTTCAGCAAGGCTTCTGACACCGTCCCATATGACATTTTGATAAGTAAGCAGGTGAAATGCAAGTTTGGTAGTACTACCATTAAGTGGATACATTATTGGTTAAACATCTCCAAACAAAGAATGATGTAATGACATCAGCTTGGAAGGAGGCCTCAAGCAGAGTACCACAGGGATCTGTTCTGGTTCTAGTGTTGATGAACATCTATTAATTACCTGGATGTAGATATAGAGAGCGTAGTGGTCAAATTAGCAGATGAGACAAAGCTGGGGGATGGAGGGTTGCAAATACTTTGAAGGATAGAGATAAAATTCAAAGGGATCTTGATAAATTGGAGAACAGGGCTATAGACAACAAAATGAAATTCAACAAAGACCAATGTAAGATGCTACACTTAGGGAAGGAAAGCCAAATGCACAAATACAGAATGGGGAGAACTGACTTGGCAGCAGCACAGCTGAGAAGGATCTGGGAACTATAATGGATCACAGCCTCGGAATGAGTCAGCAATGTGATGCTGTTCCAAAAATAAGCAAATGCAATTTTTGGTTGCATTAACAGAGGCATAGCATGCAAGTCATGGGAGGTGATAGTACCACTCTAGTTAGCATGAGTTAGGCCTCAGCTTGAGTATTGTGTCCAGATTTGGTCATCAATGTATAGACAGGATGTAGAGAAACTGGGATCCAGTGTTGAATGACAAAGATGATTAAAAGGATGGAATGCAAGCCACATGAGTAAAGGTTGAAGGAACTGGGTATGTTTTTGTTAGAAAAGAGAAGACTAAGGCGGGATCTGATACTTGAAAGGCTGCCACTAAAAAGATGGAGAAAAGTTGTTCTCTTTCGCAGGACAACAGGGCAGGACAAGAGGCAATAGCTTCTGATTACAGCACAGCAGATTTAAATTAAATCTCAGAAAAAACTTCCTAATTGTAAGAATAGTAGGATAATGGACAGACTGCCTAAAGAGGTCATGGAAGCTCCTTCAGCTGAGGTTTTTGAAAGGAGAGCCATCTGTCTTGGATGGTTTAGACACAACAAATCCTGCATCTTGGTAAGGAGTTAGACTAGATGACTGTTGCGGTCCCTTCTAATCCTATGGTTCTATGACTCTATGCACAATAAATACCCAAACTTGTTTGTTAATTTTGCTAGGTGATCATGCCTAGCTGTTGGCAGCATAAATACACCATGTAGAAAGTTAGAGATATAGCAGATGGTTACCACTAATTGTTGAATCAATGTTGCCTTTTGCTTAATTAATGTTATTACCTCAAATGCCAAAGTAAAATTAAGGCTTGCAATCACAATAGTAAAGGTTTCAAATATACTGAGTGACAAGCCTGATTAATGTTGTTCCTTTAAATGCCATGGTAAGGTTAATTACTTGCAAAGTAAAACTATTAAAGCAGGAGTGGGATCTTAGTGGTTATCATCATTCCTCTGACCTGCTTGCCCTTTTGATCACATATAGCAATTCTGAGCATACTTTTCACTAGAATAGAGTGTCGCTGTAAATAACATGCCAATTAATAAATACACAGAGATCCTTCTCAAAATAACCTAGAGCGAGGGAGAAGCCAAGATGGGGCGAAATGCTACATTACGTTGCATTACATCTGAACCACAGAGTACCATAAAAATGCAACACCAAACATTCCCCAGCAGGACATCCCACAGGCATCTGACCTTTTAGAGGGAGAGGGAAATGTGGCACACTGAGAACGGTGTTGGAACTGCCAGCTATCTTTTGAGGAGTGGGGAGAGGGGTGGGGTTCCCTCATCCTGCTTGCGGACTAGGGACTCTGCAGGGAAGTGTCTGGGAGCAGCAGTCAGTCTGCAGCCAGCCACCTGATAGGACAGCAGTTGTGCATCTCTGGTTTTGGGAGTGGCCTGCTTCGTCTCTTTTTGGTTTGGGTTCTTGTGTCTTATTGATCTGAATTCTTTGAAATGCAGAAGTGTTGCAATGCAGTATTTAGGTTTTTATCTCACTTGTCTGGGAACATATCAGGGATCACTATGAGCATCTAGTCTGACTTCTTGTATAACTACCAGCCAGAGAACTTCACATAGTAACTTCATACTCGTTCTACTTGTCTGAATCCAGATGACTTTCGACACCCTTTCACTGATCTGTATCAGACTCTGCATGACCCCAGCCAAACATGCATGCATCTTGCCTCTCCTGTTTATTGAGGTTTATCATCTCTTATTTATGATTTCTGCACGATTCAGCTTCTGTGGCATGACCGCCCACACTAGATTTTGTGTTAAAGCTGTATGAGGAAAAAAGTCTCGGACACAAATGCCCGGGAGAACGAATACATAATACACAGTATTTTCACCTCAAGATGAAAGCGGTGTTGTGGAAGCGAGACCTGCCGACAGCACAAATTCAGATATTTCAATTAATACTGATAAGATGCACAGAATTCGAGTGATACTTCCCAGTTTATTCATTCAAAGGGTGACTAGTGGATAGCTCAGGGCAGGGTGGGGGAGGGAGGTGGGGTTTGTGAAAACAACATTTCCTTCCTTCCTTGGTTGAGGGCACAAATCCAGGACAGATCATTATTGATCATAAAATTGTTGCCAACTTACAGCTGGTCAGAGGCCTGAGTGGAATGAGCTGGACAGAGGCCCACATTATAAAAGCCAGCACCACAAATGGCCCAGCATAAAGGGCCAGAATTACATCATAGAATATCAGGGTTGGAAGGGATCTCTGGGAGTAATCTAGTCCAACCCCTTCTCAAAGCAGGACCAACCCCAACTAAATCATCCCAGCCAGGGTTTTCTCAAGCCTGACCTTAAAAACCTCTGAGGAAAGAGATTCCACCACCTCCCTAAGTAACCTATTCCAGTGCTTCACCACCCTCCTAGTGAAATAGTGTTTCCTAATATCCATCCTAAACCTTCTCCTCTGCAACTTGAGACTATTGCTTCTTGTTTTGTCATCTGCCACCACTTAGAACAGCCCAGCTCCATCCTCTTTGGAACCCTCCTTCAGGTAGTTGAAGGCTGCTATCAAATTTCCCCCTCACTCTTCTCTTCTGCAGGTTAAACAATCTCAGTTACCTCAGCCTCTCCTCATAAGTCATGTTAACAAAGTCCTGTGGCACCTTAAAGACTAACTGTGCCCCAGCCCCATAATCATTTTCATTGCTCTCCACTGGACTCTCTCCAATTTTTTCACATCCCTTCTGTAGTGGGAGGCCTAAAACTGGACGCAATACTCCAGATGTAGCCTCAGCAGTGCTGAATAGAGGCGGATAATCACTTCCTTCGATCTGCTGGCAATGCTCCTACTAATACAGCCCAAAATAGTGTTAGCCTTCTTGGCATCAAGGGCATACTATTGACTCATATCCAGCTTCTCATCATTGTAATCTCCAGGTCCTTTTCTGTAGAACTGTCACTTAGCCAGTCGGTCCCCAGCCTGTAGCAGTGCATGGGATTCTTTCATCCTAAAGTGCAGGATTTCTGCTTTTGTCCTTGTTGAACCTCATCAGATTTATTTTGGCCCAGTCCTCCAATATGTCTAGGTCACTCTGGACCCTATCTCTACCATCCAGTGTATCTACCTCTCCCCCCAGCTTCGTGTTATCTGCAAACTTGCTGAGGGTGCAATCCATCCCATCATTCAGATCATTAATGAAGTTGTTGAACAAAATCAGCCCCAGGACCAACCCATCCAATCCATACTTTTTTAACTTGCTGGCAAGAATACTGTGGGAGATCATCTCAAAAGCTTTGCTAAAGTCAAGATATATCACGACCACCATGTCCACAGAGCCAGTTATCTCATCATAGAAGGCAACCAGGTTGGTCAGGCATGACTTGCCCTTTGTGAATCCATGTTGACTATTCCTGATCACCTTCCTCTCCTCCAAGTGATTCAAAATGGATTCCCTGACGACCTGCTCCATGATTTTTTCCAGGGACTGAGGTGAGGCTGACCAGTCTAATTCCCCAGATTCTCCTTTTTCCCTTTTTTAAAGATGGGCACTACATTTGCCTTTTCCCAATAATCCAGGACTTCCATCCATTGTCATGAATTTTCAAATATAATGGCCAATGGCTCTGCAACCACATCAGCCAACTCCCTCAGCGCCCTCGGATGCATTAGATCTGGCCCCATGGACTTGTGCACGTCCAACTTTTCTAAGTAGTCTTTAACCTGTTCTTTACCACTAAGGGCTGCTCACCTCCTCCCCATACTGTGTCTGGGAGCTGACTTTGTCTGTGAAGACTGAGGCAAAAAAAGCATTGAGTACTTCAGCTTTTTCCACAATATCCATCACTAGGTTGCCTCACCCATTCAGTAAGGGTCCCACACTTTCCCTGACCACCTTCTTGTTGCTAACATACCTGTAGAAACCCTTCTTGTTACCCTTCACATCCCTTGCTAGCTGCAACTCCAATTGGTTCCCTATTATTATTCATTGGGGGGTGGGGTTTACCTCTGCTCTTCTCCTGGTCTCCAGAAGGCCAGAGAAAACCTGTCCACAAAGGATTTTAGACCAAAATCTAACAATCTCAGCCTGTTCTTCTGAGATTTCCCACCAAATTTTGCAGTCCCAAGCGGGCCGAGTAAGTCTCAGACAAACATCCCACTTGGTTGGTTCTTAAAGATGGAAGCAAGGTCTGAAGGAGTTCTCCCCTGACATCTAGTGATGAACCAGGACAAAAAAACTTCAAGAGCAGACCATGTCTAAAGAGACACGCCTACTCATCTTAAGTATTCAGCAGGTAGAGCTGCTTTTCCCAAGTGATCAGCTGTAGATGTTTTGAGTTAAAATACACATTAATATGGAATGCAGGGATAACGATGTTGTTACCCTTATTGTATGAGTAAAGGGCAGCAGAATGGTACTTAGCATGCCCTGTTTGATGGGGGGCACACTAAGATAAACATCTCTTGCTAAGCAAGGGGTGCAGGTGCCAAATCCCAAGGAAAGTCAGAGTGGGTGGGGACAGGTGTGGTGGTGTGGACTCCGCTTAAAGCAGCCGTGACCAATTGAAATTCGATGCTAGCCACATTGCTAGCTACACTTGTGGTTTTGAATTTTTCTTATTAGCCACATTATAAAAAGCCACATGCATTAGCCACAATTCAATAGCCTAGTAGCCACATGTGGCTAGTGGCGAATGTATTGGAGCCCACTGGCTTCAAGAGTCCTAGACACCATTTCCCCTTTCCCCCATCCTCCCCTGACCTTCCTACTCTCTTCCTCTCCCCTCCCCTCCAGTGTTTAAAACTGAGTGGACTCAACTGAGAAAGTAATCACTGGAGCGGAAATCAGTGATGTGCAGGTCTAGGAGCTAGGCCTGGTGTGGGGACAGTGCTGCAGTGACAGACAGCAAAGAGGTTGCAGCAGCAGAGAAGTTTCCTATGGCCCAGTGAAATCACTAGGAGCTGAGCTAGGTGGCATTGCGCAGTGAGCTGCAAAGCTGAGCCGTGGCCAAGTGGCAGCCAGCAGTGGCAGAGATAGCAGCAGCAGTGAGCCAGTTGCAGAGGCAGCGGCAGCGGTAGGGGCCTTGCTTGACACGGCCCCCCTTTTCCAGGGTTGGGAGGTGAACCCATGTGACTGCATCTCTGAGCGCTGGGTCTTCACTCGCCAAGGACAGCCAGCTGGGAGAGGGTGCAATGGAAGGAAAGGTGAGGGGTGTGTTAAAGGGGCATTCGTTCACTGGACTTTCACACCATAAGGTGGGAAACTGAGGCAGATGGCACCATCCAGTGTACTGTGGTGTGGGTGTCGGCTTATGGTTACATGCTTTTGAATCCTGGTTGTGGTGTTTTCCCAAATGAATGCTGGGCTCCCTTTCCCTTTCAATAAAAGTTTTCCTTTGTTAGACCCAGACTTGGTCTTTGTGAGAGGGGAAGTGTTACCTCTTTAGACTCAGCAAGGGGGTGTGGTGATCTTCCCCAGATTACTGGATGAGGGCTTGAGCCGGTTCTGTTTTGTACAGTTAAAAGGAACCCCTAGATATTGAACCTGGCCCTTGTTGCTGCTGAAACCACTTAGCAGAAGGGCTACAAACGAGTCCCGCTGCCCTAATTGCTTTTCTATGCTTCCTTTCAAGGAGCTGTTTCTCTCAGTAACTCTGTGGAGAACAACCGGAGCGGAAGCTTTCCTCGGACCATTTTATGATAGTCAAATGGCCAGTGTGGGGGAGGGTGTGGAGCACTGTGCGGCTGGCCAGGATGAGATTAAATCTGTGGCTGCCCTGAATGTTAATGCCTTGTCCACCGACAGCTGACCCTGGATGCCCAGCCGAGTGCTGAGTTGTGATGACATTAATCTGTCTGGGTCTCCTGCTGACAGCAAGCAGAGCAGCATGACACCAGCCATCGACCATGTGAGCAGTTGAAATACCAATGGCTCGCTCAGGCTGCAGAGATTTTCTTCTATAGCGGGACACTCAGGGCCAGATCCTCAGCTGGTATAAATCAGCATCGTTCCATTGATGTTATTGTTGTTAACATCCACAGGGCTATGCTGACTTACACCAGCTGAAGGCAGAGGAGGAGTCAGAGGTGCAGCCAGCCCTGTAGCCGTGAAATTCCATTTGGAAGTAACTAGCATGTAGGGCTGATTATTAAATATTTATATTATGGTCGCGCCCAAAGGCCCCAGTCAGTCTTGCCACCCCCTGTGCTGGGTGCTGTACAAACATAGAAAGAGGCAATCCCTGCCCTGGAAGGGCCACTGTCTGAAGAATGTGGCCACACTGTGGGGAGAGAGATGTTAAGGCCGACCAGGGCTGCAGAGTAAATTCCTATCGGAGCCAGGATTAGACTGCAGAAATACCTTTTCCGGAGTCTTGTTCCTAGTCCTTCCTACCTCAAACTGTTGAGCTTCTGTATGAGCAGAGATCACGTTGGCTACTCAGCAGTGAAGCCAACCCAGCTGTATGCAACCAGCTGGTACAAAGGCTGCAAAAGTGCTAGGGCCATCAATGACAGACTGTGCGCCACTACCCTCAGAATGATTTGGGATGAAATTCTGGCCCCACTGAAATCAGGGGCAAAACCCCTATTGACTTCAGTGGGATCAGGATCTCATCCCTGGTGTCTTCCTAAAAATTAAGCGAGTGTTATTCCTGGTTTCTATGGACTTGAAAGGCCTGCCCATTAATAGCCCAAAGCACTGACCATTGGAGATAATGGAAAGACTCCCAGTGATTTCAGTAAGATTTGGATAAGGTCTCCCTCAGAATCTTGTCTGAAAGTCACCAGTGCTGTGTTTGGATAGAATTATACTGAAATATCTAGAAGATCTTCATTGTAAATTAACAGCCTCCAAAGCAAATGTGTGTGCAAACTGTCAGCTACCTACAAACCTATTTGGTTCCTTTGTTTCATGAAAGAATGATAAATTTAATAGAAGCAAAAGCTATTGTACACTTGTTTGTTGCTTTATGCACACGAGATTTGTGGCATTTACCTAGAGAGTTAATTGCTAATGATGACAAACCAAACCAAAAATCAATACAAATTAGCTTAGCAGGAAGAATGTGCCTTGCTACACTTTCCGGTATAGATAAATACCCAACCATGTATGAGGTGAAGGGTCCTATCATATAATGAAAGTGCAAGGCTGTCAAGAACTGCTTTCAATAAATTACACCGGGTTTGCTTCAAACATAGTAAATGTAATTTCAACCCTTTATTTCTCCCTGGCAGTATAATATCATTTATTAACATTGATCACTAGAGATCAGGAGGTGACACTACAATGTGCCTCTAGGGTGACCAGATGTCCCGATTTTATAGGGACAGTCCTGATTTTAGGGTCTTTTTCTTATATAGGTTCCTATTACCCCCTACCCCCATCCAAATTTTTCACATTTGCTGTCTGGTCACCCTATGTGCCTCTGACATTTCAGCTCAGGCTTATTAACTTTCACTTCCTTCATTTTACCCAACATGCTTTGGGTGGAAACTGATTTATCACCCTGGCTTATGTTGATAAATTGGTTCTTTACTTCCAGACATTTCTTTTAATTTCTCTCTCACACATCTTTAAATGCCATAAGTGCTTCCTAGACATCACTAGACCATTCTTTCTTATTTCCTACCAATACGCAATTGAGGCGGCAATTACAACTTATATTTATATACTCAATTTTGATAATTTATGAGAGAAATTATTAGGCAATTTGCGTTTTTTTCTTAGCCACAGGAGACTGAGACACAGAGGCATAGAAAATGAACTAACAAGAAAGCTCAGAGATTTAAAAGCATTTATATTTTCTCTCCTATAGTCATCAGGTTCTGGTTCTCTTTGGATGATTGTTCACTCCTGTGACAGCATATTGCCATTGGCCTTGGACACATTGCATATTAAATTAGAGCAGTGGGTGATGCTCTAACCTGCCATTTTCCAGTATAAATCAGAGGCACACTACAATTCTCTGGCCATAAAATCCTAAATGTACAGTGTAGTAATTCCTAAACCTTCGCAACAAGCCTCAGAGCAGGCTGCATTCCTAACCCCATTGAGCTCATAGCAAAACTTAATGGGATTGGAAATTCACTCTACATGTAAAGTCAGCCCACAGGGAGTGTTTTCATCTGATTTCATTTTACTCATGACACAGAAATTGTTAATTTCCCTTCTACAATATCCATGTAATCACTGCTTCATAGGTTCTGTCACAGGGGAGGTCTAAATTGATATAACTTACGTCACTGAGGGGTGTGAAAAAGCCACCCTCCTAAGGGATACAAGCTACAGTGACCTAAGCACTGTCCCCACTGGGGCTATGTCAGTGGAGTTATTATGCCAACGGGAGGGCTCTCTCCTGTCAGCATAGTGTGTCTTCACTACAGCTGTGCCACCGTAGAGGCTCTAGTGTAGACTGGCCCTAAATAGAAACACCCTGCTCCTAAATAGCGCTTTTCATTCATGGATCTCAAAGCACTGTACAAAGGAGGCCAGCATCATTAGCTTCATTTTACAAATAGTGAAATAGAAAGTGATTTACCCCGGCTGTACATGGCAGAGCCTAGACTAGAACCTAGGAGTACCTAGGAGTTCCAAACTGGGGCACTATTTATTAAGCCACACTGCCTATTAGCAAACCACTCTTACTCATTAATAGGAAGGTTAATAAATGACATGGCAGCTTGACCTTCAGTGTTGTATAGTAATGATTTTATAGCTGGGCAGGTCAGTCAAACTACAGTATGTTTCAAGTATCAAACTATCAATCAGTATGATTTACTAGGACCAGCCGAGGGTTTCTATTCTGATAAATTTTAAGAGAAAAATAAAGCTGAAACACATATTATTTATACTTTCTAAATTTGAACCAATTTCTGAAGAAGAAAAAAGCTTCCCTGTACTTATGCATGCAAACACACACAGAGTATGGAACATATGAACTCTGCTCCTGATTCTCTAACACATCATTGTATATCACTCATCCTATTTCCAATGTTTTTCATCACAGAATCCAGCACAGAAACTAGAAATCAAACAATAAAGTAAGCTTCCAGCAGCAACCACTTGCTCATACCAGCACGGTGTCATCTGAGTCTATAGCACTGTTCTGCAAAGGCACAAATATAGAGTACAATGTCCATCCCAAAATGACAGAACAAAGAATCACCAAAGGAGATAGCTTCAAAAGATAAAGGATTTCTTTTCCCTTCATAATCCAAGATTCACAATTCAGGTCCTTAGACGTTAAAGGTAAACTTACAGGGACTAGATGGCTGCAGAGATTGGTTAGGAATATGGATCCTTTTACCTCTGGGTTACTAAGCTGCATACTGCTTAGGTAGGCTGGTATGTATCAGTTTCTTTCTGATGACTGTGTGGTGATGTCTGATTCCCTAGAATTCAAAATGTGGTGCTCTCATTCCAATTCCTGTAAGCCAGAGTGGAAACCAAAACCGGCACTCCTGATGCCACAGACTGGTTTGGAATGAAGACTACACTATGCACGAGGAAGGGACAAAATTCCAGCCATTCCTCTAGCAAACCTATATTTGTGCAAATGTAAGTTTACTCACAATATGTGCAGGTAAAAATACCTACACATCCACATCAACATTTTTAACACCTATGTAAAATGAACTTATAAGAATTTAGACATGCAAAACACATTGGGACAGATTCTAGCACTGGTGTATACTCAGGTGTGCATGCAAAGTGCAAGTGTATGTAGGAGCAGGTGCACACGGGAAATCTGGGTAGAAACTTGGCTAGAAATGTGGCCCTTTTACTAGTCATCATTAGGGTTCTGAGTTAACACCCTCTTTAGATGTATGCCTATCTGTCCACATTTATCATTACATGGATAGTCCCCATCGCCAGTAGAATCTGAACACCTTACAATCAAGGGAAAGTAGAAAAACAAGAACAATATTACGCTCCCTTCCATCCTTGTGAGGTTTGGGAAAAAATAGCAGGGCTGAACATAAGAACATACGAATGGCCGTACTAGGTCAGACCAAAGGTCTATCCCGCCCAGTATCCTGTCTACTGACAGTGGCCAATGCCAGGTGCCCCAGAGTGAGTGAACCTACCTAAGAGATAATGATCAAGTGATCTCTCTCCTGCCATCCATCACCCCACTCTGACAAACAGAGGCTAGGGACACCATTCCTTACGCATCCTGGCTAACAGCCATTAATGGACTTAACCTCCATGAATTTATCCAGTTCTCTTTTAAACCCTGTTATAGTCCTATAATCATAATCTCCTCAGGCAAGGAGTTCCACAGGTTGACTGTGCGCTGTGTGAAGAAGAACTTCCTTTTATTTGTTTTAAACCTGCTGCCCATTAATTTCATTTCGTGGCCCCTAGTCCTTATATTATGGGAACAAGTAAATAACTTTTCTTTTTTTTCCCACACCACTCATAATTTTATATACCACTATCCCCCCCCCCCCCGGTCTCCTCTTTTTCAAGCTGAAGTCCTAGCCCCTTTAATTTCTCCTCATACAGGACTTGTTCCAAGCCCCTAATCATTTTAGTTGCCCTTCCCTGAACCTTTTCTAATGCCAGTAAATCCTTTTTGAGATGAGGAGACCACATCTGTACACAGTATTCAAGATGTGGGCGCACCATGGATTTATATAAGCGCAAGAAGATATTCTCTGTCTTATTCGCTATGCCTTTTTTAATGATTCCTAAATACATAGCTAAATACAGGGCTAAATACTATGGCAAAGTGGCTTCTCGGACCCACCCTGGCTCAGGTCCTTTGGGCTCGGGTGAGGCAAGTGCCACCAGCAGCCCACCTAAGAAGCCCAAAGGCAGGCTTTCTCTTCCCCTAAGCGCTCCTTTCTGGCTGGGGTTTTTCCTCTCTGGCTAGGAAAAAGCTATCTCCCTCCTGGGAGAGGCTCCCTGTCCTGCTGCCTCCAACCTGCTGGCAGCCTCACTCCATCTATCTCTCGCTCTCCTTCCTAGCTGTGGAGGAGGGTTTAAAAAGGTCTCTGTCAGCTTTTTAAGTGGGCTCAGCTGATCCTGCTTTGGCCAGTGGCAGCCTTACTCAGCTGAACCCAATTAACCTGCAGTTACCTCTCTCACCACAAACCCCTCTGGCAGTGGCGTGCCCTGGGTTTACCACAATACATAGACATTAAAGGTCCATGCCTATGTCCTGCTTTCATGTTAAAACAGTATGTTTACAGAGCTGTAGTTGCAAAGAATTCTTTCAAGATGTGACGCAAGATAGAGCAATGTCTGTCTAAGTTGAGAGGCATGAGCTGCCCCATTCATCTAGCAGGGCTATGAATTCTGAACCCTACTGCTCCCGGGGCCCCCAATCAATACCATCCCAGCAGACGAATCTAGCTGGGAACCCCATCTGCAGTCTCCTCCTCATGACTCAGCAGGCTTCGCGGTGGCACAGTGGAGGCTGAGCTGACTTTTGCATTGAATTCTGTGATGTTGGTGATCGTTCTAGTCTTTTGCAGGAGGGCGAATTCCATACTGCGGACCTCGCTCCTGGAAAAAGTCTGTCTCCAGCAATTGTGATTCACGAGCCTTCACATCCTGGGGAGGTCATGGTAGCAGAGGGAAAGCCAACCTCCCAGGTAGCCAGGGCCAATGGCATGACGGGAGGTGAATACGTGGAGTGAGATCTTTCAACTAGACTCTGCTTTCAATGAGGAGCCAGTGTAGAGTGGAACACGAGGGGATGTGTTCCCAATGAGCTATGTTGCTAAGCAGAAAAGCGGCTGTGTTTTGTATTGGCTGGAGCTTTCTCGGTTGTGTGGCTTCCTCCTTAGAGTGTCAATAATCCAGACGCAGGTCACAAAAGGACATTAGATCGGGGAGACTGGAATTTTAGGAAAATAAATGCTGATTGTAATAACAGGACATTTTATTTAAAGGAATCTAGGGTAGAAGAATTATGTGTGTGCCCTATAAGCTAGACTGAGACTGATTTCCTGGTATAGCACCTTATTATTTATATGGGGCTGATCAATACTTCTGCTGAAAAAGTATCATTACCATGCACACGGTTATTTGATGGTGTCCTAGTAAAAGCCACACAACTTCTATACTGCAATGCGTGGATAGAAAAGGAAGATCATTTGGATCAGGTAGATTTACAAACTGCTTTAGGGCTACCCGTGAGCTACAGTAGGAGCAATTTTGCCCTATATCTGTGCCAGACTAATCTTTACAGATCCCAATCCAAGATACGTTTATCCCCTGGAACAGTGTTTAATCCAAGTATTGCTGAATAGCTTCGGGTGCACATTTTTATACTGATTCAGGCACTTTCATACAACGTGACCAGTAGGCATTCCAGACCAAAGAATTTAAAATAATAATAATAATGGTGAGACCATAGACAAAGCAAAACAACAGAGTGAGCACGTGCCAGAATGTTTCTGAATCACAGCATCTAAAGGTGCAGAAGCCCTGATAGATCATCACCTTCTGGATGGGATGCAGGGGCGGCTCCAGGCACCAGCGCAGCAAGCTGGTTTTTGAACCTTGAGGGTGCATTCAGATCATGATTTTCGGTTTTTCTCTCCAACCACGAGGGACAGCAACTTTCATTTTGTTTAAAAAAAATAATGAAGCTGATATTTTCATCTAATCACAGGATTCCAGGAACTGGGGCTTTAAGAATAATATTGCAAGAGTTGACAATACTGCCTCTGGTTTCTTCTGTTTTTTCTTTCTCCTTTTTAGTCTTTTTGTATCTAGCAAAACCACTTGGCATTGGCTGAACACTGAACAGACCAACTCTGAATGCTGTTGAAAATCCTACTCTTCACTCACAGGATAACTAGAGATGGCTGGAAATGTATTAACTAGACTTTTTTTGTTGAAAAATGCTGATTCATCTAAATCTGTTTGCAAATCAGAGACCATTTCCACAAATCTCACAACTCAAAAAAATGTTGAACAAAAATAAGTTTCAAAATTGTTGAAATATTTCATTTTGACAAAAAAATATCCCACTGAAAAATTTGTTTCGGGAATTTAGGAATTTTTCATTTTGATTTCAACCTTTTTTTCTCTAACTTTTACGTCTAGTTAGCTTAAACTTCTAACTGAAAAGCCATTTTGAATTGGATTGTTATTTTCATTCCACAGAGAGCTGAGGCACAAAGGGCCAGATTTGTAAAGATATTCAGGCGTTCCCATGCTCAGCATTTCAATGCCTAATGGATGTAGAAGCGTATATATTGTTTTCAAAGGGAATTTAGGCACTTAAGAGCCAAAATCCTTGTGACTGTCATTAGGACTTAGGCTCTGAAGTGCCTAAATCTCTTTTGACAATTAGACAGGCTCCTAAATCAGTTAGGCATTTTAACACTGAGCAGAGCAACACCTAAATATCTTTAAGAATCTTGCCCCAAATGACTTGCCCAGGGTCAGAGAGGAAGATTGGCAGAGCCAAGAACTGAAACCACTTTCTCTCTGAGTCCCAGTCACTAAGGTTGTGGAGCGATACTGGGGTCTGCAACCTCTGTTGTGTTGCACTGGTTCTGCCAGAGGCAACATAGAAAGGTCCATGAAAGACATAGGCACTTAAAAGGTGTTTAATTACCCTCAAGGAGTCTGAGACTGGTACTAGATGCGGCTGTATTGCCCAAAAGTTATACCACTTGTATTTACTGATTGTGCAGGAGCTCAAATTTGCTTTGATCTAGAAAACCAGTGCTGGGTGTGTCATTTCTGTAGCTTCTCTTCATGCTGTTACAGAAACTGGTGATACTGCCATCCAAGCCTCGCATGCACTTTACCTGTTATATTGCACTCTGTCATATGAACATCCAACAGTGATCACTTTGCAGCTATAACATTCCTCGGGGCTTGTCTAAATGGGGCACTCAGGGAAGTTAAGACAAATCAGCTAAAGGTGTGAAGTTAATGCATGTAAATTAAAGTGCATTAAACCCCTGTGTAGGTGCTCTCCTTCAGATGTAAAGTGGCCTTTGTAAAGGTACATTCCCCATGTGGACAAGCTCTTATTTACAGTAAGGGCATGGTTACACTTACAGGATTATAGCGCTTTTGGTTATAGCTGTCCCCATTTACATCAATAGGTATAGCGCTATAGCGTGTCCTGGCGTGGCCACATTTGCGGCACTTGCAGCTGCACAGGGAGTGGTGCATTATGAGCAGCTATCCCAGCATTCAGCTGGGTGCAACGTGCTTTTCAAACAAGGGGAGTGAGGGGGAACGTGTTGTGTGTATGCAGACTGAGAGAGCGAGGGGATTTTCTACGGGCTGAGCATCTTGTCAGTGAGTGTCCTTTGAAATTCAGAGCCTGCTAGTTTTCTCGGTCACACAGCTCCCTCTGTAAACATTTGCAGTGCTTATCTGCCAAGTTAAGAGAGAAACTCTGAAAAGGTACTTCCGCATTCCTCCTGCCGAGTTCAAAACAAAGGGAAGAGATGTCAATTGCCTTAAATGGCTCAGAGGAATCTCCAGAGATCACTTATAGCGTAGTAATCTTAATGCCCATTCACACTTGCGATAATACAGAGCAGTGAATACGCAATAGCTGTTAATCCTCAGGGAAGGGAGGATTACCAGGAGCAGTATAACTGTGAGTTTATAGCGCAATACATGCCTTGCCAGTGTGGATGGGTAGGGAGGTATAGCGCTCCTGGAGGAGTTATAGCGCTATAAAGTGCCAGTGTAACCAAGGCCAAAAATTGGCATCTGCCTGGTAATTACAATGGAGTGGAGACCACTGTAGTGGCTGGAGTATAAACGCGGGACCTGGAAAGTGCTGAGTTCTAATCCAGAACTGATAACGCTCAAACCAAATAACTCACTTTTTCTGTAGGTTAATGATGGATGAGTGTGCTGAGTCTGGCATTTTAACCAGCAGGCGTCTCACTGTCAGTGACTAGCTCCTAAAGTCACTTAGGTGCTTCTGTAAAAAAGAACAGGAGTACTTGTGGCTTAGAGTACTTAGAGACTCACAAATTTATTTATGAGGTGCTTCTGAAAATTTTAGCCCTTGTCCATCAATATGAGAGATTTACCATGGGACCCTACAGATCAATAGGCATTGGCTAAAACTTTTCCCAGCTGACATGAGATGAGCCAAACAGCCTCTGAAGTACTCCCTGCATTCCGGGGAATTTTCATCAATCAACAAACACCCCTTTCGGCTAAGTGGAAAAAGGGCATTCAGCTGCTCTTCATCCCTGAACATATCTGTGATGATGAGCATACACTGCACATGCTAATGCTTAGTAAGACAACAAAAAGTGATGCCTCTTTCTCAGATTAATATTTATTTGTATTCAGAAGGCCATGGTAAGAGTATTTGCACACACCTCTGTAAGGTCAGTGCCCTTGATATTATGGTCCTTTGGCACTTGGGTTCACAGGGATGGATTCAGCTTTCAGAGCAGGAGATGAAAGCAAATTGCTTCATGCAACAGTGCCCTCTGCTGCCTGGTTAGGAAAGAGCAGGCCAGTGGGCACTCAAATCCATACTGAATTGCTGCTGTGTTCTCCCAGCAAAATAGGCAATATTTAAAAAAAATAAAAAAAATAAGAGAAACTAGAAAAAAAATACAAAAATAATAACTTCTCAAGTTTCCCCTGGAAAATAAAAAAAACCACTTTCTATTGATTGGAGAGTCTGTTCAGAATTTATATCAGAGTAAGGAGGGGAAAAATCCATCTTCCAAAATGTTACCTGCTTTGTGGCAGGGGAAAATTCAGAGGTGATGTGAATGAGAAAAGCAACATTTCCACAAGAAGCCCCCTACCACTGAGTAGAGAGAACACCACACACACATTCTCAGAAAGCCAGGAATCAAGTTCATAGTACACACGTACTGCTTTAGTTCAAGGGCCACAGCATGTCAGTCTAGTTACTGTGATACAGGGCTGCCTGCAAACACTCTGGCTTGCAACAGAGCCCCGGTGCTGCTGTGCATACGTAAAGGACTTTCTGTGGCTCATCGGCTTGGCCACATTGTAGTTTCAAACTTACCCTGAATAGGATGTCAAATATTGCTTCCCAAAGGAGTAGGTAGGCTATTAGCTGAGATCAGTTCCAAGCAGGTGATATTCATTTGGGGAGGATCGGTGCCAGTCTTAGGCTTGGCTACACTTGCAGCTGTAGAGCGCTTTGAGTTAAAGCAGCTTTCAGAGAGCGCAGTAGGGAAAGCGTTGCAGTCTGTCCACACTGACAGCTACAAGCGCACTGGCATGGCCACATTTGCGACACTTGCAGCAGCATTGGGAGCAATGCATTATGGGCAGCTATCCCAGCATTCAAGTGGCTGCAACATGCTTTTCAAATGCATGTTGAAGTGGGGCAGAGTGTGACAGGGAGAGGGTTGTGTGTATGTGGGGGGAGAGAGTGGGTTGCCTTGTAAGTTCAGAACCCCCCTTCTCCCTCCCGCCTCTCTTTTACTCACTCAAAGCAAACAACATTCCTCAGTAATGTTTGCTTTGTCTCAGAGCAGCTGGCTTTCAGAAATGGAGCTTTGAAAGGGCACATCAAAACAATGAGAAGAGTGGCCACTTGAATTAAGTGGGATTATGGAATGTTTCTGGAGATCAATCAGAGAGCAGTAATGCAACGCCTCATTCACACTGATGCAAGAGCGTCTCAACCTTGATGCATCAGACATTCTTGCGGAGGGGGAGTACCAGGAGTGCTCTAGCCATGGAGTCAGAGCACTCTACGTGCCTTGCCGGAGTGGACAGGGAGTGAGTTAGAGTACACTGGGTGGCTTTAGTGCCTGCTAACTTGAAAGTGTAACCAAGCCCTTAGCCCACTCCCCACTCCTTCAAAAAAGTTGTAAGACCACTAAAATGTATGTCACATAAATTTTATGGGTGCTGTATCTTGGGAACCCCTTACTCAAACAGCCTCAAGCTTGGGATCACTAAATCTAGTCCAGATTCCAGGAGACAAAGCAATTTTCAAGACAGTGAGTAAGCAAGTAGCTTTTAGAGCACTTGGAAAAATCAGCTGTTAAACAGTAAACTAATCTCAGCCTTAATTATAATGGTGCTACTGTAATGACTCTTCCCTGAATTGATACCTCCAGGATTTAGGGTGGGGTTTTTCTAAAGTACTCAGCATTGGCCTAACTCTGTTCCCATTCAAGTCAATGGTAAAATCCCACTTTCCATTCAATCAGGCTTGAGATAGCAGTTGTCTCTTGGTAAGAAGTGAATTTACACATTGAGGGTGAAAAAATATTTGGCAACTGGCTAAGATAAAGTTTGGACTGTTACTTTAGTGGCAGCCACTCAGAAGTACTAGGCATTTACAGATCCTTTCATTCTAAACTCTCAATTGTTTCATTTCTCACAATCTGTCCTAACTGACTGATATTCCAGCACTCTCATATGTTCCACCCATGTTCAGCTCATTGGATGATTGGGAAATTAGAGAACATAGATGGCTTCTTTAGAGCCCATTTGCCAAGCTATGTGCTGAGTAAGTGTAGAGAACAGTTTACTACTAAAAGCCAAATACACCATCGCTCCACAAGCATATCCAGAGCTCCCTCTCCAAAGTACTGGAAACATTTTAAAAGTCAATGTACCCTTGGCAGTAGGACTGCTCAGTCAAAACACCACTATCTATAAGAGAGCCATTTATTTACTAGAGATGAATTTAGAAATGGGGTAAGTAATTTGGAGCGAACAGAAGAGCCTGTGTCTGTGAAGAGTGTTAATAATGTATCATATGCTATCTGATCCTTTTCACCTACCAAAGTTGTTTAATATATTTTTGAAGCAGCACTTGCATATTTTAATGCTGGAGCTGGGTACATTAAAAATAATCAGTGTCGATAATAATTATGTTATTTTAAAGGTAAATATCTCTCAATCTGTACATGCAGATTAAAATCATAAAGAAAATTAAAACCATTCATGTGCCTTGCAAAAGGTCCTTTGAAATAAAATTATTTTAAATCTATATTTAGAAGAGCTAAACTTAGTATTCCTACTGAGGTTAGATGAAACATAGGACCACAGAATTCAATCTAGGAATGATATTTTCTCATCCTAAAAAAAGTCCAGCCATTCCATACTCTAAGGGTGCTAGACGAGGTAGAGAGATAGATGGATCCGGGGATCTGGGGAAAGAGTATGGAAATAACCATTTTTAATGGCAGAGGGAGAATAGACTACTTTACCCAAGGAATGTTACATGCATTGCCGGCTGACATACAATATCTCTAAGGTGCTCCTTATTAAAGTTTTGCAACACCCATCACTGAATACATTCATGGGTAAAAAGCAGAGAAGTAAACACACATCTTTCCATCACTGTACTGATTAAAACAGGTCTGTCTCAAAGGAGCGTCTGAGGACACATCTTCACTACCAGCTGGATCGGCGAGTAGTGATCGATCTATCAGGGATTGATTTATCGCATCTAGTGTAGATGTGATAAATTGATTCCCAAGCGCACTCCTCGTCGACTCCGGAACTCCACCTCCACAAGAGGCGGAAGCAGAGTCGACTTGGGAACAGCAGCGGTCAATTCACTGATGTGTGGACGCCCAGGTAAATCACCCTGAGATATGCCAACTTCAGCTACTCCTATTCACGTAGCTGAAGTTGCATATCTTAGGTCGCCCTTCCCCCCCCCCCCCCCAGTGTAGCCCAGGCCTACGTGCACTGGAAGAATAGCAGTCATAGAGTTCATGACTACACCATTATATCTCCACTGCTCACTACAATAGGCTGAGGAGCTCTAGATTAAGTGACATGCTCTAAAGGTTTTAGTGTTGTATGTAAATTGTGCATCACAATTCACAGTTTTTCCTTCCCCTGTCTTGATTAGCATGCTTAGTTTCCCGTTAAGTGCTTTGCAGACAGACTGACAGTAACAACCCCGAGCAGAAGTAAGGCATTGATTTGAAAATTGTTATTTTGTCTGCCAGCCTGTGAAGAGAAGCCAGAGGTGCTGTCCATGTTAAGTATGTTAAAGGCTGGCTAGTCTCCACTGCAGGTGAGCGTTGGAATTTTGATACTACATTATGCTGAATTCCTGTCAGATTATTCTTTAGACCCCTAATTACACCTCCTACATCTTAAATGTAACAGGGATAATTATTCTGATTTAGTGCACCTGGTATTCTGGAAAAACAAAATTGCTCACTACATTTGCAAATGCTCTCACTAGAGTTAAACTAAAAGGTTTTAAGACACATAATGACAAACATTGTCTAAGGCAACTAAATGCAGTTTTGGGGTCATACTTCTCAATAGCCAATGAAAACCATTTGCGTTCATCAAAATTTCCTTGAGAAGGTATGTTCTAGAAGGTGCACGCTATCCATTTCCCATGGAGATCAGCATTAAACTCTTACTTCAAGTCACAAATCAAAATGAATCTGTGGTTTCACCCTAATCTGCTATGTAAAAGCGTCCCATGACTCCACACAATTGGCTGGCTTTGCTCAAGTGAGGCTAGGAGGGGGATGCTGCTGCAGATTAAAACTGAGCTGCATTGGCATAGTCAGACAGGAGAAGCTTTGACATGCTCAGTCTCAGGATCAAGCCAATGCGGTTAATAACTCCCTGACGTGAACTAAATTCACTCAGTCAGAAACTTTTAATTAACAAAATGGCACAACAAAATAAGTGTCCCTAACCACAAGTGTGCTTCAAGCATTAATAAAATGAGCCCATCACATTTTATGTTCTGCTGTTCTGTCCATCCATGGTGCAAGTCCATCCAAGCCTATTAAACTAAATGCAGTTGGGATTAAGAACAGCTGTTCTGGGGCTAGACCCTCCAGTCGTTCGGAGGTATTCAGATCCAGGGTTCATCCTTGTGCCCAGATCCTCAACATTCAGACCAAAATCTGGGTTTTGATTTCATTTCCACTCCCCAAAGCCTGGAAAAGTTTGGAACTGGAGGTTTGGCCCCTTATAGAGATATAGTCCATTAGTAAAATATGGACCTAGATCTGTCAATTCTTCAAGCACCCTCTCCACCAATATTTCAGGATATTCAGAACTGGGGTCTGGGTTCATGTTTGACGATGAGCTAATTCAGTGCTTCTCAAATAGTGGGGCGCGCCCCCCAGGGGGGGCGCGAGGCTCCGTAAAGGGGGGCTCGGTGGCACGCCGGGAATGGTAGTCCCTGCGCTCCCCGCCGGGCCCGTTCATTGCGGGTGGCAGGACTCTGTTTCCCGGCGTGCCGCGGGGCGCTGGGCGTGTCCGGGCGGGGCAGGGAGCGCGAGGGAAGGCGGCTCAGTGGGTTCAGGCCGCGCTCGGTGCCGCCGCCATCGTGGGAGCCACGCGGTAAGTGCGGGCCCAGGTAGGCGGGCCGGGCAGGGGAGCGGAGCTCCCATGAATCAGTAACTCCTTAAAAGACGGGAGGCGGGGGAGTTAGGAATAGATAAAAGATGGGGGGCGGGGGAGTTAGGAATAGATAGTTTTCAAAGTGGAGAGAAGTAAATAGTGGGGATCTGTGCTGGGACCAATGCTGTTCAACACATTTAGACATGATTTGGAAAAAAGGAGTAAAGAGTGAAATGGCAAAGATTGTGGACAGTACAAAATTACTCAAGATAATTAGGTCCAAAGCGGACTGTGAAGAGTTACAAAGGAAACTCACAAAACTGGGTGACGGCAAGAAAACCGGAGATAAAATTCATTGTTGATAAATGCAAAGATAATACACATGGGGAAACAATAAACCCAACCATTTATACAAAATGATGGAGTCTAAATTTAGCATTTATCACTCAAGAAAGACACCCTGGAATCATCATGGATAGTTTTCTGAAAACATCTGCTCAATGTACAGCAGCAGTCAAAACGCCATTAATAGCCATTAATCATTGTAGCCATTAATCCAGACATCACCTCTGATTAAAAAATCAGCTCAAATTATTTTATATATTTTTGTTTTGCAGGTTAAAGTTTTTTTTAATATTGTGCTCCTTTAAATCTTTTCTGCTACAGTTAATAAAGCTATTCTTTGTTGTAAATTGATCCACATTTCTTTCTTTTTTTATTCTCATATACGTTAATAAGGATACAGTGTTATGCAGAGGTGTACTTATAACAATTTTATAGACAAATGATACTATTTACAGTCGCGGGGGGGCACGAAATGTTTTCTTCTTCCTAGGGGGGGCATGACAGAAAATAATTGAGAAGCACTGAGCTAATTAAAGAAGACTGATGATTTTTATCAGTTATTTCATTCCTAAAAAATTTCAAAGACAGCATGAGATGTATATTCACACTTAATCCTATTACAGTAAACCCTCGATTTTGCGGACCTCGATTTAACGGACTTTGGATTTAACAGACAAAATTTCCGGTCCGTATGTCATATGTGAAAATTAACACCCTGCTAATTTTAAAATGCTTTTAACCAGTCAGTCAGCTCCCGCTGCCCCTGGGTGTAGGAAGCCCAGGCTGGCAGCGGGCTGAGACCCCGGCTGACAGGAGCCTGGGGGGAAAGCCCAAAGCGGCGGCCGGCTGATGCTCAGCCGCCGCCGCTTTGGGGCTTCCCCTACTGACCCATTTAGACAGCCCGGTTAATCCACAGCCCAGTTAACCCGCGCCCAGATAATCAGGAGTCTACTGTATAGAAAACTTTTCTGTGAAATTAAACTTTTCATACATACTTAATTTTAATTATACAAACGTGTCTACATAAGTAAAAACAGGTAAACTAACTAATTTGTCAATTTTTTAACATACGCGTTCGGAAAACCTACTTTATTATATAACGGACTTTCGGCTTTAACGGACACCCCTTCGCCCGAATTAGTCCGTTATATCGAGGTTTTACTGTAATTGCAGTTTTTAATGGTAAAAGTCCAGTTGTGATGGTGGAATCAAACATCAAACTTGCACCCTCCTTAATCTAGGTTCCCGGTGCTGACCATCTTAGTAATTATTAATCCTAATCCTTAGCCAGTTTTTAGTAGAGTTCACAACAAAGCTTCCACTGACTTCAGAGGTAGGACTAGGCCTTAGATTAAGAGGCATTAAGATGACCAAGCACATTAGTTCTCATGACAACTCTCTGGCATTGCCTTTCTTTTAGTGAATTCTTGAGACAGAGGAAAGTTACCTCTTGGAGGTCAGAAAGCGTAGGGATAAAGTGAGAACTGTCAAAAGCCAAGCAGAGTTGGACCTTGCAAAGTAAATTAAAACCAATAGTGAAAGGTTCTATAGACATAAAAAGAAAACAAGGAAAGAAGTGGGGCCGATAAGCATTGAAGATGGGTGGAGATTAAAGATAACCCAGGCATGTATCAACACCTAAACAAATACTTTGCCTCAGCTTCTAATAAGGCTAATGAAGAGTTTAGGAGTACTGGCAGGGTAGATAATGGGAATGGGGATATGGAAGTAGAAATTTCCACATCTGAGGTGGAAGTCTTAGTGGGACTAAATCAGGGACCCAGATAATCTTGATCAAAGAATATTAAAGGAATTGGCACATGAAATTGCAGGTTTAATAGCCAAGATTCTAATGAATTTGTAAACTCAGGAGTCATACACGATGACTGGAGAATTGCTAAAATAGTATCTATTTTTAAGAAAGTGAAAAAAGGTGATCTGGGAACTAGAGGCCTGTATGCAGGTTGTTGGAACAAATTTTGAAAGAGAAAGTAGTTAAGGACATAGAGGTAAGTGCTAATTGGGATAAAATATAACATGGTTTTACAAAAGGTAGATTATGTCAGACCAACTTGATTTCTTTTAGACAAAGAAAATGCAGTAGCTCTAATCTACCTGGATTTCAGTAAGGTATTTGATACAGTTCCACATGGGAAATTATTAATTAAACTGGAAAAGATGGGGATTAATATAAGAATTGAGAGGTGGATAAAGAACTGGTTAAAGGGGAGACTACAACAGGTCATACTGAAAGTTGGGTGAATTGTCAGGTTGGACGGAAGTTACTAGTGGAGTTCCTCAGAGATCAGTCCAGGGTCCAATCTTATTTAACATTTTTATTAATGACTTTGGCACAAAAAGTGGGAGAGTGCTAATAAAATTTGTGGATGACACAAAAGTTGGGAGGTATTGCAAATAATGAGGAGGACCGGAATATCATGCCAGAAGATCTGGATGACCTTGAAAACTGGAGTTATAGAAGTGGGATGAAATTTATTAGTGCATAGTCATGCACTTAGGAACTGACAACAAGATTTGTTTGCTATTAGCTGGGGACTTATGAGTTGGAAGTAACAGAAGAGGAGAAAGACCTATGTGTATTGGTTGATCACAACTATGAGCTGCCAATGTGATGCAGTCATGAAAAAGGCTAGGATGCATTAGAAGAGATATTTCCAGTTGAGATAGGGAAGTGTTAGTACCATTATACCAGGCACTGGTGAGACCTTCTCTGGAATTCTACAGAGAAAGGCTCCTAGGATGATCAGAGGAATGGAAAACATGTCTTATGAGAGGAGACAAAGAGTTTGACTTGTTTAGAAGTAACCAAAATAAGGCTGAGGGGATCAATGATTGCTCTCTACAAATACATCAGAGGGATAAATACCAGGGAGGGAGAGGAGTTATTTAAATTAAGTGCCACTGTGGTCATAAGAACAACTGGATATAAACTGGCCATCAACAAGCTTAGGCTTGAAATTAGATGATGGTTCCTAACCATCAAAGGAGTGAAGTTCTGGAACAGCCTTCGAAGGGGAGCAGTGGAGGCAAAAAACCTAACTGGCTTCAAAACTGAGCTTAATAAGTTTATGGCAGGGATGGTATGATGAGACTGCAGACAATGGCATGTAGCTGATTTGCAATGTCTAGCAGCAAATATTTCCAATGGCCAGAGCTGGGACACTAGATAGAGGCCAAGTGGGGCACTCTGAGTTACTACAAAAATTCTTTCAGAAGTGTCCGGCTGGTGGGCCTTGCCCACACGCTCAGGTACGAACTGATACCCAGGGTCTAATTGGAATCGGGAAGGAATTTTCCCTCAGGCCGGATTGACAGAGATTGACCTGGTTGTTGTTTTTTTTGGGGGGGGGGGGAGGGGGGGGTTGCCTTCCTCTTCAGTATGGGGCTCGGTCACTTGCAGGTTTAAACTAGTGTAAATGGTGGATTCTCTGTAACTTGAAGTCCTTAAATTATGATTTGAGGACTTCACTACCTCAGCCAGACATTAGGAGTCTCTTACAGGAGTGGGTAGGTGAGATCCTGTGGCCTGCAATGTGCAGGTCAGACTGTCTCTCTGCAGAGATTCTAATGGACATTTCTCTCACACAACAGCTTCTTGACTCATCCATTCTCAGCACCATAGTACTTTTCTACCCCATCATTTTAAGGCTTGACACACTGACCATTGAAGCCAATTCCACTGACATGAGTGAGTTTTGGATCAGTCTCAAAATCCTAAAGGTGTGTCTTCCCGCTACACTTCCCTCGCCTCCATTTTGGATCCCCTGGCGCGTCTGATTCCAAATGTCATGCTCCTTCCCTTTGTAGTTCCCAATGAATGGCTTCCCATTCTCTCCAGAGATCTCCAATTTGCTTCCTCCTTTTCTGCTCTCACTATCACATCCCTCTCCTCAAGACTCTCCAATGGCATTTTCCTACAGACAGTTTTTGACATAATCTTAGCTCCCTCATCCCTCATGTTGCCTGTCCCCAACAGGCTCTGCAGAAGCTCACATATTTCCAGTAGGGATTATGAAACCATCTGAAACTGAGATTTTTTTCTGATGTTAGTTAAAATGACCTACCACTAATATTGGACATAATCATTGTGAAAAAGGCACTATGCTTTGTTTCCATGTTCTATGTCTGAAGAATATTAATAGTTACTGATCTATTATTTATGTGCACTATTGACTTGTTTGGAAAGATTGCTTTTCTTTAGCGGCAGGGGAAGTATACCAGTACTAGGTAGAACTAATCACTATAACAGTAGTGTCGGCGACAGCCAAAAACAAAGTGGCTCATTTTATGCTATTTCATAGAAAAGCCGACCATTTAAATAGCATCCCAGCCTGATTCACCACCCCAGATACTTTGCTAAACAACACCAAATAATTAAGCCCTCTGATGCAAATGACCTGATGAGGGAATATAGTACACTACAGAATAAAGCAAAACAAGCTACATAAAATGTTATTTATTCCACTGTCAGGAAAGAGAGCTGCCTCAACTAAATCAGAAGAGCTAGTGAAAGACTATGTTCCACAATGCAACAGCAAACAGCTCAATATTTACCAACCTCACAAACTGTCAAGCTTTTATTTGCTCCTGACTGTGTTTTTGCCAGGTGCATTACACAGTTGAACACCCCCACACACATAATATTCAGAAATGCGTTACTTACTTCCCCCATCCTCTTCCAGAATAGAAATGTGCTACGAATGCCAACAGCAGGGAACTGCCATCTCACCACATTCCCATGTCTTCTCGAAGCTCTCTCTTGTTTTATTCCCCCGGGAAGGTACATTTCTGGGGGGTTGGTGTGCTGGGTTTTCACAGGACTTGCCATGTGGTTTTCATAGTCAGTAGGATGACTCTACAGCTGCTTCCCTGTTACTACACCAAACCTGGTCCCTGTGTTTCATTCAAATGTATCTCTTTATGATCTGACAACAATGGGTAGTGTTGTCCCCACTACAGAGCCAATTTTGCTGCAGTAGAGCAAGTTGTAATCTATTCAGAGGCCACTCACAAGCATCTGCCACCCTATGCAAAACATCAGTGTGCCCTTCCTCATAGGTGCAGAGCAGCAGATTTGGCCTGGTGAATGGTGGTACAAGTTGGTGCACTTCATTGGTGCACTGGGTCAGAATGCAACTTGGTTTGACCCAGCCACCCCTCTATCACGATGGAGGTGTGTCAGGCCAGATCTGCCACCCTACTCTGGTGCACAGAAACCTATCGCCCTAGGCAGCTGCCTTGTTTGCCTATAGCTAAAGCAGCTCCCTCATAAGCAAACTTGATAGCTCAGGGCCAAATCCCCACCCCTCCAGTACAAAGTGTGGTATACTGAAAACTGTGTTAAAATGATATGCTATCACTTTAATTTATAAGGAGTTTTCTGCTCTTGATTGCAAGCTAAGGGACTCGGTAGAGAAGCATGCATTCTGGGTCTTTCAGCAATCAGCAGTCTGCATAAAGCCAGCCTAGAGCAAAGTGGATGAGTTGTGCCTCTCTGCCTTAGGGAGCAGCCTGCTTTCTCTCTCTCTCTGCTTGTGGTTCTTGTTTGCTAAGGTCCTGGATTTTAAGAAATGAAGTAGTGTTACAGTGCAACCTTCCAGCAAGAGCATTTATGTTATCTATTTTATCTGTTTGTATATGATAAACATAACGAAAGTTTGTAGACACATCGTGCTAAGCCTTTCTAAGACGGTTTGCAAGGGACAGGAATCCCTCACCTCATTCCGGTGGATTGGGATGGAGAGGTTGTCCATTGCGCCTCCAACAATGCATGGGCTGAGCAGCAGCTGGAATCTCCCTCTGTGTGGATTCACCAACCACACTTCTTCCACTGTTTCCTCCTTCCCATCTGATCCTCACCCGCACCCCAGAGACTTCACCATTGTGGAGCAAATCTGTTCCCTTGACAACCAAACAGTGTCCTCCCCAGCCTCAGCATCTCTCATCTCCAGGGAGGGACCCCAAGGGAGTTAAGAGAGGATCCAAGGGAAGGAAGGAGAGTGCTATGGAGAAACAGCCCAGTCTGTGTGAGTGTGAGGTACTGGGATAGGGAGAGGACTACTAATGGAATAGGGGTGGACTGATAGAACAGGGATTGATCATGAACTGTTGTAAGGGTGGAATAGCAAGGGGAGATAATTAATCAACTGGGAGGGGGTGATGAAGCGATTAGAGTGCGAGAGAGGATGTGCAGTGGGGACAATTGGGGTAACATGCACAGATGATTGATGTACATATGGGAGATCATCTTGTCATGTCCTCATACTGCTTCTCACCACATCTGTGCACATGTGATTACCCAATCATTGCACTCCACCAGGTCACTGGAAGAGCATTTGTGCTCAAACAGCTGGCACTACAGGAGATGCTTCATATTTTGAGGCTCTCTGTTGCAGTCACAGGTATTGGGGCCAGTGATGAAGCACCACTTGGTCGTCAATCTCTAGAAAAGTTGAGGGTGGAGTCGATGAAGGTCATGCCATATGGTCCAGGACTGATCTGCAATGGATGGTAGATGGTGGACTGGTGGGAGCCAGAGCACACAGGCTACAGGGTTATTCTCTACTCGTTTGCCAGAACTGAACACTTGCCTGTGTGACAATGTTAGAGGTTTAACAATGGCAAGAAAGCCGTGTCATGACTTCAGTGTGTGAGATTCATTGATGAAATTGGGGGACTAATGTACTTCTAGGATCTATGTCATGAGGTACCTACATTTGGTCTTTAAAATCTGCAGGAAATTTTCAGTAAAAGTTTGCAAAGTCAGCTCATCAACGGTGTGGAGTCTCCCAACAAAGAACATGGCCCCGCTCTGTGTTTAAACCTTACAGCTCACTGCAGAGTTCACAGACTGTCGATGAAGCCAAGAATGAGCTTCCTTTCCGAAGACCCCAGCACCGCCTGATACAAGGTTCTAGCTGTACTAAAAGCTTTAGAGTGGCAATCAACAAATCACATTGTTGGTAGAGTAGCTGATGCAGAAGAAAATGATCCAAGTCCTCAACCTCGTGAAGAAATTCTAACCAGTGAACCAGCACCTCAAGTGGGGACAGAGCTAGCAAATGTAAGGAAAGTAGGAAAAGAAACAAACAAAATAAAGACAAAAAGAGAGAGAAAAGGCTAACTCAAGAGCCAAATAGAAAGGAAGGCAAGATTAACATTAAGGAGGAGGAAAGAAGCCCAGGCTTATTCCCTGTAAAGGGCAAGATGAAGGTCAATGAGGAGGAAGAAGAAAATGCCATGCTGGAATCAATGTCAAGACAAAAATGAAGCTCCAGAGCACAGCAAAGCACAGAATATTAAGAGAAACAGGACGGATAAGAGATGGAATATTCCTTTCAGCAGGTTCCAAGGTTCAGGCAGCTATCCTGTTTTCATCGGGCTTTTTAATATCAATGTACATCAGCAATTGTGATTATAAATAGACTCAGGTTCTGGCAGTCTAAGGGGAATATAGTGTGTGTAAATGTAATTTATGCCCACTTTAAGGTCACTTTATGCAGCTCTGGCCCTGTAAAGGGCCTTAGTATCAACGAAACCAGACCTAGGTGTTTCTCAGGCTAAAAGAGGGATGATGTGCTGGAAAGCACTTAAGCAGCTAATGCAGATCTCCCTACACCCAGCAATAATGCTGCTTACTTGTGCTCCTTCCAGGTTATTACTCATAAAGCATTACCTCTGCTGCAGCCACATATGTTCCTGTCCATGCTCCTAGCTCCTGCCTGCACCACCATGTGAAGCAGATGGCCCAAAATATCCTCTTCTGTGCTCCTCACTACTGCAAGGTAAACAAGAGACCATTTGGTGCTTTCCCCAGCACCAAGCACCATACTTTCCCAAACACCTTGTAGTCAAATATTCAGGGTGCAAAATATTTGTAGAACCCATGGGGGAGATGTCATTATGTCCAACTTTGAGGACTAATTCCATTCATGTACATCCTTTGGGGGGTTTGTGCTGGTATCATTCAGCTGAGGTAAGAGGACATTAAAGCACTTTATTTGGTACAGCTTTGCACTGAGATCACCAGGTGGGATATCTTGTCTATGAAGAGGGCCATCTCTAGACATATGAAGATTACACAGCTGCAAAGGGCACTAAATTGCTCCACATTTCATGGTGCCCTAAGCAGCTGTGTGCTGCATACACAGCAACAACAGCTCCAGTGGCCAGCCCTATCCCTTGGCCAGCCCCACTCCTCCAACCCCCACTGCCATGGGCTGCACCCACTGCAAGGGCAGGGCTGTCCCTAGGAGGGTGTGGGGCCCAGGACAACTCCCTCCACCCCGCCTCTTAGTCTTCCCCCTGCTCTGCCCCCGGCCCACCCCCCATTCCACCTCTTCCCCACAAGCCTCTTCCCCCAGCGACTCCACTCTCACCAGCAGAGACGGGAAGTGGAGCAACCTGTCCCCAGCCCACTCCACTCCGCCAGCTCCCAGCCACACTGTTCCACTTCCCATTGCCAGTGAGTGCGGGGGGGGGGGGGAGTGTCCCCCCTCCCCCAAGCCACTTCCCACTACTGTCACCAGGCCCCCTGCTAATCCCCTGGGCCACTCTGGACCTATGCGTGATGGGGTCAGTAAGTGCCATATGTAGAAAAGAGCATTGTAGTGAAGTTGCATATCTTAGGTCAACTCCCCCACCCCCATCCCATTGTAGGCCAGGGCTTAGTCTGTCTACAGCAGAGCGCCAGGAGAGAGCTCTCCCAGCACTCTAAAATAATCCACCTCTACAAGGGGCACTGGGATACTCCCAGCGCTGGTGCACTGTCTACACGGGTGCTTTACAGCGCTGAAACATATTGCACTCAAGGGGGATGTTTTTTCACACCCGTGAGCGAGAAAGTTGCAGCGCTGTACATTTCCAGTGTAGACGAGCCCTATGTCAGCCAGTTCTGTCTTTGCCTTATACTGGTTTAACACCACTGACTTCAGTGAAATCATTCCTTATTAATACAAGACTAGAAGCTAGCCCTGAATCTGATGGCGTATGTGCTGTACTGAAGATGGTGTCAAAATTACAAGCTATCAATTTAAGTTGGAAGGGGTTTCCTGGTCCTGCTTGCAGCCGAAGGGGCTCTGTAGGGAAGCTTGCAATCTGGTCTTAGTCATTCTGCAAAAAAAAACCCACCAGACTGGACCACAGTGGGCTGAGAGAAGCATTTCTGCATTAGGGAGCAGCCAGCCTGCCTCCCTCTCTGTCTGTAATTGGTTGTTGTGTGTTAGATTTCTGGATTCTAAGAAATAAACTATGTGTTACAGGATGGACAGGCAATTACACCCTGGTTCGCCTCACATACATCCACCCCCACACACAGTTACTCGCACAAGGAACCCTTTCCAAACGTGCATGTGAATAAGAGGGCGCAATCATGTATGGAGGAAAATCAACAACCAAAAAATAAACAGAGTAAGATTTAATCACAAGTCAGATTTAGGGAACATTCAGAACGAATCCTTTTTACACAATGTATAATTACACTGTGGAATTCATTGCCACAAGATGTTAAAAAGGCCAGGACCTTAGCAAGATTCAAAGGAGGACTGGACTTTTATAGAGATCACAACAATACGCAGGGTTTTAATAATTAATGAATATGGGAAGAGTGCTAAAATCTCAAGCTTCAGCCTTTGAAAAAGCCTTGGATTAATTAGCATGGCACATGATAAGCCCTATACAGGGGGACAGATTATTGTATATTTATCTATTCTGGGTTCGCAGCTTCCTCAGAAGGTGACCATTTTTGGAGAAAGGATATTGGACTAGATGAACCACTGAGTTGATCCAGTCTGGCAATTCCTATTTATTTATTATTTCTAAATATTTCTTTCCAGCATTGGACCAGCTCTATTTCCAGCTATTGGCTTGCTTTCAGCTTGCTTCAGGTTTTGTTAAAACTTCAGTAATACTTTGCTTTCTATACCGACTGGAGAAAATAAACCACTGGGCTCCTTAATATGTTAACTCCCATTAAAGTCAATGCAGGGCCGGCTCCAGGCATGCGCTTGGGGCGGCGAACATTGGGGGGCGGCGCGTCATCCGTAAGTGGGGCGGCAGCATTTCGGCAGCCATAGCCGCTTTGGTGCTTCGTCTGGCGGTGGTGTTTCAGCAGCAGCTCCATGGTTGGGTTTTTTTGGCGCCGCTTGGGGTGACAAAAAGGCTGGAGCCAGCCCTGGTCAATGGCAGGTCTCTCAGTGACTAAAATCAGCATTGGACCAGGCCCGCCAAGGCATCATTCCTGTGGAAAACAATCTTTCTGTGAGGCCAAAGCAGAAAGTACTACTCACCCATTCTAGTGATGAAACAGCTGCTGAAGTCTGCTTTGGTTAGTGGTTTAATATATGCTGTGATGCTTCAAACAAACATTGAGCTGCTCCACATTGTATCCTTAACATATCTTAGAGCATCCGCAGTACGCTGACATGAAACACACTGAAAAGGAGGTGTCTAGGAATAGAGCAATAGGTACAGTAATGAGGCATTTTTATTCTCTGGATTTTTTTGATTTTATCATTGTCAGGAAGAACCGATATGCTTCGGTGAAAGCCTCAAGATGAAGGCAGTTTCTGCTTTGAAGAACATACAGTCTAAAAGATGAAACTGAAGACAAGAAGTCCCAGGAAATATAACTCTGTTAATCCTTCCTTTCAAAGTCTTGTTTACTTGAACATAGTAAGAATCGTAAAGCAGAAGACAACTCCTTTACTTGCTGTTCCAAGCCTGCCTTTCCAGCCAGCAATCTAAGCCCAAAACAGCGTGCTTAGATTGCTGGTTTTGTCAACAAAAGTCAGCTTTCTGCCATGTCACTACCGCTGATTTAAATCTCGGACAATGCTGACATAATAAAACCACCTTGATGAGAGGTGCAGAGCTTTTTGCAACGAAGTTAGAGCGACGCAGTGTCAGTGTAGACACTGCAGTTGCCTATGTTGCCCTAAGTGGCCTTCACGAGATGTCCCACAATGCCCATCATAACCACCCCGTTCAGCAGTTTCAGTTGTGCTGCCCTGCAGCCAGGTACTCCTCCCCCAGGCACTCCTCCCCTTTTAAAGTTCCTGGAATTTTGTGCTAAGATCAAGGTGCTGAGGCAGGTTTGCCAGGAGCAAGGGAAGGCCAACAATCACTCCGGTGTGGTGCCGAAGACACGTTGCTTCTACAAGGAGCTGCATGACATCCTCGGCAGTGACCCTTCCTCCACCGCCAAAATTCCAGTGGATGCTTCAGGATGCTGGAGGCAGCAGCCATCTGAATCCACCCCGAGGGTGAAGTGGTGGACAAGGAGGTCGAGCTATAGGAGGTTGCAGGGCAGGCGATAGGGTCGTCTGGTGGCGTGGTGAGCCAGGACCTCTTTTTGACTCCAGAGGGGTCTAGCCAGTCCCAGTACTCCTGCTGTGGCACGCCTGAAGCAGGAGGGGGGAGCACCAGTAATACTCATTTTGCTTTGATACTGCATGGTAACATGAGCTCGAGGTGTCCTTTATTTTGTCACATAGTGCAAGTGGGAGAAGGTAATAGAAATTAACAACACTGGGTTCTGTTTGCATCTGCTTCTCATTCCCCTGTGCAGCTATGTAGTGGGGGCAAGTAAACAATGCCTGGCTGAATGCATTACAGAAAGGCACATCACTGGGACTCATTGACAAAATGCTGCTTCAAAGCCTCCCTGATTCAAATAGCTCCTCATTGAGCCCCTCTATAAGCTCCGGTGTATGTCTGTTTAAAATCAGCCTCAATGCTCCACCCCCAGGATACTTTTCCCCCTTAGCTTCACAAATATTATGCAGAGCACAGCGGGCTGCTATGACCATGGGAATATTTTCTTCACTGAGGTCAAGCCTGCCAAAAAGGCAGCACCAGTGACCTTTTAATCCACCAAACATATATTCCATGGTCATTCTGCACCTGCTCAGCCTATTGTTGAAGCGCTCCTTGCTGCTGCCCAGGTTTCCAGTGTACGACTTCATGAGTCACAGGAGTAAGGGGTACGCTTGGTCCCCCAAGATCACTATGTGCATTTCAACATCCCCCATTGGAATCTTCTGGTCTGGAAAGAAAGTTTTGGCTTGTAGCTTCCTGTACAGGCCAGGGCTCCTGAAGATGCGTGTGTCAATTAATGAATGATGGAAATAACGAAAATAAATGAGAATTAGGCCTCCAAATCCACAGGCAGCTCTGAAAATCTCACCCTTCATTTTAATGATTCAATACAATTCTGAAAGATCTATACTAGATAGTTAGTGTCAGGGGCACCACAACAGGGGCCATGGCCCATTGCCTCATCACTTTTAAAAGGAGGCAGGACGTTGGGGGAAGAGGCAGCGTAATGGGGGGGGAGACATGGGGAAGGGGTGGAGTGAGGGTAGGACCTCAAGGGAAGGGACAGATCAGGGGCAGTGCCCTGGTTCAGGAACCAGTTGACTCTGCTTGTAGGGAGCTTCCAGTGCTCCTGGTTACAGTCCATAATAGCAACCATGAAGCTAAGTGAAAGTGCTGTAAGTAGCTGGAGTATGCAATGTGAAAAGTTTGCCCAGATTCAGGATCAGGATCGGAGTAAACCATGCCTAGTTCACAAGATAACATCTGGAGTCTTTATCTGCCATGCCAGAACATTAGCATGGCAAAAAGCTAACACTTCAGTTCTAGAAGGCAGTAAAAGCACAGTACATTAGCTCTCTAACTATGCGGTGTGCTACAGATAAGACTAACTGAAATGCTTGGAAGTTGATTTTACTGCTGTGATCACAGATAAGTCAGCATGTGGAACACTGAAGTGATGAGGTTAAAGGAATGCCTCCTGCCACCCACTTGATATTAGCATGAGTAAGGAGAACGGTCCATTTGCTTTGAATGTTCCCTGAATAAGAAGAAACCACCTTAAAAGAATCCCACGGGCAATATAAAATATAACAATGGATTAAAGAAGAGGAATTGTTAGATATCAGCTTGCCTGCCCCTATGCTCCTTAGCAGGTAAGAACAATGACAAATGTATGCAACACAGTATGTAAAGCATTTTCAGATACGTTAGGTACACTACATTTGCTGCTCTTCAAATCATAGACCCTGCCAGGGAAATAGGTGGCACAATGAAATAAATTATGTGGAGTACATTTGGCTAGGTTTTCAAGCCCAGCTTCAACAAAGTTCTCTAAAGAAAAAGGTAGAATACAGCTAAATGCATTAAACTACTATACAATCATCATAGCCTGTGTTAGAATCTGAACAATGCAATGTGTTTCTTAAAACTACGGAGCACCACAATATCAAGGTTTTCATTTTGATGCAGTTTTCCTTGTTGGAGTTATTTCTTTAAAAATCAATCTCTCGTATTAATGTACCCATAGAGTTGTCTTCATTTGTCTCTGTGTTCTGATGGCATTATCAACCACTTCAGCTCTGCTTGCATAATTGTAGATGTCACCAGAACCCATCACTGGAAATTAGCTTTCTTACGCACTGTGCCCAGTCACGCTTGCATAGAAAAACAGGGGTTTTTACCACAGGAGCAGAATTCAGTTAATGTTCACCGAGTTATTTACGATAGCATCCATGTGTAGCGTGCAATTATGCGCCTTTTGAATGAAAAGCACCTGCTGCTTAGAAAAATAACATAACCCAAACAGATAACATTGCAGGAAGGTTGGCACAAAAATGCCCGTTCCTGCAGTTCTGAAGTTAGTTTCCATTTGCCAAAGGGAATGTGTGCGGGTAGAAAACTAAACCCGGTGGCTTCCATTTACCAAGCTTACAGAAAGCAACCTCTTATTTTAAGGTGAGAGAGTCATTAATAATGAATGTCTCAAAATGAACTCAAAGCTTGTATTTTTGTAGTGGCCAGAAATCTGATTGATCTAAAAATGCCACAGCTGAGGCTAACTACAGGGGATATTAGCAGGAGAAGCTACTTCCTAAAGTACATGGCATGTACATCATTTACCACACTGAGAATCTGCCGAGTGTGGTTGTAGTCTGGTTCTCACAGAGTCTGCTGCATTCTGAACTGCCAGGTTTCCACTACTACTGTTCATTGAACCTATCACTAGCAACAGTCAATCAGATATACCAGGGGTGGGCAACCTATGGCTCTGGAGCCACATGCGACTCTTCTGAGATATGCGGTTCCTTGTGTAGGCACCGACTTGGAGGTTGGAGCTACAGGCGCCAACTTTCCAATGTGCCGGGGGGGGGGCTCACTGCTCAACCCTCGGCCCTGCCCCCACTCCACCCCTTCCTGTCCCCTCCCCTGAACCTGCAGGGCCTTCAGTCCTCCCCCTGCCCAGAGCCTCCTGCACGCCATGAAACAGCTGATTGGGAGGGAGTGGGAGAAGCTGATGGGCGGGGCTGCCAGTGGGTGGGAGGCACTGAGAGTGAGGGTGGGGGAGGGGAGTTAATGGAGGGCTGCTGACATATTAATGTGACTCTTTGGCAATGTACATTGGCAAATTCTGGCTCCTTCTCAGGCTCAGGTTGGCCACCCCTGACATATACATTCAGAGAAATAGGCTTTGGGGTGCTTTTATGCTGTGGCAGGGTGGGCTTGACCCAGCCTGCCGCCCCTTTAAGAGGGAGAAAAGCCCTCTGCAAACCCCCGTTGCAGAAAGCCTAATCAGCCACCTGGCTTGCAGGGCAATCAATTGTATGGGTTGCACCTGGCAGCCTCCTCTGGGGGTTAAAAGGCTCCCAGGAAGGAAGCCCAGGGTGGTGGTGGTGGTGGTGGTGGTTTGGAGCTATTCAGAGCTGTGGGTTTGGAGCTAGTCAGAGCTGTATGTTTAGAACTGTTTAGAGTTGCATGTTAAGAGCTGGACTATATAGAGTCTGTAAAGCTGTAAGCTGTAGAGCTGAGCTATCAAGAGCTGTATGCTGAAAGACTGTACAAAGCTGTATATATTGGTGGTGGGGTCTTGCACTGTGAATTAAAGAGCACTGTTTGAAGCAAAGAAGGGTTTCCTCCCTGTTCCTGCAGAGGGGTGAGAAGGCAGTCTGTCACAATGCATTGCGGCCCAGCTTGCTGCCTCTTAGAGCCACTTCTCCCGCTGCCCGGGCTGATTCTCTGACGTCATTAAAATGCTTCAGCCCCAATCCTGCAACGCAGTCACACGTGAGCAGAAGCCTGGATCTGCATGGAGCACCACTGACATCAGTGAGGTTGAGTACTTGCACTGCTTCTGTCTGAGAGAAGCTTAATGCAGGATCAGGGCCTTAGTTTAGTTAGAGATCAAATAATCAAGGCTCTTCAGGAAGTCGGGGCTGCTGAAGGGAGTAAAGAGCACCCATGCCTCAAATACCTTATGGCATTACACTGCTGAAACTGCCATTGGAGGTTTTCGCTGCAGACTAATTTATGCTTCCTACGTCAAACCCTATTTGTTAATAACAACATACAGTTACAAGGCATCCCACAACCAATGGCATGAATAATCTGGTACCTTCGGTCTCAAAGGTTAGCTCTAATATAAAGCCATGGGACTGATGACTAATGAGTACAATGGAAATAAACACCTGGACTCCGACATCATGAAATATAGACAGTGGGGCCATAAATGCTCTCTTTTTCCTGTCATTTGTACAGCAAAATGGAGCATTTTTGTCTGCCCAAATTCATCAATTATTTTTGCTCTTCCCGGGGCCTGTTCTTCCCCTGCAAGATACGAGTTACTATCACTGAGATCAGCACAAGCTACTTGTATCCTGAGGGGGAGAAGAGTTGGGCCCCAGCTGCGTGAGACTAAGGAAGAGATTCTCATGGAAGAATCACGGCAGAAGCAGGAGGGAGGGCTGCAGTAACAACAACATCCGATTCCAAGGGTTCCTTGATTCTAAAGATGACAGATGTAGCAGGAGCTTTGTTATTCCATGCCAAGCTCTGTCTGAGTAAACAAGGACAGTGAGGAAAACCCTAATGACTGATCTACAGAAAATAGATGCAATAAAGAGGGCCTAGAGTTAGGAGCATACTGTGCCTAATATGAAGAGGCACTGCCCTCTGTGAGCATGGTGCAGAGAAGTAGACTGGCTGCATCATCTCTTATGCGGTGCACAATTCACTTCTGTCTTTGGCCAGCTCTGCTTGTCTATGTCCCACCCCACAGGGCATAGCCGGGAGCAGTCCCTGCCTGCATAAGTGTGCAGGGACTAACTACAACTATGGCTTCTGTCTACACAGCAGTGTAAGCCTAGAGTTAGTGGGACTTGTGTCAGCTGACCTGTGTCAGGAAACCCTGGGTTTGAGCATCTACACTGGCATCTATCTGGAGTAACTCCCTTGACTTCAAAGCACTTGTTACATCATTTGGTTTCACTGGAGTTATAGCAGATATATACCAGTGTGAGTGAGAAAAATTTGACCCACTATCTATAAAATAGACCAAATGTAAAGTGATCCCAATACAGAAAAAATAGTCCTATTGCTACACTATTTTCGCCTTATTACTACAGCTGATTGAGAAAAAAAATCACTTTTTTTTTATTTAGAAAAACACCATGATTTTTTTTCTTTAAAAACTGAAAAAATGAAACAATGTTTTCATACATTGTTTTTGGTTTAAAATGGGGTTTAGTACAAATTTTGCTAAAAGTCAAAATTTTACTGTAAAATTTTCAGTCTAGCTTGTCATTGGGAAAAATGGAAGATTCCAATCAAAATGTAAAATTTCTGTGAAATGCAAAATTTTTCATTTTGCGGAAAAGCCATTTTTCATCCCAAAAATGTGAACAAAAAAATATGAACCGGCTCTAATTATTACCACAGAATTAAGAACTTCTAGAATTTGAAAGTACTGAAACCTGTTTCCTTTTCATATGTTCTGAAGGCTCTCTGAAGTTCTTGAAAGCATTGCTACGTGTTCTAACAAAAATCAGCACACTTGGGAACATGATACTCATTTTCTTCTACTGCAGTTAGAAATTTAACTTTATTTTTGTTTATTGCTTTCAGTGAACGTTCAACATACAGAGTGTAAAGCTTTGAGATAATGGCAGACTATCTCCAGACACAACCTAAAACGACAGATTAAAGAGGGTTACTAATAAAATGGTTAATAAAAAAACATGCCTGGAAGTTTATGCTTTTGCAAACTAATCATTGAAAATGGCTCCAAGCACCGTGCTTATATATACTTTTGTTAAACAGGCAGACACTATACTCATTGAGATCTGTAATGAGGTATTTACCTGTAGTACTTATTCCGCCACGAGATGTGGCTATGTTCTAAAGAGTTCCAGATAGGGTGTGGTCCCTTATTACAAAACTAGAATTTGATCAGTCTGGATGCCTGTTGTCCTAGTAGTGTTCTTAAATAAACGCCTCCTGTTTAAAACACACTGCGATTCTCTGTAGCAGTGGGTGACAACCTATTCACCATTGTGGGGCACATATACAGCTCTCTAAGTGTTATGTGGGCCGAGTCTAACACATAGGCATGGGCACAAGTGTTCTGGGTGTGCTCAGGCACACCCTAATGTCTCAAAAAAAAAGTGACTTTCAATGCAGAGTGCAGTGCCTTTAAAACAAATAAATAAATAAAATTCCCTGCATGCACACCCCAATGAAATGTGCTGCACACACCGATGGTCTAACACAGGGGTAGGGAACCTTTTTTTCTGCCAAGGGCCATTTGGGTATTTATAATGTCATTCGCGGGCCGCTCTCCCTCCCCCCCCCCCCGAGAAAGCCCAGGCTGGCAACGGGAGCTGAGACCCCCAGCTGGCAAGGGGCCAGTGGGGGAAACCCCAAAGCAGTGGCAGGCGGAGTGCTTACCCTGCACTGCTTTGGGGTTTCTCCTGCTGGCCCCTTGCCAGCCGGGGTCCTGCCGCCTGCCCCAGTCAGCTCCCGCTGTCAGCCTGGATGTAGGGGGTGATCTTCCTTTACCCCCGCCCAGCCTCCCCCCCAACTAACCGCCTTCCCTCCCCCACCCCTGCCTGGCCCGGCCCATCCCACCGAACCTAACCTCCTCCCCCCCCCACTCCCAACCCAGCCTCCTGCCCCCCATGCCTGACCCGCCCAGCTCAGCCTCCCCCCCACCAAACCTCCTTCCCTCCCGCACCCACGCCTCGCCCACCCCATCCAGCCTAGTCTCCTGCCCCCCCTCCACGCCCACCCAGCCTGGCCTCCCCCCCCACCGCCCCCTTGCCTGCCCCCCAGCCCAGCTCCCCCCCCCCCCCTTGACCGTCGGCTCCCCGCGGCTCCTCCTTTCGCTGCCCGGCTAATGGTGGCCGCGCGGTGCCAGCGGGCTCCCCCAGATGCTTCCCGGCCCCTTCGGTCAGCGGGGAGCCGCCCCCGCCTGGCAGCCCGCGCGCGTCCCTGGCCGGCAGCTGCGGCGCGTCTTCTCCCCACGTCCCAGTGCCTGACTCAGCCCCGCCCCCCCCCCTCCCCCGCGCCGGGCTCTCCCCGGCCACTCACTTCTGGCACGCAGGCCCCGGCCCTCCCTCCGCCGCAGCCCGCTGGCTCCCCCGCCCCATTCATCCAGCCCCCCCCTCCAGTCTCCCACCGCCCGCGCCCTGCCCCACCCGGGCCTATGTGGGGCGTCCGCTGGGTCCCGCTGTTCCAGACGCGACTCCTGGGAGGGCAAGGTGGAGCGACGCGCCCCCAGCCCTCAGGGAGACGCTCTGGGGCAGCGCCACGCCTGCGCACTCCCACCGCCACGTTGGTCCGGCCTGCAGATTTTCGAGACCCGCCTGCGGGCCGGACGGAATGATTTGGCAGGCCGTATAAGGCCCGCGGGCCGGAGGTTCCCCACCCCTGGTCTAACACTGTATACACTAGCTGTACATCTACAAAAAATAAAGTTCAGTATTTGTTACATGACAGCAACACAATTCAAATCCACACAGCACCTTCCATTTCAACACTGGAAAATGTCTACCAAGAGCATTTTAAATTAGCAAAATAAGTCAAAACATCAACTGTAAAAATTAATTTACTGTAAGGGTGGCATGGCCTGGTGTACTGTCACCCTCACTTCTGCACTGCTGCTGGTGGCATTGCAGGGCTGAGAATCCAGAGAACATGGCTGCTGAGCCTGTCCACAAAGATTGGGGGCCTTGCCCAGTGTGGAGGCAACCAATCAATTATCCAATCCCCGTGGGACCGTCCCCCCAGCATCCAGACCTCCCCAACACTGGGCTGGCACATGCCAGCTGTGTGCTGATAGTCCACAAGTGGCCTTTGGACCGCAGGTTGAGAACTACTGCTCTATAGCAAGACCGGGACTATGAAAATTCCTACACCAATATATAGAAGATGGCAGACAAAGTTGGCTTCCGCCATCTGAACGCTGTAAAGAATATGTAAAAGAATCACAATTATGAAAAGTTGTTTTATATGATAATTTCAAAGAACATTGCCCAAATAAAATAGAGATCCTGTATAATACTTCTGATTAGATTAGTCCACAGCTGTCTGTCACAGAAGCCTCCTCTTCAGGCAGTATAAGACTAATGCCTGGGATGTGTCAAGACTCATATCAAAAATGGAAACAAAGGAATGGAAGAAAATTTGTCATTTTAAGCCAACAAGCTTTACTCTCAGTTGGATCACTCAATTTACTTAATTCTCCACCAAATTCACTATGCCTAAAAGGCTTGAAAAAAAAATTCTCAGTGCAGAGTTGCAAGCATATGTCAAAAGCAATAAGCAGATTCAAATTAGTAGCTGAGTCACTTTATAGTCAAACAATTTGCAATCTGCAGTAAATCAGAACAAACTGAAGCTGAGTTTACAATTAAAATATAAAAACAAGCCAACTGGCTCCAATGATTTATATATTCTCCCAAAATAGACTTATGTTGCTGGTTGCTACAAGAGAACATGAACAGATTAGGGCAGGACACAAAGAAGTCAGCACCTCTAGGAACAATCATATTTTTCCAAAGGGTAGATCACTGCATATTTGCTGGCGAACAGGAGCAACTAATGGGAGTTTTGCGAGGGAGTTCTCCAGGCGAAGGAGGAGCGATTACATGACCCTGTGAGTAAGTTTGTTGTCTGTAGTGTCTGTGTTTGGGGTGTGCTTTCTGCTTGACTGAAATATACCATGTGGTCTGTTTGTTTGGTGGACCATGTGCTAAGCCTAGTGACCTGATAGGCTGAGAGCTTCTTAACAAGACTTGGATCCCTAAGCCCTTTAGCCCCCTTCAATTCATAACCAGGGTTACTCAGGAAGACCAAGGCTTTAAAACCCCCGCTCCTAAGTGACCAGAGGAGCTAGTGAACAGGAGTGACTAACGGGAGTTTTGTGAGGGAGTTTACAGGGTAAGCGTGATGGAGGGGGGGGCCTAGATAAACTTAATATTCTTTCAATTTAAAGCCAAAAATACCCTCTGATAAAAACAAAACATCAACAAAGGAATAAGCAGCAGGAATAAATAGAAAATGCAGGCAGAAGTCCAGCAACAGAGTGGGGGCTATCCAGTGTATTGCACCCCACTGCAGCATATATGATTACCTGCCCTAAGGGCAGGCAGCATATGTGTACATTCGGTGCAAGGAGCGCCTGGCCCTCAGAGAGTGTGTACGGGCTTTGGAGACCAGAGTGGCTGAACTGGAGGAGCTAAGGGAGACAGAGAGGTACATAGATGAGACTTTCTGGGACACAGTAGAATGGTCCCACCTCTGTGCTGTTCAGGAGGATGAAAGTCTCAGAGAAGAAGAACATCAAACTGGAGCAGAGGGAAATGATCCATAATTGGGACCCTCCTTCCAGATGATGTCATGGTAGCCTCTCACACTGAGGATACCTCTCTGGGGGAGGGAACTCCAGTTACTAGGAAGAGGCAGTTAATAGTCATGGGGGATTCGCTCACTAGAAACATAGATACAGGCACGTCACGTCTTGCATGAGGGTTCTATTCTGCGGTTACCACGTAAAGCGGAAACCGCGTATAGCCGAAACCTCATTGAGTTCAATGGCGGGTGAAATCGCCCACCCTTCTGAAAGTTTTTATATTTTTATTTTTCCCTTTCTTTTTTTCCTTTTTGCTGACTGCATAAAGTGGAAATCGCGCAAGTTAAATGCGCCTAAAATGCGACATGCCTGTAGTTGGGTTTGCGATGACCAGGAGAAACACATGGTGACTTGCCTGCCTGGTGCGAAAGTTGCAGATCGCTCAAAACATCTAGATAGACTTATGTGTAGTGCTGCGGCGGAGCCTGTGGTCGTGGTACATGTAGGTACTAATGACACAGGAAAGGATAGGAGAGACGTCCTGGAGGTCAAATTTAGGCTGCTAGGCAAGAGATTGAAGTCCAAAATCTCCATGGTAGCACTCTCTGAAATGCTTCCAGTTCCACATGCAGGGTCGGTTAGACAGGCAGAACTGCAGGGTCCCAAAGCGTGGATAAGACGATGGTGAAAGGAGGAGGGGTCTAGATTTATTAGGAACTCAGGAAACTTTGGGGAAAGGGGGAGCCTATACAGGAAGAATGGGCTCCACCTGAACCAAACTGGATCCAGACTGCTGGCACTTAAGATTAAAAAGGTTGTTGAGCAGTTTTTAAACTAAGGGCTGAGGGAAAGCCGACAGGTGTGGAGGAGCATGTGGTTCGGTCAGAGACATCTCTTAGGGGAGGATCGATTAACGGAGATTCTCTATGTCCTAGTGAGGAGGAGAGAATGGAAGATGATAAAATACAGGTAGGATCTGATGAGAAACATTCAAATGAAAAAGATTCCCATTCAGTTACATCATGTAATGGCAGGCAACTAAAAAGTGACAAGTTTTTTTAAGTGCTTATGTACAAATGCTAGAAATCTAAATAAGATGTGAGAACTAGAGTGCCTCATTAAATGCAGCTATTGATATAATAGAGTACACAGAAACTTGATGGAATGAGGATAATCAATGGGACACAGTAATACCAGGGTAAAAATTATGTCGGAAGGACAGAACAGGTTGTGCTGATGGGGGAGTGGCACTATTTGTGAAAGGAAGCATAGAATCGAATGAAGTAAAAATCTTAAATGAACCAAACTGTACCTCAGAATCTCTGTGGATAGTAATTCCATGCTCTAATAATAAGAATATAGCAGTAGGGATATATTACCAACCACCAGACCAGGATGGTGATAGTGACTGTGAAATGCTTAGGGAGATTAGAGAGGCTATAAAAATTAAAAACTCAATAATAATGGGGGATTTTCAACTATCCCCTAATTGCTGGGTACATGTCACCACGGGATGGGATGCAAAAATAAGATTTCTGGACACCTTAAATGACTGCTTCTCAGAGCAGCTAGTCCTGAAACCCACAAGAGGAGAGGCAATTCTTGATTAGGCCTAAGTGGAGCACAGGATCTGGCTGGACCACTTGGTAATAGTGACCATAATATAATAAAATTTAGCATCCACGTGTGGGAGAGGGAGGACACCATAGCAGTCCAACACTGTAACGTTTAGTTTCAGAAAGGGGGACCACACAAAAATGAGGAAGTTTGTTAAACAGAAATTAAAAGGTACAGTGCCAAAAGCGAAATCCCTGCAAGCAGCATGGAAACTTTTTTAACACACCATAATAGACATTCACCTTAAATGTATACTCCAAATTAAAAACCATAGTAAGAGAAACAAAAAAGTGCCACCTAAACAACAAAGTAAAAGAAGCGGTGAGAGATCTATTCAAAAATGCATTGTTTATCTCCTGAGGTCCCTTCCAACTTTGAGATTCTATGAAAAGGTGTAGTAACAAAGAGTCCTGTGGCACCTTAAAGACGAACTAAAGTATTGAAGCATAAGCTTTCGTGGGCTAATACCCACTTCGCTGGATGCATGCAGTAGAAGTGTCCAGGAGCAGGTATAAATAAATAGGCAAGAACCAGGTTGGAGATAACAAGCTTGTTATCTCTAATCAGGAAGGATGAGGTATTCCTCTAGCAACTGAACTGGAGGTGTGAACAGTGAGAGAGGAGAAGCTGCTTTTGTAATTAGCAAGCCATTCAAAATCTTTGTTCAATCCCAAATTGATGCTATCAGATTTGTAAATGAATTGCAGCTTTGCAGTTTCTCTTTGCAGTCTGGTCTTGAAGTTTTTTTGCTGCAAGATACTGACCTTTAAATCTTTAATTGTGTGTGCAGGGAGACTGAAATGTTGTCCTACAGGTTTTGTATATTGCCATTCCTGATATCTGATTTGTGTCCATTTATCCTTTTTCGTAGGGACTGTCCAGTTTGGCCGATGTACATAGCAGAGGGACATTATTGGCACATAATGGCATATATTGCATTGGTAGATGTGCAGGTGAATGAACCAGTGATGGTGTGGTTGATCTGGTTAGGTCCTGTGATGGTGTTGCTGGGGTAGATATGTGGGCAGAGTTGGCATCGAGGTTTGTTGCATGGATTGATTCCTGAGTTGGAGTTATTATGGCACGGTGTGCTGTTGCTGGTGAGAATCTGCTTAAGGTTGGCGGGTTGTCTGTGGGCCAGGACTGGAAATGTGGAAGTTAAATCCTGGTGAAATAGAAAGGAGCATAAACTCTGGCAAATGAAGTGTAAAAATATAATTAGGAAGGCCAAGAAAGGATTTTTAGAACAGCTAGCCAAAAACTCAGAAAATAATAGCCAAAAATATTTTAAGTACATCAGAAGCAAGAAGCCTGCTAAACAACCAGTTGGGCCACTGGACGATCGAGATGCTAAAGGAGCATTCAAGGATGATAAGGCCGTTGTGTAGAAACTAAATGAATTCTCTGCATCTGTCTTCATGGCTGAAAATGTAAGGGAGATTCCCAAACCTGAGCCACTCTTTTTAGGTGACCTATCATTTAAATCAGCTTCTGTACTAAATGACTGGAGGATAGCTCATGTGACACCAATTTTTTAAAAGGGCTCCAGAGGCAATCCCAGCAATTACAGGACAGTGAGCCTGACTTCAGTACCAGGTAAACTGGTCGAAACTATAGTAAAGAACAAAATTGTCAGACGTATAGATGAACATAATTTGTTGGAGAAAAGTCAACATGCTTTTCGTAAAGGGAAACTATACTTCACCAATCTATTCAAATTCTTTGATGGGGTCAACAAGCACGTGGACAAGGGAGATGCAGTGGACATAGTGTACCAAGGGCTGGTCCCCACTAGGGCTTAACGTCAACTTTAGCAAGCTAAAGTCGATTTAAGCCTGTACCCGTCCTCACATGCATGCCCTTAAAGTCGATTTAAGGAGACCTTAAAATCGACTTCTGTACTCCTCCCTAACAAGAGGAGTAACTGAAATCGACCTCTCTCTGGGTCGATTGTGATCTAGTGAGGATGCATGGGACATTAAGCCTCCGACCTTCGGAGCAGTTCCGTGGACACCACCCCCCCCCCCCCCCCCCCGCCCACCTGAGCAGCCCCACGCCGGCTCCTCCCGCCCGAGCAGCTCTGTGGACCCACCCGCCCGCCCGAGCAGCCCCACGCTGGACCCCCCCGCCCGAGCGGGGGGGGGGGGGAGCCAGCGTAGGGCTGCTCGGGTGGGCGGGGGAGTCTGCGGACCTGCTCGGGCGGGCACGGGGGCCACGGAGCTGCTCGGACTGGGGCTGGTCCCCTGGGGAGCGTGCCCGGCTGCCCCGAAAGGTGGTGCCAGCTGGGGACTCCCGGCACTGTGGGATACCTACCCACAGTGCAATGCTGGCTATCTCGACCCCTGCAAAAGTTTAAGGACAGACACTGTCGACCTACGCACTAAGTCAATTTTCTAAAGTCTACTTTAGAAAATTGACTTAAAGGAAATCGACCTACTGCTGTAGTGAAGACGTACCCTTAGAGTTTCAGAGAGACTTTGACAAAGTCGCTCACTAAAGGCTCTTAAGCAAAGTAAGCAGTCATGGGATAAGAGGGAAGGTCCTCTCCTGGATCAGTAACTGGTTAAAAGACAGGGAATAAAGGGTAGGAATAAATGGTCAGTTTTCAGAATGGAAAGAGATAAATAGTGGTGTCCCCCAGGGATCTGTTCTCGGACAATCCTATTCAACATCTTAATAAATGATCTGGAAAGAAGGGAAAACGGTGAGGTGGCAAAATTCGCAGATGAAACAAAACTACTCAAGATTGTTAAGTCCCAAGCAGACTGTGAAGAGCTACATAAAGATCTCACAAAACTGGGTCACTGGGTACCAAAATGACAGATGAAATTCAATGTTGATAAATGCAAAGTAATGCACACGGGAAAACATAATCCCAACTATACATATAAAATGATGGGGTCTAAATTAGCTATGACCATTCAAGAAAGAGATCTTGGTGTCATTGTGGATAGTTCTCTGAAAACAGTGTACAGTGGCAATCAAAAAAAATGAAAAGAATGTCAGGAATCATTAAAAAGGGATAGATAAGACGACAGAAAATATATTGCCTCTATATAAATCTATGGTATGCCCACATCTTGAATACTTCAGGCAGATAAGCTCACTGCACTCCAGAGTTGCAAACCTGCAATAGTTCAAAAGTGATGTAAATGGTTACACAAACCCTTCTGGGGCAAAATCCACCCATCTCCCAGGGTTCACAATAACTCTCACATTGCTACCTATCAAATGAAGTGGTATTTCTGCCTGGGTACTATTTTTCTTTTTCTTACAGGTAATGCACAATGCTACGCCAACCTGAACCCCAGCCATATGTTACTCTGCCCCTGTGCAACTTATTATGTCTTCCAATTTTAATGAGGTTTAAAATATGCATCACCATTCAAACATAAAAACCGAGTGGAAAAATATCACCTACTTTTTTTTAATTCAAATTTCAATGGTGCTTTCTGTAGTTTTTAAACAATTTACAATTCACTGAACTTCAGCAAATGAAATCTTTGCAAATAGAGGTACTCAGAGCTTAATAATCACATCTCACTAATTCCTACCTCCTTTCTCAGGAATCTAAGATGTTCTTAAATTATTGCCTCCTCACAACTTAATTTTCATCCGTAATTAAAGAGAAAAACTCAAGAGTAGAGGAGCCATAAACAGGTTTTTAATAGTGAAGAATTTGAAAGCGTGATAGGAAATAAAATTTCATTTCAAAGCATGTGCTAGGTATTTATGTGAAATTATCTCCAGCATTAGTAGAAAATGAATATAAAACTAGAGTTAAATGGGTATTCCCATGCCCATGTGAGAGTGGGAACGCTCAGGTTACCTAAGAATACTTGCAAATTCCATTGAACTAACAGGCAGTCACTGTGTTTTTAATATCTGTTAATGAAATGCCATCTCTAATAGATGGCACTTTATTAAGGATTATCTCAACAACAAGAAATCTAAGCTTTCCAAAGCTGTAATGTTATCGTTAAAGTGACTTTGAATGAATTTCTAAAATTTATGAAAAGCAAGACAGCCATGCCAAACAAAATCAGAGGAGTGGGAACATAATGCAAAATAGACATCCTACCCTGCTAGGGACTGAACACCTACAATGGTTTCCATTGAAAAACAACAGTTACAAAGCATTCATATCTGAAATACCTACGTTATTTTCAATTGTAAAGTACAAGGGGATCTCGATAACTGTTGATAGCCAAATGGGAACAACTGTAAACTTTGGAAGTCATTTGATACATAGTCTGAAGAATCCTAACAATTGCTCTGTCAATATCACATGGACACTGACACAGTACAATATGTACATCATTGAATAAAATCCTCACAGTCAAGTATAGCTCTTTACCTAGCAGCATAATCACCATTTGTAAATCAAGCTAAGCCTGTCATTTCTTCTTGGAGCAAATTGATCTGCTAAAGGACTTTGTTTCACAAATCCCCTATCAGGGAACCCAAATTCTCACAAAAAAATAATTTGGAGCGTTATATAGTATTAAATAATATGTAATCACATACCCAATAAAATCTACAAACGAATTGGTCCAGTATTCATGGTTTTCACCCCATGCTAATTTCTTGCTTTGAAAGATACAAGACTATGTGGTGGGAATACGGAGTGAGATGTCAACAAAAAGATAGGGCAGACCCATAAAAATGTGAAAAGTACTGGGGAAAAAAATCAGTTCTCATTTCAATTTTTTTCAGCAGTCAATGTGGAATTCCTTGGTGGGGTGGTTGGGTGACAGAGGTCCTGTTTTAGCTGACCTTAGCGTTGTAATCTGGGGAATGATGTCAGATATCTGAACCTTAGTTAGAAACAAGCAAGTATTGAATTACCCTGTATCATCCTTGTCAGTAACGTACTAGTGTGCATTAACAAACTGAAATTTTCACCTCCAGTAGGAGTTATATCTAGAAGACGGCCACCAATGTTCATGTGAACATTCACTGGGAGTTGTGGACTAATCAGGGTCGCAACTTCTGGAAATTACATCGAAGCCACAGGAGAGATGACAGCACTATGAGTGGTGAAAAAATAATGGGTAAAAACGGTATAAAAATGGATATAAAACTACACCGTCATGCTAAGGGTTGTGTGTATACATTGCAGTACATCAACCTAGCTCCTCTTTAGTCCATGAAACTATGCTGATTTACACCAGCGGAAGATCTGGTCCCCATATTTTAATGTATAAGACCATTTCTTTTTGTGTCTATTACATGACACGTTATCCGTGGGGCAGGTTGCGGGGTGCAGTGCAGCTCGACACCACCTCCGGGGGGTAAGGAATGAGGGCTATCCACACCAAATAACCTCTGACAAACGACAACTGTTTTCTCAACAATCAAAGAGAATCACTTTAAGGAACATTTATCTAGGCTGAGCACTTTTGATGACCCTCTAGCATTTTCTGCTGCAAACATCTGGAGCTGAAATGCTAAGCTCTCGCTCTGATTAACCGTTGGATAATCTTAGCGGACATCTCAGAGACACAGACTAGATCCAATCCTTAAAGCAAAAACCAAAGCAATATGGTTCCCCTCATTAACTGTTTTAAAAATTAGCAGAGGGAGTTAAAGTGCACTGAACTATGAATTAATAAAGGAACGATGCACTAATATTATTCTGTTTTTGTCAGTGAAGGAACTCTGTGTATTTGCAAGTTATTTTTACTGCGCTAATATTACTGAAGATATTTTTGGCACCCAAAATTAAACTCACAATCACAATACAAAATTTAGCATACACAGCAACTCAGTGTTTCTCAATGTCAAACCAAAGCTAGGTACTGCATGAATTCAGCCTCTGAGCTGAAGAACTGTTATAATAATTTTGTTTTATAGTTCTAGATTGTGCAACTGGAATACATCAGATCCTGCCAAGCTGCATTCATGTGGGGTGCCCTTACTTCTGACACAAGCACTCGATGGGACTGTTCACGTGAACAGCGACTGCTCATGAGAGTCTGAGCTGACAGGATCAAGGCCATTAGAAATGGAAATGCACTATTTCTCCAGACTGGCCAGATAATCTGGTAAATAGGGTTTAAAATAGCCCATGCAAAAGATTTCAGGGCATAAGAAGTTCAACCAGTTAATACTTTGACTAATTCTGTCAAAGTACAACATCTTTTTTTTAGGAATTTAGAAATTGCAAAGCACAACATGTAAAATGCCACCCTTGCAAAGTTCCAAAAACTGGGCAGTAAGTCACATTTCCAGCAAGTACAGCCAACGGCTAGGCAAAGGGAAAGTTAAACAGTGTTTTCACAGGGGGCTTGGGTTTGCACATTGCACTTTGAGTGGGGCTGGAGGTTAAACAAACTCCCTAAATTAAGGCTGAAAACCAGGTATCAGCTTTTCTGGTTCCATGCTATGGGGCATGGGGTTCATTCCAATACAACCATACTCAGTAGCAACCGAAAGCTATTACCCTCCCATAGCCGTTAGACAGTGTGAACTGGTGGTGTCAATCTAGCCCCAAGACACAGGCAACCGCATCCCCGAAAGCACCATGAATACTGACATTACCATTGGCATATCTCAGAGGCCAAGGACTCAATGGTTTATACTGGTTTTATTGAAAAACGTACCAAATCTTCCTAAGATAAACAGATACGGCTATCTGAGTATCTGCAATATTCTCCCGTGCTCAGTAAATACTGAGATTAGCTAACTCCAAACCTTAATTATTTTAGAAAATTGATGAGATTTTAAATAGCTCCCCTGTAACTACCATCTCACTCCCAAAGGTTTCATTACAAAACCTTTTTTCCACGAGATTGAGTGTAGCTTGCTTTAATATTATGACATCACAGTGGAGATACATTTGCTCTCCAGGGTGCTAGCATGGTGCTGTAAACATTCCTGAAAAGCCTTGCAAATTAATTTATAGAGATGAGTTTATGGCACTTGGGACTCTTTCTCCATAGGCCTTTACCTTGTGTGGTTATTTATGCCTGAGAAAAATAAGTCTGAGTGCACAGTGTGATCTGATAGCATTTCATAGCCACAGTGCACAGGGGTAAATGACTACGCCAGGGGTCTGCAACCTTTACCACTCAAAGAGCCATTTGGACCCGTTTCCCACAGTAAAGAAAACACTGGGAGCCACAAAACCCTTTTGACATTTAAAATGAAATAACACTGCATATAACGTTTTTTTTGCCTTTATGCTATGTATAAACAAACTATAATGTGTTGCATTTATGAAATCAATGAACGACTGCAGAGAAAACAAAATTACATTTCTGCATGCAACAAAACATTTTGAGCTCCGAAAAAAAGACGTTCCTTCCCTCCCTCCCCCCCCCCCCTCCGGCCGTGCTCTCGCTCTTCTTCCTCCCCCCCCTTCCTCCCCCCCGCTCCAGCCGTGCTCTCACTCTTCTTCCCTCCCTCCCCCCCCCTCCGGCCGTGCTCTCGCTCTTCTTCCTCCCCCCCTTCCTCCCCCCCGCTCCCCCCCCCGCTCCTCCCCGCTCCGGCCGTGCTCTCGCTCTTCTTCCCTCCCCCTCCCCTCCGGCCGTGCTCTCGCTCTTCTTCCTCCCACCCCCCCCCGGCCGTGCTTTCACTCTCCCCCTCCCCCAGCTTGCCTTGCCTTGCCTCGTGCCCCGGCCCCGGCTCGCTCTTATCCGCCGGCTCCGCCGCGCTTCGCCTCGTGCCCCGGCCCCGGCTCCGCCTCCGTTCTTCTCCCCCCCCCGCCGCTCGCCTCTTATTGACCCCGCCCCTCTCTTTCGGCTGCGGCTCCGCGCACTGGTTGGACAGTGCTGGCGGGCCGCATAGAAAACAGTCTGCGGGCCGGTTAAAATTAGAACACACAGGGAGCCGCATCGGAGGGATGAAAGAGCCGCATGCGGCTCCGGAGCCGCGGGTTGCAGACCCCTGGACTACGCTATGTCTTTATCCAATAGAAAAGATCACAGCTTCTGGTCAGATGCAAATGGGAATATGGCGGAGCTGTGGAGACTGAAGCCCTAGTGGTATCAATGCAGCTCTGTGAATTAATTTGTACACAAGTGGAAAAACAGGCCACTAGACTTTCTATTCTGCACTCTTGGCATGTGTCTGAGTGCCAGGATGATACACAGTAAGCTGAATAGCAAAAGCAGCATAAAAGGTCAGGTTCTCGAGCAAAAGGCCTGCAATGTTGTTTTTCTGACATTTGGAGTTCCAGGGGCCACCTGCCTAAGATAAAAGTTATTACAGCACTGGTTATATACCACACATCTCAAGAGCAATTACATTATATTGTTCCTAATCTATATTATATTACTGGTTATTGGAAATGAGATCACCACAGTACCTTCGATAGCACTAAAACCTCGATTCCGTTTGCTGTGTCTAATGGTGCTGGGACAGCATGTTGTAAATTCCAAACCATGAACATTTGAAAATATTTTCTGTGGATAGCATGCCTTAGTCTGTTTTGATTATCAAGCACCTACTGCACTGTATTCCCCTCTCCAGGCTATGCTCAATCCCAGTATGCAACATTTACCTGCACTATAGTGCATCTGTTGTCAGCTTTTGACACTTCGTGTTTACCCTCTCTATCTGGTCCTGGTTCTTGATATTCACTTGTATTGTCCAGAGCAGAGCTTTTGGACAAGATACGATATCAACCAGTTTTCTTCAACTCATTGCACCTTTAAACCAACATTTTAAAATGACTATCTGCTAAGATGTGATTGCTGTTTAGTGGCCTATGTGGTTTGGGGCAGTCAGTCTGGTTCTAGGTGACACCCTTCCTGGAATAGACATGGAGACTGAACTAAACTCTAGTGAGGCTAGGGCTGGTACATTCTTCCAGGCTTGTTAATACCTTTTACTCTTTTGGACTGATTTTCAAAGGAGCCGGGCATCTGTAGCTCCCATCAACGTCAAACAAAGAGAGGAGGTCGTCAGCAGCTCTGAAGAATCAGTCCATATGGGCTGAGTCCTTGGCTGGTGCACCAGGGGAATTATGGTGATTACACCAGCAGAGGATCAGATCCAGATATGTCTATTTTTGTCTTGATTGTAAACTTCTTGTGATAGGGAAGGACTATATTTAAGTCTTGTACAGCACAAAACAAATTTGTTTATGATAACGGAGAAGTTCTGTGCATAGAGATCTCTACTCTCCAGGGAAATCACCCATGTTTTTTTCACCAGTACTAAAAATTAGTTTAATTTAAATAATACGTATCTGTGTAACTGACAATTTTATTTAAAGTAAAACTTCCCCTATTGCAATCGCCTTTCAAATCCTTTATAAATTTTTCTCTGTATTGGTAGAATTGTTTCTAAAAGACACACTGAGCTCATTCTGCTCACATGGGTTCTCCAAACCTTTCTTGGCACTGCCTCAGGGCAGCACTGAAACTACAGCCTCTATAGATTAGCACACTCACTAATTTCAGTCCATGTATACTGTTTCCATTAACATGAATGAAAATTCAGCCATGGATTAAGCCTGATCCAGAGACCAACAGAAATGTCAGAGGATGCTGAAGGAGGGATGTGATGTAGAGAGACCTGCCAGAGGATCACTTTGATATAGCAAGTTGCAGAAGGAGACGTTTGATAACCACTGGGCCAAATTCATGAAATTATTAACAGTCAAACTGTAGTGGTTGGGTTGAAGGTTTCTTTATGTTTTTCTAAAAAACGAATTGCTATTTTACAAACAAAATCATCCCTCTTTAGTAAATTCCTTCAGGAAAGAGATTCCATAGGCATGTATGTTTCCATATCACAAAAAGCAGACAATAATAGAATTTTCATGTGCTCAGTCTTTTCTGGTCACTTGATTGAGTCCAACTTCCATTTTAGTGTCACCCTGTTGTACTATTATTTTATTTGTATTACAGGAGTGTGTAAAGTCCCCAGTCAATATCAGGGCCCACTTGTGCTAGGCGTTTTTAGGGCTGGTTAAATATCTTTTGATGAAAAAAGTTTCCCTCAGCAAAAATGGGATTTAAATAAACAACATTTATTGCAAAAAAGGGTTGTTTTTTCAAAAAAAAATCAAGTTTTCTTGGTCAGAAATAATAGTGAAATTCCAACTTCCTCTCCGTGTTTTTTGTTTAAAAACTCATAACACTTTTTTGCACTGTAAAAAGTGAGGGGGGAGGAGGCATAAAAAAGGTGAGAGATGGGGTAGAAAAATCACTCTTTGTACTTCTTAAATTTTTTTCTACCAAAAAAAGTGTTTTTTAAAAGAAATTTAAAAACTTTCATTACCTTAAAGTAAAAAAGTGAGACTAAAGGCAAAACACCTAACATTTTTAAATGACATTTTTAAAACAAAAATTTCTGCTCATTTAGAAAAATATAATTTCAAATGTTTTTGGTAAATAGTGATTTAAAAAAAGTGGGAAACTTCAAAAAAATGTTAATTTTCTTTTGAAATTTTTCATGAAAAAACCCACAATATTTTGACCAGCTCTAAATGCCTGTAAACACCAATCTTGAGACGCAATCCCTGCACCAAATAGCTTATGTTCTAAATAGTCAAGCCTAGAAGAAAGGGACACATTAAGCACATAGAAAAGTAGAAATTTAGGCACAGAGAAATCCAATATATTGGCCAAAGCCACTCAAGAAGTTTGTAGCAGAGGTGGGAATTAAACCCACATCTTGAGAGAACCATTCTAGTGCTTTAACCACAAAGCTATTCACTGTGATTGTAAAAAAATGCCCCAACTCTATATTACTTCTCCATAGGTGTTACACAACTAAGTACTATTTATACATTGGATCAAATAATATTCTTCTTTACACCAGTATAAACCCAGAAAGTAGGAATATGCTATTCTCTTCAACAATAAAGAAAGGAAAGCTGGAGGAAAACATATCAGGAGTTGACTACTTACCAGCTGGGGAAGAGGGAAATGCAGCAGTCTGCAGCAAGTTACAAAATGGCTGCTCTAGGGATGCAGCTGCTTGGCTCTGCCAAATTTAAAGGACCAGCCCCAGAAAGGTATGCTGGGAAGAAAGTTTCTAATGGTGTGGATGCAGGGGGGACAACCCTGCAATGGAGAGGCTTAGTGAAGACTAGAAACCATCCAGCAAGGCGCTCCTGAGGATGGGCTGCTTCTGTGGTGTATCTTAAGAGACTTATTTTGGATTTACACCACTGTAGCTCAGAGCAGAATCTGATCCAGTGGGTGGATTCCTATTTCCCATTCACAAATTATAAACATTCCACTTTGCCCTTGATGGTTATTTCAAAAATAACTACATGCAATTAAATCCAATTTCTAATTGCATCCCAACACAAGTACATTGCAAAAGAGAATATCACCCTCATGTTATGAATCAATAGGATAATTACAAGCATATAGTCAATTACTGACCAATGGCATTGCTTTCAACATGACCCCTATTGCCATGACACCAGCATTTATATCATAGTCTAACTATATAGCAACATTGCTTTGGTCCTATAGGGTGACCAGATGTCCCGATTTTATAGGGACAGTGCTGATTTTTGGGCCTTTTTCTTATATAGGCTCCTATTACCCCCATACACACATCCTGATTTTTCACACTTGCTGTCTGGTCACCTCTATCAGTAGGCAATATCATTGCACATTCCAACTTGCCTTTTGGTAATTTTAGCTGCTTTGTTCAATACTTTCATCCAATAAATTACAAGATCCCTAGCCTAGCAGTTGCACCAACTTTTCAAACATCTCCACCATGCAGGATTAGAGCTAGTCAGGAATTCTCCAGGTTTTTTTGTTGTTGTTTGTTTGTTTTTTGGGGGGTTTTGGCCAGAAAATGTCAACTTGTCAAAACTAAAACAGTTAACCAGAAAATGTCAGTTTTGACATAGCTCCCTATTCAACCTTCTTCTCTTTTTTTTTTGAAGAAAAAAAACGTTTTACAATTGTCCTGTGCTGACATTTTCAAAACAAAAAGTTTCAGTTTTTTTTATTTTGTTGAGAAATGTTACTTGATTTATACTAAAAAAAAATTAATAGATAAAAATCCAAACAAAACATTTTGAAAATATCAAAATGGAACATTTCAACTGACCTGATCCAAAAAAGTTTTTGGATTATTGGTTCATGAAAATTTTAAAGATGGCAACTTTTTGTGCCTTTTGGGGTGTGGAAATAATTTTGAAATCTTGAAAACTCTCACAGGATAGGAAAACTAATTCCTGCCCTGCTCGTCTCGGTATGAGACCAGATGTTGTACTATGTCAAGAAGTTTCATTTATCAGCTCTTTGTTCATTATTTTATAACATCATTATGATGATTTCCCAAGATTATGGTCATGTATGTTATGAAATTTCTTGGTAAGGAAATTACTATGATGCTATTTTGCCAAACTTCAGTAGACTCATTTGTATCCTAATCTCAGGAATATGAACTGCACTGCTTGTAGAAACAGCTATAGCACAGCACTTTCTAAGTGACTGATTTTTAAAAGAAAAAAGCAATTTTCACTGGCATATCATGACATATGGATGAAATATTAAGAGTAAAATAATATCCTAGAAAAATAAATCTAGAGGAGAAATAATGAGATATTTCTAGCTGCTGTGTTAGCAAACCGATAGAAAGGAAATGATCCATCAATTTAAAGTTTAGTTCTCAGTGCAATCCTGCATTTGACAAGCTAAGAGTTTACAGACTGATATACTTCTCTATATTTCACTGAACAATCAATATAACAGTTCAGTTTTATATATATATATAAATATATATATATATATAAACCTGTTATATTGATGGTTCAGTGATTGTCCTGCACTCATTCCTTTATTTTTATGTCTTAACAGTCCAAAACAATTCATTTGATTGACACTTATATTACAGTGTTGTCAAGACAGCTGTGGTATGTCACACAATAAGTCACTACCTTGTGGGTAGACTTATCTTGTCTTAGAGATAATAAAGAAAGATGGCTGCCTGACCAGCTGCACCTGGACAAATGATTAAAAAGACAGTCAAAGACTGCTTGAACTCAGTGACACTTACAGCCTTTGAATGACACTGTGATCATACTTCCTTTTCATTCTTTTTCATGACTTAATATATGAAAATCTGTTTTGCCCAGAAATTATATTATTAAGTATCATACTAGTGTAACAGCCCGTGTACATGGGCCAAAGTGCTTAATGAAAGAAATTGTCCTGGCCGTCTCTACGGCTCGCGGTGGCCATTTTGTGCCGCCGAACTACAACTCCAAGCATGCTCTTGGTCCGGGCCGTCTCTACTGCGCATGACGGCTTCGGACAAACATCCTCTGGCCTTTTATTATATAGGATTGCCACAGCAGGAGACCCCCTTAGGAATCAAGCCCAATTGGAGGTTCCCATTGTGCTAGGCCCAGCACTCACAAACAATACAAAAAAAAAAAAGACAGTCCCTGTAATCTAAACATATACTATAAATTTAATCAAACTTAATGCAACCCATTCTTCTACAGTGTATTGTGGAATAATCCAGGTACACAGGACCCTAATTCTTCTGTAATCTAGAGCTAGGGAGACCAGATGTCCTGATTTTATAGGAACAGTCCCGATTTGGGGGGGGAAGGGGGCTTTTTCTTATATAGGCATCTATTACACCCACCCCCCAGCCCGTCCTGATTTTTTACACTTGCTATGTGGTCACCCTACCTAGAGCAGTTATTATAGTGGTGTGGGAGTGCCACTATAATTAAGCATAGACGACTGGTGCCTACTCATACTGGGGGGGGGGGGCACAATCTAAAGGGGAGGACATATAATCGCCCCGTATGTCTCCTAGGGTTGCCGATTTGTTAATTGCACAAAACCAAACACCCTAGCCCTGTCCCTTCCCCAAGGCCCTGCCCCCTGCTCACTACATTCCCCCTCCCTCAGTGACTCGCTCTCCCTCACCCTCACTCACTTTCCCTGGGCTGGGGCAGGGTGGTGGAGGGGGTGAGGGCTCCAACTGGGAGTGCAGGCTCTGGGGTAGGGCCAGAAAAGAGGGGTTCAGGGTGCAGGAAGGGGCAGCAGGTTGAGGCGGGGGTTGGGGTACAGGGAGAGAGGGCTCCATCTGGGGGTGAAGGCTCTAGCGCGGGGCCAGGGATGAGGGGTTTCTGGTGTTGGAGGGGGCTCGAGGCTGGGGGGGGGGGGGTGGGACAGAGAGGTTCAGGTTGTGGAAGGGGGCTCTGGTCACCCTAGTGTCTCCCCTGCTCAGCAACCCTCTGCCCTGCGCCCAGCCTGGGGGCCGTCGCGTTCTCCCCACCTCATGTTACTTCCGGGGGCAAACGGAGGGGGTCTCTCCTTCTCTCCCTGTGCTTTCTTCTCTAGTTCGGCCGCTTTCCCTGGCAGCTGGGCGGGGACTGGGACAGAGCCACGCTGCCTGAGAGCCTGGCTGGGGTGGAGCAGCAGCCTGCTCCTTGCCAGGGCTCGGCTGCTGGGGACATGCATGCCTGGGAGGAGAAGGGACTCAGGCTCATTTAGCCCCTGACCCCGGCAACAGGGCCTGGTCGCAGGGTGGCCCACGGCCACCCCAGATGCCCTGGACAGGGGCCAAGTGAGCTGGAGTCAACTCTCCTCCTCCCCCTCCCCGGCATGTTTCCAGCTTACTTGACCCTTGTCCCCAGCAGCTGAGGCAGCAGCAGGCCACCCCCCAACTGGGCCCTGTTGTTGGGGACAGGGGCCGAGCGAGCTGGACCTCCCCTCCCTGCCTTCCCCCAGCACCCAAGCCCAGGCAGGGAGCAGGCCACTGCTGCCTCCCAGCCAGACTCTCTCAGGCAGAAGTGGCTCCGTCCAGCGAGACTCTAGGTGTGTCATTTGTTCCCACACGAAGGACAATCAGTGGATTCTTTCCTGCTCCTATTAAGCTCCTCCTCAGCCTCAGGTCCACATCCCATCTCTTAGCTCCCAGCAGACAGCACACCCTTCTGTTTCCGGATCAGCTCTGGTGACAGGCCTGTCTGTTCTTCTTAGTAGGGAGTCGCCAGTCATGTAGCTTGTCCCTCTCACCAACAGAAGCTGGTGTAATAAAAGATATTACCTCACCCCTTTTGCCTTTCTAATATCCTGGCCTAACTTGGCTACAACAATACTGCATACAAATATAGAATCAGTCATTGTTTTAAAATGACATCTATAATTTTTAGAACAATCATTTCCTGTCAGGAAACAAACTTTCCTATAACATTTAATCCCAATTTTGCCATCAGGGGAAATATTACTATTGATCTCAATGGAAAAAGGTTCAGGTACTCCAAATTCCATATTTTATATTGTTTCTCCTAGGGATAGTGATTGTAAATGCAATGCACAGGTCACTGCAATAAATGTAGAACACATCAATGAGTACATTGATTTTAGGTGAAGGTTTATATCCAGGCAAGAACAGGTACTTGGTGCAACAGCATTATGCATGAAAATATACAGAAGTATATGCCACATAGAAATAACAGAAAAGGTTAGTAATTCCTGTGGTAGACTCAGTACAACACTTTTAGTTGATGCTGTCATAGTCTGTCATGTGATTGTGCCAAGAGGCAGAAATACAGACCAGATTGGATTAAAAGACCGTGTGACAAAGAAGGGAAAGTTTCCAAAAATATACAACTCTGTGTATTGATGCATAAATCAAGTGGTGGGCCAAGGGCAAGGAACAGATGCCAGATGTCCATGCTATTAGATCTATCAGTGCTCTCACAGGGCTTGATCTAAAGTTCATTGAAGTCAGTGGAAAAACTCCCAGGCTTCCATAAACTTTGGCTGAAGCAATATAACCATGCATCTTGAGCTACTGCTGAGTGTGGAATCTGGCAAGGAAGGATGGAGTAACTTTAAAGTGATGACACAGTTCCTTGGAACAGAGCTAAATATTTAAAGCAGAGAGGGTGGTACAGGGCAGCTCTTCTTCCTCCCCGAGGGCTCTAAAGATTAATCTTGTCAAGCCTCTTGTTCAACATTTTCTTGACGTCTGAAGAGTCATGATACAGCATGAGCAGCAGCAGCAGTAGCTCAACATCTGCTTTTTACTGGATCTGGCACAGAGCTCTTCATCCTTGCTCTCGTGATGAATTATGAGCCTGGAAGAAAGCTCGCTGACTTTGGCTCAGGGCAGATTAGAATAGGAGGGTCTGATGATTGCCAGTTAATGATCCCCTTTGCTCAAATTTGTGGCCACTCCCTCATTTGCGGTTGCCTGCTTTCTTGTTATCAAAGTGATTTCCAATTTGTGGCTGCTCCTAGATTCTTCTCTGCTCCTGGGTCCCCAGATAGCAAGGATGGCAATAAATACGTCCTCTGATTGTTGGCAGGTCCCTATTTTGCTACGATAGGAAAAGGGAGTATTATTATCTCCCTTTCACAGATTGGCAGCTTTGGCACAGACTCAGTGAAAGGTTGTCCAAGGTCATACAGAGGCAGGGGCGGCGGAAGCTTCCTAGAAGTGGGAGGAGCCCATCGGCACCCAAACCTTGGCCCCACCGCCGACACCCCCACCCTTGCACTGCCCCTTCCCCTCAAGGCCCCACCTGCTCACCATCCCTTCCCCCCCAAAAGCCCCACGCCCACACCACCTCTTCCCCCGGGGCCCTGCCCTCACCCAATCACTTGTCCTTATAACTGGTAAAAAGTGATGGGGCCATGGCCCACTGCCCCCACTCCCATTCCAGCACCCCTGCATACAGGAGCTGGAAACTGAATTGAACCCGGGTCTCCTGTGTCCTAGTCCAAAGCATAATCCCGTCATTGAATCCTGGTTTCTATTATGCGGACCTCATTATGATTATTCATGTCTCCATTAGATCAAAGCTAGGCTGCTGCAACATGTTACACTTGGAGGCAACCCAGAAACTCCAGCGAATGAAGAATATACCCACTTGCCTCGTGAGCAGGTCAGACAGGTGAAATAATCTTACACCGTGCTCTATAATATGCATTATTTTGATGAAATTTAGAGCTGATCAAGATTTTTTTTTTTGAATGAAAGGAGCTGTAAACCTGACATAACGGGCCAATTTATTACAGCTCTTTTGTGTTGCTTCAATATTGAAGCAACACAAAAGAGCTGCTGGAGGGTTCCAATATCTCTATTTTACAAGGACTGAAGGTACTATACTTTGCATTTTAGTGCAAATGGCTAATGCAGGTAATACATGTGATAATTGCTTCTAACTGGAATTCGTCCCAGTGCTAACATTCTCCATCTGCTGTCCAATGCCACTGAAAATATGTGAAAGTCTTCAAAGGAAAATCACACAAATACAGTTCTCAGCCTTAGAACCCAAAGGTTCCTGATCCGTGACCAACACAGCAGCATTGACAGGAAGTGGCTTTGGATAATTAATCTGTGCTCCTGTCTAGTGACAACTATAAGCAAAGATCACTAACAGCCGGACTCCAATACCCTTTCTCATGCTGAATGGTACCTAACTTCATAGAAATGTTGGGCTGAGCATCCAAAAATGGAGGCTCTCAAAATCACTAGTTGCTTTTCAAAATCTCAGCCTAGAATCTTAACCTGAATAAAGGACTACAGGATTTTTCCCAGGGTCTGTTATTTTGCACCGGTCTCAAGGGGAAAAAAAGAAAAAAAGAAAGAAGAGCATTACCCCTCAGAAAAAAATAAATATTGAAATCAATGTTCTGAGAATTTCATTAGAATCCTGGGGTGATTACATTTCTAAACAGTTCATATTGGAGTCTGATGGGCTGTCAATTCTAATTCCATCAGCTCTTTTTTGTTTGCTCAAATGAGCTGTCAGGAGCTGATAAGTATCATCATTTTAAAAAATACACTTGGGTCATTAAAGCTGATACACAGAAATATTCAGTTCAGTATTACAAAATTCTGATTTTAAAGAACTCAAGTATTTTCTTCATGCTTGAGTAGATCAGGCAATATCAAGGAGAGCATGTTGGCAACATCCTTGAAATACAATATGGCATTTTTGCTGATTAAATGATAAAACTCCCTTTTAATTTAAAAGTCACAATCATTTTCTAAAAGTCCAGGGATTTGATCACTTGCTTTGGCAGGATTTGACAGATCTTATAGCTAAAAGAAGGCTCAGATTTGATGTCAAATATAGTATTAAATACTATAGGTGAATTCCTGAGTGGATTATCAACTTCAATCAAACCCTGGTGCTCCTATGAGGTCAATATTACATCGCTTACTAATCTTTCCCAGTATCTCAACTTTATGGTCAAGTGAAGTGTTGGTCTCAAAGACAGCCAGCAACCTGCATGTGTTTGAGGTTCTTGTTTTGAAGCTGTAGGGCCAGAGCCTCAATGCCTGTTCAGAAGTGCAAAGTAGCTGTAAAGCTACCCTAAAGGGGCAGCTGAGGATTTCCCTACATCAGAGAATCCTTGAATGGCATAAAGCTGGTGTAACTAACTGCTCCCCTCCCACACGGGGGCATAAATAGGTAAAGAGGGGGTAGGGCTAGAGTGCACAGTATTCTATTGATCCTCAGCTGGAGGAGGGGGTCTCTATGAGATTGCTCCAATTGATACAACTTAGAGTAGCCCATAGAATGCTTATGCCAGAAGCTGTTTTAGCCCTAGGATTGGGGGAGCCAAAAAGTGGCTTACAGCATGACTGTGGAACAACTGAAGGTTTACCCCTCAATCTTCTCTTCGGTGGTAATTGCACTAGCATGGAGGCAGAAATGTCAGACATAGCCACAAATTCTTATATAGCTGGTAGAACTGCATCCGAAGAGGAACCACCAATCAGAGCAGGCCATACAGTTAAATCTCCATTTAGCTTATGTGGACTGCTTCACTTCATGACAATCTCTTCAGGAAGATTGGAGGGTGGAGGTTGGCTGAGGGAGGAGGGGGGGCAGAAAAGAAAGATGCCAAGGCCGACTGTTATAAGTCCATGTCCTTTAGACCACAGGCCATTACTATATTCCGGGGAACCCTGGTCATTCAGTTCCAGAAACACAACTTGAGGTAAAAGAAAAATCTTCCTTAACTGGCTGCACTAGGAGGTCCTTTATTCCATCTGATTCCGTTATTCCAAAACGGAACCTGTCCATTTGCTCAGTCTTCTTTAGGGACAAGTTTTCACAGTGACTCATGCATCAAAAACTAAAGACTGTGAAGAGCAGGTTGACGTGGCTGTATCTTTTGGCTGCCATATCAAACGGGTTGTGAATCTTCTTGCCTCAGAAAAGAGGTAAAATTTTGTTAGCTTTTCTTGACTCATGCTGTTACCACGATTGAGGTTCCATGCTTTGATGACTTTCAAATGAGATTGTTATAAGACAGTGTTGTGTTGGATCTGTTTCAAGCACATACAGAAATATTGGCTTGAACCTTTACTTGAAGTAGGGCTTTCACAGTAAATTTATCCCTTTCTTACATGGTTACTGCCCAGAGACTGCTACTTACATTCCATAGAAGACTTAACTGTTAAATTCCAAAGTAATTTCAAAGCAAGTTGGCTCTGGCTATTGGACAGTGTTATTTTCTTGACTACTGTCTGCTCTTTGCATTGTGAAAGGTGTTTTGTAAAGATAAGTTGCATTATATAAATCTATGTTATGAATGGGTTAGAAAAGATACAAATGAGAAAAAGGGAGATATGCCATTTATGTATAAACGTTGGTCTGGAAGTTGCAGAGAAGGGAGTTGTTCAAAGACTTATGGCTGAGATAAAACTACAGGGTACAATCCTGGCCCATTAAAGTCAACGGCAAAACTCCCCCTGACTTCAATGGGGCCAGTACTTCACTCCGAATAATGGATAAAAACAAAAAGTAATAATAGGTAACTGAATTTGCTACAAATTGAATAACAGAGGCAGATAAAAGAAGAAGTTGAAGAGAGAACACAAATTAAAAAGTGCTGGAATACTTAGAGTAATGGGAAACACTGACAAAATTTAAGCATAATATGGGATTATGCTTAAATTGCAAAGTATAAGGACCAGATTTTCAAAAGAGCTCTGCACCCAACCGCTGCCATTTAAACATCCAAATAAATGGCCAGATTTTCACAGGATTGTATCTCCTACTTTGGCACTTAATTAACATGGTCATTTTTCCAAAAGTGATAAGCAAACAGTCACTCCCATTGAGAGCAGTAGAAGCTGCTAGATTCTGAGCATGTCTGAAAATCTGGCCATTTCAATTAGCTCCTAAAATGTGCCCCTATTTATAGGGAGAGACACACCTAAATCATGTGGTTCAAATCAAGATCCAGTATCGGTCCATTACTCAATGAGGGGAGGAAAGACAATAACAGAAAAAATGGAAATCGCAGCAGTGCTTAATACCTTCTTTATTTCGGTTTTCACCAAGAAGGTTGGTGGTGATTGGCTGTAACATAGTGAATGTGAGTAAAAATGAGGTCCAGAATCCAAACTAAATCCAGAATGGTTAAGCACTGGAATAAGTTGCCTAGGGAGGTTGTGGAATCTCCACCATTGGGGATTTTTAAGAGCAGGTTGGGCAAATACCTCTCAGGAATGGTCTAGAAGATGATACATAGTCCTGCCTTGAGGTCACTTCCAATTCTATGTCTCCAAAATGAGGTGTTTGGGACTGGGGTTTGGGGAAGCTACCTATAGAGAAAGGATCAAATGTAAATGTCAGATCTGGATCAAGGTGCTTGGATCTGAATTTTGAAACAGGGCCATATACATTTATTTACAGTAAAATTGAATGATATTAAGTAGTTTGACATGAGAGTTGTAGATTGTTGGAACAGATTTAACATTGGATAATGCTTAGAAATGGATCTAAAATGGAGGGAAAGAACTGAATTCTGAAGTACTGAACTCTAATTAATAGAAACGTTTCTACTCTACCTTTGTATAACAGACAGGGGAATAGAATCTGCTCTACGGGGCCACTGTATAATGGTATGGGGAAGAGAAAATATTCTACAGTTCCAGATGAACAGGAATTATTCTAAGGAAGGGGTTGAGATTTTTTTGTTCAATTCTAATTTCCTTCTTTTATTTTGTGGTTAAATATGAAGCTGGGGAAGGCACTTCACACGAAAAGAGGAACAATTCAGGAACTTGAGGTAGAAAATCATCCAAGACAACTATGTAAAAGTGGAGACTAGGTAAATGGGTGACATGGGGCACTTGCAATAGAATTCAGCACCATTTGCCTCAATATGCCCAGTCTCCATCTAGTTTAGATCAATAGTGACTCAAAATACTTACTATGGCACAGCTGTTAAGCAATCTATGGGATATGAGTTTGGCAGTCATGGTCCAAAAGCACAGAGTACCAGAAACCATTACCTGCAGGTGACACTAACTAGCAGTTACCTCGACAGAGAATGAACATCTAGTGGGCATCCTCTTGCCGGGGCTATCCCTACATCCCCCGTTGAGAGAATGGAGTGGGAACACTCTGTTGCCATCCAGTTCTGCTAGGAGGTGTGTAACAAGTGAAGCCAGGTGGCTGGTAATGTCAAAATCAGTTGAGGCGATAACTGTGAGGTGATAATCACTTCCTCCACCCCCCCCACCCCCCCATAGGGAGAGCCTCTACTAGACCTAGGCCACTTAAATCCCACAAAACAGGGTTCATGCCTTGTGATGATTCGCTCCTTAGGGGTGAATTTCAACCCTGAAGAACAAATTGTGAAAGATGACATTGCTCTGTGGGATCCTCAGGTAACAAAATATAAACCAGTTCCTAACCCAGCCAGCAGAAAAGCTTTAGTCTTTAATTTTAAACAGCAAACATTTTGTTTAAAAAACAAACAAACTGATTTTGGTGGTTGCTCATGCAGGCTCAAATCTGGTCAGTTGTCCCGTAGAAGGGTCTTCCCCCAGCAAGCCCACGCATGACGATTTTAACAAAATGGGCAGCTCCAGAAGGCCAGGATAAGTTGCAGTCACAAACTTCTTTGTCGAATTGATTTCATCGTCCACTGTTTGTGAGAAGTGCTTCTCATTCACAGCTGCTGGGTTGAGCAAAGCGAGTGCCATTTTCTTGTGTGACCCTGAAATGATGAATGGGGAGGCAGAAAATAGGGAACAGGAGAAAAGAATTTGGAAGAAAATGCTCCATGGCAGTTTATTAAATTCTTTTCGGTCACCTTGACCTCCTCGTCTTTATACAGTGCAGCTCAATGCAACTCCGTTTCATTTTACTGCGTGATCTCCCTGTGTTTTGTTGTCCAGTTATAAGCCTCAGAAAGGTTGAATGCACAAGAGCTAATGATGTTGTTATACTTTTTGCCATTTTGTTCTAAGCAGTGATGTCAGCAACCGTCGCTGTGTGTCACTCTGCTCTTCTCGACCTACCTCGCCATTAGATGCTCCGGTCCCCATTGAGACGCAGTCAACCGGGGGTGGGTAGGACCCATCGGTAGGTGGATGTGATGTAAATGCCTCACAGGCCCAGTGGTACCACAGTATGAACGGGCAAACACCGAGCAATGTGTCTTCACTCAGAGTTCAGGAGTCCCGGATGCTCCTGGTCGTCTTCAGGGCCAGTAAACTTTCCCCAACAGACCCCTCCGGTACCCTCTTCTGCCACTTGCTGCAAAGCCACACAGAGTGACAATTCCCCACTTAGCTAGCTACAGCCTCCCTCCTTATTCCCAATTCAAGGTCACAAGCCCCAGTACTAATGGCCCCCTATAGCTCTGGGCAGCACAGATAATAGGCCCAGCTCCGGTTTGTCCTTTTCGGGTGATCCCTCCCTGGAACAGTGCTCCTCCTGGCTTCTCTCCTGGGGGGTTCCCCATCAGCTACTCTGTCCTTCCCGGGCTTAGGGCAAGTTCTTGAATGCATCACTGTGTGAGGCCTTCTTGTCGTAGCCCTCCTGTCTGGAGCTCCAGACACACACGCCCTGTTGCTCTTCCTCTCTCCTTGCCCCTTGGAAGAATCAGCACCTCCTCTGCCTCAGGACAAGGTTTTAAAGGGACCATGCACTCTTAACCCCAAGGGAGTCAAAAAAAAGTAAGGTCCTGCTCCTGGAAACTGTCTGCATGTTAGTAAGTCTCCCTGAATTCAATGGGCTAGTCCCGTGTGCAAGTGCCTATAGAACTGGGTCTTAAGTGATCTACGTAGGCCACAGTTCTGCAGACTTGCGCACAGGAACAGTGTGGTGTATCCTCACCTATTACACAGTGATATCCCTGTTCTAATAAGCAGCATGCAAGTCGTGTTCTTTTGTACATTGCTAATGGTAACAACGGCCCAGATTCAGCAAACCAGGTAAGCAAAGTTCAAGAGACTGGGTGAAATCCAGACCCCCGTTGGGAGTTAGTTTTGCCATTGTCTTCACTGGGATCAAGATTTCACTATTAACTTTAAGCAGAAGCTATGGCAGCTCAGTGAAGTCAATGAGTACTTTGCTGAATCGGGGTCTTGGGGTATATCTACACTACAATTAAATGCCCATAGCTGGTGGGTGTCAGCTGACTTGGGCTCACGGGGCTCAGGGTAAGGGGCTGTTTAATTGTGGTGTACATTTTATGGCTTGGGCTGGAACCCAAGCTCTTGAACTCTCCCCTTGTGGGGTCCCAGAGCCCAGGCACCCAAATGTCTACACTACAATTAAACAGCCCCTTAGCCCGAGCCCAAGTCAGCTGACACAGGGCAGCCATAAGTGTTGAATTGTAGTGTAGATATACCCTTGGAGTGTAACCTCTTTGGAGCCCATCAATCTTCTATAGGCCAAACCCAGGCAAATAGGCACATTTATGACTGAATGTAACTTTATAAATACAGGGGCAAGAACCTCTGAAGGGGAAAGAACAGTCATTTCCATTCCACAAACACTTATACCGACCCTGTCTCTGACAGGTCAGTGTATATGCAACTGTGAACATCCATACTCTTCCCCCCACACACACACCCATGGTGGAGTGGTAGGGGTAGTGCAGTGACCCCGGACCCCACATGGAATGTGGAGGGGTGGAAATGTAGGGAAGTCCTGGAATACCATTCTCTATAGGCTAGAACGTGATGTGAACCAGAAGATCAACAAGAGTCTCCAACATGCCCGTTTGCTGATTAAGAAGCGCTAGCATCTCCTGCTGCATGTCTCTCTCCTTTACCTGCCCCTTCTTCTCTTCTCTGCTCTCTCCCTGGCCATGCTGTCTGTGAGGATAATCCTCCTCCAAGACCTGTCCTTGGTATCCAAAGGAGCAGAGGCTTGCAGGATCCCCTGGAACATGTCATCCCACTTCTTCTTTCTCCTCCTTATCTTGCTGAGCGACTCTGCTGGTGTGGAAGGAGAGACCCTCACGGCCACATTTCCATCTGCAAAAGATACAGTAGTACCTCTATGCAAGATAAATGGAAACTAGGTATACATAATTCATTCCCCTGGATCCACACAATTTGCAAGGAATATGTTCTCGCTTCTTCTTGGGATTCAGAGAGCATGGCGGCAGTCCCAGGATGGTGTGGGGGCAAGTTGGGGAACAATAAGAAGGGGGAGGTAGCTCACGGCCATGAATATAGGTGTGTAGGGCAATTGAACTGAATATTGGCACCATTTTCCAGTCTGGGGTGATTTTAGCAGACATGTCACTCCTGAGGGTAACACAGGCTGAACGGGAACAGCTGCTGTGGGTATCCAGCAGCTAGCCTGGGATCTGCAATGGTGCCTGCTGAAGTAGTTGCTGAGTGGAGTTGCTTGGTCACCTGTGCAGTTGCTAGGCATGGTCGCAAGTTGCTAGGTGAGCTCTCCATGCCAGGCAAACAGGAAATGGAATTTCAAAAATGTGCAGGGCTTTAACGGGGAGAGGAGTGTACCTGTGTACCTTGTCACTGGGCAGCAGAGTTCAAAACAGTGACCAGTGTGGCCAAGGTGGGGCACTGTGGAACATTTCCTGGTCTCCACACTGACAGGGCATCGACCTAAGCCCTACACCTCTCGCAGAGGTGGCGTTAAGTCCGCATAGCGGGCGATTTATTTCAGAGGAAGAGAATTTTAATGTAGAAGCTTCCACAGTTATGTTAATATAAACTGCCTTACATTGCCATAACTCTGTAGTGGAGACCAAGAATGAGACCCAGCACTTAATTTTCACTTTCCCGCTTGATTTTTAAACCTGTAATTTAGCATCAGTAATGTTGCTATCTAATGAGCAACACAATATTGCTTAATATGGGCAATGCTCTACTCCTCGTCTGCATTCTAAATAAGGTAACATCGCACTACTACTGGCTTTTGTGTGTGTATATATACACACACACCCCTACTTAGACTTGGCAATGTTAATGTTAATGTTAATCTGTGTACAACAGAAGATCAGTGTAAACTCAAGAGAGAAAAGGGCCAGAATCTAAGCTGATAAAAACTGTCATAGCTCCATTGATGTAATGTTTTTAGTCACAGGGGATAAACAGTTTACACCAGCTGAGGATAAATATTTGGATCCTGCCTTGATCTGAGATCCTATACAATTTTATTTAAGAGATTAAAGCAAAGTATTAAAATCATAAGAATTACCATTCTACTGTAAAGCTCCAAACAGTTCCTTATGCAATAATAATCTTTCTTTGAGTTCAGTACGGTTCATGTATACTATTGTATGTATGTATGTTTTATGTTTTATTTCATTGTACAATATAACTTTGCTTTATTTCTCCCTATATGTGTTCATACACATGGCATTGACATTTTACAACAGAAATTTGTAATGCTTTGTGGCAAAATATGGCAAAGTACAGTGCATCTAATTTCATTGTGCCTTATTTGGTTGCATGCTGTCAGGACAGTCATAACAGCAAACCGTCTTATGGCTTTTGACTTAGTACACTGAGTTTTATAATTAAGGCCCAGTGAAATATTTTACTTGCAAGTTTAAGTGTGTGGAGGAGAGAGAGAGAGAGAGAAAGAAAAGAAAGAAAGGAGAGAAAGAAAGTTCCTGCTATACTTTTGGGAGATCTTGTTGTGTTATGTTTATATATCATTGAGGACCAGGGATCGTCAGTGGTACTGGAATACTTTTTATAGTGGGGATGCTGAAAGCCAGCAAACTATCATCACCCCTCCCCCCGCAGAGCTGGGGCTGGGAACACAGCCATGTCCCCAGGAGTGGGGAATAAGGACAGGGATAAGGGGGCCGAGGCTGGCAGCAGGCCGCAGGGTCAGTAGTGGAGCCCTGCCTGCAGGACCAGCAGCTGGGATCCGCATGCGGGGCTGGCAGCCGGGACCCTGTGTGCGGGGCCAGCAGCCATGATGCAGGACCTTGTGTGCGTGGCCGGGAGTCGGGATGGCAGCCTGGACCCCACCCGCAGCCCGGAGCGGGGCTGGCATCAGACACCTGCATAAAACCTGCGCCTATGGGGAGTGTATGTAATTCCAGGAGGTTGAGGGATCACAGGCCTTCAGGAACAAGGAACAGATGAAGGAGGGGTGATTAGGCAAATTCATTCAAGCTGTAACATTGCTCAAGAGGCAGCACTACCAGATGATATGCACCTACTTGTTTAAACTGGAATCTCCAGGCCCAACAGACAAAGAAAGGACTTTTAGATAACTATCCTCAGTTAAACCGATTCAGGGTCTTCTTTCAGAGCCAGCAGACAGATAGGACTTTCTGTTGAATAGGGGACCCCAAACCTAGGGAAATGTTGGAAGGACTGATACCTGCCAAAGCCTGATGTTGGAGTTGTGGGACCTCTGCTAAGCTTTCAGCCAGAGCGTAGGTTCTTTTATTGTTTTTAATGTTTTGTCTGTAATGCTTTCCCCTTAAGAATAAAGGTGCTTGCTTATAAAGGGCTACGTGGCAACTTGCAGCAGCTGTCCAGTGTGCTGTTGATGACCTCTGGAAAGAGAGCAAAGCACAGATGATAGCCTGTTCAGACAGTTTGGCTTGCTGGGAATAACACAGTTTAAGCAGGGAACTGCATAGCCTGGAAAAAGCCCAATTAAGAGGGAAGGAGATGCAGATCTCTGCCCAAGAGAGGTGATGGCTGAGAAGCTGGGAACCTAGAGTGGTGCCCTGGCTAAACCATAGAGGGGAAATACAGGTGCAGTTCCCCTGAACTGCAACTTCTTGTAAGACTATGGGATCTATCTTATAGTGCCCTCTTCTGGCTGGAATCCAAATTGCTCTTATGGAGACCGCCTCCTCCATAGGAGAGGTATCAAGTGGAAGTGTCCCACTGCTTGCATCCAACGAAGTGGGTATTAGCCCACGAAAGCTTATACTTTAATACTTTAGTTAGTCTTTAAGGTGCCACAGGACTCTTTGTCACTTCTGCTATTCCAGATTAACACAGCAACCTCTCTGATTCTTGACTCCATAGGAGAATTCTACTTGGACTCTTCTTACTGAGTCCAGGGAAGGCAATTTCCAGCAAGATCAGTTCTTGTGGTTTCTGTTTATTTTATTTCAAGTCTCCTCAACAGCAGGATCAAAACTTCCCCAAGTCTGTCCCTAACTCCCCCATAAGTTCCTCAACCCAAAGTTCCTGGTTCTTACCCCAGAGCCTTTTGATAATAGAACTTCCCCAGTCTCCTTTCTGTCCATTTTTGTTTGTGGAAGCAGTTCCTCCCAGCAGTAGCTCCAGCCTCTGGCAGGTACTACAGCTACCCCTCTTCATTTCCTGCTCCTCCTTTTATGAGGCAGCCGGTTAAGCTGCAGGTCTTTTCCCAGGTGCATCAGGTGGGGCTAATCAGCCAGACAGCCAGTGGCTGACCTCTGACCTCAGTCGAATGGTGTCCCTTATACCTTCACACGTGTGTATTGGCTGACTTTCCACAAAAATGCAAAACTCATCACATTAAAGAACACCTTGTCACAGCCACATTTTCAAACCCAAGGCGTGGAGTTTATTTGCAACGGATTTCCCTCCCCCAATGTGGTCTCGGTGGACCGTAGCTCACATTCTCTTCCTTTCCCATGTCTTGGTGATGGAGGATTTGGAAGGCTGAGCAGAATCACGGGAGAATCAAGGCTGCCACCAGTTGCACGAAGGCTGCCTCGTACTTTTCAGCTATTGAACAGCTTCCGCTGCTGCTGCAGGGCCACTTGACTGCGAGCAGGGGGAACAGCTGCTGAAGGAGCTTTTCTGCTATTGCTGTGTCCCAGCAGTGCTCAGCACTCAATACCACCTCTAATGTCTAGGAAATTGGTTAGGAAGGCCTTAGTTTAGATAGGTCTTTTGAGGGTCCCCCTCCCAACGTGGGGCTTGGATCCAGCCCTTCATTCACTCCCGAGGTAACCAACCACTGACCAATACAAACAACGATCAAACAGCATGCAGCAACCAGGGCAGCAGCAGCAGACATTCCTATTACCAGCTTGGTGACAAGGACACTGTGTGTGTTCAGTTCAGTAGGGGAGCCTTAAAGCAAACTCGGGGCTGTCATGTGGTATTGTGTACTGCCGCTTTAAAATTACATATGCACGGCCAGCATCAAGGTGCCTCCCACTGCGAGAAGGCTTTAGATGCAGGCACACAGACAAAGGAGTTCTGCTCCTTGTTGAGCTCTGAGGCTGACGTGCTATTCCAGCTCTGGCAATAAAGTGTCTTTTATTTAACTCTCTCAGCCACGTTCCTACTGATCCTGCCTGAGTTCCAGTGACTGCAACAGGGAGTGACTCTGGAGGCGACCCCCAGAGCATCAGAGACCACGATGGAGATGAGTCCTATCACAGGTAGTCAGTTGTTGCTGGGTTGTCTTGTTTTAGGAGTTCCTTTGCTATTTGCAGGAAAACTGTTTGAAATCTGTATCATCACTTTCTCTGTACAGTATGTTGTTCAGGTGCACCTGGATTGTTTCTTGTATGGGGGTCGGGAGGAGTTGAATTTGCACAGTTGCCAGGCGGCTGGGTGCAGCATTGTTTGATGAGGTTGTCTGTTTGAAATTATAATCCAGTTCCCTTGCTGTGCTAGACGGGGCGTGTCATTTTGCAACTCTTTTAGTCCAAGTGCAATTGGAAATGAAAGTTTTGCATGCGAGTTCCTCTCACAAACCCATCAGCATAAGTGCCCTGCAGCCCGTGGCTGGTTTTGTGGGAAATGCAGCTCAGGAGGACAGCACCGCTCTGCAGATTGTCCTCTGCCGTCAAAGTAGGGCCTGCTCCATGACATTTGACATTGTGGGGAGTTGGTTCTTTATTGCAATGAAGCAGCAGCTCCTGCCAATTTCATCCCAGTGCTATGTGCAACTTTGAGCCTCGAACTATAAGTAACTAGACGGCTGGATCTCTTCCAGCGGTGAGTTAAGAGGAGGCTAGGAGACATCTCTGTTAGCATTCTGGTGCTTAAAGCACACATGGGCATGGGAGCTGAGGGGGTTGTTTGGATGTGATGCATTTCAAAATTGACCGAATTATTGGAAGTTCCTTTGGTATCTTTTGTAGAAAGGACAAGGAAAGAGATAGAGGGGGTTTCCCTCCCTTTCCACAATTCTGAACATGTGTTCTCCACATCAGAAAGATGTTCCTTTTCGTACAAACAAACTCCCTCTTTCCTCACTCCGAGAGATACATTCGTCCGCGTATTAGACCTTTCTGATCAGCTCCACCGAGCAATATCGTCAGCAGGTATAAATTGGTGAGGTGCTCATGACTCCAGTAGAGCTACACCAATATATACTAACTGAGGATTTGGCACTATGTACTCAATTAAATGATGCCCAAAAGAAATTTCCTAGCTATTCCACCCCTCATGCATCCTGGAGGCTCTTATTTAATTAGCTAATGTGCCTAGAAGCTATGAGGTAGTTCTCCCTCTGTTCTTCCCTGTAATGCTGCCCTTCAGAGACCCCTAGGCAGAGTACAAAGCCTCTGTGTCCAAAGGTACATGGGGTGTTTCGCGGCAAACTAAGGTGCCTTGTCCTAACTTCTCATACTCACTCAGCTACATGACAGCCTGTGGGCAGAGAGGCTAGCGGAGGTTTGACATGGATTCCACAGTCCAGCCACATGTCGCTTCAGTCTGTGCAAAGCAATCGCCTCGTAAATAAAATGCTGCTGCTGAATGAAGATCACAATCCAACCTGTGGTCAGAGTTCACAGGATCTGACAATAATCACAAAGAAATCTTTCCATACCAGGGCACTTTCTCCCTATGCAGCTGCAGATCACTAGAGGGAAGGGGAGCAGTGCTAACGAAGAGAAGACACTCTCCCTACAGCTCAGCAAATTTTTTCACCTCTTGTTCTCTGTGTACGTTTTCTTCTTTTTTGTTTCCATAATAAAGGTGACAAATGTTGCTGTTGCTCTTCAGCCTCACAGCAATGAGGAGGAGGAGGTGACTTGCTCCTTGGGGAAATCATCAGGCAAGCTCTCCCGCCACCTCCTCTCCCACTCTCCGGGTGATATTATCAAGGTCCCAGAGCCCAGCACAGTTGACTGTGTAGAAAGAGCGGAGACACCACCATGGGGCAGGAAGAGCACAACACTACCACCGTCAGCAGCACCATCAACTTCGCTGCCATCTACAGCCTCCAAAGTGGGGACTTCACCTCCTCCCGAAATTTCTCCTTCCCATTCAATTTCAGTTACAGCGATTACGACTTGCCCCTGGATAGTGAGGACGACGTGACCAGGACTCGCACCTTCTTCGCGGCCAAGATTGTGATTGGGGTGGCACTCATCGGCATCATGCTGGTCTGTGGCATCGGCAACTTTATTTTCATCGCCGCCCTGGCCCGCTACAAGAAGCTGCGCAACCTCACCAACCTGCTGATTGCCAACCTGGCCATCTCAGACTTCATTGTGGCCATCGTCTGCTGTCCCTTTGAGATGGACTACTACGTGGTGCGGCAGCTGTCCTGGGAGCACGGCCATGTGCTCTGTGCCTCCGTCAATTACCTACGCACCGTCTCCCTGTACGTCTCCACCAATGCTCTCCTGGCTATAGCCGTGGACAGGTAAGCAGGGGAAATGGATGGTTTGGTTTATATGGGGAGAGGAAACCAGGGATCCCTGAGCCTCTCAATGGCCAAGGTTTTCAAGTGTTGGGGCCACCTAAATAAGTGGCTTAATGTTTAGAGGTGCTGAGCACCTAGGGGTCCTATTGATGTCCAGCAGATTTGTAGAAATCAGGCCACTTAAAAGTTTGATCCTGGGAGGTGCTAAGCACAGATCAGGAATTATTTGATGAAATGTTGGGATTGGGGGGGGGGGTTGTCTTGTTGGTTTTTTTTGGGGGGGTCAGTTTTGAGGAAAACTTCCTCAGGTCCAGGATGGAAATTTGGTGAAGAGAACCAGAATAGCCAAAAGCCTACTGGTTAGAGCACTCATGTGAGAGACCCAAGTTCACTACCTGATTTAAAGCAGGGACCTAAACCTGGCTCTTCCACATCCAAGGTGAGAGCCCTAGCCACTGGACTACACAGTCACTTTCTCTCTGTTGAAGCTGTTCCACTTTTCATATATAATTACATATTCATCGGACCAGAGAGAGATTTACTCTGTAGTCCACTGGTTAGGATGCTCACTGGGCGATTGGCTATATAGGGATATTGGTCTCTCCTGTAAAGTATTTTGAAACATCTAGTTCTCATTCTGAGGTGGACAGAAAATGAATGTCAGCACTTCAAAGAATGTTATGAACCAGAATTCTTGTTTTCCAGCCAGTCCTATTGAGAACCCTCCCCTGCCACTCAGTCAAGCAATTGTCAGCACTAAGCTGGACATTTAAATATAGAATTAGGTGCTAAGCTTTAGCCATCCAAAAATCTTCTCTCTGGCTCTAAATCATCAATACCTCACTGTCCTCTCCTATTTATTTATTTCCATGGTTGGCACTCACATTCCAGATATTTTCCCAGGCCAAGGACTATATCAAGGTCCCTACAGGAACCCATGTGGACATCACACCAGAGACTTGCATTTTTCATGCCGTTATGACAATGACACCTAGTTTAAGCCCTAGGTCCATTAAAGGAGCTTCTGCAAATTGGGTGCTGAGACCCTGGGTGCCTCACAATTTGCTTCCCTTTGCATCTCTGGGACCTTTGCGTGGAGTTTCTCTCCCTGTTAAAATATAACCACTGACTTCACATCGGGTGGCTACTGCTCTCTCCTACCACTTTTTGTTTGACTGGCTCCGACACCTGGCCCCAGCTTGACACCAAAGTTATGTCTGTCCCAGTTGACCCACAGAAGGCAAGTCAGAAAGGATTGTTTCCAGGGAGAAAGATCATACAGCACAAGTCATTCCCCTCCCCCACAGCGCCAATAACTACCTTTGAAGACTTAGCACAGCGTATTAGTAGTATTTTTCTTTCCCTTTAATATTTGCAATTTATCCTATTTCCTTTCTATGCCATTTTAAGTTACAATCTCACTATGCCATTTGGGAGCCTGATTCTCTTCTCATATCAATTTAACACTGATTTAACTCCACTGACTGTAGTGTAGTTACGATAGATCCAGCCTCCACTGAAATCAGTGAGAGTCCTCTCCACTAGCTCCAGTTGGAATTGGGTGAAGCCTTTTCACTGGCTTAAGTAGGAGAAGAACCAGCACCTCTGAGTCAGCTCTTCAGCTGGTGTAACTCAGCCTAGCTCCAGTGTAGTCAGGTTGCACCAGTCCAGGAGCTGGCTTTATGTCTTTGTTTTGAGCATACTACTGTTTTCGGTTTGATTTAATTGGTCGTAGATTGTAAAGACCTACTCAGTCCCCTCCTCCGTCCCACCACCTCATACAAAGTTGTTCCCAAACAGACTTGTCATCAAGTCCCTGCGCCTGCCAAAAGCATGGAGAAGATTTTCCAGCATCTCTCCCAGTCCAGCTACTAAAATGATCCTGGAAAAGAATTTTTTAAAAGTCATTGCAAAACCAAGCCACAGTGTTGATATAAATCCATATTCAAGTTTAAAGCCTAAGTGTTCTCTATTTTTGTAAGAGGGTGACTTTTTAAAAAAAATTGCTAAAAGCTCCATTTGCCCAATAGCAATCAATTAAAACCCCTGGGGTTATTTCTGTGATCAGGCAGATATCAGTCTATAATTCATTCACATCTCTTTTGCTCAAAATGGTTAACCGAAGAAGAAATTGCGAATATTCAGATACAGAATGTGCACATTCGGTTTATCTGAGAGCTTGGATAATCATGTGATAAGCAAGCTTAAGAGGCTCTATTTAAAAAGATATTTCAGGAAAATATTTTTGCAGTAAGATACTCTAAAGTACAAACATTTATATCCTTACTAGTCTCTATTTTTGGAACAAAGTTCTGGAGATTTGGCAATACCGTATGTTGATATCCTTTTTTTCTGGCCAACATTTTGAGCCCATCCTGCATCCCTGGGATACCCTAGATGAGAATCATTCATATATAGTATGATGTGCTGAAATATGTCAGGGCAGTTTCATGCAACTCCACTGGTGCAATGCTGACCTAAAGGCAGCTTAGCTGGCCACAGGCAGTTTCCCTTTCACACAGAAGGATCCTCAGGTAATATAGAGCAGCCATAGATGCTCCTGTGTTCCACTAGCTTCCCCACCACAACCCGTGCAGGGGACATGGCTGGGGAAGGGCCAGAGCATTCTTGTAACCACACAATCTCCAGCTTCCATAATGGAAGCCACGATCACTTAGTGCAATTTAGAGCAGCCTGAAGAGTGCTCTACCGTGTGCAAGGATCAGAGAGGTAGCCGTGTTAGTTTGGAATTGCAGAAGTGACATAGAGTCCTGTTGTAACAAAGAGTCCTGTGGCACCTTAAAGACTAACTAAAGTATTGAAGCATAAGCTTTCGGGGGCTAATACCCACTTCATCGGATGCAAGCAGTGGATCTTCCAGGAAAGTGACTTAAGTCACCTTTGTACTTATGCCTCCTTAGTTCTGACAAGCACTTCTCAGACAGCGCTGAGAAGCTGGGCTGGTGTCTTCTGTTTTACTAGCATTTATTTAAAATGGGGGACTTTTCACTTAATGGAAAGAGAAGCAGCACTCAGTTAATAAAAATATATACAGTTGTCCATTCCATTGCACTGCTATGGGGGTGAGCACTTTTGCCGTTCCACGGGATCTTGTCTGTACCAAAAGATCTTTGAGGTGTGAATCTGACCCCAAATGGGGCACCCAAGCAACTTGACTGACATTTCATTTATTTATGAATGAATGATCCAATAATATATAGGCATAAATTCCTTTGAACGAATGATAAATTGCACTATTTTAAACCGTTGTTACACCTTGATGTGGAATACAAAACTACAGATAGCTTGGGAAGACACATTTTGTGAGGACATTTTAGGGTGACCGGATGTCCCTATTTTATAGGGACAGTCCCGATTTTTGGGTCTCTCTCTTATAAGACTCCTATTATCTCCCCACCCCCGATTTTTCACATTTGCTATCTGGTCACCCTAGTACCTTTGGTCAAAATATTCTTTATGTAGAAAAGAAGGTTCAAATCTTCTTGTGCCAAATTTTGCCCTCAATTAAGCAGAACTCCTCCTCAAGATCTGCATGAAAACAAGTGGTATAATATGGCCCCTTGTGCCGTTTTAACTTAATTGAGTCAATAGCAATTGATTCGCCGTGCATATAAAACACTAAGATTTCCCCTTAGCTTTTGTTAACTGCTGGGTGGTAAATGGCAGCAGCAAATTGATTGCAGTCTTGTAATCATTAATGAGTGCAAGCAGCTGCCGTCATGCTAAGTAATATGGCAGCTAAATGGGCATAGAAAATTTAAGTTCCTATTACCAATAGTCTCTTGCTACACACTAAACAAAAATCCATGTTCGAGTAAACTGCCAGGAATTTTATATAAAGCCCTTAATCAATTACATGAAAACATCCTGAGATGTAAAGATTTAAAAGCATCAGAAGGTCTGATTTCAATTCAAACCTTTATTACCCTATAAAATACTTGTGTTTCCATTATTTTAAACGTCTTTACACAGGGATTCAATGGTCGTATCAGTACCTTCCCTAATCCTACACATTCAAGTACTTCTCAGCCAAGGAATGCATTTTCCTCCTTTGTCCTCTATGGATGTATTACTGTGTGCTTTCAGTTTTCACACAGATGTATGTGCATCTAGTCCATTTACGAACTACACAAATAAATCACCGTGTACTGCATCTGTGTTACCTACTAACCCATAAAAGATTTTTACAGCTTCTTTTCATCCTCTCTCATAACTTGGGATCAGAGCTAAAGAAAAAATGTTTCTATATTGATAGGAAATTAAGCCATGGATTTTCAAAAACAGGAGACTAAAACTTAGGCTCCTAACTCCATACTTAAGCACCTAACTAGATAACCGAATTTTCAAAGTGCTGAGCAATAACGAGATGGCCAATACTTCTGGAAGTTCAGCCACACTTACTTCTGTGTGTTCCATTCCGTGCATCCGATGAAGTGGGCTATAGCCCACGAAAGCTTATGCTGAAATAAACTGGTTAGCCACAAGTATTCCTCATTTTATTTATCAGCCAGATGCTTATTTATGGATTTAAGAGCCTAAATTTTAGGCTGCTTCATTTTTGACTTACATTCATCTCTTTCTCCCTCAAGAAAGCCAATGTCTGTCAAGTTCTCCCTTTTTAAAACAATGACAATTTCTGTCCCCTCTCCCCGTAAAGTACCCTGCTTGGATTCAGAAATGTGCTTTAGTTAATAAGCCTTCCTGTCATTGTTCTGAGTGTGTTATTTATCTTTTGTAGGTATCTGGCCATTGTCCACCCACTCAAACCACGTATGAATTATCAAACAGCTACTTTCCTAATTGCCTTGGTCTGGATTGTCTCCATACTCATTGCGATACCATCTGCATATTTCGCTACTGAAACTGTAATATTCATAGTAAAAAATCAGGAGAAAATTTTTTGTGGCCAGATTTGGCCAGTTGACCAGCAAATGTATTATAAATCCTACTTCCTCTTTATCTTTGGCATTGAATTTGTTGGACCTGTGATCACAATGACCCTGTGTTATGCTAGGATCTCCAGAGAGCTTTGGTTTAAAACTGTCCCAGGGTTCCAGACAGAGCAGATCAGAAAGAGGCTCCGGTGCAGAAGAAAAACAGTCATGGTACTTATGTGTATCCTAACTGCCTACGTCCTCTGCTGGGCCCCATTCTATGGCTTCACAATTGTCCGTGACTTTTTCCCCACAGTCTTTGTAAAAGAGAAGCATTACCTTACAGCCTTTTACATAGTTGAGTGCATTGCCATGAGTAACAGCATGATAAACACCATGTGCTTTGTAACCGTGAAGAATAACACCATGAAGTACCTGAAGAAGATCATGCTGCTCAGATGGAGATCTACATATAATGGCAGCAAATCTAGTGTAGATTTAGATATTAAAACTAGCGCAATGCCTGTCACAGAAGAGGTAGACTGTATAAAATTAAAGTAATTTCTTGTGGTTCTATTGTTATGACATGTATATTCCGTGGAGGGAGAGGGGTTGCCTCAGAAAATTCTCTTTTTCTGTGATGATATCTACTAATGGAGAGAACACTGGACTGTGAGTCAGTTGACCATGGCTCTATTCCTGACTATTACAGTGACCTGTTGTCCCAACACTCTTTGCCTCAGTTTCCCCATCTATTGAACTGGCACAGTGACACTTCTCTTTTGTAAATCCCCTTGAGATTTAGAAATGGCAGGTTCTATACAAGAACAAGGTTGTATTGTCTGGGTCTGAAATTTCCCCGTTTCTCCTAGCAATGATACTGAGAATTCACTCCATTTCCCCTTAACTCTGGGTATGACCTTTGACCTCTTCCAAATATTAACGCTTGCCTTTAAGGCACTCATCCTTCCCCCAACATCTCTTCTCCACCTTGCTAAGGTGGGAAGCAAGCCTTTTCTGCTTTATATTATTCCTTACTCTCTCAAAATGTCCAGACTCCTTCAAGTACCCAAGCACCTACCAACCTACTGACATTTCAACCCCACACAGTCCCCTGCTCCACAGCATAGCCCCCTGGCACCATGCCCGTTTTCTACCATTTCCTGCTCTAGCAAAGACCCTGAGGCCTTTACCGTGGCATCTTGTACAGAACACTTTTCTCTCATCCCCCTTTGTACGTTTATGCAGAATGTTACTTGGCTCGTGTGTACTTGAAAACGGAATGGCTCCATGTTCCTGCTGGCATGGAGGAGTTTCTCCTCGCCTGCTTCGGGCCAGATGCTGTCACCCTCACTGATGCTATGAACATCATACTCCAAGAGCAGGCCCATTCATTTCAATGGGACGACTTTCTGTGTAAGGAGCTATTTAGTGGTTAAAATTCACCCGTTGGGTAAGGAATGGCGTCCCTAGCCTCTCTTTGTCAAAGGCGGGTGATGAGAGAGAGATCATAACTTGTTAGGTTCACTCACTCCGGGGCACCTGACATTGGCCACTGTCGGCAGACAGGATACTGGGCTGGATGGACCTTTGATCTCTTGTCATCGTCCGTGTAAATGTAGCAAAATCATGCACCACGCAACACGTCCAGAGGAAGTCCGTGTGATCTCCTTTAATTCCATCTTTATCATTCAGTTTGTGTACAGCGCAAGGATCCGTGTATCTTTTAATTAGTAACTGTGATTATACAGATAATGTCAGTGAAGTACATTCATTTAAGCCCAAGTCATTACACTTCATGAATTTTCATGTATTGAAATCAAGTCTTTTCTGCTGAGCTGCAGCATGCTTGTCATTTGTGTAGGTGTGATATTGCCTCCCTTTGAAATAAACCGCTTTTGTAAATAATTTGCCTATTTGTGAATTTAAAGTGAGCAGAAATGTCTGTTACTTAATAAAACAATAAATGTGGGAATCTGAGCAGCATTCAAAATTATTTTTAAGAAAAAACAAAGTTCACACAATGTTTTTTACACCAAAGAATGGACTAAACTGTCAATGATCCCATTTTGGAAGCAAAGATCAGTGGTGCTGTGACATTGGTGGAGGTCCCTGCTGGGCGTCTGAGGATCCTGCCACAACCATCCCAGGAAAGGAGCAGTGCAGCTAAATTCTCCAAGCTGCTTAGACAGACTGCACAGGAAGCAGCCAATCTGGGAAGGCTTCAAGGAGCTAGCCAATCAGAGGGTTGCAGGGTAGTATAAAAGGAGCTGCAGTGCAGACCAGAGGCATTTGCTTGCCGGAGCCAGAGGATTGCAGTGGGCCAAGGAGAACTGCAGCACCACAGACAGCTCAGTGCTGGGAGGGTCTGGGGGAGCAAGAAAGATCTCCTGGCTGGCTGTTAGGCCCAAACATAGAAGAGCCCATTGGTGAAGGCAGGGGCCCTGGGGAAATGGCCCATGGAACTGAAAGCAGTTTAATTAGAGCAGTGGTTCTCAACCTATTTACCATTACGTGGGCCACATCCACACTATATATACTATCTGTATGGCCCTGAGGATATCACATGGACCACAGCTGTGTGTTGACTGGGACACAAGGGGCCTGCAGACCATGTGTTGAGAACCACTGAGTTTAAGGGATATGGAAGTGTGTGGATGCTGTTCTTAGGGTCCCTAGGCTGGGACCCAGAGTAATGGTGGACCGGGGTCTCCCCACAGTTGGACAATGATAAACGCCCAGAAGGGAATCTGAACTGGTAAGAGGCCCAGATGGAGAACTGGGCCAGAACAGACCAGTGTGGGCAAAAAGTCTCCAGGAGGAAGCCCTGGGGACACGGCCTCTTACCAGGGCTAGGAGTGCTTAAAGACTTGTTGGACTAATATCCCAGAAGGGGTCTGTTTGAACTGTTCTCCGTGCAGACTGAGAGTGACTTGGCCGGAGGGCTGAGTCACTGGAAACTACCAGAGAAACTTCCAGAAGAGGTCACCATAAACAGAAGTGTGGACACACCTGACCAGAAGCAGAAACTTTCAGAGGTGGATGCCATGCCACTACAAGTGTGAACAATTATGTCCAATGGAAGTAACATAGAATACAGGGCTTAGGGCCAGAAGGGCTTAAAGCCATGTCATCTGACTTCCTGTATCACAGGCAGGGGTGAAAGTAACACAGGCTTCTTACCGGTACAGGGACTGGGCTGGAGCCAGCTCCGCCCCGGGAAGGGGTGGGGCCTTGACCGGAAGGGGCAGGACTGGGGGGCAGAGCCAGCCCCCGTACAGGTAAGGGGCCTTTCCCCCACTCCTCTCCCCGACCCTACACCCTCCGGGGGGCTCCGGCGGCATTTTAAAGGGCTCGGGGCGGCAGCCCAGCCCCAGGCTCTTTAAATAGGTATCGGAGCCCCGCCGCCACTTCCCCTAGGGCTCCGGCAACAGGGCTCCCATCCCCGCGGAGTCCTGCTGCCGGAGCCGTGGGGAGGCTGCGGTGGTGTTCCCATAGCTATTTAAAGAGCCGGGGGCTGGGCCGTCGCTATCGCCCTGGGCCCTTTAAAGTGCCTCCAAAGCCCTGCCGCAGCTTCCCCCGGGCTCCCGCAGTGGGGTCCCTGGCAGCAATTTAAAGGGCCTGGGGCTCCAGCCGCTGCTGGAAGCCCCAAGCCCTTTAAATTGCGCCCGGGGAAGCCGATCCGCCCCAGTACAGCGCATCGGCTCTTGCCGGAACGCCGTACCAGGGCCTACCGGCTTACTTTCACCTCTGATCACAGGCCACAAATCCCCCCTGGCACCAACATACTAAATCCAACAACCAAAATTAGACCAAAGTATTACAGCCTACAGGACACTAAACTATGGTGTGTGACACAGAGAATAGGAGGGGCCAAGAGCCTTGAGGCCCCTGCAATGGCAAGGAATTGATAAAGTGAGACATACCCACATAATCCCAGCAAGTGACACATGCCATGCTGCAGAGGAAGGCAAAAAATACCCAAGGAATTCAAATTCTCCTATAATTATCTGCACTTATTACAGCCAGAGTGCTATGGAGGGCCTTCCCGCCATGTTCACATGGTTTTAGTATGAAAACTTATTAAATTGACTTTTTAGAATACAGTTTGAACCCACCAAGCTCTGAATATCACTGAACTACATAAGAACATAAGAACGGCCATACTGGGTCAGACCAAAGGTCCATCTAGCCCAGCATCCTGTCTACCGACAGTGGCCAATGCCAGGTGCCCCGGAGTGAGTGAACCTAACAGGTATGATCGAGCGATCTCTCTCCTGCCATCCATCACCCCCCTCTGACAGACAGAGGCTAGGGACACCATTCATTACCCATCCCGGCTAATAGCCATTTATGGACTTAGCCTCCATGAATTTATCCAGCTCTCTTTTAAACCCTGTTATAGTCCTAGCCTTCACAGCCTCCTCAGGTAAGGAGTTCCACAGGTTGACTATGCGCTGTGTGAAGAAGAACTTCCTTTTATTTGTTTTAAACCTGCTGCACGCCAATTTCATTGAGTGGCCCCTAGTTCTTCTATTTTGGGAACAAGTAAATAACTTTTCCTTATTTACTTCCTCCACACCACTCATAATTTTATATACCTCTATCATATCCCCCCTTAGTCTCCTCTTTTCCAAGCTAAAAAGTCCTAGCCTCTTTCATCTCTCTTCATATGGGACCCGTTCCAAACCCCTAATCATTTTAGTTGCCCTTCTCTGAACCTTTTCTAGTGCTAGTATATCCTTTTTGAGACTAGGAGACCACATTTGTACACAGTATTCAAGATGTGGGCGCACCATGGATTTGTATAAGGGCAATAAGATATTCTCCGACTTATTCTCTATCCCTTTTTTAATGATTCCTAACATCCTGTTTGCTTTTTTGACTGCCGCTGCACACTGCGTGGATGCCTTCAGAGAACTATCCACAATGACTCCCGGTCTTTTTCCTGATTGGTTGTAGCTAAATTAGCCCCCATCATATTGTATGTATAGTTGGGGTTATTTTTTCCAATGTGCATTACTTTACATTTATCCACATTAAATTTCATACTAGATGATCAGATCTCCTTCTGGCCTTATAGTCTGATTCCATGAACATAATATGGTAGCCCTCAGGTTTTATTACGTTATGAAAACGGCAAAACTCGTCCACTTTCATGGCTTGTATCACTTTGAATAAGCCTGTTATATGACCAGGCTCCTATGTTTCATCAAGGAGTATCAGATGTGAAACAGCATGAAGGGATTTAAGAAGCCAACTCAAATCATTCCTCCTACACAAGCATTCAGGTTTTGAGCAGTCTAGGCAAACAATGCCCATTACAACAAAGCTTAAACTTGTTCTTCATCATAATTTTACAAACAACACTAGCTGCCTATTTAATTTAAAAAAACAGCAAAAAAGATCCACCTCCCTTTCCATTTCTGAGAAGGAGTCTGGAAGTTTAAATCTCCTCTGTGTGATAGAGATACTTGCTTTGATCTGCTTAGCTCTTGGAAGTCTAAGGGCTCCAGGCTGCTGGCCCCACACTGCCCGGGGCTCCTATGGACACTGCCCGGGGCTCCTTTTTTCCACGAGAACCCTCTGTAACATTTCACGACCCCCAATTTGGGAACCATGCTTTAGCAGCAGCCTTTCTGCCCTCCTCCTTTCCCCTGGTCTGCCTATCGTCCCGGGGCCACCTCCCCTTGGCCCTTGCACCCTCTTGGCCTTTTCTGGCAGGAGCCTGTCTAGCAGGTAACAGGTCAGAGCTCACCTTCCGCTCCCCTGAGCCTGCCCAGCATTGCACTATCTCAGGTGCTATCCCTGGGAGCCGGTCACCTCCCTTGGTAGTTAGGGAGAGACTCCCCTCTGCTCCTTATATCTGGGCTGCCCCAGCAGCTGCCACCTGCCTGGCTCCTAACAAGCCTCGCCCTAATTTGCTGCAGTTTTCCACAGCCCCCCTGGCTGCTTCTGCTCCAGCTGGATGGGCTACCTGCACCACTCCACTCCCTTTATGATAGCGGAGGTACTGTTGATTTACAATAGTGTACATGGGAACAGAATCAGGCACCATCATATCTTTCTCTGCTCAAACCGTTGGTGTTTTTTCTTAGTGGTACTTCTTTGTATATAAAACACTCTACGGGCCAGAGTAGAACTGAAGTACTCAGATGATTTTTAAAAGGATAGAATCATAGAATATCAGGGTTGGAAGGGACCTCGGGAGATCATCTAGTCCAACCCCCTGCTCAAAGCAGGACCAATCTTCAGTTGAATCAGCCAACAGATTTTTGCCCCATATCCCTAAATTCCCCACATTTCTACAATGTAATATTGGATCTCATCTCTTCATGCTGTGTGCACTAAGGAAATCTCTATTTGGTGGAAGTAAAAAAACAATCTATGCCAAATAAGTACAGCTTTACCAGCATCTCACATCACTGTTTTGAGATGACAGAAAGCATCTACGTTGCCATACCTGGAATACATTTTTATATTACAGTACCCGCTGCAAAAAAGTGCCTCGTATAACACTTTGCGATCAGTCATGCTGATGGATGAGCTGAAAGCAATCATCTAAGATACCTGTAATCTCCAATTATTTTCTCTCCCACTGGTGCAACTGTAGGGAAGACGATGGCAGAGAAGAGTGCGTATTTGAATTGAATACTTGCTAGAGTCCTGTAGCTTTTAAACACTGCTTCTCGGGATAACCATTGGCATGCAGAGAAGTGGCAGAGAAGTGGCACAGCATCTCAATGCCTTTATCATTTGATGACATAATTTGGGGACATATGTCTACACAGGCTGCAGTCACATCTCTACTTCAGGGAGACGGACCCTAAACTAAGACCTACCTACGTTACCTTTGATCTAGCTAGACTAAATAACAATAGCAACAAAGCCAAGGCAGCATGGGTTATACAAGCCCACTTAGAACCCTGAAGGGGCTAGCCCAAACTGCTACAGCTTATTGGTAGTCAAGCTAGCTAGATCAAAGGTAGCTCAGGTATATCTACAGGTGCTTCAGTATCACCTCTGATTGCAGGGGCAACCCTTAGAAAGAAAAAATATTTCCTCCATAGCAACTAAATCAAAGGTAGCTGATGTCCTAAAATAAGCAGTGGGGCTACAGGAACCTCCCCACCCTTCTCCCCACACCCCATTCTTCTGCTGGGGATTGACCACATTTTAAAATGATAACATTGGGATATTGATTGGGGGTGATCAATGAGGTATCACAGGGAGGGTCTCACCTCTTTCCTCTCCCACCATAATGAAGAACTAGGATACTTCAGTAAATGGTGAGTGGGAGAATAAGTATCCATCCCTTTGAGACCTCGTCTCTTCTTTTTCCTTCTTCCAGGCATGCTCTAATCATCTGTTCCCTTCATATTGTCTTCCCTACGCCCTCCTCACACACATCCCATACACTCCCCACTCCCCACCAGTAAATGTAAAGAGTTGCATAGAGGAAACCATTTCCATTACACAACAATGAGTAATCTTGGTGCAGTGAGTCTGCCACCATTTTATGACCTCCCAATTTTGAGTGGTTCCTTGGGAACTTCCTTAAGCTAAGCTCAGCCTCACCATCACGGCCACTACCTCCCTGGGGCCATTGAATATACGATCATACATCATTGTTCTGATTAAACCACGCAATCTCCAATCCCAGACATTCTCTTTCTAACCATCTGGAAAGTTTGTGTCACCACGACTGCATCTGTGCAACATCGATCACCAACTGCCTTTATTATCACAACTCACTGGTGTTAACAAAAAATGTGGATCTACTTTGAGGATTAGTTAAAAGTGTGTGTGTGTGTGTATGTGTCAGAGACAAAGACAATAAGGAACTTAATCCTTACAAGAAAAAATAAAAGTTAAGTTGTTTAAACTCTGAGACTAAAATAGCCTTGACATGGTGTCCCTTCAATGAGGCAACAATTCATGCATACTATAAGTCTTCCAGATACCCAGACATCTGGATAAACCAAGGACACATCAATGAGGTCTGACTATATTCAGAATAGTCTAGTTCTTGGTACATGCGGCATTTGCATCTGCCCTCTTTACAGCCGTCTCAACTTAAACTATCTCAGTGCAATAGGATCTTCACAAATGTCACCAATCTTTACATCCGATTACATGCTATTTAGACCTAAATCATATACTAATACTCTGTTCTCATGGTAGAAACAGTACAATTTTCAAACACATTAACACACACAAATATCCCAATCAGTTTTACAGTAGGGCAGGGCTGACAAGGCAGTGTTCAGATCTAGAACTGGATTACGTGTACACCAAGGTTCATTGTTTGGATTCAAGGATAAACCAGGGTAGGGTTTGTTTTTGTGCTGGGTGGCCCCCAAACTACCGGAGAAGTTTTTTGAGTACCTGAATGGCAAAGATATTACTGACAAGGTGTTGCCATGTAAGACACCCTTTCTGTTTGGTGTGGCTAGAGACCAGCAAGAGCCCACCTGTGCACTGAGTTGTCAGGTTGGGGTAGCGGGGTCAATGGACAATTTACTGTCAGATGCGTGACTCTTGTCCATGTATGCACTGACAAAAATCTCCACACTCCTTTTTCTGGACCCAATCCTCCAAATCTATGGCTTGATCCTTCTGCCTTGGAGGAATGGAGAGTTAGAGTTTTGCTACTGACTTCAATGGGAGCAGGAGCAGGTCCTTGTCACATCTCTGCCTCCAGCAGAAACATGAGACACAAGTAGAGCCCAATGTTGTAAGGTTCTCAGAGCTTCCTGAAGGGCTTCCAGCTTCCACTGAAGTTAACGGAAATTTAAACTGCTCAGCACCCCTCAGAGGTATCCACTGCCTTGCACAATGGGGCCCCTGATATTCCCAGAGCTATCCCAGGCCTAAACAATTATACATCCGAAAGAAAAACCCAGGATTCTGACTCTGTGTTGAACTATCATTTTAAAAGCCTGTATTAACTCTCAAAGAAGTAACACCTTTTCCCATAAGGGTATTAATGAACCCTGTATGGGAAAGCTTCTTTGTGGAGGCCTAAAGGAGTAATTTTCTCATCAAGGTTTCAAGGACTTCAGTCTTCCTATAAAGCAAATCACCATCCTTAATCAAGGCAGCAGAGAGGTGCTAGCAATCTCAGACTGATGAATATTAACAGTATCAGGAGTATTTTCTATTTACTCTTTGAGCACTTTAAAAAAATCTATTGCACTCAGATGAGGAGCTATAGCTCCTAGTTTATATTCCAGGGTTGCTATTTTTAGACTCTCAAGTGCTTTAATATTGGGAAGTAGCATTTCAAGGAGAAACTTGAAAGAGTTGCTGCTTGCAGTCACACCTAGAGACACAGAATCCCCTTTAGCCCAGGTTTTGAAAATGACCTACAGTGGGGAAGGCGAGGAATCTCCTTAGTGATTGTGTCTCCTTTTAGCACGGTGTCAGGTTTCCACGCAGGAATGACTGCACCAGAGTTCTCTGCTCCTACTTCTGTCTTTTTGGGGCTCCCTTCAGCACCCCATCATAACTGCCACAGATATTCCACTCTCTCTGGAACTTTATGCCCAGCACTTCAACTAATCAAGCCTAAAGGACCATCCCAGACATCATAACTCAAAGTGAAAACGCAGACAGAGCAGGAGCTTTGATAGAAGAAAAGTCAAACCTTGTTTATACCCGACTCCAGCAACAATCCAGTGCCACAACACAAAACCATGGGGGCTTTTAAACAACCAAATTCATAACGGTTATACTCATGGCATAAACACAGCGAAGTTGGGTAAAAACATAAATATTCTTCCTGGGAGGTTATTTCATAGAATTCAGGCAGAGAGAGATAGCAGGCTGCTCTCTAAATAGACACACAGCTCACCCCGCCTTACTCTAAGCTGTCTGTCTGCTGAATTGACTGATTGCCTGCTTCCCTAGAGAACCCACTAGCCTGCAAGCAGAACCAGGACAACCCCTGAGATGTTAAAGTGATAGATCACAATTTTAACAACGTTTTCAATGCACCACAATAACATTCATGAAATCCACTGTATGTACCAACATCAGCTCCCCGCTCCTTTCCAGGGTATGATTCTGCATCCATTGAAATCAATGGCAAAACTCCCACTGACTTCTATAATTAAGCTCAGTCCAATTTCTGAAGCTCATTCTTGCTCCCAAGCAGAAATGACAGGCTGGGGAAGGCAGATGTATGACACAGAAATGGCGCACAGACCCTTGGTGTTATGAACTCCTCTTTCCAACTCATTCTCAAGCGTGAGTTGGTGAGGAGATGCAGATCAGGGAAATCCTTTAAGTCAGTTAGTCAATTTTCCTAAATGCCCCAAAATGTAAATGACTGAACTCAAAGATTGCCATCCCATTCACAATATCTACAAACAGCACGACAGAAAATGTTAGAGCCATTGGCCTGGGGGGAAAAAGTAATCTCCTGACATAGCTCACATCGTGACTCTCTGCTCTGAAAAAATAAATCCGTTCCGTTCAGAATGAAACAACTTAATTAGCAATGAAGGCTCAAGGCTGAGCCCCACTGGTTGTAAGCATCCAAAACAACACACAGTGACTGGGATGGAAAACTACCTACAATAAAGATTAACTCCTCAACATATTTGTAGCATCCTTTAAAAGAGAACTGTTCATGTATCATAGTACTGGGCTAATTGTTGCCACCTTCAATCACGCTGAGTGGTAGCACCTGTCTCCGGGAGTTATCCCTTTAAAATTAATGGGACCACTTGCACAATAACGAAACACTCACTATGGGTAAGGGCCAGGGCAGAATGAGGCTCTTAGAAATCACATATCACTGAAAGCAGAATTTTATGTTTCTAACAAATCTTTTTCTCAATATATAATGCAACCATAGAATCATAGAAATGTAGAGCTGGAAGGGGCTGTAAAAAGTCAGTAAGTCCAGCCTCCTGTGCTCAGGCAGGGTCAAGTGTACCTCGACCATCCCTGATAGGTATTTGTCTAAGCCTATTTTTAAATCCCCCAATGGCAGGGATTCCTTCTCGTACAATGACAATTCCAGTTCCAATGACAGTAGCTACATAGTATCAAATGAGGAAGATTTCAACGCATATTACTTAGTCACTGAAAAGAAGCAAGGAGCTTTGCTACAAGGATTCTCTCCCCCTTTTCTTGCCTCTCCTATGCAGAGAACAAGTGCAGTCAACTGGGATGCACAGGAACTGTGCTAGCCTGGCACTAGCTTCCCCCCTTCCTCGGCTGGAAGAGTTGGCATGAGTGTGGCACCATAGCCCCGGCTTTGTCCTTCTGCCAGTGGCATTGAGCCAGCCTTGAGCAGCCCAATCTGCACACTGTAGCATAGTGCTGGAACTCCACTTCCTGCATGAGAAGTATGGCTGAATCCACCAGAATCCCTCCAGAGACTCCTGCAGCTCAGCTCCGTCACACCACAAGCAGTGTGACCGGTGGCTTAAAGCCACAGTTTGGCCATTAACTTACTAATATGGAGTAGTCACTTTTCATGCTAAAATCTTTTGTGAAATCTGCAAGACAGTGTTTTGTTACAATGGCCAGTATGATCCAGATTGAGCACAAATTTTCTATTCCTCTGCTCAGTAGATGGACTTCAATGGTAAAAGCAATGCCACGTGGCGGAAACTATCTTCTTTACCTTCCTTCCTCCCTTGCAGTCTCTTCCTCCCCATGGTCCTTCTCCCCCTCTATGGGATCCCCATCTCTCTCTCTCTCTCTCTCTCTCTCTTTTGCTGTGCTCCTCTAAATCCATAGACTTTTTCCTTCATCTCATTCACTCCGACTACTTGATTTCCCTTGTGTGCTCACACAATTCCCTTCCTTTCCTTGGGCAGTCTCATCCGACTACCCCCCTTCTTGATGAAACTGCCCATCAACCCCACCTGCCTCTCTACTCAAGGTCCCATCTCCCTGCTACCCTCTGCCTCCACACTTCTTAAGTGGACTATTCCTGCACTCCTGAACACCTTTCCTCCATCTCTCTCTCACACCTCACTTTCTGTTGCCTTCTTCACTGCTCTCTGCTCTCACCAACATTACTAATGACCTCCCTTGCCCAACCTGAATAGCCTTTTCTCTCCCCTCTGTGGTCTCCACTTACATTCGGCCTTTGAAAGGGGTGATCATTCTCTCTGATTTTCTAAAGTACAGTGCTCTCCCGCTCCCTCATCCTACACTGGGATCTTTGCACCCAGATCACTGGGAAGGCACAAAGGTCCACTCACATAAGTGATCTTGCAGAATTTCCTCAACTCCCTGATTGCTCTTACATCTCCTCCCCTCTCCCCCACTCCAAAACGGTCTTAATTTCAAGTTTTCAACAGGTTTTTACCTCCATAATAAATGCCCTCTAGTATCCACCCTAACAGTGGCTTTAAACATTCACAACTAATACCATGCTCATCATGATGTAAAGCCTCATATGAAAGTTAATGGCGTTGAGAACCCAGTAACACTGTAGAGACATTGGATAAAGACTTGCCATAAGATTCAGGTTCTTGGTTTAATAATGATCATGAAAGAAAAATAAATACACAAAACCTGTGAACTCCATAATAACTGTCCCAAATGCCAGTTGTACAATGGGAAGAAGAGACTTACATCAAATAATAGATGCTAACATTGCTGTTAGATGTCACATTTTCCAATTAATGTGCTGTTAGGCATTGGAGGGTGAATTTCATCACCGTCTGTTGACACCTGTGTTTCCATGACTGGCGGTAGACATGTGCTATATCGCTAAAGCAAGACTCAGCCCTGTCCATTTCATATTTTGCTGCTTCCATTTCACACTTTCTCTCCTGAATATTCCTTGCTATATTGTCGTACACAACATTTCCTGGGCTCTGCTGTGATTAGCTAGCATCAGAAAGTGTCTGGGCAAACTGACTGGCACCAAACGTAACTCATTACTCTGTCAAAAACCTGCCATCTCACTTTGGTGAGAAACAATTTATTCCAGACATTAAACCATAGCCCTTTTCCTAGCAAATGAAAGGACAAGTTCTTGACAGAAATAATTAGCCTAGTGACATGACAGACACCTCTTGGGATGATGCTTCCTCCCTTCTGGCAGAATGTTGTGCAGCACTAGTGAGTTGAATTTTTGTTCGGCTTGTACATAATTCAGTGCACATATGGTCTTCAGACTTTGTGTGCCCAAAGCGTACTTTACACTGTCTGACAGGTTATATCCACATATCTTATTTGATGATGACAAGGTTACATAAACCTCATTCAAATGCTTCTCTTCTATTCAACCCTATATGTATGTGTGTTGGAATAAGCAATGTTAAGGGGGTGACTAAAACTCAAAGGGCAGGTCCTACACTAAGGCGGGGATCGACGCTGTGAGATCGATCTATCGGGGGTCAATTTATTGCGTCTAGTATAGATGCGATAAATCGATCCCCGAGCTCTCTCACGTCGACTCCTGTACTCTACCGCCGCAAGAGGCGCAGGCGGAGTCGATGGGGAGTGGCAGCAGGCGACTCACTGCCATGAAACTCTGCGGTAAGTCGATCTAGGTACGTCGACTTCAGCTACACTATTCTCATAATGTAGCAAAGGCTCCAGGTGTGCCAGCAAAACACGTGCACACACTTTCCCTGGAATGGAGAACAAGGTCCTTGCTTCCTGGGGTTGTGTGGTAGCTCACTACCACCTGCGATTAACATGAGGAAGCCTTTTCTGTGCCTGCCCCATCTTCAGGCACCGCCTCTGAAATTCCCCTTGGAGAGCCAGCACTGGGGGTGGGGTAAGTGCGTGGAGTCCCCTGGCTGCTCCTACGTGTAGGAACCAGAAGAGGGACATGGCGCTGCTTCTGGGAGCCATGTGGAGCCAGGGCAGGCAGAGACCATGCTGAGTGGAGCCATCGGGGTCCATTTTTGACCGGGCGTTCCTATCAGAAACCAGACACCTGGCAATCCTAATTGGAAACAAATGGCTACCTATAAAATAAAATCATATCATGTATTCTAGAACCTGGGCTTAATTAACTACACATACTTATGTCTAGTCAAGTATTGTTCACTCAAAATCATTGTGGTGCTTTACGGTCAGGTTGGGTGCAATCTTCCTTTCATAAGACAAGCCCCACTGTCAGTGTGCTTCCCAGGTCAAGGACCCCATGTGTTTCCTTGCATCCAAAGATATACCAGAACAATCCTCTGTCTTTATTCAGAAACGGGACCGTCCCCAAATACATTTTGTTTCATATTGTAGATTTCCTTTCTTGCACTTTTCATAATCTCTTATTTTGCCTGTGGGTCAGTATGCAAATAGGCACACTATGTGAGGCATACAACACACAATATACACAACCAGACAGGGAGATAGGTGTCTTACCTCTTGCCTGAAAAGAGCATTTCCAAGGTATGTCACCTCCTGGTGACCTGCCTTAACTCCAAATCCATGAGACCATAATTTCAATATCAATACATAATTCCATAAATATTATCTCTACCTAAATTTTGCAATGCTTATGACAACCAGAAGGCTAGATGCTACCCTCCTTGTATGCATTCTCTGTGCCTTCCACCTGTTGGCACCAAGGAGTCCCTGGGCTACAGAACCCAAACCCTGAGGACAATAGTTCACCATAACATACTGGCACAGGACAGCTGGGTTGGCCCACAATATTCATGTTATATGTAATTTTCAACCTTCTATCGCCCGTTCTCTCCTTTAACCTACCTATAGGTGATTTTAGTCCTTTGTTCATTCCCAGCACTGGACAAACTGTGCAAGTTCAGGTAAATGCAACTTTGGCTTTTACCTCAGGACTTTCAGTTAACGAGAAAACCAAAATCACAATAAATTCTAGGTTCTCCTGATCCCTAACTTTGACTTGATTTGTTTTTTTTCCAAGCCAGATTTTTAGTCTTTTCAGAAAGCAATAAAAAGATCCACTTTCTTTTTTCCTTGAAGATGGTCCCTTGCTGGGCAAATTTAGCTCATCAGTGTTGCACTTTAATATGAAGGCTACTCATATTAGTTTTCTAGACCAAGAACAAAAGTGATAAGCTCCTGATCAAACTGGGAATTCGGAGAGACTCTGATTGCATTATTCATACAATGAGATTATGTCTTTCTGCCTTTGCAGTTTTATTCCCAGAAAGCAGAATTATCATTTTAATTCAGAATTGTGTAATATCCCTTGTGATTTGAAAAAAATTGAGGAAGTGAGAGAAAAATTCTTTTATGCACACAGTATTCAAGATGTGGACGTACTATGGATTTATCTAGAGGGTACATGATATTTTCTTAACTATCTTTAGTAATTTTGTAAAAGTGAGAGGATGCTGCAGAGGAGAAACCAACCGGGTGTAACTGCTGGAAGGGGCATTTGCCTGACTGAGCTAATCCCCAGCACCAGCAGGAGGCAGGACCATTCAGCAGTGAGTAGAGCAACCCCATCACAGTCCTTTTAAGGTTTGAGCGTTAACACCCCCTTTTTGATGAATGGGACAGTTCACACACACACACACACACAGAGCTAATGTTTCACACATTAGAGAAGAAAGTAAATGTAAAACTTACCTCCAAATATTTAATTCCATCAGAACACTCAATCTTTTGCGACTCCTCTCTAAGGTCATGTCTACACTACTGGCTGGGTCGGCGGGTAGAGATCGATCTATTGGGGACTGATTTGTCACGTCAAGACACGATAAATCAATCCCAAAGTCGATGCCGGAACTTCAGCTCGCCAAAAGGCGCAAGGCAGAGTCGATGGAGGAGCCCGCTGTCGACTGCTGCTGCTGTGAGGACGGCAGGTAAATCGATCTAAGATGCGTTGACTTCAGCTACGCTATTTACGTAGCTGAGGTTGCATAGCTTAGGTCGACCCTCCCCACTAGTGTAGACCAGGCCTAAGTAATCGGTAGGCAAATGGTAGGTTCAATGAGAAAAAAAATTATATACTTCATAAAACAGAAATGAAATTGTGCCTCATTCAATCAGGAAAGATTTAATAATATATAAACTGTGCAATTTGGAAAAGCTCTGCACCCTTCTAGGAGTCACACACCCCTTTTTTGGAAAAACTGTGCCAAAAAACTTTGAATGGCCTAGACAGGTCTTCAAAAAAGGGACTATCCCGGCCAAAACAGGATGCATGGTCACCCTAGCTTTAGCAGGTTAGCAGCCAAACTCTCATTGATTTTCAATTAGACTTAAGTCCCTAACCAGTTTAGGGAGACTAGGTGGGGGAGGTAATATTGTTCAATGGACCAACTTCTGTTGGTGACAGAGACGAGCTTTTGAGATACACACAGCTCCTCTTTAGATCTGGGAGAGGTACTTAGAGTGTCACACAATATAGTTAAAGCATATGGTCCTGATTCTCCTCTCAGTTCTGCTGATTTTATGCTGGTATCTCTCTATTGACTTCAGTAGAAGCTACTGGAACTCAGCATTCTGAAAATCAGGTCACTTTTATTTAAGAGCTTAAATTAGGGTGACCATCCATCCTGTTTTGGGGGACTTTTTCTTATATTGGTGCCTATTACCCCTCTTCCCCCGTCCCGTTTTTTACAGTTACTATCTGGTAACCCTTACTTAAATAGTGATTGAGCAGACTGAGTTCAGGCACCTAACTCAGAAATTTGGCCTGTACGCGAAAGAGAGAGCCTGAGACATGAGGCCTGGTATAAGGCCTGAGGCCTGAACTAGAGTAGTAGTCAGACTCTGCTAATCTAAAGCAAAGTTAGCAAAAATCAGGCTGTGACCAGAAGTGGGGCTCTCTTCCCGAGTGCCGCTCACAGAACCTGGCAAGAACAGGGAGAGTATTGCAAAAACACACATTCCTAAGAGGTACTAGACCAGGGGTAGGCAACCTATGGCACGGGTGCCGAAGGCGGCAAGTGAGCTGATTTTTAGTGGCACTCGCACTGCAACAGGTCCTGGCCACCGGTCTGGGGGGCTCTGCATTTTAATTTAATTTTCAATGAAGCTTCTTAAACATTTTAAAAACTGTATTGACTTTACATACAATAGTAGTTTAGTTATATATTAGAGACTTGTAGAAAGAGACCTTCTAAAAACATTAAAATGTATTACTGGCATGCGAAACCTTAAATTAGAGTGAATAAATGAAGACTTGGCACACCACTTCTGAAAGGTTGTTGACCCCTGTACTAGAGAGAGGACACTCATGCAAACACATTCCAGAAGGGTGGTACCAGACCATCCTCCTACCAGGTATGGTACAAACATCCACCCAAGAGCTAACACGGACACACTGACTCCCTCTTAAAGATAATGTTGGATGTCAGGGTGATGAATAGAGATGTTCCGATTGAACCAACATGTCAGGTAAAGGGATGGTAACTAAGCACATCAAAGGGGCAATACGTAACTTGTTTGCATCAGTGTATAAAAAGAGAACTCTCTGGCCAGCTGAGGAGGAAATGGAAAGTCCTGCCATTCAATGAGCTGAGTCCACTGTCACAGGGATACCTGTCAGTCTCCTCAAAGAGTCTGCCGGGTGCTATCACTGTGCTTGGTTGACAATAAACCTGGCTGGGTGCCTTTACTACTAAGCCAAGTGTTGTGGTCTTATTGGGCATGATCAGAGCCTGCTGTATGGGTGATCTGGCTGGCGCCAGTGCAGCATGCAGAGAGAACATACACACAGCCAACAATTAACTACATGGCCTATATCCTTAATGGCCACACTTACACAGATTATATAGCTAGATTAGAAGAAAATCGTATTCATAATTCATCTATTGATCTGATGATCTGTTCAAATTATATGACACTTACCTCCTTTGCAAAGCACTTAGAGATCTATTATAGTACCATAGGACAGCTGGGTATCATCATTATTATATGGTACCAGTGAATCTGAATCCTCTAAAGTTGACAAATGTAGTCCAACTGTTAGGCAAAAAACAGTTAATGCTTCAGGGACTGTCTACACTGCATCCGGAAGTCTCTCCAGACTGGAAGCCCAAGCCTCAACGGCTACAAAACTACTCAGAGCTAGGCTGACCATACGTCCCGTTTTGAACGGGACAGTCCCGTTTTTTTAATGTTTTTGAACTGTCCCGTCTTTTTGTCCAAAATATCAATTTTGTCCCGTTTTGGGGGCAGGACTCATAAAACGTGGACTCATAAAACAGGACTCATAAAACGTCCGCCGCCGCCCCCCCCCCCCCGCCGCCGCCGGTGTGCTCGGCCCCCTGCTGTGGCTCCAGACCGCTCTGCTCCGCCGTCAGCTTCAGCCCGCTGCCGGCCGGACATTTTATGACTCATAATCGCATAACTGAATTTATGTGATTATGAGTCATAAAACCAGGCCGGCAGCCCCCCCGCCGGCGCGCTCGACCCCCGGCTGCGGCTCCGGACAGCTCCGATCTGCCGCCTCCTCCAGCCCGCCGCCCGCTGCCGCCTCCTCCTCGCTATTCCTTCTTCCCTCCATCCCTCCCTTCTCTCCATCCCCCTTCTCCATCCCTCCCTTCCTCCCTGCTCTCTCCCTCCGTCCGCTGCCTCCTCTCGCTCCCTCCATCCCTTCTCTCTATCCCCTTCTCCATCCCTTCCTTCCTCCCTTCTCTCTATCCCTCCATCCCTCTCTTCCTTCTCTCTATCCCCCTTCTCCATCCCTCCCTTCCTCCCTTCTCTCTCTCCCTCCGTCCACTGCCTCCTCTTCCATCTCCCTTCTCTCCATCCCTCCTTCTCGCTGTACCTTGCCTCTTCCATCCCCCCTGCTCCCTACCCCATCTCTTCTCTCATCCATCCATCCTCTCCCTTCTCACCTTCGTGCCTTCTCTCCCTCCGTCCCCTCCATCATCTTCATCCCTCATCCCCCCTTCTCTCTCTCTCCCTCCATCCTCTTCATCCCCCATCCCTATTCTGCTTATTCCTCCATCCATCCCCCCCGACCCCCCTCTACCTCCCCCCCGCCCGGTGCTGGGGGCCCCAGGTGGGGCCATGCCCCCCCCCCCCCACACACCCTGTCCCGTTTTTGCCCTCCCAATGTCCCGTTTTTGTCTAAAGGAAATATGGTCAGCCTACTCAGAGCACACTAGCACAAGCCCCACCAACCCAAATCTGTGGGCCTGGGCTGGGAGACTCTCTTCCAGATGCAGTGTAGACATACCCACAGAGTTCTGCTGGCTGTGAGTCAAAGGCTACGTAACTGGGCCCCTCTTATATTATGGGCCTCCTTAAATTAAGCTCCATGTACATTCTTCTGCTTACATCGCTAAAATCTCCCAACTCCCATTGATGTTGGTGGGCTCTTATTGAACGTCTAGTACTTTTGCTACTTTAAAAACATTTTTAATGTGGCAGGTGGAGGGTCTCTCTAATTGCATAGAGACACTCTTGGTGGGTGTTATGGTTCCCAGTGCATAATTAATTACTGGATGTAATTTCCAAGAATAATGTTCTTTATAAGAGCTGGGACCTAAAAGGTTACTTTTTCCTTGTTTTCATTTGGTAGATTTGCCCAGAAGCAGAAACAGCACAAAAATTATTCTGATGATGTTCCCTCTCCAGTGGATTACCGTAAATCTAAAAATAGAGAAGAATAAAAGGTTTTGTCTCCTATCTCTCCAATTCTCAATAATTTATATAAGGCTCCCTTTAAACCCTAGTGGGGAGGGAAAAAAACTATGAAAGACAATAAATCGCATAGCTAGCATGCACATAACATAGTACATATACCCATTTGTCATGAGATACATAAAAGCTCCAGAGAAATCACAGGGGCAAAACGAGAGTGCACATTACAGAGTTTCACAGAGAAAAACAAGCTTTTTTCATTATTGATTTTAATCATGTGGCTTAATGATTATCTCCAGCCTAGAAGCTACAAACAATTTGGTAGATTCTGAGGTAGCAAAAGAGGCTTGTTGCAAGGTACAGAACAGGAAAAGTAAAGGGAATGTTGTGTTTTGTTGGAAACAAAAGACATTTCAGATTTTAAATTTCCAAAATGGTTTTTGATCGGTCTTGCTGAGAAAAGCAACATTCATATGAAAATGCACAGATCTGTTGAAGGGTGCCTATTAATACTTCCAGCATGGTGTCTGACTGCTCCAGCCACGGCAGCATCTGCATGAGAAAGTCACCAGGCTTTTCCAGCAGTCCCTCATGCACTGGGCATGAAAGAATGCACCTGTAGTCCCCACTTCTCCTTGCTGCTATAAGTCTACTACTAGACTAGATGCTGTAAAGAATGAGTGGCAGGGGTGAGGGGAATAAAGGCAGAACTAGAATTAATATTGACATGAATGCAAGACAACTACTCAAATACAAGACGTGGTCCATCAAAACCCACAAGCATGCAGGAAAAGTGTGCTCCTACTTAATATTTTCAATTCTATGGCTAAAAAGGGAAACTGCCGATTGGGTCCAAATTGCCAAAAGTGCCATCCAAGAATGCAGAGACAGGTATAATAATGAAGTCTTTCCCTTTTGCCCAAATAAGGTGTGCACCCCATTTAGACTTCCTTATGAAGAAAATACCACCCAACACAGTCCGAAAGCACACTGTGGAAGTCCAAGTCTTCTTCCGGAACCACAGTCAGCCTCACCATTAGTTGACTGGAAAATAAAGATGGACACCCCAGCTTTCTCATACCACAGGATGGAACTGTGAAGAAGACTCTCTTTCTCTACATATGTGTCCATGAACCATAAAACTGCTGATCAAAGCGTAGCATGAATTTTACACATGGGACTACACCCAAAAAATAGTGACATCCTTTCGGTTTCATTTCATTTCATAAACATGAGCTGTTTTGTGGGGACCAGGAAAAATCAAAACCATCATCTCTACTCAGCTTCCTTTCCCCATGAAAAAATGCCATCCCCAGCACACCCAACTCCCAGCACAGTGGTCTTGTTACTTGTCTGACTACCTAATGCTACAGGGATCTAGTCCTCCTAGTCTGCCTGATGGTTCCTCCAGAGCCAGAAGTCACAGATGGATCTCCTGTCACTATTGCTACTGTGAGGAACAGGATCCTCTGTTTGGTGCTGAGGGGTTACATTGGAGCATAGGCGTCTGAGCAGTGGTGAAGGCTCTAAGATAATGAGGGAGAGCCAGGTGCAGGGGTGGGAATGACATGGTGGGAGAAGGTAGAACGTGGTGCCTACACTGAGGGAAGAGAGAGTGGTGGGCTGGGGAGGCCAAGGTGGAAGTGTGTGGTGGGCCATACGCCAGAGGGGGAGGGAGACCAGCTAAGGAACGAGAGTTTTAGCCCCCTCTGAAAGTGTTGGCAACGTATCACAGCTCAACTATTAATCACTTCCACGCTGAGCAACAGTGCAAAAGAACAGGAGTGGTGAAAAACAGGAAATTAACTCTCAGAATACATTCAATGCAAGTGTCCTAAGTCTGAATTATTTTCCTCCTCATCTTCCTCCTTCATTAATCACAGCCACCACCAATATCATTATTGGACATACCAGAGGGAGCATGCCTAATGAACCAGTTCAAAATGCCTTTCCCACATGGGGCCACATCCTCTGCATTGCTTCAGTGGAGCCAATAAAGCTGTAGCAATTAAAGCCACAGGGGACCTGGCCCAGGAATCTAACTTACCTTGCCTTCCATCCTCACCCCTGTCTTTGACCCAAGGTGCTCAGTTCAAGCTAACGTCATTCTGTCTTTGAATCTTACATTTGTGGCTGTACCACTGGGACACTTTCTCTCTCCCTCTCTTCAGATCTTTCTCCAGAAATGTCTGAGCCTCTTTAAAATCTCCAATAAAGTAAGTCAATCGCATTACAGCACATTGGACATTTTAATAATGGGTTTCCAGTCCACCAGGACTCAGGAAGACTGATCAGAAACTTAGAGCTTTAAAATTGGAGTAATTATTATTATTTACACAACTATAAAACTAGCACAAGTGGAAGTTTTAAAAGCCTATAAACTTTATGGGTCAGATCCATAGTCAAAACCAATGGTCCAGTGTCATTTTACACCAGCTGAGGATCCAGCCGTATATGTTGCTTGGCTAGTTATAAAATGCTTCACTAAAAGTCCTAGGAAGCTAATGAAAGTGGGAGAAGGTTTGTGGTGTTGGCCCATGTAGTGAAGTCGAGCTAAGTTCCTGCTTTGATATGTGAGTGGGAGCTCAGGTGAGCTTGTTGGTCCTTTCCTTTGATTCATATTAAACTAAAGTGGAGAGGCAGCATGGGAAGATGCTGGATTCATAGTTTAACTCAGAGGTCTCAAACTCAAATGACCACGAGGGCTGCATGAGGACTAGTTCATTGGCCCGAGGGCCGCATCATTGACACACACCCTTGCTGCCCCCGCCCCCACCCCTTCCAAGAAGTCCCACCCTTGCCCCACCTCCTCCCCTGAGCGCGCAGTCCCGCTCCTCCCCCTGACAAATAAGGCATTGAATTTTATCTTTTACCTCTGTGAAAAAATATCAATTCTCCCATTTGTCTTGGAAAACTCTCTCTTCTTCCACAAGTGTTCTTTTTGTTTGATGAAGTCATTTCCAAGCAGTTTTAATAACATATATTGACTTGATAATGCACCTGTGGCAGAGTAGAAATGCTCTTTACTGTTTCCTCTGAATCTTGTGTGAAGGTGGCCATACCTGAAGCTGTAACTTGACCTGGGGGGGGGAGGGGAAGGGAGGTCACCTGACCTGCCTGGGGCAGGAAAGACAAAGGGAAGCAAAGAGAAAGGGAAGCAGGGGTGTGGCTGGAGAGAGGAGTTTTCAGTCTGAAGCTGGCTGGGAAGGGCAGAGGGACCAGCTTGCTCTCTGGCCCCCAAAATGGATCCAGCTAAGGGCTCACGTTCGCTGTATGGTCTGTGTTAGACCAGGTATCAATCAACTAATAAACCTCTGTTATACTGTCTGGCTGAGAGTCACGTTTGACTGTGGATTTGGGGTGCAGGAGCTCCCCCAGGAACCGCCCCCCCCAGCGGGCTCACTGAGGGGAAGTGCACAGAGGGGCAGAAAGTGCTGAATGCTCTGAGGTCAGACCCAGGAAGGTGGAAGCGGGAACCTCTAAAGCTCCTAGCCTTGGAGACAGGCTGTGTACAGAGAGAGGACGCTTTCCCCAGGAGTCCTAACAGGCTTCATAGGGAGCAAGTTCCAGACCATCGCCCCGGGCAGTCCGTGACAGCACCTCACTCAAAGGACCAAACAGGAACTTAGTTAGATTTACTTCTATTAAAGCACCCTCCTGCACTGGGCTGCAGGGACACTCTACTCTTGCTCCGCCTCTTCCAACCCCATCCCTGTCCCCTCCCAACCCCTTCATCCAAGTTCCCACCCCAACTCTGCTCCCCTCCTCCCCTAGTTCAACCCCTTCATCCAAGTTCCCACCCCAACTCTGCTCCCCTCCTCCCCTAGTTCAACCCCTTCATCCAAGTTCCCACCCCAACTCTGCCCCCTCTGCTCCCCTAGTTCAACCCCTTCATCCAAGTTCCCACCCTAACTCTGCCCCCTCTGCTCCCCTAGTCCAACCTCTTCATCAAACTTCTCACCCCAACTCCGCCCCTTCCCTGCCCCTAGTTCAACCCCTTCATCCAAGTTCCCACCCTAACTCTGCCCCCTCTGCTCCCCTAGTTCAACCCCTTCATCAAACTTCTCACCCCAACTCCGCCCCTTCCCCGCCCCTAGTCCAACCCCTTCCCCAAATCCCCGCCTCTTTCTCCCTCATCCCCTGTTCACGAGGCTCCCCGCTCCTGGCCCCTCCCTCCCAGAAACCGCTAAGCCACCAGAGACCTGCCTGGCGATAAGTGGAGCAGCGGGGAGCGGCGCGTGCGTTAGAAGCACGTGGAGGGGCGGGGCCATGGGGGAGCTTGGCGGCAGGGCCGGGGGGAAGTTGCGACGGAGCTTGGCGGCGGGGTCGTGGCGGAGCTGTGGGAGGGGGTTGGGGGAGCATCGCGGGGCACAGGGAAGGGCTTGGCGGGCCGCATGTTTGAGACCCCTGGTTTAACTCGTTCCCATGTCGATGCAGTGCTTGAAATGTTCCTCTGTCCCTGTGGTTCAAGTGCTCAGCTCTCTTCATTTCTCTGCAGTTCATTGCTGACTGCAAGTTGCACCCCTACCTGAATTTTAATGAGGCACAACTGACATACACAATATGAACATGAAACGCTTACTCCTCTCCTCTAACCGCCACCAGTCAGAAGTCTCTGCCTCTCTTTTCCTCTAATACCTTGTCCACACCGGGGTTCTTTGCATCTACATAGCTAAGCTGCTGCAAACACCCAGTGTATATGCACTCCACCTATGTAAGGGTTGGTCTCCATTATATGGGGCAAAGATCATTTTAGTGTGTCTAGTGAATAGAAACTGATGATGGAGTCAGGTATTTCTTTGATGCAATTCTGTTATTTACAAAGAACATACTGTGAAGCAAGGAAATTCTTTTCCCCAAAAATAAGGCAGGCACAGACAATCCTGAAGAGGTTTATTCACAGTACAGGGAAGACTGATAAACAGCTTCCAAAATATAGTGTTCCAGTGACCAAATTTCTATATACCTTTTCTTATTAATTATTTCAGAGAGAGAACATTTAACATGATGATGACAGGAGCAGGACATACACATAGAAACTATTTTAATTACATTATTTGTTTTTGACTATTCTTAAGGCAAAGGGGTGGGGTGGGAGTGAGTGTTTGCAGATATCTGAGGAGTTGTGGAAGGTTTGTACTGTTCTTTCTTACTGAGAGGCCTAGGTACTGGGTGGACAGCTGACCATGTAAGATATCAAGCGTTTACAGCTGCCAGTGTCCTTAAGCTTCCTGCGTGTTAGTTATGTGGGTTTCTGGTTCAGCTGCTATCTGAATTTTTAACTCTTGCCTAATACTACACAAAATCCTGTTTTCCTGAACAGAATAGGAACCAAACAGCAGGATAGCTTCTTTGCTCACAGTTCCAAGCCTCTTTCCAGCCAGCACTCTGCTCAAATGCTCTTACCTTTTTCTCAAGGTTCTCTGAGGCTTTCTTCCAGCCTTCTCCATCAGCATCTGTGGTGTTTCTGCGGCATCTCACTCTCACATACACAGTCACCTGTATTTGCATTCAGATCCCCGGTAGCATTCAAATGGAAAGATAAAGAGAATCTAAAAATGTGCACACAGATCCAACTGAGTACCCAGGCATCAGAAAAATCTTTTTATACATGAGCTAGATTAGAAGCTACAACAGAGAAGTTTGAACAAAGCAAATCCCTTGGGTTAAATTTCATCTAGGGTCATATGATAAAGCTCTCTGGGAAGAAAGCTAAATCCAAGTTTGCTGAACATCATAAATGAATAGTGGACAAAAGGAAAGCTACCTAATCAATGGAAGTTAGTAGTTATGGTTCCTCTTCTTAAGACAGGCAAGGGTCCCTCTTCTCTAGACAGCTATCAGCCTATATCTGTAACCAATCACCTGCACAAAATAATGGAAAGAACGGTACAATCAAGGCTGATACGGTGGTGTCTAAAAGAAGTGAAGATAGAGCCTACCCACAAGGAAGGCATACAGGCTCTTGCACTCAATTATGAATCTACTGATGGATTCCTGTCAGCTTGTTATCAATGCAGTCCAACAAAAGCACCCATAGTCATCAATAGGAATCTTTTTGGATCTCAGCATGGCATTTGGGACAGTCTGGCATGATCAGCTCAGAAATCTGTGGCAAAACATACCTCTAGATAAGAGATTTCCTATGGTAGAGGACAACAACAGTAAGACTAAACACTATTTTTTTTTCTTTTTAAGACAAGGCCACTCACAGTGGGAGTTTCTCAAGGGCTCAGTTTTAAGTCCTCTCCATTTCTAGTTATACTTTTCTGAACTAACAGGCCACTTGAAATCATCTGTATATACATTAAGAAAGCGAGGAATATTTGTAGCACCTTAGAAACTAACCAGTTTATTTCAGCATAAGCTTTTTGTGGGCTATATGTTCCATTCTATGCATCCGACGAAGTGGGCTATAGCCCACGAAAGCTTATGCTGAAATAAACTGGTTCGTCTCTAAGGTGCTAGAGATGCCATCTCTAAGATGGCAGCCAAAGCAACAACAGACAATCTTCTACAGTGTATTACCAGAACACACTGGAGTTTGTGTGTTAAGACACTGAAAACAGCATACTGCTCAATAGTTTGCCCAATACTTGAATATGCTTCACTTGGCATGGAAGCAGTTTGTGACCAGACAAGATCAGCATTGTGCAGTCACCTGTAGTTCACATAATTGGAGCTGTAAAATCCACTCCCACAGTAATTTGTGAACAATAGTCCGATGTTCAAGCCCATAGGAATCATAGGAAAGAACAGCAAATGGTCTCCATTCCCTACCTGAATGTCACCATTGCTCGGATCTGTTCAGAAACTGGAAATCCAAACCAAGGTTGAAATAATCACCTTGTTCCGACAGATGTGTAAAAGCTCTTGAAGAAAGGGCAGATCTGATGATGGTAGGAGGGTAGTTGCATGAAGAAGCTTGTATATCCAGTAATTTCTCCACATAAACCTATTTACTTAGAGAGTGCAAGAAAGTGCATTAGCTCAGGCTATATTAGCTTAAATTACATTGCTGAAATGAAAGCTATTCTCACTGCATTGCAAGTAATAAATAGAGCAGAAATAAAGGTGGACGATGGGATGTTTGTTAGCTCACAGGATGCGATCCTCATTTTTTAATGAAAAAAAACAAACAAAGGGCTTGCTTGCATCAGTGCAATTCATAGACACTCGGAGAGCAAGGCAACTAACTGACGTTTCAATGGATTCCATCACACATTAGTGTATATGGAGTGAGATAGCTGATGACCTGACCAAAGTTAGAAGATCAGAAACTTGGGTTGAAGTGACAATTGTTGAGTAAATTGACGGCCTATCAAGAAAAATATTAGCTGAAATAAATGGTCAAAAAGATGAAAGATCCTCTGATTGATCTCAAAGCAGCTCAGAAAATAAAATCAACTATTGTAAGAGTGCAGACAGGGCACCCTCCGGGAATGAAAATCAGCAGAGATGGGACCAGGATATATCCACTCTGCAAGGTGTGTCGGGAACAGGCTTCAACACCTGCCCACACTTCTGACTGTAATATCGTAAGGAAAGTGTGGCTCTTCTGATTTCACACCTTGGATCAAGACATAACAAAAGGACCCCGTCAGAGTCGCCACGTTCATTTCTCAGATGTTAGGGCTTGAGTGTCAGGGAACAAGTCAACACTACCAACACCCCTGGGGAAAATCCCTTAGTCTGCTCCACTCCTACTTCAGACGGGGGCAAGAGAAGATCCCTAAAAGTGTTGGGGGACCCACTGGTGTCCAAACTGTGAGCCTGCCCTCCATGCTGCCTCTTCCCCTCCCTCCTCTCTGCCCCCTCCCTCCCATAGCTCGCCCTTACAGCTGGTAAAAATCACTTTTAAAAGTGGCCTCTCCCCCTCTCCCCCCAGCCCAGTATCACGGTAACTGACCATGATAAACAAGAGGACGCATGATCTGAGGAAGCCATGGACAAAGTGTCAGCCTCTCTGCACTTGTGCCGCAATCCAGACATTTAAAGAAACCACCAAAAAATAAAAACTATTCTTGAGCAAATACTATAGGGAAATGAGAAAAGCATCTCTTCGTGACTCAGTTGGTGAGCTATTGCTGATGCACAGCAGTTTCAGAGGTCGCCTCAGTAATTTCTCAGCTTTGGACTGCTCCACAGGACATCTACTCGCTGCTACAAAATGTAATCAAAGCCCCCCACCTCCTGAAATCCTGTGTTCCAAATACTGCACGCAACAAACAATTTGCTACAAACACGATGTTATGGATTAGCATGTTTGGATGATTGGGATGCTTCTTGTGTTGGAGTTGGTGAGAAAAGACTATTCTACCCCGAGATGTTTCAGACTGCAAATATTTAGAGTTGTTTCTTTTAAAAGTTTGTTTTTAATTTTTTCATCTGAATTTAACACTCCTGAAAATTACTAGGCTGACAGCATTGGAGAGGGAAGTCCTCTTGTTCAGTGGGTCTCAATGTTAAGATCCCAAATTCATTTTATTACTATATTCTTCCTCCAGAATTCTTCTCCCATCTAGACAGGATCGAGAGAAGGATGGTCATGGCCCACTGACCGCTGTTTGTATCACCTGGGTTGAGAACTACTAATATAGCCAAAGAACAGATATAGCACAGGCATCAACCTCACAATGGTCTGTGAACGTGCTTTAGCCTTGCCCTGCCTGGAGGGACCACCTCTTGGTGGGAGTAGGTAATTCATTCTCCATCCCTATTCCTTCTTTGGCCTACCTTCCTAACCTCCCAACCCTGCAGGAAGGGGTTCTTAATGAACATTTTCTTGTACCCATCGAAGGGAAGTTAGTTTCCTGACAATTTTGAGGCCATTTTGACTTTTTTTTTTTTTTTTGAGGATTCTAAGAGCAGGGATCAGAGGTGAAATTGAGCTTATAATGGAAACAACCACATTATTAAAGGAAACGTGGTGATCATCAGCTGTGACGTCCTGAATAATACAGGCTACAGAATTTCACCCAGTGATTCCTGCATACGAATGCCTTTTTAATAGGTGCCAAATGGCTTTCCAGTGCTGGTGATCACTACAGAAATCCCTCTCTGTAAAGACCATACATTAAGGGAATCCCTTACCTCAAGTTTCCCTATTAAGTGCATATTGCATTTATAACATGTATCTAATTGCTCTGACGGGCTGCTGAGCAGCAGACCAAATTCTGTGAAGGTTGTTAAGCATAGGACGGTAGGTGATCTTCAATTATTAATAAGAGCTGCACTGGTAATGTCAAATGTGTTTATTACCACATACTGTATGGAGTCTAGCAATGTTTCCATTATATCTTCTGCCTGCTTTCATTAAGGTTTGAATAGCAGGAGATACGGGACTATTTGTTCCAGGTACCAATACAAAATCTTTCTCCAATGTAGGATGGACTGGTACCAAAACTGGGCATTAAGGTTGCAAAGACACTTGTGGAGTTATTAAAAGATTATTTGCACTCAATTCTGTTTGAAAATTTTGCCTTCTCTTCTTCATGCAGGGCAAGAGTTTCTGAAATTTCAGCAATCTGAAAAAACAACAGCCTAAAGAGAGAAATCTACTTAACTTCATCAGATTATCTGGGTCAAGTTTGCACTGTGTTTCTGCAAGGTCGGTGGCTGTCCCTTCTGATAAATATAACATGGCCCAATAATGTCACACATTGTAACAGCACTTGAAATTTTTCTGGTTTAATTTTAAACCCCGCTGTTCTGTGCCTGGTAAGGACATCATACAGCCTCCTCCCCTCGTATCCCCAGTGTGTGACATGCTATATAGCACAGTCAGGCAGCCAAGAGTATCTTCCTCATGAGTATGCTGCAGGAACTTGAGCGAGACCATGGATACAAAGTTTAAACCAGAACTCTCTTTATTAGTTATATGACACTGTGACCGTGCACCCAGGACCTTGCAAAGTAAGAAATGTGATTTAGGAACTTATTAGAGTTTGATTTAAGGCTATTTACTTTGTATCTTTTGTATATTTTGACAATTTATGTTTTAACAGGTAAAAAGCTTTAACTTTTTGAATCTCAGTGTCTGCTGTTACAAAATAACGATTGTCTGACCCCACCACTCTCTAACCCTTCCCCATAATTTCCCGCAACTGTGTAATTTTAAACAGATTTTTTAAAAAAAATTTAAAAGTGCATAAACCCCATAACTTTGCACATCTGTGAAACTTAAATCACGAAAATTCAAAACAAAGATAAAATAAACATTGATCTTATCCATAGAAGTAATTTTAAAAATAAACATTGAATTCTGCCAAGCTTCAGTTATGTGGTCTCACCTCATTGCTTGGGGTACCCTCTGATGTTATAATATCATTCTTCAGCTGTCACAATTTGTAATAAGCTTAGGCTCTAATCTTGCCAAAAGAACAGAACGGTATCTCCAGTACAGGTCTACTGGCATAAAGCCAGTTGCAGGTTTATGACTCAAGAGGTGAACTGCTTAGTAATATTAATATTAATATAATTAAATGCAACATCCTGGGGAGTGGGGGGATGCCTAAGAAACCTACCACAGTAGCATTTAACTTTAGAAAGAGGGACTGAGCAAGCTAGTTAAATGGAAATGAAAAGATACAGTCACAAAAGTGAAATGCCTGCAAGCTGCATGGAAACTTTTTACCACCACCATAATAAAGGCTCAAATTAAATGTACACCTCAATTTAAAAAACATAGTAAGAGGAATAAAAACGTGCCACCATGGCTAAAAAACAAAGTAAAAGGCTAGTGGAAAAACAGGCATCCATTGAAAACTGGAAGTTAAATCCTACTGAGGAAAATAGAAAGGAGTATACACTCTGGCAAGTCAAGTATAATTAGGCAGGCCAAAAAAGAATATGAAGAGCAATTAGCCAAAGACACAAAAATTAACACTAATTTTTTTTTTAAGTAAATCAGAAGCAGGAAGCCTGCCATACAATCAGTGGGGCCACTGGACAGTCGAGGTGAGCCATTCTTTTTATGTGACAAATCTGAGGCACTGTCCCAGATTGAGGTGTCAGTAGTGGAAGTTTAGGAACAAATTGATAAATTAAATAGTAATAAGTCGCCGGGAGCAGATGGTATTCATCCAAGGGTTCTGAAGGAACTCAAATGTGAAACTGCAGAATTACTAACTGCAGTTTGTAACCCATCATTTAAATCAGCTTCTGTACAAGATGACTGAAGGACAGTTAATGTGATGCCAATTTTTTTTAAAAAGGCTCCAGAGGCTCCAATTACAGGCCAGTAAGCCTGACTTCAGTACCAGGCAAATGTTTTAAATCTATAATAAAGATCAGAATTAGGGGACACAGATGACAAGATTTGTTAGGGAATATCAACACTGCTTTTGTAAAAGGAAATCATGCCTCACAAATCTATTAGAATTCTTTGAGGGGGTCAAACACATGTGGACAAGGGTGATCCAGTGAACATAGTGTACTTAGATTTTCAGAAAGCCTTTGACACAGTCGTTCACCAAAGGCTCTTAAGAAAAGTAAGGTGTCACGGAAGGGAAAGTCCTCCCATGGATCAATAACTGGTTAAAAGATAGGAAAGAAAGGATAGGAATAAATTATTCATTTTCAGAAAGGAGAGAGGGAAATAGTCATGTCCCCCAGGGATCTGTACTGGGATCAGTCCTATTCAACATATTCATAAAAGATCTGGAAAAAAGGGTAAACAGGGAGGTGGCAAAATTTGCAGATGTTACAAAATTCCTCAAGATAGTTAAGTCTGAAGCAGACTGAGAAGAGTTACAAAGGAGCCTCACAAACTGGGTGACAAAATGACAGATGAATTCAATGTTGATAAATGCAAAGTAATACGCACACTGGAAAACAATCTCAACTATATATACAAAATGATGAATGGTAACACATAACAGATCATTTAGATTCCCATGGAAGATCTTGGGAACTATTGTGGATAGTTCTCTGGAAACATCCACTCTAGTCAAAACAAGCTAACATATGTTAGGAATCCATTAGGAAAAGGATAGATACGAAGATAATAAATATCATAATTAAGGCTACATTTTAGTCACAATATTTTTAGTAAAAGTCATGAATAAGTCCCTGAAAAATTCACATCCCATGACCTGTCCCTGATTTTTACTATATACCCCAAACTAAAATGTGGGCTGGGAGACCATGGGTGCTGTGGGGGTCGGATCAGGAACCTGCGGGTGCTGGGAGGGAGGTGGGTGGTGGCCCATGGACCGGGCTTCCTGCTGGTGCTGGGAGAGGGGCTGAGTGGCGGCACACAGCCCAGGTCCCCCGCTGGTGCTGGGAGGGAGGGGAGCTGGGTGGCAGGGTGCAGCCAGGGACCCCTGCTTGTCTGGGGAGGGAGGGTTGGCTGGCAGGGAGGATTCCATGTCCCTGCAGCTCCTAGAGAGAGGGGCGTCCAGGAGGACTCCTTGTGCTGCTCCTGCCACAAGTGCCGGCTCTGCAGCTCCCATTGGCTGGAAACCACAGCCAATGGCAGCTGCAGGGGCAGCTCCTGTGGGTGCAGGTAGTGCATGGAGCCCCCCTAACTGTTCAGCGTAGGAGCTGCAGGGACATGCCGTGGGAGCTAGAAATCCCCACCCCCAAGGTAAGCACTGCCCCGCAGCCCAACCCCATCCGAGTTCTGAGCCCCCTCCCAAACTGCTGTTGCTGGCCGAGGGGGTGCCCAGCGAGGAGAACTCCTATCCCAGCACCAGCTGCTGCAGAAGTCACAGAGGTCACAAAAAGTCATGGAATCTGTGACTTCCGTGACAGACTTGCAGCTTTAATCATAATGGCATTCTAAAAATTCATGGTATACTCACGTCTTGAATACTGCCTGCAGTTCTGATCATCCCATCTAAAAAAAAAATACATTGGAATTGGAAAAGGTACAGAGAAGGCAACAAAAATGATTGAGGGTATGGAACAGCTTCCGTACGAGGAGAGATTAAAAAGATTGGAACTTTTCAGCTTGGAAAAGAGATGACTAAAAGGGGTTGTGAGAGAGGGCTATAAAATTGTGAATGTTGGGGAGAAAGTAAGCATTATTTACTTCTTCACATACCACAAGAACCAGGGGTCATCCAATGAAATTAATAGGCAGCAGGTTTAAACAAACAAAAAGAAGTAGTTCTTCACACAACACAGTCAACCTGTAGAACTCATTGCCAGAGGACGCTGTGAAGGCCAAAATAGTAGTGGGGTTCAAAAAAGAATTAGATAAATTCATGGAGGATAGGTCCATCAATGGGTATTAGCCAAAAAGGACAGGGATGCAACTCCATACTCCGGGTCTCCGTAGCCTCTGATTGCAGGAAGCTGGGCATGGATGGCAGAGGATGGATCACTCAGTGTTGCCCTCTGAAGCACCTGGCATTGGCCACGGTTGGAAGACATGATACTGGGCTAGATGGATCATTGGTCTGACCAAGTATGGCCGTTCTTATATTTTTATGACAAGAGCCAGTGAATGGATGAAACAGATAAATGAGAATAGGAGGGAAGAAGATGAGGTAACAATAACAGAGCCACGTTTTTGCCTAAGAAACAGTAGTCTTTATTCTGTATTATGCTTAAAAATCAACCTGTATTTCCCTCATATAAACAGAGTTGCATGTTCTCCAAAATCAAAGTCAATCTGTTTTTATAGCAAATGGAATAATTGCCTCAGACATATAGTTCCCACTATAGAATCTTACCATCAATGCACTTCAATCAATACCTCCAACAGGCACTGAACTCCGCCAGAATTCTAACAGCTCACAAGGCTTTTCCTCGTAGTACTGATTTCCAGTGGTGCTGAAACACTTTATAATGGGGGTGCTGAAAGCCAGCAAAACTATCCCCAAACTTTTTGCCTCATTCCTCCTCTTCCCGGAGCTGAGGCTGGGAGCAGGGCCATGTCTCCGGGAGAGGGGGACAAGGAGAGGGACAAGGGGGCCGAGGCTGGGGGCAGACCCGGGGGCAGTAGCGGAGCCCACGTGTGGGACTGGAGGCTGAGACCCACATGCGTGGCCAGGAGCGGGGCTGGCAGCCAGGACCCTGAGAGCGGGGCTGGGCATGGGGCCAGCAGCTGGAAACCCTGGGCATGGGGCCAGTAGCCGTGTTGTGGGACCCCTATGTACATGACCAGGAGCAGGGCCAACTGCTGGAACCCCACGCAGAGCAGGGCCAGCATCTGGGACCCTCCATAAAATCTGGGGGTGATGCAGCACCCCCATACCTCTACTTCCCGCGCCTATGCTGATTTGGCCTTCCTTGTAATATTTTTAAATGCCAAAATTCTCCACCATGCTGTGCCAAATGCAGAATATCAACATTTGAATATTTGGCAGCTTTAAGTCCTATTAATCACCTTTAGTCCCATTTGGAGTGGATTACAATGTATTATTCTGATCACTGATTGTACAATATACTTAGAGAATCTCTTACCCTTTAAAAATATTGCAATGCCTCTTGAGGATCTCATTTAAGTTATGAATATACTAAAATACTTCGTTAAAACAGAGCTCTAGTTCCCTAGAAAATACTGCCCATTTCTTCCACTATTATTTTGCTAAATTCATATTTACAGCTGTTCTCGTTAAATATCCCTATACAAATTCAAGTTGGATAGGGTGTTTTTCATAACATGTTCATGTCTCTTATCTTTATTCTGCATAGTCAGGCTCTCTTTCCTTTGATAATGAGGTGGGAATGAAATTAACTTGATCCACCCACATGGTTTCAAAGCCATCAACCGCCTCAGCCTGTAAGTTGATATGACACCACTGAGGTCAATGGAACAACCCTAATTACACCAGCGAAGGACTGGCCACCATTTGCTGAGGTCACAGAGAGCTCTCAAGCATATCAAAAGTTCCTTTCTACTGGCTTTTTAGTTTTGTTTCCAAATTGTTGTTACTATCACCTCACGGTCACCCTTGAGTGTGAGGGACACAGTCTTTCATTTTCTATAAGAACATTAATAAATACACTACTACATACCCAGCAAGAATCAGTCATTAATCATTTACAATCTTATTTCTTTTGAATAGGAGAATAAATCTAATAAATATGATTGCACCAGCAGGAAGAAGTATAATCTCTTCAGTCAGGATAATAATATAAATGTCATGAGTACACACATTCATTTCCCCCCTGCAGGATTCTTTCACAAAGACCCAGTTCAGCAAAGTCCTTAAGTATATATTTGAACATGTGAATTAGTCTTACTGATTTCATTGGGACTACTCGTGTGGTTGTGCATATATTTAAGTACTTTGCTGGATCAGGACGTTAGGGAGAAGCAACGGTAGTCTGTCTAGGGACCCAACCCAGACACGACTCTAATACAATCTCATCTAATTGTCAAGGTCTAATATTCTGGGCAACCTATAAGCACAGACTACGTAGTTCATCAGTATTAGGAACACGCTATATGTTTAGATACAATAATTGTACATCATCGGTTCTCAGACTAGCTAACATCCATCTATGATCTGGTCCCTTGAAAACATACACACAATTTTCTATTTATTAGTACAGATCCCCCTCTTTCAGCCTAATTCTGCCCACAGATATCAGGCACAAATCCCACTGAACTTTCTTTCACAGGGTTTTGGCTATGCAGAGTGGTACGTTTTGCCCGAACCACCTCAGCTGTGTTGAAACTCAGAATCAGATCCTAATCTAGACACAAACAAGTGCAGGTAACAAACATGGGCTTTGTCTCTGCACTTAAGGCTGTAGTATAGTCACAAGAGAAAGGTAGAGATGGCAAGGAAGAGAATAATTTCCCGTGGGAATCAAGTGTGTTTTTAGTTTTTCATTAGTCAGTAGATTAGTCAGTGCACACTGAAAACGTCCCTGCATAACATGCGCTGCAGTGCATTTAATCCTCCTGCATCATGCCGAGCATGGTGCAAGGGATTGCTGCAGGGATGGGGGAAGGAATCCTCACCACCAGGCCAAACAGCTGCTGCATAGCCACTTTTGCAACCTTGAAGTTGCCACAGCCCATGTGCTGCCACACCCATGTTGTACAGGCTGAGGCTCTAGAGAGCAGTGGATCCACTGCACCTGGTAGGATCCTTTCCTATCCTCTTCTCCCCAGCTCTGCTGAACTGGAATGCATAGGAAGCCCCCATGAAACTGGTCTTGACATGATGCAGGAAGTGCAGGATCCCTGTGCATGGTCCCCAAATCTACTCTCTACTTCTTTCTATCAGGACTCACCTGACTCCACCCAATTCTCCTACCTCCGAGGACTTCCAGGGCCTCAAAGGAACAGCTAACATCTGTCCAGTTTGCATTTTTAGTGATGCTATGTGAATAAAGCCAAGAATTTCTTTTCTGCAAACAATACATTTACCAAAAGCTTCACTGGGGGAAGGGAGGAGAAGGGGCATCAAAACTATTCAGAAATTCAGGTTAATTCAGTGAACAGTTTCAGAGGGGAAAAAAACCTGAACACCACCACATGAGAAATGTGAAACCATTTCAGAGATGTCAATTCAAATGGACGTTCAGAACATTTGGTTTGACCCTAACAAAAAGTTCAATTTCTGTTTGGAATGAACTATTTCATTTTTCAATTTAGCCAAGCCAAAATATTAATCGTTCACTCAGATCTGTGTGTGAAACTCAGCGGTTTATTGACAAGTGCAAACCACATCTTTGACTGCTCCACAAAGATTCCCCTACCCCTGAGTTTCATGTTCCAAAAGACCCCAAAACTTGAAGCCCAATTTGGCTAAAGCAACTGTGTCTGAATTTGCATTGACAGTGAGACCATAAATTTCAGAGGGTTTGGAAATTAAAACCATAAAGCAACCCAGGCTTTCCTGAACCGAGGACCTCTCTTATTCTAAACTCAACCCAAATTCACTCAAATTACCCGTTCAGTGCATGTGGGCTGTTTGTAATGAATACCAAGAGCAGACATTGATAACTATGGATGCTAATATTAATACATCTGGAAGAGAAGCGAAAGTGGGTAGGGACGTGAGTGGCATGATGATTTATGAGACTCATTATGAGTCAGGACTCCTCATGTGCCCTTTAGGTTTGCTCTGTATTTATCCACACTACCAACCGGTCTGGGTGAAAACACAGCCCACGTACTTCTGTTCTGAATGAATGGAGGGAGCACTTCTTAGGCAGCTTTTAAAGATCAGCAACAGCACCCAGGCCGGTGTTTCGCAGCCAGCAGTGGCAGCTGTCATAAGTAGTAGAGAATCAGCCTTCACACTTTCAGTGAACTGTAAAATGGCAGCATTTATTCTGCTGTTTCCAGCTGTGGTGACTGCCTGACAAATCACAATGCAAGAGCCTTAATGGACTAAAAGAAAGGGCTGGGATTCAAACTGCGGGCTACCTGCTGGAACCCCCTAATACTAAATGGCTCCTCTGACAGACAGTAGTAATTACAGTAGTAACTTCCTTCCTTGTTCTATTAAAAGAACAATTGATTTCAAGGGTCTATCATTAAAAGAAGCTCTTAAAATTTCACTTTCCATTACAGATTATATTCATTAGTGGAGCATCTCCTACTCAGGAATGCTTTCTACTGGTGGCAACAAAATGGCCACTGAGTCATAGTTACTTTGTCTAAAAAAAGAGTAAAATAAAATGTAATGAAGCAATTGTGTCTTGTAATATGCAGTTCCAACAACCATCGCAAGCAATAGAAGTTATTCCCATGAAAACGAGTGTAAGAATTTAACTAGATCAGTTCTTCAGCTAGTGTCAATCCATGGAGTTACCTCCATTTACATTCACTGAGGATTATGGTCCAATCCCCTGTAAAAACACGAATGCTCTAGGTGATATTTCTTTAGCTCATGGCAGTTGGTCATGCTAGCCGACAAAAAATAATGTGACACACCCATTGTGGAAGATGAGGTGTGTTGCCAAGCTACAGAAATCTGCATTATATATATTTTTATATAAACAGTTATCTTTTTGGTAAATTGGATCCGATTCTACTCCGTGCTACACCAAGTGTAAATCTGGAGTAATTCTATTGATTTAAATGGAATTGCTACCCACAGTAACTTTGTTTAAATCAGCAGAGTTATTCCAGATTTACACTGTGTGTAGCTGAAAAGAGAATCTGGCCACTGAGCTATCAAATCAATGGAACGCTGCTATCATAAAAATGATATTACATAGTAGTGAATTGGGTCCATTTTGAGCAGCCATTTAATGCCAAAGTAGGTAAGTTACACTGCCCATCGCTTACATCCATTTTTCTGATCAGTTTCCACGTATGTAATATATTCCACTGTTTGTACGCCAATGCAGAATGTCTCTCTTGGAATAAATTACAGGCTGACTTCCACTACATTAGCCCCCACTGACTTCATATGTAAAAAGCTAGATGAAAAAAAGGGTTCTCAAAACAGTGTATTTGTGCATCTATTCAAGATGGTTCCTGTAGTCCACGCAATTCAGGAAAATGTTAGTCCAGCATACTCGCAGAAAGAGAAAAGTATAGTGAACACCCGTGTGAATGAGCATGGACCAGAAATGTTCACACATTCATCTCTAAAGTTTTTTGTGGATTTTAGAGCAATACTTTCAGAGAGCAAGAACACTGTGACTTCAATGACTAAAACCCAGGTAAGCAGCAAATTGCAAATACCCAATGCCATAGCTGTGGGTGAACAGGTGAAAACTGATGGGTTGAAATGTTTGCATAAATTATTCATCAAATAATTGTAAGACACTCATTCTGAAATTCAAAGTGCACTGGCATTCTGTGTATGAGGGATGAGTTTGAAGAAGATGTTGCCTCTGTCAGAGAGGATTACTGTGAGCTAAAAGTCAGTGCAGCATTTTACCCTTTCCAAACACAAGAAAGCAAGTTGTGAACAAAGGCCAAGCTTTTCAAAACTGAGCGGTGATTTGGAGTACCTCAACTGCTCACGTGGAGCGGACACGTTACGGAGCCTGATTTTGGGAGAGGGGGGAGCAGGAGAGGTGACTGTGTTTCAGCATTTTCTAAAAATCAAGCTACTGGGCAACACAAAACTGAGGTACTCAAATCATGAGTCACTTTTGAGAATCGTGGCTATAGCGACTAGGGCAAGGTCACCATGAGCAGAGTGTGTCCATTGCTGCACACCCTGTTCCGCTCGCTGAAGTTCTAGGACTGTGCAGGCAGCTTTGTTGAATCATCCGTGATTTCCAGGAAATTAAATTATTGAAGAATCTACCTGAGGGTGACACAAACGGTGCTTGATTAAAGTTGGCATTTAGATCATCAAAATGGAAATGTGCCTTTTGCATTCTCTGAGGTCACTGGTAACTGTGCCAGCTCTCTTCTCACTCTGAGCCATGCAATGAAGATTACGGTGAATACGCAGCTTCTCAAAGGGGAGCTTTCTTGGAACACTTTCTAATAAAAAGAGGGGGTGTCAAAATAATGACTGTACGTTCCTGGCAGAGGAGAGCATTAGCTTTGCTCCCTCGTCCTACCTCCAGAGTGGACCTGAATGTAGTGACACCAGTGATGAATTCAGTCCTGCCTGGCAGCTACTGCTGTTGAACTAAGTGCTATCTTCAGTCTCAGCTTGGGCTAAGTGTGGGTAAATGGGGCACAGAGAAGTAAAGGAGGGAAGGGGTCTTATAAGTACGTTAGATGAGGTGTGCAGATTGTGAGAGCTCAGCTAAGACATTACTTTCTCATGGATGGATGCCCGCCACAAACTGTGCTCCTTTGTAATGTAAAGACAGACAGATCTCTTGCCTTTTCCACTTGTAACTAAGGTTTCCTTCTAGGACATGATTCACGACAATACCACAAAACAGACAGCAACACTCATAGATTGTGCTATATTCTGGCTTTAGAGGACCATCAAGGAGATCAAATTCCAGGGGAAGGTATCTTCCACCTGCACTTCAGGAACTCAAACATCTTCGGGCATGAATACACTGGCAGAGTTACAGCGCCGCTCAGAGAGCACTGAAGGGAAACTGCTGTTGTGTGTTCACACTGTCAGCTGCCTACACAATAGCATGTTCACACTTGCGACACTTGCAGCAGTATTCGGAGCAGTGCACTCTGGGCAGCTATCCCACAGAACATCTCTTCCTCTTTGGCCACTAAGAGTTGTGGGAAGGTAGAGGGGGTCGTGGAGCATCCTGGATCCTTTCCCGAAGTCCTGTGATGCATTGCTTCGCATCCCAGTGATCCCTGTGCTTCCATCCACATTCGGCACCATCTTTCAACGGTTTGTGTACTGCATGCCCTGCCCTGCCTCTTTGGTTTGCAGGAATGGATCCCACACTGTTGACAGATATGCTGCTTGCTCTAACACATCACAAGTGGCAGTGGAGTTATTCCTTAAACTACAAAGGAAAGAGGAGCACAACACTGATCTCGCCACATGTAGTAGCTATGACATGAGATTGCTTGTAGCATTCACGGAGGTGCTGACCACAATGGAATGCCACTTTGAGGCTCAGGAAACAAGCACTGAGTGGTGGGATCACATCATCATGCACATCTGGAATGAGGAGCAGTGGCTGCAGAACTTACGGATGAGGAAAGCCACATTCATGGGACTGTGTGATGAGCTCGCCCCAGACCCAGCCCTGCGGTGCGATTGCGCTGTGGAAGCTGGCTACTCCAGACTACTACTGATCAGTTGCTGACCGGTTCGGAATGGGAAAGTTGACTGCTGGACTCATATTGACAGAAGTGTGCAAGGCCATTAATCGCATCCTGCTCCAAAAGATCGTGACTCTGGGCAACATGCATGAATTGTGGATGGTTTTGAACAAATGGACATCTCTTACTGCGGAGAGGCAATAAATGACATGCATCTTCCAATTCTGGCACCAGACCACCTAGCCACTAAGTACATTAATTGGAAGGGATATTTCTCAATGGTTCTCCAGGTGCTCGTAGATCATCATAGGCATTTCACAGACATTAATGCAGGCTGGTCCGGAAAGGTGCATGATGCAGGTATCTTTTGGAACATTGGCCTGTTCAGGAAGCTACAAGCAGGGACTTTCTTTCTGGACGAGAAGATCACTGTAGGGGAAATCAAAATGCTCATTGTGATCCTGGGAGACCCCACCTACCCCTTAATGCTGTAGCTTATGAAGCCATAAACGGGGCACCTTGACAGCAGCAAGGAGTGGTTCAACAACTGAGCAAGTGCGGAATGGATGTTTAGTGTGCTTTTGGCAATTTAAAGGCCCGCTGGCGCTGCCTATATGAGAGGCTGGACCTGGCCGATGACAATATCCCTATGCTAATAGCCGCATGCTGTACACTCCATAATATTTGGGAAGGGAAGGGTGAAAGCTTCACTCAGAGCTGGACCACTGAGGCTCAGTGCCTGGAGGCAGGGTTTGAACAGCCAAACACCAGGGCTATTAAAGGGGTGCAGCACAGGGCCATAAGGATTAGGGATGTCTTGAAGCAGCAATTTGAAGCTGAAAGCCACTAAAATTTGTGCTATGCTCGGAAGTTCGGTGCTTGCAGTGCTAGGAGGTAATTGTGATTGGTGCAGACGATGCACTATGAAGGTTTAAGAAAATTGCCTCTTGCTTTGCAGGGCTGTTTGCTTTCAATTAATGCAATAAAGATTGATTTCAAACCAAAACAAATCTTTTCTTAAAAAACAACCACCAGAGGAGACAGACAAAACACAACATATCAGCACTGAGGAGAGTGGGTGACGGGAGGATCCCAGGAGGAGGTGGGGTCCTGGGACAGTTAAGGATTTGGGTATGTCCAGTTAGTTATTCCAATCTTCTCCTCTGGAGTACAATGCAGTGGGTACTGTACTTCAGCAGGGCTAAACTGCAGAGGGATGGGTGTTGAGTGTGTTGACAGTGTCTGGGGGTAGCACAGGAAAAGGTTTTGCGACAGAAACTGTATGGGAGGGTGGGCATGGATCTGCTCAGCTTGCAGTGCTAGTAGTGCCTGGAGCATGTCCGCTCGGCGGTCCATAATGTTTAAGAACTGCTCCGTGGCTTTGTTCTGGGGTGCCACATTCTCCTTTTGGTTCCTGTTCTCGCTCTCCTGCCACTCCTTCAATTCCTGCTTTTCGGCCGTAGAGTGCATCATAACATCACGCACAAAGTCCTCTTTAGTTATTCATGGCCGCTTTCTAATTCTGTGCAGCCGTTCAGCTGGCGATAACAAAAAAAGGAGGCTGAGCTCCCAAGGTCATATCTGTGAAGCCAAAATGTAACATTATACAGAAGCAGCATTGTTTGCAACACGCAGACCACGGATTTAAAAAACACAGCCACTATACACATACCCGTCACTAACTGGCTGACCCCACGCACACATGAGCCACAAGACCCCCAAAATGGTGAGTAACCGCAGGGGCAGGGGAAATCCGTGTTCCAGGACCGTACTATACACCGGACACATGACTCTTGGGGAGAGCCAGCAATGGGGGAGGAGGGGCTTATAATCATTCCTGTCCCCACATTTTTCACGGGCTGTGTTAATTATGGAAGATCTTACTTCTTAGGGTGAGCAGGGAATCAAGGGAGGGTCTTCTCCAAGACTGTGTTTTCTACCCTGGCCGTTATGTGGCCCACCTCTATGCAGCAATGGACACTTTGACGCTGCCTTGCCGTGTCCGGATCAAGGCTCCTTCTGTCATGCATCATGAAATCTGTCCAGAGGTATCAAAATTTCTACAGCTGGAGCAGAGCTGGGATGCATAGGAAGCCCCCATGGGACTGGTCTTCACATGATGCAGGAAGTGCAGGATCCCTGTGCTGATTAAGTTCAGCAGCTCAGTTTTGCTCCTAGAAGGGGATTGTCTGGTGCGTGGAGCAGGCATGGCCACCTGGAAAGAAGTGCTGAGACCACTGCATGCATCACCAAGCAACCAGGAAGGGGACTTTCACAATTCCCAAGGAATTGAAGGGGTGTGGATGACGGTTGGTCACCCAAGAGCAGGGCAGCAGAGTTCAAACCGATGACCAAAGAGGCAAGAATAGGCATTGTGGGACACCTCCTGGAGGCGCAGCATTTGTAATTGACTAGCTAGGGTGTTTGCACTGGCAATGTGCCCCCCACGCAGAAAGCTCTACACCCTTTGTTGGGGTGGTGTTGTTTTGTTGTTTTTTACAGTGCTGCAACTGTGCAGTTTCTGCGCATGAAGTGACTTGGTAGTGTGTACACCTCGGGATTTATACTGCAGAAAGCTGCTTTACTGGGCAGAAACTTGCCAGTGTAGACAAGATCTTAGAGTACTGTGCACTAAGTGCCCGATTTTCAGGCAAAGTCAGGAATATAGATATATGTCCAATCTGAACACTACTACCCAAAATTGCATTTCGAAACAAGGAGGCCCACGTAAGATCAGGCTGAAGATTTAGTTCTAAATACATACAGCAATGATTTCGAGGGGGCTCTGAATCTTTCTTCTGGTCCAGAGATTCTAGCACATGAATTTGGATGCGTTTTCATTGCATGGTCACATTGTTGAACCAGATTGGATGATTGCTGATGAATCTCTCACTCTTAACAATACCAACACCCCTGCTGCTTATTCAAATTCCTATGCAAATAAGAAAACCGTGTGTCTGCTGCTAAAAGCTGCAGCAAAGTGGGGTGATTTCAAGAAGTGTCTAATATGGCTCGTCACTGTCCATTGGAGTTAGTGTGGGTTATTTACTGAGTTATAGACAAGCCCTGCTCACCAAACTAATGCCTGCAGGTCCATTTATTTAAAAATTGAAACTAATTTGCTGTTATTAATTTCTCATTTCTCCCTAAATTCAGGAAAAGTGACTGCCAACAGCTCCCATAAAAGTGTGTCACCGATTCAGTCATTCAGATACGAATAGTAATTGCTTTCTGGGGTTTGGTTAATAACAAAATCCATTAGTGTAAATGGTTTTCCATGTACAGTAATATCTATTTATTTCAGGTTATTACTTAGCCTTTTCTTTATCAAAATGTCTGTGCATCTAGCCAAACTAATTAAAAATATCGGCTCTTCGGTTGTGGTGGGGACTGAATATAAAATTTCAATCAAAGCTTAAGAAAATAGAAAGTCTTAAGATGGAACAAAATCTTTTCATTTTAATTAGCTTTTTATTCACAGTTACAAAATTAAGCAGATGAACTGAACATGAGTTGACAATCCAGGAAACCTATTTAATCCTATTCCATGCTAATGTGCCATTTATACATTATGCTGGTGGTTTCCCAATTATTGAACACTCTAAAGATGATGTCCCAAATACCTTTTTATGTGTGGTAATCTAGGGCCTTCATTACAGACAATGGCAAAACTTCCAATGGCTTCACTGGGGCTAAGATTTCACACCATATTCTTTCTGTTTGAGTTATCAGTTTGAAGTTAAAAATATTTGGGCCATATTTAGCCATTTCTTTCGGAGGTAAAATTTGCCATTGACTTTAGCAAGAGCCTCCTCCCCTTGCTTCTTTGTTGGCATCATGCTCCACAGGGTCAGAGTATTCAGGGACTTCAATTGTGGGAGGTTGAAGGGCAGCTACACAAGGAGACAGGGAAAGTCTCATACACCCATGCGTATACAGTGGCCAACCAAAGTGTGACCCTAAGACAAAACATCCAGATTTAGCTCTTTGTTATTTTCCAAATAGTTGCCCACCAGTATGGTTTCCAACTAGCTACTTCTACTGGGCCCAGTAAGGTATTCCAGATGTTAAATCCTGTCAGAGGATGAAATCTGGCAATCTTTTCAGGTTGAGTAACATCTACACAAGCAGTCACGTGGACTTCAGTGCATGTGTTAGTATCTCCCATTCAAGCCCCACTCATCATGAGTGAGAGCTGTAGAAATTTCTTTTCCACATCTTACTTTTTGGACCTATATCCTTATATTTTCTCCATTAATTCAAATCCCATTGTGTACGCCGCTATCCTTCAAAATGGGTAATAGAGTATTTCCTTTCAGGAATACAGATTTTCTCTAAACTTCTTGGAAGAGTCAGATCCCAGCACCTTTATACTAACCTACTATCTGTCTGCCAGATCTTCTCAATGTCGATAGTATCTGAGGTGACTGAAGTACTGGGTGTTACCTATGTTGTCACCTGCTGATGGAGCATAAGATGATGTTAAGAACATAAGAATGGCCAGGCTGAGTCAGACCAGTGATCCAGCTAGCACAGGATTCTCTCTTCCATCAGCAGTCAGTGCCAGATGCTTTGGAGAGAATGAACAGAACAGGGCAATTTATCCAGTGATCCATCTCCTGTTGTCCAGTCCCATCTTAGGGAAGTCAGAGGTTTAGGAGAACCCAGGAAATGGGGTCATGTCCCTGACTGTTAACTACCAATAGCTGACTGACTGAATCAGAAATCTGTCTGCTTACATCATTCTTACAATATCCTAAATGGTCTCATAGCTCTACATGTTAGGAAAATGGTCTGTAATGTTTCTATTTAAAGTTTCCCTGAGGCACTGTCAAATTTATGAGTTTTATCTACTAGCTTCAATTATTGTTATTTATATTGTATTAGTGGCCCCAACCAAGACTGGAGCCTCATTGTACCAGGCACTAGACAAACAATTATCTTGTTGCTCAATTATTTGAATCATAAATACAGTATTGCTTTTTGCCCACATTGTTTCCTAATCTTGTCATTCATTACATTTCTGTGAGAACTGCCAATGTTCTTGAACCAATTTATTTGCCCGCATAGGCTTGATTAGAGTCCCATGGTATGGTGATTATTGGATTTCCTCACACAATACTAACAGTCAGCAGCATGGGAGATTGTAATTACAAGGAAAAAAAAGTAATAATCATTTTCAAGGAGACATCCTGCCGAGTAATCAAGTTTTAACAACCAGGACTTACTTTGCTTATCAGGGTTAGCAAGATGTTCAGATTAGCACACAGTTATCTCATTGATTAGAAATAAATATTAATAAAGAATATATTGCATATGAATATTCTGGGTAAAATTCACCCTCTGCACAAAGCCTATGAACCACTTGGATCCTCTTGAAGGCTTACTTTGGCATAGGTGGTTCATATACTTTGTATCATCTGTTCTACAGAAATCCTTTTACCCTATGACTCACAGTACCAAGAAAGAAATACAAGTGTTGAAGTTTCCCATTTAAAAAAAATAATAAAAATTAATGAGTGTTTGAAGATTGAGCTTTACCTCCTATTTATGCATCATATGAATGAAAACTAGAAAGAAATTTAATTTTTAAATGTAGATGGGAAAGATACCTGAACTGAAAAGCTTTTTTAGAAATATGGTAGATTCTCCATAAGAGATTTTTCTTAAAGCTATGCTCTACTTCAACCACAAGTTGTTGGACTTGATATAGGAACCATTTGGTGTGGACTGTGTTGTACAAAAGATCAGATGAGATTCTTGTTTCCATCTTTCTGTTTATTTCCTTCTAAATGCTCCCATTTCTTCCCCCAAAGCATCTACACACACACCCCTCCCTGCCCTCCCTCCCCCCAAGTTTCTCTTGTCTGAAGAGCCCGGGATTCAGAAGAGAGGGGTGGAATTCACTCATTAGAAAATATTCAGCTATTTTCTTGAATTCTAATTCCAGGTCTAGCATTCTAAACATAGACAAGGAGGCAGGAACCCTCAAGTCTTCGCTGTCACAATGACTCCTGACTCCATCAGCAATTCACTTATGACCCAATTCACAAAAGCTGCCCCAAATCCTGATTTAGCAAGGATACAACTAACAGACAAACTCACCTCAAGGATCATGTAGTCTCTCCTTCACCTAGAGAACTCCCTCAAAAAATTGCCATTATGCTTATAGCAACTGGTGCCATTAAACCAATCAACCTGCCCCGCTTCTGGTCCTCTCCAATGTTGTTCCTTCTGCATCAGGTAACAAATCACCTTGCACAATCTGCTCAAGGTTCAAAACATGCCACATCTACTCATTTGAAGATGTGTCTAATAATCCACGGATATACAATCTTAGCTCAAGACAACTCATTTGGACAATTTGTCTAAAGAACCTCAATTTCATTTGAAGATGGCATACTAAATGGCAAGAACAAGCTTCAAATATAGCCAATGACTATCTCATGACAGATCCAATAGTCCAGGCCCTGGTTTTGACGTTCCACACTCTCTGTGGCCAAAGAAGTGCAGTGAACTACCCTAGAAAACCACAGCTGTAAGACAGAATTTACAAGCACTATTGAGAAGACAACCAGACCAATAGATATTGAGCATTGTTGTTATAGCAATGTGATAGGTAAGGAATGGTGTTCCTAGTCTCGGTTTGTCAGAGGGTGGTGATGGATGGCAGGAGAGAGATCACTGTTAGGTTCACTCATTCCAGGGCACGTGGCATTGGCCACGGTCGGTAGACAGGATACTGGGCTGGATGGACCTTTGGTCTGACCCAGTACGGCCTCTCATATTATGAGCCTTTTTTTTAATAAATCAGCATTATGTTAGCTATCCTCCAGTCATCCGGTGACAGCGAAGGCAGCAGAGAAAAGATTTCAAGCCATCGCATGTGCTGTAACCCGTGCTCCCTGTTAAGTCTATTTCTAATCACAAATGCTATTTCAGAAATGCAGGTCATCAGCATCTCCATTAATTTTAATAAAGAATTATTTCATTACTTAGAGTTATTCTTTTGTATCACAGTCAGGCAAGCAAAACCTTGGGGAAGTAACCTACCGTGTTTCCCCGAAAATAAGACAGTGTCTTATATTAATTTTTGCTCCCAAAATTACATTACATTATATTACAGCGAGAGGCAAAACTTGAAGTACGTCTTATTTTCGGGGGATGTCTTACTTTCGGGGAAACAGGGTAGTAGTTTTCAGTGCAACACTGACCGTGCTAGCCTACAGATTTAACTTTAAAATGTGACAAATGGATAACCTCAGACTAAAGCCTTTGATGCCAAGCCATCTCCATTCTTAAAATGTAATCTGTGTTTTATTCCGACCATACATTCAGTTCAGGCTGAGACTCATTTCCATGCTATGGGCAATTAAGTCACAATACCATCAGAACGTGTACATTGCTGTACAAGATCTAATAGGGGATGCAGCAGTCTTCTTGTGTTCCTGCTCAATGACTACAGTGTACTTACCTAGGAACCTTAACTTTTTTCCTATTATGATTTTTCTGAGAAGCTCATGTATATGACACTCCATATACAACTGCTCGCATAACATCACACCCAAGTTTTGTTTTCAGAATCAGTCAACTCCCAGAGTGCAGCTCATTGGATAGTTGGAGAGGTCACAGTTAAACATGAGTCCGTATGTACAAAAGGACAAAGTCCTGGCTGGCATGAAAGGTGTTGCCAGAAGCCTTCTCTATAGCCCTTGTACTCGTCATCAGCACATTGTACATCAGGGATACTATTGTGTACTTTTTGCTAGCTGTGCCTAGAGCCAAGTGCATTTGCCATCAAAACTATTAGATGATGTTTCAGATGACAAAACTTTTGACCTGTAAAGTTTGACAGCAAATCAGTCCGTCATCAGTTTCATATGGTGAGAAATGGTTTTGTGGTTTAAAGTTTTAGAAGTCCAAAGTTTACATTTGTTACCACTTCCTATTTTAATTTTGGATCTTTGTGTCCCTAGCCTCTGTTTGCCAGAGGCTGGGAATAGGTGACAGGGGATGAATCACTTGCTGATTACCTGTTGCGTTCATTTCCTCTGGGGCACCCAGCATTGGCCACTGTCGGAAGACGGTATACTGAGGTAAATGGGCCTTTCGTCTGACCCAATATGACCATTCTTATGTTCTAAACTATTTTCTGGGTCCGGCTTTGTCTGCCTGGAGATCCATTAGTTCTTCCCCACATGCTAATTAAGAAAATTGGCAACCAATGGGAATAATTTTTTTGGTGTCTTCTCACATAATCAGATCTTGCCTACTTTTCTATTCCTCTTCTCAGTCTTCCTCCTGCCTAGGAGAGCAGACAGAAAAGGAGATGGAAGGAGAAAATGGAGCTGAATATTTGAAGATTCCTAGTCAGCATTTTCAAAGCAGAATCTTAGTGAGTCCAGACACTGCTATGTGGGTAATATATTTGGTCCTCCTTTTAGGAGGCATAATCTTCCCCTATATGCGCATCTCTATATCCACTGGTATACTGCATGTTGGCTACATATATTTATGCTGGAAATTACATAACTTATGTTTTTAGAACATTCTCCCATTTTCCTCCCAAGCTTCCACCTCCTCCCCACTCCCATCCTCCAAAGTCTAAAAAAAATTAAGATGAGAGTCAGGAAATTAGATACAAACTTTGAGTTTGGCTGCCACCACTGCATTTTAAATCTGAAATAACAGAAGGGAGCTCAGGGGATGGTAAGGAGATAAAGAGCAACTGACTCCTAGCTGGCTAGTCTAATGTGTCTAGGTTAACAGGGACCAAAGTTATTAGCCTGGGAAGGCTACAACCTTACTGGTCAGATCTTGCTCACTAGCAGGCAATGTGTGGAAAGCCTGGGGAAAAAAATATTTGGGGGAATCTCATTTACCCCTCAAAATTTTGGGAAGAAAGCATCTGATTGATTTTTGGACATTTTGAAGTAAACAAACCCATCACATTTCAGATTGGAAGCATGGAAAAGTTATTTTGCTTTTGAGAGGGGAGATAGAAAAGAAAAATATCGCAATTCAGGCTTGACTTAAGCAGACAATACCAGAGCATTCAATTATAACAACTGTGGTGGGCTCTCTCTGACAGTTGGTCAGTTACCTTCCCCATATAATTTCTATTTCAATCCTGGGGGGATTATATTTAATAACAAAAGCCAATATATTATGTAAAGCTACAAGGGAGTTCTAGATTTGTTTTTGTGATTATATGAATGGCCTTGATAACCTCCACAGATTAAAATCGCTACTTTTATTTTAATAGAAAATTCTAATTCAACTCTGGAGCAGCTCAGCTGGACATTCATATTGTGGCACTAGTGAATAGAATGTTGCTGCTTGCTGAAGGTTGCTAAGGTCACATATGACATCAGATAAACTCAGAAAACTCATCTACGACTAGAATTATTTTTCAAGTGAAACAACTATGACAGTAAACAAATTATTCCCATATTCTCAACATGCCCAAGAAAATCACGAGTGATCATTCATACTCAGTCTTCAAAAGTCTGAGCCAGATTTCTGATGCACAAGCTTTGAAAATATTATATTGCTCTCAAACACAGCTCAATACAGTTTTAGACACTAGCAGGTTATTTAAACCCCTTCTCTGAAGCCCTTTCAAAAATTAAATAATTGTCAAATTACAAATCTTAATGGCTGAGAACATTTCTGACAACCCTTAGTGCCTTTGGAGACATGGAGATACAAGCTGGTATACGTACTATTACATTCAAAACTCCCCAATGTTACAAGGTTGCAACGTCAAGCCTTCAAAAGTTAGTAAATGTCTGCATAAAGAATGCCCACACAACCTTAATTCAGCCTCCTTGTGCCTACATGCTATGATACAATCTTTAATTACATGATCACATGCTATTTTTCCTCTGTTATAGCTTCATTTTTTATAAAAAAAGGAAATAAACATTCGTAACCTGTGGACCCACATTGACTTCCACAATGCTGCCCCCCAACTCCCTTTGTGCCTCACCCCTCCAATCAAGTCCCTTCCTCCTCCTCCTCACTGCCTACGCATCACCAGGAAGATCACTGTGAGCACAGAAAAGACTCCACTTCAGTTCCTGTACCCAGCACCACAGTGACCCCTGGCCTCTGGGAGAAAGAGAAAGAGAAAGTGCTACAGAGCCTCTGGAGAGGAGCATGCTCAGTCATTCTGTGGTGATGGTGCTTGCGCAGCCTGATCAAATGCAGAAGCTGCGAGGGGATGGAGCATACTCAGTGCAGACACAATCATCAGAGAAATCAGCTGCCAAACTCTAACAAGCTTCCAGTGAGCTTGTGCAAAGTGTGGTGTTCGGAGGCTCTTTACTAAATTTGGGCAGATTTTCACAGGGACAGCAAAAAGGCACATCCCTGAAACCAGGGAGATCCGCCCTGCTAAATTTCAAATCCCCGCTCCAAAGTATGGATGTGCTAGATCTCAACAAAATGGTTTTAAGTAAGATATTTTTTTAAATCCAGGTAAAACAATGTGCTTTCTCCTAACCTTGTATTCAGTAACAGCTAAGCCATTTTTGCTGAAACTTTCCAAAAACATTCAGTCTGAAAAGGTTAAAAGTTAGGGAGAGTTACAAGCCTATTGAAAACTGAGCTTTAATGGGAAGCATTAGGCAAACAAATTACAAGCTTCGCTTAAAGAAGCTCAGCATAATTGAAAGTCAGTTTGTAGAACCAGCCATTAAGGTTTCAATTTCAACAGAAATTCATAGTATCATCAATGTACATTGACTGGAAAGAAAGATGCATCAGAAATGATTTGGGGACATAATTTGAAATTTAGCATATTTTTTTTTAAAATATGTTTTCCCCAAGTTATTTAGACAGTTTTCAAAATTAGCAATTTACACCAGGAATGTCAGAGAAATAACTGCAATTATAAGGTGAAGACATTCACTATTAACAGCCTAGTAAAACTTAATATGACAGTGTAGGATAGCTGAATAGTAAACTAATCAAAATAATTGGTTTAACAAAGACTCCCTATTGAGCTGAGAAGGATTTGATCTGCCATAAAAAAAAGTTGTGCAATGTTACTTTTTCTTTATTTAGCATGGAATATATTACACCTTAGCAAAACTATAAACCTCCCTAAGGTAGGTCTACAATCCTTATTATTTTGCAAGCATAGAAAGAGATTCATGAGGAATGTTAATAGCTACATTCCAACCCATTAATCCTCCCTCTGACAATATAAGCTGTGAAGAAGTTGAAAAAGACTCAGCAAAGATGTCTTCAGTTAACCCACAATATAATTCCAGACTTTATGATTTGACTTCATCAGCTAAAAAGTCGAAGGCAAAACAATATGTATCAAAAGAAAAGGAAGCTCTTGCTCATTTTTTCCTCATTAAAAATCCCTGTTTGTAGTGTCTCAAGCGTGGGAAAAGTTGGCTTTCAAAGTCATTCCCCAAGCCCCCACCAATCCTGTAAGCAGGTATGTTGTAAGTACTTCACGTCATTTGGACAAAACTACTTTTTGGTTTTAATAAATTTTTGTGCTTCTTTCAAAAGTGTTTCAACATCTTCGTTATCGTTGTCTTCAGGATCTGGCTCCCAATCGGAATCTTCATCAGTAGGGTCATACTCCTCTTTCTCCTCATCATCTAGAAAGCTGTCATTCAGGTCATATTCATTCGGTTCACCATCATTATCGCTGTCTTCCTCCAAAACACTTTTTCCTGTACAGGGCAAAATGTAGAGAGATTAAAGTGTAGACTTCAAGTGCTGTGGAAAAATCCAGATCTATGAGGTGGTTATTCTAACAAGATGTATATTTCTTAGGGGCAAGGCTAAGATTGAAGGGTATGTGGGTGTTGCCCTATATATATATTCATGGACACTGCGCATAGCATACATGCACTCAGCTGGGAGTGTTTTAACATCCTGGTGGCTGTGAATGAACAGAGAGTTTGCTGTTCACTAGCAAAGCAGTGTAAAAGGCAACCCAGCCCAGAGAAATAAGGGGACACAGAAGTTCAAGTTGCACCCTAGGGAATGTCACAACCACCACCATTTTTCAGATGGGTGAACTATGGCACAGAAAAGTTAAAAGACCAGCTGGAAGACAGAGCAATCTGTGGAGGAGACAAGAGTACAATCCAAGAAAACCTAGTCCATGGTCCTCTGGATCTAACTATTTGCTTTGGACAATCCAGTTATGATGCAGATGCCTAGGAAAAAATCAAATACCTGCCAACTCTGCCAATCTGGGCTTTAATCTACCATCTTGCTTGCTGTTTTACCACCGATCATCAGCTCTAAAAGGAGCAACTAATCATTTCCACCCAAACCTGGGTCTTTCATGAGGGTCCCCACATCTGTACTCCAGAGTGGGGAGGGAACCATGACAAGTGTATTGCTCAATACAAGAAAAAATGACAGATTGGCCCTCTTGGGTATAGTAAACCCAGACCTTTTTTTAAAAAAATCCCCCTTTGCTTCCAGAGCATTGCTTGTATCACCTTTATTTTAGGTGAACTGTTGTGTGGAGCTGCTGGCTATTTTCATCAGCCTGTTGATATTGTGCCCAACTGTATCCTACTAATGGTCAAAACGGTATTTTTTTTTAAAAAAAAAAGAAGCCACATTTGTTCTTGCTCGGTTTTCAGATTTCAGTAAAGAACAGCGTGGGAGTTTTTATCTTTCCTTACGTAAAGTTTACTCAATCCCATGGCTCTTAAGGCAGTTTATTAAGCAAGCAGTTCCGACAAAACAGTTTCTTGTAGTGGCACCACATTTATCAAGATGACCTTGTGGCTCCTTTATTAAAAATGTGTTTACACAAAAGAAACTCCAAGAAGATGCAGCACATCCTCTTTAAAAAAGCTCTTCTCGGGAACTAGATAATTTGCCTGCTAGAGATACAAAAGCTGTTTTAAAGAGGATTCCATATAACTGATAGCCAAAGCAGACCACATATCTGGGTAGCTGTAGAATGGACAGACGCAAATTTGCACCGCAGTGATAGGAACAGAATCAGTGACTACATGAAGACTTATTGATCCCTTTTGCTCTTATCCTCATAGTTCTACCCTCTAGATAATGTTTCAAACTCTGGCCTCTTATTCTCTATAGGCACTAAGCAATTAGCAGTCCCTCTGGTGGCAATTAGGATAATGACTAAGGACTAAGCATGTCAAATATCCAGTCAGTGCCCTTCTCCTCTTGGTTGCTAGAGTTTAAACAGATGTATATGGAAATGTCAGCTCTTACTCTGCCTAACATTACAGCTGTGCCACGCAGCATGTATTAAAGGTTAATGGAACCCTATCTGCCTGCACGATACAGTATTCACAGCTGACTAGGACGGTCTAAAATGTGAACTTGCTCATCTTCGCTTTTTACAAGCTTTGACCTTTGGGAGCAACCACTGGAACCAGCAGATGGGGCATTTTTAGAAAGAGTCAGCAAATATTAGCCATTGCTGTTTGTAGTAGTTCAGCTGTGTTGGTCCCAGGATATGAGAGACACAAGCGAGGTCATATCTTTTATTGGACCAATTAGCAGGTGCAAGGGACAAGCTTTCAAGCTTCACAGGAACAGCAGTTTATCCAATACAATATATTATCTCATCTACCTACTCTCTAGCAACAATTAAGAGCACGTTAATTAATCTAAGTTACCTAAAATAAACAGGAAGAAAGAGACATATGAGCACAAAGAAACAAAATGTGAGTTTGCTCTCACTGCAAGTGCCTTGTATCTTTAATACATAGACTCTCTAAAATAACAGTTATACCATCACCCTGCCACAGATACTCATGTTCAGATGGCCACCTGCCTATGTACACACCCCTCCTACAGCTGACAATGGACATGTTACTGGAACCGTATTTCTTGTAGCTGTACATGCCATAAAAAACTCAGACTTATTTTTAATGTAAGAGGGACTTAAAGTCTTAACCGGTAGGACTTCACTATGCAGAATGACTCAAAACTGGACTGCATGACAACTGCATTAGCTACCTCTGAAACAGCAGTGCCAGAGTGGTGGCACCTAAAATCAGATGCTGTATAACTAGATACTGTTTGCAAACATGTGTCACAAAAGCATGGCGAGTAGTAAGAGTCAGACTAAGGGCAGGTCTACACTATCTGCTGGATCGGGGGGTAGCAATCGATCTATTGGGGGTCGATTTATCACATCTAATCTAGATGAGATAAATCGATCCCCAAGCACTCTCCTGTCGACTCCGGTACTCCACCACTATGAGAGGCGCAGGTGGAATTGACGGGGCAGTGCCAGCAGTCGACTCAGCGCTGTGAAGATGCTGCAGTAAGTCAACCTAAATATGTTGACTTCAGCTACACTATTCACATTGCTGAAGTTGTGTATCTTAGTTAGATCCCTTCCCCGCCCCCAGTGTAGACCAGGTCGGGGGATCGCAGGGCTTAAAGCCTAGGGACCAGGGCATGCCCCATCCCCAGGCTGAGTCCCGTCCGGGACCGCTAAACTAGAAATAACACTAAGGGAACGATTAACTATTTTACAGGAAAATGTTCAGAAGAAACACTGAACAAAATTCAGTGCTAGCTGAAGCAGCAGACATTTCAGCACCATCACTGGCAGCAAGAAGGAGCTGAGGGTGTAACGAGCCGGCAGCACTCCCTATACCGCGCATGTGTGCGCTGCTCCGGGGGCGCCAGAGACTGTCCTCTATGGAGTCCACGGAGAGAAAAACATCTGGCACTGGTGCATATGGCGAGCGCACACACCTAATATGGAATGGACATGAGCAAGCACTCAAAGAAGAACTAGGGTTTCCATCCATTCTGAAATATATTCAACAATCACTATTTGACAGTTTAGTTTACAAGTCAATTAAAGAATCTTGCATTTGTTTTGTGCTTCATTCTGTGGTGATACAGGGTCATCTCATTCATGCAAAAGAGATTTTACTGTGAGCCAACTCAGACCCTGGATTCAGATGGGAAAGATGTGTCTAATTCTGCCCGGACATACATATGCAACCTGCACCAAAATCCTAATAGGAATTGTATGTGCATATCCTCTGGGCAGATTTGGTTCTAAGTAGAATGGATCTTGGTATTTTTGTGGAGGCCAGGGAAGCACCCATTTGCCTGCCAACTTAAACAAAATTCTTGTCCACCATTTTCACAGCAGTACAGGCAGGACCATGGCTAAGGCTTTGAAGACGCATTCGTGAAAAGATTTGGCATACATCTCAGATTCATACTATCTTCAGTGGCTCACATTTTACATACAAAGCATGCACCTGCTAATGATCTTTGGGTTCACACCCATCCTCCTGCTGCACAGGTAGAGCCCAGCAATGATTTCTGTGTGTTGGCCCCTGACCCCTAACCTGACCCCACAAAGTTTATTCTTAAAATCAAACTATAACCTATAGTTATAGTTAGGAAAAGTTAAAATGCTTAACGATAATTAAAGCTGTAGTACAAGTAGGGAAAACAAATGCAAACATTTTTATTATAGGCTTTGGAAAATTATAAGACCTAGACAATTAGCCTAATGTGCTTGATGTAGTGATACAAGATTTTGCACTACGTACCTTGTGATAAACCATAAAAGGGCAGTTTAAGCTTGAAATAACGGATTGTTAGTATCTGTATTAATGTGTTGGAAATATTGGGAAATGTAGGATTCCAATAGCTTATGCTAGCAATCCGAACCTTAATTATGGTCCCTCAGAATGATAAATATGGATGTAGACCGAGACCTACATCAAATATAGTCCTAATGTGTGGAGATGTCAGGGAAAAGGGTAAAAAAAAGTGGTCAAACCAACCCCTAGTTGGGTCATCAGGGTGACAGGATGGTGAAAACTTGCAACCTCATTCCTGCTTACAGTGGTTCTCCATCTATTTTTCCTTCCACTTGCTGCTCCTCTGTTACATTTGATGGTCTCCAATATACATTGCAGAGGATTAGTCTGCTATACTTATATTGCTTATCTATTACTTTGATTTTACTTGTGAGGATTTTATCTGGTATTTAAATAAATACATCTGTGTGATTCACCAGTCTCATTTCCTATCACAAATTTACAAAGCTGCCTGAGTGAAAGTTCCTGTTATTAGTGACTTGTGAATTTTGCACTTTATGTTAATCAAAGCCTACGTTTGAAAGACAAACCAACTGCAGTTGCAAGGGTTACATTTACTCTCACACCAATGTTTGGAAATGATTCCATAATTTGATAAACTCTATAGTGAACATTTCTATGGAAAATGACCTGCTCTCTTTTCTCAAAGATCTGTTGCAAGAGCAAAACCCACAGAACTATTGGGAGGTAACATCAAATCCATTTCAGTCTGCTATGTTCGAGTGGGAGCCCTCTAGAAAAGTAAACCGCTAAAGAAGCCTCAGGCCACTGGGAATTTTTAGGGAGCACATGGCCAGATTTTCAAAAAAGTTCTCAAAACCCACTGACACCTGAGCACTTAAAAAAAAAAAACTTTTAATGTTACAGCCTATGACATCTTAGTAACATAACTAGACTCCATAAAATAAAATTTTGACCATTGAAGCAGCAGAATCAACATGCTCAGAGATTGGGATGAGACCAAATGTGTTGGGGGGGGGGGGGGGGGAGAAAAGAGATAAAGTGCAATAATTGGGATGGGGAAAATAAATGCAGCTTCCCTATTCCACTTGCTGCTTGACCATACAGCAGTACCAGTAATCGTTAAGTAATTGCTTTGACAAATAAACAATGACACAAAGAAAACTAGCTTCATTAAGTAACAGAGGAGACCAGCATTGCATGACAATACTAGACAGAATCAACTGAGTAAACACTGGAGTAAGAACCAAAGTCAGCTGCCTATAGCATGTGAACCAGAGTAACCAGTAATCTAATTCAAGGAAGAGAAAAAAATGTGGTAAATAAACTGAAGATTTTACACTGTCTCCACCAATGCATAAAGCATTTAATGCATTTAAGAAGAGGATAATAAGATGATTTTTGATCCATTACCAAAAAAAAGCAGGGTCCAATCATTGCCTATTGCAGAAAACAGAGGTTTCCAATATAGACAAATTGAGCACTATTCGAGATCCAATATATTTATAGTAAAATAAATCTCATGCCTATCTCATAGAGCTGGAAAGACCTTGAAAGGTCATTGAGTCCAGTCCCCTGCCTACACTAGCAGGACCAAGTACTGTCCCCCACAGACTTTTTGCCCCAGATGCCTAAATGGCCTCCTCAAGGATTGAACTCAAAACCCTGGGTTTAGCAGGCCAATGCTCAAACCACTGAGCTATCCCTCCCCCCAAACTAGTAGAAGTAAGTTTCAATTACATCAATTTTGTAATGATCCTGGCAGCTCAAATTTAGCTCCTTTGCAATGTGTTTGGGGCATGAACAAATGCAGCTCTTTTGTTAGGAAAATGTCCATTTTGTAAAGTAATGGAAATTAAATACATGAGTTTAAAAATAAAAGTTTTGAACATGTAAGTGTTTAAAACCAGGTTGAAGCATTAAGCATAAATTGCCTTCTTTGGCCATGATTCCAATGGGCTTCATGGGGGCAGAGTCCAAAGGTTTTAAATGGGTCTCTGTGCAGATGCAATGCATTCGTCAGAATCGTCAGTGGCAGAGTTACCTGTCACTGGCAGTGGTAAAATGGAGATTACTACAATTTGCATCGTCAGGAGACATCAATTACTAACACATCAGAATTCTAATCTACAGCATAGCCCACATGAGTAGAGGAGAAAAACTTCACATTTGTATCCACTATAAAAATCACTCTTCTTTTCAAGAGCATTTTACAAACTACTTCTATTAAATCACCTCTTCCTACATCCACTCTGCTCTCTCCTCTGAGCCAATTCAGTCTTCCACCTACTCCTGATCCTTTGCTACTGCCATATAGCTATCAAGAAGAATCAATCTATTATTCTGACCTCTCACTGACTCTCTCTGAAAAAGAGATGCAAATTCACATACTATGCAGACATAAGAGTCTCTCACCGATCCCTTTGTAGGATCAGGCTTGCATCTCCCATCCCTCTACTTTCATTCAGTATTTACCACCATTATCCATTGCTTTAACAGCTATATAGGTTATAAATTTGCATTCTCACACTACATTTTCTTTCCATTTTTATATCTATTTTTCACACAACGCACAGTCAGCCTGTGGAACTCTTTGCCAAAGGGTGTTGTGAAGGCCAAGATTATAACAGAGTTTCAGAAAGAACTAGATAAGTTCATGGAGGATAGGTCCATCAATGGCTATTAGCCAGGATGGGCCGGGATGATGTCCCTAGCCTCTGTTTACCAGAAACTGGGAATGGGCAACAGGGGATGGATCACTTGACAATTACCTGTTCTGTTCATTCTCTCTGGGGCCCCTGGCACTGGCCACGATCAGAATACAGGATACTGGGCTAGATGGACCTTTGGTATGACCCAATATGGCCATTCTTATATATGCATAACCAACCAAGTGGTGCTTCTCTTAGAGTGTTCCAGTATTTCAGCACACCTTACTGGAACCAATACAGCTAAACTTCTTGGGGATTCATCTCTATGATGAAAAGAAGAGGAAGTTACTCATCTTGTGCACTAATGATGGTTCTTTGAGATATGTCCCCCTATGAATGCTCCACTGTAGGTGTATCTGTGCCCCTGTGCCTCTAATCGAAGACTCTAGGTACTTAGAATGACACCAAATTTAGAATCGTTTTTATTTTTGTAGGTAAGCGTGTTGAGTGGTTGACTTTCGGTTGTGTAGCAACACATTTTTCACCTCATTGGCGTATTCAACCTTGATCTTAGAAAAAAGAAGGAGCCAAGCATAGAGGTGGAGATATGGAGGGGTCAAGGATCAGCCTGTCATTTTGACAGAGTAGGTGAGGAATGGGCTGAAGAGTAACTGGAGGACATAGGGCCACCTGTGCCAGGTAAGGCAACCAGACTTGTCTTGGCCAGGAGGAAGCAATCAGAATAACTCTCACATTGTCTAGTTGAATTTTCAACATGACTTTTGGCTAGAAAAGAAAACAGGGGAAAGGTATACAAGATGTCCCGGTCCCATGAGAGGATGAGGGCATCTCCCATTGAATGTTTCCCTAGGCCAGCCCTTGAGCAATAAGAAGAACATTTCTTGTTCCAGTAACTAGCAAAGTAGTCTGGGTTCTCCAACAGGCAGGTATTTCACGAAGCACCTCGGACTCTAAATTTGTTAAGTCTCCCTATTTGTTTGGTCACCCTAGTAGGTATTCCATTCATGGTCGTGAGAAAAAGTTCCGACAGACTGTTGCGTGTCATGTTCTGTATCCCTGGTAGGTAGATGGCTGATAGGAGCATGCTGTGACCGATGCACCAGTTCCAAAGTTTGATTGCATCTGTGCAGAAGGGAGATATGGCATTCCTGTGGTAATTTATGTAAAACACACAGGTCATATTAAAAACAAGGAGTCCTTGTGGCATCTTAGAGACTAACAAATTTATTTGGGCATAAGCTTTCCAGGGCTAGAACCCACTTCATCAGATGTATGGAGTGAAAAAAATTAGACGGGAATAAATATACAGCACATGAAAAGATGGGAGTTGCCTTACCAAGCGCGGGGTCAGTTCTAACAAAGCCAGTTCAATCATGGTGGATGTGGTCCACTCCCAACAGATGACAAGATGTTTTGTGTGTGCGTGTTCTTGATGAATGGCAGAAAGTATATACAACCATTACTGATGACCCTCAGCTCCAAACAATTGATATGGAAGGCCATTTCTGAGGAGGACCACTTGCCCTGAAGCCTGTGATCATGTAGGTGGGCTCCCCAGCCTATTAGGGAGGCATCCATTGTTAGAGTCAACGTTTGGGGCAGTTGCATGAATTGAACGCCTGTTTGAATGTTGGATGCATCTTTCCACCAGCCCAGGGAGTGCCTTACCTTGAAGGCGTTGATAGAAGTTTGTTTAGTCTCTCCGTTTGGGGAATAGGCAGAACTGAACCATATCCAAATATACCCCATGAATAATCAGGCATTTGGAATGACGAAGGCGCATGCTGCCATATGATCTAGCAGCTACAGGCAGTTCCTGGCCAATGTCTGGGGGCTGGCCTGTATTGTCACTGTGACTCTTGAGGATAGTGAGTCTGTGCAGCGGGAGGATGACTCTCACTTGCACTGCGTCGAGTTCGGCGCCAACAAACTTCAGTCACTGTACAGGGATCAGTGCTGATTTCTGTAGCTTGAGTTGCAGGCCCACATATGGCCTAGCATGGTCAGCTAGGTGGCTCGAATGACAGCCCTGAGAAGGCAGTCATCCAGATACAGCACTCCCACCACCCATGCCCTTCCCCACTCCAATGGCCGTATTGGAATCCTTGGGTGACATACAGATCCCATACTTTGCGGGCATCTAGTATCTCTCAGAGAGAGTCTGCCAGATGGTCTCCTACAAAGTCACTGTCCAGAGCCCCTGAGCCAGGGGAGGAGGAAGCTTTAAAGGACAGGAGGAAAGGCTTGAAAGGGAAGACATCCAGCAAACTTCTCCTCCTTCACCAGAGGAGGCTGATGATTTTAAGAACGTTCAGGATCTTACCAAGAGAGTGTGGCAGATGAGCGGAGAATTCACCTGCAGGAGGTAACAGACATACACCACAAGCTGGTGGACATTTGCCACACTGCCTCCTTGTCCAGAGTTGTCCTCCCAATTCATGAGGCAATTCTAGATTCTACCAAAGTAACCGGGCAGACACCAGCATCCATCATACCAACCTGCAACAGCCGACAAGTACCACCACAGCCCTCTAGGAGGCAGACATTTTGTTTCAACATCCGCAACCCAATTCGATTGTAGTGGACGGGGTTAATGTACAGTAGATTCTCGATTATCCAGGATGATAGGGAAACAAATAATACTGGTTAATAAAATCCCAGATAATCACCATCCATAAGGAATATGGGGGAGTGGGTTGGTTCACCAGCCACCCTGCGTCAGGGTGGAGGGGGTGTTGGTTCACTAGCTGCCCTGTGCCCTGGTGAGGGTTTTTTTGGTGTATATTTGGGGCGGCAACAAAGCCAGATCCAGCCCTGAAGTTGCGGGGGGAGGGGGAGGAGGGGTGTTTGACATCCTGGTTAATCCACATCCTGGTTAATTCACAACCTGGTTAATCGAGAGTCTACTGTATATGGCAAACAGCAGCATGCCAAGTTGACCCCATATGACTAGGATTGGAAGAGGCTAGAATCTTTGGGAGTAAGGCGTATTCATCAGTGACATTGCAGTTGAGAGTTGGAAACTACTAAGCTGGCATGGCCAAATACGATTTTATTAATTATGGAAAAAACTTAATGAGTTTGTAGCAAATATTCCAGTGGCGCAAAAGGAGCAGTTTCAGGCCATTGTCAGAGAAAGCCAGTTAGTAGCCAGAACTGTGCTACAAATGGCACTGGATGTGGCTGATACAGTAGCCCCCCTTGGTTTCCATGGTAGTGGTAATGAGATGGACTTCCTGGTTACATCTTTCGGGGGTTGCCTAAAGAGCTGCAGACGACGGTGAAATACCTCCCTTTTGAAGGGCCCAAGCTCTTTGCAGATAAAACAGACTCCTCTCTCCACACCCTGAAGGATTCCTGGGCCACACTATACTCCCTGGGAATCTACACTGTGAGACGAAAGAGAGGATACAGCTCTCAACCATAGCACAGGTCACAACCTCCTCAGTACACACCATCACAGCGCTATTACAAACTGCAGTGCAAAAGGCCCGGCGTACAGAAGCAGTCAGCACCTATATCTGCATCCTCTCACCCCTCCTCCACTATGTCCTTTTGACGGGTTGCTATAGTGTTACATACCATGTTACATACCATACTGTGACTGCGGGTCAGCTAGACAGAACTTCTGTACTGTGACAGCAGGATACAGTGAGGCCAGGGAAATGACATCCTCCCGGTCACTGTCAGACTAGTCACTGGGTAAGGGTGGCATAGACTGGGGTATTGGTGGTACACGTTCCGGTGCAGAGGGCAATTCCAGCCGCCGAGATGTGCTTGGTACCAAGCAATGGGGATTGCAGTTTTTTCCTGATCGTCAGGGCTCTAGGGTTATCAGAACTCTTGTTGTACTGTTGGCCCACTCGGAACCATGGAGGAGTGTCCACGGTACAGTGTCAGTACCGATAGTTGTAAATGTGCTGAGTGCTTTATAGACAGGAGCTGTGTCACACCTAGTACTGAAGGTTTACTTGGTGCCACTTTTAGAGATAGAGAGACAATTGCCATACTCTTTAGTGAGCAGCACTGTTACCTGAGAGCCCGGTGTGTCTAAGCAGTATGGCTGAACTCATAGCATAGGCCCCTTCTGGGTACCGCACAATGTTGCTGCCAGTACTGAGGTGGCCGATTGCGCTGGGGACCCGTCTGGCTGGTCTTGGAACCCTTGTTCTCGAGCCTTTTCAGGGGGAATCTGTTGGGGTTTTTTTTATGACTACCTCCCATTTGAAGTTGAAAGCTCCAGGGATGTGGGGTCAGCACCGAAGTCCTCTGGTAGCTGAAGTGCCTTCTCCACAAGAAGGAGTTTTAACTTCAGCTCCTGGGTTTTACGAGACCTGTTTTAGCGGCTGGCTAAGGGAGCCTTTTGAGAGATAAGGGACCTCCCCCAGGCACCAGATACAGTGAGAATGTCTGTCCTTGACTGGAATCGACACTTTGCAAGAGAGGCACCCCTTGAAGCCTGGGAGAGCTGGAATACCCCAGGTGGTGGGAGAGTGGTATCACCCTCTAGCAGTGAAGAATACAGAAGAGATAGTCTTGCCATTTCTTCCTCTTTCTTCTTTTTATTTTTCAACGGCAAAAAGTTAGAATGTCTTCTAAACACCCCACAGGGAACAAAGGGGGGACTCCCCCCAAAAAGGGGAAAATGTAAACTGAAGGTCTTTCGGGGTTTTTTTGTTTTTTTTAATTCAATGGGGCAATGAAACACTATTAAGAACAGCAAAAGCATCAAAACCCAACTACTATTTATGCTAATAATGTAGACAAGGAAGGGACAATTCTTGCTCCCTTGGAAGCCGAAGGTGGCTGAGAAGGAAATGAAGGGGTTCCCCAGCACAGCAGTAGATAGCAAGGGATAGCATGTGTGAGCCGAACGGACACTGCTAGCTAAAATCTCCAATTAGAAGGGATACTCCTACACTGGAGCACCCAGAGGGACACTACTCAAAGAAGCTACCCTTGACAATAACTCTATTGTTTTAAGAACTATAAACATATGTTTTGTATCTCTTGGTCAGTGACCTTTGTTCAAAACAAGGGATAAACAATTTAAAACAAATCAACAAATCTTTAGTGACACCCTTATAAGAGAATGTTAATATTTTACATACGGATGAAAAATGATAAAAGTGTTCCATTTGCTAAGCATTAACTCTTCATTCCCCTTCCATTTTAGAGAACCTCTAATTCAGAACATCTTATGAGGCATCAATATTTCAAATACAAAATTAAATTTAAGAAAAGCTCAATGGCACAGGTTTATATGCACACCTGGGCACGGCCTAGCCAGCTGTGCCCAGCGGAGAGCCGAGCGAGGGGGAGGAGGCAGAGAGCCGAGCGGGGGGGGAGGGGGAGGAGGCAGAGAGCCAGGAGGGGCAGAGAGCTGAGCGAGTGGGGGGGGGGCGCGAGCCGTTACTGTTGGCCCGTGTACACGGGCTTTTACACTACTTCATGATAAAGAGCTTCAATATTACACCATCTCTAACTGAAACCAATACATCTCACTTGCTTTCTCTTTCATGTACATGATTTCAAAAACAAAAAAAAACCCAAATCCCAACACAACAGTAACAGGTCCATTTAAAGAAATTGAACTTGCTAACCTCTTTTAGTAGTTTTCTGTCTGGTTCTTCTTGCTTCAGTTTCTAAATGGAAAAAACATAATTACCAGGGAAACTACAATCTAGCAGAAATCTGTGCCATATCAAAAATGGAGACCACAAAAATAAAAAGCACATTCCCACATTTTAACATAACTGCCACTGTGACTCTATTTATTATGTACATTTATGTATTTATGAGACTGGTCTTTTTCAGATTACTGACCACTTCCCGAGATAGTAATCCTCTGATGAGCACCTTTTCCGTGCTTGATCCCACATCTTTTCTGTGCCAGCAAAGTGTATATATGATTTCACTCTGCCCTGGTAGAGCTCACTAGGCCAGGGGTTCTCATTCTCTCTCTTTCTGAGCTGTCCCTCTCCCCCAAATGCTATAAAAACTCCATGACCCATCTGTGCCACAATAACTGGTTTTCTGCCTATAAAAAGCCAGGGTCGCCATTAGGAGGTAGCAAGCAGGGCAATTGCCCAAGACACAGGGGCCCCTGTGAAGCTGCACTGCTCAGGCTTCAGCCCCTGTGGTGGGGCTCAGGGCCCTGGGCTTCAGACCCATGAGGCAGGACTTCAGCTTTCTGCCCTGGGCCACAGTAAATCTCACGCTGGCCCTACTTGGCGGCTCCATGGTGCGCCCACATCTTGAATACGGCATACAGATGTGGTCTCTTCATCTCAAAAAGGATACACTGGCATTAGAAATGGTTGGGAGAAGGGCAGCTAAAATTATTAGGGGTTTGGAACAGGTCCCCATGTGAGGAGAGATTCAACAGGCTAGGACTTTTCAGCTTGGAAAAGAGGAGACTAAGGGGGGATATGATAGAGGTATATAAAATTATGAGTGGTGTGGAGAAAGTGAATAAGGAAAAGTTATTTACTTGTTCCCATAATAGAAGAACTAGGGGCCACCAAATTAAATTAAAGGGCAGCTGGTTTAAAACAAATAAAAGGAAGTTTTTCACACAGCACACAGTCAACCTGTGGAACTACTTGCCTGAGGGATTCGTGAAGGCTAGGGCCTACAACAGGGGTTAAAAGAGAACTGGATAAATTCATGGAGGTGAAGTCCATTAATGGTTATTACCATGATGGGTAAGGAATGATGTCCCTAGCCTCTGTTTGTCGGGGGGGGGGGGAGGGGCAAGAGAAAGATCACTTGATCATTACCTCTTAGGTTCACTCACTCTGGGGCACCTGGCATTGGCCACTGTCAGTAGACGGATACTGGGCTGGATGGAGCTTTGCTTTGACCCAGTACGGCCATTCTTATGTTCTTATCCCCTGAAACCTGCGTGCGGGCCACCACACCCAGGTAGCCCTAGACTCCTGGTTGAGAAGCACTGCACTAAGCTACTGTGTTTGGGGCTCACTTCACTGGAACCTGTGATCTTTAAGCTTCCTGAGTCTGAACAGAGGCTGTGACGAAGTGGGAGTACTGTGTGTGTGCGTGCCTCAGTTTCCCCTATGCATTTCTTGGACATCTATGTAAAGGGAAAGGAATGCAAAGCAAAGCCAAGGTGAAGCTGTAACCTGACCCCAAGTGGGGGAGGGAGGTCAGCTGAACCTGTTGGAGGGAGGTCAGGTGATGCCTCCAAGCCCGGGAAACCAGACAAGGAACAAAGGAGAGCAGGGAGTGGCTAGAGGGGGTTGAGAAAGTCTGGGTCTAGTTGGGGAAGGGGAGAGAAGCCAACTCGCTCTCTGGCCCAAGATGGATCCAGTGGAGGGCTCACACTCACTCGCTGCATGGTCTGTGTTGGACCAGATGGAAGACATGAATAAACCTGGGGAAGAAGCAGGAGCCCAGAATCTGGGTCTCACCTCCTGGCACCCCCTGGAAAGGCCTGACTGAGGGACCCTGTTGAGACTGGGAAGCTGTGAGTTGGATGGTGTTCCTGACATCTCAAATAAACCGTCTATTCTGTTGGCTGGCTGAGAGTCACGTTTGACTGTGGATTTGGGGTGCAGAACCCATGGGCTCCCTTAGGACCCCGCCCAGGCGGGCTTGCTGGGGGAAGCACACGGAGGGGCAGAAGGTGCTGAATGCTCCGAGGTCAGACCCAGGAAGGCGGAAGTGGGGACCCCTGAAGCTCCTGGCCTGGGAAACAGGCTGTGTACGGAGAAGGGGCCCTCCACCCGGAGTCCGGTCTGGCTTCCTAGGGAGCGGTTCCAGTCCATCGCCCGGACGCTCCGTGACAGAGGCTAGGCATGGCTTCCAGCTGGGGGGTTTTGGGCACACCCTCAGGATACAGATCCTCTGTCCAAGACCCATTTCGGAGAGCTGAGACCCTGTAATTCAACTGACAGGACTCCAAGACTAGTGTCAGCACCCTATAACTCTTCATTGCTTGAGTACACTCCTTCTGAGAGCTCCAACCCTGTGGGCATGTTGGTTTATTGTCTATCCTTCAGGGACACAATAGCTGAACATTTTAAAAAGTGGCAAATATAGCAATATGCTTGTATGTTTACTTTTTTTTTTTTTTTTTTTTTTTTTTAAGATTATTGTGTCACTGAAATAAGACAGGTGGGTGAGGAAATATCTTTTATTGAACCACATTTTGTTGGTGAAAGACAAGCTTTCGAGTTACACGGAGCTAATTTTTCAGGTCTGGGTCATTGAAATAACCACAATTTCTCCTGCAGAGAGAATGCTGCCGTAATCCATAACTCTTGGGAAACTCTGAACAGAGTGGCATTACATTTGCATAGTTGTATTAAATTAAAAGTCTTGCATTGTTTGTATTGTTGATGGATGGATTTATATTTTTCTTGAAAAAGCCTAGTACACTAAAAACAAATAAAAAAAATAAATTTGACAAAATTCTTAGAGAAAAATGTCAAACTACAATATTTTCCAACGCTAAGGGTTCAATAAATCTAAATCACTTCAACCTGAAATGCTAGAAAGAGAGCTTTTAAATGAATTCTTAGATTCCATCCTCATTAAACTCTGACTAAGTCCCCTAAAGAAAATATGGAACTACTTGGTATATTAGATGCAGAGAACTACTGGTCTAGAAAATAGACAAGCTTTTTTAAACAAATGTCACATTTTTTAACCCGTTCTCTCATTGTACTACTTTCCTCAGATCCCCTGCCAGAAACAAAAAAACCCAAACCAAGAGAAACGGTGAACTCTTAAGCCAATACAACTGCAACGCAGTACAACTTGCTATACGGTAATATTACTGAACTCTTTTTTATATATACATTTTATTTCATGGTAAATACTATGGTAAAGTCAGTAGCCTGGTACATCATTTGTTTCCTTTTACTGAGATTACTCTCTCTTAAAAATCAGAGTCCACAGTATTCTGGTTATTGTAATTTTTGTTCCATTAAGTGTTTGGAGTAAAAGCCACCAACTGATTCAAATATCTACTACTTCTTGGTGTTTGTATGATATAAAAGCCATGCATTTACAGGTCATACTGTTAGCGTTGAACCATCTGGCGAGGGGACTCAGATTAAAAAACATCTAAAATAGTTAGCAGTGAATACATTTTAAGTAGAAAAGCAATAATCTTTACTGTAGACAACTGCAGGGGAGGAATTAATGCATTAGGAATGGCAACAATGCAGAGCTGTATAGTAAGTGACAAATACAAATGAGTAAAGCTTAACAGATGCATAAACCATTTCATACCCCCTTTCAAGTGTGCATCACTGTTTTTATTTTTAAAAGTTTCGAACAAGAGTCCTTACCTGGAGGTGCAGTGTGCTTGTATTCAAGCTTGTGCTGTGGATTCTTCCTGCAAAGAATGAAAACCAATACAATACAATCATTTCCTGCTCTTGCATTCCACATTTTCTCATTCAAGAATTATTCACTGAACAATGGAAGTAATCAAACTTCAGAGGATGTGAATGAAATTTAAATGAATCACTATGCAGTTTCAACACACTTATCTGCAGCTCTCTCAATATAATAGTAAAAAGAAACAGCCCCCCCCCCCAAAAAAAAAACCCTTTTATGTTAAAGTAATCAATAACTGACTTTGCCTCTCTAGAATCAGCACTCTCATATGTATTTATCTAGGACACCTATAGACACCCATCACTGTGCCTCAATCTTTAATATATTCATCTTAGTATTTCCTATTTCGTATGGTCTTTCAAAAGAGAACTAGATAAATTCACAGAGGATAAGTCCACCAATGGCTATTAAGACAGGGATGGTATCCCTAGCCTCTGTTTTCCAGAAGCTGGAAATGGGTGACGGGATGGATCACTTGATTACCTGTTCTGTTCATTCCCTCTGGGGCACCTGGCATTGGCCACTGTCAGTAGACAGGATACTGGGCTAGATGGACCTTTGGTCTGACCCAATATGGTTATTTTTATGTTCTGATCACCCACACTTTACAGATGGAGATCTGAGGCACACAGAGAAAAAGTGACTTGCCCAAAGTCACACAAAGTCTGTGACAGAGCAGGAAAATGAACCCAGCCCTCCCAAGTCTTTGGCTAGTGTCCTAAGCATGGCACCATCCTTCCTCTACACGTCTCATTTGTTCAGCAGTTTGTTCACCATTTTCAAAAGCAGAATAGGTCCATGTTTGTGACACTCTGCACCTCAAAACAGCATCCTGGAACCCCCATATGCAACACTGTGATATTATATGTTTTGTACAATGCATGCCTTGTAAGGTATCATTTTAAGTCATTTTTAAATCATTTGATTTGCTGAACATTAATATTCTGTTGGGTTGTATGTACTATCATTGTGTATGAAGTACTGCTATGTGTGTTACTGAGATGTCTGGGTACTGTGGATGTCTCTAAGTGCAGTGCCTGTCAGAGGCTCGTAGCTTGACATTAGCACCATAGTATAAGAGACAGCCCAGACTGGTGTGTCTGGAGGGTTCAGTGGTCCCACAGCCCAGACTGCACCCCAAAGACCCCATCAAAATGTTAATTTATTAAGAACTATTACTAGTTATGCATTTCCCAGACTCTTTTGCATGAGTTCCAATGCCCAAGCCATGCACATACCCTACAAAAGGGGTAGGAAATATATTTTTAAAAGGGTAAAGTTTGCCATATAATACTATAAATGTCTGACTTCAGCAAGGAATATGCACAATTATTTTTAAACGAGTTCATCAATTTACATTTTAATTACTTATTACATTTAAGTTTCATACTTGTCAAAGAGGATTCAACTTCAAATGCCATTGTAGACCGTGATCATGTGCTGAATATTCTGCAGGAAGTGTATACACTGAAAAAAATCCCCCCATAAAGTAGATTTGTACACCAGAAACAGACTCTAAAAATAAGATCACAGGGCTTTTTGTTGATCATGTCACAGATATCCATGCAAATATGCTCCATTTACAAGTAAAACATTTTTCCTCTCAATTACTTAGCCCCAAGAATCAGTCAAGCTAGCACCCAAAATAGGTTTTTGTTTGTTTTTTCTAATCACCAGCAATACAGCACTTGAAGTCAATGGCACCACTCATGTTCATGTACTTTGCTGGATCAGAGCGAGAGTATTCAGCATCTTGCAAGAATGAACCTTAATTAGTAAATCAATATTAAGAATTATATTTTGTTTAGAATTTAATTTCACAGCAGTGCTCTCAACTTTCCCTTGAGGTTGTTTTCAAATCTCATTAACATCAATAAGAAATAATTTAGAGTGTTAATTGCAGAGATCAATGCAAGAGAGGAAGATGATGGTTTGTTAGCTCTATGTAGAAATATGGTGGTAGGTAAAAATAAAATCACCTCCCACTTTACTAAAAAAAATAATCAAGATTTGATTAATTAACTTCTTTCCCTCCATCTTAAATCTTTTGTATAATCAGTGGTCTTTATAGAAGTTGTCAGAAGGGCTAATTATTTACTCAACTTGCATACAGAGAAACAGGAAAAATCAAGAGTGGCAATCACATGCAATTGACTGGAATTTTTATTACAAAGCTTCTAGAGTCATAAAAACACTGCCCCCCCCCAAAAAAAAAAACAAGATCCTGAAAGCCTGCACCATGAATCACAAGGGACCCTGTACATAGATGACAGTGTTTACCTTTTAGAGATAACGTTTAATTAATCAAACGATGAGCCTAGAAAGGACCCCCCCCCCCCATGAGCCTAGAAAGGACCAAGTTGCGGTCCCAGCCCGGGACCAGTTGACAGACAGCCCGGGACCAGTTGACAGACGTGAGGGTATAACCTGTCGAGACCCTTTAGGAATCGGCTGACCATGGGGTTAGCAAATACCGAGCGGCCCTGCTCGCCTGGGTGGAAGACCGAGACGGCGGGTAGGTTCACTCATACAGAAGACAAGAGACACTCCTGATCTGAACAGGAAAGCTCCAGTAGATTTAACCATGGAGCTTCCACGCTGTAAGATGGAGCAACTGGAGGTTCAGGTTGTGGAGACCTCCGTGACCTTATGTGAGAAGGTCCGGGGAGAGCAGCAAGGTAATTGGGGCTCTCACAGACATGTCTAGGAGGGATGTGTACCAGTGCTGATGGGGCTAGGCTGGTGCTATCAGTATGACCTGACAGCGATCTCTGCAGATCTTGCGCAGCATCTTGTGAACGAACAATATGGGTGGAAAGGCGCATAGGAGAGAACCTCTCCAATGGAGGAGGAATGCATCTGTGAAGGAGCAGAACAGCTGGCACTTCCTGTTGCATCGTGTGGCAAAGAAGTCTATCAGGGGAAACCCCCACCTGTGGAAGACTGAAATTACGACATCTTGGCGAAGGGACGACTCGTGGCTGTGGAACGACCTGCTGAAGTGGAGGTATGACGGCTGCAGGTGAATTGAATGTTCTACACAGAAGTCCCTTAGCATGAAGGCTTCTTGACACAGAAGAGAGGAGCGTGCACCACTCCCTTTCCCCCCTTTGTTGATATAGAGCCAGGGCTGGCACCAGACTAAAAAGCAGGTGCCCGGGGCATCAAACGGCAGGGGGTGGCAGTGTGGGTGCTGTTAGGGTGGCAATCAGATGGCTTTTGGCAGCATGCTGGCGGCAGCTCTGCCACTCTTCTGTGTTTGGCAGCAAGCCGGCGGCCGCTTTTTTCCCCTTCGACGCTTGGGGAGGCAAAAAAGGTAGAGCCGGCCCTGTATAGAACACTGCTGTCGTATTGTCCATCACGACTGATACACATTGTCCGGTTTGGCAAGGACAGAATGTTTGACATGCTAGGCGCACCGCTCTCAGCTCTCAGACAATGATGTCGACACACAGATCTCCTTGCAACCAGAGGCCTTGAGTTCTACAGTCTCCCAAATGAGCTCCTCAGCCCAAGTCTAATGCATCCATCACTAATGACAGAGTTGGCTGTGGGGCATCAAAGATTTTTAGTTTTTTCCATTATTAGCACACATTAGTGATTTTGCTTATTTTTCTCTTTAAGAGGTCAATATATATTAAACTACTAATAAAATGCATTTATTAAATTATATTTCAGTAGTCTGAAAAAGTAGAAATTCAGCCAACAGCTGCATTTACTACTAATCATTTTAGGCATGAACTTGAAAAATTGCTTTTGTTTATACCAATTTAAAAAGTGGAAATAAATTACTATAAAACATTTAATCATTCTAATATATTATACTCATGTGAGAAAGTACTAAAAAGGTCTATATAACCATAAACTAATTTATATGTATTCAGATTCTTCTAAAAAGAAGCCTGAACAGATTGCTACATCTTCCCATTAATTGTTTATTCTAGTTTAGGCAACAGTGTACAATTAAAATTAATCCTCACAATGGAGAATTGACCACTGCCGCTCCCTCCTCGACTCCACTTCCACCTCTCATGGCGGTGGAGTTCCGGAGTCGCTGGAGAGAGCGCTCAGGGATCAATCACTACCTGCCGTTCCAGCAGATAGTTTAGACATATCTGAAGATGCCACAAGGACTCCTCATTGTTTTTGCTGATACAGACTAACACGGCTACCCCTCTGAAACCTGTTAGGTCAGGTCACTATCAGAAGTACCTTTGCAACAAATAATATTAGTGACAAAAATATGATAAAAACTGTTCAAGGCAAGCTTCAGATGGCAACATAACCCTGTCAAAAAAATGCCACAAGAGTAAGCTGTACCCAAGACTTAATTTAGAATTCTAGAATCATAGAAGATCAGGGTTGGAAGGGTCTCAGGAGGTCGTCGAGTCCAGGGGTCTCCAAACTTTTCAGCCCGAGGGCCGCATTAGCTATCAAATAGCAGTTCGGGGGCCGACAACACACTCGAGGTCCAAATAAAAAAGAATCAAAACATGGATGTTGTTTTTAATTATTTATTTAATATTATTTTATTCAATTATTTAATAACACATTGATACACTACACATGAACACCTGTTCACTACACATGAACACCTGTTCACTACACATGAACACAACACTACACATGAACACAACACATGAACACTACAGATGAACACATGAACACTACACCTGAACACTACACCTGAACACCTGTTCACTACACATGAACACTACACATCAACCCCCCAACTGACCCACCCAGCCAGGTCTCTCCCCCCAAAACCTCCTTTCCTCCAACCCCCAACTGACCCACCCAGCCAGGGATCTCCCCCCCAAACCTCCTTTCCTCCAACCCCCAACTGACCCACCCAGCCAGGTCTCTCCCCCCAAAACCTCCTTTCCTCCAACCCCCCCCCCAATGACCCACCCAGCCCGGTCTCTCCCCCCCCAAAACCTCCTTTCCTCCAACCCACCGCCCAAATGACCCACCCAGCCCAGTCTCTCACCCCAAAACCTCCTTTCCTCCAACCCCCCCCCAAATGACCCACCCAGCCAGGTGTCTCACCCCAAAACCTCCTTCCCTCCCCCCCCCCCCAACTGACCCACCCAGCCCGGTCTCTCCCCCCCCCAACTGACCCGCTCAACCCGGTCTCTCCCCACAGACCGGTTCGCCGCCTGTTTCGCCCCCTGCAACTGCGTGGCGGTGCGGCGGGTCCCGGCCCCGCGGCTGGCGGCCGCCGAGCACGCGGCGGGTCCCGGCCCCGCGGCTGGCGGCCGCCGAGCACGCGGCGGGTCCCGGCCCCGCGGCTGGCGGCCGCCGAGCACGCGGCGGGTCCCGGCCCCGCGGCTGGCGGCCGCCGAGCACGCGGCGGGTCCCGGCCCCGCGGCTGGCGGCCGCCGAGCACGCGGCGGGTCCCGGCCCCGCGGCTGGCGGCCGCCGAGCACGCGGCGGGTCCCGGCCCCGCGGCTGGCGGCCGCCGAGCACGCGGCGGGTCCCGGCCCCGCGGCTGGCGGCCGCCGAGCACGCGGCGGGTCCCGGCCCCGCGGCTGGCGGCCGCCGAGCACGCGGCGGGTCCCGGCCCCGCGGCTGGCGGCCGCCGAGCACGCGGCGGGTCCCGGCCCCGCGGCTGGCGGCCGCCGAGCACGCGGCGGGTCCCGGCCCCGCGGCTGGCGGCCGCCGAGCACGCGGCGGGTCCCGGCCCCGCGGCTGGCGGCCGCCGAGCACGCGGCGGGTCCCGGCCCCGCGGCTGGCGGCCGCCGAGCACGCGGCGGGTCCCGGCCCCGCGGCTGGCGGCCGCCGAGCACGCGGCGGGTCCCGGCCCCGCGGCTGGCGGCGGCCGAGCACGCGGCGGGTCCCGGCCCCGCGGCTGGCGGCGGCCGAGCACGCGGCGGGTCCCGGCCCCGCGGCTGGCGGCGGCCGAGCACGCGGCGGGTCCCGGCCCCGCGGCTGGCGGCGGCCGAGCACGCGGCGGGTCCCGGCCCCGCGGCTGGCGGCGGCCGAGCACGCGGCGGGTCCCGGCCCCGCGGCTGGCGGCCGAGCACGCGGCGGGTCCCGGCCCCGCGGCTGGCGGCCCGCGCGGGCTTCCAGGCCCCAGCGCGGAGCCGTCCCTGCGGAAAGCTCAAAAGAGCCAAACATTCTCTAAAGAGCCCAAAAGATCTCCACGGGCCGGATGAGAGGGCCTCGCGGGCCGGCCGTAGTTTGGAGACCCCTGGTCTAGTCCAACCTCCTGCTCAAAGCAGGACCAATCGCCAACTGAATCATCCCAGCCAGGGCTTTGTCAAGCCTGACCTTAAAAAAATTTTAAGGACAGAGATTCCACCACCTCCCTAGATAACCCATTCCAGTGCTTTACCACCCTCCTAGTGAAACAGTGTTTCCTAATATCCAACTTAAACCTCCTGCACTGCAACTTGAGAGCATTATTCGTTCCGTCATCTTCTACCACTGAGAACAGTCTAGATCCATTCTTTTTGGAACCTCCAAATCCCCCCTCATTCTTCTCTTCTGAAGACTAAATAATTCCAGCCTCTCCTCATAAGTCATGTGCTCCAGCCCGCAATCATTTTTGTTGCCCTCCACTGGACTCTTTCCAATTTTTCCACAGCCTTCTTGTAGTGGGGCCCAAAACTGGACACAGTACTCCAGATGAGGCCTCACCGATGCCAAATAAAGGGGAATGATCAAGTCCCTCGATCTGCTGGCAATGCTCCCACTTACACAGCCCAAAATGCTGTTAGCCTTCTTGGCAACATGGGCACACTGTTGACTCATATCCAGCTTCTCGTCCACTGTGACCCCTACGTCCTTTTCTGCAGAACTACTGCCTAGCCAACAGTGCCTGGGATTCTTCCATCCTAAGTGCAGGACTTTGCACTTGTCCTTGTTCAACCTCATCAGATTTCTTTTGGGCCAATCCTTTAATTTGTCTGAGTCCCTCTGTATCCTATCCCTACCCTCCAGCATATCTACCACGCCTCCCAGTTTATCATCTGCAAATTTGCTGAGGGTGCAATCCGCGCCATTCTCCAGATTATTAATGAAGATATTGACCAAAACCAGCCCCAGGACTGGCCCTTAGGGCACTCCGCTTGATACCAGCTGCTAACTAGACACTGAGCCACTGATCACTAATTTCAAGAACTACTCACTACTGTATCTTCACTTTGTTTGCATAGCTCCCAGTCAAAATAGGTCTTGCTTTACAAATACAGACAGACAACATATATTGGATTATGTTTCTTACCTATAACAAGTAGTTCCATATGGACATTCGGGCCTGTCATCATCATCTTGACTTACAATCTCCATGTCATGATAATCGCCATCACCCGGGTGACTGAATTGCTGAAAATGAACTGGATTCTTCCTGTGATATTAAGGAACATATGTAAGCTGTGCAGCTAATTCAAGCAAATTTATATTCATTATGAATTATATTCAACAATGCATAGTTATTCATCTGTTGGTGGCTTTGTATGTAGTGGCAAGCTTCAATTCTGTAGAGTTAGCCATTTAAGACCTATTTTTGAATATAACTTATGTTCACATAATATATTTTCACAGCAATTCATATCAAAGTATTCATATATATGTGAAAATGTTTGAATATAATTTATGTTAATTTTTATGTTCATTTCCACTCCAAGATTCAGTCAGCAGTAGGTTTCTATCGAATGCCTCAAGTCCAACAGCAGTCATTTCTAGAAGTTACCGAATTTTATATGTCAGTTTTCTTTTTAGGGATACTTTATACAAAACATGAAGATCACTGAATAATGGGCCTTTCACCAGAGGAGGTCCTTCTGGTCATTTTTTGTTCATTCAAGCATATAGATTTCTTAGCCCTGGTCTACACTATGAGGTTCGGTCAAATTTAGCCACGCTTGGTCAATTTTATAAGCAATGGGGCTACACAACCAACTCTGTTCTGTCAACCTAAAGAGCTCTTAAAATCAACTGCTGAACTCTCCCCCCCCCCCCCCCCAATGAGATTAGCACTAAAATCGACCTTCTTGGGTCGAATTTGGGGTAGTGCAGATGCAGCGTTACTCAATTTGACGGTATTCCCCTCCAGGAGCTATCCCAGAGTGTTCCAATGTGACTGTTGTAGAAAGCACTTTCAACTCCAATGCACTAGCCAGGTACACAGAAAAAGCCCCAGGAACTTTTGAATTTCATTTCCCTGTTCGGTCAGCATGGCGAGCTCAGCAGCACAGAGCCAACAGAAGACACTGGATCGGATTGCTCTATGAGGAGAAGAATCTGTGCAGGCAGAACTCTGATCAAAAAGAAGAAATGCTAATCTATAAGCTAAATCACACAGGGCACGGTGGAAAGGGGCTACACCAGGGACACACAGCAGTGCCACGTGAAAGTTAAGGAGCTCAGGCAAGCCTACTACAAGACAAAGGAGGCAAACGGTCGCTGTGAGTCCGAGCCCCATACATGCCACTTCTATGATCAGCTGCATGCCATTCTAGTGGGGGGACCCTACCAGTACCCCACCACTGTCCGTGGACACTTGCAAGGGGGGAGTCTCACGCAACATGGAGGAGAATTTAGTGGATGAGGAAGAGGAGGAGGAGAATGCGCAGCAGGCAAGCAAGAATCCATTCTCCCCAGCTGTCAGGACTTTTTCATCACCTTGGAGCCAATACCCTCCCAAGGCAGGTTCCCGGACCCTAAAGACGGAGAAGGCACCTCTGGTGAGTGCACATTTGTGATTACACTACAGGGGTTAAAAGCAAATGTGTTTAATGTTTGATTTGCTCTGAAGAATTGGGATGCATTCACAGCCAGAAAAGCTATTGGAAAAGTCTGTTAATGTGTCTGGGGCTGGAGCGGGAATCCTCCAGGGATATCTCAATGAATTTCTCCTGGAGATACCAGGAAAGCCTTTGCAGAAGGTTTCTGGGGAGGGATGCCTTATTTCACAGACACTTTACCACGCCAAGCCAGTAGCAAGTGGTCTGGAATCATTGCGGCACAAAGCACTGCAGCAAATGGTCCCAGGGTTTTGGTACCATTCATGCAACATTTGGTCTTTATCTTTCTGTGTCAGTCTCAGGAGAGTGATATCATTCATGGTCACCCGGGTGAAATAGGGGAATTTTTGTAAGGGAACAGTAAAAGGAGCCTGTTCATGTTACGCTGTTTGTGCTTAGCTAAAAGAGATCCTGGAGACTAGCCATGCGGTGGGGGAAGGGATGTGCTGTACATCCAACACACAATTGCAGCCCCTCTTTTTAAACAGCAAACCCAACTCGCATTGCTTGCTATGGAAAAGGAAGGTCCTGCAGTTTGAAACCATTCCCACATTATAAAGGCAGAAGAAGCCAACCTCACTTACTCTTTGGCTTACCATGGCTGCCTGGAAACCAAATTGTGTTACCCAGCCACGTGCGATGTGTCACCATACTGGCAGGTGCTCAACATAGAAGGCAAAAGGCGACCTCGTACCTAAAGCACATGTGCTGTCCGCTGTGAATTGCTTGATTCGCTGTGAAAGAGCTTCCCTTTTGTCCTCAGAAATGTATCTTCTTAAATTTTATTCACCCTTTTTATCCCCTCTTCAGGTGCAAATGTTTCTATGCTCCCCGTATTGTCTCTGTCCCTGAGGTTATCGTAGATTAGAAGGCCAAAAAACCCACACTCACAAGTTTTCTAGCTCATGCAGTCCTCCCGCACTGATAGGTCACAGCTGAAAGCATGGAGGCATTCAGTGGCAGAGGACAGGAAAGCATTCAGTGAGTGTGATCAGAATATGCAGGAGGCGATACTGTGGCTAATGGGGGAGCAAATGGACATGATCAAGCGTCTAGTGGAACTGTAGGAAAGGCAAAAAGAGCACAGACTGCCGCTGCATCCATTGTATAACCACCTGCCCTCATAAGAACATAAGTTTGGCCGTACTGAGTCAGACCAAAGGGTCCATCCAGCCCAGTATCCTGTCTACCACCAGTGGCCAATGCCAGGTGCTCCGGAGTGAGTGAACCTAAGAGGTAATGATCAAGTGATCTCTCTCCTGCCATCTATCACCCCCCTCTGACAAACAGAGACTAGGAACACCATTCCTTACCCATCCTGGCTAATAGCCATTAAAGGAATTAACCTCCATAAATTTATCCAGTTCTCTTTTAAACCGTGTTATATTCCTAGCCTTCACAACCTCCTCAGGCAAGGAGTTCCACGGGTTGACTGTGCGCTGTGTGAAGAACTTCCTTTTATTTGTTTTAAACCAGCTGCCCTTTAATTTCATTTCGTGGCCTCTAGTTCGTATATTATGGGAACAAGTAAATAACTTTTCCTTATTCAGTCAGCAATAGGTTTATATCTAATACTTCTAGAAATGACTGCTGTTGGACTTGAGGCAACAGAATTTTATATGTCAGTTTTCTTTTTAGGGATACTTTACAAAAAACATGAAGATCACTGAATAATGGGCCTTTCACCAGAGGAGGTCTTTCTGATCATTTTTTTGTTCATTCAAGCATATAGATTTCTTAGCCCTGGTCTACACTACGAGGTTAGGTCAAATTTAGCCATGTTCGGTCAATTTTATAAGCAATGAGGCTATACTTTCTCCACACCACTCAATTTATATACCGCTATCATATCCCTCCTTAGTCTCCTTTTTTCCAAACTGAAAAGTCCTAGCCTCTTTAATCTCTCCTCATATAAGACCTGTTCCAAACCCTTAATCATTTTAGTTGCCCTTTTCTGAACCTTTTCTAATGCCAGTTAGATCTTTTGAGATGGAGACCACATCTGTACACAGTATTCAAGATGTGGGCACACCATGGATTTACACAAGGGCAATAAGATATTCTCTATCCCTTTTTTAACGATTCCTAACATACTATTTGCTTTTTTGATGGTCTCTGCACACTACATGGATGTCTTTAGAGAACTACCCATGAGGACTCCAAGATCCTTTTCTTTATTAGTTGTAGCTAAATTAGCCCCATTAATATTGTATGTACAGTTGGGGTTATTTTTTCCAATGTGCATTACTTCACATTTATCTACATTCAATTTCATTTGCCATTTTGTCACCCGATCACTTAATTTTGAGAGATCTTTTTGAAGTTCTTCACAGTCTGCATTTGTCTTAACTATCTTGCACAGTTTAGTATCATCTGCAAAGTTTGCCACCCCACTGTTTACCCCTTTCTCCAAATCATTTGTGAGTAAGTTGAATAGGATTGGTCCTAGGACTGACCCTTGGGGACCACCACTAGTTACCCTTCTCTATTCTGAAAATTTACTATTTATTCCTACTCTTTGTTCCCTGTCTTTTAACCAGTTCTCAATCCATGAAAGGATCTTCCCTTTTATCCCTTCACGACTTAATTTACACAAGAGTCTTTGGTGAGAGACCATGGATTCAAAACAATAGGGACTTTATTTCCTTTGCCAGCTGTGGTCAAAGGGGGGAGGGGAACTAGCTTACAGGGAAGTAAACTGTTTTTCAAAGCCTCTCTGATGCGCAGCACACCTAGCTGTGCTCTTCTAATCGCCCTGGTGTCTGGCTGTTCAAAATTGGCCACCAGGCAATTTGCCTCAACCTCCCACCCTGCCATAAATGTCTCCCCCTTTACTCTCACAGATATTATGGAGCACAGAGCAAGCAGCAAGAACAATGAGAATATTGGTTGCGCTGAGGTCTAACCTAGTCGGCAAACAGCGCCAGCGAGCTTTTAACTGTCCCAAGACACATTCTACCACCATTCTGCACTTGCTCAGCCTATAGTTGAACTGCTTCTTACTACTGTCCAGGCTGTCTGTGTACGGCTTCAGGAGCCATGGGAATAAGAGGTAGGCTGGGTCCCCAAGGGTAACTATTGTCATTTCAACATGCCCAATGGTAATTTTCTGGTCTGGGAAGTAAGTCCTTTCCAATAGCTGTTCGAACAGCCTAGAGTTCCTGAAGATGCACCTTTCCCGGCCATCCCACATTGATGTTGGTGAAACATCCCTTGTGATACACCAGTGCTTGCAGCACCATTGAGAAGTACCCCTTCTCAGTTTATGTACTGGTTGGCAAGGCGGTCTGGTGCCAAAACAGGAAGATGCATTCCATCTATCATCCCACCACAGTTAGGGAATCCCATTGCAGCAAAGCCATTCACTAGGACCTTCACATTTCCCAGAGTCAGTACCCTTGTTAGCAGAAGGTCACTGATTGACTTATCTATTTGGATCACAGCAGCCCCCACAGTAGATTTATGAATTGATTTACGACTGACTGGTAGCAGTCATATGTTGCAAGCTTCCACAGGGCTATCACCACTCATTTCTCAACTGTCAGGACAGGTCTCATCTTGGTATTCCTGCACTTCAGGGCGGGGGAAAGCAATTCAAAGAGTTCCATGAAAGTGGCCTTACGCATGCTAAAGTTTTGCAGCCACTGGGAATCATCCCACACCTGCAACACTATGCGGTCCCACCAGTCCGTGGTTGTTTGCCAGGACCAGAATCAGTGTTGCACTGTATCAACCTGCCCCATTGCCACCATGATGTCTCAATTGCCACATCCCATACTTTCAGAAGTGTGTGTGTCCATGTCCTCCTCAAAATCATCCTCGTGCTGGTGTCTCCTAGCCAGGTTCTACACATACTGCAAGATAATGTGGAAGGTTGTTTACAATGCTCACAACAGCAGCACTGACTTGAGCGGGATCCATGCTTGCAGTGCTATGGCATCTGCATGGATAACCCAAGAAAGAAGGTACAAAATGATTGTTGGCCGTTGCTTTCAAGGAGGGAGGCAGGGGAGACTGATGATGTACCCAAACCCATCCGTGACAATGTTTTTGCCCCATCAGGCATTGGGAGCTTAACCCAAAATTCCTAACTGGCAGCGGGGACTATGGGATAGCTACCCAGTGCATCACTCCAGGAGTTGACGCTATTCATGGTATTGAGGACACACTCTGCCGGCCTACTGGTTTAGTGGGGACATACGTGATCAACCATATGAAATTGGTTTCTAAAGACCGACTTCTATAAAATGGACCTAATTTCATAGTGTAGACATGCCCTTAGGGACACTGACTGGTTTAGTTAACTGTCAAATGGCATACGATGTGTGAAGTGGCTTAATGATCATTGTGGCAAATAAAATATTATACTCTACCCTGTCTGACAAAGTCCCAGCTGTTCTGCTTTCATTTCATGCTCTGCTCAGTGTTACCCAGTGTGCATAGTAAAAGCATCAAATTATATACCATAGATAAGCCAGTGTTTTCCTTCTTGACCGGAAAACAACCACTTACTCATTCTCCCCATTGCTTTACTTACAGTTATTTTTCATGTTTTCTAAGGCCCAACAAAATTCAGACAAAAGTAAAGGAATACCACATCCACTACGCTAGGGAATGACCCGTAGGCTACACTGTTGAAATGGCCGAATTCTATAATAAACTCTTGGACACTGGGGAACTCTAATGTTCAGTTGACCAGAACAACATGATTTTTCTTGTGTAAGTAACTTCAATACATAACGTACAAGAGTATTTTATATGCCTTTAAAGATTCACGAGCTACACGACTTTGTAAAATAAAAGCTTTAAATTATACTTGATATACCTGAGTTACTTAATACCTGCTGCTTTACAGTACTGTATAGAAAATTTTAGTTATTATATACCCAACTTGCTGCTAACCAAAACATTTGAACAAAAAAAATGACGTTACCAAAAATCAATGGAATTACCCACCAGCAAAAATCTTCCTGCTGTGACAACAAGCTATTTACTACAGTTTTTAAAGACTCCCAACTAGCTAAAGAATCTTTAATCAAAATGGTTACAAAAATCAGTCTAGCTGATTTGAATCAACTGGATTTTAATTCACGTTTATTTCCTAGAAGGCTTTTGACTGGTATACAAGCAACAAACTCATTTGGAGCATCAAAAAATAAAATAAAATTTAAAAAAAATAAAATTTACGAAAACTTTGTTGCTACTGTATCACCACCACTGGAGTCCCATTAACAAAAATGCAGTCAAAAGCCCTAGCTAGCACAGTATTGATTGTAAACCTGAAGAGTTTCAATCTAAAGTTCTGACATGCTAGCATGTGTCTATAGTAACATCCTCCATCATTACGTTTACTGGAAGAGAGAACTCAGAGAGGCTTATTGGGCTAAGTTTAATTTTAAGGAAAACTAACGATATTCCATTACCATAAGGGAGTAAAATGTAAAAAAGATTTAGAAAGAGATGTTATTACAAAGCTCTGTCCTTGGCTCCATGGGTCCTGCATTTCCTGGTGGATTTCGCTAGCCTCAGAGGCTTACGGTGACCCTCCACGTAGCCTCTCTCTCTCAAGGCAAGGATCACAGACTACTGAGCCATTTTTATCATAAGCCAGCAAGGGAGGTGATCCTCAATCACCCTCCCCTGCACAGTCTTGGTTGTCTCCCAGTCTCAGTGATTAATTGGGGACGGGGGCTAAGGGGAAGAGCCTGGGCCTGAGCTCCACTCCGGGCTTCAGCCCAGGAACCCTAATAGTATCAACTATGGTAGTGACTTTTTGGAAACAGGATGTGTACAATTCCCTGGGCCACTTCCCTACTTCCCCCCCCCCCCCCCACTTCCTCAAGATCCACTTCACCCTTGCCTCAGGGCTTCCTTCCTTGTGCCTGATATGGTCTGTACTTTTCAGAATTAACCTAGGAAACTAATTCCACCGATACTATGAACTAGAATAAAAACTGGGACACAGTAAAAGTAATCTCAATGGGGACAACTGCCGGAGATCCATCTTGGGCCAAGGCGGTTGGGAAACAACTGAGGGCAGTTCACCTGTGCAGGGCTATATGACAAGGGCACATGCACTAAGCTGAGTGCTACGCATGAACAAGCTGAACAAACACTGCTGTGAGAAATCTCTGATCAAGTGTGTAGGGTGCACAAGTGCACCTATAGTGGAGTACCTATTGGGACATTACTTGAAGAAGAATTAAGTGTTGCTTCAATAAATGCACATATATAATCTCACAATTTCTAATATAACCTTTGTCTGTCAATAAAATACATGCACGCTGGCCATTCTCTCCAATTCAATTTCTTTTCTCGTCTGTACTTGTAGCTGCCTGGTGCAAGCTGTTCTATCGCTTAATCAACTGCGGTTTCTGATTTGCGGAACTATTTCACCCCCTGCTGAGGTTATATTGACTGGTCAGTAACATTTCCAGAATATCTTTTTTTGTGCCTCTAAAAAGATTGCTACTCTATTTGATCTTTTCTAATCCTTCGCTTCCCATATTTTTAAAAAGGAGACTAATGATTTTACCATTATCTCCCATTTGGGGTAAATGATGACTTACTAGCAGGAATTTGAATGTAGCTTATTTACAATTCCACTTTACCTGTAGCAACCTGTCCCATACATGCAGGGTGTCCTCTTCTCCTTGGTTTGTTTAGAACTCTGTAGAGCATCTGTGCTTCTGGCTGAGCTAAAATCTTCAGCTTCAGGATCCTGATTTAAATCAAGCTCTTGAGTCTCAGCTAGGGGAACATGAGAGTGAGATGGCTTGTCCTGGTGAGTCTGTTGGCTTGCAGAATGGATAACCTCGTCTTTGCTGTCCCTTTCATTCCTTTTATTTGTGTCAGTAGAGAGCTGGCTTTTTGCATCTATCCTGTGTTCAGGCCTCTTGCTGTGGCGCTGACAATCACTTTTCTCCACAGAACTTTCAATCTTTTGTGACACAGTCTTGTTATTATTCTCTTCCACTTTCCTCAGAGCCCTGCTAAGAGGTATTCCCGATGCATCCTGTGAAATAGAAAATAAAAGATCACAACAATCTTTAAAGTGTCTTACTATGCAAATAGTTCTATGGACCACTCGTGGAATAATGTACTTCTGAATGTAAGCAGGTTTCAGATTCTGCTATCATATGCATTCAGGACATATGTTCCTACAGAGGAGATGATACAATCAAGTACTATTTTTAAAACAAATCTTTCTCTGTTTATAATAAAATTTAAATCAGAACCTTGAGTTCAGGACTCTACCTTTATCAAGAAACAGATTAGACTCTGTCAAAAGCTATTGTGGTCAGAGCTGGAATCTTTGTCTAACAAATTCTTCCTTTTAATTTTGTGAGGTGTCTCGGTCTCTCTCAGATATAAATACACACATACATATACACATAGTATAGCCTCTATCTCAATAACTTGTGTAGGATCCTTTCTATAAGGCATGTGATCCCCTATTTGCTATCGGAGACTAGAGCTGGGCAAAAAATTTCACTGAAACTTCCTTCAGTCCAAGTGGAGATTCAGATCAAATCAAACAATCTGAAAATTAATGTAGATTTTGGCAATTTGTGTGTGTGTGGGGGGGACGGACTTAGAAATGCTGAAACTATTTTTTTCAACATTTCCAAAATTAAACTTTTGGATTTCTTAGGCTAGATTCATAATGGGATTTAGGCACCATTCACTAAATCAATAACCCTGTGATTAGAGCCCTCCCATGGGATGCAAAAAAACCAGGTCAGAATCCCTGCTCTGGCATAGGGACTTTAACTCAGATTGCCCCCCTGCCAAGTGAGTATGCTAACCACAAGGTTATTGGATACAGTAAAACCTCCATTTAACGGACTAATTCGGGCGAGGGGGTATCCGTTAAATCCAAAAGTCCGTTATTTAATTAAAAAAAAACAAAAAAACCCGAGCTGTCGGAGCAGCAGCCCGCCCGCCACAGGGTCAGGGCGGCAGCTCCACAGCCCGCCCGCTGCCGGGACCCGGGTGGAAGCCAGGAGCCGTCAGCCAGCCAGCCCGCCCGGGTCCCGGCTGCTGGGACCTGCCAGCCAGCCCGCCTGCTGCTGGAACCCCGGCAGCAGCAGGGAACGGGCAGTCAGCCTGCACAGGACCCGCCCGCCAGCTGCCGGGAGCCGGGCGGTAGCCCGCCCGCCCGCCTGCTGCCGGGAGCCGGGCGGTAGCCCGCCCGCCCGCCTGCTGCCGGGAGCCGGGCGGTAGCCCGCCCGCCTGCTGTCGGGAGCCGGGCGGTAGCCCGCCCGCAGCTGGAACGCCAGCGGCAGCAGGGAGCCCGCAGCCAGCCCTCGACAAACAGATTTCGGATGCATCAGACTTTCTTAAAAATTTTGTCCATTGCATCCGAAGTCCGTTAAATCGAGGTCTATTAAATCGAGGTTTTACTGTATTCTGGAATGAATCTCTCTCAATCTGTTCTTGTTGTCCACTTTGTATAAATATTTAAATGTTCACTCGACGCGAGAGACACACAAAGACAGATACAGACAGACACTAAAGCCTGGTAGTTAGGACACTAACCTGGTTCAGTCCCTGCTTTAGAAAGTGGATTCAAATCTGGGCCTCCAACATCCCAGGTGTACACCCTAACAATTTGACTGTTAAGTATAAATGGGGGACATAGACACTTCCTCATTTTTGTGAATGGGGATTTGCACACCCACTTGTCATTCTAGCACTTCATTTCCAAAATTCCCTTTGCATTAACTAAAAAAACTGTTAAAAATGCCTGCAGCTAACAAATTTTTTCAAGTTTCACTCAACCCCAAACTTTTTTTTTCCTGACTTTTCAATTCAAGAAAAATTCAAGAAAATTTCAGTTTTGGGTTCACCCAATATGAAGTTTTCCACAATTTTTTGGAACTGTCAGTGAACGAAAAAATCAGTTTTTCACGCAGTTCTAATCTAGAAACACAAATACTAAAGACTGTATATATACACACACATTACATACTACAAAAGTATTTTGAAGTCTATGCTTTCCAGTATTTACTGAAGGCGGCTCCTGTCATAATATAAAGGGAAGGGTAACAATCTTTACGTATGCAGTAATATAAAATCCCTCCTGGCCAGAAGTTTACCTGTAGGGGGTTAAGAAGCTCAAATAACCTAGTTGGCGCCTGACCAGAAGGACCAATGGGGAAAGAAGATATTTTGTTTGTGCTCTTTGTTGGTATGTTCTCTTGAGCCAGAGAGGGACCAGGACAGAAAAATGTCTCTCTTACAGACCATCAGAAATAAGCATCTAGGATTACAAAAACAGTAAGCAAACCAAGGAGAGGTGCTAGATTATCTTTTGTTTTAGCTTATGAACTTTCCCTATGCTAGAGGGAGGTGTGTTCCTGTTTTTTGTAACTTTGAAGTTAACCTGGAGGGAATTCTGTGTTTTAAATCTTTTTAGTTCCCTGTAAGATTACCTTCCATCCTGTTTTTACAGAGGTGATTCTTTTACTATTTTTATAATAAAATTCTTCTTTTAAGAACCTGATTGATTTTCAGTGTTCTAAAGATCCAGGGGTTTGGTCTGTGCTCACCAGTACCAATCGGTGAGGATATTATTCTCAAGCCTCCCCAGGAAAGGGGGTGTAGGGACTTTGGGGGATATTTTGGGGGGAAATAGAATTCCAAGTGGTCCTTTCCCTAAATCTTTGTCTAAATCACTTGGTGGTGGCAGCAATACTGTCCAATAACCCACAAAAACCTGAGCAAATTCACAGAAGGTAAAAGTATCAGAAAAAACATAACTATCAATAAGAGGAAAAATTACAGAAAATAAAGACTTGGAGGTTTTTTCATCTTTTCATCAAGTCAAAATCTGTTAACTTCTTTCTAACGTATGTTGGAAAACAGCCATTAGTAAATGTGATTAAAAGCATAAAATACTATAACTTATCACCACTAATAAAAGCCTTCAGATGGTCCTCTGGTATATTTCAGTTTTTGAACCCCAAAACACGGATACAGGTAGCACAGTTAGCACTGGGGATGACAGAACCATAACAGTACTTTATATCCTAAGTTTCTTGTTTTACCTTAAACATAGTAATTCCTATTTCTAGTTTGTACAACCCTGGTAAGGCAAGTTTTATCTGGAATAAACATTTTATCATGAGATAAAACGCTGAAGATTATAAAGCAAAAGATGAATTTATTTTAAAGCTCTAACAGTGCTAACTGCACGTCAATAATACTTGAAATAATGGGACTCAACAACATACAAAAAACATTACCTGTAATGGTGGGACAGTGGCTTCCTCTTTGGTAATTTTGCTCTTTTTTCCCTGATCCTGTTCCATCTCTTTGAAATCTCCTAAACGCTCTTCAGAAGCTAAACGTTTTCTCCCCTGCACATTTGCTCTTGACTTTGATGGTTCCAAATCGCTTTTATCTCTCTTTCTGCCTCTTGTTACTCCACCACCTTAAATAAAAAAAGAGACGACATTTATGGGATCCAACCATGAATGCAACCTTCAAGGCCTCAGGAGAGGTACCAGAAGACTGGAGAAAGACTAACATGAAAAGGAGCTGGGAAACTATAGACCAGTCAGCCTGACTGATAGCTGGGAAGCTATTTTTAGTTGCATTAATAGAAGCATAGGATGCAAGTCACGGGAGGTGATAGTGCCACTCTGTTCAGCGCTGGTTACGCCTCAGCTGGAGTACTGTGTCCAGTTTTGGTCACCAACATATAGAAAGGAGGTAGAGAAACTGGAAAGGATCCAGAAGTGAGCGACCAAAGATGATCACAGGGATGGAATGCAAGACTTATGAGCAAGGGCTGAAGGAACTGGGTATGTTTAGTTTGGAAAAAAGAGAAGAATGGGGGAGGGGGGGATATGATAGTCTTCAGATACTGCCATAAAAAAAGAGAGAAAAGTTGTTCTCTGTTGCCACAGAGGGCAAAACAAGAGGCAATGGGTTCAAAATACAGCACAGCAGATTTAGATTAAATCTCAGGAAAACCTTTCTAACTGTAAGAGTAGGACAATGGAACCGCCAGCCTCGAATAGTCATGGAAGCTCCTTCACTGGAGGTTTTCAAAAGGAGTCTGGGTACCCATTGGTCTTGGATGGTTTACACACAACAAATCCTGCATCCTGTATGCTCCTTCATCTGTGCATACAGATGGCACAGAGATCCCAGCATCTCCTTTTTTGTGTGAAGGTGTGTAAATTACCAGGGAACACAATGTTGCTCTACAGTCTTAATGTGTGGAGGGATTCACCTGTTCTTTCTGAAAATAATTTGGATCCCTCGAATGGGTCTGCCACCGTGGACTGTACCTCCTTTGGAAAGAAGGAAAGGTGAAGCCATGGAGCTGTCCGCATAACGACTGTTGTGGAGATTGAGCAAGCAGCTGTACCTATAGCATCCAGAGAGGCCAGCAACAGTTGTCCTCACAAGGAGCTGACCCTCAGCAATGACTGCCTGAAACTGTTCTCTTTGATCAGTTGGGAGATGTCTGATGAAGGCATTTAACTTAGACTAGTTGGTATGATTGTACTTTGCCATAAAGCGGTGGTGGGTAATCTGCGCCCCACCAGGGTAATCTGCTGGCAGGCCATCAGACAGTTTGTTACACTGACTGTCTGCAGGCGTGGCCACCCACAGCTCTCAGTGGCCATGACTTGCTGTTCCTGGCCAATGGGAGCTGTAGGAAGTGGCTGCCAGAACATCCCTACAGCCCATGCCACTTCTCACAGCTCCCATTGGCCAGGAACGGTGAACCGTGGCCACACCTGGAGACGGTCAACGTTAAACTGTCTCGCAGACCACCGGTGGATTACCCTGACAGGCTGTAGGTTGCCCACCACTGCCATAAGGGCTTGGTAATTAGCAATGCTAAATTGTAGGGTCACTGACGAATAAGATTTTTGAAACAATTGGATTTATTTAGGCAAGTCCTTGTCAAATGGTGTCAATTTAGCATGGTGCGGTCTCCGGGTTCATTTACAATATCAATGAAAACGGAATTCGGGGACTGGAGAGAGAATAAAACGTCGATATCCTTAGAGGGAACATAATATTTTTGTCTGCTCTCTTGCACGTGGAAGGTATTGTGGCTGGTATCTGTCAGCTTGTGCTTGGTCAAGCAGGGCCTCATTGACAGGGAGTACAATGTAAGCTGATGATGAAGTATGCAAGAGGTCTAGTAGCTTGTGTTTTGACAGCCTCACTTCTTCAAGCAGAACTTGTAGTGAATCCACTACTCTCTTAATGAGATCTTGAAACTGTCTAAAGTTGTCTGCCAGGATTGGTGAGGAAGACATAATGGCTTCATTAGGGGAAGAAAATGATCACAGAAGTAGCCTCCTTGTCTAGTCTCTCTCCATGTTACTCAAATGACTCCTTTTTAGGATTAGGGAGCCTGGATAACTAAGCTGAAGGAGACTGTCATCTTCTATCCCTTTGGGGACACCAGAGGTCCTCAAGAATTGGTGCCTATAGGCTGCCCATGAGTCCCAGTATGGCCATTGAGCTGGTGCAAGGGTGTCTATACCAACTGGGTGGACAGTGTCTCCCAGGGTGGTAAACTGGGGCTGTAGCAGTTTCTGGGTGGCTAGTTCTGGGATATTGTAACAGGGAATCTTCCAGACACGGACTATAAATCCTCCTCCTCTCTTGACAGTGGTAGAGCAGTCATGGACGCTGGGAGAGATTGCCCTACAACACATAAGTCAGGGGACCAAGATATGACCAGTACCAAGCTCATGTCTGTGCTGAGCAGAGACAAGTTCAGGCATCTCCAAGACAAGTAAGTCTTTAGATAAATGAAAGTCCAGCAGTATCAGAGTAATCCACTGGCGGGGCATGAGACAGTACGTTACACTGACTGTCTGCAGGCATAGCCACCCGCAGCGCCGAGTGGCCGTGGCGTGCCATTCTTGTCCAATGGAAGCTGTGGGAAGTGGCAGCCAGCACATCCCTGGCCAGTAGATGTCCTTTTTGTCTTCTGCAGGACCGAAGTACTCAGTACTGACGTAACTGAGAAACAAAGTATGATATAGATAAGGAACTCCGAATTCAGACTCTGCTAAGGCTCTGTCTCAGTCCAAAGGCAACTGAGAAGGAATTGAGGGTGGTTTACCCACACAGCGCTATTTAACACCAAAGCAGAGCATGAGATGGAGAAACTACATGTGTGGACTGAACAGACACTGCTACCTAAAAATCTCAGATCTGAGGTGCAGGGACATGAATAAACCTAGAGTGGAGCACCCACAGGAACACTACTCAGCTTATGCATACAAACCATTAAAGAGGAAAATTCTCAGCAATCGGCACCCAAACAATCTCTTTCCCTGCATTGTTGTTAGCATTTTAAAGTCAGATTCCTTTATTATTGCATCACCTAGGAGCCCCAGTCATGCATCAAGACCCCACTGTGCTAGGAACTGTATATATAGAACAAAAACACAGCTCCTTCCCCAAAGAGATTACAATCAAAGTAGAAGACAGCTCAATACAGAGAGAGAGCACAAAGAAAGGGTGAGGCCATATTGGACAGCTTGATAGGCAGTGGTCCAGAACACTAGCAGCCAAAGTTCTTCTTAGCGTTATTCCCACACTATGGCAGGGTCCGCTTGTTGGCATATCCGTCTCCCCCGGAGACCGAACACACAACCAGTGATACGACTGGGGTATACTCCAACCGATGCGTCGTTCCATCTGTCGTTGGAGGCATTTTATACCTACACTAGCAGCCTAAGTGTTAACAAAAAAAAAATTATGCTGAAGTCAATAACTTCATCCTTTTCCTTGTCAAAATATCAATAGACTGAATCTGTATGCTGTGTCATATTGAATTAAACTAACATTTTAATATGCTTCACCTCCGTGATACCAAATGATATTAATACTCATATCTGAAATCATAAATACGGCAACACATGACCAATATGGAATGGTTTTGTTGCTATCCACTTCTAGGAAAGGGGTAGTATTTAACATTACCCGAGAAGAACTCTAGAGGCTTTTATCTGATTTGATGGGGTGGATGACTGAACAATTTTAAATGTAGGTACTTAAGTGTCATTCACCATCATAGATGTGACTCTCTCTAGTAACTTCTATTTGTAAAGATCAAATCAATGGTAAGTTACCATGACTGACTGTAAAATAATGATAGTCTTCACACAAAAAAGCATTTACTAGATTTTCATTTTCCAAAGAAGTTTGTACTTCAAAAATTGGAAATAATATATTGGCAAAAATACTATCCTGAACTCCTGTCTCTGATGAATAGCCTTCCTTGCTCCTTCAAGCAATCTTGTGAGATTAGCAAGTAGTAACCACCCTCGGAAGAAGCTACCCTAGTCTCATCCACCATGCAGATGGTCTTGCATTGTTGCCTCTCATCCAGGATGGATAAATATGGATGATTTTTTTGGAGAAAAAAAAAGTTAACTTTGAAATCTGATTTTTTTAAAACTATTTAAATTGTAAGTTTTTCATTTTAAAAATAAAGCTGTTTAAATGAAATCTGAATTTAATACAAAATATGGTAAAAACCAAATTAAAATGTCCTAAAACTTTTAAATAGAAAAACGAATATGCTGAAGCCTCTATCAATAAGCAATATGCATGAACCTCTATCAAAAACTTTGAATTAAAGACTGCTTTTCTATATAAAGAAAGAATAAGGGGGGAAATATCTAACTTTTGAAGTCAAACTTTATAAACATGGCACAATAGATCATGTACTTGGGCTTGAACTTGTGGGGGATGAAGGGGCCATATTACTGGGCAAAGTTATCCCAGGCATTGGGGCTTGGCTTCTGCTGCCCGGAGACGTTATCATGCATCTTATCAGGATCATCCACTAAGCCCATCTGCAAGGTCTCATACTCTTCTCCCAATCTAAACTCTGCTTGGTTCAGTATTCAAATTCTGAATATTTATGACTCCACCCACCATGAAAACTTACTCTCTCGCTTGTGGAAAAACATTGATCTGCCCACTATCACCCCTTGCTTCAAGGCACTTCAAATTAATGGCCTTGCTGTAGCTCCTTGCATGTGCACACAGACAGGCAGATACACAAACAAACAGGGGAGTTATAGCAAGAGAGAAGGAGCAATGTGTGCAACCAGAAGGAAGCAACGCTGGCATCAGAGCGGAGGATGCTGTGGGAAGAAAGGACATTCTTCAGAGTGCAGCCTGTGTTGATTTCAACATCTGGGAACTAGAGGGAAAAAAGCACTGGCTGCAAGTCATAAGAAAGAGACTCCATTTGGGAATCTCTTCCAGAAATGCCTGTACCTCGGGGTAAAAAAGGGAACATCTGCCAAATAAAAAAAGTGCAGCAAAGAGATGCAAGGTCTGGTTCTCAGAATGAAATATTATGAAACTTGCTTCTCAGAAGGCAATGACTTTGAAGATGCTGCTGCAGACATGTCTGAACAATATGGATGGACTGGCTAGTGAACTCATTTTTGCATCATTCTTATGGGCTGCCTACCATGTCTTCCTATATTGGTGTACTGCAGAGTTCTTGTAACCATGTTGGTCCCAGGATATTGGGGAGACAAGGTGTGTAGTTCAGAAGTTGGTTCAATAAAAGATATTACCTTGCCCATTCTGTATATTGGAAAATGATAAAAATAGTCAATGACAAACTAAAGAGAAATGTAGAAGATGTGCTAAATACACTGAAACCTATTTCTATAGACTTGGACAAATTGCAGGAAGATTGCTGCAGTATTACTAATGCTGCTGAAATTTGGGGGGGGGGGGAACCTTCAAGACATATTTTTGGAACTACATGTACTTCTAAAATGACCAGTATTGTTCTACAGGGAAACCTGTCATCAAGGTGTAATCTATAAAGAAAAAAATTAACAAAACTAAACGTGTAAAAGAAAAAAACTGTCAACCAGCTTTTCGGAAGGCAAATGTGCTCTCTGTGTCAGGCTTACAGGTCAGAATAAAAGTGCTAAAACAGCAGGTTATTGTTAGCTCACCCTCTCTTTGGATGCATGCTGCAAACACCAGAGACCATCACATGTGAGACAAAAGGAAGAAATAAAAATGAGTATGTTCAGTTATCTGTCAAACTATAAAAAGGAATGTAAAGAGGATTCCATGGAGGAAAAATAATCAGTTTATACCTCCATTTTCCCATACTGATGGGCAGAAGAGATCAAAGCAGAGAATGTGCATATTATTGTTGAGTAAAAATGTAATCATCCTGCTAGTAGAAAAGCCACCTGCATCTTGTAAGCAGAAGTTCACCTCTCAGATTAGATTTATTGTATGCTGTTTAGTAGATCTTGTCTTTGCTGTCCTTGTTCCAAGCTGTCCTTGTTCCCAGGACACTTGTCTGACATGTTTTGCTTCTGCTCAAGATTATTTGCTTGTTACATCCTGTATTTGCCTAAAGAATGTCTGCATTGACTTTTTGTTGAGACACTATCTGTGGGAAACTGCTTGCTGTACAATGATGAATTATCCACGGAATAGAAGCTGACCTAAATGTCATGGACCCTTGGTTTATGTAACTGTTGAGAATCACATATACTTCTGGCAAATTCTCTGCTCAGACCCCTCCTCTTCTTTCTGTACCCTATATATACACACGCTTATAATGCCTTGAATAAATGGACCTCACCCCTTCTAGCCAGAGGAGGGTGTAGACGTCCCACTTTGATCAAAGTCGTGGTGTGTACTCTTCATTGATCTCTGACTGCTTGTGAGCTTTACCTTCAACTCCGCACTTCCCGGGGTTTCAGGTAAGGGTAAGACGCGCTTTATAACTTTCCCTAACATTATCATAAGGAAAGTACTTTGTAATGCATCACTAACCTACCTCTTTTAGTGACTGGAGTTGAAAGACTTTGAACAGTGAGGTCTCCTTGCAACATCCAAGATGGGAGCATCCTTTTCCTCCAGACAGGTTTTAGCTCCTCACTTTCATCACAGCTAGCTGAAAAAAACTGAAATAATGTTTGTTGATTAGTATCACTGGATTTTTTTTTCTTTTTCTAGTTTTAGGATACAGAAACTATAAAAAAAAAAACTGTTCAAAAGACATTTGTGAGCAGCTTTGTCTTCATAAACAGGCTGAACCTAGTTTTCATGGAGGTACAGCTTAATATAAGCAAATGCCAGTCATCTGCAGAACATTTTGGCACCTCCTACTCTCTCAGCCAATCAGTATTTAAAGAAGCCTCTCTTTACTCCCATAGTTAAGACCTCCTTACCACTCAGAAGAAAGCTTATGTTCATTGACATATCAAAAGGCTCATAAAAAAAAATCTCACTGATATCTTGCCACTAGTGCCACATGGCTTGTGCCCACTGAAGCATCAGAAAACCTGGACTCAGTGAGGAGTAATGGAAATTACTATGCAGAATGGGAGATGCAAAAAAGTTCAACGCTTTTCAAGTGGCTATATCACTCCCTGTTAAGTTGTGCTCAGAAACAAAGACTCCAGAACTGGACTCGAGAAAGGAGAAAAATATACAAACTCTGTTTATGACATGATCATTGTCTGCTATCGTCAGTTTTAAACCAATAAAACCTCTGCTTTTAAAAAGGGATAAAATATATTTTGGAAGTCTTATAAGTGTGATGAAGGCTGGTATTTCAATTGTACTTATAAAACAAAATATCAGCTACAGTATGTTATCAAAGAGTAATTGTCCTGCATCTGTCTTTGCATTATATTGCTTTCTCCATCATAAAAGCAACAGTAGTAAAAATAAAATTGGCATCTCAGTAACTACAGTATCTGAAAGCCATTTTACTCAGTCACAATAAGATAACAAGACAGAGTTTTGAAAATTCTGTTCTGTTTGCAAATTCTGGTTCTAATCCTCTTTTAACACAAACATAAAGAAACATTAACACTACAAAAGCAGGGTAACATGAACCTTTTCTCTGTATTCTGTCTAACCCTGAACACCCAACTCCAGAGCTATAGCCAAGTGGAAGAAGCTGTGTGAACACTACATGTGGATCTTATTCCCTGACCTAGCCCCAAAACAGCTTGCCCATGGTTCTAAACATGCAGTGCACATAAGGAGTGTGAAGTTCAGAGGCTTCTCAGCAGAGTACAAGTACGGTGTCGTGTTGTACATTCCCCTAGGCAATGGCTTTTGAGGCATGTCCCTGTTCATAGTCATTACACTTTTTTCCAATAGATCATGCTGCTTTGGAATGCAACAGGATTTGTAAAGACAAACAAAACTCAACACTTGTTTCCCCTGCAAAATACAAATTTTATTTCTGATGTTACCCACTAACAAAGCCATTTTTTGTTCTGAAGAAATCTCTTACTGCTTTGCACCTGTTATAGTGCTGCAAGTACAAGGAAAAGATCAGGCATGTCAGTTTAAGCCTTTTGTGATAAAATGTCCCCCCAAAATTGTGGTTATTATAATAAATAAAACTAAGATAATGCATTCTCAAACAGCCTCTTGATTTGTCAAACAACCTACTCCCCCATGAAGGGCTTTAAAAGGGTACAGAGACCAGAACAAAAACAATTTCCATTTTACCCAATTTTCAGCCCACCCTTCCAAAAATAGACATGTTGCAATACTTAATCAGATATTTACACTCACCGAACTCTTGGAAGAAGTCTCATTTTTTGGAATTTCTGCTGTCCTTTCCGATAGAGACTGTACTTTCACTTGTGTGTTGTTATTGGAACATGATGTTAATTCCACTAAAGATGGATCAGAAGACATCTTGATAGAATGACCACTTGAAGAGGATTTATTTGCTGTTTCATTTGCAGCAATCTTACTATTTTTCCTATGGTATATTCAAATGCATCTTTTAGTGGAAAAAGATCTCAAAAACGTCTTTTATCTATTTGAACTAAACACAAGTTTATTTGTAGTCTAAATGTCTATTTTCACTCAAATGCCATAAAGAAGAAGCAAACCTCAGTTTCAGATATTAAGAGACCAACAAAAAAACCTCTGCTGTATTGCATGTACCATACATATTAATGGTGCTAGAATAGCTCTCTCTTAAATCTGTTGGCAGTTTTTTACTATGCTGTATCTAGGGAACAAACTACATGGTTGCCTAAAAGCAACCAAATCATCAGTCAGCACTGCTTAAGATCCAAGGATAAGGGTAAGACCATACAAAACCCCAATATGACAAGTAGAAACTAGATTTGCATTACTGACCATAAAATAAACTGGTTTCTGCCTTCATTTAACTGTAGGAGCTGCTAACTTACAACACTACTACTGCGTTATTGAAAATGATCATTTTAACCATAAAATTAATACAGTTTTTGACGTAGCAGAGGGGTAGCCGTGTTCGTCTGGATCTGCAAAAGCGACAAAGTCTTGCAGCTCCTTATAGATTAACAGATGTTTAGGAGCATAAGCTATCATGGGCGAAGACCCGCTTCGCCATCTGATTCCACACACATCTGATGAAGCGGGTCTTCGCCCAGGAAAGCTTATGCTCCTAAACATCTGTTAGTCTATAAGGAGCTACAAGACTTTCTCTTGCTTTTACAGTTTTTGAAGTGTTGTTCAGATTCGGAAAGATACAAATATTACAGTAGTGATCAGCAGCATAAAATCCTAAAATAAAACAGGTAGAAAAGCAAACTTTCATTCCCAGCTCTCATATCTCAAACATTACATTTTTCATTCCCTGTAACCATAGCTCATTTTTCATGCTGTCATACTAGCTTATTTCCAAGTAGGGAATACAGATTGTTGTTGCTTTATAAATTTGAAATAGTAAGCAAAACTATATATAATAAAATTAAATGCACTTCTTCATTTGGGGCATAATTCAGCACAGTACTTTTGCATAGTCTAACTTCTACTTACATTCTTGTACAATTCAACCTCCCCACCAGATACTTACATACTTGTACAATTCAACATACATTGTTTTGTCATAAAAATAGGAAATTGATAAACATTTGCAGTAGGCTGAAATCTGACACTCATCTATTTATATTTTTCAAACTTTATATAGGTTTTTGCTTTTTTAAAAAAATTAGAAATCTTGTTTGCTGTTCCATTGAGGCTTGTGGACAACCATAGTTTAGGAAAACTAAAAATCAGTGTATTTTAAAAAAATATCTGAAGTTTAAAAATTTTTAAGAGTTTAAAATATGATTCAGGATCTTTAACTTTAACATTTGTCCATCTACTAGCTCTCTCCTCTGCACAACTTGGAAAGTGTGTAGAATTAAAGAAAATACATAGTGAATTTAAAATTTAAAGTATGCAGTAGCTTTTGGTTACTATAGGAACCATCTGAAGTACAGTGTTTATCAGCAATGTAATTGTTTCATTCTTTCAAATCAGTTGTCCCCCAAGAGTGGTGTTTGTGGCCATTTTTCTGCTCCTCCAGCAATAAATATTTTGATAACTCACTTACCAGAAAAGAAAAAAAAGAGATCTAAAGGGTTACATCTAAAATGTCTTAAAAACAAGATTCCTACTTGTAAGATCAGGGTGTATGGAAGTAGAATCCTTTTATTGATTGCTAACCAAAGCTTACTTTTTAAATTAAAATTATATTAAACATTATACTACCTATTTAAGTAAATGGAGTCGGGTTCCATGCCTTTGAAAATTTCATCTGAGAGATTCAAACACACTTTTGATTCTATTTATTAAAACATTGACAGGTAAGGAGGATAAAGCAGGTACATGTTTCTCACTCCTCACAACCTCCCCGCCAGATACTACAATAAACCACAATAATTTAAGACTTAACTTTACACAGATGTTTATTTGGATTTATTTTTTGTTCATGCAAGATCTGCTGTGCCTTAGAAAACTATAAACAACAAGTTTATATTACAAATAGTATTATTTTTTCTACATTGGATATCGTTACCTTAGTGTGCTTTCCACGTCTGAGTGTGTAGAGAGGACCTTGAATATGTATTTGTCTATTAACAGGGAAAAGCTGTCGCCTGGGCTCAAAGAGTGCCATTCATCTGTTTCCAGTGGTAATAGATGGCTATTCTCAGGTGATTGATAAAAACAAGGATTTACATGGACCTGTCAATTTTAAAAAGAACATTGGTACGCCATATGCTATGCCGTAGGAATCCTAGTAGCTTACATTACATCACAAAGCATTGATTCAGTTACTAACACAATTCCACATATTGCTGATAGCTTTGAATAGCTGTTAGCATGTTAAACAAAAATAAAGTATTAGAAAAAAACAATTGATTCCCACTTAAACATTTTTATATCGATATTATGTATGTACTGGTAGCTGCTCAGTAGCAGCTGTAAGGCGGAGTTGATATTTCCATTTACAGTTAATGTTTGTTTGGTTTCTATGAAGATGAAATAATTCCTGTGCCAATTTTACACCAGAGGTCTAGGTAAGATTTAATTCTGGGGAAAATGTTGAAAAAAAATCCAATATGTTCAGGGTTCTAAAGCTTTTAAATGACTCGTGTGATAAATTAGACTTTGTAGATAGGACCAAAGCAACCCAGGCAAACTAGGCATGCGCCTATCAGGACCCCCAATTTGGAGGATGGGGGAGAACGACCGTTTTGTTTTGGCCAATGCAGATTTGTGCGTGAACGGGAAGAACTTCACTTACTTGTGGGGTATCGTGGCCCCCAGTGTGCTAGGTAATGCCACCACTCACTCAAGTGAGTGAAGTTTTTTCAGTTCACGCACACATCTGCACCAGTGGATGAGTGAGAAGAGATAGTCCTCATCCTTCCACTGTACAGTGGAGACTCACTTTTCCCCTCCCAACAGAGTAAAGGAGAGGAGGGTGGAACTGGGTAAAGAAGCCACTTCCTTCCCCAACAGTAGTAAGTGTACAGTCTGGGTTGGAATTTACTGCAGTGGCATTAAGGGGGGGAACATCACTAAAGGGTATTTTTTCCTGCCCTCCTCCTCTCCTCTTTGTCCCCTTCCTCCCCCGCCCGACCCCCATACTTGCATTTCCCATTATTTTGTAACTATTATAGCAAACAGTGCCACTTTGGGGACCAGCAAAGAATTAAAAAGGAACTGGAGGCTGTTTGTTCTTATTCAGATTCGAAGGCAGGATCCCAGAAGTGTACGTTTCCCTAGGGCCCAGGGATGGGTTAATCCAACCCTTCTTGTAGACTGGGGAGCATAGGACTTCCTCTTTCCCTCATGGCATCCAAGGCCAGGTCAGACCCACATCCAGATTTCTTCCTCGGCTGCAGGAGTCTCTGCATATTCCCCTCTCCCTCCCCCCCCCTCACTTCCTGCACCCATCGCTCCTCAGCTGCAGGGGGAGGGATCCCTATATATGAGGCTGTTCCCCCATCCATCCCAACCCCTGTGCATCCAGACCCCCTCACTGAGCCTTATGCCCTCCTCCCCCACACTCAGTGTCCCCCCCCCACCCCGATGAGCCCCACTTCCCCTGCACCTGGACCACCCTGAGCCATGCACACCCAGATCTCCACCCCACCAAGCACCAACCAGCTGCACCTGGTTCTCCACCCCACTGAGCACCACCCCACCAGCATCTGGAACCCCCACACCCAGACCCCCCTGCCAAGCTCTATCCCCCTCAGACCCAGATCCCTCCCATGCTGAGCCCAAACCGCCCTCACCTGGACCCCCTACAGAGTCCCATTGCTGTTGGACCCAGAACCCATTCAACAAGCCCCTGTTCAGCCAGACCCACCTCCACCTGGATCCCCAAGTGAGCTGCCCGCAGCCAGACTGCCACACACAGAACCCTCTCCACCCACACCTGGTTTCCCACACACTGAGCCCCTCACAGTTGGATCCGGCCTTGCCACTCCTGGGGTGCACCTGGCATGGAGGGTCTGGGGGTGTTTCTGGGGCAGGCCTGCTCCTTGAGCTGTGTCGGGGATGGGTGAGGCCCCACCACTGAGTCCGTGCCCTAGTGGAGTTGGGAGGGGGAGCTGCACAATGATCTCCCACCTCTGTGCAGCCAGTGGCTTGTGCTCCCCAATCCCATGTGGGAACCTCTGCATTTATTTGGCAATAGGCAGAATTTTGCAGAATTTTAAAATATTGCATGCAGACTTTTTTTTTGGGGGGGGGGGGGGGGAGGGGGAGTGCAGAATGCTCTCAGGAGTAAAATTCAGTAGAATTTTTCCCCGGGGTCACAAAGAAGCACCAGAGCCAACCAGCACTCGTAATTCCAGTGTCCTTAATCCACAAGGACAATTGCTGCTGGGTCCAGAGAGCAGCAGGTCTATCCACGTACTCAAGAGGTCACTCTCTCTAAGGCAGCTGCCTATAGTGGCAGATTTGGCCCAGTCACCCCTCCATCATGATAGAGGGGCAGCCAAACCAAATTTGAGTGGCATGGCTGGGGCAGCAGATTGTAGTGTTGTCTAGGGTGACAGATTGTCTTGAGCTACCTCTGGACATACCAGTCTTTCATCTTACTTGTTCCTACCCTGTACTCAAACAGTGCATAAGAGGCTCACAGAACTGTGCTTCATGACAAACAGTGATGCCCATTCGTTGCGCATGTTCCCTAATCCTCCCCACCCCTATCCTGAAGAACCACATTACTTTTGCTGCATCTCAGAACAATGGAGAGATCAGGCCTGATGATGCCTCTTAGAATCTATGCCTACTCTTAATTATTCAGTAATCATGAAATACTGTTACAAGACGAAAAGTGTGGCTATTACACCAGGATTTTTTTCTGAATGGATTCTTGGTTTTGTTTTCTCTACATAGTTATGCTGACCCTGGATATGAAAGCAGCAACAAAGAAGAATTGTTAATAAAATTCCTATGTTTTCAAGCAAATATAATCAATCCACACTTTAATTTGTTTTCCGTATCTTTACACATAACTAAGACCACTGTGGTAAGACCTCTTCATTAAAATGATTTTAGACCTACATGTATGCTTTCAACTGATTTCCAAAGAGGTTTTCTTGAAATTTAAGACATGTGATGATGTCACAGTCTGTTTCCACAGGAATTATTTTCTCCTCTACACTTCAGAAGTGAAAAATAAATTTACAAAATACATTTTCATCTTATTCACACATTTACTGGTGTTAAAAAGTTAATTTACTTTGTTGAGTTACATTATATAATGTTTGCAATGTGTGTTACTTCTACAAAACAAAGTATTTTTGTGCTTGCTGCAGGTCTGATAAACCCCGTTTCTCATCCTCAGTAGCAACAGCTGACGTATGTATTTTCTGAGCCCATAGGGCCATTATTTTGTACATTCTGCTTGTCCACAAATTATGCTGCTTTATCTAAACTCATATTTATGTTAGGATTTTTTTGTAAGCATCATGATTACTTAAAAAAATAACTGACAGTTCATGTGTGATCTTTTGCTGTCCATGCCATGTGTTTTTCAAGTAGTTAAAATAAGTTACATCTTAAAAACACACACACATCACAGTTTGTACTTTCTTCAACAATCTAATAAACGAACCTCCTTCCTTGCCACTAAACTCTAAATCAATACAGCAGCTGCAGAGACTCCTTCCTGCTTTGTCCTATATAGATTAAAAGAATCCCATTCCACACTGACTGATCTCCTATTGGGCACATTTTAAAATCATGGAAAAGGATACTTCTATCCCTCTGAATTCTTGTTCCACCTCCCCCACCTTAGGACTCTCATCTGATCCCATATTGTCTACAGTCCTGCCAAGTAGTATGCATTTGGTGTGACACCAACACATTTGGCAGCACAGTCATTCCTGCCCATCTCTCAGGAAAAATGTCACATTGTGAAAGAAACCCTTCCCCACTAACCATCTTGTAGCGAAGGGAAAGTACACTACCTGGACAGACAGGAGAGGCTGGTGTGACACTACACCCCATATTCTTCACAAGGATATTACTCTGGTATATTATGGCATAATTCTATTGTATTTTATAAAAGACTGGTCACGTGAGATCACTGGAAAGGTATGATTTACAAATGATTACCCTATCTGCATGCATGTATCGGTTTTGTATCTGAAGTTAGGGTTGCAGACTCTGGGATTGGGTTTGGGTGCAGGCTCTGGGTGGGGCAAGGGGTTGGGGTGCAGGGGGTGGTTCAGGGATGGAGTTTGGGTGCAGGAGAAGGTTTCAGGTGCAGGCTCTGGGAGAGAGTTTGGGTGCTGGGTTCAGGCTCTGGGATAGGACAGGGAGTTGGGTGCAGGAGGGGGTTTGGGTGCAGGCTCTGGGCTGGGACAGAGGGTTGGGATGCAGAAGGGAGCGAAGGGCATGGGGCTCCAAGCCAGGGGGACCTTCCCTAGCCCTTCCCCCACCGCCCGCCCACCTCCCCCAGGAGGACACTCATCCAGGACTCCCAGGCTGCTGTTCAGGAGGTGCAGCCAAGATAAGCCCTCCCCCACCCCCGGAGTCAACTTTTTCTTCATCTAAAACTAGTATGTGGGAGTTATAACTTGGGGCAGAAAGCTGTTGTGTAGCCTTCTCCACAACTGAGGGAGAGGGTGAATTTCATGAGCTTACTCTGTACAGATCTCTGTGCTTAGCAAGATGGTTTCATTTTGGGTTTACACTCAAGGGGGGGGGGGTGCACTTGAGTAGCTGGGCAGTTCCTCAGCTGTAGCCTCCCCATATAGAGTTGATCACAGCATCTGGGTGTGTCCCTACCTGTCTGCATGTGCTGGAGCATGGGAGAGGGCTTGGATGACTCGTCACAGCAGTACAGTGTAAAGGAAGCCCAGGCTAGTAGGTCTGGGGGGCTCAGTGGTACCCCAGTTCCAGATGGCACTGCAGGGGGAACCCATCACATATGGGTTCTTGCCTCATTTCTTCAGCTGAGTGCTGCTCATACTGCTGCACAGTTCACAATCCTAATTACTGGCCAAAGCCTCACTCACACCTCTAGGGGTACGTCTACACTGGCAATTTTCTGCACCACAAGTTATACCACTTATTAAGACACCAGAATTAAACCACTGTCATGTGTTCACACTGTGCTCCTTGTGATACTAGAGCGCATCAATATCAACAGCCCTTGCAACAGCAAAGACAGCAGTGCACTGTGAGTAGCTATCCCTGGTCTAGGGCAGTGGTTCCCAAACAATGGGGTGGGCCTCCCAAAGGATGCACAAAAATGAGTGGCCAGTTGAACAGTGGGATAGCTACCCACAGTGCACTGCTGTCTTTGCCGCTGCAAGGGCTGCTAATGTGCCCAGGGAGGTGCAGGCTCTGTGCTCCCCCTGCCCTGCCAAAAAAAACCAAAACAAACAAACAAAAAAAAGCTTTGGCTGTTGGCCGGAGCTCATGCAGAAGGGCCACACATACTCAGGAGGCAGGGATAAAGGAGAAAGCCAGAGTCCCGTTGACCCGGGGCTCTCTTCCCTCCTGCCCAATCAATCCCTCATCAGGCTGGCGCTCTCCTTCCCCCATGCCCTCACTGTGGGGCAGCTAAGCCTCGCTTCCCCCTCCTCTCTCACCTGGAAGTGGCGGCGCTCCAGCTGTCAGCCCCAGAGTGGCAGCAGCACAGAAATAAGGGTGGCAGTGGGGCGCTAAGGCTGCTATGAAAAGTGATGTTGACAAATATCACATCTTACATTGCCACCCTTACCTCTGCCCTGCTGCTAGTGTGCGCTGCCTTCGGAGCTGGGTGCCCAGCCAGCAGCCGCTGCTCTCCGCTCTCCCTACAGAGCTGCGTGGTGGTGCATGTGACTACAGACACACAGAAGGGGGGCCCAATCAAATAAGTTTGAGAACCACTGCTCTAGAGAATATGCCCTGCCCCAGACTAGCCTTAATGTATGCTGGTAGAGCAGCGGAAAACTTGTCCAAATACATATAGAATTTCATACATCCGGGCTGTCATACCATTGCCTCTCACTAGCATTGAACTGACATTTTTTCTATATGGAAGGTTATTAGAGTTATTTTCAAATATACAAATCAACTGATTAAAAATAGCAAGAAATGGGTGACAGGCTATACCCCTATGTTCACCCCTTTTACGCGACTATGATAAATTTCATACAAAGTATGGTTTGTGTATCACTTGAAAATTCTTGGTAAAATGTGTGGCAACACTATAGGATTCTACTGCTAGATATTACTAACAATATGTTCTGAGTCTGGGGAAGAGTCACAAACTACCTAGAGACAAAAGGTTATCCAATGCCTCCGCCAGGTGTCAACAAATCAAATGGACTATCACCCAGTTAACTGGTCATTCTTTGGCAGGAAAGAGGATGTGAGCAGAAATCTACATCCTGACAAAAACAGAAAGAGGGAGGAGATTCTCCAAAGTATTCCTTCTTTTAGCTTTACCCACAACATCTGAAGAACAAAGGGAACAGCTTTGGACTGGGGGGAGGGATCCTGACTGAAAGCCTCATCCAGTAAAACTGCTAAAACGTGGTGAGTGAGACCTTTGCTTTGAATTCACTCTAGCTTGTTAAGTTAGGCATTAGTTGAGATTTACTTTTATTTTCTTGTAATGAGTTTGACTTTTATGCTTCATTACTTGTAGTCACTTAAAATCTCTCTTTTGTAGTTAATTAAATTTGTTTCATCTAAGCCAGTGTGTTTAGATTGAAGTATTTGGGAAACTCCCTTTTGGATAACAGGATTTGTGCATATTATTTTCCATTAATAAAGTGACAGACCTTATGAGCTTGCATTGCCCAGGAGAGAGCAGGGCAGTAACAAGACGTATATTTCTGAGGGAAAGACTGGGAATTTGCTGATGTTGCTATGCAGTGTAACTGAAGAGTAGCCAATGGTAGCACTCTTGGGCCAGGTCTACACTACCTGCCGGATCGGTGGGCAGAGATCGATCTTTTGGGGATCGATTTATCGCGTCTCATCTAGATGGGGAGCAGCAGCAGTCAACTCAACGCCGTGAAGACGCCATGGTAAATCAACCTGAATACGTTGACTTCAGTTACGGTATTCACGTAGCTGAAGTTGCATATGTTAGGTCGATTCATCTCCCCTCCCCCAGTGTAGACCAGGGCTTGGAATATAACTGGGAGTAATTTACATGCTGGAGGTTAAGAGAGAGATGACTAGGAATGGTAGCTCTCACAGCAAAGCAGTGGAAAAGGCACCCCAGGTGAGAGAACTGAGAGGACACCGCTGTTCATCAGTCCAGATTGTACCCTGGGTAATGTCACAGTGATGCAGAGCTGCACAAAATTGGACAGTTATGTCTCTAGGTCAGTGAGTTCTCAAGTTTTTTTTTACCGGTGACCTCTTCCACACAGCAAGCCTCTGAGTTCGACCCCCCTTGTAAATTAAAAACACATGTTTATATATTTAACACTATTATTAATGTTGGAGACAAAGCGGGGTTTAGGGTAGAGGCTGACAGTTCGCAACCCCCCCATGTAATAGCCTTGTGACCCCCTGAGGAGTCCTAAGTCCCAGGTTGGGAACCTCTGCTCTAGGTTAGGACCTCATATGTATGGGAGGGAGTTAGAGATTCCAAGTTTCAGCAGAACAGCAACCCATCAACAAATAGCCTTGTCAGAAAACACCCACAGCTTGATTCTTTCATTTTAACAAATGAACACGTCTGTCCTATTTCATATGGCTATTACCCTGGGAATAGTTGGGAAAGATATTTATGCATCCTACTCTTTGAATTTTATTTCCCAAATCACCCATTTTCAATAAAGCAATTAATCACAATATCCTGATGTCACAGTAATTTGTTTACTGTTAGCAAGTTAGCACACCAAAATTCAGTCAGTCACTTACCTCACTCGGAGAAATATTTTGCCTCTACTCCGCAGCAGAAGAGACTTGAAATAAAACACTGTCCCACAGTCCCACACTGCTTTTTGTTTCTAAAGTCAGTCCTGAAATTATATACTACCTAAACCAGGAGTGGACAAACTATGGTCCGCGGGCCACATCTGACTCATGGGCCCCTCCTGTCCAGCCCCCGAGCTCCCGGCCAGGGAGGCTCCCCGCAACCCCTCCCCTGCCTTCCTCCCTCTCCCCACAGCCTCAGGGCGCCAGGCAGTGCTCTGGCCCATAGCTCCTGCTGGCGGCTTCGGGGGGGCGGTGCGCTCTGCGCTCCTGCGGGGCAATGTGTCTAGCTCCCACAGGCCGCGCGGAGCCAGACACGCTGCGCAGCGTGGTAAGGGGGCCAAGGCCGGGGGCTTAGAACTTCATCTGCTCCCTCTTATTCCTCACACAAAGTCTTGGAGAACATAGACATACCAGACATGACGGTGTGGCCTATAATCATTCCCATGGCTAAGTAATATATATGCTTATATAGTATTTGGAACAGGTGAGATCTGATGCCAGTTTTATCAACAGGACAGGTTTAAACCGTGTTATGCATGTCAGAAACATGTATGACAGGATCAAGAAAGTCTTGGGTCTAACTTCAAAGACGACAGACTCACTGAAATCAACAACAGCGGAAACAATCAACAATCACACCAAGTAGATGAATCGCTGGGTAGAACACAACTCTGAGCTTTAGTCTTGTGAAAATATTGTTAGGGATGCAACTATCGACACCATCGTAAGCCTGCCTGTTATGAATCAGCTCAACAATGAACCAACTGTTGAAAAGCTTAGCCTTGATATGGATAGCTCCCCAATGGAAAGACCCCTGGCTAAAACTGCATCCCATCAGATGTCATAAAAGGCATAAAACCTATTCTACTGCAACATCTTCACAAATTTCTCTGCCTGTGCTGGAAAGAAGGCTAAGTACCTCAAGAAATGAGAGATGCCATCATCATCACTCTCTATAAAAACAAAGTTGACAGGAGCAACTATAACATCTATCATGACACTTCCCTTCTTAGCCTTATGGGAAAAGCCTTTGCCCAAGTTGTCCTAATCAGATTTAAGACCCTTGCAGACAGACTCTATCCTTAATCACAGTGTGACTTCAGAGCTGAAAGATCTACTATCAACACATCTTCTCAAGTATCAGAGGGGTAGTCATGTTAGTCTGTATCCACAAAAACGAGGACTCCAGTGGTACCTTAAAGACTAGAAGATTTATTTGACAAGCTTTCATGGGTAAAAACCCCAATTCTTCAGCTTCATGGAGTAAAAATTACAGATACAGGAATAAATATATATTGACACATGAAGAGAAGGGAGTTACCTTACAAGGGACTGGGAGTGGTTGACTCAATACAAAAAATAAATTTTCCCTCACTTGGTATTGACATCTCCTCATCAATTATTGGGAGTGGACCACATCCATCCTGACTGAATTAACCTTCAACATTGGTTCTCCACTTGTAAGGGAACACCCTTCTCTTCATGTATCGATCGTCTCACCGAGACAACTCCAAGAGAAATGCAAAGAACAAAAGAAAAAAGCCCCTTTACATAGCCTTCAATGATCTCACAAGAGCTTTTGACCTTGTCAGTAAAAGTGGACTATTTGCACTTCTAGAAAACATTGGATGTCCTCTTAAGCATGATTCAATCCTTCCTTGAAAACATGGATGGCACAGTTCAATACAACAGCTAAGTCTCTGAGGTCTTCCGGATTCGTCGCAGAATAAAGCAAGGCTGTGTACTTGCCCCAACTCTGTTTGTGATTGGCTTCTCCTTGCTACTAAAACAAGCTTTTGGTTCCTCAACTGAGGGAATCTACTTGCAAACAAGATCTGATGGAAAGCTGTTCAATCTTGCAAGACTCAGATCTAAACCAAGACTCGGGAGACCTTTATCCAACAACTCCTCATTTCTAATAACAGCAGTGACAGCCCACAGAGAGGCTCATCTCCAAAACCTAATGGACAGTTTTTCCAAAGCCCGCCAAGACTTTGGGCTTGCCATAAGCCTAAAAAAAGAGAAGCTTAATGTTCCAAGGAGTTGAGGAAGTAAGATCAGCAACTATGAACTTAAAGTGGTGCACGAGTTCACATACTCGGGATCCACTATTGCAGTCAACCTTTCACTTGAAACGGAACTCAACATCCGCATTGGAAAACCTGCCACAACGTCTACAATGGCAAAACAACAAACTGATAGAACACACAAAGATCTGTGTGCATGTGTTATCGGCACACTTTTGTATGGGAGCGAGACACAGACCTTATAGTCTCATCAGGAAAAAAGAGGCTCAACAGCTTTCACATGCGCTGACTTCGTCGAATTTTTGAAATCTCCTGGAGGGACAGTCACCAACAATGAGGTTCTCAAGCGAACCAGTATTCCCAGCATGCAAACAGGGTCACCTCTGGTGGCTTGGGCATGTATGCCAAGTGAATGATGGGCACATCCCAAAGGACATTCTCTACAACAAATTGGCATCTGGAAAAAGACCCAAAGGACACCCAAAATGGTGTTTCAAGGATGTGTGCAAGCGAGACCTCAAACACGGATGTGGAGAACTGGGAAGATCACTCAAGACCACAGCCTTTGGAAACAAGAGCTTAAAAAAGGTCTCTGGGGTTACAAGAGAAAGTAGTCCAGCTTTGCTGAGGAGAAGAGAGCTTGCAGGAGGCAGAGCCCAAAGGGTTGAAACATCACCTTTAAATGTGATAGATGTGGCAGAGATAGTCTCTCTTGAGTGAGTTTCTTCAGTCACAGCTGAGTAAATTCTGTACCTCTCAGGGCTGCATATCCATGGGCTCTCGAGACTGAAGGATGTCTACTACTACTACTACTATGCAGCTACTACCAAGGGGAAGAAGGGAGAGGGATATGTGAAATTGCAACCATGGAGGCAGATAACTGTCACAGATGTGTGGCACTTGTGTGGGCTAGTGGCCATAAGGGCCAATTCCACTGGAGGATCCCCAAAGGTCCCCATTCTGCTATCATTTGGGTTAATGAGACTTTATCCAGTGATAAGTTTATGAACCTGAAAGAACTGAAGCTTGCAGCTTTGCCTGGAATATAAATTATAATTGAGTGTAGAAAATTTAAGAACTTTCTTGAAAATAAATTGGCTGGAGCACTTTATTATATAATACTTATTGATTGCTACAATAAGTAATTTATTAGCAACCATCCAGGCAGAAAAATATTCATTAGAATTTTCCCAGCCATTTGCTCATTTTCTTTTCCTGATAAATAGATCCTCTTAGGAAACACTAGGACCATAGTAATTCATTTTCCCCATTTTAGCTGGTTACCACACTAACAAAAGAGTTGCTAGTTTACCTATTTGCCAATAAATCCAATGGAGCTCCCATATTAAAATGGCTAAAATAATTTTTGTAATTATAGTTAATTTATTGTAATTCAGCAAGAATTATATACAGAATTCTTTTCATGTGTTATATGAACCTAACTGAAAAACACATACCTGGTTTCATTTTTAAAGGAGACTTAATAAAATTGTCATTCCAAAATAAGTAAAAGTAGCTAGAGCATGGTTCAGTGGTGCAACAGACAAAAATTAAACTGTATAAATAAAACCAGTGAGCTACAGGGTAATGACAATGAAAAATTATTACATCTTATTTTAAGAGATTGGATGAATTAGCTGGTGTCATTTATTTTCCCCAAACAAAAAATTATGTAAGGTTGAGACTAAGTATCAGTAATTTAAGGGTAGAACACATTACAAGGATATTCTAATTATCCCAAAACCAAGCATTATAAACCCTGAATCAAAGTTGCCTGAATATGCTTCGATTATTTTAAGTAGTACACAATTAAGGCACACAAACAACCTTAACTCTGCCCTGTAGCAACATCATCTAATAATCATATGATTATGGTGACACCATTTTAGTTTGTGTGGTCACAGATAAGAGTAAACTGACTTTTAAAGACATGAAAAAAATCTAAATTCACTCCCCCCCACACACACACACCCCATAGTAGGGCAGAGTTACAGTTCTTACTTTAATATGCTCAGATTTCTTTTAAATTTAACCTTAACTCCCAGTTTCCTGGGTTTATAATGCTTGGAATTGGGGATAATTACAACATCCCTTTGCTTTTTTACCCTTAAATTACTGATACATACATTCAACCTTAATTCCATATTTATTTAGGGTTTTCTATCTGGGAGTTTCCTTAATTTAAATTGCTAACACTTCACACACTAAACTGAACAAGAAATCTAAAGAGAATGCTACCATGCAATGCTTCTAATGATTTAATAGCTAGTATCAACTTTTGTTATTATTTTAACTTTTAGGGCAGAATCAACAGTACAGCAAAGTAAAAGCAGACAGAGTTACATTTTATTTACAGCTGCCTAATGATGCAAGAGCAGCACAAAGCAGCTGACACATACTAGTGAATCTGTTCCCTAACTGCAATTGACTTCTTAATTTAGAGGGCTCCACTAGTGAAACTGGCACTATGTGAAGCATGGACAGAGACAGCCCAGGTACCACGGTCTCTGTGCTTTGAGGTTTCCTCCATGTTCCTGTCTCAGTATCTCCAGCAGCACTGCCTAATGAGGCCACGAGGAGCCTTTTAAACACTGATGTCCACGGTAGTGTATAGCCACAGAATCTTCAAAGATCACTGGGCCAAGTAATCATCCAATGATCTCTTGAAACACGGCCTGTCTCCCTCATACCACTGAGTCATTACAACCAATGGAACAGCTATATACAAGTTGCATAAAGGAAAAAAGGTGATTGGCTGAGTTACCTCTGTCACAATGGCTGCACTTAGAAGTTCCCAGCACTGTTGCCCCGAGTTCATCCCTAGTCTATATTTACAGCAATTACATCTACAGGCATGTCGTGTTTTACGCCCATTTAACTTGCACGATTTCCACTTTACGCGGTCATCAAAAAAAAAAAAGTAAGGGCAAACTAGAAATATAAAAACTTTCTTTAGGGCAGGCAATTTCACCCACCATTGAAGTCAATGGGGTTTCGGCTATACGCGGTTTCTGCTTTACGTGGAACAGAGTCAGCTTATATAACTTGTTGCTGTTACTGTGAAGGACAAAAGTATAACTGGGTTCAAGAAAGAATTGGATAACTTCACAGAGGATATTTCCATCAATGGCTGTTAGCCAAGATGGTCAGGGACTCAATCCCATGGTCTTGGTGTCCCTAAACCTCTGACTGCCAGACACTAAGACTGGATTACAAGGGATAGATCACTCAGTGGATCACCCTGAACAGGATCACCCTGTTCTGTTCATACCCTATGGCACCAGGCAATGTAGGTAGACAGGATATTTAATTAGATGGACCACATCTAGTGGTCATTCAAGTATGGCCTGATCCAGTATGACCATTCTTAACTTTATGGTCTTAAGTACCTGCGTTATTCCATTAAGATCATTCAGGTCAAAAGAAAAGACTGATAAAAGCGAATTTTCTTGAAGGACTCAATTTAATTACTTCAACAAATGATCAGATTTTCTCACAAATTTTCTGAAAAATTAATTCTGAACTCAGTAAGCGTAGCAAACTTAGTGAGGATACACTATTTTTCATATATAAGAGGATTTATCTCTGCTTTAAGTGAAAAACTGAACTATGGAGTCAATCAGCATTTCCACAATTATGTTCTATATTTCTTAGGTATATCCAGTGCTACACTATTGTAACAGATAAAAATAAAAGCAAATTATTGGAAATCATTTGATGGCAGAATGCAGATATTTCAATGAAAAAAAAAGGGGTGGTCTGTACAGAATGGGGGGTGGGGGGGGGAAAAAGAGAGTGGTCAGGTGAACTGACTCTTGTTCAGTATCAGAGGGGTAGCCGTGTTAGCCTGGATCTGCAAAGACGACAAAGTCTTGTATCACCTTATAGACTAACAGATGTTTGGGATCATAAGCTTTCGTGGGCTAAGACCCACTTCATCAGATCTGAGGCAATTCAAAGTCTCAAAAAAGGAGGGATAACACTGGACAGGTATAATGACTAGATTGATGTTTGTAAAGCATGTTTCCATCCTTGGAGAATGCCACTTTCACTCTATGATCACCTTTTAGAAAAAGCAGTGTTGAGTCTATGGGTCATCACATTAAATTCAGTAACTTTGTTTGCAGAAATTCCTGATCAATTTCTACTTCTTGCAGAGATTTTCATTAAGAATTACTTAGATATCAGATACAAATGGATCTAAATAGTTTTTTTCTGGTGTAGCTGGACTGTTACAAAATCAACAAAAAAGTCAAGTTACCGGTTTGATGCGAAGCTGGTCACCTACCACTTCCAATATGGCATGTTTTCGGGATACTCGCTTATCTGTAATCTGAACACAAAACAGACAGTTGAGATAAGAACAAATTATGGCACTCGTATCTCAAATCATTATAGCAAACAAGAAATCAAATCAAGATAAACCAATAGGCATATTACAAGGTCTCATTGAGTACAGTTCATGCAGGCTGTAGGTTTCTGATGCCTTGTCACTAGTTCTACATAACACAGTTTAAAAAAATAAAATAAAGAAAAAATTCCATATTAGAACTAGATTAAAACATTAAGATTAGGATTTTCAGAACTGGGTGCCTGAAGTTATACTGTTTTAAATCCAGAAATTAACTTTCTAGCCTCAGTGTGGAGAAGAGTTTGAGAATATGAGCCCTACCAGCTGAAAAATCCAAAGGCAAGCAAAATACCCCAGAATTTACCATTTGTCAAAAATCTCATGATTTTTCAAGGTCTGACGATGTTACTTAGAAGAGACCATAATGAGTCTTGAAATGTTATAGAGTATTGTGCTTGTCTCAAAGCTACTAGCCTACAGCAAACAGGAATTCATGTTTTCTATAAACTAAAGAAAGTTTCAAGGATGCAATAAAATCCACCACCAACACCCCAGCAGACAAACAGTTAAGCCTAGAAACACTAACACAAAACCTGAAATAGATACAGTACCCAAAGGCTTACAAAACTCAGGGAAAAAGTTATTAGTTCCTAAGAACATTTTGTGAGGAACACGCTGTTTTAAAAAACTGAGGTAATTTTTAATCCAACGTAACAGATGCTAACTAATGCTCCTGTTTTTTCATTTGGAGAAGTTTAGAGCTCTAATGAGATTTTGCCAGAGTCATTTGTTTTAATATTATTTATTACAGTGAAAGAGCTGTCTTCTGCATGTGCAGCAAAACTAATATTGATGGTTAACTAGAAACCTGCTGCTATTTGCAAAGAAAGTTTTCTGTTCACACATTTCCTTTAAGTGTGACATTCAAGGCAGCAAAAAGATCCAATTACGTCTTTGTAGGAAACTATAATTCATTTCTCTCAGTGTTTATTAAGTTTAAAGATGTGTATTGAAACTGGCAGAAAACTGCTACCAGTATTACAAGTGTATGTTGTGACCTCTAGTGAGGAATTATGTTACTTCATTTAGCCAAAAACATTCATAAGAGAAAACACAGTTGCTGTATATGAGATTATTATACACGAAAATACAGCTGAATAATTACTGAAGGTAAAATGTGTTATATTTGACCAGTATAAATTCAACTGCAAAAAATTAGACTTTTTCCTCTCATTGTTGGCACTACAAACATTACATGCAAAATATTAAACAAGTGCTGCAAGAGGAAAGCTAGGGAAAGTAACAAAGTTTGCACAGGATAAGCATAAATGTGCTACTTCAAGACATGGTCCTAGCGTGTTATCTTAAGAAGGAAGATGAAACAGTTTAGAGCCCATATCAGAATCCGAACATAAAGGGAGGGTCACAGATGGGAGAAGGGGAAAGGGTACTAGTCCAGGAGAAATTCACACCCTTAATGGCAAAAGCATCATAAATTAAGAGGTGGCATGTTGTGTGAAATGTTCCAAGCCAGAGATGGAATACAGTAAGCATGTGTATGGTATATGTATAGCAGTGTTGTAAGAAACAAGGCGCTGCATGATTACTGAGAACACCCTATTAGGTCTAAGTCACAAGAAACACCATAACACTTAATGAGCACTTAAGCATCCATGGTTCTGCCAGACTGCCAAGCATTCTACATGCCCATCATCCAAGGTAAGTGAATAAGAACCATCACATTCCATGAATAAAGATGGAAGCAAACTACATCACCATCATAACAGAGTGAGTGAGTGTCTCGAAACAGATAACAGTGACAAGATGAATGAGGGAGTATCTTCTATTGGACAAACTTCTGTTGGTAAGACAAACAAGCTAAAACAGAGCTCTTCATCTCCAAAGAACTGATAGATCAGTTACACTCTGCTGTTTGAGAAACCTATGAACACTAGCAGATGTAAGCATTAGAATAAAAAACAAAACCCAGAAGCTTGGGGAGAGTAACACAGATCCACCTCTATCTATAGATCCTTCCCAGCAACAAAGACACCCAACCCAGCATGGCTCTGCGGGAGCAACCTCTCTTTTTATCAGCCAGAGGCTGCAGGTATGGCTTTCCATTTTCAAACACTCACTAGACAGAAACCAATATGAAATCTGGAGTATCTGAGCCAAGTCCACTCATAAGAATCCCTGCACCAGCCCCTCTACCAACAGTTGGGTGTGAGGGCTGGAATTCTCAGAATGTTGCCTTTGGATCTCTTAAACTCTTCCACCATTGCTCATCTTTCCTACTGGTCTGTGGCTATTTTTTCAGCCCTGCTCCAGTTCTACAAATGAGGTTTAGTCTCTTTCCACAGAAGGACAATGTAGTTAATACAGGAAGAAGTGTACCCACTGCCAATGGCCTGCTCATATCCACTGACATTTCCAGTGCCAGAGAAAGTCATCCAAATAAATCTCACACATCCTCACATTAGGGGAAGCATTGCCTGCCAAGATCTTATCAGCAGCCTCCCCCAAGTCAAGCCTTCCTCAACTGCCATCCTCAGCTCCTCAGAAATCCAAAGAAATACAACAGTTAAGTCTAACATATTACAAGAGCAGGTCTGGGAACCGCATGAAGCGGTCCCCCTCCACTCTTTCGCCACCACCTTAAGCTTTGAAAAATCAATCTATCTATATATATAAAAGTCAAGTGGTGTATGTATGTATGACCGCAAACTCCTCCCACACCGTTTGAGCCAGAGACTTGAAATTTGGTACCGTTAGGGGTCTTGGGGTCTAGATGGTCATAAGGGTCGAAAAATTTCCGAATCTCACCTCTGATGCCCCCCAGGGGTGAAAGTCTTTCAGGGCCAATCACATCGGCTGGGCAGCTGGGTGGTGATGACGTCATAATACCCCCTCCAACAGACACCGCACTCGCTCAGCTCACGGCCCCTCCCTCCTCCAACGGAACCCCGGAATCCATCAGCCCTGAGCCCCCCACCCCACCCCCCCACCTGCGAAGGTCCCCGGAATCCCTTGGCTCTGGGCCCCCTCCCCGCCTGCGACGGATCCGAGTTGGGTTTGGTGGGACGGTAAGTGAGGTGGGGGTGTCGGGTTTGGTCGGGGGGGTCAGGTGGGGGTGTCGGGTTTGGTCGGGGGGGGGGGTAAGTGAGCCGGTTGGGGTTGGTCAGGGGGTGTCAGCTGTCTGTCCCCTCCCCACCTCCGACTGACCCGAGCAACGCCGGGCACTTTTGCTAGTTAAGCATACAGACAAGCAACTAAAGCAGCTCCTGTTAAAGCAAATGCTGACAAAGTAAAATATATTAGAAGTCAGCTGGCAGGTATTCTGTGAATTAGTAAGGAATACAGATAAACCATAAAACATTGCAAAATGAAAAAAATGCCACAGTTAAATTCAAGTCAGATATAATTCAACAGCACAGATCAGAAACAGCCTCATGGTCCAATTCTGAAATGCATCCCATGAAGAAGCAACACTGCCCTGTGCACAAGTCTTTGAACCAGCCAAGAACTCATCTAAAACTACATTATATATGCTGTTAAAATACAAACGTGAAAACAAGTGTACATGAGAAACAACAAATGGCCACCAAACAGCAGAAAGTAACTTAAATGAGAATAATCTGACTTGCTGAAAAGACTTCCAGTCTATGCATATGAAGACTATCTAGCTTTCAAACCAGTGAGATTGCTTATGCTCCCCCTCCCCCACACTTACTTTCATAACTATTTGATCCCAGTACTGATCTGGCTACCTGTTCCACCCATGGCATTTCATTTACTATGCATTAATATTACTACAACTGCTAGACTTTTTCCAGGAAACCTTTGAAGCTTGGGCAGAAGTGTTGGACAATCTGAACAGGTACTTCAGGACGTTCCCATTTATTTAATATATGGCTATATTGCTAGAGAGAAGCCTAGAACAGGACAGCTTGTTGTTTTTAATGGGATGCTAATTAGCATCATGCCAACTGGAAAAAATATACCTGCCCTCCTCAGAGGAAGACCAAAGGGACAAACTCAAAATAATGGTGCAGTGCAAAAACCCTAGGCAATAAAGGATACCGAAACGTGAAAAAGGCCCAATTTGAATGCAACTAGAAGAATGTATTTTAAAAGGACTGTCTCCCTCTCCACACTACATTTCCTACCACTTCAAAAAAACAGCAAATGGATTCTTTAACAGCATAAATGGGATATGTCCATCCAGATATTAAATATAGTGCTTAGCCCTTTGGGCTGGGATTATGCAGACATGTGTCTATCTCAAAGCTGGAAAAATAGATTGAACATTAAGTAATTTATTAGTATATTAGAATGTGTAGAACACTGAAAGTTGTATTTACTTTCCACTACTTACACAATTTCCTTTTTGCATTCCATATCTACTATAATGAACCCACCACTGATCAGTTTCACAACCTTTTCTAGTCAATCTCACTTTTCTCACCTTCATGCACACTATTCTGAGTGTGGGCACTAGCATTACAGAAGAATAAATTAAACAGAAAACATCTGGATCAAAAATCAGCTAAATCCACTGGTTTGTACAGGGTATAACTAATTTAAAACAATAGAATACATTTTTACCTTTAGTTTAAAAATACTAACACCATTTGTATTTGTATCTGCATATATAGATCACCTTGAACTCTCCTCCCCAAATCTAAACACACTCCTAAGCTTTTAGTGAATGCAACCACATTTGCCAATTAGAGAAAGATACCACAGCAATTAGGCACTAAGTGCTGATATGGCTGAGAGAAGTGAGTACAAGCCCTGGTCTACACTGAACATTTAGAATGACATAACTACATTGCTCAGGGGTGTAAGAAATTCACACCCTTGTGCCCCACAGTTAAGCCAACAGTAAGAATTCTAAGTTCAGAATTCTTCTGCTGGCCCAGCGACTGTCACTCAAGGATGAAAAATACCTATTGTCAGTGTTCCCTCACCACTCTGAACTCTGGGGTACAGATGTGGGGACCCACATGAAAGACCCCTTCCCATATCTTATATTCCATCATCTTAGGTTAAAAACTTCCCCAAAGCACAAATTCCTTCCCTTGTCCTTGGACAGTATTGCTGCCACCACCAAGCAATTTACACAAAGATTTAGGAAAAGGACCACTTGGAGTTCCTATTTCCCCAAAACATTCCCCCAAACCTCTTCACCCCCTTTCCTAGGGAGACTGGAGAATAATATCCTAACCAAAAGATTTAAGTGAGCACAGACCAAATCCCTGGTTCTTAGGACACTGAAAATCAATCGGACTCTTAAAAGAATAATTCCATTTTTAAAAAAGTAGAAGAATCATGCCTGCAAAATCAGGATGGAAAATAACTTTACAGGGAAATAAAAATATTTAAAAACACACATGATTTCCCTCTAGACTCAACTTCAAAGTTACAAAAGCAGGAATAAACCTCTCTCTTAGCAGGAACTAGTTACCTGCTTGGTCTCTCTTTTTATCCCAAGAGACCAACACAAAGAACACAAATAAAACCACCCTCTGTCCCCAGATCTAAAAGTATCTTCTTTCCCTATTGGTCCTTCTGGTCAGGTGTCAACTAGGTTAATTGAACTGATTAACCCCTTACAGGTGAGCGATTCTGTACTTCTGGCTAGGAGAGATTTTGTATGACTGCATATATAAAGGTTGTTACCCTTCCCTTTACATTTATGACACCTAAATCAATGGAGAAAACCCTTTCATAGATGTAGGCAGCATCTATACCGGGGTGGGTAAACTACGGCCCGTGGGCCCATCCTGCCTGGCCCCTGAGCTCACTGGTGATGCTCCCCAGGTCCCTCCCCCACTGTCCCTCCATAGCCAGGCCTCCGCACAGGCAGTGTTCTGGGGGGCGGGGCTGTAGCGGCGTCTCTGGCTCCGGCCGCTGCTCCGAGCAGCATAGTAAGGGGGCCAGAGCCAGGGAGTTGGATATGGGGGCAGGGAGGCCCAAGGGGCCATCAGTGGACAGTTGGATGGGGTGGAGGTTCTGGAGGGGGGCAGTCAGGGGATGGGGGGCTGGATGGGGCATGGGACTCCCAGGGCTTTGTCAGGGGGCATGGATAGGGGTTGGGGTAGTCAGGGCACAGAGAGCAGAGTGAGGGGAGGGCTTTGGATAGGGGGTGGGGTTCCCGGGGAGTGGTTAAGGGCGGGCAGGTATCCCCTGGAGGTGGTGGTCAGGGGACAAGGAGCAGGGGGGCTTAAATGGGGGTGGGGTGTTGGGGGGGTGGTTAGTGGCGGGGAGTCTCTGGAGGGGGGAGTCAGGGAATAAGGGGGGGTTGGGTGGGTGGAATGTTCTGAGGGGGGTGGGAAGTGGGAGTGGGTTGGATAGGGGGCAGGGCCAGGCTGTTTTGGGAGGCACAGCCTTCCTTACCTGGCCCTCCATACAATTTTGAACCCCGATGTGGCCCTCAGGCCAAAAAGTTTGCCCACCCCTGTTCTATACTGTTGTGCTAACGCTGTACAGCTGTCACTGTAGCACCCATAGTCTAGACATACCTCGAACTACCTGCAAAAAAAATTTGTTGCAAGAGATGCTGTCAACTTGTCATGTCTTTCTGAAATATTACCAACCTGTTACAAGTTTACTTGAAGTTACTCTTGAGAAAATTGTTTCACTTTAAATTTGTGCACAGTGCTTCAGAGAAGAGGCAATTTTTATGTAGTGCTCTAAAGTCCTCTTGTGCTCTAAAGCAGTGTTTCCTGAATGGTGGGTTGCAGGCCCAGTGCAGAGAGGAAGCCAGAGGAAGAGAGGACAGGCTTGAAAAGTGAGTCTGTCCCGCTCTCCCTGGCAGTAGCAGTTCCTGCCCCACAGAAGCTCCCGCCTGGCTCTCCACTCCAGGCATTGTGACCTGGCACACAGATCGCATCTCCCATCAGGTTTCACCCAGTCATCAGGACAAACCCAAGTGGTGCTGGGACCCAGCGCGCCAGGTCACACCACCCAGAGCAGCGAGCCAGGTTCTGCCCCGTGGGACTGTAAACATTGCAGCGGGGTGAGTGTGAGGCAGGGTTGCTCTCCAACTTCCTCCCAGGGCAGGGCCTCCCCTCTGCACTGGGCTGGGATTAAGGTTGAAGTGTCAGGGCAGAAGGTACTGCTGCAGGTGGTCAATGCCCCCTCAGTGGGACAAAGAGGCAGTGGAGAGCACTACCAGCTTATGAACATGCACATTTGGACCGTGGGTGGATTGCATGCACACACAGAGAGAAAGATAAAATGCAATTGGTGAACCACCTTTGTAAAAAAAATTGGGAACCACTCTCTAAATCTTAAGATTTCACTCAATAAATAAATAAAACAAAAAGGAGGGGGCTGTAAAGATTACACTTAACTTCACATTATTAAAATTAATAAATGCTGTGAAATTGGCACCAGGAAGTCTACAAAAAAAGCTCTGATAAAAATGTGCACTGTCCCTATAGATTTCAATGGGTTGGTACCTCTGAAGGCTACTGTTAAGGATGTATTAACATTATTAGCTATTTCACGGTTGATAAAACTACACAAGAGCCTGAGACACTATTGTTTTGTTATTCATGTTTCCTGTAAGTGAAGTCTTGTTTTGATATCTCAGAGCAGAACTTACTTTGTGTTGGCAGAAAGTTTGGGGGACTGATGCTATTCCCTCTCCCCCATGTGAACCCTAATTTCCTCTGATTTGTGGGAGAGTGATGAAAGATGTTTATGCAAACAGGAAAATGAGTCAGCACCACCAACCCATATGATTTATTAGTCTCATAATGTTTAGAGTTTCTTATAAACTCCAACTCCTACAGTCACATTAAAGGAGAATCTCCATTTTTGTGAACACAAGTTTCCTACCACTCCAGATTATGGAGAAATGCTTGAAAGGAGATGGAAGACTCTGATTACACCTTCCTCAATATGGATCGGGGGGGGGGGGGGAGGGGGGGGGGAGAAAGCATCTATTACACCCTGGTCCCATAGCCTGCCAGGAATATCAGTTGGCAGCTCCTCTGTGCATGGGCATGTACATGGCGTGGTTCACCCCTCATCCTCTATGCCTGCCCCTTTTGCAGCGTGAGGGAGAAAATGGCACATGCTTATCTTGCATGTGCCAGGATGCAGCCCCTATTCCAGCTCCCCCAGAACCTCCTGCTGAAACTCTGGCTGCACTTTCCCCCGGACCTGTTTATATTTGCATTCCCTGTCTGTGGCCCACCGAGTCACAAGACCTCCTCATCAGCCTCCTCCTGGCCCTGGTCAAAGTAGCCATCTGACCACGAGGAGATTAGACACCTGTGGGGGCTATTTCCCCTCCTCCCTGTCATCCACCCACTGGCTCCCTATACAGCTTTGAGGGGCAGTAGACACTGTCCAGGGTTCTCTGCTCAGTGTCCCCCTCTGGATCCCTAGTTTTGAACCTGTGACCTTCTTTCCTGACCCCATTATTCTGGACTCCCCCATCTTCCTTTGGTTCCCACCTCTAGTGGTCCCTCTAGCAAAGCGGAGGGAAGGGCCTTGAGAGGCGGCTCAGCGCAGGGGTCAGGGGGTCCCGTCGGAGAGCCTGGGCTAGATCAGAGGGTCAGATGAGCCCATGGGCCCTGCCAGCCCCAGACAGTCTAGGACAAGAAGGCGACTAAATCCCACCCCCCGGCGTCGGAGCAGCCCCAGGCCGGAGCTGGGCCCCGCGCTGGGGCAGCGGACAGGGATAATCGCTCCCTGTCGGAGCGTCACCGGGGGGGGGCGGCTCCTTTGCCCTGCGGGGTGCGCAGCGTCCGACCCCGCCGGGGGGGGGGGTCACGGGCAGGCCCGCGCCAGGCCACCCCCATGGCGGCTCCTGACCTGGGCTCGCTGGCGTCGGGCTGGGGGCTGCAGCGGGGTCAGGGAGCCGCCCCCCCGGACTTACTCCCAGCAGGGGGCCTCTTCCCAGCACTGTCTGGCCGGGCGGCAGCGCCACCGGGCAGCCCCCGTCGGCGGGCGCCAGCTCGAACCCCGCCATGGGCGCCGCTGGAGGGGGGACCGGGCCCCGCTGTCCCCTCCGGAATCCCGCGCCACGCAGGGACGTTCCCCTCCCTTCCGTTACCCTCTGGGGCAGGGGGCGGGGCAGGCCGCCGCTGTTTGTGTTTAAATCCCCGCCCCCTTTGCCCGGCCGTCCCGGAAACGGTAGTTTCCAAGTCTCCCCCTCGCCGTCCGGCGGCGCTGGCGCCTCTCCGCGGGGGAACTACAAATCCCGACGTGCCCCGCCCCGCCAGCTCCCCGGCGCATGCGCATTGCCCCCGGAAGCCGGTGTAAACAACCCCGTTCGAATGGGGGAGACGTTGAAACTGTCACCCGCGGGCAGCGGCGCGCGCGGCCAGGTAGGGGGGGGCGGCCTGCGGGGCTGCAGTTTCCCTTCACCGGGGGCGGCGAGCCGGCTCCAGGCCCGGCGAGCTCCGAGGCGGGGCCGGGCTCGCCAGCGGGCAAAGGACGCCTGGTGGTTGACACAGGCAGGGCACCGCCCGTCCCTGGTCCGGGGCAGCGCCTGTCTCGTGCCTGGAGGTTGGGTACCGGACCCCCGCTGTCTCTTGCCTAAACGCCTGGGGGCTGGGCTAGCCTTAGCACAGGGCATCGTACAACGGTGGAGTGATGGCTGAGGGCTGGGCAGACACGAAGGGCACCAGGGACCCGTCCCACCCTGCTCGAGGGCTGGGCCAGCCTGGGCACAAGGCATGACCCACCGCTTAATACGTGAGACACTTGACCGCAACCTTCACAAGCAGAGTGACCTTGGTGAAAGTTAACTCCATGTCTTGTGTCATTGAGATCAGTGACAATGGCACGCAACCGGCTCCACGTCCGGCTGCTTAGTGACCACTGAACTTCCTCATCCCCAGGCTTACCCATGGTGACTGGACCGAGGCTTTAAATGATGCAGAAAGCCTCAAAGAAGAACAGACAGACAGTTGCTTCGTGTAAAGAACAGACCATCCTTCCTCCAGCCAAGAAAAAAGAGAAAAGTGGGGAGGACTTTGTGGAGCTGCTGCCGCCAGAAGTCAGTTTTAAAATTTTCAGTGAACTGGATATGCAGAGCTTATGCAAAGCTGCAATGACATGCAAGAGCTGGAATCGTGCAATTGAGACCAGTGACCATTTGTGGAAACATCACTGTCTAACTGTAAGAGCTGTCTGCCAGCGAGAGATAGACTGTGATCGAGGAAATGGATATTCATGGAAGGTATATTTAAGAACATGGACTGTCTAGTTTTGGGAAACTGGAAAGCTTTCGGGATGAGTATTCAGATATGTGAGGCAGAGGTTCTCTCCTGATCAATATTTCTGCTCCATCCAAGGTCAAGAGCAACTCAAAGTTGTTAGCATCTAATAGGTACAATCTGTGAGGTCTCGGGGCTTGTTTACACTACAAAATTAAGTTGATTTAAGTCAAAGTACAGCCCCCACAGTAATTAAAGGAGGTAGTTCACATTCACACTTGCTCCTTTGGGTGGCAGTGCACAGTCTCACCAGGAGTGCTTCCACCAATTGAAGTGGGGTATTACAGGACACAGATGTGGAGCCTAGCAGCCCAAACTGCCAGCTGGGTTCACCCAGCTGTCCACACCAGGGCATGGGGCCCCAGCTGCGAGCCAGCACTCACAGCTCAGGCTATCACCACTAGAGAATAGAAGGACTGCCACTGACAGCCCCCACACCATGTCAATTAATCAATGTCTAACTGCATCAACATAAACGCTACACCTCTCATGGGGGAGGAGTTATGTCAGCGTAGCAGGTGACTCACTGTCAAAAGTAGCATTCTAATGTAGACACTGAAATAACTAGGTTATAATAAGACACCTTGGGCCAACTTAACTCTGTAGTGTAGAGCAGGCCGTAGTGAAATAGTTTCACAAACACAATCACAACTGGCAGTCTATGCAGAGATGCACAAAAAAAAAAAAGTAAGTGAACTAACTGATCCCTGAGACGTGATCAGTTCAGCTCTGGAATGGAACACGCTGAGAAAGGGACACAGTTTTACATACATATTCCCCATAATTTTACTTCAGTGGAATACTCCTGCTGGGGGAGAAGGGGTCCCTGGAATCTACTCATGTAGAGAGGTTTTTGCCCCTACACACCTTTTAAGCCAGATACAGCTAGGGATCAAAGAACCAGCTACTTTCGAATCTCCTTACCCAGCACCATTGCAGCTGCTATTCAAAAGTGAGGAGGAGCTGAACATGTTGAGTGAAATCCTGTTGAGGAATAGAGATAGCATAAACTCTGACAAGTTAAGTATTAAAATATAATTAGGAATGCCAGAAAAGAATTTGAATAACAGCCAGTGAAAGACTCAAAGGAACAACAGAAACATTTTTAAGTACATCAGAAGCAGGAAGCCTCCTAAACAACCAGTGGGGCCAGATTCCCAAACCTGAGCCTTTTTTTTTTTTTTAGGTGACAAATCTGAGGTATGTCCCAGACTGAGGTGTCATTAGAGGAGGTTTTGGAATAAATTAATAAACAGTAATAAGTCACCAGGACCAGATGGTATTCACCCAAGAGTTCTGAAGGAACTAAAATATGGAGGTAACAAAGAGTCCTGTGGCACCTTAAAGACTAACTAAAGAATTGAAGCATAAGTTTTCGTGGGCCAATACCCACTTCGTCGGATGCTTGCTTGCTTGCATCCGACGAAGTGGGTATCGGCCCACGAAAGCTTATGCTTCAATTCTTTAGTTAGTCTTTAAGGTGCCACAGGACTCTTTGTTACCTCAGCTATTCCAGACTAACACGGCTACCTCTCTGATTCTTAAAATATGGAGTTACAGAACTACTAAACTTATCATTTAAATCAGCTTCTGTACCAGATGACTGGAGGACAGCTAATATGATGGTAATTTTTTTAAAAAAGGCTCCAGCGGTGATCCTGGCAATTATGAGTCACAGTAAGCCTAACTTCAGTACCAGGCAAATTGGCTAAAACTACAGTAAAGAAAAGAATGATCATACACATAGATGAACATGATTTGTTGGGGGGGGAGAGTCTACAAAAAAGTGTTAAAGGAAATCATGCCTCAGCAATCTACTAGAATTCTTTGAGGGTGTCAACAAGCATATGGACACGGGTAATCCAGTGGATATAGTGTACTGAGGGGCCCTGACCCAAAAAGGAGTTGTGGGGGGTTGCAAGTTTATTGTAAGGGGAGATGCTGCATGTTACCCTCACTTCTGTACTGCTGCTAGCAGCAGCGCTGCCTTCATAGCTGGTCATCTGGAGAGCAGCAACTGCTGGTCGTGAGCCCAGCTCTGAAGGCAGAGCCGTTGCCAGTAGCAGCACAGAAGTAAGGATGGAATGGGATGGTATTGCCATTCCTACTTCTGCACTGCCGCCTGCAGAGCTGGGCCAGTCAGTCAGTAACTGCCTCTGTCCGGCCATCCAGCCCTGAAGGAAGCAATGCAGAAATAAGGATGGCATGGTATGGTATTGTCCGCCTTACTTCTGCACAGATGCTGATGGGACGCTGCCTTCAGAGCTGGGCTCCCGACCAGCAGCTGCCGCTCTCCAGCCTCCCAGGTCTGAAGGCAGCGCAGAAGTAAGGGTGGCAATACTGCAGACTCCTTAAAATAGCCTTGTGACACACACACACACCCCTCCCCTCTCCCCCATTTGAGAAATGCTGATCTCCCCCATGAAATCTGTATAATATAGGCCAGGGTAAAAGCACACAAAAGATCAGATTTCACAGAGAAGATCAGCTTTCACAGTCTGTGATATGTTTTTCATGGCCGTGTATTTGGTAGGGCCCTACACATGGGATATGAAGGTCCTTTCCTGGATCAGTAACTGGTTAAAAGACAGGAAACAAAGGATAGGAATAAATGGTCAGTTTTCAGAATGCAGAAAGGTAAATAGTGGTGTCCCCCAGGGGTCTGTACTGGTACCAGTACTCTTCGACATATTCATAAATGAGCTGGAAAAAGGGCTAAACAGTGAGGTGGCAAAATTTGTAGATGATAGAAAACTACTCAAGATAGTTAAGCCCCAGGTAGACTATGAAGAGCTACAAAAGGATGTCTCAAAACTAGGTGACTTGGCAACACAATGGCAGATGAAATTCAATGAAGATAAATGCAAAGGAATACATTTTGGAAAACAATCCCAACTATACATGTAAAATGATGGGGTCTAATTTAGCTGTTACCACTTAAGAAAGCGACCTTTGAGTCATTGTGGATAATTCTGAGAAAACATCCACTCAAATATGCAGCAGTCAAGAAAGTTAACAAAATGTGGGGAATAATTAGGAAAGGGGATAGGTAATAAGACAGAAAATATCATATTGCCTCTGTATAAATCCATGGTACGCCCACGTTTTGAATACTGAATGCAGATGTGTTGCCCCGTCTCAAAAAAGATATATTGGAATTGGGAAAAATACAGAAAAGAGCATCTAACATTATTAGGCGTATGGAACAGCTTCCATATGAGGAGGATTAATCAAATGGATTTTTCAGCTTGGAAAAGAGATGACTAAGGATATGATAGTGATCTAGAAAATCAGACTGGTGTGTAGGAAGTAAATAAGATAGGAGTAGGTGTTATTTACTCTAACACAAGAACTCAGGATCACCAAATGAAATTAATAGGCAGCAAATTTAAAACAAAAAAAAAAAAGTATTTCTGCAGACAATACACAGTTAACCTGTGGAACGCTTTACCAGAGGACGTTGTAAAGGCTAAGACTATAACAGAGTTCAAAAAGAACTAGATACATTCATGAAGGATAGCCATTGATGGACCTATTAGCCAGGATGGGCAGGAATTCAGAACCAGGCTCTGAAGTTTCCCTAGCCTCTGTTTGCCAGAAGCTGGGAATGGGCGACAGGAAATGGATCACTTGATGATTACCTGTTCTGTTCATTCCCTCTGAAGCACCTGGCACTGGCCACCGTTAGAAGAGAGGCTACTAGATGACACTGGCCTAACCCAGTAAGGCCGTTCTTATGACAGCTATAATGTCATATAAAATCCAGCCTGCAAGACTTAGCAGATCAGAGAGGGAATGGATTCAGACATTGCCATCACCACCCTGAACCAGCACTAGTTTGAAAGAAAGTAGAATACAGCCACCTCTTTTGGGGTTTTAAGTCTACCTCTGCATAGATCACCGGTCAGTGGAACTCAGTTACACAGTTCCAGACTCATTTCCTCTCTGAAGAAGCGTTTTAGTAGTTCAGTATGAGGTAAGAGCTCACAAGGAGGCAGGGCTGTGAGCAGATGGAGTACTCACACTGCTCTGAAGATAGTAGACGCACTTCTCTGAGTAGGGGTCCTATAAAGGTAGCCAGCCAGTCAGGCAGCAGCACAGACAGCTGCAGCGGCATAGGAGCCAGCAAACAGAGCTGTAAACAGGGGAGTTTGAGTGGGAGTTCTGTTGGAGGAGAAGGTATTTGTATTTGGTTTTTTAAAGGCCGGTCTATATGATTGGGGATTCCTTAGTGAGAAGAATAGACAGGCCTGTAACCAGAGCTGATCCAGAGAACAGAAGGGTGTGCTGTCTACCGTGTGCTAATATATGGGATGTGGACCTGAGGTTGAAGAGGATCCTAAAAGGAGTGGGAAAGAATCCACTGATCGTCCTTCATGTGGGAACAAATGATACCGATAGATTCTCGCTGAAACGTATCAAGGGAGACAATGCCAGGCTGGGGAAGACACTTAAGGAAATCGAGGCTCAGGTGATCTTCAGTGGGATTCTGACTGTTCCTAGAGAAGGACAACAAAGGTGTGACAAGATTATGGCTATCAACAGATGGCTCAGGCAGTGGTGCTATAAGGAGGGCTTCGGGATGTATGGCCACTGCGAGGCATTCATGCTCAGAGGACTGTTCTCTCGGGATGGACTTCATCTGAGTAGGGAAGGAAATAGACTTCTAGGGTGGAGGCTGACACAACTGATTAAGAGAGCGTTAAATGAGGAATTTGGAGAAGATGGTTGGGAGATATCCAGGTAATCTCCACGCTGGATTTTAACATTGAGAGGGAAGAAAACAAAGTAAGAAAGGATACAGCTGTGGGTAGGAGAATGGACATAAGGAGGAAGGGCAGTGTGGATACCAGTCTCATCTGGCGGTAGAATGTCCATGCCTAATCGAGTAAAGAATATGAGTGAGGCCGAACAGCAAAAATTAAGATGTTTGTACACCAATGTAAGGAGCCTAGGTAATAAAATGGAGGAACTAGAGCTACTGGTGCAGGAAGTGAAACCAGATTTTATAGGGATAACAGAAACATGGTGGAATAGTAGTCATGACTGGAGTACAGGTATTGAAGGGTATGTGCTGTTCAGGAAAGACAGAAAGGTAAAGGTGGTGGAGTAGCACTGTCTATCAATGACCAGATAGACTGTAAAGAAATAAGAAGCGATGGAATGGATAAGACAGAGTCCGTCTGAGCAAAAATCACATTGGGGAAGAAAACTGCTAGAGCCTCCTCTGGGATAATGCTTGGGGTATGCTATAGAGTAGACCACCGGGATCTAATTTGGATATGGATAGAGACCTCTTTAATGTTTTTAATGAAGTAAATATTAATGGGAACTGCGTGATCATGGGAGACTAACTTCCCAGATATAGACTGGAGGACAAGAGCTAGTAATAATAATAGGGCTCAGATTTTCCTAGATGTGATAGCTGATGGATTCCTTCATCAAATAGTTGCTGAACCAACAAGAGGGGATGCCATTTTAGATTTGGTTTTGGTGAGTAGTGAGGACCCCATGGAAGAAATAGTTGTAGCGGACAACCTTGGTTCGAGTGATCATGAGCTAATTCAGTTCACACTGAATGGAAGGATAAACAAAAAGACCGTGGAGTATTGGTTGACCACAGGATGACTATGAGCCGCCAATGTGATATGGCTGCGAAAAAAAGCTAATGCGGTCTTGGGATGCATCAGACAAGGTATTTCCAGTAGAGATAAGGAGGTTTTAGTATTGTTATACAAGGCCGGGGTGGGCAAATTACGGACCGTGGGCCATATGCAGCCCGTCAGCCATTTTTATCTGGCCCGCAAGCTCGGGCTGGGGGAGTGGTGCCAGTAGCCCTGCGCTCCCGGGCCAGTGTGCCGGGCCAAGCGCAGCGAGCCGCAGAGCCCCGCACTCCCTCGCCGTGTTCCCTGGACAGGACGCCGGGACAAGTGCGGCGAGCTGCGGGGCCCCGCGCTCCTGGGCCGGGGCACTGGGCTGAGCACAGTAAGCAGGGAGGGGCACTTCTCTACCCCAGATCCCGCTCCAAGACAGCTTCTTTTATCTCCTTACATCTGGGGTTGAGGTAACAAGCTGCATGTGTCAAAAAAATCAGGAACCCAACCACCCTGTTGCAAGAGCATACGAGAGTTTGAATTATTTTGGGGCCCACAGGATAAGGAGAGAAAGAGGAAGATTTTTTAAAAAGTTTTACTTGAGAATAGAGATATACCCTGAAAGGGTGGGATGAGGGGCAGAAGATTTGAGAAGTGAGAATGATCCTCATGTTACACTGAACTATGCGACAGGTTACATGTGACTGATACATGGGGAGAAATACTGGAAGCAGAACTGGAGAGAAAAGAAACCAGACATGGATCTTAAATAGCAAGAAGTGGCATAGAACTGACTGTTTTTACTGTAACTATTTAGCCATTCACACCAGTGACATTTGCAAATATGTAGTAGAAACTTCACTGGAAAAAATGTCTAAATACAGAGTGGTAGCAATGTTAGTCTGTATCAGCAAAAACAAGGAGTCCTTGTGGCACAGGGGTGGACAAACCTTTTGGCCTGAGGGCCACATTGGGGTTGCAAAATTGCATGGAGGGCCAGGTAGAGAAGGCTATGCCTGCTCAAACAGCCTGGCCCTGCCCCGTATCTGACCCCCTCCCACTTCCTGCCCCCTGACTGCCCCCCTCAGAATCCCTGGCCTATCCAAACCACCCCCTGCTTGCCCCCTGACCACCCTCCTCCAAGACCCCCCTACTCAAACCCCCACCCCTGACAGACCCCTGGGACTTCTACGCCCCATCTGACCCCACCAGCTCCCAGACTGCCCCCTGGGACTTCCTACCCATTATGCAACCTCCCCCCACACACACACACATGGAACCAGAAATTCTGCCCCGCCCCCAGAGCACTGCCCACACAGTTGGCTGAGGCTCCAGGGGAGGGGCAAAAGTGGGGGCGGGGCCGGGCCCTGTTGTGGCACCTAATCTCTAAGGACAAGGACTCCTCTTTTTTACTGAAAAATGTGAAGTTAGTCTTGGTCCCCTACAGAGCATTTTTACACCCATATTGCACTGAGGTCCCAGGCTCCCAAATGTGTTATAATGTAGATTGGGGTGGAGAAACTACAGCCCGCAGGCTGGATCCAGCCTGTCTGGGCGTTGGATCTGGTCCAAGGGATTGCCACCCCTGTGGCGCCGCCGGCCCCATGCCGCTCCCAGAAGCGTTCGGCCCCACGTCCCTGCAGGCCCTGGGGGAGAAGGGGGAAGAGGACGCTGCACGCTGCCCTTGCCTGTGAATACCTCCCCCCGAGCTCCTAGTGGCCGGGAACAGGGAACAGCGGCCAATGGGGGCTTCTGGGGAGGTACCCACAGGCAAGGGCAGCATGCAGAGCCCTCTTCCCTCCTTCCCCAGGGGCCACAGGCACTTCTCCCTGCACCTCTGCCCTGAGCCCCCTCATACACGCCACCTCCTGTACCCCAACCCCTTGCCCTGAGCCCCTTCCTGCACACCACACCCCGCACTCCCTCCCAACTCCCTGCCCCAGCCCTACATTCATGGGCCTTCTTGCAATTTGGCCCTCAGGCCAAAAGTTTTGCCCACTCCTGCTGTACATGCTTCTTCTGGTGTAAAACTTTAGTTCTCTCAACTTCCAGTGTTTACACTGACTTCTACTTGATTTATTCAAGTTTTTCAAGACTTTTTAACTGTTTACTCTGAATCAGGTCACCCTACTGAGAAACTACTGGAAGAGCAAAGTGAAGCATGAATGGCTGAGTGGAAAATATAGCAACGTTCACTCAGGCAGTGGCTTACCAGAAAAAAGCATGTATCCCATGGATGCTGATACATGGGGAGAAATACTGGAAGCAGAACTGGAGAGATAAGAAACCAGACCTGGATCATAAATAGCAAGAAGTGGCAAAGAACTGACTGTTTTTACTGTAAATATTTAGCCATTCACACCAGTGACATTTGCAAATATGTAGTAGAAACTTCACTAGAAAAATTGTATAAATACAGAGTTTATTTTTATTTTGCACTTTATCAGAACAGCTTGTTGTGAAAACCCTAAATGAGATATAAACTATACAATGTGATTGTTTGTAAAGACCAACTGTACTGTTAAACAGATGTTAAGTCTTGGATTGACTTTTTGAAAAAAATGGGAAAATGTACAGGAGTTTTTGTTTTTGTTTTTTTACTTGAAATTCATATGAAGCAGAAACATGAGACAGTGAGGAGTCCCGTAGAATGAAGACTCACCACAGGCCTGGGAAATGGAGGGAATTGACTAAGTATAAGCACCAAAGCCACTGGGTATGATCTCCTGCAGTCTGGCCTTCTTTACCATCAGGTTCTACTTGAAGTACAGTTATGGCCAGAAGAGTGACTTTAGTAGTGCCTCCTTCTTAGTCCCCTGACTTGCTTCTAATCTCAGTCACAGCAACCAAAATCAGCAGTTAAGTTTTATCTTTTACTACTGCAGAAACTACTATGGGTAAGTGAGCTGGATTTACTCTTACTTAATTGAGGTTACAGGGTCCTACCCCTCTGCCACTTTAACATTAATTTTTATAGTAGAACTCTCCTTGAAATGGAAAGGATTAAGTTTCCCTAGGTTAGGGTTAAAGTTAGGGGTTTATGTTAGGGTTAGAGGGTTAGGTTTAGGGGTTAGGGTGAGCATTAGGGGTTAGTGTTAGTGTAGGGGTGAAGTGTCAGGATTTCGGTTATGGTTACAGTTAGGGGTTAAGGGTTAGGATTTTTAGCTAGGACAAACGTCTGTCGGACTGATGGTCCGCGAGAAAATTTGGGTGGTCCGCGGGGAAATTTGGAGCCGCAGCCGGAGGAGAGGAGCAGGGTCAGTAAGAGAGGCTAGTCTGGGTCGGGGGGGGGGGGGGGGGGAAGAGGCGAGCCGGGGTCGGGGGGGGGTAGAGAAGAGGCGAGCCGGGGTCGGGGGGGGGGGGTAGAGAAGAGGCGAGCCGGGGTCGGGGGGGGGGTAGAGAAGAGGCGAGCCGGGGCGGGGGGGGGTGAGAGAAGAGCTGGGGCGGGGCGGAGGGGGGGGGGGAGAAGAGGCGGGGCAGGAGGCGGGGCGGGGGGAAGAGGCTGGGCGGGGCGGGAGGAAAAGGCGGGGCCGGGGCGGGAGGGGGGAGAAGAGGTGAGCCGGGGGGTGGAGGGGAGGCAAGTGGCGGGAGCCCCACATGCCTGCCGGGAGCAGGGTGCTTTCCCACTTTGCAGGGAATACACTACGGTTATCTCCATTTTTAAATTAGCAAATTGCATTTTAAATAGTTTTCAGGGCATTTAAAAACTTTTTTCTGTAATAAATGAAAGAACAGTGATATTTACATAGATGAGTTGTGTGCCAGGAAGAGAAAACTACCAAACAAGGACCTAAAGCGATCCCTTGTCTTCACATGCTTGATTTCATTCCTTAATTAGAGCCATTAATCAATAGGTATGAGATATGAGTCTTCAGAAGGGCCGCCAAGACAGAGAGCCTCCAGCTACCGCGGCTGCTCCTGTGCCCCCCTCCCCCCCCGCTGAGTCCATAATTGGCTCCACATCCCAGGAGGTGATGATGGCCAGGAGGGCAGGTCTTTCACCTTCCTGCTGCGTGCGGGACATGCATGTTGCAGGGGTGTGGGGCCTGATTACAGACACCATCAGAAGAGGGTGGGGGGAAGAGACCCCTCCACCTCCCCAACCCAGATCCAGCCACCGACCCACCTGCTGGATACTTCCTGGCTGTCCCCCCCGCCCCCCCTGGATCCCAGGAGCAGCTACAGGAGCCAGACGAATGAACCTGCCTGCTTGCCAGATTCTTCCCAGGACAGGACAGCCCAGGACTCCCTACCTCGGCCCCTGGCAGGTGACAGGTCCCTCTGGCTCTTGGGGGAGGGGAGCCTTGTTACATGCAGCAGTGATTACCTGCAAGCCCTGCTCCAGCTCCCAATGGGAGCCATGGAGCTAGTGCTTTTGGCTGGAGAGTCCCCTTGGAGCCAGAGACCTCCAGAGCTGGTGAGTGTGGCCAGGGAAGGGGGGCAGGGTCAAGTGTGGATGAGTGTTTGGGTGGGGTGTGTGGGGTGCTGGGCTGTGAGGCTTGGTGTGGACTGTGGAGGATGTCTGGTGGAGGGCACAAAATAAAAAGAACAACAATATCAAGACTATCAAATTATTCATTTATTAAATATATAAGGTAAATAATGAAATTAATAAAATTTCAAACCAAACATATATTCAAATATACAATGCTACCTTATGCAATATTCATTTAAAAAGTTTAAAATAAGCAGTGCGCCAGGAAAAGGGAATGGGGGGGGGGGGGCAGAGGCACAAGGTAAAAATTTTGCCAAGTTCGCTATCCTTGCACCAGGAGGAAGGAAGGGGTCCCCTCTGCAAGACACCTCACTTTTATAGCAGCTTCCCTCTCCTGCAAATCTGGGTCTGTGTCCATTGCTCCTTTTTGCTGCTTCTCTCTGGTCTGGTGCTGCTGCTAACCCCTGAGGGTTATGTCTGCTCTTAGTCAGCCCACTTGACAAGTTTGATTGTCCTTGATCTGTCTCTCCTTCCTCATTCACACCTCATTCATTCAACAGGGCACTTGATTATAAAGTGGGGGGGGGGGGAAGAGATCTTATTCTACTCCTAGCAGAGACATTTTTCTTTTACCTTAATTATTATACTACCTTGGGGGCTATAACAGATTACCAAAGTTCAATACAGAGTTTCTAAAACAAGGTTATATGAAAAGGCATAATACAAAAGTAATTTAAAAGTTAAACAAAACTGCCCCCCCCGCTCTTGCCACACCAACCACTCCCCCCCCCCCAGGCCTCTTTAAAAAAAAAAAATCATGTTAGTGGTCCGCGGGATTCAAAATTGTGAGTTTAGTGGTCCGTGAGGTCCGAAAGGTTGGCGACCACTGAGCTAGAGACTTGAAATTTGGTAGTTAGAGGTCTTAGGGTCCTAATCAGGGTAAGTCGAAAATTTTTCAAATCTCACCTCTGATGCCCCCCAGGGGTGAAATTCTTTAAAGCCCATTCACATCAGCTGGGCAGCTGCTGTTCTCTGTGACATAGTTATGATGTCATAATACCCCCTCCAACGGACCCTGCATTCGCTCAGCTCTGTGCCCCCTCCAACGGACCCCGCACTCGCTCAGCTCTCTGCCCCCTCCCCACCTCCGACGGACCTGAGTTGGGTTTGGTCGGAGGGTAAGTGAGGTAGGGGTGTCGGGTTTGGTCGGGGGGTAAGTGAGCCAGGGGTGTTGGGTTTGGTCTGGGGGGGGTGGGAAGGTGTCGGGGTGGGTGAGGGGTGAGCTGTGGGTGTTGGGTTTGGTGAGGGGGTAAGGTGGGGGTGTTGGGTTTGGTTGGGGGGGTGAGGAGGGGGGTCGGGGTTGGTCGAGGGGTAAGTGAGGTGTGGGTGTCGGGTTTGTTTGTGGTGGTAGGTAGGGGTGTTGGGTTTGGTTGGGGGGGAAAGTGAGGTGGGTGTGTCAGGTTTGGTCTACGGGGGGTGAGGTGTGGGTGTTGGTCAGGGGGTGTTGGTAGGGGGGTGGCGTGGGGGTGTTGGGTTTGGGTGTCGGGTTTGCTCTCTGCCCCCTCCCCCATCCAACGGACCCCGGACTCACTCAGCACTCTGCCTCCTCCCCACCTCCGACAGACCTGAGCAACGCCGAGTGTTTTTGCTAGTCTTTATTATCGGCTATAGCAGGATTCGATTCAAGCAAGAGCAAGAAGGGAATGCCTCTGTGTCGTAGCACAGGGCTTTTATACTGTCATTCACTAGTACACAAGGTTACATCAGAAACATATTCATTGGTTAGAATTTGCCGCCGTATAATCCTGCGCAGTGGCCCTTTCGCCTTTTACCTAAATACACAAAGTTCTCACAAGATAACACTGTCTTACTATATGAAGTTCTCACAAGAGAACATTACTGACTGAAACAAGGTCTGACCTTGCAGATAGAAGACCAGCTGCAACAAAACTTAACAGCGGTCAGCAGTTATTTCTTTGGGAAAGTATTTTTCTACATCACATGGGTCCGAGTTAAGAATAATTCCCCACCTTCTCCCTCCCTCCCCAATTCCCTCTCCAGTTCCCACTACTTAGCACCACCCCTGCCCACACAGCCAGTCTGATTATTGCTCACTCTGTGGGCTCACAGAGACAGAAAGAAGCAGCAGAGACATGGACTGTTTCCTGCTTTCTGGGGCTGTGGGAGAGCCCCAGTGCCACAGCAAATGCTGCAGACAGAGCTCTTCCTCCAATGGAACAAGTTATCCTCCCCTCCCCCACTACACAAACACATCCACCCCACCCTCCTGGTCTCCAAATGTCTCAGGTGGCTAGTGTGAGGTGGGAAGAGACCCAGAAGAAAGGGAATATTTTCTCCCCATTGAAAGAAGCTGTGAGTTCGGTGATCACTTCATCATTATCTGGGTTGAAAAATATCACTTCACCCGTTTCGTAGTGTACATAGATCCGTACCTTCTTGGGTGACCCATTCAATGACAGGGGTCTCTCAGAGGTGCCGAGAAGTGAATAGTTATCCCTGCACTGTGCTATCCCCCAGATCCCGTCCTCAGGGTAAGTTTGATGTGTTCCTTCCTCCTCACAGATTCTCTAGCGACTCCCATGGCCCAGACTGTCCCCATCCCCTCCACTTCCCAGTAAATTTTCCCTGTAGTGTACCCCTTATCGCCCAGCACACAGAACTCTTCGTCAAATCTCTTGGGATTATCAGGCAGATCCTGTTTGGATCCCCATGTCACAGTCTTCTTGTCCTCAGACAGCTTGAGCTCAGGATGAGCTGTGTCTGGATCCAGCTCCACCTTCACTTCTGGAAGTGGGAATCAGAGCATTAGCGGCAGAGCTCAACTCTGGCGGTGGGGGGGAGCGGACGGGACTTAGCAGCCTTGCTCTGGCCAGGACAGCCCCAAATTTTCTGTCTTGCTGCCAGGAGCTGACACTGCTAGGTCTGGGCAAGGATTTAACTGCAGCTCCCTCTGCCCAGGTACCTGGAGCTGCTGCTGTGCTGTGTGCAGGTCTGGGATGGGTGGGTCTAGGCCCACCCAGGACTAAGGCCCATCCATTCAACTAATGGAGAGGAACCACTAAGCCCAGGCCCCAGTTGAGGACCTGGGACAACAAAGGAGAAACCAGGAGCAGGAGTGAGGTAAAAAATGAGGGATCCAGAGGGGGACACTAAGCAGAGAACCCCTGCCAGCACCCACCCACCCCTCCTCACAGGCATCTCAGGAGTCAGTGGACACTGGCCAGAGGCATGATTAGACAAGGGAGTGTAAATAGGCCTCAGAATCACAGAGCACCGCTCCCGTCCAGCTTCTGCCTCTTGGTGTGATGGATGCTGTCTTGGCCAGCGCCAGGAGGAGGCAGATGAGAAGGTCCTGTCACTTAGCTGCCTCTGCCTCTCTCCTCCCTTGCTGTATCTTCTCCCTTGGTACTCTGCCGACACTGGTCCAGGCATTTGCGCATGGGCAACGAGAGGAGTGGGGGTGTCACTACACTCCTGCCAGGACCCTTTGGCCTGTGCAGAGGTAAAGGGATCCCTGCCCAGGTTGTGGGGGAAGAATGAGGTTTCTGTGGCACTGAAACCCAGTTAAAAAAAAAGTGCTTAACTGCCACTCTGGAGTGTTCTGGCACCATTCCAGAGCTGCCTACCGCTCCCATTTCTTGGGGAAGATCGTATTGACCGGGTGCACATTAGCACAAGAAATAATTTGTATAAATTTTGCACAAGAAGCTTCACAAAATATTGCAGCTATGGTTGTGCCAGCTCTGGCCTTCTTCATGGGCATACACACACCGATTTGCATCAAAATAATGAAGGGTGTGATATAGAACTGACTGAGTTATTTTGGTTCCAGTTACCACGTAGGCAAACTCAAAAATCTACTAGGCCCAGAGAATGAAGTTAAGATCCCAGGGGGTTTCAAAATGCTTAAGTGACTTTGTCAAAATACTTAGTACCTCAGGGCTCAGTTCTGCTTGGGGGCAGATGGCATGGTATGGTATTGCCACCCGTACTTTTGCACTGCTGCTGGCAGGGTGCTGTCTTCAGAGCTGGTCACCTGGCCAACAGCCCCCCACTCTTCTGCCTCCCAGCTCTGAAGGCAGAGCAGAAGTAAGGGTGGCAATACCGCGATCCCGCTAAAATAGTCGTGACCCCCCTGCAACTCCCTTTTTGGTCAGGACCCCCAGTTTGAGAAACACTTGTCTCCACCATGAAATCTGGTTAGCATAGGGTAAAAGCACACAAAAGACCAGATTTCACAGGGGAGGACTAGATTTTTCACCGGTGTAAATTTGATTGGGCCTTAACTATAGTTATAGAAATCTTGCTACTAGGAAAAGAATGTTCAGAAACTTCATGATTAGATAATGTCAATACAGGGTCAGTATTGGGCATAAAACAAGGACTAATCCAAAAATGCATGGCCAAATTCAGTGGAGAATTAGGCCCATAATGCCTAGGGGAAAATATCCTCTCACTACTCACCACTTTACCAAAGGGTCTTTACCACATCCCTAGTTTATAAAAAACCTAGGGAACCATCTGTCTCTTCCCATCCCCACTGAAATTACTATTTTTAAATCTTCACTTTGCACATGAGTCACATTCATTGAAAAAGAGGGGAAAGCAGAGAACTATTGGAGTCAGGTCAGATTTTGACACTGGTAAAATATTAGCTTTATTTACCTCTATATCCTTGCGTTTTTCTCCGTTCTGAAAACAAGCACAAGCATTGAGATGAGACCTCCCCTGAACACGTCTAGTATAGGGGGGAAGAGGAGGAGAGAGGAAGGTGTAGAAGTCCTCCAATACCTGGTTCAATGGAGGAATAGAGATGGGAATTCAACTGAACACAAACAGTCTGAGTAGGACACTGTGACAGGGTGCTAGCTGGAGAACTGCTTAGCAACCCTCGGTCACCCCAGCTACACTAAAGGAAGGTCAATTGGACTGGGGAGGCCACCTGGCCCGGGTTGGCAAAGCGGGAACAGATGCTGCCTTTTCAGGCTGGGGCTGGATAAAAGCCTCAGAGGAAGGAAGCTGGATAGGAAAGCACCTGGAAAGGAGGAGGAGCTAGGAAGAGGGGGAGCTGTTCTGAGGGAAAGCACGGAGGAATCCCTTGCCCGTCTCTCCTGCTGGGAGACAAGCAGACAAGGAACTGTGTATATGTTGTGCTGTAAGGGTAGTGGGAGCACCTTTTGTAAAATAAAGCACAGGTGAGCACTGCAAACAAGGTCTCCAAGTGATTTTCTGGGACAGGCAGGGGCAGGAGCCAGGTGGGCCCTGCAAAACCCCATTACAGACAATATTTCTTGCAGAGTTTATATTAAAGATAAAAGGAACTTACTAAGATCAGCCTGAAGCATTCCTAAAAAAAAATACAAAAATTAATATCCAATAAAGTACGAGAGCTCTTGTTCAATGAATACACATTTACCTAGCTACTGAAACTGAAAACTTGGTTAACTTTAAGTTAAGGTTAATATTTTCAAAGCAAATGATAGCAGTATCTCTCTAGATACATGTTACAGGATATATGCACAACTCATTGAATAGCTATTCCAATGGGAGGAATAGCAGCTTACATCTGCTATCCTCTAATGTCGATAGCCCTTTAGCTCAAATCGTAGCAGGACATACTACACCATTAAAGGGCTGGGATGCAAAATTTAATGATGTGGGGTGAAGTCATCTTAATTACAGATTTTTTAAAATTAAAAACCTATGAACCGATTAACAAACTATGTTGAAATAATGGTATTTAGGTTACCAGGTCAAGCACTCAAAATTACAAAATGTTAGAATTAAATTTCCTTGTACAACTTTAATTCAGGCCCTTTTTGCACATGCATGCAGTCTTTAATTATATAATCACATAGCAGTTTTTTCACAGGACCTCTGTCTCATTCCATACACAGGCCTATTCAATCCCTGCGTAAACCAAAAGGGCCTCCAGGACCAGAAAAACAAACAAACCACCATGGATCAATTGATTCTGGGGAACAACAACTGAAAAAACAGGAATGAAAGTGTGGGCCACAGGTTAACAATCAGGGTTCCAGAGGGAAAACACGAAGTAGAGAACATTGGAAAGTGCACACTGCTCCTCAAAAGAGTCCAGGGAGCAAGTTGATACCGTGCAGAGGAACTCTGCCTGGAGATGTGAATGGACGAGTGCACAAAATTGAACCCTACAGTCTTGGTCGCAGGGAACTCCTCCATCCAACCCCTCCTCCCTGATTGATATATGGCCGACAGGAGGTGGAGGAGGAGATCCTACAACTTCATAGGGCCATGGATAGGAAATGCATAAATAAAAAGGTGTAGGGAAAAGTGCAACCAGAACCTCAACAAGAGGGTCTGGAGGAGGCATAAAAGGAACTGCAACCTGATGCATGTGCCAGGGCCTCCACCTCACCTCAATAAAAAAACATCAGCAACACATTCATGACTTGGGCTCAGCAAGGAGGCCTACACACTGGGTGACTACAATGGACCTGGCTGCAGAGGACAACTTCCAAATCCTGAAGAGGTCCCTGTGAAAGACCAGCAGCCTTGAGAGATCTTGAGAGAGACCTCTTGGATGGAGATAAAACAGCAGCCGGTCATATCAGAGTCCTTGGAGGTGGCTGAGGAAGGTGTGCTCCATGTCGGACTAAGTTCAGTATAAAGGAGACTCCACAGGGCCTCAAGATGGAAAGAATGGACCTTGCTGTGAACTCATGCCATGCCTTGCTCTCCCTCTTCCAGAGGGAGGCTCAGGATACTTTCAGAGACCTAGTGCTTCCCCAGCTAGAAGTCCAGGAATTCCCTCTGGAGGTTGGGCTGAACTTCAGGCTGAGCCCCGCTGCCCCTCCCTCCCCCCCAAAAAAGCAGCCTAAAAAGAAAGTATTTTAAGCTCCCAAACTTTTAAAATTGTGGAAATTAAAACTAATGGTTCCACCTTTAAAAATAGTAAAAAAATAAAACAGCTGAAAACCATACTTAAATCACCCAAAGAAACTGAACTCTAGTGAGAAGTCAATATAGGAGTAAAGGTTGTGAGTAGAGAACCGAAGTCTGGGCATTGGTTCTACAACATACTTGTGTCTGATACTAAATGTGATCCTTCAACAGGACCATGATCTCATTCTGTGTTAGTGCCAGAATGTTAGCATCTCAGCCTTGGAATGTATATAGAAATGCTCAAGCTGAACTGGAAACACATGGTTTTGTGTTGGAATGTCCTTGTTTTGTGTAAGTGTAGGTATGTGGGTGTGCATAGAGCTGGCATGTTGGTGAGGCGGTGGGAAAGATAGTGGGCCATAGAGCTGGCAATGTGGAGAGGCAAATAAGAGTCACGGGCCGGGATGTGACTCATGATCAGAGAGTAGAGACACAGTCGGGTGGCTGGTGGTGAACATCTCAAAGTTGAAAGGCAGAGGGAGGCGTGGGCAAGGGAGACGGAGGGAGCTGCATAGTGTTAGGTCAGAAGGGTGCGTGGATCAGGGAAGTTGCATCCCCTGGTGGAACTAGGAACAAGGTTTATAACAGGGAGAGGGTTAGGACACTTACCAATCTCATCAGCAAGTTTCCCTAAAAACAAGAACAGAATATAGTGTAGGTTTCTCAATAGCACATCACGTGCTATTCCACGTAAATAATTCCATAAGAGTTTGGGCTCAGAGCCTGCTACAGTTCCATAAAAGTCAACGGAAAGATAATTATCCCAAATGGAAAACGCTGTTAACTTAAAAACTTGAGGCCGTGCTTCAAAACAAACCATAAAATAATGAAGAAATTTACCAAAAAGCAAGCTTAAGATGTCAGAAAGGCTGGAAATTCATAATGCCGAGACTGATCTTTTCCCAGCCGCTCTGCCCTAGCCACCATCCACATAAAGGTTACGTTATAAACTTAGGAGGAAGTGAAAAACACATTCACCTCACTGATGTCCCAGTGAGGGACAGAGTGAAGGCTCACTGTAACATACACTTGCCTACACAAGATGCCTCTCCATGTGGGGCAAACTCCTGCCATCCTTGGGGCTCTCTGGGGTGCATTACAGAGACTTGCAGGGTAAGAGTGGGGCGGGCAGCGCTCTGCTTTGCCTGTAATAACCACGGAGTGGAGCATTCGTTCATCAGATCCCCTAACAACTGCCTTTGAGGCACCAGCAACGTGTTCCAAAGCTCAAGAAGCTCCTCCTCCCTCCCCCTCCTGCAGTTCCCATAGAAGAGCCTTACCTCTCTCTGCATCATGTGCCGCTACGAGAGAAGGGGAGAGACATTAGGAAGGGGGAAGAGTCCAGTACAAACGTGGCACATTCTACAGAGCACTGGTTGGCTGGTAATGAACTGTATCAACAGGCTTCCATCTGAACCACTCCCATTGACTCTCTTGTTGGGTCTCATACAGGCCTGCCCTTGCCTGTGGTAGCGATCCTGACGCCTGTGGTTAAAGTTCTCCGGTTCAGTTGGAACCCAAACCCCGTAACGTATTTGGCCATCCTCCTCAACTGATTTGGGGGAATAAAGATCAGCTTGGCTGGATTGGACTGTGTTCTGAGCTAGGCCCAACAGCATGAAAACCACCAAATCTCCTCAGCTACCCACGCTTCAGCCACAGCCCATTTCAATGCTCCTTTGGAGACCCTGCTACAGTTCCATAAAAGTCAAGGGAAAGATAATTATCCCAAATGGAAAACGCTGTTAGCTTGAAAAACTTGAGGCCGTGCTTAAAACAAACCATAAGATAATGAAGAAATTTACCAAAACGCAAGCTTAAGATGTCAGAAAGGCTGAAAATTCATAATGCCGAGACTGATCTTTTCCCAGCCGCTCTGCCCTAGCCACCATCCACATAAAGGTTACGTTATAAACTTAGGAGGAAGTGAAAAACACTTTCACCTCACTGATGTCCCAGTGAGGGACAGAGTGAAGGCTCACTGTAACATACACTTGCCTACACAAGATGCCTCTCCATGTGGGGCAAACTCCTGCCATCCTTGGGGCTCTCTGGGGTGCATTACAGAGACTTGCAGGGTAAGAGTGGGGCGGGCAGCGCTCTGCTTTGCATGTAATAACCACGGAGTGGAGCATTCGTTCATCAGATCCCCTAACAACTGCCTTTGAGGCACCAGCAACGTGTTCCAAAGCTCAAGAAGCTCCTCCTCCCTCCCCCTCCTGCAGTTCCCATAGAAGAGCCTTACCTCTCTCTGCATCATGTGCCGCTACGAGAGAAGGGGAGAGACATTAGGAAGGGGGAAGAGTCCAGTACAAACGTGGCACATTCTACAGAGCACTGGTTGGCTGGTAATGAACTGTATCAACAGGCTTCCATCTGAACCACTCCCATTGACTCTCTTGTTGGGTCTCATACAGGCCTGCCCTTGCCTGTGGTAGCGATCCTGCCGCCTGTGGTTAAAGTTCTCCGGTTCAGTTGGAACCCAAACCCCGTAACGTATTTGGCCATCCTCCTCAACTGATTTGGGGGAATAAAGATCAGCTTGGCTGGATTGGACTGTGTTCTGAGCTAGGCCCAACAGCATGAAAACCACCAAATCTCCTCAGCTACCCACGCTTCAGCCACAGCCCATTTCAATGCTCCTTTGGAGAACAGTCTCCAGTGCCTGACTGGGAGCGGGCCCCTGAGAATGGCTCTGAACTTGACAGTACAGCAAAAATACAGAATGGCTGGAAAGGAGATGGTGACAGAGAGAGGCTGGCGTGTTGTCTGGGAGGTCAGGAAGGGACACTCCACAGCCCCATAGGATTGGGCACCATTGCTTCACCCCTGTGCAGGATAAAAGGTTCTTTGAAAAACTGGGCTACAGGAAAGGGAATGGGACTGACACGACCAGAGCCAGCAGGCGATTTGTGAGACTCAGGCACTGCAGTGATGAACATCCTGGGAAAGCCCATGAGGAAATGAATAGCTCCATATTCAGAGCAGGGTTTGGGGGGTGACTGTCAAGAACGCCAGGCTGCAGGAAGGGAAGTAATAATTGCAGGTGTTATTTTTAAAGTGGTCTCTATTTAGCTAATCATTGGTCCTCTGCCTGAGATCCTGATGAGCTAAGGAAGAGGGCGGCCACCTTCAAAGACAGGCCCCTGATAGGATGGGGTTAGAACCCTTGCCTGGGCCTTGAATCACGGCTCAATTCCTGGCTCTACCACAAACTCCCTGTGAGAGTTAGGGCAAGTCATCAAGGCCTTGTCGCCATGTAAAAGTTGGGCTGCTTTAACCCTGCTGTTTACAATACCCAGCTGTGTGCTTTGCTAAGGGCTGTGACGTGCACAAAATCAATCAGTGGCATGTGAGAGCCCAGAACTCTCATTTCCAAACCCAGTGCAGCGTTCTTAGGCTAAGGGCATTTTGATGGGTGAGTCTCTCTCTTGCTTCACTAGGCAGATGCCCTATTAGCACTCTGTATTTCCAAAGGGAAGGGCTCATCATTTCACATTGTAAATCATGGACATTGGTTTCGGCATTTGGTTTCATCCATTAAACATTAGCTATGGGAATCCAGTGATATTTTTCATGTGGCTCCTACGCCCTTCATGTATTTCTCAAGATATGGGCGAAAAAGTAATGGAAGACTTCACATTTCCCTCACAAATTCCACCCCAGGGCCTGTCCTGAACTTCCAGATTAGGGAAATCTGACTTTTCTTGAGAAATTTAGAGAGGATGCAAAATGTGGCTTCAAATAAAAATATAGCTGCATCTTTAACTATGGAGAAGCCACCTCCATTCTCAACTAATTTATATTTTAAAGGAAATCTCTGAGTACACTATAGTGTCCACTTATAACTTTACCTTTTGCCTTGTGTTGCTTCCAGAAGAAGTAGCTTGCTGTGAAAGTGAGCAAACTTACAACGACCAGGAGTATGTACGCAGCCACCTTCCAGGGGTAGCCCCTCAGGAAGAATGGATCTGTAAGACAAAACCCCATGAACTTAGAAACATTGATAGAACAGCTGTGTCACTAGTGGGACTCTTGTGGTGATCATGGCATTATGTCACTGGTTGGAAGTAGAGATGGTCAAGAATTTTTCAACTAAATTGTTTTGGTTTTTTGGTCAGAAAATGCTACTTCAACATAACTAAATATTTTTACAGGAAAGGGTTCTTGGGTCCAGGATAGGATTTCTGGTCAAAACCAGAGAAGGAGTGAAACCCCTGAATATCCACGAGCCTAGGACAGTCACCGAGGATATCCAGCGTCAAATTTCTGCTCATTTGGAGCATGGATTTGACCCAACAGTCTATTGTGAGGTGAGGGTCTCTCTCTTCTCTCTTTTTTTTTAAATGAAAACTTTTCAAAAGTGTCAGTTTTGTCCCCATGGGGAAAAGGAATTTTTTTAAAAAAACCTGAAAATCTTCATGAGACAGGAAACCATTTCCTTCCCAGCTCCAGTTTCTGGCTCCACAAAGGGGCCTCTTCTACACTACAGAAATTCTGCAAGACTCCCTCTCTGTTGCGAATGCCAATTCAACTTCAGGCATGCTAACTGTATTAACAATAAGAAGACACACTATTAAACACTCCACTCCCCAAAATTAGCCATGTTTCATTATATTTCATCTGCAGTCATGAAGTCTAACCTCCACTAAATTCACCACCCATGGTGTTTAACGAATAACTTCTGAACAGCTCAATGCACATGCACATTGTAAATCCAATATTTAACTTAGCCCTAAAAATGCCCCCTTTTTAGTGAGTGGCTGAACCATGTGGCTTTGATGACCACCAACCTGCGATGTAGACAACAGACTCTTTCCCTGGGTTGAGGTGGGAGTTCCTGACAGAGCAAGACAGATCCTGACTGGAAGTTTCTGTTACAATAATAGAAATTTGTGCTTCAAACAGGCCGTTATCATGATGAATTATTTTTTCTGCCAGGGATGGCAAGTGCTGCCCCTTGAGGTCTCTCCACTGCACCTCGGGCTTCGGATACCAGCCAGAAGATTCACAGACCATGTGGATCCCTCCGCTCTGGTAGCTGTCGATAGCAATGCGAGGAGTAGAGCCCAGACCTGGAGGGAAATGGAGTGAACCTGTGTGAGCCCTACACAAGCATTATGAATCTCTTCAGCCTGGAAGGGGAGTTTTTAATCCTTCAGGAGAAGGGAAAAGAGAATAAGTGTCCCTCCTGCAGAAGGGCAAGAGACTTTTGCTCAAGTATTCATAGAATGTCCCCACAAAGCATGGCAGGGAGGCAACTGACCATTCATCTAATCAAATAATCAGCTTTGCCTTTGTTGTAATAACTGGGAGCTACCCCCTCTCTGAGCCCTGAGTATTTTTCCAGGGGAAGCCCTTCACTTCACATTCAAGTCCCAACAGGGATTTGAATCTGAGTCAGTGTTGGTCAGAGACAAAGAAACATAATCCAAAGAAGAACTAAAAGATTTGGTCCTGCTGATGTAGATACTGCTCAACCTCTAGCTTCCAGCCCTTTCTAAGATGGACACATTTGAGCCATCAGAAAAGGGTGTTTCTCTTTCTCCTGCACACACCCTTAGAAGTTGTGTGGCAAGAAACAAGCGCTGATGTTAAAGCATTTTTCTTCACCTTTTTATCTCCTCTTGCTGTTTTCTCCAAAATTAAAGGTCTAATAATCTTTTAAAGACTTTTGTAGGTTCATTCCTACATCCAAGGCCAGAAGGGACCATTGTGATTCTGACAGCAGATCTTTTAGAAAAAACAGCCAATCTTGATTTTAAAATTGTCAGTGAAGGAGACACCACCACAACCCGTGGTAAGTTGTGCCAGTAGTTCAGTGGTTCTCAAACTTCTTCTTTTGCAGACCACTTAAAAATTGCTGAAGGCCTCAGTGGACCACTTAATGATCTTTCCAAATGTTGCTTGTACCATCAACTAACTATTGTAAAGCGCTTTGGATAAAATCGCTATATAAAAAAATACCTTAATAATAATAATAAACATTTTATTTATTCTACAGATAAAAGCACACAACTCATAGTTTACTATCAGTAGTCTTGCCTTTCTAATGTGATAGATGTGTCTCTCTCCACAGAGCTGAGGCTGGGAAGGATGGGGGGTATCTCCCCAGCAGCCGCAGCCCTGGATCTGGGGAAAGTTGCCTCTTTCTCTGGCCGCCGCAGCCCTGCACGTCCAAAATTCCCCGCACCCCATCTTCTCACTACACTACCCCCTCCCACCTATCCCCTAGACCCCCAGGGCTACCGCCTCACCTTACATGTGTGTCTTCTCCAGGTCCAAGCACCTAATTAGTGGAGCCACCCCTCCACAGCTCCACTAATTAGGTGGATGGCCTTTCATTTTTTCACATGTGGCCGCCCAGGCGTGCACCTTTGAGGAAACTTTCCACAGACCACCTCAATGGAACTCGCGGTCCCCTGGTGGTCCACGGACCACAGTTTGAGAACCACTGCAAATAGTTAATTACTCTCACAATTAAAAAAGTATGCCCCATTTTCAGTCCGAATTTATCTAGCTTCAATTTCCTGCCATTAGCTTGTGTTACACCTTCCTCTGCCAGACTGAAGAGCCATTATCAAATATTTCTTCCCATGTAGGTATTTATAAACTCTCTCACAGTTCTGGCACAACAAAGTTGTGGGAAAAAACACCCAGAGTGTGGAGAGACACACATTGAAATCTGTCAGGGAATAAGCTCCTGAACAACTGATGGGAAATAACTGACCGATAGAAGGGGATTGATTCTGGATACTATCATGAAACAGACACATCAAGTTCCACCTTAGAATAAATTATTATTCTGATGGGAATTCAGATTAGCAGCCCAAGTTACTGACCTACCACCTTCAGTTCCAGAACGGCTTCCGCATAAAAGCTGGATGATCGGAAGAAACACTTAAACTGCCCATGGTCAGAGGGAGTGACGTGGCGTATTTGCAGGACAACACTTCCATTCATAATACCATCCTTCAGCAGCTCTGTTCTGCCCTGATAACTTGCTATTTGCTGCTCAGCCTGATCTTTTCCATGCTGATACAGATGGACAGGTTCAGTGAATTGGGAACGGAACCAGCGCACCTCCATCTCCTGAGCACTCATGCGGGGGGAGAGGTGACAGGGTAACAGGGCATCTTCCCCTACAGAGGCCATGATGGGAAGATCAGGTCCAATCACCTTGAAATTCACTGTTGAAGCAACCGGGACACACAGAAAATTAGATCAGAGGGGAGCTGGATTGTTTTCATAGATAATGAATGCTGATCTCAACTGCCTAGGCTGCTAATTGACCAGCTAAACCTGAGCTAATGGTGTCTCACTGTATCTGCACTGGAAAACAGGCCAAGTTAGGACAGGCTTAGCTAGCACATGTTAGCTGACCCTTGAGCTAAACTCAGCCATTTTTCCTAGTCAAGACCAATCCAGAGAGGATTAAAAAATGGGTCATTTATTTGCCATTTTGTAGCTGTGCATTTGATTTTTCCTTCCTTAGTGAAGTGCTTTGAACTTGTCTTTATTGAATTCCATCCTGTTGATTTCAGACCAATTCTCCACTTGGTCCACGTCAGTTGGAATTCTTATCCTGTCTTCCAGAATTCTAACAACCTCTCCCCAGCTTGGTATCATTTGCAAATGTTATCAGCATACTCTCTAGTTCATTATCCAAGTCATTAATGAAAATATTCAATCGTGATTGGTAGAGTGGCAGAAGTTTAAGGTGAAACATGATGTAAATGTCCACTGAGTACAGGTTACACTGAGACCAATGGGAGTAAAAAGGGAGAAAAATCAACATCTTCCCCTACCTCTCCTCCAAAAAAAAGGATTTTATTTCTCAAATTTACATAAAGTGCTCTTCTTATAAATGGTTCCAAAATAAGAAAAATTCAATGGTATTGAAACTGTTGAGAGAAAGTAGAATACAATCTGTGACAAGAGACTTCCTACCTGGTTCCATTGTAGAAACATGGACCATAAAAAAGAAAATGAGGTAACTGGACAGAGAGGGGCTGCCTATGGAACAGTGCGATGGAAGGAAATCCTCATCTTCAATGTAACTTGATCCAGGCATTAGAAAGAAAAAGCAAAAACAATTCCAAGTGAGCAACATGCTGTAATTTGGGATACAAATTCATTGAGCACAATATGAACCCTAGGATATGTGCTAGTTGATAATTGCATCAAAATGTGTGTGTTTGCTACTGGTTTTGTCAAAAGACATATTACAAGACATAGCAAAACTCAGCTTCACCGTTCACCATTTCAAATTCACCAATTCAAATTGCCAATATTCCTGGCAAAGGCCTTAATATAAGCCTTTGCAAAATTCATTGAAAAATATTATCACAAAAATCACTAACTTTTGTAGTATAATAGTCTAGTTGTAAAATGACAAAGAGAAAGTCGCCAAGAAGAAAAAAAAAACCCTTAATGTATTTTGTATCTGTTTTTATAATGCAGTTTGACAAAAGGCATTGTAATTTCTGGTCGGGGTCACTTGGCTAAATACAGCTCATCTAAAAAGTCATTCATGTTTTCAAGTTGAAAAAGGAGCATTCTAAAAACAAATTAAAGGATGAGAGCTTCCTGCCACCTACCTCATGACCCCAGAAGAAACTTTCCATAAGTTACACGATCACTGGGACATTTCCAGTTTCTCACAGTCAGTGAAATGGACCCTTAATCCGGGAAGCCTTACAATGAAAGAATCCAAGATACAGTATAAAGCAAAAATAATTTAGGAAAAGAGAATCAGTTCAAGGAAACGTGAGACAATATTGGCCAACATGCATCTGGACACTAGACGGAGACATCACATGTTCAGTTTTTTAAAAAGCAGGAAGGAATGTGGGAAAACATACTGCTTCATTACCGCATAGTTTCTCTCCTTCATGCGAACACATGGCTTTTGCCTTTTAAATTATTATTTTTATTGAAACACGCATGTCAATGACACGTATCTGGATTAACATTTCCCTCCGTGCTTTCCGTAACATTTTATTGTAAACCCTCTATTGAAGTGTGTCATGTTCAGGGTCTTAAAAGTGGTGAGGGGTTGGGGGGGGACAGTGGCAGAAACCCAACTCAGTGGCTCCTTGGGAGGAAGAGGCGCTGAAGGGGCCAGCTAGGCTCTGGCAGTGAGCTCAGGGCTGGGGTTACATGGACAAACCCCTCAGATCACCTCCTGTTGCAGCAAACAGGGGTCCAGCAGAGACACTGCATGCAAAATGCTCAGAGCCCATTGGTCCTACCGCAGGAGGAACAAGGGGCTGTGCCTCTCTTGGGGATCAGGGGAATCACAGGAGGGAACTACTTTTTTTCCTCTGATGTGAGTAAAAAAGCATTTGAAGACTAGTGGATGTTGAAATCAGCTCATTTGTCAGGTGCCCCAGCTCTGCAATGCCTCGTCCAAATAACTCCATGTTTCCCCACAAACCCCCTCTCACCCCGGCCTTCAGGCAGAGCCGACTTATCTTTTGGAATTTAGAGAAGATGCAAAAGTTGGCTTTAAAAAAAACAAACCTGTTGCAGAGTTAACTGGAGAGGCTGCTGCCTATGTCTCCACCTCTCCTCCCAGGCCCAGGCTGATTTCTGTGGAAGAGGGTTTACCAGGAATCCAGGTTACTGTGGCACTTGTGTTCACAGCACACACACAGAAAAGTTAAACAACATAACTTTTCTTCAAGGAATTCAGCACACCCAAGAACCAAACACTAAGAAGACAGACAAAGCTGGCTACTCCCTAAAACAGAGACACAGTTCTCACTTCCTTTAAGCTGGCTGTCTGCAAACTGAGGGCTGGTTCAATCACACACTCAGCTACAGAGTCCTCTAGTCTGCCAGCGGGGCCAGGGAATTCCACACCTCTCCCCGCCAGAACCCGCGGTAGGACAGCAGCAGAAATAACATCATCAGCCTTTGTCTGGGTAACTCCCCACTCTCCCTGGAATAGAAGGATCCTTGTGGCCCAACGTGCTGGAATGGATTGGACCCCCTCCCTGCACCAGCCTTGTTGAATCTCGCCTACGCCATTTCCCCTCTTCTAGTCTCTTAGAGCAGAACTTCAGTGGAGTGGGCTGATTGCAAATACACACAGTCAACGGAGGACGAGAGAGCCACACGCTCCCCCACCGACCTCTTGCAGGAAAGTCACCAGAACCAAAGTCCTGGAGCATCAATCGAATTGGAGGGAAGCGCGCAGAAGAGCGAGTCAACAGACACTATTTCCGTCTGCGTTACAGGGGGACGAGAAAGGGCCGCCAAGATCTCGGAGCATTTTAGACATTTTTGCAGCAATATTGAACATAGGAAGCTAAGAGCCCCAGATGGGCTCCCGCCCATCCCGTGAAGAACAGAGCCAGCAACCAGAGCAATTGAGGGTGGATACTCACCTGCCTGCTGGATTTACAGGGAAGGGCGGAGGCTGGTAGTGGAGGAAGGGCTCCCAGCTACAGGTGCATTGCCCCCCGGGCACGTCTGACTCCAGTCTGCTCAGACAACTCTGGCTGGTTAAAGTACAACAATCGGATGGGAACGGAAACATTCTCCAACTGAAAGTGAAACCATCCTGTGGAAAAAGTTACGGGAATCCCACATCTGGCACACACAGAGACTTAAAGAAACACACACGTAGTCCTAGCAGGGGGACAGTTTTCATTTTGAAGGCTTTTCCCTGCTTTGCTCAGTCAGTGTCACGGCAATCGATTGTATTTCTGTCGTACACATATGCCAAGGCTTTCTGCCCCCAGGAGCCCTCCTACACTTTTCAGACTGACGCAGCAGGCAAGAGGGGTGTAGAGCTAATCACACCTCAGCAGTAGTCCTTGGCCAAGGCTGGAAGGCCTCCCTGTGCTTCCAGGGAATTCACATGTTTTCTGGTGCAAAATAATAATAATAAAAAAACCTCTCAGACCCAGGCCACGTTCTCCTTCCACAGTGGGGAATACACAAGACCCATACTCTGCCCGGCCTTCACGCAGGTGGGTGGTGTGAGCGCACACAGGCGTTCCCTCCCTGTGTCCATGACCTAGGTAAAGTCCCCACCACCCTGTCCCAGCAGGGCTAGGCAGCTCTATGAAGTGGGGAAGCAGCTAGCAGGCTCCCACTGCATGTGCTCTAACTCAGCCGATATCCGCCTACCACAGAGCTCTCTGCCCTGGCCTCTAATCAGAAAGGCCCTGTCTGGCTCCCCGGTACAGGAGAAGGGACCCGCCCGTTCACCAGAGCCTAACAAGTCCTTATTTGGCAGAGGTACCCGGGAGGGTTGAGGGTTGTTCCTGGGCAGCTAGTGGGGCTGTTTTGCAGCTTTGATTTATTGCCTGGCTGAGTTCATTCATTCTCTGCGGGGGATGATGTTTTCCTGTGGGGTCGGCCCCACGACTCAGCCAGCCTGCCGAGCAGACTGGGGCCCCCCCACAGAGGTTCCCCTGCTCCTGTTCACAGCCATGCTGTCTGCCTCTGATCCAAACATTCCCTGCAAACTGCTGCTGGCGCGCGCAGGGGGACTGATCACTGCAGGGCGGTGAGCTCCCAGCTCCTTCTATAGGCATGTGAGTACGCGAATAAAGGAGGCTGTGCAAAGCAAACAAAGTGTGGTCATTACCCAGAGTGCCCAGGGGCAGCATTTGCGCGGAAAGAGCCAGGTGGGCTCAGTGCCAAGTGGGATGTTAAAGAATAGCTGGTCTGGGCTTGTCTAGCGCGCCAACAGAAGCTGCGCCAATTCAAGATATTACCTCGTCCACCTTGTAAAACAATAACTGGAAATCCCAGCTCAGAGCTCGGGGTCCTTCCAGCCTCTCTCTGCCATTCCCCGTCCCCATCCCGCCCAATACACAAGGACTTCCAGCCCTACCTGCAGGAAAAGTCCCTCCCCTCCCCCCCCTACAAAGCAGTGTCTTTTTTAAAAAGCGGTTAAACCAAGTCGTTTTAATGAATAACCTCTCAAAAGTTGAACTTGAATAAGGTGGGGCACTAGAGCAGTTTTGTAACGGACACACACACACTTTTAAATGGAAAATAACAACATTCATGACCATTGGAATTAGTGGAGAAGTCAAACTTCTTGGTAAAGAACTCAATAACTTTAAATTGTTCCTTTTATTAAAAAAGCAGGAAGGAATGTGGGGAAACAGACTGCTTCATGACCGCGGCATTTCTCTCTTTCACACAGTTACTCAATCCTTCGTGAGGACACGTGGCTTTTGTCTTTTCACACATTCTTTTTTATTGAAACACACGTAAATACAGCGTATCTGGGGTGACATTTCTCTCCATGCTTTACATAAAATGTTATCATCAACCCTTCGTTGAAGAGTGTCACATTCGGGGTCTTAAAAGTGTGTTGCAGTGGCAGAAACCAGTCTCATGGGGTCCTTAGGAGGAAGAGGGGTCAAAGGAGCTAGCTAGGCCAGGGCAGAGAGCTCAGGGCTGGGGTTATTGGCACAGGACCCAAGATGGCCTCCTCTTACAGCAAGCAGGGGTCACTGCACAGATCTGCCCTGTCACCTCACCGACTGCCATGGATCCATACGATTGGTGCGACACTCTGGCTTTGGAACAGTCTCTCAGGAAGCCCTTTGATTGCCAGACCCCCCCAGAGATCTCACTCCTTCCTCCAGGGTAAGAGACACGGCTTCACAGCCTCCTGTGACTGGACCTCTGGGCCTTCAGCACTCCTGCTTCACACCAGGAGCACTTCAGCGAATCCAGCTGAGAGACTTGTCCACACTTCAGGGATTAAGGCACCTCACCAAGCATTTGCACTGACATTCCAAGTGTTGACTAATAAACCAGGGTGACAACCTGTCCCGAATCAGAAGGGACAGTCTCGAAAGGCAGAGTTCAAGTCCCCGTGCCGGGCTGAATGACTGCAGGACAGCATCTCCCTCTGTCTGGGTCATTTGTTGCTAGGTGTCAATGCCCAAGTGTCAGAAGTATGAAGTGCCTTAGAATTACTGTTTTACCTGTGAAGGGTTAAACCTGAAGCAGGAGGGCGAATGACGTGGGAGCTACTAACACCTAGCAGACAAAGATTTTTAGTTTCACTTTGTTCCCGGGGCTCTGAGCCCGTCTCCATTGTTCCCGGCTATGGGAAGGAATCATCTATATTTCTACTCATCATTTCAAGAAGTTGCTAAGACAGCCTGGCAGTAAGTGTATTCTTAAATTGTATCAACCTGTAATCAGTCTATGGAGTCCTTAACTGTTGAGCCAGCAGGGAGAGAAATTCCAGGGAGGGGGCTCACCAAGAGCTGGGTCAGGATAGGAAGATTTATACCTAAATTCTATGTAAGTTTTATGGTTTTCTATTTTCTCTATTAAAACTTTTTTTGTTATAAGAATTGTCTGTTAATTCCATTGGAGTGATCCCTGTTTTGGATCAGGCTAGCCTCACAGCTAGTGAGGGGTTGTGTTCTCGAATCTCTCCCAGGTAAAGAGGGGGAGGGGTGTTACTATCAGGGTTCTAATGTGCGCCCACCCCATAGTTTTGGGGGACTCACGTTAGTGGTGGCAGCGATTTCCAAGCCCCAAGTGGAGAAGTTGGGGTTTTGGGGGAAAAGATTTAACTAGGCTGACCATATTTCCTTTAGACAAAAACGGGACATTGGGAGGGCAAAAACGGGACGGGGGGGGGCATGGCCCCACCTGGGCCCCCCAGCACCGGGCAGGGGGGAGGCAGAGGGGGGTCGGGGGGGATGGATGGAGGAATAAGCAGAACAGGGATGGGGGATGAAGAGGATGGAGGGAGAGAGAGAAGGGGGGATGAGGGATGAAGATGATGGAGGGGACGGAGGGAGAGAAGGCACGAAGGTGAGAAAGGGAGAGGATGGATGGATGAGAGAAGAGATGGGGGTAGGGAGCAGGGGGGATGGAGGAGGCAAGGGACAGCGAGAAGGAGGGATGGAGAGAAGGGAGATGGAAGAGGAGGCAGTGGACGGAGGGAGAGAGAGAAGGGAAGAAGGGAGGGATGGAGAAGGGGGATAGAGAGAAGGAAGAGAGGGATGGAGGGATAGAGAGAAGGGAGGAAGGAAGGGATGGAGGGATGGAGAAGGGGATAGAGAGAAGGGATGGAGGGAGTGAGAGGAGGCAGCGGACGGAGGGAGAGAGCAGGGAGGAAGGGAGGGATGGAGAAGGGGGATGGAGAGAAGGGAGGGAAGGAGGAATAGAGGAGGAGGCGGCAGCGGGCGGCGGGCTGGAGGAGGCGGCGGATCGGAGCTGTCAGGAGCCGCAGCCGGGGGCCGAGCGCGCCGGCGGGGGGGCTGCCGGCCAGGTTTTATGAAGAGAGAAGGGATGGAGGGAGTGAGAGGAGGCAGTGGACAGAGGGAGAGAGCAGGGAGGAAGGGAGGGATGGAGAAGGAGGATGGAGAGAAGGGAGGGAAGGAGGAATAGAGGAGGAGGCGGCAGCGGGCGGCGGGCTGGAGGAGGCGGCAGATCGGAGCTGTCAGGAGCCGCAGCCGGGGGCCGAGCGAGCCGGCGGCGGCGGCGGGGGGGACGGGACGTTTTATGACTCCATGTTTTATGAGTCCACGTTTTATGCGTCCTGCCCCAAAAACAGGACAAAATTGATATTTTAGACAAAAAGACGGGACGGTTAAAAAACCTTAAAAAAACGGGACTGTCCCGTTCAAAATGGGACATATGGTCAGCCTAGATTTAACCTAAGCTGGTAAAATAAGCTTGGGGGTAATTTGTCTTTCATGCGGGATCCCCACATCTTTACCCTAGAGCAGTGATGGCGAACCCGTGGCACGCGTGCCACTGCCGGCACGCCGAGCCGTCTCTGTGGGCACGCCGCTCGCGAGCCAGATGTGGCTCTTTTGAGCCTGTCATCTGGCTCGCGCGGCGCTCTCTGTCCGCGAGGCTGGGGGGCGGGGGAGGCGGTGTGGCGCGGCGCTCTCTGTCCGCGAGGCTGGGGGGCGGGGGAAGCGGTGTGGCGCGGCGCTCTCTGTCCGCGAGGCTGGGGGGCGGGGGAAGCGGTGTGGCGCGGCGCTCTCTGTCCGCGAGGCTGGGGGGTGGGGGAGGTGGTGTGGCGCGGCGCTCCTCTCCTTCCCTCGCTGGAGTCGGGTCACAGCAGCGTGACCCAGCGAACAAGTAAGCGCCGGTGGGGGGGGGGGTAAGCAGTGTGCAAGGGGGCGTTGGGGGAAGGCTGGGCTGGGAGTGGGGGTAAGCGGTGTGGGGGAGAGACCGGGCTGGGTGAGACTGGGCTACAAAAAATGTAAGGTATTTTATGCATCTCTGCTCACAAAATATTTAGGATTTGTCAGTGCATTAGTGTTAAAGTGGCATTAAAAAACTTCTGCTATTATAACAGATGCAGAATATTTTGGAAATGCATAGCATCTACATTTGTTATGGTCTTTGTAAATATTTAATTGGCATAGGCACCATTATAGTCACACCAGTGTTAAGAATTCTTGGTGGAAACAGCCATTCCACTGAATTTCCTATCAGTTCACACAGAGCTATTCTTGACTGCTTGTCTCAATTTTGATTTCAACAAATGCTTTTTAAAATTCAAAAATATACCCTATGAATATTAAAAGAACTATATACAACATACAACAGTTGGGGGGGTTGGAGGAAAGGAGGTTTGGGGGGGAGAGACCTGGCTGGGTGGGTCAGTTGGGGGGGGTTGGAGGAAAGGAGGTTTGGGGGGGAGACCGGGCTGGGTGGGTCAGTTGGGGGGTTGGAGGAAAGGAGGTTTGGGGGGGGAGAGACTGGGCTGGGTGGGTCAGTTGGGGGGTTGGAGGAAAGGAGGTTTGGGGGGGAGAGACCTGGCTGGGTGGGTCAGTTGGGGGGTTGGAGGAAAGGAGGTTTGGGGGGGAGAGACCGGGCTGAGTGGGTCAGTTGGGGGGGGTGTAGAGTTGTTTTTTTTTGTTTTGTTTTTTGTTTTTTTGTTTTTTTCAATAAAAAAATGTTTAATGGAAAGCTCTGTTATTGTGTTTTTCTTTTTAAACAAAAGCTGTTAATTAGTTTGAAAAACTGTACGAATTGTTTTTTCTAAACTAAAACCTCGTTATTCAGGTTTAATTGCAGTGTTGGCACTTTGAAAAAAACAAGTCATTTTGGTTTGCAGTTTGGGCACTCGGGCTCAAAAAGGTTTGCCATCACTGCCCTAGAGTTTAGAGTGGGGGATGGAATCCCTCACGCCAAGCAATTCGGTTTGCCATCTTCTTCTCAACTGCTCCATTGGTATGGGGATTAAGGCCCAGAAAGCTACGTGGCATACACGCTTGTGTCTCTTAGCCTGCCTTGAGAGTAAAAAGTCATTTTTCATGCCACCGGATAATAATGTAGAATATGGGGTAAACTGAGGCACACATTGAATTCATAAAATTATTACCAAAAAATCCCCACTTTATCACAACTCTACCCCCTTTGAGACCAAACCGAGCAGGGTCACATTAACCAAGGACCTGGGGAAGTTTGAATCCCAGATATCCATAGATGTCACAGCACCTTTCCAGTTTCCTTGGTAACTGTCTTACCAGGAACTTCCAAGATTCTTATAGCTCGGTTCCCAATTAAGCTCACAGTTTTCAAGACACAGTTCAGCACAGTGTCATGTCCTCCCTTAGTTGTGGTCTGGTCGATGACACTAGCAGGGTGCACATGGGGAGTTTTCATTCTGTCCCATCCCCTTTTGCCACCCCAAAATCTTTGGCTTTGGAGCTGGCCTGCCACTTCCTTGCCCCATCTGCCAGGGAGTAAGGAGGGCAGTGACCCCACATTCCTCCAGGTGTCAGCCATCTTGGCTGCAGCCTGGGATGCCCTGACCCCTAGGCTGGTGTAGAAAGTGACCTCTTGAGCATTTGCTCTTAACCCAGCCATATGTCTGGGGTTCTGGTGAGGCCGGTGTGCAGGGTGTTCCTCCACATTGGCTGGCCCCTCTGAGGTCATGTCCCAACCCCGGGGCTGTGCGTATGCAGGGAGCCCATTTCCCCTCTTGGAGTTAACCTGTTGCCCTCACCCCCTACACAGTCCTCTCTCAGCTTCCCTCCCTCCACCCCCTGCCTGGTGGACTATGATTCAGTTTCTCTTGGTTAAAAGAACCCACCTCGGCCATGGCCACACTCCAACTCAGAGTCTTTGTTACTAGCAGTGACCTTCCAGCTGCTTTACCTTCCCTGGGGCTTCTCCCACTCCTGGAAAGGGAAAACATGCGTGGCCATCATCCTTCCCTGCCCTGTCTCTCCGGGCTCAGCTGGGGTTTCAGCTACCACCATGCTCAGCTCAGCCTCTACTTCCCTAGTGAGAGTGAGCCATGAGCTTGCTCCCTTGGTCACAGCATTTGAGCCAGTGTGACTCACCCATCTCCCCTGTGGCGACAGCTGGGGGCCAATCCTCTGTCCCATTCCGATTCAGGTGTCTGGTTAGGGACAGAAAGGTATCCTGAGCCTAACAGCCCTTCTTGTATGCTGCAAGAAAGGGGGGAAAACACCTCCTTCTCCCTGCCAGTCAAGCTATTTGCATTTTCATCCCCAACTCCCTTCTGAGCTTTCTGGCTTTCTTGGTTTGAATCCTCAGCTGGTACAGACACAGGGACTGAATTTTGTCTCAGAGTGATACAATCAGTCCCCAGAATGATATCCTGGAGAACCCCAACTACTGCCCTCCCCCGATCCTTCCGGAGTCTGCACAGGAAACTGAGCCATAGGTAGGGCAAACAGCTTCACATTTGGGACTTTAGCTCAGGTCACAGCCCTTCATCACTTGTCGGGGTTGGGCTCCCCGGGGGGCAGCGACGGATGGATTCTGTATGGGGTTGCACCATACAGGGTGTGACAAGGGGTCTCTCTCTCCCAGAATTTTTCCACCCCTGAATGTCTTTCCATTATTCACTTCCACTCCCACTCCCACTGGGGCTCAGCTGGGTATAATAGCACATATATACTGGTGCCTGGAGTGTGAATCCATCCATCTGTGCCCCCGGGGAGCCCAAACCATAGACATGCTAACCCTAACTCCAAGTAGCCTACTCAGAGGAATCCTAACTCCAGAAACAGGAACCCTAAGCCTAGGGCAAGGAGTCCTATGCCCAGGACCCCGAACCCTATTTCAACATGGTCTACCCGAGGAAGCCCGACCCTAGGGTGGAGACTCCTACCAACAGAAACCCTAACTACAGCTGGGAGTCCTCCCACATAAACCCCACAGCTAGGGCGGGGAGCCCTACCCATAGGATCCCTAACCCTAGTGCAGGAATCCTTACGCATAGAAATCCTAATTCTCAGGGGAAGAACCCTTCCCATAGAAACCCAAACCCTAGGGCAGAGAGCCTTACCCCTAGGAGCCCAAACCCTAGGGCAGAGAGCCTTACCCCTAGGAACTCAAACCCTAGGGCAGAGAGCCTTACCCCTAGGAACCCTAGTGCCCAGTGGCCTAACCATTGGAATCCAAACCCAAGGGTGGGAACAAACCCATAAAAACTCTAAACCCTACATAGGGGAGCCAAACCCACAGGAACCCTAACTGTAGGGCGGGGAACTCTACACATAGGAACCCTAACCCTAAGTAGCCTACCCTCATGAAACCCTAACCCTAGGGATGGGAGTCCTACCCATAGGAACACAAACCCTAGTGTGGGGAGCCCAACCCAAAGAAACACTAAGCCTAGGGTAAGGAGCCCTACACACATGAACCCAAACCCTGGGGCAGGGAGCTCTAGCCATAGGAATCCTAACTCCAACTGGCCAGAAGCTGGAGCCGGGTAGTGTGGGGTGGCTGCTGTGCTGGCTGGTACTCACACTACCTGCGGAGTGTGTTTGCCTTGCCCTTGTTGTGACATCCTCTCAATACAAAGATGGGCAAAAGGCACCTGCAGAGAACTGGGGATTTCTCCCCTCCAGCAGGGTCCACATGCTGCCGAGTGGAGAGAAAAGGGAATAATCTGCCCCTCTTGCCACATGTTTAATCCTTTGTGAAGTAAGAACGACTGCGGTGATGGGGCACAGGGCGAGAAACCATTTCTGTCATAATACAGATTCACACCCCAGTGGCACTAGTATAAAAAGGTGCATTGGCATTAGAGTTGCTAGAATGCACACTCCACCGCCACAAATGGTTCAAAAATGACAAAAGCCTTTGAGGAGGCTGCCAGGGTGATAAGCAAGTCTGAGACACGACAATGCTGCTAACATATAATGATGTCCCCTGGGTAATACATGTAAACTACAAACGTATTTAGGTCAATTTCAAAAACTTATATATATTAGAAGTCTAACTCTGGCACAGAACGTTGCCTGTTCTGCAGCGGAGTCCATTAAGGGATTGGCCCTGATGCATGAAACACTTCAAGGATGTGCCTGTACTGTTATCCACACTCCTGAATGTTGGCAGCCACCAATTAACATATACACAGAATTAAGTTTAAACCAATTATTTATTCTGGGAATTTTTCCTCCTGGGGGCCAGGGAATTGCCGTAGGGATGTGATAGTGGAAGAAATGGAGGATGGGGGGGGGGGGGGGTATTCTGGGCAATGCACTTTGAACCCCCAACTGGCATCTCTGCAAAACTAAAAATACCTAAAACCAGCATATAGATAAATCACTGATCACACCTCCAGCTGCACCATCACAGGGCACCACATTCTGAAAACCAAAGTAAGAGAAGACTACAACTCCCATGCTGCACCAGGGCTCGCTGCACGAGAGACACGCATTAGAGAGAGCAGGAGCTGTACGTTCTCACACACACTCTGCAGATCTGCACAGAGACACCCATGTCTAAATCACAACAGGACACGCACAGGGGAACACGACTCTGAAGGGAGACTGTAGAAGACCAGGCAAGGAGACAGAACACGTTGGCCAACAGACTGGGCAGAAGAAGGAAAGGAAGGACAAACTCAGCACCTGTACTCATAGTCGTCAACTTTGTAGGTACTCCAGCGCTCGAGGACCTACAGAAAATGTATTGGGTGTTTAGCACCCAACGACAGCCGGCACCTTCCTGTGCCTCCCGCCTGGCGCCCCACCTATCAATTCCTGCCCAACAGCGTATTATCACCTAGGCCGACAAGGCCTAGGCCTAGGGTGGCAAATTTGAAGGGGTGGTGTCATAAGTGTAAATTGCTGGAGAGTGTTATTCTGCCTGTATGGGGTTAATGTTATCTGAGAGGGAGTGACGTAAGAGCCCGGGCCACAAAGCAGAGGGAGGGAGGGAGTTTTAAGTTTCAGTTTCCTGCCGTTCCAGCGTTGGCAAGAGAGACCCAGTTTTCACCTCTAGCTATGGAGGATGAAAACTTCTACTTTTCTGCCTATATTCATAACTAGCTGTGCTGTGAGTAATATGTTGATTTCCATAATTTTCTGTACCTATTTAGGGTGTCGCTAACCTTTTCAGAGGGGAAGTTAGGGGACTCTAGATTGTGAAGTTGTATTGTAAGTGTATGCTGTATTCTCTTTTCTTTATTAAATCTTTTTAGTTATAAAAAGGTTTGGTTATTCTCATAAAGGAATTCTATCTTTGGATTTAACCCAGTTCCCAGGTACAGGAAAGTCTGTGTGTCTAAGAGGAAGGCTCACAGTGTTAAAGCCTCAGGGCGGTTTCTTATCTCTCTCGGTAACAGACGCGAGGGGGAAGGGGGAAGGGAAACAACCTCTGAGTGTCCCGGCTCTCAGGATAGAGAGACGGAGTTTGGGGGAGTCCGGGTGCCCCCTCCAGGGTTTTGGAGATACACCCGGATGGTGGCAGCGATTCCCCAAGTTCCCAGCTGGTAGGGTGTGGGGCTTGGGGGTATAAAGACTTAACTTAGGCTGGGAAGCAGCTTGTAGTTATTTGGTCTGGCATAGAAGAGTCCCCTCTCTGTACCCCAGGTTCAGAGAGAGGGAAGACACTCTTACAGGTGGCAAATTTATAATAGCAGCATTTTTGTAATCATTGATGCCACGAGTCTACCAATCATAGTGCGTATTGAAACCACCAATGACAGCACGACACAATTTAGTAAACATACTCATGAGAATCCTAACAATTAATAATAGTATATTTGATATACACCGGACCCCTGCTTGAACGTGGGGTTTTGGATCCATGTGCAGTCCTGCGCTATAAGCAAAATTGCGCTATACAGATGCACGTTGAAGAGGGGGGTCTGCTGTATTTGTAATTTTATTTATAATAAAACTTGTAAATGTTCAATTATTTTAATGATATTTAGATTCACTTAATTTCAAATGAATTTTCAGAAAACCTAAAACAAAGTTCGTATGGGGCTGGAGACTGCAATTACCGTGTTTCCCCGAAAATAAGACAGTGTCTTATATTAATTTTTGCTCCCAAAATTACATTACATTATATTACAGCGAGAGGCAAAACTGGAAGTATGTCTTATTTTCGGGGGATGTCTTACTTTCGGGGAAACAGGGTATTTCAGGGTCGGGGTAGCAAATTCATTAATACACCACTGCTTCTGCCCCTCCCTGGGGAGCACGTGTCCCCCCCTGGAGCAGTAGTGACACCCGGTGGCCAGTCAGGGTAATGCACAGATTCTCCCCCCTGGAGCAGTAGTGACACTAGGTACCCAGCCGGGAGTAAGGCACAGACTCTTTCCCCTGGAGGAAAAGTGATAGCCGGTGGCCAGACAGGGTCAGGCACGAAGAGTGTTTCCCAGAGAGGAGTAGTGACAAGCTGTGGCCAGCAGGGGTAGCGCCAGCCTCTTCCCAGTGGGGGCTGAGGTGGAGTAGGCAGCTCCCTCCCCCCCACATCTCACCATGAGTCCCTGCAGCTCCACAGTGAAATATCAGCCCCGGCTCCTCCCTGCTAAGGCCATGCCCCCTACCGCGGTCAGAGGCCAGAAGACAGAGACGGGTGGGGTGGCTGCTGCACTAGCTCGTTCCACGGTGAGGGCAGCCACAGTGCTGCCCTGTCTTGTCCTCCTGCTGCTTGGGGCTGTGACTGCTCCTCAACTCCCTGCCGCCCTTCCACTGCTCACAGCCCGTAAGAACGGCCTGGGCAGGCAGACGGGCCTCGGTGCCAGCAGAGTCCCTAGGGAACAGCGACTGTGGTGGGCAGGACCCAGGAGCCTGGGCTGCAGCCGGTCAGTCCAGTGTGCTGTACAGAGCCCTGGACCCTTCACCTGCCCTCAGCTGCGCTCCCTGGTTGGTAGAGACATGGGCCTTCTCTTAGGTACCCCTCTGATGACCCCTGAAGCAGGCCACAGTCAGTAGAGGGAAGGACTAAAGTGCCGTGACCAGGGAATCTCAGCCAGCGACGTGAAAGGAAGAGAGTTGAGCATCTCTGGCTACAGTCAAGTTACTGTACTTCCGGACGACTCCATAGCAGCTGATATCTCCTTGAGAGGGCTCAGAGGGCTCCCCCACGATTACTGGGCCTCCATTTAGAGGCAGAGGCCTTTCCTCGGGGACCCACTCCAGGCTAACATAACAAATTATCTCCACAGACAAGAGACTTTGCAGCCCTCTCTCTATACTTTAGTAAATTTCTGTAGATCTGGTTTCCATCCCCAGAGATGGACTCAGCGGGCCACTCCTCCTTTTGGTCTCTGCCACAGGTTGGCCATTCTCTCATCTTACCCAATGTCATTAGGAACTGAAAAGAGAAAGTGAGAACACTTTAAGCGAGGCCAGAACTGGTGCCAACAAAACACGTGTGTCACCTGGCTGCTCTAAAGATTCTCTGTCTTTATAGTGCATCTTATGCTTTGCCCGAGGGAGAAGGCTATTGAAAAAGAAAAGCCAACAGGGTGAGGCAGTGAAGTAGCTTCCTACTCTGTAAAGCCTCCATCATGCACCCTAGTCAGGGGCTGTTGGAAAGAGTTCTCTGTCTGTTTCCCAGTTTGTGACCCGGGGATGACAACACACTCCTGCCTTTGAGCCTGGGAAGGAAAAACCCTGCGGAGGAGCTCAGCCAGCCCCACAGATGGTGCACACTTGACCCCAATCTCCTTTGATGGCTGCTTGTTTTGGTGCCCTGAGGAGCCTCAGCCGCTAACGAACAGCGCCCGGACACTGGTTGGTGCTGTAGACTTTGTGGTGAGAGATTCCCCAGGGCTCTGGGCTAGGAAGGCAGCAGTGGGGCCTTTACATGCCTGGGACAATAGAGGGTCTGGCCAGGCTGGTGCAAACCTTAGTGCACTGGAGCAGGACCCCACACAGGTGCTGGGTGTTCCCGGGCCCAGCCCCTGGGGCCCATGGGATGGCTGCCGGGTGGGGCCAGGTCACAGCTGTGGGGTCTAGGGTGACGCTCGGGCCTAAGGGTACCAGACAGCAAATGTGAAAAATCAGGACAGGGGTGGGGGGATAAAAAGAGTCTATCTAGAGGCTGGTCTTCACTAGAGCGGGGAGGGATCGATCTTCTGGCGATCGATTTATCGCCTCTCGTCGAGACGCGAGAAATCGATCGCCCACGGCGCCCCTGTCGACTCCGGAACTCCAGCTCGCCAAAAGGCGCAAGCTGGAGTCGACGGGGGAAGCGCGCCACTGACCACTGCTGCCGTGAGGATGGCAGGTAAGTCGGCTGTAGATACACCGACATCAGCTACATTATTAACATAGCTGAAGATGCGTATCTACAGCCAATCTCCCCCCCCCCCCCCCCCAGTGAAGACCAGCCATAAGAAAAAGACCCAAATATCGGGACTGTCCCTATAAAGTCGGGACATCTGGTCACCCTACTTGGGCTCCGTCTGGAGGCCACCGATCCCCCTAGAGCCACACACGGAGCTCATGGAGGGGTGGGGTTGGAGGTTATGTTGCTCTGGCACTCTCCATTAGAGTCCAACATGCAACAGTGACAGGAAGGTATGTTGCCCTGGTGACCTCAATATTAGAGTCCAACTGGGACAGGTGACCAGAAGTGACCTCCCCCTCCCCCCCCTCCCCGAATGGATTCCCAATGGAAACAGTGGGTGGAGGTTACCCCGTTTCCATAACTGGGGGATGGGGAACTAGTGGAGAAGGGGGGCTGGCAGCATTGAGACTGGGGGCACCTGACAGGTATTGGGGAATGAGGAGGGGCAGGAGTGTGGGGGTCCCTGCTGCACTGCAGCCAGATGGAGCCTGCCTCCCCCAGAGGCAGGGAGACAACATCGCCGGGGGGAAGGGGCCTTCCGAACAAGGGCGGCATCTCCCTAATGTCACGGCAGCTTCCCCTTTCAGCCTCACACCACCGACCCCTCTAGAAATGGGAAGGTGGGGCTGGGGCTGGCAGCAGCTGATGGGAGCTGGAGGCAGGGGAGACACTACTTCTCCCATGATGCATTGCCCCACTCATCTCCCTGCCCACCCCACTTCTTATTGCAAGGGCAGCTTCACCAAGTTACTGAGCTTGTGGCCCTGGGATTTCCCCTCCCCTGCCCAGATCCCCCCAGGCCCCATAGGGTTTGCAGGTGGGGTGCCCTGGGAGGTTGGGGAAGATGGGAGGCTTGGCAGAATGCCCAGAGACAGGGCGGGGGAGGTAATAGCTGTTATTGGAGTTTTAACATCTCTTTGGGGGGAGGGGGGGGGGAGAAGCAGGCTTTTGAGCCAGGCAGGGCTCTTCTTCAGGGCCGGGAAAGGTGCTCAGAGCATCACAGCTAAATACAAGGTGGAGCCCTCTGCCCAGAACATCAGCCATTCCAGTGCTTCTGGGTACAGCATGGGCCATCCGCACCCATATTACCAGCCCTAGTGCCTAACCCAGAGGGGGTGCCTGGTAGTGAAAGACCTCCAGGGGGCACTGGTCCAATGGTGGGGATTTACCCAGGCCACTGCCCTAAATGACTACCGGGGGTCACACAGAGTGCAATGTGTTATCTGACCACCAGAAGTCACTGCCCAACAGGTGGGGTACACAGAGGCCACTACCCCAACTGACCGCCCAAAATCACTGCAGCAGTGGTGATGGTGGAGAATATGTTCAGGGCGCTGCCTTGCCCAGCCACCAGGGGGCACTGCCACAATTGTTAGGGGAGGCAATTCACACAGACCACTGCCCTACCTGCCCATCAGAGGTCACACAGCATGCACTGGCTTATCTACCACGGCTCACTCCTGCAAGGGTGGGTGGGAATCCCTGCAAGGCTCTACCTCTCCTGGTCACCAGGTAGCACTGCCACAGTGGTGTGAGGCAGATATATATAGTGCACTGCCACACCGTGCCACCTGGGGGCACTGTTTACCACTTGATGGAGATACACAGAGTATCTCCAACTGGTCAGCAGAGGTCTCTATCTGTGTATTGGGGTGGGGGGGCTGGAATAACCGGAGAGCGCTGCCTCATTTAGCCACTGGAGTCACTGCCCAAATTGGGGAGGAACACACAGCCCTGCCCCAGCTGGCCAGCAATGGTCACTGCCTCATTTGGGGGCATATACACTTGGTACTGCCCCATTCTGGCACCAGTGGACAAGTCTCCATTGCAGAGCAGTGATATGCACTGGGGACAAGGGTCACTGCCACAATGGGGTTGGAATATACCCAGGGTACTGCCTGACCTTCTCACCTAGGGTCACTGCCACCTTGGGGTGGATTGGAGAATACACCTCGGGCACTACCCCTCTGGCCACTAGTGGTCACTACCCTAACTGGGAGGGGAGAGGAATACACACAGAGGACTGCCCCACCTGGCCAACAGGAGTCACTGAGCTGAGGGTGGGATACACAGAGGGCACTGCCCCAATGGGTGAGATATACACAGGACACTGCCTCACCTGGACACCAGGGGTCACTGCCCCAAAGGTGGGGATGGGTCACAAGTAATTGCCCTCAGTGGCCACCAGGAGTCACTGCAGAAATGGTGGGGTGTAGGGGAGGGTAATTCATACAGGGCATTTCCCCATCTGGCCACTAGAGGTCACTGCTCCAACAGGATGGCACCTCCATGCCTGTCCCTCAGGGGTCACTGTCACAGTGGTTGTGGGGTTCTTAGCATATGTGCAACCTGCCTCAGGTGACACGTGACCTGGATTCATCACCGAATTTGGTCCGGTGGTTGGATCATTAGATTCCCCGGCCCGGGCTGGACACTCATTGGGCGAGTGACATGAATGCCCTGCAGTGGGGGTGGTGTATATCTCCACTGCCACACCACATAGAGATATACAAAGGGCACGATCGCACCTGGCCAGCGAGGGTCACTGTCCCCATAGGAGAGATATTCACCATGAACTGCCCAACCTGGTCACCAGGGGGCACTGCCCCATAACAGTGCACACCCTCTGAGTGTGATGGAACAGGTCCCGGTGTTATTCTGTACTTTAAGAGTCAAGCCTAAGGCCGCTGATTGTGACAGATTAATTGTATTTACATTTGTGATGAAGAAATTACAAGCCCCGCCTTGCCACTCGCCTGCCCTAAGCCGGCACTGGGTCCCTGAGGAGAGCAGCTACCCCAGAACAGAGAGACCCAAAGGGGAAAGAGCTTTAATGGGCAGCAGAGAGACGTTGCTTAGCGACCCCAGAGAGGGGCACACGCAGCATTCCTACAAAACTTTAAGCAAACTCCCCACTTCCTCACACAGATGAGCTGGACCTAGGGTCCATGGAGGACAAGTGGGGGAAGAAAACACACAGAAACTCGGCATTTCCGCACATACAGGTGAAAAGAAACAGCCCAAAGTCTCCTGCCCCCACCTGACTCTTCGCTCTCAGCACGAAAGAACTGGAACTAGGGCTCATGATCAGGAAAATGCCGCACATCCCTGAAAGCAGCGCCAAAGCAGTCAGCAGTGCATTTGAACTTTGCATTGGAAGGCCTGGCTACCGTGGGGGGAGGGGGGGCGCTAAGGCATATTGGGAGGGGGGTCTATAACTCGTGTGTTTCCCACAGGGCAGCAGTGACACCTGGTGGCCAGTTATGGTAATGCACACAGTGTTTGGTGCAGCAGTGACATTTGTGCTGGCATGGGGGGGCATAGGGGAGGGGATACCCTCAAATTTGAGGGCATCTATAAGCCAGCACACAACCTCTCCCACCGCCATCCCTGATCTTACTGAGTGCAGAAGCCCTCTGCCCTCCTCTGACATTCCCAGGCATCTGTCTCAAAGACAGGCTGTCCTACCTCACAGCCTCCAGCCAGAGCTGAAATTATTCTCCATCCCTTCTCCCTTGCAGAAAATAAAACCCACAAAGATCAGATTCGTGGCAGAAACTTTACTGGTAAATGTCTCCGGTGCTTGCTATTCCAGGGCTTCCCCTACATCTCCCCAAAGCAGCCATGGCTATTCCACCACACAAAATCATCACCCCGCACAGCATCCTATGGTCCTTGTCCCTCACCTTTACCCCACAGGGATTTGTCCTACCCAGAATGCTCGTTTCCCCTGAAGCAAACAAGAGGCCGTAGAGCGGAGGACGAGAGAGCCACGACCGTGGACGATCACCGAGTGATGTGGAAGGAATACATTTTGGACTGAGCACCTCCAGCTGCATGCAAGTTGGACGAGTTAACTACTGAGAGAGGGCTGCAAAGGCTGTTTGTGGAAAGAATTTGTTATGTTAGTCTGGGGAGGTGCTGGGAAAAGGCCTTTGCCTCTAAATGGGGCACCATGAGCTTGGGGGAGCCTGTTCAGCCCTGTCGAGGAGTTCTCAGAGGGTTAGAAAAGCAGGCCTGGTGTGCTCTCGGTGTTTGTCCTGGTACCGCTATGTTGGCTAGGGGTGTGGTTTTAAGCCCTGTCTAAATGAGCTCTCCTCTGACAGCTAGCTGGGGAGGGGGAAAGGCTTCATCACCAGACTGGATTTACATAAACACGCCCACTTTGCCTCAGTATCCAGCAGACAAAAGCTGTGTTACTAAGGTGATGACCTTTGGCTGGTGTTGGGTTACAAATCACTTTAGCACTAAATACAGAGATAGTGAAATGTTGCTACCCTTATTGTATGAGTAAAGGGCAGCCGAGCTGGTACTTAGCCTGTCCTGACGGAGAAGGTCACCCTCAAATGAACAGAACTCGCTAAGTCTGGAGCTCAGATGCCAGACCCCTGTGACGGGAAGAGGGGATGGGGAAAAACTGTCCCTGCTGGGGGGTGCTACTTGAGTCCTAGGCATGGGTTAGCCTGCTCCTCCCCATGTTCAAAGCTGGAGTTAAAGTTCTATTAGGAGTCTTTTGTGTTGTTAAGTGATCGCTAGAACTGGAATCTCTTCTTGTGGAACAGCATTTCTACCCAGCCTGCTTCAGCAGGGATGGATGTTCCCCCACTGAGAGCAGGGTAGAACCTCAAGAGACTGACCTGCGGCGGTTACAGTAGGGGAGCAGGTGGCAGCACAAGGTGAAAGTGGGCAGCACAGACACTGGGAGGGCAGCCACGGGAATGGAGCTGATGGGGTGGCCAGGAGGAGCAGCAGGTGGGATGGCAATGCCAGATCAAGTGCATGCATGGCAGAGCAAGCAAGGTGCCTTCTTCCCTCCCCCTCCCCAGGTGGGAGGTGAGCTCACACAGATGCACCTCTGAACCCTGGGTCCTCACTAACAACTAATACAAGCTGCAGGCTCCTCAAAAGATATTTAAAAAGCTATAAATCTAATTCTTCATTATGTTCTTTTTTTCAAGCAAGAGTCCAAAAAGACTGAATATCTTGGAAAATATTGAAGATACACTGGGACTGAAGTTAAAATTAGTCCAATCTGGGAAAACCCTCTGGCTTTTTCAAGAGTGATCCTTGGCTGTTGTCTTAAAATTACTCCAGCCATTATTACTGGCTTTGGTAAGTATCTACCAAGATGGGATGGATCTAAGTAGTGAGGCCGGTGGATTACTTCTGCTACTACGTTCAGAGAAGACTATCGCCATTCTCTCTTGTAAGTCTACTATTGAAACCACATGGGTCATTAAACAGTGCCATCCAGGCATCTGCTACAACAGTAGTATCTCTTTGATCCAAATGTAGCTTCTATTGCTGGACAAATCAGAGCTATCCATTGTAAAAGTACTGGAAGAAGCAAAGACTTCAGTCCAATTATCTATAGCAACAAAGCAGAACATAAGGGGGAAAGTTCCAAGGGCAACAAAAGGCCTAGACACATCTGTCTTCCCGAACAGCTCAGGGAGAGTTTTCCTCAACTATTAACTATGGTAGTTTACTTACAGCAATAATATTGATGTGTAGACAAGGCCTACTTCTCTACCATGGAGCAGAGCTAGTTCAAAGTTTCCTTTCAGAATGTGATGACAAATGACTAAGTGACATTTTTCATGAAAAGTTCAGTTTTTCAGATTTTTGGGGAGAGTTGTTAGACAAAGGGAGAAGGGGTGGTTCAGATTTTGGGGGTTTCCCTCATCTCCAGGGGCAAGATGGAAAATGAAAGCAGATTGAGAAAGGGGAAGTTAACATTTTCACTAAAGACCTCTATGAAAATTGAAAAAGGCGAAAATAATTGTTCCTCTTTTAAACCCACAAAGTAAAAGCGAAAACTTAGCATTAGCTCAACTGTAACACCATTTATTCTGCCGTACTGATTCTGTAGACACCCAAGTGTGCTCTACTCCCAGCAGAGTCACTCAGGGAGACCACCGTCACATCTCCTAGAAGTTTCTGCATCCACATGGATTGCTCTGCTGTACCCCTTGCACCCTCAACCAGGAGAGCTCCGTGGAGCCCACTCTGCAGGGGGCCTCTTAGCGTCCCCTCTCACCCCTCCCAGCCAGAAGAGCAGCAAACAATAGTGCTGAGGAGGTGTTGTATCAAGCACCACAGGAGGTTGCAACAGGAAGAGCTCCCACGCCTAGAGAAGGTGGCCGCACCCACAGGCATTCCTACACTCCCTCCAAGGTAGCCTACGCATTCCAACCTCCCATGATCTCAGGCAACCTCAAGCTTCCATGGGAGCCTTTCATCACCATCCAGGCAACCCACATACTTCTCCTCACTGAACTCTCCCAGCCAAGCACCTTCTACTACCCACCCTAAACATCTCGACACCTCACTTCCCTAGAGCTTCCACCCAAGCAACAGCCCTCACATCTCAGCTTACATGGGTAAGCACAAGGACTTCTTCCACTATTTCTACGAAGGGAAGGGAAAATAGGCTATTGCACATACACAGCTAGAGTGGGGAAGGAAGTCAGTGAGTTTTCTGTCCTCCGTGAGAAGTATCACACACTGCTGGTGAGTTTCTTGTGAATGTATCTGAGTCTTCGCCCCAATTTCCACATTTCCAGCTGATGTGCCTCTCCATCTAGGACTCCTCTACAACAACAGTCTAGTTTCCGAGGGTGGGGCTGCTAGCATAGGGTTCTTTCCCTATGATGTAGAATGTGGGTCTGAAGTCATTGGTTCCACTTGCCACAGAGGAGCAGTACATAGAAGTGACAAGTATGTGGCATTAGAGGTAGGAGAATAAATAGCAAATTTCTAGACTAGTCAGATTCACTGTAGGAAACACAGCAGAAGTGGGGGTTTTTAAGAGATAAAAATAGATTCCATGTAGAAGTCATGATTCAGTGGATGTTATCTTGTTCTCTATCCTGGGATGTAGACCAGCTGTATGCCACACCTTGATCAGGAGAGCTTCCAAATGGGGTGTTTAGTCAGAAAGGGGCATTTTTAATCCATAGCATCCCAAATACAGCTGACACGGACTAAAATTAGAGCTGTTTCAAGGTATAAAGAATATTTCCCACCTTAGATGAAAGAACAGACTGCTGAAGGATAGAGCACACATCTTTCAGCATATATCCCAATATAAACAGTGTGAGGAGTGGGGTATGCTTTTGGGACAATGCCCTGCAATTATTCTACCCATTAAAATGTGTGGTAGCTTGGGGCAGATATAACCCTGCTCCCAAATGTTATGTGCAATTTAAAGGGAAATTGCATTCATGCATCGCAGCTTAGCACTCAGATTTCAAATAAGCAGCACATTTCAATGAATAACCTCTGAAATGCATCTGAATATACAGAGACATTGATATTGGATGCCATCTTTTGACATGTCAAGCATTTGGATACCCCAGAAGGGTACAGTTTTCTGAAGATATACAATACATTTGACTGAAGCCTCAAGTTCATCCTTCATCCATAACCAGCCATGGTTAGAGTTTCACCTGCCCTCATGAACCAGCAGTGTTAACTAAGTTTGAACTGTAATTTTTTCAGCAAAGCTGGGGAACAAGTGGCTTGGATTTCCCCGGATAGCCATGAAAAATTTGAGGCTGCTGTTGATCAATGCACTTTGAGTTTGAAAACATCCCTCTAAAAAATTATATGAGAAAGCACCTAGCAGAATGGCACCCTAATCTTAGTTGGGGCATCTAGGCAGTAATCCAATAAATCAATGTTTTCTAGGAGAGCTACTTCCAGTACTAGCAAACCAGTACTAGTCCCCCTTCCAGTACTAGCAAACCAGTAAACCTCATCTATGGGTCTGACCAAAAGGCACCCCTGTAGTCACACCCTACACACTATTGTAATGATCTTTGAACAAAATACACCTTGTGAGGTGTCATTTGAAAATTAATAACTCACTGGTTAATGACATCATGGTAAATGTATATAGTAACATATGTAAATTATTAAATGCCCCTCTGATATTCTTAGTATGTGTTCAAAACCACATTCTTCTGCTTGGGAAGAGCTATTCTGGCTGAAGAAATGTGTGTTCACCTCAATTTACATATAAGTAGCTGTGATAAATAAAGGTGGGCGGGAAGGAAGACTGTTTTATATGAACACCCAGCCAGCCACTTAGCTATAAAATCTCTCTCGGTAGCTGTTCTGTGATTGCTTTGCCTGTTACGGGTTAAAATTCCCCAGGTAAAGGGAAAGGAACGGGCACCTGACCAAAAGAGCCAATGGGAGGGCTAGAACTTTTTTAAATGGGGAAAGAAACTTTCCCTTTGTTCTCTCTGGACTGGAGGGACAGAAAAAGCAGCCTTGCTATAAGCAGCTTTAAGCCAGGTATGATCATAAATCAGATCATACCTAATACTACTTATCTGAAGTCCAAATGCAGGAGTAGATCAGAATGTTTAGCTAAATGCATTCAGGTTTATTTCTGCTTATAAGGCTTGTGGATCTCCTCTGTGCTAACCCCTGATGCTTTTGTTCGCTTGTAACCTTTAAGCTGAACTCCCAAGAAAGCTATTTTGGGTGCTTAATTTTTGTAACCCAGGAATGTGACAGTAGCAGGTTGGGAACTACAACAGCAGCAAGACACCCAGAATTGCAGAGTACACAGTGACAACCGGTCACTGGCCTGATGTGCAGCCCCGAATGGGACAATGGGTTTGTGAAGAAGCTTGACTATGGGACGAATAAGTTCAAGCACAGACCCTGCACACCCGTGTCGTTCAAGTAAAGATTTGCGTTGAACCAAACTTGGAAGTATTAGTAGATTCGAACCACAGAATTATGCATGATGTTTAAAAATTGCACAAGACAACAGAACAGGAAACTGTCCAACATGAGTCTATCTATCGCATACTCGGACCTATTTTATGGATTCCAGACAAGTCCTAAACATGTTGCATGCTGGGAGTTTCCTGGTTCCTTCATGGCATCTAGGATGGACTGGTGGTGCCACTACAACACAGATGACCTATTGTATTTGGTGATATCACTGACATGCATGCCAGAGACCACAAAATGCTGCTTTCCTCCCTGCTTCCTTTTAGGAACCAAACCTCTTGGTGACAAATTGACAGTTAACGTATACTGAGTGGAATGGGGGGGGGGAGGGGAAGGAAAGGAGGAGGAAATTCTATGCAACAATCTTGAGCCATTAACACTGAACTTAAAAATAAAAAGGCAAAGGAGTCCTCCCAGCAGCTATAAATTACGTTTCACAATCTGCATATAATACCACAACCTTGAAAGAGTCTACTCACTCATTTGCCTGAGAAGAATACATTTGTATCTTAATGAGTAAAGTATTACTAGTTTTTTCCATTATGCTAAAGCAGTGAGGAGATTTTATGCCTTCTCTGGAAAATTTACATGACGGTTTCGCAACGCTCTATTAAGATATACATTGAACAGCTTAACCAATAATCAAAAATATTACATTCCATCTAGTGTGGTTGACCTAATGGTGATGTGAGAAGTTTACATTTCCTGACTGTCGCAGCTTTTAATTCAGACTTAATATGCTGTGTTCACATGAGCTTTTTTCATTAAAATCCAATAGTCATTACTATGTATATGTGCGTGTACATTATTTATATAGGTGGAAGGTACATCAAGACACTTAGGGGAGGTTGCAAAATTTATTATAAAGGATCAGAGCTGATTATAATTTTTCAGTAAGATTCTGGCAGGTTTTCATCAATCTGGGAGGAAGTTGGGGGTGGGTTTTTTTTAAGCCTGAGTCCAAAAAAAAAAAACCAACCAAACAAACCACACAACCAATCATTTTTTAGATGAAGAAAGTGAAGATACTTTTTTCAATTACATAAATTTTTAAAAAATGAAAATTGACTTGTTTTTAATATTTCCAGTAGGTTAATGGTAGAAGGTAAAAACCTTTACTTTTAGATTGATATTACATACTAGCAAAAATACCCGGCGTTGCTCGGGTCAGTCGGAGGTGGGGAGGGGGCAAAGAGCTGAGCGAGTGCGGGGTCCGTTGGAGGGGGCAGAGAGCAAACCTGACACCCCACCTCACCCCCCCGACCAAACCCGACACCCCCACCGCACTTACCCCTCGACCAACCCCAACTCACATTTTAACCCCCCACCCAAACCCAACACCCCCACATCTCCCCCCTACCAACCCCAATAGCCCCTGACCAACACCCACACCTCACCCCCCGTAGACCAAACTTGACACACCCACCTCACTTCCCCCCCCCAAACCAAACCCGACACCCCTACCTACCACCACAAACAAACCCGACACCCACACCTCACTTACCCCTTGACCAACCCCGACCCCCCTCCTCACCTCCCAACCAAACCCAACACCCCCACCTTACCCCCTCACCAAACCCAACACCCCCTGACCAACCCCAACCCCCACACCTCACCCCTCACCCACCCAGACACCTTCCCACCCCCTCAGACCAAACCCAACACCCCCACCTCACCCCCCCGACCAAACCCGACACCCCCACCTCACTTACCCTCCGACCAAACCCAACTCAGGTCTGTCGGAGGGGGGAGGGGGCAGAGAGCTGAGCGAGTGCGGTGTCTGTTGGAGGGGGTATTATGACATCAGAACTATGTCACAGAGAACAGCAGCTGCCCAGTTGATGTGATTGGCCTTTAAAGAATTTCACCCCGGGGGGCGTCAGAGGTGAGATTTGAAAAATGTTCGACTCTTACGGTCATTAGGACCCCAAGACCTCTAACTGTACCAAATTTCAAGTCTCTAGCTCAAACGGTGTGGAAGGAGTAAGCTTACGTACATACATACACACACCATTTGACTTTTATATATATATATAGATGCAATGTAGGGACAGTGCACTGGTGAAAACAGATTGTGATTTGTCAAAGTTATGGGTTATTTTGATATCCAGTGTGCATGCATATTTCATTGGGTTCTGTGACCATCAAGTAACAGCTAAGGAAAATTCTCTAGCACAGCTCCACAGTTGCAATGAGTGAGAGTGTTGAGATGCTTCATTCAAGGTGTTGACAGCTGTACTTCTAAATTGTGCAGCTGTCTCGAACATAGGACTTCATAGAACAATTAATAGGGTGTTTGTCAGTGACAAGGCTTCAGTTGTTAACCCGTGGGGGGTGCTCTGGCTGGCCAGGCAACAATGGTCCAACTCCATCTTTCTCATCCTGATGGGAGTTGGGAATATGTTGAACACCCCCCCAGCCCCCGGGCTTCTTATAGATGTTTTGCTGGGTGGTACAACCTGGTTCCTCTTCTGATGTGGGCCAATCAGAAAGCAACCATGTTTCTGAAAGATTAGAACATGTCCAACCAGGACAGAAGCAGTGTCCCGTCTCATCATCCAATGAGAAAATGAGGAGTCTATCTTATAGCTTCTTACAGCTCTGTCTGGAAAATTATATTATCTTAATGCAAAACCTCGTGACATCCTAGTTTGAGAGACACATGTTGGACCATACTTTGAACATATGCTGGTTTACCTTCAGTCAATAACACTTGTGCAAGTTACTTTCCATGGCGCCCTTTACAGTGTGATTCATTGGCTAACTTTGCACAACTTCATACTCTTTCCCTCTGCACTCTTGGCCATCTGTAGAAATACCCATTTGAACGGAGTCTTTATGTGAAGTCTCTTCAAACTCCCAAACAATTCTGTCATTGTTATGTAGCTCATTATGCAGCAATATACAGTCATTTGATTCATTTTCTTTGTCCACGTCTAGTAGGATAACAATGAAATACTACAAAATAGCTGTACATACCTCTATACCTGTACTTGATATTCCCTACACCCAGTGATAAAAAGCAGCCCTGGTACCTAATCTGAAACTCTCTCTGCAACTGCCAGTCATAGAACCGATCAGGCCTTGTGACATTTCGGTTGGTTCACCTTAACGAGTTACACTTCATATTGGCTTCTCAAAATAGTATTTGAATATATTGACTTTTCATATAAAACAAAAAATATATAAATATAATATAAAATTCCTTGTTAGAATCCCTTTTTAAAGATTAGTTGTATAGTTCTTATTAAAATAGTTGGCATGGTCCAAACTATTTGCAATACTTTATGGTTGGGTTACCAAGACAATGAAGTTTCATCAGACTGAGGAGTCTGTTTCAGTGCCTTTAGATAGAATAAAATTTAAGGTATCATTTATTAAATCTTAATAGATAAATAAATCTAAAAAGGTGTCCAACAACATTACTCTCTTTGCCCGTCACCCCCCAGCCGGGGTATGGGCCACCAACTGGTGTTGGTGTTTCAGTAGCAATTGGTTCCCTTATGGGGTGGAGTTGCTAGCCCCAGACCCATCAACAACATTACACCTTATATTAGATCTTACAGCACATCTTGATCTACTGTGCATTTATTACAACTCTATAGGTGTAAAGCTTATAAAATAGAAGAAAAAAGTTGTGTTTTTTTTTTTAAAAAAAAAAAAGCGACTTCACAACTCAGCAACCGTTTGTGGTTAAGCTTAGTTGGTTAGCTGTTGTAGCTACTTGACCTGTGGGAAAATTGAAACAGCATCTGACATTCCTCAAAGTGTTAAGCCAGAAACCTCAGAGTAATTTAGGCCTATATGTTACAACTAATAAGCTCCCTTCTTTCTGTATCATGACTACAAAGAGCAAACTTTTTAAACAAGGTAACTCAAGACATTGGATTTATGCTGTTTACGGATAGTCTATAGACTTGTTAAGGCACACTGCTCATCAGATATTAAAATAATCCATAATTTTGACAAATCAATCTGTTTTCACCAGAGCACTGTCCCTACACTGCATGTGATTATTTCAACCTAAAAGTAAAGGTTTTTACCATCTACCACTAACAACTGGAAATATTAAAAACAAGTCAATTTTATTTTGACATTGAAAAAGTATCTTTACTTTCATCTCAGAAATGACAACTGTGAATGTGTGCACTGAACATACATATTGGTGTGTAAAAAGCTAATATGTGCTATGAAATGAATGAAAACACACTTAAGTACATTGTAGATTACTATCTGCTTGACTTTTAAGTAAATATTTCACTTAAAATAAAAACTAAGTTTGTAATAAAGTATCTGGTGTTACATAAAAAATAATATTCTATACCAAAATAATACATTAGGACGTTAAAAATGCAAAGTGAAGCACTCAGAAGTCAAGAAATAGCAAAATTAAAGCCACCTGCATACCTTTGATTTCCATTTCCTTTGATTTCTCATTGTATATGCATTAGAAATATATGCTATAGCCAATTCTTATTAACTAATCTAACATTTATTGAAAAACAAAAAAGTATGGTTAAAAGATCAGTATACATACAGACATGAGTTCAATTCATTTAAGTGCAGACTCATAGCAGAGATGGTGAGATTTGTGGTTGCAAAGAGTTTTCAGAAATAGTTCATAGTTTATAGTCCAATGTCCAAATATCATATTCAGGGCATACCAGCATAAATGGGACCTCAATCTTGTGACTCAAACTTCCCCGGAAGAAGCTTAAGCAGATCTGAGGTGACAATACAGCATAGACAGGGACTGCTGATTACATCGGTGACCCTACTCATACATATGTAAATACACAAAACCACAAACATTATCTCCCCACATGTCTTTGGAGGGTTATTTATTTTGCAGGCTGTTTAACCCTTTCTAGCCATGCATTACACCCCCAATGTGAGACTGGTGTGGAAGGGTGAAATTAGAGCTGCGGGTTACACCTTAAGGACCTTCCAACATTGACATGAGCTGTGTTTACATTGAATTCTTTGTAAGGCCAAACTATCGATGCATGCTTTGGCCCCAGCCAAAAAAACTTAGTCCATACTTTGTGAAACACTTCAGTGAATCCAGAGTTTGGCCTATAATATGTTGAGCTAACAGCCTTTAATGTTAGAGAGCACTTACTCTGGTATTCAGCATGAAGGCTGTGAAGGGTCATACCTCAGTTTCCCTTTCTGCACAGCAGTTCAGCTTATAGTGGTTTTTTCGCTTTGAAAAGTTTTAGAAATCTGTCTATGCATTAGCTAGGAAGCCTCAACATTAGGGGACGTTTTAACACAGCGTTTTCTCGTCAAACCAAATAGTATAATCATAAGGGTTTCAAGGGCTTTTCCAAAAGACCATGCACATTGTACATTTTTACAGTTTTTGGTATTAGCAACAAGTTAGTTACAATCATTAGCAATCACATTAACCTCTGTTCTATCACAAGTATACATTTACAATTATTTTGTGTCGTCTAAAGCCTTTGATTAAGACAAATCATTCTTCAGGTCAGCTTGTTCAATATCCCTTTTGAATCTTTGTAGCTTTTTCTTGACCTCAGGGTCTTCCTTAACATAGGCTTTCAGCTTAACCACTTCCTTGGGGTTTTGATATTTTAGGGTTAACCTCTGGCTTTTATTTGCAAGGTTTAATCCTTCCCTTCCTCCTGTCCAGGAGGAGGAAAATCTGAACTCTTTTGTGCAACAGACTCCATGGGCTGGCTGGGTGCATCCTCTTTGCTGGTGGCTTTGGGAAAGTCTTTCTCCCCCCAGACATTGGCCAAACCCGACAGACTCTACGCAAAAGAATAAATGGACACAAATCTGACATCAGGAATCATAACATTCAAAAACCAGTAGGAGAACACTTCAACCTTCCTGGACATTCTATTAAAGCCTTCAAGGTGTCAATTTTAACACAGAAAAACTTCCAAAACAGACTCCAACGAGAAGCTGATGAACTGGAATTAATTTGCAAATTGGACACGCTCAACCAAGGGTTAAACGGGGACATTGAGTGGCTTTGTCATTATACTAATTCAGGGGTTCTCAAACTGTGGGTCGCAACCCCTCGGGGGGTCACCGGCCACCTCGCAGGGGGTCGTGAGCTGCTTGCATCGCCAAAAAGCTGCCGCCGTGATCACTTCCGCATCCGGCGGCTATTTTCGGCGGACATGCCAAGCGCTCCCGAAAGCGCTCAGCATGTCCGCCAAAAATAGCCGCTGAATGCATAGTTAATTTATTTGGCGGCTTTTCGGCGGACATACAAGGGTCCACCGCACCGAGGGAGAGAGGAAAAAGGGGTCACGGTTCTCAATAGTTTGAGAACCCCTGTACTAATTGAATGGATTTTCCTAGTTAAGTCTCTTTTACTAGACATAGATTGATGCACTAAATTTTCACTACAAAAGGTTTTTTTCCTGCAGATAATGGCCCATCCAAATTAAACAGCCTCTTAGAATTGGTAGGCTAATTTACAACTTTTTTTTGCTTTCTGTGTGTATAAATGTATCTTTCTTCTGTTTGTTCCATTATATGCATCCAATGAAGTGAGCTATAGCCCACGAAAGCTTATGCTGAAATAAACTGGTTAGTCTGTAAGGTGCTACAAGTATTCCTCGTTTTCTCCCCCCAGTCAGATAATTTGCATCAACACAGACACTAGCTTGGTTTTTAGTTTTCAGCTCCTGATGCTTTACCAATTCCAAGGCTGGACTCTGTCTTAAAGAGATACAGTCAGACCCCACAATACCGCGACGATCGGGATCCAAAAATACCCGATCGCGGTAAACAAGGGGTCGCGGTATTGTGCGACATCAAAGTACCATGCGCCCCCACCATTGGGAGCCACGCGCGCACCGCGTTATAAGTGGATTCATGCTATAGTGGGGTGCGGTATTGCGGGGTTCCACTGTACCATTCATTTTCACTAGTGATTCAAGCTTATTTTGTCTTTCCATTACCAACTTCTGCAGCCATATGGAATCAGATGTCAAGTCCACTGAGAGACTACAAGTCATACCCAAAATTTCTAGAGATGTGACTTTGCCTGCTCTCTCCTGCATCCTTGTAACCCAGTAACTGGTAACCCGATCTTTCCTCAGTACCCAAGTCACAAGGCATGGTTAGACTGCCACTTTGCAGCGCTAAAACCCTCCAGTAGTGCTATAATTTTCGTACCGTACACACTTCAAAGTGAGATTTTGCGCATTTACTCACTGTTTAAAGCGCAAGTATTAAACCTCCTTTTCCAGAGGCAGAAGGCTTTTAGCGCTAGTGCTGTAGCGCAAGGTTGGGAATGTGGACACCCATGGGATCTCTTGCATGCCTCCGAGCCATGTAAAGCCATCAGCAAGCCATTTAAGGCCATCAGCAAGCCATTAAAGACAATCAACATGCCATGTAAGGCAAATGACATGAGGTGTTGTTTTATAAAAGCGGAAGTACCTTTGCAGTTTCTAACAACTCACAGCAAATAACCAGTGAAAATGCTTGCGGATGGAGCTGTTTGTCTTAAATACAGAGCCTGTCACCTTTCGCTAAGGAAAACTCAGACAGCCTGATCTTCTCTCCCTGCGAACAACTTCCCAGTTCCCCCTCACCCCCCTCCTTTGCAAAGCACGTTGCACCCAGCTGAATGCTGGGATACCTGCCCTATCCCGCTACTGTCACTGCCGCCAGAAGTGCTACAAATGTATCCATTCTTTAGCTCTACAGGGTTTCAATCTGCACAGGCTCTAGCGCGATACCTATTGCGTTACCTATTGAGTTACATTGGGAAGCGCTACAAAAAAAACACGCTATAATCTCTAGTCTAGCCAGACCCACAGACTGCTGCTTACTTAAAAGAATCAACATGGAGACATTCATGTTCCAACATTATCTCCCCAACAAGCTGGTTACACTTATAGGGCTTTTTTAATTCCCTAACAATTTTTATTTCATTTGAAACCCTTTCACGGCTATCTGCATTTCTAAAGCAAAGTCAGTGGGTCTATACACCTCAGAAAGACAGTTAAGAACTGGAACAAGTCTCCCAAACAAACTGTTGCTTTCTCTATACAAAGATTCACCCTGAGTTAACTCAATCAACTCACTTCCCCATGCATCAGTTGCAGCAAACCTCTTGCAAAAACTACCCTGAAGATCTTCCTCTTCAGGAATCTTTTTAAGCAACAACCCATTTTTCAAAGAAATTCTGCCCTTACCCTTTATATCGAGGGCTTGTTCTAAAGGAACATTTTTATGAGCAACAACAGACTTTCTGGGTTTCCCTGAAATCCAGAATCACCTCTGTTCCACCAGGACGATTTTCACAAAACCCCCTTTCAGGTAAACTGCTGGACTGCACAGTCACAAGACAAGAAGCATTCTCTTCCTTGTTACAAGTTTCCACATGGTCAGTGGGTAACAGTCAAATCATCTTCATGCTTTCCTTGTGCCCTGGCTAGATCACATCACCCTGATCTGACACGGTTGTCAGATCTTTACCCAGCAACACATTAGCAACAGGCAAAACAGAAGCACCAGAATCGGTTGGTCTCTGGGAGCTATTTTTGACATCAACTGGATGCAACCTAGATGCAATGTCATTATCCCTAGCAGACAAATTTAGGACCACTTCCTTCCTGGGCTTTAGCCAGCATCAACTCTGGGTCAACTGATAAATTTTCAGCCATCATAGGCTGACAAGCGTTTTCTGTCTGCTCTACAAACAGAAAAGATCTGGAGAAACATTCCCCTTTTAACAGCCAGCTTGGGATATCCTTTCCTTTGTCCCAGCACACATGGCTATTCACAGACAACAGCTTGGAGACTGGGGTAGCTCCCCGCATAAGGAAGTCATTATCCCTAACAGACACAGGAACATTTTTCACTGTCACAATCCTCCTCACTGGTAACAGGTACAGTACAGGGATACTCATGTTCCACTAACATTGCCTTCCCAAACTGCTGATCAGAAAAAGCCATCAGCCCAAAAGGCTGCCTATGAACTTTCTTTGCCTTCCCCTCCCTTAACACCTAAACCGCTGTTCTCCACAAATAGTGTCTTATTTACACTGAGCTACTTTAAGCACATCACTTTTACCTGAGTCAGGCTTCCAAAGCTTGACTAGCCAACAATTTATCACTCACCAAGAATGCACCCCTTCCTTCCTCAGTTAGGGTTTTAACCTGATCACCAATTTTCATTTGCTCTAGAGAAATACCTTCCTGAGCCTTATCTAATGCCAGATTCACTTCTGAGATGACACAGACACTTAGGAATTTTTTCCACATATGCACTGCTTTGCACAGCCAGCCATTTCCTCAGACAAACATATGGAGAAACCCTTCATAGGCAAATCCTTCCCCCTAATAGACACAGGTTCAGGATTATTTCTTTCAGTGACTGGTTTATGTCATCAACTTGACTGAACAAAGTTTAATATCATCCCCAATCAAAAGATCCTTAGGTAACAACTTCCTTACACCAGCTATAACTTTATGTTTAAACACCATTCCATTCAAGGTGGATTCTGGCTAAACACAGTAAACTCAGAGAATTGCAATATTCACACTTTGATCTGATAAATAACCTTCCTCTGACAGAATCTGCTTTAACAAGAGTGATGTTAGAAGTTGTAATTTGCCCTAAACAGGTTTTACTATTGACTTTTACATTTGCTACACAAAAGTTATGGGGTTACTTTCACCCAAGCTCACAGTAAAAGTGTGTCAGTGTTGAGGTAAATTGGTTACACACAACTGCATACAGTCCAACATAGTTACAAACTGGATTGATTCTATACCCATCTTTGCTGTTGAGAGGAGCTGGCTTTCCAGAATGATACAGTTCCTGTTGTTCCTGTTCAAAACACGGCTGTTCTCCTCTTTCAACAGCTTCTCCTTCCGTATCAGCTATTTTTTGCTTTTGCTCAAGTTCTAGTTGCTGGTTTCTCAATGCAAGCATTTTCGCTGGGCCTGCTTCCTTAGGAGCAATTTACAGATTTCAGTTCCTGCTCTGGGGCCTTTATCCTAAAAGACAACCTCCTCTGTGAGCACAGATCTTCCAACCTTTTTCTGTTAGGATCTCGATCATGGGTCACTCACCGTAACTGATTTTTAACCCGTAAATACTCCAATATCAAAATTTAATTTGGACACACGTGTGGTTCTGATCCAAAACCCCAGTTCACCTGTGGTAATGTGTATCCAACTATGACTATGCCACTGTGACCAGAAACCTAGTAAGAAGCCAGCTGTGGTCACTCAATTAGGATGAACTGCAAAGAATAGGCCAGACAATCCCCATAAAGCTGGTGGATATTCCAATACCTCAATTTACCAAGCCAGAATAAAAAAGCTTCTTTGTTACCTCACTGGTTACTGTCCAAACAACAGTTCCCTTAAGTGATCCAGCCTCAGGCCTCCATCCAGGTACTCACATCAAATACGATCAAAATTTCTGTAAATCTTATTCATCATATAAAAGAACAGGTTCTACCAATCCCAAAGGATTAGACACATTACCTCCCAGGTTAATGAAAGTTTCAGATCTTCCACAGATACAGCTACAGCCGATTCTTATTAACTAAAACGTATTTAAAACAAGAGTATGGTTAAAAGATCAATGTACATACAGACATGAGTTCAATTCATTTAGGTGCAGATTTATAGCAGAGATGGTGAGCTTTGTGATTTCAAAGAGTTCTTTCAGAAATTGGACTACAAACTATGTCCCAATATCACATTCAGGGCATACCAGCATAACTGGAACCTCAATCTTGTTACTTAAACTTTCTCTGAAGAAGCTTAAGCAGATCTGAGATGACAGAATCAGGACCCAAGGATCTTTTATACAATTTAATTTGACAAGTTGGGATTTCCTCGGGAACAAAAGGTTCTTAGGATGACTCTGAAGGAGGTCCATCACCAGTACTTAGTTATACGAATTAACATAGGATGATTTGTTTGTTCTTCCACCATTCACAGTACGTTTCAAAGAGATGAATACCGAGATATCCCATGTTTATAATTCATTTAAATGATACCAGAATACAGCAAAGTCAGGGGCTTTTGATTACATTGTCAACTCTACTCATACATATATAAATACCCCAAAACACATACATTAGCTCTCCACATATCTTTTGAGGGTTGATTATTTTGCAGGATGTTTAACCCTTTCTAGCCATGTGTCACAAACTCATTACACCAACTAGGCCTAGTACAATTTGTAAGAGGAAATTATGCTTCCTTACAGAAAAGTTAGTTGAAATATCCCCAGCCTTTCAAAGAATTCAGCATACAAAAAAAAAAAATCACACACATTGTGGCCAGGAGAATAAACCATTCTTTAGATAAAAAGAGGAAGATGTTTTCTATTGGCTTGTGAGATAAAGATTATATCACTAGTTGAACCTTTGGTTAAAGTGGCAACTGCTTAAGAGCATACAGCATTGATGAAACCCCAGATAATTATTTTGACTGTATTCTAACTTATCTGCCTGTTCTGTTTTGGATGCAATGAGTGATTGCCAAGATTTGCTACTGATACATGCATAGACTGTTGATATCACCTAGACAAGGTGATTTTGAATTGAATTCACCTCTGATAATAGAGTAACTTGTCTAAATTTCTTAATTCTATTGTAGAATTGAGTAATTGAACCGGAGATTCTTATAATTCCATTGGCACACATTTGATTGGAAATAAATAAGAATATCTATTTAAGGATCCATGGTTCCATACAGATGGCAAAAATCACCTGTGCAGACTAGTATAGAACTAGGATAAAAATCAGCTTTTGTAACAAGACGGCGGTAAGACCTTGAATTAATTACACTGATTTATGATCTCTTGAAATTTGTAACATTCCACATTGAGTTCAGTTTCTGACATCATGAACACTGTGATCCAACAACCTTTGTTTTACTTTCTATACATTTCTCTTTTGCATTCAGAGCTAATTTGACTAATAATATTAATACACTATAATAATTCCTTGCTCTGTACTTTAGGTAGGAAACAGAACCAAAGAAGAGTAAGAAACCTAGTAGAGCTCTATTACCTTATTTAACAATGTAGGTTTTATAACTTATCTTTTTTAGATCTTCTACACAGAGATAGGTCTGTGCCAAAACTGCAGGCAGTTCCAAAGAGCCCCAAGCTTTAGAAAAGCTCAGGGTAAGGACACCTGCTTTTCTGAAAATTTAGCAAGAGTTATGTAATAGTTCCCCCCTCCCCCCCCAAAAAAATCAACTAAAACTTGGGAAAGAGGAGTTCATCAGACTCTATTTGAGCTTTGGATTCTTTCAAACTTGAAACTCAGGTTACAAACAAAAAAGGGTTTGCATAGACTCCTATATGGTAAACCCTTAAGTTCCATAGGCTGAAATAATTAATAAAGTGCTTTTTAAGTCTTCTGTAGGCAAGGGCCCTATGTAAATAAGGGGCAACAGCATTATTATTTTGACATTTTATTTAGTCATTTAAAACAAAAATTAGCAGTAGGACCTTTGTGCTGAATTAATTTCAGTAGTGGCATAGGCAAAAAAAAAAAAAAAAAAAGGAGGTAAACCTTGATTTGATAGGAAATTACTTTGACAAAATACATTGAACCAAACCCTGAATTCCCTCAGTCAGTCAGGGAAGCACAGAAAACAAACACTCAAATCCTCTCTAAAGCAAACTCCTGTGGAAGCTCATCTGAGTTTATTTGCCGAAGAACAAAAACCAAACTGACTAAGAAGGTCAGGGATTAGCCCATTATGAGTTTTTTAGTAGGTCTTAAAAATTTCTTAGATGTGTATGTAACTGAAAGACAATAATTATGAGAAAAACCTTCAAAGGAAAAGTACAATATAGATAATATTACAGTACTAACCTAATTTTATTCTGGAGGTTGCAGTATAGCTGGAGGAAAAAAAGAGCTGGCTTTTATCTGGTAGAAGAGCAGTCATAACTCACTCTTAATGAGAAGTAAGTCCTGCCTCACCTGGGAAGCTTTATAGAGGATTAGAGGAAGCACTCAGCTGGGGGACATTCTCCCCTGGAGAAAGAAGCCCCCCCCCCCCCAGGCAGGGCTCAAGAAAGACCTGATGTCATCCGCCAGCCTCATGGGGTGGGGTGGGTTGGGGGGCAGGTAGGGCTCAGGCAAGCAGCAATACCAGCCCCACATGGAGAGGGGGCCTCAGGTCACCCCGGTGTGGGCTCAGGCTAGCCCCACATGGTGTCCCATTTTTCCCCTTTGGTAACCATGGTCACCCTATCCATTAGATATTCTCTAGCAGAGGGGTGTGTTCTATATGTTGATGGCCTCATAGCCCAACTCCTCTTACTGTCTCCTGTGTATACTGAGCAGGAGCTGTGACAGCACAGACCCTTTCAGAGCCCCAGCTGAGAGAGCAGTTGAGGCTAGTAAGTGATTACACAGCTGAGAAGAGAGAACAAAACCATGTGTGGGACAGATCCCCTTTTAACAGCCATTGTCAACTCACATCAACTTCAATAGGTCCAGATTTTCATGTGCCAAAAGATGCAGATTGGTGTCTAAGGGGAGGTTGAAAAGCACTAACCAGGTTGGGCACCTAAGTCTCATCTTTAGGTGCCTAAATACCTTTGAAAACCTGGCCCTTAGAGAACTTTGGAAACCCAAGTGGATCTATCCATTGTAGAGTAACTACCAGAGAAATAGGCCCACTCTCCACTCTACCCCTGAGTCCCAAGGGAATGAAATGGGGGGGGGGGGGGCTGTCCTCAGTGAGAGAACCATTTTGGTCATGACAAGGATCTACTTCTTTCTCTCTCCAATCCATACCAAAAATGAGGTCCAGACCATTCTCCTCTGTAAGGGTTGAGCTAGTAATCACCTTGGCTTATCCCATGGTTGTCATGGAGACCATGAGATCCTGCAATAAACTACAAGGGTATTGAAGTCACTCACGGCACTGCCAAGTTAGCTAAAACCTAGGACAGAAAATTTGGGGTGCAGTGGGGTAGCATGTACACTATTGTTACTCCCTCTAGGACATACACACTGGGGAGATACTCTTGGAAGAATCCCTTTAGAGAGGAGACCTCCTGCATGTGAGGTCAGATACAAATTGTATGGCCTCCACAGGCTTATACTGAACAGACCACCACCATCTCCCCCACCCCACCCCCGACCCCCAGAGACAGCAGCACTGAAATACGGGCAGCTGAATCATCCAGTCGCATCTAGGTAATACAGAGCCAGACTCCGATCTAGGTTTCTGTCGCTAGAGCAGCGACTTCATTAAGAATTATCAGCTGCTACCCTCACTGACTTAGATGGGGGGGGGGGTGTTGTTCTGCGGTTTTGCAGTGCTACAGAATATTTTTGGATATGTACGCTCAGAAACCATAAGAAGCCAGAAGCCACAAAAACATTATCAAGAAGCAAGGTTGCGTGAGTAGCCTGTATCTTAATCTTCAGGCTTCCCTTTAGCAGCAGAATGGGCCGAACATCAGCAAGCCTGTCAGCTTACAGGAAGTGCTTGTTGCAAGCCAATTTCCCATGAGGCGTTTTACAGGGAGCCAAAGACGAACCGACACAGCCATCCCCGACTGCTGCTCCTGCGGGCGTGTTTTCTGTTTTATTTCTGAGGTGGAAGACAATTGTCAAAGAACAAAAGCTGACCTCACTGGGACAATTCATATAGGCAATGGAAACTGGGAATGCATTACTTGTAGACAAACACAGATTCAGCCTGTATTTACAGGAACAACACATTTCCTAAGCATGGGGTTATAGTTTGATTGTGATAAGCTAAATATTTGTTAGGGCAAGAGCCACATGTGTTCATAGGGCAACATCCTCAGCCTTGCGGTCATGAACATTTCTAAGGTCACATCATTACCTATAGAATCTAAGCAGATATTTAAAAAATGTTATAGGCCAAATTGTCCCTATTGTCTCCACAGGTGCAAGGGACATAAAACTTGTGGCTGCAGGTGAGGAGGGAACAGAGTGTGAAAGGGGGAAGTGCTGTCACCACGGTATCATCCCCTCCCCCTTCTAACCTAGCAGAACTGTCCAGTAAGCCCAGATCCCATAACTCCACACTTGGAGATACCGGTGCCCATGTGGAGTCTCACTGAAGTCAGTGGGGTTCTGCATAGCACAGGGGTCCATCCAGGTACAATCTCATACAGGATCAGGGCCAAAGTCAAGTTGCAGCTCCGTGATATGAACGTATCTTCCAAAGGCAGTCACTGGAGTGAGGAGCTGCTCTAGGAGCCGATGCTGCCCAGAAGCTAAGGGCAGCTGGCAGGCAATACTGAGGCATGTGGCCCGTAGGCTGTGGACTTTTGCAGATCTCTTTAAACATTCATTAGTGTGAACTGCTTGACCATTCACCGGCATGGAGGTGGGGCAAAGTTCTACTCCTCTGGAAGAATGAAGAGGACTCACAGAATGTATGGTGCCAGGTGGGCCACAAACCCTCACAGGGAATGATCTGCCCTATGGCTAGCCCTGCTGGTAAATGTAAACTTGCATGGGAGTTCACACCTGAGCCCTCACAAAAACCAAAATGGTGACCTCCTACACAGCTGTATCAACACCTTGGTGCATCTGACTGTCACAGTCCATTCATGTGGAAAGTTATTCTGTCTTCACCTAGATGAGGTCACGGGTAACTTTTGTGTAACAGAGTTGTCCAGTTGGGGAATTTTAAGTATTTATCAGAAATTGCAGCAACCACCTTATGCAGTGTGTTATCAACAGTGACCTAGGCCAGCGGTCCTCAAACTTTTTTGGCTGCGGCCCCCTTCCGCGCGGCCCCCCAGGGTATGTCCGCCGAATTGCAGCTGAACAGAAAGCTTCCATTTTCTGCAGCAGCATTTTGCCAGTACCAAAATAGACCACTGCCGAATTCGGCGGTCTCTCGCATGGGATCAGCGGCAGCGGTGGGGTCTTGCACACCCCCAGGGGTGGTCTCACACAGCCCACTTTGAAGACCATTGCCCTAGGTGATATGAAGGTGACAAGGAATGCTGGAGTCTTTTCCCTTAGCTTCCTATTTTCATGCTTTCAAGGTTTAAGTGGGGTCCCTGAACAGGGACGGATTTTAGCATGTACTTTAGTGTTTTCTTGAATTGCCACTGATCCCAGGATAGGAGATCAGGCCCACAGATCCTTTCATGTAAAGATGAGGCTCTGGGGGCCAATCCTCCAATCTTTGATCATGTGATAAGTCCCATTCACTTCAAAGTGACTATGCACATCAGTATTGTAGGATCTGTCCTACATAAGGTAGGGCTCGTAAAGCAGATCAGATAAAACAAGGGTTGCCTTTGAGAGCCTTGAAGGGGCTCTCAAAATGTACAGCGTATGTTTATGTGTCAAGAACTACCCAAATCTTGGCCCACAACACAAACCAAATTTTTTAATGTTCAGTTTACCCCACACCCTCTTCATTTCCTGGTTTTGTCTGGGCTCAGAAATGGAATGAGTGAAATATAGAGAGGCTGCCACCCCGGCTGATTTCTTGACCAAAGTAGTCTGGATAAGTAGCTGAGGTTTTGGTTGCTTATTGAAACCAAACTTCTAAGCTTTGATGCTCTCCTGAATTTAGGAAAATGGTAGCCTAAACCAGGGTTACATGCAGAATCTGACACCCTCTAGTTTTCAACCTTGTCCAAGTCATCATCCTAGTAGGCTTTTGTAGACATATCTAGATTATGTAATTGATCGGCTAAACAGAACCATCCCAATGTTAGTATTTATTCTGGTTACAGAAGGTGCAACATTTTTCTCTCATAAATAAATACTGTCGGTCTTGTCTACACTCCCCCACATTTCAGACTACCGAGGTGTTTACAGCTGTGTGCACTAAAATACTGCCCTCGAACTCCCTTTGTGTTGATGCTGCAGGCACAAACTAAAAGGTTTCTAGTTTGTGTTAATATAGTTCTCTTCAAACAGGACTGCATTAATGTGAAGTAGGAACCTTTTAGTTCACGCTCACTCTTGCAAGTGACCGTGCAGCACTCTGGTGCATAATACTGTTCACACCCGTGTAGTCCAAATATTGGTGCAGCGCAGATGTAGCTTACTTGTAGACACTGGAATGTAGGTGAGTAACAAAAGAATGTGGATATCTGACTATTTGAGTTACTTTTATTTACATCAGTGGTGTGATCTTTCCCTCAACTAAGTTCATGACAAAACTCTCACCATCTTCAATATGAGCAAAAGAAGGCCCAAGGTGTTACCTTCACAGGATGTGCTAATAATTACAAAGAAACCCAAGTTAGTAAGACACATTTTATACTATAAATTAGTAAAATCTCTTGGTTACAATAGTGGAGAGTTCATTAGTTTGTTAGTAGCCATGACAGAAATGAAACTGCTCACTCTACCCACAAGCGCCAGGGAGAGGCGTTCCTATGGATAAAAACACTTCCCTGGGCTAGATGATAAAATTCCCTAGGCGCGCTCAGTTTGGTTTTCTTTGCTGGAGGCTGGTCTTCATTTCCCAGTCCTAGAAACAACTTGAATTGCTTTGATCCACTCTGTACGCTCCACCGGGGTGGCTGCTTGCAAAAAATAGTGGACTTCATTGGATGTGATGATTTCAAACAGGTTGGTGTCAACGTTGTGTTTCTTGGCTAAGGTGTGCGGGGGATGGGGAGGGAAGAAAGTAACCAATTACAGAAGTGAATGGAGATTTAGCCCATGTTTATAGCGTTTCTGCTTCTAAAACCATACTGGGATGTCCTTCCATTCTACCATTTTCACTGACTCTGCCATTACTAAGAACAACTTCTCAAATACCCAACATCACATCCATGAACAGAAGCCTCCCTCTGAGAAGTCAGGAATAGGAACTACCAATGCTATAGCATGAGAGTGACACATTTATCAAGTGCTAAGGGCCATGTCCACCCCTCCCACAAGTCACATCTGTGGTGTGGGCTGAGTGCAGCCTCCAAAATCAGCCGAGCGCAGCTAACTGCAAAGAAAGGAAGCTCAAACCACCCCAGACTGTGATGCTTCCATGCACCCTTCACCCATGGGCAGCACAGCTCTCTCCGAAGTCAAGTACCCAATAGCCAACCTTGCTGTGTTACAAACAATCCATCCCTCAAAGGAGAGGAAAACATATGGAGTGGCTGATAATGTTGTTCTTTGCAGGATTAACCATGGTGGTTTGTCCCCCGTGACCATTTGCCCTGGTTTCAGAAGAGAGTCTGAGGTATAGATTGACTGCTCCTTGGCCTAACCCCTCTTACTACAACACTTCCCCTCCAGTCATGGGCTGCAGTAGCCCCAAAGTTCATGGGGCCTTGTGCAGATTACCTCAGCGTAGAAGCCAGGTACAGTTAGACTACGCACATGACAAAAAATGCATTTCCCTAACTCCTTTTAGCTCAGTCTTTCTTCACTGCAGACAACTCAGGATAGCTGTGGAGACCCAGTTCTGGGATTAACGCTGCTGACCTGATCCATTCATGATGAATTGCGAATGGCTTATTTTTGAGCCAGGATGTTGTATGACTGCATCTAGATGTTTTACATGTGCACTGCAAACACCACACTGTTGTTTGTGTGTGTTTTCTTACCATCTGGTGTGTCTTCGACAGCTGTCACCACGCAACCCCTCAAGTGAATCGCTCCAAGTGGATCTTCTCCCTGACAGGAATGCCAAACAAAACAGTCATTGGCATGGTTTAAAATCCAACACGTCTGCTTCTAAAACTGTCCAGATATATCTGACTGGAGCTCTTCACTGGAAGCAGGGATGTATGAGGCAAAAATATGGCACAGGTCTATGAGAAATGGGCACAGTGGGACGGGGCAAATCTGCATGTGGACGGGGGAGCCCCTTTGGAAAACAGGCTACACAAAGTATTTTGGAGGATCCATTCTGAGCTCAGTGTGCAAGAACATAGAGATGTGTACAAAGCGCAAGATCTGGACTGACTGGGCCCTCCCTTCAGTGACTAGAAGCAACGCACCTGCCACATTCAGCCAACAGATGCAGTTCCACTCAGCATTGTTTGAGAAGGGGGCTTGTTCCAGAATGTCCTTCTCTACAGAAGGACAACCACCACCACCACAGACATGCTAGGCCAGATTCCTGTTTACACTCGAGCTTTCTCACGACTATGACTGCAAGTGGCCAGAGGACAATTCTCCTTGCGGAGAGAAAATGTCTACTGGCACAAACCTGAAAGAAGCAGTTCTTGTGCCCTAACATAGGCCCATTCCAGCAGAGGGGCTGGAAGGGCAAGCAGTGTGCTGGGGGAGTGTGGCAGAGCAAAACTCTTCTATGCTGATCTTCACTGGCTCTAGGCTTCCCTAACACCACGAGGGCTTGGCCAACATAGGATTAAACAACATAACTGGCACCTTACCGGACTTCCCCCTGCACTGAGCGCAGATGCAGGGAAGCATTGAGCCCTGGGAGCCAAATTTATCCCTAATGTAAGCAGGTGCAGCTCCATTGAGGCCCAGACTTGTGTTTGGGAAGAGTTTGTCCCACTGTAATTATACAAGAGGCAGAGTATCCTGGCTCAGGCTAACACAGGAAATATAACAGTATAAAGGCTGACTGTATTTGATTAACTTGTTTTTATGGCCTGATAGATTTTAATCTAGTCCGGACATGTAAACAAAGGTGTATTTGTGACACTGGTAAATCAGGTGCCAGCTCTTGCCAAGGCTGTAGGCATCAGCTGAGCACTGACCAATTCATAGCTGGAAACCAGACCAACTCACCTGTAGGTTAGTATTGTTCAAGTTAGGTGTTAGATTCATAGCAATGTGTTTAGTGTTTAGACTATACAATGCTTGTAAGGTGCTGCATGCATTAATCTTACTTGTACTGACTGTATCCCTTGCTACAAGGTAATATGAAAGTTTTCCTTTCTAATTGTAAGAATGCCTCCTCTGAATCTGTGAACCCAGGCAGGAAGAGTGCTGTCCCTTCCCTTCAAGGAGGACGATCAAGACTAAATAGGCCATTTTACTACAAAATCTTAGTTGATTGCCTCATCCACCCATGAAGAAGTTATGTGCCTGAACGCTTGTCCCATCAGTTTGAACTCTGGGGGAAGGGCATATAAAGACACTCACAAGAAGGACTGGTTCTCTCCTTGCTGTTTGGACATTCACAAGGATTGGAGCTGAGAAACAAAAGCAGGTATCCCCAGGATCAACCTGGACTAGCCCTAAACGACATTCAGTGAGCAGATTACTACATCTCCGTCACCTTTCTGAACCTAAGATTGTAGCTCTTGTTGCTTATACGTTGCCTGCTTCAATCTGTAAATAACTCATTTCTTTCTTGTAGTTAACTCCTTAAATAGTTTACTATAGGATTAGCTATCAGTGTGCGTGTGGGATCTAAGGTATAAATTGATCTGGGGGAAGTGACTTGTCTCTTGGGACTGGTAGCAACTGTAGTATTTTGTGATTTTTGGTGTAAGTGTCTATTTATCACCAAGTCCAGTTTGCCTGGATGGCAAGAGAGGGCATAAGGGAACTGTCTGTGACTCCATGGTTAGTTAGACTGTTACTGTGATCCAGGAATTCACATTTCTTACTGGGGTGGTGAAATCTAATTATAGAACACACCACCGGTTTGGAGTGTCTGTCCTGCTTTTTGACAATCTGCCCTGAGGTTGGCACTCCCAGGCATGAACCACTCCAGAGAGCCTGACAGGACTGCTAATGTAATTAATCATGGGCTAAAAGCTCAGACTGGCACACACGGCCCCAAAGAAACATTTCATTCCCCAGTGCAGCTGGAGAAGCTCTTGAATGATGCTGGTAAAAATATGGACAAAATCACTCACCCCAGTAGGATCATAGTAGTGAAGATAAGCAGGGTCCTCTCTGAGAATAAACTTTCTCACTTTCCAGTTTTTCCTCCGATGCCCCTAAGCAAATTTACAAAAGAAGTCACCTAATATTCTGCTTTGTTTAAAAGGAATCACACACACACAAATAGGAAAATTTGGCTGAAAAACTAATGTTTTGGCCTTGATATATGGGTGCCTTCAATGAAGGAACTCACACTAGGTAATGTTTTCAAAAGTACCTAAGTGAATTAGGCACCAAAATTAACTTAGGCTTGATTTCAAGATTTCATTTAGGCACTTTTAAAAAAATCTTACCCAACATCTAATTCAGTCGCTAGTTTTCCCTCCTATCCAATAAGAAAGCCACACAATTAGATACTATTATCCACTGCAAATAGATCAGTATTTTTATCACCCATAACTACAGTCTTGAAAAATAGACATTCAAGGCAGAAGCAGCAACACTCAGAAATGGCGGTAGCACAGTCCACTGGGATGATCAAATCCAAAAGGGGGTCTTCCGCAGCATTTCCTCTCACTATTTCAAAACTATTTCAGTTTCTCAAGTAACTCTTGCTGCTCACAAGGAAGTTCTTTACTCATGAGGGATGGGCCAACAGCGGTGGGTGTGGGGAAGTGAATAATGGTAGAAATGTGGTGAAGAGTCACATCCCTTTAAAAAGTGGATGCAGTTTAACAGGAAGAGGACAAATGACACGGCCATTAAGTACTCATGCTCCCTGCAGATGCTTTGTGGCATCATTTGTGGACTGGGATATTCATGTACTATATCTGTGTTATCTATGCATTCATTATCATCCTCCTCCTCATGACACCTATCATCATGTGAGCAAAAAGACCAATAGAATTAGGGAGCACAAAAGGTGACAATAAAAGAGGCGTTTCTGTCTCAGTTCCTCCGGAGAGGGGACTAGGGACTGTTCCTAGACAAAGAAGAGGCATTATACCACCCAGCAATGATACCCAACTACCCATCTTTTTACTTTTTATAGAGTGCACCACTCTAGTACCTAAAACTTAATGCTGTAATCGGGACCACCCCTAGCTATTCTGGGGCCCTACGCAGCACCCCCATGGGGGTAGGGCACAAGAGGGGCTGTCCCCAGGCCTCTGCAGGGGAGGAGCAGGGGGGGGGAGGGTTGGTCTCCATGGCAGGACTGGCCCCAGGCCTCTGAGGGGGGTGCAGAGCTGGCTTGGGGGCAAGCGGGAACCACCCCCCAGCACTCACCGGTGGCACAGCTGGGGCCGGGTGGCTGCACTTCCCACCACTGGTGGTGAGTGGGAACAGGGCTGGGGTGGAGCAGAGTCAGGGAAGAGGTGGGGCTAGGTAGAGCAGGAGCGGGGGGTCTGGGGAAGAGCCAGAACAGGTGCTGGACAGCCCACAGCTGCGCAGGGTACCAGGAAATTTGGTGCCCCAAATTTCCTGGTGCCCTACGCAGCTGCGTACTTTGCGTATGGGTAAGGAGGGCCCTGACTGCAATGAGCTCTGTGTGAGCAAAATATTACACTGCACAAAACATAGAATCATAGACTCATAGAATATCAGGGTTGGAAGGGACCACATGAGGTCATTTAGTCCAACCCTCTGCTCAAAGCAGGACCAACCCCAACTAAATCATCCCAGCCAGGGCTTTGTCAAGCCTGACCTTAAAAACCTCGAAGGAAGGCAATTCTACTACCTCCGTAGTTAACCCATTCCAGCCTTAGTGAAGTCAATGGAGCTCTGGGTGGGTGCTGTGGTCCGCCCCCAGGGAGTTCATTGCAACACTGAGGCCTCAGTGTCTCCAAGGACATTGCTGTGAATGACTCTGTAGCAGTTAAACCTGTATCCCCAGAGGGGGTGGAGAATGTAACAAATCTGTCCAGTTGCGTCTACATTCCATGACTTCTGATAATGCGAGGTCACTCTGGGAAGCACTGGCTACTTACCCTACCTGAAGCCCCACCAAACCCCGCTCCTTGGAACTGATTGGGCATACCCATTTCTATGACTAAATATCACATTATCTTCCTTTGAAATGTGCTTTCATAGGGGCTTTCATACAAGTATGGACCAGGTCACATTGCTCCAGACCAGGGCATCATATTTTAAATGTTGGCTACACTAAGATTTTTGATTTCAGTCAGTCAGCAGGGGATGATCAATGCCTAATATCTTACTCCCATCCTGGTGTCTCTCGTCGCATTGTGCTGCTGTACAGTGTTAATGTCACTGAAGAACCCTGATCCTGCCTGACTGTTCTGCTGGTATTCTGATTGCCTTTGTGTGCCTTCAAGATTGTCATAAGGAAACGGCTGTTACAAGGAAGAGGGAGAAAAATTGTTCTTCTTAACTTCTGAGGATAGGACAAGAAGAAGTGGATTTAAATTGCAGCAAAGGCAGTTTAGGTTGATCATTAGGAAAAACTTCTTAACTGTCAGAGTGGTGAAGCACTGGAATAAATTGCCTAGGGAGCTTGTGGAATCTCCATCGCTGGGGATTTTTAAGAGCAGGTTGGACAAACACCTGTCAGGGATGGTCCAGATAATATTAGTCCTGCCTTGAGTGCAGAGGACTGGACTAGTTGATCTCTCAAGGTCCTTTCCTGTTCTATCCTATATAATAAAAAGTCAGAGGATGTTTGTCCGAAGCCGTCATGCGCAGTAGAGACGGCCCGGACACACAGCATGCTGGGAGGTGTAGTTCGGTGACACAAAATGGCCACCGTGCGTGCGCCACCACAAGCCGTAGAGACGGCCCGGACAAACAGCATTAAGCACTTTGGCCCGTGTACACGGGCTCTTACACTAGTATTCTATAATTCTATGACAAGCTATTGTAATTAGGTTGTATACTGTGTATAGAAAGGAAAGTATCCTGGGGAGAGTTACTGTTTCCCTTTCACAGAGGGGGATCAAGTAAGTGGCTTTTCCAGGGACATACTAGAAGTCCCTAGCAGAGCTGGGATATCTCTCTCACACACACACACACACACACACACACACACACACACACACACACACACACACACACACACACACACACACACACACACACACACACACACACACACACACACACACACACACACACACACACACACACACACACACACACACACACACACACACACACCCCAGTTTGTGAGGCACTGCTGTCTAGCAGGTACGGTACTGTATGAAGAGAATAGAAACCTGGGTTCTAGTCCCATGTGTTCCACTAACTTGCTGTGGCTACACCTCACACAGTTTGCCTGTCTTGTCTCTTTAAATTATCAACTTTTGGGGGCAGGATCTGTCCCTCTCTATGTGTATTTATAGCACCTCCCATGATGGGGCCCCAAATTTGATTGAGCCTGTAGGCATGACTGTCGTGTAAATAATGGTAAACCTTGTTAATTCAGACAAAAACACTGGAGAATCTCAGCAGAAAGTACCTTCGTGCAAAGTGAGGAGGTTCAAGAACATTCTGAGAAAGATCGCAGCTGCTAAGTACTCCGCCTTGGAACCAGAGTCCCCCAGAACTAAAAGCACAAACTACTATAGCCTGATCTAAAGCACCATTGCTAGGGGCTAGCCTAACTCATATTCTCTGTGGATTGACACTGATGGAGGCCTGTAACACACACTCGCAATGCATTAGACTCAGATGGCGCAGCTTGGCTCCAAGCTCTTGAGACGCTGCTGGAGATATTTTATTCTTGTATTTCATGGACTTTGTTCCTGTTGTAAAACAGCAGAACGAGTGAAATACTGACCTGCTTCAGTAAACAGCCCTGTTTGACCACTGTGCCTCTGAACTCTTCCTTCAAGACCATGTCATCATCACTCGAATTCCCTTCACAGAAGAACCCACTGTCTGCCTGTATGAACACAAGGAAGAGGACAATCTTCAGAAACCACATGCAGCTGGGCTTTGTTTTCCTACCGAAAGGATGTCAGCTGGTGCGTGGCTTATTATTTGCTAGCCATGAGGACAAAACAACCCTTCCCCTGGAAAATCTCCCAGAAAAGCCAAGAAACTCTGAGTGTTTCAGCCAACAGAGTTCCCACAGAGTCATCCATTGAATGTTGGGGCCAAATGGACATCGGGCCAGGTTCTCTGTGGGGTTTTCCCATGGATCTCAGGAGAAAGCTGGAGCATTGTTCTGTGTCTCAGTGCCTGTACACTATTCCCTGTTGACCCCTTTCTTTCCCCATGATAATATATCTTCGACCATTCCAACCAGTGACTGCTCCAAACCTTCCCTTTCCCTGTGCAGAGTAGAACTCATATAAGGTGCTGACACAGCCAATTTCCTGCAGGCTTGAGAAGGAAGGATGCCAGTGAGAGCTACCATCACCTGGCTCCACTACCCAGTCATGCCCATTCCCTCCTTCACGGACATTCATGAAATCTGAAAAAAGCAGAAAATGCTGCTGCCTAGATGTAACCCCCTTTCCACCAACAAGAACTGGCCACTGGGGTCCATATTCTGCACTTTTCTATGCCCTCTGTGGGGTTTTGAAGTCAGCACTGACTTCACTTGTCTCCAGATACCTGCAATATTTGCAAGTTCCACAGCAACCCTGAAATCAGATCAGTGTGATGCAGTTTACTGAAACATTGCACAGTTCAAATGATGCAATTGCAGAGAAATCAAGTTATGTGGCCCAGAGATAACTATTACATTTTGTACTTTGTGCAATGTCAAGTTAAATGCTGACATGTTGTGATACTGGGCTTTCTTGATGCCCTACTTGCATGTATTAGAACTGGAAAAGGGCTGGAACAGAATGCAACAGCATGAAAGAGCGGTGGTCTGAGCACAGGCCCAGGAGCCAGGAATTTGACTGCCAATGTTGCCTTAGGCAAGACACAACTTTTCTGCCTCAGTTTCCCCATCTGTAAAAATGCCCTGCTTCATAGGCACTTTGAGGGTAAATGGATTAATGGGCCAAATCTGCAGTCCTTCCTTGGACAAAGCTTTCCACCACAGATGTGATTAGTGTAAATAGAACTTATAGGAGTAAGAGATTTTAAATAACATTATTTAACAGAAAAAATAGTTCTTTGTTAATGTGACTTAGTATACCAAATGACTAAACATTTATCTAATATGAGAGATATTTCATACTTTTCAGATAATCAGCTTATGTCTGAAGTACCCTATTCAATTTAATCCATCAAATGTATGGTTACCAATCTAGCTCAGCTGAGATGATCCAAGCTAAGTCGGAGGCAGGGGGAGTGAAACAAAATGTTAAAGAAAGAAGCTTGCCTGCTAAAGGGTGGGTGCGACCTGCTTCTTGTGTCGTCTGAGTCACGTCCGGTGACTTTACTGACAAAAAATCACTTTGTAACACTTCACTCCGCTGAGAAACTCATGAGCAAGTCTAGCCCTGTGATCAGTGAACTGGATTCTTCTGAGGTTCACGTCTCATCAGCAGAATTGTTAGCTAAGTTCCAGTGACAGCATTTCTACTACTGGTGAGGATGTGTAAGTCAGAAAGAACCCAGCTTGACTTTCAGATCTCAGACTGAGTTTACTGAGCTGGCTGTTAGGACAACCATTTAAAAAAAACAAAACTTTATATTGGGTAATTTCATTCTGAGAGAGAGAGAATAAACATAGACCTCCATTTCTACATAGTCACTTTCCCATGATTTGAGGGACTGAGGACCGCAGAAAGTCTGGAAGCCCATGTTCAAACTTTGGAAGATAGAAGAACATGCCCCAATACTCACAAAATAGTAATAGGCATCAGGTAGATCAAGGAAGGGGGTGTCTGTCAACCCTTCGGCCGCGTTCTTGGAAGTGTCCCCCGCTGGCTGCAGGTAGCCTTCATTTAATAGGGAAGAGGCTAGCATGAGCCCCTCCTTGCGATTTCGGATAGCGTTGTTCGACACTAGCCAATCAATCACACAGCTGCCTAGTCACAAGATAATAAAACGAGATGTGTATTAACAGCCATTACCCAAGAAAATAACCATGACAGGACCTGTTAAGTACACAGAGGCAATTGGCCTGCTCTGTGTGTGTGTGTGTGACTCTGATATTTTAAATGACAAATATGAAAGGCTAATCTGGGTATGTGGCAGCGTACTCTTGCTGACTCACAGGGTTAGTGCTGACCTGCTGTGTCATGGTGGCCAGGGTAGCTCATTAGCTGTACCCTAGGCAGAAAGGAAGTAGGAATAGTCAGGGGAGACAGGGTGGAGCTAAGTCCGAAGTGAGGAATCCTGAACACTACAGACTTTGTCTTGGAGCAGGGTGGGAGCCCTGCCTACTCACAGGGTAGTTTTGCTGATTGGAGCCAACACCGCACAGTACCAGTTTAAGAATATTTCAGTGGCATTAAGGATTTCATGACACTGGGGATGAAAAGAGCTGCTTCAATTCTTCCATCTCTCTGATCATATTTCAGAACAACAGGCACCATCTGTTCCATCCATAACCACCCCCTACTTGGCTTACACCATATGTATCCGAACACCCTACAGAAACCCGCTGCCTATTGATGGAGAAAGCTTTCACCAGTTGTCCTCTGAATTTTACATGGCTCTAGCTGAGCCCTACAAAGCTCAGAGCTGCTGTGGTGTACACCCCCCATGTCATGACTTGAGCCATACTGTATATTTCATTGCCTGGAGCACTTAAAATGGCAAAGGGGGAACCAGAGCTGGTTACCTGTAAAGCAGTGATTGAACACTTTTTTGTCTTTTTCCAGCTTCAGTTCTTTTATTCCTTTGTTGGAATCCTTCATTGAGAGATACAAGGCGCTGTGTGTAAAAAAGAACCATGGGAAGTGTTAGGAACTAGGCAACTTTAACTATCTGGCATAATAATGTAGTCCTCATTCTATACTGGGGAAGTGCCTCACATTCTCTTGGCACTACACAATAAACCCAAGGAAGACAAATGACTGCATGGGGCCTACTACTTTTGGAGGCCTCTCCAGCTCACAATCGGATTCTTTTGCTGTCCTCAGCAGAGGCCCGGACAGGAAAGTCCACAAGGCTCAATATTCCAGTTGGGTGCCAGAATGAGAAGGGGAATTGATAGTGTAAGCAGAGACACAACACGCTCCAAACGCTGTAGCAAAGCTTCACAGAATGGCCTCCTCCCACTTTGTATTAAGTTCCTCCTGCAACTTCTCCCTGTCCTCTCTGGGAACCGGCGGATCAAGAACTCTATGAGTTTGACTTATTGACAGAGTCCTCATGCTTTAGAAGCCCCTGCAGTAGCCTCAGCAACTTATGGTCTGAATTCCCTCCTCCTGGGCTCCTCTTTGCATGCCCTAGATAGCTTGATTGTTTTAGGCCCCTGAATTGTAGAGCCAACCCTCTAGCAGAGGAAATTAAATTCTCTGGGCCAAGTCCTGAGGTTCTTGTTCAGTTGTTATTCAGTCCTTTGTCAAACAAATCTCCCATTGAAGCCAACTGAAGTTAGCCAAAGTTCAGGATTGGGCTGGGTGAAATTTTGTCTCCCACCAAAGAATATCCTCAACACATCAGACAGCACCTTGTATTTATTTTTCTGGAAGATCGTATCTGGAAAGTACTGCTAGCAGAGCAGGCTGGAGAATGTTCTGCATGGAACCAAAACTTTATTCCATTTTGCAAAAATGTTCAAGTATTGAAACATTAGGATTTTGATCTCTCTCTCTCTCTCTCTCACTCCCTTCCTCCCTCTCTCCTTCCCCCCACCCCCTGAAATGAATGGTGAATCCACTTTGGACCTCAGAAACCTTCCCATCAGAAAAATTGTTGAAATCAGTACTTTGAAAATGTCCCAACCAACTCTCATTGCTAGCCCATTTCTGCTTTATGCTTTGGCTTGTCTAAATTTATGGGCTCTTGATACACAGCAACTGAAATCTCTTAATTATCCAAGTGGATTTAAGGGGAGTTGTTAGATAAACTATAAAGGCTAAACTAAAGACAGCTCTTCCAGGGAGATTAATAAGCATGAAACCAGAGATGCAGAAACTCCTTCCTTTTTCCTGTATCTTACTCTCTTAATCATCATCAACTTCTAGAGCTCAACTGATCTGTTAGGGCATGTAAAACATACCATATGAAACATTACATGATTAGGTTGATCAGAAAGTGAGATTTACTGGAATTATCTTGATTTTGTAGTGCAGTCCCCACGTCTCGGCTAATTTCAACTCTGAGTTTTGCCCCAGTTGCAGTGGAACTGGCCAGGAACATCTAATCACCATCTCCTCTCCTCTCCCTGTTCTCTACTCCTACTACTCCAGTTCTCTTTGCACCTGTGCTGCCTCTGACTTTCTCCTTTCCCAGAAGTGGCTCTCTCTTCCCCCAGTGCAGGTCACCTCCTTCTTCCTTGTCCCCTGCCATGACAATTCCTTAGCCATCTTTAACTTATCACAAGCCAAGTGCCATCCTCACAGGTCAATGGTATGTAGGCTACCACAGTACATCATGGTGCACTCTTAACAAGAGGTTGAAAAAGCCCATAATGCAACGTACACATATGTATAAATGAACTCAGCAGCTGGTAACCAGCAGCTGGCAGAGAGCACACCACCAGAGCCGAGATCCGTGGCAGCCTGGCTAAGCCAGCAGATTCCTTTAAAGCCAAGATGTTTTAAAGTGACAAGTGATTCTGAGAGCCCCCGTCACTGAAACACCTTGAAAGACGCCTGATTTTCAGCTGGCAGGTGCGCAGCACTTTCTGAGAACTGGGCCCCTTCGAAGTGTCTCCAAGCTGGGCTCCCAAAACACAAGGCACTTAAAACTCTCTCTCTCTGCCCGTCACCCCCCAGGCGGGGTATGGGGGTCTCCCATCCAAGTACTAGCCATCTTAAAACTACTGGCCCCTTTTAAAAAATATGAGCCTAAAAGTTATGAGTAATAAACAAGTTTAAAAACCTCCTTTAATTATTAATTCTTATTTTATGATCATTCTCCCATCTTCCCCTTCCCCATCTCTCGGCGCACTTGTTTGGGTCACCACCTGCTACATCTTGTGTTTTAGGGACCATTGACATCAACGGGAGTTTTGGCATTGACTTCAAAAGGACCAAGATCTCACCCTTTCATTTGCAAGCTCTTTGGGGCAGGAACTATCATTTACTCTGCGTTACAGAGCCTAGCGCGATGGCCCCGGACCTGATTCAGGGGGGTAGGTGCTAGACTAGGTCAATAATATTAGTACGTTATTTTCAAAGTTATGGTCTATTTTAATAATGGAAGAACATACAACTATGAAAGCCCATTACTTTCTATCATGTAGACTCCCTTGCTAGGCTTTGCTGAGCTGATGCCTACAACTCTGTGGTCCTTGTTAATTCGATCGTTACTTTAACCTTCAGGCAAGTGTAATTTTCGTTTAATTTGAAATCAGCCTGGGATCTCACATTGCAGCATGCAAAATAGAGCTGCTTGCCATGCATCCTATTCCCTGGAAAGGTTTTAGCACTGCTTTGGGATGCTACATGTGCATGTTACTTGTGTTTCAGTAACTCTTGTACGTATGTTTTAGTCTCATTATGATCTAGAAATAACCCTCCAGTGAGTACTATTGCCTAGGAGGTGGTCTTCAGCAATTACAGTTTCAGGTCAGGGAGATAGAAAACCGCCTTGCCTACGTGGTAGTGAATCCCTCCCAAAGCAATCAGGCTGATGTTACATTATCTGACTCAACTGTCTACTCCCTGCTGACGGAAGGGAATGGGGGAAGAGAGCATTATACCAGACCTCAGATTGATAGTTTCAGGCAGCCGGATGGACTTTCTGGTGGACTTTCTGGCAAACCTTTGGCCTCCCTCGATGCACTGAATAGCCTTCTTGATATCCCGCACCCAGGCATCTCTCTCCTCGAGGTAGGCAGCTTGGAAAAAATGGTCCTGCTGTTTGGCTGTGGTGTGCTTGAAGACAAACTATAACAAGAATAAGGATTTGTAAAGGTGTCTTTATGTAACCAGTGGGTTACAATTACGCCAGCATCAACAAACTGGACAGCCTCTCTCACCAGGAACTCAGTATAGTGTCCTGAGCACATGATTAAAGCAGAAACACTCTGGAGAGATAGCTAAGCAGACAGTGCAAGTAATCAGCTTCTTGTATTGTTACAGTCTGAGCATTTCCAACATTCTTACCAGAGCCAGATTATGGAGTACTGAAATAACTAGTCCAGTGCTATATCTACTTTATAGTGCAGAGAAATCCTTCCCCACCACCCTGTGTATCTATAAACTGGCAGAAGAAGATTCCAGACTAACACTCCTTCGAGTACCAGCTGGAGGGTTTGCCTACCACGCCCACCAGTGCATCACTGCCCCAAAAGTCGTAGGGCCTTATCTCGAGCACATCAACCTCAGTAGGAAGACTCCCATTTACGTCAGTGGGCTTTTGATCAGGCCCATTGTTTGCTGCCATAAGGTATTATTTGGTCCTAACCTTCAATATTGTGTGTTATTAGCAGGAAATAATAGTAGAAGAAATAAGGTGCTTTTTGAAAGGAGGAGAGAGATGTGCAACAGAATGTATTCCCCTGAGCCTGCGCAGGCAGGATTGCTCAGGTTTCAACTTCAGCCCATGGTGGTGGGATTTGGGGCCCCATGGTACATTCCCACCTAGCGGGGCTTTGGCTTTCTGCATTAGGCCTGTCATACACATAAAGTAGCCTAGAATTCATGTTTACCTGTAAGGGGTTAAGCTAAGGGAAACCTGAGGGGCAACTAACCAAAGGAACCAATGGAAACCGAAGATGCTTTCAAACCTGCAGGGAGGGAAAACATCTTTGGTTTCCATTGGTTCTTTTGGTCAGGTGCCCCCCAGGTTTCCCTTAGCTTAACCCCTTACAGATAAACAGAAATTCTAGGCTACTTTATACTTATGACACTCCTGGGAGAGGATGTGGAGTTGTGCCAATGGAGACATGTTAGTGCTAATCCAAAAACACAGATTCAAATCAGCAGAATTAACCATTAAAAAGCCATAAGTGTGAGGATCCGTTATTTTCTCTTCTCTCTGATGTTTACTAATTAATTTAGATCTTTTCTAATGCTCCCATCCTGGTCTCTGGTCATATGTGCAACCAATTATTACATTTTCAGACTCTTTGGCTTTCTCCCCTATTTGAAAAACCAGGTGATCCAGCTAAAGCCAATTAAAAGTTCAGTCTGTCACTAACCCATAGTGTACGAATGGGAAATCTTTGAGGACAAGCAGGTAGCAGATAAGATGATTTCTCAAAAAGTTATACTGAAAGGTGGAGAGCTCACAATCATGGCTTCTCACAGGTAGCCAAATCACACCTGTACCCCTGAGGAAAAACCCCTTTCTCTCCCTTCTGTTTCAGGGAGCTGGTGTATCAGCCATGTCTCTTTAGCAATAATGAATTTATAATATCCCTGCTCTTAACAAAGACCCTTAGGGTATTTTATAGCTACTGGAGACTTGTTTCATGTTCAGTCAGAGAGGCCACACCTCCAGCAGCAGAGTGCCCTGTTCATCATAAGGCTACATCTCCATTACAAGCGGTTTGGGGTGATTTGCCTGCTCTTCCACACATCCAGCTATCACAAGGGTAGATAGCAGTGTTGCCGTGGTAGCATGGGTAGCAGCAGCAGAAGCACAGCTGAGCAGAGGACATGCCCACTGGTTTCAGGTGGGCTTGTGCGTGGACATGAAAAGGGGAATCACGCCGCTAGCTCGTAGTGTACTTCAGTACACAGTCAGACCACCACTTACTGAATCACCAGCATTACTTCTTGCAGCATCCTCAGTTTTCTTCTAATGTCTCCCATTCAAATACTGAGCAGGCCCAACCCCGCTTAACTAGCTTGTGAGCTGTGACAAAATCACAGCCACAATAACATAGCCTTGAAACAGTTGATTGCCCAAAGGAATATCATTAAGCATTTTGTCAGCCATCTGGGGAGGAAGGAGAGCCCAGTCGTTACAACACTAGCCTAGTCAGAGACCTTGGTAGACCTGGGTTTAATTCCCTGATCCACCACAGACTTCCTGTGTGACTTTGGACATGTCACTTAGCCTCTCTGTGCCTCAGTTCCCCATCTGTACAATGGGGATAACAATACTGCCCTACCTCACAGCAGGATTGTGACTGTAAAGTGTTTTGAGATCTACTGATGAAAAAGTGCAGTGTATATTATATAATGTAAATTATTTACATATAATTTACATATGTAAATATAAATAATATTATGTATTTATGTAATGATATATTATTTAATATTACATATGTACAATATAATAATTATTATTCAGTGTCTATAAAAATACTTACCATCCTTTTGCCAAAATCCTGACATGGGCTATTGATAGAGCTTCCTTTCAGGGGGATCATTCCTTTGGGACTGTTGTCAATCTTCTTCTTATAGAATTCAATTCCATCATCCAGGAGCACGACCCACATTGGCTTCCAGGTGTTGAACATGCTTCCCTGCATTAGACCAAACAAGCCAGTGATATCACAATTTCTCCATTCGAGATTTGACCTTCTAGAAAGAGATGCTTTTAAATGTCCTTCCAGAGCAGATCTATCATAATCCCCCTTCTCTCGCTCTGTTTTAAATCACTGGATTGTTCTCTTTCCACAACCATTAGTTCCTCCTCCCTGTAATCCCACTAACAGCTTCTCCGAAATTGCATCCAACAAGCCAACCTGAATTTTTCCCCTGCCTCAGTGAGATTGTACCACACAGACCAACACCTTTCTTCAGCTGCTATTTTTTGCAATACTTTAAACATTCAAAATTTCCACCCCGGCTGGTTTACAGTTGAAGCACTGAAATGAAGACTCGATGCTACAAGATTGTCAGCACCTCGGGGTTCTTTTGGTTCTGTGTTTGTGCAGTATGTACCACAAAGGGGCTCTAGGGCACTTGGGTGCTACAGTAAGACAGCTAGTGTGTAATAATAACAATTAATAATACAAATTGCTGGAGCCTCTCAGTTCCCATTGAAGACAGTGGGCGGGGAGGGTGCTCCGCACCAAGCAGGATCAAGCGTCTGCGGATGGATCTTCAGAGATGCCGAGCACCCACAAGACCCAGAGAAGTAGATGGAGTGTACAGCTGCTGAGCACCTCTGGAAAATCATAACTCTAAATGTGGATTTAGGCGCTGGACTTGAATCACCCAGCTTTGGAAACTGTGGTTTGCACAGAAACAGACACGACTTATTCAGAGAGCCCGGCCCCACCATTATTGCTTAACCGCTGGCAATATTTTGTCACTTTTTTGTTGTACCCAAACCATCGCCGGAAAAGGAAATTTCATCTGACCGTATTAAAAGAAGAGGAATATTTGGCTCTGGGGTTCTGTTTCCCATTACTGACGCACAAAGACGCTGTATCAAGAAGTTTGGATGTTTATCGAGGGCCTGGTCCTACATACATTGAAATCAATGGCAAAACTCTCGCAGTGCAAGATCAGGTGCTGCATGGACTTTAAAAAACTCAATCCTGGAATTTTACAGGCCCCTGTCATTGCTGCAGGATACACGGTCTGGCAGAGACGGCTCGACAAATATTCAGAAGTGACCACTGGGTAGAGATGCCTGAGTCTTTGGGCACCTAACCTGAGACACCCAAGGCCTGATTTTCAGATGGGCGGAGCATCCACAGGTTCCACTGAAGAGCTAGAGATGGAAACCCAAAAATTAAGGGCATGAAATCACAGGCCGCTTTTGGAAAAGTTGGCTTGAGTCTCTTTGAAGAGGCTTGTTACGTTCAGTCTGGCCCTGAGGCAGATCTTGAGTTACTGCCACCGACAGACGCCCACGACACAGGTCACACCCGCATCGGAGGAACTCTCAGGGGAAGCTTCCACTTCCTTTGTGCCGTGTGAGGCAGAGAGTCCACCCTGCTGCGTGGAGGATGCATCTGGATTCATTAGATTTGACAGCTGCATGTCATGCTGCCTCATTTAAATGTTGTGTGTCTGTGACAGCGGATTGGACAAGAATTTCTTTCAGTTCCAACATCACACCCTCCCCTCCCCAACCCTTGCTGTACTCTGAATCAGACATGAAGTTCCATAGCGGAGGGGGATCTGATTATGATGGGGCTTTCTGTGCCTGCTGACAACGGGACTTTCTTCCACATCCAGTACCCTGCTGCAGAAGCAACATGTTCCTGGTATGGACAGCTATGGCTCAAATAGCAGCCCTTGCAGGGGCTGCTCTCCTCAGTCCAGGCTCCCCAGAGATCTACAAAAAAAAAGAACGAACCAGGCCACCACAATCTGGCTGATATAAATAAGTGGGGAGAATTTTGTGATTGTGCAAAGGGCCAAACTGACCTGCCGACTGATTTTTTGGATGGGGAATAAACCAGAGTCAAATTCGGATGCAAGAGTTAAGATCCATGACTTTGAGTGGCCTTTTGTCCACTGTCACATCGTCAGTCAAAGTGGTGCCAACACCACTTGGCAAAGACCAAAATCTGCCCTTCTTACACAACGGGGCTACCTGCCCAGCAAGCTATTGAGTGTGAGTAAGAATAGCAGGCTCCGGTCCATAGTCAGCAAACAGAGAGAAAACCAAATTCTTCTTGCCTGTGACTACTCAGGTGATAACGGCGAGCAGGATTTGGCCTACAGTCTCTTGAAACTAAAGAGAATTCTTTCAGTTACCCAAAGACCACAGCTAAGATGGTTGTTTCCCAAATATCCCTGCAAGATGAATAGCCGCTTGAAAAACGGTTCATGTAACAGTCTCCTGCCACTTCCTCCTGAAAGAACTTCTCCTTTCTTTGACATCAGTAGCACTGAATGGATGGAAAATGATCATTCTCTCCTGCTGGAATGGTAGAACTCACAGAAATTCACAACTTCTACTCTACCAAATTTAAAGATACAGAGCCAGGTCCTTAGCTGCTGTAAACTGGCACTGATGTCAAGGGGGGCATGCCAGGTTATGCCAGCTGAAGCTCTGGCCCACAACAGTATTCATAGCTGATAGCAAGGACTGAGGGACACAGGCTAATGGAGGGTTGCATGAACACACCCTTCATGTGGTTGTGGATGTGAAGGGCCCCCCTGTACCTTTGAGGGGACAGATATTTGCCTCACTTTTCAGGAGGTCCTTATTGAAACTGCAGAAGTTACTACAATAGAACCTCAGAGTTATGAACACCAAAGTTACAAATTGACTGATCCACCGCACATCTTATTTGGAACCAGAAGTCGAAAATCAGGCAGCAGAGGCCAAAAGAAAGGAAATTAATACAGTCCTGTGCTGTGCAGTAACAGGAACTATTAAAAAAATAAAGGGAAATTTAAAAAAAAAAGATTTGACGAGGTCAGGAAACTGTTTCTGTGCTTATTTCACTTAAATTAAGATGGCTAAAAGCAGCATTTTTCTTCTACGTAGTAAAGTTTCAAATCTGTATTAAGTCAATGGTCAGCTGTAAACTTTTGAAAGAACAAGAGTTATGAACATTTCAGGGTTCTGAACAACCTCCGTTCCCCAGGTCTTCATAACTCTGAGGTTCTACTGTATGGTGACCACTGTGATATATCATGGCAACAAGATTTTCTTGCCTTGAGTCACCCATCAAGATGCTATTTGCACCCCGCTGTACTCCCAGGAGCAGCTACACCTAGGCAGAGATGCACACCTCTTATATGGCAGGCAGAAGTACCACTGCTGTCTTTCACTAGGGAAGGGCAGCTAAACTCCTCACCGGTGGAGACTGCTTGGGACTTCTATGGGATCAGCACATGTCCTGGGTGTCCTGCTCCCACCCATTCCCCCACTGGCCCCACCCTCTTATGTGCTGCACTGGCCAGCTCCAAGACCTCTGGTAGAGTATGGATTATGGGTAGCTTGCTCTACACTTTGGGCCAAGGGGATGGCAGGCTGGTTTTGTCAGCAATGAACCTGGCCCCCTGTCTCCTTAGGATTTTAACAGTGACACTTCAAGGATGCTTTAGGTATTTACTTCCTTACATTTCCCACAAAAATGAAAGAGCCAAGGTGAGAGATGGAGAAGCAACATCCTGGCAGCTCAGTTCACCAGGAGCAGAGCTCTGGTCCCACACGGATGAGGGGCTCCACCAGACCCAAGTTCTTCTCCTGAGTTGAAGACCCGTGGAGCCGCAGTGCTCCATAGGGCAGAGAGCCTCTAGCCAGAGTCTCTCAGGGGCTTACAGTTGCTTAACTAAACAGCTTTAAGCTGGACTGATCTCACCAGGGCACTTTAGCAGAGCTATGCCCACACAGTGTGGATCCCGTGGCCAAGAATCCCTCCTCAGGGGTGCAGAAGGGCAGCAGCGGCTATTCCAGACCAGTTGCTCTGCTGAGGCTGTGCCTTAGGCCCCACTCCCTGACTTCAGGCTGGGATGGGGAATGGGGGGGGAGGGGGTCCTGTCTCACCAGCTCCCCAAAAAGCTTCCCACATGAAGCCCATTTACTTGGGCTCTGTGGGGTGTGTTCACATTTTTTCCTTTGTAACAAAGGAGTCCACTTTCCCAGAAAAGCTTGTAACCTCAAGGTGTACCTGAGGATAAATCCAGTGTAAAGCCCAAAGAATCAGCTCTGTAAGAGAGGTAACGATATGGAAAGTTGTTCATAAGATCCTTTTGTCTTACACTAAACAGTGACATGGTACACTGCCCAGTTCATTGTTATAGTACAGAGTCATACACCCTCAAACCGGGCATGAGCATTCAGCCAAATTTCTTTAGATCTGTGTTTAGAATGCTCCATTAATACATAAAAATGTATTTTATTCATAGAAAATGAGTTTGCCTTACTTTACAGTAGACTGAGAAGATACAGTTGCTACTCAGTGTATATAGTAACAAGTAATTAATGCTGTATTCATGCCTGCTTGAGGAATTGATTGATGACTTGTTTGCATTTTTCATGAAAAAAACAGAACACATTTTTTAAAAAAGCAAAATCCAGTTTCCCTAATCTGCCCAATTGGTATCAGCCTTATACTTGCCCATTGCCTGTTTAGAATTGCCCGCTTACCTTCTTAACCAAGTAGCCTTCTCTTATTCGCTTTGGTTCTCGCTCCATGTTCAAGCCAATCCCTTCTTCAGTACTGACAGCGCTGGCAGTTGCAACGTGTTTGACAATAAAGGCTCTTGCGGACTGCCTTTTCTACGACTGTGTCACTTGTCGTAAGTTCCTCTGTCTGTTAATCACATGAAAACAAGTCTATTTCCTCTTATGGGTCAAGCGATTAGAATAGGGAAATGCAGAAGTGTGTTTATTTATAGGCTTTCTTTGCAGTACTGTAGAGTGTAGATCTCTCAAAAGGAAAAAATGCAGTAAAATGCTACCAAACTGAGGAAAATTCCTATAAAATGGATAGAACATTCTAAACACAGATCCGAAGAATCTGAAATTTGGCTGCATGCTCATGCCCAGTTTGAGGGCATATAACTCTGTACTATAACAATAAACCAGGCAACGTACCACATCATTGTTTAATGTAGGACAAGAGGATCTTATGAATAACTTATTATTAGCCATTATAATATCGATTCATTGGGTTTTACAAAGACAGGTGTACATTTGGCAATACACACTCTTAATCTAGTTTAATGAGAAAGCGCCCTCTCCTGACAGCAGAAGCAATCCGATAGTTAAAATAAGGGGTTGTGATTGTTGATGGCAGAGTGATATTATTTGCCATTGGGGTCGGTTATCAGATACGTTTTTAAAGGCACGCAGTTTAAAAAAACAATCGCACACACGATCTGAAACGTAGTAAGTCACTGTTGCAAGGAACACCCCTCGGATGACTACATATGAATAGGACTAGAAGAAAACATCATTTTCCTGTTGTTTGCATCATGCCCCTGACAGCACTTGATGTATGGCCACTTTCCCAATTTCCCATATTGAGTCAATCTATCAGCTTCCGCTGCTGTTGGTGTTTTTCACCAGAAACAGGGGAGAGAAAAATATGTTAAAAAAATGGGTGGGGAAGGGATTGTTCGGGCACAGAAGTTGAAAGCACGTGCTGTGGGCAAATGTAGCAGCTGAAAACACGTTAATCTAATTTATTTTAAATACCCTAGATTTCAACTTGATAACAATGTCCCTTCAGGGGTCATTGAATGTTTGGGGAAGTAATCGCACAGCCCCCACAAAACACCTACCCCAACTGGAGTCAGCAGCTGCAGCCTTTTGCCCTACTTACATAATGTGACGGCACCAGTGAACCTGCATAAACCAACACCCCATCCTTGGCCCACTCCTATTGGTGCCTTCTGCCCTGAACCAAACAGCACCACCATGGAGATCCCTTCCTCTGAGAGGCAACATGGGTTAGTGGGTTCTGTTCCCAGCTCCACCGCTTTCCTGCACTGTAAGCTTGGGCCAGCCAGTTCTGCTCCCTGTGGAACTCCTTGCCTGAGGAGGTTGTGAAGTCTAGGACTATAACAGGGTTTAAAAGAGAACTGGATAAATTCATAGAGGTTAAGTCCACTAATGGCTATTAGCCAAGATGGGCAAGGACTGGTGTCCCTAGCCTCTGTTTGTCAGAGTGGGGGTGATGGATGGCAGGAGAGAGATCACTTGATCATTACCTCTTAGGTTCACTCACTCCAGGGCACCTGGCGTTGGCCACTGTCAGTAGACAGGATACTAGGCTGGATGGACCTACCCTTTGCCTGTTTAGATTGTAAGCACTAGGGAGCAGGGCTCCACTTGCTTTTAAATTGTAAACTGGAGAAGGTCAAGGCACGGCTGCTGTGTCTGTAGCTCTCTCCTCCTCTGGGCAGCAAAAGGCTTACACCTTACAGAGGTCCCTTCTCAACACAGGTGAATTTCATCCAATGCAAAGGCTTTGGCCTCTAGGGGTTTTCATTCTGTCTCAGATTTCACTCACAGTTTTACAAAAATCTGATTAAATCTGTGACACAAGGAACTTGATTAAAACTTGGCCCTTAGACCCCAGCCTGTTTTTATTCAAAAATAAAACACTGATTCATTTGGCCATTTGGAAGCTACCAAAAAAAAAAACCCCACAATTTCTAGTTCTCCTGCTGCACAAATAAGATAACTTTGTAATATATTTTAATATACAGCTGCACTGATAGTATTGAGTCCATAGAACTGGGGGGGTTTCAGGTTCAGTTGAGTTCAAATAAATAAGCCCCTCCCAAGCCCTCTATTTCAGTGATGCCCTGGTGGCACTGTGATGAGTTGCAGTCACCTCCTAGAGTGCCCCCTGGTGGCCAAGCACAGAGCTTCCACTCTCTGCTGCTCTATGCACCCTCTGCAGGCTGTCAGTCAACCTCTGTGGGTCTTCTGGGGCTCAGCCCTCTGATTGGGTCAGACAGTCCAAACCTCTTCCAGGGTATAATAAATAGAAGTTGTTCCTTACCCTTCAGGGCCAGTTATAGATGAATAGTGGTTTCCTGCCCTTCAGGGGCTTCATTCCCTCTCTAGAATAAAATCAGTGGGATTCTTTTTGAACGGCTGCTGCTGACCGTGGCCTGCAATCAGCCCTTTGATTGCAGCCTAGGGAGCATCCCATCACTATGCATCTAGAATTGCCTTACTAGTGAAAGGCAGCTATTTTTATCTTAGGCCAGGTCTACACTGAGGGGAGCAGAGGGTTGACCTAAGATACGCAGCTTTAGCTACGTGAATAGTGTAACTGAAGTTGACGTATCTTAGGTCGACTTATCTGGGGGTCCTCATGGTGGCGAATAGATCGCTGCCGCTCCCCCATCAACTCTGTTTCTGCCTCTCGCAGCAGTGGAGTTCCAGAGTCAACGGGGAGCGCACTCGGGGATCGATTTATCGCGTCTACACTAGACGCAATAAATCAATCCCCAATAGATCGATCACCACCTGCCGATCCAGCGGGTAGTGTAGATGTACCCTCAGCCTGCTGGGCCTTAACCAGCTTTTTCTAATCTCCAGCCCTTATGGCTGATGAAAGACAAAAACTGCCTCTCTAGGCAAACCTAGTGGTCTAATACTTGCTGCTCTTTAATTTTTAGAAAGTTGTTTCCTGGTGTAGCAGAGCAGTGGAGCCTCCATTAAGGTACATGAAGGTACATCCCCTCACTAGAGCCAATATCATCCCCTGGCTGTTTCTGCTACTCCTTTCAAATATGGCTTCCCTCTGGAGCTTCCCCTTGTCTTGTAACCCATACTACCTCCTCCTACAGGATGGGGGAAGAGGGGTATGTGACATTCAGTTCTGTGATCTGCATTCACCAGATGAAAGAAAGGCCTGCTGTTCTCCTCCCAGCCATAAAGGAGAACCTGGCACTCCTGAGTGGGAAACGGTCCCACTGTTTTCATCACTGAAAGTTCCTGCCCTCTGTGTGCTGGGAAAGTGGCAAAAGGCCTTGGAAGCTCAGCCAGTTTAGGTCTTTCTCCGAAGGTCACGGACCAGTGAAAAAGAACCTTCTAAGAGCTCAGACACTCTGGTAAAGTTTGTAATAAGCAGCAGAAAGACCTGTTCTATTACGGCTCAAGACCTTGGAATCAGGGCCGTCCTTAAGAATACGCAGAATTCAGGGCACCTGAAAATTTGGGGCACCACTGGGTCTTAGTGTCCACATACCCAGCTCTTCCTATCCCCATTCTGATCCTTCCTGCAAGCTCCCACAACTAGCTGCTGCAGCCTGGTGACTCTTACTCTGGAGGGGATCTAATAACTTAAAAGTGAAAAAGCCTTCCAGCTTTCCAGACCTATTAGCACAACATTGAAACTTTTAAAGAGCCATTCAAGCCATAAAAGAAACCATTTAACAGGCATTTGCCAACCCGAAGGTATATACTGTCCATTTTTGAATTTACTGACAGAAACAGTTGTGCATTACTGTCATACTTACTCGGAACATGTTAGTCTACTGGACCTTAGTTTTAAAATTTGCATTAGAAATATTTCATTAGTGAGTTGGAGAAGATTATAAAATCACATCTCTAAAAAATCCTTGCATAGATTTTGAGATGTGCAATCATCTTTAGCCTTAGATGCTTGGATCTTCAGGCATATAGTTTTTTAAATAAATCACTTAAAAGACCACCCTTATCTAAAATACACATTTTAATTTTAATTACTATAGCAAAAAAAAAAAAAAAACTTGCTTCCAAAGTCTACCTAACCATCCATTTCTCCCTTCACCCTCCCCTCTTTCCCCCCACCTTGAAGAGAGTCCTTGAAGGAACAACATCCCTTTCCAGATAGCTGGACAAAGAATTTCCCTTTCTTTACTTCTGACTATCTGATGAACTAGTTTTAAGAGAACCCTCCAGCAAAATCAGTACCTAGTTAGATATAAAATCCTTTGTTATGCTTAAAATCTTTGGAAATATATTTTTTAAAATTGGTAAAATTTCATAAACATGTCTATTGTTATGTAGATCACACAAAGTAAATTAGTGTTCCCTTTTTCTAATGAACATTGTTATGAACACTCTAAACCTCTGTGACTGATTAATTTAAAATAATGTCTGTTTCAGTGAGTTAAATATGTAGTCATCTGGAATAATTACTTTATGAAGGCATAAGAGTACATTTAAACTATAAAATCATCTTAGAAATACTGATTAAGAAAATGTAAAACAGAGAAGAACTGCATCATATATTCCATAATATTTAATGTTGTATTCAGGAAGACAGTTGACTCGCCCTTACTACAAAGTTTTTGCAAATAAACCTCGGACCAACTTTAGGGCATATCAAAAAAACTTGTGACTGACATTTTTTATTCCCAAATTTAGTGCTTTTAATTAGGCACCTTCTGCATGTCCAGTTTTCACCATCTGGCATGCAGTGGAAAACAGGGTCCATTTTCTTTAGAAAGAAATTGCAGAAGAGTGTGTTTTTTCCAAATATCATTTGCTTCACTTGGGTTCAGGGATTTGGCTGGAAGGGGGTGAGCAGGTTGGGGGAGGGAAGAGAGGAGGGTGACAGCGGGGAGAGGGCGGGACGTAGGCAGAGCGGGGCGGAGAAGGCGTGGTGTGTGGGCGGAGCCACAGGAGGACTGGAGCGCCTCCCCAGGCTGCAGTTTCACCCCCTGCCAATGACAGCAGGTAAGAGCGAGTTGGCTCCCACACACCCAGCACACACTGCAGTGTCCTTAGGGAGGGGCCGTATTCATAGAGCCGAATGCGCCAGCACAATGCATTCTACATGAGGTAGAGAGTACAGGGGTCTCTACGGGGAACTGTGACTCTCCATCACCGTGAGGTGGGCCAGGCGTCTCGGTATCCTTCGCTGCCTAATCCCTTCTCCCTCTTTCCGTCCCCCTGCTGAGCATAGGGGCACCAGTTTAATAATACTGCCTAGGGCCCCATAAATCCTAAGGATGGCCCTGCTTGAAATGTTCCGTTCCTATTGTTCTCACCCCTTTCATACAAATGGGTTAACAACATCACAATAAATAACTAACAATGCTTTACTTTTCTATGGTACCTTCCATCCAAGATCCTGAAAGTGCTGGGATACGCATGTCAATAAAGGTGTTGAAAAACAGTCAAGGGGGAGAAACATAATTTAGACAAGGCCCATGTATAAAAACACTAAGTATTCTGGCGGCGGTGTTGAAGTTATTGGGCCTACAAATTTACTCTAATAGTGAGTTTAACCATAAAAAGTAAGTACGCTGATAAGATGTCACAATATCTTACAACAACAAACGTTAATGGGGAAAAAATACAAAAGGGAGATCATTACAAGCAAATCACAACCTTTTCACAGATCCCTCACTCGATAACCTGTGTACAATATTTGCTCCAAATATATAACAGTGGTTGCAACAATGATCTCTATGGTCATATTTTAATCAGATAATGTCACACCCCTGCCCAGGGTTCATGCAGGTTGAGAGGGTGGGAAATGTGAAGGACACTGGTGAATGGGAACAGGCCAGGCCAGGGCTGGTATTATGCAGAGGAACCCTTTTTATGGGGGGAGGAGGACTTACAGGAGCAGCAGGAGACAAGGGAGTACTGTCAGTGCAGCCGCCTTGGACCAAGAGCTGCCTTGGAGTCAGAGGATTTCATTCCTCCCACATGGCTGTTTTCAGCAGGGTCCAGGGTTGGAGGACTGGACCAAGCTCAGAGCACTGGGAGTTGGAGAGACAAACATCTCCCCCCCTCCCCCCCCCCCCGGAACCATTTATGGGGAACTCTGAGAGGGGAATCTACAAACCCACAAATGGCTGGTTCTCTCCCAGAAGGGGACAGTTCAGGTCTCAGTGTCTACTCCCATTGACTCAGGGTACATCTACACTACAGTGGCTACAGCAGCACAGCTACACCCCTGCCACTCTGCCACTGTGGCCATGTCTAGTAGATGCTTACTCCAGGAACAGATGGGGATTTTCCATCAATTTAGTTAATCCACCTCCGCAAGAGACAATCACTAGGTTGACACAATAAGTCTCTCCCCTGACCTAGCTGTGTCTACAGTGGGGGTTAGGAAAACCTAAGTAGACCACACCAGGGCATGAGATTTTTCATGGCCCTGAGCAATGTAGTTAGAGCGATTTCATATGTAAGTGTAGACCAGGCCTCAGAGTTTTGGGTGAGTCAAGACTAACAGCCCAGAATGTTGCTGTATTTTCTAGAAACAATTCCTCTTCCCCAGCAGGCTGCTTAGTATTTGTTTCCTGATATGTGTAAAGGATTTTTAATTAACAGCAGCAGATTTTTGCAGTGGATTACTGCATTTGTTTTCTGCTGTAACTAGTAAACCAAACAATTGCAACCTCTTACTAATTGCTCCACAAGCCCTTGGACACATAGCAGGAGATATAATCCCCAGGGAAACCCTTCCACCTTCACAGTTATTGATAGTGCAAAATTAACCCGGGTTCCCAGTAAATCTGGGATTCAGATTAGCTTCTCTACATTAATGCGTCATACCCAAGAAAGCTGCATGTAATCTCTGATTTTGCACCAACAATGCTGCCAACATTAACTCTTTCACTGCAGCTCTCCACTGCGCCGGCCACTTTATAAGGTCCATTGACATGAAGATATACCTAGTCCATTCAGCAACACAGGTGGGGTGCTCTATTAGGTGCCTACGGCACTCAGGCTAATCAAACTACAGGCGAGGGGAGTTACCCCTCAAACGCTGTTTATTCAAATTACTGTATAGACTAGAAAAAATATCAATGCCTGGTTTGCCTGGGTGTTAAATAAAAGAGACAGACAACATTACAATGAAACAGCCACCTCACTGTCTAAAAGCAGAAGTGAAAGACTCAAAGGAACATAAAACATTAACCAGCACCGTGACAGCCTGCAGAGAGCTATTTTTTGAAAGCCTGGGATTTTGGCTTTGCCTTCACTGATTCAAATACAAGAAAAACGCCATCCCAGATCTTTTTTTTTTTAAAAAAAAATTAAAGATAAGAAAAATGGTTATTATTGGTATTAACCACGTGGCTGACGATTGCCTTGGCATTTTCAGTAGTTGGAGCTGCAGGGCAGACAATGTATAAATACGGCTGGTTTGTTCTGACTCTCCGGCATGATGGCTATTTTTACTTCTTGCAGCTCTATGCGCAGAACCGATGCATTGACTGGAAAAGGTACTGGGCCCTCCAGAAATGTGTAGTTATGTGTGTGATAATATTGAAATGCACCTGGTGGGAAAGGCAAAGCTACAGGGGAGGCAGGTGTTTGCAGACTAATGGCGTTTTTGCTGCATCATGAGGTCAGGGAGAGGCCAAGCTTACAGGGCTATGCTGGGAGTGCAGCTTGGCCCTCTAAATATAGAGATCTCAAGGTATTAAAAGACGCACAAGTGCTATAAGACTATGACCCTCCTGCCTGCATCTGGGCCAAACTCCCCATTCCATCAGGGCGCACAGTGGGATCCTATGAGAGCTAATATGGACCACATCCATGTGTCACATCAGTATCTTCCTGTGAGCATGCTGTGTGCTGATGCTGCATAGAATGGGTCTTCTTTGGTCCTTATCAGCCATGCCTTCCCCATAACTCGACAAGCACATCCACACAGCATTCGCCAGGAGGGGTTTCGTGGGTTCCAGTGGGATACCATGAAGACTTCTCTCCCCCCTTACACACTTCTTAGCCACTTTAGGCCATTATTTGCATGTGTATTAGCTACTATGCTTAAAAGAGGCCCAAATGGGTGGTATTCACGTATACTGTGCCCTGAACCTTTGACTTGTCAGCCTGTCCAAGGCCTCTTCTACTGGAGATAAGAACCAGTAGAAGATTCAGGAGATGCCTGTTTCTGCAGCTATTTTGCTTTAAGATATGTGGAGCCGGTTGTTAATTAATGGGTGAGGCCAGATTGTTGTCATGGATTCTATTATTTTCCTGTTTATAACATGAACAGCCATAACCTTTGACATCTGGGTAATTCTTGTGAGTGAATGTTGGGATGGTAACAGCCATGTTAACTTCACAGACAGCCTTGAGGAAGGCAAAATGAAACTCTGATCTACAGATGAAGAACAATCAGTAGACTGAGCAGAACCGGACGTGTGGACTCTGTGACAGCTTTAATTCCATACAGGAGTGGGAGTTTTCCAAGACAAAATAGATAGATTTGCAAGATAATAAGGCAACATCTAAATTCAAATGGCTCTAACATCACTGGCACTTCTAATTTTATTTTCAAAATGCTTGTTAAACATGCCTATCACATGTTTTCTTAATACATTCCCATAATTTTTACCATATTTCCCCATGACTTTTCCTAAAAGGACAGGACAAAAATCACAGCCCTAGCTACAGCTGTAGAAGATGCTCATTCATACAGAAATAACATGAACAACTGTCCTCAGGCTTAACTCATAGATCCGACCTATCATTTAGTAAGAAAACCAATTCCAATCAATGCTGTCAGTTTCACACAATTTACCACAGCATGATATGACCAGTTCTAGAGACAGTTATAATTAATTCTGGATGGCAGCCATTATTAGAGACCCCATTTTGAGATCACACCCTTTCCAGCTCTCTAACATAAGGTTACTGTATTTTTTTTACCCTGATTACATTTAATGCCACAAGAGTGAAACTTGCTACCACCAAAACTTTCTGCAATCCTCAAAATGCATGAAATCCAAATCCAAATGCATCCAAAAGGCATGAAATCCAAAATGCATGGAATGTGAGCAGACAATCCTTAAAAATAGAAAGAGCGGATATATTTTAGTGCTCCATAGGTGAAGTAGCTGATAATTTCTCTCTGCTGTTACTCATGAGCTATGTCATTAATGTTCTGTAGTGGGGCGGAGTGGCCTCACTCCAAGGCTGACAGGGAGGAATCACTCTCCACCCCCGGTGGGTACAACCAGGCCAGCTCCCCACATACACACACTGGAAGCAGAAGGGCATAACAGGAAGTATAAGAGGCCGGGCCTCAAGCTCAGTTGGGCTAGAGCCAGGGAAGAAGTCCGATGCCTCTGCCTTGCTTCCAACTCCTTAGATCAAGCAGTGCCAACCTCTGGAGGACAACCCCGAAGGAGAGGAGCTACTGAGACTGCTGCCAGATGAGAACCCCTAGGAGCTGCCCTGGACTGCTGGCTGCCAAGTATCCTGAGGAGATCAAGGACCCATGGGCCATAGGACCCTATGAACAGGTAGGGATAGGAAGTAGACCAGGGACACCAGACATTAGTGTTGCTGAAACAACAGCCAGCGTATTTTGGTAGGAGCCCTGTTAACCCAGTGGTGGAGCCACTTGCCACGGATAGGGCCCTGGGCTGGCATTGGATGGAGTAGGGTGGGCCCAGGTCCCCCTACCTCCTGCTGCTGGGTGGCAGCCTACCCACCTTCGGCCAGATGGACTGTGTGTACTGTCTGTCCCAGCCAGGGAGCTACACTATAATGGCCAGCACCTGGTAGTTTCTTAAAGCTGCCTCCTGCTGCCACTCGCTACCCTGCCGATATCTTACAGCTTGAGACAAAGTAATAACAAAACAGAGAGTAACTGAACCCTCAGCTCCTCGGGGGGGGCTCAGCAGGCAGGGGCTTCTACAGCACCCTTCTTCCAGAGCTCTTAGGGGAGACTCTTCACCCTGCCCCATCACAGCCTCTTGTGAGTTGTCTGGCTCCCTTTTAAGCTCCACCCCTAGCTGGAGCGTGTTCTGCAGGTGGGGATGGGCAGGGTCGCATGTGCCCAGAGTTGCTCCCTAACCCCTTCAGTTCCAGTGTGATGTTTCTATACCCCACATAGGCATACGTCTTGGTTCTGCCTGGCTCGCCTGCCGCGGAGTCCACCACCCCAACCCCCAGTGCCCCTGGCGGCCAGATGAAAGGAATCCACATCACCCTGGAAATTGGTCTGGATATCTGAGGGTGGATGGGGAGAGCAGGGACGCTGGGGCTGGCTTTCTGCAGCCAGGGTCTCCATTGCTGAATGGGGGACCATGGTGCAGTCTCTGCTCTAAGAGGAGCAGGCTCTGTCAAACACCTGAAGTTACACCCCTGACCCAGCTGGAGAGGAAACTGAGCTATTCAAACTCAGCGTGTCAAACTATTGGCATGTTTCCGGCCTAAGCAGACAAAATAACAACTGTTTCATAGGCCCAACCGTGACGGCTTTGATCCATTCTCACTCAGGGGCAGTTTTAGTGGAGGAAAGACTGACTTCGGGGTCCGGAACCAGAGGGGTTAAAACGTCTAAATCGCTGCATGGACACAAGTTGTGTAAAATCAGCTGACTCTTCCCAGGTGCAGACCTGCTGCCGGTAACTGTCCGCTGCAATGGTGCTGAAAGCAGGTCCCAGCTCCTCCTCCAAAGCCACTGCCCAGAGCTAGCACTGACCAACAACTAGACATGGCTTTGCTGGGTACAGAGTCACAGTCTGGAAAGAATCAGAGAGGTAGCCGTGTTAGTCTGGAATAGCAGAAGTGACCACGAGTCCTGTGGCACCTCCACTGCTTGCATCCGACGAAGTGGGTATTAGCCCACGAAAGCTTATGCTTCAATACTTTAGTTAGTCGTTAAGGTGCCACAGGACTCTTTGTCACAGTCTGGAAAGTTACTCCTATTACTCTAGTCGTAGGCCTCATCGGGGGTCCCCACAATTATTACCTATGCCCAGCACAAATCATGGCCAAGTCTTTCTTTAGCTCTGGTACAAATGGTCCCTTCCCCCCAGCACCCACATGCGTCTACATTCTAAACACCTTCAAGCCCTAATCTAGTTTTAGTCTGGAATTCGAATTCTCTGATTTCAGGGGGACTCTGCCTACAGCTAGACCCCCCAGCATCCAAGTGACCGGGAAATCTAACTGTGAAGGGGTCAACCGGGGCAATAAGATCAGAGGCCCTGCATCCATACGTGTGAATCTTCCCCTCCCAATCAGATACTCAGAGGTAGCCAATACTCAGCTGGCTACACCAGAGTAGGAATTCATCAGGAAGCGCCGATTGTACTAGATCTAACACACAGTTCATGATGTAGCGGTGGGACTGGCTTTAAAAGTCTCTTCCATTAAACTAGCCCCCCTCACTTGGAAAAGGCTCCAGGCTGATTTCGAAGGGTAACCCCCCCCCCCCCCATGAATCCAGTTCCTTTAACCCCCCCCCCCCTTGGTCGTGTGTGACCTGGTATTGTTGTGTCTGGGGTAGATTGCTTGCCCGGGGTTAATCGCCGGCCTCCAGGGAAGCGGAGATCGGTGGGTGCCATTCACACGGTCTGTGGATCATCTCTGGGGTCCTTTCCAGCCCTCGGGAACCGGAGCGCGCGGCGCAGGCTCTGCGTGTAGACGGAAAACAAAGCGCATCCTCTCCTCGCAGGCTGGGCCGCTTGGGGGGGAGGGGCTCCGATTTAGGGGAGATCAGCCCCCCCCCTTTCCGCTCTGGTTCCACTCCCCCGCTCCAAGCGGATCCCGGCGGGGGCCGGCTTGATTCCCTGGAAAGGGGCTGAAATGTGCCCAGGGCCCCCTTGCGCCGCGCCGGGGAGAAGGGACGGGCGGGGGGGGGGAGGGGGAGCCTCAGCGCAGACGCTCCCCCTCCCCCCATTCGAGAAATTCATCAGCTGCTTTGGGGAAGGGCAGGGCCGGCTCGGGTCTGGCGCGGCCCCTCCTCTTCCTCCCTCCCTCGCTCCGGTCCCGGGCAGCCGCGCAGCCCCCGCCGGGCAGCCATGGGCGAGATCCCCAAGCTGGTGAAAATCAACGTCTCCCTCAAAATCCAGCCCAACGACGGGCCGGTCTATTTCAAGGTGGACGGGCAGAGGTTCGACCAGAACCGGACCATCAAGCTCCTGACGGGGGCCAAGTACACGGTGGAGGTGCTGCTGAAGCCGGGGGTGGTGCACGCCACGTAAGTGCCCCGCACTGCAGGGCTCCGGCGGCTATTTATAGAGGGTCGAGCTGTTTTCCTGGCGGGCTGACAGCGCAGGGGTCCCATCCTTCCCGCAAGGCCTGGGGCTGGGTGCGGCTCGCCTCTCCCCGGCTGCTACCTCGGCAGCCTGCCTTTGTCATGACGGTGGATCGCTGCAAAGGCGGGGTGTGTGTGTGTGTGTGTAATTACAGTGGATCCCTGCAAAGGCGGTGTGTGTGTGTGTGTGTAATTACAGTGGATCCCTGCAAAGGCGGGGTGTGTGTGTGTGTGTAATTACAGTGGATCCCTGCAAAGGCGGGGTGTGTGTGTGTGTAATTACAGTGGATCGCTGCAAAGGCGGGGTGTGTGTGTGTGTAATTACAGTGGATCGCTGCAAAGGCGGGGTGTGTGTGTGTGTGTGTGTAATTACAGTGGATCCCTGCAAAGGCGGGGTGTGTGTGTGTGTAATTACAGTGGATCGCTGCAAAGGCTCTCTCTCTCTCTGTGTGTGTGTGTGTAATTACGGTGGATCCCCGCAAAGGCTCTCTCTCTCTGTGTATGTGTGTGTGTGTAATTACAGTGAATCCCTGCAAAAGCTGTGTGTGTGTTTGTAATTACGGTGGATCTTTGCAAAGGCTGTGTGTGTATGTGTGTAATTACAGTGGATCGCTACAAAAGCTGTGGGGGGGGTGGATCGCTGTGGATCGCTACAAAGGCGGTGCGTGTGTTTGTAATCACGGTGGGTCGCTGCAAAGGTTGCGTGTGTCTGTGTTGCGTAGGTAGGGAAGGAGAATTCCCACCCCCACGGTGCAGCTTCCTCGAGATCAGCCCAATTAAGATGCATCCCAGGCTCGCTCCTGGCTTTTTCCCAGGGTTTGATCTGGAAGGAGAAGCGGTTCCTCTAGCTCCGCAGTCCTTTGGCTCGCCGGGGGGTTGGAAAGGAAGAAGGGATGAGTGTTGAGGGGGGGAGGGCGCTGCCTCCGGCTGGACAAATCCGGCTATCGAGCAAAAACGATCCTCTAGCTGAAAAGCCCATTAAAATGGCTAACGCTCAGCTGCAACAAATCATCTCTCCCCCTTGGAATTATACTCCAGGTTTCCTCTCCCGTTACTACTCAGCTGCCCAATCAGGGACCGTCAGCAGCACAATTTTATTACTATTATTATTATCAAGAATGCCATGAAACAGGCCTCCGCAGAGACAGCAGGGTACACGCGTGTCTGTGCTTTCCTGCATGGGATATAATCTGTGTAGAAGCCCATGAGTGACCCCACTCCTCCCAGACTGTGTGTGCAGGGGCTGGGCACTCCATCTTCATATTATGGGTGATAATGGCAAATGTCCAGGGTTTGTGTCTGTAAGTGTCTCGGGGACATGGGCTGTTTCAAACTCCTTCAGGCCTGTCTCTTTCAGGACTATGGGTGTAGGAGGAGTGAACATCCCCCTGGAAGAGAGATCGCGAGATCCCCAGGTCGTCTGTTACACGGGGATCTACGATACCGAAGGAGTGCCTCACACCAAAAGCGGGCAAAGACAACCTTTACAGGTCAACATCCAGGTACTGTCTCTCTGAGTCTGGCCAGCACAGGCTGGACACTATACAGAGGCAAGGGAGATAATGGAGTCAAGACCTGAATGAGATCTGGGGAGGGTGAGATTCTGGCAGCTGGTAAATGGGAAGCCGGAGAAAGGATTCGTTGTTGTAAATCTCAGTCGCTGTTTATTTTGAAGTGTAGACGTTAAGATGTTGTGTACAATATCCTTGCAAAGCGTGAAAGAGGCCAGAGTGGAACCACCCACTGAAATCCCTACTACTTGAGCCACGGCAACTCGGGTGACATTGAACCTGCAAGTCTCTCTGAGAAGTACTGCAGAGGGATGACCCTACCTGACTCCCTGCATTGCTCAATTCACTGTGATGCTCCTGAGTTAGACAAAATCCTCCCCCCCGGGAATTAACAAACAGGGTTCAGATACCATGCCACACCTTCCCTCTGTGTTCTGTGTGGGTATAACAAATACTCCTTTGTTTTTAAGGAAAATGCATTTTATTCTTCTAAGTCATTCTCACATCCACTGAAAGGACCCAGCCCCTGCACCTACTGAGGTCAATGGGGTTCTCTCCCTGCGCTCAGGTTCTTGGATATCAGTGCTGAAAGCATTTACGCACTGGCTTAACTTTCTGGCATTTCTCTCTCTGAAGCCAATGGAACTACAAAAAAACAAAAACAAACAAAAAAAACCCCATATAAAAGTAAGCAGGTGCCTGCAGGATGAGGGGGTTTATTTTGCTATTCTGGATTCAATCCTGCGACCCTCACATTTTGCCTGTGGGACTAGACTCCTAGATGTAAGCAAATTGAGTCAAAATAATGTATTTCTTGAGGCTTTATATTTCAGGTAATATCCTACTAGTATATAAAATACAGACTTCTAGAGTTCATATTTCGCCACTGCCATAAAACAATGGTTAACGTTTGGCAGAGTTGTGAGCAATTAAACACAGGGTCTAATAATGGAAAGTGTTGGGCAACTTTTATAATAGGTGGTGTTACCAGTCCCACCAATATTATCCAGATGCAGGAACATAAGGCTAGGGGAAGGAGTGCTATTATGCATGTTGTAATTGCTTCAAGACCAAATACAGTCATGGCACATATGAAGTTAAACAATGCTTACACTTCTAAAGACCATATATGAAGAGTTTGCCGTGATCACATACTTAAATTTTATAGTCCCAGTAGTGCAAATGGAGAGGCTGGGGGAACTGCAGAAGAGAAGGAGGGATTTGATGGCTGCTTTCAACTACCTGAAAGGGGGTTCCAAAGAGGATGGAACTAGACTGTCATCAGTGGTAGTAGATGGCAGAACAAGGAGTAATGGTCTCAAGTTGCAGAGGGAGAGGTTTAGGTTGGATATTAGGAAAAACGTTTTCACTAGGAGGGTGGTGAAGCACTGGAATGGGTTACCTAGGGAGGTGGTGGAATCTCCTTCCATAGAAATTTTTAAGGTTGGGCTTGACAAAGCCCTGGTTGGGATGATTTAGTTGGGGACTGGTCCTGATTTGAGCAGGGGGTTGGACCAGATGTCCTCCTGAGGTCCCTTCCAACCCTGATATTCTATGACAATTATAATGACAAGATATGGAATGTGGTTGACGCTTCCATTTCAGGCTTTGTCTCTCAGGGTTTTTTTTTTTTTGGCTCAGACTGAAATTTGCTAAGAAATTGGGAGCAGGGGATGAGGAGGTGTTATTTAAAGATTTTGGGAAACCTTTTTGACCAGCCTAATTGCTAAGTATTCTTGTTCACACATCTACAGGGATCTGACAATGCCCAGTAACTTCCTTCCCTAGCTAGGCCCCATTCCCAAAGGGGCCTTTCACCTACCGAACAATTTCCGGATGAAGAATTTGTGTCAGGAGACCATATACTTGACTTTGGAATTGTCTGAATTGGCCACTTCTGAATCTTTCAAAGCGCTCCTTTCTCTGGCTACAAAGTGTATGTGTGCTGTGAGCAGCAAAGCAGAATTCAACCAATAGGTCTCCAACAACATTGCCTCCTAGCTGTAATATTTTATTGTGCATAGTTAAAAATCCCACTGAGGCATCCTGACTCTTCTATTCTACACTGCATTTGGGGGAAAGCAGCATGCTTCAAACTTGATCGCCTGTTAAGCTATTGCCAAGCTAAAACTATTACAAATCAGAAGCCAACTTCATTCCTTAAGGAGATCGAGTGACTACTACCATTAATATGAGTATGGAAGTGAGCATGCTAATGATTTTGTTAAGCCTCTTTGCACAGCTAGTGTGAACTAGATGTTTCCTGAAGCCTGACCTAACTCGGAGTCAATGCTTGTGCACCAAATAGAAATCCATACGCTTTTCCTCCTAAAGAACCCGACTAAACCTTTTTTGAGTTCACCTTGGTTTTAAAGGAAAACTGCAAAGGAGTGTAAAATGCCCCACTACTTGCTCAGATGTATGAGAAGACTGAACCCCTAAGAGCAGGTTAAATGTGAAATAATGAAGATGGGAGCAGGTATAGTGTCAGTTTAATGTAGGAAGATCAGAGAAGCAGAAAATTTCCACAGGTCTCTTTAGAAAAAGTTCTATATGATCTCTAGATGTTTGTGTGGTGGAGTCTCCTTGGTGTTCACTGTCTATCTCCATAAAGATGGGGGGAGGGGAATAGGTGGAATAAATTACCATAGCCCCATGGATTCCAGTTGAGGATCTGGCCCAGAGTGTTAAATTTCTGCTCTACTGTGTACATCTAGCTGCAGTTCTGTTCTTGCTATCCTGACGTGTTCTCAGGCTACGTTTTCTGTTGCACTTACCATTACTATGGCGATCCCTAACCGCAGGGGTTACACCCCCGTCAATTCATGCCAATAATGATTGAAATGTTTTCAAAGTGGTTTTCAATATTGGTTGGTGATTACCGTGAAAATCTGTTTAGAGGAATTTAGATATAGACACACATTTGATATATGTAGTCATCTAAAGAGTAAAATCTTCCCATTTGTGGTATATAGATACCCACTCAAGGAAATCGCTTATCAGAGCTCTGTATTAAATTAAGTAGATTCCTATTTAAATTTTTAAGACTTCAAGTACTTTTTATGTACTAGTGCAACATACTAAAGATTGAGTAATATAATTATCGTTCCACCACTGTAAATAGTTTACACATAACTACAACATGTGTAATTTAACATTGGCGATCTTTATCCTCTCTTGAGGTACCTCTTTTTAATGAAAGGTAATAGCAGATAGATACCCAGAAAAATAAAAGTGTAACTTCATTAGCCCTTCCTTAGGTTCTTTGTATCATATTCATCACTGCAGCATACCACTTCCTGTTTAATATGAGCATTTTTCCAGTAAAAGCAAATGCCCAGCATAATTTCTGAATTCTGAGACTGTATTTTCTTTTCAAAGATATAAGATTAAGAGGCAAGACTATTTGCCTTTGTAACTTGTATAGAAATGTCCATCTCTAAATTCCATCTCTAGGTGTAGTAGTCATGTTCTGCTGTGTCCCCTTAGAGAATGTGCAGAAAATGATGCTTTCAAAGAATCAGACTTCACCGGATAAAGTAGCTGCATTCTGCTACCCATGAAGTTTTTACTCCTACAGCCCAGTACGTCTGTGAGCCCTGAAAATCGAGTAGTTTATTTTTCCTTTGGGCGTATTTTAAAATAAACCCGTAGGAGGCCCGGGACTGAAATGAAACAATAACAATATTTGTCCAAACAGCAGCTATAGAATCAAATCTTGGGATACTGTGAAGTCAACAGGATTTGAAATTGGTAAGCAGCTATTCAACACCTCTCAGGATTTGGTCTTAAGAGCTCAGTCTTTCATGTGTGGATACTTAAATCTGTATTTAGGTTTCTAAGTGTTCAGTATAGGTATCTAAACATGGAATTAAGCATTTAAATCACCATTTACTTAAAGCTATGTAGATCTTTAAGAGATTTAGGCACTTAACTTTAGACAGTCCAATCTGAAAACTAGTTTGTGTCCATTTGCCTGCTTAAGGAGTAGATAGAGCCCAGTTTAAATGTCTAGGTTTTAGAAATTGGCCTTCTTTATATAGCTTTAATTCCTTTCCTGCACTCCACCCCACACCCTTTTCTGTCCTTGTGTGGATAGTTATGCTCCTCTTCCAACTCTATACTGTATCTTCCTTTCCTAGTGTGCTGTAAAGGATTAATCCGAGAGCTCTTACTCCAAGCTAAACTTTCATTGAAAACAGTCAGTTTTGCCTGAATAAAGAGAGCAGGACTGGGCCTCAAGTCAAAAACTAGCATTTTATGATAGCATTGGAATGGGTAAAAGCCAGAAGATTCCTAGTAATTTATCAGCCAAGATAACCTTTTTCAGAACAGGGAACAAGAAGTTATTTCTTGAGCACAATATACTGAATTTCAGTTAAGTGACTTAAACTCTTGTTGTCAAGTGTTGGTAGCTGGCATAGAATCATAGATCCATAGGATTAGAAAGGACCGGAAGGCTCATCTAGTCTAACCCTCTGACAAGTTGCAGGATTTGTTCTGTCTAAACCATCCAAAGCTATTCTGCCTCTCTTTGAAACCCTCCAGTGAAGGAGCTTCCAAAACTTCCCTAGGCAATCTGTTCCATTGTCCTACTGTTTGGAAGTTTTTCCTGAGATTTAATCTAAATCTGCTGTGCTGTAGTTTGAACCCATTGCCTCTTGTCCTGCCCTCTGTGGGAAGAGAGAACAACTTTTCTCCATCTTTTTTATGGCAGCCTTTTGAGTATTGAAAGACCACTATCATGTCTCCCCTTACTCTCCTCTTTTCTAAACTAAACATACCCAGTTTCTTCAGCCTTTGCTCATATGGCTTGCATTCCATCCCTCGGATCATCTTTGTTGCTTGCATCCATTCCGGTTTCTCTACATCCTTTCTATACAGTGGTGACCAAAACTGGACTGCGTACTCCACATGAGGCCTAATCAGCGCAGAGTAGAGCAGTACTATCACCTCCCAAGACTTGCATGCTATGCCTCTGTGAATGGAACCCAAAACTGCATTTCCTTTAATAGGATGAGGTTTAGTTAGGCCTATGTATCCGCAATCTTATTTCTGCATCTTCAGGGTACTAGCAAGGCATTTATTTATGTAGGTGGTGTTCTGGTACTTGAACACTCAAATTACGCCTAGTACCTAGAAACCTGTGAGCTATTTTACCATGCAGCTATCTATTTAGCAGGCTGTCCATTAGGCTCTCGTCCGCAGAGGAATGAGGAAGTGAACTGCAAACCAGAGACCTAAGGGAATGATTCTGAGGTTTTCACCCCCCATTTGACAATGACTGTAATCCCAGGGAGTTGTTGGCTCCAGTGCCTCAGAAGCCCCCTCCTTGTTATATTGAGGAGCAGAGGTTTTGTTCTGTAGCGTGCTCTGCTTACGTCCTCACCATGGGAAGGGTCTATGGGAGGTTATTTGTTAACACACACCTGGGAGGGGCTGAGGATGTTCATGCTGGAGGCCCAGTGCTCTGTCTGCTCTGGCACCAATGGTTCTGATAGGAGGTAGTAAGGGCAGCAAGTGGCTTCAAGAGAGAATCTGGCATCCTCTCCTCAATGCCCAGGGCTAGATCTCTGTTCCTTCACCATTGCATTCCAAGATGCATGGGTCTGGCCTGTAGGGAAGGACAAGTCCTCAAATCACCCAGAAGGTGACTGGGGGTTTCAGGGTGCAGAGACCAGCGTCTAGACAGTGCTCAGACACCATGGGGAGAGGAGCTACATAATGCAGTATAGACTGGGGCCTGGTCTGCTTACAACACCTCTCCCCCCCCAACAAATAGCCATTAGAAAATCTCATTGTGCTCAACTTCAGAGGCATTGAGGGAATAACTAACTACTGAGCTCCGTAGCATATAGATGGATGATTGCATAAAGAACTATGGCACATACCTGCAAGAGAAGGAAAGGACCTTCTGATTCTAAGTTTCCCTTAGCTACCACTACTAACCATGCAGTCCTGGGGAGCCCCTAGATGGTGGAACTGGTGTAGTTCTGCTGCAAGGTGATGGGACTTTAGGGGAACCATATAGAGTTTGCTCAGCCACCTAGATGGTGCTGCCTGTGCTCGGGGATTGGCTTGGGGCACAGCGTGGCCCAAACATCTAGAGATCATCCTATCCTTCCCCAGGAATCCCACAGTGGGGCTGCATTAAGATCATAAGGCCTATTCAGGGTAGCTCTGCAGTCTGGATTGGGGGTAAAGGGAAAGGGTTCTTTTCCCTGTACATCTTTCCAGTCCAGCTTTTCTGTACGGTTGCTATGAAGTCAATACCCGCATCCCTTATTTCTGGCCTATCCCATCCAATCCTATCAACAGTATTACAACTGACTTTGTTCCTCTAAGGAAGTTCACAGACCGCACCCTCCTCCCTAGTCTTTGCTCCCCCGAATACACATGCAAACTCCCTTAGTGCATTACACAAGGCCCTCCATCAGATTAACTATCCTCTCAGATGAGGATGGCTGACCCTTCCCTCCACTAGCAATGCCACTCCGGAGTTGGTAAGTGGGGTTCCTTGAACAGTAGGAGGCAGTCCTTTTCCCAAGGGCTAAGCACAGGGCTTATCCTGCACTCTCAGCCTCTACTGCTTTGGTTTACAAGTGGCCTACAGGCTGGGTACCTGAAACCATGTCCGTTCCTTGAGAATGAAGGCAGCCACTCGGGAAAGCGTGGGAGAGCTGCTACAGTAACTTCAGATTCCCAGTAGCTTTTTTCTGTGACTCCCTGTAACGGTGCAGATATTGAGGCAACACCCATGACTGGAGTTTGATTGTCAGAAGAACTCAGGACCCATTATGGTCATGACTAAATTCTAATGATCAATGGGCATTGCTGGGTGCAGAGTTCTTTTGAAAAGGTGTCCCTTCTGCAGCAACAAGGTGGGCGAGGTAATAAATGTGTCCCGTAGGTTAGGCAGTGGCAGCTTACTAACTGCCCAGCCCAGCAGGCAGAAGCAAAATAACCACCCAGCTGGGAAATAAGCTGTAATTGGTCAGGTGTAGACACTGAAGCTTCTGCTTCTTCTGACTGGCTGAAAGAGTCATTCTGAAAAGGGATTTACATGATGACTTTCCAGTGGTGAGTACAGTCTGTGGATGATCAAAGGTCAGCTCCTGAATGTATGATCGCAATGAAAACAGTCACAGGGAGAAGAGTCATTATTAAAATGAGCAATAGGAATGTTTTAAAAGGAACACTAAAAACATAGTAATACCTACTCCATTGCAGTAGTACTGACTTCAGCGGTTAGTCTCCTGCTAATAGAACATACACCAGTATAATGAACTGTTGAGCCTAGAGATGATGTGTACAAACCCTCATACCCACATTTCAAAGACAACATCCAAGGTCATTTGTGCTGGTGAAAATCTGCAGGACTTCAGTTGAAGTCAGTAGAGTAATTCCCACATTTACACAGGTGCAGTTAAAATTATACTCTATCCTTGTACCTTTCATGCAAGCATATTCTGCTATTATACTGGTGTCTTGCAATACGTTGGGAGTGGGGGGGGGGACATGAGATATTTCATACTGTTGGAATTCCAAGTTATTACTGTAGCCCCATTCATTTCTAAATAACATGTTTAAAGTAATGTTAGTTCATAGACAAACACCAAGTTCAATGCCACGTGAAATCTTAATTCCCTTTTCTTGTAATGGAACTTAACCAATCACTCATACTTTGCTATCTCCTAAGCAACCACTAGAATATACTTTGCTATCACCTAGCTTCTCTCATTTGTCCCTAAATTATGATTCAATAGCACATTACAAGCAGCAGGTTAGTGGGTTACAAGAGTGAAAAATGTGGAATAGATGACAAGGGAAGTCTACAAATAGCATAGTAACAGCTCGCATTGTCATAACTTGCATTCATCTACAGATTGAATGGCACTGCAAATGAAAAAATAAGGTAACAGTCAAGGCTGCAGGCAAAACAAGAAGGAGGAAATTCATTACTATTAATTCTGTGTACAGATCAAAGTACACGGGTAACCCACTAACCTCAGGTCTCATGGCAAGCACAGCACGTTACGCAACACTGGAAAACCATGTCTCATATGTTGGTGATGTATATCTCACACAATATGTATATGGCATCATCGCCTGCTTTCATCACCTCCCCAAGTGTTGCAGGATCTTCATTTAAAGCACGATGAGCCTGATTCTCCACTGCCTTGACCCCAGCAGTCACTTGTGCCTATAGAAAGTGGGTATAAAATGGCACCTGGTCAGAATGGTATCATTTTCACTCACATTGCACAAGTATAAATGAGTGGCAGAGGGACAAGGCAGGGGAGAATCAGGCCCTGGATGTACTACTAATTATGCTTAGGCACTAAAGATTGCATGAAGGATCCTACGGCAACCTTGAAAGATCTTTGATTTTGCTACTTTGGGAATAACCCTTACATCAGTGTTTCATACGCGCAGTTTAGTTGGAGGGCACATTGCACTGAGCTGCTTACTAACAACTTTATTCCCTCTCCTCCGCAGTTTAGTGACATCGGCACTTTTGAGACAGTCTGGCAAGTCAAATTCTATGACTACCACAAACGAAATCATTGCCAGTGGGGAAACGCCTTTGGCAGCATCGAATATGAATGCAAACCCAATGAGACACGCAGTCTTATGTGGATCAACAAAGAGATGTTCCACTGAAGATGAGAAAAGTGGACACTGCTGGACAATCCTTAAAAAAAAAAAATCTACCTTTAAACCAGCACAGAACCTTAACAAAGGCATACCATACAGTTGCTTTGTCCCCGGTAGTACAAATAACATGCTAAATTATAAATACAGTGGGTGCCATTAAACCTTGACACTTGCTACTTGCAGTACTTAAACTTACAATGGCATCTGCAGTATTCTTCATCCTTGCAGTAGGGAATTGCAGGCACCTTGGTAAAGTAAACGCCATGATGCCAACAAGATGTGGATAATACCCACGCAACAGTGTCACTGGATGTAACACCCTTGGTGACACACCTTGCATTAGTAAGATTCAGATCCAACTTCATATTAGTGATGATTTCTGTATTTATATTTGTGTTATCCTTAAAACGTGCTCCATTGTGCAGTTTGTCTATGTCTTGTCATGGTAGACAGCAGAAGTGCAAATTCTGAATGTTTGGACGTTGGTTACTGCACTGTTGAAGTTGTGTTTTCATATTGGGAGACTTTGACATACTGAATCTCCCTCTTCTGTTAATGTTGTAAAATATGCTGTGGCTGGCTTTCCTCTTTTGTGAAATTTGGTAAAATGTCACTGTTTTGCTATGTTCCCCAGTTTCTGAAGGGATTTTTTTAAAAAACCAAGAGATACCATGAAAACCATTAGCATAACACGACAGACCAAAAAGCAATAAATCTGTGGTCTTAAAGGCATAATTGCACATCTATTGATGTTGCTGATACATATCTTTAGAGCATGTACACTGCTCTAACAAACTATGATGGTCACACACAATGTTTTCTGAGTTCAGCGAGATTATCAATTCCAGTGGTAGTCTCAATTTTATAAGACTAGGAATATTACTCAAACCCATAGAATCTTTCAAAATAAATGAATACTTTGAGGTATGATCACTGTATTGCATTAAAACCTCCACACTTTCATATCAGCCAGAAATACTCATCTCTAAAGAAGGGCCTAGATCCTGAGATGCTCACACATGTGACAGCAAAAGAACAGTCAAGTTCTAAGTAAAATGCATCAGTGTGCACTTGTGCATGAGTGTTGCAGGATCACGACTTAAGGTGCTAAACATGTAATTTCCAATGTTTACAGCTGAGAGGCAAAGGGGAACGTAGATTCAGATCTCTTCTTTCAATAAATAAATCAGGTAAATTACTATACTATCCCACCTTCAATCTCTGCGGGGTTAAGTTCTCTCTATGGTATATTAGTTGTTCCTGTAACCCTTTGTGAATAAGTTTTAAATCATGTCTGCAAATTGTAATCACAACTTTTGACCTTTTTAATAAAGGACTTGGAAACAATCTCTATTTTTCTGAGCATATAGCCATAGCCAACCACTGATGAATTACACTGCAGAGCAACACCATCAAATTCCCAGTCCCAGACTTCCCCCAGAAATGTATTTCTTGTAGTGCCCAGCTCTCTCCTGAACTATACAAGCTCATATAAAGTCTGTCAGTTTATTAATAGAAAATGATATGCACACATCCTGTTATCCCAAATGGAGTTTCCCAAATACTTCATTCCTGATACACTGGTTTCGATAAAACAGTAAAACAAGCTGTGACAGACCGCTCTCTCACCCCTCTCAGGAACACAGGCAGGAAACCCTTCTCTGCTCCAAACAGTGCTCTTTATCCACAGTGCAGGCCCTCAGCTTACAGCTTACAGCTCACAGCATACAACTCTATAGTTCCAACCACACAGCTCTGAATAGCTCAAACCACACCACACTCTATACCATCCCCACCACACTGGGCTTGCTTCCTGGCAGGCCTTTTATCCCCCCTGAGGAGGCTGCCAGGTGCCACTCATCAAACCTGAGCCCTCTGCAGCCCAGGTGGCTAATTAGCCTTCTCTGCAAGGGAGGTTTGCAGGCTTCTGCTCCCTCTTAAAGGGCCCGCAGGGCTGGCTCAGGCACTCTTGGCCAGCACCCTGCCACAAAGCTTATTAACTACAAAAGATAGATTTTAAGTAACTACAAGTAACGAGGCATGAAAGTCAGAATTGATTACAAGAAAATAAAAGATGCAACTAATGCCTAACTTAACAAGTTAATTGAATTCAAAGCAAAAGTCTCTCTCAACACATTTCAGCAGTTTTACTGGCTGAATGTCTCTCAGTCAGGATCCCTCCCATAGTCCAATGTTGCTTCCTTTGTTCTTCAAGTGTTGTCCATGGGTAGAGAGAAACGGAGGAGTCAGTTGGAGTATCTGGTCTTCTTTCTTATAGCTCTTTTTCTTCTCTCAGAATTATCTCCAGCTGAGGTTCAGGAGACTGAAAGCATGTGTGGACAGCAACCCCCAGCTATTTCTTTAAGATGTAGATTTTCACCTCACTTTCTTGCCAAAGACTGGCCACTTAACCAGGTGAAAGTCCATTTAATTTTGTGGACACCTGGCTGAGGTGTTGCTAACCTTTTGTCTCTAGAGCACTGGCTTGTGACGCTCTCCAGACTTGAAATATGCCTTAGTAATATCATACAGTAGAATCTTATAACTTTACATACAATGTTGCAACACATATTTCATCAGGAGAATAATGATCAGCAAATTATGAGCTTTCAAATGATACCTCACAAGACAAACTTTGTACAAAATTGATTATAGTCCTGTAAAAGGGGTGAACAAAGAGGTACAGACTGCAACACAAATAATTTAGATAAATCTGGATTAAGGACAAATAAAAAAGGGACATGGAGAAAACACTTTCTTCCAGTGAAGTTCTGTTAGGAAATTGATAGTTGTAAGACAACTTCTCATAGAGTCTGAATGCTGAGCTATATTGGGCTACTAATCTGTACCTCTATCCTTAGGCAAGACCATGGGTTCCCAGTTCCATGGGTCTGCAGCAATGAAATTTAACACAGAATCTACCTACCCAATGCCACAAAACTGTGCCCCAAAATGAAAGTTTTCATTAATTTTAAAAAAATCTTTAGTCCTTTGGGTTGTGAAAAACACCTAAAAATCACCAATTCAGTGTCTTCCTGAGTTTTCAGAGAGTCTCAACTCAGACCTAACTACCCTACTCATCCCAATAGCGTAACCGTGAAACTTACATTTTAGATGGCGATATCCCCCTCCGCATTTAAAACAGAAGTCTCCAGCTAACATGCCCCACATAATCTTTAACTTCCATGTGGCAAAAGCCTTAACTGTCCCCTCCCCATGCTGCTATAACCTCCATCTTAACCCCATCCCACCCCAAACTATTTCTATGGTGCAATTCTGTCATTATAAAAAACTACAATGTACTGAACATTTAAAATTGGAAGTGTGAGAGCAGCATAAAATAAATGTAATATACAAATTAACGGCTATTGTACCTGCAGAATTAAAATACATGCAATAAACCCCTCCAATTTAAATAGTTGATGTGGAATTCTCAACCTACCACCCCTACTGGCAAAGAAGCCAGGGACTGGTCAGAAACTTTAGCTCCGGTTTGCCATGCAATATGTTGCAGGATCCTGGGTGCATGGCAGCAAAATAGCCCTTTACCATCATATATTCTGGCTCAACACAGCGCTGTCCAGTCCTGGGCATACATACAGCTACTGTACAATGCAGCAAGGGGTCAGGGAAAGGGCTCCACTCACACTCGGCCAATGGGTGATATGAGCTGCATTAAGGGGTGGGGAGATCATGCAAATAAATCTCCTGGTGTCCTCTGAGGTACTCATGTTCTCCTCATCTGCTTCTGGGACACTGAAGGCTACTGAGGCCCTAGGCCTGAAGTACCTCCCACAGATCTCCTCTGGGCAGGCTGGGGCGAATGCGTTGGCTCTGGCTGGGAGGGTGCAGATAAGATTCACTGTATTCTGTTTCCCTCTCCACTGCTTGCCATTTAAATGTGGGGAAATTTGGCCTGATGGCCTTACCTTATCCCTGGCTAACAGCAGGCTAGTTTATGAATGTAGAAATGAAGAGCCTGCTGCCCTGCTCCTTCATATTAACACAGAATAGGCCCAAAGCCTCAGCTAGTGTAAATCAACACAGCTGAACTGACTTCAGCTTTACAGAATGATTCAAAACTTAACAAGGGGGAAAATTGCTCCTGGTGAGGTAGATACACAAATTCTGCAGCTTCCTCTGAGGTTATGAATTTAGTGCATCCAAGACAACTCTGATAAAGGATTTTTTAAAATCTTCCCTCATAGGTCATGCTTTTTAGACCATGAATCATTTTTGTTGCTCCTCTCTGAACTTTCTCCAATTTGTCCCCATCTTTCCTGAAATGTGGCGCCCAGAACTGGACACAATACTCCAGTTGCAGCCTAGTCAGAATGGAGTAGAGTGGAAGAATTACATCTCGATTCTTGCTTACAACACCCCTGTTAATATGTCCCAGAATGTTTTCTTCTTTTTTGCTTTTTTTAATCATATTTAGCTTGTGATCCACTATGCTTCTCCCCCCCAACACTTTTCTCCTATGTTCCATCTTAGGCAGTCATTTCCATTTTGTATGTATGTAATTGATTGTTCCTTCCTAAATGGAGTACTTTGCATTTGTCCTTATTGAATTTCACCCTATTTACTTCAGATAATTTCTCCAGGTTGTCCAGATCATTTTGAATTTCTATCCTATTTTCTAAAGCAGGGTTTCTCAAACTGGGGGTCGTGACCCCCCGGGGGGGTCACCGAGCGCTCCCCGGGGGGGTCGCGAGCTCCTGCCGCCGCCGGCACCCCACTGCCGCCGCCGGGGCCACAGTCAGCAGCAAGCCTGTGGCAGGGACCAGGGCTGCAGCCGGCAATCCGCCCGCCACTGGGGCCTGGGCGCAGCCGGGAGCCCGCCCGCGGCGGGGACTGGGGCCGGGGCACAGCCAGGAGCCCGCCCGCGGCTGGGACTGGAGCCGGGGCACAGCGGGGCCCACGCCTGTATTTCCGCATTCGGCGGCTTTTAGCCACCGAATGCAGAAGTATTGAATTTGGCGGCTTTTCGGCAGACATGGAGGGGTTGCGCCACGCCGCCAGAGCAGAAAAAGGGGTCGCGGTCTCAACAAGTTTGAGAACCACTGCTCTAAAGCACTTGCAACCCCTCCCTTATCATCAGCAAACCTTATAAGCGTACTCTCTATGCCGTCATCTAAACCATTGATGAAGATATGGAACAGAACCAAATCCAGGCCTGATCCCTGAAAGGATTCCACTCAATATGTCCACAGCTTGACTGTGAACCACTAATAACTAGTCTCTAGGAACGGTTTGCCAACCAGTTATTCACTCACCTTATAGTAGATTAACCTGGATTGTATTTCCTTAGGTTGTGTATGAGAAGGTCAGGTGAGACAGTATCAAAAGCCTCACTAAAGTCAAAATAGATCACATCTACTGCTTCCCCTGGCCCCTATTCATAAGGCTTGTTTCCCTGTCAAAGAAAGTTATTAGGTTGGTTTGACATGACTTTTTCTTGACAAATCCAAGCTGACTGTTACTTATGTGACATAACTCACAGCCATCTTGTGCACTTAGTCAGCACAGACTGGAAGGCAGGACACCACAGAATCAGGAAAAATCTGGCCTTGGCTTAGGCAGACAGAAAAAAACCCCACCTGAAGCATGTTACTAACAAGCACAGATTCATGAGAAGGGGGTGGGGGGATGACCTTGGTCTGAGTACTTGTGTTTTTTTAAGTTTCCTGCTGGAAGCTGCTTTGCTGATAAATTGAGATTATGAGTTCTTTGCTGTTGCAAGGGAAATCCCAGCCTCTTAGCGGTTTCTTTCAGTTGTGCTTTGTTTTAAGTTACCTATAAAAAGATTAGTTAGTGTACTTCGAAAAGTTTGGATTTTCTGCGAGCTAGGAGACTAGCATCAAACTCCCCAGCAGTGAGGAGAGAGGCTGGCCAGTAGAATTCCGCTACTGAATCACTCAACACCTCAAACTTTGGGTAACTATGTTTGGGGTTCTCTAAGACGTGCTATTTTAGGTGTATGCTTTGTACTCAATAAAAACAAGGATTTATTTGGGTGGAAGCACTCTTGTGTAGACCAATCATTTATCAGATGGAGATGCCAGGTCCCCCCACTGCCTTATTTCCTGACACCACCTGGGAACCAGTTACCATAGCTTTAGGTTCAGATAACCCCAGATAACACACTGACTTATCACTAGTCCTGATCATACTATTAAGCATCTTGACATTGGTGGGTGGAACATATTAAAGTGTTGTTTATTAGTAATGTGGTCTTGATCGTTCGTGGGGGCAGGTTTTTGACTCTTGGGAAGACATGCTGAGGTGTTGGTTTTGCAAGGGTCATGCATGGTTCTGCATGTAAAAGGTACTTCAGGAGCAAGGGAGCTACATACACAATGGGAGAGCTTGTTCTTTGCCATGGGATCTGGTTAGAGTCAATTCTAGAGGCAGAGTTACTCCCACTGAGCCAAACTCTGGTGTTAGGCTGAGAGTCCTGGAGAAAGGGATTTACCTGCATACTGCCTGACCATCACAATTCAGGACTGGAGCATATGTGTAAACATATCAGTAATTTTTCTTTCAGTGGAAAATCAATATGCAGGGCCCTGGACTTCTCTTACCACTTGACAAAGGAGTGACACAGATAGCAGAAGAAGAGACAAAGTTGTAAAGTCTCCACTCCCCAGCTAGTGTAAATTAACCTGATTTCTTTGACTTCAAAGCAGCTAATCTGATTTACACCAGCTGAGGTACGTATAGTCACACATCTTTAAAATGACAGGATGCAAAGTGAAGCTGTGTGATTCTGGAACCCCCCAGCATGGCAGAAAGTCGTCTTCCTAACAAAGACTGCTCCCCTGAAAGACAAAGTAATGAATATAAATGAGGCATCACTATATCCTTATTGTAACTAAAATGTTATCTGTGCACAAGAGGCTCAAATTTTTACATGCATGACGAGGCTCATTGCATTTGGTTAGTGGCATTTGAGTGACTTGTTGTGGAGTATGTTGAAATGCCTGCTATGGGATGCAATTCAAAGCTACGTGATTTTAATCTTTTCAAATCTCTGTAAAACTGTAATTAGGGAAGAACATTGCTGCTGTAAATGCTCATGTCTCCCACTGAGGATTTCAATGAGCAAGACGATTTTTAGAAACCTACCTTGGCCCTGATCTTGTGGACACTTATGCACATAGAATCATAGAAATGTAGGGATGAAAAGGACCTCAAGAGGTCATCTATTCCATCCTCCCACACTGAGACTGGACCTAGACCTTCCTTGATAGGTGTTTGTTTAATCTGTTCTTAAAAGTCTCCAATGATGGGGATTCCAGTTTCCCTTGGTAACCTATTTCAGTATTTAACTATCCTTATGGTTAGAAAGGTTTTCTTAATATTGAACCTAAATCTCCTTTGCTTCAGATTAAGCAGATTACTTCTTTTCCTTTCTTCAGAAGATATGGAGAACAATTGATCACCATCCTGCAATGAAAGTGTTCTTAAACTGAACAATATCTGCTAGGTCATGAGCCAAGGCTGCTGTACAGTAAACCCTCGATTTAACGGACCCCGATTTAACGGACTTCGGATGCAACGGACAAAATTTCCGATGCATCCGAAATCCGTTATTGGGGGCTGCCGGCTCCCGCCCCAGGGAGCCGGCTGGGTTGACAGCTCCCGCCCGGCTCCCCGCAGCGGGGACCCCTGCGGGAGCTGTCAACCCCCCCCCCCCCCGCGCCCCCCCGCCCGGCTCCCCGCAACGGGGAGCCGGGTGGGGGGGGGCATTTGAGAGCCCCCGCTCGGCTCTCCGCAGCGGGAAGCCGGGCGGGGGGTTTGAGAGCTCCCGCCCGGCTTCCCGCAGCGGGAAGCCAGGTGGGAGCTGTCAACCCCCCCGCCGGGCTCCCCGCAGCGGGGAGCCGGGCGGGGGGAGGGGGTGGGGTGGGCTGACTCACGGCTCCATATAACGGACTAATTCGGGCGAGGGGGTGTCCGTTGTCACCCGAAAGTCCGTTATTTAATAATTTTAAAAAATTATTAAATAACGGACTTTCGGTTTTAACGGACACCCCCTCGCCCGAATTAGTCCGTTATATCGAGGTTTCACTGTAACATGATATGTACGGCAGAATGCAGGTAAAACCACAGAACAGGAGACATTCAATTCTCACAAGAAGTTCACCGTACACACACACACACACACACACACACACACACACACACACACACACACACACACACACACACACACTTAGTATGCCTGCCTCTATTTCTGATCTGGAAAGAAGAAAATTAATTTAGTCCCTGTAGAGAAAACTGCTGCGTATGGCAGAGAATTAACCCTTAGGCCACGGAAGATCAGCATTGTGCACTGAGATCCCACCTGTCAAATGAGCTTTCATTTTGAGGGACACCCATCTTTTTCACACCCAAGGTCTTCTACACCCCACCCAAATTTGGGGCCCCTTCCAATGCTGGAAATCATTTACCTCAGATATTAAGAATCATGAAACTGGGGTTATAGAAAGAGTTACTGATGCTAAAGAGATTAATCCCACAACGTGCATGAATAATTCATTCTGCATTTATAATATCCCTCCTGCATGAAGATTATTATTGTGTGTGTATCCCTCATTCTGAGTCTTTGTCACAGACGGCGTCCCACATCCAAGCCTTGGCAGTTTAGATACCCAAGAATACTCCTCCCGACCCCCTCCCTCAGACACACACTCCCACCACAAGGCTCACTCCCACCTTGCTTCTGTAACCTTCATTTTGTAACCTTCCATCACTAGACGTAGCGTCTACCCGCACCTCCCGGAGCCCATAACAACCCCGCTGCAGGAGAGAAACCTACCTCCCAATCAGCAGAGATTCATGGCTCAGCAAAGAGCCGCTATGGGCTCCATGCCAGTTCTTCCTGGCCCCTGCTGCTCCTGAGTCTGGATGAGGAGGCAGGAAGGAAGGCCAGGAAGTTACTGGTTAATATGCTTTTGACCAGTGTTTGCCATGATACTAAGCAGGTTGAGGGTCTCTGTATATCAAGCCCCAAGGTTTATTTAACACCAGTTAATGCTGGACAGCAACAGGGTTATGTTAACACCTTTAACCTTTTAGGCCCACACAGTTCATCTGAATTAATACAACAGGGCCTAAAAGGACAGGCCCTGCAGGCCTGTTTCCAGATTTTCAAGTATGTTATCAGTCCTGGCCTTAGTAAGACTGCAGCCATCAAAAAGCAAGTCAAGGATTAGCATGTCTGCTCCTATGACTGCTGCTTGGAGCAGCTTGTCCTGGAACCCACCAGGGAAGACACAGCTCTTGATTTAGTCCTGAGTGGAGCACCAGATCTGGTCTAAAAGGTTAATATAGCTGAACCACTCAGTAATAGTGCCTACTCAATCCTTCCTAAATAGGAAAGTCATCTTCAGATTGATATTTTAATTGACATGTCAAATATTATCTTGTTTTTACATTATTTATTGCATGGAAATTGGCTTTCCCACTTCTCAAGGTCTGCATGCAGAACTATTTGGAAACACTACCTCCACCACAGGAGGTGCTCTCTATAAAACTGACATATCACTAAAAATCTCCAGTTCAGAGATCCTTCATCTACCTTTAACCAACATCCCTTCTCCTTCCTCAGTGAGATTGGTTTCCATCTTAAAGCAAGAAAGAGAATCTTAAGTGAGCTCCTTTCATAGTTTCTTCTTTTCCTTCTTAACTGGAGCAGAACAACTGAATCCAGCCCCCACCATGGTTTTCCCCAAATGGATGATCTTTTGGCAAATCTTGCAACTAGGAGTTTCAACTTTTAAAACAGTCAGTAGAATGGAACAACAAAATGAATAAAAAGTTAAAATCTATCCAACCATGATCATAAAAATAAGTTATCTGAATAGAAAACTCAGGAATATTCCAGAGTTGCTATTGTTCTAGCGTTCAATCTAACTCCAGGTCAGTGTGTCCTCTTTCCGTGCTGAATGCAGAGAACCTGAGCCAACAAAACTGAAGTCATTCAGAAATCACACTTGTGATATCACATCTGATGTCACAGAAAGCTACAATTTAATTGATGGATTTTGTTGCTAGACCCCTGAAACCAAGCAGAAAAGTTATGCACGGCTTATGGGCTGCAGAAAATGTTTTACTACATTTCTTTGAGGACCTCAGCTGCCATGGTCTGTTGTTCTTGCACAAGTCCTTAACTCCCTGGTGAGTTAGAAATTTGTTCCCTTGTGTACTTCAAGCCTGTAGTCTTCCTGAGATGGAATATATAGAAGATACGGGGAGGTATCTGGACAAACACTGTCTGAAAACATTACTGGGCACCACACTAGTTCACTGTAAAGTTAGAGGCCTGCAAATTCCATCTGAAGGGGAGAGGCATATTTGTGTGAGGTCTCTGATCACACCAGAGACTGGATTTATTTTCTTTTGACTCACATCAGCAACTGAAAATTCATGAGCCTGGTGGTGTTCTTCTGTTAGATGCAAAAATGAAAGTCAGTTTTTATCTGCAAATACTTTTACCAGAGCCGCAAAATTCTGCTGCACAGGCCAGCCTCTTTGCAGATCCAGTAAAACTGGAATTTGCACCCGTTTCTGACAGGGATGCAAATTAAACAAATATTTCTATAGTAAACTATATAACAGAGTTTGTCTATATTCTGACATGTTAACTATAGAATTATGAGTAAATCTCTGCAATCTGTGAACCTGTTGCCCCCAGGTAATGAAAAATGGGCTGTATAGTAGGGGTGACTCTAGTAAGCTTAATTTTACAATTGTTATTCGGTTTATATCAACAGATTTAAATAATAGGATAACAGTGACTCAGGATAGACAGCTCTTGACTGTGTAACAAATTCACTCCTAATGGGCTTTATACCAAGATTTCTTACAAGCATAATCAGCAGCTCCACCTTTCGAGCTCTTGTAGTCATGTGAATCCTCATTCACAGCAGCAGGGCAGAACAATTCACAACCAGAGATATCAGTGAATTCAAGCAAATCGGTGCCATTAACAAACATTGATTAAGCTTCATAACACTACCTTGAAGAACAGAAGTACACTGGACCCTCACTACAGCCCAGGGTTCGGGATCCATGTGCAGTCCCGTGTTAACGTGGGGGACGCGTTGCCATGGATCCCAATTTAAATATTTAAATTTGGGATCCAGCGCCACAACCACGCTATACGCAAACCCGTGCTATAGCACCGCGGGCTATAGCGTGGGTCCAGTGTATTATATTCATTTGACAGGACAGAACAACTGCAGCAGCGAAAAATGCAGGGTCAAATTTTCACCATCCCCCTCCACTTTTGCAGAGTCAACATAACATGCTTATTTTTCCATTATTGCTTTTCAGATTCTTAGTTTCTGCAAGCTCAAAATCTCTTATGTAGGTGAGTTAATTTTTGACATGAGCAAATTAATCAATTAGATGCCCAACTACCTAATTTTCTTGTTCATGTACAGTTCGTCCACCGACACTGAAAAATTTGGCTCAGGTTCCATAGAGAAAGCGGGCAAAAACTCAAGATGCTGACATGTAACTACACGAAAGCTTAGGTGTGAAAACTGGGGTATTCTTTTTTGGGAACATTTAAGAATTTATTGGTGCATGTCTCACGCCCATTATGAGTTGAGCTACTGCCTAGCTCCTTCTCCTTTTATGGCAGTGTAGTCAGTCTGAGGCAAATTTCTTTAATACAGACAAGGTCTCCTGGGGACATACATCCTACAGTGCTACACTGGTTTTGACAATCAGGATTCAGACACACTAGGGGAAGAACGGGGGTCTGAACACCAAAGAATAGGCAATTGAATCAACTGGTTGTATGCAATATTATTACATTACAAAAGTGTATTGAGTAAGGTCTTTTATGAACGTTGGTGACATGCTAGTCAGGAATATCATAGTGTGATATATGTATGCGTTGCCTATAAAGAGCTATATATATATATGTATTGGAAATATGTTCTTATGCTATATTTTGGTGGAAGTGAATAAACAAGCCTGCCTTAGAGAAAGGAATGTGGATTTATCTGTCTGGTTCAAGCTTTGTAAGCCATAGACAATGAAAGTACATTTACATATAGGGTAATCAAAGCAATTCAGTTAAAAAGGGGTGGAGGAGACATCTTAGTGAGCATAGCAGGGGACAGAGTCTGCACCCCTGGGAAGTCTGGCTCTTGAGACAAAGACAATGGACTTTGGAAAATATAAGGAGAACAAAAAGACAGTTATCCATCACTTCTGAAACAAAGGGAATTGCACCTTTGCGTTCTATGAATGTTAGATCTTCCGACCAGGAAGGGCTGGATATGCTGCAAGTGAGAAAGCTATACAGGCAAAGACATAACGCATTAGAATTAACTTTTAGTCACTCAAAAGCATGCTTTGTTTGTAACTATGCCCCTCTCTTTTTCTTGCTTAGTATCACTGAAATCTCTGTTCTTTGTGAATAAACTTGGTTTTATCACAAAACCCTCTGTTGTGTATATTAAAGTTAGAGTGAGTTGTCAGCTGACAAAATAGACTACCATGTGCACTGTCTCCATGGGGGCAGCAAACTTAATTTCTGTGAGTGTTCAGTGAGAGGGACTGGACACTGCGGGTGTCTCTGGGGAACCCGGGAGCTGAGGTTAAATTATTTTTATCTACAAGGCAAAGTTAAGGCAGGCAGAGTTTGCTAGTGTGGTTAACAGGCTGGTGTGGCAGCTGCCTGCCATATGGTTTAAGCCAGGGGTCTCAAACATGCGGCCCGCGAAGCCCTTCCCTGCGGCCCACGAAGCTCCCGGGCGCCCACCCCCCAGCAGTTTCCGGGAGTGAGGGGCCAGAAGTGGAAGCTTCTCTGCTGCCTGGCTGGGCTGCTGCCGATCCCCAGCTACCAGGCACTGCTGCTACGGCTTCAATGAATGAGCTGGGACAGCGCTTCGCAGGAGCCCTCTGCAGCGGCAGCCAGGAGTGGTAAGCCAGGCTCCCCGCGGCCCTCCCGCCTCCCTCTGCGGGAGACTTACCGCTCCCGGCCGCCACTGCAGAGGGCTCCTCCGAAGCGCCCTGGCTGGGCTGCTGCCGAGCCCTGGCTTCCAGGCGCTGCTGCTGCAGCCTCAATGAACAAGCTGGGGTGGCGCTTCACAGGAGCGAGGGGGGGGGGGCGTGTCAAGTGATGCGGCCCTTGGGCCAGTGCACTAGTTCTCACGCGGCCCTCGTGGTCATTTGAGTCTGAGACCCCTGGTTTAAGCCCCAGCTAATCTCACTCTTGCTGATGCAGAGCAGTAACAGTGGCTTATAGTTCTGGATGTCCTGAGGAGAGTGTTACACTGCTTTATATAAAATAATTATTGTAAAAGTGTCTGGGCACTTCTTTGTGGAGGAATTTGCACCGTACATTTATCATCTGTAGGCTGTGACAATTCCCAAACAACTAACTTTCCTCCAAAACTTTAGGAGAAAGTCAATAATTTGCAACCAGTCTCTGAGATGAAATATTAATTTCCACCCCCAGTGACCCTTTTTTCCTATATTTTCATTGTTGTTTAAATTCTCACTAGCTGCAGTTCAAAACATTACTTTTTCTAGCAGCAAAGCCTCCTACACCAACTCTAGAAGTAATCCTCCCCTATCCCCCCCCCATCATTTCCTAGCCTCTCCTACTGTCTGTACGCTGAAAACAAAGGGGAAGATCTGAAGGTGCTTTTGGTTGTACAAAGTCCTCATCTCAAGTGTGCTAAGGAACAATTCAAAACAATGAAACAAAAACCAGAATTTATTCTGGGCCACCACTAGGTGGTGCTTATGGAAGGAGAGAAATCTCAAGCCAGTAGGAACCCTGTACATTATTCCAGGGGTTTTCAAACTTGTTCATAGTGTGGATGTGGAGCATGTAACAATAGAGAGAACAGAACACCTCTCTCATTCAGGATTGTGGGACTACTTCTCCTCCCACTCATGATCACATAACATCCCTGTGGAAACGACAATCTTTGCTTTCATGGAAAAGTAACATTAAGAAAGTAATGATGTCTTTGTAAGTTTCTTTTAATTCAATTTAACAGCCAGAAAGGAGAAGCCAGTACAATGTGACTAGCCAGTTCCCCCCAGACCATCAGGGAGTGCTCCATGGCTCACAAGCAGCCTTCAGGACATTCTGAGGACCAATGAATTATTGAAAGAGCTCCCTATGCAGAACTCACACATCAATGAACTTGTTAACAGAATGCTTTCTCCAGGGCTACCAACTCTCATAATTTTAGTCCCCGCCACAGGGGTTCCAGCTATCACATGATTTCATAGAAGAGGGGGGCAGGGGTATCTCTTGTAGAAGGCAATATGCTAAACTTCAATGACTTCTAAGCCCAGCTTTCCTAATTAAATATTATTAATTATTAATTATTACTAATTAATATTTCTGTTCCCTTAGCACCTTAGAGACTAACCAGTTTATTTCAGCATAAGCTTTCGTGGGCTATAGACCACTTCATCGGATGCATAGAATGGAACAGAAGTAAGATGCATTTATACACACAGAAAGAAAGAAAAAAAAGTTGTACATTAGCATACCAATTCTAAGAAGCTGTTAAATTTAGATGGGCCATTATCAGTAGGAGAAAAAAAATACCTTTCAAAATGGATTTCTGTCAGACAGGATTTAACACCTATTGAAGGTAAATTATTTCCCTTTTCAGGTTAGAAGGTTTCAGTGCTGAAATCTGTGTGCTGTATTTGGAAAATTTCAACAGAGAATATGTTTCTCCTTTGAATTTTGAGCTACACAAGATTATTTTCCTGCTGTTTTAGAGTCACAGAGGGTATATCTAGTTAGACCTCCGGAGTTGGCCCGTGACAGCTGACTCAGGCTTGTGGGGCGGTTTAACTGCAGTGTAAATGTTTGGGCTCCCCAAGCTCTGGGATCCTCCAATCTCACAGGGTCCTAAAGCCTGAGATCCAGCCCAAACCCACATGACTACACTGCAACTAAACAGCCCTTTAGCCAGAGCCCTGTGAGACTGAGCCAGCTGTGGGATTTTAATTGCAATATAGACTGTCCTCAGTGTTAGACTTACCCTGCCTCAACTCATTGCAGAGGTTTGGGTCTTCCACAGGAAGGAGCTTTTCTACTGCAAAAATGGCTGAATTTTTTGAGAAAGTCCAAAATTTTTAGACTTTGTAATGGTCTTCTTTTAGAAATGGTCTCAAAGCTGGAAATGGCTCAGAGGGTCTCCATTAGTGACAGCCGGGGTCCTATGGGAGAGGCCTCAGGTTTGGAAAGCATGAAACCAAAGAACCCTGGCTCAAGGAACATACAAGATACACTGGGGACTGTTTCTCTTTCTTGTAAAAAAAAAAAAAGAACAAAGACCCTGATCCAGTAAGGCACTTAAGCACATACTTAATGTTTTGCTGGATCTAGGCCAGTGGTTCCCAAAGTTTAACAACCCACAAGCCCCTTGCAAAAACCTCTCCACTAATGTGCTTGTTAATAGAATGTTTTCTCCAGTGTGTCTATCTAATGTCTGTTTGATAACCTCTCTATAAAGTGTGGTAGACCCAGGGCAGACAGCTGCCAGAAAGGCCTGTAATTAGAAGGGTTACCACAAGGAAATTGGGTCCAGCTGAGCAAGGCTGCCACAGCCAGAAGCAGGGCCAGCTGAGGCCAGTTAAGGAGGCTGTCAGAGCCCTTTAAAGAGACTCCTCCCCAGAGAGGGGTGTGGGAGTTTGAGGAAGCAGGGGAGGAGAACAAAGGGTCCCTCCTGGGGGGAACCGGGCTTTCCTAGCCTGCAGGAGTCGGAGCCTGACCCTGAGAGAGAGGGAAAGAGAGTGGGCTGCTAAGGAGCAGTGGGAAAACCGGGTCTGGTGCAGCCTGGTCAGGGCGCCAGTGCTGTGACAGAACCCCAAAAGGACTTGAGTCAGGGGAGTCAAGGAGCCACCTTGCCACAAAAGGTTATATAGTTAAGTACTCAAACCTCAAGAAATATGAAAGTTGAGATTTAACATGTAACTTTAACTCTGCCTTCATGCATGCATGTGTTATGCTACCCCTTTAATATTGTGATCATATACTTTTATAACACAATTTGTTATGTAGGGGAGAAGCCTTTGGAATTTCAGCTCTGACATCTGCTCCAGTGCTGATCCAGACAAATCTAGCACTTGAATCAAATTAATCTATCCAGATAGCTAGCTGATTTTTTTTTCTTAAAATGCTAAATCTGAATGGTAGAGCATGTCCTGAGGAGAAATTCAGTTTCAAGTCATGAATCAAAGAATTAATGTCTGAACTCAAATTATATTTGAAATGGAATAAAAAGAGAGCTCTCCTAGGATAATCAATCACCAATCCAGCCTGAAGTGATGCTCAACTTTAATGAGGATCAAACATAGCTTGAAATACTTGGACAGTACAGTAATCAGCCACTGTATTCATTTTCATAGTAGCTACTTCCACTGCTGTCCCTTGGTGAATGTCTCTGTCTGTACATCTCAAAATTCAGTGCTGTCAAGTCAAGAGGGAATAAGGCTTAAGCTGTACTGTTCTCAGCATCTATCAGCTAAGGGGTTTTACATTCCCTTTGGTCTAGGTTCTAGCCTAATGGGTATATTCTCCTCTTGATGCATGTGGCTCATTTTCATGATCACTAATGGGAATAACACATGCACACAGAGGGAAGAATATGCCCCTGAGGTTTGCTGTAGTAATAATTTCAAAATATCAGAGTAAACATATTTTGTATGTGAAGTAAAGTATGCCAGGGCTCTAGCTTCCCGTGTTGTTTATGAATTCATCATGAGTTTAAATATTTATAACCCATTTTGGATTCAAGCTGCCAGAGCCCGCAGTTTTTAGTCTTGTACGAATTTAAAGCATGGCTCTATTCTGAATAGCAATGACGTTGCTGTTATTATGTAGATATCCCTAATCAGGGATCAAGGCCCATTTGTGCTGAGCACTAAACAGACATGAAGTAAAAAGACAGTCCCTGTTACCCGCACAAAATTCACTGTCACTTGCACACTCTGGGGAATCCCATCTCCATCTAGTTCCTAGGGGTCAAGGCAGCATAACCTGGTTAATTTAGACATCCTCACTCACCCTTTCCCCAGTTCCTAGGGCTCCAGGCGAAAGGCACCTAACTTTACCCCTCTGTGGGCTTTGGGCTCCATTCCTCCAGGCTCCAGGTAAACACCCATTCCCTGTGGACTCAGGGTTTAATCTTTTGTGGGTTTATGGGGTCTTTTACCAGTAAAAGAGCCTTACACAGGAATATCCTACTTAACCTCCATTTATTAACAATTACCTCTCAAAATACATACAGTAAACATCCAGTGCCCACCACTCCCAGTCTCAATGAGGCAGATGAACTTTTCTTGATGGCCAGTCAGGATCAGGTCATTTGGGGGACTCCAGTTTCTGCACAGGGTCATTGGCAGAGTGTTGCGGACTGGCAGCTCTAATCTTGGGGCTGTGTCCTAGACAAAATTTTCTAACCAATCACACCCCACCACCTCAATTAATTTACACCTAGCAAAATTAACTATGTAACAGACAAACAACCAAAGAACCAGACAGAGACCATACAGACAAGCAATAGGGAAGTGGGGACCATAATGACAAAACAATAAAGAAATGAGGATTTCACAACCACAACTATTGATACGTGATTTCTTCCCAGACAGGATGCTATCAAACTAAGTTTCCTTTAACCATCTTAAGATCTGTTTATTTATCTGGTGATAGTGGGTGCTATTCGGACAGGGTCTCCTTCTTAACAGCTTGATATTACATTGTTTTAATGTAATTTACATGGAATGTGAGGATGTGACTTCCTGCTTCTTAGATAATAGCTGCCCGCCCTGGGACCCCTGCGGCAGCTCCCCGCCCTCCCCCGCCTGGGAAGCCTTGCAGCAGCTACCCGCCCCAGCTCACCTCCGCTCCACCTCCTCCCCTAAGCATGCCACCACCGCTCCACTTCTCCTGCCTCCCAGGTTTGCGGCACCAATCAGCTGTTTGGCGCGGCAAGTCTGGGTGGGGAGGAGAAGCAGAGAGGGGGTGGCGTGCTCAGGGGAGGAGGCGAAGTGGAGCTGAGCTGGGGTGGGAAGCAGTTCCCTTGCACCCCTCCCCCGTTACTTGCTGCGGGCAGCCCCCTCCCCCCCCATATCTCCCTTCCCCAGCTCACCTCCGCTCCACCGCCTACCCTGAGTGCGCTTTTTGGCGCCACAACCACTTGGCACCCTAAGCCGCCTAGTTTGCCTAATCGTTGCACCGGTTCTGCTTGTAGCCATTCTTCACAGGCTGACCCAAACGTTCACAGGAACACTAAACTCTTTTACAGTCCACCCTCCTTGCTGATGGGTCATCCACACTGTCTGGCTTTTCCATTGTTACGCCTGAAGTGTCAGCAGTGGGTGTCACCCAAAGTAGCATAGTTGAAATACAGATATATAGTCAATATTCCTAATTTCAGATAGAGAAAGAATACAAGCATACAAACTGGATAATCACATTCAGTAAACCATAACCTTTCCAATGATATTTCACATGAGCCATCTTGCATAAAGTATATCTTAGGTCATATTCATATCATAAGCATATATTCATAAAGAGTATGGAATGACCCATCACACTCAAAGTAAGAATTTCAAAAGTAAAAAAGAGTTTTTACTACTTTTCCCTTTTGTTATTACTTCAGAGCCAAAGCTATGAGAAAGCGCTGGATTTTATTATGTCTTATGCTTCATCAACAGAATTGCTTAGGGCAGGTCTACACTACAGGGAAAAGTCGATCTAAGCTATGCAATTTGAGTTCCATTAGTAGCATAACTCAAGTCACAGATGCTTAGATCTACTTACCTCGGGGTCCACGCTGCGCTGGTTTGATGGGAGAAACTCTCCCGTCAACTCCCCTTACTCTTCTTTTTCCAGTGTAGTACCGTAGTCGATGGGAGAGTGATTGGCAGTTGATTTAGCAGGTCTTCCCACTAAATCAATCCCTAGTGGATCGATCACCGCAGCGTCGATCTCACCGGTAGTGGAGACAAATCCTTAGTTTCAACTGCAGGACGAATGCTCTCCTCATTTACACTTGTGTAGCTGAAAGCTGAATTTGAAGTCAATACAATTGCAAAGATGTAACGAGGGTCAGAATTTGGTCTGCTGAAACTAAGTGTTGATATGTGCAAATAAGAGAACAGTCTGACTTTCTGATCTCAGGTTGGGTTTGCAAGGACTAGCAATTAAGGGGAAAAGGTGCTTGTAAACTGAATAATTTTTATATAAATATAATTGAGACATATGAAACATGGAATCTCACAACACCATATTCAAAATAATTTTTCTGAGTAGAACTGGTTGTTTAATGTCCCATGTAATTTAGAAAACACAGAACTCCTGGGCATCTTTCCCTAATCTATGATGATTAATATTGCAAAATCATCATTATGTAAAATTAATTTAAACTGTGGCATGTTAGAAGGACACGAAAAACCAGACAAAGACAGCATAGTTCCAGACGAGACATGTGAGCCTATCAAATGTTGCTAAGTCAAGCTAAGCACCAAAGCAAGATAAACAAGTATAGCACTTAATAGGTCCCAGTGGGAAAAGGACAGCTGTGTAAAGCTGGATTGGTTATCCAATTGTTTTCCTCCATAATTACATCAGTTACTGATATTTCATAAATTGAAATGTCCAGGGTGGCAAGAGAAGTTCAATTTGATTACTGATAAAGCTTGAACATCACAGTAAGCATTTACAAATTCATCTTCATTGGTGGGATTTTGGTCTGCAGCTAAGCCCCTATCTGAAGTGTGAAATGACGGCAAGTAAAATCGAACCTCAAAAGTCCATTTTGTGAATAACATTAATTTTGTAAAAAATCTGTTTGGATTGACTGCGTAAAAAAACCCCAATCAAGTCAACATAAATCTATCCATTGTGGCTTGTGATTTACAAAGAGCTTGTTTTTCCAACCTGTTGAACCCTGTTATAGCTGGTTCAGAAGACAGAAACTAGCCAAACTGATTTTGTTTCTTAGTTGAAAAACAAAAACTAGGATTTTCAAAGCTGCCTCGGGGAGTCAAAATCTCTTAGGTGGCTTTGAAAATATCAGTCTAAACCTGCAAATACTTGAGTAGATATTAACCATGAAACAGAAAAAACCACATGACTGAGACATGATGTAACTATGAGAATTCTTTGATTTAATCCCAGCTGTAACGTGGACTGGGCAAGCCAATTAGGATATAATGTTAAAAACTGTTGCCTAAAATTAGCTATCTAAATATATAGCCTGATTTTCTGAGCTGCTGAGTAGCTGCAGCTTCCATTGACTTGAATAAGAACTGCAGGTACTTTAGTGCCTGGGAAACTCAAGCTATATGCTTAAGAGCTTAACATGAGGCACCCAAACTAGAAAATTTCAGATTTATGTTCTCTCTGTCATTTCCCCCACCTATATAGTGGAGATTATTCTTTTTCTCATATATATAGGAGAAAGAGAATATATATGGTATCTATTAGAGCTGTCCGAAAAATTATAATTTTTCAATGGAAATTTAGGGGGGGGGAATCAAAATTTCCCATGAAAATGTTTCAGACTAAAAACTGAAATAAAACCCACAAATAAAAAAATACATAAATTTAAAAAAATCAATTTTCAAAAATTATTTTCAGTAAATAATTTTGTTTTTCTAAAACCAAAACACAACATTTTACTGAAAGCCAAATAAAAAAAATGATTTTTTTTTAAAACAACAGAATTTTGTACTGGAAATTTATGATTTCTAATTTTTCAATTAAAAAATGGAAACATTTGATCATAATGCAAATTTTAAGCAAAAATTTCATTTTAGTCAAAAAGTCATTTTTCATTTAAAAAAAAAATCAGAAAAAAAATCTGACGAGCTCTAATGTTTATCAACTTGATATCTAAAAGCCATACCAGTTTCATAGGGATGCCATAGAGATAGCTAATCAGTGCTGTGAAGTGCTTTGAAGAAAAATGCTATATAATTTTTAAGTATCTTTTTTTAATCACAGTATATACAATTTTAGAAACATAAACACTCCATTTGGATCCTTTTAAAAACTCTCCCTGCTCACTAGCTTTAGCCATATCCCATATTTGTAAACATTGGTGGCTGACAGGACAGGACCTTAAACAAACTATATGTCTATTCCCTCACAAATGATCCAGAATACAAATTAATTTCTTTAAATTTGGAGAACCAGCTCCTGTGCTCCAATACAGCCCCTTTCTGCTATTCCAGCATAGGAGGCATAATGGAGTCCTGATTCAGGGAAGAGGGTATGACAGAGCGGTACTGTAGCCCTAAATGGAAGGATTTAACCAGTCCCTACCAGCTCTGGTGGCGGTATGGGGAAGAAGAGGCTAAAGCTGGCATATACCTACTTTTGCCGCTTCCCTGACCTTCAATTCCCCCACTCAAATCCTGCATCAAACATGATTAATTGGATCTGAAGATGACAGCTGGCTGCGGGGTGGAATTGAAGGGGGGAAGTAACCCCAAAAGATCAGATGAATGTTGTTAAATTCAAGGTAAACTTGAGGATATGGAGAAATCAAAGTCTACATATAGACTTCAGAACATAGAGATCTGTTCACTTTTATACAGAACAAACATTCACATTATGCTTTAACGGTATTACAACATTCATGATGCTTTGCAGAAGACAGCACTTCTTATATTTTGAAACTCCCCAGCCGTTGAAACCCTCTAGTGGTTTTATAACCCAGTGCAACTTTATTTACGATATTTGACCAGCATGGTGAAAGAAAGTTTATACTACACTCTGTTTGATCTTCTGCCATCCCTAGTTAATTTGCATCTGCGAAATATCAGTGTAGAGGGTAAATTATTCTGTAATTATTGTACTTTGAAATGTAACGTTTACATATAAACAGAAGACAAAAAAGACTGGGTGGATTGGAGCGAAACTTAAAAGCAGGCAGCTCTACAAATAGAATACATTATTAAAATTCAGGTAGACAACACAAATACAATTTAAAAAAAATAATGGAATGCTCTTAAGTTCTTGATATTCTATCAAATAAACTTGAAAATTATGTTGACAATCTTAAAGCAGAGAGGGCAGAACATTGTTTTTTGTGTGCTGTTTTCTCCCCAATAATTCCATTCTCCTACCCCTATAGCCTGACCCAAACTTCCTAGAAACGGAGAGTCTTTCCAATAACTTCTATGGGCTTTGAATCAATTCTCTGAAGAACAATATTGAAAAGAAAGAACAGCCACACGGGCATTCGGTAATGAAAAAGGACCATGGCCAGTACTGATGAATGGCTTCAAATCCCATTGACCACACCGGGATTTCAGAGCACTTAGTAGGTACCTGACAGGAGCAGGCCCTAACTCTTGTTATCTCTTAATTTCAAAGAGTGATCAGTGTGCCTTTACCCCTTCCCTGTAATGGGACAGAAACCTGGCACATTCTACCCACACCCCAGCTTTTTTGCTTCTTTGAGTCATGAAGGATTGAAGATTGCCTTATTACGGTGCCAACGGGAGAGTCTCCCCCCCCCCCCCCGCTTTTAAAGTGCATTAAGGCTCATAATGGGTGATTGTCGGGAGCGCCGATGGTTTGTGATGCAGAGACTTTGCCTACTGGAGTTGGACTGAGACAACCAACTCTTTTCATATTGGCTACCACAAAAATTTACAGGCACCACTAGCTTCAAACTAGTAACCTAGATTTAAAAAGATCTGTAGAGCCCCATTCCCCGAACCGCTCTCACTGCTGATGTTTCCTGAAAGCTAAGTTTATTAGAAAAATTGGATTCGGCAGGTTGGAAGCAGACATGCCAAAAAAACAGAAAAAACCCACAGAAATTGGGCTTTTTTATGGCTTAAATGGCTTGCGAGTTGCCTGTTGGCTAATTTTTGGCTTGTGGTTTATTTGTCTTGTAGTTTGTTCCTTATTTTTATCGGCTTCTGGCAAGCAGGAGCAAGGGAGGTAGAGAGTCGGAGGTGCACAACGGGCCCACCACAGTCCTAGATGGCACACCGGGTGATCTAGTCACATAGAGTGTTGGGGTTCTTAGGGATTAACTTGTTTTGGCCTTGGTTTGAAGTGGGATTAGCTTGATTTTTGGCTTATTGTGAAACTCGGTGTTTATTTACCACATGAAAGTTGACAACTGTGGTTGGAAGTGTTCTTTTTTTCAGCTCTCTGTCCTGGGCTGCTGCTCTAATGGAACAGCATGAGAATGACATCTGTTTTAAAACTCACACTGTACATTGTGATTTGGGACTGCAATTTGTGGGTGTGAATAATTGTAGAGGCAGTATTTCACCTGCAATGTTAGGCAAATGCTGTGTGGGTAATTTAGATGTTTAAGCACCTGTCTGTGCCCATAAATCAGGTACTGACACAGGGAAAACAGGCCCAAAAATAAATGGGACTACTAACAGTGTACATACTTAAGTACAGTTATGTCTTTGCAGGATCAGGGCGTTTACTGTTAAAATGACCTAAACTGTCCCTGAAACTAACACTGCATCATAATTTTGCAGGAAATAAAATTAAGCCCTTCCTGTTAACATTTGAGGATAAATATGTTTTTTAAGCTTAGTCTGTAGAGTTTTTGTTCAATAAAATGTAGTTATAACTGAGCTAAATAACCTACTATATTATAGTGTTACACTCAATTTAATATAGTACCCCAGGGATGTCTGCATCTATTACTTGCTTACAAACATGCTACAGAAATAATTAAATATCGCAAGTGCCTTGTAAAGACAAGCTACATTCAAGGCTTCTCTGAAAGCAAATATTTTGCAGTGGGTATAAGTACATAAAAACACAGACTGAGTTGCAATGACTAACGGATTGGAGCACAGGAAAACAATCTTTTGAAATAATGTCCTAATTTAAACATTATATGGCCATAGACACTGTATATGAGATATCAACAAAAGCTAGATCAGAGCTTGAGAAAGGACATCAGTTAATTGTACTATTAAATAAAGTTTTCCTTCTCAACAGCAAGACTTCAGACTAGCCAGTGAAGTTACACAGCTCAGGAATACACACTCTGGAGTCACAGAAATTAACACTATGAAATTAACCTGCTATGATTATCTTCTAATTCTGAAACTGACTAAATACCTGATCTAATGCCCACTGAAGTCAGTGGGGATTTTTCCATAGACTTGATGGGTGTAGAGTCAGGCCCTAAATGATCAGTTCAGATAGTCACTCAGGCCTTGATTCACCAAAGCACATATTTAAATCAGTCCCTGTTCGGCAAAGCATGCTGATTTGGAATCTCAGTTACTAGGGTGAGGAGCACGGTATAAATTAGATTATCTCTTCAGGAAAAGAGTTGTCCCTGTTATGGGCAGATGTTATTCATCTCTTTAACTCTGTAAATGTTAAAAACTTGTATGATCGTCACTCTATTGCCCATTAGAAAATTAACACATTAAATCCTAAAGCCAAAATTGCCAAAATTTACACACGAGGTATGTAAAGTTAGGCACCTAAGATAAAAACAGAACAATTTATTTAGGTTTCTAAATATGAACTAAGTTGCGTGGCTTGATGTGTCCATTTTTTTAAATGTGGGCCTAAGAGAATGTGTGATAGAGATTACTGCAACTATGCTGAAATTTATACTGTTTATATTTTGTTTAACAAGGTTTCTACAAAAGCTAAGATAAATTTTGATACACATAAAATTTTGATACACACACTTTTGCTCATGGTGTTTCTCAATTGTAACTTATCATTATTTGTCATACACAAGCCAAATATTTTGTAACTGCAAACTCACATACACTAAAAAGGAAATTCTCCAGAAACTCTAAGGAGTTAGAGAGTCAATTCAATTTAATCCTTTAGACTCATCGGAAAATTTCACCCGAAGTCATTAAAGATCTGAGGCCAGATTCTCAGGTGATGTAAACTGATGTAGTTCTGTTGATTTCAATCAAACTATGTCAATTTACACGAGCTGAAGATCTGGCCCATAAACTCATATAGTACAAGTGACTCTTCTGTTTGCTGGGTGAACTGCTTGCCAATTATCTTAGTTCTTTTTGGTTCTTTTACCGTGCCCTTTGACAGGGTATTTGTGCATGGATTGGTTTGGCTGAGTTTATTTATTTTTATAAAAAATACAAGCAAATCCAATTTAAAAACAGGACAATCTGAAACCAGGCAACCATTCACCAGAACTATCAAGAATTGCTTTAGGAAAATATTAAATTAAGATTAGACAGGGATATGATTCCTGGGCTGAATGGCTGCAGAGAGGAACTGCAATGAGAGACGTCTTATACAATAACAGTAAAATAATGCCTTTTAAGCAAAAACAGGAGGAATATAGCTTACAAAAGAAAGCTCAAAGCTGATGAACTGCCTTATTTTATTCCTGAGGCGGCTTCTGTTGCAACTTTACTTTTTGCTAGAGTACATGTAGAGTTTCACTTGGGGCCATATTTAGCCCTGGTTTCTAAAATTTTTCACTTAATGTATTGTTTTACCCTACGAATGTATGTAAACAACTAATGGATTCACTGGTAAAGATTTAAGGTGAAATCTTGGTCCCATTATCTTGGATTTCATCCTTAGTGTGAATTCCTGAAGGCAAAGATTCTATCTTCTGTGTCTTGTGTAGCACTGAATATTCTATCAGTATACAATGGGTAATAACAAAGAACTAGTTGTAAAATTTTGCGCCAAGAAGTGGAATGTAATTGTGAACTTCTACAACAGTATGTCAAACTCTGTTAAGTGTCTGCATTTATACAGGGCCACATGCCACCACCCTTATTCAAGTTGAGTAGTACCTTTCAGTCAAATAGTCCTAGTTTCTTCAGTGGGACTATGCTGGAATAGAGCACTACTCCGTGTGAAAAAGAATGACAGTATGAGGACAATTAGAATGACGTTCACACATTTTTTCAGTTTGTTTGATCCAAGCAAAAAGTTTTTTTTTTGTTTGCCACAAAAAAAAAAATTGCCGTTTTTGAGTCAAACCAACTTCCCCTTGCTCAGTTTTTTGGAATTGCCAGCAAACTTAAAAATTGGTGATTTGAGTTGTGAATTAACCATTTTAAACTCCTGTTCTATCCTACAACATGGGGCAGAATCTGTGACATAAACAGTAATACATGCAAAGTTATGTATTCATCAGTCAAAATACAGGCTCCTGTGTATTTGTCAGGCCTTCAGAACACGAAACTGCAAAAAAAAAAAAAAAAAAAATTTGGCAAACTGAAAAACCCCCAAAACTTTTAACCGGTTACTGATCCATGAGAGATTCACCCCTATTATCTCATGACTGCTTACATTGTTTAACAGTCTTTGGTGAGGGACATTGTCAAAAGCTTTCTGAAGTCCAAGTACACTATATACACTGGATCACCCTTGTCCACATTTGTTGACCCCCCTCAAAGAATTCTAATAGATTCATGAGGCATGATTCCCCTTTGCAAAAGCCATGTTGACTCTGGGCGAATAAGTTCATTTATGTGTCTGATAATTGTGTTCTTTACAACAGTTTCAACCAATTTGCCTGGTAGTTAACTTAGGCTTACTGGTATGTGTCACGTTACTGAAATTATCTGGAATCATATAGATCGTTGGTGCAACCAAGGTCCTGTAGAGGCACCAAATCTTATGTAAAGGGGGTCATATAAGGTGTCTGCGACCAGGTTATGCGCTGCTGATTATGATTAATCTATCTGTATGTGTGTATTTTTTTTTAGCTAAAGTTATGAATATTGGCTATATAATGTCTGTATTTCAAACTTATGCTTTGCTTCTGGGTGAAATCCCAGACAAGCTGCTGTTAGCTCGGATGGCCTGGTTGATAGCCCATTAAGGACCATCAGCTACACAATGGACTCACTGAGAGAGGGCGGACAAACCCTGTGTCTTAGCGAGGGGGCAGGAATTGCCATGTGACTCAATACTCCATTTTTGCTGAAAGTTTCCACAACAAGAGACAAAGGAAATTCCTACACCTGGGAAGGATAAAAGGGTGGTACCCCACCTCCATCTTGGTCTTCAGTCTCCAGTCTTCAGCCTGGCATCTACCTCTGGTTGGGACTTTGCTACACCTGGGAGCTCTGGCCAAAGGATTGACGACCTGTCCCTAGAGGGGATGCATTCCAGAGACTTTGATTTGAACCTGCAGTTTATTCTACCTTTGCTGCAAGCCTGAACCAAGAGATTTGCCATTACTGTATGTAATTGATTTCTTTTAACCATTCCTAACCCTCACTTATACCTTTTTCCTTGTATAATAAACCTTTAGATTTTAGATTCTAAAGGATTGGCAACAGCGTGATTTGTGGGTAAGATCTGATTTGTATATTGACCTGGGTCTGGGGCCTGATTCTTTGGAATTGGGGAGAACCGTTTTCTTTATCTGGGGTATTGGTTTTCATAACCATTGGTCCCCGGGACAGGTGGCTGCTGGTGGTGATATTGGAAAGCTGGAGTGTCTAAGGGAATTTCTTGTGTGACTTGTGGCTAGCCAGTGGGGCGAAACCAAAGTCTTTTCTGTTTGGCTGGTTTGGTTCGCCTTAGAGTGGAAAAATCCCAGCTTTGGGCTCTAGTTGCCCTTTTGGAAGCAATTTGTCCTGATTTGGCACTCTTGGTTGGTCCTACCAGGAACAGCACCGTCACAGTATGTAATTGCCAAGATCACCTCTGTAGCCTTTTTAAATTTTTTTGTCACATTAGCTATCCTCTAGTCTCCTGGTATAGAGGCTGATTTAAATGATGTTACATCCACAATTAGTAGTTCTGTAATTTCATATCTGAGTTCCTTCAGAACCCTTGGGTGAATACACCTGGTCCTGGTGACAATGTGTTTCAAAACCACCTCTATTGACACCTCAATAGGGGACAGTTCCTCAGATTTGTTACTTAAAGAATAGTTCAGGTGTGGAAATCTTCCTCACATCCTCTTCAGTGAAGACCAATGCAAAGAATTAATTTATCTTCTCTGCAATGGCCTTATCTTCCTTTGGTGCTCTTTTAGAATCTTGATGGTCTAGCGGCCCCACTGACTGTTTGGCAGGCTTCCTGCTTCTGACGTACTTAAAAAAAAAATGCTGTTTAGTTTTTGATTCTTTGGCTAGTTGCTCTTCAAATATTTTTTGACCAGCCTAATGATATTTTTACACTTTACTTCCTACACTTAATGCTCCTTTCTATTTTCCTCAGTAAGATTTAATTTCCAATTTTTAAAGGATGTCTTTTTTTCCTTTATCTACTTTTTACTTTGTTTAGCTATGGTGGCACTTTTCTGGTCCTGTTTTTTTTAATTTGGGGAATATATTTAATTTGAGTCTCTACTATAGTGTTTTTAAAAAGTTTCCATGCAGCTTGGAGGCATTTCACATTTGGGAGTGTACCTTTTAATTTCCGTTTAACTAGCTTCCTCATTTTTGTGTAGTTCCCCTTTCTGAATTTAAATGCTACAGTGGTGGACTTCTTTGGTATTTCCCTCCCCACACACAGGATGTTAAATTTAATTATATTATTGGAGTGACTTGTCAGTTTTCCCATTAAATAGGTCAGGGTCTTGCCCAAAAGACTATCTTTTAGGGCACAGCCAGAAAAACCAATCTGCACAGATATTTAATGAATAGAGAGCGTACCATAGAACTTATGATAGGATGTGGATAAATCTAACACCTTCTTTGGATCTTGATAGGTTTGGCCGTCCCTCTTGGAAGTGGGATGGATAGATTCAGTGGCGATCTTGCTCTGACTCCAGAATGTTGTTGTTGATGGTCAGAGCCATCCTATGTGGTAGCTTGATCTGGAGAACAAGGCACAATGACAATTCCAGGTCAAGAGTGCTTCTTAGCTTCCATAGATTTGTGCTTATCACAGCATCCAAAAGACACACTTCTTTGTGGCCCCTCTTCCTCTGAGCTCCAGGGAAGAACCATGGTTCCAGGAAGATGAGTCCTTTGAGGACTCCTTAGGTCTCCCAGCTGAGCTTGGGGCCATGGGCAGCATGGAATCAGTGACTGATTTGATTTGATCTTCAGAGCTGTCTTGGGAGAACAAGACCTGGATATCAAAGAGCACTTGATGGAAGCTTGCTCTTGGTGCCTGAACTGCCTTATGGGGTCTGGATGCAGAGTCCATATTGGGCCCTTCTATGTTGTCGAATCCTCAACAGGTACTCACCGTTGACCAAACAAGACTGTAATCTCAACAGAATCCACCAGATGCTCAGACCAAAGAATAACATACAGATGGCTCCCACAAGGTGACAAAGTTTGAGACAACTCTTAGGTCCAACGAAGCTGTACATATGTAACACGCGCGAGGTTTCTGCCCCTCCTGAGGCAAAAGAAGTATCTCATACACTCATCCATCATAGATATGATCTCATCAATAGAGTAGCTTTGAGCTGGTAAACTTAGCCTTCAGTACCTCAAGAAAGAAAGGGGACTCTGCAGAGAACATGATCTATTCTACAAGGACTAACTGGGTTTAAAACTACCTCTGTTGTGTGGCCACTTGTTCTAAACTAAGATGTAGCATCTTATGACTTAAACCCCAAGATAAATGGTTTATCAAAACCAGAGTCCAAACACAACCACAAAATAAGAAAAATAAGATGAGCCTCTGCACATAACACATAAGAGCCTGGCTACACTAGCCAAACACATGGGTGAAAGGACAAAGAGTGAAATACAGTAAACCCTCGATTTAACAGACCTCGATTTAACGGACTTCGGATGCAACGGACAAAATTTCTGAGCAAGTCTGATGCATCCGAAATCCATTTCTCACGAGCTGGCTGCCGGCTGCTGGCTGCCGCCCGGGTCCAGGCAGCGGGTGGGCTGGCTGCCGTCTGCCGCCCAGGTCCAGGCAGCAGGCGGGCTGCCGGTTCCCGCCCAAGTCCCGGCCGCGGGCGGGCTGCCGGTTCCCGCCCGAGTCCCGGCTGCGGGCGGGCTGCCGGTTCCCGCCCGAGTCCCACCAGCGGGCGGGCTGCCGGTTCCCGGCTCCCGCCCGAGTCCCGCAAGCGGGCGGGCTGGCTGACGGCTCCCGGCTGCCGCCCAGGTCCCGGCAGCGGGCGGGCTGCAGAGCTGCCGCCCCGACCCTGTGGTGGGCGGGCTGCTGCTCCGACAGCTCGTATTTTTTTTTTTATTAAATAACGGACTTTTTGATTTAATGGACACCCCCTCGCCCAAATTAGTCCATTAAATGGAGGTTTTACTGTACTGACTATAACATTTGTCCTATCAGTTTTAGTAAAATGCTTGTGTTCCATTCCTCTGTGATAGTACTAGGGAATTGAGAGACTCCCACAGTTCTTGGCGCAGCTCTCCATAACAGGTGCTTTTTGAAAATCAGCAAATAACTGGCTTCCCACCAAAGATGTGCAATCAATCACCTATTATTATAAGTTGATAGGCAATTGAAGGGTCACAATATTAAGCCATTATGCCACCAACAACCCAGTCTCAAGTTTCACTGAAAAACTCGATGGTTTCTCCAAAAGGATTGTTTCCACTTGTTTGTTCTGTGGAACCAGCTATATATCTTGAGGTGCTATGCCCACACACAGCTGTTTGGACAGGAGTGGTGGGTGGGAGGAGCACTTTTCTCACCCAGTTGATTTTAGGCCATTTTGAAGCTGTGTTTAGGTTAGATATGTGAAACAGAAGCTGGTCAAAGATTCTTAAGATTAGGACAGGAAAGGGAGGAAGTGGGGGGCAGGCAGAGATAGCAGGATGGATTTAGTGAAAACCCCGTGCAGCAAAGACAAGTAATAGTTTTGTTAATATACCCCCATACATTTGGAACACCTATGCCCCCAGCATCCAGTATGGTTAAATGAATCTGGAAGGGAAAACTGGATCTGTAGGAAAATGGCCTCTCGGGTTTGATGACTGAATGCATAGGAGCTGCTTTCTAAAAGCACTGAGCTGTGGCTAACAAGCCAGCACCAATGTATATACTTTAACACTGGTGACATTTCACACTTCAATTAGTAAATGCTCTTTCCTCGGGAAAATGCTGCCTTATATTTTAGCTGGTAGATAAAGAACAATTTCCTTCAAAGCAGTTTGCAGTAAGATGACTAATTGTTTCTTATACAATGGTAAAGGTGAACAGTAATGCTTACTAAAAATAACTATAACAAGCCTTAAAAGCCAGTTCCTGAGAACATGTATATTCTTTAAAATGACAGACATTTTAGAATATAACTGCAATGCCTCAAAAGTTCACTTGCTTTGCTGAGGAAAGCTGCTTATAGCCCTTTAAGGGTCAGAAGAGAAAAATATTGAATTAGATGGAGTCCCAGGCCTTGTGTTAATTGACAAGTGAATGCTCCATGAGAGGCAGTTAGTGACAGTTGTGAATGAGGTGTGAAGAGACAAGGTACAGGGTAAGATGGATGCCCTATTTTTATCCTGATTTTTGTTTTTTTAACTGATAATCAATAAAACACCACAAATATAAAAAAACACCAAAATAATAAATCAGAAATTGGTGTTTAGCCAATAAACACAAAAACACTGAAAATATTTACGTGTGTGTAACTGGTTGTCTTCACAGAGCCATAATGCACACTATGGGAGTGTGATTTCTAATATGCACTAACATTATTGTGCATTAATTAGTCTGTGTAAATTCTCCTGGTGTGCACTAAATGTTCCCTAGTGCGCTTTAATGTGGTGCTGTTTGAAACAGTACTACATTAAAGTGCACTAGGGAACATTACAAATATTGCTCCATTGCAGCAGTGTATATTGTAATGAGTAATGTATAATATACTATACATTACTCATTATGCTACAAAGAGAAAGCCCCCAAAAACTTGATTTTTGAAATTAAATAAAATGTAAAAATTGCTAAAAAATAACCCCTCAAAAATGAAATAAAAAAAATAGAGAGGTAGCCGCATTAGTCTGGAACTGCAGAAGTGACAGAGTCCCGTGGCACCTTAAAGACTAACTAAATTATTGAAGCATAAGCTTTCGTGGGCTAATATCCACTTCGTTGGATTCATGCAGTGGAAGTATCCAGGGCTAATACCCACTTCATCGGATGCATGCAGTGGAAGTATCCAGGGGCAGGTAACCCTGCCCCTGGATACTTCCACTGCATGCATCCGACGAAGCTTATGCTTCAATACTTTGAGGTACCACAGGACTCTTTGTCACTTCCATAAAAAAAATAGAAGCCCAAGATAAAAAGGATCTGCACAAAACACAAAGGGACCAGTGTAAACAATTGACTTTATTCAAAAAAGTTAAAAAATACCCCAAGTAAGGTAATTAAGGAAAAAAATTCAGTTATGTAAGGAAAAAATAGAGCTAGAGTATAGTTAGATAAGCAGTCAGGAAGATTTATAGGATAGTATTAATTAAAATGGATATCCATGTTTTTCTGTTGTATAATTTCTTAAGTTTCTTAAGTTAAGTTTAGTAGGCAACCTTTCTGAAAACTGCATCTTTACTATTAGTGTTGCTGAGGAACCCCAATAAGCACAGAGTTAACTTTAATTTTATTTTATGGATATACATTTTGGTTAGAGGATAAAATACATGCTTATTCAAGTTTGAACTGAAGTAATTATGCTGCAAAGAAAACTTACTCAGAGACAAACAGAAAGTGTTAAGCAATAGAATTTTCTGAAGCTTGTTCTAAAAAAATATTTTAAAATAAATACCTGTGCAAAAATATTACCCCAGACTGACATTCAGGCACAAAGGAACAATGCAGTGAAAAATATTAATGAGTACTATTCTGTGTTTAGTACACAGTGTTACAATCACCTGCACCACTAGTAAACACTGGTATTGTATTTTTAACATCTTATAAAAGAATGGTAAGTACACCAGAGAAAAGAAAACCACTAAAAGAACTGTAGGAAATAAGCAGGTAAAAATAGCCAGTGTGGTTCAACACACAATAGTATAATAGAAAGATGGTACTTCACAATTTGCCCGTTCATTTTAGTGTGTCCTCCCATTTGTCTCTGTGTTGAAGAGCTTCTGAACTATTAGCTATTGTACTACAGAATAAAAATGATGTATCAGGAGAGGGGGAGAAGTTGAGTTGTTTTGTTAGCCTTACATGAATAGGGCTAAGAATTTTAAAGTTAGTGCATCTTCCTCATTAACACCATTTGCTTCTCTCTCGTTTCATTCAGGTTGGGCAATAAAATTAGACTAGTCAGATTAATTTTCAGTTACAGTCAGCATCTAGTCAATTTCACTTCCTGGTTCTCATATATTATGTAGGGTTGCAGCATTAGGGATGCAAACACAGCAGAACTTTAAATTGAAGGTAATTTTTTCCTTTTGAATTTTAAGTGTCATGGAAACATTTCTATTGATCTTAGGTTTTGTAAAACAAGTTTTGGGCCTAAATATACATGGCAATGCTGCCCCCGAGAAAACTGTATTTTGAGTAATAGCATCACTAGTAAAATTTAACCGGGCTTTGGAGCGGAGCCCGGAGCTGAAGTGCGAAGCAGTGGAGCTGCAGGTTTTTGCCTGGAGCCGGAGCACCGCTCCAAAGCCCTGAAATTTAAGATGGTTTCATTAGCATCTGTATTATAGTGTTTGGATTAGTTTACAAGAGTTCAATTACACAAGCATTCAGTATCTATTATCATGCCACAATGACTGTGTGACAAAATATGAATACAGCAGGCCTGCACAACATGCGCCCCGGGGGCCACATGTGGCCCACATGGACTCACTGTGTGGCCCTTGGGGGCTGAGTAGGGGTGGGGCAAGCCAAGTGGGGGGCTTGAGGGAAAGTGGATGGGGGCGGGGCGAGGGCAGGGCTTTTCGGCCCACAGCTGGGTTTTTTGCAGTAATATGGCCCTCACTGCTTTCTGAGTTGTACAGGCCTGGAATACAGTAACTCCCATACCAAAGATCAGACCAGTGGCCCACCTAGTTTAGTACTGATCTTTGACAGTGGCAGGGCCAAGATACTTTAGTCATTAAGGTACTTCTTGATTGTTTCTGTTAATTTAGCATTCATAGATGTGTGACTTTTTAAAAATTGTTTCTTCCAATGTGCATTGTCTTGCATTTATCAACAATGAATTGTGGGTCACCATACTGCTCATTCACCATTGTTAGATCTTTGTCAATTTCCCCCCAGTCAACTCAAGCTCAGACTAACTTCCAGAACTGAGTCATCTACATTTTGTCACCTCACAGTTCACCATCTTTTTTCAGATATTTCTAACAAATATTAAACATCATGCCTACTATGGAACCTACAGTACTCCACTATTCCATCTTTGCCCATGTTGAAAACTGTCCATTTATTCTTACCCTGTCTTTTAGACAGAAGTTTCTAATTTGTGATAAAACTTCACATTTCACCCAGTGATCTAGTTTCCTCAACAATATTAATAGACTCTTACAAGGGATAGCTGACCCTTAGTTCCTCTTTTACTGCCTTTGCTCATTAACACCTCTGATTTTAAAGATTCTAGTTCCTTCTTGGAGAGTTGACAAGTTGGCCACAGACCCAAGTGGGGCCCACTGTTCTTACACTGAGTCATCAACTTGTAAGCCATCTTGGTCTCCCAATCAGATTGCAAAACAAGAATGGGGGACAATTCATTCCGTTGATAGGCTAGAAAGGGATGACATTCACAGTCCAGTTTGGAGACCTCGCTCTCAGTTATAATCCTGGAAATGATTAGCTTAGCCCTAAATTAAATGATTCCAACTCCCCCCCCCCCCCCCCCCAAAAGAGTGATCCTTAATTTGGTAGGATTGATTTGCATTATTCCTGCAGGACATATGCACTGATCTGAAAGACAGTCATTAAAAAAATCAAATGCCTACAAAATGACATCTGTGTAACTGTTTCTGCATGACTATTCTTAAGAGATAGCAACATGGTGATATTTTATATTTACTTTCATATTTCTATCTTATTTATCAGAACTGTGTCATATTGTATTGATAGTCAACTAAAAAAGTCCTGATTTGCAAAAAGGTGGAAGCTGTAACCTACAGCAGCTAAAGGAATTCAAAGTAAAGCCACTTTGACTTAATATTTCACTTTACCCTTCATAAAGTCCTTCCTAATAAAGCATCAACTGGCCTACTTAGCACTTTACCATATAAATAGGTCATTTCTGAGGGCCAATCTTATTCATGCCAGCAGTCACTGTCCTAAAAGCTGGCCCTGAAAGGGTATTAAGGCTCCATTCCCTGTATTATTTTGCATTTATATAGCACCATTCATTATAACTAATTTGTAAACTCTTCAGGGCAGGGAATGTCACTTTGTAAGAAGCCATATAAAAGGTGCTATATAAACACTTGCAGGAAGGTCACTAGTTATCCAATAGCTCAGTAACATTAGTTTTGGATAATTAATTGCATTCAACATCAAAGATCCACTGAAAGCACTTGGCTGGAAACAATACAGGTAAAATATTACTTGGGTGCATTTCAGTATGAAGACTCCATTGAAGTATTACCAGAACGGCTGGAGGGTGGCAGCCAGTAACACAGAATTGGCTCATCCTACCCGGATCCACCACACAAGGTAACCTCCACACTCCGATCCCTCCCCATGGGCAGCTAGTGTGGCGGGGTAGCCACCTCTGCAGCCCTCTTTGTTCATTGGATTCCCCCCAGATAGGCTGAGGGGGCAAAATAAACCCTCAAGGGGGCAGGTGGTGATGGTTGTAGAGATTATCAGTCTGTGGAAGAGGGATGGGATGGGATGGGATGGGATTAGATTAGATTAGATTAGATTAGATTAGATTAGATTAGTCCAGTCCAGTCCAGTCCAGTCCAGTCCAGTCCAGTCCCTCCCCCTTAGCTGCTGGCACCGCGAGGCGCCACCTCCCGCTCTGCGCGAGGGCCGCAGCCTCCATTTTATACACCCCCACGTGACCAGCCTCCTCCGGCTCACAACACATGACGTCCCGCGCAGCCTCCCCCCCACCCCCGCACGTATGCAAATGAGCCCCTGGTGGCGGGGGTGCCCGGATGTTGGGTGCTCCGCCCTGTGCCGCCGCTCTTCGCTCGCTCCTCTTCCCTCCCTCTCGGTGAGGCTGCGGGTCAGCGCGCGCCACTGCAGCGAAACCGTCAGCGGCAGCGCGAGCGGGCGGGACTGAGCGGGCGCGGCGCAGGCAGCTCCTGAGACCGGCACTCGGCGGATCCAGCTGCGGGGAGGCTCCCACCACCCACCCGCCACCATGGTGAGCAGCCCCCGCTTCCCCTCCCCCGCCCGCCGAGCCCCCTGCACCGGGCCCGGCAGAAGATTCCAGACCCAGCCTCGTCCTGCGGGGCTGGGGCAGCGCTCGAGGGGGAGCCGGGGACGGCCACGGCCCTCAGGAGCCGCCCCCGTGCGGCTTCCCGCGGGCCCGGGCCCTCCCCCGCCGCTTCTTCCCTCCCGCTATGCCCAGGCCGCCTTCCTAGATCCACCCGCCGCCCCCGTGTTCCGGCCACCGCCAGACCCCCCCCCCCCCCAGCTACCTCCGTGCCTGGGCCGCCTCCAGAGACCCCGGCCCCGGCCCCCTCCCCGCCCCTGGACCGCCTCCAGCTACCCCCCCCCCCGGCAGCCGCCAGATCCCCGTGTCCTCGTCCCCTCCGCGCCGCCGTGCGAGCCAACCCCAGACACCCCCGTCCTCTCCGCGCCCCATCCGCCTCCGGCTCGTCCCTCCCGCCAGGCCCGGGCCGCCTCCAGGTACCCGCGTTGCTTCCCCCGCCCGGCCCGCCTCCAAAGAGCCCCTGTCTCCTCCCACATGACCCCACCAATCTTTTCCTGCCACCCTGTCAGTAACAGTCCACCCCCTCCCCCCCGCCATCAGACCGCTGACCCCCCCTTCCCAGCCCCCTTCCTCTCGTTACCGTGTCTCCACGCACCACTGCTCCTCTCTGCCTTTAGACTCGCCCCTCCGCCGCCCCCAACCTCAGTGTGCTGCCCCGTCCCTGAAACAGGATTGAATCCTCCACTGTCGTTCATCTGTTTCCCAGATGTAGTCCTGCGTTTCCCTGCCCTGGCTCAGTGGTGCAGTTCCGCGGTGGTTATTTTGCAGTCTTGCAGGGCTTCCCCCCCTCCCCTTGGTGCAGCAGCGTTTGCTCTTCATGTGCAGACCCGGAAGGCTACAACGTACGTCGCCCATGGCAGGAGACTTGCTAGATTATCCAGACTTGATTGCTCAGAGTTAGAAATCTTACAGTAACTGGGATCTATCTGTATATTTTTGGCTGTTGTAAGATGGTTCGCATTATATCACGGTGAGCATGAAGGGGTTGTCTTTTTAAAATCATAGAGATTTACATTTCCCTTTTACTGCCGTAAAATTAATCCAGACATATGGTATCCTGTGCTGTAGTATTTTACGTCGACACTAGGGGTGTCTCCTGCTTGCCGCTCGTGCCAAGAAATCAACGCCCTTTTTAATAAACATTTATTTTATCCTAAATTATCCGGTACTCCTGGCTGCAGGGTGACTTCTGTCAAAGTTTCAGTTTTGGAATTGGGAAATGTATACAAATTGGCGCTGTTAATTCCCAACTCTTCTTCGGTTATGTGCAAAAACAGCTGTTTATCACAATTGCATGTTAACTCTAGCAGTGTGTGTGAACCAAATATGGATTTCTTTTTGTTTTTATTTTTAAAAACGCAATTGCCAATTTTCCTTTTTATTATACAACAAAGCTGTGGTATAAAATTATGCTACATGTTTCGACTGATCTTGTAATAGTGCCTTTATCTTCTGTTAGAAATATTTTGTTAGGGAAACGTTTTGAAATATTTGGAGGCTTTTTTTGTTTTGAGTTATGGTTCTGGAAAGCTACTGCCAAACATTTGACATACATAGGTAACACTAAGGCTATCAAATGGTTATCCCTTCTGTGTTCTGAAAAAGTGCTGGTAAAATCAGGAGTTAAAAACAAAACAAATCTTTACTAATTGAAGCCATGTTACCACTACAGTGCTTCCGGTTGTTGTACCTACATCTAATGATTAAATGATGCATAGCATTTGTTGCATTATAATTACATTAGTGCAGTCATTAGCCAAGGTTATAGGACAAGAATTGCTTGAAGGTTTCTCTGATGCTTATTAATGGTCACAAATTGCAAGAAAGAGTTGTATTTTAGTGTGTCTTTATACTCACCCTAACTTTCACTGCCTTCCTAGAAACTTTTGTCCGCATAGTCATACTGGGTTGAAAGTGTCTTTTTTTTTACTACATTTCTATACTAGCAAAATCCTATACACAGCTATTCTGTTAAAAATACTTTTGCTGGGAGAACTAATATAATACTCTGTACTGGGCAAAAGCACTTTTATTGATTGATTTTGATTGCCAGGAGAAGCTGTATCTACACTAGCAGTTCCTGCAAACCTTTTCTGTTGTAGACCTGAACTTTAAGTCTGAAATTTGGGTAAAATTTAAGACTAGATTAATTTGAGAAATCAGGGTTAGCATAATATAAGCTGCCTTTCATTTTTAGGGAAAAAATGAATATACTTTGTGGTAATTTGGATACTTTCACTGCAGAAGATCAGTCTTTATATAAAATAAGATCATATCTTATTTTTTAATTCTAACTTTTACTTTTTTGTTTTGTAATAGGATGATGGTTTTCGGAGTTTGAAGTAACATTTCTCTTGTGTTCCTGCAGGACCAAAGTACTGGCAGTTGTAGTAAACGAGCTGAAGTGAATGTATTGTAGTGTGCGTGATAGGTAGATTTATTCTAAGATTTCATAGATAGTAAGGCCAGAAGGGACTGCTATGATCATTTAGCCTGATCTCCTGCATAATACAGGCCATTGGACTTCAGTGAATTAATTCAAGTTTGAATTAGACTATATCTTTGGGGGGGAAAAATCCAGTTGTGATTTGAGATGTAGTCTAAATATAAACATTAGTGAGAGTGAAAATAGAACCACAATTCTGAGACACATGGAACTTGTTAGTATAACAGCTTATTTAAATATCTTTCTAATGGGCACCTAAATATTAAGGTAGTGGGTGTATTACAGATTGCTTGAAGCAGTGTACACACTTTCTTTATCAGAGTTTGATCTAGACATTATGGTCTAAGGGGAAAATTACTTTAATCAGAGAGACTCTTACTGGGGAGTTCTATACAAGTAAACTATGCTGCTTTGGGCACACATGTTGTTGGGACAAATTATTTTTGATAGCTTCTTTCCCACAGGGACATGGTTTTTCTAGCTAGTTTTTAGCTTTATACCTGGAGAACAAGAAACATAAGAATTCATCCAGAAGTCTTTTAACTGGATGCAACAATATATATATATATATATATATGCTTTTAGTGGGTGAAAAAAATTCAGGGCATTGCAGAGGATTATTAATTTAACTCTTGCTTTCTGTAAAATCTGGACCTCATGATTGTCTACTCAGAGATTATACCTACCTTTACTCTGGAGGTGGTGTGTCTACCATAGGCCATCACTTGAATATGCTGGCTAGCAATTGAAGAGAATCAATTGGGATGGGGATGGGGGTAGGGGTGTCTAGAGTTCATGTAGTGAAAAATTATAAGTTTAACTTATTAAGCAAAATAACCATAGACTTGTATGAAAGCATTTGCACTTTTTATCAAAGGATTTTTATTCTGAAGATTACATTAAAAGGACATATTTTCTGAGTTTTGTGACTAGAAAGTAAATTTTGCAGAGGAAAGAAAATGAGGATTATGCTATTTACATCATGATGTCCAAAGAAGGTATGAAGGCTTGACCTTAAAAGGAAAAAAAAAGTCAATTTGTTTTTTTAATTAGAAATATAGGTCCTATCTAGGCTGGAACATTTTAATGACTGTAGAGCTAACAAAATGGTAACATCACAAAATAGAGGAGAATAAAAGCTGAGCAATTGAGGGCGAGAGATTTTAAGTCGATGTTTGAAACTGTTAACTTTTAACACTTTTTAAACTTCAATGGCTGATAAACATTTTAGATAAAGGAAGTCTGTGATTTAAAACCCTTCTTCAGTTAAGTTGTTAGCAGACACAGTAAACATCAGATTTCCCATAGGTTCTGCAGCAAAATCAGGGAAGGACAGACTTGACACTCCAGATATTTCTAAGGCTCAATGGGAACTATTCAAATAGGGTGGCTTTAAAGGAGTATTTTGACAATGAACCACAGTAATGTATGTTTGTGTAATGCATTGAGCCAGGCATTGTTTTCTTGCACTGTAGCATGATCCTTCTCATGTTCGCTGTGTGTGCAGTAAGTAATGTAACAATGCACTGGCATTGGCGACTTAAGTTACATCAACATTCATCCACCACTGTAATTAAACTGCAGTTACATGTCCACACAATGCTCATTGTGATGGCAGAGTGTGTTCACAGTAGGTACTTTTGCATTGACAGAGAGAGCAGTCCACCATGGGTAGCTATCCCACTGTGCAACTTGCAGCCATCTGCCACTGAATGTTCTGGGAAGGGTTTGCAGTGTCTCACCAAGGTGTGCTGAGTGTCCCACAATGCAGTTTTCTCCATCCCATCAATTCACGGCCTTCCTAGTACATTTCGTGCCACTTGTCAACAGATCCTGTAAACACACGCCTGCCATCTGTCAGAAAGCATGGATCCTGCAGTGCTCTCCAATATTTTGGTGAGCGTTAAGAACGCAACGCGCCTGATCCTACAGTATTTCATGAGCTGTGAATCAGATGGTGACACCGTGGTGTCTGCCCTGCTGTGTGTGCCATGAACAGAAACAATTCAAGATTGCTGTTGGCATTCATGGAGGAGCTGAATACAGTGAACGAGGGATTCTGGGCCCAAGAAACAAGCATTGAGTGATAAGATCACATTGTTATGCAGGTGTGGGATGACAAGCAGTGGCTGCAGAACTTTTGGATGTGCAAAGCCACTTTCCTGGAAGTGTGTGCAGAGCTCATCCCTGCTCTCTGGTACAAGGATACCAAAATGAGAGCTGCCCTAATGGTGGAGACATGAGTGGCAATTGCAGTGTGAAGCTGGCAATGCCAGACTGCCACTGATCAGTTACGAATCAGCTTGGAATGGGGAAGTCCACCATGCAGGTTGAAGTGATGCAAGTGTGCATGGCCATTAATCGCCTCCTGCTATGAAGGACTGATGCTCTGGGCAATATGAGTGAAATAGTGGATGGATTTGAGGCAATGGGATTCATTAACTGCGGTGGGGCAATAGATAGCGCACACATCCCCATTTTGGCCCCAGATCATCTTGCAATGAAGTATATCAACAAAAAGGGTTACTTTTCTATGGTATTGCAAGTGGTGGTATATCATTGGGGTTGTTTCATTAGTATTCGCATGTGCTGGTCTTGGAAGGTGCATAACCCATGCATTTTCTGGAACACTGGCCTGTTCAGAAAGCTGCAGGCAGGGACTTTCTTTCCGGATCAGAAGATTTCCATTGGAGATGTTGAAATGCTGATAGTGATTTTGGGAGATTCAGCCTACCCCTTGCTCTTATGGCTCAGGAAGTCTTACACCAGCAGCTTTGACTGCCCTAAGGAGTGCTTCAACAACAGGCTTAGCAGGTACAGAATGACTGTTGAATGTGTCTTTGGCTGGTTAAAAAGTCGCTGGTGCTGCCTCTTTGGCAGGTTAGACCTTAGTAAGGAAAATATTCCTATGGTCATAGCAACCTGCATTTATGAAGCTAAGAAGTTTCTGTAGGGGTGGAGTGTTAAGGTGGATCAGCTGGTTGCTGCTTTTGAGCATCAGATACCAGGAATATTAGAGGGGCTCAACGGGGAGCTGGTTGAATCAGGGAGGCTTTGAAGGAGTGTTTTGCTAATGAGCCACAGTTATGTATGTTTCTGTAATGCACTGATCCAGGCATTGTTTTCTTGCACTGAAGTGTGAATCTTGTAATTTTTGCTGTGCATGCAGGAATGCAACAATGCAAATGCACCTTTTGGCACTGTCTTTGAATTTTAGCAGCAACCACCATATGTAAGAGACAAATAAAGGTTCATTCACATTCTATAAGTACATTTTTATTCAACAGTCATGCAAACGTTTCTATCTTCTGGAAGGAACATGAAAATCAAGCACATTTGCAATGATGCTCTCACAGCTGGGTGTATGTCCAGCTGTCATTGTGAAACATCTCCTTTGGAGTGGAGTGCCTGGGGTACACCGATGACCCTGGAATATGCAAGGAATTTGTGGGGAGAGCCTGGAAGGCAGTTCCCTATGAGCTGCAGGGCGAGGTGAGCACGGATGTGTTCCGCCTGAAGTTCAGTCATGGACCTCAATATGTCAGCTCCCTGCTTTGCAGGACACCTTCATTTATGTAGTGCACATTCTGAAAGCCACCAGCTTGCAAAGATGAAAGTTTTGTAGCTTCCATCGACTTAATTGGATGTCTGAGCAATACTGGTGTGGAAGAATTGTAGAAATTAGAAGGTTTTTTTGTTGTTTGCTTTTTATTCAATGGCTTATTTATATTATGGTGGCTAGCATCCATGAAGTACAGGAGTTTGTAACTCTGACATGATTCACTATTTGTTAGTAGTGTGTTTCCTGTGGTTTCTTCCTATGATTCGTTGAGTGTTGCTAAAGAATATAGCAAGTGAATAGTGAGTTAATGCAGATATTAAGTGTAGGTGATAGGCAAGCTTTTGATCCATTAATCAAAGTGCTTACAGGTTTCCGTTCCAGTGAAATAAAGCAAAACTTTTATCCATAGTTAAATTAAAACAATTTTTTTAAACACTGTCTACGGTACTAATTTGAGTTGAGAGTCCTGCGTTCTTGATTCTCCTGACACCTTTCTCTCCTTGACCTTACTTCTTGTGATCCCATTTTGTGAATTTCTCATGTAGGAGAATTAGGATAATTGCTCTCTATGATCACCCTGTTCTTTGTTTAGCAACCAGTTCACTTAGTGGCGTGTTTCCCCTTTTTCACCACCCTTTCTTTTGTTGGTTTATACACATTCCCCCCCCCCCCATCCCATTTATTTTCATGCATTTGCTCTCCCCACAGAAAGACCCCCAGAAGCAGAGGTGGTTGATTGTGCTTTGCTTCCTACATGCTAGTCCTTGCTCAAAAGCATCAGCAGGAGCAGGGAAAGCATTACTGTGCATGAAGTACATACAGCCAAATAATCCTTTGCTTTAGGAGGAGTTTTGGGGGTGGAAGAAAAGATTGAAATGAAGGTTGAGGGATACACTGAGGCAGAGATCTATATGTTAACTGAAAGGAGAGAAGGAAATAGAATTGCTTCTGCTCATTGGATGTATAGTTGAAAAAGTTCAAACAAAATGTCTTGATGAAACAAATGTACTGTATTAAATGTGGATTCTTAATAAAGGTGAAAGGATGGGAAAGAAGTATTTTAGTAAAGATCCCCAAAAGATTTGTGTCGAGTATACTTGTAGCTATGTTGGTCCCAGGAGATATTATTTCACCTACCCTGTCTCACAAAAAGGCTTGACACGTATACTTCTGCAATTTGAGAGATCTGATGCACTAGACTTGACAGCCCTTTTTCTTTTCCAACAACCCTACAAGCTAATCTCACAACACTCCTCTCAGTTTTGTAAAAATTCTCCTCGTTTTATAAATGAGGAAACTGAGGCAGAGAAGCTAAGTGACTTCTCCAAGTACATAGAAATACTGTTAGAAATGTGTTGGGATGCATTCCTAGCTCTGAGGGAAAACAGCATTGCTAAACCAAATGGCCCAGCAACAATTTGAGGTCTCAATTTACAAATCATCAGGGCTAAAAATGCAACTTTTGTACCATTGGAAACCTGTTGTGTTCTGCTTTCCAGTGGCATAAGACACGTGAACAGGCTGTCAAACTTGAAAATAAAATATTTCATAGTTTCATGTTTATCTTTTTTTCATTTTACATCCAACATGGCTACCACATAAAGTGACCACTTTCTTGAAAGACAGTTATAGAAACCAGTGTTTTACAATGTGTGACAGCAATTTTGTATCCAAGTTGTCAATAACCTAAAGAAATGATAACTCTGGCAGTTTGAGGTCTGTTTAAAAAAACAACAAAAAACAAAAACACAAGGAGGGAAGAAGCAGAACTAGATGAAAGCCAAAATATGTAAATTTAAGGTCTGATGTCTTGTGACCACCCGTGGCTAGATATACTTCAGTTGGACCAGTGATCTTTACTTTTGTGAACCTGGAACAATTATTAGAGAATTTAAGTTCTTTCTGTCATAGCAGGATTAGATTTCATGCTGTCGTGGCTTCCAGTCTTCTGCTTGGATCACTGGGTGAAGGGGTGGGGGTTTGGATGCAGGGGGTGAGGCTCAGCATGGTAGGGATTTGGGGGTGGTGTGGTGAGGCTTGTCGGGATTCTGGGTATGGGGAATCTGGATGCATGGTGGTTGGGTGCATAGGCGCTGACTCCACGGGTGTTGCAGGTCTGGAGCACCGATGGAAAAAAATTAGTGGGTGCTGAGCACCCACTGGCAGCCAGCTCCCCTCTATCCCCACAGTGCTCCCCACCCGCTTGCTGCCTCTCCAATCAGTGCCTGCCTTCCTCTCTGCCAGTATGTACCACCCACCGCAATCAGGTGTTTTGTGGTGTGCAGGAGGCTCTGGGAGGGGAGGGAAGGGGAGGAGTGGGGATGAGGCACACTAGGGGGAATGGGCAGGGAAGAGATGGGAGTTTGAGGAAAGGGGTGGGTGGGGGTTGGGGCCTGGGGCGGAGCAGAGGGTTGCAAAGACCAAATTATATAGTAGATCCCACAGTCCCATGTGACAATGAGGTTGGCATTCATGACATTAAAGTTTTCTGTAGTCGTTGGCAGACATCTGAATGAAAGAAGAAGTTGAGTTCATTTGTCCTTTGTTAATTTTTACCCCAAAGTCTTTCTTTGAGGAACCCAAAAGAGGAGTGGTGGGCAAAGTAGTCCATCCCCTCATTATTTTCTTATAGGCCTAATTAAGCCTAATTTCTGACACATCAATATTGGTTTATTCTTGATTTCTAGTCCCACATTTACCTTGTTTACTACATGATCTTAACAGAGTCCTTGAATTATATTATTGCCCCCCCCCTTTTTTTTTAATTAGGGTGCATTTGATTTAAATCAAATTGATTTTAAATCATGATTTAAATCACTAGTCAGGAAGACTCAATTTAATCATGGATTTCTACATAAAATGAATTCTTGGTGGTGGTTATAACCTTAATACGTATTAGTCACAGCTCAGAGATAGGTGTAGGTTTCATTTTTAGAAGGTACTCACTATACATGTTTTAAGTGATTTATTTTGAAGCTTTTCAGATTAGTTTTACAGCTATATCAGAAAATGAATGATTGGTTATTTCATTTACCAAAGGTAATTGAAGCAGATATTCATGAAGTCTTTGGGAAGTGAACTATTTCTAATTCAACAGATTAATCATTAACATTTGGAGGATTTTCATGCCATGCTGTATTGGGAGGAGAACATCACCAGGCAGACATTTAAATGGTTTTACTTAACTAAAACAACAACATTATGTATTCTGGAATTTTTTATTCAACAGCAAACATAGCATTTTACCAAAACAAGAATATGAATTTTTGAATTTATACACTCAAGTTTATTAAAATCAGGTTTTTTTGGTTAAAATAATTAAATGAAATACTGTTTTAAAAAAACCCAAAATTAAATAGACTGTGTCTCAACATGAGAAACTTAAAATATTGGTTTCTGCAACTAACTCAGTCATCTTCATTTTCCTGTTTGTTCATAATCTGGAAAAGAACAAGCTTTCCTGCTTTTTCAGGTCCCAAACGATTTCTCAAATTGGAATGAATTAGTCCAAAGAAAGAAAATATTCTTTCTACTCCAGTTGTTAAAAGTGAGGTTACAATCCAAGTGCTTACGTGACTTCCATCAGTTCACTGGTGTGACTTTCTTTAAAACATCATCAGCAAACATATATTCCTTGAGTGGTTCTTATTCCCAAACTTGATCTCTTTTACAGCCTGCTGCCATTATAGTTTTCCCTTCTAGTGAGAGAATGGTAAGCTAGATCTCCAATCAGGGAAGGCTACACTAAGAAAGACCTCAAGAGTTTTGGAATATGCTGCACAAATACCGTATTTTTCGTCCCATAGGACGCTCCGGCGTATAAGACGCCCCCGCGTTTTCGGACAAAAAAAAAAAAAAAAGCGCCGCTTTTTTCGCGCCGCTCTCCCGTCCCCGCTGCGCGGGCGGGCTGCTGGGAGCGCGCCGCTCTCCCGTCCCCGCCGCGCGGGCGGGCTGCTGGGAGAGCGGCGCGAAAAAAGCGGCGCGCTTTTTTTTTTTTTTTGGTCCGGCCGATATTCGGCGTATAAGACGCCCCCCCTAATATTGAAAGTATTTTTGGGGGTTAAAAAGGCGTCTTATACGCCGAAAAATACGGTAGTTTCACTTTTGTTTCTACTGCCTCTCTCTCCTATCTCACATTTATCTTCTGTTAATTGAACTTTTTGAAACTTTGCACTTTTATGGAGAGATAAGGGATTGAGTCTGTGTACACAAATTTGCTGAGGAACAATAGGGTTGAGGTCTATTATTTCTCACCTCTATATGTTTATTATTTTATTTATTTAAAAACATTTTTGCTGTTAACAAGCATGTTATCTTTGGAGACACAAATCTACAGTTTGAGAACTGCAAAACCAAGCATCTCTGATGGTATCTTCTAGACTGAGCACTGAGTCCCATTGGATAGATAGAAAGATTAATCTAAATAATCTATACAGAAGCCCCTGGAACTGCATAAGATTGGGTCCCCAATTCATGAACTATTGGAACTCATAGACACACAACTTTTCTTAAACATTACATGAATATGTTGGCTCATACTATAGAATTTATAATCCCTATTCCATGATGAGATATCTTTGAACTATAAAGTATCTTAATTAAAACCATCTTTAGATAGATTTTTTTTCCCCTCAAAAAGCATTTTATCCAAAAAATCCAATTTAAATAAAAAAAAATCACCAGCTATCTTTGATGACTTCCTTGGGTAGTGACTTACTTGATTGCTTCCAAGTGAGTGCAGAAGAGTTAGCAAGTTGCTGTTGGGGCAGAGCAGGAGACACAAGGGAGTATCTTTGTCTGTGATGTTACTGTCTAGGTGGAATGAATGGGTTATTAAAGGACTTGCTGAAGCCAACCAGTATCAATGAAGGATTCATAAAAACAATGGGAATTCCAATGGCTGGGATATTCATGCCTTGTAACTAGCAGCCAAGAGGAAGAAGATTTTCTCCCACCTCTTTGCAGGGAAGCAGAACCAAGACCCTGAGCTGGGAACAAAGGGAAGAGGTGTCAGGTAGCTATGTTAATAGCTGGCCTTTGGATAGATACAGCTGCTCACATCTGGGTACTGAGACACAAAGGGCATGTCCACACTACAAAATTGAAGTTTACCTAAACTACATCAGCGTACAGCCACTGCAGTAATTAAATCTGGTTGTCCATGTTAGCTCATTCTGTCAGCGGTACACGTCCTCACCAGAGGTGCTTGCATCAAGTGTCATTGGGGGGCACGGCTAGCCAGAGCCCCGCTGCTCCAGCTCTGCGGTGGCAGGGCTCAGGCTGTCAGCTGTCAGGGGCTGTCAGCCAGAACAGTCTACACTGACACCTCATTGACCCAACTCCACTGACCTAAGCACTACACTTCTCCCAGAGGTGGAGTTATAATGTCCGTGTAATGGGTGACTTACATCGGCAAGAGCAACATTATAGGATAGATAGTTACCGAGCTACGTCGACCTAATTCTATAGCGTCGACCAGGCCAAAGGGACAGATACAGAGAGGTTATTACAGCAGCATAGCTCAAGGAAGCCCTGGTTTGTCAGTATTGGACTGTTCTTAACCTTTGCTTCTCTGTGCTAACCTAAAGACTTCCCAATGCTGTATTCTGTTTGCCATGGGCCAGATATGTACAGTAAAACCTCGATTTAATGGACTAATTAGGGCGAGGGGGTGTCCGTTAAATCAAAAGGTCCGTTATTTAATTAAAAAAAACAAACCGAGCTGTCGGAGCAGCAGCCCGCCCGCCACAGGGTCGGGGCAGCAGCTCCGCAGCCCGCCTGCTGGTGGGACCCAGCCGGCAGCCAGCAGACGGCCGCCAGCGAAGGGGACCGGGGCCGCAGCAGGAAGGGGTCGCGGTCTGATATGGATCAGAAATTTTGTCCATTGCATCCGAAGTCCGTTAAATCGAGGTCCGTTAAATCGAGGTTTTGCTGTATTTCACATATACACATTAGACATAATCTAATAACCCCCTAGTCTGTTTTGAAAATGCCTTTTGCTGTCACTGCAAATACTTGTTGAAATTAATTGATCCCTAAAGGGGGCAAAAAGTGCTGGAGAAGACTCCTGTGTCTGGAGGAGATTCAGTACCAGAGCCCCAGTGCCAAGAAGGGAAGACTGAGTCCTCTTGAGTGCCGGACACCCCCCTCCTTTATGGGACTTAAACTGTGTGTTAAAGAGCCTGACTAGACCTCCTTTTGAACCCAGGGCCACTAGTTCGCTTGCACAACTGTCAAAGTTTATAGCTTTCCTGGTGGCTATCACTTCAGCGAGGAGAAGAGGGGAAATAGTGGCACTGATGGCACACAACCCTATACAATATTCTTTCAGGACAAGGTCACCCTCGGACCACACCTGAAGCTCTTCTCTACGGTGACCTCCCTCTTTCACATAAGCCAGCTGATTCACCACCTGACTTTTTACCCTCACTGTGACAAAAAAGGGGTTCTACTACACACACTAGATGTCAGGAGAGCTCTGGCCTTTTATCTGGATAGGATGAAAGCTTTCAGGAAGTCTCCCAGGGTGTTCCTTTCTTTTGCAGAAAGATCCAAAGGCTCAGCCATATTAGCCCAGAGACTCCAAATGGGTCTTGAACTGCATTAAACAATGCTATCAAACTTACAGCAACACCTCCGTCTGGTATTCGCATTCATGCCACAATGTCGGTTTCCTCCTTCGTTGCTGTCCTCATGAGTGTCCCTATCTCGGAAACCTGTAGAAAAGCAACCTGGGCATCTGTGCATACTTTTGCAGGGCATTATGCAATTACCGGAGACTCAGCTTTGGATGCTAGCTTTGGTATTGTCACCTGTAACTGACTTGACTCCAAATCCCCAGCCCTTCAGAGGGGATATTGCTCGGGAGTCACCTACAGTGGAGCATCCATAGTGACACTACTTGAAGAAGAAAAGGATATTACCTTGTGCAGCAACGATGGTTCTTTGAGATGTGTCCCCGTATGGGTGCTCCACCGCTCAACCTCTTCCCCTTTGTTTGGGAATTCTTGTCAGGGACTCTGCGGTAGAGAAGGAACTGAGGGGGGTTCGCCCACTCATGCTGGTTAGTCTCATGGCGGAGCATGAGGAGAGACAGCACATGTGCAGGCCTAATGGATATTGCTGCCGAAGTTCTCTGATTAGCAGCACAGGGACACAAGCACGCTTACAGTGGAGCACTCTCTTTGAGAGTGGGGGCCAACTCAGAGACCCATCATTACTGCACAAGGTAACTTCTTATAATCTCTTGGAAAAATTCCAGATTATTATACGGGCAGTGGGGGGGGGGGGTGGAGAAGGATCAACATGTTTATATAATGAAAATGCTTTTCTTTGTAATACAATTTCTCCTACATTGGATCCACTACTCTGAACAAAAATCATAATCAGAATTTCTATCTCATCCAGAGGAGTGGAGGAGATTTTTCCTTTTGAAATTGAAAGTTCTTCCTGCTGTTATGTTTGCAGAATCTACCACATCCTCCCACTGGGTCTATTTTCAGAGGATAGCTTTTTTTTCTCTCTTGCGCTCTTAGAGCCTTTTGCGAGAGGTTTGTTCCCCCCTGTGAAACAGTTTCCTTCGCCCATCAGGAGCTCTGTATTTGCAATAAACTGCAGCGTTTGGGCAGACTCTTGCCACCAGAGGTTTTATCCTCAACCGTCAGTATTCAGTGTCCTCTTTCCTGTTCATACAGCCAAAAGATTGGTGTCACTCCATGGGGTATAGCAAGACACTTAGCACAGACTTCTCTCTGCTTCATGGTCATCAGTCCTACTGCCAAAGTGCTCCCCTGAAGTTGCATAATTCCACAAAGCCTACAAGCAAGTTCCTTGAGTGGGTTCATACCCAACCACCAGAACAGATTTCCATTTGTTCTGAGGTCTGTATTTTCATAGGTGCTCGGCACTCCTAATTGGGGTCAAGTTATTAGGAGAGCTAAGATTCCATTTATGCACTAAGGTACGTGAAGTAGCCAGATTCTCAAAAGTGCTCAGCCCTCTGTAGCCTTCATTGAGCTACTTGATGCTGAGCACTTTGGAAAATATGTCGCAACAATTTTAGAATATCATGGTTAGGTTAATTGAAGTGATTTATATAATTTACAAACTGTTGTGGACAGAGTGTGCTATCATGCTGTCAGATACAACTATTAGTTATAAACTCAAGTGGCGTGCTAGTCTGAATATTAGTACACTTGCCTCAATAAACAGAATTAATGTCACCCATTGAGATTAATAGAGAAACTTGTCAGTTCCCTGTGCAAACTTTGAGTTATCGTGTTGAGTTCAGTAGAAATCTTGAATGTTTTGTGAGAAGGCAGCAGTTGCTTGCACTTAAATTAGTGCTTTATCATAGCTGGTTTTCGGATTGGGATAAAGAAATGTAGCAAATACCCTGTTTCCCCGAAAGTAAGACATCCCCCGAAAATAAGACGTACTTCCAGTTTTGCCTCTCGCTGTAATATAATGTAATGTAATTTTGGGAGCAAAAATTAATATAAGACACTGTCTTATTTTCGGGGAAACACGGTAACTATTGTGATTTTGTGTACTGCAAAGAATTGGGTACTGTATGTAGATGAGTAAGCTAGTTTAGGGAATATTTCAAAAAACTACTCAAACTGTCTCCAATCATTTAAAACCAAAACTGTTATTAGGATCTGTTCAGATAATTAATCAGCATTTTTATACCATTTTTCATCTGAGGATTTCCTAGATTTCTACAAACACTACTTCTCAGCACTCCAGTAACTCTCCCCTCCCCCTCCCTCCCTCCCCCCCCCCCCCCCCCCCCCCCTCTCTCTCTCTCTCTCTCTCTCTCTCTCTCTCTCTCTCTCTCTCTCTCTCGCCTTGTCTACGCTATAGGATAAGTAGACCTAAGCTATGCTACTCCAGCTATGTGAATAACATAGCATAGATCAGCTTACTGCAGTGTCTTCACTGTGCTGTGTTGATGGGAGATGCCATAGGCACTGACTCCATGGGTGCTTCGGGGCTGGAGAACCCTTGGGGAAAAATTAGCAGGTAATCTGCAACCATTGGTAGCCAAGCTTCCTCTGCCCCACCCCCTCTTTGCTGCCTCCTCCCCCGAGCCTGCTGCATCCTGGCTCCTCCCCCTCCCAGTGCTTCTCGTCTGCTGCCTAAGAGCTGTTTGGCGGCTCTTAGGACTTTCCAGGAGGAAGGGGGAGGAGTGAGGATGCGGTGTGCTGGGGAGGGTGGGGCATGGTAAAGAGGTGTGGTGGGGATTTGGGGGTCAAGCACCCACTGGGCAGAGGGGAAGTTGGTGCCTATGAGAGAGACTCTCTGGTTGACCTAGTTTGCTCTTCTCAGGGAGCTGGAGTACCAGATTTAACTGGAGAGCACTCTGCTGTCCATGTAGCGGGTCTTCACTAGACCCACTAAATCCACACTCCCTGCATCGATTGCAGTAGCCTCTATCTCCCCAGTAGTGAAGACAAGCCCCAATTCTAAAGGTTGAGGGTCTAGCAGAAATGATTACTTCTAAGTTGAGCTCAGGTCATACTCTGCTGCTTTGGGGCTTCCTTATGGCTTCTTAGAATAGCTGCTTGACTCAGATGGCCCAAAGCCATTCACATTTCACTTTTGAGTACAAGTAGTTTGGTGGAAGAGACCCCTGAGCAATGTAGGATGTAAATAGAGCAGGGTAGAGACTACTGGCCAGGTGCCAGCCAGAGGGACATGTAGTTTCTCCCTTATGTGGCTGCTAAAGCCTAAGCACAGCTGTGACTGAACTACAGATAATGACCAGGGAGAGAACTGGAGCCTTTATTTTTTGGAGAAATGTTAGAGGAGGCGCAGTCCCTATAGTAGTGCCCCTAGGAGTGAGGAAACCCTAGAGCAGGGGTCTCAAACTCAAATGACCATGAGGGCTGCATGAGGACTAGTGCACTGGCCTGAGGGCCGCATCACTGACACGGCCCCCACATTACTGGTCCCAGCCCCTCCCCCACTCAACCTTTTCTGTGAGGTCCTGCCCCTGCCCCGCCTCCTCTGAGCACGCAGCTCCCTGCTCCCTCCTGGAAAGCACTAGTCACCGCTAACAGCTGTTTGGCAACAGCTCATTCATTCATTGAAGCCGCAGCAACAGCCCCTGGTAGCTGGAGATTGGCAGCAGCCCAGCCAGGCAGCAGAGAAGCTTCCGTTTCTGGCCCCTCACTCCCAGAAACTGCTGGGGGGGGGGGGGGAGAGGGTGCCAGGGAGCTTTACAGACCGCAGGGAAGGGCTTCGTGGGCCACATGTTTGAGACCCCTGCCTTGGAGCTTAATAGATATTCTAAAGGTTAAATGTCTATCAGAACCACTAACTATTTTGGCACATAACAATCATTCTTAATGGTTACATGAAAACTAATAGTCTAGTGCAGCGGTTCTCAAACTGGGGCGATTCCAGGGGGGTCGCGAGCTCCCGTTGCATTCGGCGGCATTTCGGCGGATGCTCCAAATGCGGGAGTGTCTTGGCTGAAAAGCCGCCGAGTAGAACTCTTCCGCTTTCGGAGCATTTCGGCGGAGACACAGAGAAACGCTACGTGTTCTCCGAAATGCCACTGAAACCGGAAGAGTTCAGTTCGGCAGCTTTTCGGCTGCATTTCGGAGGACACACAGTGAAAAGAGGTCTCGAACCAAAGAAGTTTGAGTACCCCTGGTCTAGTGGAGGAAGCAAATAGATAGTCTTGTTCTATGAAATGTGCTAAAACAGCTGTAGCATTTTTTCTAGTGCACTTGCAAAGCGCAACAATACCAGAGTGCTGTAAAGCTTTAACCTGACTTGATCCTGACTATAATCCTAAATCCGCCAATCTCCTTTGCCTTGGTTCATTATCTCTGATGTCTGCAGTTTAAAGGTCTGTTCAAGAGGTATTAGTCTTTAGTTGAATTCCTTCAGTACTGAAGGTCACTATTGGGTGTTTCATTTATAGAGAGTGTAACAAACAAATTTAGAGTACTCTAAGGATGGTAACCCTTTTACAACTGAAATCTTTTATTACTAAGGATCAGTTAAAAACCACTTATCTTTCCTGAAAAAAGGTTTCCTTTTGCCCCCAAAATGTTTTGTAAGACTCCTTGATTTTTGCTGTTACTCAATATTAAGAATTGAACTCCACATGGTCTCATGTGAGACCCTTGAAAATAAGTGACATCTGCAAAAAAGGGAAGAAGTAAGTGTTTATATGGAATGCTAACAACAACAAAACCATATTTTAATCCAGTCCTTGTAATTTTTGAGTTGTTAGTTTACTGCTTTGAGATAAGATTACAGATAAAAGCTATTCAAGGAATGAAAAGACAGTTTAACTTAGATTTGGGTATGCTAAGAAGAAACTCAAAGGAAACTAGATTTGCAAATATTACAGAAAATGATGTTACAGCAACAAAGAATGTAGGGTCAAATCTTCTTCAGCTCTGTGCATACATAGAGGAATCTACATGTTCATGCTTTTCTTTGCCCCAGAAATGGTGTCTGTTATCAGAAGTTCTGTGGTTATGTGAGCAGGCTGACTTTGCAGTCTGTTTTTGGCTCAGATGCAAATTTTGGATGTGGTCACAGCAGAGGTTAAGAGCCATGCTAGTCTGTTTAATCTTCTAGAAAGCCCTGGCTGGCCAAATTGCAGAAAAGGCATCCCTTAGCTCTGTTCAAATATTCAAAAATAGGTTGGGACAGCCACGCATCTTAACTGAATAAAACACTAACAATTTTTTTTAAACTATTCACAAACCACACTATCCATTTCCCCCATCTCCTCCTTCCCCAAAAAGATAAGCAACATCTTGGGTTACACGACTGAAAAGATACATAGAGGAAAGAACCTTAGTGAATGTTTAAACTAGTAACATTGTAGCTAATTAGATACATTTCATTATGTTAAACTTCCATCCTCCTATGCTCCACTGAAGAAAAAATCCAGTTTATGCTTCTGTGTAGCTTTAAGTTCCACTGATCCTGCCTTCTCTGTTTTCTCCAAGGACCTGTATTGTCCTTTAGAAATTACTGCTACATAAGGAACAGAGAGGATGGGGGAAACTGGCTAGGCAAGCACCCAGTTCCCTTCACAGCTTGACTCTAGTCCAGGGGTGGGGAACCTCCGGCCCGCGGGCCTTATGCGGCCCGCCAAACTATTCTGTCCAGCCCGCGGCGGGGTCGGGGATGTGCCGCAGCTGCCGGCCAGGGACGTTCGCAGGCCGCCAGGTTGGGGCGGCTCGCGACTGGGGGGGGGGCCGCCGGCGCCTGGGGGGGCCACCGGGGGGGCCGCTGGGGCGGCTGGCGCCTGGGGGGGCCGCCGGCGCCGGGATGCGCGCGGGCCGCCAGGCTGGGGCCGCTCGCGCATGGAGGAGCCGCCCATTAGCCGGGCGGTGAACGGAGGAGCCGCGGGGAGCAGACGGTAAAGGGGGGGTGGCAGGCAAGGGGGCAGTGGGGGGGGAGGCCAGGCTGGGCGGGTGGGGAGGGGGGCAGGAGACTAGGCTGGATAGGGTGGGTGAGGCGTGGGTGCGGGAGGGAAGGAGGTTTGGTGGGGGGGAGGCTGGACTGGGTGGGTCAGGCATGGGGGGCAGGAGGCTGGGTTGGGAGTGGGGGGGGGAGAGGAGGTTAGGTTGGGTGGGATGGCCGGGCCAGGCAGGGGTGGGGGAGGAAAGGTGGTTAGATGGGGGGAGGCTGGGCAGGGGTAAATGAAGATCATTCCCTCCACCCAGGCTGACAGCGGGAGCTGACTGGGGCAGGCGGCAGGACGCCGGCTGGCAAGGGGCCAGCGGGGGAAACTCCAAAGCAGTGCAGGGCTAAGCACTCCGCCTGCCACTGCTTTGGGGTTTCCCCCGCTGGCCCCTTGCCAGTTGGGGTCTCAGCTCCTGCTGCCAGCCTGGGCTTCCGGGGAGGGGGGAGGGAACGGGGGAGCGGCCCAAGAATGACATTATAAATGTCCAAATGGCCCTTGACAGAAAAAAGGTTCCCCACCCCTGCTCTAGTCACATCCATGTCTGGATTCTAGAAGGAAGCAAGAAGAAAAATGTTAATGAGAATTTTCTCACAGTATCCAGCAGCTTCGGACATCCTTGGCCTTTTTTTTTGGGGGGGGGGGGTATCAACCTGGCTTGATAAAAAGACTGTGCTTGTTTGTGTTTGTTGGCCATCACTAGGAGATGATCAACAAACAAGTGTCAATTCTGATATTACTAGATTTGGAAATTGCTATCTATCCTGTTGATCAAAGTGTTGCTTACTCCTTTGTGGTCACAGGCAAGAGTGGGTCAAGCTGCTTTTGAGTGGTTTTGCTCTTTCATAGCTGAATGGTCCCAAAGAATTGTATTGGGCCATTGCTAATAAATATCAGTCTGTGGAGTACTGCAGGGTTCCAGTTTATTGGCTTTCTTGTTTCAAGTCTATATGAGGCATGGGAGCAGGGTTCCCTGATCCATCAATTTCTGCAGAATTTAAGCTTCTGTTTTAAAAAGTGAAGTCTGTAGCCTTTATGGTGGCAAAAGGTAATCTTCCAAAGTGAACTGAAATTATATTGATGCAGTGTTCTCTTCCAAATCTCCAGATAGCTCCAGTGCTGCTTAAACTTTGCAAAGCAGCAACAGACCAAAAATAAGAATTAAATATTTTATTAAAGTTAATGTTTAAAATCAAATGTACACAAGTTAAGAAGGAAGGTACTGTACATCTGGGGTTGGGTTATGGGGGATTGCAAGTATCAGTTACAAGGTTCATGAGGTACATGCATATCACATAACCAGCATAGATCCAGATTGGGCTGTGGGAGTTTTTAAAGTATCAGTGGATAAATGGGCTCAGGTAAGCCACGCATGGAATGTATTAAGAGTCCAAGTCAGTAGTGGTGTAGACAATAAGTAGATGAGTGGGGTGTGTCCCTCAGTCAAGGGAAGGGAGGTATTCAGAACCTTGTGGTCAGTAGGAGAACTGTTAATGTCAGTGTGATGCTTCTGCAGCTGCTTTGGAAAGACAATGAGAAACACCAGAAGCATGCACTAGGAGAGAACAACCTTAGACCAGGGGTGGGCAAACTATGGCCCCTGAGCTCCCAGCTGGGAGGCTAGCCTCCTCCCTTCCTCTGCTGTTCCCCCTCCCCTGGAGCCATGCCACCAGTGCTCTGGGGGGCTGGGGCTGCACACTCCTGCGGGGCAGCACATCTTGCTCTGGCTGGGTTGCCCCCCCCTTAGTGGCATGGTAAGGGGGTGGGGAGCAGGGGTTGGATAAGGGGCACGGTGTACCGGGGGATGGTCAGGGGACAAAGAGCGGGTGGTGGTGGATGGGATCCCAGAGGGGCAGTTTGGGGTGGGTGGGTCTCTGGAGGGGGCGGTCGGGGACAAGGAGTGAGGGGAGGTTGGATGGGTCGATGGTTTGGAGGGGGGCAGTTGGGGCAGGAAGAGTGAGTGGGTCAGATAGGGGCCAGGGTATTTTGGGAGGCACAGCCTTCCTTACCTGGCCCTCCATACAATTTTGCAATCGCGATGTGGCCCTCAGGCCAAAAAGTTTGCCCACCCCTGCCCTAGACAGCCTAGAGGAGAGGTGGAGTAAGGAAGATCCACCTTTCATAGCAAAAGGAAGGCTTTTAATAGTAAGGGAGCAGGCAAAGTTTTCGCTATCCCAGTAGTTAGAATGTATAAGGCTTTTCATTTATCAGACATCTGCTAGCCAGAAGTTGATACAAAAGATGGAGTCCTCAGGTAGAATCAAGGATAGCGCTCTAGTGGAAATCCCTGTGGCTGGGAGTGGCAAGGTTACTGGGCTTCTACCAAAGTGTAGCTTTTGGGTCTCATTAATAAAGGGGTCTTCCTATGTAAACTCTCCTACCCAAAATATTTCATGTTTTATCTCTGACTAATAGGTGTCCAACCTTTTTGATCCATGTCTTATTCAGTATTCTAACTCTGGATATGTAATACATGCTCTGAAGACACACATTCATTTCTCCTTTGTGTAATAACCAGAAATGAATCACTGTTCCCATTTTAAATTCCCATGGGGTTTCAGGAAGACTGGGATGGACAAGCTTGATTAGCATTTTTGATTTCACTCCTGTGGAGACTTGGAGATCCAGATATGGTTGAGGTTCATAATGTATTGGATTCAGTGTAAAATAGTCAAAACCATGAAATGATTTGGTACATATCTCACCAGAATCAGGAATCTGATTTCCTCAATAGTGTCTACAGGGTAGTAAATATGCAAAAGTTAAATAATAAACATTGCAAGACCATGCAACACAAAATGTGTAATAGGAAGGATGGCTTTGTTAATGTATTGGGCTAGAAGGTTGTGCTTCTTCCTCCGTTACACAACTCCTGATATCGGCTAATTATATTTAATATCTCCATATCTCAGTTACATATGAATGTTGTGTGTATAAATTTATTGACACAGGTATGGTTGAAAAGTGTCCCAAGTGCAAATGATTATTACGCTAACATTAATTTACAATTAACATTGATTTCTTTAAAACTTGACTATCATAAAAAACTGGCTCTGCCTACAACTGTGTCCAAGATATACAAAAACCTTTGTTAACCTGAACTGGATATTGCAAACAGCGGATTAAGCATAGATGATCTTTACACAGACGTAAATATCAAAATAAGGAAGGGATGTTTTCAGATATATACAGCCTTGTCTAAGCATTTGTGTAAACTGTCTTGTGGATCTGATGTATCTATATATATATAAAAGTCAAATGGTGCATGCGTGCGTGTATGTATGCGTGTATGTACGTTCACTTACTCCTTCCACACCGTTTGAGCTAGAGACTTGAAATTTGGTACAGTTAGAGGTCTTAGGGTCCTAATCAGGGTAAGAGTCAAAAAATTTTCAAATCTCACCTCTGACGCCCCCCAGGGGTGAAATTATTTAAAGGCCAATCACATCAGCTGGGCAGCTGTTGTTCTCTGTGACATAGTTATGATGTCATAATACCCCCCTCCAACGGACCCCGCACTCGCTCATCTCTCTGCCCCCTCCAACGGACCCCGCACTCGCTCATCTCTCTGCCCCCTCCAATGGACCCCGCACTCGCTCAGCTCTCTGCCCCCTCCCCACCTCCGACGGACCTGAGTTGGGTTTGGTCGGAGGGTGAGTGAGGTAGGGGTGTCGGGTTTGGTTGGGGGGTGAGGTGGGAGTGTCGGGTTTGGTAGGGGGTAAGTGAGCCGGGGGTGTTGGGTTTGGTCTGGGGGTGTTGGGTTTGGTGGGGGGGTAAGGTGGGGGTGTTGGGTTTGTTTGGGGTGGTGAGGAGGGGGGTTGGGGTTGGTCGAGGGGTAAGTGAGGTGTGGGTGTCGGGTTCGTTTGTGGTGGTAGGTAGGGGTGTCGGGTTTGGTTGGGGGGAAAGTGAGGTGGGTGTGTCAGGTTTGGTCTACGGGGGGTGAGGTGTGGGTGTTGGTCAGGGGGTGTTGCGGTTGGTAGGGGGTGACGGGGGGGGGTGTTGGGTTTGGGTGGGGGGGGTGAAAATGTGAGTCGGGGTTGGTCGAGGGGTAAGTGAGGTGGGGGTGTTGGGTTTGGTCTGGGGGGTGAGGTGGGGGTGTCAGGTTTGCTCTCTGCCCCCTCCCCCCTCCAACAGACCCCGCACTCGCTCAGCTCTCTGCCCCCTCCCCACCTCCGACGGACCCGAGCAACGCCAGGTATTTTCGCTAGTATTTTATAAGCGCCATGATAATGTCAGTACTGTATACCAGTTGTAACAGCAAAAATTGAGGACAAACCTAAACTAATTTTGAGCAGATTTTGTTGAATACATTTGTGATACAAATAAAAAATATATATATAGATGTAACTAGGTGTAGGGCAATATTGCCTAATATGTTGAAAGCATAACTCTTCATCAACTATAGAGTACAGTTATCAAACTGGAACAGAAAGCCTTTACTCTGATATCTATAGATATAGATGTGAAAAAACCCAAAATGGAGCATGCTGCCTAGTTAGTAATAATCAGTGCAAAAATGGAGACCACAGACAAATCAGGGAGTGGATGAGGAGGGAGGAAAATTGCCTATACACTGCCTGTTTCTCCCCAAATTATAAAAACTACACTCCCATTAAATCACTAACAGAAAACTCTAGAATAAAGCTTTTATCTAAAGTGATAAGAAATAGGGAATGTGTCTGCATAAATCAAATGGATTTCTCAGCCTTCCCTTAATTGTACTGAGAGAAAATGCAGAAGGAGATAGCATTTGGAGCAGCTTCATTTTTCCTCATGTTTGGAACACTCTTGTGCAGGAAGTATTTATAGCCCTTTTTCTTGGAAAGCCTAAGATACTCTGCTAAAACTCATCACCAAATGAAATTAACTGAGTATACAACTTTTTTTTCTTTTTTTTTCAAGAAGCTAAGTTTCTAGCCCAGGGGTCTCAAACTCAATTTACTTGGGGGCCGCTGGAGGCAGAGTTTGGGTGAGGCTGGGCCGCATCGGGTATTCCACAAGAAAAGCTTTGTTTAAAAAATTCCAATCTTCTCAAATGTCTTTATTTTTATTTTTTTAACACAAAATAAGATGAAAAAATAAATAAACAAATTAAGAATTAATAAGTAAATAAGTAACGCTTATAAGTAAATAAGTTACGCTGCTGTAACTCTGTTTCAACCAGAAGAGTCACCACCAGTGGCAGGTTTCAAATCCATGAATGGCCCAGGAGGAGTGAGGGGCTCTAGCTGTGAAGTTGCCGGCCCCTGTTCAGAACAAATGGGTTCTGTGTGCATCAGAACGACCTTGCTCCTGCCCCAAGCAGATCCTAGAGCGGAGACCAGCATCTCAAATGCCTGCACTCTGCACCTGGGCAGCCTGGGGGATTCCAATCCTTCTCCAGCGCTTCTATGCAAGCCATTCCACTTGGTTTCTTTAATGCTCTTCGATTCCTGCCTGGTGCACTAGCCAGGCTGATTTAGGCTAGAGCACAGTGTACAGGGCATGAGCACTGCCTGCTCTTGACTGAAGCAGCAGGGACCTGACCCAGCCCTGTGCCCATGGCGGTGCATGTTCTCCCCCATGCAGACAGCTGCTCCCCAGGAGAACAAGGGCACCTAAACCCACACCGGGAAATTCCCTTTATCTCAAAGCTGTTGCAGCCAATACAGGGAATTCTTTATCTTTAAGATGAGGTCTAATAGAGACTGACCACAGCACTGGATGTATGATAACTTAGGTACAAGTGATTTTGAGCTATGTGCAGTCCAAATAAAGTCTAGAGCAGTAATATAGAAAAAAAAAAAACTTTCAGTTTGTTTCTCTGCTTGCATGAAGCCCGGTCGATGTCCCGAGAGCCAACGTGATTGGTAGGTTCGTTCAGCTCCGCACACAACACTGTAAAGTGCCATTCATATAAAACTCACGGGCCGCACTAACATTAAACTTTCATATTAAGGTGGGGGGCCACAAAATATCGTCTCGCGGGCCGCAATTGGCCCGCGGGCCGCGAGTTTGAGACCCCTGTTCTAGCCCTTATGATTGCAGTGGAAAACTTTAAATGTAACCCTAAAGGCATGGAAACTAGAGGACAAATAAAATGAAACCATTTATTGTTTTTGAGAAGTCTCAAGATTTTTGGATGCTTGGGGTTGGCAATGCCAAAAATGTTGCATTGGGACTTTCCCTGTACAAATGCATTAGCACCCTCATCACTCCATCTCCAATACAAGTCTGATGTATCATGGTATAAATTATACCTCCATATTGGTATCCAGTATGTCTCTTACATGGTTTGTATTAGGAGTAACAGATCTCAGATCACCAGAAGCATGGATATTTCTAGGAATTGTATTCTTATGGATTATTGATGTTCATATAGATATCGTGTCTCCAACTTTCCTCAGGTCAGTGTGTGGCTTCTCTGTTCTGAACAGTTTGTAGATGTTGGAAACCATATGATCAGACTTACCTGTGTTATTTCTGGGTTGGGTGACCAGAAATACTGCCTAAAGATTTTCATTTCATTCATCCTGCAACCTCTTAAGTGCAGATATCTTTACATCTGATGAGCCGAATTCACTGTGTACCTTCTCGATTTACATGTCCAGGCATACTTAACTCCTTTTTCTTTTCACTTTTGTGTGAATCATAATTTCCTGTTTTTAACTGTTCCATTAACCCACATCAGGGTGTGTGCAAATTACTGTGGATGAGACTTCAGGATACTGATGTTCTTTAACTACAGGGTACTGATTACTACTGGGTTATTTATGATGCACAGAGTACTGTAAATTGGTATTGCTTTTGTAGGTGCTGTTGTAATTTTCCATATTTTCACTGGTGTCTGGTTCACTTATCAGTCTGGATATATAAATAAGTTACCAAATTTTTATTCAAGGTGTTACATGATTCTCTCCACTCTACCATGGTGTATGAATATGAAAACACAGTTTTCCTAGTTCCTAACTATGCAGGTGTTTGACTTTACTTGTGATCAAGGCTGAAATACAAATGTTTTGCCAGGCATGTATTGGACAATAATATCTTCACAGCAGTAACCAAGTCCAGGCTTTAAAACAAACCTGCCACTTACTGCTTAACCATAGTAAGCCTCATTATACCACTTCAGTGCATGTTTTGCTGGAGAGTAAAATTCTTGTGCTAGTTATTACTAAACTACTTATCTGAAATGATGAGATCATGAGCAAGTGAAGAATATCCAAGCACACTTTGACTTGATGAATCAAAATCTAAAACTGTCTCTGTGACCTGGATCAGTAACAACCATTGCCAAGGGAAAAAGGAGTCAGTCAAAATCTGGTATTGCCATGTGCAAGACAACTAGAGTCCTGGCAACTGCTTGGATCACCTGCTACTTTTGTGAAAAAATGTACAAGTTTTACAGCACCAGTCTGGCATTTTGGTCCACTTCATAGTTGAAAGCTTTGTGAGAACTACAACATATGGAAGATAAGATCAGAAGAGAAGAAAGAGGACTTTGGCCATGACAGGTAGTGTGTTTAGTCTTTAATTTGCTGCTGTGGATAGGAAGTTCAGGAAATAGAATGGGAAGGAGAAAACAAGTATTTTGCATTGGATTTTACTTGTTTGTTGGTAGGACTGCTAAGGAGGACTTGCCTGCAAGATTCATTGTTGATACTGGGCTGCTAACCTCCACTCTCCATGAAACACTTGACACTGCCATTGTTATACTGGCAGTGGTGATGGGTGATGTGAGACACCTTTCATGTGGACCTGTTCACCTGGAACTACAACCCTGCTAATATTGTAAAACAAGATCTCCGATCCTGATTCCCAATGACATTGATTTCGTTTCCTGCCTCACTGATTGGATGCACTTGCCAGTGTTACCTTTGGGAAGTGTGGAGATACATGTAGGATGTATTACATCCTGAATGTTGATATAGCCCCATGACAACATCCAACCACCACACATGAAAAAAGTACAAACATTGATAGTAATATATTTCATTTATCTTAATAGCTTCAATACAGTATATAAAAGTAGCAACCTACGCTGCTGTATTGAAGTAGCTGGTAATTCCAAGGCCATTTGCTGCTTGGTAAAGTAAAGATAAACTCATTTTATTTTGGATCAATCTTTAAGCTGTTGCAGAGTCAATACTGAATCTCAGACCCCTACTCTTTTTAGTTCATGCATCAAACTAATCTTAAAAGCCTGCTTGCCACTCGCTGAGGTAATTCACTGTGCTGGCCCATCAGTCTTAGGGCATGAACAGTTGTCAAAGCATTTAGTAGAGTGCCAGGTTGTACATATAATCTCTCATACTTAACACCATTTCGGGGACAGAGAAATTTGAGATGGGGCATCCATAAAACTTGCCAGGGTGGTTATCCTGGTTTGCTGCATTAAAATGCATTAAGGTCAGAATACCTTTCATGATCACATTTATAAAAGGAGAAAACTAGTTGAAAAATACCAGTCCATTAACATTTTATTTAAGCTTCTGAATGGTTTACACAGAAACTTGATGGTTCACACAGTACAGCACAGTAGGATGCAATAAAATATACTTAGAAAATTTTTACAACATATGTTCTCTGGAAAGATATGTCATACACAACATTTTGAGATATTTTCTAGTTAGGAGACTAGATAACTGCCTACTGTTTTGGGAGTTTGTTTATTTTTCAAATTGTACCTGCCAGCTGTAAAGTTTTGCAGATTTTTTTTTTTTTTACAAGTAGCAAACAGTCTTTGCTTATCTTTCTTTTTTCGACAAGTCACCCATGACTAACCTGTCTTTGAGCAGCTTATGCCAAATCATTTCCAAAAAGAGAGGAAACTAGGGTGCTAACTCCAAATAACCACCTGAGGAAGGGAAAAAATCAAATGTTATTGTAGATAATATGCACAAGAGGAACAATAAGTGGGATGACTGAATGTCCTCCATAAGGAGAGAGGCTCAGCTGCAAAGGGGAATAGAGAATGCACGTGATGTTTTAATTGATTCTTAATACTATTTTAGCTATGGCTTAAAAGCATTGGTTCATCAAAACATATTCTACCTGTTTGTCTACTTCCTTCATTCTTTCTATTCGCTTCACTTTTTGTGCCAGTTGTACTCGCCCATCTTTGTACCTGATGAGCAAGACAGCATACCTATGATAGTCACAGATGTGAATTGTCCACAATATGAACTGGTTTTATGTATTTGTTTTATAAAACTGGACTGTCCTTCTCTTCCCCCCCCTCTCCCCCCCCCCAACAAGTTTCAAGCTGTATTTTATGTTTCAGAGATTTGTCACCTGTTGGAACTCAAGCAGTTGCACTTGGGGGCGTGGGAGTGAGCCACCCTGTGGATATATTGAGTTGTATCAGTTATAGGTTAGGCTGCCATATTAGAACCCAGTTACACAAAACATGGTACTAATGTGGATGGGACTCATTTTAAGCTAAATATTCACATTTTGTATTAAACTGGAAAATCTTGTGCTGTACTGTACTTGGTGGCACATTAGACTCAAGCTGTGGTACGATCTCCCAATTTATGTATGAGCCAAATGAAGTGTATTAATAGAGCTTTCAGAGGGAGTTTGCTTGGTGCCTGCCTGCCCTTTACTTCCATCATTTTAATTATCATCACTTTAAGCAGCCTCTTCCAGCTACTCAATTTTGATGACAGTGGACCTAACTCTGGTAAGTGATGTGGAAGTGCCACATGTTGGGGTATTAGGTGACTTGAGAAAATGGCAAAGAATTTCAAGCCTCTGCCTCTTAGCTTGATTACAGAACAATAGTGGAACAGCTCTTCATTTGCTGATGTGAAATAAGTTGGTGGTCCCAACTCCAAGTGGCCAGGTGTCCACATAACAATGTGTAGTATTTGTTGGTAGTCTTAGCATGAATAATTCAATTTTGTATGAAAATATAGAGAATATATTTCTAACAGTATAACTATCAAGAATTCTGACAGTTTGAATTTCTGATTTGACTGTTAAAAATATCAGACACTAAAAGTAGACCTAGCAAATTTTAACAAGGAACATGGATGGATACCCATTAGAATTATAAACCTGTGAATTAGCAAATGAAGAACCGAAGGCTTACCAATTTTATTTATTAAATCTTACTCTAGCATCTGCCATTAACACTCTGAGATGGGGAGAGCACCTTTTTTCATACAACGTAGACAGGGTGTAAATTAGCAAGGGTCCAGTGAAACTGTTCCCCCAAGAAGAAAATATAATACCACATGAAAAAAGCTCTACATTAATCTAATTTTCCTCATCCTAGGTGCTCAATAGTATAGTATCTCATTCCAACTGTGAGGATGCGTTGCCTGATGCCAATACCATCACACTTTGAAATTCGTCACAGGAGGGAGAGGGGTATATATATGTGTGGGTGTGTGGGTGTGGGTGTGTGTGTATACCCTCCATCCATGGACTAAAAAGCATCAACTCCATAAGTCACTTTGCACTATTTAGGACTCCACAATGCTGAGTCGTACCTCACCTGCACCTCTGCATATTATTGCTGTGTTGTTGGATGGACAAAACAAAAATAACTTGTTATTGGCAGGCCACTTACAAACATTTTAAAACCATTTCCTTTTGCATTTCAGTATCAAAACCGATAGCTATATTTGTCTTCCTCTTTTGGTTGGGGAGAGAAAGTTTAAAAGTTTGTCTTGTTCAAGCCCTAATAATGAGTCATTTTTAATATTTAGATCCTTGTAAGGTAATCCATGGCTAATCAGTACTGACATATCTTATGGACTGAAATCCCCCCCTACTCTCCCCCCACACACGAAGGAAGAAGTGTGCATGTCAGCATCTGTTACACACAAGTTTGGTTTGAAGGCTTATCTTTTTTTTCTGGAAGAAGAGCGTATAAGGGAATAGACTGACTAAATACCAAATGTAGCAGAAAGACCATTTTACTAGAGCTGGTTTAAAAAATGCCAATTTTTCACAGGAAATTTTGTGACTATATGAACTGAATGATATTTGTACATTGGATATTAGTAATTACTAATAAGAATTAAACAATTAATGTTGCTGTACAGTTTAAATCAGATTGACTAAAAGGCCTGCTCCAAAGAGGAGAGAATTAATTTTCATTGTTTAGGCATCAGGTATTCTGGATTGGGGACCCTCCCACATACCTTTGTATTTGTCCAAGTCACAGGTTTACTGGCAAGAATATGACCTTTTGGTATGAATAGCGTTTGCACTTACTCCTGAAAACCAAGATGAAGGTTTAAGATCTTTTTAAGAATGCACTAGACTTTTGGATTCTCTCAGGGAATGATCACTCAACACAGCACTAACAGATAAGTGATTAATTTTTAACTACCTTATATTTTATGTTTAGCAAATATTAGATATAAACTTTATATTGTGGTTTACAATGTCTCTTGTCTTCTTTCTAGATACAAAAGATCCTGTTCAGGATAGGTAAGCACTCTTCTCTTTTCTCAACAGCAGTTTCACAGAACAAACTTTGCTTAGTTGAAGCTCAAGTCGTCGTCGTCTCTTTTTACAGTTCCTCCAAAGTTTACCGTACTCCTTCATGCAAATAATTAGTAAATATTTTTCATTGCAATTGGAATATGCACTTATATTATATTTACTCAATTATGAATTCAAATATCTCGGCTCATTATGTTCCTTTATAATAATTCTCTCTCATGTCTCAGGGCGTGGCTACACTTGCAGATGTAGAGTGCTTTGAGTTAAACTAGCCTTTGGCAAGCGCAGTAGGGAAAGCACTGCAGTCCACATTGACAGCTGCAAGTGCACTGGCATGGCCACATTTGTAGCACTTGCAGCACCATTGGGAGTGGTGTATTATGGGCAGCTATCCCAGCGTTCAAGTGGCTGCAACATGCTTTTCAAATGCGGGGGTGGGGTGGAGTGTGACACAGAATGTGTTGTGTGTATGTGTGGTGGGAGAGTGGGTCTTTGGGAGGCTGAGTGTGTCCTCATGCTACCTTGTAAGTTCAGACCATCCCCGCCCTGCTCCGCCTGTCTCTCACTCACTGAAAGGAAGCAGCATTCCTCAGTAATGTTTGCTTTGTCTCTGAGCAGATAAGCATGCCCAGATGTCAGAAATTTGAAAGGGCTTATCCACATTCCTACAGTCCATTACAAAACAATGACAAGTGACCACCTGATTTAAGGGGACTATGGGACATTCCCGGAGGTCAGTCAGAGTGCAGTAATGCAATGCTTTTTTCACAGTGGTGATGCTGGGTGTCTCGGCTAAGACGCATCAAATGTTATTCCTCTTGCCGAGATGGATTACCAGGAGTGCTCTAGCCGTGGAATTAGAGTGCTCTACATGCTTTGCCAGTGTGGACGGGGAGTGAGTTAGAGCAGGCTGGGCGGCTTTAGTGCCTGCTAACTTGCAAGTGTAGCCAAGCCCTCAGAAATGTTTTGTTTCTGTTGCCAGACTGATATATGTTAAAGGTACCAGGAATATATTTGTCCTAATCCATAACGGGTTCAGAACAGTCTTTTAATAATTGGTATATTGTAAAAAGTCCACTGTTTTTTAATGCAACTTTCTCCTTTAATTTGCAGCCTTCTTGTCTGCTGTTTTTTTTTACCACTTCATCCTTTAAGAGTGGCCTATCCGGATCCTCTGGTTCCTGTTTCTGCTTATGTCAAGGTTTTCTTTGGTTCTGTTTTCCCACATTCCCAAAGATCTCTTCTGTATCTTATAGGTTTTGACTACTTATATTTTGCTCTTCACTTGTTTTCCCAAGTTTTATTTTGGCTCCATCAGTGGTCTCCCGGGTAGCACAGACAGTTCTGATGTTCCTTTACGGTCCTTGCTAATGAAAAAAATTCCTTCATGGAAGCTTCTCTGGATTACGAATCGCACTTCTTAAATTGTTTTCTTGGACCTAACTATCCCTATTTAAATTTTTATTCCACTTCTTTACACTATATGCTTTAAAAAGACATTTAGGGAGAAAATGAGGGATACATGTTTAACTGTTCTGTAAAAATTAGATGGACACAGAGTGCTTTCTAAGAAGACAGAATGGGGAAAAATAGCAAATATATTGCTACAAAAAGGCCTTCTCTTAAAGGAGGATACTTAGTATTTGTGAGCTGTTTTATCTACCCCTTTCTCCTATTACTGACATGCAGTCACATTCCCAAGCCACTTGTAGGATTTCTTTTTCATGAAGCAATTTTTTGTGGGGGGTGAGTGATCGTAAATAGCCATTCTCTGCCAGAGTGCTGAACTGGCTGACCCTTCCCAATCTACAGTATTAAAGAAGATCTGTTAACCTAATTTTTTTTTAGACTAACTTTAAATTTATTCCATTTTCTGATAGAGAGCTCTTTAAAAATGCTGTCCTGAAGTTATTTTTAAAAATCCCTTAAGTTTTTATATAGGGTTGGGTTTTTTTGGGGGGGCGGAGGGGTGTCCTGGTCCCGGTCCCAGTCCCTAGTTTGTTTGTTAAAACTCTTTACTGTTATCTGGTTTCTTCCTGCTAACTGACTACTGAAAAACACTGCACACACGAGTGCTCAAATACATGAAGTATACTTTTTTCAGTTTGTAACTTTTGATTTAGTAATCTTTGGTGTTCTTGTTACAGTAGTTACATAGTTTGTAAATATTTTTAAATTGAATATTTCTAAGATTGTTATAGTAGATTTAATTTTTTTTTAAATTCTTAGTTTTTTATTCCAGTCCCACTGTGGTGTTTCATAAGTAATAATACTTTGATGTGTTTAAATCCCAGTATTTGAGAACATTTCCAAACTTCCAGGGAAGAGAATAACAATTTGTGTGCTTTATTTCTCTTTTGAATGGATGTTTTGTGTGTATGTGGAAGGTGTGGGTAGGGCCTGTTCTGGTACTGTCCCATTGTTCAGCAATGCAAGGTTCTCCATGTTAATATATTATAAGGACATGTATTCATTTTTGTGAATCTAAAATAAAATTATAAAACACCTATTGTGTGAAATTTGAATCATTTAAATTTATTTTAATCGGTCATAAGCACTTGCAATTAGTGTGTAAAATGTGACTTAACGTTCTAAGGATATAGATTTGGGGTTACTAGTCACTACAAACAAACCTCTTCTTCTTGGTTGCTGATATTTTCCTGGAAATAATGTTCCCATCTTTAACTGTTAGAAGTTCTTCTCTGCTGCATGATAAACTTAACTTTTGTACCTCCTTGGTAATGCAGAATTATGTGTATAATAGTACACTGACAGTAATCTGTAATTTAAAAAAAAACAACAAAACACATTATACTGTTTATGGTCTCGTATTTAAACTTAAAAGTTGTTAAAATTAGTTTTTGCTAAGCTTACTTTATCACTGATAAAACTTCTTTGTATTTCAGGGAAATGAGGCAAGCTACCCTTTGGAAATGTGCTCGCACTGTAAGTCAATTCTTTTTTTTTTGTTTGTTTGTTTTAAAGTTATTTTGTTCCAGCTAGAGAGGGGTGTGTGAAGTATAGTTATGTCAGTCCTGGGATATTAGAGAGACAAGGGGGTGAGGTAATATCTTTTATGCTCCTTTTCTCATCTACAGAATTTGGTGCAATAAAAGATATTACCTCACCCACTTTGACTAAGTGACTTTTCCCTTGTTTGGAAGCTTGATAAAACCTTTCCTTCTGATTCTTTGTTGTTCGCTCATATTTTGTCTTAAAAATAGGTTGTAAGCTATTCTGGGTGGGGACTCTGTGTTTGTACGATGCCTGTTGTAATAGAACTCCAATTGTGACCATAATGTATATGCTAAATAATAATAATTTGGCTCATCAAGATAACCAAGAATAGAGAAATTATTTTCTAATTACATTTTTACTAAGTGAAAAAATGACTTTAAAAGGCCTCTATGCTAGTGTCTTTAACATGTTACAAGAAATTCTTCAAGTGGTAGTACACATGTATTCCATTCAGGTTTGTGTGTGCCCAGCCTGATAGTACCCATAGGGGTTGTGCTTATACCCTCTGGCCTCTTAGCCACACCCATGCTTATTTAAGGGCAGTGCTGCCCAACCCCATAAGTTGCCTCTCATTGTCCATGGCTTGAGTTGGAGTGCTCGGTGTAGCTTTTATGTAACGTTTTGTTTTGCAATGTCATCTGATTCCCCCCCCCCCCCCAGAGGAATTAGTTGCAGTTGATATAGCTTTAGTTTGTGAGGATTTGCTTGGTGTTTGAACACTGCCCATTGTGTGGAGTAGTTATCCCCAGTAATGACCCCCACACTCTCACTGTTTGTTTGTCCTTTTGAGAAGTGCACATTAAAGAGAGGAGCTTCATCTGCATGTCGTTCAAGAAGAGAATGTTGGTGGTCAGAGACTTGCACTTGAAGCAGTATCTTTTGAAGCAGGCCAGGAGGTGTGCTGTTGGCCCTGTGGACCTCGGTAGATCATCAGGCCCTCCAGAAGGCATCTGAGCCAGTAAGGGTAGTGGTTTGGACAGTTTTGGATTCCTATTCTAGGAGGAAGAGAGACAATTCTCCGATTCTCTTTCCTCTGGTCCTTCTAGAAAAAAGGTTTCCTACAATGGATGGGAGCCATTCCAAAGCTGAGAGAGATTTGCCAGAATCCCCCAGGGAAGAGTTTTTTAGGATTTTTATTGCAGAAGGCCATCTAGCGGTAAAGATGGCACAACAGTCAGCTTTGGACATGGTGGATGCTTCTAGAGTTATAGCCTCCTCTGTACCAATGAGAAGGTCTTCATGATTCAGAATTCTGCTAAAGTTCCTGATGTCTAGCAGGCGGTTGAAGATTGAATTACCCGTTGATGGTAGGTTTTTGGTTTTGGACAAAATTTACAAAACGCTACATTCCTTTAAGGATTTTGGAGCATTCATTTGATATTTTTAACCTGGCAATAAAAAGGGGCAACAGCAGCAATATTATTCTCAACACTTCATGGGGCAACAGCTCTTGAAGTTGAATTATCCCTCAAAACAGCAGGATTTCTTCAGAAAGGGAGACAATTCATGTAGGAGAAGGTGTTCTGGTCCCAGTTTCAACCTGTCTGTCTGTCCTTCATTAGTGTTGTGTAAGCAGTGAATTGGACAGTCTCTCCTAGGTAGACATTTCAGTCATCAAGCTTTAAGTCATTTTCCTCTTGTTTGGGGACAGGCTATACCACTTCTACAGGGTTAAAGTCATTAACGATGGACAAATGTTAATCACTGTTGGACTGGGTTATGTCATTCAATTCCTGTTCAGTCCCCTTTCCCACCCTCCTCCTCTCTCCCTTGCCAAAGTCCCCTCTCATGAGTCTCAACGCCTGCAGCAGGTTCAGTCTCTCTAGGCTTTGGGAGCCATAGAGCAGGTTACCCTTCAGAAATGAGGAAAGGGATCTACTCTTGGTAATTCCTCATCCCCAAACCCAAGGAAGGGATGAGACCTATTGTCAGTCTCCATTGTTTTAACATACGTCAAAAACAAGATTCTTCATGGTTACCCTAGCTCAGTGATACTCAGACCTCAGTGGTTCAGGAGCCAAATTATCAATCAAAATTACCCAAAAGAGCCTCAGTAGTGTGAATTCATGATTTCATTTATTATAGTACTATATTATTGTCACAGAAAATAAATTAATAACTTAGTACAAGTTGATAACTTAGTTGGTTAATAATATAGCAAAAGCACCCTGATTGGTTAATAATGTAGAATGTTTTAATATCATATGCTGCAAAGAGTCACTTGCAGCTTGTGAGCCTTAGGCGTGGTTACATTTGCAGCTTTATAGCGCTTTCGGTTATACCCGCCTTTGGATACAACTCCAGGGAAAGCACTCCAGCATGTCACACTGACCGCCGCAGCCTCACTGTCATGGCCACATTTGCAGCACTTGCAGCGGCACTGGGAGTGGTGCATTATGGGAAGCTATCCCAGCTGGCTGCAATGCACTTTTCAAATGAGGGGGGTGGGGTGGAGTGTGTTGTGTGGAGGGAGAGAGCTAGGGGATTTTTGGAGTGCTGCCTGTGTCAGCACATTGTCTTTTAAATGCAGATCCTCCTAATCTTCTGCTTCTCATTCACTCCCTCGGCAAACAGTTGCTTTGTTGATTTTCCCAGTTACAGATAAGCTCTGAAAACATACTCTGGCATTCTTCCTGCGGAGTTCAAAAGAAGGGGAAGAGAGGTCAATTGACTTAAGTAGATCGGGGGCGTTTCCAGAGATCACTCAACGCACAGTTTTGTTACTACCAGTTTACACTGGAGCTAAAGCATATCACCCAATATGCAACATCTGTTAATCCTCTGGCAAGGAGGTGTACCAGGACCGGTATAGCCAGGGAGTTAGAGCGCTCTACGTGCCCTGCCAGTGTGGACGAGTAGTAAGGTAGAGTGCTCTGGGAGGTTTTATTGCAGTATAAAGTGCCAGTGTAACCAAGCCCTGAATTAACTTCTAGGAATCTAACTACACAAACATGAGGAGTTCTCACATTGGCATAGTTACCCCACCTCTTTGAGAGATCTGTCTACATGAGGATTAGGTCAGTTTAACTGCATTGCTCAGGTGTGGATTTTTCAAGCCTAATTTACTAGTGTAGACCAGGCCTCAGTGGCACAGCTAAATACAGGTTATTTAGTTCACACACATTTCAAGGCACCATTCATATTTCAAGTGGCCTGATAACACTTCTCCAGGTGTAGTTGGTGTGTGGTGGTGGAAATACATTAGATTTATGGCTTATTACAACAATCTATAACCCACTAACTTTGCACCATTCCTCTTCTCCCTCGTTCCCTTCCCCCCACCCATCCTGTGAGTGGAGAGGTATTAACAGGCCAGTTCACCTTGAATGGTCCCCTTAAATGTATTAGATATTTTTGTGAAATAATCTGTTCCACCTTCTATTTAGCTGGGAAGAATGCATTTCCCAGACCTGAAGAAGAGCTCTGAGTAAGCTGGATAGCTTGTCTCTTTTATTAACAGAAGCTGGTCCAATAAAAGCTATTTCCTTACCCACCTTTGAATTTTTCTGGCAGTTTAAGCATTTTTTGTTAAATTTGAGCATGTAGAACAGAATTTTTTTATTTTTAAAAAACACTTGCTGAGACGTGCAGTGTATAATTAACCTATGAACTTGCTGCAGGATATTATTGATGCAAATAGCTTAATAATTAAAATGATTAGACACTTCTATGAATAAGAATAGCATGTGCAGTTACGCTAACTGGGAATAGCAATTAGTTTTATGCAACCTTTCAGAAGTGGTGTGCCGAGTCTTCACTTATTCACTCTAATTTAAGGTTTCGCATGCCAGTAATACATTTTAATGTTTTTGAAGGTCTCTATCTGTAAGTTAATACAGGCCTGTCGTGTTTTACATGAGGGTTAGGTTCTGCGATTACCAAGTAAAGCGGAAATCACATATAGTGAAACTCTCATTGAGTTCACTATATTGAACGTTGGCTCTTTAAACGGGGGGGGGCTGCTATCCCCCCCCCCCCCCCCCCCCCGCGCTGCCGGCTCCAGCACCAGTCCTGACCCTCTGCTGCGGGCTGCCAGCTTCAGCTACAGCCTTTTGGTGTGTGTCCAGCTGCGTATAGTTAAATTTGCCCATGTTATATGTGCCTAAGATGCAACTGGCCTGTATATAACTAAACTACTGTTGTATGTAAAGTAAATAAGGTTTTTAAAATGTTTAAGAAGCTTTATTTAAAATTAAAATGCAGAGCACCCCAAACTGGTGGCCAGGACCCAGGCAGTGTGCGTGCCACTTAAAATCAGCTTGTGTGCTGCCTTTGGCACGCACGCCATAGGTTGCCTACCCCTGGTTTAGATGCACAAATATCAATTTTTTTTTTTACTTTTGAGTTTTAAAACCTTTTTTTTAAAAAGTCCTGTCAATCATTGCATCATTCTAGACTGAGTAGTAACCTTTTCTGTTAAAATAATAGTGAACAGAACTCCTGGTATTTTGAAATGGGGTTGAGAGCCTTTTGCTTCTAGATTTCCAGTTCAAAGTTTAACCTGGGAAACAGTGGACATCTTTTTGAACTTTGAGTTCAGATGGTCCATGTGACCACTGTTTTGTGGTGTGTAAATTACCTTCTGACTGATGGTTTTACTTCCTATGTTTCAGCTAAATGTCTAAAATCAAAGTGTTTCTTTTGGGCTAAAGGAATATTCTCAAATTTTACTCCATCTCCTCTTTCCCCTTCTTATCTCAGATTCCTGTCTCCATTGTCCATAATCTTACCATCACCTTGGAATGTGAAATTTTCTTCTTTGGCAATGCCTCCTCTCTCCCCCCTTCTAGTCAGCATTGCACCAGTATGTTCTTGGAAAATTCGTCCTCTAACTGAAGATTCAAGACTGGTTGACTTAATACTGGTCATCTTGTATTACCATTTTTATAAGAATGAAGATAATATTTTCAAATGGACACAACTTGTCAATGACAAAGTCTTTAGAAGTGTTCTACACTCAGTAATAAGTTAATTTTTCAGAGTGCTTCCAGGAAGGACGTCCCTGCTACTCATTTTTTTTCATCACCAAGTTCGTGGTATGTATAAACTGTCCAAGAGGAAAAACAGGTTCTGGTCACTCAGAAAATATTTGGATCCTATTTTCTTCGACAATAAATTCAATCCCTTTATTTGATTGTGGAAAGCAGACACCTTTTTTATGCAGGATGTCCCAAGGTACCCATGGGACGTCTTGCTGGCTGAAGTTAAGCTGTTTCACACAAAATTGTTATAGATTGGGTACATGCATCATTTAGCATCATTTGATAGAATTTCCTTTAGTTTTTTTCTTTTCCCCTGTTTAAAAAGTCTCTTTTTTGCTTTATTCTTTTTTTCTCCTAAATGGGATTGCCCCCAGTAAAGGGAATGTCTGGTTCACCTGGGTTTGAGGTGAGACTCTCTCAACGATTGTCCTGCAAGGAGTCCATTCCGATAATGGGCGGGCATTCACGCTGTGTCCATTCCCTCAGGGAGGGCCACATTCCACAGAAATATACCGAAAAAAAGGGAACCAAAACTAAAGATGCTCCTCATGAAGGGAGCGCTGCAGCCTACTCCTGACCCGCAACATGAGTCTTCTCCGCAGCATTCCCTCTCCATGCCAGTAAACCGAGGAAGAAATCATCAGACTCTCCATGCAAGACCTCTTAAAAAAAAAAAGAGCTTCAAGCCCTTGTGATGAGTCCTGAACCAGACAGGAAGGTTAGGTCTGTTCAATACCACTTGCACCGAAGGCATCTAAGCACAAGTACCCACAGATCGCCAGGTTCCGTGAGACAGGTACCACTTGGTGTGTCTAAGGACCCCCCTGGGCACAGGTATCAAAGCAGCGGTACTGCCAGTCAGGGACAGGTTTGGAGACCATGCCACATCTGGGAAGGCGATGTCGGTATGGATGCCCTCAGTACTGACGACTGAGAGGCAACCAACGTGGAACCACTTAGTGTGGTGAAGGTTGCCAACTCCCTTAGTACCACAGACTCAGTACTAGCAATCAATGACTACTAATTACTGCCGCACCAGAGGAATTTAGGTTTTCTAAGCACCTCATGGTGTCTGAGGTACCAGACACCTCTAATTGATACCAGGGGTCCAGTACTGGGTACATCTCAAACCCCAAAATCACCACTAACATCGAGCCATGTACCTCCAGTCTCTGTATCGGCTACAAGTTTTCCAGTGTAGAGTCAGACAGTGACCAGGAGGAGGTCCTCTCCCATCACTCTCACTATGCTTCCTCCGGCTACCAACCCAGATCTTCCCAGTCATCTCCTCGGTCTGGACTTCAGCCCACCTAGTATGACCAACCATGGGTTCAGCCACCCATGCCTTTTCTACCACACCAGTGTCCCCATTGGTAGGACCCTACCAAATTCTCAGCCATGAAGAATACATCACAGACCATGAAACCTGGTTTCACCCCAAGAAATCTGGTGTTTTGTGTGCTTTTTACCCTATGCTATACAGATTATCTGGGGAGAACAGTGTTTCTCAAATTGGGGGGGTCTTGATTCAAAAGGGAGTTGCAGGGGGTTGCAAGGTTATTGCGGGGGGGGAGGGGTTGCGGTATTGCCACCTTTGTGTCTGCGCTACCTTCAGACCTGGGAGGCTGGAGAAGGGCAATTGTTGGCCAGGTGCCCATCTCCGAAGACAATGTTCTGCCAACAGTAGTAGAGAAGTAAGAATGGCAATACCATACTATGCTACTTCTGCACTGCTGCCTTTAGAGCTGAGTGGCTGGAGATTGGTTGCTGCTGACTGAGGGCCCAGCTCTGTAGGCAGCAGCATAGATGTAAGGATGGCAATACAATACCATGCCATGCTTACATGCTTACACACCTCCACAACTTTATAACTCAGGGCAAATAGTTGTCCACAAAGGCAACTCTCCACATCAACCTTCTTCAACTCAGAACAGTCAGGAATGCTTGTGCTCACTTTCTCCCGTGGTTCAAAGGTACATGCACAAAGGTTGTGACAGACATCACATGCATATATTACATACATTGTTAGGGAGCTGCCAGATCATCCTCTCTGTGCACAGAAGCACTAAAGGTCTGGAACTGTTGCATTTGCCCGAATGTTCTAATAGCAGCCACCTACCTACTGGGAGTGCAGAACATACAGCAGACGGTCTCAGTTGCAAGTTCTTGTGAGTGGGAACTGAGCCCACCAATACTTCACAATACTCCACATTCTGTCAATGGGGGACACGGACAACAGATTTGTTGGCTACTTACCTGAACAGAAAATGCCCATGCTACTTCTCCAGGGCTGGCCTCAGCTAGCACTCATTAGGTGATGCTCTCCTTCTTCCATTGGACAACGGCTTTCTTTACACCTTTCCCCCATTCTCTCTGTTGTTGAAGGTCCTGATAAATAAAAAGAGAAAAAGCAAACATCATACTGAGTGCTCTCACCTGACCGAGACAAACATGGTACCTTTACCTGTCAGAGCCAGCAACGTGTCCACCAATCCCTCTCCAACCCACTCCTTATCGTCTCTTGTAGTACAAAGGACACGCTCTCCATGCTAACCTCTAGATACTCCAACTCAAGACTTGGCTAATTCATGGGTCCAATACAGAGCGAGCATCTGCTCTGCGGAGATACAGGAAGTATTACTATACAGTAGGAAATTGGCTACCCATCGTACTTACCTATAAAAGTGGACCAGGTTTTAGGTTTGATGCAATTCCAGGCACATTATCCTGACATCTGATACTCTTGCTGTGATGTTAGCTCTCAAGAAGACAGGGCTATCCTTCAGTTTGCACAAAGCAACTTTCCATCAACAAGTAGAGGGATACTCAGTTTTCTCACACCCAACTACAGAGAGATTCCGCAAGGGCATACTGAACCTCTTTCCCCAACCTAGATGCCCCCCTAAATCTAGTTTTAAAGAGCATGGCTAGACTACTGTTTGAACTGATGGCCACTTGTTTGCTTATGCATCTGTCAGTGAAGACATTTCTGGTAGCCATGACCTCGGCGAGGAGAATAGAGGAAATAGCTGCACTTATGGTACACACACCCTTTATCGTCTTCTTTCCCAACAAGGTTACTCTCAGGCCACGCCTAAAGTTTATTCCTAAAGTGTACTCGTGTTTTCACTTGAACTAACCAATTCACCTCCCAACCTTTTATCCTAAGCCTCATCGTGATAACAGTGAGTCCATATTGCACATGCCAGATGCCAAGAGAGCCCTGGCCTTCTACCTGGACAAGGCAGACTTTTAGGAAACGTCCTAAGCTCTTTCCATTGTGGAAATGTCTAAAGACACAGCATTATCATCCCAGAGACTCTTCAAATGGGTGTAAAACTGTATTAAGAACTGTTATGTTTGCAATGAATTGCCTTCATCTGGAATTCTCACACACTCCACAAGGTTGATTTCCTTCTCTGTCACTTTCTCATGAATGCCCCCATCTCAGAAATCTGCAGATCAGCCACTTGGGCATCTGTACATAGCTTCACAGAACACTGGGTTTACCAGGGTCTCTACTTCCAATGCTAGCTTTGGCTCCACAATATTATTATCCATAACAGACTCAACTCTGAAGCCCCAAACTTTCATTAGGGATACTGCTCAGGAGTTAATCTACAGTGGAGAAGCTACAGGGACGCTACTCAAAGAGGAAGTTACTCACCTTATGCAGTAACAATGGTTCTTTGAGGCGTGTCCCTATGGGTGCTCCACAACCTGCTTTCTTCCCTCTACTTCGGAGTTCTTGTCAGGGACTCTGCAGTAGAGAAGTAACTGAGGGTAGTTTGCCCACACCATGCTAATTAGCCTCGAGACACAGCACGAGGTGGGGCAGAGCGCATGTGTGGGCCGAATGGAAAAGGCTACTGCAGATCTCCAATCAGAAGCACAAGGATGCGCATACATCTACAGTGGAGCACCCGTAGGAGGACACGTCTCAACGAACCACTGTTACTGCACGAGGTAACTTCCTCTTCTCATTTCTAAGCCCTTAGAGGATGACTGCACTGGAACCACAATTTTAAAGAAGCTAGACTGTCTGGAGTGATCTTACTCTTAGTACATCTCCTGTCAGAAGATCTTGGGATGCTTCACTGGAGCAAGGCAAACTAGTGGAATGACCATTCCTATCTTTCTTTATTTGTGACTTAGTTCTACACTTTATTATTGATACTGATTATGTCGCTATAACTGTCTTGCTACTATAACCGATAACTATCCCATCTCCAGAATTATGCTGATATTCTGGATCAGACTATTTGCAGTTTTGCACTACATCCTTGAGGGTAGGTGAGTTTTTGTGTAGACTCAGCTTTCTGTCTTGAGATTTCAGTATATGTTCAAGTTAAATGTATCAATTTCTCACGTCAATTACAGTATATATCTTAGGGAGCATGGGATATGACACTAGTTAGTTGTTGGATTTGATATTTTCCTACAACTATAAAATAATTATGCTATTGTAATGATTGCTGCTTGTGATAGTTGGTTCACTGATGCTCACACACCTAATTGAAGCCTGGCTTGAAAGTCTCTTCCTTATTTTTCACTTCTGTCTTAGACTTGCTCTTTGAAGAACTCAAGCATTTACTTTTCCAAGAGGGGGGATTTATTGCAACTATTACAGATAAGAAATTGCTTTTTATCCAGAAAGAAACTGTTCTCTCAAGGTACAAGTTACAATAGATCCACACTTTCCAATCTTTCACAGAGTTTGGGTAACGTGTATATTGGTTAATGCTTTGTGGCTTTCAGTTGAAAAAAGAACTGAAAATTATGGGCCCTAGAGGTTGTTGCAGCCTTTCTTTAGAAGTGAAATGTGCCACTTCTTGGGAGGGAGGTAATAGCTTGGAAAACTCTGTAGTAATCCTTGGAGAGTTCTGGCTTGGTTTAGGCTGGTAGCATGGATTTAAGCATGGGGATTTACTACCACTTACACCTCTGGTGAGCAATTATATCAAGTAATTACCTCTTCTCCCTTGACTGTACTTTTTAAGTTGTGTTATACAGGAGGTCATAATAGTTAATCATTATGGTCTCTTTTGGCTCTAAAATCTGTGAATTTATTTTCCATTGAAATACAGTGTATTGTGTTTCATTGGTGTGCTGCCCATTTTTCCTTACAAAAGCTCCATGATATTCTTCTCTGTTAAGAAATTTTGAAACAAGTCACAAGAATGAATGATTATTTTTTACTTTTAAAATAGACCTTCTGCGACCGAGTGGGGAAAACTATCTTGATGTTACAATAATTAAATACTTATAAAGTGTAATTTTTCTGGAGGAGAGAGAAATGGTTAGGTGTCTCTGTGCCAAAATTTTAAGAAAACATGGAGGTAAATGTCGTTCGATAGACTAAGTATTTCTTCGCACACTTTCTTCCCACCTTTAAATGGACTTTTATAATACAACTGTTTTACTTTCCCCTGTCCCTCTGTAAAAACTGTGCCTAACCTCTGTCACTTTAAGGTAATTTTTGTTTTGTTTTGTTTTTTTAAAGAACAGTAAAAGGCATTAGTTTCTCTGTCATTTTTTCCTTAACTTTTCTTCTTCTTATCCCCCTTTATGTATATTTATTCTGGAGTTTCAAGGTTTTATTTATGCTTTCCACGGTTTCTTTTTCAGTACTTTTTTTTCATTGATTTAAAATCCCAGTTCTTATATTTACCCCTTTACCTGTAGCTCAGCATATTTTAACATTGCCAGTCTTCATATACAGTGGTTTCTTATGGGATTTTCTCTTGTGATTTGTCAAGTATTTTATTTGGCTTTGAGGAATTTTACCATTTGAATCAAGAATAGGGTGTGCGCTTGTATGCTCATATACTTTTTGTTATGAGTCAGATGGTGTAAAATTATTAAACGAATGTTCTTTCACACTTATTTTTTCATTTTGAGGTGCCCTTTGCGGCACTTTAGAGAAGCTTGAGCTGAGCTTTCTGTTTGGAGTCAATCTTTCAGTGTTCTAAATACATTCTCTGATCGGCTTAAAAGTTGCTCTGCAGTTGAAGTCCTGGGATAGAGTTAGTGGTACAGATTTGGAGTCAGTTGGTCAAGGGGTTCCTAAGATACAGCCCCTCATCCCCCCCCAAAGGCTTATTTTTAAACTGTGCTGGATCTTAAACACTTTTTTTTGCCCACCTATAGGAGGGAGGGGTGCGTGGGTAGAACTATAGGCAGGAGTTAAATAAAATATGTATTGCTGTCTGCCACTGAGCTCAACTAGTGACTGACCTTCCAGATAATTGATATATTGGTATATACAACAGTTTTGATTATTTTATCTGAAAACCTAGCGGAACTTCTGTTGCTAGAAGCAAAAAGTTAAGGCTAGTCTTCACTACCATGCTACATCAGTGCAGCTACGCCCTTGTAGTGCGTCTGGTGAAAATGCGCTATGCTGATGCGCTCCCATTGGCATAATTACTCCACTTCAATGAGAGGTGGAAGCTATGTTGGCGGGAAAGCGTCTCCCGCTGACAGCGTGATGTGGATAGCTCTTTAAGTCTATGTAACTTGCATGGCTCAGGAGATGGCTTTATCACACCCCTAAGGAACATAAGTAGCAATGTAGATTAGCCTACTAGGAACAAAATCTTTGATATACTGATATGGAGTGGGAACATACAGTCATACCTTATCTGTGGATTTTATCAGAGGAATTGTTTTCTGTAACTTGTCTTATTGCCAGGAGTATTTTGCTACCCCCTCCTAATCTGTTAAGCACTTTCTGCGTAAGGATTAGTATAAAGTGATCCAGGCTATTTATGAGGTCCAGAGGGGTTTCAGTGTAGCTCTACCAGCATTGTTTGCACTGTAGAGCTGATGAATAACATGATCTTGGCACTACTGTAAGGTGCTATACTGTGCAGGCACACATCCAAGATCGTGTTCATTCTAAGCAAAAGATCACGGGCAAGGGGGAATGCGGCATGTTAACAATCCAAAGTCTAATTAAATGAACTGGTACTCAGAGCTGCTTTATTTACCTTGTATCTCTTTCCAGTTCCATGTGCAGGCAGCTGAGGAAGCAATATTCAGCATAGACAAGTACATAGATGCTACAGCGGGTGTTTAGCATGCTTTGGCAGCCCTGGAGGCAGAATCAGAATTATCAGTAACTGACAGCAGGGGAAAATTCTATTCTTGAAGATCCTGCCTTCTTTTTTTTTTTCTGTCTCCATAGTTGCAAGCAATTATCCAGACTTACTGCTGTGGAACTTCACGATAAAATGTTGAACAAAGAAAAAAAAAATCGGTAAAATTCTGATCTGGCCAAGTTGGTAGGGATACCAGGCTGCCTCTCTGGGCCTTGTTCTTTCCCCTCACCTTGACTCAGAGATACTGCTGCTGGGCTCTTCCAGGACTCTTGGTCCCCCTGATGTAGTGCCGGACCTGGCTATGTTGTCTGTGAAGATTTAAACTGGGATCTCTGTCTCTGAGTATGAGTCTTTACTGCCTGAGCAAAAGGACCATATATTTTGGCTTGGAGGTAGTAGTGGAATCAAATCTATATAACTGATCCAACCAATCGGGACACAGAGCTACACTGTGTTAGTGTATGGTATGAACTCCTTCTGGCCAGAAAAGCGTGTCCTGAGGTTTCATACGTGCACAGCAGTTTAAATCTCTATACAGGCCACCACATGTAATGACACTGCTGTTTGGATTGTCTTTATGGATTGAGCCCAAGACCTCAATTTAAAAGCATAATCTTGTGCTAATGGAAACCAGAAATTAGCAGACTCAAGTCCTTTACATGGTCCAGTCTCCAGATGGGACAAAGAGCCATATTTATTGTGGGCTACGTTGACAGAGCAGACAGGCTGGTAGATTGGAAATTTTGCCTATTCTGCAGACAGGGAGAAACCATATCTGTATGGCTTCAGAAGAAAGCTGTAGTGTGCCTAACTTGAGGAGTGAGAAATCCTACATCTCAAAACTCTGCATAAAAAAAAGATTTCACTAAGGTAGATCATTTTGGCAGAATGAAGCCTATATGTGGAAGTATTCTCCATGATAGCCGGAACAGATCGGTCAGTGGTGGTCTTTGCATTATGACAGAAGTGTGAGATCCCTAAGCTCTTTGCCAAGAGACAAGAATAAGATATGCTAGTGACAGATGCACTATCACAGAAGCAGCCAAAGCCCCTTTTTTCTCCATTTGCACTCCTGCCCAAAGAAGGGAAAATATGTTGCTGTCCTTAGGGGCTCCTTGTGAAAACAGTTGTCCTTGAAACTGGCAACATGACAATAGACACACTATGCCCCTAGCAAATAGAGCTTTTTGTCACTTTTATTTGTTGTATTTTGATGAATTACTGAAGAAAGGTCAATCTTTTTCCTCCATCAAGGTACCATTTTTAAAAATGGTGGCTTTGGACAGACAGATTGCAGAATTGGATGCTTGCTCTGCAAGCCACAGTTCTACATTTTCTACAACAAAGCAACACTGATCGCTAATTAATCTTTTATTCCCAAAGTCAACCTCTTTTTTTCTGTCCGTCTCAAGAGAGCATATTGTCATCATTCAGTCCTAAAGCTTTTCCCAGTAAGGAAAGGGCATGACATGCAATGACACTCATTCAAGAACTGTAAGTGCCTTGCTGTTTTAAATAAATTTAAATCCATTCCATGAGTCTAAAGTGCTCTTTAAGTGATTCTGCTGTTAAAGGCAAGAAGGCATCAAAATTTGATAATCTCAGAATAGGTCAGATGGAGCAAATCTGAGGTACAGAAATCGAGAAGGCCATCTCTTGCTTTTGTACATTTGCTGAGCACAGCAACAATATGAGGAAATATCTAGAGTAACCTGCACGTTTTCATGAAATTTTATAGGCTATGTCTACACTACAGCCTATGTTGGCATAACTTACATTGCACAGGGGTGTGAAAAAACTACTCCTCTGAGCAACATAAATGACACCAACATAAGCACTTCTGTGCAGAGTGTTATGTTGGCAGGAGAGCTTCTCCTGCTGACATCACCTCCACAAGCAGCAGAAGCTGTTTTATTATGTCAACAGGAGAGGTCTTTTCCAATAGCATAGAGCGTCTTCACTAGGTGCACTGCAGGAGCACAGCTGCATCGGTTCACCTGCAGTGCTGCACATCTAGACATGGCCTAAGATACATGTGCAATTATGATGTTTCTAGTAAGTGCCTCTGACGCCCCTGCTCTTCAGCCTGAGGAGCCTCACAATGCTTTTGTGCTGTAGCTCGCAACATGGGCTCCTCCCAAGCAGCATACAGGTTTCACCTTGCGTATCTGTGTATAGCTACAGCCCTGGTATAGAAACGCGACCACATCAGCCAGGTAGTAAACACCAGCCACACTGTCTTCCAGCAGCCTTGGTTACTACTTGCAGGATGACCCCAACACACTCCCAGTCCTAGATTCTCTCTCTCCCCCCCCCCCCCAAAAAAAAGAAAGTTCTGCACTGTCTAACCCTCTCCTTGTATATTAGATCTGTTGTCCCTCGAACGAGATCTGTATACAACAGTTTGCTACCATAAATGGAGTTACCAACACAGTTCAGTTTAAAGACAACACGGGAATATTTTTAATTAAAGAATAAAACAAGTTTATTTAACTACAAACTGATTTTAAGTGAATACATGTATAAGGCATTGCAGGCAGAAACAGTTAAAAGAAAAATAAAGATAAAACACTTTCTAAACTTAATAAACTAGACTTGTTTCAAGGTGCAGTTATTACCACATGCGTCCAGCAACGGGGCTGACCAAATTTCAGTTCAGGGTCTGCTCCCAAAGTTCATAGGCTGTTTCTTTTGTTGTCTTAGATGGAAAAGAGAGAGATGGGTAGGGAGAGAGAACTTGTGTTTTTGCCTCTCACTTTTGTAGTTCAATCATCCTTTGAAATTGCATTTTTCTGAAGGTTACCCTGTGATAAATTTCATTCCCCTGTGAGCACAGACACAGTCATTGTGAAACAGGTTTCATGTTGTGCTTTGCTAAAATGCAGATTTGCCTCGTCTCTCTTGATTTCTCAAGGACCTTGTTTACTACTTATATGTCAATTGATGTAAACATACATTCCCTTAATACTTGCTTGACCAGTCCTGCCTAACCGGAGCTACATGGGTTTGAATATGTGCTACCAACATCATTCAGGAGGAATTCATCACTTTACATATAAGGTTGCTATGCACATTTGATTATGATATTGACCAGCGAGTTATTAGCTTTCAGATGATACTTCACAAGACATCTATTGTTCAAAGATTATTACAGTAGCGTGTAGGGTGTAAATAAAGGGGCATATTCGATCACAGTAATTTTCCACTAGCACTCTGTACACTGAGCAGAGCACTTGGTGATATTTCCAATAAACTAAGTTTTTAAGGGAATCACAGATAACTGTTCCTGTTATAATAATATGATGGTATTTTTTTAAAAAAGATCAGATTGACAATTATTGTAAAGAATATTTATGCAAAATATATTGTTGAAAAATCTCAGCCGGCATCAAATGTCAAGATCGCATAAAGTGAGTTGTTTTTTAAAATTTTTTGGGTGTAGCTAATTTAATGAAAGGAAATATTTGTACAAAAGGTCTGTTTGTTTTTATTTATTTTATTAAAGCTATTTCTCTAGTATTTGAAGAGTTGTTACCATAGTCTGTGTCTCTCTAATAACATTATTTTAAATTTTATCATGATTGTGATGAAGTGGGCTCTGTACCTATGTAGGTTACTCTGGTCTTCCACTGACAGGCTGTGGCTAGATGGGAGAGGTTCTGGTTTTGAGATTGATAAAGAAATTTTACCCTGAGCAAGATTTTAGGTGGCAAAATTGCCGTGACTTTGCTGTGACCATCAATCTTTTTAACTTTCTATGGTGAAAACACCAAACAGATTTCCATTATAGTAGTAAAATACAACTAGCATGTTTTTGGGCATAACAAAGTAGCACTACTACTTTCTGTTTTACATAGGCAATTATGGTTTTATTAGTTTTTCTTTAAATATTACCATTAATGCTTAGTTCCATGGTAAATCTAATAGTTTACTATTACTTGTTAAAAATCATTCATGATGTTTTCAGCTGTTTAAGGATTAATCCTATATAATAAAAGGCCAGAGGATGTTTGTCCGAAGCCGTCATGCGCAGTAGAGACGGCCTGGACAAACAGCATGCTGGGAATTGTAGTTCGGCGGCACAAAATGGCCGCCACGCGTGTGCCGCCGCGAGCCGTAGAGACGGCCCGGACAAACAGCATTAAGCACTTTGGCCCGTGTACACGGGCTGTTACACTAGTTATAAATAAAAGAAATTACTGCTTTCAGATGGAACCAATGAACACCCTGCTGCAACCCCTACTTGAAGGTTCCTTGGTATCAGATGCTGATTGGGAGCGCATCAGGCAGGCCCAGGCTAGGGGTTTCAAAGCTAGGAAGCTGCACAGCCAACTGCAGTCATTGGTGCCAGAACACACCATGTGACCATAAATAACAATTAGCTTAACATCAATCCTTTAATATCTTGAGTCAGCGTACAGTAGTTATAGTGAGTCACAAGGTTGTGTGCGAGATGGCTGGTGCAGGGAGAAAAATTGGTAAGTGGCTTTTGATAGAGAAAACAGCTTACCATAAAAGCTTTTCAATATAAAAAGTGTCTGCGATCATGGCTATAGTATATAAGCTTTGCATAAATGTGTAACAATTGTGATACTGGAAGAGAAACATTGAATTAAATGCATCAGAGCAAACATAATGAAGTAGCAAATTTGTATAGTGAAATCTTTCTGAAAGCAGTTTTTTCTCCCCCTTTAGTTGACGCAGATGAGATTAAACGGCTAGGAAAGAGATTTAAGAAGCTTGATTTAGACAACTCTGGTTCCTTGAGTGTGGAAGAGTTCATGTCTTTGCCTGAGTTGCAGCAGAACCCATTAGTACAGCGAGTAATAGATATATTTGATACAGATGGGAATGGAGAAGTGGACTTCAAAGGTAAGATAAAGTGCTCTATGATACATGATGTTGGTATTTTCTTAGAAGAGCTGACTCTTGGAAACTGTTAATTTAAACTGATGTAAAAAAAATAATACAATACATTTTGTAAGAACAGAATAAAGTGTGAAATCCACTTAGAGGTTTATGGGTGAAACATGCTCATAAAGATACTTTTATATATTAGAAATAGATACTAACAATTCCTGTAAATGTATATATAAAATAGACTTACATTTATTTACCCCTAATGCATAACCCAGTATAACAGTTTCTATTGGTTTTAACTGTTTTGTTTAATAATCCTTCTTACTGTTCATATTCTTAACTTCATTTTCATCCTTGCTGTCTATTTTAGAGTATATTAGTGAAACAGTATTAATCTAGGGTTTCTAAAAACTATTTTCTTCATTAATATGAAAAAGACATGATGGATGGGAGAGAATTGCAAATGTGTGGGTTCAGTTTTACTTAACTACCGTATTTTTCGTCTTATAGGACTTTCCGGCCTATAAGACGCCCCCTCGTTTTTTAATAAAAAAGCCGGACCAAAAAAAAAAAAAAAGCGCCTCGCTCTCCCGTCCCCGCCGCGGGCGGGCTGCCGAGGTTCCCCCCTCCCCGCCGCGGGCTCCCGGCAGCCCGCCCGCGGCAGGGAGGGGGGAACCTCGGTAGCCCGCCCGCGGGGGGGTGGGGGGGGAAACCGGGACGCTTTTTTTTTTTTTTTTTTTTTTTTTTTTGGCCCTATAAGACATTCGCCCTATAAGACGCACCAACTTTTTCCCCCCCTTTTTGGGGAAGAAAAAGTGCGTCTTATAGGGCGAAAAATACGGTAACTTTTAAAAGACACATGGAACTAACTGTAGCAATCTCGGAACCATTAGCAAGAGCCATGGAAGATGGCTAAGGTCCCAGAGGACTGGAGAAGGCCAAACAAATGGGATCTGAGCAATTATAGACCAGGTAGGGTAACTTCAATATTTGGAAAGATATCAGAACAGATTGTTAGACTATCAGTTTGTAAGCACCACAAGGAGAATAGGTGAAGAGGAACAGACAACCTGGATTTGGCAAGAACAAATTGCACCAAATCAAATTTCCTTCTTTGTTGGTGTTTTTGGACTAGTGAAGTAGGGCAAGCAATAAACATGCTATATCCTGATTTTAGTAAGAATTTTGATGGTCTAACATGACATTCTCATAAGCAGACAAAGGTAATCGTCTTGATGAAATTACAATAAGGTGGTTGCACAGCCGGTTGAAAAAACTTAACAAGTAGTTATCAGTGGCTTGCTGTCAAACTAGGAGAGAGTATCTAGTGGGATTTCTAAAGGGGGACAGTGCTGGATTTGGAACTATTCAATATTTTCATTAATAAGTTGGATAATGGAGTGGAGAGTAAGCTTATAAGCCTTTCAGATGACGTCAACCTAGGAGGGGTTGCAAGTACTTTTGGAGGACTCGATTGGAATTCAAAAAGACCATAAATTGGAGAATTGGTCTGAATTTAACAAGATGAAATTCAATAAAGATCAAGTGCAAAGTACTTCACTTAGGAAACAAAAATTAAATTCACATGTACAAAATGGGAAATAACTGTGTAGGTGGTAGTACTGCTGAAAAAGATCTGGGCATTATAATGCATCACAAATTGAATGATAGTCATCAAGGTGATGCTGTTGCTAAATTGGAATGTTTGAATTTTAAGACTACTTTCCTCAACAATGTCATCCTCTAAAACTATATAAACATTGCACATAATAATTGTCAAAATATACTTGTTAAAGCAAGGGTACTATATTCTCCATGAGATTATGAACTCAAATTATGTGATTACGAAAAACTGTAACACACGATTTAGCACTAGTCTGATTTTTGTATCATAAAATGATGCAGTCATAATGTGTTTTGTGGCAGTGAATCTACTGTTGCCATCTGGCCATGTTTGGTGATTTACGTAAATTAATGGTAGTCTCAATCCAGTTTTTGCTGAACAGGTGGCCACCTCACAAAAATGCATCTGAGGAGGTGGGTTCTAGCCCACGAAAGCTTATGCCCAAATAAATGTGTTAGTCTGGAAGTTGCCACAAGTACTCCTCGTTCTTTTTGCGGATACAGACTTAACACGGCTACTACTCTGAAACCTCTCACAAAAAATAGCACTGCTGGCACCTGTGTGTAGACACTGCAGGGAAGTGTGGGGAAGCATGCATTGCTTCTCATATTCTACCTGTATTTTTTTCTAGAGAAACTCATTTTCTGATATCCATTTAACATCTTTCACAAACACAGGAAAAAAGTCACTGAAATCACATTAGTACAGCTGTAGTAGATCTTCTGTTCACACTACCTATACATTGACAAAAGTATTTTATTAAACCAGTTTGGTGATTTTATTGTTAAAATGAAAACTGTTCGAGGTTTTTATCAACAAATGGTAGTCATTGTTCCCATTGTAATGGTAGCCTTTGTACTTTTTTCTTTACTGTATTTTAACTAAAAATTCTTATTACGTCAGCATCTTACCTTCCAGGACTTCAGAAAGTCCTGCTCTGGAGTCTGATCCTATGTACCTTATCAGTAGTTCTCCTTCGAGAGATGTTCCTGTTGGTGTTCCACTCACACTGCTTTTAAATCACCTGATCTCAGAGGTAGGGACTTCCGATCTGAGAGTAATGGACATTCTTCAAGATGAGTATCCCTGTTGGTTCTCCACTACCCACTCTCCTCCCCTCTACTTCGGAGTTGGGGTAGCCCCCGTTGTAGAGAAGGAACTGAGAAGACCGGCCGCACACGCGTACTATTAAGGTACACTTAGATCAGGTGGGGGAAAGGGGAGGCCCAGCACATGCTATGAGTACTGCTACGAGTACTGCTGCAAAAATCTCTAAGCGAAGGTGCAGGGACGCACCAACACTTGGAGTGGAGCACCCTCAGGGACACTCATCTCGAAGGAGAATGTCCGTTACTGCACAGGGTGAGTAACCACCTCTGCTGTTACACATGTGAGTAAAGGCTGCAAGATCTGTCTCTGGGAATTGCATGGTTGTGGAGTTTGTTATAGTTTGTCATTTTGTTAATATTCACATTTATTTATAACACCCTTCTAAAATACTGTTTGTGTCTGTTTTATTAAAAATATGGTCACATTAATGTAATCCAAGATGAAATTTAGGGTTTGATTTGAGATGAATTGAACACCATAACTCCAATTGAAGTCAATACAGTAAGGGTTTCAAGTCCTTATTTATATAAATCGTATTTCCTGGAAAGTCCAAGCTTCTGATTATTTTAAGTAATTTTTTATATATATATATTAGTACATTGGGCATTGTGTTTGGTTTGAGATGCTTCCTGCTGGAAGGCGCTAGAAATGCCTTCATAAGGATGGGGCAACACTATTCCTTTTTGAGGTAAGTTGTGTTCTAAGGACATTCTCAATAATGTAGACTTTTTAAAAAATATAATTTTTCCCCCCTGAATATTCTGTTTTCTGTTTGCAATAAACAGGGCTTTGAAAAAAAAAAATATATATATATATATATATATAAACTACTGATTTGTAAATACTTTTCCTACCCTGTATTCTTCAGAATTTATAGAAGGAGTCTCCCAGTTCAGTGTCAAAGGGGATAAGGAACAGAAGTTGAGGTGTAAGTACTTCGATTTTCATGACAGCTTTTCTGATAGTTTTCAAATAGTTTGCTTTTAACAAAACATTGGGAAATCACTTTTTCCTCCTGGGGTGCATGTTCTCTGACCGGAGTCTACATCAAGCAGGACAGGTGGAACTACCTTGAAGGAGTTGGGACTCCGTACCTGTTGAAGAGGTCACTGGCACCTTTACAAAACGACGTGAGCATGCTGCCTCTGCAGCATTGTTACATTCCCATCTGAATGAGCAAAACAAAGTCCATGTCCTTTTTCGATTAAAGGAATTCTGGGAAATGCACATCATTTTGCTTCTGACAGTATGGAAATCCATTGATTTTTGCTTATATAATAAAACAAAGACATACTAAACTGTTCCTGCAAAATTTTGACAATGTATCTTTCAGAAGCATAATGTGGCCAAATGTTTGCTTGTTCTTTCAATCCTTGTTGTAATAACCAAGATATTATATGGATGCAGAAAGTTGTTACCATGAAATATTAAAAAGTAACACTCATTCCCTCACCCCAGATTTAGACCATGTCCAAATGGCTTGCTCTAAACTGACCAACTGGGGTGTTGATTAGCCATGCCACAGAAGGCGATGGTTTTGTCTCTGTGAGTGGCCCAGCTTATGATGCACTGCTTGTTCACTACTTAATGTCCGTGCTAATGGAATATTTTTACACTCAGAGATTGTCTACACTTCAAACATTACAATGGTAGCAGTTGCGCTGCTGTAGCACTTCAATATAGACAGTAAATACCCTAACAGGAGGGATGTGCCCATCGGCTTAGGTAATCCACCTCCCTGAGAAGTGGTAGGTAGGTCGACAGGAGAATTCTTTGGTTGACCTAGCATTGTCTACATGGGGACTTAGGTTGGCTTAGCCACATAGTTCAGAAGAGTGACTTCTTCACACCCCTGATCAATGTAGTTAAACCAACCTAATTTTTTAGTATAGACTAGGCCTGAGTGGTGGTAAAAAAATCTCTCATTCTAGAGTTAAATAAATTATAGTAGAATTGTTCACTGTTTTGTCTGATATAGTAGGATCCTGTTCTCCCAGAATTTATAAATCCATGTGACGACAGAAAACAATGCTAAACCTCTTTTCTCAGTTGTCCATATAAAATGCATAGTTATGTATCTACCTTCTGAGAAGTTTTCAGTCTAGTTAAAATTTTTGTTGGCAGGTCATATTTACTATTGAATTTTCCTTAAACTCATTTTCTGCAGTTGCTTTCCGGATTTATGATATGGACAAAGATGGCTATATCTCCAATGGGGAGCTCTTCCAAGTGCTGAAGATGATGGTTGGGAACAATCTCAAAGACACTCAGTTACAGCAAATTGTAGACAAAACCATAATTAATGCAGATAAGGATGGTGATGGAAGAATATCCTTTGAAGAGTTCTGTGCTGTAAGTATTTTCTAGGGAAAGATGTTGATATTTAGATTTACTAAAATTATATCTAAAATAGTTTGATCAAAAGAGAATGATTTTGCATAATTCTGTTTAAAATAAGACCACTGCTGTTGTCTTATAGTAAGTGAAATTAATCATAAAATAGCTGACTGCATTATTCAAGATTCAGATGTTTCAATTTGACTAAGACCTGCCTATAGAAAAATTTATCAAAATATTGTGCTGCAAATACAGTGGATTAATTTTTGTATCCTTTTCATGGAGATATATAAAAACCAGTTGAAAACAACTCAGGCCTGGTAACTGCTGTATGGCAAAGGTGAACTTCTAGATCAGCGGTTCTCAAATTGTGGGTTGGGACCCTAAAGTGGGTTGTAACCCCATTTTAATGGGGTCACAAGGGCTGGCTTAGACTTGCTGGGGCGGAGGGCTGAAGCCCAAGATCCACCACCCAGGCTGAAGCCCGACTTGTTCAGTCCTGGGTGGCAGGGCTCAGATTACAGTTGTCGTCTCCCCTCCTCCTCCTCCTCCCTCTCCACCCCCCCACCCTCCCCGGACTGGTGGGGATCAGCCTTTGACCCCTTCTCCCCCTAGGGCAGCAGGACTTGTGTGGGCTCAGGCTACTGTCCCACCTCCTGGGTTCATGTCGTAATTTTTGCTGTCAGAAGTGGGTCGCAGTGCAATAAAGTTTGAGAATCCCTGTCTGGATTGAGGAACCAGAAACCGCTGCCTTGGATTTCAGGCTTTCAAATGGTAGAAAATAGTGGTTCCTAAACCATACTTGGGACCATTAATGGTCTACATGGAAATAGACCGTCCTTGTTTTGAGCAGCAAAATTAATTAAAGGTAGATTTAAAATAACCAATACATTTCTATAATTGCTTTTTCATCTAGGCGATTATTATAGTAGCCACAGGGACTGTCCGTGATCATGGATGGGAAGGGGATGTGGTGGACATGTTGGATGTGGTGTTTGTGTTGAGTGCGGATCTTTACAAAAATGAATGAATGGAAGAGGTACTCTGAAAGAGACTCTCAAAGATGTCCTAGAGTATAAGGCCAAGAGGGACCACCAGATGATCTAGTCTGACCTTCCGTATATCCCAGGCCACTACTCACAGGCTAAACACAACAGCTAAAATGAGATCAAACTAATACATCCCACAGGAGACTAGAATATTGTGTGCCACAGGCAGAGAAGAGGTAGGACCAAGATGCAAGTGTTTAAGGGCCCCCGCAGTGGCAGGGAAATGATCAAGTGAGATATATCCTGATAATCCTGGCAAGTGCCACACCCATATCCTTGCTTTTTGGTTTTTGCAGAAGGTCACTGCCAATCTGACATAAGGTGAAATTTCTTCACATCCCCTTAGACTGAGCATGTGAATGAGAATCAGCCAGCCAAACACCTGCGAGAGAGAAAATGCTTTTGCTAACAATGTCACAATTGAAGGGGTTGATGGAAATAATCATCAGAATAACATGATTTTGTGGGATAGATACTTCATGTCCTGCAAGAGCTGGCAGTGCTATCTGTTTACTTGGTTGGACCAATATAAATGCATTCAGGACCAATAAGATAGTCTAAGCACTGGTCCTAAAAAGTGATGATAATTAATTGAAGTCAGAATTTTAAAATGTATTTAATATAAAGCTGCAGCGTATTTGAATTATCGTGTGTCTGATAATCATACCTTTATAATTTGGGATTTTTATGCATATAACATGCTCAACCATGAGATTGAATTAACATGAGAATTTATATTTTTCTGTTTAAAAGGAAAGTAGTAAATGATACATTGAAATACAAGTGCTTTTTACAAAAAATCAAATGACCACACTGTGGATTGCCACGGACTCACAGGGGCGAAAATAATTGCAGGCCTGTTATTTACCAGGTTGCACGTGGCAATAAACTATATAGGTAAGGGATGCAAGGAGAGTGTGGGTCAGGACACGAGCTGCAGACTCTCACACACACTACTAAAATGAATCAATTCAAAGTTTTATTGGGGATAATTACAAGGGGTAAGGGAGCAGTTTTTTGATTAATGGACGTAATGAAACTTAAAACACACAATGACTAAAAATATCTACTAACAATATTTATAAACAAAGATGCAGCATTTAGTAATACTCAATACTTACAAATACAAACCAACACGTAATGACCGGCAAACGTAGAAGCTCTGTTTGAAAACACATGAGCTGAGAGAGAGGCTTCGAGGTGATCAAGCTCGGTTACGGGGATACACAGGATTAGTTTTTCCTTCTCCTCTCTCTGTCTGCACATGGCAGGCAGAAACATAAGTACCAACTATGACATCACAAAAGTGTCATAGGGGACGGGGCCCAAAACCTGTTTGTGTTCACTTCTGATTTGGCACAAGCAAAGTTTACACCAAGTAGGGGAGCAGGTGCCTCAAAGTCTGGCTTCACCCCCAAAGGTGAGGGTAAGCACATTGTTATAGAATGCATGCGAAACTGAATGACAAAAGAAGAGGCCAGGGCAATACCGGTATGGGCAAGTGTTACAGGATGCGGACAGGAACTGATCTGAACACACACGTGACAGTAAATATGTATGTATATCTTGATTTTATTATGTTTAAACTGATGAGTATGAAAATCTGGATAGCTTGATAAACAATGAAAAAGTATTGTGCACATGTATACTCTTTGTATGAGGTTATAGCTTCAGTTCAATACAAATCATTCATTCTTCATTAAGTGTGGTGTATGTGTTGAGTGCAGATTTTGAAAACACAACCTTTTCTCCTATAGGACTTGGAAACTTTCTTAAAGGATTAAAATCTTTTTTTTTTTTTCTTTTTCATGCTCCTTTAATTAAGAAATGGCTACATGGAATTTTACCAAACTTAAAATATAAATTTTTTTTTGTATTCTGGACTAAGACCAGCATTAGAAATAGAATAAGGAGTAAATTTTCTGGTAACTTATATGCATTAGTAAATAAAAGCTTAGAATAAATTCCCTGCCCAAGTATGATGACTAAAGCAGTGCTACCAATACATATTTAAATGTCTTTGTTGTTCCCTAACTTTTTTCACACTTGTGTTCTCTACTCTCCCATTGTATATACATTGTCCTCAGAATTGTTTTACAGTTTTTCTGCTCATTTCCCGTCTGCCGTTTGTTCTCTCTCCTCTTTCTTCCATTTCCAGTGTGTAGGTTTCTTCCATGTTTGTTCTGGTTTTGTTCTGCTCCATACCTCACCCATTTCTTTCATCCCACTTCTCTCCATCTCTGCTTCCCCTCATACTGTTGTTCTTTGATTTCCTCTCATGTTTTGTTGATTTTGATGCCTCCTCTACTTCCATGATCATATTTCTTTGAATTTTTTTCCACACTTTTTGTTTGCACACTTGTTCCTCCCCGCCTCCCCCCCCCCTCCCCCCCCCATCTTCCCTTATTTTTCTGAACCTGTGTATCCTGCTATTTTTGGAAGCTCCCAAACGCTTTTTGGATGCTCCCCATATTTTTTGTGTACACAGTTTCTTTTACCAAGGATGTTGGTGGACTTTCCTGAGTTCCTGGTTCCTAATGTTGACTTCCATGGGTTTAATTTTCAGTCGGTTTAAAGGTGGTGTGGAAAGGCCAGAAAAAGCAACTGACTGGAGGTAGCAAGTTGTTAAGAGGATGCAAGTAGAAGTATGTTTATGTGGTGTGCTGTTTAATGTAATTTTACTAATTCTCAGTTCTTTAAATGTTTTTCATTTCAGGTTGTAGGGGGCCTAGATATCCACAAAAAGATGGTGGTAGATGTGTGACTCTCTTTAGGGCACCACCCAACACTTTTGCTTTCTTCTCCATCTCTGAAGATCTGCTCAAGACGTCCAGCAACGCTCTCTGTGTATTTAAATGGAAGTATTTTTCTCTGTGAAGCCACATTTTCCAACATGAGCCTCATGAAGCCAACTAAGTGTTATTGAACTTTATTCTCTCAATAACTCAGTGTAGCACTTTAAAGTCTGAAGGACAGCAAGATGGAAAGAGCATATCAGTGTGGTGGAGAAAGGGAAGGGGTTGGCTTTTTAATTTATTTTTCTTCATCTTTTATAACAAGGAAATATCTATCTATATATATATGTGTGTCTATTTATATATAGATATATATGTAGCTTTCTATATGTAGTAGTTAGATGGACTTTAATTTAATATACTTGATTCAGAAACAAAACTAGAGTACAAAGTGCCAAGCAGAACATTAACAGTTCAATATATGGATATACATCCTTACTTTTATTTCACACAGTTTTATATATATATACATATATATAATAGAAGAATGTAAAAATTTAACAGGGTGTTAGGTCAACTGTTTTCCTTTTCCTGTGACTGTTCAGATGTTTCTATATATTGACTGGCTGACAAAGCATTGCTTCTTGTTAATTAACCTTATTTACATTTTTGTAACACAGGAGACTGTTTATACCTGTTAATATATTACCAGGGACTGTCTCTCTTTGCTAAATAACTTGTAGTACAGCTCTGCTTAATAGTATGAAAAAATATAGTTTAATGCTAATGCCAAGAACTAGTCCTTGTGTGCATATAGTAACTGCAGCATGCTTATGTGGTCACTTCATTCTGTCACCTACTAACTGGGAGCAGTTGCATCTATTAAACAGCCCTAAGGAAATTAAATCAGCTGTGAGATTCATTTCAGATACAACAGCTGACGATGTTTGATGCATTCATGATTTCTCTTGCACTTAGCTTAATGAAATTTTGGCTTGAGATAATTGTGCAGGATTCCCATGTACTCATTTTATACGTTGCACTTAGTGAGGTTATAAAATGTTTCTTGCCACTAAATTTGTTTCAACCATAATAGTTTCCCCTCTGCATTTAAAAAAGTACTACAGGTAGCATAAATAACTGGTAATATTTTATATATAGCTCTATATCTCTAGAGATATATATGTATATAGGATTCATACAGGGGGGAACTTTTGTTAACCTATGCCATAGAGAAGGAGGAAAACTTAAATTTATACCTCTTCCTCTTCTCCAATCCTTCAATTGGAGAATTTCTTTTCTAGATTTGTCCATATCATGATATCTGATGGATGGTCACTTGATATATTTGTGTGATATAAAAGTAGCGAGCCATGTTTTACAACTTTATATCATCCCTTCCCTTTTCTGCAATGGTACTATTGGCTGGAAGAAAAACACATTTACTAGATTTTTAGGATAGTACATCTTTGCTGTATAGCAGTTTTTCTACTAAAAATGTTTTATAATCAACAGTGGAAAGGACAGGTTGTATGAACCTACTTAAATGGAGCACCTGTCTGCCATAGCTGTTCCTTCAACTGAGTGCTGCACATCATGGGCTCTGTCTGTGAGAGAGAAATCCAGGTGCTTGGTGTCCTTGCATGACATGAAGTTTTGCATGTAGATCGAATTGAAATGTTCCTCTTGTTTACATAATTTGCATAATTTAAAAAGATAATGTTGCCAAACTTTGGTAAATGTTAATGTTCAAACCGAAAATCTCCACTACATGTAACTTTCTTCCTCTGGATCAGTACGTGGCTTATAATCCCAGCCAGTGGTTGTATCTGTTCCATTGTCAACTGCCATGTGCTCTGCTTCAAGGGGGAACTAGTCTTTTGTGAATTTTTTGTACATAAGTATTTGTTACAAACATTTTAGCAAATGCTTTCTACTTCTCTTACTTGCTTGTGCATATCTTGGCTGGCGTTCTAGAAAATAGTACTATTGTTACTTCCTTATGGGGGATTTTTTTTAGTTTGTGTGGGGAAAATGGTTTATGCTGAATGTTTAGTTTTTCCTCTGCATGCTACATCATATGTTGTGGGAACTGTAGAACCTTCATACTATATGAATAAAAAAATAAAATATTTGAACCTTGCCATGGTGCTCGAAATGTTTGTGAGCTTCGTCAGGGGGCTTGACTTGACATTTTAAAAAATGAATGTTGCAGAACGAATTCCATAGTTGCTGGTAGTCTAAAGAAATCGATTACTAGCCCTATACAATTCCTATTGAAAGTTTTGTATGTTAGAAGGTGCAAGCTGTTAGTGGGAATATGGCCAGTCTTCCATTTGCAGTGTCTCAAAGCCATCTGCTTTTTTTTACTGGGGCACGTGACTTTAGAAAGGTTATTTTTCTCCTATATGTTGATCTGCCAGTCCCAAGGACATTAGATAGACAAGGTGGGTGAGGTAATATCTTTTATTATTGGACCAACTTCTGTTGTGGGGAGAGAAGCTTTCAAGCCACACAACTCTGCCTCGTTAGCCCCGCCCCCTCCCCCACCTTCATGGAGACAGCTCAAAGAGCTCAAATGTTTTTTGATGGTAAAAGGAATCTCTAATTTAAATGCAAGGATGACCGGTGTTTTGGAATCTTTGTTCTCAAAGGCAGGTGCACCAGCCTCTGAAGGAAGCAGAGGGAAAACAGAATTGTCGAGTTTCTCAGTACTGAAAAACACTCCCTTAGTCCGGAAGCCTGTTTATTTCACTGCTTTTGATGTTGCATTGAGGGCTAGCCCAGTGCGGTGGGGAGGAGGAGTGTTTCGTCCTTCAGTGTAGCACCCAATGTTAGTTTTACAGTAGCTTCCATTCAGTGCACGCTTACCTCAGGAAAACTGCAATGTAGCTATTCCTTCTACTACTTTCAAAATTGATGGTGTGTAAAATGGCAGGATTAAATTAGTCTAGCATAATGCTTTCTTCCCACGCATTGCTTTGGGGCAAAGATGTTTCAGCCCTCCCCAAAAAAGCAGTACAGGTACTAGTGTGTATAAATGACAAAGTTGCAGGATAGACAGGATTGGGATGAAGTTGGACTATACAAGCCAATCTTCCAATTGCAACCTTAAATCACAACTCACCTAGATATTCAAACTATTAGAGAGGGGGAAACCCCCTAGTACTCTTTGATAGTGTTTTGGGCATGTGATAAATGGAAACAGGTGCCTGACATGCAAGAATCTGCCATTACAGAGGTGCGCACACATACTATTACACTCTTCAACAGGTTATGGCTGTTCATTTCTCTAAACATGCAAACCCCTAGCTGAGGGCTTCACCTCATTGAAAACTGCCCCTCTAGTTGAAATTTTTGAAGGGAAATCTGCTGTGTTGATATTTATGTGCTGAGCACCAGCAACTCTGCATACTCAGTACCACTTTCAAGTTGCATTTATTGAACTAGAAGCTTGTACAATAGACATGTTCACTGCTCTGTTAAATTGAGCCAGGTACACATCTCACACTGTCTGTACATTTAGGATGGTGTAGGCCTGAAATCCATTTAAAAATGTGTACATTTGAACATGGAAGTGGTGTCTTTTTACAATGCTACATTTAATAGAAATTTCCCTTCAAGACAGTTTATCACACATGACCTGTTTACATTGGGAAAGTATTTAGTAGTCTGCTTAAAGAGGAGATATTTGGTTGGTTCATTGTTACAGGTAGGACTGGGAGCACTATGTTTGAAGCTTGCCTGACATTTCCCCATATAAGACCTTAGCTTGGGTTGTTTATATCTTTTCAGCCCAAACAGCTGAAGTCTGACAACTTCCAGTAGTCATTTTCAAGGTTTCATGCAAAATGATTCTACTCGTTTTGAGAACAAAGTTAAGGAAAAATACATTTTTTCTATATCTAAAATTGTTTTAGAATTTCTTTGGGAAGCCCTTGCACCCCCTTACTTTGCGAATGGAACTGAGATTTGATCAAGTGATAAGCCTCTGAAAAAAATGTTTTCACTTGGTCAGAGTGAAAGGGCTAAAATCTTATCTGCACTCTGCATGTGCTATTCCCCCTGCTCCTATTGCTGACTTACACTAGGTTGCAGGGGGAAGCCACTTTCTTTGCAGCTGTGGACTAGAGTTGAGCTAGGGTGGTGGTTCTCAAACTTTTTGTATGGTGACCCCTTTGACACCTCCCCATCTAAATTAAAATCACTATTTTATATTTAACACTCTTTAAAATGCTAAATTAATAACCCTATTTAACAATGTACCTTTTCTCACACCTTTTAAATTAAACATTGAATTGTTAAGCAGAAAAGTTATATTTTTAAATAGTTACTGTTTAGTACCAGGAAGTGTGTGAAGAAACTCAGTATCACTTTTCACAGACTTGCTAGCTAGCTGGGAAGTGACACTAGCATACAAAGATCACTTCACAGTAGACTTGCTAGCACCCCGTTGCCACTCCTTTTGTGGGGATGCTGGCAGCATGCGCTGCCTTCAGAGCTGAGCGACTGCAGAGCGGTGGCTGCTGGCCAGGCAAACCCCTCTGTCCTATGCCCTCAATGATGCCCCTGCTGGTGGCCATGTAGGGTAGCAGAGGAAGCCACCTTCTGCAAATACAGAAGAGACAAGAGTCAAGCCAGGGGAAGGAAGAGTGGACTGGGTTGAAAATCTAGGACACAGGCTGGGAATAGGTGATTAGGCTGAAGGTTCCAACTCTGCTCAGGGAGTTAATATACTGCCACTAGAAAAATCAAATTTGCTTTTAAAAACAAATTCTATTAACATGATTTAAAGCCAAGCACTCAAGATAGGAAATTCAACAATTAAGCTTGCCACCACATAGGTCCTAGTGGTCTCTGTGAGAAGGCGCTTTCCTGCACTGTTGTGGGTCCCAGGAGATCGGTGGGCCCAATTGTGCCCCATTTTACCCCACTGCCATAGCTGGCATTTTCACCCACATCTTAAACTAAGCTCCTAACCTTTACTATCAGAAGGGCCTATCATCTCTCTGCCTCAGTCCTTCATCTGTATTATGGGTATAGAGTCCCCTCACGTCACAGGAAAGTTGTGAAAATAAGCTTAATAAATATTGTGAAGTACTCAATACTATAGCAAAAAGCCCATGAGGAAATTGTCTTTGAAGCCAGGTTTGAATAGCATACAGTAAATAAAGCTAATGGTCCTACAGAGGAAACAAGTTACTGAATAGCTACTCAGATCCATCACTCGTGCACTGAGGAAGGAGTTCTGTGGGGGAAAAAAAGTGATGAATTGAAGGTGTCAGGTCATGCACACTCACAAGGGGGCAAATTAAGGTAAGTAAACATTCCCATTCTCTGAGTTTTTCTGTGCCATTTTAATTCTTCCCTAAACACCCCCCCCCCCCCCATTCCTCCTTCAGAGCAGGTTCTCCAGTACTGTACAGGTATATTTTCCATCCTCTTCCTTAAATTCCTTTTTCTTTGACTGCAACTGCACACTGGTTCTACATCACCTGGGTTACTTTCCTGCACTGATAGTTTGTCATTCTGGAAGATTCAGGAGTAGTTTGTTTTCCCTACAATGTATATTACTTTGCATTTACTGACACTGAACTTCATCCATCATTGCATATTAACCCTAGCTTGGTCAAATGTCAAGTTCTTTGGCTCCTAACTCCTCTACATTGTGCTTCATTACTTGTTTCCAAATAATTATACAATGAACATAAGTACATAGAGAACTTTGGCCCACCCAGCTATTGTACTTTCACTATAAAAAGATTAAATGGTCGGTCACTTCTAAATAGTTTTTGATCCACAGTACTATTTTTTTTAATCTTATGAGAAACTTATTGGTAGCCTCCTTGAGGAACCTTATCAAAAGCTATTTTCTGTTGCACATACGATGCTGGTTAATCATATGATTTTCCAGATGGAAAAATTTGGTTGAAATGACAATTACAAGTAAAATAGTGCTAAGTACACAGACTTACTAGTCTATGATTTCCCACATTGCCAGAGTTTATATTTTTATTTTTTTAAGTCAGATGCAACATTGTTACTTTCTGAGCTTCTGGAATAGTAGCTGTCTTTAAATAAGATTTTTATTAACAGCTCAGCTATTTCCTACCCAAGCTCCTTCAAAAAATCTCAAATCTATACCATGTGGGCTTAGTGACTGCTTTTTAATGCATCAAGTTACTCCAGTACTTGACACCTCAGAGTGCATCCTCATCACAAGAGAGAAAATGTTCCTGTAGTAAAGAATCACCAGACTCAAGGTGGATGACACTATCCAGCAAGGTGTGTGGCTGGAGAACTGTACTTTTCCTGTTCAAAAATGTAACTAGGGACAAACATGAGCTATTGCCATTTCTGTACAGTATCCTATATCCTGTTCTGTGATCATGTATACTATATACTAAGGGCTTGTCTTCACGAGGCTGCTCCAGGATCGATCTTCTGGCGATCGATTTATCGCATCTCGCTAAGATGCGATAAATCGATCACCCGGGGCTCCCCCGTCGATTCCAGAACTCCAGCTTGCCAGGAAGTGCAAGCTGGAGTAAATGAGGGAGCGTGCCACCGACTGCCCGCCACCATGGGGACGAGCAGTAAGTCGGTGGCAGATATGCAACTTCAGCTACGTGAATCACGTAGCTGAAGTTTGCATATCTGCTGTCGATTCCCCCCCCCCCCAGTAAGGACAAGCCCAAGGTATCATGACAAGCTTTGTGGTCTGCAGCTCATATGTACAGGCCCTGCTTCCCCTCCTCTAGGAATGTTATAAATCAGTGGTCCCCAACCCCCGGTCCGCGGACCGGTGAATTGTTACCCGGGCCGCGAGCGCCTTGCCTTCCGCACTTCCGCATCGGCGCAGTTCACATCAGCAGCAGCGTCGCGCGGCACTCATTGCACTTCCGCATCGGCATGTCCGCTGTATTCGGCGGCTTTTCGGCAGACATGCAGGGCTCCGCCACGCAGAGGGAAAAACTAAAATTGGATCGCGGCTCGAAACGGCAAGTCAGCTGCTGTATTCGGCGGCTTTTAGGCGGACATAAGGGTCTGCGGCGCCGAGGAAAAAAATAAATAGGGGTGGCGGATCACAGTAGTAGTAACCCCCCCCCGCCCCGCAAGCATTGACCGGTCCGCGATGTTACAAAGGTTGGGGAACACTGTTATAAATCACTGAAGGTGATGTACAATCAAAGGGATCTGACTGTTGCCACTGGTCCAAGAACTAAGTTTACACAATTTAAGAAATCTCAGTGCTTGAGTTTACGATGCTTCCTACCCAGTCACTTTCTTCAGAAACCAACAGTCCTGTTCATCAATACGCTTGCTTTAAGTAAAAGATTCCTTCAAATTAACCATACTTTTGATCAGTGATCAAGCATTAATATTTAATGAACATACAAGGGTTTGTTAAATTACTTCAATACTGGGTCAGAAGATCAGCCATTATGCCTGAATGAACACAGCCTGCAAACACAGTCAGACTTTCTTCTAAGATTTCCACTCACATTGAAGGAGGGGGAGCTTCATGCACAACTTGTTATTTTTATACACAGTAGCTGTGTATTAAGATCTCCGGCCACAGCACCTGTAGACTGGGTACAGTGTCCCAAATTAGAGTCCCAGATCTTAGAATCTTTCTGCTGCTCTGCTCGCCACGGCTCTAATATTGCCATAGACTTTTGATGGAGGGCTTCCTGCAGAGAAGACAGACATCATTATAAAAGGGTATTGACAGATACAAATTCTGCTGTATGAATGGTTAAGATTAAGGCTGCTTTTGAAACCTGCCTAGGTAATTTGCTCCAACTGCCACAAGGCTCCAAAAGAAATTATCAACTTGTCAACAGATTATTAAGGAAACATTTGGGTAAACTGTGTCAGATTCCAATATAAAGGAGGAGACTGCAAAGCTTTACCAAAGCATAACAGCTATTAGGTGCAAGAAGCGATTTTTCTGCAGAAGTCATTCCTAGCTGGAGATGAATCCAATATGTAATTTGCCAAAGCCTGTGCTAACCTTTCACTTGATAACCCTGTATAGTAAGTTTCAACTCCTCTGTTTTAGCTCATCCTATATAATAAAAGGCCGGAGGAAGTTTGAAGCCGTCATGCTCAGTAGAGACGGCCCGGATGAACAGCATGCTAGGAGTGGTAGTTTGGCGGCACAAAATGGCCGCCACGAGCTGCAGAGACGGTCCGGACAAACAGCGGTAAGCACTGTGGCCCGTCCGCAGTGAGGTAACAGGGCATAGTGCTGAGAGGCAGTGGTAGAGCGGGGGGGGGATGGGGACGACTACCCCAGTGAGGTAACAGGGCACAGTGTAACAGGACTGAGGGGAAGTGGTAGAGAAGGAGGGGGACCCCAGTGAGGTAACAGGGCACGGTGCAGGGGGACTGAGGGCAAACACCATTAAGCACTTTGGCCCGTGTACACGGGCTTTTACACTAGTTCGGGGTTTCTCAAATTGGGGGTCACGACCCCCCCGGGGGGTTGCGAGCTCCTGCCGCCACAACGCAGCGCACCCAGCAGCCCGCCCGCGGCGGGGGGGGGGGGGGGGGGGCGGACGAGCACAGCCGGCAGCCCCCCCACCCCGCGGCAGGGATGGAGGGGGGGCAGGGCGCAGCCAACAGCCCGCCCCTGGTGGGGACTGGAGGGGTCGTGCCCCGCCCACCCAGCCGGAAAAGGGGTCGCGGTCTCAAAAGTTTGAGAACCGCTGTTCTAAATAAACAGCAAAAGCCAGAAACAGGAAGTGTCATCAACAACTGCAGCCCTCGGTGGACCTTCACCACGCCATTCCCTGCTCTGCTTAAAGCATGAAGCAATTCTGCTCTTTACTCTACAGCCACTGGAGTACCGAGGAGCAGAAGAGCTTTCCCAACAGCAGCGGTCAGGAATGAAGTGAGTAAATCAATGAGTTCGGATTTAGAATAATCCTCTGGGGGAAAATATTAGGCTCTACTTAAAGCAGCAGTGATTGCAGTTTCCCCTTAAATACAGACCTTACAACAAATCAGTGTTTTTGCACAATGGAGTGAAGTTAGTTACCAGGGCTTACCTAAAATGAGATTGCAAATTGCTGTCCGCGCCATCTTAATATTCTGAAAAGATCCTAAAATTCGAATTTTCCTGTAACAAGGAACCAAAATCGTGTTATTTGGGACAGGTTTTTCCCTTTAAGCACGTAGTTATTGCAGCATTCAAGTGAATGTGAAATTCAAGAATTATCACACTAGCTCTTTAGAATCCACTTGTACTTCATTGCCAGTCTTGCATTATTCATTACAACACTTGTAACAAGTATGATTGAGCTGGTGTTTTCCTTTCACTTCATGCTACCAACAGCGGATGGAATCTGTCTCAGTCTCTTCTGATACATAATTTATTTCCAAAGATGTTACGATTTGCTCACTTGATGGTGCCAAGTTTGGAGAGGTCAAGATTTTGAGGCATTCTGAGATGAGAGCAGTTGTAACCAAGTTTAATAGCAGTGACCAGAGGCGAAACTGATCTGGAAGTTCAAGACCCTACTTCCCATTTAAAGACAGTGAGCATCCCAAACAACAAATAACTCATTCCTATCCTACCCTTTTGAATGCAACTTGTGCATGCTCACATTTGTAGATATAAACCAGACATCTACACTTCCAGCTATCACATGAAATGCACTTTAATACTCAGACCTTACCCTGCATTTTATTTAGTGGGTACAACTTGCATCTACAAAAGAGAAGAGGCTGAGCTTCACCCCTTCTGGAAGCTTATCCTATAAAGTCTCCTCAAACATGGAAGCATTAGAACAAGTCCCCATCAACTTCCCTTCACCAGATCATTCCATCGGATAGCTCAAATTCAGTCAAGGGGGGGGAAATCTGTGCTTTACTTTAAACACGTATTTTCATATTTTGAGCACCTTCCATCTTTATAACCAGAACATGGCTACTTGTCATGTGTACATTCTTACAAATTTCATACCTCTTCACTGATACTGTTTGAGCTTCCTGCAATTTAGGAAGCCTAGAATTCTGGGACACACAATTCAGCTGCCACCAGAATATATCTCCTCTACCCATTGAGCTTCTAACCTCCAGTGATGTTGCCTCAGATGCTGATCCTACTATTTGCCCCTAAGGAGCATTCACCTTTCATTCCCATGTAGGCCAAGAATTCAATCACTTTGAAGATGTTAGCATTCATTGGTTTGGAGAGCAAGAATCTTGAACAATCCATCATGTAGAATTGTCCCTATATTTACATGCACAACATGACATTCTGAGTTATTGCACAGAAGGGAAGAATTGATGAGGGATCAAATACAAGTTTTAGGAACAGCACATTGCCTAGAAATTAAATATGAGAAGGAGAGTACTTACGAGTCAGCCAGAACAATCCGTGTCCTGGTTACATTTTCTATAGTGAATTTGGTTTTTCCACCTTTTCCTGCTATTCTTCCTATTGCTCTAGAAAGGTGATCTCCTTTCAAAGGCTTGACTAAAGCAGAAGAGAAAAAACTGCATTTCATTAGCCAACAGCAATATGTATTTCTATAGCAGCTTTTAGAGTCTTTCAAATCTCTTTAAAACAGGAATCAATTTCAAAATACCTCTATGGTGATAGGGAAACACTATACAGGGATTATTTTATTCACTACAGTGGGACAGCAGCTCACCCCAGAGGTAGGCAGTGTTTCAGAGAGTAATTAAGTGATCTCTGTGTAGGACTAACAGGAATCACTCCTTAAGTGGTTGGGGAACAAGGACCAATTCCTAAATGATTTGGGACAGGATCGAAACAATTAACATGCTGATGTAGAACAGAACTGGAATTAGAAACATCTAGGTTCTTATACCACCCTTATTCCTTTGGATCCGAGCACCTTCCATTAGTGCATTCAGCAATGTAACTAACATCTGTCAGTTGTGGTTCACGTTCTCACATCCTCTCTCAAGGTGAGAACTACACATGCAGCACAGAGTTCTGTAGTGGTAGAATGCATTTTATTTTTTGTTGGCTGCTCCACTCAACATTCGATGGAGTCTGGTGTGGGGCAGATGGGCCAAAACACCCTTACTACCCCTCCCTCTAAAACCCAGAGCTGTGGTATTCCCTAACACACTCCCAGAATGTCCCTTTTCAAATTCACTACACCCTTCCTCAACTCCTCTTCTGGCAAGGAGAAGGGTAGCTACATTCATTATTTGTCAAATAAGCAGCAGAGATCAGGAATACAGGCTTTCATAAATCAGATGAGAGCTAACATGACAAGCCTGGTGCACTGCTTCTAATCCTGAACAAAAAACTGTTGATGTTAGAAGAAAGGCATTTGTGCAACCACCATGCACCTAGCCAATTTTGCACCACTGTATGCAGGAGTAAAGTGCTTGCTCTGTGGGTCAGGAAAGAAATGTATATCCCTGAGGAGAATTACATGCTTCTTTGAGATTGTGCAGTGTTACTGACCATGTTCTCTAATCCACTCTGACTGCTTACTATAGGAAGCAATATTTCCACTAAATTATTTTATCTGTCCTAAATTCAAGTGAAAGGGGTCACATTTGCCTTTGAATTCAGAATCAGTTCTGCAGTGGTGCTCATTTTTGCTAAATACCTCTGTAGCAGAAGTCTATTAACCCATGCAACATTAAAAAAATTGAAGCACAGATTTGCTTTCTCTCATGTTCCTGTTTAGGCCCTGAACTCCTGTCTGTCTTACTTTGTACAGCATCAGGCATAATGCCACTGCTCAAACACTACATGAACCGAATAATCCTCATGACAAACTAGAATCATCCTACTTTTCAGCTGAGACGTAACAGGGAGTGCGGTAGTGAGATCTCATTACTAAGACTACTGCTTTTGCAAAATACTCTATAGTAGTGTATTATCATAAATATTTGACAAATTCAGTGATATACGATTGCACAGTATCTCTGATTTATGCTGTTTGCTTATATACTAAGCTGCAATTCAACTCACAGTGGATCTCAAGTTCTAGTGAAATATTCAAAGGCAATTTTCTTTGGGGCAGAGAACACTGACACCTGATGCTCTACTGAAAGTTTTGCAACAGAAGAAGACACTTACCATCTGTAATTTCAAAAGATTCTATAAAAAGGTCATCTAACCTGATGAGAGCAAGAGCATCCTAAAATATTAAAAAGATTGTTATAACCCTGTAGAATACAGAGAGCAAAACATGTTTAAGGATCTGCATCACAAGTCTTTTCTTTTTAAAGACTTAAATAACAGAACAGATTCACAGAATGACTTCATGTAATGTATCAAACTGCACCAGGCTAACCCACTGAAGAATTAGTTGGGTGCAGCTTATGTTCCTGTATATGGAACTCAGCAGGAGCTTTAAATACCCATCACTCTCGCTACACCCAAAATACCCACCTCCCACTGGAATGTGCACAGGCAGATCAAGGACAGTGTATAACCAGAAAAATTAAAATAATGAAGCTGGTCTACAGCCCTGAATCAACTCATGATTTACTTAAATACAACTTGATATTCTGGTGCTTAAACAAAGACACCTCTAAAGCTTAGATAAAAATGTCTGATGCTTCTTCAAAAAGTTAATCTTAGTAAAAGTACACGAATACAAGCAAAACAACGAATTCAAACAAACATCTACGGGGGGGGGGGGGGGGAAATTACCAGAGATTCAACGTATTCCTTCAGAATGGTTTTGAAATAAAAATGTTTACACAATACACAACACTCCAGTTTTACAAAGGCAAGCTTACTGTACCATTGTGTTGGGAAACTAGAGAAAACCTATGCCCCATAATCAACATCCCTGTAGCAAGCCTGCACAGAAGCCAAGGATTTTAAGCCAGTAAGTTTCTATTATCCCTACTTATACCACAATTTAGACTGGGTTACCAGGACTACCTGGTTGCTGAAGACTCACCTCAACTTGAAATCCAAGAATAAATGCTTTCACGAAGTCAGCTGCTTTCGTCAGAGCACTTACATCTGTTGTCTCTTTACAAGTCTACATGATAAACAAATTAAGTTGCACGTGAGAAAGAGGTCAGGACTTGAGAAACTCACCTAACATCTACTACTCCAAGAATTAAGTCTACTCACCACGCTGAAATACACCAATTCCCCACACCAATCCCCTCCTGTCTGATCTACTGCTTGGGTCCAAAGACCCTGGAGTTCTGCTGAATTAACACTGCCTTCAATTAATGCTGACCCTCCACCATGAGAATGTGTGTTGCTACCCAGACCACTCAATCAATACTGGCCAGCCTCTCCCCCCACCAAGTCAGTCCCCAACACAGTCCTCCACCAGAATGGTACAGGACTGAGGTTTTCCTCCTCCTGGAACAAACCAGCAGCAGGCCCCATCTACCAGAGTATTGAGAACTTGTATGAAAGGAATCCTTGCTAGCATCTCCTTCCAACACAGGGATGTACGTGTTGGGATTCCTACCAATGTGTTGGGATTCCTGCCAACAGCTGGGGGAAGGGAGGCGGGAGGGGAAGAGACCACAATTTTGGCCAGATTGAGATTAAAGTTAATGATTGGACAACTATAAGATTTTACCTAGGGATGTGGTGGATTTTTCATAATTTGAAGTCCTTAGATCAAACTGGATATCTTTCTAAAGATAGCCCCAGATCAAACAGACATTATGAGCTTGATACAAAAGTTGCTGAATATGCTATCCAGGAGGTCAGACTAGATCATAGTGATTCTTTGGGGCCTTATCTACAAATTTACAAGACTTCAGAATGATGCGCAGAAATGCAGATCTGGACAGGGAGATAGGACAAGCAGAGGCAGTTTTGTGAGTCAGCAGCATAAAGAAGATAGATACTTGCCTGACTTTCACTAATGAAAAAAAGGTGACCACCAAGGAAGCCTTTTGTGACCTCCACCAAAATGTGGAGAGGAAACTAAGAGGACCACCCTCCAAATGAAACACTAGAGGCAGAGTAATGTATGAGGATAACCACAAAAGTTAAGAGTGAACAAAATTTCAAGAGCAATAAATTAGACAGCAAGGACAACTGGTCGAGGAAGATGAGTGAGGAGAACCCTGACAAATCTCATGGCTTAAAATACATCATTAAAGACTATGGTGAGAATGGGAGCTCTATGTTATGGGGACTTTTTTCCTCCCAATCTCCTCCCTCTGAAGCATCAGGGATGGTCATGGCTGGAGATAGGACACGGGACAGGGTGGGCCATGCTCTGAAAATTCTCTCAGGTAAATAGCTAGATGGTCCGTGCTCACTTGATCAGGATCTAACTGTTCACCACATGAAGGAATTCTCTCTCAGGTGAGACTGGCAACGGCCTTGCAGGGTTTTCCACCTTCTTCTGCCGCATGTAGATGTGGGTCACTTGCCAGGATTATCTGGCCATTTTACTTAATCATTTCCCTGCCACTGTAGGGACCTAAGACATTAGGATGGACTAAGACTCATTATTCTCTCTCTGCGGCATATAGGCGTCTAGATCAAAACATTACAGCCCACAGGAGCTTAATTTTGATTGTTGGGGTTAGTGGACATAAGCAGGGAGGTATTACTGGCCTGTGACAAATGTCAGACTACACAATCTGGTAGTCCTGCAAGGTCTTAAACTTTGTATTAGAATTTAGTAGGCAGAAGCATGACTGGAGAGGGTTTACAATGGAAATGGAAGAAAAGAACCCCACACAGTGACTGAAGGGGAGAACAAGTCCAGAACATTCCCTCCAGAAATGTAGGAGGAGAGATTGGACAATAATTTGAAGGTGATATGGGATTAAGGTGGGCTTCTTTTTTCCTATGTATATTTTAAGATTGGGGAGACCAAATCATGCTTGTACGGAGCATGAAAAGAACCAAAGTGTGTGTATGTGTGAGATTATAAAACAAAAAGGGCTGGGGATACTGGATCAGGTGGAGGATGAAAGCAAACAAAGTCTCAGTGAGAAGCAGGGTGTGTTAGGGGCTGAGGGAGGCGATCATGCTGGATTTTAGCAGTGTTTCCTCTCACAGCGGGAGACCACTAATTTTTTTAAAAAAGGAAAAACTGACTGTACATTTTGTATAACATTTCAATATTGTTATCCTCAAGAGGTGATACCAAAAAAAGTTAGTAATGCCTTCCCTCTAATTGTTCAAACACATTCTACGGTCTCAAAAAAATAGCAATTTATAAATCTTCAGTTTTCAAAATTAGATATTATGTATATCACACATAAGATCTATGACCAAGTCACAGTGTTTTGGTTTTTTTGACAGTTGTATAATAAAGTCATTTGTGCAGGCTTATTAACTACTGTAAGTCTTGTAGTGACTACTGTACTCAGAAGATTTATTGATAAGGGAAAATTACCAGTAGCATCCACATTTCAACCCTTAAATTTGAAAATGTAGCCTTTAAAAATTAATCTGGAGCACACCTTAATAAAAGTATTACAACATGCTATAAATATAGTTATCCACATGTCAGGGGCTTAACACAAGCTTTAGACACGCTGTTAAAAGTTGTTAAGCTGTGTAGGCAGTCAATAAGAATGTTAGTTATGGCGGCAACTATCACTTTCTATATCCCAAGTGATTGAAGCGAAGTCCATTAGAAAGAAGGAACACATGAGCTAAGTAATTATCATTGCTCCTCTGCTATGATGAATAAAATAAGTCATGATGATATCTGGCAGCCCAAAAAACATAACTCAATCATTTACATAAGTGTTATACAGCCTTTTCTATTTACAAAGCTTTGCATTCTGCAATCAGACCTAGTGGTTGGATCCGGAACTGATTTTTTTCCTCCCTTACAGTGATGTCAAATGAGAGAGATAAATAGCCTCTGGGTCAGCATTGGGGGGGGGGGGTAAATTCCTTTCTCTGTGTTTTATTTATTGCTTTATGGGTAAAGTTCTTGAGGATAAAATGTTAAGTTTTAGTTTCACCCCATATGTTTTACAGGGCTCCACTTTAGTTTCCTATAGCTAGTAACTGGGATCCAAATAATTAACAAGTTTTTGTGTTACAAATACAAGAGATAGCAAAAGATACATTTTCTGACTCAACTGAACTGAGGTGCTGCATGAAAACACCAGGAAAGCGCTTGCTCCTTACCTTTATTTCTACATTTCTGGTGTTTAAGTTAAATCTAATTTGAAGAAACAGGTGCTCTACAATAGGTGTGAATATTTTCATCCAGTTTTCTTTCAGAGGAGTATATCTGTGTGCAGGTACAGGAATGGTCCTCATTTCATCTTTTCCGCTCTAAAAAGAAAAAGTGTAAGTAGCACAAACCACCACAATGATCATTCTTGCCAAAAGACAGCCTATCAGAGTGCTCAATCATCAAATCATGCTTTTGCCTTGAAGTCACTACACCAATGAAAGAAAAAAGTGGTAGAGAAAAATATCAGGGACTCCAAAATTTAAAAGGCACAGACTGCCCGAGCAGTGAAAGAAATTTTATACCATTATTTTACTTATGATGGACAAGATTAAATACAAATATTTACTGGGGACAGGCAGTGCCAAGGAACTGGAGAATTATTATCAAGTACTTCAACTTTTAAAAAGTTGAAACTTCTTGCTGCAGATGTTTTCCCATCTACCACTCCTTAGTTTCTAAACAGTGTTCTTCAGCTCCAAGTTAACGAGCTCATCATCACTGAAGAAGAAGTGTTTCTGTGGAGATAATTATAAAAACAACAAACCTACTATATAGCTAAAGGGACACAGACAAGTGAAAAGTCACACTTCTATCTAAAAATGTTTACCTCTCATTCTTAATGTCACTTTAGCTGAATGATGATAAAATGTTGAGGTAACAAAGTCCCGTGGCACCTTAAAGACTAACTATAAAGTTTTGAAGCATAAGCTTTCGTGGGCTAATACCCACTTCATTGGATGCTGGTTTATTTTTCCCCATCAGACAGCACACTACTTACTGGTCTCATTGTTTCCCCTCTATAGTCAAGGTCTCATGTTTGTGAGCAGAAACAAAGGGGAAAAGCCATTACAAGCCACAGACATTTGCAGGGGGACTGAAGATCAGATCTGGTACCTACAACTTTTTTGTTTAAGCTGACTGGCTGTCAAGTTAACCACGCCCCCTCAACACGACAGCTTCAGCCGGCCGGGAGGTGAAATTAACACGGTCTCAGCCACTCTCCTCCACGGTGCCCTTATGTACCGGGCGAAACCAGCACCCGGGCGACAGGACGCAGCTCAGACCCGCTTCCCTCCCGTTCACTACGCTCCACCCCGCTACGAGCCGGGGCGCGGCGCTGCCCCGCGGCTGGGGCCCACGCGCCGGGGCTCTCGGGCTCCGCGCCCGGGGCCCTCCGCCACGGCGCCCCCGCAGACCAGCCCCCGGCCCGGCTCACCGTGAGCGCGTCCCCGGAGACGGGCGGGAGGTCGGGCCTCTTGCTGGGCCTGGGCTGCTCCGTGTCCATGCGGCTCCCGCCGTCCCCCTCCAGCTCGGCCGCCCGCCGCTTCCGCTTGCGCCGCCTGGAGACCGTGGTGAAGCCCCCCGCCTCCATGACGCTCCGGGTCTCCGGGCCCGCGGCGGGGCGGCCCCTGCCGGCCCCCGGCTCCGCTGGCCCCTCCATTGCAGCACTTCACACGTGCGGGGGAAAGGCTGACGCAGTCCGGAACCACCGACACGTCACTTCCGTCCGCAGGCCCCCATCCCGGAACTCCTGGGAGCCTGCCGGGATGCCTGACCAGGAGCCCGGATGTGGCCGTTGGGCCTGCGCACCAGGCATGTGTGTAGTCGCCCAAGGCGGCGGCGCGCGCGATGTCGGGCGCGGGGCTGGAGAAGCCGCAGGTGATCACGCACGTGCAGCAGTCGCTGAACTACACCGTGTTCGAGTGCAAGTGGGTGCCGTGCAGCGCGCGCCTCGTCTGCCTGGGCAGCGTCCCGCGCGGCACCGGCGTCATCCAGCTCTACGAGCTGCAGAGCGGCCGCCTCAGCCTGCTGCGCGAGGTGAGTGGCGGGCGGGCGGGGCCTGCGGACCCACAGCCCCCCCACGCCCTTTGGGGCGCTGCCGGGGCGGGGGGCGCTGCTCACACGCAGACACCCCCCCTCGCCCCCGCGGGCGCTGCAGGGAGCAGCCCCACAGTCACCGCTACACCTGTTACTCTGCTGTTCTCAGGCCCACGGCGGCCCTTCTTTGCATCTCCCCCGCGAGCTGCTCTGTGGGTTCCTGTGGGTGGCAGCAGGCCCCAGCACAGGCCTGCTCCTCCAGGACACAGCCCCTCTTCCGCGGGGGGAGCTGGTTGCTATGGCAACGCCGGGGCGCAGAGCCCCTGTTCCGCGAGGGGTGGTTGCTATAGCAACGCCGGGTCGCACCGCCCGTGTTCCGAGACGGGTAGCAACGCTGGGGCACGCGCCGGGGCTGTGTGGAGTCAGTGGCGGAGCCCGAGTCCGCGCCAGACCGACCGAGTGGGCTTGGCAGCCGGGGTCCCGTCAGCCGTGCTGGCCCCTTCCCGCGGGGAAGCACAGCCCCGTCCTCTGGCTTTTTGAAATGGCCCCCACGTTGTCCGCATCTGTGCTCTAGTCTGTGCACGTGGATACTGGGAACCTGCAGAGAACGGGCCCGTTTTCCTCTCCCATCCCACAAGCTGGAGAAGATCTGGTCAGACAGTTGAGTCCTTCCCCCCACAGTCATCGATAAGGTACATGAATTTCACTTCATAGGCTACATTTTAATGGCACCTTCAGGGCTTTTCTACACTGGCACTTTACTGCAATGCAACTGCCTCGCTCAGGGGTGTGAAAAAACACCCCCTGAGTGCTGCAAGCTTCAGTGCTGCAAAATGCCAGTGTAGATAGTGCAACAGTGCTGGGAACTATTCCCCTCCTGGAGGTGTGTTTTTTTTATAGCACTGGGAGAGCGCTCTCCTTCACTATGCCATGACTACACAGCACTTTAACGTTGCTTGTGAAGATGTGCCCTCAGTCTCAAATGACCCCAAAGTCATCTGGTAAAACCATATATAGCAGTGAAATTCAGTCACCACTGGTGTGAAGGGCGGCAATTAAATTGCACACAGGATGCTTCTGAATGCAGACGGGGCGGAAGGAGACTACAGTAAACCCTCGATTTAACGGACCTCGATTTAACGGACTTCGGATGCAACGGACAAAATTTCTGAGTAAGTCTGATGCATTCCTGATCCATTTCTGGTGGGCTGGCTGCCGGCTCCCGGCTGCCGCCCGGGTCCAGGCAGCAGGCGGGCTGTGGACCTGTCGCCCCGACCCTGTGGTGGGCGGGCTGCTGCTCCGACAGCTCATTTTTTTTTATTATTAAATAACGGACTTTTTGATTTAACGGACACCCCCTCGCCCAAATTAGTCCATTAAATGGAGGTTTTACTGTATTGCCAATGTAAAAAATGTAAACAGTAATTTTTGAGGCCAACTTTATGTATCATAAAAAGACACAAACCCAGTTACAAAAAATCACCTTTGAAGATCATCTTTAAAATGCTTTAAAATACTTCAGTGACAGATATTACATTGCTGTTTCCTAGAAACTGGCTAACTTCATTTCTCACTTTGTGCTGCTGACACAACAGCATACATAGCCATACAAGCTATATGCTGCATGCATTGTGGGAAGGTGTGAAGAGAGGGTGAAGAGTGGTTCCACTGAGGCTGTTTTAAAATAGGTTTAAAATTTTCTTCCAAGCAACTTCAATGGCATTTAAAGCTTCTAGCTGTGTTGTATGGAGTTCTTTTCTCCTCTCTTCTTCCCCCCATCCCCACTTAAATTAGAAATGTAAAAGGAACATTTTAATTTTTTTCCATTATCTTTAAAAAAGATTAGTCTGACTTCTTACTGTTCAACTCAGGATGACAGAAATCTTCTGTAACATTTTTTTTCCTGATTTGAGGCTAAATGTTTTTTGTTGTAATTAGAGTAGTACCTTTTTGCTTCATTTGGGGATCTCAAGGATTTTAGCAGGCACCTTGCAGTAATGCTGGCTGCTAATTTGTTTTCTAAAATCAGCTCAGGTAGCTTTTTCTACAGTATGTATATATTAATGTGTCATCCAGCACACTGTTCCTAATCGAGTTTTTAGAAATCAGACGGTACTTTATTTGGATTTTAAACCAGGATGTGCTGCCAAAATTTTAACAAGAGCCACTTCAGCCATGTCACCATATCCATACAAGAAAAAACAATCCATATTCCTCCCTAATCACCAAACTGTAATATGCATCCTCCAGCCCAGTACTCCTTGATCTTAAATGCTTCTCACTGAGGTTCCTCTAGCTAGATCCTCTACCGGGCATCTTTTCTGTTCATCAGTTGTGGAGATGAGTGGGAAATGCCACCTCCCCCAAATCAATTTCTGTCCATTTGTATTTCAAACTGTGCACACAGCCAGGCTAATGATTTTGGGATGTTATTGGGAAACACCCACATTTATCTGCTCCTTGTTAAAAGGGATTGGGGTGGTTAGACATCATTAGGTTTCAACAGCCTCCTATTGTGGAGGTATAGCCTAGTTACACTGTTGATAGCTCTCACGTTATTTGGGGAGGAGAGTTTAAAACTCCAGTTCCTGGATTCATGTGAGAATCTCACCTTTAATTTAAAACAAAAAAAGTTCTTAGCTCTCCTGGCTGTGGAGAAAAGTTTGGGAATGTGACCCTGAGTGCTTAAAACCCAGAGGGCAAACAAAAAAACCTTCAGTTTTTTTTTAAATTTCATCATTTTTGGCGTCTAATTCATGGTTTTGCTGTTCCATTGAGTTTCAATAATCTTTTTGCATCAGCTTATTAGACTTGAAAATGTCTTTTCAAGTAAAATTCTCAAAACGTGCCGTTTGTTTTAAATGAATGCTGAAATTCTCCTTCATAAGGTCCACCGTTTGGCCATATAACTAAGGACTTTCATGAGTCCTCTCCACATTGAGTGGTTTCATGAGTCCTCTCCACATTTAGTCAGTAGCTACATTTGTAAAGAAGGTGTGCAGCATTGTTGATGACACTAGTTGTACAAGGTTTCATCAATTTTGGGCACCATGGTGGCTTTTTTAGGCGTGGAGACTAGTACATGGAGCAGATTTTTCTTAAGTTGAAGTAACCTTTGAGGATTTGCTAATCTGCAGTAACAATAGTGTCTCTGTTGTATACAGAGTTTTTAAGATCTACAGGGACAATAGTACATAAACTTTCTCAATTTATAGGCTTCTATAGGGATGCAACATAGAAGGCACACAAACAGCGTTGCTCCAGACTAATAGAAAGAATGGCTTAATTATCTCTCATGTTCATGCTAGCTGATCTCTGAGAAGAGCTAAAATTCCCTCTGCTTTATATTTGCAAATCAGTAGAGACAACAACCTTTCAGTATCATTAGTGAGATAGGTAGAGGGAAGGAGAATGAGTGATTATTTATTTAAAAGCTCATTGCAGTCAAATCCACACTATGCAGTGATATTAAATTTTAAAATAATAGAATAAGCTAAAATGTGGAATACCTTTGCCACAGAATATTTCATTTGCATTTTACACTGAATATCTTATTGAAAGTTCATTGAAACCTGCTAGTAGTTTGGCTTTCAAGCAGCTGCTTATCCACTGTGTGGTTTTGTTGAGATTTTTTAATATGCTGACAAAAAATTTACCCTTTTTAGATTGAAAAGGCCAAACCTATTAAATGTGGAACTTTTGGTGCTACATCTCTACAACAGAGATATCTAGCTACTGGGGACTTTGGTGGAAACCTTAATATATGGTAAGAATACTAGCTTCTCTCAGGATACCCCTTCCTGTACATGATATACTTGAGCTCACAGTACGATGTCACGCAACTTGTAGGATAGTGAGGAGTTTAACGTAGAAAAATGAATTGAATAGTAAATTAGATATCCTCAGTAGCATGTTACGTGGCTCTTCATGTTTGTGGATGAATCGAGATCTATATGTACTGTTCTTTTTATCCTGTAATGTTATAAGCTTCCAGCTGCTTGGCTTCAACATGCTTCTTCATAAATGACATTCAGTACCTAAATGTAGCATTCTCTCAAAAAAAAATCTGCTTTACAGAACTTAGCCAGGGTTAGTTGCATTCTGATCCCTAATTGAGGAAAATTATTTTTCTTGCTCGTTCTGACCAGTGATTTGTGCAGTACTGACTGAGACTAGCTAATTTTAAATGATTAACTAGTTAAGGCACATGGCTGCCGGGCAGATTCATTTGCATGGTAAGAGTGAATAGTCAGATGACTGTTAGAGATCCATACATTTTTTTGTTAATAGAGCAATTCTGAACAATCTCAAAAGTAGATGAAGTCATAAACATGAGTGGGGAAACAGTTCTACCCTTTTCCATTTTAGACCTTTCTAGAAGAAAGCTTCATATTTAGTTCTCTGCACAAGTCCGAGCCATCATGTTGCATTTGTAGCCTACATTCAGATACAGCGTTCCCTCCCTTTTGTACAGTAAAATAGAGCACCATGGAACATGCATACAATATGCTGTCTTTTCTTTTCTGTTGTCTAGGAACTTGGAAGCTCCAGAGATTCCAGTGTACTCTGTGAAGGGCCATAAAGAAATCATAAATAGTATAGATGGTGTAGGAGGCTTAGGGATTGGAGAAGGAGCACCAGAAATTGTGACCGGGAGCCGAGATGGTGAGTTAGCAGGCCTTAAAGTTCCTTAATCTTTGCTGAGAAAATACTATTTACAAGATTTGATTGGCATTTATGAGCCTACTCTGCAATGACTTTACAATAAAACTTTAAAAACGGGCTTAATCCTGTTGTAAACTTGGTTATTGCCAAAAACCATAAAATACAGTTTAGCTAGCTCCTGTGGGGCCTAGAAAGAATTGGTTAGCAGCAGCTTATCCAGTTAGGTACATCCACTGCCTTCATTTACTTTCTTCCATGTCAATCATAGTGCCATATCACTGGTGCTTTTGAATTAACTGCCCTTCTAGGGTCTGGTTTATCAACATAAATAACAATTCAGCCCAAAGCAAGTCTTCTAATCTAACTCACTCTCCAAGACTTCACAATCCTTTCAAGCCCTCCTCAGATTCAAACAGTTTATTTTCCCAGCTGGTTCAGGACCAGCGAATGGGCTTCCTCTCACACTCTTCTCGACAGTTACTCCATATCCAAGGCCTCCAGTCTGGCCTTTCTTATAGATCCTCCTACCTGAGGTCCCCTTGCCCAGCAGGCTTAGCCTTCTACAGGGGTGTCTCTCTTTACTAACTGACTGAGCCATACATGTTTCCTATACTGTAGCCATGTCAGAAACCTTACTTTAGCTTGGCTTGTCCTTCCTACAAGTCTCAAAATGCCACTTCTTGAAGCAGCCAAGCTTTGGAACAAGGCTGGCTAACTCAAGGTCTCAACTGCCCTTAAAGAGGGTAGATGCCCTGTTACACACCGTCATGCCTTTTTGTGTTCATGTATAAGGTGGAATGGTTTAAAGCCATTTGCAACTTTTTTTAAGCAGTTGCTTAGATACAGAAGCTATAACGGAGGCAGCTTCTGTATCTACAGGTGGCTCCTCTGACTGCTGCTGTTAGCCCTATGACATATTGAAAATTGCCCAATGAGGACTGAACTTTTTGTTTTGAAACAATTGTGGTTTTGAAAACCAATGCAATTAAATATGGGGGTGGGGAGGAGATGGCAGTTTACACTTGAGTGCCCGTGGGAAAGCTGGTTTGCTACTTAAAGTTTTGATGATTGCCAGAGTTATTGATTGCTCCAATCCATTACCACACCTTGGCAGTTTTGTCTTAGCCTAGTGAATTTGGCAATGCCGAGGTTGGTCTCTTCAACTATGGGAACTGCTGGTTGCCATGTAATATGGTTACAATTACACTGCAACCAGATCTATATGCTGTTTGTTCTATTTTGAGTCCAACATGGGACGAAGTTTTCACAGTTCATTTAGAGGCTGTAAACTCCCCCTCCCCCCCCCCCCCATCCTCAAGACATCAACATAATGGAGGGTGGGAAGGAAAGAATATGAAACAAGGAAAATACAAACTATGGCAAATGATCTGTGGAAACTGTACCACTTTCATGGAGTGATGATAGGGTTAGAAAGAAGGAAGAAAACTAGAACTTAAAGCAAACTGTATACAATTCTGTTTAGCAATGTGAATAATACTATTAAAATAAACCCTTTTCCTTCTTTGTGCTCTGTTTTTCTTTCCGTAAATGCATTCTGCTTTGTTAGAGATCAGACATGCAAATGTTTGGAATGTCTTCCCTAAAGCAAGTAGAAGAGTGGAGAATCCATAAGATGTGCTACTGTATCAGTAATCTAAAATCCAGTATAATTATTATTACAGGGACTGTGAAGGTGTGGGACCCAAGACAAAAAGATACACCTGTTGCTAATATGGAACCAGTACAAGGCGAGAGCAAGAGAGACTGCTGGACAGTAGCATTTGGTAAATTGATAAGATTTTCAGTGTGCAACTCGCAGGCAACAAAATACCTGTCTATCTGGTCTGGAAGCAAGGGGGCATAATCATATCCACTGGAAGCAAGGGGGCATAATCAAGACAATCAAAACAAACAAATCGTGACTATTGCTGTTAAAACTTTCTGAGACAAAAAATGTGGTAATGTCCAATTTAAACTACTTTCTGAACTTTTTAACCCATGCCATTCTTGCAGTGCCTCTTGGTGATGGAAAAAGGCCAGTTACTGCTTTTCCTTCCTCTCATATGGCTCTTCTGTGTTCAGCTGTGTATGGGGGAAATAAACTGGGATTTACATTTAAGATCTTTAGTGCATCTTTCCCTTTAGTTGTGCATTTTCATTCAGAAATAATTTGATCCTTCTGCCTTTCCTGACCTGAATAATCTTTACACATGCAAATAGTCCTGTTGACTTCAATCGGATAACTTGCATAAGTAAAGATATAACTACCTTAGTACCTTATACAGTAATTAAGTTTTGTATGGAGATCGCCATAACAGATGCTGCTTTTCACTGCTCTCCCATTAGCTTTTGCTTACTGCGTAGCTTTTTTATTCATTGCCTTTTTGCAAAAACTTTCCTCAAACATAGAATAGAATATCAGGGTTGGAAGGGACCTCAGGAGATCATCTAATCCAACCCCCTGCTCAAAGCAGGACCAATCCCCAATTAAATCATCTAACAGATTTTTGCCCCATATCCGTAAATGGTCTCTTCAAGGATTGAACTCATAACCCTGGGTTTAGCAGGCCAATGCTCAAACCACTGGGCTATCCCATCAAAGACAAGTCTTGCAATATACGCTGAAAACAATCAGGTTTGAACTTAATTTACAGAAAGACATAAGGCTATTCCACAGACATGGCCTCCTGCAGGGAAGGTCTTATCTCTGACTCTGGGAAAGTTAATCCTAGTATTTCTAGCTGCATTGTCCAGGAAAAATTTAGCTGACTCAGTGGATTGAACACCAGTCTCTGATGTAGCACAGTTCCATCTTAAGTGCCTTAAATATTAAGAGCAGAGTCTTGAACTGGGAGCTAATGGAAGGAGCAGAGTATCCATCTGTGTTTTCAGCATTTTTCTGTTCAGGCCAGTTGCTGTGTTCTGTACAAGCTGGTATTTTTGGGTTCCTCCATCATTAGCCAGAGATTCAGTATGTTAAGTTGAAAGGCCTAGTGATAAATGCTTGGATTACTGTCATTAAATCCATAGTAAAAGCTGTAGTTTTCTGGTAAAATAGTGGAAGGCATTGCTTATCACTGTTGCTATCGAAGTGTTCAGAATTAGTGATGACTCCACTAAGGTCTTGTCTTCATGTACAGTGCTGCTGCTCCTCTGTAACAGTCAGTGAAGACACTACCTATGCTGATGGGAGAGCTTCTCCATTTGGTGTAGGTACTCCACCTCCCCGAGAGCAGCCATGTTAACGAGAGAAGATCTTCCGTTGACATACCGTTGTCTATATCAGAGTTAGTTCGGTGTAACTGCATTGCTCAGGGGTGTGGATTTTCCATACTCCTTAGTGATGTACTTATATCGACAAAAGCTTGAAGTGTAAACCAGAGCTAAGACCCGGAGACTGTGTACTACCTTGACAAGTGATATGCAGAGCCTTCCCTAGCTTCTCGTTATTTCCCTTTCCCTTCAGCATTGCTTAAATCTTGCCTGAGTTCAATCTGCGTCATCTGCTCGTCACCCTGCTGCTAATTTCTTTCAGACAGTGATGCATAGGTGATCGTGTCAGCTGAGAAGGTGTTACAGAGCTTGGTGTCATCAATATATTTTTGGCAACAGTGATCATATCTCTCAGATCCCTTCCAAGAATTCTACAGATACTGAAGATGAGGGAGACCGTTTTGATCTCTCTGGAACTCTATATGTGAGGGCTGTCAGAGATGAGCCGCTTTCTGGCATTATTTCTTGGGTCCCATTTGAGAAAAATGGCCTGCACAACTCAGAAAGCAGCGAGGGCCATATTACTGCAAAAAAACCCAGCTGCCCCGCCCCCATCTGCTTCCTCCTAACCCCCCTTGGCTTGCCCCACCTCTACTCACCCCCCGCGAGCCACACACTGAGCCCATGCAGGGGGCATGTGGCCCCCCGGGCCGCATGTTGTGCAGGCCTGCCCTACAGCTAGGTATTGTAAGCAGGTCAGCAGTGCTCTATGATGGAATGTGTTGAAGACTGCAGAGAGGTGGTCTACTAAAGCTGTCTCTGTGCTATTCTGTACTGCAAAGCCTGTGTATGGTTCAGTATATAGTCAGATTCCGCATGCTTTTGGATTACTTATGTGAGTAGAAGTATCAGGATCAGGCACGTCATCTGCTGTTTAGAGAATATTGTATTTTTAAATTGCATGAATTAAATATATTAGAATATTTTCTGAAAAATCATATTATATAGGAGCAGAGAGAAGTGGTCTATAATTTTCTAGGCACCCCCATATATTTGAATTGATATGCAGAAATTGGTTATTAGACCCAGAAACATATATTGGTAAGCAGAGACCACCATTTCGGAAGGGATGCACATATGTATGAGGTGGTGTGTGCAATTTAGGCAGGAATCAAGGACACGATCAGTTGGGTACCTTTGTTTTAAAGGGTAGAACTAGCTATTTTGAAGACTTCTTGAAAATCAGATTCTTCACCTCCTAACACATTAATCACAAACATTTTAATTACTTTTTTTCTCATTAAAATTGCAGACTTTAGTAATTCATGACTGTTTTACAGTGTCATGGGGATGATTTTTTTATACATCTAAATATTGTCTCTGTATTTCCAGGCAATGCCTACAATCAAGAGGAGCGTGTTGTGTGTGCTGGCTATGACAATGGTGACATTAAATTATTTGACCTAAAAACCATGTCATTGAGATGGGAGACCAACATTAAGAATGGGGTAATGTGTCTTAAAGGCATGTTTTAATTTAAATTTGTTTGTAATGTGGAAGAATTAAAGGGTCATGGTATCTGTTTGAAACCTACTCAGACTCTCACAAGGATAAAATCTACAGAGGATTTTTCCTCCACTGGGCCAACAAATCCTAGTTCATGGGTTCTTAGGTTGGGAATCATTCTTTTCTTTATGGCTAGATGGACAGGGACCTGAAACTTACTTCTTTTGCAACTTGGGATCTCAGTAGTGAAGAGGTTGACAACCATTGTCCTATTTTGTTTGTTTTCAGAGTATGCTGCAAGTCCTATCAATTTATGCAGGTATTTTGAGAGTATGCTGTTTGAATAGGTTCAGGTGTTTTTAGATGATCTTGTTGAATCTGGTTATGTCTTAAGTCAGTTGCATTCTTATTACCATTGTAAATGTACCTAGAGATTATGATGGCCCATATTTTACAAATCTAGAATAAATGCTTCTTCAGTGATCAGATGAATTTCAGAGTGAATGTGTGTGTCTTTTTATTTCCAGGTTTGCAGTGTGGAATTTGACAGGAAAGATATAAATATGAATAAATTAGTGGCCACATCGCTCGAAGGAAAGTTTCATGTTTTTGATATGAGAACTCAGCATCCAACCAAAGGTTTTGCTTCCATTTCAGAAAAGGTACGGTATAAGGGAAGGATGTTTTTGCTAAAGGAGAAACTTCATATTTACTCTTCCAAAGCTGCTCTGGAAGCATTGCAAGCTTAAAATTATTACGTAGGAGGTGTGGGGATGGGCAAGTTGAATGTTCATTGGCAGTCATATGATGTGATGAACATCCCATCATCCAACTGACTTCAGTGGGATTTGAGAGTGCTCGGTACCTGTTCGCATCAGACCTTAACTTCAAAAAGCAGGAATCAACCATAAGAAAGGTAACAAACATCACATACATCCACATACATCTGTGGAAAGTGGGGCAGGCTGCTTGTTCTGTATGCGGCTGTGTGGGAGATTCAGGCTCAGCTTCTGTTCCTGATCCACTTACTGAGGAGGAGGGAGTGTTGTCATTCAGAAGAGTTTCCTTTTGTCCATTTAAGGCAAGGGGTTTTGCGGGTGAACTTGGCCAGAAGAATGCTCACTACAATATGACATCAGGAATCATAACATTCAAAAACCAGTAGGAGAACACTTCAGTCTTCCTGGCCATTCCATTAAAGATTTGATGGTGTCGATTCTGAAACAGAAAAACTTCCAAAACAGACTCCAAAGAGAAACTGAGGAACTGGAATTAATTTTCAAATTGGACACAATTAACCAGGGGCTAAATAGGACTTGCGAATGGTTCTCTCATTACACTAATTGATTGCATTTCCTGAGTTAATTTACCTTCAATAGTTATCTCGTGCAGACACAGAAATCCATTTCAAAAGGTATTTTTCTCTCCTGATAATGGCCCATCCAAATTTAACAGTCTCTTAGAATTGATATGCTAATGTATAACTTTTTTTTTTCACTTTGTGTATAAATGCATCTTACTTCTGCTTCATTCTGTGCATCCGATGAAGTGGGCTATAGCCCACGAAAGCTTATGCTGAAATAAACTGGTTAGTCTCTAAGGTGCTACAAAGTCTTCCTCGTCTTATTTACAGATACAGACTCACACGGCTGCTAATCTTAAACCACTACAATATGAGAGATCGAGGATGATGTAAAAGCAAAGAAATAAGATATGTGGAGGATGTCCATTACTTGTAGGCCAGGGGGACATATGTGAATATTGAGTTCTCTCTAGATGTGATAGCTAATAAGTGGTGTGCTAGGCTAGGTTATCAGAGATTGTATTTTCCAGTGCTTTAGTATTCTTTATTGCTTTAATAAGTAGATGTGCACCCTGAACGTTTAATGTAAAAGTGATTGCAATCTAAAATGATGAGACTTTAATCTTAATAAACTGAGTTATTCTGACTCTAGTGCAATGGTGTTTCTCAGAAAGTTTCATTCTGGGAACCACCAAGGGCCCCAGATAATCAAGCAGTTTGTGACTGGGGATATAGGGAGTGGAGGTAGGTCCAGAAAGAAGATCTTCTATACAATGGTCTATAGAATGTAAAAGATAGAGAATCTTTGCCCTAGTGACCTCTTCCCATCCTCCCCCAATATCTCTTACCTACCATGTTATTTGGTGCAGGTCCTGTATGAGTAGCAGTCTGATGATGAGTAAATTCACTGGAAAGAGTCATGCATTTTAATGGTAAAATTACTAATGTGACTGTTTAAATAAGTAATAGGTTAATGTCAATATATTATCTTTAATTTGCTTTTTTGACATTATCGAAGCTTGTAATAGGTGAAACGTATTAATGAAAGTACTAGTTTCACCATTGAACACTTAAAAATAGTAATTTAGTTGGTGTTCATAGCAATCGAAACATTAAAATGAAAATCCATCATAATTTGTGTTAAACAATTCCTTTTGGGAAATATGCAGAAATTTGTTTACGAGCAGAGATTTATAATTGAAGCCTTTTTTTGGTTTGTTCTGCATTTTGCTACATGCCCTGCTTACATGATTTAGATTTGAATTTTATATTTACTCATTTTTTCATGGCTTTTGTAATATGTTCAATTGCAAATTCTGGTAACTGTTGGAAAGAGTTGAAGATTCTTGTTCCTTGCAAGCACGTATGCACATGTTTAACTTTACTTACCTTTCTAGTCATACTGAAGGTGAATACTCCCTTGAAAGCAACTACTAATATGCTTAAAGTTACTGTAATCACTCACAGATATATTTATTAGGGTTTAAGTCCTTACTTATAAGACTAATCTGTAACTAATTTTTGTCTAACTCTTGTATTTATTAGGCTCACAAATCCACCATGTGGCAAGTTCGGCACTTGCCACAGAACAGGGATATCTTTATGACTAGTGGAGGAGCCGGGAGCCTTCATCTCTGGAAATAGTAAGTGTTCACTATCCACTCTAAATCAGGTGAAAAAATAACAAAACTACCATGTGTTGTAAAATGCCTTCCTGAAAAATGTGTATGCAGCTCATGTTCAAACCAAAGAAGTATTTAAATTTAATTAAATTACAAACACTAGGTAATTACTCACACCATCGCAGGACTTGATAATAGAGACTGAAAAAGTCTCTACTGTAACTTAATTGGCATTGTGGGTTTACAACAAGGATGAATTTGGCCCTTGATCTTTAACCTAATATAATTAAGATCTAAATTATATTGTCAGTTAATGAGATGTTCAGTTGAATAATAGATTTCTTAAAATTCTTGTTATAGCAGGTATTGAGAAGTGCATAAAAAGGCTTTGGACTTAAATTATTTAATTACACTTAGTGTTTTACATATTAGAAGCTCTGTGCAAACATAAGTTAGTCATCACAGCAACTCCATGAGGTAGGTTAATATTAAAGAATGAGGAGTACTTTTAGCACCTAACAAATTTATTTGGGCATAAGCTTTTGTGAGCTAAAACCCGAAAGCTTATGCCCAAATAAATTTGTTAGTTTCTAAGGTGCCACAAGTACGCCTCGTTCTTTTTGCTGATACAGACTAACTAACTACCACTCTGAAACCCATTATCCTTATAGTTATATATAGAAAGCTGAGACACAATTGTTAAGTCGTTTGCCCAAGGGTAAAAACTAAAGTGCTAACAAGTAACAAAGGGTATGTTAGAATTTGGGTGCTCCTGTCTCATTGCTCCATGCTCAGTTCACTAGACAACGCTTCTTTTCACATTTAGTATCTAATTCTGAGAGTCAAGGGGAGTTCTTTGAGGATCCTTAGTCAGTTCCTCTGTGCAGAATAAGATGGACCCAGAGGACTGTACATGGGGTGTGTATTCCTTACATGGCACAGAGCACTGCTCAGCTGTAACACTTCACATGATAACAAGGAGTGGGCAGAACCAATGAATCCTTCAGTTTCATCATCTGGCCACCCTCTCTTATTCCTGTGTGTGGACTTTGTAAGCACCAATGGAGCCTACTTCAGATGGAGTGGTTCTATAGCCTGGAAGTGAGAGCTGCCTGGCTTGTTACTGGGGCTTGGATGTTGGGGTCTGAATTTGTTCCTTAACGCAGGGTTCAGAGTGCTGATGGCCTTGCATGGATTCTCTGGACTGGGGTGAATTTCATCATGTAGCATTTTATCCCTTATTCGCTTAAACTGACCTAGCTGGATTAACTATGATTCAGTATATTTAGCACAGATATTTTCAGTGTCTCTAGGAAACCTGAGACACCTTCTAATTGGATTTGTGATAAATATGTGTGTTTGTGGGTGAGTATTTCTTGCAGTGTTTGTCTGATATGTATTCTAAAACTATGCTTGTTTGGTTTTATTTCTTTCTCATTGGCAGTGAGTACCCTGCTCAGCGCTCAAAGAAGGATTCTGAAGGAGCTGAGATGGGGGTTGCAGGTTCAGTCAGTCTCTTACAGAATGTGACTCTGTCAACACAGCCCATTTCTAGCCTTGATTGGAGCCCTGACAAAAGGGGTTTGTGTTGCTGCAGTGCATTTGACCAGACTGTGAGGGTTCTGATCGTTACAAAGCTCAACAAAATTTGACAAAAACCGGAGTTTCAGGAGGACAGCAACATAGTCGGAGGGGTGTATATAAAAGAGACTTTCTATTTACAACTTGAATGTCTCCTTTAACAAAGCTGGTTTAAAGAATTAAAAAACAGATCTTTCTATTGAAAGTTCAGATAAATTGAGTTACAGTTGTTTGACTACATACTATGCTACTGTTAGTTGGAAAAAGTTACCTAGGCTTAACTTTTTTAACTTCTAATGTAAATTTACCTTTTAAAATAAAATGTGCCTTCTGCTTAGCATGTTTAAAATATCTGCAAGTTCAGAAGTTATTTTAAACTCTATCTTCTCAATGTCATTGCTTTTTTCCCTTCAGTAGCACTAATCTGTTCGCTCTTGTTAAATTGTTTGCTTTGTATGTTTTTTTATCATATATTTGTCCATTCTTAATTATTAGGGAAACTATCCTATGATCCATCCTAGAAAATATATTGAAGGGACATTAAATTTCTCTGAACTGACTTGACCATATTTGGCAAGGTGTGTTTGTTAAAGCAACTCAGATTACTTCAATACATTTAAACAGTTATTTTAAAACTCTGAGAAATATTCAGATTTCAAACAGATTTCAATTTTAATGAATGAGCCTTTTCATGGAGATGGTATTGTAATTAAGATGTTCAGCAAAATGAGCAGTTTTTGCATGGATCACTTTATATTCTTCTGTTCATTTTTAATTATTTTGTTACATAGAACCCTACAATAAAATTGTGTTATTGTAATGTGAAGTTTATTACTCAAGAAACAGAGATGCGGGGGAAGAATACATTTAATTAGATTTGCAAAAAAGGAAAAAGTTTGTAGCAAGAAGTTGGTTTTGCTGCAGAATGATATATTTCTTCCTGGTTTCTTCATTTTTGTTGTTTCCACCTTTACACTTCTAGTGGATCCCAATAGTCACAGCGTACTACAGAAGATGGAGCTGTGCAGTGTAAATTCTCCTGTAAGATCTAAGGTTCCAATTTACTATAAAATGAGACCGGGGTCTGGTGACATTTACATTTGCAAATTGGCCATAGAAGTTATAGGCGGAGCTGGTATTGATGCTTCTAGTTAAGGTTGCCTAACACTTCTTATTAGTCAGTTGTTTTTAACTTTGTCAAACTTAAGCCATTTGGTCTTTAATTTTCCGTGTTGACTGTTTTGCATCAATTTGTTTTGGAAAGCGTCAAGTAAAACCATTCAGTCATTTCTGAGAAAGAGATTAGAGAAAAAAATAACACTTTTCCCCTCATGTTTTGCTTATGGCTCTTCTGCTGAGATGTTCCAGGACCTCCTTGCTTTGGAGCATGGATTTGAACTTTGCCAAGGAGGTTGCGCTGGTGTCGGATGTGCCTTTTGCCATGCCGAGTAAGACTTTCCCTGTATTTGCATGTTTCCTCAATGTGACTACTTCCTCCTCCTCCTCCTCTTCTATGATGTCAGGAAGGGGCCATTAAGAACACAAGAGAGCCAGTCTCCCTGTCCTCTGTTCCTGTGCTTGGGGCCAGAGCAGCCCCTTCTCTGTAATGTTAATTCAGCCCCATGTGTACATGCGTAATGAAACAGTCTTTAATTACATGATCAGCCAGTACTATTTCCACAGGCACATTCACCATCCATCCTATACACTGCTTTGGGAATGGCCCAGTTGGGTCCCTGTTGCTTTCTTCTTGCCCCATTCAGCCCTGAGATGAGTGTCAGAAATACTCCCCTACCCACAGCAGGATGGAAGAGGAACCTAAATGAGTCTGGACTTCCTTGCTGAGCACTGGCTGCGTGCTGCAGCAGCTCAGCACCTCTCCTTTCCCCCTCGGATTAGTGCCAGGCTCAACCTCAGTTCTGCTCCCACTGCATAACTGATTCATAGGTGTGGCTGTAAGGAGGAGGAGCTGCTGCTTCCAGCTGCATGGGGTTATGTGCTGCCAGATCTCCAGTTGTAGGCCTGGGCTATTTCTGCCTGATGGTGACTGGTTTTTTGAATGGATTCTAAACACAATGCTGATAGCACTTCTCTAGTTCTTACTTGCAGAGACTCTCAAAACACTTTGCAAACAGGGAATTCCGTAGGTAGCTGTCCCCATTTTACAGGGAAAGAAGTTGAGGCGCAGCCAAAGGCTGAAGCCTACCCCCTAGGGTCAGATACTGAACCTCAGCAGCACTGAGGCAGTGTCAGAAAATAAAAACTTCTACACTAGTAGAGATTTTTGACTGTGTTCCAAAGTTTGTGGATAAGAGAACAGCACAGAGAGATTCTGTTCCTTCCATACAGGCCTTACCTGACTTGTATCAGCCCAGGACTTTAGTTAGTCTTTAAGGTGCCACAGGACTCTCTGTAGCCCAGGATTGTTACAGCAGGAGCTCCATTATACAGCCCCAGATCTTTTTTGTATTGCTTAAATAGTCCTGTACCAACTACTGTGTTCTTTTTCATTCTGTAAATGTATTTAGAGATGACAGGTCTGCAGATACCACATAAGCCACATGGTTTCTCAAAACAAGACCAAACATCAAGAATTGTATTGACATTCTGTGGGCCTGACTCCTCATCTACTGTAAAGTGAGTGAAGTTTCACTAGCATGAGAGGAAAATCAGGCCCTATATATGGATTATGGACTAACCCTTTCCGAGTGTTCTTAACATGTTTTAGATCAGGGGCATGCCACCTATGTCACGTGTGCCAAAGGCGGTACGTGAGCTGATTTTCAGTGGCACTCACACTACTCGGTGGCTGGCCACCGGTCTGGGGGGCTCTGCGTTTTCATTTCATTTTAAATGAAGCTGCTTAAACATTTGAAAAACCTTAGTTACATACAACAATAGTTTAGTTCTATATTATAAACTTATAGAAAGAGACCTTCTAAAAACATTAAAATGTATTATTGGCACACAAAACCTTAAATTAGAGTGACGAAATGAAGGCTCGGCACACCACCCGTTTTAGATACTGTTTAAAAATGGAGAAAAAATCCCTACCCTATTTCAAAAAGTGGTGTTATGACTTACTGGGTTTTGAATGTAAAGCTGATTCATGTTTGCAAGACAAAGCCAGGGTTTTTCCGTTTCATGCAAGAGCAAACAATTACCCTTATTTGTGAGTCATCTATGCAGAGACAGCCTGAGGGTTGGCTTGTGCAGCAAGGATGTATCATTTATTCTAGCGGCCTGGCAGAAAAAATACCTTTTTACTTGTCAAGTGAGCACATTTGATCCAGAAGCCATTGAGAGACAGTAATCACAGACCTACCCGATGCTATTTTTACTAGCGCAGATCCAGGAGGCATGGATCCTTCCCCGACCTGGCACAGCATTTTGTTGTGACCTTGGCCAACAAAGGCACACACTCTCCACCAGCCTTTACCTTTTGGTGCTCAGTGTTAGGTCCCAAAATTTGATTTTTCTCAGTACAAAATGCTGACAAATCCAGTTCATTCTCAACTCCTCTGAAAAATCAGACTCTGTGTCTAAAATTGGACTCCTACAGCCAAGACATCACAGGTTAGAGATCACTTTTTAAAATGTGCCTATAACCTCCTTGTGCCTCAGTTCCTTCTTCTGGGGATAATGCTATGTACCTGGCAGCAGTGGTAAGTAATTCATTAGTGTTTGTAAATCACTTTTAAGGTGCTCTGATAGAAGGTGCTATAAAAGTTGCAGTATGTTCAGCTATAACTAGTGTAACACTAAATGTGACTCCAATGAAAGGAGTAATCAAAATTTGGTGCTCTGATGCTTAGCAAATACAGCCTATATTTTGTAAATCATAATCTTTTATGTTTGCATTAATATAGAAATTCAGGAGAGCTTTGGGTTCAAAAGCACGGATATATTGTGTGTGTGTCAGTGCTTGTCACAGGATGACTAATGGGATTAATAGCAGTGTAAATATATTTGATAGTTGTAAATGATGAAGCAATTCTACCTGGAACTAGAACAGAATTTTAATTCTCATAGGGCAGCTGCAGGTTTGACTCATGCAAATCCTCTTCTCATTAAGGAGAATTCATTTGTAACTTTGCAGTTAGAAAGCATACTGCTGAAGACCCTGGACAGCCCTGTCCTCTGGTGGAAAAGCATGTGCACTGCAGATATTTATGCCAGACGTTTTTTAGCGACAGTCGGAAAGGATGGATGTAATCACAGACTATTATTTCTAAGTTTGAATTTAAAAGTTTAGTAGAAATCAAGGGCTGAGGAGGGGTGTGACTGTATACATAAAATGTGCAGTGTTAACCTTTTGTGTGCCCCCAGGGTAGGTCCAATGATTTCACGCTAGTTCTAGTGTAGCTGGTTTCATTTGTGGACCCCTATAACATTTTGAATGAAGGTACGGACCCCTTTGGAAATTTAACCTGTGTCCCATGGACCCTAGCATAGAAGTCTTAGACTAAAAACTGACTGAACAGAATTCAGCTATAAATGTTGCACTTGCTTGGCAGCGGATTTGATGCAGCATAAGAAAGGGTGCTAAACTGTGGACTTCTGTGGTAAACGTCTGGGTTTTGATCTGTAGAGGAATCTGACCGAAAAATGAAATGGCTTTTCTGAAACTTTATTTTCATAGTAATCTTTTGCGGCCCCCTTAGCCATAGTCTGGACCCCAGAGATCTGTGGGTCACAGGCTGAAAACCACTGGTGTAGCACAGTGCAGTGGTGGGCCACCTCCGGCCCGCGGACCGCATGTGGCCCATCAGACTAATCCACTGGAGTGAGACAGTTTGTTTGCACTGACCATCCTCCAGCATGACCTCCCGCAGCTCCCAGTGGCTGCGGTTCGCCAGCACATGCTGGCCACCAGTTCCTGCAGCGCCCATTGGCCGGGAACAGTGAACCACGCCCATTAGGAGCTGCAGGGGTCAGTGTAAACAAACTGTCTCGCGGCCTGCCAGCAGATTACCCTCTCACGGGCTGCAGGTTCCCCACCGCTGACGTAGTGGATACATATAGTCATGTAAGAGTTTCTTCAAAGTATGCAAACTGCACATCAGGGAGAAAGTGATGGCTAATGAGAGCAAGCTGTCCTCCGAAGGTTTGAATGATTTTCGTTCAAGGACAATATTAGGTGTTTGATGTCTCTTAGACCCAAATAATCCCTCCACTTGAACCAGTAGTATGAGACTGAAGAGCACATGCCCTTAAGACATTTTAGATGGGAACTTCTACTTGTAAGTCCCGGTTGCAGCCCTGCTATTGAAGCTGAGAGCATGGAGGTTAAAAGAACAAGCTACTCTGATTCTAAAATCTGCTCTTTGAGATATGAATACTCATAACATTTGATCATAAGTGAAATGTAAGATAATTGAAATAGTTACACGGAGGAGTTTGCCTGTGTCATTAATGTATGGAAAGTGGATCTATTTCTAATGTGAAATGCTTTGTATCAAGTAGGCTAGAAAAAACTTTTTTTGTGAAAAACCTCAGAGCAAAGATGCATGGAAAAATAAATAAGGTGAGTTACAATGAGCTGGATTATTTTTCTGCTGGACTAGCTGTTGGTCATGTTTTCATATATGTATCCCCCTGCATCAAAGACAATACTTGATCAACAATATAAACAACTCTAGGCAAAGCCTCTTGTGAATTCAGGTTATTAGTCATGATTAGAGCAAGAGCTGGAACACTTTACTATCTGCAGCTGAGTCGTAGACTCTCCCATAAACTTCCTGGGCTTCATGGGGACAAGAACTTGCCTTTCTTCTTTGTACTTAACACCGTGTCTATTTCTGGATTAGATGCAGGGAAGTCACTTGTTTTGTAAGAGCTCCCTGGACATAAGGAATGCTCCACTCAGGGGCAAAGTTTGTCAAAGGCCTGGGGGAAAGCACAACAGACTGATAATATTTTTATTAAGGTTTCCTGGATGGCTCTACTTGCCTATTTAAAAAGTTACTTACTGGCTGGCATGGGGAGGAGTTGCTGCCAATGCAGACACAGCCTGACGTCTCCTCCTGATTGGATTTCAACCCCCCTCTGGCTTGCTAAACAAGGAACTCAAGCAGACCAAAAGTGGCCTTTCACAGCTCAGCCTGCTCTATTTATAGTCACAGCCCCTCTTGCTAGAGACTGGCTCTGAGCCTTTGCAGCATTGAGTCTGTAACACTCAAGCCTGCTCTAAATAAAATTGTAACTGGGATCAGAGATGAATGGCACGGGGCCGAATTCTCTCTGGCACAGCACATATACATGTGCCTGAAAACCTCTGCCCCAGATCCTGGAGCAGAAGTTAGCCACCTAATTTCTGGCCCTTCTGAAATGCTATGGCTCTACAGCAGAGGGCTTCATTTATTACATGTACCTGACTGGCCACTATCCGTGGCTCCCTGTGCAAATTATTCCTGCTCTTACTAGGATCACCTCACAGAAGGGGAACTGTTTCTGGGCGTGATTTCAACCATTCCTGCATAGCTTTTCCTGGGTTTGGACCACATTCTCATCTGGTATCAATGGGATTAGCCTGCGTTACACCAGCTAAGAATCTAGCCTATGCAGGGAGGATGTATCCTGCCTATTTCTGTGCACTAGTCAGAACTTGGTCCACAATTTATTCACTGAAAAATGTTATTTAATACTTAATCATGATTGAATTTTAAACAAAATAGACTCCCGCCATCACACGTGATTATTATATATGTGGCTGCAATGCATGTAGAGATGTTCAAGCTATTGACTATAACAACACCCTTTCTGCCATCTGTCCAGCTATAATAGAAAGGCTATAGAAGCCAAGAAAAATAGCAGAAACACAAGACCATAAATCGATCCCCTATACATCGAGCGCTACCCACCGATCCAGCGGGCAGTGTAGCCCTACCCTTAGACAATCGCAAAGATGAAGTTGCTCTCCACTCTGTTTACTGGGGTGCTGTGTCTGGAATCTTTGTATGACCTGGATATTTTGTAGTGTTAAACACAGTCTCTAAGAGCTTATGCAAAACCATCTTTTTTTCCCCGATGGGCACTTAATTTGGCTAATCAAGGAAGCTGGGAGATGGTGCTAGGTGTGATGAAAGGAGATGCAGAGCTGGGTGTTTCATCTACATGCCTGTGTTGTCAGCCTTTTCAGCCTGTGTTGTCTCATCTGCACTTCCACTGGCTTCATGTCTAGGTAGGTACTGAATAATATGCGGTAAAGGATTGAGCCTTGTGTTGGATTCTGTGTGAAAACGTTGGCGGTGGAGACGTTGTCTAATAATTGTCGGGGTTAGGTCTGAGAGTATTTCCATTCACCCCTTCAGCTTTGCCGAGGTGGAACAGAAATATAGGGGGCTCAGTAGTATCTAGCGCCACAGACTGGCCAGCAGGATGAGTTTGGATGTACTGTACTTCCCTTTCCCTTAGTATGAAGCACTGATCCATCAGAACAAATGCTGTCTCTACCATGCCCTGGCCTGAAGTCCGTTTGAGGGGAGTCCTGGACACTGCTAGTTAATAGGTGGCATTGGAGACATTTTTCGCTAACCTCTCAATTAGCTTGTTTAGAAAAGGGAGGTTTTTGAAAAGGGAGCGTAGGGGAGACAGTCCTAGATGAGGAGGGACTAGAGGAGCCCTGAACAAGGTACTGTATAGTGCACCTCACAGAAGATAGGTCTGGCCCTGTGTATAGTCATTATAATTCCATATCTTCTATGTTCTGAAGAAATAAGTAATTGAAAGGCAAAGTGACATTTTAGGGGAAGCTTGATAATTGCACTCTCTCTGCAGATTCCTCCCTGTCTCCAGCCCAGCACGGTGGAGAGGTGATAGAATGCTGGGAATAATTAAGAAAGGGATAGATAATAGGACAGAAAATATGTTGCCTCTATATAAATCCACAGTACACCCACATCTTGCATACTGCGTGCAGATGTGGTCGCCCCATCTCTAAAAAGATATATTGGAACTGGAAAAGATAAGGAAGAGTTGTTTACTACTTCTCATAGCACAAGAAGTAGGTGTCAGCAAATGAAATTAATGGGCAGCAGGTTTAAAACAAACAAAAGGAAGCATTTCTTCACACAACACACAGTCAACCTGTAGAACTTCTTGCCAGAGGATGTTGTGAAGGCCAAGACCATAACAGGGTTCCAAAAGAACTAGATCAATTCATGGAAGATAGGTCAATCAGTGGCTATTAGCCAGGATGGATAGGAATGGTGTCCCTAGCTTGTTTGTCAGAAGCTGGGAATGAGCGACAGGGGATGGATCTCTTGATGATTACCTGCTTTGTTCATTCCCTCTGGGGCACCTGGCATTGGCCACTGTCAGCAGACAGGATACTGGGCTAGATGCACCTTTGGTCTGACCCATTAGGGCCATTCTTATGTTCAGCCATGTTCTCCCGTCTCAGAGATGAATGGCAGCTTTAAACTCAGGGGGGCCCTTCTGAGGAAATGAGAAGACAGCTGCGACGCTGTCCTAACCCCTGTGGAAGCACGTCTACCCCCCCGTTACTAGGCCTGGCTCCTGTTCTTGCTCATCCAGGCCTGGATAACGCCTGACATGAGATTTGTGTCTCCACAGTTGGAAATGTTTCCCAGCTGCCATTCAATAAATCGGTAACCGTTTTTAAGGGGCACCTGTAAACAAGTACTAAATATTCTTATTGGCATCTGTAAGTGCACTGCAGACTTATGGGTGCTTACTGGGGGCCATCTTGTAGCCACCGGTGGGAAACCCGCATGAAAGAAGCCTAGGAACTTGAGACCCGTTTGGCGCTCGGATTCCTTCACAAGTATCCTGCGGCGGGTGAGCAGTTTTAGGCACTCAGACTCAGCGTGAGTTACTGCTGCTTGATGCAGCATTAATTCCCACATGGTTATCTATGGGTCTGGAGTGCAGGGAGCAGCTGCCCCTTGACTCTGCCCCCTCTCACTCCAGGCCACAGCCCCTGCAAACCCCCTGATGATGGGGCAGAAGCGTTTCAGTGGGTTTGGCAGTATGTCCCAATTTTACTGGGACAGTCCCAATTTTGGGGTCTTTTTCTTATATAGGCTCCTATTACCTCCCCACACACCCCTCTGTCCCAATTTTTCTCATGTTCTGTCTGGTCACCCTAGGCAGAGATCAACAGTGGAGACGGGGTCTTTTTTCACCCACCAATAATGGACCCAAATCATTCAAGACACAGAGTAAAGAACATGGAGCTTAGACATTCCCATATAAACACCATGTTGGAAATAAAAATGATCCAGGCTCCTGCCACAAGGGAGTTTCTAATCCTTTCACCGGAGGGTTTGAAACCCTCATTCTTTCTTACGATTTTTCGGTTTTTTCCATTGGACGCAGCGGGGAGGGGCAAGGAACTGTTGCGGGGCTGATACACCCCATCACCCTTTGAGGGCAGGGGAGTGGTGTCACCACAACCCCAAGCCACTGTGCCTGTAGACATCATTGGTGAAATCCTGGCCCCACTAAAGTCCATGGGAGCTTTGCCAGTCACATCAGTGGCAACAGGATTTCAGGATGTCACTAAATTCTCAGGTAACATGATGCCACCAAGATATTGTCAATGAAACTGGAGAATCTCAATGTTCAGTTATGTGAGACATCTATCACCTATTGCACTTGTCAGCTAAGGATGATATGACATAGTACCATAAGGCCCACATTGGGAAAGAAATGCTATTACTAGTTAAAAATCAAGGACCAAAGTGCTTGAAAACAATATAAAAAGGCTTTTAAAAGGTTCAGAATAGGAGATATCTGCATTCAAGGCCCTTCAAATCTACCCCAATCTTATCCTAGGCTTCATGTTAAAAGGAGCCTAGGAACAGACAGACAATGAAATATACTACACTACCAAATTTATCCACAGGAGGTAGTGAGTACCTAAAACGTCGATTCACTTGGAAAAACAACTCGGGGTTTCTAATGTAATTTACTACCACAAGTTTAGTAAAACAGACAGCTACAGAAAATTACAGGGATGCACTAATTAGAAGAAATGTGCTCTTGGAACACTATCAGAACAAACACTAACCATTACAGATTGCTTTCCATTTATTTCTCTTCTTTCCATAGATGTGCATATAATGTATCAGAAGTATCTGCAGTCAACAAATAAGCTCTTGTGCATAAAGTCACCGGAGGTACCATGCCCAGCACTTCACCACATCCTGTCATTTAATCTAGCTGACTTGTGTTCGAGTCCTTTTGATCTATACTAACTACCTTTATCTCAATGTAGATCTCTGCTGCCCTATCTGCTATTTCAAAAGAAGCTTTAATCAGAGGGCATGAGCTAGTCTTATTGAATTATATTATTCCTCCTCCCCCTAAAAGAAAGCGATGTCATGCTTGGTCTCCTTCTTGTTGTTTACTTTTGCCTCTACATTTTGATTAGAAATGTTGTTTGTAAAAGGAACAAGAGGTTATGTAAGTAGATTTAGAGTCACCCTAATTTAATTTGAGGACAGGAAAAACCAGACGTTTCCAGAGCATTTTAACTGAAAGGTGAGCGTAAGTTCATGTAGGCCGGGGGCCTGCACACAGCCGAGAAGGCTGACACAGTTATCACTACTCTAGAGACTAAGAAAAATCTCGGTGGTAGCACTTTTAACTTCCACTAGCCAGAATGCTACAGTTACGATGCCTTTAGATCATGGGTGTCCAATCTTTTGGCTTTCCTGGGCCACATTGGAAGAAGACGAGTTGTCTTGGGCCACACGAGTTGTCTTGGGCCACGCGTTATGCCTAGTACACACGAATTCTTTGTCACAATTCATTTTACACGACATTAGAGTCCTCTCGCTCTTTATTTTATTAGTCAATTTGATCAGTTTTTCATTTTTTTGGTCGAACTGTTTGCAATTATAATGCGAATTACGAATAATACTCAGTTATTTGTGGACGTAATCTCATAACGTTGTAAGTTTACGATTTTGTGTTGGGCCGCATTCATAGCCGTCCTGGGCCGCATGCGGCCCACGGGCCGCAGGTTGGACAAGCCTGCTTTAGATGATGTGGAAGAGCCCTATAGGTTAGCCTCAACTTTAAGGGTATATCTATATATAAATGCTACAGCATAGATACTCATTACAGCGACGGGAGATGTTCTCCCATCACTGTAGTTAATCCGCCTCCCCAGAAGACCTTATCTGTCGACCTAGGGTCTGTATAGCTACATCTCCGAGGGGGGTGGATTTTTCACACCTCTGAGAGATGAAGCTATGCTCGTGTCATTTTTCACTGTAGACCAACCCTTGCCCTCCTTTCCAAATGGGTGGTGTGGTCTAGTGGCTGGGGTAGTAGGCTGAAGAACAAGCAGTCCTGGATTCTATTTCTGACCTGCCATGTGATTTTGAGCAAGTCACGTCCTCTTCTGCTTCCCTTGCCACTGCTTGTCTATTTATATGGCGACTTCTTTGGCATAGGAAGTAGCTCTCACTAGGGGTTAGTGCTTAGCACAGCAATGGGCTGATCTGGTATGGGGCTGTAGGTGTGTCTGTAATACAAATAATACTATCTGCCAAACTAGTTTACCAGTTCCTTCCCAACATTTCAGTATGTATTTGTAGATATTTAGGCTTATCCATGCCTTTGCCGATAGCATGAAGAGAACACACTGAAACAAATCAGATATTTGTTAAAATGGTTTAAAGCCCAATATTACTCCAACTCAGACTAAGAGTATGTCTACACTAAAACTTAAGTCAACGTATAATAGATTGACCCACAGCCTCTGCAGTGATTCCTGTGGTTGTGCATGTCCATGCTACCCTCCTTGGGTCACTGGTCACTCACCAGGAGCACTTCCATGGACCTACGGTCGGTGTAGACCACCGACCTGGTCTACACTGGGGGAGAAGGAATAGATCTAAGTTAGGCAACTTCAGCTATGTGAATAGCATAGCTGAAATTGACGTACTTAGCTCTATTTGCCACGGTGTCTTCACTGCAGTGCGTTGATGGCTGACACTCCATCGTCGACTCCGCCTGTGCCTCTCACTCCAGTGGAATCGGTACTGGAGTTGATAGGAGGGCGCTTGGTGGTTGATTTATCATGTCTAAACTAGATCTGATAAATCGACCCCCGCTGGATTGATCGCTGCCCATTGATCCTGCGGGAATGTAGACAAGCCCTAAGAGGGATAGTGTGTGGAGCTGAGGGCCTGGTCTCTCAGCTCCAATGGCTCCTTCCCATTCCCTGGTGGGAGCAGTGGGGAAGCCACCCAGGGCTTCTCGGCCCCCACCCAACTGCTCCCCGCTGGGAGCCACTCCTCGCCGGGTCCAGCTGCCCAGGCTTCTTGCCCTGGCCTCCAGCTGGAAGTGAGGGCCAGCTGTGCAGGGGAGCAGCTGAACTCTAGCTTTCTGGCTTTCTTGTCAGTTTCACAGCTAGGAGAGCTAACAGCAGATGTAAGTAACGCAGCGTCTATGCAAACAGGATGTCACCCTAACGACACTGACATAAGCCCTACGTCTCTCATGGAGGTGGAGTTATGATGTCTTGTAGTAGGGCACTTACATCAGCAGTACAAGGCTGTAGTGTAGACACTGACATAATTAGGTCGACATAAGCTACCCTACATTGACCTAAATGTGCAGTGTAGACCCGGTCTAACTCAATTCAATCTAAGGATTGGGGGCGGGACAATCAGAACTAGGTTAAAACACAATTTCTAAACTTCACTCTGTCCACACTGTTCTGCCAAATCTTATTAAAGTCTGAATTGATTTGAACTGATTCAGCCTAATTTGCTGGCTCTTTTGAGGTTTAGAACCCAGACTCTTAGAATCAGAGGAAGCATTCTCCCAGATCAATCACATTTGTTTGTCCATTGATTTATATTCAGGCTTCACAGAGGACACCCCATAAAGGTATTTACCTAGGCTGAGTTATTCAATAGCATTTCTGCTGCTGTTGCTAAAACGTACATTAAAAGGCCAGAAGGAACAAGTAGTGCCAGAAGAAGCTGGGCCCGGAGACTAAATATTACACTGTTGTTTACTTCATTAAAATGAATACAGCTGCCTATTATGAATCCCGTGGGTTTCTGCCAACTAGTGCTAGCAGGAGTTAACCAGCAGCTAACGACAGAACAATATAGCCTCCCTTTTAGCATTAATAAATCCATATTAATATCTTGCCCATATCTCAAATATTTAGTTTGACACATTAGTGACTAGACAGCTATATAATTTTCTCACCGATACCTGCGATTCATCCATCAGTGAAAACCAGTCAAAGAAAAACTCATTTAAAGGTGACTGAATATGTGGCTGAACCAGCAGATTGGTAGGATTCTCCCTTTTTTTAGCCCAGTTTCCCACTACTGCAACACCCTTGACCTTCGTAATTACTCCTGGTTTTCACCCTTAGGGCTGGTCTTCACTACCCGCCGAATTGGTGGGTAGCAATCGATCTTCTGGCGATCGATTTCTTGCGTCTTATAAAGACACGATAAATCAATTGCCCGCGAGCGGCTCCCCCGTCGACTCCGGAACTCCAGCTTGCCGGGAGGCACAAGCTGGAGTCGACGGGGGAGCGCGCCGCTGACTGCCGCTGCTGTGAGGACAGATGGTAAATTGGCTGCAGATATGCAAACTTCAGCTACGTGATTCACGTAGCTGAAGTTGCTTATCTGCAGTCGATCCCCCCACCCCCCATAGTGGGACCAGCCCTTAGATTCATTCCCATTGTTTTCTGTAAGTTCCCTTCTCCTTCCCGAGAGCATCTGCAAAGTCTCATCAGTGGAAATGTTTCTGGGAATCAGTGTTAGCGTAGCGTGGGGGCACTGGGGGCTGGGGTGCCAGTGTTGACTTTGTTTGCAGTTCTCAGAAGCAGAAATAAATATTTCTTGCTGTGATGACTTTTCTACCATCTTCACGAATAACACCGTGTGGACAGAGTGGATTGGCCACTGCTGCGGGGTGGGGGGCAGAAAAAATATGATGTTATTTGGGTGATCTTTCACCACTAACTTACTGAGATTCTGGATGCATCGCGGGAGAGGTGAAAGTCTCCAGTCTAGTGAAATCATCCAAACAGGTACGGGGGTGGTGGGGTCTGTTGTGGATTGAGATGATTGTCTCCCTCTGGGAAGGCAGAGTGCCATCAACCCCCAAAAGAGCCATCATTAGGATCGTGCTCAAGAAATTGATCCAAATTCTCCAACTGCATTGGGGGTGAGGGAACTCTGGCATTTAGAGTCCTCGGTTTTCTTTCATCTCTGTCCATCAAGGGTTTGGTCTCAGTACAAATAATGCACTCATGTCATTGGTTGAAGGTCTCGTCCTAGTAATGGACAAAATGGCCATGTGTAGCCATGCTGATTCTTCTACATCTGTAAGCAGACCTTGATAATGCTGGCCATGAAATTGTTTTGAATGGACTGGCAGGGGCGAATGGGTTGTTGACTTGGCAGAGGTGGTCAGGATCCCAATGAGTGATTCAAGTCTTTCCTTCCTGCCCAGAGGATTAGATTGTATAACAACTGCACACTTCCGGGGTGTGGAGTTCTACCAGGCGCTGTTTTGTCCCTCCATCCTAGTCTATTTGCTTGTGATGCTGGTGAGAGAGATAAGATTATCTGGGCTGCGATGCCATCATGTTTTCATTGAACAAAACCAGTGCTAGTGTGTTTTCTTTCCATGGGCCTGGCGGAGGCAGGGATATGGATAGAGTGGGTCGAGGGCAAATCCAGATTAGTAAGAAGTGACGAGAACGACAACAGTTCTTACGATAAAGGGGTTGGCCCCCCTTTGTCTGTGAGGTTCACGGTTCCGGGTGCTTCTTGGCTACCAATTCTTTCAGATGGCATCAATGAGCACAAGTGCCCTTTCCCCATCTGTTTGGGGCGACACTGTCATTGTTTTTCTCTGATGTGGACTTGCCACAGATATCCTAGCCTGGGTTACTGTCATGCACTCCAAAAGGGCTGCCCTTAAAAACCACTGACAAACTGCAGCTGGTGCAGAATTGCCGCATTTCACTGTCTTAGGAGTGAACATATGTCAGTGGTGTTCCAAAGACTAGACTGAATCCCTAGCAGCTTCTCTGTGCATTTCAAAATGCTTAGATTGGGCTGTAAAGTGCTGCGTGATTTGAATCCTAACTACCTGCATAACCATGTCTCTCCTATGCACGAACATGGCGCTTGGGATCAGCTGATGGTCTCTTGCTGATGGTCCCTAGTATTGAATGTCTAGGGCTAGATGAGAATTTTCAATGGAAGGCTCTGAAATTCATTTGTCGCCTTTGGACTGAAGAGAGGCTACTCATCCTGTGCAGTGACTGAGGTTCTTGGAGATGTGTGTCCCTATGGGTTCTCCACTGGAGATGCGGCAGTGCTCCCTGTGCCTGGGATTGGAGATCTTCATCAGCAGTGACGGTTAGACTGCATGTGCACACCTGCCCATCTCGTGCCGTGAGCAGCATGTGTAATATAGCACTGTGCAGTCCAACCACCCCCCACTCAGCTTCTTCTCTACCACAGAGCTTATCAAAGCAGAAGGGAGGAGGATGGGTTATGGAGCACCCATAGGGACAAACATCTCGAAGAACCTGAGTTACTGCACAGGGTGAGTAACCTTCTCGTCTTCTTCAAGTGATATCCCGATGGGTACTCCAGTGTAGGTGACTATAAAGCAGTGGTCCTAGTTGTAAGGTTGGGGCTTCGGGGTAGTGTTTATGGCAGATGATAGGACAGTGTGTCCTAGCAGAGCATCTGATGCTGCATCATGAGTAATGACAAGTGACTGCTAAAAGTGTCCACAGAAGCTCATGTGGCTCCTTTGCACATATCAGCATTGTTAAGAAAGACAATCAAGGCGGAGAGAGATCAGGTGGAATGTACTCTAGTTCCAGGAAGAGGTTGTCCATTGTGTAGTTGGTAGGACAGGTGTATACACTGCGAGATCCACTTGGGAAGGCCTTGCTTAGAAATGGCCGTGTCTTTTGAACTTTTGGCCATTGATAGGAATAAGTGTGGCGATCACCTGGAAAGTTTAGTTCTGTCTAGGTAGAAAGCGAATGCTCCTCTGATGTCCTGGGTGTGCAATGCTGCCACCTGCTGGCTGCTGTGTGGCTGTGGAAAGAAGCAGAGAAGGTGGATAGGTTGGTTTAGATCAGGAGTGGGCAAACTACGGCCCCCAGCTCAGTCGGCTTGTGAGATCCCGCTGGAGAACAGAGTCAGGGGCCGCACCACACGGCTGGATCCCGCTTGCTGAGCACCCTCAATGATGATGGGAGTTGAGGGCATGCAGCATCTTCTAGGAAAGCGCTTCTCAAACTTTTGTACCGGTGACCCCTTTCACATAGCAAGACTCTGAGTGCGACCCCCTTATAAATTAAAAACCCTTTTCTATAGATTTAACACCATTATAAATGCTGGAGGGAAAGCACGGTTTGGAGTGGAGGTTGAAAGCTCACGACCCCCAACATAATAACCTCGCAACCCCCTGAGGAGTCCCGAGCCCCTGTTCTAGCCCTATATTTGGGAAGTCCAGGGTACAGCAGCTACCATTTATTTACAGGAAGAGAGGGAGAGATATATTGTGTAATATTTAAAATACATTATCTAATTACTTTTATCAGAAACCTTTCTTGACTTCTTTCTGGGTGAACTCCGACTGCATTGAAGCCAGGGGCAAAAGTCCCATTGACTGCAGTGTGGCCAAGATGTAAACCTCTGTACTGAGTCAGGGGAACCCTTTAATTTTCATACTCCTGAAAACAAAACCAATTCTAGCACAGAGAGGAGTCAGTTGATAAATCTGAACGGTGCTCAATGAGTTTGAAATGAAAGTGTGAACATACAGTGCAGAGAACTGAAAAACAATACAGTGAAACCTCGATATAACGGACTAATTCGGGCGAGGGGGTGTCCGTTAAAGCCGAAAGTCCGTTATTTAATAATTTTTTTAAATTATTAAATAACGGACTTTCGGCTGACAATGGACACCCCCTCGCCCGAATTAGTCCCTTATATAGAGGTTTTACTTTTAGTGAGCAGCCCGCCCGCCCGGGACCTCGGCTGCTGGGACTCGGGCGGGAGCTGTCAACTCGCCCGCCCCGCTCCCCGAAGCGGGGAGCCCGGCGGGAGCTCTCAACCCCCCCCACCCGGCTCCCCGCAGCGGGGAGCCCGGCGGGAGCTGTCAAACCCCCCCCCCCCCCCCCGGCTCCCTGCTGCGGGGAGCCGGGCGGGAGCTGTCAGCCCGCCCGCAACTGTCAACCCCCCCCCGCCCGGCTCCCCACTGCGGGGAGCTGGGGGGGGGGGGGAATGACAGCTCCCGCCGGGCTCCCCGCTGCGTGGAACCGGGCGGGAGCTGTCAACCTCTGCGGGGAGTGACAGCTCCTGCCCGGCTCCCCGGGGCGGGAGCCGGCAGCCCCCGAATAACGGATTTCGGATGCATCGGAAATTTTGTCCGTTGCATCCGAAGTCCGTTAAATCGGGGTCCGTTAAATCGAGGGTTTACTGTAGTTCCCAACCAGAGGAACTGACAGATTTGCATGAGCTCCTGCATGGAAATCACATTCTGCAGGAAGAACAATGAATTATAAGGCCCACAAAAACACCCCAGACCTTTTCAGTAGTCAGCAGAATGCAACACGGTTTGAAAGAGATTTTTAAAAAATCAGAACGCACACGTACCACAAATAAATCTTTGGGTTTTGGATTTGATACCAGAAACATTTTTCCTTACTCCAAATCTCTATTAGAATTTAATCTAACTAGAATGTCAGATTGGATTCACTGCAGAGCTGGTTACCTGAAAACCCCATCAATGTCACAACCCTTGATATACTGTTTAAGTGTCCTTTTCTCTCACTTTTTAATATGATGAAAATGCTCACAATAGCTCTTTGTAAGAATACCTACCAAACTTGCTCTGTTCATTTAGTTATGGTATAATTCCTTATCCTTTGTTAAATAAGGAAACAAGAGACTTTCCTGATAACAAAAATCTTTAGGCCCAGTCCGGCAAGGTGATGAGTTGAGGATGTACCACTTCATGGGATCAGGCCTTTTATGAGCATACTGCTAAATTGTTAAAAGAAAATCTTTATAAAATAAGGCTGCCTATCAAGAATATAAAAACAGCCAAATCCTTCTGGCTGTGTTTGGACAAAACTATAGGAGTCAGGACTAAAGGCCCAAAATGTATTGTTGTGCTACGAATTCATCTATGTGAGTTAATATACAATACACACGATGAATGGAATCTATGGAAAGTGTTAATTTTTCAATATGCTTGCTACACTGAATGTTTCATAAGAAATATTTAGGAAAGTTTTCCAATCATTCTGGAAATCATAGGGGAAAAATCAATAATTGATAATCCTCTCAAATAAAACAGCTTTCATTTAGCATCGGTTTGCATATTGGTTTTTTCACTGATAGATTCCAGACAGACATACACATACAATAAAATCGTAAAATATAATTTTAAGAAAGTGTGAGAGACATAAAAGTTACATCAGGTGACCTTTGCACCAATCAATCTGGGGTAAATCCTTATCTTTTCGTTTTGTAATCTTGGAAGCAAAACTTGAAAAAATTGCCATTGCAAACAGGGAATAAATGCTTTGATAGACATGTAACAATGCCTCTGGGCGGGTTGTCTGTGGGGACTGAAACCAGGACCTCAGGATCTAAAAAGCACAAGACTCTACTGCTGGATCTATAGGACCAAGGTCTTAGCTCAGAAGCAGCAGCAAACACAAACTTCTATAAACATCTGAGCCATCTGAAGGGACAAAGAGCCACACAGTCAGCATGGGTTACACATAGCCGAAAAGCACTCACTACATTAATGCTAACTCTTTTTATAATTTTATATATAAAAATTAGTTAAACCTGAGAATTCATAAGAGCTAGTTACATTTTCCTTTGTTTTCGTAGTTAAAACATCACTAGAACGAGGAGATCTGGCTCTGGCACAGATTTTCTGTGTGACCTTAAGCAAATCAATCAGTCTCTCTGTAACTAATTTTCCTTATCTGTAATATGAGGCCAGTAAGGTGAGGATTAATTAACTGTTTGTAAAGTGTTCAGAGATCCTTTGTTTGAAGGCAGACTGAAAGTGCAACATATTATTATACATAAGGATACTGATTTCAGTTTCTGTTTTTACTTTTTGGCCAGTAAACTGCATTTTCATTTATCAGTCTCTCTACGTTCATTTTGAACTTATTGCATAATTCTGCAGTTGTTCCAGTAGGAACGCATGAGAGAAAATCATGAGCCTAAATCTTTTAAAAAGCAAAGATATGCTTATGAAAGCTTCAATGAGACAAAATTACTTAATACTACTATTAGCAACTGCTGTGCTCTGCTAACGGACACCACTTCATATCCTAGGACCCATGCTGCTGCTGTGTGCAACCAAGATACTATTGACAGGTTAGAAAATCATCAAAGGAAACTTGCATTTTTTATTTTTATCATTCTTTTATACAATTTGGATTGGTATTAGTCTATCAGTTATTTTTTTTATTTGAAATTGAAGACCAGAACCCTAGTTCTACTGAGAACAAATAAACTACTTGATCAGAAAATCTCTTTGCTTCAGAGCAAACCTGAACATAAGAACATAACAAGGCCATACTGGGTCAGACCAAAGGTCCATCTAGCCCAGCATCCTGTCTACCGAAAGTGGCCAATGCCAGGTGCCCCGGAGTGAGTGAACCTAACAGGTATGATCGAGCGATCTCTCTCCTGCCATCCATCACCCCCCTCTGACAGACAGAGGCTAGGGACACCATTCATTACCCATCCCGGCTAATAGCCATTTATGGACTTAGCCTCCATGAATTTATCCAGCTCTCTTTTAAACCCTGTTATAGTCCTAGCCTTCACAGCCTCCTCAGGTAAGGAGTTCCACAGGTTGACTGTGCGCTGTGTGAAGAAGAACTTCCTTTTATTTGTTTTAAACCTGCTGCACGCCAATTTCATTGAGTGGCCCCTAGTTCTTCTATTTTGGGAACAAGTAAATAACTTTTCCTTATCTACCGTATATGTTGGCATATAAGACGCCTTTTTAACCCCCCAAAATAGCCTCAAAATTAGGGGGGGCGTCTTATACGCCGAATATATTAAACTCACCGGGCAGCTGGAGCTGGGGCGGCTGCAGGTGGCCCGGCGGGCGGGGCGGGGCGGCGCTTCCCCTCCGAGCCCACCCGCATGTGTTGGGGCCGGCGGGGAACGGGAGCAGCTCGGGCCCCGGGGCCCCTGGGAGCGCCCGCCCGCGCGGCGGGGACGGGAGAGCGGCGCGCTCCCAGCAGCCCGCCCGCGCGGCGGGGACGGGAGAGCGGCGCGCTCCCAGCAGCCCGCCCGTGCGGCGGGGACGGGAGAGCGGCGCGCTCCCAGCAGCCCGCCCGCGCGGCGGGGACGGGAGAGCGGCGCGCTCCCAGCAGCCCGCCCGCGCGGCGGGGACGCGAGAGCGAGGCGCTTTTTGTGTGGTGGTGGGTTTTTTTTTTTTGTGTGTCCGGCTTTTTTATTTAAAAACTCGGGGGCGTCTTATACGCCAGAGCGTCCTATATGGCGAAAAATACGGTACTTCCTCCACACCACTCATAATTTTATATACCTCTATCATATCCCCCCTTAGTCTCCTCTTTTCCAAGCTAAAAAGTCCTAGCCTCTTTAATCTCTCTTCATATGGGACCCGTTCCAAACCCCTAATCATTTTAGTTGCCCTTCTCTGAACCTTTTCTAGTGCCAGTATATCCTTTTTGAGATGAGGAGACCACATTTGTACGCAGTATTCAAGATGTGGGCGCACCATGGATTTGTATAAGGGCAATAAGATATTCTCCGACTTATTCTCTATCCCTTTTTTAATGATTCCTAACATCCTGTTTGCTTTTTTGACTGCCGCTGCACACTGCGTGGATGCCTTCAGAGAACTATCCACAATGACTCCCAGGTCTTTTTCCTGATTGGTTGTAGCTATTAGCCCCCATCATATTGTATGTATAGTTGGGGTTATTTTTTCCAATGTGCATTACTTTACATTTATCCACATTAAAATTCATTTGCCATTTTGTTGCCCAATCACTTAGTTTAGTGAGATCTTTTTGAAGTTCTTCACAGTCTGCTTTGGTCCTTACTACTTTGAGCAGTTTAGTATCATCTGCAAACTTTGCCACATCACTGTTTACCCCTTCCTCCAAATCATTTATAAATAAGTTGAATAGGATCGGTCCCAGGACTGACCCTTGGGGAACACCACTAGTTACCCCTCTCCATTCTGAAAAAGTTCCATTTATTCCTACCCTTTGTTCCCTGTCTTTTAACCAGTTTTCAATCCATGAGAGGATCTTCCCTCTTATCCCATGGCAGCTTAATTTACGTAAGAGCCTTTGGTGAGGGACCTTGTCAAAGGCTTTCTGGAAATCTAAGTACACTATGTCCACCGGATCCCCCTTGTCCACATGGAGGTAGGAGGTGTGATGGGTTCGGTCAGAGACTCCCTGCGACTGTCACCTGAAGTGTTGGAATTACCTCTGAGCCTGTTTTCCACTGCCAGCTTGGGCCTCCAGAACCCCGGCTTGTTGAACCAGACACGCTAGCCTGCTGCAACACAGATCCAGGTCTGGTCTACATCTGCAAAGCTGTAGACTTAAACTGTCCTAATTCTGTGAGGAGGGCCCTGCCCTGTAGCTTAGGGATGTCTGGCAAAATGTCCAGCATCAGTGGGATGTCCCTACTAGACTCATGGGTCTCTGGCCTAGCGACCAGAGACCACTGGACCACCCTTCAGCGCTTGTCTGTATGGCCTAGCCCCCAGGGTCTGTGGGGCTACCCTTCCGTGCAAGGCATACAATTCAAATACATTTGGAATTTTCAAAGTAGTCTTATTTTAATGACACACTTGATATTTTTCCTAGCAGTGTGTAAATATCATTAGAAATTTAAATCAAACAATTTGCAATGCATATTTATTAATTTAATAAGGCTGTCAATTAATTGCAGTTAACTCACATGATTAACCCTCAAAAATTAAGCATGATTAAAAATTTGTATCTTAATCAGTTTTAATCGCACTCTTAAACAATAGAATGGCAATTTAAATTTATTAAATATTTGTGGATGTTTTTCTGTATTTTCAAATATATTGATTTCAATTACAACACAGGCTACAAAGTATATGGTGCTCATTTTATATTACTTTTCATTACAAATACTTGCACTGTGTCAAAATGACAAAAGAAATAGTATTTTTCAATTCACCTCATACAAGTACTGTAGTGTAATCTCTTTATTGTGAAAGTGCAACTTACAATTGTAGGATTTTTTGTTACATAGATGCATTCAAAAATAAGACAATGTAAAACTTTAGAGCCAACAAGTCCACTAAATCCTATTTCTTATTCAGCCAATCGCTCCGACAAACAACAATCAGAGAGGTAGCCGTGCTAGTCTGGGATAGCAGAAGTGACAGAGTCCTGTGGCACCTTAAAGACTAACTAAAGTATTGAAGCATAAGCTTTTGTGGGCTAATATCCATTTCGTCGGATGCAAGCAGTGGAAGACACTGCATTCAACCAAGTGGGTATTAGCCCACGAAAGCTTATGCTTCGATACTTTAGTTAGTCTTTAAGGTGCCACAGGACACTCTGTCACTTCAGACAAACAAGTTTGTTTACATTTACAGGAGATTACAATGTCACCTGAAAGTGAGAAAAGGCATTTGTATGACACTTTTATAGACGGCATTGCAAGGTATTTACATGCCAGATATGCTAAACATTCATAGGCCTCTTCATGGTTCGACCATCATTCCAAAGTTCTCATATCCAGCTTTTTTGGTTACTGTTATCCCCAGGTCCTTTTCTGCAGAACTGCCACTTAGTCAGTTGGTCCCCAGCCTGTAGCAGCACATGGGATTCTTCTGTCCAATGTGCAGGACTCTGAACTTGTCCTTGTTGAACCTCATCAGATTTCTTTTGGCCCAATCCTCCAATTTGCCTAGGTCACTCTGGACCATATCCCTACCCTCCAGCGTATCTACCTCTCCCCCCAGCTTAGTGTCATTTGCGAACTTGCTGAAGGTGCAATCCATCCCATCATCCAGATCATTAATGAAGATGCTGAACAAAACCAGCCTCAGGACCAACCCCTGGGGCACGCCGTTTGATACCAGCTGCCAACTAGACATCGAGTTGTTAATCACTTGACCTGTTGAACCTATTTAGCCAGCTTTCTATCCACTTTATAGTCCATTCATCCAATCCATACTTACTAGTCATGCAATTAAAGATGGGATCATATTGGTCATGCCCAAAGAGGATGAATTCGCTTGAAGGCTCAAAAATAAGCAGTTAAGGACCCCAAATTGTATTTATTCTAAACAATTTTGTTTTTAAAGTTAGTCACTTTGGAGGTGGCCTGATCCATGATTTTCAAATGGCTCAGCTTAGCAGCGCTAAAGCTCTCCGTAGGTTGTGGGACACACACCAACAAATACCCTCTGTGTATGTGAGCTAGTCCCTCCTCCTCCTGGTCTGTGAGGGGTACCCTCACAATCACCCCCTCCCTGTGTGTGGGGGTGGGAAGAATGAGGAGTCCCTTTCAGGCCCCTCACTGGGGGGGGGGGAAGAGTCCCCCTCAGGCCCCTCTGTGGGGGGAGGTGGACGGTCCCCCTCGGGCCCCCCTGTGGGGGGAGGTGGACGGTCCCCCTCGGGCCCCCCTGTATATGGGGCTGTCTGTGTAAGCAGAAGGGTGACATCCCTGTAGGGCTGCCCCCCTAACAGCTGGGGGGGGGGCACTTTCTTGTGCTCAGGGTCCCCGCCCTGAAGGGATAAAACCTGCTCGCTCTCCCTGAGATCAACCCCCCTCCCCCACGTCCATCAGCACGGGCGTCGCTGCCCCCGCCTCAGCCCCTATCCCAGCGCGCGCGACCTCGGGCTCAGGAACGCACTGCGGCTGCGCCCCTGCACCAGGTGAGTCGAGCCAACAACCCGCGCCGCGCCGCGCGGCCGCCCGCCTAGGCCACAGTCGCGGCAGCTCCCCCCACCCCCACCCGCGTGGCACCAAGCTTCGCCCTCTCCGATTATGATTGGCTAGAGGTCCAAGGCCAGCGCTTATTCACCGCCTGACTGGCAGACGCTGAACCCGTAAGGCCCCGCCCCTTCTCCATCTCCCTTTCCGCCTGAGCTCGCGTCACTTTGACACCGCCCCCACAAAGCTAGCTTCTTCCTCGGATTGGCGCTGGATCCCGAAGCCTCACAGATTGGTCACGCCCCCCTCAGATCAACGTCCATTGGCTCCTCGCCCAGTCACTCAGGCTGGACTCACCACCTCGACCTCGGACAGAACGCTGAGAGCCGCGGAGCTCCGACTGGGCCTTCCGGTGACGTCATCCAACTGCGCCCGTGTTCCGGCCGGACCCCAGGTCTCCCTTTCTGGCCTGAGCCCCACGGCACGCGCCGCCCCCCGCCCCCCACCACAGCCCCCTGCCGGTAACGGTTTTATGTCCCGCACAAGCCCAGAGTAGCGCCGTTTGGCGCCTCGGAAGCTCGTCGGTAGCTATCGCGAGACCCCACGGGGTGGTAGACGCTGAGGACAGGACGTAAAGCCGGCAGGTATGGGGCACGCGTCACTCCCAGGCCGTTATTCGCGTGTTGATTTGGGGCACCCCAAAGGAGTCGGCCTAGCACGGAATGGGTCACAATTAGACCAGCCCCTGACCTGGAGTGAGAGAGAGAAATACTCTGGGGCCTTCTCTTACCGTGTTGAATTGCCCAATGAGCTGCTGTGGCTGGGGTGAGGCAGTGTAATTGGCAGATCAGTCCTCAGCCCGCACACGGGGTTAAACAGGCCTGTGTGAAAAACACAGTCTTGGTTAATTTTTTTTTAAATGACCATTTTTTGGATTATAAAATAAAATCGGCCTGAATCAGCAAAGAGGCTGGATACTAGTACTGCAGACGCGTGGTCAAGAGAACATGAAGTATGTAGCGCAGAAGAGAGTGTTCAGGGTTATAAAAAACTTAGATCATGAATGTGCTTCCCAGAGATCACGGGTATTCTATCCGAAAGGTGACTCGTTTGGGGTACTTTGCAGAAAGCAGGCACGGTTTTCTATGTTGCTCTTTTCAGTGTCTCTAAGATGTTTAGAATTTGTTTCCTGCACATGCAGGACTGTTTTGCTGCTCGTGTGAAATGAAGGCTTCTGCCCAATGTGCAGTTACAGTAAAAAATGCTAGCGATGTTAGGATAGAATAGGAAGGTGAATAATACAAAGGATATTAATTATTTTATATAAATCAATGGTGCAACCTCATCTGGAATTCTGTGGGTAATACTATCTCAAAAAGGAGGTTGCAAAACTAGAAGAGTTTGGTTCAGAGAAGGGCAATGAGAATGATGAAGGGTATGGAAAACTCAAATGAAAGACAAGGTTGGGATTGCTTACCTTAGAAATGTGACATGAGAGAGGGTATAAAAGCATATAAAATTGGTGGGAGGGGGTGTCACACCCTTTGTAACTTGTGTAGGCCAAGCTTGTTCCATGTGTGACGTGATTCTTGCATCCCTCACTTCCACTAGATCCCAGTGTGCTACCCTCACGTCCTCATTTCACAGCACCTTCATCCTTTCCTCATGTTAAGTCTCTGTGTTCCCCATCTCCCATAAGAGCCCTTGGCATGGAGAACGATGTGCTCCTTTCCCTACGTGCCCCTGGTCCACCATTCTCGCCCACTAGGGGTTGTTGTGTGTCCCCGCATCTCATCAAGACGCGATAAATCAATCGCCAGCGGTGCCCCCGTTGACTCCAGAACTCCAGCTCGCCAAAAGGCGCAAGGCAGAGTCAACAGGGGAGCGCGCCGCCACCGCTGTGAGGACGGCAGGTAAGTTGTTAACGTAGCTGAATTTGTATATCTACAGCCGATCTACCCACCCCAGTGAAGACCAGCCCTTAGGGTCTATAACATACCAAGGCTCAATACAAAGTTCCTACATCAAAGGACTTGATACAAAAGTGTATGAAAATAGGTTATTTATGGATAGATTTTTATACAAGGTTATATGAAGAGGCATACGACAAAGTCACATGAAAGTTATGCAAAGATCTTAATGCAGAGATTTATATACATTGTTCTCTAAAATGAAAATTCTCTTTAGGAAGCATTCCAGATATGCATAAAGAAAGCTATCCCTGTGATTGCTGATGGATCCATTGGCAGGTCAGTAGCTGAGCAGTCAGTGTATGTTAGATTTGTCCAGGAGGGAAAACCTGTAAGCAGAAAGAGCACAAGATGAGGAATCTAGGAATAAAAGCAGTTTTAGGGGTCATGGGGATCAGGTTGAAGAGCTCAACTGAAAGCCAGCTGTATTGAATGTAGATCAGGGGTCTCAAACTCAAATGACCATGAGGGCCGCATGAGGACTAGTGCACTGGCCCGAGGGCCGCACCACTGACATACACACACACACACACCCTCGCTGCCCCGCCTCTGCCCCCACTCCACCCCTTCCATGAGGACTAGTGCACCGGCCCGAGGGCCGCACCACTGACACACACCCTGCCCTCGCTGCCCCGGCTCCGCCCCCACTCCACCCCTTCCAAGAGGTCCCACCCCTGCCCCACCTCCTCCTCTGAGCACGCAGCTCCCCATTCCCTCCTGGAAAGCGCTAGGCACCACCAACAGCTGTTTGGCAAACAAAGCAAGAGCAATATAGGAAGTCCAGAGCTAGAAACACACGCGGCCTAGCCAGGCAGCAAAGAAGCCTCCACTTCTGGCCCCTCCGTCCTGCAAACTGCTATGGGGGGACTGGGGGGAAGGGGGGGCGCCTGGAAGCTTGGGCCCGGGCCGCATGTTTGAGACCCCTGATGTAGATGGTGCAGCAACGACTGTGCTGTCAAGCAAAATTTAGATGCACTTTTTAATGTTATGCATTGTGTCAACCACAAGATTGAGATTTTCTGGGTCTCAGATAAAAATCTGTAACAGTTTGAACTTAGTTTGAAAGGCATCCTTACATTTTATTGCTTAGTGCCAAAAGATTGTGGCAGCTTCTGTCGCATTGGCATCAGCAGGCTCTTGCTGACCATGAGCTCTTTTGGAAGTATTCATTATATATGCTGGGCTGCTAATCAGGCCAGAGTTCTGAATGCAATGATGAAAAATGATCATTTGTCTATTGCCCAACTTTGCAATAATAATAAAATCATCATGAACTACAATATTTCCACAAGTTTGCCTGTCCTGATCTCCTTAAGAATATCCCCAAAAAGCTAGTGGGGATATTTGTGGACACCCTGACAATGAGCTATTAATAGCCAGCAGCCATGATTAGTATTGACACTCAAAGTAGAGGACTAGGTTAATTCCATTCTGCATGATCAGATCTATGTTTCAAACCAGATGTTACACATGATATTATGTAGGTATTAAAATTATACTCAAATTTGAGATAATTGTTCAACCTGTTAGTATGTAAAAAAACCTCATGTTTTATTAAATTTGATTTGTAGGGAGGTTAATCCTCCATTTGTTAGGAAATTCATTTGGCAAAAGTGAAATCTCCTTTTGAGAAGGTAGTGAAATTAGCTAACATGAGAGCTGGTAGTGCTTAGAAATGTAGATAAATATTGAAGTGAACAGTGAAATATACTAAAATATTGAAGCAGCAGAGTAAAGAATATTAAGTGCTTTTTTCTTTTCTGTTTTGAGTATAACATAGAATCCAATTACACACTCTTTTTGATCTAAGTCTGTGGTTTTAATTCAGCAAAGAAGAGGTGACCAAAAGTGAGAACTTCTGAATTTCTCCTTTTTCAATGTAATATTGGGTGGAAATGTTCAGTATTTCAGCTTTGAACAAGGATGGACTGATTAATTTGAAATGTTTTAGATCACCTATTTTAATCAAGATTAAATGAGCAAGCAGGAAACCTTCATTTAAAGCATCAGTTTTAATCGTGTTTTGCTTCTGTACTTTTCTTTACGAAAATAACTAAAAAGTTAATTCCATTGGTTGGAGACCATTCAAACATGTTGATTTGCAGCAAAATACAACCTTCATGCAAAATGTACTTCTTTTTGCTAACTAGGCAGATAAGCTATATGTATGCATATTTATTTAAGCAATTATGTAGTTTCACATATATTTATTTAGATTCTTAATGTTTACATTTTTGTTGGAAAATGATTTTTTTTTTTTTAAATTAACTAGATGATTTTATTTTATCATGATTTACGTCATGAGTAAGGAAAGAAATTGGGAAGCAAATTGAAAATGCCTTTTTTGTTCATTTTTAATTGAATTACAAATTGTTTTTTATTAGTTAAATAAAACTACCTTTATGTGCTGGATGCGTAAGGAGGAAAAAAAGTAAGTTTATCAAAACATGTGTTTGCATTTAAAACTAACTGATTTATTAAACAAATGAAGTATTATGTATAGTTAGTGAATTGAAACGATTGTTTCGGTCACCATATCTTTCAAGATTTTAGAACTAGTAAATTTCATCCTCACACCTCATTTTTATTCATTAACTTGTCATTAAAATGAACTAGTTGAATAAACTGAATTGAAGGAAGTATTCTCTCTGCACCTGCAAAAGAAGCTACTGCTGTCAAAAGCTGGTTTAACACTTCAGCAGATTCTGGTTCCAGGTGCTTAGTTAGTGATTTCCACTAGTTCAGTGGCTTGACCAGGGATCAGCAACCTGCAGCACGCCAGGGCTGGTTTGCTTACCTGCAGCATCCGCAGGTTCGGCCGATCACAGATCCCATTGTTTGTGGTTTGCCGCTCCAGGCCAATGCGGGAAGCAGTGGCCTGCACCACTTCTCACAGCTCCCATTGGAGCGGCAAACTGCAGCCACTGAGAGCCGCAATTGGCTGAACCTGTGGATGCGGCAGGTAAGCAAACTGGCCAGGCCCACCATGGGGCTTACCCTGGCGGGCATTGGGCTGAAGGTTGCTGATCCCTGGGCTTGACTTCCTTTAAAACTCTAGGCAGCAAATATGTATTGTGTAAATATTTTTTTATTTAGCTTAAATTACTTAAATAGATTGTAGTAAATTTATGCCATATCATAGGTTGTCATAATTTTAAATTTCATTTCAAATAGGTTAATTTTTAAAAAGAAAAATATTTAATTTACATTAAAAATATGCTTCAAATCTGATTCTTATTTTGAAAAAAATATTTTTTTCTCTCCCTCCTTGAAAATTTACATACATCATTTAATTAATAAGAGCTGAAGTTGCATGCTGACTCTCAAGTAAAAGTACCTGATGCCCGATTAGAATTTTTCCCCCCACTCACATCATGACTTATAGTTTTAGTTAAGCCTACTGGCAAGGGTTTGCATTTGCTTCGAAAGTGTTTACTAAAGTTGTTAAAGCACTGTGTATTTTCAGAGATTATTTTTAAGACATCTGTCTGTATTCTCCCACCCCCTTTACCATTTTATGTCTGTCACCTGAACTTCAGTTCATTTTAAAAACAGTGTGTACAAAGCTATACTTGCTCTCTAGGAGATTCATAACACTGCCTATGTATAAATTAGTATTTGTTAAATTATTTACAGAATCATCTAATTTTAACTCCATTTATAATGCAATTAAATCACAGGTCAATAGATACGTTAATATAGAAAACTGTTTGGTAGCATTTTAAACTTCTGCAAATGGTTGCTGATTGTGATTTTTCTGCGTTGTCTTCAGATGATATCTTCTCTTTCCCTTCTTGAGTTTTCCTCTTCTGTGTGGCCCTTTGTATTTTTATCATCTTCTCCTGAAGAATGAATGTGTTCCTTGACATGCATATATTCTATATTGATGTGAAGATCAAGCAGCATATACCTGTTAGTATAGTTGGAGTTCCTATATCTGCACTGGTATTTTTGAATAAATGAGAATCATCATCAGGAAAATACATTTTCATGTTTTGTTTTTTTTGTTGATCAGCCTAAGTATTATAACACATTGATTGTTTCCATGCCAGACTGACTGTGCCTCAGTTTTGTGATTAAATATATTTGGAGAATAGGACTGCTTTTTCAGCTACATTTGGTCATATCAGCATGTTGTTTTAGTTACTGCAGGTCAACCTTTCAACTGAGATTTAAAAGCCAGGATCCCATCTACTGTATGTTGACATTAAAGCACATATGCTACATTTTTCATGAATAATAGTTTGCCTCTGTGTCCTTAGCCAAAATACCCCCGCTTCTCTTTATTGTGCTTGTTTGCATGCCACACATGGTACTTTTTCTCCGTCCCAGAAGGGTCTGTATTCACTGTTGGATTTTTCAGTGCCTTGTATTGTATTGAGATTAAAGGTGATATAACAAAGTATTATCAGGTGCAAGTTACTCTTCCAGCTTTATTGCCGCCCCATTTATCCAAATCCATTTGCCTGAAATGTTGTCTTACTCAAATTTTATTTTCCTCCCTATCCTGAACTCTTCTTATGAATACCCAATAGTTATTCTCCAAACTATCCAGATCTTCATTTAACTGAATGTTTTATTGGCCTTGTAATGTTTTGGAAAAATGAGATTGCTGTGCTTAACTAACAAACAAAACAACAGTTTGAAAATTGGCAAATCCAACATACAAACACATACAGTGAAAATTCAGGACAGGAACTAATCAAGTCTATAGGCTGGTCCCCACTACGGCTTAACGTCGACTTTAGCGACGTTAAGTCGACGTAAACCTGCACCCGTCCTCACACGGACACCATTTGCGTCGATTTAAAGGGCTCTCAATCTATTTCTGTACTCCTCTCGTTAGGGAGGAGTAGCGCTGAAATCGACCTCTCTGGGTCGATTGTGGACTAGTGAGGACGCATGGGACGTTATTGGCCTCCAGAGGCTGTCCCACAATGCTCCATTCTGACCGCTCTGGACAGCCTCACTGCTCCACTGTGACCGCTCGGGACAGCACTCTCAACTCGCTGCTCTGGCCAGGTAGACAGGAAAAGACCCGGGAACATTTGAATAGCATTTCCTGTTTGGTCAGCGTGGCCAGCTCACCTGCACAGCTTAGTCGCCATTCAGAGAAATCAGCAGCACAAGCCGCCATGCAGAGCTCAGCAGCACAGGAGACCAGCCAGAACAAAAGAGCTCCAGCATGGTCCAATCGTGAGGTGTTGGATCTGATCGCTATCTGGGGAGAGGAATCCATAATGTTGGAACTCCATAACAACAAACAGAATGCCAACACGTTTGCCAGAGTCTCCAAGGCCATGCTGGAAAGGGGCCACAACAGGGATGCCCAACAGTGCCGTGTGAAAATAAAGGAGCTGAGGCAAGCGTTCCAGAAAGCCAAAGAGGCAAACGGACACTCGGGGGGCCCACCGCGGACATGCCGGTTCTACAATGAACTGAATCAGATAATGGGGGGTGCCCCCACCACCATCGCACCGGTCTCCGTGGACTCCACCCATGGGATAATCATCAGGCCTGAGGAGGATTCGGATGATGACGAAGGTGATGAGGATGGAAATATCACGGAGCAGCAGGAGGCAAGCGGAGAAACCCTGTTAGCAGACAGCCAGGAGCTCTTTATCACCCTGGAGCCAGTACCCTCACAGCCATCCTAAGCTTCTGCTACCCCAACCGGCGAAGGGACCTCTGGTGAGTGTGCTTTTTTAAGGGATTAGATGACTCATGATTTTTAAAGGAAGCATTTATTAATGATTAACTTGCCCTAAGGACTTGGCGTGCATTCATTGCTGGTCCCTTTTTACTGAAACAGTTTGTCAATATACTCTGGTATTGAGCAGAAATCCTCTATGGACATTTCCATGAAACTTTCGAGGAGGTAGCGATGAACCTTCCGCAACAGGTTTCTGGGGAGAGCCGCCTTATCTGGTCCCCCGGGATAGGAGACCATCCCACGCCACGAAATTAGTAAATAGTCTGGTATCATTGAGTAGCACAGCATCGCGGAAAATGGACCAGGACTTTGTAAACATTCAAGCAACATGCGTTCTCTATCTCTCTGAGAAATTCTAAGGAGAGTGATGTCATTCATGGTTGCCTGTTTGAAATACGGACTGCAATTAGTAGGGAGACAGATGTTCCCAGCTGTAAAGTAACCCAACGCGTCCCGTCACCCCCCCCCCCCCCCGGCCAGCCCGTAACGAGAGCAGGCAGGGATTTTGAGTTTGTCTGCTCGCGGCTGCTTCCCCAGCCAGCCTGTAGCGAGAGATTTTTGGGGTTTTGGGCTGCTTCCCCAGCCAGCCCGTAGCGAGAGATTTTTGGTTTTGTTTTGCAGTTCGTGGTTCACTGGGAGCCACGTGGTGGGGGGAGGAGGGAGCCACATGGTGGGGGGGAATGGGGTGGGGTTACTCTGGAATATCCAAGTGCTGTTGTAAAGAATATGGCTTAGCTTACCATGGCCGGCTGCATGGTGATTTCAGTAGCCGTGTTGTGTTGAGGCTGTCTGGTGTGTGAGATGCTTCTGTGACTTTTGCGTGAGCCATCCAGTCACACTTAGGTGCGGAATATGACCTAGTACAGAAATCATATCAGGCCTGTGAATACTGGGGTTCACCGTTAAATAGTACTCACATTCTTGGATCACAATGGATCTGTCTCATAACCTTGTACCTTTCTTTCTTTGCCCACAACAGCTGCACATTTATCTCAGAATCCCCCGTCCTGCCCCTCACGCTGTCTATCGCAGATACGAAAGCGTAAAAAGAAAACGCGTGATGATATGTTTAATGAACTACTCCAGAACTCTCACGTTGAGGCCGCTTGGCAGAGTGAATGGAGGGAAAGATTGCTACAGTCAAAGCAAGAGTCAAGAGCTGCAGCAGAAAAGCGCGAAGAAAAGTGGCAGGAGTGTGAAGAAAGGCGGCAGGAGCATGAAGAAAGGCGGATGGATGCTTTGCTCCAGATAATGGAGGACCAAAGCGACATGCTCTGGTGTCTGGTGGAGCTTCAGCAGGACCAAAGATCGCCTCTACAGCCTCTAACCACCTCCCCCCCCACCCCCCCAAGTCCCATAGCTTCCCCACCCAAATGTGGGGTGAGAACCCAGGGGGGGGGGGGGAAGCTCCGGGGACTGACCCACTCTACCCCACAAGCCAGCGCAAGCAGCAGCAGGATGAGTTTATCTAAAAACTTTTAAAAGCTGCTGTGTCTTGGCCCCCTCCCTCCTTCTCTCCCTCCTCCCCCTCCTCTCCCCGCTCCTCCACCACTGCGACTGCTGGTTTCCCTCCTCACCCACCCCTTCTGGGCTACCTTGCCAGTGATCCCCCGTATTTGTGATGAAGCAATAAAGAAAACATGGTTTTTAAAACAGTGAATTTATTTCCTCTGCAAGTGTCGGGAGGGGGGAGGGAAAGAGGGTGCAAGGATGGCAGGCTTAGGGCTGAGCAGAGCAAGGGAGCGGGTTTTCAAACGCCATCTTGGGCACTCATAAAACTGGTTTTCAAGGCGTCTCCTGAGGCGCGGCGTCTCCTGAGGCGCGGCGTCTCCTGAGGCGCGGCGTCTCCTGAGGCGCGGCGTCTCCTGAGGCGCGGCGTCTCCTGAGGCGCGGCGTCTCCTGAGGCGCGGCGTCTCCTGAGGCGCGGCGTCTCCTGAGGCGCGGCGTCTCCTGAGGCGCGGCGTCTCCTGAGGCGCGGCGTCTCCTGAGGCGCGGCGTCTCCTGAGGCGCGGCGTCTCCTGAGGCGCGGCGTCTCCTGAGGCGCGGCGTCTCCTGAGGCGCGGCGTCTCCTGAGGCGCGGCGTCTCCTGAGGCGCGGCGTCTCCTGAGGCGCGGCGTCTCCTGAGGCGCGGCGTCTCCTGAGGCGCGGCGTCTCCTGAGGCGCTCTTCTACTTTCCCTGCTGTTTGGCTGCTGGTAAGCAGTAGACAGTAAATTTGCCTCTGCCTCCCACCCCGCCATAAACGTTTCCCCCTTGCGCTCTCAGAGATTGTGGAGCACAGAGCAAGCAGCAATAACAATGGGGATATTTCTGTCGCTGATGTCTGAGCCAATCAGTAATGAACGCCATCGCCCCTTGAGTCGGCCAAATGCACACTCTACGGCCATTCTGCACTTGCTTAGCCTATAGTTGAACAGCTCCTGACCCCTGTCCAGGGCTCCTGTGTAGGGCTTCATAAGCCAGGGCATTAAGGGGTAGACTGGGTCCCCAAGGATAATGATCGTCATTTCCAAAACACCCCCCCCCCCCCCCCAGAATTTTTCTGGTTGGGGAAGAAAATCCCTTGCTGCAGCTGTCTAAATATCCTAGAGTTCCTGAAAATACAAGCATCATGAACCTTTCCCGGCCATCCCACGTACAGGTCGGTGAAATGTCCCTTGTGGTCAACCAGTGCTTGCATGACCATAGAATAATAGCCCTTCCGGTTTCTGTACTCTGTGGCCTCGTTGTCCGGTGCCAAGATAGGGATATGAGTCCCATCTATAGCCCCGCCACAGTTAGGGAATCCCATGGTGGCAAAGCCATCCATTGTAGCTTGCAGGTTTCCAAGGTTTATAACCCTGGGTAGCAGCAGCTCGACGATTGCCCTGCTTACTTGCATCACAGCAGACCCCACTGTAGATTTACCCACCCCAAACTGATTCGCGACTGACCGGTAGCTGTCTGGCGTTGCAAGCTTCCAGAGGGCTTTCGCCACTCGCTTCTGAACTGTGAGAGCTGCTCTCATTTTGGTATTCTTGCGCTGGAGGGCCGGGGAAAGCAAGTCACAAAGTTCCATGAACCTGCGAAAGTTTCTGAGCCACTGGGAGTCATCCCAGACCCGCAGCACTATGCGATCCCACCAGTCAGTGCTTGTTTCCCTGGCCCAGAATCGGCGTTCGATGGCATGAGCCTGTCCCATTGCCACCAAATTTGCCAGATTGTCGGATCCCCTACTTTCAGAAATGTCCGTGTCCATGTTCGTGCGCACGTCCAGGTCCATCTCATCACTGTCATCAGGTTCCAGAAAGCGCAGTTGTCTCTGGATCGCCTTCCTCTGCAGACGATGCAGCATAAAATCCACAACAGGTCCTCACAATGGCCAGTACTGCAGCGGTGGCATCAGCAGGCTCCATGCTTGCAGTGCTATGGCGTTAGCGCAGCGCGGAGAAAGGGCGCGAAGAATGGGATGCCTACCCACAGTGCACCGCTCGAAATGGGGTCGGCGGCATGAAAAAAGGGCGCGAAATTATGAAATGCCTACCCATAGTGCAGCACTCACAATGGTGCCTGCTGGGGACTCCGGGAACTGTGGGATAGCTACCCACAGTGCAACGCTCGCTATGTCGACGCCTGCCACAGTTGTGCGGACAGACACTGCCGACTTGCTGTGCTTTGTGGGGACGCACAAAATCAACTCTATACAGTCTTCTTTAAAAAATCGACTGCAAGGAAATCAACCTACTGCTGTAGTGAAGACATACCCTATTGTGTTTGTTTAATAAACTTAAATTTAAGGATTGAGGAGGACAAGATTGCCCCTAGATATATGGAGTCATCTATGTAGTCTTATTTCCCTTTCGGCACCATCCATCCTGGCGGTGTGAACGTGCAGCTTGCATGTTGATTTTGGCCAAGACCCCTCCCCATCCAAAAAAACCAAACAAACCCAGTTTGGTGAAGAGACATGTTTTTTAAAGTGGTGTCAGTTTTTTCTCCTGTATTTAATGTTATCAAAACCATTTAAGCTAACTGCTTCCTTATTGTTGGCATGTGCCAGCACTGTAACATATCCTGTGTAGAGATTAGTTACACTGAAATAACAGTACAGTGAAAAGAGAGAGGTCCCTAAACAGCAGGAGTAGGAACTTGCAAGTCCCTGTTGCAACAAACAGAAAACATGCAAGTTCAACAAATCCATTCCCATGTTGAGGGGGAGCACGTGTCTCCTGTCAGTGGAGGATACTGTGTAGGTGTTGTTATGCAGCTTTGTTCTAATGTGTGGTTAATATTCCTTGTATGCAGTTTCCCAGTCTGTGCTGCATGACAAGGTCAACCAAACCATTAGTAACTTCATTCTTGGTATGTGGAATACCAGAGTTAGCAAAAAAAACAACACCACCACCTTTTGGTCTGTCCTTTTGTCCCCTTTCTTTTCCATTTTACTATCCTGATCCTCGCCAGTTTTAATCAGCAGTAGAATGTCCTCCTCCCCTGTACATCTGGACAGATCCAGTGTGCCTTTGACCTCAGCAAAGGTCTCCCCGAAGAGTGGGAGGACTTGGTAAGGCTCAGGGAAAACTCCAAAGGAGAGGCGCTTGGTCTCTCACCAGAAGGAGCCAACTCCCAAAAGGCTGTGATCCCCTGTTAAGTCTACAGTATCAGAGGCCTCAACCTCTTGACTCAGTACTGTGAAGGCAAAGGACTCTTCCTTTGGTACCAGTAGGGTTGGGAGATCCCAGAGTGCTTCTTTGATGTCTGGTTCCAACAGTCCCCCCAGTACTATCTATGAAGGACAGAGAGACCCAGGACATGTACTCTCCTTTAGAACGGCACCATCTACACCACACTTATCATTGGTGCCTTCTCTTTCAGCTCTGTTTGTACTGGCAAAATTGAAGCATCAGACACCTTTGGCCCCATTCCCTACATATTCCAGATTCATAGTACCATCCACCTCAACTGCTGCAATGATATCAACCCACTCGGTACCACAGGAATTCTGCTACTCCAAGGACTTGTCAGTTTTAGATGAGCTGGAGTCTCTACTCATTGTGATACCAGATGACTCTCAGTACCAAGATTCTACTCTCTGGATTATCATTGCTTCCTGGTACTGCAAGATTCTCTGCCTTCATCGGCTGGGGCCATCCCTTTGGAGGATTTTGAGGCAGATGAAGGAGACATTCAGTCAGTCTCCTCTTTATCAGTATGAAGTTCCACTCCACATAGATACAGGAACCCCTACTTTGACAAGGATACTTGTCTACTGCAGGAATGGTTGGATCAGACCTGCTCTCCCATATGGGGGTCCCTCCCCAATGGTCATATTGGGATGCTTGCATGGTGTATCGGCAGCAATTTGTCAGACCTCTGGCGCCATTGCACCTCTTGCCCACAAGCTGTGTGTTCGAGACCCCTGGTCTAACATGCAGAGTTGCTACATGGGCTGCAATGCATACATTTCTAAACACTGCGTTGGTAAATGTGTACAATCTTCAGTCTTGGACTCAATTCCAAAGCTGTAGGGAACTGCTCAGGAGTCACCTGAAGTGGAGTCCCATAGGGGCTACTCAAAGATGAAAAGAAGGTTACTCACTTTGTGCTGTACCTGTGGTTCTTTTGCGTTGTTTCTCGCTCTAGGTGCTCCACCACCTACCCTACTTCCCCTCTCCTTTGGGATGGTTCTTTGATGGACATTTCAATAGAGAAGGAGCTGAGGGCAGTTCGCCTGCACAGCTCTATAGGTCCTTTGCACGCAGCACAAGATTGTATAGCGCTCCTGTGTGGGCCAAATGGACTCTGCTAAAAGTAAAACTCTGATCAGGGCTCGAGACACATGCGTAGCTGAAGTGGAGCAGTCACAGGGAGACACATCTCCAAGAACTGCCGTTACTGCACAGGGTGAATAACCTCCTCTTCCATTGCTGGTTGTCAACCATGTTCTATAACTTTATTTAATTAGGAGAGGCCAGGACAAAATTGTACTGCATACAGGTATTTGATACTTTGCATTTCTGTGAACAAAATCCTGTGGATGCAGCTCTGTTCTCTCCCAGGAGCTCTGCAGTTCACTAAAATGCCCTGTAACCATGTGGTAACATACGTGCGGGCGCGAACATTTTAGGATTAGCTCAATATGTAGAATGTGATCTGATGCAGACCTGAGGTGTGAATGGCCATCATTCATCTCAAGGGGGTTATAATTCTGAAGACTGCAGATGACAGCTCCAATGTTAGCTTTGTTAACTATTTCATGGTTGATCATTTTAGCAGTACTGCTACAGTAACTGGAATTGTGGATAGAATTTGAGTAGAATACCACCCCAACCTTCCTCCCATGTGAACCCAGCAGGACTTAATGAATAAAAAGAAACCTCTCTCATAAACCACATTCTTGCCAGGAAAAGGGAAAGATCAAATCTTTCCTCTAAAACAAACTCTAGGGACTTCACAGCTGTTTGCTGTTACCTTGGCTTTTCTGCTGGTGGTTGTTCAGAGATTACACTTACAAAATACAGCTTCTCAAACTTATGTGGCCAGTACCATTTTCAAAATGTGGTAAAGAGTTTTTCTAAAATATTTCTCTCTCTTCCCTAACTTCCCACCTCACCCTGCCAAAAATCCTCCTCCTCTTATCTTGTTTGCCTGTATCACTTGTTTATAATTGCTGATTCCCTTTTGTGTTACTTCCCCCCCGCCCACTCAGATAGTCTTTTTCTACTACTCCATTACTATTTTCAGGACACCTAGTTGTGAAAATACATGAATAAAATATTTGTGAAGTGCTTGGATACTAGAGTGATGAGAATGACAGGAAAAAAACCAAGAGGAAATTAATAGTTGTATATTTAGAGCCGGGTTTGACTAGTGTGCAGTAAGTAAGGGATAGAGCCACCCATTGAAAAAACTGAGCAAGAAACAAGACCTTGAGTAACTGCTCATTACAGGAGCACCATCCATTCTGGAAACTGAATGAGGCAGGGGTGCTGTGGAAAAAAATATGTGATTAAAGACTATCGTAATGTATGTGCACAAAGGGTCTGAATTAAGGTGCCCAGACAAGCTTATCTGGGCCTAATGCATTGGAACACTTGTTCAAGAAGAATTCATCTTGTCAAAATGTGGTTTCAGTAATGATTACAGCTGGTCAAAACTTTGTCAAAATTTCCCACCAAATAGAAATTCCATTTTAAAACTTTTTATTCCAAATTGGAAAGAGAACAAGGTTTTTGTTTGTATGTTTTTTTTTTTAAAAAAATTTGTTTTGGGAAAACTATAAATGATTTATTTGGGATTTTGGAATTTGACTTCAAATTTTACATACTATGCATTTATTATTATAAAAATTGGAAAAAAACCTTGAGAAAATAAAATTCAAACAAAATTCTGAAACAAAACTGCAAAATTTTCCAAAATACAGAATTTCCAAAATTCAAGTTTTTCCCTTCCATTTTTTTCAGGGAAATTTTGTTGAAAACAATACAGTTTGGTGAAAAAATTCCGTTTAGTCGAAATAGATTTTTCTGATGAAAAACTGGATGAAAATTTGCTGACCACCTTCCATGGGTCTCCGTGCTCCCTCTACTTCTGTGCTGAGCAGGCAGGAGCAAAAATGCCACAGAGGACCCACATGTGAAAGAACTGCAGCTATGTGGAATGCTCCTGCTTTTCTTTTGCAAAATAATTGATGCAGCCTAGCAGCTGTGCAGTAAAGGGGTGTTATTGATTTAGCTCTTTACTCTCTATCTACAAAATGATGAATAGAGTACTTTTTTTAAAACAGGCAAATATTTCATTCCATTATTGTCACACAGCCCATGGAGTCAAATATTTGGTGTGGTATAAAGATGTGGTATTAAAATAGTGATGTTCATGATGGGCCTTCATGCTGTAGTGTACTGCATTTAGCGCAGATACTTGAAACTGCTGTATGGTTAGCTGTATAACTGTTGACATTACTTTTGCAATGAACTAATTGGCTACATACCTGTTAATCAGATATTTCATGAATTCACCCCCCCCCCCATTTTAAAATAGAACCATGTTACTCCTAAATATTTGGTGAAAATGGTAATTGTTTCTTTGTAGATGGAGCTAGCAGAGGAAGATAATAGTGGGGAAGAATACCCAAATGAAATTCATGATTATCTGTCAGCATTTGAGAAGTCTCTTGGTGCTGTAGATGAGATGCTGAAGACGATGATGTCTGTTTCTAGGAGTGAGCTTCTTGAAAAGGTAAAGAACAACCTCCACCAGCAACCATTATTATTTTATTATTTTATTTTGTTGTTCATTTGTATTACAACAAATACAAGGCTCGGGTCCCAACTGTGCTAGGCACTGTATAGACAAAACACAGACAGTCCCCACCCAGAGACTTAAGTATTTGAATTGAGAAGTGTTCTATAAATGTGAAAATATTTATTTAAAGTGCTTCACAGGCTATATACATACAAAATAACACTGAAATGTAGGAAATGCATTACTAGCACACAGTAGTGGTTCAGTAGGGTCACTTAGTTCAAGGATGTGAGAGCTTATCCCCACCCTTGTGAAAAGAGCCAGAAGATCTGTTTAATGTCCCCAAAGAGTGCATTGAGAAGCCATTTTTCCATAGTTTCATGTGAAAGACCTTCACACAGTAAACTTAGTTGGTCTCAATTTATATATTTAGGAAGAATGAATTGAGTCTAGGATTTTAACTTTTGGTTCTGAGGGGTGCAGAACGTGATACTTAGTCCACTACACTATCCCTTCCAGCACTATTAAGAGCAGATCTAAGGGAGTCTCTAAAACACATTTTTTTTCTGCATGTAGATTCAGTGCAAGGTGTGTTCTGCCAGAGGACTTCATACAAGCAGCTATATATTTTTAATGTTTAAAACTCAATTTGTAATTTTTCTTTGGGACAAAAAGTCTCAGATGTAAGGGAACTTGTTCATCCATTAAGAATTCCTAACATGAATAAATTATGAAGAAATCAGTCCTGACAACACCAGTCTTTCGACAGTACCCATGGTAGACCTGGTGGTCTGTGTGATGTTATCAGAGTTCCTGTAAATCCTATAGGACTAAAACAATAAATTGACTTTGACAGATGTCCCCCTCCTCCCAAATAATCTCATTACCAATTTCTTCTTCCTTCGGTGTACAGCCTAAAGTGTTCCAACATGCCTAGAACAAATCATCTGATGTGTACCTTGTTCATATTTGTTAATTGTCATACTAACCTTCTATTATGATTTTAAATGGATTTCAGTAACTTTCTTGCATTCTGAATTTCTGTCCTGTTTTATTTTGAGGATAGGGAGAGTTAATTTTGAGAAAAATCCTGGTGATGAAATGTGAGCTTTATCCTGAGAAGTTGGTGTAGAAGGTGCTCCGTATCTCTCAGCAACCAGATCCATTACCTTTTATTAGCCTGTGGCATTTAATGTTAGACTGGATAAAAAGTGAATAAATATACATCAGGGAACAATCCTGCAGAGAGAGACTTAGGCATGGTCTAAACACGGTTTTTGTCAGATGTCACTATTTCCATTGTGGGTGTGAATTTCTCTACCGAAATTAAATCAGTACAATCCCTAGTTACATCAGTACAAAGGTGCTTTATACCAGGATAGCTTATTCCCCTTCCCTAATGGGGATAAACCATCCTGATAAAACACACTGTATTACTTTAACTGTCGCAGTAAATTTAAAGCAGTACAATTCTTGTGTGTAAGCAAGCCCCTGAAAAATATTTTCCATCTCTAGTTTTATGATAAAAGTTCTCCTGGTAGCTAAATTGCCTGTATTAACAGCATATACAAGGGCAATTGATTGCAAAACTATGTACCATTGGTTCTTTGTCACAAATATATTCATATGGAATTGTACTGTGTATTTTACTGAAAGCTACTATACATCTTAGTTAAAAACAATGCAGAACAATGATCATGTTTGTTTTGTTTTTTAAGTTGGATCCTCTTGAACAAGCAAAATTGGATTTGGTTTCTGCATACACGTTAAATTCGATGTTTTGGGGTAAGTATGTTGGAAGAGGGCGATAAGAGGTAGCAGAGTTTATGGTGGCCATTTTAACTTTTTTTGTTGTTGGCTGCAAATTTTTTAAATCAAATTCTGTAGTCAAATATCTATCCAATATTCTTTCAGTTAGACTAAGAACCCAAGTTTGCTATTGTCCTTTAATCAGAGTAAGTGATGCTGAAATTCTAAATTAAAGTTGGTAATTACATAGACTAGCGACAAATATGTAAATAAGGATGTTGGGTTTTTTTTGGCAGCCTCTTCTGTCCTTTTTGGTTAACCATATTAGATACTGGAGTACTTGATTAGAATATTTTTAAATTAGATATTTGAACAGAGCACCTAGGCTTTAATCCTGCAAACAATCACATGTGGACACATCAACTCATCTGTGTATTGTATTGTTAGCTGCAGGATTGGGACCTTAATCATTCCTGCCCTTATGTTCAACAGAACACCTTTTCTTCTTGCAGTATACCTGGCCACTCAAGGAATCAATCCCAAGGAACATCCGGTGAAACGAGAGCTGGTAAGATTCCCATATAAAATGAATTGCAAAATCAGATTTGCCTAGGGCAAGTAATTCTTACATAATTTTTAAATCTGCATTTTTAAATGTAATTTTAATCTCCGTGCACTGGTATAGTGTATGAATGGCACTGTATAATTGTTGATATAAGAGGCTTAGCTCTCCAAATTAAGAAAGTCATGATATTTTTAGTTCAAAACAGTATCATCTGTGGAAAGCAAAGTTGTCAAGCCTAGTAAAATATTGGATAAGAGGATTACACCATTTATATTTTCCCTTTTCCCTCACCTTTTGTTTGAGAATTGGATTCTGAGCAGACTAGCTCTTCACTGTATCTGTTGAACAGAAAAATGTTACATGTCTAGTAGTAATTTATAGTTTCCAGTATGGTGTTTTTTTCCTATAAATACTTGGAATCATGTTAATCTCCAAGGCTGCCTTTTCTGACTCTTGTATGACTAAAAGAATAGTGTGGTTGATTTACTAGCAAAGACGGGAAAGATGCCCCCCCTTTTTCCAGTTCCTCCATTAATTCATTTTCTCAGCAGTAAAGAATCCAGTTCAGCAACAAAGCTAAAAGCTTTTTTGGCATCAGTTGTATGTGTACTGTCCAGTAATTCTACATTAGTGACATATTTACAACCTGTAATAAATCTTTTAGGTTTGTCTTTATATTCCATTTAGATACATGAGTACAGTATTTAAAGTCTGCTATCTTGAAAATTCTGCTGACTTCAAAAATCAAATCATTTAGTTTGAAGAAAATAATAGAAATATACTAATAGAAATAATTATGCCCATTTGAAATGCTTATGTAAATAATAATTGGTTCTGTATGAATATATTTTACACATATATATTATTAGGGTACAGATAAAGGTAATTTCACATAATCAAGGTAATAGTGCTCAGGGTTGAAGAATACAGAAAACTACTCTGAATATCAAAAGAACATATTCTATTTATAAATTGGATTTTGCAGTCTGTAGTGGATCATGGAAGAAAAATTGGATTGCTAACTTTTCATGGTGATTCAGTTTCTGCTCCCCCATAAGCTATATTGGTACTAAAGCATTGCACTATTTTAATCTATTCTTTAAAAATATACAGCATACAAATCTAAAGCAAATGCTATACTGGTATTTACTTGACAATTGCTGATGGTTTTAGTTGAAAGTAGCTTATCTTCTAGTTTCTCATCCAATTTCTTTTTATAAGTAGCAACGTGAATGAATAAATATTTCTTTCGTCCAAGAGTAATGTGATGTTCTTATCACTCATGTAGAAAGGGAAATCAAACAGTTACTTTCCCACCATTTGTTTTGTTTTTAGAACTCTGTTCAACATGTACCTATAGCAGAGGTAACAAAGGCACCTTAAAGACTAACTAAAGTATTGAAGCATAAGCTTTCGTGGGCTAATACCCACTTCGTCGGATGCAAGCAGTGTCCACGAAAGCTTATGCTTCAGTAATTTAGTTAGTCTTTAAGGTGCCACAGGACTCTTTGTTACCTCTGCTATTCCAGACTAACACGGCTACCTCTCTGATTCTATGTATCTATAGGTAATACTTGGGGTTTCAAATGGTACTAAAAAAAGTCAAGAGTGTTGTTGGTTTTTTTCTGTCACCTTGTTGCGATGTTTGTCAACTCCTTTTTTCCCTTGTTGATGTATGTCGGGTTGCCATCCATTCTGATTAGCAATCTCAGTCATACTAGAGCAATATTAGTGTACCATAAATTCATACCCTGTAAAACTTAATGAGTTAAAACTACATCTTTTACATTGGAACATTGGCCAACATTTTCAGGGATCAGTTTGAGATGTGGGTTCTGATCATCATTGGAAAAACAGGTAAATGATTAAGGTGTCTGACTTTAGAGACCCAAGGTAGAAAATATTGTTCATGTGTGTGTATATGACATGCATGCTATGTGTTGATACATGTATTATCTGTTTTGTAAACAAAATGTGTATAATATTATTTGTCTATAATTGAGGGAATATGTCAAATGCTACATGATGGCCGTTCATTAACTATTTGTCTATGGTCTCATAGGAGGCCTGTGGGAGAGCTGACAATTGAACTAGATCTCCTGAGTCCCACAGGACCATCCTTCCTCTGTGTGTGTTTGCATAAAATACACATCACAGAATGATCGAGAGGTTTCTTTTGTTTTGTTTTTTGTTTTTTTAAGTCATGTTTTGGTTGGGCAGATTAATATTTTGGAGATGGTGAGTTTTGAATTTCATCAGATATATATTTTATATTTATATAATGGACATATGTCTTAATTTTGTGGGCTTTACTTTTACCATCTACTTGGTGGGTGTATGACCTTTCTTAAAGATTAGAAAAGTAGGCCCCTAGGTTGTGATAGCATTAGACAAAATACTACGGGAATGAGGACCATACCTATACCTAGATATATAAAGATGTTTGAAGTTGTACCATTAATGGCCCAATACAAGTATTGGTACAATTACCATATGTTGCAGCAAATCTGCTAAAAGGGCAGTCTTGAACTTGCAAAGAGTTTCAACAGAGATGAAATATTTTATTCTGCTGTGTATTATGGAATTCATTATGTCCCATGTGTTTTGTTCTCCCTGATCTCTATTTTAATAATATCTGTTCGCAGAATAATATCGGGTGTGCTTTTTATTTAATATCTTGCAGGAGAGAATAAGAACATATATGAACAGAGTCAAGGAAATAACAGACAAGAAAATGGCATCCAAACTGGATAAAGGAGCTGCAGCAAGATTTGTAAGAAACGCATTATGGGAACCAAAACCTGAAAATAATCCTAAAGTGAAAACTTCTGCTAAGGCAAAAAAGAGAAAAATGAACTAGTTTTTTAAAATTTTTCCTATTGGTTTTATTTTTGTTTATCATGTATGGAGATAACTAGAGGATTTTTTAAAAAATTATGTTGTGTATATATTTTGATTCACATACATGATGAAGTAAAACAGTTCGGTGAATATATCTTTAGCAAAGGTCTAAGCTATAGGGTCATGTTGCACAGCTCTACTGAGATCACATGTATATCTGAAAGGGAAAGTTGGTCTTTGGGAGATTAGAGTGAAAGCTTGGCTCTTTAAATGAGAATGAACTAATCATTTTTGCCAACTCTTTGTAATAATGTGCTATTTCATGATTTTCTTCTAATTCTTATAATTTTTGGGGGCAATTGTGACTGGAACTGTATTTTTTTAGTTATTACTAAATTTAATCTGGATATTCAGACAGTCACAAGTGATGGACATCTTATCTATGCGAATTGTTTACATAGGCACCGCTAGTTTTCAAGTACACCTGTGTATGTAATGCTAAATTTGTAGGGCATACTATCCTTTGTATTGCTTATATTAAATATACATGATGCCTCTTTTTCAATCTCTCAACTTGAATTAAGTGCTGTTTATGGTCTCTTAATGTTTACATGGCCTTTAAGTATGGATGAGAGCTTTGTGCTGGCACTGTGAGATGGACAGGTTAGCAGGGGTTCGCTTTGGGAATGGTTGGAATAGGGGTCACCCTTTGTTATTCCCTTTGATGCTGAGTGTGAAAAGTATTCTGTAGTTCAGTGGCACAGTATGCTAAATGCTAATCGTTTTGTATATTTAGAAAATGTCTCTGCATGTTATGATGGAGAATAAACAAGCCTAATTTAATAGGTAAATATCTTCTATGCCGGGGTATCTCAAACTGGGGGGTTGCGACCCCCCGGGGGGTCGCAAGCTCCTGCTGCCGCCAAAAAGCCACCAAATTGATTGGTTCCGCATTCGGCGGCTTTTCGGTGGACATACCGAGTGCTTTACATACAAGGGTCCGCCGCGCTGCCAAGGATCTACGCTGATTTCTGGAATAATTGCTACTCTTTGTTCTAACAAAGAATTTTCCTCCTCCAAATGTTCATTCGCAGGCATCACTTTACTGCCACAAGTAGTCTCATCGATTGTCCATGGGGCCACTCACAAAAGGTGCATAAGTGTTTGCTGGATCAGGGCCAAAATAAGGACACTCAATTCCCTTTGAAAACAGGTATATTTATGTATAACTTGAGAACTCAGTCATATGACTCATCTTTGGGCTTAGCTGTTTAACATTTTTAATCTTAAGATATTTTCACAACTAGTTAGGCTAATAAAAATTGATGGTGTAAATCAGTACTGTGTGACGGGCGGGCAGGTGGAGGGGAACTTACTCCCTTTGGAACTCTGTCCTTTTGAGGGCCTCTTTGGCCCTGGTCATGCAATATTCTCCATGTCGGTGGACCACTCTGCAGGGACTCATTGACTTCAGTGGGGTTCTGTGGGGTTGCAAAGCTCCGCATGTACAGAATTTATTGCTGGATTCAAGTGTTAGTCTAAAAACATAAGTTTTAAAGCTGTCCTGAAGTGTTGACCAATATATGCTGTGCTTATAAAATATGCTTAATATATTGATATTGTGTGCTTAATGCATATTCATATATGTGGTATCAATAATACATATTGATAGGATTTTTAAATATGTGTATATATAAAAATCACTATCCGTATGCATTATTGATACCACATACATTAATATGCATTAAGCACACAATAGCAAAATAACATTACATTGTACATATATTTCTAGCAGTTACATGGCCAATTCAGACCATTCAGCAGTTACATAACTAATTCAGGCCACTCAGGCCAAGTATTCTGTGCTTAATGTAGATTTATATGTGGTGTCAATAATACATACTGATGTGATTTTTACATGCATATAAAATCACATTGCTGATGTGATTTTATGTACATATATATTGTAATGTGCATTATTGATACCCCATTAATGTGTGTTAATCACACAATATCACAATAACATACATATATATTTCTAGCTGTTACATGGCCTGAATTAGCCTATATTGTTTTTATAATTCTGTTCATTTATGCTAAGTATCCCATAATACTTCACAAAGCTGAAGTTCAGATCTGGCATTAGATAATAAGGAACTTGTCCAGAGGCAAAATAGCTTAATGTTCTACCTGGATACAAGCTGAGGAGGAACTTTCATGGACAGTAACTTGAATGTTAGTATCCAAAACAAAGATAAGGGAGGACGAACTGGTGGATTGGATTTTCGAGATGGGCAGAGTATCATAATTTGTAAAATCATCCTATAATTACTCTTAGCTAAAGTATGTAACTTTGGGAGCATACCTTCTTTGTAAGGTGAATGTAACAACTGTGCACAAGACAGCTTCCTGGAAATTGGTATCATATTGAACCTTTCTTCCTGTACTGTACTTAATCCTGACAGACATTGGTTTTTAGGCTCTTTAATATATTTCATACGAAACTAAAATGTGGTCAAGCAATTGTCTATACAGTTTATCAACAGAGACAAAACCTCCAGTGATGGAGATTTCAACCTCCCTTAGTAATTTGTACCAGTGCTTAATTACCCTTGCAGGAGGAAGTTTTTTCTGATGTGTAACCTAAGTCTCCCTTGCTGCAGTTTAAGCCCATTTCATCTTGTTCTGTCCTTAGTAGTTAAGGAGAACAGTTTTTATCACCCTCTTTAAAATCCCCCACCCCCACCCCGCTTCTCTTCTCCAAACTAAACAAACCCATTTTTTCCCCAATATTTGCTCATAGGTCATTAACCATTTGTGTTGCTCTCCTCTGGACTTTCTCCAATTCATCTACATCTTTCCTGAAGTGGGGTGTCCAAAATGGGACCAACTACTACAGATGAGGCTTTAACACTACTGGAATAATTACTTTTAGTGGCTTGCTTACAACACTGCCAGAATGGTGTTCACTTTTTAGCAACAGTGTTACATTGTTGACTTTCATTTAGTTTGTAATGCGCTATAACTCCCAGTCCCTTTTCTCTTTCTAGTATCCCTTCCTATGTCATCATTTTCCATTTTGTATTTGTGCAATTCATTATTCCTTCCTAATTGGTGTACTTTGCATTTGTCCTTATTGAATTTCATTCTATTTATTTCAGAGGATTTTTCCAATTTATCAAGATCATTTTGAATTCTAGTCCTGTCCTCCAAAGCGATCGCAACCCCGCCTAGCTTGATATTATCTGCCAACTTTTAAAATGTACTCTCCTTGTCATTATCCAGATCATTTGTGAATATATTGAATAGAACTGAGGCCAATATAAAATGTTACCAGTAGGCCCTGGTAGTCACAGTAGGGTTTATAGTTTCATATACCAGTTTAGCAGGGAGGTTTCACTTGAATACTGAAGTATTAAAAAATATCCCAGTGAAGTGTTAATCATTACTGAACATTCCTGAAGGTTAAATATCTCCACAGATGAAATGTAAGCTCTGTACCTTCCCAGGCAATAGATGGTTGTAATAATCTCACTATCAAGAACCTCACAAATTACCCTTGGAAAGAACAGAACAGGCATTTTAAAATGAACTTTTCTGTGTAAAAGCTCAGTAACGTCATTAAAAACCGAAGGACACTTTGTTCCTGTAGCGTTATATTGTGGGAAATTTTCTTAAACTCCTCTTACATACAACATGATTTTCTGAATTTTCCTTTAATCCCTTTATTATAGCTCTGTAGTGTTATAAAGGGATAATTACAGGTAGGGACCATAATTCAACCTTCAGGTCGTTGCAGAGTGTGTACAGATAAATGTTTAATAGGAAGTAACAGGGTTACCAACTGCTGCGTGGGTAGCCGATAGTCAAGTCAGTTCTTGGTGCAATAAATCACCTCGTGGACAAATAATTGGCAGTCAAGTGCATGTGCCAGGGTAAGTGATGTTGCCTTATTATATATGGGTAGCAACCTATGAAGTTTTGTGTAGGTCTGTAATACTCCCCTCTGGAGTCTAGGCTTGGTTTGTGTGAATGTTTTAAAGTTGCCAGCTGTGGGTTTTCTAATCTGTTGAGTATTGGACCAGCAGAAGTGCATCTTTCCTCAGATTTCCTGTAAGTAGGACTTAAGCAGTAGCGTTCTAGACAGCGTACATTTCAGTATAGCTCCCTTATGTGAAATAGGCTGTGACATGCAAGACGATAAAAATACTTTGCAGTCATGGCACTAAGGCTTTCAAAGCACTTTACATACAGTTGAGCCTCAAAATAGGTAAGTTACATTTACTGGAGGATAAATCTGAGGCACTGAATGTGAAATGACTTGCCCACATTCATCTATTCTGTTAATGAGGGAGACCGAACAGGAACGGAGAGTTCTGGATCCCATCCACCATAATCGGGTATTCTGATCCTCCTCGCACAGCCCAGTTAAAGGGGCCTTTCATGGGAAAACTACAGGCGTACTGGAGGTAAAACACTCTTCTCCCTTCCCAATGCGGGGCAGGGCTAGAAGAATGTGCAGACTTGCTGTCGCTGAAATAATAACCCTGGGGTAGGCAACTTATGGCACACGTGCCAAAGGCAGAACACGAGCTGATTTTCAGTGGCACTCACTGCCCAGGTCCTGGCCAGTGGAGGGCTCTGAATTTTAATTTAGTGTTAAGTGAAGCTTCTTAAACATTTTAAAACTGTATTTACTTTACATACAACAATAGTTTAGCTATATAGTATAGACTTCTAGAAAGAGACCTTTTAAAAATGTTAACATGTATTACTGGCACGCGAAACCTTTAAATTAGAATGAATAAATGAAGACTCGGCACACCTCTTCTGAAAGGTTTCTGACCCCTGTTAAATAGTCCCTAAGGTGCAGTTAGTAGAAGATACAGCCTGTTGTTTGTGGAGCCAGTAGTCATTCAGCTGGAACTCCCACAAACCACCTCTTCCTGCCTGAATGTGTCTGGGAGGCGGCACACTGTCAAGACAGCTGCTAAGTTCCACTGCATCTCCTCTCAGAACTGCAGTCCTGCATGTACAGTAGAAATCCAGCACTCACATGGCAGGTCAGTGGCTGCCAGATTTTCCTCTCTGATTTCACTGGTGTAACTCTGGAGTAATACCACTGACTCAGTGACATTCCTTTAGATTTATGCCCCTGTAATGCAGAGAAAACTTTGGCCCTGCGTCTCAGGATTGGTCTTTTTGTCTCCCCATGATCTTCTCATACAATAGGCAATAACTACTATCTCAGCTGTCGTAGAATGGGCAATCCAAACGAATGAACTGCTGCCAGCTTTGAAATCTATAATACTTATTAGTGGACTTCAGTGTTAATTATCTGCTTTTTAAAATATTAACACTGAAACTGACTTTTGAGAATACTGAGGGGTTAATAACAGATAGCAGTAACTTATGGCTAACCTGTTCCCAGATGCTGCAAATGTAGGACAAGTTAAATTAATTTTAAGTAGAAGTAGAGATGTTTCCTCTGTTAATTTACTGTGATATAATTACTTACTTTCCACACAATCTGCTGTGATTGGCAGGGTCTACACCAAATAATTTTAGCAATTAACACAGAGTTAGACTTCCTCTGTCAGAGTAGGTCTACCCTGAAAGTCTAAATGATTGTAGAAATTTAAAAATACAGCAAGCCAAACCTGCCTCTTACTGTACAAGGCAAAGAAAGGGTTTACTTTCAGTAAGTAGTATACAGAATTGATATTACAATTAAAATCAAACACTAGGACTTTGTTACATTTAAATGTATTTAAATGCTTTTGTTACCTGCTCTGCACAGGATAAGGAATTTCCATTCATAGTGACTACAAATGAAATGGTTTATTCTACACACAGGTTTCTTGTTCATTCTGAACAGGAAATTGTCAGGTATTAATTTGGCTTATTTATTTAAGCAACATTAAATATTGAAATTAGAATGGGTTCCACTGAAATCAATGACAACTCACCCCTTAGTATGTATTCCAACTCCCCAAAAAGCTTATTTCTGAAACCAATTAGGATTGCTGAATGGCAAACCACATACTTAGCTATGGTGTTATCTACAAAAACAAGCACTTAACAGCAAAGACATTGCTAATTAAGGCATGATAAATCTTATACTGCCCACATAATAAACACACACATTTACGCAGTATAAATAAATGCATGTTTTATCTCAATACCACAATCTTAACTCTGGCACATGAGTGTTTTTCGGTGGGTTATTTTGTGCAGTGTTTTTTTTTTTTTTATCATGATTTTTGCTATTCAAATATTTAGTAGTATAAATGTAAGTTTACTTAAGTGTGAGTATTTTTTAGGGGAAGTATTAAATATAAATATAGTTCCCAATAAGTTCTTCTATCAGTTGATAAAGTACTTATAGCTGCCCTTTCTGGATCCTTTTTTTAAAGTAGGGCAATAGGAAAAATGTGTTACACTGTTGATTTATGGTACAATTATGTATGTTTATGGCCTTGCATATATATTCTCTTTCAGTGGGTTTTGGTTTTATATTCTGAAGTTAATGCTGAGAGAGTAGTACTATTATTTATTTTGTGTCCGTTAAGATTGTGTCGTGATAAAATACGTATTTAATGTATACTTGATAAGAATGTGTCTATAAGATTTTATCCCACATTAGGAAAAGTCCATGCTTTTTAAGTGTTTGTATTATGAAGATTATGTGATAGTTTTAGTATGTAGAAAGTTAGCAACTATAACTTGTTTTGAAATAAAGTTGTTTGGAATTTTTAAAAAACACAGTTCCCTTTTTCATTTGTGTGGATAAATGAAAATGCAGCTTTTAAATGAATGGGGTGGATGAGTCACCAGATTATCAAATTAAAGGAGTGAGGGATAGTAGACAGGCTCTTGTAGATCCCTGATTTTTCACCATGTGCCTGACATAACACCATGTCCAAGGGCCTGATTCAAAGCTCACTGAAATCTATGAGAAACTTTTCATTGACGTCCGTGGTCTTGGGATTGGGCCCAATATTAGCCAGGCACAGTACAACCTGCTTTCTCCCCAAATTTTGGTTAAAAGAGCTAACTATTCCAGTATTGGACCCAAGTCTGAAAGCTAGGTCTCTTGATTTTACAGTGGTGGGTTCTTCCCGGAGTGCCACCTGGAACTGGAGTACCACTGAGCCCCCTGACCCAACAGCCTGGGCTTCCTCTCACACTGTGCAGCTGTGACAAGCTGCAAAGCCCTCCAGCCTGCAATTTCAGCAGCATACATACAGGTAGGGGCATACCCAGCTGCAATTACAAGCAGGCTCTCTGACCAGCCCCTGCATGGGAAGGCTTCTCCCAGGTCCTCAGGCAAACACTCCCTATGGAGTATGAACCCAAAATGATACCGTCGTGCACTGCACAGGGTACTGCACAGTGTAAGCTCGTAAAATTCGCCTCCCCCTCAATGTGGAGAGGAATATGCTGCAGCCTTTTGCCCTTGAGGTATGATTCCCACACACTTCACTCCGACTCACCAGTTTAGATAAAGCAAAAGCAAGTTTATTAACTACAAAAGTGAGATCGTAAATGATTATAAGGGATAGCAAACAGATCAAAGCAGATTACCTAGCAAATAAACAAAAAAACCCAAGCTAAGCTTAATATACTAAACCGATTAGTTATGAATAGCAGATTCTCACCCTAAGAGATGATACGAGCAGGCTGCAAATTCTTGAGACAGGCTGCACTTGCTTTACAGCTTGGAATCCTCAGGTGTTTCATTCACAGGCTAAAAATCCCCTCCCCCCAGCATTTCCCAACACTTCAGTCTTTGTTCCTCAGGTATTTTCAGGAGTCTTCTTGTGTGGGACCGAAGATCACCAGATTGGGTCACTCACTGACACATACAGATTTGCATAGGGCGAGAATCCTTTGTTCCCAAAGTTTGGTTCCCAGATCAGTCTGCGGAAAAATACTGATATCCCAAGATGGAGCCTAGAGACATGTGGTCTCATCACACGTCCTTGTAGAGTCATAGCAGCCATTATTTACAGGCTGTCTGTAGCATTTTCAGAAAGGCTCCCCAGCTGTGGGATAAGCTTCTCCTAAGGCCTATTGTTTTTTCCTTATGGCCCATTGTCCTGAATAAGCCTTTTCCCCACCCACTATCTAGACTGAAAGCATCTTCTCTACTGGGTGTTACCCAAGTGTAATTACATTTGAAATATAGACAGCCAATATTTATAATTTCAGAAACAAAAATGATACATACAAATAGGATAATCATTCAGCAAATCATAACCTTTCCAATGACACCTCACATGCATATCTTGCATAAAATACATTGTAATTCAGTCATAATCCTATAATAATATCACTATGAAGAATGTGGGGTGCAGTGTCACAGTGACTAACCCACTAGGCCAGAGTATATTTCAACCAAGTCATAGCATCTTTCTGTCTCTTAAATCTCCCACCTGAAAAGGTGTTTAACAAAGATTTTTTATTATCTGTAGATCTCAAAGCATTTTACAAGAGTGAATAATCCAATTTCATAACTGGGTTAACTAACTAAAGAGATTTTGATCAGCATGAAATAAACTGCAGATATAGCACCTAAGATATGAGGACTCTACAGCTCCAGCAACAAAGGCTTCTGCCACTTGGACAGATGTAGGTACTTTGTTAGCTATAGAAGGACTTCATGGTCATCGAAAGTTGCACCCGGTCACTAGAGGACAGCAGACTCGCATAAGCCCCTATCCTGCAATTGGATAAGTGCGCACTGACTCTGAAGGGGTGATCTTTGTGGGCACAAGGGGCTCTCTGCACATCTGATTGCAGAATCTGGCCCATAGTTCCTGCTAATGGCAAAAAGATAAACCAAACCTTCTATTGACATCAGTGGGAGCTGGATGGGGCCCCACATTTTCCATAACAAAAGTAATTTGTAACTTTGCTTAATTACAATATTTTTCCTAACATGGCTAGTGCACAAAGATTCAGAGATTTAACATTATGGAAAGTTAGAAGGGGTAGTAAAAAGCCATTTTTGAGATTGACTCTAATATTAAACAAAGTTGTAATTTCAGATCTGCTTAATTTTTTTAGTGGCCTGCAACTTGACTAGAGCTTAACTGTTTATTTCACACTTTGCAGACACATTCTTTTTTCCCTACAGAGTAAATCTTCAGGCCAAGTAAACTTTCTGAGGCAGGGTGCTAAAATGGGGCTTTATAATTGAAACTGGTTGCAACCTAAAGCAGTGGTTTTCAAACTGTGGGTTGTGGAATGTAAGGCACCGGGTTGCGGTGGCTCTGGTCAGCACTGCTGATCAGGCCGTTAAAAGTCCCATCGACGGTGCTGCCCGACTAAGGCAGGCTAGTCGCTACCTGTTCCAACACCACCGTGCACCCCGGAAGCGGCCAGCAGCAGGTGCAGCTCCTAGGTGGGAGGGCCATGGGGCTCGATATGCTGCCCCCATCTCGAGCACCAGCTCCGCACTCCCATTGGCTGGGAACTGGTTAATGGGAGCTGCGGGGGGCGGTGCCTGCAGGCAAGATCCACATGGAGCTGCTGGTGCGCCTCCGCCTAGGAGCCAGACCTGCTGCTGGCCGCTTCCAGAGCGCAATGCAGTCTGCGGTGCCAGGACAGGCAGGAAGCCTGCCTCTACCCTGGCTATGCTGCTGACTGGAAGCTGCCGGAGGTAAGCCTGTGTCCCAACCCAGTGCCCCAATCCCCTGCCCCAGCCCTGAGTCCCCCCCCCAAACCTGGAGCCCCCTCCTGCACCCCAAGCCCCTCATCCCTAGCCCACAGCTTGCACCCCCCAGCCCAGATCCCTGATCCCCCTCCTGCACCTCCGCCCACAGCCCTTTCCCACACTCCAAACCCCTCATCCCTAGCCCAGAACCTACACCCCCAGCCTAGAGCCATAACCTCTGCCCCAAGCCTAGAGCCCCCTCCCACACCTTGAACTCCACCCCAACCCTCTGCCCCAGCCCTGAGCCCCTCCAACACCCCAAACTCCTCATCCCCAGTTCCATTGGGTTGCAGGCATCAACAATTTTCTTCAATTGGCTTGCCAGAAAATCACTGACCTAAAGTATGGAAATACTACACCCACTGCGTAATAGAGATGCTGAAATAGGTCCTTGCAAAAAAAAAGAGAAAAAAAGATACTTTAGAGCATTGTACACCCTTGGTTACTCTGAAGTTCACCTGCTATGATGAGCCTTTCTCTTAAAAAAAAGAAAAAATATTCATTTTCAAGCTTTAGCGGCTTAGGGGACCAAAGTCTTGTTTGCTTTTGATATGATCATTTTATAGTCATCAATGATAAGTGTATTAGAGAAAAACCACATTACGCTTCTGCAATTTCACGTTGTAGGTTTTCTTCTTTTTGCTTAATTTGCTCTGAATGATATTGCTTACAAGAAGAGTTCCCCTGTAAGGGTTGGCCTGAGCGCTCCTGCTTCACAGAGCATTTTCAATCCCTCTAACAGAGCAAGAGCAGTGTACGCTACTCATTTTTTGGCTTCCTTTCTGTTTTTCAACCAGACACGCTCGTAGAGAATGCTTCAAGCTACCGCTAAAATGATGCCTCCCTGCTGAATTACATCCCCTTTGTAGGGATGGGTCACAGAGCTGTAGAACAGCTATTGCCGGTGATGTAAAAAGCAGAGCGCATGCTGCTCAGTTTTCATGAGCTGTACTGAAGAGGAAAGAGCAAAGGCGTATGTTTACTGCTAAGCTGCATGAATGTGTCATGAAAATCTTGGAGGAATAACTGCTATCTGCAATGGCAAGGTCTCAGTTTTGTTAAGTGATATATTTCAGAGTCTAGGATACTAAATATTTGACTGTGGATAAAAAGCTTTATAAATGGAACATTTAAGAGGCTCTCTCTTACTTTTCAGTGTAGTGTTGTCTTGTCATGCTTCATTTCAATTTGACAGCCTCCAGTGAATGGAGGAAGAGATTTCAGGGCTCCAAGAGGCTTCTCTTTAATCTAGTGTGGACACATTTTGTGGCAGACTTCGAAGCCTGTATTAAACTCTTGCAGGTTGGCCTGGTTCGCCTTTCTGTTTCTCCAGTTTTACACCAGCAGAACAGCCTTGATTTCAAAGGAATCATGTAAATATGCAAGAGTGAAAAAATTCTTGGTTCTGATGCCATCTATGAACCTCCTCGAATCTGAAATAATGTGCTTTAATAATAAGGGCCGGGGACACTTGCAAACAGACAATATCAATACATAAAAGTGATACAGCCAGATCCACAGCTGACGTTAATTGGTGCAACTCCATTGATGTCAAAGGATTGATGATATTCTGACTTACTTACACCAGTTGAAGATTTGGCCCATAAAGAAATGAACTTTGGTGGTGGCCTTTGTGGTACTGACTACATTTTTCCTGAACACGTTTAAGCTTGCGTTTTCTTCCCACTTTTTTCTTTATCAAGTTTCTGTCCCCTTAAGAACAAATTAGTCATTGTTTAAAACCACACAGTTACACCCCCCTCATAAAACTGAAAAAATACAGTGAACAGTGTTTATATTATCTCACTTGACAATCTGTTTAATTTGTTGCCTTGGGCTGATGAAACCTACTCCCCAAGCACATGCAAGCGAGAAAACATGTAATGTTTCCATGGAGAGGGGTTTTCATAAAGGCTGTTAGCATCCTAAGGTGTCTCTGTGTATGCTGCATCTATCCTGGTAATGCATTGTGGTAAACTCCTCCCTCAACAGAGATTGAAATCAGAGTGTGTATGAATTAAAGGCTAGTTTGGGACATAATTTGGATAGGGCCGGTTCTCCCCTCCTTTATACGAGTTTAACTCCTTTGATTTCAATGTAGCCACATTGGGGAAAAAAACAGTGTTACAGAGTGGAGAAGCAGGCCCTATGTATGTATGTATGTACCTGCATATGTAAACACCTAGTATCTGTTGGCCTTTGGTGGTGTTTAAATCAATTTCCTTTTATTATAGGTGGAAACAATGGCAACACCTATATTAAGGTTACCTAACAATTTCCATTGTAACACTCTGTTTTCAGTTGCTTATACCTTTGCCAAACTTTAACTACTTGGACTGAAATTTTCCATGCTTGATCTCTGCTACTGGCTGAATTTTTTTTTTTAAGTGTGAGTAAAAATATTATAGTTGTTCTCAAGAACGAGGCTAATAAAACATAAGATCTCCTGTCAATGTGAAGAAACATGTGTATCCATGTTTTCATAAGCGCTGGAGCACCCCCCCCCCCACAGTTTGGCATGGGAGGTTGAGGGTAGAGGTGTTGTCCCAAGGACAGGGAGGTGCAGTCCACTGTGCTTTGGAAAATCTGTCTAGATTTGGGCCAAACATAATCTCTGAAAATTGCCATTTACACAGGCACAGTAGAAATTGTCCCTTTTACAGACTAACATAGCGGCTACTCTGAAAATCTTTAAAGTATTTTGCCACAGATTAAAACAGAGAAAAGAGCTACTGTACATGTCAGAGTCTAATGATCTCGACTCCAGATTTGTACTAGCATAACAGATCAGTAGTAAGCTGAGTGGTGCTAAGCAATACAAAAAGAAGTGTTCGTAAATTCTGTAAACATAAGAGTATGCCCAACCCATTAACAAAGATCCCAAACTCAATTTCCTAATTCAAATAGGATTAAGCCAAAGATCGTGGTAGATAAGTGAGTCACTTCTGGGAAGAACTTAATATTTCTAGATATACCTGTTCCCTATAGTGTAATTTTTTAAAAATCATGGCAAACTTCCCAGATCCAGACCAGGCCCCCTTATTTTGTTCTTATTAAACATTTTAAGCATGCAAAAACCTTTTCTTCTTTGCCTTATGTCCCCAAATCTCAGGAAAAACCCAGATCCTGCCCTCAGATGTGCATACACTGACTGCAATGTACTGAGAGTTGAACCCAGCTGGTCACACAATGAGAGTGGGGAACAGAACCCTGCAATGCCCACTTCCTGCTGCTTGCTCTAACCAGTGAACCACGCATGGTTGTGGACACCAGACATGTTTACCTTCCAATATATCCCACCATGGCTTCAGTCCTGGCATCCTTACAAAGGCAAAAAGTCCCATTCACTTCCATGGGAGTTTTATGTACAAAAGGAAAGCAAGATCAGGTCTTACGTTACCCACTATTGGCTCGTTTCCACAATGCAATATGAAGAATTTAAATGGGAATCTCTGTCTTTAGATTTGCTGCAGAATATGCTACAAAAATAAAGATTAATCCAAAGAGCAAATGCTTAACGAAGCACTTCCCCAATCAAAGGTACCATGTGGCAATGTTGGGCGCTTTGCTATTCAGGACCTCACACTGTATCTTTTCCCAATAGTTTCCCAGTACAAATCTCTCATTGGTAGTTACAGTGTAGACAGGCTTCTGGCATTTTAACCATGTTTGTCTCCCCTTGCTCAGAACAGGGGCAAACCCTACTCTTGTTAAAATGGAGTAGCTGCCAATGCATCATCTACACTAGAACTCCCACCGCAGGTAGTACTAGTTGGACCTGATCAGGAAGGAAGGTGCTACGTAGGATAAGGCCTTTAGTTCCATCTTGGATCCTTATCTCTGGCTGTGTTAGACATTCTATTTTGAAGCCTCAGTCTATTTATATTTCCTTACCACTGGGTGGCAGCAAAGGAGCACTGAAAATTCAGCAATCAACTGTGAGGCCTTATGTATTTTTAAAGCATTAAAAGAGATTCTCCTGTGGGGTGGGGGGTGGAGGGGGGGAGTTTAAAATAAAAAATGATGACATACATAGGGTGAGCTCCTTACTGGTACCTTTCCCACCTACCAGGGAGTCATAGTTGCAAATCCAACTTTGCCAAACTATTTTTTTGAAACAAGGTACTATAGTAGACAGTACTATGGCTGGTAAACTTCAACTGATTTTAGCAGCTTTTATGAGCAAACAGTTATATTTCCATATGCTCCACTTACTTTCTCTCTAATGTCTGAGAAAGGCTTTAAAAATGTATAGGTGTTGTAGGGTGACCAGATGTCCCGATTTTATAGGGACGGTCTCAATTTTTTGGCCTTTTTCTTATATAGACTCCTATTACCCCTAACCCCCATCCTGATTTTTCACATTTGCTGTCTGGTTACCCTAATGTGTTGCAGTCTACTCAGTGCATAGTTTGAAGGCAATACATTGATTTGTAAATTCATCTGAGATCATGGGTCTGTTTCTCCCCTCACCTACACCGTTTTTATGCCAGTTCAGTGCTATTGACTGGATTTGCTCTTAACCTACATGGGTGTAAGTGAGAAGAGGATCAGGGCCTCTCTGTTCATTCATTTTTACACCTTCACTTGGTGTTCCATTTGACCAGACATAAGCACTAGCAAAAAGGCAGAATTTCCCTGCTACAGACTGAGTCCTTAGATCCTCAGCTGATGTAAATTGGCATCATTCCATTGACTTCATGGAGTTGCACTGAGTAACATCAGCTGAGGATCTTGCCCTGTTTGTGGGGGTGCAGGAGAGGAAAACAGTCAAGCACCAAATCCTCAGTGAGTATGAATTTTTATAGCTCTGCTAAAGTCAATGGAGAGACGCTGATTTAGAACAGCCGAGGAGCTGGCCCCAAATGTTGTGCGTGTCACTACCCCCTCCAGGCTCCATCTCTCTCTCTCTCTCTTTCTTCCCACCTCTGTCCTGTGTGTAGAGGGCCAGCTCTTCAGGACAGGCGCTGTCTCTTACTCTGTGTTTGAACAGTGCCTAATGCAACAGGGCTCAATCATGGCAAGAGCCTCTAGGCGCTGATATATTAATTATTAGTTATTTTTATTATTACTCGTATAGGACCATGGGTGCACTTGGCATTTAACAAACTAACAGGTAGGCCTGACCCGAGGAACTTACATTCTACGGCGCAAATTCTGCTCTCATTTATACCCCTGTAAATCTAAAATAGCTCCTTTGAGCCCAGTGGATTTAGTCCAGGTTTACACTGGCATAAATGTGAATAGACTCTTGGCCTCAGTTAAGCCCTGTTTTAAGGGCTTCCCTGAAACAAAGGGTCTGATTCTGCTCTCAGCTACCAGGGTGTAAATCAGGAGTGACTCCACTGAAATCAGTGGAATTATGTTATTGTGAAACCTATGTGGGGAGGAGAATCGGGCCCTATTTTGTGTCCTACCCTGCATTCCTTGTGCACTCAAAACTCCCAGTGACTTCAGTAGGTGTGGAAAGAATGCAGGGTCAAGTCCTTTATTTTTCAGAGGCACAGTCCATTGACAAATGTAGTCCGATGACTATCGGTGACTTTATCCCCTCAGATTTTCAGTAGAATGAGTCATTCATATAACGTTACAATGGCTTAGTTCCAAGCCAAGTACCCTATTATAATACAACTCCTCAAAGTGAAAATGCAAAATACTCAGCTCCCAAAGACAACCCAACAGAGACTGAACTCTGGTTTCTGGTTTCTCCAGTGGGAATTTCAGCATCTTTTGGAGAAATCTACGGGGCAACGTAGGTTGTTATGCACACACAATTTTTGATTCTATTTTATTCTCAGTTTTTATATAGACTACATTACTGACTTTTTTCCCCTTCTCCTTCCCCTTTTCTGTTAACTCCTGTGGTGGTCAGATACCACAGTGATGGGAGAAGTCAGAAGTGTCTGAACCAGAATAGAAGAGAGTAGTGAATTTCGACTATAGGAAAGAATAGAATAGAAAGGCTGCTCCTTCTGCTCCAGTTGAAGTCAACATGAGTTTTGCCATTGGCTTATATAATTAATTCATTCCCCTATGTATTCATTCAAGGCTTGTGTTCTGGTGTGAGATGATATCCTAAACCAGGGGTGGGCAAACTAAGGGCCACGGGGCTGGGGAGGGTCTCAGAAGGGGGCCATCAGGGGACAAGGAGCAGAGGTGCTTATATAGGGGCTGGGGTCGCAGCAAGGGTGGTTAGGGGTGGGGAGTTTCTGGAGAGGGTGGTCAGGTGACAAGGAGAAGGGGGAAGTGGATGGGTCAGGGATTCTGAGGGAGGCAGTCAGGGAGCGGGAAATGGGAGGGGGTCAGATAAGGGGTGGGGGTCAGGCTGTTTGGGGAGGCACAACCTTCCCTATCCAGCCCTCCCTGCAATTTTGCAACCCCGATGTGGCCCTCTGGCCGAAAAGTTTGCCCACCCCTGTCCTAAACACACAAGGCAACGGGCATAGAACAAGAGAACTGGAAGGGACCTCGAGAGGTCATCTAGTCCAGTCCCCTGCACTCAAGACAGGACTAAATATTATAAAGCTACAATAGCACGAAGTACTGTAAACAGTACTCCCCCATTCTGTGAGACATTGCACCAGGATTCTGAAACTGTAGTGACAGGATTTTCCTTGTTCCCATTCTGGGCCTCAGCAAAGTTTCTGTTGACTTTGATGGGCGCACGCCTGCAGTGATGTGGCCTCCAAAATCTTCCCGTTCTCTGGACCTGAGTCTCTTCTTTGAGCATAGGCCCTTGCGTATGACAGTTCGGCATTCTGCTAGATGGGAGTTTGGGCTGGTGGAAGCTAAAAGTTGTTGGCCCTTCCCATGTCAATGGAAAGACTCCTATTGATTTCAGTGGGCGTCGGATGAGGCCCATTGTCATAAATGATTGGAAGTAAGGGGTCTTACCAAGCAGATGTTTCTCATGAGGGAAACAGCCAAAGGGGTACAGCAGTTTACCTTTTCATGAGTGTTGCAAAGTGAGACATACAAACATTATCTACAGGTGGAGAAACCTGAAACCCACATCTGAAACTACAACAATCAGTCCTCCTGGGCTTGCATATACTGACAAGAAAACAGAACAGGGGGCAAGGACAAATTAATTCTTTTGTGCTTCATTTCCCTTAGAGAACAAGTAGGCCTGGATCCTGCACAATCAATTTCCCTGAGTTACACCTCTTGATCTGTAGGAAATCCCACTGACTCTCTGTGGGCACGGCTGTCCACCTGGATGGAGCAGCTCGCAGGACTGGAGTCTTATTTTGTCTTTTCTTACCCCAAAGTGTCCATGGTTACTACTGCTGTCCACAATGGATTTGTATGGAGTTATTGCAGAACAAAAACAGTTTATTAAATTAAATCTGTTGAGGACAGACTGGCAGCAAAAGTTGAAGTTCTATCATTTTGATTATAGGTTTATTATGTCTTGATGATGGATGAGTGGAGGAAATTTACAAATTTTTCACAATGACACAAGGTTAGTTTGCTGGTTGTGGCTAAATATAATTTTCTGGCTGTCTTTATTGATTATGGAGATAAGTCCTTTAAGATTTAGGCCAGATCTTCAGCTGGTATATATCAGCGTCTCCTTCTTGACTTTGGAAGAGCTATGCTGATGTTCGCTAGCTGAGTATATGACCCTTAGCATTTCATGTTTTGTCACAGATACGATATTTTTATGGCTATTCTAGGTTTTACAGCACGTAATTTAGAAATGTCACTTAAAAAAGACAAGCACTTAAATCCCCAGGAAGCTTAAATCATCCCATCAAAATAAACAGAACATCTTGCTGAATTACACAGTACATTCAGGCTTGTTTGACATGTGCATCATGTCATATGCTAATGGGACCCTTGTAATCTGTAAAAAAAAGATGGCAGATTTGCTATTGTAAGTGGGAGTACAGTAGATGCCGGAGGTGGTTTATTTGTCACTGGGGCCTTGTCTACACTAGAATTTTAGGGTTTCTTATTAGAACATGTTATTTAATGCCTGCTAAAGGTCTAGCATAAACAAAGCAGTGTATAGACCAGGGGTCTCAAACTCAAATGCCCACAAGGGCCGCATGAGGACTAGTGCACTGGCCCGAGGGCCGCATCACTGAACCCCCCCCCCCCCCCCCGCTGCCCTCAGCCCTTCCTCCGCTCCATCCCTTCCATGAGGTCCCGCCCCTGCCCCGCCTTCTCCTCTGAGCTCCTGGCTGCCGCTGCAGAGGGCTTCTGCGAAGTGCCGCCCCAGCTTGTTCATTGAGGCTGCAGCAGCAGCGCCTGGAAGCCAGGGTTCGGCAGCGGCCCAGCCAGGGCGATTCGCAGGAGCCCTCTGCAGTGGCGGCCAGGAGCGGTAAGTCTCCCGCAGAGGGAGGCGGGAGGGCAGCGGGGAGCCTGGCTTACCGCTCCTGGCCGCCACTGCAGAGGGCTCCTGGGAAGCGCTGCCCCAGCTCATTCATTGAAGCCGCAGCAGCAGTGCCTGGTAGCTGGGGAGCTGCAGCTGCCTAGCCAGTCAGCAAAGAAGCTTCCGCTTCTGGCCCCTCCCTCCCGGAAACTGCTGATGGGGGGGGGGGGGGGGGCGCCAGGAAGCTTTGTGGGCCACAGGGGGCCACATGTTTGAGACCCCTGGAGTAGACTTTGAAATGGATTAAGCTGTTTGAGATAAAACCTAGGTTCCTCACTAGGGTTTATTTTGACCAGTGTAATACGTGTCAAAGGCTCACTGCCTTGTCTATACTAGGCTTTAAAAAGTGTTAGGGCTTGTCTACACTACAGATCCTTCGCTAGTACCGCTATGCCAGCAACGCCCTCTAGTGGAGAAACAGTATATGCTGGCAAGAAGCTACAGCACTTCCCTGAATGACTTCAGCTATGCCAACAAAAGCACACTTCTGTTGGTCTGTTTGTGTCCACACTAGGGGTTTTGCTCGGAAGGATATGTCACTTTGGGGTGCTAATCCCCCCCCACTCCTAGTCAGCATAACTTTGCTGGTAAAAATGTGTCGTGCAGAGCAAGCTTTAGTGCAACCCACTGGGCAGTGTGTGTTATGGGCCCTCCTCTGTGCCTGATCAACAGAAGATACGTGTCAGTCACAGCTCTGGCTACAGAGTTCTAGCTCAAGCCATAGCAGCTCATTCTTTTAGCTCTGGAGGTTCTCAGTTCACTCACTGGTATGTTGGTCAAGATAGTGGCTAACATATTCTAACCACATATCTTCATTTAGACAAGATCTACAATGTAAGAATTGCTTCTGAGGGTCTCAGATCTCCATGATGTCCCAGGGATTCAGGTTCTAGATGCATTTTGCGAGGTAGAACCTATGTATCTGATCCTGTGGACTCCGAGCACGTCTTGAGAGGTGATGAGTGCCTGCTATTGTCTGTGAAGTCAACAGGAGCTGAAAATTCTCAGTGTCTTGTAGGAGGCACACAGCACCTGCTTGGAGGCAGTGCAGAGCTGGGATCCTTACGTAGAGGTTGGGTGTGGGGGTCACAGTTTGGAGACAAGTGGTGAAAACCATACTGGAAAGTAATGTGCTGTGCTCTGATTTACTGGTTGGAATCTAGTCTGGAAGCCAGACCAAAGAGTGCTTTGGTTGTCCTATTGCATTGAGGCAGGCAGTAGAAGGGCCAAAGATAAAGAAACGGGTTTCCTGAAGATTCTCAATCCAGTCAGAGACCCTCTCATTGCTGAAGGACTGAGGGGGTGAGAGTTCAGATATCATCCTACCTACAGGAGGTCATGCCCAGCAGCTGATTGCAGGAAGATCTAGCTCCAGAGGAGGCTTTTATCAAATTCTCTGGTAGACAAAGTTGCAGAGAAGGACTAGTGATCTCTGTAATCTAATCAATGTGATTTTTGAGGGATTTTCTTGTAGGTACAATCACAATGTTTGTCTTCTATGTTTTATTGTTTGCTGAATTTGACTCTTGTTTTCTGATCCCTGTCTGTCAGAGGGTTATATCCTTCCACTGCCCATCTCTGTTAATAGCTGAGTGCAACAGTGAAGTCCTTTGTGGGCTTCATGGAGTAGCGGGCTCTTCTCCCTTATTGGGGTAAAAATTCTGCTTGGGTAAGGAGGTTGTGGTTTAGATTGATTCCATTTGTTTGGTTTTTCTTTTGCTTTGGGTTTCTTTTATTGTTGTGGGCTAGGGGTTTAGGAGTAGCAGGGTGTGTCATTACTGGGGTTTAAGGGTGGGAGGTGGGTCATTGTTGAGGTTTATAGGTAGAAGGGCGGGTCAGTGTTATGAGTGTCATGCTTAACCGTGAAAGGCTTTTTTCCAGACATGACTGAGTCTGCAGCTTTGTGCTAGTGGTTATGAATAATCCACTTTCGCTCACCTTGGCATTGGCTTTCTGTAATTCCTTAGGGGGGGAGGGAAGAGGTCTACCATGGCTGCCTTTGAAACAGGCTACTGTGTTATCCCAAAGGGGTCAGGGCGGTAACTGTCCAAATAATGTAAAGGTTCACTGGGTAGCAGCAGAATGCAAATGAAATGGTAAAAGTAGATACCCCGGAGTTGGGGCCAATTGGCCCGGCCACGGAGAATTTTGGTCAAGATCAGGCCAATGACCCAGCCTACCAAAATGTCCGTAGCGAAGTGGTGGAGGTAAATGGGACCCCGGTAGAGGGGAAAAGTAAGGGCCGAGGGCCGTATTATATAATCAAGGGGGACCTGCTGTATAGGGTAGTCCCGATGCATGACATGTTGGTGGAACAACTTTTGGTGCCACGGAAGCATCAGAGAGGCGTATTGGACCTGGCTCACAGCCACCTCTTCGGGGGCCACCTGGGAGTGGAGAAGACCCTCGACCGGGTCATGAAGAGGTTCTTCTGGCCAGGGGTCCATGCAGCGGTCCGGCGGTACTGCGCCTCCTGCCCGGAGTGTCAATTGCACGCCCCCCGGCCCCACTTGCGGGCCCCTTTAGTGCCCCTCCCCATCATAGAGGTCCCATTCGAGAGGATCGCCATGGACCTGGTAGGCCCACTGGAGAAGTCTTCCAGGGGCCATCGACACATACTGGTCGTGCTGGACTACGCCATCCGGTACCCTGAGGCTGTGCCTTTACGGAATACGCTGTCTAAGACCATAGCTCGAGAGTTGCTACAGATCTTTGCCCGAGTAGGGATACCAAAGGAGATCCTGACAGACCAAGGGACTCCCTTTATGTCCAAGTTAATGAAGGACCTATGTGGCCTACTCCGGGTGCGGACGATAAGGACGTCTGTGTACCATCCCCAGACTGACGGCCTGGTCGAACGGTTCAACCGGACGTTGAAGAGTATGCTGCGGAAGGTGGTGAGCCGAGACGGGAAGGATTGGGACACCCTGCTCCCCTACCTCCTATTTGCCGTAAGGGAGGTGCCCCAGGCCTCCACGGGATTTGCGCCGTTCGAGCTGCTGTATGGACGCCACCCTCGGGGCATACTTGACATCGCCAAGGAGGGTTGGGAAGAACAGCCGAACCTAGGGAGAAATGTTGTTGAACACGTATTGCGGATGAAAGAAAGGATAGCCCAAGTCACCCCCATAGTGAGAGAACACCTGGAGAAGGCACAAGAGGCCCAGCAGACGTACTAAAACCGCCGAGCGAGAAGCCGGAAGTTCCAGGTGGGAGACCGGGTGATGGTGCTGGTACCCACGGCGGAGAGCAAGTTGCTGGCCCAGTGGCAAGGGCCGTATGAAGTAATAGAAGCCGTGGGGGATGTGGACTATAGAGTCCGACAGCCGGGACGCCGGAAGCAGGAACAGATATACCATGTCAACCTACTAAAGCCGTGGCAGGAAAGAGACGCTCTGGTGGTTGCGCTGGGGGCGCCCCCCCGGGAGGGTAGCCCACCCGGCCAGGTGGGGATTTCCCCGGACCTGACCCCAAACCAGCGCGCAGAAGTGGTCCGCATGATCCGGCGTAACCGGGATGTGTTCTCAGAGACACCGGGCCGGACTACTGAGGTGCACCACCACATCCTCACCGAGCCAGGAGTAAAGGTGCATGTTAAGCCCTACCGCGTCCCAGAAGCAAAAAGGAAAGAAATCCGAGCGGAGGTCCAGAAGATGCTAAGGCTAGGGGTCATCGAGGAATCCCATAGCCAGTGGTCTAGCCCCGTGGTCTTGGTGCCTAAACCAGACGGCACGGTCAGATTCTGTAATGACTTCCGGAGGTTGAATGACGTCTCACGGTTTGACGCATACCCACTACCCCGGATAGACGAGCTGATTGACCGGCTAGGCTCGGCCCGGTTTATGTCGACCCTGGACCTGACCAAGGGATATTGGCAGATCCCCCTAGCCAAGGCAGATAAGGAGAAGACGGCCTTTGCCACCCCGGAGGGGTTGTTCCAGTATACTGTCCTCCCCTTTGGGTTACACGGGGCCCCCGCCACTTTCCAGCGGCTAATGGATAAACTGTTGCGGCCCCATAGGCAGTACGCGGCCGCCTATCTGGACGACGTCATCATATACAGCCCAGACTGGGAGACGCACTTGAGGAAGGTGGAGGCCGTCTTAGATACCCTGAGGAAGGCAGGGCTGACCGCAAATCCCCCCAAGTGCTCGATTGGGCTAGCAGAGGCTAAATATCTCGGGTACGTGGTAGGGAGGGGCGTAGTGAAGCCCCAACTTAACAAGCTGGAAGCGATCCAGAAGTGGCCCCGACCTATCCGAAAGAAACAGGTCAGGGCGTTTCTAGGGTTGGTCGGGTACTACCGATGGTTCATCCCCCACTTCGCCACCCGGGCCTGCCCGTTGACCGATCTGACAAGAGCCCGTGGCCCCGACATTGTGAAGTGGTCGGACGCCGCTGAGGGAGCATTTGGGGACCTGCGGACAGCCCTCTGCACCGACCCCGTGCTGATAGCCCCAGACTGGAAGGAAGAGTTCATCCTACAGACAGACGCCTCTGAGGTAGGGCTGGGAGCGGTACTCTCCCAGCTAAGGGATGGTGAAGACCACCCGGTTCTATTCCTCAGCCGGAAACTCCTGCCCAGAGAACGGAAATACGCTGTAGTAGAAAAGGAGTGCCTGGCGGTGAAGTGGGCCATAGAGAGCCTCCGCTATTATCTACTCGGCCGACGGTTTACCCTAGTCACGGACCATGCCCCGCTGAAGTGGATGCATCAAAATAAGGACAGCAATGCGAGGGTTACAAGATGGTTCCTCTCGCTACAACCCTTCCACTTCCGCGTACAACATCGGTCCGGCCCCCTGCATGGGAATGCGGACGGTCTGTCGAGGGTACACTGTTCTGCGACCCAAGTAGCCCAACCCCATGGTGTTGCGCGGGGGGGGGGGGGGATGTGTGGTAGACCCAGGGCAGGCAGCTGCCAGAAGGACCTGTAATTAGAAGGGTTACTACAGGGGAATGAGGTCCAGCTGAGCAAGGCTGCCACAGCCAGGAGCAGGGCCAGCTGAGGCCAGTTAAGGAGACTGCCAGAGCCCTTTAAAGAGACTCCTCCCCAGAGAGGAGTGTGGGAGTTTGAGGAGTGAGTTGGAGGCAGTAGGAGTGAATTTGGTGAAAGCAGAGGAGTGTGCAGAGTAAGTGGAGGGAAGCAAGGACGGAGAGGCTGCTGGCAGGCAGGGGAAGGGAACAAAGGGTCCCTCCCAGGGGGAACCTAGCTTTCCTAGCCTGCAGGAGCCTGGCCCTGAGAGAGAGAGACAGGGAGCGGGCTGCTAAGGAGCAGCAGAAAGACGGGGTCTGCTTCAGCCTGGTCAGGGCGCCAGTGCTGTGTCAGAACCCAAAAGGACTTGGGTCAGGGGAGCAGGGGAGCCACCTTGTCACAGCCTTTAACAAGGTTTACCAGGCTGGAGCTCTCTAGCTCCCTTTGCCCTTCCCCAGCACTGCTCTGCTTCAGGTATCCTTCCCCCCAGGGAACTAGGTCCTTCTCTCTACTGCTCCAGCTCCTAGTCCAGAGCCCCTTTTATGAAGGCCAGCCGGGCCCTGCTTTTCAGTGAGATTCTCCCAGCTGTCCTCACTCCTTCCCAGCTGCAGCCCTCTCCAGCGCTGCTTTTATCCGCTGTTCTGCAGGAGTGGGGCAGCTGCCCCACTACACAGTGTAACAGAGGAATTCCTCAGTCCAGAGTCTCTTTTTGCCTCATTATCCTCACTGTAACAAACACAAAGCCCACTATGGCTTCTTTCTGAAATCCAGTGGAATAAGACAGAATCAAACAGGAAAAGAGATTGGCCTAAGTCTTTAACTGGGGTAAACTAGGGTACTTTTATTGCCTTCAAGAGCTATGCTAATTTGCCTCACTGAGGATGTGGCCTACCATGGGCAGGTGTTACCACCTACAGCACTATCACCCTCTGTAGTGATTTTTGGCTTGTATGTGTCTCCTACAAATATGAGTTCCATGTAAGCAAACTCTTGGAAAATCACAGTCCTAATACCTCAGTGTGTTGCACTTTAATAACACCTTCCATCTGAAGGTCTAAAAACATTTTGGACTGAATTTCTGCTGCCTTTACTCACACTGTGAAGTATTCACGCCAGGAGTTTCACTGAGTTAGGAGGAGTGGCATAAGTGCGAGTAAGGGTTGCAGAATTGGACCCATTATAAACAGTCATTCTGAGATAGCACTTCTTAGTGAGCAGGGCACTGAAAACAAGAGGTCATCTGCTGCCATCAAAGTCTCTGACTTTCTCCCCCACACCATAGGCATATGTGCACACCTAGCTTCATACTGCACCATGACCCTGCTAGTAGCAGATCTTTTGCTGTTGTGCCTGGGGGCGAACTGTGCATGCAGTTAACTCCACGGAGAGCCACTTGCATGGAAATACTAACCAAGTATTTCCTTGAGAGGTAGGTGAATTACAATATCATTTTAGAGATGGGAACACCAGTTGATTTGCTGAGATCACATGGCAAGTCTGTGACAGATGCGGGATTAGAACCCAGATCTGTCTTCCAGTCTTGTGCTTTAACTCCTATGGTGTGGTTAATATTATTTTGTGGTTTAAAGCTCCAAAAAGCATCTTTGTGGTTTGAAAATACCCGTAACCTTGGGACCATAAAGAGGGAGACATTTGATCAGCCCCCACTTTAGATAGCTATCCCTCCCAGAAAACACAATGGCCCGGTTTCATCTGTGGTGAAACTCCATTGGTTGAATTTGACCTATCGTGGGAGGTGATTCAATGCAGCGAGTGGGCAATAATCTTACAGATCAGATCTCTTTCAGGAAGTCTCAGTGAGACTGTTTCCTATCAATTCCAATCCAGTGCACCACACACAGACGTGTCTCTCTTTGTCTTCATCCTCCATGATAATTTGTTATTCCGAAAAGTGTGCTAGGCATTTTACAAACCTAGCAAGGGAAGGTACTTCCAATCTCAATTCTTACTATAGCACCTGGCAACCCCAGCTGAGACGCACACAGAAAGAGTCAGCCCCATCCTAAAGGGATTACAATCTCAACAGACACGACAGACAAAGGGGCTGAGGGAAAACAGAGAGAGAGAGTAGGGCTGGTCAAAAATATCCCCTCAAATTTCAATGGAAAATTAGGGTTTTGAAGAAATGAAATGCTTCACAAATAGCGTCTGTTTTCTGTAGAAAATGTCAATAGTTTCTTGAGAAACCAAAAAAGTGGATATTTGCCAAAAAGTCAAAAATTTTCTCATAAATGTTAATAAAATAAAATAAAAAAGTTTATTTTTGTCAACATTTTCTGTGGAAAAAAAGCTCCTGTTTGCTGACTGGTGCTAACAGGAGGGTGAAGTGGTTTGACCATGGTGATGCAGCAGGGCTGTGGCACAGCCAAAGAGCCCCTTCTCCGTTCAGTACCGTAGCCACTGGCCCACTGTCATTCATTTACTTATCATTCGTATTGACGCGTTGCTTAGATCAGATTTCAGACCTGGCCTCAGTAGAGTTCTCCAGATATTTATCACTTGAGTGTTGCAATTGTTAGCCCCATCGTGAAAAGCTCTCTCTCTGGGATGTTGCCCAGACACCCCAAGAAACGTAGTCGTAATAATGAAGATATTTTGTGACAGGACAAAAAATAACAATAAAGAATTTAGCTAGGAATAGAGAGGAAGCAAATGCATAACCCCTCCCTCTGCGCACACTCCTATCCTGGAGCCTTCCCCTCTGAGCCTCATATAATGTCAACTCTGATTACTCCTTGAGTAAATGTCTGGTGTCACTTTAATAAATCAAATGAACTGTGTTCAAAGAGATATGAAGTCTGTCATTTGATCATTCACATTATATCCTGTATGGTACATGATGGAAATGTAGTTCGTCTCCACCCCAGCAATACAGTAATACATCTCAAAACCTGTACGCCTCAGAAAGGAAGCTCTTGGTTCAGAACTACGTGGATGGCGTTTGTGGAATGCTGGCAAAGGGGCCTTTGCCTTGGGTAAAATTTTCAAAAGTGCCCAAGTGACTTAGGAGCTTATAGCCCAGAATTTAAAAGGCCTTTAGGTGCCTAGCTCCATTGATATCAGTGGGCATTAGGTGCCTAAATACCTTTGATTCTATGGGTCCTAAGAGCTTAAGTCTTGACAGTTCTAAGTGCCTCCTAAGTAATTTAACATTTTCATCCCTTGTCTATCCACAAAAACTATACCCGTTTAACTAAAATAATGTTTTAACCATGTGACGACAGACTGAAGTCAGTTTACACCTGGCTTAAATCAGTTTAGCTGAATTCAGTAAGGCAAGCTAAATGAATCAAAATCAGTTGTAAACTTATTGAGGTAGGTTCCTAGACGGATTGGTGCCAGTTTAACTAAATCAATTAAAAACCCAGTTGTAGTTAAATCATTGCAGCTTGGGTCTACTCTAATGACATCTGCTGGCATAGCTACCTATATTGGTTGGGGGAAGAAGAGATGTGATTTCTAACCAACATAGTTGTGCAGGTAGGAGCCCTTAGAGTGGATGCAGCTATATGGGCAAAACTGGTATGGCTTGTTTTCTTTTAGGGTTTTTTTTTTTTTTTTTTTGGTGGAGGCTGGTTGGAAAAGGCAGTTTTGCAGGTATAAAGTTGTATCACGCTAGGAGTGCTTTGCCATTACAGTGTACAGTATGGCCACAGTCAGCCCCTAAGGCAGCAACCAAGAGAAGGAATGCCCTATAGAGAACTGGGACGGAGGCAAATGAGACACTAACTAGGCTCTCTTCAGGCTGCCAATAGTCCCCAAGCGCACTGTGGTGTAGGCTGGCAGTGTTCTCTTCTGCGTATCCAGCAAACATAGCTGCAGATTGGGTTGTCACAGGGATTTTGTAATTTACACACTGATGTCTGGACATAATTCCTGGCTGGCTGGGCATGACTCAAGACAATGGAGGAAGGATCCGATTCCTGCACATGTAATGGGAGCAAGGGAAGATGTCTAAACAATCTGAGCATGGTCTAGTCTCTCTTTAAACCATTTAAAATATGGGGAAGAGGGGAGGTTAGCCACAATGGTTTATTTAGCTCCATCACTAGAGACTAGAAGGGGCTTATCCTGAAGTCCCTGCCCGGTTCTCAGGAGTGTGCCTGGTAAAGACTGAGCAAGGTCTGAGGAAATATTAACAGTCAGATTGTGCCTCAAATAGTCTCCTCCGTGTGCAGATCCACCACCAGTCACACACAAGCAGGAATCAGCTGCATCTGCAGCACTTTCGTGCTCATCCCTGGAGTAGTGGAAGGTTCTGAGTAGGTCTCAGGATCCATGAGTGGGGTGACGATGGCCGCAGCTAAGGGGCAAGAAAGGAGCTGGAGTGAATGTGCATCATCCTCCCTGGCATTCTAGGGGGGATTTTGTTAATTCTCTGTAGGCCCTAATCATGTTGTTGGATCTATCCAGGTGGATCCTCAGGCCCATGTGGATCTGATTGTAGGACTGAAGCCTTAAACTGGATTAAGTTTCTCATGGACCTCCTTTCATGCTGGAGAACCCCCTTCCTTTTAGGCTTGTGTCCTGATCTAGCAAACCGCTTAAGCATGTGCTTAACTTGAGGCACGTGACTAATCCCCCTGTAGTCTTGCAAGGGAGAGGTGGAAGCTCCATCATGTGGGACATTTAAATCTGGTGTGAACAAAGAACTAGACAATATCCCGCAAAGACCCATTTTGCACCAGCGTGGGGATGGATTTAGATGATAAACTGTTTGGGGCAGGAATAATCTTTGTGTTCTGTGTGTTGTCGGTAGCTACCAGTGTGGTCCTCTGCTCTTGTTTGATGATGATATCACTCGGCTGCGTGCGTGTTCCCTCTGTGTGATGTCCCAGCTCTGCGCAGAGAGCTGACACACAGCAGACCCCGAGAGAACTCCCCAAGACCACAGACTCTAGTAAGGTACGAAGACACCAGGCCAGGTTTATTGTCAAATGAAACAGTCTCTAGCTCACCGGATTAGACATCAACGGGTCTGCTAGTATATATGTTCCCCCAGACAATGGACCAGCTCGGTCAGTGGAGGGACTCGCCACTGCCCCCTTGGCCAGATGTCAGTGTGTCCCCCGGTTCCTACTTTTATACAGTGCAGGACCAATTACTCATCTCTACTGTCACATTGAGGTATAGCCCCTTGGCTCATTACTGCTTTTCTCCTTTGGCACATGTACCCAACATGTGCCTTTAGCAGCCCTCTTGCCAATTTCTGCAAGCAGGGCCTGCCTCTGGCTCACAGCCCAGCTTTGTTTCGCAATGCCTGGAAGTACTTTGGTTCAGGCTCCAGGCCTCATGATAGGCCTCTGATACAAGAGTTTGTTTCAAGGCCTTATCTTCCTACACTGTGTTCACACAGCACCTAGCATAATGGGGTTCTGGTCCATTACAATCTGGTAATACTAGAGTCCCAATGCATTGTTTACATCTCTCATTTCTATCATTTAAACCATGCTGGTTGTTGTTACTAAGCAGGGCAGGTTGGGGAAAGAATCCTGTTTGAAAAGGAAGCAGCTGAGGAGTTACATCTTATGTTCTTCTGTTGACATTTTCATGTTTGCAAAGTCTCACAGCTTGATTTGTTGATCCCGTGAAATCATCAAGGGAATGAAATAAAAATACCTGGAAGATTGTTTGACATGAAAGCACATTGTGTGAAATGCAGTAGTTTGCTCTGCTTGTCTCGTGAAGCATTAATAAAAAAAGAAAAGGGGCGGGGGGAATCATACAGCAGGCAATGGGAAATACCATTCTAAATCTGTGTGGCCTAGGGTCTCTAATGATAGGCTTTTATCCTGTTATGTCTAATTGCCACAGAACTAATCATTAATAAATGGAGACATGTTTACTTCCTGAAATGTTTTGGACAGTATACCAACTTTTTCTGCTGGGCTGTTGGAAGCACTGTTATGCCCTCCTCGCATATAACCTGGGAAAACGATATGTCTTCAAAGTTAATGAAATGTCATTTGTCATAGGATTTGCAGGTGTGATTCGGTTCCTACATTATAATACATGATGAAAGTAAGTGGCTGGCTTGCAGGCCTGTTGCCAAGCCTAATGTACATTCTGTAAGTGTCACTAGTGCAGCGGTCCATAAATCTTGCTAATAGAGCGCAGTCTTGAAATGCGTGATCTTTCTATTCTAAGGTCAAGTGAGACTACTTCACAGCTTAATTTTAGCTTTGCTGTCTCTGCAGATGGTAATTTACAAGGAGGCTTCATTGTTCGGTGCCCCATTTTGAAGGGTTGAATCAAGATGTGGCTCAAAGTAGATATTTTCTGATATGGACAGAACTGCATGTGTAAAAGGCCACTCGTACCATGCTGCTTGGTGTGAGGTTCCGTTGGACTCCTTACACCCCAGGTAGAGCAGGATGTTGAAGTTGGAGAAGTGTGGTTTATCCTCACGGTGTAAACACTAACGACAGCCAACAATAGCATCAACCTGAGATTTTTGCTAGGATATTGTGAAGGTTAGCACATGAAAGCTGCTAAAGTTGTTTGCAGGAGTGTGTTGTTTTGAAGAGTCCTAGTTGCAATACATTCAGCAGGACTGAGAATTATCTAGACCATCCCTGACAGGTGTTCCCACAACCTCCCTAGGTAATTTATGTCAGTGCTTAACCACCATGTCAGAAAGTTTTTCCTGATGTCCAACCTAAACGGCTATTGCTGCAATTTAAGCTCATTGCTTCTTCTCCTATCCTAGAGACTAAGGAGAACAATTTTTCACCCTCCTTATAACAACCTTTTATGTACTTGAAAAATGTTATCACGGCCCCTCTCAGTCTTCTCTTCTCCAGACTAAACAAACCCAATTGTTTCAATCTTCCCTCCTAGGTCATGTTTTTTAGATCTTTAATCATTTTTGATGATCTTCTCTAGACTTTCTCCAGGTTGTCTATATCTTTCCTAAAATGTGGCGCACAAAACTGGGCACAATACTCCAGTTGCAGCCCAATTAGTGGGGAGTAAAGCAGAAGAATTACTTCTCGTGTCTTGCTTACAAAGAGATCCCAGAATGATATTTGCTTTTTTTGCATTGTGGGCGGCCAGGTGCCATGGAGCTCGGCCATGGGCGGTCGGGGTGCCTCGGAACATGGATCCACAGGAGGTGATTGGGGTGTCCCAGAGTTTCAAGTCGCCCCAGGAGCTCCGGAGCATGGAGCTGCCGTGGGTGGCCAGGGTGGCCCATAGCTCCCAGCCACCGTGGGCAACTGCAATGCCCCTGAGCATGGAGATGCTGCAGGCGGATGGGGTTCCAAGGAGCTCATAGCTGTTGTGGGCCCCCCCAGGTGCCCCAGAGTTCCAAGCCACCATGGGTGGTGGTGGGACCTGCAGCTACCCATTTTGTCATGCATATCTTTAGTAAAAGTCACAGGTCACGGGCTTCCATGAATTTTTCTTTATTGCCCATGACCTTTCCCTAACATTTACTAAAAATATGCAGGACAAAATCTTAGCCTTAACTCTGACCCCCGAGATCCCTTTCAGCCATATTCCTTCCTAGGCAGCCCTTTCCCATTTTTAATGTGTCCAACTGATTGTTCCTTCCTGGAGTACTTTGCTTTTGTCCTTATTGAATTTTATCCTATTTACTTCAGACCATTTCTCCAGTTTGTCCAGATCATTTTGAATTATAATCCCATCCTCTAAAGGACTTGCAATCCCTCCCACCTTAGTATCATCCACAAATTTTATAAGTATACTCTCTATCCCATTACCTAAATCATTGATGAAGATATTGAACAGAACCGCACCCAGAATTGATCCCTGACAGCCCCCACTTGGTATGCTCTTCCAGCTTGACTGTGAACCATGATAACTACTCTCTGGAATGGTTTTTTCAACCGGTAATTCACCCACCTTATAGTTGCTCCATCTAGGTTGTATTTCCCTAGTTTGTTTATGAGAAGGTCATGTGAGACCGTATGAAAAGCCTACCAAAATCAAGATATATGACATCTACTGCTTCCTCCCATAAGGCTTGTTACCCTGTCAAAGAAAGCTATTAGGTTGGTTTGACACAATTTGTTCTTGACAAATCCATGTCGACTGTTACTTGTATGTTATTATCTTCTTGGTGTTCACAAATTGATTGTTTAGTTATTTGCTTCGTTTTCCCGGTACTGAAGTTAAGATGACTGGGCTGTAATTCCTGGGTTTTCTTTATTTTCCTTTTTATAGATTGACACTATATTTGCCTTTTTTCAGTTCTCTGGTATCTCTCCCATCTTCCATGACTTTCAAAGATAATTACTAATGCCTCAGATATCTCCCCAATCAGTTCCTTGAGGATTCTAGGATGTATTTCATCAGGCCCTGGTAACCTGAAGACATCTAACTTCTTTAAGAATCAGAGAGGTAGCCGTGTTAGTCTGGAATAGCAGAGGTAACAGTTAGTCTTTAAGGTGCCACAGGACTCTTTGTAACTTCTTTAAGTAATTTTTAACTTGTTCTTTCCCTAATTTGGCCTCTGATCCTACCTCATTTTTACTGACATCCACTGTTAGATGTCCAATTGCTACTAAACTTTCTGGTGAAAACAGAAACAAAAATATTATGGCACTTCTGCCATTTCCACATTGTCCCTCCCTCCCCCTCCCTGCCATTGAGTAATGGGCCTATCCTGTCCTTGGCCTTCCTCTTGTTTCTAATGTATTTGTAGAATCTCTTCTTGTTACCTTTTATGTCTCCAGCTAGTTTCATCTGGTTTTGTGCCTTGGCCTTTCTAATTTTGTCCCTACATACTTGTGTTATTTCTTTATATTCATCCTTTGTCATTTGATCTTTGTCATTTCTACTTTTTGTAGGAAAGTGAGGCACACAATTAAAAACCAGTTCAGAAGGAAACATAAATAATTCATTACTATAATATGCATAAAGGATTCAAATTCATTTCCCTGTGTATGAGGTCACAAACAGGGGGTGCAATTCCTCCCTCTGCAGAGAACCATCACAACGTGTGCCCCACCTAAGTCCTGTTTGGAAGACTTAAGTGGTGTATGGGTCTTGGTGCCGGTCCCTTCCAGATTATATGATTAATGATTATATATTAAGTCTTTGTATTTCAGTAACACTGAGACCCCAGTCAAGACCAAAGCCTCCTTCTGGTAAGCTCTGTATCCACACATAATGAGTATGTCTACAGTGCAATTAAAAACCTATGGCTGGCCCATGCCAGCTGACTCAGGTTTGCAGGGCTTTGGCTAGGGGTCTGTTTAATTGCATTTGGGCTTGGGCTAGAGGCGGCAGGGTCCCAGAGCTGGGGCTGTAACCTGAGCTGGAATGTCTACATGGCAATTAAACAGCCCTTTAGCCCATGCACCACAAGCCTGAGTCAGCGGACATGGCCTAGCCGTGGGTGTCTAATTGCAGTGTAGACATACCCAATAAGAGACCATCCTTGCTCCCAAACTGCTATTGAGGAAGGAAAAGTGAAGTGAGTTCCCAAGGTCACGCAGCAGGACAGTGGCAGAGCTTGGAAGAGAGCCAAGATTTTCTATTCATTGGACCACACTGCCTCTTCGATAGAGCTGGGTAAATGTCACCCGCTGGGAATACAGCAGGGGCCCCATCTGACAGACTTTTCCCTTGCAAATGATCCTTATATTTCCCTTGCCTATGGCGTGGCTAATCACAAGGATTACCCTCTGTATTGAAGGTACAGACTGTTTGTCAAGGTGGAGGTGAGAGTCCCAGTTGGCTATGCTGTCATTTCAATTACATTAGGGTGCAATAATAAACAGATGAAATATACTCAGAGATACACACAATTAGTAAGTATTAATATGTTACATTTTATGTTAATTTGGCTAGTTCAAGAAGGCCACAAATTCTAATCTTCTACTGTGTTGAAAAAAGGCTGAAAGGAATCTCTGAAGCTGTTATGTATTAATTCCCCCTGCTTCGAAAGTTCCATGATAGATACCTCTGAATTTTATAGCATTGTATATTTCATAAGGTTCATTCGTTCGCCAAGTATTTGTTTAAAGGTTTCCGCGTTGTAGTCAGATCTTAAGTAATACAGTTGTATACATTAGATGGAGACAAATGAACTGAAACATTTTGCTCTCAAGTGCTATTTCACCTCCTCTCTAAGAACCTTGTGCGGAAAATAAAATTCACAAAGTTGCACAATATGTTCCTCCTGAAACAGTGCTGTGATTTGATTTCAAAGGGATTTCCAGAAGGATATTGAATTTCAGGTTTTGTTTTCCCATAGCAGTGATTCTGGCCAAAACCTTTTTAATCAAAAGAACCAACTGTAACCTTGTTAATAACTAAGAAAACAATGGTCAATACGAAAAGGCCTGCCAAGAACCACAAGTCACTGCTGTTGGCAGAATAATTGGTAGATCGTTATTTTGGTTGAAAACAATATAATTTGTATTTCTAATTTTGTAAAACTACTTAATTAATAACACATGATTGAAGAGGTGCTGGAACAATTTGTATAGTGGCGGTGCTGAGAGCCATTGAACCACGTGTAGGGAATTTGTGGGAGTATTAGCGGGGAAAGGGTGCCAGGGTAATAACAGTGGACCATGAAGTACTTTTGGTGATGAGAATTCTAAATTCTTTGCTGTTGTGTAAACTGGTAATCCTTAAACATGTCCATTTCAAATGGATTTGTTTCCTGCATTCAACATTTTGCTGTTATGGTATATAACTTAATACACCACTTCTTGTGCTTCTTTTGGTTCTCTTTCTTACACTCTCTTTCCCCCCCTCAAAGGAGAACAGCTTCAAGGTGGGGCAGGTCCTTCACGAGCCTAATTTCGTTAAGTTGTGCAGCCACAGGGAAACTTGATGTCGTATCCCACAAGCCACTGTGCTCTGTAACGTGAGAGTGTTTCACCCGCTACATTATGTCCAGTACTTGATTAACCATTGTTTCACACTGATGAAGTAGTCTGTTCTCTTCATGATTCAGATCCTCTTCATAATCCCTTTTCTGTAAGTCTCTTCTTTTCATTATACGGCCATAATTATTTCTTTCTGTAGAGTGCATAACCTCACACCTATGTACATTGAGTGCCAAGGTTTGAAACCATAATAAGCTGAATGCTCACCTTAGAAGCCATTATTTCAATCATTAGAACACAGTTTATTCCTCTAGAGAACATTAACATTTGAAAATGTGTCAACTAGAGTATGAAATTTATCATGATTGTGGACCACCTGCCAACTAATTAGAATACAACATTCTGATTTCCTGTACTCCAGTATTAATCTAACATTTGACATCAGTTTATATTTTTAAGTTGTTTCAGTTCAGTGCCTGGCAAATCGCTCGTGAAGGCCAAAGAAATGTGATTTGAAACTGGAAAGAAACTGCAATCAGGAGGAGGTGAAGAGCCAAATACAAGTTCAAAGGGCTGCTTCAAAAGAGCCAATTTGCCATGCAAACAATGACAAAATCTTATGGCAGCAGCAGGGGCAAAGGTAGCTAACAATTACTATTGTTGGGTTAATCTGTAGTTGTTTAAAAATGTAATCTCCCATTCTTGAGCTAAAAAATCTTTTAAAGGTAAACTGTGCTGCAAATATGAAAAAATGAGTTATGCCTAGAGATATTTGCTACTAACTATAATATGTTTACTTTAAGTACATATTCAGCCACTAGGTGTCTCTGTGTGCTGTGTATAGTTTGATACAGGGTGTGGTTGCTGGTAAACAAGGGAATCAAAGCTGGAGCTTAAGCAGTTCATTTGTGGTTCTAGTTGTTTTCTTTGAGAAATTCTTGGAGACCTGCTTTATTCCATATATTATTAGAGTAATCATGTTGCTGGGCGGCAGAGAGAGGAGGCTTTCAGAACAAAAATAAGTGTTAATGTATCTTTTATTTTTTACATAATACACACGCATGCACTTTTGTGAAATAGTCTGACACCCTAAAGACATTCCAGAATGCAACATTCTGTAACATCATTATTAACTGAAGTCTGATGGAACTCATGGTATCAATAATGTCACAGAATGATGCATTCTGGGATGCTACCAGTGAACTCCTAAGTCTCAGATGATTTTCATTTCATAGATGAAAGGGAAAGAATTTTTTAAATGGTAAATTGAAACTGTGAATGTCTCTTCCTTTCAGAGCCAAGTTAGTGGGCACGTTTTATCACATATTTCAGGGTTTAACATAGCACTCAATTTGCCAGGGTCAAAATATGGGACACAGTGTGTGGCAAAGACCCCAAATAAGGGATGTACAAATATTAGTTGGGCAGGAAATGTAAAATGCTTTGAATTGACTCCTTTGATGAAAATAGCTCTTTCTGTAACCTCAGTTGTATCCTTCTTTGTTTCTGATCAGAGTCATTTGCTTCAATAAAAGGGAGAGGGCACTAGATTTCTATAGAATGTAGGTAACTTTGGAACCAGAACAAATTTCACCCTTCCAAATTAAGCACATTTAAGATCTATGCAGGGCCTTAACTCTGATTTCATTTGAGCTTTTCAGTTCACCTTGAGGGGCATATTTCAACATTTCATCTGCAAGAGATTCTGGACGGGGCCCTAAATGCCTACATTGAAGTAAACAACAACAAACAATGCTGAACTTTGGATTGGGCCTTGAAGACTAAAATATCTCAGTCTTTCTTTCTTTCTTTCTTTCTTTCTTTCTTTCTTTCTTTCTTTCTTTCTTTCTTTCTTTCTTTCTCAAAGTTGCTGAGTAGACAAAGGGTACAATAATAGAGCAATGCTGAACTTTGGATCAGGTCTTGAAGACTAAAATATCTCAGTCTTTTCCTTTTCTTCTTCTTTCTTTCTTTCTTTCTTTCTTTCTTTCTTTCTTTCTTTCTTTCTTTCTTTCTTTCTTTCTTTCTTTCTTTCTTTCTTTCTTTCTTTCCTTTCCTTTCCTTTCTTTCTCAGGCAAAGTGCAAGAGATCTTATTTATTAATAATGAATTACTAACTGATTCATTAGTTTATTTAATTGAGAGCTCTGTGACTTAGCTTCTCCTCACTCTAAGCACTGTTGGACAGGTTCTCCCTGACAGCACGGCTTATTCTTCTATTGTAATTTGGACTGTATGCTTTTCATGTGCTTGGCTCACTAAGTACCCTCCAGAGATACAGTGCACTTACGAGATGAATGCAGGAAGCTTTGAAGTGTGCTTTCCATCCTGAACATTTGGCAGTATGAGATTTCAGAGACTGTTTGGGCTTTTCACCAGTTGTGCTATTAAGAGTTAAACTAGGTATTAAGAGAGCAACTTCAAAGATAGGGCCCAGCGTACTGAAAAAACTCACAGTATGGAGCCTCTGCAAACTTCTGCTCAAGCACAATTTTTTTCTCCCAAACATATTTTTAAATGATTCTCCAATTTCCTTTTCCCTAAATAATGAAACAAAAGGCACAGAGCCTTGTGGAAGAATTAGTGGAATAGTAACGGCAGCAAATAGCAGTAGCTAGAGACCTCTGAGTGTTTCAGCTAGTAGAGAAAGGATGACAGGGGCCCGGCGGGGCCAAATTTGATTGAGTGGCACTGTGAACCATATACCTGGTCTCAATGCCTCTCACATAGATTTGGCCCAGCTGGCCCCCCCTCTGAGGGTGACCAGGCCAAACCTGGGCAGTGCTGCTAGTTACAATGCCAGAAGCAGGGAGTTGAGCCCAGCCAGACCCACCGGACAGGAGTCACTGTTACGGTACGTGCAGTATACATACTACATTAATGTGTATGGCAGCTATCACATCCTATTTAATAATCGGCTAGAGAAGTTTGTGTGAAGCCGTCATGTGCAGTAGAGACGGCCCGGACGAACGGCATGCTGGGAGGTGTAGTTCGGAGGCACAAAATGGCCACCGCGCATGCCCGCCTGAGGGATCCTCACTCACACGGAGCTAGAGCACCAAGGAGCAGTTATTCATATAAAGTTAGCTGGGCTGTCGGGCGCATGACGAGGGGTTGAGGGGGGAGGAGGGGAGGGGGCTGAGCGAGGGGGTGTGGGGGGGAGGGGGTTGGGTGTGGGGGCATTGGGGGGAGGGGGCTGGGGGAAGGGGCGGGGGCTGGGGGAGGGGGCTGGGCGGGGGGCGGGCGTTAGCCCTTACCATTGGCCCTTGTACACGGGCTTTTACACTAGTTAGTATATATTTAGTGAGCCTGATGTTTTTTCACCAAAACTATTTTTTGGGTCACAACACGCCATCAAGATTTACAAATGGGTCCTGAGCCCTAAAAGGTTGAGAATCCCTGGTCTAGAGAGAGTGACGCTGCTCCGCAGTGAGCCTGGGAAGAGGCTGTGGGGAAGGCCTAAGACAGGTCAAGGTAGGAAGTGGTCCAGGGAGGCAGCAAGGGATCAGCTTAGTCAGGCATTGACCAGTAAAGGGTCACGATGAAAGAAAAAGACCGTGGGGCTCGATCCTGCTCTCAACTACAGTAGAGTCAATCTGGAGAAACCCCACTGAAGTCAATTAGGTTAATTGTATAACCTAGTATAAGTGAGAGGAGGATTAGGCCCAGCGTGTAGGAGGGGCTAGTTTGGGAAGGCGTTTCCTCCTTTCACTTCTTTGGAAGGAATGATGAAGCAGAGCCCTCCTGTTCACGAATGCTATCTGAGTGCTTGGGTGCAGCAGTAAGGATTCCTCCTTGGCTGGTGTAATAACTAGAAATGAATGATCTAAGTGACATAGGTCATCATGGGAACTACCGTGTCTTCCTATCACAAGCCTCTAATTGTATCTAAACCTTTCCTGTGTTTGCTCCAAGGGGAAGATGAATCTCCAGGGCCTTGCACCTCAGAAAAGTGGGTGCAAATCAGAAAGGCAGCACTTTGCATCAGTGCCAGTGATGCTCACGGAGGGGGTAAGGTCATGGTGAATCAGGTTCACTGTCTGCTACTAAGGCTGTACTAGAGGCGTTTGTTTTTACGACTTGTCCAGTTCACTAGGAGTTTTAGTTTTATATTTTTCTGACTGGCCGTGAGATGCACTGAGCGAAGGATGTTATATTACAGCAAATGATATTACCGATATGGCGTCTTCCTTTGCTGTGTTTGCACAAAGTACATGGGACTGTCGGTACCAAATCCTGGTTTGCAGAGCTGCCAAGATGCACTCCACACAGATGCAAACCCTAGTAAACAAAGTAAAGGACAACGACATGCTGATGATCACACTCCCCCCTTCAGCAGCTTTGCCGATGAGATATGCTGGCTCAATACCAGTTAAACGAGCTAAGTCAAACAGAAGAATCCCACCAAAATATCTGGAAGGGGCTTCTGACATTCTTTCACCGTTACCAAGGCTAGTGGGGGGTGGAAAATTTCTTCAGCTCAGAAGAATGGCATTGTGTAATGTGATCACAAGCCCACTAAAGGTTATCAGTGATATTATCAAATCTATTGGTTGGACAAAGAACCTCACTGTAGAGCAAATTAAAACGCCTTTCTTCCCCTCTCATTCCTGTTTCATGGCCAGTATTCAGAACCGAGCTGCAAAGCACTGGAGCGTAAACTTGGCTCGCAATATTTTAAGGCAAGCTCTTTCCAAAACCTCTTAGTGAAAGGTACTGCAGACAATTTTGTAGGCGGCATGAATGGCAGATCGTGAAGTCATTTGTAGGCAATTGCTGGCTGCCCATAAGGTCAGTTGTAAGAGAGAAAGAGAGAAGGAAAAAAAAAAAACCCTGTCCTTTTAGTTTCCTCTGAGCTGGTCAGATTCCTGCAGTGGAAGCATTTAAACACTCCTCTCCCCTTGATGTCATCCACATCTGGATCCCAGATCAGCCTACTGTGCTCTTTTCTTGACCTTGGGAGATTTGCTTTTTGTAAAATTCAAGATTTTTTTTCCGCTGCAACTTCTAAATTACCTGCCTAATAACAAGGCCTTATGTGGAGTGGGGTTTTGCCCAATTCTGTACGAGCGTGACTGCACTGGTTTCAGTGGAGCTACAGAACAGAGATCTTGGCCCACTGTTACCCAGATTTGGTATAAAGCTGAAATGAACAAATTCCCTAGTATATAGTAGGGTAGCCACTTGTGAAGTCCCAGAATACTTGACATTTTGGCACTTCTGAGAATGGTGTGGGGCCGTCACAACTCGTTTGAATCTCCCTCGTGCATCAGGATCACTCTCGCGAGGTGAACTCTTGTGAAGAAAGAAATCAAACTGGTGCACATTCAGTTCTATCCCGGATGCCCTCCAAGGAAAAATCCACACGCGCCAGCCTCTTCAACTCAACAGGACTGCCTGCAATGTTGTATGGCAGCAAAACGTGGGTGCTGATGAAGACAGAGGAGCAGCAACTGTCTGTCATGCAGAGGGTGATGGAAAGAAGGATTCTGGGAATTTCAATCAGTGACTGAGTCCCCAGTGAAGTGATCAGACAGCAGAGTGGAGTGCAGGATGTTGTCGTTGAGCTCAGGCATCGTAAAATGCGATGGACCGGGCTCAAGGACTTGATCCTTTCACCGAGTGGTACCAACAGGCACTGAAACGACCAAAGAGATGGGAAGATTTTATGGTGAAAAGACATGGCCGCACATGGAGAAGGAAGGCCCGGATACGAGAAGAATGGAAGACATGTTGTGATCGGTGCAACTTATAGGAAGGCTGAAGAACCAATCAGTAAAGATGGTGATCAAATAAGGGAGTCACCCCATCCACAACCATATAATACTATCCAGGGCCTTTACAGAATTGGCCTGTGTAGCAAAGTTGCTGCCCTAGGACGACATCTCCTGATTGGCTGTAGCACAGCAGCAACTTTTGCCTCAGTTTCTCCCACCTTCTTCTGGCCTACGCTGGTCATTGGAGTGTCCTGCTCCTCCAGCCAGACCACTGTATAGTGTCCTGCACCCTTCCAGGGCCAGAGTCCTTTATCAAGTTCAACGCAAATATATACAAACCAACCGTTCAGTCCAGCTGCACTCAGCAGGCAGGCACTGGTGTGACTCTGCTTTTTCAGTTCCCTGATTTGATCCCTCTCCCCATCCAGGGGCTGGCACGCCCCTACAGTTACTCAGGGTTTCCGGAAGGTTCCAACTCATCAGGGCCCTTTCTCAGTCCAGATTTATCCCTGGAGCAGCCTTTCTGGCCTTTTCCCCTTTCTTCCTCTCAGCCCTGTTTCTAGGTGGCTTCACAGAGCCACCTAGAAGGCACTTCCTACCTCCCCTCTTCCTACCTCCCCTCTACCTCCTACCCGGACCATCGCACAATTTTGAACCCCAGTGTGGCCCTCGGGCCAAAAGGTTTGCCCACCCCTGCCTTAAAGCTTCACCGAATGATTCCTTCATCAAACCCCTAACTTCCATCTGAGCTACAGCATGTCTTTTAGAAATATGTCCAGTCCTGATTTAAAGACTTCAAGGGATAGAAAAATCACAGTGTGCTTGGGTAAGCTGTTCCAGTGGTTAATTACCCTCACTATTAGAAATGTGAACTTGTCTCACTTCAGATTTGGATCTCCTTATGCCTTTTCGGTTAGATTAAGGAGCCTTTCACTATCAGAAATCTCCTCTCCCTGTAGGTGTTTTGTAGACTGTAATTAAATCAAATAGATCTAGGCTCAATTCTGCTGCCACAGAATTATTTTGGGACCATTTCTATGTGACTTAATCTCCTTGAGCCTCGATTCCTCATCCACAAACTGGGGATAATGGTACTTTTTTCTCCTACACTTTCTGTCTTGTCTGTTTATTTTGTAAGTTATCTGGGGCAGGGATTGTCTCTCTTTATGCTTTTGTACAGAGAGGTCCTGATCTCAGTTGGGATCTTTATGCTCCTACCAAGATACAAATACAGTATGGACCCATTTACGCGTGACCCGTTTACACGCAAATCTGCTTAATGCGTGGTAGCACCAAGCCTCCCAATGCTACCTATTTAATACGCGAGATTTGTTAACACGCGATACAGGAACTTGGTATGTAGTGATACAGATTTGCTCACTAACTCATTGACATAGAAGATATTTCAGCATGACCCACTTAACCCGTGGTCCGTTAACACGCGGTCATGATGGCTTGACTCCCGACATCTACGCATAAACAAGTCTGTACTGTAAAGAAATCAAAATACATAAATTCTAGCTTGTTAAATACTTGTAATAATAATGCCTAGCTCTTATATAGCATTTTTTTTATCAGTAGATAAAAGGATTTACAAGGGAGGACAATATCATTATCCCCATTCTACATATGGGGAAACTGAGGCATGGAGCGGTGAAGGGATTTACCCAAGGTCAACCAACAGACTAGTGGCAGACCTGATAATATAACCCAGGTCCTGAGTCCCAGTCCAGTGCAGGACAATATAGCCCTGGGGTTATCACATCATACTGCCGAGGAAATAGCATAAATAGTCTCAAAACAGGGGGTCTGGATTAGATGACCTATTGAAGACATTTCTATGCTACAGGATGTTTCTATGTGCTACATTTCTATGATTCTGATTCCGCCACAATCCTGCTAAACTCAACTTTAATTCCTAGGAATTGTATTAAGGAAATCCTTTCAGATAAGGTTCAGAATTTGCAACAGTGCAGATCTGAGAGGAAGAGATGGTTAGCCAGGAAGCAAATGATGCATTAGAGGAATCTTTGAATGTCCTTTTTTAACACCTAATAGCGATGCATACATTGATCTTAAGAATTAAGGGTATAATAATATGTGACTCAATTAAAAATGTAATTAAAATGAATATTTTTTACAAGCATTTTGTACAGACCATGGGATTTGTGATATTTTTTTATGACAACTGCTCATTTTCTCATCTCTAGTCTGCGCTGACCAGCACTAGTTTAAGAGCAAAATAACCTTTTCTGCCTCAGATAAATAAAGATTACAACAAAAGAGTGATTTACCTGCTAGGTTGTATGCTCTGTGATTGGCACACAGCTTCCACTTGCTCTTCTTAAACACGGCTGACGACGGTTGGCAAAGAATGGAGGCAGATCTGACCTGTATTTAGCTGTAGAACGTGTGATTGGCAGGTTATAGACGCTAGCAGCCAAATTCTGTTGAATCAGGATTGAACGGGGGCCAGAGGAGTTATATTAAACATTAGTAGCTGGATACCCAGCAGCACCCATTGAGAAAAATGATTTGGTCACTATGTCTATCGTACATTTTCTGCATCAAGATTGGAATGCAGTCAGGCCCTGCCTACACAATGGCTGGACCATATTCGGCTATAGCTGAGAAGAGCTGGCCAGAACCATGTGTCACTCACAGTTCTTTTCTAGAGTCGACAGAGCCTATAAGCTGAATGGTTGTTTTGCTGCCATCAGCATTCTCCGCTGGAGAGGCTGGTTGTGGAGTTCTTTGGAGAATTTTGCCATTTTACTTTGGTGTCAAGCTATTATTGGAAGTTTTAAAGAGCAGGGTAAACAAACATCTTTCTGGGAGGTTCTACTTGGTCCTGCCTCAGCATGGGGGATGGACTAGATAACCCTCAATGAACTTCTATAGGATGAGCTCTTCTGAAAGTCTGGCTTTGGCTTCTCATGCATGGTTCCATCCCCAGTGTGGTCACACCCTTAATGCCGAATCCGCCTTGTCTCTCTACCCCTAACTTCTACCACACTCTGCATTAGTGTCTAGAACAGCTGCCTTGCATAAACCAGTCAGTGGATGGTGGGTCTGTGTAAGATGGCCACTATCTTGGCAAGCGCCAGAGACTGAACTGTTAGTCTGTATCCGTAAAAAGAACAGGAGTACTTATGGCACCTTAGAGACTAACAAATTATTTAAGCTTTCATAGGCTATAGCCCACTTCATCGGATGCATAGAATGGAATACACAGTAAACAGGAATAATACACACATGAAAAGGTGGAAGTTACCCTATCAATTCAAAGAGGCTATTTAATGTAGATGAGCTATTACCAGCAGGAGAAAAAAACTTTTGTAGTGATAATCAAGATGGCCTATTATCAGACAGTTGACAAGAAGGTGTTAAGATACACAACATGAGGAAATAGATTCAATTAGTGTAATGACCTAGCCATTCCCAGTCTCTGTTTAACCCTAAGTTGATTGTACCCAATTTGCAAATTAATTTGATTTCGGCAGCTTCTCCTTGGAGTCTGTTTTTGAAGTTTGTCTGTTTTAAAATTGTCACCCTCAAATCTGTTATTGAGTGACCAGGGAGGTTGAAGTGTTCTCCTACTGTTTTTTGAATGTTATGATTCCTGATGTCAGATTTGTGTCCATTTATTTTTTTTTGCGCAGAGACTGTCCGGTTTGGCCAATGTACATGGCAGAGGGGCATTGCTGGTACATGATGGCATATATCACATTGGTCAATGTACAGGTGGAATGAGCCTCTGATGGTGTGGCTGATGTGATTAGGTCCTATGATGGTGTCAGTTGAATGGATATGTGGACAGAGTTGGCATCGGGCTTTGTTGCAAGGATAGGTACCTGGGTTAGAGTTTTTGTTGTGTGGTGGTTGTTGAGTATTTGCTTCAGGTTGGGGGGCTGTCTGTAAGCGAGGACTGGTCTGAACTGAAGACCTCCAGAGCTAAAAGCTGGAGTCATCACAGCTGCAGCATGAGGCTGTCATTTTGACAGCTGTAAAAGACTGATACCCTCTCTGGAGCCTTTGCACTCATAGAGGAGGAGGGTCAGGATTTGGCTCTCCGGATATTCATCTTACATTTAGAACTGTACAATAGTGATTTTCCTATAGATTATGGGCTAGATTCTGATGCTATTACTCATCAGGACTGGTACCTTATTCCTTAAGCAGTCCCTTTGGGTCTGTTGGTCGAGGAAGGTGCTGAGACCTAAATGTTCACACTCCCTTTAATGTCATATCCAGTGTTTGCTTGTGCTTTCTTTGCAGTGCAATGCACAGTATATTTCCTGGAGCATGTTGATCATTGATAATGCAAATACTTTCCCCTCCCCACCCTACCCAATAACGTGCTGGCAGTGCAATGGCATTTGTGTAGTGAATTTCTCACGTCAGTTTTATTGTGTTGTGGCTTGTTTGCCAATTGCTTTCCATGTATGTGTCTAAGGTGTGTCTTCAGTAAATGAAATACTCGTGAGACCAATTGCTGGCCTACAATGAGCACTTTACAGCAAAGCGCATATTGCTGCAATCTATCGGTCTACTTCTTTGCTCGGAGTGTGTATGAAGTCTGAGCGCAGCGGCATGTGCTTTGTCTCAGATTTGATCATCAGGTTCCAAGTGCTTTTCTGCCCCTACTGTCCATGTGGCTACTGCTTTTGATTGTGCTCTGGGCTCTGGTCTGCTTTGCTCCCACTGTATATTCCTTGCACTAAGGAACGCCCCACTTTGAAATGCTGCGGAAGAGCAATAGGGTTTCTTTGAGGTGAGAGCTGTGTGTGCGACTCATTTGCATTCCAGTGCTTCTCCCTCCCACTCAGAAATATTATGACTTGTAGACTTGCTGGGTTGGGGTTAAGTGGGGCTAAAAGTTGATCGTTTGAAGCCAAATCAACTCTGCTTCAGTTTATTTAAACATGAAGGGCTAGATCGTCCGCTGGTGTAAATGAGCATCGCACTAGTGACTTCACTGAAGAGAGGCTGATTTGCACTAGCTCAGGATCTGCCCCTAGCTATTTATTATCCCATTGGTACAACTGATATTATAACAAGGTATTATTGCACTACACTGCTTTCTGGTGAGCCCAACGCTGTTTCCCTGGAAATTAACTTTACAGTATCTCAGCTAAGGACCAGTCTAAAGCTCTTTGTAACAGATTATCAACTGTGCCCGGGGAGTGTTAGCTGCAGCTGAGGAGCCGTGAGCACAAGGCCCTTTCATGCCACATGCTTCTCCCAAGTCTTGAGACTGGTTCTGAATTTGCTTGGTCCCCAGTATAAATTTGGGCAGCCTCAAGGGTGCTCTAAATAACACTCGCTGCCAGCAGCCTCTAGGTGCCATTCCAGCAGCCAGGGGTCACCTGGGAGTAGTGATAACCCAGCTACATCCCCCTTTTTCCTGGTATACTCCCTGTTCTAAGGCCTGGATAGAAGCCTGGGGGGCACATTGGAACAGGCAAGGCAGCTCTATGCTACTTGTGTTGGGGGAATCCGCCACTAACTGGATCTGTTCAGTCTAGGACCAGTGTTACTGAGGGGAGGGGTGTCTATTAGTTACTGGGCTTTTTTGTGGCCTTTGTTTTTGGAATGGAAGGGGAAGGGTTCTAGTCATAGCACCTTCGGGTGCAACGTAACGCAGCCCTGAGGCTTACAGCCCCCACTGAAACTCCACCCCCACCCCCCCTCGCCGGCTCCCCAAGCTGTGCTAGGTGTCAGCCTATTTACCCTGAGGACCTGACCACTTGTGTCTGTGGCAGCACAATGATTAATCCCAGACATTCAATCCCTGGCCCCCGTGAACTCCATCTCTGGTTTCAGCTCTGGGTCAGCTCCAAATCCAGAAAGGGCTTACTTTGCAAGCTAATCCTAGGCAGTGTGAGCTGGCTTCTGCGAACCGCTGAGCTTGTGCCATCATCTGACAATTTTAGCTGAAATCTCCCAGGAACAATTCATGCCATTTCAGTGCTATCTAACTTGAACTGGATCCATGGGCCCAAATCCAAACCACACCTTTCAACCTATCTCCAAATTCTACTGTAAAAACAAGCCAACCCAATAAAACCACCTCAAAGGAAACAAATACAAACCCCTCCACTTCACCTAGCCGTGTGATGCTGTGATATGAAATATAAGCCAGGAAAGTAAACTTCGAAATTAAGGCTGTGGCTTCATCTTCCTTTGTCTCAACGTCTGCCTTGATTTCAGATCTGCGGGTGATGTTACTTAATGCATATGCTGCACTATTTAGGCACAATCAAGCAAGTTGAGAATGGAATTTCCTTTCATTTATTCTCTGTTACAGCCATTAATGCTGCTCAGAGGCTGAACTAAGTATGGAACCAGTCCTGTGGCCCAGTTTTATGAGTTCACTGGAATCATGTTTGGGGAATTCTCTGGCCAAAACCCAAAGCTAAAGCTGGAATCCCTTGAAGGAGCACAATAACAAATCTGAATGAGGTAACCTTTCATCTGAAGGGCTTGTTCCAGACCATGTGATCCCTTGTTCCTTCCCTGCTCATGCCCCTTCCAGCCCTGATCCGAAACTGTCCAAAAGCACTGCAGACCGCAGTCCCCATTCCAAATGCATCTCACCGGTGATTAGATCACTAATGTCTTTAAGAAAAATATTACTACAGGGTGAAAAAAAAGTTCATGTGTTTAGCCTCTTTGTTGTTGCCTAGTGTGCCATGTATATGCTAAGCAAAGCAGGACCATTCCTGTTGGACTTTTGGCAGCAGGGAAGCTAGAAGAGAGAGCGGGCAGCAAAGCAATGAAGGATCCTGCAAGCACAGCTGGAATACTTTTTAAAAGTGGCCTGCCCCATCTTCTGCGAGGGAAAGGGAGGCTGGTGCTCATGTCTCTAGCAAAGTAACTGGCAGACCCATTTACAGTCAGGAACTGGGGGAGGAATTGACAGTCTGGTGTATTCCTATTCACCCGCAACCCTCGTATCCAAATCTCCACCTTACCAGAATCCTTTCCTTGTCCCCCAGCACAAGATACATGCCCTCCGCAGCAATCTCATGCTGGGAGACGAGGAAGGGATTCGGATAATAAAGTCCCAGCCAGGACTGCAAGGAGGCGGAAGATGGGCTCCCGGCTCCTGCACAGGAATGAGTGAGCGGGGTCATGACAGTGGAGCTGAAGAGTGCTCCCTCCTCCGCTGCAGGGCCGGCGACACCCCATCCCTGCAGGCGCGAAGGGAGGAGGAGGAGGATGACGAGCCCCCTGCTGCAGGGGAGGCCACCCTACTGCTGAATGGCTGAACAGCTCCTGCCCTCCTGATTGACCAAACTCCCAAATGTCTGAATAAGGCCCCTGTGCTATTTGAACAATCAGGAGTATGCTGTACTGATAAATCTAGGAGGCCTATATTGACTGTGAGACGCAGGGCAGCCTAGTGCTCCAAGCACGGGGCTAGGAAACAGGAGCTCCTACACTCTAGTCCGGCTCTGCTACGGATTTTTTGCATGGCTTTGGGCAAATCACATGGGCCAACATTTTCAAACTGGGTTGCTAAAGTCAGGCAGCTATATCCGTATTTAAGGCACTTCAGTAGTTGGTTTGACTTTTAGAGGCTGAGGAACCCAAGGTCCATTGAGTTCAGTAAGGAAGCAGAGTGTTCAGACCTTGGAAAACCAGCTAGAGTCTCACCATTGACTGCAGTAGGACCAAGCGTTCACCCCAGGTTTCTTATATAAGTGAATAAATATGCATGTAAGTGTCTGACGTTAGGCCTTAAGATCCTTGGCTCAATTTCCCTACGCAGGACAATGATGCGAGTAATGCTGGTCAGGAATTATTTCTTCCCTTGGAAAATATCAATGGAAACAATATTTTTGTTTGTTTATGATGACATTTTTTCAGGCTTTCATCAGCCACCTAAAAACCGAACAACTCAAAATAAATAAATAATAAATGTGAAACGTTTTCACGAAAACTTTCATTTCATTGGAAAAACCTTTCAAAAGGAAATTTTCATCCAGCTCCAGTTGTGAGGACCCAATAAGTTACTAAATGAAAACACAGAGTGCTATATGGGTGCTGACAGTGAATTAATACCGGCGGAAGATTTTCAAAAGTGTGTCAGGGATTTAGGAGCATTGAAAGTCATTATGTTCCTAAATCCCGTAGATCCTCCTGACAATTCCCCCAACTAATACAGCATCACATTTTTGCCTCTTCTGATCCATGGAGGCTTCAATTGTTACAGGTATATGTTGACACACAATGGTGGTGCAGGGTAATGTGTAGAAGTGGGCAAATAATTGATTTTTTCAGCTCAGTGGCCAAACTGAAAAACTCCCATTTTTTGCCAGCCCCAAAATGTTCAGTTTTTCTCATCATAATGGAACCCCCCCCACACACACAAAAAAATTAATTTCAGGTTAAACAAAATGTTTTGTTCAATCTAGAGGGGATTCATTTGGTTTAATTTATATTTTATTTTTACTCTTTTTTTAGTTAAATCTATCTAAATTTCAAAACAATGTAATTTTGAAATGAAAAATTGAAATATTTTGACTTTTTTGGAGATTCTCCTTCTCTCCCACTCCCTGCTCTATTTTTTTCTGTCACACCTATTTACTAAATTTGAACCAAATTTGCAAATGCTTTTGGTTGACTCAAAATTGCATTTTTGCCAAAACACAACAAAACAAACTCCCATTTCTAATAAGGCGTGAATCACATTGCTCGCCAGCGCCCTCTAAGGGAAAGCCAACACGTAGTATTTCTATCTTAGCTGCATGGTTAATAGTACCATGACATAAGTGCTGAATAACATGAAAGCAGATAAAGAAACCAATTATTTAAAAAGGGAAAGGGGAAACCTGGAGCGTGGGGGAAAAAATCAAATGGGTAACGAAGCCCTGTTTAGCAAAGATAGACGACCCCAAAAGGTGAACTTAAAAAAGAATCATTTTCTTGGAAACTCTTATTACAGGAGAACAAGATTTTGATCTTTCATTATACTTGCTTGATGCCAGAAGGTTCCTTCCATTTGCAACCTTCCTGCTATTTTTCATGGGAATTATATATTCAAAGTCAGTCGTACAAAATGGACCACAAAGTATAGTAGGCTCTAGATGGCAGAGAGAGTGATTCCTAAATGTGGTTTTAAAATCCTAGTATTACAAAGGCGAAATCAGTGTGATGACCTGATATTATGCTTTGTATTATAGATAAGAAAATCTGAAATAGATGTACTGAAAAATGAGTTCGGCAGACATGGAGGCAACAGTATGGAATGACTGGGCTCAGCTTAACTTTCATTCTTAAGACATAAGATGCCCCTTCCCCACATTAACATTCAAGCAGATCAGCCTTGCAAAATCTTACTTGCCCGAGGCAAGTGGGCAAGTAGGTTTTTTGATGGGTGGGTATCATTTATTTCTTCATGTCATTACCCTGGAGAGAGAGGCTGACTGTGTACATTTTATGCCGGGCCTGGTTAAGTTTCATAACAACTGTGCAAGGCTGAACAAGTGTAATTATAGGCTTTTCAAAACTCCTTTTCAGGTTTGAGTTTGGAACAGTGTCAGCCCTAATGGTAGCCCCGTAAGGAAGAGATCTACATTTGGAAATGATCCCAGGACTCCCATGCCTAAGGAGGATGGAGGTCAGACCTGTTATATAGGTGCCTAGATTGGTCTCTGGGGTTGTGTATGCTTTAACTCTGCATAAAATATTGTATCCTTAATACTACTGCTGCCTCCATTCTGTAAATATACTGACACTTACAGGTGAATGTACCTCAGGGCCTGCATTAATTCTATCGGAGCCAAAATGGTAAAGATATGAAATACTTATTGGTTCCTCTAAATTGTATTTGAGATAAGGAGTCTAGGAAATGATTTAACAGCCACAGCAGATCCACCCAGATTAGTTTTCAGTTAACTCCCATTGATTTTGAAACTCCCAAAGACTTGAGGAGTGGGCCCCTCGGGAACAGGCACTGTAAATTATATCGTATGCGCTGGTGAGATGACTCGCTTCGAAATGAAGAACTAGTTTGTTCCTGGCGTCCCAAATGTCCTGACCACTCAGCAGTCATAGCACTATTGTCTCAAGGAATTAATCAGCCTTACTTCAGTGAGAATGGAATGCAAATTATATTCCAAGACAGCCCTTGAAGTTCTTCTCAGTTATCACCTGCAGTTCTAAGCAGGCAGGCTGGGGGAAACCTTAGCTTGTCTATACTTAAGGTTTTCCTATTTTAACTGTACTAGTATAGTTAATGTTACAAACCCCTACTGTAGATTATACCAATAGAAAAATGCATATACTGGTCTAGTTTATTTTGGTTTGAGAACTGAAATAAATTACATTGCTATAAGGCACATTTATACTGGTATAATTGTGGCGATACTAAGGCTTTTAGTAGTATAGCTATGCCAGGACCTGAAGAAGAGCTCTGTGAAGCTTGAAAACTTGTTCCTTCCACCAACAGAAGTAAATATCTTTTATTGGACCAACCTCACCTGCCTTGTATCTCTCATATCCTGGGACCAACATAGCTACAAAACACTGTAAAATGACAGATAGCTTTGTGATAACTGATGCCCAATTTTTCAGGTTTCAAAAGAAGGTAAAGAAAATAGATCTGCTTCTGAGATTCATGCAGGTTTCTATCATGTCCTGTTTGCTTTTGACAGTGATTTCTATTATTATACACTGAAATTTCCCTTGCATTTTGCAGGCCCTAAAAGCCTATGTGTAGATTCTGACAGAAATAGTCTTTCCTGAAAATTATTTGTTTCTAGAACTGGTCAGTTTTTTTGGTTAGATTATTTCTTCTTGAAAAATGGTGTCTCTTCAGAAGTGAACATTTTCTGTGGCATTTTCAATGAAAACATTAATTTTTTCAGCTTTTTCAAAAACCAAAAGCAACCAAAAACTGTGAAATGTTCAGTTTTCATTTTTTTGGGTTGAAAAATAGAAAATCTCTACCTTAAATTTAGGGGAGGGGAAACGTAGAACATTTTTCATTTCTGTTGAAATTATTCACACAAAAGACTCCCATTTTATGACCAGATGTAGACAGTCCTATGAATATTCCATTTTAAAATGAAACCCGCCTTTCTGCAAGGAGGCTGCATCTGTTTGCTTTTAAAGGGCCCGAGTGTGAATATCTTACATGAATACTGTAGCTGAAATCGACACATTTTAGGTTGACTTACCTGCCGTCCTCAAAGCGGCAGCCCTTGACAGCGGACTCCCCCATTGACTCTGCCTTGCGCCTTTTGGTGAGCTGGAGTTCCGGAGTTGACAAGAGGGCCTCTGGGGATCGATTTATCAATAAATCGCGTCCTGACGAGACACAATAAATTGCTCCCCAATAGATCGACCTCTATACCTCGATCCAGCTGGTAGTGTAGACAAGGCCTAGGAAATAGAGACAGTAAGAAAGGGCTTATACCAGTGGTGGGCAACCTGAGGGCCGCATGCAGCCCATCACAGAAATCCGTTGGTGGGCCGCCAAGCAGTTTGTTTACATTTACACAGCTGCCTGAAGCTCCAAGTTCACCGTTCCCAGCTAATTGGAGCTGCGTGACATGGCGCGGGCTGCATGAATATATTCCGGCAGCTCCCATTGGCCAGGAATGGCAAACCGCGGTCACTGGGAGCTGCAGGTGGCCTATCCACCACTGACTTATACAGTGAACCAAAAGTGTGTAGAAAGTGAGTTGATGCAAGTTCTTGGGAAACAGCCTGCATGGGTAGGCAGGATGGTCTATATATCTTCTAATGGCAAGACAGCAGACTGAACAGCACTCACTGCAGGAGTGAAAATGAATCTGATTACAGTGAGAATAAGAAAAAAATTTCTGCAGAGTGGACTGCTCTTACAGAATGGGGAAAGCAATATCTGTGTGGTAAATGTTTGCAGAGAGGAGTTGAAACCTATCCTGAAAAAACATATTGAAGTCTAAGCTATAACAAGATTTTGCACGCGCGCACACACACAAAACATGCTAAGTTTCAGAAAATGAGATTATGCAAAGCTGATAATAGTCTTCAAATAAAGTAAAGGTGTTACAAAGAGGAGATAAGAACTGCCATGCTGTCTCAGACCATTTAAAATAGGGTGACCAGATGTCCCGATTTTATAGGGACAGTCCTGATTTTGGGGTCTTTTTCTTATATAGGTTCCTATTACCACCCCATCTCCTGTCCCAGTTTTTCATACTTGTTGTCTGGTCACCCTACAAAATGGTCCATTTAATCCAGTATGCTGTCTCCTGTAGTGACCACTACCAGAACTTCAGGGGGAGTGAACAGATAGGAGGCATACACACACATGAACTTGAACGTGTTCATTTTTTATCATCCAGTTTTCGAAACACACTCCAACCGATTGGTAGCCAAGAGGAAATTGTGTGTTTAAAACAAAAAAATGATGGAGGTAGATCAAGAAGATGACTTTGAGAACGTGATGAAGAAAATGAGTGTTTCCACATGTTTGACATCTCTCCCCCAACCCCACCCCCTCTCGATGTTAGTCTGCTTGGATGATCAAAAGCGAGAGAAGAAAGACAATTACAGCACTTGCCAAACACAGAAATAAAAACTTGGCAAGGCGAGTGACAACCTAAGCTAAAAGCCAGCAGTTAGCCTGTGGCATTTGGGCAGGTTTTGTGCGCTTTTGCTTACGCCTGGCTTCAAAAACAATAACTAAACCGGTCCTTTTAACAAGTAATAGAAAGCTGGTGGTTGTAATAATATCCAGCCTCACCTAGAGCAGGCTTCGTTTCTATTTTCTTCTGCGTATGTGGCAAAGGTCAGCTATTGAGAGAGACTTGTCGCTGCTGCTGTGGGCGTCTGTGTTACTCTATTAGCTGCTACTATTTAAGTCCCGAGTTTTATTTTTAAAAGCTTCAGAATCCCAAGCTATTGGGAGAGGAAATATAAAAAAGTACCCCGGGAACAAGGTTAGACACAAAAATAGAGAAGGAAAAAAAATAGAAAAAGAGAAGGGAAAAAAACCCACCAGGGGATCAATCCAATTTTCTTTGGAGACATAGTGCATTGTTGGGGCTGTCTGGCAGGGCTCCAGTGCTTCAATTGAAAGTGAATTTATTTTATTGAATTCTATCCAGCGATATCATAACCTCAAAAGGCTACTATTACCCAGAGGGTTTCAGATGACACCATCTGAGCGTGACTTTTGAAATGCAAGGCGTCACAATTGTCATTTGACAACATGGGACTTGTCAAGGCCCCCTCTTTTCAGACAGCCACGTTGTTTACATAATCTGGTCTCCCCAGCCCACCCCGAGGTAAAAGCCCCTTCAGTGCTGGAGCTTTCTTTCTCAGCAGGTGCAGATGCGGGGGGGGGGGGGGGGGAGGGGGCAGGGAGGAATGGTGAGCTCCACAAACCATTGCACGCTTCGTCATGTAAGATTTAAACACCCAGTGCTTGAATTCACAATTGGAGGGGGTCGCAGGTCATTGCAAGATTTCTAGATTCCTACAGCGAAGGTTTCCCATCTACGGCTATAACCCAGACTTAAAACAGCAAAGCAGAGGGAAAAATATTAGGGGAAGCAAAAAAGATGTGCAAGGTAAAGGAGATTTTGGGGAAAACCCCAATATTTGGGGGGGGGGAATTAAAAGGGAAAATAAAGATTGGGCGCGGTCCTGGGAAGTGCTGAGAGGCACTGAGCATGCTCAGCTTCCAGAGGCATTAGTGTGAGGGAAGGACAGTTTGTCTTTACCCCGCAGGAGATGCAAAGCACCTTGCAGGATTAGTCCCATTCCCTGCTCTTCAGTCAACATAAACCTTCCATTTGCTGTAAATTGCCCTATCTCTAGGGAGAGATGGAATCTCTTCTCAGATGCTGAGGTGGCACCCATTCTCTAGCCTACATAAAAGTAATGCATTGTACTAGTTACTGAATGTCCTGGTGGGCCCCTCCCAGGGCTATCTATCCATGACAGGCCGGGTAGGGGAAGGGGATGAAGGTGTGCCTTACTCACACGCTCCTGATCACCAACACCACCTTGATCTGGGCCCCTGAACAGTCCAGTTTGTATCAAACACCATAGCTGTCTCCCACATGACGGCCATCCTGACATCTCTACATCACCTCAGTCCCAGGCTGACCCTCCCACAAGTTTTCTCATGAGAAGGACACAAAGGGGCCCTGTGTGTAGGAGAGAACGTCTCGAGGTTCATCCCGGGGAGGTCTTTCAAATTCTCCTGTCCGGCGAGGCAGTGCAACGTGCCGCATGAACTGTGCCATAGAAAAGGCAGGGAGGTTGTCTTGAGGGATCTGCTGTAGGCTAGTCCCATCTCTGTGGAGTGCCTGAGCCGGACCCTCCCTCGCTCTCCACCTTGCCTTTTCATTTACACCTGTGCAAGGTGAGCGGTGCAAAATGCTACGTGAACAGAATTCTCTGCTCACTTCAGTTAGGAACTTGATCCACTTAATATGCACAGGTGTAAATGATGGCATGGGGTGTAAGGAAGTAGAAAATCAGCCCCCTTCATGCTGCTTCCTATGTGGCTCTCTCCCAACTACCTGTCTTCATAGTCCCAGTGAATATATGCTGACGGGGGTTCCCTTGCTGGCTGCGGCCCCAGGTATGTCACTGAAGTAAGTGCCATTTGCTCCAGAGCTGCACTGGGTCTGACTGAGCACAAAACCTGGCCTGCTGACTACACCGGGAGCTGCAGGAGTTCAGCAAATGCCCATCATCTCTCAGGAACTGGACTGTGCATGGTAACTCATATATGTTATAATAGGTGCCTAGTGGCTCCTGCTGCAGCTAAGATTATGAAGCAGTGTCTATTAGAGTAACCCCCTGTTTTCACACCCTTGTTCTGACACATTTGCCTTTCAGGCTGAAACTTTTAAGACTAGTGTTTGTCTCAAGGTAACCTACAAGCAAAATCCATTTTGTCCCCTCTCCACCGCCTCTTAAGAACTCTGCTTCCTTGATGAAGTGAATAAGTGAATAAGAAAAAGTTATTTACTTGTTCCATAATATAAGAACTAGGGGACACCCAATTAAATTAATGGGCAGGAAGTTTAAAACAAATAAAAGGAAGTTCTTCTTCACACAGCGCATGGTCAACCTGTGGAACTCCTTGCCTGAGGAGGTTGTGAAGGCTAGGACTATAACAGGGTTTAAAAGAGAACTGGATAAATTCATTAGCCAGGATGGGCAAGGAATGGTGTCCCTAGCCTCTGTTTGTCAGAGGGGGGTGATGGACGGCAGGAGAGAGATCACTTGATCATTACCTGTTAGGTTCACTCACTCTGGGGCACCTGGCTTTGGCCACTGTCAGTAGACATGACACTGGGCTAGATGGACCTTTGGTCTGACCCAGTATGGCCTTTCTGATGCTCTTATGCGGGTGGCAGAGCAGTCACTGCTTTCACTAGAACAGAGGGGGTACAATGATGCTGCCCCCGTTCCAGTGCACAAGTGGAAAATCAGTCCCTTTGGGTCTTCATGTTTCTTCCTGGTTCCCGGAGTGGGAACTGGGACTTGCTCACAGTCACTCAACTCTGGGCCTTAGCTAATAATGCTGAAATCATATGTAGCTGTTATGAATCTATCTATCCTCCTAGTCTACTAGTATAAGGATGGGGGTGTAGCCAGATCTCTAGGGAGCTGTAGGTTTTGTGCTAATTGGGGCTGGCCTGCCTAGCTGTGAAAGAGATGAAGAGGTGCAAGGAGCCCCCCCTTGTGAACCTGTGCAAGGGACAGACATGATCTCTGGCCTTGCAGACCAGGAGCACAAGGGAGGTCACCACAGTGGTGATGGTAGGCTCTCCAGAAGGGATAGCTCTGAGTGGGTCAAACTGAGGCTGGTGTGTGGTTGTGTGTGTGTGTGTATAGGGGGGAGCACAATCTACACACTTTGAAAGGGAGCTGCGGTGCCTGCTTTGGCACCTGGCCCCCTGGAAGCATTCAACTTCTCCAGCCGCAAGGCAGCCAGAACGCCTGCAGGGACTGCTACTATGGTGGGGCTTTTCCTTCTTGCTTTGGCTGTGTGTAAGCTATGTGGCTCCAGCCACCAGTTTGCAATCTGAGAATCACAGCATTGCTCGTAGAACATAAAAGGACCCTAACCATAGAAGAAATCCAGCACTGAGGCATCACTAGAGCCCTGCAAATCCGTGGATATCCGCTTTAAAGCCGCAGATATCCACGAGTCATGTTTGTGGATTGCGGCTCAGATGCAGAGACAAATTTTGTATCCGTGCAGGGCTCTTGGCATCCCACAGCTGCAGCCAGACAGCACCACAACCACAGGGATGTATTTCCTCAGCTGACAAGGAGAAACGTGGCAAAAACGTTGTTTCCCTTACCGGTGTGAAACTGAAGTAAAGTAAACCAAAGTAAGTGCAGGACTGGAAGTGTAGTACCCTCGTTTACTGCGGGTAAGAGAAGCTAGCAAGACATGAGGCAGCCATCTTTGACACGGGTAACAGTTACTGGGACTCAGTGGATTGCGGGAACATAGTCTGAAGTAACAAAAGTACATAAAACAGCTGCAAGTTAGAGAAAAACCTGACAGAAAATCATGTAAAGGCGCAACTAGGAAAAAGGAGATAAAATCTCCTGAAACAACAAAGAAAGTTATAAACAATAAATATTTACAAGACCTACTTTCACAGCATTCAATATCCCTGAGAATGCAGCAGCTGCTCAACAACGGCAGCAGTGGACAAGCAGGTACATAAATCTGTTGGTTGCGGTCTGGACTTGGAAATCCAAAATCACAAGCTGGATCTGGTTTGGTTGCACTATGTGGGTGAGGAGGCAAATGTCATTTATGATTCCCTGCCCAACAAACCCCCTGGCAGAGATGAAGATCCCTCGAAAGAGCCTCTAGTTTCTTGCTTCTGCAGAAAAGGAATGTGGTACATGAAACATTTTTCTTAGGCAAGCAAGACAATAAACAGGTGAGGCAGTGATCAGTTTGAATACCTGGCTATGCCCACTGGCACTTACATGTAATTTTGCTGTTCTCGAATATAAAAGCAAGATGAAAAGTGTTATGAACAAAGCTTTCCAGGACAGTTCTTAGTAAATTGAAGCTCACATTGGACAAGCTGTTGGATGTTGGACAAGCTATGGAACAACCAGTTTTGGCCCTGGAAAACGATGTACAGTCTATGTGTATATCATGCAATCCTGTAGTCCCATAAGGTCAAAATCCATTGGTTATGGACTAGGCAGATGTCAAGCAAAGTATAACTGCTGGACAGACAGTGGGTCCAAGAGAAGAGAATACAGAATTAAAGAAAGATGAACACATGACTGCAGACCTATCAGCACTGCAGAGCTGTGAAAGTAGAACTAGAAGAGAAAGAGATCTCTGACGGGTACACCTGCAGCATTATTTGGAATGTGCTCACAGAAAAGAAGAACGCACAAATGGTGATGCTGTGAAGTTGAAAAGCTGAAGTGAAGAAGCTGGAAGACAAAGTCAAATCAAGATTCCAAGCTGTTGCAAGCTGAAAAGAAAGTGCTTGAAAAGGAACTTCTGAAGGTTCAGGAAATCCTTAATGGATTTCCACAAGGGAACAATATAAAAACTCATTCCAACAGGCAGAGACTCATTGTGCAGGTACAATTCTAGTGGTAAACATAGACAAAATAAAAACAGAACTGCTGTTAAAGGGACTCTGGAGGGGCATAATCAGAGAATCATAGAATCAGCTTTCTATTTTGGGTCATTCAGAGATGCCAGCAAAGAAAACAAGCAAGAACATTATGCAAGAAAAAGATGCCCAAAGCCACAAAAGATTGCTGATGGTAAAATGCCTCCAAATCATAGCAGTCTACTAAATACCCTTGAAACAAAGACTTCTTTAACACCGTTGCAAAAACATGGTGGGAAAACAGTCTTTAGAACATGACTAGAAAAATGAAAAGGCAACCAGGGGTGAAAGTCTGCAGGACTGTAATAGTGACAGACTTTTCATCCGAAAAAAACATATAGAGAGGTTTATGTTCATCTGCCCAGCATAGGCCTGTGAATCATTTGGGAAGAAATGTAATGATGTGTCCCTTTAAGGCCACCATATTATAACCTGCAAAAGACGAAAATAGCTGGAAGTTAGTCTAGTGCACAGGGTGTGTTAGAGTATGGAGCAATTGCTGGAGCCCTGCTAGTAAAAGAGCAATAACCCTATATCTGTGCCAGATTTAGTTCCACAAGCCATGACAGATCATAATAAAACATGGCAATGGCAAAATACGTATTAAAAAACCAGGTACACTTACAGGACCTAATTCTCCTCCCGCTTACTCCTGCGTTATGTTAATGTAACGCAATTGAAATCAGTGAAGTTACACCCACTTTCCATTCATATAAGAGGAGATCAGGCTCAGAGTGGGTCTTTTCTTTTCTGCCTTATTGCAAAAATTATTGCAGATTCTAATTACAATTCACATTTACTCACCGGAGATTGTTAGGCAGTAGAGCTGGGAATGCTAGAAAAGCTTGGGACTTGTCTACATGGCCGTGCACATGGGAGGGGTGTGATTTTACAGCGCACTAACATATGTTGTGCACTACCTGGCCCATGTAGACCTGCCGGCAAGCACTAAAAGTTCCCTATGTTAACATGTTCAAAGGAACGTGGAGTGCACATCATAAGGGTCTACAAGGGCCCATTAGAATGCAACATGTTGGTGTGCTTTAGAAATCAGATTCCTTTAGTATACATGGCCACACCACATAGACCAGCCATTAGAGAGAGATCTTAAGAGCACCCCTGAATAACTATTCCTGTCTATCCATGCGGAGGACCACTGTTTCCATTTATGGCCTGATTTCTGGGACTTAGGTGGTTCTGCAATGTAAGGGGTTATGGTTCAACTTACAATTTACATTTAAGCATGGGCTTATGTACACTGGGAAAGTGCATTGTGTTAAAAATGTGTCAACTAGCACAATGTTAAACACAATTTGCCCTTAGTGATTGGGATTTTCAAAGGAACTCAAGGGAGTTAGGCACCTAAATCCAATTCAAATTCCCTGAATTCATCTGAAGAAGTGGGTTTTTTATACTGGACTCCTTGTTGTTTTTGTGGATACAGACTAACATGGCTACCCCCTGATACTTATAACCTTTTGTAACTCTGGCCCGTGTGTAGCTGCTGGGGACTATTAAAAACAACTTGTCATGTTAACGTTTACCAGCCAGAAGGGAGTCAGGTCCTGCCTACACCAAACTGCCTGGAAATACAAGGATGTCAGAGCAGAATTGGAAGAAACCAACACAAAACAACAAAAACTACTACAAGGACAGTTCCTGATTTTTTCAATGGGAGACTGAAGTTTTGCATTTCTAGCACCAGATGGCGCTACTTGAGGCTATAAATAACAGCAGGCACAAAGGCCACAAAATGGCATCTGCTAGCAAAGCCCTGCTGGCTCCAGAGGAAACTCAGAACAGGGGCAAATGAAAAACTCCCCTGAGGTGAGAGTGCAGTTTGCTTTCATGATGGAAGAGCAATAAGAAAAAGGAGGAACCAATTCTATGGTTAGTTTTCCCTTCGGGGTTCACACGGTCTTTCAATACAGACAGCTTGGATTGCAGACTCTTGGATTGCTCCATGCCAGCCGGGGGTAGCTCCCTTCTGGCAACTAAGGAGGGCAGTTACTGTACCCTGGCAGGGTTTCCTGCCTAGCAGCCCCTCACATGGAAGGGGAGTGAGGTCCTGAGGAGTTGCAGAGAGCAAGGCCTTCCTGGTGCGTTGTGGGGAAGAGCCCCCACTCCTTCCATCTGTAAGTGGCAGGAGCCACATGTATAAGAGAGCTGCTCCTTCCCCCCGGGAGCCTGCCCCCAGCAGCTACCCCTGCCACTTAGTGAATCCATCCTGTAACTAGTAGCCACAGTGGGGGCTACCGAGTTTCTGCCCTGCAAGGTGGCTGCACAGGGGCCTCCTCATAGTGCAAGGAAGGGTGGGGGTGCTGCAGAGGGCCCATTCTGTGTTTCGATCCAGGGGAGACAGTCCAGCCCTAATGTACCAAAACCACAAAATGACACCTTCTCCCTATATCACCCTAGAGCAAGCCATGTTCCCCTCCCTACTATGCCTTCACGGCAAATGTGTGCCCTGTAGGCTTCTGCATTGCGTGTATGGTTTCCACAGTGCAGCCTGGTCACATAGTGAAGAGGTTGATGCATGTGACCAGAAAGCCAATGTGGTCTAGTCTTCTGACCTGCTCCTTTCTCCGGTGCCTCCTCCCACTGTGTGGCTATTGACTGTGTCCTGGACACACACCGAGCCTGCTTAGCTGGGTGCCAAACTCTGAAATATGTCTTGAGAGTCTGAAACTGGCTCTCTGGCTAGTGTCCCTGTTGGCTGCTGGAATGTTTTTGGAGGCTGCCTGAGTTCATCAGGCTGCACTGAAAGAGTTTGTTTGTTTGGTTCGTATCCTAGAAAACATTTCATTGCCTAGTTCATTTAGGACTGTACAGGGGAGAAAGGGGGTGTTTATTGCAGGTCACATAAGTGGGTTATCTGTAAACTGGTAGGGGCCCTTTCCCGGATACTTTTTCACACAATACTTTCTGGGGAACTTACATAAAGTATCACTGTAGTGTGCCAAAGGATGAAACCTGACAGCATCTCTGTGGTATGAGCTGCAGTGTATTTTCTCCGCATTGCTTTTGTGTATGGCATTCTCCTAAGAACAGAGTCCCTAGCTACATATTCATATAATGCTTCACAGATCAGCACATCAATAACGTTCAGGCACACAGCATCCTAGATATGTGATGTCCTGGGCTTGGGATTAGTGAGAGGCATCTTATTTTCTGGAGCAGCAGAAGTCAGCTCTCTGGAGGAGACCCACTTGAGCGGGCCTTGTGGTAGGTGGAGGCAAGGAAAGGCTTTGCCCATTGCACAAGAATCTCCTGCTGGATAGAGTGGGGAGCGGTAACCGCCCCTGGGCCTTGCAGCCCAGCCCAGCAGTTGCTGACTGACTGGCAATATGTAAATTGGTCAGGGCTCAAGTCATGCTCTCTGGGCTGCTGGTCTGGTGCTTTTTTGGCAGTCACAACAGTGTTCCGGTATTTCACCATGACTGAAGTGCATTCTGGGGGCAATAAGGGAGGAGGGCAGGGGGCCCAGCCCCTCCTCCCACCTGTGCGTGGCTCTGAGAGGAGACCCCGTAGCCGCCATTTCCCCTCCCAGCTTTGCCCGAGACGGCAGTGTGGGGTGTGGCTGTGGTCACAGTAGGTAACAGGCTGGGGGGCTTGCATCCATCCCCACTAATGGAGCTGTGGTCAGGGCAGGGAGGCCTTGGCGCTTCCCCAACTTTCCTGCCCTGGGTGGGACGGCATCAGGGAGGGGAGCTGCAATCCGGCTGCCAGGGCTTTCCAGAGAACAGTGGCCCTGGTGGTCTTGGGGGGTTGCAAGATACCAGGCTGTGTCCTGCTCCAGCACTGGGCCCCTGGGCTTTTTACCTCCAAGGAGTTCCTTCTCTGGCTGTGGCCCTGCAAACTTACCGGTGGCTGGCTCTGACCTCAGTGAGCAGGGCACCAAGCTGAGCTGTGTCTGTAGGTTACTCTGCCAACATCTCTGAAGTAAGACAGGCTCACTACTGAAAGGGGTCATCTCCTGGGCCTCTTCCTTAGGAAAATTGTGGTTCTGCCTCTGCTGGCACTCCCCTCCTCCCCATTTAAAAAAATATTTGAACACTGTACATAGGGAGTAAAAAACAAGGGCTCTCATTCAAAGCAGTTATCTACTTAAAGGAGATAATTTACTGTCAATAATGAGAGCTACTGTTTCTTATAGAACAGCCACTCGTGGGCAAGTTTCAAACACCAGAGCAAGTCTGATTTCATCTAGCTGAGGGCAATGGTTCACATCCATGCCAGCCAGCATACCTTATAAGCAGTGCCAGATGAGGGCTGGGGACCTGCTGTTTTTACCCTGTCTCCTATCAAGAAGAAGTGTGTGCCAATGTGATCTAGAGGTAGAAGGACTCAGGAGAAAAAATGGTTCCCAGGATGAGAAAGAAGATGATTCTTAAGCCCTTCCTTAGACCGGCTTTAAGATGGAGCTAGGAGACATGGCCTCTCACTGAGTAACACATGTTGAGATGTGATAAAACAGGATTCACATGGAGTTTCATGGCAGCAGGTTTTTCAGCTCACTTGATCAAAATTCAAGCCATTTGTATAACTAATGATGTCCTCAGATGTTTGGCAGAATTAACTAATCAGCAGCATAGCTTCTCTGTGCCTGGTCTGTGATCCAAAGAATTCTGATAGATTCAGAGATGGAACATTTATATTTAAAGGACTTCAGTGTTGTAGCCCTGTCAGTCACAAGATATTAGAGAGACAAGGTCGGTGAGGTAATATCTTTTAGTGGACTAACTTCTGTTGAAGAGAAAGACAAGACTACTAGCCACACACAGCTCTTCTTCAGGTCTGTGTGGCTCGAAAGCTTGTGTCTCTCACCAAAAGAAGTTGGCCCAGTAAAAGGTATTATGCTGAAGGGAGTAGGTGGGTGAGCTTCAGATCAGAGTACAGTAACCTTTCGCTAGTTATACCCTTAAAACAGATAGCATGGTGGGAGGTTGGCACTGGGTTTACTATGCTCCAGAGTGGGGAAAAAAGTCGCTGGCACAGATTCATCTCTGGTGTAAATCTGGATTAACTCCAGTGACTTCTGTGCAGTCATGTCAGGTAAATACATATTCTGATACCTGTGTGAATTCAGAAAACAGATTAACAAAAATATAATGTGCAAATCTTTCTGACAGAAACTCATGGATTAATGACCCAATAGCTTTTTTTGCCGTTGATGTGGGTCTATTATGCTAATCCAAGGGTACTTGAGGCTAAAAATCCATCTACAATGATGATATAATCATAGCTGCTTGTTTCAAACCTTCATATTTTAGCCTTTTTGAAAACAAATGGAAAATGATTGGACTAAATCAGAGATTTGCAAACTTCATTGCACCGGGAGCCCCCTTCTGACAACAAAAATTTACCACACGACCCCAGGAGGGAAGAGCAAAGTCTGAGCCCGCCTGAGTTCTGCCACCTTGGGGGGCGGGGCCACAGTCAAAGCCCGAGCCCCACGACCCCAGGGCTTTAGCCCCAGGGAGGGAACCTGTAACCTGAGTCATGCTAACCAGCTTTGACCGTGGGCGGTTGGGCTTGGGCTTCAGCCCCAGGCGGTGGAGCTTGGGTTTTGGCATTGGCCCCAGACCCCAGCAAGTCTAAGCCAGCCGTGGTGACCCCATTACAATGGGATCACAACCCACTTTGGGGTCCTAACCCACAGTTTGAGAACCACTGGACTAAATTATAGTTCTAGTGGCCTTAATAGTTTGGCTGTTTCTGGCCAGATGCTTGGCTGTTATAAATAGGTATAGCTGTATTGAGGTCAATGGAGCGGTGTTGGTATACTCTAGCTAAGGCTCTGGCCCAGCGGTGGCCAACCTGTGGTTCCGGAGCCACATGCGGCTCTTCAGGAGTTAATATGCTCCTCCTTGTATAGGCATCGACTCCAGGGCTGGAGCTACAGGTGCCAACTTTCCAATGTGCTGGGGGGTAGGGGGGTGCTCACTGCTCAACCCCTGGCTCTGCCACAGGCCCTGCCCCCACTCCAACCCTTCTCACCCCCTCCCTGAGCCTGCTATGCTGTTAATACTCCCCCCGCCCGAGCCTCCTGCATGCCACAAAACAGCTGATCGGGAGGTATGGGGAGAGAGCGGGAGGCGTGGATCGGTGGGCCACAATGAGAGGTACTGGGAGCAGGGTTGGGGGAAATTGATGGGGGGCTGCTGCCCTATTCCTGTGGCTCTTTGGCAGTGTACATTGGTAAATTCAGGCTCCTTCTCAGGCTCAGATTGGCTACCCCTGCTCTGGCCTGTTTCATTCACAAAGAATGAAGTTAAACATAGTTCAACTGAATAAGTGAAATTTTCTTAAACCCTGTGGATTGTTCTTTCTATGTGGCTGAGTTGCTTTCAGTCTAACTCCCCATGTTCCCTGTTCCACTGGTGTCTCATCAGTAACTGTCCCTGCAGGGAACATTGGCGCTCTGACTCCAGTTCCACTGATCATGATATATCTTCACTATTGTGCAAGCATTTTAATATAAACATTAAAAGCAAATAATTGATGCTAAATCTCCCACCTGATGTTCCTTTGGACAGAGGTTGCTAGCACGTAGCTGGGTTGGAGTCTTTGATATCGTTTGGTCTTCTGAACAGATGATCATGCCAGGAGTAACTCGCCTCTGTCTCCCTGGTCATCTGTCTCCAAGTCTAGGAAAATTTCTATTTGAGGAGTCTCCTCTCTCCCTGTAGCATTGGCCTCAAGATGGTTTTCTGTCTCTGTTCTCATTCATCTGACGAAGTGGGTCTTTGCCCACAAAAGCTTATGCTCCTAAACATCAGTTAGTCTATAAGGTGCTACAAGACTCTTTGTTCTATAAAGATTTCTGTATCTCTGCACCCTTCATGACTTCTTTAGGACCACTCCTTCTGGTCTTTTTCTCCTGGCTAGATTCTCACAGGAGTGCCTGTCTCCAGTGCCAGCCGGTTGGAGGCAGACCTATTATACCCCCGTGCCTGCTTCCTATCATTGTTGGCTGTCTCCTCTCAGTGGTATATCCATCCTACTGTTTGCAACAGGTCATTGGCAGCAGGGTTTTGGTCCTTTGTCCCATCAGTGCCTGTGCTGGATTGTTTTGGCACCCGGGTGGTGGGGTAGCTCGTGTGGTAACAGTGTTTCTGGTGGTAGTTGTCACATGATTGGCAGATGACCCACCCTTCTGTCAAGAAACGGAGTTGTGTGTTCTTTCCCATCCAGTAAACACCCTTTTGAGTCCATCTAAGACAGATGTCAATACACAGGAACAAGGAAGGTCTTTTTTTTTAAATTAAATCCTTACATAATGAGGAGAGGACAGCAGTTCTCTTATCTTAAAATGATTCAATTCTTCACAGTCGGCATATCTTCCATTTGAAAATATGGTTCTGCTCCGACTGGTATTTGGCTTTTGTCTACTCTGCTAGTATTGCTGTCTTGACTGCCTATAGTTGGGTGCCCTTTTTGCTGATGAAACTGGGAGACAGGGCAGCACGTTCACAGATGCTGGGTAATATTTCCTGCTTAGGGTGTCAGTGAACACCAGTAATTCTCCTGGACAATATTTGATGTCTCCCTAGTAGCACTAAAGGTACATCAGCAAGCCATGCACTCTTTTTGAAGCAGTAAGAAGGGACTTTGCCATAATTGTCTTTAGCGGTCTGTAATCTGATTGCACTAATACTGGGTGGCCATAGGTGTATTGATGGAATTGCTCCACTCCAAATACCACGCTCTTCTTCTGTTTGGGTTTACCCCTGCTCAGTCTCTGACAGGGTTCTTCTGGCATAAGCAATCGGTTGCTCTTGCAAAGTAGCTACACCCAGCCCATTCTCTGATGCATCCCTCCTCAGTGTCAGTGTCTCTGCTGACTGGTAATACTCCAGGAGATGGTCTTCCATCATCATTTGCTTTAGCATGTCAAATGCATGCTGTCGGGGACCTGCCCAACCCATTCAACATCCTGCCTTGTAAGCTGCTACTGCAGCCAGGTGTGGACAGAATTTGGACTGAAAATTTATCGTTCCTATGAAGTACTGTACTCTTTCCACTGAAGCTGGTATGTCTCTGTCTTGATCTTGTTAGGATCTGTTTTCAGTCCCTCTGCTGTGAGTTGATGTCCAGTGTTTGTCACCTCATGCTGTTAAAGTTGCATTTTTTTTCTGGGCTGCGTTTTATGTTCTTGTCCCTGCAACTCTCGAGAAAAGCTTGTCATGGTCTCATTAGGCTTCTGTGTCCTTCCTTCCTTCACCTACATTGAGGATATCGTGCAGTTATTTTCACCCCAGGCAGCCCTTCCAGTATGTGGGAGAGTCTTCTCTGGAACATATCTGCTGCTGGGCTTATGCCCATTGGCATGTGGAGATATCTGTAGCAATGAAATGATGTTGAAATAGTTGTCAGTGTTCTGGAAGCTTTATCCGGGCTTCTGAGCCAAAACCATCCCTCTCATCAGTCAGTAAAAATTTTGGCCTTGGAAAGTTTGTCAAGTTGTCATCAATTGTGGGCAGCGACTAGAGGCATGTTTTCAATGCCTAGTTCAGTGGCTTTGGGTCTATGCAGGTGTGTAATTTGCCTGATATTTGCCTTGTCTTTACCCCCATCCCCACCATGCTGCTTACCCAAGCTGTACTGGTCTGTAGAGGTGCTTTGATACTCCAGTTCTACTTACTGGTTTATGTGTTGCCATTGGAATGTACTTTGTGTTGACCACACAGATTCCATTGTGGGGTCTGCTTCCAGTTACAGCTTTCCTTCAAGTCACCTGTTGCCTTTGAAAACATCCCCAGACACTTTTAAAATGGTTTCTACCATCTGGGGGACTCCCGCTTTTGCTTCTTGCACTTCAGCTATAAAACTCTGACTCTACGCCCTGATCACATCTCTGCCTTGTATGGCTTATTCCCTGAGCAGAGTCTGTGGTGCTTCCCTTCCAGCACCATAAATGTCAGTCAGTACTGACTGTTATTTTTCAGGTTAGTTACTACGAGATCACGTTTTCCTATGGGCTGAATTATGCTCATATTGCATATTATTAGATTGCACCTGCTTTTTGAAGTAGGTGTGTTTGAGTCCAATTCACCCTGAGGAATCTCATTTTCTAGCTTAAGTCACAAAGGATGTTTCCTTATTACCATTGTTGCATGCACGGAGGTTGGCGTTATCCCTTGTGGCTTTCCTGCCTGGACAGTCTGAACCTGATTTGCTCCTCAGACGCATGAAAAAAGTCAAGATGTCCTCACTACCATCTGATTTGCCCTTCCCGTCTTGTGCAAGTCTGACTGAGTCTGTCTGGAACCTTCCTCTGCTTTTGCACATGCTGCTAAAATGGTTCAACTCCCCACATTCCTTGCAATCCTGGGTTTAGCAGGCCAGTGCTCAAACCACTGAACTATCCCTCCCCCACCACCACCAAGTCCTCACAGGGGACTGCTCCTGTAATTGAAGTGGAATGGCTCCATCCACTCTCTTCTCCCCATTTGCACCCACATCAGGGGCAGCTGCAATCTGGCCCTGATGTAATGGTCTGTAAAGTTCATTGAGCTCTTCAGATGGAAATCATTCTAGTGCACTGTGGCTTTATGACATCACCAACATTGGAGAGGCTGCTATGCAATGCGAACCCCGAAAGGAATTCTGGTTGACCCAGAGAATTCTCTTAAGGCTCGCAGGGAACACATAGTAGAGTGGCAGTTATGACACGCTGAAAAGGCTGCAGTATATTTACCGCCTACCACTCTAGCCAGGAAGGAATTGGATAAATTAGCTTGATAACTAATAAGTGCAGGAAGCTGATCTATTCTTTTATGGAGCATTTATTTTTAGTCTCCAGCTTCCATTCAGTTCCAGTGGAGTATATTAAATAACAAGAAAAATGTGTTTTCAATAGAATTAAAAGCATGTTGACTCTTCATCCACTGATTTTGCTGTAAACATAGGCTGGGCGCTGATGACTTGTTTATGATTTCATAGGTCACAGCTGAGGAAGAGCTGCCTGTAGGACCCTGGTACAGTTTGCATACTAATCATTTTTGTAATAGATCTTTTCGGCGTTTTTCATGTGCTGGGGAAGGTTGTCAACTGCTTCTTTGAAGTTAAATAATGATCATGCAAGCAAGGCTTCTGCGATAGAAGTCAGGATTATATTTATGTTGTAGAATTGCGAGTTCCACATGCTAGCCCTCTCAGGTTACCTTGCACTGGATTATTCAGGTCAGCATGCAGGCAAAATGTCTTTCACTGTAATGCATCGCCAATGGGCAGGTCAATGAGGTTTATTGTTAGCACGAGGGAGAAGGAGGGGTATCTTTATTTTATTCCCATCAGCAACAAGCAGGCATCATCATAATGTGGTGCTCTATCACTGTCTCTCCATTGGGACGCTGTTAAAGTCATCCCAGTGTGTGGGCAGACTAACATGACATGAGATCTGTAAGGGAAGCAGAGTCTTTATGTCTTATAACACTGAAAGCTGCAACAAAATAATTTAGGTTCTGATCCAAAACAGACTGAGGTCGATGGGAATCTTTCCAATGACTTTAATGGGACTCTTTGGATCAAAGTTCTTATTGAGGTCATAACAAAAATAGTCTTTAACTTCATTAGTCCAGGATAAGGTACTTAGTTTGTTTCTCTCCTTCCACAAATGTATGTACTATAAAGTAATGTTGGAAGCACCTAGCTCTGATAAATCTTGAGTTTGGTTTTGGTGCTGTATTTGGATGATTTCCAGACTGTATTTAAGCTCCTGATGAGGGTGTTCCTCGCTTTATGGATTCTGTTCCGAATGTCCTGGTTTGTTCCACCATCCTGGCTGATGGAGCTGCCCAAGTATGTGAATGTTTCTACATCCATGAGAACATGATCCTCTGTACTGGTGATGGTAAGGCAATAGTAAGGGTCACGCTATCGGTCTTATTGCGATTGATTTTCAGTCCAATTTGTTGGCTGAATGCGTTGAGTTGTTTTTGCTTGTATATGGTGTTAGGTATATGATAGGAGAATGAGATTATCGGTGAAGTCCAGGTCTTCAAGGGATGTAGAGGATGTTTATCTGATGCCTCTTGGCATGTCTTCTGTTGTATGCCGCATTACCCAGTCAATGCCAACGTTGAGGAGGACATGACACATCCCTGACACACTCCTATTTTGACTTCAAAACTGAGCTCACTGTGATCAATACTGCATATAAAGTTGGAATAGAAACTTTTAATGATATTGATTATATGGAGAGGGATTCCATTTGCCTGCAGAATGTGCCGTAGGCTGGTCCTGTGAATACTGTCAAAGGCCTTCTCAAAGTCTATGAAGTTTATTTAGAGCTGCTGTTGCCATTCTAAGCATTGTTCTATTATGGGTCGTAGAGTGAAAATCTGAGCTATGCATACATGCCCTTTCCGAAAACCAGCTTGCTCTTTTCTGAGAATACTATCAACTGCATTTGATATATGCTGGACTATGATCTTACACAATACATTGCTGGACACAGATAAAAGTGTGATCCCATACCAGTTATTACAGTCACTGAGAGCTCCTTTCTTTGGTATCTTCATTATAACCCCATTGGTCCACTCATCTAGCACTTTTTCCATTTCCCAGACTGATGTGCATAGAGGGGCCAGGAGAGATGCTGCTAACTCAGGATTTACCTTGAACAATTCTGCATTCAAATTGTCTTTTCCAGGAGCTTTCTCATTTTTTAAGTATTTGGTGGCATGGATGATCTCTTCTTTTGTTGGGGTATCGGTGTCGATATCAAGATTTTCTTCGGCCTCCTGGATGTTTGCTTCCTCTTTAGGTTGCTCCCTTTCCAGCAATTCTTTGAAGTGCTCTCTCCAGTACATTTCTTGTTCTTTTACTGTTGTCGGTAGATGGCCTTTTTTGTCCCTAATGACTGTGTTTGTTGGCGTCTGCCATTTGCCACTGCTAAATTGCTCCATTTTGTGGATGGTTCTTTATTCACCATGGGCGGCTGCATCCTCTGTATTGCCAGGTTATCGGTATAGTGTTGTTTGTCCGCTCTCACAAGGTGCTTGACCTCCCGGTGTGCCTCACTATACTGCTCGTAGTATTTGTCCTTTAGCTTTTGAGATTTTTTTATCTAAAACTTTTTTCTTCAGGGCCTGTCTTCATGGCATTACACATGCTGGGTGTAATCCACTCCCTTCTTTTCTTCTGCCTGTAGTTTAAACAGGCTTCACTGCTCTGTTTATAGATTGTTGGTACTTTGTCCCACTTCTTGTTGATCTGCTCATCTGCCTTCCCCTCCTCTTCATCACAGCGTGCAAGTGCCTGAAACCTGTTCTTTAACTGCAGAACGAAGGCTTTCTGTATTTCAGGGGACTGTAGCTTGTCAACATCATAATGTCTATGGCCCTTGTTTGATGGACCCACACTTCTCAGTTTTAGCTTGATGGGTGGTGATCACTGCCAACATCTGCTCTCCTTCTCAGTTTTGTTAATTGCATCCCTTCCCGCCGCCCCTCCCAACTCCTCCAAACAGCTCTAGCAGAGATTTATTTTATCAGGCCAAAACCCTTACCTGATGGGTGTGTCATTGTCTTGCATAAGATTAAAATGGTGGTGAAGCAGGGAAAGAGCCAGTGAAAGGAAACTGTTGGGTAAATTAAGCCAAAAGGTCATTAGACTCCCTTAGAGTTCCCCACTGCTGCTGCCACTGTCAGTTCTACCGGCGCTAGTATTGTGGGACTGTAAATGTGGACAGGGCTGTGGGCACTTTCTGGTGTTGTAACCGTTATGTTGACTCACTCTGCCCGGAGCTGGTCTCAGAGATGTGGCCTGGCTCTCAGAAGAGTTCAGTTTCAAGCAGCTCCCGTTGTCATTTTCCAAAGAGCTCGGTGCTGACTTTAGTGTCCAAGTACCAGCAGAGGTCTTTGGAATATTTGCTCCTCACCTGTGCATACTGAATTCTTTTCTCTGGTCTGTGGTGGTTCAAATGCTGTGGCTGCCAGGACCTGCCAGCATAGGTGAGCGCGCTCCCTGTTGATATGGTTATAGCTGAAGTGGTGGTAGCAACAGTAAGGAATGCTAGCAACAAAATCCTCATGTGGACAAGGCCTGCGGTCGGTAAAGGATTATGTTTGTTAGCACAGTCAACCTTTGAGGCTTTAAAAATTTCTCTGTGTTGCCAGAAGGAGTCGAGGTTCAGGATGATCACGCACTTTTAAAACATAGTAAAAAGCAAACGTTTGTTCCTCACAGCCTTTTCCTGGTGGTGTTGGGGCGCGGCGGGAGAGGAGCTTCTAAAGTGACAGTTAAGTAGTTCTAGCCTGTTGAGGAGATTCGCTTTTTGTTACCTGCCCAGGCGCCATTTTATTTTTGCTCCTCTGAAGGAGATAAATGTATGCTATCAGCACCCAATTTGTTGGGAACCTTGCCTTTAGAACTGGTTTCATATTTCAGCTACTACTAAAACGCTACTAATACAGTCACCTTGTCTGCACTAGAAAGTTCGACTGCTTTAACCATACAGGTATGGTACAACCCTCTAGTGAGGAGGGAATTATATCAGTATAAAGGTGCTTTACACTAGTATAACTAATCCCATACAGGACGGGAATAAGCTATCCTGGTATAAACTACTTTTATACTGGGTCCAAGTACATATAACTTGTTCATTACAAATCACACCCCTTCCTGAAATAGTTATACCAGTACAAAAACGGTGTAGCCCAGGCTTGACTTTGAAGGATAGTGTGTTGGGGGTGGAGGGAATAAAGCCTTTTGGATTTGGGATTAAAAGGACAGTAATTGGTCTCTGTAAAATATAATCTTTTTTTTTTTGTAGTTTTCCTGCCCCCTCATCCCATATCAATTTCCCCTTTCTCTTTCTCCCACCCTTCCATAGAGAAGCCACATTCCTATCTGCTCCTCTGCTGGGCAATTGACAGAAACTGGCTTCTAGCCAATGAGGATTCTGTGCTCTCCTGGCACAGTTGGCTGAGATGTGAAGCCGCAGACAGGGAGCCCCCTCTTGTGCTCCGGAGAGCCTTCAGTTTGCAGCAGAGAGCATTATACCAGGCCCCAGCAGGCCAGCCCCCTTTTGCTGCATTAGCCAGCTGAGCATGTTGTGCCGATGAATGTCATCTTATTGAACATTTTGTTAAACAACTTCTAAAGGTCTTAACAGTATGACAGATGGCACCATTCAGTGGGGTGCTTAATAGCTGAGTATTACTTTGATTTGATAGTGTTTATTGTTTGTTTAAATAAATAAATCTCCCCCCGTCCCTTTTGCAATGCAGACATAAGGGCTGCACATCTGAGAGAGGGCTTTATTTCCTGGGGGGATGGGAGATGCCTGGGGGGTGGGGGAGAGAGAGAGATTGGAGAAGATGTACCGTGGTCTCAGTCTTGTTCCCTCGGAAGTCATTGAGAGTTTGCCTATAGGCTTACTAGGAGCAGGCCCATTCTCATTCCTAGGTCCTGCAGCCATTTTTCATATACGATGCACTAAATTGCTGGTATTGAAAGTTTAAATTAACATGATGGGAAAATACATTCTAACTAGCCTTGCCTATATGCCTGGCTAGTTCATGGCTCTCTCTTCCCACAAATACACACCTGTCTCCCTCACTGAGATCCACTTGCTCCCTCCTTACCCACACACACCTGGGGGCTACCAGTCTTTCCACTGCTCCATTTTAAATTTGCAAGCACTGAGGAATGAGTCCATATATCTTACTGGTTAATTATTTTCAGGGTAGGTGCATATAATCCTGATTTGCCCCAACCCCTGTCCCCACTCTGCCTCTTCCCGCCCAGTTCCATCTTCTCCCCCACCAGCGTGCCTCATCCTTGCGTCTCCCCCCATCCTCCTGCACAGCGCCAAACAGCTGTTGGTGGGAGGCATGGGGAGGGAAGGGGAAGCGCTGATCTGCGGGGCCTGCTCGCAGGTGGGAGGCACTGAGGGAGTGGGGGGAAGCTGATTTGGGGTTGCCGGTGGGTGCTTAGCACTCATTATTTCCCCCCCCGTGGGTTCTCCAGCCTCAGAGCACCCACGGAGTCGACGCCTATGTTTCCTGGGATTGCCACAGACACCCTGTGTGAAACATGAGCAACTCACACAATCTCTTTAATCCTCAGTTCCTCAACTCTAAAACAGGACTCGTAGTACTTCCTTTGTCTCTGAAGCAGGGACTGTTCCCTACGTGTATCTACAGTGTCTAGCATAATAGGGCTCTGATCTCGGTCTGGGCTTCTGAGCGCTATGGCCTTTAGGCATAGTAATACAAAGAATAGTAACAAATGGGGCTGATTAATCTGCAGCTGGGATTTTCTTCAAAATAACTCCATCCCCAAAACTTTCTTCAAGAGTGATTTGCAATAATAAAGTACTGCAGTCCGAGGTCTTCTGATTATTGCCCTTTAAAGCTTTTCTCACATGGCCAGGCTTCACGACAAGCTATTTTACTCAAAGAAATTAGGTTTCTGGTTATCAGGAGCCCTAAATAGACATGAATTACAAGAACGTCCTTTGAAGCCCCATGCAGCACTTGTTTCATTAAATCCCATGAAGCGACCTTAATTTAGTGGAACACTGGATAGGTTGCTCTTTTAACCTATTAGCACTTTGACCAGTTCCATAAACCATATTCATGGATGATTCCATCAAGAAGGACAACAGTAGGATTAATATTATTTCAGGATACAGTAAATGCCACAATGATGAAGCTGTTTAAGATCTGGTGCTCACTGTGTCACACTGAATGCGTTGACATTTACTCTGCTATCACTTCATTTCCAATATTCCTTCCAAATCAGCCGATGCTAATGCTTCAGTGTGTGTGTGCAGAATACAATTCCATCAGGGCTGGGGACCAGGAGGCATGAGCTTAGTGCAAGCGTCTTTTCCTCCTTTCAGTAGGGAAGATTGCAGAGCTGTTGCATTTCACACACACAATAGGAAAGAACAAGCGTGGATGTGGAGTTGTAACAAGATCTGGACACCTTGTGCTATGGTGAGAGTCCAGGCAGCCCAGTCATCCCATTTGGGCTCTGACCTAGTGTGTGGTTTTGGTTCAAATGCCAGGAGTTTCTTGCCCCGAGTGAATAGGATGAGAGCCCACTACTTTCTGATGTTATGTTGGAAATAAGCCCAGAGACTGGACTTCAAACAGCCAGCCATTTGCTCAGCACTGCAGCGGCATGATAAAGCCACTTGGATACCAAGTAATTTGGGTTTACCCAATGTTATTCCATAATGCTCTCTTCTCTTAAAAGGCTATGAGTATATTGTCTGTGAAGATAACTCCTCTAGTTGGGGAAGGGGGCATCGGAATTACCTCAGTTACAGCACTTTGCTTGCTGTCAGTTGTGAACATTGACGGTGGCCTTTGGTTCAATATAATGAAGACTTGAGTGGGTGAGACGAAACAGCAGAGCAGCTAGGAATGATGTGAGATGGCGAATGGCTAATGTTGCCGTGCTGCTGTAGCCATGCTACATGGCACCGTGTGGTCCCCACAGGGTCAGCTGTTATATTGCCAGTGGGAAGACTGGGGTGAATTGTTAATGGTAAAATATTTCAAGTGTAACAAAACAAGGAGACAGTTATTCAGTTTGAACTCTAGCAATTATAAAGGGATGGAATTTAGACATTTCCTAGAATGAAAAGCTGGGAATCTTCCCTTTCCGGTGGTATAAAACTCCCATTCTGAGCCTATAGGATCATTAGGTATTGGACCTTTCAACCTGTCACTGACCCAGGACTAAACATGACTGTGCTGTAACAGACTGTAGTGTAACTGGGGAAGAGGGGGTGGGGAAGAGCAATAAAGAAGCTTGCAGTTCTGTTAGTAGTGGTTTAAAAAAAATATGGCAGAAGTAATTAGAAGTAGCCACCACATGGCTCTGTTTCTAAAAAAAGAGTGTGTTGTTTTTAAAATACCTTTTAACTGATGTTTGCTGTTTAAAAACATAATAGCTCCTAGAGTAGAGGGTTTAATACCTTTAAAAACCTGCTAGCTGGTCGTGGATATGTTGTTAAAGATGTTGAGTCCAGCCTACGCTAGGTGGTAACCCATTTTCAAATACCATTTAATTAAAACATGGTCACTGACCTGTTTTAGATAGATGATGGAACCTGCCTGAGAGGGGTTAGTGAGCAGAGTGCAGAAGAAGCAGTGAGCTGCACAGTAAATGCCGTTTATCATATGGGTCCCTATAAGTCCATCTCCACATATTCCCCCTATATCTCCACTCATTCTGCAGTTTGTGAGAAAAAATTACCACTTACAACACACTGGATTCTTGGACAGAGAGGACAGCTGCTGCATTCCCAAGCATGATACCGCTCTGTACCTGTCTTGAATGTGAGCCTTTAACTCTACCTGCTGTTCAGATCAAAGCACCAGCCTTTTGGCAAGAGGATACTCTATATTACTTTGAATTAATTAGCATTATTTTAGTAGTCTCATTGTTTAGGACTGCACCTGCAAATGTTGTAGGGGCTTTATAGGAGAATTAGAAAGAAGAGGTCACTATCCCAAGGGGTTTACCATATAATGTCCCGGTCTTGCCAGTGAGTGTGAGTGAAGTGATGACCTTTGTGCTCACCCAGAGATCTACTAAAGTCAACTGAGGTACTGCAGGGGATCGCTTACGGGTTCGGGCCGAAATGCAGTCAATGAAGGTAACAAACAGTAGCAAAGTTACAGCAATAAGATTATGCAATTAGATCCTTGTAGCAGGCAGCTGACTCAGTGCCTGCTGAGTCAGCCCCTGCTCCCTCCTTACCCCTGCAAAAGCCACAAGCCTCTGCAAGCAGCCTGCTGAGGCAGGCTAATTGGCCAGCTGGCTGTAGCTCTGCACTGCAGAGGGCTTGATGGGCTCCACCTGGCAGCCTCCACAGGTATATAAGGCCTGCTAGGGAGGAAGCCAGGGTGGGTTGTGGAGCTGGGAGATAGAGAGAGGTAGGAAGGAGGTAGGAAGAAAGAGTGAAAGAAAGAGAAGGTGCAGGGTGGTCAACTAGCTGAGGCAGCAAGCCTGAAGGGGCTAGTTAACCCTGAGGCCAGCCAGAGGCGAAAGGCTGAGCCTAAACCTGAACTGGGTAAGAAGCTGTATATAGGTGGTGGGATTTGCGCACTGTGTATATAGAATTAAAAGACACTGGTGAAGCCACAAAGCAGTCTCCGGCCGATATTTTGAAGAGGGTGGTCAGAGGCCCGCTTACAATTCTGATTCAGGAAAGCACTTGAGCGCATGCTTAACTTTATATTTAAGTCCATACTTTTTCAGCAGAGAGCACTTTGTCGTGTTTTTGAATCCCACTGAAGTTAAGCACCTGCTTAAGTGCTTTGCTGAATCGAGCCTGTGTTTTCTGAAGGTATGTCTCTAGGCGGTTCCATTACATTTTGTTGGTAGTGAGAGTTGTCCGCTATCTCAGAAAAAGCAAGTTGGAAGGAGGGAGTCGAATGAAGAAAGGGCAGTGGCTTGCCACACGAGCATTGGGAGGGCATTCCAGGCTTAGAGAGTTGGGTGATTTAAAGTAGGTGTTTGAACTCATTTGTGGGGTGCCTGCAATTGCCAGCTATTGTTGAGCTGCGACTCGAAAAAATTACGCCAGTACCAAAGTAACGATTCTCTCCCACTCTGCCCAGCTGGCTTTTGAGGGGGATGAGAGAGGGCGCACAAATATAATTTAAAGTAGCCGATTGCAGTGGTTAGAAATTTATATTGGGCTAGATGGAAAAACATTTCTCTGGGACTGATTCATAGCCTCAGAATGTTTTCCCAATGAAAATGTGTGAGGGCTTCAAAAGACATGTTTTTAAAAAATAGTCTTCATTGTCAGTATTTCTTGTTCTGGAATCTCTGCCATACCCCAGTTAAAGTGCTGACAGATTTAATCCTTCTTGTTTTACAGCAGGGGAAAAAGATTTAAAACCTGGAGCGTATAACAAAGGAGGGGTTTTGGGCTCATAGTATACTTAGGTTCCAGGTGTTGCATGTCTTAAAAGATTCTTAGCCCTGATACTCTCTCCCTCTGGTTTTGGGCCGCTTATTTAACTCCTCTGCCGCAGTTTTCTCAGTAAGCAGGGATCACCAGATTCCCAATGGTTGTCATTAGCAAGGTCGGCAGTTAGCACCACTGTTATGTCCCCAGATCTGAAGAAAATTAGTGACCCTAAATTAAGATAAGACAACTATTTCCCCAGTTTCAATATGGGGAAATTCTCTGGTTTCTCAGACTCTCTGCATTGTGTGGTTACTGTTGGCAAGTATTGCGGGGATCTGCTGAGTAGCAGTTGAGCATTCTGAGGATGTAATGTCCTGTACACATGCTCAGTGCTGTTTCTTCTCTTGGACCTGGCTCCCAATTGCATTTTGCTCTATAAACATGCTCTTTCCTATTGGATACAGTCTCCCTCCTTTAATGTAGCCAGTATGCTTCCCTCTCCTAAAAGGTGTTATATGCAACAGAGAAAGCTAAGACCTGGTGATCCCAAGCTCCCTGGAGGCATATTCTTCACAGAATATGAATAACTCCCATTAACTTGAGGGTGAGTTACTGGTATCCTGCGGTGGGAGAATCACGTATTTGATATGTAGTCGGGTGGGGGCCAAATCCCCATCCACTTGCATCTAGGCATGTGCCCCCCTCTCCTTAAAACTGAATGTGCTGTAATATCCTTGTACCCATGTGTGACGGTGCTGTTCCTGGTGGGACCAACCGAGAGTGCCAAATCAGGAGTAGTTGCCTCCAAGAGGGCAACTAGAGCCCAAAGCTGGGTTTTTCCACTCTAAGGCGAACCAAACCAGCCAAACAGAAAAGACTTTGGTTTCGCCCCACTGGCTAGCCACAAGTCACACAAGCAATTCCCTTAGGCACTCCAGCTTCCCGGTATCACCACCAGCAGCCACCTGTCCTGGGGACCAATGGTTATGAAAACCAATTCCCCAAATAAAGAAAACGGTTCTCCCCAATTCCAAAGAATCAGGCCCCAGACTCAGGTCAATATACAAATCAGATCTTACCCACAAATCAAACTGTTGCCAATCCTTTAGAATCTAAAATCTAAAGGTTTATTGTACAAGGAAAAAGATATAGGTGAGGGCTAGGAATGGTTAAAAGAAATCAGTTACATGCAGTAATGGCAAATCTCTTGGTTCAGGCTTGCAGCAGAGGTAGAATAAACTGCAGGTTCAAATCAAAGTCTCTGGAATGCATCCCCTGCAGGGATGGGTCATTCAGTCCTTTGACCAGAGCATCCATGTGTAGCAAAGTCCCATCCAGAGGTAGGAACAAGCTGGAGACTAAAGACAAAATGGAGGGAGTTTCTCCCAGGTTTTATAGACTTCTTCTTGCGGGCGAAGACCCCCCCCCCTCCTTCTTATGCAGAGTCCAGTTGCAAAATGGAGGTTCATAGCCACATGGTCCAGTTACAGGACTCTCCAAGATTCAGTTCCTGACCAGCCAGGCCACATTCCTGGAGAAGCTCGGGTGTGGACGGGCATCTACAAAGTTCATTGTGTAGCTGATCCTTAATGGGCCATCAGCCAGGCCAGCCGAGCTAACAACAGCTTGTTTGGGATTGCACCCAGAAGCCAAGCATAAGTTTGAAATACAGACACCATATAGCCAATATTCCTAACTTTAGCTACAAAAAAGATACACACATACAGATTAATCATGATCAGCAGACCATAACCTGGTTGTAGACACCTTATATGACCCCCGCTTTACACAATATTTGGTGCCCCTACAGGACCTTGGTTGCGCCAATGATCTATATGATCCTAGAAAATTTCAGTAATGTGACACCATGTACTCAGCATATGGGGCCCAACTCCAAGGCTCTCATTTTGGTTAAGGCTGAAGTTTTCACAGGGGCATCAGACAGGTGAAGTCCCATGGGAACAGGTCACTGAACTCTCTCTGACTCCTTTGAAAGTTCCAGTCATAGCATAGCAAAATTGCTGTTTCCAGTGTGGAGCAGATTATAGGAGACCCTATAAAGTGAGCTTCCATCTCCCTCCTGGATGTTCCAAAAGTGACTCCTGCAGATGAGGGCAGTTTGAGCATGCTGCTTACAAATAGGGTCAAGACCATGCACATACCACAGCTCCATATGGGCAAAACCAAGTGTGATAGGATTGCTGAACTCTGTCTGCTACTCTCCTCAACAACTTGAGGTCCTGAGTGGATTATATGAGTGCCCCACTGCAACTAAAGCAAGATTCTTTCCTCATCCCTGCTATGTTCTTGTCCTTCGGCATGCAAGCAGAACCTTTGAATTTGCTGTTTCAGCAGCAGATCCATCTCTCTCTCCTTTGCCCTCCTAAGGCCTTGTCTACACTACTATCTGGATCGGCGGGTAGAGATGGATCTATTGGGGATCGATTTATCGTGTCTCATCAGGACATGATAAATCGGTCCCCAGAGTCGACTCTGGAACTCCTGCTCACCAAAAGGCGCAAGCTGGAGTTGACGTGAGAACCCGCCGCCGACTGCTGCCGCCATGAGGACGGCGGGTAAGTCAACCTAAGATGCGTTGACTTCAGCTACGTTATAGACCAGGCCTAAGACTTTCCATATTAAAAAAAGTGGCTTTTGGGTTGATTAGGTGAGCTGCTTGGCAGTAGAATCTAATATCAATTTATTCTGAAGCCTGACTGAAATCCATGAGAACAGGGTCAAGCTGATGGTGGTTACTACAGTCCAATATATACCTGCATGCCCTGAGACACCATGTGTTGTCAGCAGGGATCCTTGCAACTTGAATGAAGGCAGTGACTCAGTCAGCTGCAAGCTATAGTCAACTATTTCCAGCCACCAGAGAGCGACACCAGTCGCCTGCACTAATCCAGTGTATTACAAAATTCAATACTCAATTTTGACCTTATTCTCAAAATATGCAAAAGGTTTTATTTTAAAAGAATAGAACTTGGAGAACAATTACCATTTTCTAGAGAAATAATACTGTTTTCCTTTAACTGAACCTTGAAAGCAGACCATCTTACTATAAGTGCATGTTGCAGATGTTGTCTTAGCATCGCTGAGTTTCATATTCCTCAGTACTGTATTAACTCAAAATCAAGGCCAAACAACATTTCCTAATGCTTCCAACTTACTGAAAACTCCGCGGAGCAAGTAGAATTCATTTTTGAAAGGTCAGAAATCCCTAAGTGGATGTCAGAATTTAAAATTGGTTCCTTCCTTAAGTACATTAACCACAAAGTCCTGTCAATGTCTCCTTGGGCTTTTATGTTTTGAAGTTGGAATTCTAACATCATTGAGGTGGTGAAAAATGGTTTGAAATCAAAACAAAAGTCTTTGGTGTCTTCTCAGGATTTGAAAGACAGCCAGAAACTTTTCAGCAAGCCATCATGTTACTGAATTCACAGCAGTAAAAATAAATTTGTTTATTAAAGCAGGGAGGTCTACAGACAACACACTCTGAAGGATTCCTTTGCCAGCTAGAACTTAGCCTGTGGACATGGTTAATGAGCTTGTTTCTCTGGCAACGGACTCATCAATGTTATTTTTTACCTCTTCCTAATAGGTGCATGGGTCTTTCCTCACACATGCACCACATGTTATTTTAAACTTCTGGTTTTATTCAGATTTTTAAAGGCAAAGCAAGTTGGGTAAATCCTTGCAGTTGGCGCATTGTAGCTATTTACAAAACAATACTGAATGTCTGTGGTGTCATGAATGTTCCAGACTCCCTTCCTTACTCATAGGCTTGTGAAAACCTAGACCAGAATCAGAAAGCACTTCATAGGTAAGGGGAAAACATAGAGAGACAGATTGTGACTCACTCCCACTAAAGGAAACTGCCTTCTCCCCTTGTGTCCCTCTGTGACATTACCCAGGGTACACTCTGGACCTTTGAACAGCTATGTCCCCTCAGTTCTCCAAGCTGGGGGTGGCTGTTACACTGCTTTGCTATGAGAGCTACCACTCCTGGTCTGCTCTCTCTCAGATTCCAGCATGTAAATTACTCCCAGTTATACTGTGTGAGTGCTGTGGCCAGCCACTCATGAATTACACTGCAGAGAAACATCAGCAAATTCCCAGTCCCAGACTTTCCCCAAGAAATGTACATCTTGTAGTGCCCAGCATTCTCCTGGACAATACAAAGTCATATAAATCTGCCATCCATTCATAGAAAATAATATGCACAAATCCTGTTGTCTCAAATAGAGTTTCCCAAACACTTCAGTCTAAACCAGTGTGTATGGATAAAACAATAAACCAAATGTAATCACTTAAAATCTATCTTTCTGTAGTTCACAAGTAGTAAGGCATAAAAGTCAGAATTGGTTACAAGAAAATAAAAGTAAAGCATAGCCAAAGCCTAACTTAACTAACCTAAGTGGATTCAAAGCAAAGGTCTATTTAATCACATGTCTCATCAGTCTTACTAGCTGATCTCTTTTCAGTCAGGCTCTCTCCTCCAATCCAATGCTGCTTCCTTTGTTCTTTGGGTGCTGTTGATGTCGTGGGTAAAGAGAAAAAGAACTTGGGACATCTCCTCTCCTTTCTTATAGTCCCTTCCCTTCTTTGTGAATCATCTCCAGCCAAGGTTCAGGAGACAAAGTCTGTGTGCACAGGAATGCTCAGATTTTCCTATCTCAAGATGTAGATTTTTTTTGTCCACACCCTCTTTCCTGTCAAAGAATGGCCACCTAACCAGGTGATGGCCCATTTGATCTTGTTGAGACCCGAATGAGACATCAATCAGCCTTTTGTGTCTGAGGCACTGGTTTATGGCTATTCCCCAGATTTGGAACATATCTTAACAATACCGTATGGTAGAATCTTATAACTACACACACAATGTTGCCTCACATATTTTACCAGGACAGTAATGATCAGCAAATTATGTGATTTCAAATGATAACATACAATGCATAGTTTGTACAAGATTTATCATAGTCAATATAAAAGGGGTGAATGTAGGGGTACAAACTGTCATGCCCTCCCACCAGGGTGAGGCATAATTGCCATCCCTGTGCTTGAAGGAGTGCACGGACTACTTATTCCTTGTGAGCTGCGGTGCACAAGATGTCCCAAAGAGGCAGAGATGGACACAACCCTCTCTACACTGGGCAGGAGTGCACTCATCCTGAAGGATGAAACTGTATGCGCACACACCATGAGTGTCTGGGAGCTTTTGGAGGTAATGTCACCCAACATACAATCCCTCCTGGAGAAACTCTTGAGGCAGTGGGGCACATATGCTCCTTACTCTGGAGCTGTGCTGTAACAACCTGAACCAGGGCCCACTGAAGTCAGTGACTGACTCCTGTTAACTTCAGTAGGCGCCAATGGAACATTTGAGTCCACAATAAGTGAAACAAGTTGTTGTAAATCCCTTTGCTCAGCCCAGCATGTTGTTATCAAATTATTTTCTTTATTAATGGATAAATCCTGCACTCCTTACTCCGGAAAAACTCTTTGCTATTTGCAACTAACAAGATCCAAATCCTGCTCACCTGAATCACAGGAGTATTGCCACTGAAGTCAGGGGGACTTTTACCTACGTAAGGACTATGTGTAAGGACTGCAGGATTTGGCTATCTACCACAGTGGCAAGCCCCATTTCTGAATGGCATATTTCCAGGAGGTTCCAAAGTAGCAGGCCTTAAAGTCACATCCACGCTAAGTGATAACACAGCTCCATACCCACAGTGTCAGTCTGGTTTTAAACTATTACTTGCTTCACCACTCAAAACAACTGGCCAGATGCGTTTGCATCACTGCATGTAAATATGATGTCGCTGGGGAGGTTCTCTGTCTCAAACAGGGAATGCTTTGTTTTACAACTGAGAAGCAATGGAATGATTTCCTATGTGACGATTAATGGGACTGTCAAGAGGAGTAATCAGTGGCTCAGTAAGGGCTGACACGTAAAAGGCCCTCCCTGGTAGGTAAAGCATGTTTGGGCTTCAAATTTTCTCTGTAATTCAGTGTTACAGAGCTGGAATTAACATGAGCACAGAATTCATTTACTTCCTTATCATCCCGAATAGCTATCCCTCTGCATGAAGGGGAGGTTGTTATTGCATGGGAACATAGCGTCACCGTCGTGGAGACCCCATGGTAGGACATGCGCCTTCGAAGTCTACCCATGTGGTTGCCAGTAAGGAAATTTCAAAGGCTTCCTGGTATCTCATAATGGTTTTATGGTGTAATCTGGATTTAGTGACTTGTCTGATGAAATCTTTGAAGGGTCTCTCCTTGCTTTCTAGATAGATGGGACCAGATCCTGGATCCAGTGGAATCAATGGAAGCAGGAGCATAGCCGGGGATCTTAAGGGAGGGGAAGGGAAAGAGCAGCTATGGATACTTTTAAATCTGAGGTGTATCCCTATTTTTACAATGGAGTCTCTTGGGATCAAATCCTGACTGAAGCAAGTATCTCGACTGACCTGCGGTTGACGAAAGAGAGATCCACAAATGCTTGATTAACCCCCCTGGGTTAACACTGTGCCGCCTGTTTTGGTTTTGTTTTGCTTTCTTTTCATTTCTTTTTTGCTCCGTGCAGATTTTCCAAGTTACTCATTGCACTAAAGTAATAATGAATGTCCCTATCGCAGCTTTGGCCAGTTCATGTACAGTAGAACCTCAAAGATAAGAACACCAGAGTTACGGGCGTCAACCGGACACCATGTGAAACCGGAAGTAACCAATCAGGCAGCAGCAGAGATTAAAAAAAAAAAAAAAAAAGCAAGTACTTTACTGTGCTGTATTGCAATGTAAAGTTAGGCAGATCTGGGATGCCTGTCCCCCCCCCCCCCCACACTCACGGGGCAGCCACTTACAGCAAGAAACTGGGGCTGCCAGCCCAAGGCAGCTGGAGACAGAGCAGGAGCAGGTCTGAGGTCGGTGCAGCTTTCACCCCTCTCTACCCCCCAATCCCAGGAGGGGGATGTGCTCCCCCCCATCTGGAGATCGCAAACTCATGCGGGGGCTGACTAGGTTGGTCAGCTCAGCTGCTGCTGAATCCCGGCCTGCATTGTCAGCTGCTGGATCTGGAGCCCCAACTGCACTTTGTTCTGAGTTACAAACATTTCAGCGTTACGAGCAACCTCCATTCCCGAGGTGTCCGAAACTCTGAGGTTCTACTGTAGTATGCACAGATAATAGAATGAAATGCTTCTGCTCTCACTATTTGTGCACTTCCAAAGGCTGCAGAGAAAGAAGGTGTCTCCTGTTACTGGATTTCATGAGACCAGGGGTGAAAGTAACTACAGACACTTGCTGGTACGGGGCTAGGCTGGGGCCTCCAGCTCTGGTCCCTGGAAGGGGCGGGGCCTAAGGCAGAAGGGGCGGGGCCAGTAAATGTTTGTAGTTACACTTACACCTAAATGTCTATAGCCCTTTAAATCGCCGGCTCTGGGCAGCCCTTTAAATCGCCGGCTCTTGCCCCCTTTTCCCTCCTAGTAGCGCTTTAATGTGGGCTGCATAAGGGCCGGGATGGGTTCTTACTGGTACACCATACCGGCCCATACTGGCTCACTTTCACCGCTGCACGAGACTGACAAGCATAACAAGGTGAGCGCCACCTCTTATGTACAGTATGTTAAAACAAAAGGCTTTCAGTGGGAAGGAAGGGTGTTTTCTTTACACATTTTGAATTTCTAATTGCAGTTAACTCAAAGTAATCTTTTTCCCTCTCTTAGTTTGTTTACTGTGTTTCCACTTGTGCACCCATCCTTGCTTCCTCAGTCTGGATGAAAGCCGAATCAGTTCTTCTCTTGTGGGAGTGGTTGATATAAGTCAACTCCAGGCCTACAATTCCCTTCCCTAAGGCAGTCAGGCTGCCAAAGAACAGTGGTGCGTTAAAATCATTGGGGACTGATTTTTGTGCTGCAGGATATAGGCACCTCTCATGGGCCACAGAGACCCAATTTCCCATCCACCGGATTTGAGAACTCCCATTGATTTCAGTGGGAATTATCCCTAGTCTACAGCAGGAGAATATGGCCTCAGAAAGTTAGTGCTAATGTTAATTGTTCAGCCGCAAACATCTTGGATGAAACCGCAGCCTAGCTGTAAAGATTTTTGGTTCCCTGGGATGGTCTAGTGATATCAGAAAAGTGGGGCTTTGGCTGTGTTTTCTTTTGGCTCTCATTTTGCCCCTAATTTTATTTGCATTCCCCCCCGTGGTGCTGACAGGATAATAACATTGTAAGGTTGTAACATCTGGGTAAGGAGAGGGGCGAACAGAGGAGGGAATGAGGAATTGTCTTCTGAACTAACCTCAACTCTGCTCCAGAAACAAAGAACACAGGAAACTGTAGTGAGTGGACTGCAGCCCGTCCGTATCCATTGGGGGCCTGAATATTTTACACCCCCAGTGCTCTCATTAACTTCCATGAACTCCAGAGAACTCTGGCGCATTAAGATCCCGAAAGCCAATGCTAATGTAACCTTTCACCCATTGACTTCTTTTTATTTTCTGAACTCTGTTGGAATCTTGAATGCAGTCTCAGAGCCTAGATAATGGAGTAGTTCTCTTTTATAAAATCTCCCGGCGCTCATCTGTACCAAGGAGCATTGCCAGAAGATTACGATGCAGGCCGTTCCCTGGAACTAGAGTTACCAGCTCACAGGGTAAAATGGACAAAATAAAATAAAAATGTCATAGTTCTTAATTTAAGGAAACTTCAGATCTTTGTGACGAAAGGCAAAAATGTCAGAAGTGCCTAACCAGCCAACGTTTGGTTCTCGGAAATGGCCCAGGCATGCAGGTGCATGAGTCCCTTTGACTTTCACTGAGATTCACTCTGAGTGCATAAACCATTTTTGAAAATGAAATGTAGGCCCGTCAGGGTAAGTCTACACTGCAGATGGGAGCGAGCCACGCCCTTGGGTCCCCAGACTTGTGTTAGCTGGGCTTGTGCGAGCTCACTAAACATAGCCACCTAGGCTATGGCCACTTTGACATGGCCGCTGGCTAGAGAGGCCAAGCTCTAGCCTGAGCCACAATGTCTACCCAGCTATTTTTGGCAGGGCTCACACCAGCAGACTAAAAATAAGTAGATAGCTTTTGTCTGGACCTGTGCTAACAATAGCATGCTAAAAATAGATGGGTAGACATTGTCCATCTCAGGTGCAGTGTAGTCATATCCTTATCATTTAGGTGCTTTTGAAAAATTTCCCTTATGCGCCTAATCATTGCATACGCTTTGTATGTCCTTTATATATTCAGCATTGCAGGAGTGCACTATGTATAAATGAACATTATTTCATTTTCCAGGCAGCATACAAGAGCTAAATGAAAGAAGGGCTTTTTCTTTGCTCAGTTAAATGGTGCTTTGCCTGTCGGTGAGACCCTTTCCCCATAGCAGTTGGGTGAAATACTTTTGTAAAGTGCAGTGTGAATCCAGCCTCTTTTTGGCTCTGCTAATCTGAAGATGCAATTTCATTACAGGCAGAGTCCAGCTCATCGCTCCAATTTGTGCTTCTGTGTATTGGCTTGAGTTCAACATGTTTGAACTCTCTGTTGCTCAGCGTCAATTTAGCCGGGTAGAATTCTAGGCCGTGTGATATGGCGGTCAAAAGACTGCCTGTCTGAGAGCCCCTTCATCTTGTTGATGTTTTTGTGTGTGTTCATATTCAGCATGAGTGCAGCAGATTTAGTCTTTTTTTTTTTTCCCCCTGATGTGGCTGGGAACCCTTTATCGCAGTGTTCTTTGTCTTCACAGATGTAGCGTAGCTATACAATAAGATGGAATGACTTTCCTGTCAGACAGCCAACCCAGCTGGGCAGGATCAGGTTACCACTGGCATGAAAATGCTCTGCTTATATCATCAGCAATCTGAAGAATTGCGTTCAGGTGTTGCACACCATTTTTAATATGTGTTGTGGATGTTAGGAAAGCTAAGTACAATGGCTTGTTTCAGTCTCTCCCATGTGTCTGTCTATTGTTCTGTTAACCGGAGTCTAGATTGTTTCCTGTGATTCTGCAGATGGAGCATTGGGGGGCTGCCATCCTTACCACTGCCCCTCTCTGAGACCTCGGGATGGCTCTCCATGGGGTCCAGGGTCCCCACGTGGAGAGGTGATGGGATGCAGATACTGGGGGGATACGCATCTTCTGTCCCAGGCCTGTGGCCAATCTGCTCAGGGTGGGGCAGTTAATCAGCTTATGGCTCTATGAACTCCTGAGCCAGGGCTGCACTAGCAAGGGAGGTTGCTGAGAGCACCAGGAGAGGCAGCATAGAGGCACAGGACCTCTGCAGAGATTGTTCTGTCCTCCAGTGGATTGCCCGAAATTGGTGCAGACTTTAGGGGATCTGAAGTGGAGGAATATGGAGGAGACTTCGTGAGGAGAATCTAGAGCAGTGATTCTCAAACTTCCTTGCACCGTGACCCCCTTCTGACAACAAAAATTACTACATGACCCCAGGAAGGAGGGGATTGAAGCCCGAGCCCTGAAAATTGAGCCCCTCAGCCCTGGATAAAGGGGCACGTAACTTTAGCCCCAGGTGGTGGGGTTTGGGCTTGGGCTTCAGACTCGCTAGGACCCAGGGCCAACATCAGCCTTGGTGACCCCATTAAAATGGGGTCATAACCCACTTTGGGATTCTGGCCCCGAGTTTTGAGAATCCCTGATCTAGAGGTTTCTTCTTGGCTTCCTCAAATTGCATTCATTTTGTGTTTTCTGCAAAAGAGGGTGATCTGGGCTGTATTTGTACAATGTGTCCCTCACAACCTCCCTCTGCTGGAACACGCATTGCAAAATTACATCGATTAATACAGCGACCAAACTGGCTCAATGTCAACCCACGGGAGAGTAATATGTACATGGAGAGCATCTTTCAGGGTGGTTACTCCCGCCCTATAAAGGCAGGTGGGGCTCAGTTGCTCCCTGTGCCAGGCTCAATCCAGTCCCAGGTGAAGGAAATAAGTCCCAGAGTGACACAGGAGAAGAGTGTAACTCAGTCCTGGGCTACACTGGGGTAGTTGGGGGGAGTTCAAACTAAGATACCCAACTTCAGCTACGCTATTCGAAGTCGAAGTATCTTAGTTCGACTTACCTGGGCGTCCTCAAGGTGCTGAGTCACACGTCGACTTCGCTTACTCCTCCTGCCAAGGTGGAGTACAGCCGTCGATTCAGGGATCTAGAGGAGACGCGATAAATTGGTCCCTGATACATCGAGCGCTACCCCTGTAGCTGTACCCTCAGAGTCAGTCACGTCTGCTGGAATATTAAGGGCAGCCTGAGTTCAGCAAGTGGTCTAGGGTCAGGACTGGAGCAGACCATCTCCCCTTAGCGGATGGCCTGGACATGTAGCCCTGCCGGGAGCAGGCTAGGAAGGGTGGAAACCAGCCTGCTGGAGGAAAGCTCTCCAGCAGAGGGGAGTAGAGGGACTTGTCCCTGGGGAGAGGCCATAGTGACTGAGACCTGCAGCGAGTAGCTAGGCTCCTGCAGCAGAGCCTGGGGCAGAGGAAAGGATGAGGTTCACACATTTGGGGGAAGATGCAACTCAAGCTCTACAGAAAAGGGACTAAAATCTTGTGGCTGCTGCGAGCTTTTTGATGCACTAGCTGATTTAGCCCACTGAGCTACATGTGCCCTCTTCCCCCAGGTGCTGAACTAACTAGATAATGTGAAGGCTTTAGACTGAAAAATGGTAGGAAATTCAAAGCTCAATTTCTGGCATTCCCTGCTGTGCTTTAGATAGAGGCTTTGATTACCCCGGTGCTGAATCTGGGGGGATACAATAGAAAGGGGGGGGGAGATATGTGACTGCCCCATGTGTCTCCTTTACCTAGTGATACCCCTCCTTGCCACAGCACTCTTCTCTCCCCCCCCCCCCCGCACTTGAAGGGGGGTGGCTCCATCCTCCTCTCCCTGCACCTCCTCCCGTACTTTCGGACACTCTCCCTGGGAGCGGGATGGAGCTGCCTCTGCCTGAGAGAGCCTGGCTGGGAGGCAGCCGTGGCCTGTTCCCTGCCCAGGCTTGCCTGCCAGGGAGAGGAGCTGAGCATGCTGGGGGTGGGAGAGCGCAGGGAGAGGAGGACAGACCCCCCCCCTCTCCGCACCCCCAGCAGGCCAATCTGGGGGGCACTTGACCCTCCATGTCCCCCCAAACGTCGCCTCTGCATCCTTCCTCTGAGGTACTGAATGTCCCTCAGCCCTCATCATAGCCAACTGGAGTTGAGCCAGGTGTGTTGCTTCCCAGGTTTGGGCCTTGAGAAAGACCCGTCCCACATGCGATACTTTAAATAGACCTGACAGGAAAGAGGAATGCTGCATGGACAAAAGGGTGGACAGGTGTTGTTTGTGATCAGCCCCAGGCTTCAGTGACTAAGACATCTTGGGCGCAATCCATCCGTGATTCCAGATGAACTTCAACAGAGCTACGCTGCTTTACACTGCTCCAGGACCTGGCCAGTGTTTCTAGGGCAAAGCGCCGAGGCCTATAACACGAAGTCTAAAAATAGCGTGGGTGATGTTTGGCCAGAATTGCTTTACACATTCCTGGAGAAAACTTCAATGCGAGGCTCCCATTTCCAAGACATTTCATGTCTGAAGAAGTCTAGCCGCTCGGGGCATGCTGAGCATCCTGCAGTTTGCTCAGTGCCGATCCATAAACAACGCAGAGAGCAAAGCCATTAAAGATTGTATTTGCTAAACAAAGCTGACACAGTCTGACTCTCGCATGAGGCAGTCATGGAGCTCCCAATGCTCCCGAGAGTTAAAAATGATCCATTTATTGAGCAACATAATGACAGCACTAGCTGAGCGGTGCAGTAATTATTATCTTTAAGAGGCTCAGGAGGACAATTTTTTAAAAGGAAAACAGTCCGTTTAATTTTTTCTTTTTTAAATTCTGAAATCCACAGATCAAGATTTGTTTAGGTGCAGCTCAAAATAGATGTAACAGCCAGACATGTGCTCTGGGCCAAATTGTGATTCATTCGCTTGTGTTGAATAGGACCTTCCTCCATGTGCAGGATCATTGAAGTCCACGGGACTATTCGCATATTAAGGTACAACCATGTATGAGTAGCGATATTAGAATCTGGCCATATATTGGACTCAGTGCAGAGCAGGAGATACTGTAGTGTGTGTCTCCTGGGAAGCTAGCGAGGAAAAAGTGTGTCTGAAGCAGGGGTGGGCAAACGTTTTGTCCCGAGGGCCACACCAGGGTTCAAAATTGTATGGAGGGCCAGGTAGGGAAGGCTGTGCCTCCCCAAACAGCCTGGCTCTGCCCCCATCTGACCCATTCCCACTTCCTGCCCCCCTCAGAACTCCTGACCCATCCAACCACCCTGCTCCTTGTCCCCTGACTGTCCCCTCCAGAGACACCCCCTCAGGACCAGCCGGGGGCTCTGCACCCTGTCTGCACCCCAAGCACTGCCCCCGCAGCTCACATTGGCTGGGAATCGTGGCCAGTGGGAGCTGCAGGGACGACCCCTGTGGACGGGGCAGCACGCAGAGGAGTTGGAATGGGGACATGCCGCTGCTTCTGGGAGCTGCTTGGGGAAAGTACTGCCAGGAGCCTGCATCCCTGATCCCCTCCCCTGCGCCAACCCCCAGCCCCAGTCCTGATTGCCCTCGAACCCCTCGGTCCCAGCCTGGAGTACCCTCCTGCACCCCAACCCCAGAGCCCACACAACCAGCACTCCAACCCCCTGCCCCAGCCCGGAGCCTCCTTTCACACCCTGAACTCCTCATTTTTGGTTCCACTTCAGAGCCAGCACCCCCAGATGGAGCCCTCGCCCCCTCCCGAACCCGCAATTCCGTGAGCATTCGTGGCCGCCATACAATTTCCATACCCAGATTTAGCCCTTGGGCCAAAAAGTTTACCCCCCCCCCCTGCTCTGACTGGACAAAACTGGGCTGTAGGGCACAGCCTGGCAGAGTGCTGAACCCCCTCTGTGCTGTTGACTTCAGCAGGTGAGGAGGGTGTGCAGCAGCTTGTAGGATAGACATCGGCAATGGACAGATCCCACAACCAAGCTTGGTTTTCTTCTATTTCAGGAGTCCAAATATTTATGAGCCGTACCCTAAGCCGATGTCAAATCAGAGTGAAGTCACTGGAGCTGTGCTGATTTTATACCAGCAAAGCATCTAGGCCTGTGTTTTTAAATCTTGTGTTTTCATGGGAATACATGAAGCCCCATAGGGGCGGGTGCAGGGCACAGCACAAATTGGCAACTTTGAATATATAAACCCTTTCCGTTAAATGGGGAGGGGGGACTATTATGGGCCAGATCCTCTTGCTTTATTCACCTCAATAGAGCTACACCAGTTTGCGCCAGCCGAGGCTCTGATCCTGTATCAGTAAGTCCTAAAATATGAACAGCTTTTCCTTTAAATTCAGCGATCAGCTTTTACCCACTGCTGCTATTCTTGTGTGTTGTTTTGTCCCCGGAGAGCTGTTTGTGTGAGAGCCAAGCTCTAGGGTGCATTTTTGCAGTGACCTCCATGCTAGAGCACAGGGCATCTTTGCAGGCAACGTCGGACAAACAGAGCCCTGAGTACTCCTTTACCAGCATGGAAAAATCTCTCACATGATTACACAATTCCTTCACCCCCTAGATTTACACATCATTAGAAACTCAAACGTGCTCCCAGCTTCTCAGAAGCTTGTTAGCTCTTGTAGCAGAGAAAACACAGAGCTGCTTGCTAGTGGAAAGGCTTGAGGTGCAGACTCTCTCTAGGAAAGGTGATCAGTTTAAAAAAAAAAAAGTTTTGGCACAGGCACTTAGCTCCAGTAAATAGAGGTGGCTTTAATTCCTGGTAAAAAGAGCTACGTTTGTATGGAAACAATTAATGCTACAGTGCTGCTGAAATACAGTGCAAAATGGCTTATATTTTGGGATAAAATTCTTCATCAGTCATTACTTTATTTATTTTTATTAGAGGTCATAGCACTAAGTGGTGTGATTACTTCTGACGTCTCATGACAGGTATCATGAGTGTATACAGGGCTAAATCCAGACCCGGGTTTGGGCCTACTTACATAGCTCTGAATTTGAGTAATGCATGTGGAAGTATAAACCTTCATTGAAGGAACACAAATTTCCAGTCCAATCTCTAGACCTCAATCAAGGTTTATTTCCCATGTTCGGATTTATTGGTAAAGCATCCCTAAAACTTTGTGCATCTCCTGTTAAAAATTACCCTGCAACCAATCAAACAATGTGGTTGAAAGTCTGAGTTCCCATGTCATCTAAACCGTTCTTGTTGTCTGGACAGCCATGAAAGACAAAAATCCTTCCCAGCCAGATGGCACTGATTCTTTACAGTTGTGTTCATACATCAGCTTGTAAATATTGTATTCCACTTCCCATTACATCTGAAAATGACTGGGTCTAATTGACAATATGGCGTCCACATTTAGATGTTGATTTGTGGAAACTAGCCACTGCTCATAATTATTTTGTATTAACAACTTTTGTACATTGCCCCACTGTTTGATCAATCTGTTTCTCTTTGTTCTTAGCCGTATGTATTTTCAGAACTGATACTTATACATTTCTGATTGTCGTACAGAAAATGACAGCTCTCTAGGGAATCTAACTGTATCCTGAAGCATATAAGCTAATGAGAAAAATAACTTCAAAGTACCATGCTTTGGCATTTTGATATTCTATCTTCTACTGTTCAAATTGCAGACAAAAATGATCTACTCCATTGAAACATTAATTAGCTGAATAACAAGCCTAGAATTTATATTCCCAGGTGAGTATGTGGTTTAGAGGAACAATTCCATTGTTCCATGAATTCTCCTCAGTTTTCTAAGCAACAACTTCCACTGGGTGGTAAAATATAATATCTATTCCACTGGGAGGAAAGGGTTGGGGGAAGGTATGGTTTAAGGGCATATTGACCTCACTTTGTTTGGATGGTAAATTGAATGAGGATTATTTCGGGATTAATGCACAACTGTTTGAGTTACCCTATTAGCAAGGTAGATACCCCAGGTTTTCTTGGACCTGAACATAGCTACAGTACAGGAATGACAGATTGGGGGAGTATAGCAGTATGGGGTATATGTTTGCCACAGTCTGCAATTGCGGGTGACTTGCAGGTTGTAATGGAGCACCTGGGGGGTATAAATGGAGGTAAAGGTAACTTTGGGAGAGAGTTGTGTGGGGTCTCCTATTCTATTCTATTTGATATGGGGACTTAGAGAATCATACCAATGTAGGACTGGAAGGGATCTCTAGAGGCCATCTAGCCCATCTCCCTTTGCTGAGGCAGGACCAAGTATATCTAGACTATCCTTGAGAGTGTTTATCTAACCTTTTCTTAAAACCTGCCAAAGACAGGAATTCCATAACTATGCTTGGGAACCTATTCTAGTACTTAACTATCGTTATAGTTAGAAAGGTCTTCCTAATATCTAACCTACATCTCCCTTCCTGAAGATTAAGCCCATTACTACTTGTCCTACCTTCAGTGGACATGGAGAGCAACTGATCACAGTCCTTTTTATAACCACCCTTATCATATTTGAAGACTGTTATCAGGTCCCCCCTCAATCATCTTTTCTCAAGATTAAACATGTCCAGTTTTTTAACCTTTCTGCATAGATAAGCATTTTTAAAACATTTTATCATTGCTATTGCCCTCTTCTGGACTGTCTCCAGTTTGTCCCCATCTTTCCTATAGGGACAAAACTGGACACAGTCCTCCAGCTGGAGCCTCCCAAGTGCTGAGTAGAGTGGAACAATTACCTCCTGTGTCTTACATATGATACTCCTGTTAATACATTCCAGAATATTTTTTTTGGAAACTGTATCTGATCATTGTCTCAGATTCAGTTTGTGATTCACTATAGATCCTTTTTTGCAGTTATTCCCAGTTTTGTATTTGTGCATTTGATTTTTCCTTCCGAAGTGTGGTAATTCACACTTGTCTTTTTTTGCATTTCATCTTGTTTATTTCAATCCAATTTTCCAATTTATCAAGGTGCTTTTGAATTCTAATCCTGTCCTTCACGGTGCTTTCAACACCTCGCTGCCCCCCCCCCCCCGACTGGTGTCATTTGCAAATTTTATAAGCATATTCTCCATTCTGTTATCCAAGTCATTAATGAAAATATTGAATAGCACCAGAAGCAGAAACCCAGTAAATATGTCCTTCCAGTTTACCTTGGAACCCTGTGAATAATTGGGAGCCTTGTTGTCAGTCTATCTCAGCAGAGAGACAAAGGTGCTGGAGAAAGAACTCACCTTTCATCACTGTATATGGCCCACACAGGTACATTCCACTTGTTTTATAATCCTCTTCAGGAAGGAGAGACACAGAAGCCACATGCTTATTTTAAATAGGGAAAATGCACTTAGCTGACGCATGATCCTGCCCCTGTTGATGTTTGTGGGAAAAGCTTCCCATGACTTAACTGGGCCTGATTCTTTTCTCACTTATACTGGTTTTACCCCCATGTAACTCCATTGACTTCTCTGAGGTGACTCCGGCTTCACAGTGAGATAAGTGGAGAGGAGAATCAGGCCCCGTGGAGGTAGGATCAGGGCCTGAGAGGCTTTCACATAAGGGCTCTGGTTTGATTCTCCACTCTGTCACATCAGTGTTACAGCAGCCTAAGTCCACCGAAGTAAAACCAGCACAACCCAGTGGTGAATTAGGCTCCTCACCCATGATGGAGTTACAGCCCTGTTAGAAAAAAATGTTTAAAACATGTTCAAAAATGTCTTTTGCTCACACAGTTTAAATACAGTTTGCCTGGCCAGCGTGAAACAAGAAAAATGCTTCTTAATGCAGTGTTGGAAAAACATGTTAAAGTCTGTCCACGCACAGGTAAAACTGCCTTGTTGGTAGGGCATTTGTAGGGAAGACGTAGATGGTTTTCACTTAGATATGATCTGCACAAAGGGTTTCTAACTTTGCTTTAAAACAACTTTGCTCATCCATACTCAGCGGGAAAGCTGTATTTTACTCTTGTTGGCAGAAGCTATTTTTAAGCTCAGGTTTAAAAATAGTTTCCTGACATGGGTGCATCACGACTGTGGTTGGGAACCTCTGAGTCACTGGGATTCCAGTAGGTGCCGATGACTGTGAAACTAAAGCATCAGGGAGTAAATTTGAATAACTGTCTGAGGTACTCATCTGCCTCCATTTCCATAGTATCTAAGTACCTCTCAATCTTCAATGTCTATAACTTCACAACACCCCTGTAAGGTGGGGAAGAGCTCTAATCCCCAGTTTATGGACGGGGAATTGAGGTACAGAGAGATTAAATGACTTGCTCACCGTCATACAGGAAGTCTGGGGCAGATCTGGGAATTGAACTCATGTCTTTAGCATCCCAGGCTAGTGCCCTAACCAAATGAAGCCATGTTTCTAAATGGAACTAACAGGTCAAAATGCGAAAAAATCACTCTACTCAGCATCGTTGGTGTTAACATGCAGGTTCTGTACAGTATGTTTGTAACAAAATGTTGAGTGCAGGTCGTTTCATTATCGATTGGATTCTTTCCAAAGTTAGGAAGCTTTGGGACACTTCAAGCAGGTTTTCTTCAGTGCTAGTCATAATCAAATTCCTTTCTTTACTGTTTCTTGTAACCTCGCTAATTGAGATCACCCAAAATGTTTACCATGCGCTAAAGTCAACATCAATTAAAAATCCCATTTATATTCCCCGTGAAAACACATGGGCTTCAAAAGTATTTGATTTTCATCAGACCTTCTCATCTGTTTGTCATTTAAAGTTCAGGCCATTTTCCATATTTCTTTCAAATGCTGCCTCACATGGAAGTCTGGCAAATGAGCCTGCAAAATAACTTTTTGAAGTTATAAATAATCTAATACTTGCCTGGAGTTGACCTCGCTGTACAATAATATACAAATTAATCACTGACGCTGAGGGACATACAGTGCTAAATTACTGCCTTATTCATTAAGGGAAGGATTGGTCTTCTGCTCTAATTGCACTTGTGGTCATTTCTAGTAACCCTAAGCCGACCTTCAGGTAGGAGGAGGTTATAAGAGGAAACTGGGCAGAATCCATAAATATTGGCAGCGAGGGGATTTGGCTCTGTGATGTCATTCCCAAGGGCCCTTTGCTTATTTATAAAAGTGGGTCAGCAGGCAAACTTGGTTGTATTTCTTTTTGTCGTGGCTGCTTTTTCACTCAGCCACATTCTTTCATTCAAAGTCCATTCATATTAAAACCCAGACCCTTTTTCTTTTGCTTACTGTTGCTGCAGGGTAGTGTTTGGAAATGTATTAATCACGCAGGGCTTGATAGTGGAACGTAGGCCCAGCCCATCTTTGGCATAGCACAGCCGCAGAGGGATTCTGTTTCTGGAGGCATGTGTGTCTCCTGGAGCCCCTGGATACGGATTGTTGACCTGTTTCTACATTCCTGTGGTGGGGCGCTGCTTCCATTTCCCTTGCATGGCCAGGAGGCTGGGCTGCCGTGGCCCCGCCCATCCAGCTACGTTCAAGGTGCTGTGCATCTCTTGGGAAGCACTGCCATTTGACCTATCCTCATGTCAGCTCCACACAGGGCTCCTTGTGCTCTCTCCACCCATGCATGGCACACTTGTGTAAGGGTCAGGTGGTGCAGGGAGACCTGGGGGCTGATTCTGATCCCTTCCCACCGTAAATCAGGAGTTAGCTGTACTGAAATCAGTGGAGTTGCACTGTTTTTTTCAGCGGCGTAAGCCAGAGCAAAGCCAAGCTCCCGTGATCTGTCCCTGACTGTTCCTCTAAGTTGGCCTGTGACCAATTACAGCACCTTGTGCCTCCCCTCCCCTATCTAAACATATGCATATACCTTATACATCTTTGTAGACCTCCTGAGAACCTCCTGGTCCACATCCTGTCTCCCTTACTCACCTTGATTTCAATAGGATTTCTTGCAGGTAAAGGTACTATTCAATGTGAGTAAGAGTGGCAGACTCCGGACCAGAGGTGCTTTTCAATGAATGTTAAGTGTGGTGGTGTTTTAACTTTTGTTTTACTTCTTTCCTGTCTTAGACATTTCTTAGGGATAGTAATTACGTTTTGACCATTTTTGTTAAGAGGCCTTTAGCTTCTGGGCACAGGCATCTAAAAAATGCAAGTGCATTGTGATCTTGGCTGTTAAAGAGGGAGAACTTTGCTGACATGACACACTGGAGAAGATTTTTCATTTTATAAATCAATCTTGTGTGCCAGTTATTTAAAAAAGCTGTAAGAAAACAACCGTTTGACAATTAAAATGAGCCCCGAATGACCAAGTAAACAGTCAAGGTCAGATTTTTTTCCACTTGGAAAACCATATTTCTTGTTATGGTTGAAACATTCATAATGGCAACCAGGTCAGTAGGGCTTCAACTGCAGACATGTATGGGTACGTACTTGCCTTTGCTCCTGTAAGTCGTCCCATTGAGTTCAGTGGTCCTGGCCACATGTGTAGGGTTACTCACTTGGCTAAGCGTTGGGAGGAGCAGGTCAAAAAGGAGCAATTACAGATCATGTATCAGATGCTATGTGGATATTTAGCACTGCCATTTCAATCACTGTAATTGTAGAGCCCGTAAGACCACTGCACCATTGAAGGGAAAGTCATTCTAGCATAGAGCAGGGGAGGTCATGGAGATGCCTCAGAGCCATTTTAAACCGTCCTATGTGTCATGATGGCCCCATCACTGACATTCATATCTCTGGCCAGAATGTTGTGGATTCATGTTGCATTCAAGGAATCAGGCTTCTGTTTATAGCTGACAGTAGTGAGCATGAATGCTAGGAAATGACGCCTCATTTGAAAGCACCATTCTCAGGAGACACTTGTCCTCCCTGGCCAAAAATCTTTCATTTCAAGTGACACAACCGGAGATTAGTTTGCACCTGTGCTGTTGCTCCAGGCCTTGTACATGATAGTGTGCTGTAATGGCCTGGATCTGTGATTCCCTGTTCTCTTGCATGTACGTGACAAATAGATAATGAAATTTGGATAGACTATACAAAGAAAACAATGACCACATGAAATGCACTGCAGATTTTGGAGTAGGATTGATATGTGCTTTGTAGCTCGGAGCGAAAATCTATCCCATAAAGACTTCTGCCTGCTTGCCTGTAGTATGATGAGTGGAACTGGAGAAGGAGGGTCAGGCTTCAGGAGGGACCGGGCATGACAGGGGCCCAGGAATTCCAGATGCTATATTCTAGAGCCTTGGCATGTAACACGGGTCTCTTAGCATGCTCAACAATGATCCCTTTCCTACAACTCTGCCTGTTGCATCATTCAATGTTAATGTTACATCATCTGTAAGAACTGAGGGAAAGGACAGATCTCTCACGCACACATACCCTCCTCCACCCTACACACGTGAGACAATAATTGAGATATGTATGTGCTTCAGGACTTGATCTTGCAATTCATCTGTGATCTGTGTGGGATACAGTGGTCAGCTTGCATGGAGTCAGTTATAAGACTGAGGCCTTACTGAGTAAGGGAATAATCTAAAGCCCATTGAAATCAATGGAAGTCTTTCCATTGACTCCAGTCACCTTTGAATTAAGTCCCACCTATGTGATCTTATATCACCCTTTTGCATATCCTCTTTGTGTAGGTTTATGAGCCACGCTCCTTGCATCATGCTGAATTTAGATTGTGTACTCTCTGGTTCAGGTGTCACGTCTTTATTTATTTTGTGAAGGGCCTAGCACCTATATGGATACTTGTAAATCATTAAGCTATTTACAAAATGATGCACTGAAGAAGCAGTGAGAAACTAGTGTGTAAAAGAACAATGAAGAAAGTTCCTAAATGCAATAACATTAAGACAAATATTTTCCCTTTTGGGCTCCTTCCTGAACCCATTGAAGTCAATAGGTGAGCTGACTATGGGAACAGGACTGGATCCAGTATTACAGTAGTCTTCAGAATGAAGCAAAGTTTTTCGTAAGCTGTGTCATTGTCCTGTTTCAGGTTCTACTGGGGTCAAGTTCATTTGGATACAGGCTGTTTAACAATTACTTGCTGTTACATAACAAACTTAGAAAATGAAGCACAATTTTTCTGTCAATCTGATACATGATGAAGGTGCTGGAAAGATAGTAGAAAGTGATGTTTTCTATGATGTCCTATTCTCAGGACAGGTAGAACATGGACAGTAGCATAGAGGCCTCTTCATAATGCCCCGCCGATGTGCCTCCAACTTGTCCTAGATAGACTAGTTCTAGTGATGAGAAGGTATTTTGGTTGTCATGTCCATCCAATCCTTGGCCTCTCTACCAAGACTGCAGTACAAGTTCTGGTGGTGATGTGTGATATGGAGAGTTATCCACTAGGAACTAGAATGAGATCACTATTTCATTTATGACAGACCACTGAACAACACTCAGGTAGTAAAAGCTTTTGTTCCCTGTTATCTGGGACCAGATACCTGTGACCTATAGGTGAAAAGACCAGTATCCCGTTAATCTATTGAGAGATCCAATATTTCCCATTTATTTTAATTTGTACTGCTTCACATTTCAAAACAAATCAGTTTTATATACAAAGGTTTGTTAGAAATAGGATGGTTACCTAAAAATCTCAATAGTTCAATATTCATATGCACTCACTTTCAGCATTATGTTTAGTATCTTCAAATTATATTAAAAATAGACATAATTCTCTGTTGCAACTGGTCTACAAGTTCAGGTAAGTATCCAGTATTGTTAACACCAAGATTTCAACAGTCATGAATCTGGTTTAAAAATCTGGAGAATATAAAAATAATAAATGTTGGATTCTTTTTATTTGCCTTCTGGTGTTTGAACCTTTAAGGTCAACATATTCAAGCTTTTCTTTGCAACCACAAGGACTAAAAGCCTACTTATTTTTTAAAATGAAAGCTGAGATTTTCATGTAATGACATGACTGAAGGAGTTGGCTTAAATAAACAAACAAATATCACAGATCTCACAATAAAATCCTATGAGTCGGGAGCATTGAATTTCTTTAATCCAGGATGAACAATTAAAAGACAACCACTGGTAAGGGAGATAAGTCACAAATAGGCAGATGAAGAGGCAGAAAACCCCACTAAGCACTTTGTCAGCTGACTGCTATTCTGGGAATTCCAGCTGATAAACATGGCCATATCAGTCGATGGAGAGTTATAATTAATTACGGTGACGTTGACATGGATAAATTTCATGTAGTCTTCCATTAATCTAGTGGAGCATCTGCATCTAGTTCTTCTCTTCCCCTTCCAGTGTTAACAGTCAATTTGTAGACTCAGATCCATGATTAAACATTTCATCTGCAAAGAGAATGGTTCCTAGGAAAATGAGAGCTCTATTTTTGTACCCATATTAGGCTTTGTCAGACATTACATAAGAGATTTGTTCACATTGGTCTGCTGTTCCTGGCTTTTCAGATAATCTTTTGTATTAAGTTTCCAGTCCATGTAGATAATTTAATTTAACATTTTTCTAAATGCCTGCATGCAGGAAAGCTAAACCTATATGAGCATAATTAGAGTTATTTATATACTGTAAAAATTTAACTGAATCAGAATTACTGGAAAATGTGATTCTTTTTTATTAAAGAATACAATTTTGCTGTAATTCAATTAAGTTAAAGCCTTCATTATTTTTCAACTCTTGCCTTATGCTATTCTTTTTCTCCCACTTGGTAGTGTCAGTTGTTTTACCTGATAAAGTTCACTTCAACTCAGATGGCTATCCTGTTTACAATAAAATCGATTTAAATATGCACGTTGCTTCAGAGTCCAAAAGTTCTAATAAATTGCATTAACCGGTTTAAACACCTTTGCTGAATAATGTCTGCAGATTTCCTATCCTGATCTGTGCTTCCATTTTGATAACCCATGAAATAAACAGAAACGGAATCCCTGTCATTCTACGTACCATTTATACCATTAGTCTCTGCAATCCAGTTTACTAAAGAGAGAAATATGATCACTGAATAGTAATTAAGGAATATTCATGAGGAGATACTTGTTCTACCACACATGCAGGTGGGGAAGACAGCAATCTTCTTTTCTGAAAGCCAGAATGTTTTGCAGAGGAATGAGCTGACACTGGGGAGAGGAGGAAACACACATTTTTAATGTATGCATTTTGTCAGGGGAGTAGTTGCTGTCCAGTGACCCATGAGTAATGGTGTCTTTTTGCCTAGAGCTTGTTCACAGACAGACATGATTTACATGGTTTTCATCTCTCATGTGGCAAATTGAAAAACAATATTAAAAGTCAAGGTCCAATTTTGTCATCCACACTATAACTTTCAGTGACATAGAATGATTCCAGGTTGTCCCACTGGATAAAGAGCTCAGAGAGCAGTGGTTCACTAGATGTTCCATGGTTTGGATATCTTCTCCACAGTCGCATATTGGACTATCTTTCATTTTCCATTTGTGTAGTCGGTAATGGCAATGTCTGTGTAAGGGTATGATGCGATTTGCTGTAATCTATATCTTATGTGGCATGGGGAAACTAGGTGGCTGGTCTATAGGAACTGTGAATCAAGAATCAAGACCTGGCTGTTTTCCCGTTAAGTGGTTTGACATGACCAATGCCATCAGTGTGGTGACCAAATGCTGACTGATGGCCTTGCTGTCTGAAAAAAGCAATTCAAATGATGATCTCAAGTGAAATGACCTTTTTTAGGGCAAATAGTTGGTAGGCTCATACCTATGTGTATGCAACCTGAGCATAGAAGGCCTCTTTCCTGCAACATACAATTACCTCACCAAGCTATTCTGTGAACAGAAATCAATAGTTTCACACTACCAAAGACTTTCTTATTGAAAAAGCATTAAAATGTTGTATTCTAGGATACTACCTGGTAGCAACGCCACCCAAAATGTAAACTGGCAACATTTTGGGACAAGGTTTCTGGAATATCCGCTCTGTAGTCTCAAACTCTTCAGTGTCATAAGCAATCACAACAAGAGTCAGTGATCTTATGATCACCATTGTCTATGTCATCAAATGTCACCTGGCCCATATCAGTTTTACCAAATATACACAATTTAAGTACTTTTTACAACTATTAGCCTCCAATAAAGGAAAAACCATCACAGCGACAACACATTTTGCAGTGTTCATTTGCTTCACTTGGGTTTTTGCATGTTTTCTCATATTGCACCATACGCAGCATTGTTTAATCATTAAAATGCAGCCCCCACCTTGATGCTAAGAAAAGGGGGGAAAGTGATGTATTGGGAAAATATAAAATCACGTGGTCTATAGTGTACATCATGGCTGCAGTTGGCGCTCCGTTGCTTTAGGCCAGTGGTTCCCAAACTGGGGTTCGTGAAATGTTACAAGGGGTGCTTGGGGAAAAAAATCTCTAATGGTGGACAGAGCTGTCCAAAGCCCCTGGACTTCCAAGAGCTAAGCAGATCAAAGCAAGCATATCTAGCACACGGAGGAGATTTAAACTTCAAGACTTATAAGAAATGGAAAGGGAAGTGGATATTTTTTGCCGTTTTAAAAATTAAATAAGCAGCTAGTATTGTTTTTAAAATTATGATGAAGAAAAAGTTTAACCTTTGTTGTAACGTGTGTTGTTTGCCTGGACTGCTCAAGACCTGAATGCTTGTGTAGGAGGAACTCTTTGAGTTGGCTTCTTAAATCCCTTCCTGCTGTTTCACATCTGATACTCCTTGAAGAAATATAGGAGCCTTGGCTTATAACAAGCTTACTCAGAGTGATACAAGTTATGAAAGTGAGATCTTGGAATCGTGTTGCCATTTGCATAGTGTAATAAAAATACTGTAATGATCAGTAATAATTAATTATAAATAGTGACCGGAGTCCTGTGGCACCTTAAAGACTAACTAAAGTATTGAAGCCTAAGCTTTCGTGGGCTAATACCCATTTCGTCGGATGCACCTGACGAAGTGAATATTAGCCCACAAAAGCTTATGCTTCAATACTTTAGTTAGCTTTTAAGGTGCCACAGGACTCTGTCACTTCCGCAATTTCAGATTAACACGGCTACCTCTCTGATTCTAATTATAAATAGTGTCATGAGCATGTCATAAAAACACATTTTATATTTCCAAGATCACTGCTTTTATAATTTATACTCAGGTAAAGGAGAAAATCCCTGATAATGTTCATTTCTAGGAGGGGGTTTGCAAGACTAGACATTTCAGTGATAGGGGTTCACAGGTTATTAAAGGTTGGGAACCACTGGTTTAGGCATTTAGACCTGTTGCTGTTCTGATATTCCCCTAGTGCCTGATTGTTTTATATCAGTTTGGCATATTACTGACCTAAATAATGTATTGTTCAAAAGAACAAAGAGAACTTATGTTCAACAATTGTTCTATTTTTAAGATGAATCTGTAATCAGAAATAGAATCCACATGTAATGGCTGACCTTCGGTCTTTAGAATTGTGGGCATCTCTGCTCCAAGATGGAAAGAGAGCTATTGCCTGCCCCATAGTTAGCACAGACAAGAGTGACAGTAATTTCCCAGTACAGGAGCTCCTTGCAAAACTTCAACATGCTGCACTGTATACAACTTTAGGGTATCTAGGATAGGTGAATGGTTGGGATAAAATAAGACCTGCCCAATCCTTTGCTCCAAATTTGAATCAAACGAAATCTCATCCAAAACCTCACAAGAGTTCTGAAAACATATTTTGTTCAGGCACTTGTATCATGGTGATACATGCAGTATAAGAACCTGTAAGGGTAAAATGTCTTACTTTACTTTTCCTCTTCTCATTTTCATTCTTTTTAGCATGTGATGCTGTTCTCGGTCTCCTGATATTCTGGACCCTGCTGAAGCACAGTGGATCTCCCAAGTAAGTAGCTCTGTAAAATTCTCCTTCCCCAGGGCAAGTCTTTTTCTTTTGTTTTAAAGATTCATCATCATGGGGAAGGGCAGGGAAGTGGAATTTATGCCTGAGCTGATACGTTTTCATGATAGGTTTAAAAGATCACAAGAAAGCCTTTATTTGCAAGATTTCTATTCAGGTGTTTTGGTCAGATTACTTAATTGAAACATGCAGGGTCAAATTCATACCTGGTGTAGTTCCATTGATGTAGTGAATGGGATAAACTAAACCCTGATGACTTTGGATTCATACAGGAGTTGCCATACCGATCAAATATGTGGTGCCTATAGGATTCTGTCTTTGACGGTGGCCAAATGCTTCGGAGATAAGTGCAAGAAATCTTTAATAGGCATATGTGGGATTCCTCACCCCTACATTAGATCATATCCTGATCTTTAATAAAGATTGTCTTAAATCCTGAAGCAGGAGGTTTAATACTGCTTCCAGAATGTATGTTAGCCTCTAGCATTAACTATGATAATGCTGGATATTCTTGTTATCTGTATAAAAGTCCAGTCCCTCTTTGAATATTATTAAGATCTTAGCCTCCACAGCATCTTGAGGCAATGGACTTTCAGTCTAATTAAGAAATGCATGAAAAAATATCCTTTTATCTGTTTTGAATCACCCAGCTTTTAATTTCATTGAATGTCCTCTTGTTCCTGTGTTATGAGACTTGGAAATTGACTTTCTCTAAACTCTTCTTTATTTTATATATTTTTAATCCTGTCCTCTCTTACTCATCTCCTTTCGGAGGGAACATTTTGAGATTTGCCCAATACCATTTGGCATTTTCACCTGAAAATGTATTTGGTCTCTGCAGCCTTCACCTGCATGTGTTGCAGACAAACCTTTTTGAGAGGTTCATGAGGGTTTGCACATATCCAGAATCTAAAAGCAAAACTTGGTTTTATGTCATAGCAATGCCAGATCACTCTGTTTTGCATGGTTCTTCCCAGATTGCAATCCATGCCTCACAATTGAAATTAGGCCCAAATCTTCTAAAGGTCAATGCAGGTATATGGCCATCAGTCCAGCCTTCTCACATGCTTTTATTTATCCGTTGGGCCTGCATCCTAGGAAATTTGCAGTTTCTGATGGTCTATGAAGGGGTTGATTGGACAAAACTGAAGAGTGAACATGCAGCTTGTACTCAGAATAAATGACTGGATGTCACAATATCCCATGGCAGTCAGCGATCCGCTGACTTCCATAAACAGGAGAAATGGCTCAACTGGGCCAGTCTGGAATGCAGGATCAGTAACATGCCTTCTCTGAAACCAGATCTTGCCCAGACCCTGATTAGTTACTCAGGAGTTGTTCACACGACCAAATTCCTGCTGGCAGTGGGTCTCCTTTCAGGACTGCAAATGAAAATAGAGCATTTATAATCCTTGTGAATTATCTCTGTAGCTGGACGGACATCCTAGCCGATGATTATCACGTGATGGGGCTTCTACTGCTAGCCAGCTCCTCTGGCTCCCCTGATGAAAAACTAATATGCTTTTAGTGTCTAAGGTTATTATTCTTGTATACTATACTTCAGACATATCTGTGTCTCTAGTCATCATGCACTTTATAGAGCTGAAACACTCTATATAGAAAAACACATTTTTCTGTCTTCCAAGCGAGAATCATAATTGAATGGCCTTAGAAGAATCATTATACTGTATTCAGCAACTAGCACTGCTTTAAATACACTCACATGGGCCAAAATAGAGCAGTATAATGAAGTATGCTGTGTTCCCATGAGGGATTGTTTCTTTATCTCCTTCAAGTTAGTAAGTATAGATTGGAGACCTACTGTAAATCTGGCTTGCATGTTAACTTACCGTTGCCGCCTGCTGTTAGCCGTGCCCTGGAATGAAGGGGAATGTCTTCAGACTGCTAAGCCTATGTAACTGTAGAGTGTGAGTACTCTGGCAAATGAAAGGTAGAGAGAAACATCTGAAGTATCCACAGACGCGAGAAAGCAATGGATGAGAGAGGACCTATCCTTGTTTCTAGCAATGTATGCTAGGATTGTCAACCTCAAGCATTCTAAAATCACGAGTTGGGTCCCAAAAATGGGTTTAAAAACACTGAGTTTTTTTTAAAAAGCTGGGTTTGTTTTGATTGCCTTCTAGTATTTTGAGCCTTGAGAGGTCACATTTTCAAGTTTTCTTTGTAACCAGAAAGTCTAGAAACTGGCTTTAAAAGCTGATTTTTCTCAGATAATCCCCCGACTCTAGGAGCTGGGGTGTAAAGGAAAACCCCCAACATTGCAAGCCTGGGGATAAAATTGTGAGAGTTGGCAACATTTTAATCAGTGAGTGATTCCAGGCGTTTGTCAGTGTGCAGGTTTCTCAGGGCATCAGTTCCCTACACAGAGGTGTTCGACGGTACATTTTAGCACTCAGCGGCTAGCATGTATTTAAAAAATGTTGGCCTGATGTCTGAAATTCCCTAGGGAGTACCAAAATAGAGCTCTAAAAGTGGCACTGTTTTGCTAATTACTAAAGCCAACTGTTGTCTGGCTTGCTTGCCTGTGTTAACACACTCCCCCTTCTTCCCTCTCCAATTTTAGTTCTAATGCTAACTGAACATACTGTGATTATGCTAATAATTCTGGCTTTGCTACATAAGGACATATGTGAAATGCACTGATTTTCCTAATTGTGTCAATCTGGTCTTATTGGTCCACATACAGTACTTGTAGGTTTATTTCCCTAGGTCAGGCTACTTGGCACAATTACAATATGCATTGCAGAAACAGAAAGGGGTATGGTCTAGTGGTTTGACAAAGGGGACTGGGGCCTGAGCAGCTACTAAATTCTAACTCGAGCTCTGTCACTAACACCTTGTGTGGCCTTGGAAAAGTTACTTAAACTCTCTGCCTCTGTGGAGACTATTTGCTTACCTACATTATTGCTGTGAGGATTAAATAGGAAATGTCTACAAAACACACTTCACTCCAGGGTTAGTGGTGCTTGCTTATGACTTCAGTGAATTTAGCCTGAAAAGTGCTAAATTGTGATCAATACTCAATAAGCTGTAGTATTGATAGTCAACGGAGATTGTAGCTTTAATGTGTCCTGTTTACTGCAAAAAGATGCCCCCTGTTACTGCGGTATCTGAGCACCTTACACTGTTTAATGTATTTTTCCCCTCACAACACTCTATGATAGAGGTGGGAAAACTACGGCCCGGCCCCTGAGCTCACCGGGGAGGCAACACCCAGCCCCGGGATCCCGCCATTCCTCCCTTCTTTGGAGCCACGCCACCACCGCTCTGGGGGGCGGGGCTGCGCACTGCTGCAGGGCAGTGCATCTGGCTCCAGCCAGCCACGCGCGGTGTGGTAAGGGGGCCGGGGGTTAGATATGGGGCAGGGGTGTTGGGTGGCAGTTGGGGGGGAGGGTCTCGGGAGGGGATGGTCAGGGGACAGAGAGCAGGGAGCTTAGATGGGGGTGGGGTCCTGGCAGGGCAGTTAGGGGCAGAGGGTCTCTGGAGGGCGCGGTCAGGGGATGAGGCGCAGGGGAGGTTTGATGGGTCGGGGTTCTGAGGGGGGCAGTCAGGGGGTGGGAAGCATAGTTTTTGAAGGTGGAAGGCAATTTCTTCCTGAAAAAATGAAGACTTTATTAAACACAGCCAAACAAAGGAGAGAGAGGGTTAGAAGGATAGCTTAGTGGTTTGGCCTGCTAAACCCAGGGTTGTGAGTTCAATCCTTGAGGGGGCCATTTAGGTATCTGGGGCAGAAATCTGTGAGTGAGTTTGTAGCCTGTGTTGTGCAGGAGGTCAGATTAGATGAACACGATGGTCCTTTTGACCTTAAAAGTCCGTGAGATGCAGCCTCTTCGCTGGGGATAGAAAAGCAACAAGACAAAAGGAGGCCACTCTTGTATGCAAATTTGGCTGTCATTGTTGCTTTGTGAGAGGATAAAACAACATTGCTGTAGTAGAGCATTGGGTATGCGGTCAAAAATTACTAGCAAATGTGTGAGCCCCTCACAAGGTGGATGAGGCAAATTATAAGATCATTTTACTGCAGTGTTCATTGTAAGCAAATTATAAAAAATGGTACTGTCCTGACTATACACATCTGCCCACATGTGCTGTTTTGACACCAGATGATCACCAGGGATGTAGTGTTGGTAAGGTACCAAATCATTGGAATGTAGGTAATTACACTAGAAAAGCTATCTGTCTGCCAAAACACATGACATGCTGTATTAAATGACACACCCCAAAAATAATGCTGGAGGGAACAGTTCTGCACTGGCAGCTGGGTGGATGAGGGCAAAAATCCCATTGGTTTCATATGGAACAGGATTGGCCCCAGAGGTGCCACTAGCACTTTCCCCTCTCTAATATCTATGATTTTAGGATATGAGTCACAGGCATGCACCTCTGTGTTGAAATAATGGCAGCAGTTCGGCTTAACCATCCAGTTACACTGACTTGTGGGCGCTCTGGTGCTCTCTTTGCCTGAGTTAGCCCCTCTGTAAAATGGGGATAATATTGCTTTACTATCTTTATCGTCTAGGGATGAAAAGCAATGTATAAATGCTTACGATTATTGTCACTGATGAACATTAGTAATTCTCTCTGTTGTGTAACCCGAGTCTTACTGGAAAAGTGCTATATATGAGCTAGGTGTTAATGTTATATGATATATAATGGGACAATGCACCCGAATTAGTCCTGTCGTGAACCACAAACAATATGAGTCTTTGCAATATCTAGATCCAACAAGGTGATTAAAAATCAGAGTTTTAGCTTTAATATTTAGTTATGTTTTCTTGGTGTAAACCAGTAATTTTGGTTTATATCCAGTAATTTTATTAGAGTTTTTGCATGTAAGTTGCTGTTCTGTTTCATAATGTTACTTAAGGAGACAAAAACGGGAAACCAAAATATATGTATTTATGTGATTGACAGTAATGGCTCGGAGAGAAATAATTTAAATATTATTTACATATTATTTGAAGCCATAATAAGTGATCGTGTCAATCCATAGATTGGCATTGTTATTAAATGGATCTCTGACACGATAACTCATAATGGTGTTATGCAAATTAGGTATATTTTAAAAATACTTTTGTAAGAAAGTTTACTGTGGAAGCATGATAGCTGAGCGTTAAAAGCAGCAGCTTTGTCACTTTAAAATGCACAGTCTGTAGTTATGACTAATGGCTCTACAAAGCTCGTGGTTAAGGCCCATATTCAGCAGTGCACTAACACACGTGCTTAAGACCATCCTGATTCTACATAACATTTAAACACACAGGACTTCAAGTGAAATCTCTGCTTAATGGCTTTTTTTCTGAATTGAGGACTAAAACCCATAGTGGTAGAAAGAAAAGGCACATTAACCGATTATTAAATAGGATTATCTTGTATAGAAGTTTGTGTGAAGCCGTCATGCGCTGTAGAGACGGCCCGGACTAACGGCATACTGGGAGGTGTAGTTCGGCAGCACAACATGGCGGCCGCGCGTACGCCGCTGAGAGGGAAGCAGGGTCTGGATCAGGGGCCTAGGGCAGGAGGGTGGCTGGGCGCAATAGGCGCAGGCAGGGGGCTCTGGCCGGGCGGGGCGCGGGAAGGAGGCGCTGGGCTGGTGGGGCGGAGGTGCCCAGGCACGGCACAGCCAGCTGCGCCCAGCCTAGCCGGGGCCGTTGGAGTGGGGGAGAGGGAGAGAGCTGAGCGAGCGGGGGGGGGGGGGAGAGCCGTGGGGGGAGGAGGGGAGGCTGAACGAGCGGGGGGACCGTGGAGGGGAGGGGAGGCTGAACGAGCGGGGGGGGGGATGCGGGGGGAGGGGAGGCTGAATGAGCGGGGGGCCTTGGAGTGGGGGCGCGCTTGGAGAGGGAGGGCTGAGCGGGGGGTGCGCTTGGAGGGGGGGGCTGAGCGGGGGGGGGCGCTTGGAGTGGGGGGGCCGTTACTGTTGGCCTGTGTCCACGGGCTTTTACACTAGTAAGAAATAAAGAACGAATACCCCCATATATATATCTATATATCTACATATATAAAAGTCAAATGGTGTATGTGTGTGTGTATGCGTGTATGTACGTGCACTTACTCCTTCCACACCATTTGAGCTAGAGACTTGAAATTTGGTACAGTTATAGGTCTTAGGGTCCTAATCAGGGTAAGAGTCGAAAATTTTTCAAATCTCACCTCTGACGCCCCCCCAGGGGTGAAATTATTTATAGGCCAATCACATCAGCTGGGCAGCTGCTGTTCTCTGTGACATAGTTATGATGTCATAATACCCCCTCCAACGGACTCTGCATTCGCTCAGCTCTCTGCCCCCTCCAACGGACCCCGCACTCGCTCAGCTCTCTGCCCCCTCCCCCCCTCCAACGGACCCTGCACTCGCTCAGCTCTCTGCCCCCTCCCCACCTCCAACGGACCTGAGTTGGGTTTGGTCAGAGGGTAAGTGAGGTAGGGGTGTCGGGTTTGGTCGGGGAGTGAGGTGGGGGTGTCGGGTTTGGTCGGGGGGTAAGTGAGCCGGGGGTGTTGGGTTTGGTCTGGGGGGGTGGGAAGGTGTCGGGGTGGGTGAGGGATGAGGTGTGGGTGTTGGGGTTGGTCAGGGGATGTTGGGTTTGGTGGGGGGGTAAGGTGGGGGTGTTGGGTTTGGTTGGGGGGGTGAGGAGGGGTCGGGGTTGGTCGAGGGGTAAGTGAGGTGTGGGTGTCGGGTTTGTTTGTGGTGGTAGGTGGGGGTGTCGGGTTTGGTTGGGGGGAAAAGTGAGGTGGATGTGTCAGGTTTGGTCTACGGGGGGAGACGTGGGGGTGTTGGGTTTGAGTGGGGTGGTGAAAATGTGAGTCGGGGTTGGTCGAGGGGTAAGTGAGGTGGGGGTGTCGGGTTTGGTCAGGGGGGTGAGGTGGGAGTGTCAGGTTTGCTCTCTGCCCCCTTCCCCCTCCAACGGACCCCGCACTCGCTCAGCTCTCTGCCCCCTCCCCACCTCCGACGGACCCGAGCAACACCGGGTATTTTCGCTAGGATATATATATCTATATATATAAAAGTCAAATGGTGTATGCGTGCGTGTATGTATGTATGTACGTGCACTTACTCCTTCCACACCGTTTGAGCTAGAGACTTGAAATTTGGTACAGTTATAGGTCTTAGGGTCCTAATCAGGGTAAGAGTCAAAAAATTTTCAAATCTCACCTCTGACGCCCCCCCAGGGGTGAAATTATTTATAGGCCAATCACATCAGCTGGGCAGCTGCTGTTCTCTGTGACATAGTTATGATGTCATAATACCCCCTCCAACGGACCCCGCACTCGGTTAGCTCTGTGCCCCCTCCCCCCTCCAACGGACCCCGCACTCGCTCAGCTCTCTGCCCCCTCCCCACCTCCGACGGACCCGAGTTGGGTTTGGTCGGAGGGTAAGTGAGGTAGGGGTGTTGGGTTTGGTCGGGGGGTGGTGGGTTTGGTGTGGGGGTACGGAGGGGGGTCGGGGTTGGTCGAGGGGTAAGTGAGGTGTGGGTGTCGGGTTTGTTTGTGGTGGTAGGTAGGGGTGTCGGGTTTGGTTGGGGGGGGAAGTGAGGTGGGTGTGTCAGGTTTGGTCTATGGGGGGTGAGGTGTGGGTGTTGGTCAGGGGGTGTTGGGGTTGGTAGGGGGGAGACATAGGGGTGTTGGGTTTGGGGGGGTGAAAATGTGAGTCGGGGTTGGTCGAGGGGTAAGTGAGGTGGGGGTGTCGGGTTTGGTCGGGGGGGGTGAGGTGGGGGTGTCAGGTTTGCTCTCTGCCCCCTCCCCCCTCCAACAGACCCCGCACTCGCTCAGCTCTCTGCCCCCTCCCCACCTCCGACTGACCCGAGCAACGCCGGGTATTTTCGCTAGTATATATATATATTTCACTCCGCTAACTTTGTAAAAATGTGTAAAGGTGTATCTCCTGGCCTGAGTCTTCTTACACCGGGTTTTAACCCAGAGAATAGTCTGTTTGCTGAATCATAAAACCTTCAGAATGTAGTGGGGAATTAGAATGGAAATTCCGACAGATCTTGAACTATGTTTAATAAAAACAGCATCTGCCATCACTATTAAAGCCCATACTTTAGCTTCCGTGAATTTGCGTGCGGCAGTGTGATCAGTTAAACAGGTCATATTTACTGCCTCTCCGTAGCGGAGAAAAAAGATTCTGCTTTAGGTTTGGTCCTAGGTTTCCTAGGTTTTATGTAGAGTGCTGCCATTATTCTGGAAAAACTCAAATGAGGGATGGTGTCCCATTGTGTTAGGTTTTGTACAAACACACAAGATGATGTGGCGTCAGATGACATGAGATGTAAGACCCCATTGTGTTAGGCGCTGTACAAGCATATAATTACACATGGAGTCAGATATTCAGCTTGTGTAAATCAACATAGCTTCAGAAGAAGTAGCCAGGGTCTCTTAATGTAAATTAATGCTTTAACAATCCGAGATGCGGAGTACCCAATCCAGGACCTCCCTAGGAAGGATAGATATGATCTGGTCGTGGATGCATTATGGGAATGATGTCTCCTCCCAGGCACAGAGCCCAGGGCTTTTGCTCTTGTGGCCCTTTGGGAAGCAAAGGCATATGAAGTGCACATTGCTGGATAATGTTTATTAATCCTGAGGGAATTAGGTGCCAAAAAAAAATAAAATTCGGTGCCAATCGAATAAAAATTCTGTGAACAATATCTTAAAATTCTGCAAATTTTATTTGTCACTAAATCAATGTGGAGGCGGGGGAGGGGTCTGGGTGCTGGGGGAGTGGGACTTGGAAGAGCAGGGGAAGAGGGGGTGTCCAGATGCAGCCGGCTGAGGCTTAGCGGTGTGAGGTCCAGATAAAGGGAGCTAGTCGGGGTGGTCTAGGTGCATGGTGGTATGGCTACTTGGGGTAAAGGTTTGAGTTTTGGGGGGGGGGGTAAGCAGGGGTGGTATGGATGCAGGGGTGGGGATCCAGATGAAGGGGGAGGGGCTCAACTGGGGTCAAGATGCAGGGGGCTGAGGTGAGGCAGGTGGTGAAGGTTTGGGTGTGGGGGGGGCTCAGTGGGGGGATTTGGGTGTGGGGGGTGAGACTTGGTGGGAGGATTTGGGTATGGGGGGGCTCCAGATGCACAGGGGTTGGGCAGACGGGGGAGCAGCTCCCTGTACAGTGACCCCTCCCCTTGTGGCTGATTCCTGTTGCTGGGGGAGGTTTTTGGGGGATGGTCTGACATGGACTTGGCAGCTCCATGTAGGGGAAATGCAATTCTCACCCATGCCCAGCCCAGCCGGGACTAGCAGCTGAGCCCAGCCCAGATAGGAGCCACCGAGCGGGGAGTGTGGCTCAGTCAGGCAGTCTGGGGGATGAAGGGGTGGGGCTGGTGGGAGGGTATAGGTATGGGGGGTATGGATGCATGGGGGTTGGGTGGATGGAGCGGTGGGTCTGACTTAGCACCGGCTGAGGTGTCCCCGGCCCTGCTCCCCCGTAGTGATTTAACTTTCTGCCGGCTGCTCCGGGCAGCTGAAATAAACCACCCACACTGCTGAGAAGGGGCACGTGACTGCTCTTGCGGCTTCCCTGTCACAAAGTCAGGTTTCTGGGGGAAGAAAAGAAATCTGTGGGTGACGTGAATTCTGCATGCGCACAGTGGTGCAGAATTCCCCCAGGAGTAGTTTATACTTTGTCCCTGAAAAACCTAGCAAGTAAATTTAAGACTGTAGTGCACTGTCCAGTGTGGGTAATTTGAAGTGTGTATGTGAACTTTGGGAGGGGGAATCCATTGGGGTATTCTCCCTAGGAATTAACATTGAGGGTTTACCTTTGACTCCTGGATTGTAGGAGCACGGATTAAAAAGTCCTGTATATAACAGATGGCTTCTGGCCATTTCTCAGGGCTGTTCAAGTTAAAGATGCGAAGACAAATTTTTCTTTTATTTATTACACTGAGGTCAGTCCCTGGTATTTCATCAGTGTAACTGAGAACTAAATTCCTCCGCTGCCCCCCCCCCCCTCCATCCCTTCCACTCCCTGGCTCACTGTCCTGTTTGAAAAAGTGTAGGGAATAACCCTACTTTCCTGGCCAACATTCTGTCAACACCAGCCTAAGCCAAGCTTAATTCGATTTTTGGCTGTAAAGATTCCTGAAATATAAAAAGAAAGTAAAGCCTCTTTCAGCCACGCGGAGATGCATTTATGGGAAGAATCATACAGCCTGAAACAGACACCTCTATGATTTGTGCTAGCTCTGAGGGCTAGTTTATGTGGCTAAATTACTGCCCATACGGAGAGTCTATCTGGGATATACACAACTAGCTCCCATTCACGTTATTAAGAGCTATGTATGTGAACTGAGAGGAGACTAGATTCCAAGGATTTTGTGACTTTGAATTTCAGCTACACCTGGTTTTGTTTTGGTCTCTGAGTGAAGCCTGGCTGCTCATGAATAACCAACAGCCAAATATATCTTGGAAAGAAACGTTTTTTTAAAAAGCCTCTTTTGAATTGCTTCCTGCCCTCATAACCCCTCTTTGATTCCCAATTCCGGTCTGCCAAAAGGCTTGGATTCCAATCAAGTCGGTTCTCTGAGCATTAATACACAGATAAATAAATGCAACAGGCAATCAAGCTGCAGTGTGCTAATGGCAGGACACTTGAAAGTGCCATACTTTAGATAATGGTGTCTGCTTCCAAGAGGCACACAAACTGGTTTAATGAAATGTTCCATGTTTTGAAATTCCCTGACCATTGTGAAGAGATTGCACGGGAGAAGGTAAAAGATTGGGAGTTTTGAGTTTTATTTCTGTACTGCTGATAAGTGGTAATTTTTGCAGAAGGGGAAGAAGTAATCCTCTGCAATAAAACCATTTTCATAATACCATGGGAATGAGTTATTGCTTGAGGTAAGGCACAGTTTCTAATGGCTGCCTAAGCTTTCATCTCCATCTTTCATGGGCTAGTCAGACATTTTTATAGTGCTGACACAAAAAGAGAGCATTTATGTTGCTTCCATTCTCCATCTGTCAACAGTTAGGTTAAAGTGCTACTACAGGAATACTTTTGATCTGATTTCCATTCTAACTTGGTACATCAATATACAGTATTTGAACCATACCAACTCTCAGGTCCTAATCATGGGATTTTTATACATCATTAATGGTTAGCAAACTGTTTCCTTTGTTTCCTATCATTTTAGCGTGATTTAGGGTCTGGGTGGCATTTTCCTTTTATTCTGATTCTCCAAGATGTAGTGTTAGCTGTGTTACGAATTCCTAAATTGCCATATTCACCTTCAAAGCATACAGTCTGAAATGGTATGTGGTGTCAGGCCAACCATGGTATTCCTGCTTCATTGTCTTGGTTTATCCCTAACCCCTGCCCTCCCGCAGCTCACCCCACCCTAAAATATAATATATGCCTTCTGTGCCCTAGGGAGGATCAAAAAATGAGAATGTCGTATTCTTCTAATCCTTGCTTTACTGCTGCTTCATTTCTTCACTTGAACTTTATTTTATTAGTGGAGCAAACCACAAGCAGACATTCTGCATGTAGACACCAAGCCCAACTTTGCAAATGTCCATGGCTAGAACTCCCATGGTCAGTTGTGTGCAGGGGACTTGTTGAGTCAGATACTTACAGTAAACTGATGCTGAAAGGTCTGATCTCCTTTCTATAAGGTGCAACATAATGGCCATTCATGTCCTGGCCCTACTGTGCAAACAGAGTGAAAATCTGAACGTAGTGAGGGCTCTATGACACGTGAGATGTCACCTGGCCAAAAAGTATTTTCACATTATTGGAGGGGAGGGATAGCTCAGTGGTTTGAGCATGGCCTGCTAAACCCAGGGTTGTGAGTTCAATCCTTGAGGTGGCCATTTAGGGATATGGGGCAAAAATCTGTTGGGTGATTTAATTGGGGATTGGTCCTGCTTTGGACCAATTTAAGTGGGGGCTGGTCCTGCTTTGAGCAGGGGGTTGGACTGGATGACCTCCTGAGGTTCCTTCCAACCCTGATATTCTATTATCTTAACATGTTTGTGCTGAGACAGAGGAGGACAGGAGGGTTAAAAGAGCAAATGTTAGTGCTCTATATCAGTTTCTGAGGCATTTTCAACTCTTTCGTTCAAGCGAGCGCATCTCCTGAGTCTTCACATTTCTTTTCATCTAAATTTCCCCCTGTATTTGAGCCCAACTTCACCACCCACCACTTGAGTTACCCTCTTTAAAATGGCTTTGCTGGGATACCTACAAAGAGCTCAACAGCCATGCGGCTGCTGTTATACTCACACCACTGCTTACTATGCTGACCAATAGCATCTCGTCGTTTCCTTATTCTTGACTGTCTGTCTGCGTTATATAATCTGTCGTCTTTTGTTATATTTGGTTTGTAAGCTCTCTGGGGCAGGAGCTGTCTTTTTGTCCTGTGTTTATATAGCCCCTAGCTGTATCGGTCTATGGGTGTCAGTCCTTGACTAGAGCTCCAAGTTTCTCCATTAATACAGATACATAATAATACAAATACAAAGAGCTTTGCTCCCTCCCCTAAGCCCTTCTGCAGTTCAGGCCCAGGGTGTCTCAAACTGGGCATCCAAAAATCATCAGGGCATTTTACAAACATTGGGCCTCCTCGCAAGGTACAGTAGTTTCTAAGAGGCAGGATCTGGGGGTTGATTCATACCACAGGGATGGCGGGGGGGGGGATTTCAAATGGCAGCGTCCTCCACCAAGCGACAATGGTGGCCGCTGTCCCCTCTTGGGAAATTCTCCCATCAGAAAGGGTTTGCAATGCAACCTCTCAGTCGTACGAGGGTAGGGAAGCTGTTAATTGAGAATAAAGCTCCATAGGTGCCTACACAAATGGAGGCTGTTTGGATGATGTGCTGAATCCGTTAATTTTCCAGGTGCACTGACCAAAGCTGACAACTTTTGTGGTATTTTTGGGTGTTCTAGGTTGTGCAAGGTGACCACTCTCCAAGTGAGCTTTCCACTGCTGATGGCCCACTGCTAGAGTATGAAGGAGAAGACAGGCATGTAGCTAAGTTGTGTGGAGTCGTCAATGCAGGGTATGATATTTTATCTCCTTCCTTTCGCATTTCTCTGGTGGTTTTCACTTTCCTGCTGTAGGAGTGATGCTAAAGGACTAAGTCCCAGTCCCAGCTAGTCACTTTCGAGTCATTAGTTCATATGAGATACTGGAACCCCAGTGTCTTGGACACTTCTTGTGTTAGGGTCCCAGCAATTCAGGTGACACCCTTAGCCATGGCAGTGGGTAGCATCCCACGTTCACACTGCTTTTCTCTAAACATGAATACGGGGTCGGATTAGACATGAGCCTGACTTCCACACTACAGATCCAAATCTGAAATTTGCTGGCGTGTGGTGGTTGTGTTCAGTCCAAGAGAGTGTGCTGCACAAGAATCAGAACTTCTTCAGAGATAAGGAGTTTGGGGATTTAAGATTCTTGAGTTGTGTTCTTGTACATGTTTTTGGAATATTGAAGGCCAGATTCCACAGGTTGCTTTGTGTTCTTTGACACAGTTGGCTTCCCTGGACCCACTTGTCAATCTTTTGCTGTTCATATTAACCTGAAGATTGCTATTAACTGGAAAAGGAGGGGTTGTTGGAAGGGTGATGACAAAGGAATGTGCATGTTACAACTGTTTTATTCATTTTTACTGCTCTCTGTCCTTGCAGTTGTGCTTCTTCACTGGTCCTTTCATATAGTTGTCCACCCTCTGTTACCTCCCAAAATGACTATTAATGGAATTCTCTACATTTTTTCTGAACTCTTGGTTTTTCCTCTTAGTTCCTGATTATTTTAATTCTCCCAGACCCTTTCTCATCTCCTTGGCTTGTCTGCCTTTAATTTACAGTATATCATTTTTCTACTCAGACTCTTCATTTCCATTCCTGTAACGTTCCATCTTCTTTCTTGGCGCCCAGGCTGAGCACACAGACCGGTTAAAATGAAAATATACTTTTCAGATTTTAGTAGCCTAATTATTTTATTTTAAACGAAGCCGAGACATCAATCAGACCATTCTCTAAATCCCAGTCACATCAGCAGCTAAATGAAAATATCAGCTATTCTCTCCCATTCCCAGCCCACCTGCTTTTAAATGGTATTAGGAGTTTAGACATGTCCAGGGTCTTGTTTGAAATGCTCTTGCAAACCAGGCAGGAGAGATGCATCTGAAATCCTAATATTGAATGAAATATTAACGATGGTGTCGGAAAATGTGAACATTCAGAAGGGAGACTGTCAGACTCACTTGAGATTGAAAGTGAGGCTCGTTTGAAAAACAGAGAGCAACTCATAGAAACAGTAAGTTTGGCACAGGCAGTATGGCAGGGCTTCAAGACTACTCCTGGGTTCTGTTCTTAGCCCTTCCACTGATTTGCCATATGGCCTTGCATCAGTGACAAATTCTCTGGCCAAAGATTTCAGAAGGGGCCATTGATTTTTAGTGTTTCAGATTTTTGATGCTGGACTCTTCAGACACCTTGGGCCATATTTTCAAATGTGTGAACACCAATTGCTTCCATGGTCTTTAGTTAGAACTGTGTTCTTCCTTTTTTCTTTTCTTTTCTTTCCTGTTCTTTTCTTTTCCTGTTCTTTTCTTTTTCTCCCCTCCACCTCCTCCCAATGTGCCTTAGGCGGACCACCCAAAATTAGTGGCCCTTTTAAAAATGTTTGGCCTTTGGGACTGATTCTCTCCTCACCTCCCATTGGTTGTTAATTAGGACAGATTCCATCGTAGCCGTAGTCAGACCGGAAATGGGAGGAATATGCAACGCTGTGCTTGTCAGTTTCCCCATCTCATAGTTATTAGTATTAGTGACTGCATGTTTGTAAAGCTTTTTTAGAGCATCAGGTGAAAGTAACTTTATAGACATGTAAATTAAAAAAAAATTATAATGTAAATAACAGTGGTGCCTACAGGCTTCAGCTAAGAGTGGGCCCTGTTCTGCTAGGTGTTGTGCAAACACATTGTGAGGCAGGCAGAATTTGCAATCGAAATAGCCAGACGACAAAGAATGTGAGGGAAAATAGGTGAAGTAATTTGCTCAAGGTCACACAGCTCATCAGTGGCAGAGCTGGGAATAGAAGCTATGTCTCTGGAGCCCAGTCCAGTACTCTCCTCTGGACTTTATGGTACATCTCCTTAGATATACAGTGAAACCTCGATTTAACGGACCTCCATTTAACGGACTTCGGATGCAACGGACAAAATTTTTCAGAGTCTGATGCATCCGAAGTTCGCCTGAATTAGTCTGTTATATGAAGGTTTTACCGTCAACCCGCCCGCCGGGGTCCCCGGCTGCTGGGACCCGGCGGGAGCTGTCAGCCCGCCCGCCCCCGGCTCAAAAGCGCGGCGGCCGCTGCGCGCGGGCAGAGAGCCCGCCGGGTCCCAGCAGCCGGGGACCCCGGCGGGCGTGCTGCTAACTGCCGCCGGGTCCCAGCAGCCGGGACCCGGGCGGGCCGCAGTAGCCGGGCTCTGCCGCGCTGCACCATCGCCGGCAGCGTGCTGGGGCCTGCCCCCTCCCGCTCGCACGTTCCCGGGGCCGCGGGAAGCTCCAGCCCAGCTGCCTCGGCCGCCGATGACCTCCCGCTGCCGCCCGGTGCTGCGCTGAGGACTCAGGAGGCGGCGGAGCCGGGAAGCCCGTATGGCCGCTCCCAGCGAGCGGGTGGCGAGCACGGCTGCCCCTGCCGCCACTGCGGGCCGGGGGCTGCCGTGAGCCCGGGCAGGGAGCGGGGACCGCGGATTGAGCCGGGGGCGGGCTGCCGCCTGGCCCCCAGCAGCAGTAACCCTCCTTGCAGGGTCCCGGGAGCCGGGACCCTGCGGGGCTCTCAGCCCGCGCACGGCAGCTGCCGCGGATTGAGCCGGGGGCGGGCTGCCGCCTGGCCCCCGGCAGCAGTGTCCTTGCAGGGTCCCGGGAGCCGCAGTCCCCGCTCCCTGCCCGGGCTCACGGCAGCCCCCGGCCCGCAGTGGCGGCAGGGGCAGCCGCGCTCGCCACCCGCTCGCTGGGAGCGGCCATACGGGCTTCCCGGCTCCGCCGCCTCCTGAGTCCTCAGCGCAGCACCGGGCGGCAGCGGGAGGTCATCGGCGGCCGAGGCAGCTGGGCTGGAGCTTCCCGCGGCCCCGGGAACGTGCGAGCGGGAGGGGGCAGGCCCCAGCACGCTGCCGGCGATGGTGCAGCGCGGCAGAGCCCGGCTACTGTGGGCCGCCCGGGTCCCGGCTGCTGGGACCCGGCGGCAGTTAGCAGCCCGCCCGCCGGGGTCCCCGGCTGCTGGGACCCGGCGGGCTCTCTGCCCGTGCGCAGCGGCCGCCGCGCTTTTGAGCCGGGGGCGGGCGGGCTGACAGCTCCCGCCGGGTCCCAGCAGCCGGGGACCCCGGCGGGCGGGTTGACGGTAAAACCTTCATATAACGGACTAATTCGGGTGAGGGGGTGTCCGTTAAATCCGAAAGTCCTGTTATTTAATAATTAAAAAAAATTATTAAATAACGGACTTTCGGATTTAACGGACACCCCCTCGCCCGAATTAGTCCGTTAAATCGAGGTTTCACTGTACTGAACGATGGCTGATTTGCTTTCTTTTCTTGGGGGAGGTATGTAACTAGAAGCATCTAAGGATCCATTTCCATTCTCCGTTAAGAAGCAGGTTGTTTTCTTAAACGTGCCATGAAATGAAATGCTGAACAAAGTCTGACGTTCTTGTTGCATTTTTCATACATTTTTTTTGATGTATGCTTCTTTCTCCCCCACCCCCACAACACCTCCCAAAGGAACAAAGGCACATCAGAGAGTGTTATGAGCTTCATCAAAGTTCAGTCTAATAATAATGTGATTTGCAATGGGCTTCTAAAGGACACCGATCAGGACCACTTACCATAATGGTACTACAAAGTAATGAAGATTCAAGTAGTTCTTATTAAATATGAAGCTATCAGAGAATCCGAACTCATCTAACATTCTGTTGCTTGGGAAAAAAATCTGTAATTGATGCTGTGGTGGCTTTATTGTGAATGTTGTTGTTGCTATTCTTTAAATGCAAGCAGAGCAGCTCCGAGTCTGCATTGTTTGGCTTTGTGGAGCTCCAGGTGTGGACGCTAAAGAGCTCCCACCCATTAAATCTTCAAATAAAGGTTCTAATAAATTTCCATTAAAATAAGTAGTAACCACATTTAATGACCAGTTTGTTTGAGTGTTAACAGCCTGTTAGCTAGCAAACTGGTCATTAACTGGTGCTAACTTCTGCTTTCTTGTTTAAATAATCCCTTAGCATCAGTCCTGTTTGTATTAAGATGCTCTGTTGGACTTTTCCTTTTTTCCTTCGAAGTTTTTTTTTCTTTTTTCTTTTATTCAGTTTTCTCTCGCTGGTCTATTTGGTACTTTTCTTCCAGTAGCTTTTATTGTATGTTAGGATTTTTGTTTTCTCTATTATTTTCCCCAATAAAAAAGTATCTTAAAATTTCTGCCTGCTCTATCAACTAGGTGACAGAGTCTATAGAGATAAATTAAGCTGTGGGTGGAACATAAAACCCACAAATCAGTCAAACTGTGGGATACATCTTGATTATGTATAAAGTTCAAATGAACCTGGGGAGTCCATCCATGTTCTATGTTATGAAGCAGTAACTGTGGCCCCAATCCTGCAAGGGCTTATGCATATGAATATCTCTATGCAAGACCAATGGATGCATTCGTGTGTAAATTTATTCCCATTTGCAGGATCTGGGCTCTGTATATTTATTGCACATTATGGGTCTCATTTGCCTCTAACATTGGCTTTATAACAACATATCTTCAGTGATTTCCTGGTTTGTACCAGTGTAACGAAGTGGAGAAAACCTGAACTGGTTCAGTTAAAATAAGACCCTAACCTTTGGCCAAAATTCAAACCAAATCTGAAATTAATTTTTTCAGTGTGGGGTGGGAGAGGGAGGTCAGTATTTTAAATTATTTTTCATGTTTGCGTTCTTCTTTATTAGAACCTTCTAGCCAGGAGTAGGGCTGAAAGGACTGAAACAATACAAGGGGGCTGATTCTTATGAAATTCCCATCTTAATTTTGCAGATGCAAGAAATCTGTCTAGTTCAGCTACGTAGCCATATCTTTGTGTGCCTGTCCACAGTGTGAACTCCTGAGCATTTTTGCGGCATCTATCCCTACTTTTTAACAAACTGTTTGTTATATCTATAATTAGCTGATAAAATAGCCTGCGACTATAAATAAAACTGCACATTCTACCAGGGAAAATAGAGGATATGCTTCCCTCCCTCCCCCAAAACTGAATTTGCAACATGAAAAAGAAAGTCAAGAGTTATTTGCAACTATATTCCATTTTACAAAAACACCCAAAGTTCAGGTTATGGTGTGTGGCAGGGCTTTGAATATATAGTTTGATTTTAACCTATCTTTAATAAGTATATAGTTTAATATATGTATATGCAGGGCATTACAATGGGTAAAAATGGTTGACCCAAACCAGTCTAGTGGCACCTATTTATGAAGGTACAATCCTGCAGCCCTTCCACCTTCAGAACTCCAATTAAATTAAGAGGATATCTACTTGCTACAACACTGCATGGGATTGACTAAGCAGTAACTAACTCTTATATATTATTTAATTTCTAGTCAGTATTTGACCTTCCACCCATTCTGATTAAGGCAAGCTTCGGAAACATATCTGTACATATTTTCCAATGGCCAAATCCGGCCCATGAAACGGATGTGATATGAATCGCCTACCGTTAGTATGCCCGTGTTTTTTCCACACACAATGGGATGTATGTCGGAAGGAGTTCAGCAATAAGATGATTTATTGCTATAATTGAGTATTGTCTGCTTTAACGATGTACTCTATAAAGCTTTCCTTGGGCAGCAGACTCCCATTGTAAATAAACTGTCAAACTGAACTGAGATGTCCTGTGAAAATTAAACACACCAGCTGGAGGGTTGCATGTGCTTTCCACAAAGATGTTTCAGATTATTCGAGTCCTCACATTCTCAATTCAGATCTACATCAGAGAGGATCCACTGCAACCAATGATACCCCCAAGCCTCTGCGTACCCTGAAAAGCTGCATCATGAGGTCATTCAAGAAGAAAAGGACTCTTCAAAGTGATATCATATAGTTCCAACCAATAAGTTTTTGTACTCAGTCCATAAAGTAACTATTTCAAAGGTGCTACTGCTGGAAAAGGTGCTAGAAGCATAAGGTTTTGGGGCGTTAGGCATCAACATTTTTATAGGCCTCCTGAACAGAGGTAACATGCTGCTTTAGGGAAAGATGAAGCTTACCTGATATTTTCCCCTTGTCTTATTTTCCCTGGAAGGTTAAATATCCATAGACATTTAAATATCAAGGGAATATTTAATCTAAAAAAAACAGTGTGGAATGAGGTGCCTTCAACTCCCACTGATATCTAAGAACCCAAATGAAAAGCTTGAGAGACCAGTATTGAAAACTGCACTACTGGTGAAGCTGTGTTATCTGCGAGATAATATTCTTACCTTTTGAGCTTAATATTTGTGCTTTTTAGTTAATGTTGGGGAATGTTAAAAACAAAATGAAATAATATGTTACGGGCCAGATCCTCAGGTGGGATAAATCAGTGTAACTGCATTGACTTCAGTGGAGTAATGCCGCTATACACCAACTGTGGATCCAGCCATATACTTTCAGAGCTGGGGTGACCAGACAGCAAATGTGAAAACCCGGGACAGGGGGTGGGGAGGTAATAGGAGCCCATATAAGAAAAACACCCAAAATTCGGAACTGTCCCTATAAAATTGGGACATCTGGTCACCCTATTCAAAGCACCCATTACATTACTAAGCCACACAATATGCCTGTGATGGAAGTAAAAACTATTCTCATTTTACAACTGGGGAAGTGGAAGAGGAGAGGTTAAGGCCACAACCCAGCAAAGAACTACAGCACATTTCTAACTTTAAGCATGTAAACTGTCAGAAGCAGTTGGAAATGGCAGCCCGTCCAAGTGCATTACAGAACGTTTAGTGCACAGTAGCAGGGTCCGTACAGACAGTAAGTGCATGGCGGCCTAGAGTGTACATTTACACTCTGGCTTGTTGCATGGAACAGGCTGTGTGGACAAGACCCAGCGTAGGCATGTGCTGTAGTTCCTTACTTTAATTAAGATCTCAGGGCCAGATAGGCATCTGGTGGGACTTTTCAAAGTTGCCTAAGCAGTTTAGGTGCTTTGAAAAATTGCACTAGCCATTGAAATTGAGGTGGTCTTGTAAATTCACCAGGCAGCTCTCTGGCACCTAAATATCTTTAACAATCTGACTCAAGTGACTTGCTCAAGACCACACAGCAGGTCAGTGGCAGAGTTGGAATTAAAAACAGGAGTGCCTGGCTGATGACTTCCTCTCCTGATATGCTATATATGCTGGCTAACTTGAAGCCGTGAGTTGTATGCATTGCTTGCATAGTTAAGAAAAAGACTAAGTAGAACACACAGTACATGTTGTTTATTAGCGCTGATGAATTGTCCGCCATTTTTTTCTTCATTACCTTAATCTGTTTATGAGAGATTTCTTTGCATAAGTCAGTCTTCATGCTTTGATATCAGTGATTCCTCTGCTTTGCAGCGCAAGCAATAATGGGAAATGTGAATACAGAACCCAAGAGTCTTGGGTTCTGTATTCACATTTCCCATTATTAGATGAGAGAGAACTTAGATGAGAGAGAAAAAGTTGCCCCTGCCATACCTAATTGGCAATGGTGGAATAACCGTAAGTTACGTGCCTTTCTGCAGAAGTTCCACATTAGCTGCTGCTTGGATCGCGCAGATGTTCTGGCTATTTTGGTCACTCCTCACCTCTGTCTGCTATGTGCATCAATCACTTTAATTATAATGGAACATGGAGCCAGCGACTGAAGGAGAAAAATCAACCCAATCCTAAGAACAATCTTTCTTGATGAATTCTCCCCCTAAATCGAAACAATTCGCTGGGTAACCCAGCTGGGGTTCATATGCTTTTGATTACTGTGGGCTATTTAGCTCTACAAAATGACATGCTGCTTAATGGACTTTTAATGGTTATAGGTTTCTCTCTCTTTTTTTTAATGAGCTTCACCAGTTTGTTACTAATGCCCTGTAGATATCTGGCAAAGGGCCAGGTTTGATGTTACAAATTTTTCTGGTTTTCGTATGGCATCAATGCAACCGGTGCAGCCAGTGGGGAAGTGTGTGTTGCCAATCATAGTGTAATGCCATTAAAAAAAGAAGCAGCAGATAATTGAGTCCCCTCCAGTCCTAATAATTATATCATCTTTGAGTAGGTCGTTCACACTTTACAGCTGAAGTTTTGCTAAAAGCCCAATTGCTTGTTCGCACCTGGAGGAAAGTAGGGATGCAGGGATTTCTCAGGGCTTAGATTCATTGCGTTTTGCTTTGCTACTGCTTGGCATGTGAAAGGAGGCTATACTACTGTCTGTATCAGCACAGAGAGGGTTGCATCCTGTGCTGTAAAGAAGCGGGAACTTAAACATGCAGATGACATTCTAAATTTTCACAGTGACTAGTTAATCCAGGCCTGCACAACTCGGAAAGCAGCGAGGGCCATATTACTGCAAAAAAAACCCATCTGCGGGCTGAAAAGTCCCGCCCCCGTCCACTTCCCCCCACCCCACCGCTTGGCTTGCCCCGCCCCTACTCACCCCCCACGGGCCGCACAGTGAGCCTGTGCGGGCTGCATGTTGTGCAGGCCTGAGTTAATCAGATGTCTCTGTTTCAGGGTGCCCCACCTTAAAGGGTCCTGATTTTCAAAGCTTGGGCACTTTTTGAAAATCAGGTCCCTTGTCTCAAGTTAGGCCAACCAAACATTCACAACCCCCCCCCCCCATATCACTAATTGCTTTTGAATGTCTGAGCTATTAAAAGTGGAGGAGCTCACTTTGGTGGAAACCTTTGAGCGTTTTTTTTTTTTTTTTTTGGGTAGATATAATTCTGTTCCTAAAAATAAAATTAAGATTTGGTAATGTCCTCGCTTGTTTGCTGGTTTTGATTTGATGGAAGAGAGCGTAAGCAATTTTATGGGTGTCCTTGTGGAGATTAAACAAAAGTAGCACCTAGAATCAGGTAGAAGGGATGGGTATTTAATAAACCTCCTGTGCCACTGGACTGTTCTTGTTGCTTAGGATTCACCCTGGAATTTTGGGGCCATATTCTCAATTGCTGTAAATTGGCAGAGCTGCTTTGAAGTCAGTGTAGCTATGAAGTCAGTTAACACCGGCTGCGGGTTTGGGCCCATTCCTCTTACTTGTAACGAGTGGAATTGCTGAGCCCAGTTTTAGTCTCAGTTACACAGGTGTAAATCTGGAGCATGGAATGCAATAGTGCTGCTTGCTTCAGCTTTAGACTAGAATAACGGATCGGACTCTGGCCCCTCTGGTACAATATAAGGAAATATCATGTGTGTTACGCTTGCTAGTGCAGTGTGATTATGTTGCTGAGAATAATCAACTGTATATCTGCTTATATGGGAAATGGATAAGCACTCAGCAAGCTGCAGTTCAAGGACAAATACAGTGAAATTGTTAAAGCATCAGAAACACTTAAACAATTCTTTAGAAAGCGTTGTAAAAAGATAACAAAGGGGTGGGCTTCTGGCTACATCCTATGAGGCCAGAAGGCTCCTGAGTCAAACTTGCTGCTGGGAGGAGCGGATGTAAAATGTAATTGCACCTGCTTGTGCCAAGATTGAATCTGTCCCAGTGTCTTACATCAGTCTAAAGTCACAAGTGAATGGAATTCTAGCGTAGTGCCTGGTGAAAACGGTTCATGCTGAATCATCAGCCTTCCACATGTATTAGCTCCAAATAACAGTTTGTTTAAAAGAGTTAAGGAATGAAGGAGTTCTCTGATTGTTACTTACCTTAGGGGAGTGTAGCTCTTTCTGTCTTAAAGAAGGATTCAAGTTTATTTAAGCCGTGTTGGTACTTTCCTAAATGCAGTGGCCCAAATTAATCTATACTGTGACTCAACTGGCTTCAGTGGGTGGATTTGGTTCACTGGGTATTTTATCTCCTGCAGAACTGAATGCTACACTTTTAACCCAAGCAAGCAAGCAAAAGATTGTGCTCCATAACAACAATTAACTTGCGCACTTCAGAATGGCACCTTAAAGCCTTGTGTACCTTCACTCAATGGCCTTAGAACGTTCTTAGTTTTATCTTGTGACTCTCAGTGTTTCCTATTATGGATGCACCCTTTGGATTTCTGTCAATGTCCACTTAAAACACATGCCGTCTCTGCAAAGGCATTCACAGAGTCCGATCCCTAGGGATTGCTTCATAGAATATCAGGGTAGGAAGGGACCTCCAGAGATCATCGAGCCCAACCTCCTGCTCAAAGCAATCCCCAATTAAGTCATCCCAGCCAGGGCTTTGTCAAGCCTGACCTTAAAAACCTCTAAGGAAGGAGATTCCACTACCTCCCTAGGTAACCCATCCCAGTGCTTCACCACCCTCCTTCTTCACTTCTGTAGCGGACTTGCTGTTTGAATCCTGCCTTCCCAAACTCCTACGTCTCTTTATGGTTCTAGCCACTTTCTTTGGTTTCTCTGAGTATGGAAAGAGTAAGGGGAGGGCAACTCCTTTGTCACGTGGGTCTTGAAAACATTTCTGGTGTTCTGAGGCAGGGAGCTGGAATTCACTCAGTGTGTAACTCTTCAGAAAGTGTTCTTTCCATGGCACCCTATTGACACAGCCATCACTGCAGGAAATAATCCATTCTCTTTGCATAGCTCATTTTTAGCTGACGAATCAAAACAAACTGTGGGAAAGACACCCCCACTATGGCTGTGATCAACTTTCTCGTGCGGTTTCTTTGGTTTGCAGTGGAGTTGAAGGTTCTGTGTATTTTCGGAATAATGTAACTTTTCTCTTGAGTGCAGCCTATTGTTATCTGGTAAGGGCAATGCAGTCCTCACCTTGACAGCATTTTTTAACCACAATCTAATGGAGATGATGGCACAGTATTTCTTCAGGCTTTTTATACTCTAATTCAGGAGATGTGGTTCAACACTCCATGGGCAGTATAGCTTGTAACTAGGGCTGTCAAAGGATTAAAAAATAATCACAATTAATTGTGAGGGTAAAAAAATAGTTGTGTTTAATCGCAGTATTAATTATACTGTTAAATAATAGAATACTGATTTAAATTCAGCATGGAAGCATATCCTCTGGAATGGTGGTCGAAGCATGAAGGAGCATATATGTTTAGTATATCTGGCATGTAAATACCTTGCAACCCCAGCTACAACAGTGCCATGAGAATGCCTGTTCTTACTTTCAGGTGACATTGTAAATAAGAAATGGGCAGCATTATCTCCCATAAATGTAAACAATCTTGTTTGTTTGAGCAACTGGCTGAACATGAAGTAGGACTGAATGGACTTGTCGACTCTAAAGTTTTACGCTGTTTTGTTTTTGAGAGCAGTTATGTAAAAACCAATAATTATACATTTGTAAGTTATACTTTCACAATAAAAAGATTGCACTACGGTATTTGTATGAGATGAATTGAAAAATACTATTTCTTTTATCTTTCTTACAGTGTGAATATTTGTAATAAAAATATTGAGAGCACTGCACAATTTGTATTCTGTGTTGTAATTGAAATCAATATATTTGTATATGTAGAAAAACATCTAAAATATTTATAAGAAATTTAAATTGGAATTCTATTATTGTTTAACGAGATTAAATTGTGACTATTTTTTAATTTAGTTAATTTGTTCTGAGTTAATCGCTTAAGTGAACTGCAATTAATTAACAGCCCCACTTGTGATGTGATAACGGAATGCTCTCTTTATTCACAGAACATGCTATGAAATTCAGTCAAAGTCCAGTGTACTAAGAGAACCTCAGTGATGCACTTATATTTCTTCCTCACATGGTGTTCGGTAAAGGAATAAGGTTTGTTTTCAATTGATGCAGTTCAAAAATTACAGGGCAATAAAATTGAGTCCGAATGTGCCCACTGGAGGTTTTCAGTGATGAGGTGTATTTGTAGGTAGATAGTCTTTCCTTTTTGTGTTGAGGTCACAAATTTTTTCTATGATCGGTGAAGCAAGGGCATAAAAATCTGTATCAAAGCCAAACACTGCAGAAGAAAACGTCTGCTAATAGTTATTTGAATTTTAAAATGAATTCGCTTCTTCATACCTCTTTTGTATTCACTTTAGGTGCCAGTAAATTCATTTGGTTAAATATTCACAGAATCTGCAAATTTTAAGCGAATAATGAAGAATATTCAAGGAAAGTGAATTTCAAATTCTTAATAATGTGTAATGGTACTGAATCAAACAGGTTCTAAAATCTGAACCTAACAGTTGTAACTGATAAGGAAACAGGAACGATACCATGTAACCTATGTGCTCAGATTTTCAATGTTGAACACACTCACAATGATCTGCTCACCACTAACAAGTTACAATACAATGTTTATTCACATACATTAGTCAAGAAATATTTTTTATATGTGTATGGAGCAAGCTTTACCACCTTGTTTGTACTGCCAGAAAACAAATAATAGTAATAAATGCTGAATAATGAATAAATTGAAGAAAAACATAATCTGTTGGGAGGCTTATGCCAGTAGATGTAGGTGGTGATGCTGACAAGAAGCCTTGTTGTGGGAATTGTTTTGTGTTAGGTGATTTTTCTGAAGATTTGATGAAAAACAAGAACTTGTGGTTTCTAATAGATACTATGGTCAGAAGGGGCTAGTGCCATCATCCAGTCTGTCCTATGTAGTGCAGGCTATGGGATTCCCTGAAGTAATTCCTGTGTGAAGTCCAGTAACTGTGGTTGAACTAAAGCAGATCTCTTAGGAAAACATCCAATCTTTATTTTAAAATTGCCAGTGATGGAGAATCTACCACAGCCCGTGGTAAATTGTTCCAATGGTTAGTTACCCTCATAGTTAAAATTGTGCATCTTATTTCCAGCCTGAATTTGTCTAGCTTCAGCTTCCAACCTTTGGATCTAGTTATACATTTGTCTGCTAGATTGAAGAGCCCATTATCAAATTTCTGTTCCTCATGTAGGTACTTATAGATGGTGATCAAGTCACTGCTTAACCTTTTCTTTGTTATGCTAAATAGATCATGAAATCAGTGAATGTGTAAAGTTCAGCACTTTCCTTGACTTGCTAAATCTTTTTTCCTTTAAAACTCTGCACAATATGACTTTGTCTGTCAGGAAAAGAAATAATCTGTCACTAAATTGTTGCTGCGACTAATTTTCTGTGACTAAACGTTGGGAGTCCTTCAGCTCAGGGAAAGTGCTCTTATAAACAGAATGAGAGATTCTCTTCAACAGACATAGAAGGGGAATGAGGATCTCCTACTTCCTTGCCCATTTCTGAGAGCCCTATAAGTACCTAACCTGCTTCTGAGTAGTTCAGATGTATTTCTACCTTGAGTGACATCCCAACAAGAAATATTTGGTAAGCTGAGAAGTTATGCTCCATTGCCACGGCAGAAGTTGCTGGTGGTTCAACACAGTGATATCACTTTGGAAAGTAGTTCGTGTTCTTATTTCTTGAAGAGACGTCATTAAAAATGGTCCCTTACATTGCTTTAGAGGCTCTGACTCGAGCTGGGCAAAACTAACTTGTTGCACTTTGTAGGGGGTTATGTAAGCATTTTGTTTGGCTTCATCCCTGAGTTTAGGTTCGAATGAATCCAAGATCTCCATGTAAAACTTGGCCAAAATGGCCAAGTTTTATTGGTTTTATGTGGATATGCAAAGCTCACCATTTTATCATGATTTTGTTGCAAAGCTACAAATCAGCTTGTATTCATTCAAAATGGAGCCTATATTTTCCTGAAAGGTTCTTAAACCTTATTTCAAGAAACATGATCTAAATCTCAGGCTTTTTAGCAAATCTGAAAGTAGATGAGTTGCAAGTGGCTTTGATTTTTTTGCTGTGAATATTTCATTGTTATAGTCAGGACTTATTCTCCCTTAGGAATCAAGGAATTTGCAGAACTTTTGTTTTTAGTGTTCTACAGTAATTTAGATGCAAACAATGATTCCTTGATCTTAGAAATTGAATCTTTCTCTAATAAGCACTTGCTGGTATCCTTTCCCCTAACTGTCCTGGCTAAGAACCAGAATGGTGTAGGTTAGTAGACATCAGAATAGACCCATTTTCTGTGTGGCCATTTGGAAATCCAGTCCATGAATGATCTCATAGAAAAACATATTAGAACAGCAATGGAATCTTGAAGTCCAGTTTCTGCTTTCCACGTCAGAGTGTTAATTGTTCAAGATGGATTCTTAAGAGGGCTTGGTCTACAGATTTCCTTTTGGTCACCCTGGATTGAATATCCAGGTGACCACATTCATGCATGATCATAGACTCCATGCAAAGTATCTCAGATGCTCTGGCCATGTTTCACCATGTTTCATCAGAGTAGCTGGGTGGGCACACAGAGGGATGCTAACAGCTCTGGGAAAAGGGAGGAATTATGATTGTTTAAGTCACAGTTCATTCTCCTCTTGGAACAGTACAGCTGCATGCCACCCCTTCTACAAGGCAGATTGCAAAATTACAATCTCTCTCTGGGATTGCAGACAGAATATTCCTGCACTGAATCCAACACCAGAAAAAAGTAACAGATTGGGTGTAAACTGCTAAATAAATAAATAGCTTTCCCCAGTTTACAGAGTTTTATCCTCTTGGCAGACTTGAAATAAGCATCCAGACTTTTGGGTGCTGATCTGAATTTGAACTTCTGAGCTGTGCCCATTATACTTGCGTTGCTGCCCCTCAACTGGTTTGGAAAACCGGTTTTGTTTCAATGGCTCACACCCAGCTCTCTTTTCTAAATCTCCACACGTTACACTGCTATACAGACAGGACACCCGCCGTGTTGCTGCTTACTTATTGCAACTCCCAGGCAGTCCAGCAAAGTTTTAAACAAAAGTCTTTTGTATGATATTAATAAGCTTTCAGCACTCCTCAATACAGTGTGTTATCCTTGGAGTAAATCGTGTGTATCAAAATCCCTTTTACGTGAAAGTTTGTTTTCCTATCTGGCCAGCTTCTCTTTTGTCGTGTTGTAATAAAATATTTTGCTTATTGTTGACCGGCACGGCAGTCCTGATGCAGGAATCATTTTGCTGAATAGAACAGTATTTTTCTAAGAAGCTTTCTTTGAAATAATTTCTGTTGGCCTCTTCCAACTGTCAACGCGCTTGGACTCTGTGTACATTAAAACAATAGTAGCGACTCCATAAATAAATAAATTAGAGGCAATGCCTTGAAGCCATCATTTAAATGAAAAGTGAAGGATTTTCTCTAACTCTAAATCATAAGAACTCTTTTATTTTATCATCTCCCTGCTTGTGTTTTGGACTATAATTTAAAGTGAAAGCCCTGCCTTTGGGTTAAAAGCACCGATCAAACTCTGATGTATGTAATGCTGGAAATTTTGAAAGAAAGTATTGACATTCTGCTGTGTCAATATCGTATAGCCCGATGCCTGACAGGTATTAAATAAACGCTTTTCTGTAGAAGGCTGCTGGGATAATGCCCTGTCATTGTGTACAAGTAAATAAAGCCCAAAAGACAGGGACACCTTTTGTATGCACTTGAGCCATTGTTACTGTTTTCATTTGTTCTCTATCCATTTCTACGGTCAGCTGCAAAACTCAAGTTACGAGATTGTGAGATCCTATTTAAATCAAAGAGATATTGGTGAGTGCTTAAGGCTAAGGAGGTCTACGGTTTTTAAGGCCAGATTTCTCACTGAATAGTACCTTCCTCTCCTGGAGTAATCCCACTGAGTAAAGGTTACTACTCAACCTGAGTAAGGGTACCAGAATCTAGCCCTTTGTGGTTTGACAAAGCAGTTTGTGGGACATGGTTTGACTTTACAGTAGGGCTTTTATACCTCAAATATACAAGGATCCAATTTTGCTTTGTGCATTTTTATACCAGAAACAGAAATATTCCTAATTATTTGTAACCCTTTTGGTTCAAATAACATTTTTGCTGTTTGCAAGAGCAAGTGGGACACTTTTTGTCATTTTCAGCAGCAAATGTGGAAGTTTGTGATGAGAAATAAATGGGAAGCTGGGTAAAATTGTCAGCTGTATCGAAGTGACTTAGGAGCCTAATTCCTATTTTCAAAACTGACTTATGCACTTAGGAGCCCAAGTCCAGCTGACTTTCAATGAGACTTACGTTAACATTTCCAAAAGTGCCTAATGATTTAGGCTTGTTAGTCCCCCTTTCAAAGGGACTCAGACACTCAGATCCCAAGTCCTGTTGACTTTCAGTCAGACTTAGGCTCCCAAGGCCCAGTTTTTTTAAAGCTATTTAAGCACCTAAAGATGTAGCTAGGAGGCTACTAGGATTTTCAAAGGTCTAATTCATATTGACTTCAATGGGAGCACAGTTAAGCCAAAGTTGAGCACTTCTGAAAATCACATTTATCAAAGCTTCACGGTATTCCCTTAGGACCATAGTGTGCTTGAATCTTACTTACATGTAAAATGGAGGATTGGGAAGGGCACAAAGAACTTAGCCCCTAACCAAGACCAACCCATAACATTGAACACCACTCAGAATCTGATATTTTTACCCAGGGCTGTTTATATTTTCCACTACAAAACTGGAAGGATGGAGTCTGTTTCTGAAAGTACCAAGGGGCAGAGAGAATGGTTCAGCAATTGGTTCAGATGCTACAGACTCACCCTTTTTAGAGAGAGGTTTGGAAACATTTCCACAGCTCTAATCTGATCTCGGGGAAACCAAAAGGTTAATTGTACAATGTACAGGGGTAAAATAGATTTCCAAGAACATCTGGCACTGTATTATCGGAACTGAAATGAGATTAATGCCAATCTCTTGGGACACAGCACTTGGGAACACAACACAAGCATTTGCCAGCCACCACAGAGAAAGTGAGCAAGTTTCTTTTTGGCGTTAATGTAGGTTTGGGGTTTTTTTTGGAGGGTGGGGTGGGGGTGGGGAGAGGAGGTTTGCTTTGAGACATGCAACATGTGTGGCTGGTTTAGATGCTTTTCCTCATACTTCATTCCCATGGGCACACTTTGGGTAGGATTGTGTTATGGGACACTTGGCCTTTCTTGTTCCACTCTATTAGACACATTTCCTGTCTTATATGCCAGCCTTCTTGCCGACCCAGCAACAAGTCTGATATGGGAAGAACTGTGGGCAAGGGGACATCAGATAGAACAGGTACACTGTCTTCTAAATCATGCGTGTACCTTTGAACATCACGAGCATTTAAACAAAAGACAGACGAAACATTATTCATCTCTAAACACAGACATTAACCCAAAGATCTGAAGCAATGTAATTAAGGATGGGTGACTTGTAAAGTCTTGGTGGGGAGTAGGTTTTGGTACAGCTGAGCATTCTAAAGTTGCCAAGCTGGGCTGGGAATCTGTGATTTCCAGTCCTCTTGCTTCTGATCTCAGCAGGAAATACTCCAATAATAGGCTTTCCCCATGTGATGTGGGGCTTTGGGTTCTGATTCAGGACAGAAAACAGAAACACTTGACTGGAAAAGGTGCGTTGTAGTAAATTATGTAAGAGGAAAAGGCCCAGGCTAGCACGTGGGGGGGGGGGGGGGGGGAAGGTCACTCATTTTATCTCAACCAATTTTCCTTTCTGAAGCTATGATCTGATCTAAACTCTCTTACACATCCCATCTGAATGATTTCTTCTTCAGTGTTTGCAGAAGAAACGGTAATGAATAGTGACACAGGCTTACCACCCATACTGGAAAGTCTAAGTGAAGGGACCCTCTCCCAGCCATTCGTTGACTGTAGCTGATGGCTCACTTTCACTGCTTTATCTGCCTGATATGTGACACTTTGGTATCTTGAATATGTCACAGGTTCTGACACATTTGGCAGGTCTCGAGATAGAGTATCGGTTTTAAAGCTGGCACAGATGTGTTTGGAGACTGTAGAGGGCAGTATGAGACCACTGCTGATGCATGCTGCGAAGTCTGCAGGAGGTGAGCTGCTCTTAATATATGCCACCCGTAGGGAGTTCCAAGGGTGTTTCAAAAAATTATATGGGAAAACTGGCCTATTGGATTTACAGTAAATGTCTATTTGGCTTCACCTAAAAGAAATTCTTTATAGAAGATCTCCCCCCGCCGCCTCCCCTCTCTCTTCCAGTTTGAAAACAACGAGTGCTACTACTGGCTGAGCAGCATGTTTTCACGCTGCAATCACTCTTCAGGGGAGAGAAGCAAGTTGTGTAAATCCTTCTGCTGACAGTCAAGATGATTTTTAGTCCGTTCACAATGGATTTGAACGTACTGCATTGTGAATTAATGTGACAGCAGCGAGGCGGTGTTCAGAAAATGCTACATACGGCTCTCAAGCACAAACAAGGTAGATGGGGATGGGAAAACCAGCGCAGTGGTACTGCCAAAGAAAGCAGCCCCAGTAGCAAATATCTTCAATGGAAATGGGAGATCAGAGGAGACCGGCTTTGAGCGGCTTTGAGTGACTATAGAGAATTCTTTCTTAGGGGTCTGGCTGGTGGGTGTTGCCCATATGCTCAGGATCTAACTGATCACCATATTTGGGGTTAGGAAGGAATTTCCCCAAACGGCAGATTGGCAAAGACACTGGGGGGGGGGGGGGGGGGATAACCTTCCTTTGCAGAGTGAGACATGGGACACTTGCAGGTTTAAACTAGGCTCTGGTTTACACTGCGGTGAAGGGAGGGGGGGTCGACCTCATGTACACAATTCAGCTACGCAAATACATGCTGAATCGCTCCCCCGTCGACTCCACCTGCGTCTTTTGGCGTGGGTGAGTTCCATTCCAGAGTCAACAGGAGAGCGCTCGGGGATCGATTTATCATGTCTAGATGAGACATGATAAATTGATCCCTGAAAGATGCATATGATCTGGCGAAAGGGTAGACCTGGATTAGTTTAAATGGTGGATTCTCTGTAACTCCAAGTCTTTAAATGAAGGTTTGAGGACTCCTGTAACTCAACCAGAGGTTGGGGGTCTGTTACAGAAGAGGGTGTCCTGCAATGTGCAGGAGATCTGACTAGGTGATCATGATGTTGCCCCGGCCTTAAATCTAGGATTCTGTGGGCATCAATGGACATTCTTCTGTAACCGGGGGCAAGGCAAAGCAAATGGGACGTGGGCAAATGTTCAATTGTTCCCTGCAGTACAGGGTTTGAGTAGATTAACTGCACGGCAAAGTCATTTGCCTTTTCACACCCTCCGCTGGTTGCAAAGCATAAGGTTTACAATCCCACCTTTGCTTTTCATTTACCCAATGTCCTGTCTTAACAGCCTCAGCAATAGGATATAACAGACAGTATGGCTAGATAATGGGGAGCATGGTGTTTCAGTAGCAGAGGCTGGGGGTTTGGCAGTTCTGTGATCTGACAGTTGCTGCAGAGATATGAGAGGTCTGAGCAAAAGGGGGCTTGGGGATTCCACAGAGCACACTGTTCTTTCTGGTAGCCATTTGGGCTGGGGGGAAGATGCAATGTCTGAGGTTTCTGACTTTGGGGAAAGGGAGTGCACGTTGGCGTATTTCCAGTGCCTTCAGAACAGTCTCACTTCCCTGGACGAAATCATTTTTAAAACGACACCCCCAAAGTTGTTAGGCAGGAAAAAAAAAAAGGATTTATCTTGTCAAATGCTCTGATGCTTAAATTCAGGTCAATACAGTTTTTTTAGCCAGTGGACGTTTTCTGCAATAGCACTCGTAATAAAAAAATGGATAGTAAGCATGCTGCCATCTGAGTTTATTACTGGGTCTTGCAAGCATTTACTGCGGTGCTTATTCTTTAGTATGATGAGGATTGAGCCATGAGGGCCCTATCCTGTCAACAGTTATCCTTGTGGATAGCTTTTACTTGTGCTGATATTCCCATTGCTTTTGATGGTTTTATTTGTGTGGATAAAGTTACTTGCATGCGTAAGTGTTTGCATAATTAGGCCAATAGTTATTACATTTGATTTGTAATTTTTTGTGTGTGCTTCAGCAAGAACAGGGAGTTGGGTAAAGAATATGGATGAGTCTACAAGCTGTCCCCTCAATGACAGTGTCCCCTCAATTGCTTTAATTATAAAATATAATTAATAATAGAGCTTGTCTTCTGATGGTTGCCAGGAGTTTAAACCTTATCTGTGAAGTAGATAAGTAGTAGTAGGCCTATGAGGCAGAGCAAAGTAAAGTGAATTTTCCAAGATCTCCTATCAAGTCAGTGGCAAAGCTGGGGCTAGTATTCGCCTGACCTAATTGATGGTCTTCTTCTCTAACCATAGACATCCTGGATCAAATTAAACCCAGGCCAAGATGGGTGCAATTCTTATTGCAGTTGGTGGGGGTTGGGACGATTGAACTAGGGCTGAGTTTGGATCCTTGCCCGCATACTCCTAGCATAGGAGATTTATGGAACAAGTTGCCTAGTTAAGCCCTCAATTTTTATAAATTTCATGAGGAAACTAGACATGTTTTATTCCTGAAGAAAGATAGGGGGATTGAAGGAGGCATAGTGTTCAACTAACCCCAAAGGGGCCAAGATTATGAAACCAAGTAGCTTTTCTTTCCCTCTAATGCCTTATGTTCATAACTAAGAATTCACTTTGCAAAGAGATAATCAAATGCCAGCATTGTTTCCAAGTACATGTTAACACTTTCCTTGCAGGTGATCAAAATGCTGGTAGAGGGCCATGTCATAACTTGGCTGTTAGACAAGCTAAGCAAGAGTTGATGGTGCCACGTTATGAGGAGGAAAGTTCTTTCTCTCAGCTGGAGAGTATACATATCATACAGACTTCTTTTGCTATAGGGTAGGAATCCAAGAATCCACTTATGGCAAAAGAATGCTGCCATGTTAAAGCCCTAGCCTTAAGTCTCAGCAAGTTGCCAGCATCAACAATGCATTTCCCATGGAAAAAGGAATTTTGTGCTTTTGGCAATGCACAGATTATGTATCTGAGCAAAAAAAGCTTCCAGAGAGTTTGCAGAAGCAAATGCCCACTTTTAAACTTGAGTTAAGCATAAGACATGTTTGTACAATGGCAATTTGCATGTGTTAAAAGCAGACCAAAGCAGACTGTGAAGAACTGCTGACCAAAGCAGACTGTGAAGAACTTCAAAAAGATCTCACTAAACTAAGTGATTGGGCAACAAAATGGCAAATGAAATTTAATGTGGATAAATGTAAAGTAATGCACATTGGAAAAAATAACCCCAACTATACATACAATATGATGGGGGCTAATTTAGCTACAACCAATCAGGAAAAAGACCTGGGAGTCATTGTGGATAGTTCTCTGAAGGCATCCACGCAGTGTGCAGCGGCAGTCAAAAAAGCAAACAGGATGTTAGGAATCATTAAAAAAGGGATAGAGAATAAGTCGGAGAATATCTTATTGCCCTTATACAAATCCATGGTGCGCCCACATCTTGAATACTGCGTACAAATGTGGTCTCCTCATCTCAAAAAGGATATACTGGCACTAGAAAAGGTTCAGAGAAGGGCAACTAAAATGATTAGGGGTTTGGAACAGGTCCCATATGAAGAGAGATTAAGGAGGCTAGGACTTTTTAGCTTGGAAAAGAGGAGACTACGGGGGGATATGATAGAGGTATATAAAATTATGAGTGGAGTGGAGGAAGTGAATAAGGAAAAGTTATTTACTTGTTCCCAAAATAGAAGAACTAGGGGCCATTCAATGAAATTGGCGTGCAGCAGGTTTAAAACAAATAAAAGGAAGTTCTTCTTCACACAGCACACAGTCAACCTGTGGAACTCCTTACCTGAGGAGGCTGTGAAGGCTAGGACTATAACAGGGTTTAAAAGAGAGCTGGATAAATTCATGGAGGCTAAGTCCATAAATGGCTATTAGCCGGGATGGGTAATGAATGGTGTCCCTAGCCTCTGTTTGTCAGAGGGGGGTGATGGATGGCAGGAGAGAGATCGCTCGATCATACCTGTTAGGTTCACTCACTCCGGGGCACCTGGCACTGGCCACTGTCGGTAGACAGGATGCTGGGCTAGATGGACCTTTGGTCTGACCCAGTATGGCCGTTCTTATGTTCTTATGTTCTTATGTTCTTAAGATCATGTATCCATTCCATTTAGTTCTGAATTCTGAAAAGTCCCACTTCTGCTTTCTGGGGGAGAGTAGACTCGTCAAATTTGACATTGTCAGCTGTCCAGATGTGACTCACCTAGCCCTGCATGGTCTTGTCCTATTAAAACACCTGAGTTCTGCCTGAAGCAAGGATTTAAAGTCTATAGATTTCAGTTTTGAAAAGCTTTGCACCAGCCCACACGTCAAACCTGAACTGTCCCATGTTCTTGCAGAAGAGTGAAGGGGAAAGAGAGAAAGACGGAACTGATTACAACAGATAAGCCTTGATTTTTTTTTTAGGGGGGGGGGGGAACAAATGAAATTGATTTAGGCGAGTTTGGATCTTGCAGAACCACAAGAAGGATCTCAGAATACATAATATACGTAGTGTGTGTTCCTAAGTAGAGCTGATCAAACATTGCACAAACAATGACTGTGAATATTCATTTGAATTGTGAAGACCTGTTTGGTTCAACCACACTTGAGGACCCTTTTCCCTTACTATTAGCAGACATTTGTGTTGTACATTTTTTCTCACACCAATGGCTGGAGAATGGCCATTGATCATATAAATACTGGTGACTAGAAGAGTGTTTGTCACTTGTTATTTGCTAGTCATTACTCTCCTGTTCAAAAATTTTGTCATCCAGTCAGGGAGTCAAAACAGCACCATGTGACTTGAGTAACCAACCATATACCACAAATAATGAACTGTGAACACTCAAAGCGAACAGCTTATAAGACCTCAAGAGTTGAAATATATTCGCATAAACTCTTTGAGGAATGACAAATACATTTTGTTGAAATCAGAATTAGTTTGTGAACAGAAAAAACATTAAGTATGTCAGACAATTTATTCATAACAAATAATTCAACCGGCCCTGTTCCTAATAAATGGCTTGTTGAGACTCTTCTCTTTCTGTTGTTCACAAGGAAGTCCTTGATGGAAAGGGGTGGGTGACCGTAATAATCTTACTGTACAAAATCCTTTTCAGAGACCACCAAAGCCACATAGGAAAACACTGTTACTATTTACCTTCTTAATGAATGTGGGAACTGAAAGGTGATCTTGGATCCAATCAACAGTACTACTTTGCATATATGTTACATTTTTTATTCAAGACTCTCACAAGCATTTTCCATACATTAATGAGCTAAGACTCTGAACATCCCTGTGGGTTAGGCAAGATGTATTTTACAGATGGCTACCCTGAAGCACAGATAGGTTTGGTGACTTTCCCAGGGTCACACAGAGAGTACGTGGCAAACTAGGATTCCTGACTTCTACTCCTGTTGTCTAACGGTTAGAAGTTGAACATCTCCACATAGAGCTGAGCAGTTTTACATTAATCCAAGAACTGTCAAAGATCATCTCCATGACAGTGGCCATCACAGCTGGTGGAATGATTTATTGAGAATATATTATTCAATGAATGTAGCTCTTGTTCCTGTTTGTGACCCCGCCCTGATGCTTGGGAGTGTATTCACTGGCTACAGGTATTTACTGTGGTTTATGTATTATGTATTTGCTGTAGGTATTTGTGGTTTATGTGACCAAATGTCAGCTCTTGGGAGGTGCATGAAGAGTTCACTTTGGCTAGTTGCTGTTTGTGAATCATGAGGTGCGATTTAGTGGTCTTATTCACATGATGGGCTGACTGAGACATTTATAAGACCACCAGATGACAAATAGCAAGTAACAATGAATGAGTAGCCAGTACTGTTGTTTGCTTTCAAGTTTGGGTATTCATATGAAGAACAGCCGTTCCTTGTTCTTGCAAGAAGTTCCTTGACCAACTCTAATGCCAGTCTGCTTGCTTCACTTCAGCTTTAACCCCTCGTCTGCACTAGAGAAAAAATATATTAAGTCAAGTTAGCTAATGTGGTAATTAACATGAAGTGAAATCTAGTGAAGACAAGGCTGTATCCAGTTTTCACATGAGTTAACAGGTTGAGGTAAACTTTAGGTTCCCCCATAGTCTGTAACTTGACCTGTGTGAAAACTACAAATAACTTTGTCTTCACCTTATATTAGTTACCATATGGTAGCTAATTTGTGTTAGAACACTCCTTTCCCCCTAGATGATTGTAGAGAAGGGGGAGGAATTCTTAGGTCTGATCCAACATCCCCCTCTGATGTAATTTTGGGACAGTCCCTTGACTGTACCTGGAATGAGAACTCAAACTTACTGCTATTACTGACTAGGATTTCTCCTCCAAATTATTACTGCATCCTGGGGTGAGAATGCATATTACTGCAGATATGCCCCCAACTTCCCTTGAGAAAAACACTCTGGAATTTGGTGAAGTTTTGGTGAAAGGAACTAAGATGGAAAACCATGACTAGAGATTCTCAGATGGTGTAAATTTGTATTAACTTCAAAGGGACCCTCCAGTATGTTATTCCATATCAGTTCTGAGTGACCATTTGTACCTAAATAGGAACCCAGATGTTAAAAGTGAGCCCCTCCTTTGTTGCTACAGAAATCTCTCTTTCTTGGTAGCTGGTTTCTCTTGACAGACTTTGTACTGAAAGAAGGAAGGGGCTAACACTAAGGGCTCGTCTTCACTACGTGCGGGAAGGATCGATCTTCTGGTGATCGATTTATCGCGTCTCATTAAGATGCGATAAATCGATCACCAGCGGCTCCCCCATTGACTCTGGAAGTGCAGCTCCGCAAGAGGTGCAAGCTGGAGTCGACAGGACCGCACCGCCGACCGCTGCCTTCGTAAGGACGAGAGGTAAATCGGCTGTAGAGACATCGATTTCAGCTACGTTATTAATGTAGCTGAAATTGCGTATCTACAGCAGATCTACCCCCCAGTGAGGACAAGCCATAAATCCCATTGAGTAAACAGTGCCTCCATCCCATGCATCTCAATGAGATCATCCCTCAGCCAAAAACTTTACAGTAAGAACTTCCCAGGCCTGATTCTCGTTTACACTAAGGCCCCGATATACTGCAAAGGCAAATATAAATATATTTTGTGGTAAGCCCAGGGCAGGCTACTGCCAGAGAGGGTTTGTGGTGAGAGAGGTAACTGCAGGTCAATTGGGTTCAGCTGAGTAAGGCTGCCACTGACCCAAGCAGGATCAGCTGAACCCAATTAAAAAGCTGTCAGAGACCTTTTTAAACCCTCCTCCCCAGCTAGGGGGTAGAGAGAGATAGAGTGAATGAGGCTGCCTGCAGGCTAGGTGCAGCAGGACAGGGGGTCTCTCCCAGAAGGGGGATAGTTTTCCTAGCCAGAAAGAAGTGCTTAGAGGAAGGGAAAGCCTGCCTGTGGGGCTTTCTAGGCGGGTTGCTGGCACGGCTCTTGCCTCACCAGAGCCAATAGGACCTGAGTCAGGGGGGTCCGAGAGGCCACTCTGCCACAATTTATATTGCATTTCCCTAGTTAATTTACCTTCAATAGTTATCTCCTGTCAGACACAGATATCCATTTCAAAAGGTATTTTTTTCTCCTGCTGATAATGGCCCATCCAAATTAAACAGCTTCTTAGAATTGGTATAGTAATGTACAATCCATTTTTTTTTTGCTTTCTGTGTATATAAATACATCTTACTTCTGTTCCATTCTATGCATCCGATGAAGTGGGCTATAGCCCATGAAAGCTTATGCTGAAATAAACTGGTTAGTCTCTAAGGTGCCACAAGTATTCCTCATTTTATTTATAAATCTAAACCCACTTTCCATGTCCGGAGCAGTGTAACTGGGAATCAGGCCTTTCATTTATATAACCCATGCCAATGAAACTATATTTTTAAATCACAAGAGGTAGATCACAAGATGTTTGATGTTAATTCAACAGGAAAAATAAGATCTCACTTTTTGGAGTCCAGTATTTAAGCATATAAAGAATATACTCTGCACCAAATTCTATGCATACTTACCCATGCACTATGATTACACAGGTTGTAAGTCAATGCGCAATTTGACCTACAATATGTACACACATCCTTAGCTGGTGATGGATAGCGAGCCTGAAATAGCTTTAAATTAACAAAAGTGCATATAGTTGGTTTTGGCCTCCTTTTGAAGTGCTTTTAGAGAGACACGGATCTCAAACCCGCTCCCTGCAGCTGCAGTGAGAATGTGAAAACTCCGAAAGCAGCTGCAAGGGGTTTGTTTTTACATTTCATACCCTGTACTTCTTTAAAAGCACTCTGAAGAGACCCGGGGGTGGGGCTGCAGTAGACCCAGGCACCTCAAAGAAACGTAAATGTAGGGGCCTGATCCCGCAGCCCTGGCTCAGAATTCCCACGGAAGCAGTGTAGCGGTAGCTTGCCACGCCAGTGGGTCTCACTGTGCCCCACTTGTGGGATTCTCCTCCCAGAGAGTTCTCCATGATTGTTCCATCTGGGGGGAGGGGGCAGAGGGGTGGGGGGGGGGGGGCGTATGTCTCACCCTGCTGCATGCCCGGCCTCCAAACCTTGTGGATCCCCTGGGAACAGTGGATTTTCCATGCAGATGCTTTTGTGCCTCCACAGCTGTCTGCATCCTTGGCCATAGGAATCTTTTGTTTGGATGGGGTAATTCTGATACCACCCCCCACCGGACCTGTTGCAATCTTTTTTGGTGATCCGGCAGGATTTGAATACATCATCTGCTTTGGGGTTTGCAGTTGCATGGGATATTCTGACCTCTTTGCTCTGTAGGTGCATTTGAATTAGCAGCTTCTCCCCCCCAGTGGCCCTTTTGCTGTGTTGGCTGAGTGGAGTGGGGCAGGGCAGTGGACCCTGCTCCTTTTGGGCTGAACGGTGTTGTTAGCCAGGAGCAGTCCGTGTGCTCAATGGGGCGCTAGGAGCGTAACATGGGATGTTTCCTGCAGATCTGTGCTAGGCTGAGCACAGCGTAGCCCTCGCTCTTCAATTCAGAGGCAATAAAAACAGAGCGGTGGCCTCTGGATTTGGTTTATTCATTCGGTGGAAGTCTTGCCTGCCTGAGCTCAACATAACTAGAGGGTAAAGTTGGGGTTAGGGTACAGCCCAGTGATGATATTGGAAATGGATCAAGACTGAAACCTCACATCCAAATACCCGCAGACTTTGGGAGAATGGGATTTAGATTTCCTGGTATTGGCCCATCACCAAAGAATGCTGTTACTGCTGGCAGCAGCCCTCAGGCCAGGTGTTGTCTCTAGAACCGATAAGTAGCAATGGAAGGTTCAAAAGGGTCAGTGCTTCATCTTTGGCTGAACGCTCAGAAGTTAGTTGCAGGGGTAAAGGAAGGTGGAGCAGAGAGGAGCACAGTTTCCCTCCTTTGCTCAAGTCAGAGGAAAAGCTCCCCCACCTAATTGCTGCTCACCTGAACCTTATCCAAAATTTCAGAAGGTCTTCTGCTTTCACAACTGGACTGGAAAGCTCAGACTTTCCTTACGAGATTTCCCATTCATAGAATCATATAATCTCAGAGTTGGAAGGGACCTCAGGAGATCATCTAGTCCAACCCCCTGCTCAAAGCAGGACCAATCCCATTTTTGCCCCATATCCCTAAATGGCCCCCTCAAGGATTGAACTCACAACCATGGGTTGCCCCTGCTTGGGTCAGCAGTACCCCAACAACTGTCTCCCCTACAGTATGCCTGTGGTTCGGCTTCAGGTTGATTAGCACTTGGGTGTGTGAAATTGAAAACTAATAAAAAGCTATTAGGATGGATTGGAACCTGCAGAAAGTTCATTCCAATTTCTGAGTTGAGAGTCTGGGTCAGTTTTGTCCAAAACTGTTGTCTACCTACTGTCTTTGCTGAAAACACGTGGTAATCTCAGAAGCAAGGAGTGTGATCTCAGGTGTCTCTGTCATGCTCACATACTCTGCTGGTTGGTGTTTGTCATTTGCCTTGTTTTTAGGTTGCAAACTGAAATAAATCTTATTTTTTCTGGTATAGAAATTATGAGATGGGCCTGAACCAAACTCCCTGATCTGAACACTGCTGGTCTTCGGGATTGTGTGAATTCTAGATCTGGATCCAAACCTGAATTTTGCAGCTTCAGCCCATACCAAATTATGAAATTATGGGCCTGTTTTTCAGAGATGCAGAGAACCTGCAGCTCTCATTGATTTCACTAAAATCAAGGAACTAAATATGAAGTGAGGATAATGGGTCGGATGGTCCATTGAAATACACTCATGTAAATCAGGAGTAAGTGCAGTGACTCGATGGCTCTATTGACTTCAATAGAATTACTCCTGATTTATACCAGTATAAGGGTATGTCTACACAGCAAATGCTGAGCATGGGCAGGCCTATCCAAGCCGGTTTGAATCCAGTTAGTGTGGGTAGCAATAGCAATGAAGACAGTGCAGCATTGACTTCAGCATGAGTAGTACAATCTGGCATAAACCTGAGTATGTACTCAACTTGCTAGCCTGCTTTTAAGCCCACACTGCTGTCTTCACCTCTACAGTTACCTACTGTGTTAGCTGGATTCCAGCTTACTCAAGCAGGCTAGCCCGTGTCCAGCTTTTGCTGTGTGGACATATCCTCAGAAAAAAAGAGAATCAGGTCCAACACTTCAGTTGCTTAATTTTACTTTGAGATGACAAGATCTTGACCTAAGTGTAAACACAGTACAGAAGAGGAAGAGGAAACAAAAAAGTAAAGATGTTTCTATTCTCTGTCTCTCAGGATAGAGTTTCTGAAAAGATACCAACGTTCGATTACAACACCCTGGTATTTAATTATTGTAGACATTTAATCCATCGTGATATGGAGAAAAGAAAATGCAGTCTGTCTCCTTCTCGGGGGAAAAAAAGCAATACAGTAATTAGAATGTAACTAAAGTTCGGAGAATGATGTGAAGCCACATAATGACCTGCATCATATTAAGGCAATTGGAATGCTAACAGGAAACAGGTTCTGAAGGGTTTCTTTGCCTGTCTTATTTTTTTTTCTTGTCCAGATAATCGTGAGCCTTCATCCTGAACAAATGAATTATTATTTAATTTAAATCAGCCAGGGTTGTTCAACAATCATTTATCTTCCCATAACCCTTGTTCATGGAGAAGTCATGCAGAATTACACAAGTTTATCTTCTTCTCATTTCAATTTCTAGCTCTTCTCGTACTAATTTCAGGATATGAGGTTTTTATTGGAGCGGTTTTTTTTTTTGCTTTAGTTTGCTGCATTTAGCTTTTGTCTGTTTGTCTTACATCATAGGCCATATGTAGCCTATAGCCAACACGACTGTCTTGCTTTGGCTGTCCCTGTGTTGGCACTGTTCATTTAAAAAAAAAACTTTTGGCAGTATTCTTGAAAGATTGGCTTTTGTTTTGTAGAAGTAGGAGGTGTATCAGGACTGCAGGGAGAGGGCATCTGATTCCAAAGCATATCTTTCTAGCATAGCAGACCCCAAAGGAATAAAAAGTGGGACAATACAAAAGAGGCTAACGATTGAAATTGGATTCATACTGTTAGGATTAATGATAGAAGGGAGAGGAAAACTAGCACAGCATTCCTCAGCCAACACATTCGAATGATAAATTGCAGTAAGGCACCGAAAAGAACAACAGCTGCAGTTCATGAAAAGCCAAATTTATCTAAATTTCTCCAGTTGATCAGTCAAAATCATCAGTGAGACTTCCACTCTGTAATCACTTTTTCTCCTCAGAAAAACAGAGCAGAGACAGAGAGCAAGAGACACCTTCAGAAAACAGAGCAAGCTACATTTATTTTTGCTACATTTTTACAGCCCATAAAACCTAGTGCCACAGGTTTCCTGTGGTGGTAGAGGAATTCCTCAGCGAGATTGCTGCCAGTGAGACATGGATTTCAGTTGAGTATGTTCAGAAATAAACATCCTTCTCACAAGACAGTGCAGTTGGAGCTCTTGCTAAATAACTAAGGGATCCTGCTAGCGGAAGGTGCTGCGCTGAGGCTGGGATCTTGGACATGGCTTGGCGGGGGGGAGAACACTTCAAGCCTTGGCAAAATGAAAGAGCCAGAGCCTTGAGACTGACCATCATGAAAACAGATTCTTTTTTTGAACAACAGTCAAGAGACCCAGCGAGGGTCTCTGATCTTATGTTTGCTCTTACAGCACCTCAGCACTGGAATAAAAGACCTCTGGCCTGGCCACAGCAGGCCTGGGTCAGCTGTCTTGGGCTTGGGCTGCAGGGCAAAAAATTGCTCTGTAGGTGTTCAGGGTTGGACTGGAACCTGGGATCCTTCCCCTTCACGGGCTCGAGCCTTAGCCTGAATGTCTACACAGCAGTTTTATAGCTCGCAAGCCCAAGTTGACTGATCTGGGCAAGCAACGGTTGTTCAATTGCTGGGTAGATAGACAATGTGGTCTCTCCATCACTGGAGTTTTTTAAGGGTAGGTTAGACAAACACCTGTCAGGGATGGTCTAGATAATAGTCCTGCCATGATCGCAGGGGACTGGACTAGATGATCTCTCAAGATCCCTTACAGTTGTATGATTCTGTGATTTAGAGGCCCCATCTGAGATCAGGGCCCCATTGGGCTAGTCCAGGAGTGGGCAAACTACGGCCCGCGGGCCACATCCGGCCCGCGACACTGTCCCATCCGGCCCGCGGCGGGGTCTGCCCCTTGCCTCTCCCCGAGCTGCACAGCCCGGGCTCCGCTGCGGGCCCTCCACCCTTCATTGGCCATGCCACAGGGGCAGCACTCCGGGGACCGGGGCTGCACGGTAGCCTCTCCCCCGGAGCCACGCCGACAGCGCTCGGGGGGCTGGAACTGTGCGGTGGCCCCTCCCAGGAGCCGCGGCTGCATGCTGAACTCTTCCCCGGAATCACTGCTGTGTGCTGGCCCCTCTCCCAGAGCCGCGCTGCGCGGGGAGCACTCTGGGGGCTGGGGCTGCGCACTGTCCTCCTCCCCCGGAGCCGCAGCTGCACGCTGGCCCCTCTCCCAGAGCCGCGCTGCGCGGGGAGCACTCTGGGGGCTGGGGCTGCGCACTGTCCTCCTCCCCCGGAGCCGCAGCTGCACGCTGGCCCCTCTCCCAGAGCCGCGCTGCGCGGGGAGCACTCTGGGGGCTGGGACTGCGCACTGTCCTCCTCCCCCGGAGCCGCAGCTGCACGCTGGCCCCTCTCCCAGAGCCGTGTGGCGAGGGGAGTGCTCTGGGGGCCGGGGCTGCATGCTGCCCCCCTCCAGCAGCTGTGGTAAGAGGGGGGATGGGGGGGTTCCAGGGTGGTGGTTGGGGGGGGGGCTTTGGAGGGGGCAGTCAGGGAGTAGGGTGGGTTGGATGGGGGTGGGGTTCTGGGGTGGTGGTTAGGGGTTTGGAAGGTGGATAGGGATTGGGGCAGTCAGGGGACAGGGAGCAGGAGAATTGGGTAGGGGGTGGGGTCCTGGTGGTTAGGGGTCTGTGGAAGGGGCAGTCAGGGGACAAGGTGTGGGGGGGTGTTGGATGGGTCAGGGATTCTCAGGGGCGGGAAGTGGGAGGGGGCCAGATTGTGGGCGGGGCCTTCCCTACCCGGCCCTCCATATAATTTTGTAAACCCAATGTGGCCCTCGGGCCAAAAAGTTTGCCCACCCCTGGGCTAGTCACTGTACAGACCTATAGAATCATAGGACTTGGAGGGATCTCAATATGTCATTGAGTCCAATCCCCTGCACTCAAAGACAGGACTATGTAATAACTAGACCATTCCTGAATGGTGTTTGTCTAGCCTGTTCTTAAAAACCAATTACAGAGTTTCCACAACCACCCTAGGTAACTTGTTTCAGTGCTTAACCACCCTGACATTTAGTACGTTTTTCCTATTGTCCGACCTAAACCTCCCTTGTTGCAATTTAAGCCCGTTGCTTCTTGTCCTATTCTCAGAGGTTAAAGGTGAACAATTTTTCACCCTCCTCCTTGTAACACCCATTTATGTACTTGAAATGTTATCGTGTTATCTCTCAGTCTTCTCTTCTTCAAACTAAACAAACTCAGTTTCTTCATCTTTCCTTGTAGGTTATGTTTCTAGACCTTTGATTATTTTTGTTGCTCTCCTCTGGACTTTTTCCAATTTCCTTTCCTGAAATGTGGTGCCCAGAACTGGACACAGTACTCCAGTTGAGGTCTTATCAGTGTGGAGTGGAGAACAAAAATTACTTCTCATGTCTTGCTTGCAGCCCTCCTGCTAACACATCCCAGAATGTTTGCTTTTTTTTTTTTTTTTTGCAAATGTTACACTGTTGACTCAGATTTAGTTTGTGATCTGCTATAACCCCCAGATCCCTTTTTGCAGTATCCCTTTCTAGGTAGTCATTTTCCATTTTGTATGTCTGCAACTAATTGTTCCTTCCTAAGTGGAGTACTTTGTTCTTATGAGGAGTCCAGTGGCACCTTAAAGACTAACAGATATTTTGGGGCATAGTTTGTGCCCAAATAAATTGTTAGTTTTAAAGGTACCACCAGACTCCTCGTTGTTTTTGTGGATACAGCCCGACATGGCTACCCCTCTGATATTTGTCCTTATTCATTTCAGACCATTTCTCCCATTTGTCCAGATCATAGTAAGATTCAGTCCCTGCCCTTAAGAGCTTACAGTCTAAATAAACAAGACAGACAAAGGAAGTGTTATTAGCCCCATTTAACAGCGGGGGAACTGGGACACAGGTTGATGAAATTGTTTGCCCAAGGACACAAGACATTTGTGGTAGAGCTGTGATTTGAACCCGATCTCTCTACATCCAGAGTCTTAATCTCAAGATCATCTTTCCTCTTCTTGTAAACCCAAGAAATATGTGATTTCTCTGACTGCTCTGACCCACCTATGTGACCGTATATGATCTAATATTAAAACAATCCTGTGCTATTTGTGCCTCCATTGTGATCTGTGAAGCCTGTGGAGTGCCATTCTGTTCTGACCTACCATATGTTTATTTGCTGCTGTTCAAAAGAAATTAAGAGAAGGAATAATGGATCACAGTTACTGAACAATATGGATAATTTCTGGAGATGGAATATGTTACCTCAAAGTGATAAATAGGGAGTTTTTTCCTCATATTTCTTTCCTAATCTGAAAGTGATATGTTTCTATAGTATTGATGTATTTCACTGACCTTCTGGAGAAGAAAGCATCTGAAGCAGGCTTTTAAAACACAGGCAGGACCCCAGCCACAAGGGAGTCTATGGCCGATGATATGATTTATCGGGAGTGCTTGGGGAAGCGACTGGAATGCTGTAGTACTCTCATAGCAGAAATGCAAATACATTGTGTTTTCAGTTCAGTTTCTTATTTAATTTAATTGTTGTGAGGGCCAGATTGCGTTGGCTGTACTCTGACCCATGCTGGGGGTGGAGTGGAGCACAGCCTGCAGTGGTCGCACCAGGAGGTATAGGATCCCTGACCCAGCTCTCAGGCATGATCAAAATACTCCTTTAATTCCTATACTTTTCTGAAAAAATCCTGACATGGAGCTTCTGTCTGTCTAGATATATAGATGTATAGAGACATCGATTATACATTTGTGAATATGTAGTGTGCATTATGTGTATCTTATTTATGTGTTTATATATGAATTCCTGTGCGGCTGAATAATAATAACCCTCCCAGAAGCTTTTCAGTCCTGTGTATGTTTACATGTGGTTTAGAACATGGAATCTAAGATGGTCACTTTCCTTCACTCAGATATTTTTCTACAAAATACAGCTGTAGAGCACGGTAAGAAGCAATGTTCTTGTGGTATTTTCACTAGCACTCCTGCAGGAAGGACTGTTCTCTCTGTGTTTCCATCCATTACCAGCCACTTACCCAGCATCCTGAGCTGAGTCAGTGGTACAAGGTTGTTCTTAATTTGCTTCTTCTGGTTTTCAACTCCCCGAAGGGAGGTGGTAGGAAGTGATCCCAAAGGTTGACCTTCTTGCCTATGTATCCAAGTCTGGAAACCCACTTCAAATTCCTATGTCAATAGTTTCATTTCCTGACCAGCCCACTAACATCAAACACTGAGGAGAGAGTGTTTTAAATTGCCTTTTGTTTCAGCCAAAGTTTGTGTTTATATTTTGGTTACATTGTACAGGAGTAATAAGTGCTTTTGAAGTGACAACTCAACAGCATATTAAATGATTAAATGGGAAATGGCAACTTTTGACTTAGAAATCCAAACAATAAGGATTTCAGCTCAGATGGCCACACTTGTACCATTTTGACGGCAAAATTTTCTGCCAAAGAACTGAATGTTAGAATAGAGTTGTTAGAAATAATCAAAGGAAAGAATTTTTTTTCTGTGAATACTGGTTTGAATTTGAAAATACATTTTGATTTAACCATATCCACTTCTGATTCAACCTTTGGGCCTGATTCTCGTCTTGTAAACTGGTGTAGAGCCATTGACTTGATTTACAATAGCTGAGAATATGGCTGTCTGTGTTCATGTTCTGCTAGAATTTGACAGCTTCAGCTTTACTTGCCCAAATAGTAATTTAAAAAACCCTTTTTTAAACTCAGACACTTCAGTGGTCATTCAAGGGAATTTCCAGTGTGTGTATCCAGTTGTTCTATTTGAAATTTGCACTGTGCAGAAGACATTCAATTGGATGTCAAGGCAGAAGTCACCATTTGGCACTGGGTTTACACAGAGTCTTACAAGTATATTTGGTCACAATTTTTTGTTTTAAACATTTTCTTCAGTGAAAAATGTTGTTGTTTTTTTGTCAAAATGTAAATTTCCATGGAAATGTTCTGGATTTTCACTGGAAAAAAACCAAAAACTCCATGAAAACTCAAAAGTTGTATGCTGGAACAAAAACATTCCCTGACGAGTTCCACTTATGAGCCCTTAGCACGTAAGCACTTTTCGGTCTTTGAAGAAATGCTTGTATTGTTGTTAGCTGTGTGAGTCATGTCACTACCATTAAGTTGCAATATTAGATATTTCATAATCATTTTGTGAGCTGTCCTGAAAAAACACCCATGAAGAAATCCAAGATGAATTTGGAACAACAAATAGGGAATTCTGTAGGCTTCGCATGCACAGAGATGATATCTGTAACAGGCCAGCTGTACTAGCCAATGTAGAGATGGGGTCAGGTCCATTTTCCATCCCCTTGAACTTTGTTGCCTGTAGCATTACAGACCCTTAAGGCAGGGGTGGGAAAACCTTTTGGCCCAAGGGCCACATCTGGGTATAGAAATTGTATGACTCACAAAATTGGGGTTGGGGTGTGAAAGGGGGTGAGGGCTCCATCTGGGGGTGTGATCTCTGGGGTGGGGCCAGAAATGAGGAGTCCAGGATGTGGGAGGGAGCTTCAGGCTGGGAAGTGGGTTGGATTGCGGGGCAGGGGGTGAGGTCTCTGGCTGGGTCGGGAGTTGGGGATGAGGGGTTGGGGGTGCAGGAGGGTACTCCAGGTTGGGACCGAGGGGTTCAGAGGCTGGGAGGGGGATCAGAGATGGGGCAGGGGATTGGGGCACAGGAGGGGTCACGGGTTCAGGCTCCTGGTGGCACTTACCTCAAACAGCTCCCGGAGGCAGCGGCTTGTCTGCCATCTGGCTCCTATGTGGAGGCATAGCCAGGTGGCTCTGCGCGCTGCCCCATCTCCAGAGGCCACCCCCGCAACTCCCATTGGCTGCAGTTCCCAGCCAATGAGGGCTGAAAATGCAGTGCTTGGGATGGGGGTAGTGTGCTGAGCCCCCTGGATACCCTCACACATAGGAACCAGAGTGGGGAAATGGTGATGCTTCTGGGAGCCGTGCGAAGCGGGGCAAGCCCCGACCTCGCTCCCCGGCAGGAGTTCGAGGGCTGGATGCGGGCCCCGAACCGTAGTTTGCTCAGCCCTGCCGTAAGGTCTTGCATTCAGGGAGCAGACTTCATCCGGTCTCCAGTGCAAAGGCTGGATGAATGGCTCCTTGTGCTCTTTTATTCTTCTGTGTAGCTGCGCAGTCTGGTGTGTAACCTTTTCTTTTTCTCCTTAGCATTTTACATGTCAGTCCCTGGCACCCTTTCTCTTTAAGGTCTGCAACAGCTTTAATAGGAATTTGTATCTGACTGTAATTTGGGGCACGTCCGTCTCAGTGTTTCTGGGGTTTTTTTGGCATTAACCTCTTTGTGCGTAACAAACTACACTCATTCTAATTTTGCTCTGCTTTTCCATCCTCTTGAGACCATCGTATTGAAAAAGCCAAAGACCCCTGTCCTGAAAACATCCTTTTTGAGGTCACAACTTGTCATTTGAACTTTTTAATTGAAAGTTCCCCATCCTGTCCGTTCGTAGGTAAAGTCACTTGCCTCTAAAGCTGGGCCAATAATTGCATTTTCAGTTTGGTGAAAAAAATAATTAATTTGTGTCAAATCAAATCTGAAATTTTGTGGAATTTTTGGTGAATCAAAAAAAGCCATTTTAGATCTGTTCTAGAGTCTGGTTCTTTCAAATCCCAGGTGAGTCTGCAAACCAGTGAGCTATAGGTTATAAGAGGGAGCAGCAGCTGCCCTCAAACCATCCCTCCCTGCTACCACCATCATCCCCTCCTCCTTCTCTTCTTCCTCTGGACTGTGAATGGCCAAAACTATTCTTGTGAAAAGAATAGTTTTGGATCCCCTGAAACTTCATTTTTCAGCAAATTAACTCTTTGTCGGAAAAATTTCACTCAGCTCTACTTGTGTAAAGTTTCTTTCCTTTGGATGTTGCACTGTCATGATGGTTAATGTAATTGTTTCTCTGGAAAAAAAACCCTCCACAGAGGTTTGTGATGAGGAAGAAACAATTTAACTCTATATAATGAAACCACTGTGGAATATCCATTGACCTTCCTGGATTATGAAGCCTGATGGAAAGTCCACCTGGCCAGGTCAACCACAAACTCTTGCAGCTCTGCATTAACACGATGATTATAATGAAATCTCCTGCTTCAGGGTGTCAGCTGGTTACCGGCAGCAGGGCAGGAAGAACCCGCCATGATCTACAATTGGCCAGATATATTCTCAGGAGTGGGAGGAGAGGTGTTTCGCTCTCCTGGGGATTATCAGAGATTGGGTGCAGCTGAAGATGGACAGTGTTTTGAGGTGATACCTGACTAGGGGGTCTTGCTCAAATGCTTAGGGTCAAACAGATCACCAGGTTTTCGGCTGGGAAGGAATTTTCCCCCAGGATAGATTGGTAGGGATCTTAGAGGACTTTCACCTTCCTCTCTGGAGCATGGGGTATGATTCACCAACTGGGATCATATAGATGTATCTCACCTAATAAATTCCCTGTCTGTGCAGGGACATGAAGCATTGATATCCTCTCTGTCTTTCCTGTTCCCTGACTGGGGCACACCACAATTCACACGCCTGAGGATTGAAATGCTTTCATCTAACTAAAGTTAGTGGGCTCAGTGTTGGGGTATCTGGGTGAAATTTAATAGCCAGTGATGGGCAGGAGGTCAGACTACATGATCTAATGGTCCCTTTTGGCCTTAAATGCTATGAAATCTATGAAATGTGTATGTCCTGTATGCTGTTGTCTGTCATTACTCTGTCCCTGTCTGAAGTGTTTATGACTATTGCCCGTTGTGCTCCGCTATTTGTCTTTTTATAAGGCTATTCAATAACTTTATTTTAAATTTATTGCTGCCAAAAGCAATACACCCTGGAATCACTCTGCAAGTCAGCAGAATTACACCAGGAATGAATTTGAACCCATGACTGAAAAGAAAGCTCATTTTCCATATGACCTAATTTATCCACGAGGAGGGATACACATGATCTGAGTTACTTTCTTTGCAAGAACATATATCCAGTGATTAATTGTCAGCCTAAGTGAAGTTCTCCATGGATTGAATCTCCAGTCCTTAGTCTAAATAAGAAACATAAGAGTGTGAACACACTTAGATATCTGCTATTTCTCTTCTAACACCCCCACAGTGACTTTAGTGGCATTCGTTCTGTTTTCAATTTGGATTTGTCTCCATAAAAATGAAACAATACCCTGATTTCTAGTAGTATAAACTGTACAAAATTAAGGCTTTAAGAGGTGCTGTGGATACTGATCTCCTGGGTCGCTATCTCAAATAGATGGGAAAGGGAAATGAAAGGAGGAACCATATTAATACAAGTAACGTACAGGCCAGATCAGCTTCACATTAGTCCTACTGATTAGGTATGGGGAGGTTTTAGTTTTTTGGACCTGATAAAGCCAGACGCAAGGATTCTGGTTCAAGTATCGTCATTGGTAATATTCAGAATCTCCCATATAAGTATGTCCCAGTCACTTGTTGATAGGTCTCTTTTAATAGGTTATGTCTGCTCAAGCGTCTAGTTCAACAACGGCCAGTCACAATGGTCTGCTTTACATCTCTCGTTTCTGCCTTATATACTATAAAACCTGTGGGCTTCTGCATGACCCTCAGTACAAGAAACAACGTGTGTGTGATGCAGATTTCTTTGATTCTCTAAAGAATTTCACAGACTTTGAGCCCATCCCTGCAGGGAATCCTACTTTTCATCTCTCCTCACAGTATGTACAGCTTTCTTCTGATCTGGGTTGTTTTATTAATTACAATTTTTAAGTAGGGTGTCAGAGTTTAGCAGATATCTGTTGGTTTACAAGGACTTGCTCGCAACAGAGAAGAAGCTTCATTCTATAATGGAGGAATATAAACATTTACAAATGAACAAGGATGTTAGAAAACCACAGATAACACTGAGGGTAGATGGATCAACAGGAAATTGTATAATAAATTATTTACTATAAGATTTCTGGAGTGTGAATGAAAAATGACTATAGATTCCCTTTTGGGTCTTCTCTACAGCATGTTTAAATTCTGCTAAACTAGGATATAATCTGTTTCAACAGGTTGAATGTACTGTTTCGTTGGATGAAACGGAAGTGTGAAATCTACAGAACAGCTTTTCTTTGTGAGAGACCTCATGTCTTAAGTACATCGGGGTGAAAAATATTTAATTAACATGGATTATTTAGGGGTAGAACCACCGTGAATCTCATTAAACAAAACAGTGAGAAGCTTTGTCATTCCAAGCTGGAAATGATGCCTAGCTAAGCCAGTAAAACAGACATCAAAGGTGTACATATGGATTACATTTTAATATTCTTCCAACATTTTTATAAAGAACTGTTACTAATTTTAAACGGCATTGGTAAAAACTTGACCCTTTCTCTCTCTCTCTCTCTCTCTCTCCTCTCTTTTTTTTTTCTAAGACACATTTCTGAGGACCAGATTCTCACTGATATAAATCACTGAAGTCAGTAAAGTCATGCTAATTTAACAGCTGAGGATCTGACCACGAGAAAGGTTTACCCCCTCCAAATCTCCATCATAGATGGGGGGAAAACAGAGGAATGGTGCCATCTGGATATGTGAATATTTTGGCTGTCATACAACCATGGGATAGACCTATGATACCAAGACAAAAATATGGGATTTACAGTTTGAACGGTTGAGATAATCCCATAAATAGGAGCAGAAATTCTGGCTAGAAGTTCTGTATTGAAACCATTTTGGAATGACACAACTGAGAGGAAAAGAACTTAAGGCCTGGACTCTGTGTACACAACCATGGGTCAGATCCTTAGCTGATGTAAATCAGGGTGTCTCCATTAATTTCAGGGATCTGTATTTGAAATCAAGGGAATTACAATGCAGTACACCATAGGAATTTTGTGCTAACTGCTTTTTCTCATACTGGTGGAGTAACTCCATTGCCTTCTGTGACATTATTTTGGATTAACAGTAGTATAAATGAGAATAGGATTTGACCTTTTGTGCTTAGAGAGTGAAGATAAATGATTCATATAATTGCTTTTAGATCAAGGGATGCTTTACTGATGAGATTGATTTAGTGTGGCGTTGCAGATGTAATAGATCACATAGTAGACTGTATACTGAACTGGAATTTCCTGCTTCACCCTGCTATTGTAGAAAGGTGGAGATGCCATGCAAACATTCAGGATGATCCTGGCTTTTGTGATGTAAGTGGCAAGCAGAACCCTATATATTCTCCAGTGTATTGCTTAAATTTGACGGAAAAACAGGCAAAAACAAACCTATAAAACAGGCAGTGGAATCAAAACTGGCTCCTGTTTGAGTTCACATGTGAATAGCATGGAGGCCAAATTGTCTTCTCCGTTACTCCAATGAAAGACGGAAGACAATGTGAATGCATTGGTATAAGTGAGAGAATTGAACCCTCTGTAGATAGTCATTGCTGGGGGAAAAGGAATTTAGTAGCAATGACTTTCTGCAATAAGCTCATTTATTAAAATGAATGTATAAATACATGTAATGGACCCTGCATCCCAATATTTTGCTCAACAGTGTCATGCATATCTTTTATTGTGTGTCAATAAATAAGGGCCTGTTCCAAAGTTCTTTGAAGTTAATGGAAGGATTCTCATTGAGTTCAGTGGGCTTTAGATCAGATCCTGAGACCTTAGCCTGTAAATTATGTCAGAGTGGTGCTACAAAGCTGGATTCTCTCTGGGCAGTTTCCCACAATTCCCAGACAGATGCTGTCTATGTAGTAGTGAAACTCCCTTTTCCATTAGGAAAGCCTAAAGAGGAACACTGTAGTGCATAGCAGTGCGTTTCTAGTCAGAAATTCCAAATGAGTTCATCATTAACAATACTGGAATATTATTCTCTGCAAGAGCACTAAAAAGAGGAGTGATTTTTAGTCCACGTAGGTGTCTTTGGAGTTATACAGTGCTGCTCCTTTAATGTCATAGTTTTAGCCATATCCTTATGATCAATGTATTTGAAGAGTATTGGTAGAGTTTCCATAAATATCTTCACCACTGTGCTCTAAAAAGCGTTCTAAACCCAAGAGCACCTGCCTGAATGACTGAGGCTCTATGGAAACACGAGAAGAGCTAGGAAGATAAATATTTCATATTATAGTCAAAGCATTTCCTATGATCGTTCTGTTTCCTGCTCTGCTTCTTAGAGTACTTCTGTACCCTCAGACTATCCTTTACCTCCTGCTTGCTATATTAACCTTTCCCAGTGTCCCTGAGCATATGTCAGTTCCAAGTGGCATATTGAGTCTGAGGTCCCAAGATGCCTACTACTGACAGTGACTTGAGCAAAACTGTAGGGAGCCCAGCTGCTGTTTTGTGCAGTCAGTGTAAAACAATAATAATAATAATTAATAAAATATAATAATAATAATAACAAAAACACTGCTGTTGTGACTATCCAACTTGTCACTGTGTGCAGGGTAACCTCTGTATTTTCTTTCAATGCATGCTGCCAGGAAGTTTCTGTTCTTTTACTAGTTCTCTTTGGTACAACTACTTGATATGTAGGTTTGGGGTTTTTTGTGGGGAGAGAGGGAGAAGTTTGTTGTTGCCACTGATATTTCCTCCCGGCTCCTCTAAATGTCTCTAATGAATTATTTCCTCTTTTTGCTTCTCTGTTGTCATTGACGTTAAAGAAACTCCAGATCAATGGAGTGATGCTGATTTTCATCAGCTCAGAGCCCACAGCATCACCATTATTGACTGTTGAAGCAGTTTCTATCTTTGACCCAGTACATTCTGGGATAGCACTGGCTACTTTCTTACACACTGTCATTGTTTCTTTATTTTAACACCTTTTGTTAAAAAAACTCTCCCAGAACAGATCAATAACGAAATTCAGGTGAGAGACAGAGTGGTAGAATGGTCTTGTGGTGAGGGCATTGGTCTGGGATTCAGGAGATGTAGGTTTATTTTGTGGCTCCGCCACAAAATTCCTATGTGATCTCGGGCATTGCTTAGGTGAAGATTTTCAAAGGCACAAATGTTAGGTGCCTTATTCCTATTGAAAGTCAATGGGAGTCAGGCCACCCAACTGACATTTGTGCCTTTGAAAATCTCCTCCTCTTCTTCCTCTTCTGTACCAAAGTTCCCCAGTGGTAAAATGGATATAATAATAATTCCATCTCCTGTGGATAAATTCATTACTGTTTGCTAGGTGCTCACATATTGCAGTGATGCGGGCTATGTAAATATGTGGGTAGTTTAATCAGCCTATTTGGGTAATTGTTACATGTAACATAGTTAGTTTGGTTGCTATTTGGTTTGACTTTTTTGTCACAATTGTTGTCTTTAATGGAAATTATTTCTTTAGGTCCTGGAAAGGAGATCAAAGAGTTTTTCACACCCAGAGGGCAAAGTACACAGTTTTGTCTTTAAAGTCCCATACCTCCCATTAGGGTCAGATTCAGTCCCCCTGCCAGTGCAGTAAGAAGATGTAGCTGGTTTCAAACTGGCACTACACTGATAGCAGAGTTTGGGCCAGGTTTGTATTCTATCTGATTTGATCAGTGTAATCATCTCAATTAAATTTTTATAAGTGTTTTAATATGAAAATAGATCCATGTTTCAAATAAATTAAATTTTTCAGCACATAGACAAATATTTGAACAACCAGTGGAAATAATAAATTACCAAGGTAAAGTGATTTCATTGCTTTTAAATGCAAGAGTTCTGTTGGGATTTTGACAGGAAATGACTGCATTTTCCTATCCCATCCTACAGCAGGCATATAGTTTTACATTTCAGTAGAATGAAGTCTAATTCATAAAAGAAACTAAATCAACAAATCTACCTGGCTCTGGTTTAAAGCATCACTGTTGTCTCGTAGTACATGCTATTTTCTTCAAACAAAAACATGTTTATAAGTGCTGTTTGAAAGTCGGAGTTGTTCTCTTAGAAGAGTTTAACGAGCGCTTGTTATTGTGACTATTTGCACTCTAGCATTTCTTACTTTTCATCCTGCGTAATTTAAGTAAGGTTTGTGGATCTGGTTCAGAAAAGATCTGACTACAGGGAACTCAGATGGATTCCGAGCTGAATCCATCTTTGGGCGAAATCGTTTGGCAGAGGTAAACTAACAAAATGGTTGAAAAAAGAGATAGTGAGAGACAATCTTTTACTGAAGGGACATATGGATGAAAATTCTGCTTGCAGTCCAAATCTGATTCTCTCTCTTTACTCAGTAAAAAGGTTCCAACCAACTCTACTATCTGGGGTCTTTTCAGGTTACACAAACGAAAAAATGTTCTGATCTTTTGGGCAGGGACTACCCTTTTCTTATGTTTGCATAGTGCCCAGCACAATTGATCCCTAGTCTGTAAGCACTGTCACAATAAATGATAATAAGAGTATTTGTATGCCAGGGGAAGGGTAAAACCTGACCCGTATTAATCATGTCTTAAAGATATACTACAGTACAGTTCATTAGAGCAATGGTTTCATCACAGAGGTCTGGGTTCATAGGGGTGATACGGGATTAGTGCTTTATTTATACATGGCACACAAAAATCACTTCAACCGCTGCTTGGGGTTCTATAGGGCAGCGGTTCGCCATAGAATCATCATACAAAGTTATGTACAGGAAGTGAAGAAAAATCCGAATCCAGTGTAAATTACGGGGGCGGAATTTAGGTGAGTAAAATTCAATAACACAACTGGAATGTGATCAGGATTGGTTCATTTCCCCTCTTCTTATGAAGTGCCATGGGGATCTTGAGTGATTACTAGTAATCAGTGTGAGGATACATGTATTGTGTCTTTAGATCAGTAGTAGGAAGGTTTTACACAGTGAGAGAGAGAGGTAGAGGTTTTTAGGGATAATACTGTGTTCGTTCTAATAAAGGTCCTTGTTTAGTTTTACAGTAAAGCAACACATTGATTATTTATCATTGTCATATGACTGTCAGGTCCTTAACTTTAGGTTTTATCCATACAATACTATTTCTGGCAGCAGTAAGCTAGTGGCTAGTGTTGCCTAGTGGGTTTTTGGACATCTTGGCACTGGTTTCTTTAATGCAGCAAATTGTAACACTGTATCTAGGAAAATGTATCTGATTCCCCCCCCCCCCCATTGTAGTAAATCTCCTTGTCTTTTAAGTTCCATGTGCATGAATTCATAGGTTAATTTCAGTTGGTCTTAGTGCAGAGTGCTGTAGACAAACTGACTCAAGGCCCATGTTATAATATTATATTGCTTTATACCTGTCAGGACAAATTCTCTGCTGGGTGTAACTCCATTGAAATAGTTACATGAACTGTTCTGTTTTTGTACTAAACAGGTCATTTAAAATCTGCTCAGTTGTTTCTTTGTCCTTTGTGTTAGCGGCATTGACCAATATAGCAAAAAGGAAAAACTGATCAGTTACAGCCTAATGAGTTCCACATTGCTTCTAGAATTCATTTGTTTGTTTGTTGATACAGAGATTGCGAACGTCCTTGTGAAAGTGAGAGACTAATAGTACTGATTACAATCAAACGTTAAGCAAACAGTGGACTTCAGTGCATCTGACTTAAATCAGTTCTATTAACTTCTATCCAGAGCTCTGTCGACGCACCTCAGGTTCATCCCGAAGCACTTCTGTGCTCCCGATACATGAATAACTTCCCATGATTCTGAAATGCAGAGAACTCTGGAGTGGAATGTGACAGCTGCGTAGTATGCCACAGCAACGTTATACAGGAGTTTTGGACAGGAAGTGAAGAAAAATATTCTGACGGAAACTGAAGGGGGAAATTTATACCAGCAAAATGTAACTGCAAATTAGAATTATGCTTTGCAAACAATAGGTATGGCTCAGTTCTGCCCATAGAATTGCATGTGCTACTCCCATTGAACTCTACTGGAGTTGCACATGTACTTCTGAGTGCAGCATGTGGCACAAGGTTTGTAAAGAATGTTGGGATCCTTTAGTTTAAAGGCAGAACTTACATGTAAGTTTAGTAGATTTTTTTAAGGCCAGAAGGGACCTTTATTATCAAGTTTGTTGTCTTGTATGAAACAGCCCCTGGACTTTTACCCACTGGTTCTTGCATCAAGACCAATGATTTGTGGTTGAATTAGAGCAGGGCTTTTCAAACTCTTTTCGTTTGTGGACACCTAAAATATTTCAAATGGAGGTGTGGAAATCTTAGATTTTTGGAAATCTTAGACATAGTCTGTAACCCCCAGGGGTCTGTGGACTACAGTTAGGAAACCCACTGAATTAGAGCAGCTCTTTAACAAGGATGCCTAATTTCAACTTGAAGACATCACATCCTCTGGTCAGGTGTTGCAACAGTTAATTGGTCTTGTTAAAAAGGCACCGTGCTTTTTTATGGGTTTTCAATTTTTGTACTGAGAAAATAAGTTGTTATTGGCATAAAAAAGTTATTTCCAATTTGTACCTGGATGATATAAACTATCAAAAACACCACTTTTTTTAGCCAACTGCTGGTAAATGAATATAAGGCATAGTGTATAATAGATACTGACACTATAAGCACAAATATTTTAAAATAAGCATACATTTCACCCTAGCAAGCCAGTAACATTTGTCACTGGCCAACATTCTCAAATCTAGTGCTTAAATTTAGGGTCTCAAATAACTGTTTAGGTCTCATTCCTGCTGTGTGCTCCACAGAGGTTAAAATGGAAAATCTGTAAGGTAAGTCTATGTGGAAGTAGGTCTGTCCACCTGGCCTTTGCCACGAGACTGAAGTTGCGTGATTTTGAAAGATCTTTAACACTAATGGCTCGAGATTGCTCAGCATCTCTGAAAATCAGGCCCTTGGAATTAGGAGCCAAAATATGGTTTTGGAAACCTAACTTTAGGCAGCTGTGTTGAAAAATGTGGTCAGCATTGTTGACACTGAATTCAAGGAGCCCAGATTATGACTGCAAAAGTTGTATAAAAAGTAAACACGGAAACATTTAATATATAAATAAGAAAAAGAAAGAATAGCTTTTTATATCCAATTTGCCAGAGGGTGAGGCAATTTGTCCTTAACATCTAACCTTTTTTTATATATATTTCTCCTTAGCAGGGGAAAAGAAATATATTTCCAAAGTATGGTACAAAAGAATATAATGCCCATCAACTGCTAAAGAGAAACACTTGTTATCCAGGCAACATGTTCAATATTTAAAATCTCTGTCACTGATAATCTTGCTTTATGTCATTCACAGCTTTAAAGCTTCTCCCTCTGAGCAAGGATCAAATTCATAAATGATATTCCTGTTATAGTCAGTCCTATAACTTTGATTGCCACAAAGCTTTACGAAAAAGGAAAGCAAAGGCATTCACATGAGCTAAATATTTTTTTTTCTTTTTGTTGTAATCAAATACCTACTTTGGATTCTAAAATCTAATAGTGACTAATGGACAATGCTCTTCTGAATTAGCAGCAGTGCATTCAGTACCTCTTTGAACAGTGATTATAATCTGTTGGAAGGGGGAATATCAATTTAAAGGTCAAGTGCTTTCATAAAAAAGGTGATTATTCAGTATTTCATATGTTGAACAAAAGCTTAGGAGGATTCATTGTGTGTCAGTTTCTTTTGTATATAGCATATATGCCGAGGAATGGATCGCTTAATTATATAATTATCTGTCTTCAGGGAAGATATCTGACGATGAACAGACGCTGTCAAACAGGTACTTTGCTTTGCTTGTGATTCTTAATCAATTACTATAATGACTACAGGTTACAAGTTGACTTTAAAAAAATAAAATAAAAATTACATTAACCACATCAAGCAGGATATTTGTTGTGAGAGGGTTATTGTATCAAACTGAAAGGTGGAACACATTGCAAAAACAGAGTCCCACATTTATGGATGTGGCCTTTTTCTCCTCTCTCATTTTTATGTCATTCATTATTCTCCCTAAAAATATTCTATTGATCGGGTACAAGTGAAAAATGGCTATGGGCCAAATTGAGAATTGATGTAAGAAGGTGCAGGCTGCAGCTAATGCAGTTGAACCCACTTACTTGAGAGCTGGTATATAAATATAACAACTAGAACTGGTGGAAAGATGTCAAGTATGTATATTCTGTACAAAAAAAAAAAAGTCCCTTTTAAAAAACAAAATCACCTTTTTTTTTAAAAAAAAATGCAGATTTATTTCCACAAACTCCTACTTCCCTCCCTGTATTAAAATATCAAGTCCACAATATAACTTTTACAGAACTGATGAAATTATCCACAGTAAATTAATTACCAGATTAATTTGTATCCTTTTGTTCCATTTGCAAATAGCGTGTGAGCGGATCCTGATTTCTAACTAGTATATTTGGAATTTATCCAAACACTTCAGTCTACTAGTCCATTCAGTGGTGACAAACTTTTACCTTCTGCCGTTTGCAGTTTGTTATTTGGGGTGTGTGATTTTTTCTGCTTAGTCACCTGGTATTGTTTCAGCTCTCTGATTAGATGATAGAAACTTTTTAAGCAGGACAATAATAAATGATGCATAGCAAATAAACTGAATAACTAATCGAAAGCAGCAATGGTGTTTGTTTGCATATAATTTTTTTGTACACAATAGGGATGTTTATATGAAGCACAGCCAGTGCTCAGGCATTCGTGCAAACAGACTAATAAGCAACAATAAAGGGTGCAGAACCCCAGAGCCATTAGGAAATTGAATGATTTTTCTCAAACACTGTTTTTGCAAAATTCAACTAGTTCTAGTCTTTTCACAAAATGGTTCTAGCTGAATATAATTTCCAAATTATAAATATGCTATTGTTGCTTTCAGATGGAATCTAATAACTATTTTGAACATCCTGGGTACTTTTGGAAGGGGTTACGTTCCTGCAATTTCCCTTGCCTAGTTGCAAATAATTGGTTTTCTTTTTCTTTTGTGGTTTCACAACATCACAGATTATACTAGTTAATCTGAAACAAGAAAAAAAACTAGTTTTAATTACTGTTATTGTATCATAGTCCCCGTCCACACCTTAAAGTTTTTTTTTTTATTCTGTGAACAGTGAGCACCAACATAGTTCGGATAATTCATTTGATGCAAGCTGCCAAAAAACCTGTCTTTGGTTTTCAGTCCCTGCAGAATGCTATTACATAATGCTAGGTGAACATCCAAGTTTAAACAATAGGCATTTGCTACTCGTGAGCACTGTTTCTTTTTTCAAAGGGTTTTCCTTCTCAGCTCAGAATGGCTGCACACATGGTAAATCTTTAACTTCAAGTGTCCTTCTGTGGTGACCAACTAAAATATTAGCAAAATAAATGTTTTATGGGAAAATGTTGGCAGGAACCCCAACAGAAACAGGTGGTATTGGGTTATTTCAATATAAAGTAATGATGCAGCCAGGTTTCCATCTGGACAGCATGTGGTTGTGTCTACTTAGAGAGTATCAAAGAGTGTGAGTATGCACTAGGGATAATGGTGGTGCACAAATGTGTAGCTAGATGGCTACTTTACAAAATAATAGTCTGGGTTCTAGGTCCTCTGGGTTAAATACTTTTACTGTCAGTATCTGAATTTCTTCATAAAATATTAAAGATGAAGCAAACCTCTGACATGCAATACCGAGCCGGGTAATTATGAGGCAGTTCCTGGAAGCCAAGTATTGTTCACATTATAGCTAGGCGTTTATTATAAAAGAGTTCATTACCCTTGGAAGCTAAGACATATTTTAGAGCGCGTGCCTTGGAACAGAGGCTGTTTTAACAAGCTTCACTGTAGTCTGAATAAAAGCCCAAAGCTATAGCTGATCAGAATACAGTTTGGAAATAAGAGAGGAGTTAGTGGAAACAAATCAGGGGCTCGCTAAAACTATACATGCCACACCCGGTGTAAATTGGCATAGTTTCGTTGATTTCAGTGGCTTACGGCCGGTGAGGATCTGGCCTGTACGCTTTTGCTTCAACACTGGGGAAGATGTTTCCAGTTGACAAATGCCCCCCTCGCCTCCCCTCCCCCGGTGCCCGCCCCTCATCACAGTGCCCAGTTACAATGATGTGTTACGAGCAAGCTCAGTGCTGGATTTTGCATTCAGACCTTTTCAGAGAAAGGCAAACCGTGACCTCAGTGGGGTTGCACCAGTGTAATTGAAGGCAAGATTTGGCCCTGTATATTTAGGCAAAGTTCTGTAAACTTTATTTGCCCTATTAAACCACATACTGAAGTGTTAGATTTGCACACACCTTGCGTGAGTGGTGGCGAGTCGCTGCACTGCCTCTGGGGGGAGTGGGGCACTGAAAGCGGCAGGTAATCTCTTGTGGGGTCATTCTGTGGGAAGTGACTGTGGAAGAAGGAGATTCTTGCATCTGGTACCAGGTGCAAGATGGGAAAACCAGGTCCATAGGGCCAGATCCTAAACGGCAGTAAATCGACATAGCTTCATTGACTTCAGTGGAGATACACTGATACACACCAGCTGAAGATCTGCTTGTGCTCTGTGCATTAGACGGTCTCTCAGTAGCCTTCTGTTGACGTATATGTGTGTGTGTATAATCTATAAAAAATGTCAACAGAGAGAATATTGAGATTTTATATATATATGTCTATATATGTCTATATATAATACAGATCTATTATATAGATGCATTTAATAATTCCCCATGTCTCCTCTTCTCTCACTCACTGATGACCTGATTACAGCTGGAAACAATTCTGCCTGCCTGAGTTAAGAACCCACCCAACAGTTTAGGGTGCTGGCCAGCAGTACTTGGCAGTTAAAGAGCAACATGTTGCTACCATTAATCGGTAGTACCACACAGAGATGCCAAGAGCCATGGAAAATGTGAGTTGTAACCCTGCAGCTGATGAGTGATGATTATAATATCAGTGAACTATTTAACAATAATGGGTATTGGACAGTTTTGGAAAAAATCTTCCCTTTCATTTCAGTTGGTATTTTAAAAACCAGTTACTACAGGCAGCTGACACCAAGAGAGAATATTTATTTGTGCCAAATATAGCCCCTCTTCCCAAACGTGCTGCTATTTGTAGAACTCATTTATTATGCGTATTTTGAGAGGAAGTGTTATTAGAATGGGAGTGGAGAGCTTGGCCTCTTAGGCCCTGATCCAGCAAAGCGCTTAAGCAGTTGTGTAACTTTAAGCACATGAGTAGTCTCACTTAGGTCTGTGGGGTTATTCTTGAATTTAAAGACCCCATGTTTAAATTCTCCACTTGGATCAGAGTTTTAGATGATGTTACTGGGTCTGCAAGAGACACAGGGCAGGCAAGTCATTTAACCGCTCCGTGCCTCAGTTTACCTACGGGTATAATCAGACTTACAGCACCTCTCATGAAGGTTGACTTTTCAAATGTAAAGGAGTTCAGCTTTACAAGGTGCTTTGAGATCCACAGGAGAGAAGTGTTGTATAGAGCATTCTGGTGATGTCACCTTTTACCAGAGTAGAATTATGGACTTATTTCCTTTAAAGTCCTTTCCACAAACTGCAAGGATCATTGTTGTTTTCACATTTTCTTGAATCCAAGTATGACTGAGCAGCTGGTTGATCACTGCAGAGACTGTCTGAATTCCAAATTCAGGCTTATGCCACTCAGGCCATGTTTCCTCGATATGGGCAGCATTATTCCTTTCTTTTGGAAAACAAAACAAAATGTTAGACAATGAGGCTAGTTTACTCTACCCCGCACCAAAGTGGGATTGTCTAGCTAAGAGAGGAAGGGATAGCCAGAGCCAAAGGATCTGCAGATGGAAAAAAGCAATAAAGTGATGTGGCAAATGTATCTTTAATCCTCCATAGCAGCCACAAATCTGTCACTTCTGAAAACAAAGAGGCCTGTAATACATAGGGTAGATGTTCCTGTGCATGCGGTTGCTCCTGTGGCTAGATTCGGCCATGCACAGATTGGGGATACTCATAGAGTGTAGAAGAATCAGAGAAGTAGCCATGTTAGTCCTGTGGCACCTTAAAGACTAACTGAAGTATTGAAGCATAAGCTTTCATGGGCTAATACCCACTTTGTCGGATGCATGCAATGGAAGTATCCAGGGGCAGGTATAAATAAGTAGGCAAGAACCAGGTTGGAGATAACAAGGTTAGTCCAATCAGGCTGAACCAGCTTGTTATCTCTAATCAGGGAAGATGAGGTATTCCTCTAGCAGTGTAGTAAAGCATGCTGACCATGTAAGAGTTGCAGAATCTGGCCCTGAGAATGTAAGATGAAATTTATACCATGAATATACCTACTCTCTGACAATCTTCCAGAGAATCTTCCAGTCAATGAAACTGATCATTTGAAGAATGGAAACAGGCAAAGCTCAATTGCCATCCTTTCTTTGGAGGAGCTAAAAGAAGCAAAAGTGAACAAGAGCATGATATGGTGGGAGAAGGCACAAATTGACATTTCTCCAGGAAATCCTAGATATTTTTCAGGATTCCCTGGAGTAAATTATCAGGCAGGAGGCCACCAGTGTGCATAAATTTGGTGTCCCCTAAACTCCTAATGTTTGACATATGACTTCTTCCACCATGCACACACAGAGAAAGAGAGAAAAACTCTTTGAATCGCTGATTCTGATCAGAACGAGGCCAGAGTCATTACTCTCCATGTAGTATTTGGTGGTCTGTGTGAAAAGAGCACGTGGGTTCAGAGCGATTCCAAGTGTACAGAAGACAAGATCATAAAAAGCATTAACACAGTAGGCGAGACTAAGGGCTAGGTTGAGAGTGGCCCTGTATAGCACCTGTGATGTTGCACTCCATATGCTTTATATGATTGGAATGTGAATATAATATAACTGGAATATCCTTCATGCAAAAGGTCTCTTGTAAGGTATCATTAAACAGCTTATAATCTACTGAGTGTGTTCATCCTATTTGTATGAATGTATCATTCTTATATCTGAAGCTAGAAATATGAAGTATTACTCTAAAGTCCTATTGTAATTATGCAAAGTGTGGGCCATTAATAATGGCCTGTAATCTTGATGGCTTCCATGAACCAGGATGGTTGGTTGTAAATGGCTCTGTTTACTTGTAAGCCTTCCTGTGTTTGTGTAAGTCAGACTGGGAAGACTGGAGGCTGGGGTCTCCCAGGACATGTGACCATGTCACCTGGTACTGGAATCCATCTTAAACCTGGTGTTTTTCCATTTAGAAGGAAGGGTGGGAACCCAAAGAGAGAGAGAGAGAGAGAGAGAAGCGAAGGATTCCTGCCTTGTGCCAAAGCTATAAAAGGGGGTGGAGCAGAACAAGGAGGGGGGGCTGCAGTCATGAGAAATCCTCTAGTTACCATCTGAGCAGGAACTAACAAGCACTGTATCAGGGGAAAGGATTGGGCCTGGACTATGAAGGAGTCTAGTCTGGGAAAGAAATTGATTGGAACATCTCTCAGGGTGAGATTTACCTGTAGTCAGTTTCTTAAATGTATTAGGCTTAGACTTGCATGTTTTGTTTTATTTTGCTTGGCAACTCACTTTGTTCTGCCTGTTATTACTTGAAACCACTTAAATCCTACTTTTTATACTTAATAAAATCACTTTTGTTTATTAATTAACCCAGAGTAAGTGATTAATACCGGCGGGAGCAAACAGCTGTGCGTATCTCTCTATCAGTGTCATAGAGGGCAGACGATGTATAAGCTTTATACAGAATAAAACGGATTTATTTGGGGGTTGGATCCCATTGGGAACTGGGTGTGTGGGTGCTGGAGATAGGTGACTTGCTGAGCAGTTTTTGGTTAATGTCTGCAGCTTTGGGGGCATGGACCAGACCTGGATCTGTGTTGCTGCAGACTAGCGTGTCTGGCTCAACAAGGCAGGGTTCTGGAGTCCCAAGCTGGCAGTGGAAAATGGGCTCAGAGGTAATTCCAGCACGTCAGGTGACAGTCCCAAGGGGGTCTCTGTGACCAAGCTCATCACAGCACCATAAGAGGCGAATGGCTTAGCAAGAAGCCTCCCCTTTCCTGCTCACAGCTGTAGTCTCTGTGCTCTGGGGAAGGAAGCTAAAAAGGGGGTTGCAAGGAGAGAAGGTGGTACTATGGGGCCAATTTCTTCTCTGCATTGGTCCTTAGAGTGGAGCTGGTGCTCCGGGGGGAACCATCTGGAGGGATGGTGCAGGTGACTCACACTGCATGTATATCAAGCAGCCCTGGCAGAAACAGTCAGGAACAATCTTTCTGGTGCTCCTGAGGCCATGCAGCTCTATGGACCACCCCCTCCTCATATTTGGGTCTGGAGGTGGCTTCTCCATAACAGGGTTGCGGCACGGCTCCTGGGGTGGTGGAACCTTTCTCACTCTCCACACGGTGCATATAAGCCTGCATCTGCATGAGACAGTGAGTCTAGGAAGGTTTTGTTACTAAGGTGGCTTTTATGAAATTGGATAACTGTTCTTATTAGAGTGTTGTGGTAGCCATGCCAGTCCCAGGATATTAGAGAGAAAAGGTGAGTGAGGTCATATCTTTATTGGACCCACTTCTGTGGGTGAGAGAGACAAACTCAGACCTGAAGAAGAGCTCTGTGTGGCTCAAAAGCTTGTCTCTCTCACCCACAGAAGTGGGTCCAATAAAAAATATTACCTCACCCACCTTGATATTCTTATGAGAGTGTAACATTGACACCATCATGAAGGCCTAGAAGGCCTAGTTTGGGTCAGGGCCCCATTGCGCTAGGTGCTGTACAGACACACTGTCCTTGCTCCGCAGAGTCTCCAGGATTGTCATGCTGACGTCTTTTGCAAACGCTTAGAAATTCCAGATTAAACAGTTAGCTTGTGACGTGAGCTGCAGATGCGCAGGAGAATAAGGGGGAACAAGAGCTCCTTTTATGCTCCAGAGAATTATATCCCAGAGGTTTGTCAAGAGGGCACTATGGGCCAGATTTTCAAAAGTGTTGCGGTACCCAAAGCTGAAGATAGGTGCCTGATAGGATTTCCAAAGGCACCTAAGATGATTAGGTTCCTAATTCCCTTGATTCCAATGGGAGTGAGCCACAGACCAGCTTAAGTACTTTTGAAAATCCCACAAGGTGCCTGTTTGCATGGGTCTGTCCTTAGGGTGGTGCAGTTTATGCATGGCTCCTTACTCAGGGTATGTCTAGACGAGTAGTGATCGATCTGTGGGGGGGTTGATTTATTGGGTCTAGTTTAGACATGATAAATCAATCCCCGAGCGCTCTCCCATCAACTCCTGTACTCCACCACTGCGGGAGCCACAGGCAGAGTCAACAGGGGAGCGGCAGCTGCAGTAAGTAACTCAGTGTGGTGCCAAAGGCACAGTATAAACACAAGAGAGTGTTGGGTCTTGAGTACTATGTACCTCTTCCCGTGAAGCAACAACTTCTTCCTTGTCTCTGACTTCAAAAGCTTCCCCTCTTGTGTCTTGAAAACTGTAAAGTCCATCACTGAGTTTGCATCACTCCATGCAGCTCCAGCTCAAAGGCCTGCATTTCAAAGAACCCAAATGAAATCAATGGGCAGCAGGCTTAAAACAAACAAAAGGAAGTATTTCTTCACACAATGCACAGTCAACCTGTGGAACTCCTTGCTAAAGGATGTTATGAAGGCTAAGACTATAACAAGGTTCAAAAAAGAACTAGCTAAATTCTTGAAGGATAGATTCATCAATGGTTATTAGCCAAGATGCGACAAGATGGTGTCCCTAGCCTTAGTTTTGCCAGAAGCTGGGACTGGGGACAGGAGATGGATCACTTGATGATTACCTGTTCTGTTCATTCCCTCTGAAGCACCTGGCACTGGCCACTGTCGGAAAACAGAATACTGGGCTAGATGGGCCTTTGGTCTGACCCAGTTTGGCCTTTCTTATGTTCTATTTTGCTTCTACCAGGCGTGGAGAAAGTCTGGACGGTTGGATTTGTTCCAAAGCAGTTCATCAGCCCTTAATGTTTTCAAGAAAGTTTTATTTTGCCGCAGCGTCTACTAAAGAGTTTAAGGTTGCCCTGGCAAACGATCAAAACCTGTGTTATTTGCGACTGTAGTGACTTCATAGGGTTTTGCAGCATGGTCTCAATTAAGTCTGAAAAATAGAGAAGGTGTGGCTTTCTGTTCTTTACATTAAATGTATACAGTATCTCAAGTGTTCTGGAGTTGAAAATATGCCACTTTTTGAAGCTAGTATATTTGAAGCTCCTCAAGAAACATACCCGGATACATAAATAGATCTCCTGGAAACAGCCTAAGGGATAATTTTGTCATATAAGATACTAAAAAGTGCCTCCTTTAACAACATATCAAGGTGAATACTTAAAGCAAGGGCATAGGATTATTATCATCGGATAACATTATAGAGCCCTTTCCTTTCTTTCATTGGAACCCTTTCTGGGCATTGCAAGGCATAATAAAAACAATCCGTATATTCTCATTTTTCTGTGTGAAAAGATGAAGTCATGGCATATGGTCAGCTCACTAGTGCTGCTAATAATAAACCACAGATAATTAAGCACTGATTTATTTCTCTACGTAAGTGAAACAAATTGCCCCAATGGCTTTTTGCTGGGGACCATCTAGTCAGATGGATTATATATAGGAAGTTCAAACTAAAAATGATTAGAGATCATATTTCAGGGTGGTGGAGGTTTATAGTAGAAACAATAAGAAACCTAACAGGATGTGTCCTTCGTTCTCTTTGATGGAAAATCAGATATTAATCTGGGGAGAAGTCTAATTCTCAACACAGCTGCTCCCTTTGCGCTAGCGCTCCAGCTTTCGGTTAGAAAAAAATGGAAACATGTTTAAAAAAAATTGATCATAGCTTATAATAGCAATAATCACCTTGAAATTGGTTGTTACTACAGTTAATGAACAGAGTATTAGAGCGTAAAACGCCCTCAGATTCCCTCAGGCCATTAAGTAACAAGCTGGTGGTTAACTGCTGGTTGTACGGTATCTCAGTTGGGTGACAGTCTTTCAAAGACGTGAGGCGACATTGTGGCTTTACGTTGCCGCTGGGGTTTGTCATGGGGCGTATGGGAGGGACTGGACACACCAGTGGCCACTCCCAGAAACAACGCCCCCTTGCCAGGCAGATACAACACCTAAGGGAACGCCGGGGGAGTGCATACGTCAACAGCAAGTATGACACCCTTTGCTCTGGGCCAGCTCAGGTGAGTGGTGTGGAGAGGAGCATGGGTTCATGGATCACCTCCACAGCACAAGATTTGTTCGGACCTATAGGATTGCTGGGGGTGCTAGACTTTCCTGTTGTGGCATGATGGGAGCTGGCACGCTGGCACTAGGCTTAAGTGAAAAGGCTGCCTGCACTCCTCCCCACCCCCACCTTGTGCATCCATGCAGGCTTAGATGCAGTCAAGCCCACGGTGTGGTGATGCTGCTGGTTTTCTAAACCCGCCACAGTCTCCTTTTTCCTTCCTTTCCCCTCATTCTGTCCCTTGCTTCTGCATCTCAGTGACATTCCCCACCCAGCGAAAGGGGGTTCAGTGTAGCCTCCCCCCGTGGAATCCATCAGTGTTTGAGTGAGCATCAGCTAGAGGGGGCCTTATGTGTGAATTGGAGCAATCCCCCCTCCGCCCCCAAGCACTGTCTGCAGATCTCCTAGCATCCCTAATGTCTTGGGGGCAGCACAGGTATGAGCTCAGATCCTATCTCCATATGGCAGTGTCATGTACTGCCACCCTGTATCTAGGCCAGACTATACCTGTTCTGTTAGAAGTGCCTTGCATCTAGAACTAGACTTACATGCTCCTCGGTTAGGCAGGAGGTCGGACTGGATGATCCCTTCTAGCCTTAAATGAATCTCCATCTTGTACATGGTTTAGTTAGATATAATCCGTGAAATATGTTTTCTATTTTTTCATTCTGTGTAAATATCTGTATTGCATCACATTTAATAATGATCTTGACTTCAGCCATGTGGACTGAACCCCCTTGGTCCCTTTGCCAACGGGAACCGTCAGGATTTAGATACATCGGAGCTTCTCTTAAACTCAGCCAGTTCCATAACCAGATCTCCCGGCAACTCCTTTCTGCGCTGCGGGGTGTATTTACAGAAGGGAAAAATATTCCTTATGTTTGCAGATCTGTATGTAGACACCAGATGGTGGTGTGAAAGGTGAGAACAGTTTAGTTTATCAACTCATCAACTCCTGTGCTTCCTGGAACTTCTGTTCAGCCATTTCAAAGCACAGTCTCAGTGGGTGAAAATAATAGATGAAAGGCATCTCATGCCAGCTAAGTAAACCACAGAGACCTTTTTCCTGATGATTCATACGTACCATTGCAGACTTTCCCTTTACCCTGCATGGTGCACACAGACCCTCACAAGATCCTTACAGATATGGGCTTACTGTTTTAGCTCTGATGTTCCTGGACCAAATTCTGATCTGGTGTAAGTGAGTGCAATGACATTGACTTCAGTGGAGTTGCACCTGCCTACATCAGAACTGAATTTTGACCCACTGGATTTAAGATATTCCTAGCCTTTGTGGTTTACTATTTGGAGCTTTGCTGCCCCTTGAGAACTTTGTGCCAAGGATAGAAAACATCATATGAGAGTGTTGTTCTCCCAGCACCTTTCACTAAGTTTATTCCCTGGATTTAAGAGTTAGGGCGCAATAGGGTCAGGGCACACAACTTGCATTGGTGTGTTTCAAGCATTGTGGCAATACGATTTGCATTTCCATCCACACCCATAGTGGCTCTTGGCCTATTGCAATCTTTTTCCCTTATCTAATTACCTCATCGGTGGGCAGCAACTCTTAAGAAAAAGGTTCAACTGAATACAGTTGCTACAGTATAATAATTTGTTCCTGCTTTTCTTTACGATACTACACAATAGAACAATGACTTAATTTCCCAGAGTGCCACCCATTCTTTTGTCCAGACACATCTTGTGTCCTGATGCAGGCTTTCACTGGGAGTAAAATTGGCCCATTGCATCTTGCCACTACCTTGCAAAATTGCTTTATGAATGCCAGTGCTTGCAGCATGCCTGCCTTGATATAGTGGGGGAACAGGGTGTAAAATAGGACATATGGTAGATTTTGTTTGTGAGAGCGAAGAAGATCAATTCAGGAGCACTGTGAACACTGCAGATCCATTAATCAATGAAATGCTTACTCTCTTCACCCAAGAGGTTTTTGTTCAGATATATAGCTTGCTTGAAAGCTCTTTGAAGAAAGATCCTTCAGAAAAATTGTTTGTAAAGGATCCTGGCTGGCTTCAAAAGATAAAAGACCTGATCCAAAGATTATTGAAATCAACAGAAAGAGTCCCATTGATTTCAGGGGGTTTGGATTGGGCCCCATAATTTTTTTTTTTCTGCAGGTGTAGCTGCTTATCCTTCAAAATCAGTTCATTGAAGTGGTTTACATGCAAATATTGAACTCAACTGCCATGAAAGTATAATTATGTGGTTTAAAGTACAGACATTTTTCATTACACAGCACCTGAAACTTTTTGGCTCATCAGATTGCTCAGAATAGATCATCTGGGTAGTCTTGGCATATTGTTTTTGAGATGTTTGTTGTCACAGAAAATCCAACAGGCTGTTCAACTCTCACTGCAGGGTTGTGGGGAGGAAGAGTTGTTGTCTTGAAACCGCATTAGTGTATTTCTCCAGCAACAATTGTGGCACGTCCGAGTGTCTGAAAAATGTTAAAAGACAAAAATGTAGAGATACTGGTCAAAGCTGTAACCAATAGGTCATACATGCAAGAAAGAGTTGTTGAAAAAAAGATCAAAATGGTCAAAGGTTAAATTGTTAATAATGCTTTTTCTAGTGATTGCTGTTGTCTTCTCTTCTTCTGCTAGCATACCCAGTATTTGATCTTGCTTGGAATGGCTAGATGGGATGTTTGCTTAGTGGATTAGTACTGTGTTTATTGCTATGACCTCAAAGTCATTACGGGCCCGATTCAGTAAAACATCTGAGTACATGCTTAAGACTATTTCTGTTCAGGAGAGCAGCTAAGAATATGCTTAATTTTAAACAGATGCTTAAATCTTAATGTTAAGCATTGTGCTTAAATGGTCTGAATGGGGATGCTTTTCAGAATCAGGGTTTTACCCATGTGCTTAACTTTTGGCTTCTGAATAATCCCATTCCTATTCAGCAAAGGACCTCACCATGTGCTTACATTTCAGTGAAGTCCATGGAATTTGGGCATATCCTTAACTTTAAACACGAGTGTTTTGCTGAACTGGAAGTTCTGTAAATTAAAAAAATGTGTGTAATGGCTGATTTGAATACAAAAGTGGTATTAGATTAAAATTATTTTTTAAAATTAAAAATTTGTGTGTGATTTATAAATTGTTTAAGGTCTCCCCCATCTGACTTTCTGATCATATTGTGCTGGGTGGTGCCAAAAATTGCTTACCTCAGATATATGGTGTTTAGTATGGCTTACCAAACTTGCCACAAACACAGATAGGGAAGCTCTTTCATCTGTTTAATCTGGCTAATCAATCTAGTTATCCAGCCTTTGCTTAGGGCACAAGGTAAAGGCATCAAGACATGCACATGCATGATTAATTTAGGACCTGACTGTAGTTCCCTTACTCATATTGAGTAGCAGCTGACTTTCCAAACAGTCCTAGTCATGTCAATGGGACTTCTACAGAGTAAGTTACTGTTCAAATGGACTCAGAATCTAGCTCTTAATTAGAGCTGGGGGGAGGAGAAATGGAGTGAGGGCTCTGGCGGGGGGTGGGAGCTCTGGGATGGGGCAGGGGATGAGCCATTTGGGGTGTAGGAAGGTGCTTCATGCTGGGATATAGCGGTTCAGAGGACAGGAGGGGGATGAGGGCTGGGGACAGGGGTTTGGGGCATGGGAGGGGTGCAGGCTCCGGGCGGTGGCTACTTCAGGCAGCTCCCAGAAGCAGTGGCATGTCCCCACTCTGGCTCCCACATGGAGGCACGGCCAGGCGGCTCTGCGCACTGCACCGTCTGCAGGCGCTGTCCCTGCAGCTCCCATTGGCTGCTGTTCCTGAACAATGGAAGCTGTGGGAGTGGCGCTAAGGGCAGTGTGTGGAGCCCCCTGGCTGCCTCTATATGTGGGAGCCAGAGGGAGGACATTCCAGATGCTTCCTGCCAGGCCCTCTGTATGGAGCCGCCAACTGTACAGTCAACGGCCTGGTCAGTGGTTCTGACCAGAGCCACCAGGATCCCTTTTTGACTGGGTATTCTGGTCGAAAACCGGACACCTGGTCATCCTAGCACTAGAGTAGGCCTGGGCTTTGACAGAATAGTAACACACTAAGTTACCCTCTACTTTGAGAATTTCTGATCTAGTAGAAATACGTGGACATTATCCAGATGAATCACTCATTGTTCTTCAGGAGAAGATGCCAATGATTTCAGATTTGTCTTTGCTGAAACTTTAATAAATTGGTTGGAATGAGAATACCACTTATTTCTGTCTCTGTGTGTGCTATAGAAATAGCCCTGCAAAGCAGCTCTTACCCAAGACCAATGCAAAATTGCAAGGGGGAAATGGTAATCTGTGGAAAGAATTTCCACTGTTAGAGTGGAAGAAAATTGTGGAAAGTGTATCCATTTTTGTGGACCCATAGAGAGAGAGCACATTATTTATTGTGCATTGATTTCCTCCTAAATAATTATATAATAAATGCCCCAAAACTTCATTAACTCAGAGTGAAGTTTGCCCAGTGGTGTCTTGTGCCCTTCCTAAATGTAGGTAATTTAAACCTCTGAAAAGCAGAGTTAAGGTAACACAAATGAAAACCTCTAAACAAAATTAAGGTACAGGCCACCTCCATATCTCACCCTTAACTCTGCCTTCCCTGGAGCTGGTGATAGCCTTGAACAACTTCTTCTATGTAACCCCCACTCCAAAGGAGCAATGGGTGCTGAATGACTAAGATCAACCTGTGCAGAATTGGAGGCCCCGGTGTGGGCAAATAAATGTTGGAAGAACCAATAAAATATTGGGGATTTTTTTTGGGGGTGTGTGTGTCTGTATCTGGTGATCCCTTGTTTAAATGACCCCAAATTAAGTTCACTAATGGAACCAAACATCCCCATGAAGTACAGCAAATTTCAAGACAATCTGAGTAAACATGCAGATTTTAGAGCACTTAGAAGAGTCAATCTTTAGCACAAATTCTACCTGGCACAAATCACTTCCCCTGCTGTGCCAGCTCAGTAGTGTTGGTCCATGCGTGGGGGAAAGAGGCAAAGTGGTGTGTCTACTCTGCCCCTTTCTGCCCAAATGCATGGGCAGGTAAGTAGCAGCTCCAAGAGACTGCTTTTGTGCTACTTGTGATATGCCAAAACAGAAACAGGTAGGAAATTTTAAATAACTCTTTCAATCTAAACCTGTAGATCGCAGGCTTATATGACAACCTTTAAGCAATTGGCTACTTTTTAATTTTCATACACTTTGCAGGCATATTGGTAAATGAGGACATGAGACATTGTAGATCTGTGGCTTTTAACAATTCTTCTTCTTTACTGCTTATGTGGCCGTTCATATGATGTAAATATTTCAAAGCAGGGTTGGTACTACAAGGTCAGCCCTCTACCTAAGTAAGGCTCCCATTTGTACTGCTCCATTGTTCCTGTGTAAACTAGCTGTTGTGGGAGGTCATAATCATGCAGCGTGAGTTGGTCTCCCATATTGAGAGGTCTTCAAAGATGAGGGCTAAAATCTTACTTTGATGGATAGGCAAGGATCTGCTAATGCACGATTGCACGACTCTGCCCACTTTCCAACAAAGTGTACTTCTTTCTTTTCTTCTGTACTTTAATATGAAGACCACTCATTGTTTGTTTTTTTCTGGAAGGCAGATTTAGGGTAACAGAGAATTTTCACTACCTTCCATTAACACACTTTCCCCTTTTTTCTGGAACTCCTGCCAGAAGTTAGCCCTTTGTTGCAACTAGAGTAACATAGAATTGTAGGATTGTCAGGCTGGAAGGAACCTCAAGAAGTCATCAGATCCAGGCACCAGGACTCAGGGATCAAGTAAACCTAGACCATGCCTGAGAGGTGATTGGCTAACTTGTTCTTAAAAACTTCCAGTGATGTGGATTCCACAACCTCCCTGGGAAGTTATTCCAGATCTTAATTACCCTTATATTTAGAAGGTTTTTCCTAATGTCTAACCTAAATCTACCTAGCTTCAGGTTAAGTGCATTACTTCTTGTCCTACCTTGGGTGGACAAGGAGAAAAATTGATCACAGTCCTCTTTTTTTATAATGGTCCTTAACATATCTGAAGACACTTATCAGATCCCTCAGACTTCTTTTCTCAAGACTAAATATGTCCATTTTTAAAAATATTTCCTCGTAGTTCAGGTTTTCTAAACCTTGTATCAATTTTATTGCCTTCTCCTGGATTGTCTCCAATTTGTCCACATCTTTCCTAGAGTATGGCAGCCAGAATTGGACACAGGACTGCAACTGAGGCCTCACCAGTGCGAAGCAGAGGGGGCAGTTACCTCTCACGTCTTACTTGCAAGATTCCTGTTAATATACCCCAGCCTTTTGTGGAGCTGTGTCACATTGTTGGCTCGTATTCAATTTGTGACAACCCTCAGAACTTTTTCAGCAGTACTACCACCTCAAGGAACTTTTGCTGCACAGTATGTTTAATAAGAAACAGGAATTGAATTGCTCAAAAGTCATTAACATTTTATGATCAGTTATTCTTTCATATTGTTCTTTATCTGATTCTGTCCCCTAACTGCCTTATGGCACATTAGTACAAAATGTTGTATTGATGTTCATTTAAAAAAGCTCACTGAATACAGTTTATCCGCACATCTGCGCAGCCGTGATGGAGTGGGAATGATGACACATCTTTGGGCGATCTCTGGAGATTGTTGTGTCATCTAGAAATTCTCAGATTCAGCCACTAGTTGCTAAGTACTCCTCAGTGAAGTCAACAAGTAGTTCTGCATAAAACACGATGACATAATACGGCCATAGAAATTAGAGATGTGGAAAAATCTCATTAAAAACCATCTTTTCTATCCTCCTGCAAATGCAGGATTGTTCCTTATGGCAATTTTTTGTGTGTGTCTTGGTAGTTGTAAAAAAGATTAATTCAGTAGGACTTCCCTTGGGAGATTATTTCACATCTTAATAGACCCACTTTTACTAAATGTTTCCAGAGATCCGCCCTCTTTTTTTCCCTGTGCTCAGTTTCAGCCCATCACTTCTAGTTACTTATACCTCCTTGAACCATCCTATGTAATAGCTCTTCCTCCACATTGCCAGTAAAGGTAAAAGAAAACTTTCTCCCTTGGAGATTTCATACAGGATTTAAACCTGAGACTGATGGTATCCCGAATGAAAATCAAGCTCCTTCTGGGGGGAGGGATAGCTCAGTGGTTTGAGCATTGGCCTGCTAAAACCAGGCTTGTGAGTTCAATCCTTGAGAAGACCATTTAGGGACATGGGGCAAAAATCTGTTGGATGATTTAGTTAGGGATTGGTCCTGCTTTGAGCAGGGGGTTGGACTAGATGATCACCTGAGGTCCCTTTCAACCCTGATATTCTATGACTACACCAGCATCTTAACAACTGAGGAAACTCGCATGAAAGTGCACACCTCCATGGATCCATAACTCTCTTGGGGATGCAGAAGATTTTTTTAATGATGTGAAAAATAGATGTGCCAGATCCTTTTTGAGCTTCGGGATCCACAAACTCACATGTACAACTTCTGACACAGAAGATATGCCAATCCATTTCAAATCAACTAGTTGTGTTTAATTCTTCCTTAGTTGTACCATGGAGGAAGGAGTCTGGAAAGGCATAAAAATGGGCAGAAATCTGACTGACTAGAAGTGTTGCATTTTGATGGACGCATGCTAGCAAACAGGTTGAGAGGACTCACTGGCATTTTGGCTCCTTCTCCAGCTCCCTCTGATGTTGTAGCAAATGCATTGCACCTACTAATTCCTTTTGGGCATGTACTAATAACATTTACAGATGCCACAGAGTTGGGAGGTTTTGCCAGTATGGAGGACTGGAATATCATATAAGAAGATCTGGAAGACCTTGAAAATTGGAGTAATAGAAAAGGGGTGAAATTTAATAGTGCAAGTTCATGCATATAGGGACCAACAGGAATTTTTGTTATAAAATGGGGATGTATCAGTTGGAAGTGACAGAGGAAGGAGGAGAAAGACCTGGGTGTATTGGTCAGTCACAGTATGACTATGAGCTGATACTGTGCTGTGGCTGGGAAAAGGCTAATGCAATCCTAGGATGCATCTGGTGAGGTATTTCCAGTAGAGAAAATTCTATATTCTACAAGGCACTTATGAGACCTCATTTGGAATACGGTGTGCAATTCCGCTCTCCCATGTTTAAAAAAGATGAATTCAAACTGTAACAGGTGCAGAGAAGGGCTCCTAGGATGATCAGAGGAATGGAAAACCTACCTTATGAGAGGAGACTTAAGGAGCTTGGTTCGTTTAGCCTAACAAAATGAAGTCAGGGGGAGATATGATTGCTCTCTGTAAATATGTCAGAGGGATAAACACAGGGATGGAGAGGAGTTATTTAATGTAAGGGCCAGTGTTGGCTCAAGAAATAAATGGATATAAACTGGCCACCAATAAGTTTAGGCTTAAAATGAGATGAAGGTTTCTGACTATCAGTAGAGTGAAGTTCTGGAACAGCCTTCCAAGAGGAATAGTGGGAGCAAAAGCCTGCCTTTTTTTTAAGACTGAGCTTCATACGCTTATGGAGGGGATGATATGATGAGATTGCCTTCGATAGTGTACGCCCCATCAGTGACTGGAAATATCTCCAATGATCAGAAATGGGACATTCGATGAGGAGGGCTCTGAGTTACTACAAAGAATTCTTTGCTGGATATCTGGCTGGTGGGTCTTGCCCACATGCTCAGGGTCTAAATTAATGCCATATTTGGGATCAGAAAGGAATTTCCCCCCAGGTCAGATTGGTAGAGATTATGGGGTTTTCACCTTCCTCAGCAGTGTGGGGCACATGTCACTTGCTGGTTTGAACTAGTTAATGGTGGATTCTCTGTAACATAAAGGCCTTAAATCAAGATCTGAGGACTTCAGTAACTCATCTGAGGTTATGTGCTCCCTACAAGAGCGGGTGGGTGACGTTCTGTGGCCTGCAACATGCAGGAAGCAGACTAGATGATCATAATGGTCCCTTCTGGTTTAAAGTCTGAGTCTATTCCAGCAGTACCAGATCCATCAATGAAATCTTTAAATTGCCTTTCTCCAAGGTAGCTAAAAGTACTCTTTGCTAAAGTGCCTTGCCTTTGCACATGAGTCAGAAATTATCTCCCTTGGGAAGACAATGCTCCTAGGGGAGAGTTTTTATATAGTTAAGCCCCATTGTGCAGTTTTTATTTTTTTAACGGTCCAAAGCAATAGCCTTCAGAGAGTAATTATATGAAACACCACATGTGAGCCAAGTGTGAAATAATCTCCAGTACCAACCGAAGCTCTAGATATTTTGATTAAATATTAATGCCACTCATTTCTGAAGGGTTTGCCAAGCAGATGTTAAGCTGGTCTTTGTGGTAATTTAATTGAGCGGGAACATTTCCTGTCATTTTTATCAATGTCTGGCTCTACATGACATTTTAAACTAAAAATATAAGAGAGAGAGAGAGAGAAAAAAAATTAATAATCAGTTTCCATTCATGACTATCTGCTAATATTTCCCCACTGAGGATTTAAAGTTTCTCCGGAGTATTTTTCTTGGAGGCAAATATGGATCTGAGCTAACCTAGACTCCCTGCAAATTGTTCCAAAGGGCCTATCTGGAGTCTAGCCCACCTCTCCTAATGCGATTCTTTCTTTCCTGTTTGTAGGAAAAATAATAATGAAGCAAACCCTAAATAATCTTTATTTTAGAGACTAAAACGCTGAGGGATTCTGAAAATATTTTTGTACAGACGCCCTTCCCACTTGCCAATAAAAATCTCTGGATGCTTAAATCTTCACCGAGGGGTTTTCCTGTAGAATCAACATAAAGTGACTAACCTTGTTGCCGCCTCCATCACTGCGGGATGAAATGTCTTAATATGATTTAGCATTTGAAAACATTGGGCTACGTACAAATCACAGGGCAGGGGGAAACAAAAAGCTACGGAAATGATAAGTCTGGTGCAACATAATGAGCCTATTCATGAAGTTATCATTGAGGGCCCCTTCCTCACAAATATGACATTATTTACATGGAAAAAGTGTGGTCACATGCTGACCATGTAAGTGTGTTCGTTTTAAATTTATGGAATGGCTCTTGCCCACACGTAAGTGGACTCGTTTCAGTTACGTTCCCCAGAGAGGACATCCCCCAGCGGGGGCCGTCAGTGCAGTGAAGGGGACAGTTTTAGCTCCACTACCACTACTAACAATAATTAATAATAAAGTCATATATCAAAATGAAGTAAAACAGAAATGAAATGGGGGAAAAAATCACTCGATTGGTTGGTTTATTTTCGATAACCGTGCAGGTTGCCCACTTATGGGACCTTCTGCAGGCACCTACTGAAACACAGTGAGTCTGCTTAAAGAATCCAGCATGTGCCCCAACGCCGTGTTTCCTGCACTCTCCAGACTACTGCTATGCTCCTGCACAGGGAATGCAGGTTTAAGCCCCAATAAGCTGTGTGAACTTTTCTGTATTTTATTGATCAGATTCTTGGGGGATGGGTGGAGGGGGGAAGCCACACTAAGGTCTCAAAGCAGTAGACTGACTGAGATTATTATTAGTGGTTTGTAATATATAAGGGAAGCCACCAAAATATGTCATCTTCCCCTTTTAAACTTACCGGGAAAGTAGGGTGCTGCTTTTCTGTCACATCATTATTGCACCTTTGGGCAATCTTCAGTGCTTTTTATTAGATGAAAATCCAACCCCCAGAAAAGCACACACACAAGAAGAGGGATAGACCCACTGAAGTCGCTGGAAGCTACACATGCACGTCAGAGTATAACTGGTCCCATAGGTCTTGGTCCAGTAAAGCATTTAAGAGCATGTGCTTTAGTGATTTCAGCTGAACTTAAACGTGAGCCTAAGTGCTTTGTTGCATTGCGCCATTGGGCCTGATCCTACTCTCACTGAAGTTGATAGAAAGACTCCGGTAAATTTCAGTGGGAGACTGCTCATGCCCAGGGAGAGGAGCAAGGGAAACTGTTGCATGGCTGGGAAGAAACTGAATCTTTAGAGTCAGTTAATAGAGAATTTAGCGGGGAAATTTCTCTGGTTTTTCCTCATACAAATCCATCATTGATCTGAAAGGGAAAGCCATGTGTTACAAATAAACAGATCTTCCCCTTTCACCAATTTTTTCCATTGGTTTCCACTGATCCTTTGAGTGTGTGAGAGTGCATGCGCTTGACTTCTTTTTCTGTTAAATATTAATGTACTTGTATAAATAGGGAAAATGGGGGAAATTCAATTTGCCAGATTTCTTCTGTGCCACTATTTACTGCTGTTGTGGGAATGTAGCAAACACGCCCTGCCAATTCCTTATTAAATAAGATCTGCACCAAATCCAGATGTTGTACAGAAGACCCGGTATGCTGCAAGCACAGACACAAAAATATGGTTCTTCCCATATTTCCTGTGGAATAAATTCATGGTCTTTACTAGGGTGTGTGCGTTGAGAAAAAATGGTGTGGTTTCCGCTCAAAATGCTACACCCAAGGCTCAGCTCATTTGACATGATCAGACTGCGAAAGTTGCAAGTTTTCAATGACTCTTTCTACTTGATTAGTTCAAGATCAATATGTCTGGTTGCCAGGATACAACCGGGAGGGCTATTAATCAATGTCAGTGGTGAGCCTAAGGCCCAGTCACACTATATTTTTGGGGGGGAAGGGGAAATGGTCATTTGTGAGGTTGTTATTGTCCATTTAGCTACTTTTCACTTGTTTGATAAGGGGACAAAGTGCGGAATGGTATGATTGACAAACCTGAAAATAATAACTAATGCTTTGGAAATGTCCATCACGCTATTAAGGAGCAATGGACAGAGTTATTCTAAAACTCTGCAAGACAACTTTGAGTTCTGCTCTGAGCCTGGCACTTGGCCAGTTTCTCACATCCTTATTTAATACCAGTTGGCTGTATTGATGGCTGCAGCTACAGAGAGCACTCGAAAATAAATGGGCTGCTACATGACAGGAATATTCTGTATGAAGCAGGAATCTGTGTGCAGCTAAATTTGTGGAGGAGAGGTAGAGATGAATCCCGGAACCTCTGCTTTTTTCACATGATATGTAGAACCACACAATGGTGAGAATCAGTGCATAAGTGTGCAGGGCTCCTCCTTGTTAATTAAAAATATTTCCAGAGCATTTTAGAGTCTGGAGATTCAGCTAATATTTGGATCACAGATCCTGGTGTTAGTCAACATTTTATCAGCCACTGTCTTGGTTTTATGACTTGTATGGCTACTGCTGAGTCAGCAACTCTGATTCTGCGATGGTGTGTTTTAGAATCGGCTCTGTTTAAAATAATAATAATGAATAATAATAACAACCAAATGTTACACTGCTCAAAATCCGTTTTTGGAGTTTAGGAACCATAAGGGCTGATAGCTCTCTGAAAACTGAAACCCTATCCTCATATGTAGAATAGTGACAGCCTGGGAATCAGCAGTTAGAACGTGACATTTTTAGTGAAAATCCCCCCCCCGCCCCCCAAATGGATGTTTCCATGGAAAATGTCTATTTTCTTATTTTGGGGGATGGGCATTTCAGTTTGGAGGGTTTGGGATAAAAAACTATTTTGGGATGGGTTTTTTTGACAAAAATGAAAAGCATTTTTATTTGTATGATTTTTTTTGTGGGAGACCAAAACACATTCCTGACTTGCTCTAGTTGGAGCGTAAGCTTCCCCACACACCACCTCACTCGATCATCCGCTGACCGAGAAGGTCATTTGGGCTCCATGCCCATCCTTCTCCTTCCTTCTGTGGCTTCCAAGAAAGGGCCCGATAATGCCAGTGGTAATAGTGTTTTTTGTGATGTGGATATCTGGAAACATATGGACCATTTCACTGTCAAGGGTTTATATTGCCCTCCCTATAGGCACACAGCTCCCATTATCTTTAATGAAAGTTACATGCGCTGGGGGAGCATACAGCTCATGATAATGAAAAGCTGGAAAATCACAGTTTTGTGTTACAAGCTGTGACAGATTAGTATGTCTATATAGGTTTATAGCAATCTGCAAACTCTAGTCTCTTTTTGCGAATGCGATTTTAATTGTAAACTGCACCATCCCTTAACTTTTGCACTCCACCCTGGGACTTCAGGAGGTCAGGAGAAATCCTCATATGGAGCAGAGGGGCATAACAATGGGAAAACCATCAAGGGAGTGTGCCTTCCAGCCCAGGTGGACAGACACCCAGCAGCTCCGCTGGAGCTAAAAGCCGGAGTGTGAATGTTGTAACGTGGGTGGTGGCCCCGGCACTTGGGCACTAGTCCAGGGGAGCTTGGACTCAGCTGGTTAGTGCCAATGCCAGTGCCACAACATCCATGATGCTATTTTTAGTGCTGTAGCTCAAGCCGGGCTCGTGTGTGTCTGTGTATCTGGGCTGCGAGGTGTGCTGCTAGCTGACATTCCTCAAGGGTCCTGAACCTTTCATAGATCATAAGGCCAGAAGGGACCACTGTGGTCATCTGGTCCAGTGGCTCTCAACCTTTCCAGACTACTGTGCCCTTTTCAGGAGTATGACTGGTCTTGCACCTCACTTAAAAACGACTTGTTTACAGAATCAGACCTAAAATACAAAAGGGTCACAGGTCACAGCACGCTATTACTGAAAAATAGCGTATGTTCTCATTTTTACCATATCATTATCAAATCTGGAATATAAATATTGTACCTACATTTCCATGTATAGTATATACAGGTACATAGTAAAGGTGATTGTTAATTGTGCTTTGATCTGTAATACCTGGTTTTTGTCTATGGGTGTAGCATGTGTGATTTAGAAGTTCCTTTGAAAAGTCCTTGTGTTTCCTTGACTTAAGTATAGGAAAGGGCCACACAATAAACCGGGATACCCATGTGGGTGGAGCTCTGGGGAGGGATTGTTTAAGCTACTGGGAAGACTTTGGAAGCCAGCGCTGATCTTGAGGTCTAGGGCCACAGAGCCCCACATGGTCTCTGTGGCCCTAGAGAGGTGAGGCGAAGAGACATGGCTGGCTGTTACTCAGAGCCAGTAGGCTTGGAAGCAGGTGGAATCCAAAGATTAGGTCCCATAAACAGTCTGTGTATAAGGGGGGAGCTCAGTCAGAGCTGTAGCACAAGCCTTTGCAGAAAGTGGATGAATTTGATACTTTCCAGTATGATAAGAGTCAGAGACAGTGGGGTGTGTGTTGTGTGTGTTTGTGTGTGTGTATAATATAGTAGTCTAGTGTCAACTCCAGGGGCAGCAGAGATTGGGTCGCTCTCATGCTAGGAACTGCAGACATTTTCCACAGAAAAAGGTGGAAAAGAATCTAAATAAAATTGTTACCTTCAAAACTTTTCACAGGCATAAAATTGGATTTTTCAACTAGTTCTACTGGGACTCTTCTAGGAACACACCACAGCCTCAGCGGTCTTAAAAACAGCACGACAGACTTAGCGCTCACATGCAGTATTGCCAACCCCAAACGCTCAAAAACACGGAGTCAAGTCCCGCCCCTTCAAATCATGAATTCAAAATAATTTAAAACATAATAATATATGTTGGGTTCTTTTTATTTTCCTGTTGGTTTCTGAGCCTTTAGACTGCCTTTGTGTCACATTTTCAAGCATTTCTCCACAATGCTAGAGAGTAAAAACTTACTTTATTTTTTAATTAAAGGTGAAATTCTCCTAAATCCAGCAGGTGGAAGTTGAAGAAAAACACCACATCCTAGGAGGCTCATGATCAAATTGTGAGAGTTGTGAACACTGCAGATCCAAGATCTTTTAAATCCCACACAGGAAACTTACTAATAACACAGTAAAAGCCTCCTGATTAGTTAATTGCTTTAATATCATGTGCTGCCAAGAGCTCTCCAGCCTCAGTGTGGGTATCACCGCCTTAGTATAACCAACATTCTAGGCTGAATTTCTTGCCCTCTGATATAAGTTACAACAAAACTGACTTCGCAGGAGCAGATCCTCAGGTGGTCTAAATCAGCATAGCTCCAATTTACACCAGCTGTGGATTTGGCCCTCACATTTTTCCTCCAAATGTGAGCAATATTTTGCCAGTTGAAAAATTTCATAAAATTGTTCCACTTTTCATAGAATCATAGAATCTCAGGGTAGGAAGGGACCGCAGGAGGTCATCTAGTCCAACCCCCTGCTCAAAGCAGGACCAATCCCCAACTGAATTTTGCCGTTTTGAGTACTCAGAAGTAGACAGAACAACAGAAAACTTTCTGTTGGTTATTTTGTCTAATGCTGTTAACAAGCATGAATCAGACACGTCCATGTGGCTTTTTTTAAAACAATAGATACACGAACAGTTAACACTGGATTTAAAAAAAAAATGTGCACAGCAAATGTTGATTCCAACTCTGCTGATTTTGATGAAGGGTAGCTTTGTAGGCAAGTTGTGGCTGGCACGACTACAAAGCTGATCTCAGGAGCCTGGGAGGTGTATTTAGATTCCTCAAATGTTTTGGCTTGATGCTATCTTGGGTATTTTGAAATTTCTGATACCCTTTCTATTCCTAACAGCACCAGGCAAATATAGAAACACAAATAAAATCATAATCTACTGCCATCTTTGCTTTGCTCTTCTGATTGACAAGTGCCTGAATGGGTAAATTAGACCAGATCGCAGCAAAAAATAATGTGGGATTACATCTTCCCCTTCTGCCTAAGAAAAGGACTAAGAAGGGAAGATTACCCTTCTCCTGGTGCTCTTAGTGGAATTTCCTCAGTGCTCTGTTCTCTGGTGGGCAGCGCTATTGGAGCTGTGGAATTTGGAGGCCCTGAAAAAATTGCAAATGCCGATCCCGGTCCTGCGGATATCAGAGATGAGCATGAAGGTGGGTTCCTGAGGAATCTTCCGGGGCTCCCCATTGGCCCTCCTCACCCTAGGAGCTTGAGTGCTGCCATTGTCTGATTCCTGTGCCGCTGCTCAGTAGAGGGAGGTAATATAGCACACAGCTGGATTACATCCTGCATGGATTTCCACACAGAAATCCCTGCTGAACATCTCCCCTGCTCTATCCCGCTAATCTGCTCAGTTTTCCTCAAAGGAGCGTCCATGGAGGGGAATCTATGTAGCATGGGGGATTGGGGAGCAAGAGGTGCCGTAAAGGCATTTTGATGGGAAGGGAGATTTGTTGGCTCTCCCGGAGATGATCCGGGTCTTGATCACCATCTGATTTGCATTCTAGAAACAAAGAGACAATGCGGAAACTCTCATGTACTGTACCTGCATGTTTATGCTTGGCTAAATGCCTCAAAAGCTAGTGCTATCCCTGAACAGCAAGCAGATGACTGTATTATTGTGTGACGTGGATATTTTCATAGCCAGCTTCCAGTGATTGACCAGGAATCTGCAGTAACCATACCTTTCTTAGCCGCTTCCCAGGGATTACATTTAACTTCTTAATTGTGCCACTGCATTTCTGGGACTGCAAAGATGTGTGTTAAATACCCGAGTTATTCCGGTGAATGGGCAGAGAAGCAGCAGCCCTGTGGCTCTAAGATTCATGCTGTGAAATGTGTTTTTCATCTCATCAACCTGCATGGAAGTCGACCCCATTTCTGCTCCTAGTAGTTCTATGTGCACAGAATACAGAGCGATCGCTAGAGGCCTTACTCTTCCTGCTGAGCTCTGGCACAGACAGGCCTGCGGGAGACCCATGCCTCCTGTGGAAGTGGGTGAAGCGGGCCCAACACATGCCAAATTCCCAGGCTCCAATGAAGCTATGGAGGCTGAGCATTCTCCCCCATGGTTTGAAGGGTGAAATCAGAGGGAGAATGATGGTCTGGCGATCTGAGAGAATCTAGTCCTCCAGCATAGGGATCACAACAGATTCTGCTGGGCTGCATGGAGGGGGACTTCCTCCAGGCGCTTCCCATCACCCATTGGTTGGCAGTCCTCAGGCTACACTTGGTGGGCTTGACTCTGCTCTCACTTACTGCAGAGAGGAAGGATGATGCGGGGTTTAGGGTGCTACCATGGGACACATGAGACCTCACAATCCTAGTGCAAGCTGAGAGGTATGTAAGATAGCTGGTGTGAATCAGGAGTGACCCCACTGAAGGCAATGGAGAATCAAATGCAATATCTCTGTGGAGGCAAGTCACAGCATTAACTATCTGTATGTTTTTCTGCACTCTCATGGGAACCGTGCTAAATACCGTGGTTCCTCCTAGCCCCTTTTGGCATACCCACTTTTTCTTGAAAGCCCATGAGTCACAGGGATGTTTTGAAGCATTGGGAGAGGTGACTACATGACACGGGTGAGCATCCTGCATATCCACTTTCCCCAATGGCTTTTCCATTGATTTGCTTTCCCCCAGACCTCAGAGCATGTGGGTAAAAGTGTACAGAAAGCTTTGCTGTTGATGACACTCTGAGAGTTAATTAGTTTACTGTCTTTGTAGCCTTGGGGCCTATTTGACCTTCCTTGTGCACCAAAGCATGAGGGTGAAAAAGATGGGCACACAAATGTGACAAAACAGGATGTATTCTCTCCTCCTAGGAGCATGGTCATCAATACTAAATTTGCCCCATGCTTTATGAATTAGTCTTGTACAATGGAGCAGGGAGGAAACCTTTATACAATTCCTATAGAAAAGTAATAGTGTTCAATAGAAATTACTCTAAAGACAAATGTATAGAATTTAGTAAATAATGATTTTAAAGTAAATCTTTCTTTCTTTCTTTCTTTCTTTCTTTCTTTCTTTCTTTCTTTCTTTCTTTCTTTCTTTCTTTCTTTCTTTCTTTCTTTCTTTCTTTCTTTCTTTCTTTCTTTCTCTGACATTCTATAGCATGCCTATAATCATCTCTTTCAGAAGCCCATAGAATGGTTTTCATTTTCCATTACATGCGGTAGGACTTTTCCAGGAAGGGGTTGCCAAACAAGGGCAAAAATCATAGAGACACGCACGTTGCAAAGTCAAAATCGAATGCAACGCTTGCCGGTCCCACACTCTGAAGCTATGGCATCAGCTACCAGCCATGTTATAATGCACAACTGGAGAAGTAAAGCGGATGGAATGGTCTCTCCTTCACTCTGCTAGTACACAGCACAGCTGTACAACACTGGTAGCCAAGGGTAGCTTGCCAGCCTTGAGACCACATGTGGAAGGAAAGTCTTTGCTAGCAGCATCACACACTATAGGACAACAGACTAACTCTCTACTCATGCTGCGCTGAATACTGCTGCTGTCTTCTCCATCCTCCTTGGCACCATGCACCCCCTGGGGTACTAATGCGCTAGCCCCTTTCCTAGTTGAGCCGTGGTGTGCTGTAGCACACGGCATGGAAATGATGCCCCCGCAGAGCTAGAACAGCGTGGACTTTCTCACGTGCTCTATTCTACCCCAGCAGGCACTGACTGACTCATAATAAGGATGGGTTTCCAAAAGCACTCAGCAGTGGCCTGACTCAGCCCCCATTCAAGAGAGCTGGATCTGGATTGTGAAGCATGGATCCAGAGCCAACTTCTCCTAAAACTTGGGGGTCTTTAGATCTGGGGTTTGGATTCAGCCCCTCTCTATTTAACAGAGAGAGAGAGATTGTTTCCTTGTGGCTATTTCAACTGTTGGAAGTTTCACATCTGGATGATATTTCCAGAGTGCAGCTGAATGGATGCAGCAAATACACACTAAGCTAGGATTTACCAAAGGGCTGCTTATAGCTTTTGTATTTTTATAAAACAAAGAAAATTAGGTTGAGGTGTGCCAAAAGGCCATGAACATTGTAGTTGATTTCTCCTAAAATGGGCTGACCGTAAGCAAAACATATTTTGAACCAAACCCGTTGTCTGTGACAATCAGTCACAATAACCTGTATATATCAGATGGTCATGGAGAGGTGTGGGTAGGGTGGGAATGGAGATCCTCCACCCATTCATTCTGGTGGTCACCCTTTAAGAAATCAACATGTTTTTTGGGATACCAATTAGAACACACTGTCAGTTTGCCACCGAGACCACTGGATGGCGCTGTTGCATCCCAGAAATACAGTTAGCAATGCATCTTTTTGGCTGTTAACCGATTTTTATAGATTGCTTGGCAAAGGTCAGCTGTAGGTGTATTTCCCACCTTGAGTCTCTCTCTTCCTAAGTTCTTTTTTCAGTCCTTTCCCTGCCTTTCTGTCACTCTTTAAATCTGAGCAAGAGGTAACTTTTTAATAATTAAGACGAGGAAGACTTGAAATAAGTGGGTATGAAGCTTATGCTTCAATACTTTAGTTAGTCTTTAAGGTGCCACAGGACTGTTTGTTACCTCTGCTATTCCAGACTAACACGGCTACCTCTCTGATTCTTGAAATAAACTGGTTAGTCTCTATGGTGCTACAAAGTCTTCCTCGTCTTATTTACGGATACAGACTAACACAGCTGCTAATCTTAAACCTTTTACATAATTATTAGTTTAAGCACCATTTCGTAAGCAGTGAGGAGCAGGGTGTAATTAGAATTTAACACTGATTGCTCTAATAGTAGCGCTGATAGTCATATTTCTAGTAACGGTACTCATCTCTTGAAGAAAAAATAACATTTTCATCTGCAAAAAACATAACCAACCCTATGGATCAATCAGTCGTGTGTAAGATGTAGCTAGTCAACAAACTTTGTTGAGCTCTAGAAAGGAATATATAGCAGGGATGGCCAGATTTACTGTCCCTCTGAGGCGCATAAGATAATCTTCAGAAGTTTGAGAGCCAGGCTCGTCGTCTGGGGCTTGAGGTTTCAGCCCTGAGGGACATGCCTGCTGGGGCTCGGGCCTTCAGTTCCACTCCTGCTGAAGTCTCTGGCACTCGTCTCCTGAGGGGATGAAGCCCCAGGACCCACCACCCTGCCACAGGGCAGAAGCCCTGAGCTCTCCCTAACCACCCCACCAGTCTAGTTGGTGGTGAGTGCGGGGTGTATATGTGTGCGGAGGGGGGCTCAGCGAGCTGCACTTAAACTGTGAAAGAGTCATGGTTTGGCCACCCCGACACATAATCTGGTCCTGCCTTTTGTGTGGCGCAAGAAGCTCAGGTCAGGTGTTAAAGGCTTGATTTAGCCGCCCACACACTGAAGAATTCCCTATATGTTCCAGGCTTTCACAATCCCACCCTGTCTCAAGAGAAGGGGAGGTGTGGCATGGGCCCACTTTATAAATATTCTTTAGGGACTAATGGCCCAACCTAAGTCAATAATAAAATTCCCCTTGGTGTAACTGGGAGCAGATTGTGGCTCTAAAGAGTAACGTAGTGATCATAAATAGATATGTCTTAGATTATTTTTTAAAATGTCAGATGGTCCCAATTCACAGGAGTTAGAATGGGGAGGAGGCTGGATTAAAAAGAAAAAATAAAACCGCACAGAACCATATTTTAATAGGAGTGCAAAATCTAATAGTATATGAAGAACACATAGCACTAAGCATTCTGTACTCAGAAAGCTTCAGATAATTCTGTTCCAGCCAAAATCACCATGTGACCCCTTGGTATTACGTGTTTTATTGTAGCAACTAGGAAAACCAGTCAAAGCCCAGAGCTTCCTTCTGCTAGGAGCTGTACAAACACATACTATTGAGGTTTTTACAAACTTAATTTATTGCATTTTTTGACAGGCTAGAAAAGCAGTTCTTTGTAAGGGATGAAGAGGAAAACAAATGACTATATCAAAGTAGAGAATGGCAAGGAATGAAACTTTTTATGGTAGAATTTGACATGTTTCCTATGTATCATTGTCATACTGATAACATATTCAACTTACCCTAATTTGTGGGTCCAATCAGAAATAACTGATTTCCTTCCGCAAGCCGATAAGCTACCACACTACTTGAAAGCCTCCAGTATAATTATTTTTAGCATTCATTAATCATTCCGTTATTTTCTAGACATGTGGCAGGTCTTAGAAAAAGTGTAGAGAGCTCTTCATAAAACATGAGCTGGTTTATAGTCTGCCATGCTTGAAGGGTGAAAACATACCAAGCAGCACCACTTTTCTTACACGGCTACCCTTGCAAAGAATTTTCTAGCTTAGAGCCCAGATCCTGAAACTTGGTATGTCTGAGGGGGCCTGCAGCTCCGCACTGGACTCAACTGAGATCAGTGGGGCTCTGACCAAATGTGCTTCGTCTTGGGTACCTACACATGAAATTTGCCACATCCATGGTTTTAATTAGTTTCCATACGTGCAGGTATTTTACACTGCTGTCTTAAAAGGATTCAGTACATCAACATGCACTCAAGTGAAGGAAAAAGGGGGATCCGTTTCTGGTAGTTTCAGAGTTGATTTTAGATTAGCAAATGTGCCTGATATTTTCATGGCAATACAAATATAAAATAAAGCCCTGATCCTGCAAGAGAGTCTGAGTAAGCCAAGCCCAGGTCCCTGTCTTTGATGGGGTTCTAGGTGGGTGCAGAGATCAGTCCCCACAGAGTCAGTTGCACCCATCTCGCCAATTCTGCCATCCAGAGACGACCCATACCTGCTGATAATGGGGAGCGGAGTGGGAGCAGTGGCTTCAGCAGAGGTTATTGAACATGCTCAATCCACGTGAGCATGCTCAGTACAAGCCGAGCCGCAAATGTGGGGGGAACATATGTACCCCCGGGCAACCCCCACACGTCACCTCTGCTGCCATCCTTGTACATCAGACCTTACTGTGAGAGTAGTTGTTCACAGTGGTGTAGCCATCTTGTCTGAGTGTCCCAGGACACTGGCTTTCTCGTTCATTACAGCCATTTGTAACACTCCACACTGCCTGCTACTCTTAATTGCCCACTTCAAATGCTTTATGTATAACAACCTAACCCCAATTGCCCCCTTCATCTCAAGTGACTGGCTTCATCATGTGCTGCCCCTTCTTCTTAACAATCTGTCCCAATTTGTATTTAGCTCAGACACTCTGCTTCCTTCCCCAGATCTGAAGAAGAGCTCTGTGCAGCTGGGAAACTTATACCTTCCATCAACAGAACTTTCTCCACTAAAAGATATTACCTCACCCACCTTGTTTCTCTGTGAGAGTACTGTCTTGTATTCACTACATCCAGGAGAGGAATAGCCGGTGATATCCTCCAGGTTGTTCTGCGATGTGTGAAAATCAGTGGGGACTAGTCGTGGTCTCAGATACAACTCAGCATGCATGGGGGGAGGGGGGACAAATAGGGCCATCCAGTATTAATAACTATCTCCAATCAGTGCAGTCTTTACTCCAGAGGGAGCAGCTAACCCCTGGCATCTTAGAGGAACCGACTGTAGGACTTTGTCTTGTGACAGCAGCAGGAGCAAGCAAAAAAAACCCACCTAAGAAACAACACTCCAGTAAAAAAAACCAACCCCCCCCCCAAAAGTACTATGGTTCTCGGCTCTGTGTCTTTTTAATAGAGTTTCATTTTCTATGACACGTAGCACGAGTGCAAGATGGATCCTACTCCCCCCCCCCCCCCCCACTGGAGTGCATTTTAAATCAAACTGTCCTCTGTAGCTCTGTGGAAAACCTTGCCCATTTCTGGTTTTGCTCTTTCAGAGGATAATTTCTCCTGTTTAATGAGATCTGAGAATGAAGTCAGGCATGAGTTGGAGAAAGGTCACAGCATGTGCTCAAAGGTAGATTAACTACTGCAGGAGCTGGCATTAGATGACTTCCATGAGGACAAAATTAAGCAGCAAACAGTAAATACTTTCAACGGCACTTCATTACAAGCCGGACCATTTACAATGAAATAAGAACAGGGGAGAGGTTTCAAGGATGAAATGGAAATGCTCACAAATAAAACGAGAAAAAAAAATGTCACCACTTAGACTCAGACTGTGATTCCAGTCAAGGTTAATGGGGAAATCGTTAATGAAGGGGAGAGAATCCAAAGACTGCAGGATGCCATATTGTGTCTTACATCGGTAATTAATACTAAATGCTAAATGACTCTACCTGAGCACATTTTCTCTGACAGAAACTTTAAATCCCACACACCATATACAGGAACTTTGTCTTGATGCTTTACGACTCCCACTAATGCTGAACAGGCTAAATCAGAACCAATTTCTTCCGACTCATTTCCAGAATGGTGATTTGCATCCATCACTACCACAATACATTCATCAGATAGGGTCCCATGCTACACCGGGAGCTTTGCCATCGACTTCAGTGGGTGAAAGATCAGACCTTTAATGCACAGGGCTAAAGAATTATGACACTCTGCCACTTAGAAAGTGTCTCTGTGGGAGGAGATCTGATGCAAAAACCCATCCGTCTCTGTGGAAGCACTGTCCCCATTCCCGTCTTCCTAACGCTATCTTCCTTCTCGTTCCTGAAGGTTATTTCCTACGAGGCGTTAGGGAGCCTAGAGCTGTAGGATCCAGTCAAATGTTGTTTCCAAGTGAGCAAAACATTGGGGGTGGGGAGAGAAGCTGAAGGCAAAGGAGGCCTTTGCATAACTTCCATCCAGACCTAGAGTGGAGATGCAGTATCAGCATGGTCCACGGAAACAAGAGGCAAAACCAGCTTCCTTCAGTTGCTTCCGTGGCTAGAACTTGAATTACACGAAGCGCCAAAGGGGGGAGAAAGAATGACAAGACCCAGTGGTTTTAAGGGAAGGAGGGAGGCTACAGGAGAGTGGTGGGTTTGGCTGTTAGAAATGTTTCTCTTCTCTCCTAGCTCAGAGGATTTAAAGTAGGGCATTTGTACACACTGTTCTTTCCACCCAGCGCTCATCGTATTGACAGGAATCGCTGCAGATGAACAGTTTCATCAATGTGCTCAGGCCTGTTTGTAGGTAGCGTCCTGAGGGCAGATTCCACTCTTACCCAAGACCTAGGCCTTATTCCATTACTGTTTTTAAAACATCTCCCAGGTGCACTTAGACTTCGCTTTTCTTTCTGTCTTTCTCCCCTCCCCACCCCCACCCCCCTCTCCTCCCCTGCTTGTTTTGAATAAAACAGTTTGAAAAGCTGAGGCCAAATCCTCAATTTCTTTTGGGCAAGAAGTAACAGCTTTACAGGATTAGCCTCCAGGTTCCACCTGCCCTTGATGTAATAGGGGTATGAAAATTCACAGGAGGGACGGCGGCGCCAGTGCCAAGTTACAGCGCTGCATTGACAGCTGCAGAATTGCACCTATCGATTGCAGTGTAAGGGAGAATGTTTCATCAACCTTTAATTGAGCCGATTCCTAAATGGAATAGGGTCAGGGTTGGTTGTGCTGCTGCGTCTAAAGAGCCTTACAAAGGAGAGGTAAACGCCTCATAAACAAAGCACCGGTTATAGCCTTTTAGCATTTCCCATGTCCTAGAATTTATGAAGACGAGAGAGCCTTTTACCACAATCCCGGCACACCCCCTCCCCGCTACTTTGAGGATCTCCTGTGTGCTCCCTCCAGCTATTATTTTATAGAAAAAAAAAGGAAAAGGTACCAAGCTGGAACTTTGCATTTGTGATATAAGGAACAGCTGATCCCACAAAATTCGATCCTAAATAAACTCCCACAAAAGTCCCCAAATCCTGTCGTTTTCTTGGGCCAGATTCTCATCTAGTGTAAATCAATGTCAGGATGTCTGTGGAGGCACGCTGGTTTACACCAGACGGTGATCTGCCCGCTACGTTGAAAGATTAATCCTTTTGAGCACTCTGTTTTTGTCCAGTCCCCGGGAGCGTCTGAAGAATTGGATTGGTTATTTAGCAGTGGTGTCGTTACAAATGCATTCACCACTGACCAGAAACCATGCCATGGAGAGTCAGACCTAGTGGTTGGAGCAGTGCCACTTAAACCAGAAGTCCAAGCAGGAACAAGGTTGGAAGAAAGCAAAGGTAGGGCTGGGAGCTGGGCTGGTGCTGATCTGGAAACAAGGCTGGAGTAAGAGCAAGGCTGGAGCAGGCTAGGGCCCTTTAATGTCTATTGCCACTATCAGGAAGGGGAGAATTCCAAGCCCTGACGTGACATTGGGCACACTGAGCTGCTGTATCATCTGTGAGGTTTATATACCTGCCCTGAAATTCACCAGACCAGCTCCTGGCTTCTGGATTGGCTGGAGCTTAGCATAGGAATGACTCATCACCACTTGTGGCCTAATCAGATGCTAGTTCACGGATTTATCGTCCTCATTGGTCAGAGTATTTGGATGAATCCACCATTAGATGTGGTGGATATTCCTGCTCCCCCACCCAAGTGTTAACGTGGTAAGTATTCAGTACAGAGTTTGCTTTTATCTAGAGCCAAGCCAATTTTTAGATTGCAAATTTGGGTGTGCAAGAGATTTGATGACTTTTTCCTTGGATAAGCATTTACAATACAGGGGTCGGCAACCTTTCAGAAGTGGTGTGCCGAGTCTTCCTTTATTCACTCTCATTTAAGGTTTCGTGTGCCAGTGATACATTTTAACGGTTTTAGAAGGTCTCTTTCTAGAAGTCTATAATATAGAACTAAACTAGTGTTGTATGTAAAGTAAATAAAAGTTTCTAAAATGTTTGAGAAGCTTCATTTAAAATTAAATTAAAATGCAGAGCCCCCAGACCGGTGGCCAGGACCCAGGCAATGTGAGTGCCACTGAAAATCAGCTCGCGTGCCGCCTTCGGCACCTGTGGCATAGGGTGCCTACCCATGATTTAGAAGTTTGTTTAATTCTACATCTAGCCGCATTCCTTGTATTAACATCTCCTGTAAAGACATTAACTTTGCCTCCATGTGAAATGCTGGGTGATGCGAGAGAAGGGGAAAAATAAGTAAATGCATTCGTTTTAATTTTGGTAGAAATTTCATCTGACATGAAATTCTGCCCCTGGGCTGTACTTGCTCTGTTTGGGATTTAGCAATTGTTTGTACAGGGATTAGCTCTGCATGCTACCTTCAAAACTTCCTTAGTACCTTTCTTTGTCCATCTCTCTTTTAATGCATGATGCAATAGTGTTTAGCTGCTGAGATCAATGAGAGGAACTGGTATAAATCAGTCAATGGAATAACAGTGATTTACCCTAGCAGAGGAACTTGTCCATTATTATCCTTCATGCTGATCATGACAATCCCACCCTACCTAAACCAGCATGGGGTTAAACTTAATGGCAATAAAGCCAGCAACCTCCTTTTCTGCTTGTACTCCCAATTTGTCTAAAAGGTGGCTGTTTCACAGTGAGAATACGTATGAACCTATTTGTAGCCTTGCTAACATGAAACCATTTCTAATCCTGGTGATTTTACTTTGCATACATTCTTTCCCTGCCTTTGAAGCTCTCCCTTATTGGTGGACAGAGAGGCATTATAGCCTCTATGCATTTTTAACTCGCATTCCCCGGGAGTTAGCACTTGCCATGGAGACCTGCACTTTGTCTTTTAAGCAGATAAAAAGGGAGGTCAGTCAGATGTAATTCCCCCACTCCTCGTATAAACAATTTAACTGCAGCAGCAACATACTTGCTTGGAATTACTCCCTCAGATTCAATTCCCTTTTCCTGCTCCACTTGTAAAAATGGTTAGTGTCCTCTATAAACTGCAGCTCACCAAGGTCCAAGGCTGGCTGTGCAGTTGTAGAATAAATGTTAATCTAATACAGGTTACTGGGTCAAATGCAATCACAGGCTTGTGGGAAAAGCTTAATACTGTTCTGCTTCTTCTAACACAGTAAACCTGGATATTATATGATAGGTTAAACACCAGTGAACCGTGGCAAGAATTTTCTTGAAAGCAGGATTTAGTACAAAGGAAACTACATTGGAATAGTGACCTAGGATTGACTTTGCTCTCAAAGAGAGCATTCTAAGAAGCTGAAGTATGCTGTGAAAATTATCTCCTTTAAAAATGTTAGGTACAAAAATTCCTAGGTCAGGGGATGGTTGCCGGTTGAAGCAAGGATGATTCATCTCATAAAAGGCTGGGTATATTTTCAGCCAGCCCACTTCCCTCTGCAGAAAAGCACATTTTGTTTTGGTTTTTTTCCTTTGGAAGGTATGTGAATGTAGCATGATATGGTCAGTTCCAGCTTTTGATGCCTCCTTTGAGATCAAAGAAATGTGAACTTAAAAGAATATAGCTATGTGATTGCCTACAGCTAATGCCTATATTCCATACACTACCAGACATTACTTCTTCCTCCCAGCAGTATGCATCTCTGTTCTATGGCACTATCAATCCAGCAAAGTATTTACTGTCTTTAATGAAATTCTTACATATGCTCAGTAAAGGCTTGGTCCTGCATCAGTGTTGACATATCCCTGTTCACTTCAGTGGACATTCTGGTCCATAATATTTCCATGGTGCTTTGTATTCTCCACCTTTTTAAAGATTGTTTATCTTACCAATCACACAAAACTACAGAATGAGAGATGATAGGACTATAGACATCTGGTAGAACCGGGGATGTTTGGGCATGTATGGGCTGTTCTTTGTCTAATCAGGTAAGAATGTGTTGATGAGAGGACTTGGAATGGTATAGGTTAGAAAGAACTTCACTATACAAAGGCTTGTGAGAGGAGTTGAATACAATCGCAAATTGGTTACAACTGAGCTGTTACCATAAATGAAGCAGTTGCCACCAAGGAACATGTCATGTGACTATACATCACTACTGTTGGAGAAAAGACCAAAAGAAGTCTTTGTTATGACACTGGTTTCTTTAATATCTGATCGCCTCCTGGACCTAAACAGTTGTGAGTATATTCCCACAACATTATTATCACCGTACCCATTTTACAGAGAGGTAGTTCAGGTACAAAGAGATCAAGGTCTGACAGGGTTTCCGTGACAGTGGCAGGAATAGAGTTAATACCGTTTTAATCTCAAGACAGGGCCTTTATCCCAAACCATCCTTCCATTCTAAGCTTTCAATTGAGAAATCATATACAACAGGCAGCACACACCTGAGTGGTTATTAAATGTTTCTAGTAAAAGGCATGAAGCTTAAGTGACTTTAGCCCCCCAGTGAGTGCCGTAAGCCTCTAGAAATATCCTAGATCGCTCTCTTCTGAAATGGAAAGGATAAAAGTCAAGACATATTTATTCACTGGGAATCATCACCCTTGCTGGCAGCCAATCGGAAGTCTCCTGCTATGCCCAGAATTCTAAAGCCAGTGCAGATTTGACTTCGGACATGTCATGATTCAGAGTTTACTTCCATCATTCTAGCAATGGCTGAACGGTGATCTCAACACCTTAGTGACTGAGACAGATGTGCTTCCGGAGAGGGGAAAGCCTTTCTTGCCCAGGATCTGAAGGTAAATGATTGCTGAGGGATGGAAGAACCCAGAGGCATTGGGAGGGCAGAGGAGGGGTTGTGAAACCTTTGGAACTTTTCAAAAAGAAGCCTTGATTTAGCCATTTGATTTGTTTTAGAAATTTAAAACAAATGATTCTTTGTTTTTCTGACTAGAGAGGATGGTTCCCATCTTGCAGCATGCATGAGGAAATAGATATATCAGAATTATAGTTCACCTTGCTGAAGAAATACGCTGTTTGCCTTTGTTTTAGGCTGAGGACCCATGTGCTCCAAGGTCCTCTCCCCAGCTAGCTTCTTTTTGCTTGTATCCCTCTCACATCATACAAGCTCCCTCTTAACTACCAGACCCCTCTGGGTTTCTCCGGGATCCCCTCCACACCTCTGTCTTCTATTCTATTCTGCAGCCCACTAAGCATCTCTCTCTTGTGAGTACCTTTCTTTTACACAGTTGAAAACACCTTTCATTGCTCCAGGTCTCCCTTCTCCTAAGGTAATGCTACATCCAGCTGATGTTCCTGTATGTGTTTCCTCATACTCCTGGTCTCAGTAAAGCTGGTTGGGTGGAAAGGAGGGGAAGTCATCTGAAAATAACGGTCATTCACTCACCCCTTCTACAGTTAACATGATAAACCCTTTTCATTCATTATACACTCAACAAATCCCCAATGTACAAATGGATTCAAATACCAAGGATGAAATCTGGTACCCATTGAAGTCAAGGACAAAACTCTATGAGTCTAAAACCCCCACTGACTTCAGTTGGCCCAGGATTTCACCCCCAATTCCCATATTTATGTCATGTCAGCTAACACTGCTGTGTGCTTCCTTTTTGTGGAACTCTTCATAGAATCATAGAATATTATGGAGGAGACCTCAGGAGGTCATCTAGTCCAATCCCTGCTCAAAGCAGGACCAACACCAACTAAATCATCCCAGCCAGGGCTTTGTCAAGCCAGGCCTTAAAAACCTCTAAGGATGGAGATTCCACCACCTCCGTAGGTAACCCATTCCAGTGCTTCACTACCCTCCTAGTGAAATAGTGTTTCCTACTATCCAACCTAGACCTCCCCCACTGCCTCTTGTTCTGTCATCTGCCATCACTAAGAACAGCCTAGCTCCATCCTCTTTGGAACTCTCCTTCAGGTAATTGAAGGCTGCTATCAAATCCCCCCTCACTCTTGTTTCTTGCAGACTAAATAACCCCAGTTCCCTCCGCCTCTCCTTGTAAGTCATGTGTCCAAGCATGTCTCAGTTGTTTTTTCTTAAAAAGAGAAGAGGCATCGATATCTTAATTGTTCCCTGATGTTCTCTGCTTTTAAAGAAAAACAACAAAAACAACTCGGGGCATCGCCTTGCTACCAGGGATCAGTACATAAAATAGAAGTCCAAGGCTTGGTACTGGCAAGTGTAGAAGAAGTGTAAGGGCTAGATTGTGATACACTTACATTAATCAGCACCTCCTTCCAGAAGGCAGGGTGACCAGATGTCTCAATTTTATAGGGCCAGTCCCAATTTTGGGGTCTTTTTCTTATATAGACTCCTATTACTCTCCACCCCCATCTCTATTTTTCACACTTGCTATCTCTTCACCCCACCAGAAGGCAGCAACTGCTTGTGGTGTATGATTCTTGTCACTGTGTGTCAGGATATCATGGTGTGTCCCTAATGCAGATGAGAAAATGATCTTAGGAAAGGAGACTGCTGCATATGTCTAAATGTTTGTTTATTTTTTTAAGGAAAGAGTTCAGAAAAAAATTATTATTACATTTCAGAAGGCCATTTGCTAAGCTCTGCATGTTCTGTGTACTTTAGTGTGTGAACAAATTAGATTATGAAAGGTAATGTATTAGTGACTTGACACTAATGTGGAATCTTGGTGGCATTAATCGCTAATGCGTGTTTCATAATTTCAACTAAATGATCTCAATTTAAATGCAAGGGAGGCAATTGAAAAATTTCTCGAGGTTGTAGTAAAAACCACGTACTGTAATGCAGATTACATTGATTTACTTCACAACACTGCACGACTCTACGAAATGGCAGCAGCTGAGTGGAATAGTTACAGTATAGCTGCATGATGAAATGACAAATTCATATGTACGGGACTGTATCCAAAATGGTACTAAGCCCAATTCGTCTTCTCTGCGGGTGACATATTTTTAAAAGTACAAAGTTTAACATGCTATTTTTTTTTATTATTTATCACGTGTCTTACGAAAGCGTGTGGAGAACCCAGCTGAGATCAGGGCCCTACGTGTTGTCCAAAGGCATGGTAAGAGACCGGCCTTATACTGAAGAGACAAAACAGACAAAGGGTGAGGAAAAGGCAGGACCATTATCCCCACTTTACACTTCGGGAAAGGAGGCACAGAGAGATCCAAAGGCCCTTGAAGTCACGGCATGACTTCCATGAGTTTTACTGGGCTTTGGATAAGGCGCTAAATAATCGCCTGCACGTTTCCATTTCCAGACCGAGGTGTCATTTCCGGGGTGAATTGGCATGCCCATGCTTGGTTTCACTGAGCGAGTGCACTAAAAATAGAAGTGTAGGCACTGGATGGGCGACTGGAAAGCCAGCTGCCCCGAATACAGTCCAGCCCACAAATCTGGCTACTGTACATACTCAAGTGACTAGCCTGTCCCCCTGCCCTTGCTGCCGCAGCTACACTGCTAAGCTTTAGTGCACTGCTCAGTCAGGGCCCTCACTGGATACCACACCTCCTGCTCCAGTGTAGACGAACCCAGAGTTTAGGAGACTTAACTGCCATTAGTGCCTTTGAATATCTCCCCCCAGTGCCTTCACCAGAGCCTTCCTGGGCTGTACTCGTGCAAACAGTCCTAGTGAAGCCCATGAGATGTTATTGCTGTCTTAGGTTTCACTAGCGTTTCTAAATGCTGAGTAAGAGTTACTAGAGCAGGCCCCAGTCTCACTGGTAGCTGTACCAGTTGTGAAGTGTTAAGGTCATAACCAATTCTACGCTCATCAGAAAACATAGAATACAACAATATTTACCGCATATTAAGTAAAGGGGAGGGGGAGAGGGAAGACATTTATCCACCGAAATGACTTTAGTCGGTGTGTGAAAAACAGGGCTGGCCCTCATAAAGTCACAATGGTCTCTTCAAATCAGTAAATTATTGCAAATCATGTTTAAGCCTCCCTGCTTCCAGGTGACCTTTCTGCCTCATTTTAAGTACTCTAGAGGTTCTATATTTCCCAAGACAATTACAGTAGGTCTATAAATAAAGTCTGGCTAGCTACTGTATATAAAGAAATTCTGGAAAAGTAATAAGGCCTCTGGTTTCAACACAGTATTAGAAAGCTGATCAGTTTCTTTGTACAAAACCTTTAAAAAGACTCAATGGGCTTTTTAAGACCCCTCTAAAAGAGCTTAGGAAATTACTACCATACCAGCGATTTCCACATGTGACTTTCTGTGTCACTGTTTCTGGTGCTGCTGAGCTTTCTAGAAATTACAAAAGGTCTCACTTTCCTTTGAAAAAGGACAGAATTAAAAGAATAAAGACGCCTGTGTATTTATGCTATAACATGGATTCTTCTCTCTCTCTCGCCATGTGACTTTAAGGATGCAAAAAGAGAACATTGTCTTTTAAAGGATAACATTTTTAACACCTTTAATATCAATTCGTTCATTATTATTCTCAACGTGTTTCATAGAGCCTGAGAGTGGATGTGCTGCATCCTTTACAGAACATGTTCTCCATTTTGGCAATATTACAGCATAAAGCCCTGGCTCTGGAAACACTTATGCAGGTGCTTAATGTTACTTGGGTGAGTAATCCCACTGACTTCAGTCACATTACCCTTGTACGTAAATCTTTGCCAGATCAGAGCCCAAAACCACCACCAACCTGCAGCAGAAACTGTTAGTACAAATGCCTGAACTGATTCAGAGTCTCACAGGACTCAGCCTATTTTGTATTTATTTATTTTAAGTATGTCCATTCACCTTTTAAAAACTTCTTTACCACCGGTGTTTTTCTGTCTCCATAATCAAGTCTTACCCTAAACAGAGAAAGAACAGTGGAAATCATGTTTGCAACAAGGGAACTCTGACAATATTTTGCTTCTTTTCCCCTTGAAATACTTGTGAAGGGGGAAAAAGAAACAGAGAAGGAAGTGAGATAGAACAGTAGGTCAGTAGATGCATGAAGCCACCCACACCCTGAAAATGGTCCAACTGGTACACAACAGAGGTGCTGGAACAATTTGTGTAGTGGGGGTACTGAGACCCATTGAGCCAAACTGCAAACTCTGTATATGATGGAAACTACTTCAAGACAGGGGATGCGGTAGCATCCCCATCACCCCTAGTTCTAACATCTATGGTACACAATGCAGGATCATGTCTTCTTAGTAATGCGGGCCGCCATTAGCATATCACCCCTGTGCTCTCGGCCCAGGTTCCCCACTGAATACAGAGTCAGATTTAAGGGCTCATTCCAGATATTCAAAGCCCCTGAAGGCACTTGGCCCTGCCTACCAGGCAGGACACTTCTCCTTGCATAACTGTTATGTTCCGACAGCACAACAAAACTCTTTGAGCAACAGGGGGAGCCTTGCAAGTGTAGGCCACAGAACTTCAGATGCATTTTCAAGGCATTTTATATGCTTAATATCTGGTTTTTGAATCATAGCCTTAAAAGAACCATCGGGTCAGTTTTGTCTCCAAACTTAGCTGCTGTGAAAATAAGCTTTTGAAAAATAGATTAGGAAAACATGGGAAAAAATGATTTTAAACCTCTACATGTAAAAAACAAAACAGCCCCCTCCCCTGCTCTGTTGAAAGGCAAACAATGCAACATTGTGCCAGTGACTGGGGGAGGGGCAATTAAGTTGATCCGATACTGACTATAAACATAAAGTGACATTTTTTTTTCGTAATCCAAGCCAGAAAAAAAATGCAACAGGCAAACAGCATAAATAGTTGAAAGTGAATTAGTTTTTCTAAAAAATGCATGATGGATTAATAATTCATGGTGCAAGATGAAGCTATTTTAGTTTTTATAGAAATACAGTTAGACCCCGCAATACCGCGACGATCAGGATCCAAAAATACCCTATCGCGGTAAACGCGGGGTCCCGGTATTGCGGGGTCGCGCCACATGAAAGTACCATGCGCCGCCGCCATGCATTCCCCGCGTTATAAGCGGATTCGCGCTATAGTAGGGTGCGGTATTGCGGGGTTCCACTGTATTAGTTTTAACCTAAAAGCCTCTCTTTAGACAGAAGTCCTATCACAGCTGTGGCTGCGCTTCTGTGAGTATGCCCGGGAAAGGGATTTTAAAAAGAGATGTGGGGACAGTACACAATGGACTCTTCTGAGTGACACCGTGTCCGTGACTCAACATAGAGTAAACCAACAACAGGTATTGTATTTAAGTTCAGACCAGTCTTAGAAAAGCCCCCATCTATAGGGCCGGTGCAAGGATATTTTGCCCCCTTCCCCCAGAGCATCGCTTATTCTAAACTTTCAAAATACTTTCAATAAGACACCCTTTTTAGTCACGTATACTTCCTTCCTTTCTTCATTCTTTCATATCAAAATCTACTACATTTTATTCTACCTTTAGAATATCCAATTATTGTTGTTAATAAAATTTATAAAATTAGAATGGCGGATATTCAGTCATACAACAACAACTGACAATACCAACATGACAAATTTCAACAACCTACACGTGCATATTTGCATGTAAACATACACACTCAAATACTTATCGTGCACACACAATTGACACAAAGTATTAGTGAAATGATGCAGCAGCACTTGCCAGAGTCTTAGATCTGAAATAACTCAACAAAAATAGTTAGCCTCAGTCGACAACCTCCAAAAATCAGTAAACCTATCATTATAAAGAGCCTGTCAGAACGGGTTACAGCTGCGCGCGATGAGAAAAATTATGTCATTGCCACTTTGTACTATAGTGAAGCAGTACACTTGTGCCCGCAACACAGAGCTGGCATCGGATATAGCTGTAATGTATGAGAGAACGACAAGTTAAAATGCATGTTCAATGACGTTTCTCTTTATTCAATAAAAATGTTGGGAACCGCTTTTTGGCACCCCCATATCTTGGCGCCCTAGGCGGCCACCAGATTCGCCTAGTGGTTACACTAGCCCAGCCCATATACAACAAGAAAGGACTGCCCGAGGCCCCATTGCAATCCAAAGTATAAGCACCAACCTCTCAGCCTCATGTTTTCTTCATTCTGTTAAAGAGATGCTGCTTGCATAACCCATCAGGTTGCATCTCTGATAGCTTTAAAAACAGGCTATGATTCTATGTTAAAACATAGTTCAAACCAGGCTCCCGATGAAGAGTTTTCTAGCACATTTTAGCTGGCTCATTCCAGAATAGCCAAGGATAATCCTGAATGCTCGTCTAACATTGCTTGGTCTCCTCTACACCAGCTGGCCAAACTGTGTTAGAGAACAGTTCAGCCGGTGATGTTTGAACTGTTTATATCCATTTGTTCTTGTGTCCACATTGGTACTGAGCTTAAATAATTCCACTCCCTCCCGGGTATTTATCCCTCTGATATATTTATAGAGAGCAATCATATCTCCCCTCAACCTTCTTTTGTTTATGCTAAATAAGCCAAGCTTTATGAGTCTCCTTCCATAAAACAGGTTATCCATTCCTCGTATCATCCTAGTAGTACATCCTTCTTTGTACCAGTTCCAGTTTGAATTCATCCTTCTTAAACATGGGATGGATAGGGGGCAGAAGCCAGGCTGTTTGGGGAGGCACAGCCTTCCCTATCCGGCCCTCCATACAATCTCAGAACCCCTCAGGCCAAAAGGTTCGCCCACCCCTGTGCTATGCTTTTTTAATCACATGTTCTTGGTGGGAAAGGAAAAATATATTTGCCCTTATCCTGTTTCTCTACCGCCAGCTGAGACTGAATATGTCATGTCTCCCAATTTGATTTTGGGACCGATTCTTTGCGTACATTAAAGTATCTTTGTCATCTGTGAGTTACCTGTTTGAGGACCTGATCTAACACTCATTGTAGTCTACAGGAATCTTTCCATTTATTTCAATGGAGTTGAATCAGACCCAGAATGCATAGCGCCAGATTCTCTGGTGGAAGACAATAGAATTAATCCCGCAGAAACTTTGTCCCATAAACTTTTTTCTTTTAAAGGCACTGAAATAAAACAGTAGTTGTGTTCACTTTTGTCAATTTCAGCTATCCCTCCTCTCTAAAAGAGTTGCTGGGATTTTGGCTTCTGCCAAGGATAAAGTTGAGAATTGAATTAGCTTTCTTTTCTTCTGTATCTTACGTGAAGTTAAGTTCTATCAGAGCGAGTAACAAAACCACATGAAGTCTCCATTCATATCTCTAGAAATAGTTTATGGGGACACTGAAAGACACTGATGTTATCTTTTTAATATTGTCAGGAATAATCCTATTAAAGAAGAAACAAGGAAAACTGTTATGCCCACAAGGCAGAATTATCCAAAGCTGATCGGGAGGGCTCAGGTTACTCTACAAAGCCCACGCTGTGTGTTGGCCTATCAGTCCATCGGGGCTTGGTGAATGAGCAATCATTTGTGGATTCTGCTCATCTCTCTTTGCTAACTTTGTTCTGTGGAATTAGATACAAATTAGAACTGCCCCTTTGCCTCACTGTCCCAGCCACTGCACAGTCTTCCAATTGTGTCCTTTCTTTCTGAAGTCCTGCCATGTCAGAGCCGTCAATGGCAGGCCTTCCACAAGGATACCCTTTTTAATAAGCAAATCTGTCAGCACTGGATTCCTGAGGGTCTTGCAGCCTCTCTTTAATCCTCAGCACGAACTGTTCTTCCCTTTGGGTTCCCTCCATTGCGAAGTACCTGCCCGCTGAAATAAATATCCCCTTTGTTTACAGTGTGCTTGCAACAAAATTAACCTTTAGGATTAATTGCAAAATAGAACGGATTGTCGTTTGTCTTTCCTTAAGATTAAGGGGAAAAAACAGCCCGGCATCGACATCTTTTGCTTTTGTCACTGCTGAGCATTTCTGGGAGACTCCTAGCGTTTCCTGAAAATTGGTGCTGGTCACGGAGTTTTGTTCTTTCCTCAGAGGCTTCATGGAAAAGCAAAATAATAAAATCATGAGCAATGGACCTACAGATGAAAGGTTATTCTTGGAATGAGAGGCAGGCGCATCCCCCTGCTAAAGACAAGTTTTATAAGTGCAATTGAACAGACTCAAGAAAAGGGCCCTGCTTAAAAAAACCCCACAACAAAAACAAACAAAACAATCTAGTGATTGCTGTTAGTCAGCATTAGGGGTGGGGTCAGAGTGTGGCCCGGCGCTTTCTATTTTGGATTCATGTCTTGACCTGTTTCCTCACCTCTCCCCCATTCATTAAATGGGCCCGATTTGATGATACTGGAAACCAAAGGTGTTTATTGATCTTCAGAATGGTCAATGGCGGTGGAATTCTCCACACTGCCCTGCCATTCATTGTGCCTCAGTCCTGATTTGGAGGAGCCATTTGTACCATGAAGAAGAAGAGGCCAGATCTGTTAGACTCCATATAGATTCACTCCTGGTCCTCTGATGAAGCTAGCAATTATTGCCAGTTGTAGCAGTGAAATTTTACAATCTGTTCACTTGCTCACTAGAAACTGAACCTGGATTGATGCCTTCAGAGGCAGCTGAGTAATACATTTTCACTCATTGCCTTTTTTGGAAGAATTACTATATTTCTACTGGTAAGGATTTGCAGCAGTGGTATCTCATTGGCACTCACAATGGGCCCAGCTGTGATCTCCTTGCTCTCAATGGTCCGCAGTTACTCAAACAAGTATTTCTGCTTACTTCAGTGGGGACTTGTGGGTGAGTAACTGCTGTCCATTGTGAGTAATGGCTCCTCATCTGGCCCAGTCCCTTTTCAATTTCTGATAGGTCTGGAAATTGAGATGGCTGGCTCTGTGGTGCAGACCTCAACACCATGATCCAGGCCTTTGTGATCTAAAGCCAGATTACCAGAGTCTGCTGCACTTGGAGGTGCTCTTGCAAAGATCTCAGAACCTGGAGCTTATACAGAATGCGCAACTCCTTTCTTGAAGGTGACTGACTAGAAACCCAAACATCTCATGCTCTGCACTGCCAACCCTTTTATTTCTGGATATTGGCTATTTCTGGTGTTGATTATGGTCTTTTTGGGCCCTCAATGGCCCGGGATGAGATTGCTTCTCCACCTTGTTGCATCATGGGAGTTACGATCAGCTGGGTTCCTGGAGTTATTCTCTTTGCACTTAACAGAGTGGCATTCTCGGTGAAGGAGAGTCTGTGCTTCTGGAACATGCTCTGTCCAGAGGTCTGAGGAAGCCCAGGTATTATAACACAGTGTCCGGCTTACTTCTTTGGTCAAGATTCTGAAATCTATATGACTTGATTCCTAATTGTGTGGGGCTTCTGTTCTTGGGTAGGGAGTCCATAATCAGGCCTTTTTATGCTTATACTTTCTTGCTTTCACTGTAGTGACTCAGGGTGCTTGAGTCTTTCAGTATACATTGCTAAACAAATAACTGGTAACGGCACACATGGTTAATTTTTTCTATCTTGCAGTACTATGGCTGATAATATCATAGACTGTCACTGCCTGTACTAAAGCTGGGGAAACCTGGAGTGGAGAATCCTGAGAGCTGAACTCCAGAGATAGCTGGGGCAATATTAGAAAGGTCATGCAGGAGGGTGCCGGGGGACTGAAGAACTCCTACGAGTGGTTGGAGGGGCCCAGAATGGCATGAGGGGAAATGCAAGTGGTAAGGTAGTCGTAGAAGTAGGAAGACAGCTCTCTGGGGGTATTACCTCCATGACTAGCCTGGAAGGGCCCTTGAGGTCCCTGTTAAGACAAAGTTCACTGCAACTGTAGCGAAGAAGAAAAGGCTTTCTTTTTTAAAAAGTGTATGTGGAACATTTGTTTCCGTGTTAGTCCTTCAGGTCCATTGTGTCAACTATCATATACTTCAAAGAAGATTCTTAAAATTCCACTATTTAAAAACCCAAGAGCTATGGTACATAGTAGCTATGCTCTTCCTTCACACTTTTCTCCCCAACCTGCCACATAATCATTTTCCTTTCTCCTTTTACCCCGCTATAGAGTCTTCTGAAGTGAAAACTGCTCACATGGTTGTGCGCACTTTGCATGTAAGATAAGTTCTAGGCATACGCCACCTTTTTGATTTGTTTACATTGAGCCACTAGAGTAGGAAAACAAATAATACAGGAAAAGCTGTGTTATCCGGCACTTTATCAACCGGAAAGCTCTATCAACTGACATTTCTGATATCTCCCAATACAAATCTTCAGTCTAGTAACCAGGACTAGTACACTACCCAGGAGGTTATGCAATTGCACATTCTATACTCTACTTTTATACTTTTATGCCTTTTAAAAGAGGCAGAAGACAAATAAGTAAGCTGATATCAGGGATTTATTCCAAAAAGCAACTTCCAGGGTGTATTATAAGGTCAATACAGATTCGGCCCAATCTCCTACACCTTCTACATCTACGATGATAATAGTTGTTGGTAATGATGACCTTGAGGCACTGCAAGATCCTGAATCATCAAAGAAAGAATAAATTATGTTCTGAATAGTTTTACTGTTAAGTATATTTTTAGTGATCTGGGTGTGCACCATGCACTGCCCATAGTGATATGTAATGTCATAAGATAACCTATAGTATAGAAAACTTTATCTGTCTACACCTAAGTGCTTCAAGAAACCAACCACCCTACAGTGAAGTACTACTATTGGATTGGTGAGTACCTGTGTAGTACTTTATACTTTATTCATTTTATTGTCTGCTAATTCTTTGAAAATTGGTATTCCATTAGTAAGTATAACTCTAAGGGCTTGTCCTCACTGGGGGGGGTGGGGGGATCGACGGCAGATACGCAACTTCAGCTATGTGAATCACATAGCTGAAGTTTGCGTATCTGCCGCTGACTTACCTGCCGTCCCCACACCGGCGGCAGTCGGCGGCGCGCTCCCCCATCGACTCCAGCTTGCACCTCCCAGCAAGCTGGAGTTCCGGAGTCGACGGTGGAGCCTCAGGTGATCGATTTATCGTGTCTTAACAAGACGCGAAAAATCGATCGCCAGAAGATCGATCCCGCACTGCGGGAGTGAAGACGAGCCCTTAGCTGAGCAGAATTTTTGACTAACTGGCACCCCACCATGTCCCCAACATGCCGGAGAACAAAGCTTTTACTGTATTATGATTTTTTTTAAAAGACAATATAATCACAACCCTCAGACTACATACATATTATTATATTAAGGGTTTGAGTTAAGCCTACATTGGAGATATGGATTTAAGAGTGGGTGGTCTTAAATTATTCACCATAAGTACTCTAAAACCTAGCACGAGTGGAGTGAGTCAGTCATGGATTTTCAGCCTTAACTTGGAATCAGAGCTGGATGGAGACTGACAGTTCCATTGTATGACAATTTTTGAGGTTTCAAAATTTGGAGGTTTCAAAATTTGTTTTTGTTCCCCATTAGAAAGACACCAAACTCTTTTGAGCATTTTTGCTCATTTCAATTGAGGTCTTTCTCTTTCTGGAAGCGATCAGAGAGTCCTCTCCGGACCTCAGAAATGTTCCCAATTAAAAAATTGTTGAAATTGATACATCTCTGCAAAAAGTTTAATCTTTGACAAAACAGTATATTTCATCCAAAAAAGGGTTTAGGTGAAAATGTTTCGCCTAACCCAACTCTGAATTACTTTGGTCACTCTTGGGCGTTGTCAGCATTTAGCATTTCTTAAAATGCATTTTTTGCTTGTGAATTGTACCAAATTCAGTTCCCTTTGAAGTCAATGGCAAAACTCCCCTGGACCTCAGTTAGAGCAGCATCAGGCTCTGTGCCCTTATTATATCCTTCAGAGAAATAATTTGCTTTACCATTACTTACCAAATTATAATGAAGTCAGGGTGATATGTCCAGCTCATCAGTGGAAATGCATTTGCTAATTACATATGCCAGACTTACAGTATATAATTAACCCACAAAAAAGACATTGAAATAACATTAAGAGACTGACTTCAATCTACAAAAGCAAGAGAATTCACTGATGGCTGAATCTCTGACCTCAATTCACCCCATTTGTGGAAGGTGTTGCAGGAGTTTTGACCGTGTGTGATATTGACAAGCCACGTCATCAGCAGACATGTTGGCTAGATCTGCACGTGATGTTGGCAATGGAATCTGAAAAGGTTCACAAATCGGCCATTTATCACTCAAAAATAGTCCAACATTCAAGCAAAAATTTGCAAAATGTGCAACAACAACAAAACACAGCCTCTCTTCTGGAGGGAGCTTTAATGGAATTTTAGATCGATTTGAGATGATTGTCAAACAGAGCTGAGTTGTTGTCTGGTTTTGTGTTAAAAACCTCACCGAATTAGCAGCTTCTCGTGGCTTTTTAATGAGAAATTGGTGTGAAACATGCCCATTCTGAGAGAGGATCATTTTGAAATTTGGGGCTTGCATCTGACTTGCGAAGTGACTTTTGGGGGGATGCCAACTCACATGAATTGAAGAAAACATTCACTGTGAACATTTCAGACAGCCCAGTGAAGTTTCAACCAGCTGTAGTTGCCGACCTAGTTACAGCCCTAATGCAAGCTTCCTTGCTTTTGTGCTGTATAAGTCAGAAGCATAATTTTCCTTAATAAAAAGTTGATTGCTCATCCCAACAATCTGAATTTCCATATGACATAAAATCATTCTCTGTGGGTAAAATTCCACCTCATGCAAGAAGCCAGCATGAGGTTTGTGCACCATTGTCTGTTCTGATGGCTTAAATAGGACCTAAGGGGTTATTAACTCTTGTGTTTGGCCTCTGTACAGAACTGAATCTCACCCATCATGAATCGGTGAAATCCCAGTTCTGCTCCCCATTGGTGTGAATGAAGTTTTGCCTGTACTGACTTGAATTTTGTGCAAGGAGTGAGTGAAGAATAGAGCCCTATAGTTTTGTAATTACAGCAATTGGCATTTTGAAGTGCCTCGCTGTTTGGAGCCATCATGCTGAAACCAATGAAAATGCCTGCTGGGTTTGGGTGAACTGCTGTGGATGGAATAGAAACCAAATGGGAACTGAGGCTACAATGTAGGTTATGTTATAAATTAGTTACTGTTTTGTAAAAGAGAAACAAGCAAAGAAAAAAAGAATGTCCGACTATGAAGAGCTGATGAGAGAGAGACTTTCAGGAAGTGGTGTATGCATATGGTGCATAAATTGGTGTATTGAAGTTACATCCTGCACACACAAAACGACATTAAAAACATTATTGAGTTTGCAAAGTCAAACACTCCGAAGTTAGGAAATGCCTGACATAAAGTTGTCTGTGCAATTTTAATTTGCCTCCCTTGTGTGTGTGCGTTATGAGCAGGGCTTGCCAAAACTTGGGATTTCCAGTTTGTGGGAAATGTTGCTATTTTGAAATCTCCCGCAAATCAGGAAAAAAAAAAGAGAGAGAGAGAGAGTTGGAAACGGTAGCACAGGCTGTTTCAGAAACAAAATACACTCTCCGAGATCGGGCAGCTGCTGACTGAAATTGACATTCTTTTTGAAACTTTCTCCCCCGACTGCTGGGGGTGCACTTGATCCTGCCCCCCCCCCCCCCCCGACACATCACCTCTGCCCCTGAGAGACATACTCATACTGATATATATTTGTAGTATAGACCTCTCCTGTGTTGGATTTCTTCGTCTTCAAGCTTCATCAATGAGTCACTTAAACATAAATAATCTACACAACCAAACTGGGAGAAATGGACAGCACATGTGAATAACACTTCACCAGTGGGTCTGAGGTATCACAATCTGGCGCTAAGTTAATAGGCAGTGGATTTTCGATCTCTCCAGCTGCCTGTGGCAATAGTTTTGAGGTATTTTTTTCTTTTGTTCTTATTTTCTTCCCTTATGCGCTTTAATTTTTTAAAAAATAAAACAAAAAACAGTCAAATAACTTAGAAAATGGAGTCGTAATGACAACTAAAGCCAAGCCGGGGAATGAGCAGCTTCAGGGAATCTCCTGGAAGCAGCAGCTTATCCCCAATGGAAGCATCAGGGAGACTGGCAATTGCATCTCTGTTCTGATATGTAGGCAATATCCCCTTGAGTTTGTCATTTCTCCTGGGCCTTGGTCATCTCCCGGCTGTAACTCTTACCTGCCCCTGGGTTTCTCCTGTTGGTGCCACGCAGTCCTGAGCCAGGGAGCAGAGTGCTGGGAATATGTCAAAAGCAGGGCTGAGCACTGCAGCACAGAAAAAAACGATGATTTATTTGTAAAGGGAAAGCCAGGAAAATTCCTACTGCTAAACTATCTGTTTCCTGGCTTTGAACTTTCAATAACTTCTCAGCAAGGGAATATATTTTGCCCGCCTCCTCCATATGTTTTTTTTAGCTCGTGTTTACCATTTAGTAAATGTATCGGATCAGATCCTCAGCTGCTGTAAAGTGGCTTCAATAGAGTGATAGACACGGTGAGTGAGGTACTATAATTATTGGACCACTTCTGCTGTGAGAAAGACAAGCTTTCGAGCCACACAGAGCTCTTCCTCAGACATAACCTCACCCACCTTGTCATGATAACTGGGGACTGACACAGCTACAACTATGCTGCATTTAGCAGAGCTATGCCAATTTACATCAGCTGCCGATCTGACCTGTTATCTTAAATTACTGGGTTTGCCTCAGTCTGTACCTTAGAGGCCTTTGTGTGACTGCCTTCCCCAGCAAGCAGACAAATAAAACATTAGGTCCGGTCCAGTCTTATATTTACTGTTCTCTCAACTCTTCTATCAGGTCTAATTTCCACTGTCTTTCTATTTCATTCTGCCTGCCACTTTCTTCTCCTCAAGTGAAATAACGAGGTACCTTTTTTTGATTTATTATAGGAGAAGTCATGGATCTCAGCTTTTACTCGGGTGGGGGTGCGGGAAATATACACGTGTACAGCTGACCATTGTTCCTGTTCATTTTGAGCAATGATCATAAACTAAACAGTCCCCTTTTCAGAGGAGTGGTTGAAATCTTGTGGATTCTGCGGCAACCTGCTGCAAGAAACTGGTTTAGAAAAACAAAAACACTGATCACTCAAAGGAAATCCAGAGTTTCTTTAAAAAACAACAACCATCCTATCCTGAAGCCTTGGGCTTAGAGCCTCAACAACTGCTCAGTCAGAGTGGGAGCAGAGAAACAGGGCTAGATCCTATACTCTTGCCTTAAGTGAAGCTACATCAATTTACACCAGTGGAGGAGTTCTTCCTTGATGTTTGTAAGCACAGGCTTACAGTCAGGGCTGTTAATGTTGCAGCACTTTGAAGAAATAAATTACTTGATACGTAAGTTGTCACATATTACTGATTGCTTTACATTGTGCATGTAACTTGCAGAAGATGGCTGACCATTTGGGCATCCCGAGTGCCATAATATCATCAGGGACAAGAATTCATTGACAAGTTATCCACGGAAAATAATAGTGAGTAATCTGTTACTTTAAAAAATATACCACGTAATTATCAAGTGATTAGTATTCAGAAGAAACGGAGTATTTTTCATAGTGAAAAGCAACATCATGTAACAATGTTTTACATTGAAATAATCAGTTACTTTAAGTCTGCATGAAGAATACAATAATTAATAGTGCCAGTCTCACTGAATAAGATGGAGGAAAATGCATGTGTTTCTTGATTCAGCAGGTTTGAGTCTCTAGAAGTGAACAATTCAAGGGCTTTATGTAGTGATGATGAATGTGCTCTCAAGGGCTAATATGACCTGGTTTTATATAGATTTTCATAGAATTGGGCATTTTCCAGGACTATTCCTTGGAATTTGTAAATGGATTTGCTTTGTCCGTGGTGGTGCCTAGTTCTCTGGTCACTTTTCATGAATGTTCAAGCAATCAAGTTTCCCTGGCAGACACTGATTTTTTTTTCCTCCAGCAGACTCCAAATTTCATGCTGAGCCTACTTGTTTGCTCATCAATTGAGGGAAGAGAAACACTTCCATGTGATTTATCCAAGCAATCATCACTTGAATTTCAAATGTTGATCGGTCCATAGAACGAAAAATCTGAAAAGAAGAATATACTTAGTTACATTTTAATTTGCTCATGGGTATTCCAAAAGCACAAGAATAGGCTACATGTGCAAAAGTTTTTGTTATGAAATATTTTCTTGGTTCTTTAGTCTTGAATGCCAGCCTTGCACACAAATGCGCGTGCACACACACACACACACAGAGTTACAATTATTTGCTTGGCTGTAGTCTAGACTGCAAACCTTATAGACAAATGTGTACATATGTATACACATATAGTCTCTTCTATCCTGTTACTTATTCCCCCTCTGTCCTTGTTCTGCTCACTTACCTCTTTCCCCCCTCACTAACACTTACCTCTTCCCCCGTCATTAAGTTTCTCACTCTTGTTGTTCCCCAGTTAAACCAACTTGACCCTGTCACTTTTTCTTTAACTCCTTTCCATCTAACCCTTCCTCTTTTTTCTTCTCCGCTTTTGGAATGATGAGCACGGCTCCAGATGCAGGGCCGGCGACAAGAATTTTGGGGCCCCGTACGGCAGATCGTAAGCCCCCCCCCGTCTCCCGCTGCCCGCGGGGCCCCCCCCCGCCAGTCTCCCGCCGCCCGCGGGGGCCCCCCGCCAGTCTCCCGCTGCCCGTGGGCCCTCCTGCCAGTCTCCTGCCACCCGCGCCCCCCCAGTCTCTCTCCGCCTGCAGCCCCCCCCGCCAGTCTCCCGCGCCCCCCCCCCCGCCGATCTCCCGACGCCCCCCCGCCAATCTCCCGACGCCCGCGGCCCCTGGCCGATCTCCCGACGCCCGCCCCCCCCCCGCCGATCTCCCGACGCCCGCGGCCGATCTCCCCCCCCCCCCCGCCGATCTCCCGACGCCCGCGGCCCCCAGCCAATCTCTCCCCCCCTCCCCCTCCCCCCGGCCGATCTCCCGCCCCCCCGGCCGATCTCCCAACGCCCGCGGCCCCCGGCCGATCTCCACCTCCCCCTCCCCCCGGCCGGTCTCCTACCTCCTGCGGGCCCCAACCTCCGCATGTGCTGCGGCCGCGTGGCTGGCCGGAAGAAGCAAAGGGGGGCGGGGGAGGCTGCTGGGTGCCGGGGGAGGGGGCTGGTGAGCGCTGCAGCGGCTGCCCGAGCCGCGCCTCGCTCACAGCCCCAGCCACAACGGGTACAGCTGAGTACCGGCCCCGGACTTCAGGGGGCCCCCCCTGAAGTCCGGGGCCCGGTACAGCTGTACCCGTTGTACCCCCCTGTTGCCGGCCCTGTCCAGATGTCTGGAGGTCTAGAAAAGCACCCCAAAATTTGGATGCTTTTCTGAATATTGTCCGAACTACCCACTCCCCTGTGCCCCTGAAAATTAATCATAGAAATCTTTTGGGGATCGAGTCTTGGGTCCTTTTATGATGCTGTTGCATAATAAAATAGAGCAGAGGCCACAATGGCAAAAGTTGCCACTAGTGTTGAAAGAATGAACTCCTTGGGTGGCGACTTTCCCTGTTGTGGGGACAGTGTAAAGATTTTGGCCTGGGTTGCTATGCTGACTTACACCAGTTGAGGATCAGGCCCTAATCATTTTCACGTTTTTCCAGAATGTAGGAAGAATTGGTCTTTATTCTATATCCTCAACCCAACCCTATCATTTCCTTGTCCTTTTCTTTTGCCGATGCTCCAGTCAATGGTTCTTAGTGGAGCCGGCAGTCGACTAGGGAGCAGGTTGGCTTCTCTGCTTATGTTTTGTAAGCTCTGTGTTTTGTCAAGAGAGAGGTGCCATAGATTAAAATGCAAACTACGTGACAGCAGCATGGCCAGACTGTGTGATCTGTTGAGAGCCTGCCAGGAATTTTAGAGGCATCAGGAAAGGTTGGAAGCTTATTGATCATCAGGGAGAGAGTGGGAAGTCCAGAACTGATGCAACAAATGAGATTTGGGTCAGCATGTTTTCCCATCTTGGCAGTTCAGTCTTCACAGAATGATGTGTAGGGTATGAATGGCATTACACCCATGGAAAGTTTGGTCCATCATCAATTCATTTCCCCCCCTGTAAATGATATACTGCAGGAAAAATCTACTACTTCATCTTGTGAGCCAGTGTGTGACTGCCATACATGCTCTTTTACCAAGAGCTGAACAAAAAATCAGAATTTCTGTCTGGTGGGAAGGTCCAATATTTCAGCATTTGTTTTCTTCCCAAATTGGAACAAAAAGCAGAAATATCAGTACTTTTCACTGAATGAAATGTTCTGAATATATTTGATGGGGAAATGTTAAAAGTTTTCATTTTGGGTCATGATTAATCTCTGCATTCACCTGAATGTCTTCCTCATGCTTCTGTTCTCCCCTATTTGTTAGGCACCCATGCTGGACTACATCTCCTATCATGCACTAATGTGCCCCTCTGGCTAACCTGCCACAGTGCATCATGGGAGTACTATAACAATGGTGCGCCAGATGTTGTCAGCCTATGGAGGCGCCCAAGCTACAGTTCCCGGGTGGGGAATCCAACAGTGCAGGTGAGTACAGATTAATAGAGAATTTACCGAAAAGGAAATGTTTCATTTTCATTTTCCTGATGAAAAATTTCAGCAAAATTGATATTTTTCTGCAGAAAGTTTTGATTTGATGGATAATGTGGTTTCTGCAAATGGGACATTCCAGACCAGCTCTAGATACTAAACTGATGTGTCTGATAGAACAGTAAGAGGATGTGTGGTTTGGTTGTTACAGGTAGTGTTACAAAACAGAGAAGCAGAGCTGTTTGTGTTTGGCACTGAGTGAAGCTGCCTGTAGAGGAAAAAATGAGATGTTGTTTTCTGAAGATCTGTAGTTTTCATGGGTCTCATCCTTACTTACTGTACATACTTCCATCTCTTTCTAACATACTGTACACAAGAAATTGTAAGTAGAAGATACTGTATTTCTAACCTGGTTTGAGATGTACACCTTCCTGTGCTTTCTACAGCCCCCTCTCCACTTATAAGGCTCTTTCAGTTAGGATACACCATTTATCATAGTGTCTTTGTAGAATCTCCACATCTTTGAATTGCACATGTTGAATCAATCAGTTAGCTCTGGTCTAGTTACAGCTTCAAAGCAGTGAGAGACCTAAGAGGCCTGCCACGTGCTGATGGTACGTCTGTCTCTGTAGGTGGGATATTTCCCCATAAGAAGAAAGTGACCATGATACAGTAAGGACATGGGCTATTTTTATATTCTATCTAGATACTTATATAGCCTGCAATACTACAGTATCCAGACTAACATGGCTACACCTCTGATACTACAGTATCCACTGCTTGCATCCGACGAAGTGGGTATTAGCCCACAAAAGCTTATGCTTCAAAACTTTATAGTTAGTCTTTAAGGTGCCACAGGACTCTTTGTTACTACAGTATCTAAGCCTCTCACAAACCCATTAATGGGTTTTCCTCTCAAAATACCCCTGTGAAGCGTGAGCCATGGGTTACAAATGGGAATTGAGCTGGAAAATAGGTTAAGTGACTTGCCCAAAGTGCACAGAAAGTCATTAGTAGTGGAAGGAACTGAACCCAAGTTTCCCAATTTTGTGACTTAATTACTAAGCCATTCTTCTTTTTGTCTGGCGATCCTGTGGCAGGTACACTCTCTGTCACTCCATCAAGGAGCCATACTTGTTATAGATATTAAAACTCTCGGTGCTGCAACCTTCTCAAAGATGTGTTTTGTTGGTAACTGACCCAGACGAGAATTGTATCTCTGCGTGTAATAAAACCTTCCCAGGTCTCTTGGAAAGAGGGATCTTTAAACCAACAGATTACTAGTGATCACTGGTACAGTTGCACATCTTGCTGATTGCCCTGATGATAGCAAAGATTGGGGATGACAACATAGTTTAAGGTTGTCCTAATGTAATAACCTCTGCAATAAGTAGTGGAATGAGATGGATATTACTGTTGCTTTAGGGGGATTTCCTCATGAAGTCATTCCAAATTGCTTGTCGGGAGCTGACTATTCTCAGAGCTTTGTTAGAGTCAGATACAGCCAGATGACAAATAATAACCATAATGAGTTTCTGTATTCAACATAAGGCTGTTCGTGGGAGCAAATCTTTGTGTGTGTGACAATAAGGTACATATTATAAACAGGAGTTTGTAATAAACTTCAAAAGAGTGGCAGCTTTTTATTAGGGGTAGAGATAAAGAAGAACTGTCAAAGATTCAAATATGTTTAGCAGATATTTATTGATCACCATAATTGATAGCGTTGTAAAATCTTTAAGAGGGAGGCCTTTCTCTTCCCCCCAATCCTGAATGTGGTGTTTTGTGATCTACACTGATATATATATATAAAACCCAACCAAAATCATACAAACATCCCACTTGACATGTTGTGTTGTGACAAGTCATCTCAGATTGTGTCAATCATATTGCGTTACGTTACATTAAATGACATATTGTCATGTGATTGATACAACACGGAATGACACATTATCATGCAAAATATCATCTGGAAAATTTAGGAAATGTACAGAAGCCCATCTTCCATTGTGGCCTTTTAAGGTTTCCGGGAGAAAATAAATTAAAGAAACACTTTGGAAATCAGGCTTGCTACCTGCAGTGAGATTAAAGTCAAGCATGTGCTATTACCTGAATCTTTTCATGGGTAATTAGAAGATCAGGTATAAAAATGCTCTCATTCCTTGGGGACTGACAAGTATCACTGGGTTTGAATTGAATTTCTCTGAACCATTTGGCACATCATTAATCATTAGTGCATCTACACCATACAAACAGGGCTGCAAGCTACACACAACCAGTTTCTGTCCAGAAAAGCCTTATTTTTTAAAGGCCTTTGTTCAAATTCTCCATTTTAGTCTGTCTCTCTTTTAGACGATGTCTGAAAAATTAAGCTGTCTGTGGGCCTGATCGTGAAGTCCAGTTAATTCTATAGTGTTCTCTTGTAATGTCTAAAACACTGATGGATTACTGATGTATAAGGCTTACTTGGGCAAAATGCCCACTGAAATCTATAGGAGCAAAGAGGAAATAAGGATTTCAAGGATTAGGCCCTACAGACCAGAGTCAGCAAACCCTTACTACATCAGAGAATTCCACTCAACTCAAAGGGGATGCACACAGGAGTCAGGGTCTCAGGAATGGGTAATTTTCAGAGGAGTAGCACTACCATCGCAATCATGTCTTTGCACCCCTTGTGACATCATTGAATGTCTGTGAAACCTCCATCTTTACATCTGGGGTAGGCAGTTCCAGGTTATTACTCTGCCCCTTCTGCACTGCTTGCTCACTGGTAATGTAGCCAGGGCTCAATTGTGCCTGTAATGCACAGGCCTGCGAGATGGGTGGTGCAGGGACACACTGCCACCAGGTGAAGCATTGGGAAGCTTTTTGCAGAATGCCATCTGGTCAGAGGTTTATCTGGAGTTTTTGGTTCTAACCAGGCTGGAGATCTTGCAATAGCATTTCTCAGATTTTTGTTGCTTTCTGCTTTAGTCTGGGTCAGAAATACGGGTTCATGGTGTATCGTTACATCTGCATCCATGCCAAGGAAGAACAGAGTTGCAGGATAATTAGAGCTGATGGAATAATGAAAATCAGATTCTCAACTAGACAACTTAAATTCAATTTGCTGCTGTTGGTTGGATAGTGCAATATGTTATTCATATAACCCCTGGCATTCATGAACATATTCATGAGTCCCCCAAAGTGTCAGCCATTCGTTACTTGTTCAATATTAATTCTTTTAAAAAAGTTTCTGTCATCCAGTTTGGAAGCAGAAAATGTGCCATGTGATCAGTCACATGCCGGTAAAGAGCACATAGTCAAAAGGAGCAACTTGTGAATAGTAAAACAAACATGTCAAAGTCATTTGAGCAATATTTATAGGTGATGACTATTTGCAGAAATTAAGACAAGTTTGCGAATGATTTGTGAAGTAGGAAAAGGTCTAAATGTAGGCATACTTTTGGTTAAGTGAATACCATGTAATCAGCTCTGATGACAATGAAGACAAACAGAAGATCCAAAAAAGGCAGAACTTTTTCTCCCCCAAATCTCACCTTCAAAAAAAGGTGCAACTTCAGATTTAATCTGTGGCAAAGGACCAGGTTGTTCTTAGTTTACCCAGATCAGTTCTCCCCTCTGTAATGACAGTTACTGTTCTTGAACTGCTGATAATGTTGTAACCAAAAAATGTGACAAGTCGTGTTTGCATAGGTGCGACTCAGGGTAACATTGAGTAGAGAGATTGACAATATACATGACCCTGATAACTCAGTATCATTCACTAGTTAAGGAGAATGAATGGGAAAGGCCCATGTGTTAAGACGAATGACCTTTTGCAAGGTTGAAAGAGTAGATTTGTGGGACCCGATCTTCAGTTGGTATAAACTGATGTAGCTCCATTGGCCACAATAGAGCTATGCTGGTTTACACCAGCTGAGGATCTGGGCCTTGGATTCTATTTCCTTCACTTGGGCAGGATGTCAAAAGTTTTGTATTAACCTTTCCTCTTTGCTCAGTTCAGATGTCCACATGAAGTAATTTAATAAATCAGTATTGTCTTTTATAATTTTCATTGTCTGCATGTCAATGCACTTTCTAAATGGAGTTCAATTATTGTTATAGCATATATTACTTTGAATCATTTTACTGCACAATCAATACACATAGCTTCATAATAAATATTGATGTTACTTTAATGTTCTATAATGTCCACCACGTCGAGACCATTTCAGTAGGAGGCCACACTTAAGTACTGTTTGCTTACATTTTCTACACTTCCAGTGTGAAAGTATATGCTGCTCAGGCTCCCATGCCGTTCCGATCTCAAAAGATTTATGCCCGCTAGGTGATGCAATGGGTAAGATGCTAGACAGAAATGGAGAGGACTTGGGTGCTAGTCCCACTTCTGCTATAACCCTATGATCCACCTTCTCTGTGCCTATGTTTCCCCTTCCAACCCTTATCCTATTTTGTATATTTAGGTGGCAAGCTTTTAGAGACAGGAACAATCCCATTTCAGTAGGAGGCAACAATTTAAATCCGTTTTCTTACTTTGGGAATGCTTCTTGTATGAAAGAATATGCTGTTCAGGGATCACATGCCCTTGCAATCTCATAGGGTTAGCGAAGGCGTGCTAAGTGAACATAAGAATGGCCATACTGGATCTGACCAATGGTCCACCGGTGACTTCAGACAGTGGCCAGTGCAAGGTGCTTCAGATGAATGGACAGAACAGTGCAATGTATTCAGTCATCTACCCCTGTTGTCCAGTCTCAGTTTCTGGCAGTCGGGCCAAGGGCCATCTGGAGTAGGGTTTCGTCCCTGACCCTGTTGGCTAGTAGCCTTTGATGGACCTATCCTCCATGAACTTATTTAATCCTTTTTTGAACCCAAGTTGTACTTTTGGCCTTCACAACAGCCCCTGGCAATGAGTTCCGCATGTTGACTGTGCATTGTGTGAAGAACTATTTCCTTATGTTTGTTTTTAAACCTGCTGCCTATTAACTTCATTGCATGACGTCTGGTTCTTGTGTTATGTGAAGGGGTAAATAACACTTCCTTATTCACTTTCTCCACACCATCCTTACTTGTTTTTGTCTTTTCCTAGTTGTTTGTCAACATTTGTTTGGCCTGCCTAATTATACTTTTATACTTGACTTGCCAGAATTGATGTTCCTTTCTATTTTCTTCAGTGGGATTTGACTTCAAATTTTAAAAAAGATGTCTTTTTCTCTCTAACTGCCTCTTTTACTCTGTTGTTTAGCTGTGGTGGCATTTTTGGTCCACTTACTCTTATTTGGGGGTATACTCATTGTTTTTGGAGGGTATGCTAAGTTTGAGCTTCTATTATAGTGTTTTTACAAAGTTTCCCTGTGGCTTGCAAGCATTTCACTCTCGTGACGGTTCCTTTTTAAGTGGAGAGTGTTGCCCATTCTTGGAACGAGCCATGAAATAACCACAAACAAAGGGTGAACTCAAACAGCACTGAGGGTTGATTTATTGGCATCCTTCACTTGCACAATTATACTCACACACACAACACATGTATGCTGGCAGGCTGCAGGTGGCTGAGGTTGGCCGGGCGACAGCTGCCCAGAGTCGGCTGCGAGGAGACGAGAGTCCCCAAAGTCCCTTGGGAGCTGCAGGAGGGCTCCACTGCTTCCAGTCCAGTCCCAAGTTTAGCGTGTTGTTATATTTCCTTCTTGGCATCCCACCTGAACTCTTGTCTCAAGATTTATACCTCCACCAAGATAATACCATAGTTCCATAAAAGGCCATATTTGCTACTTTGTTTTGCCATTGGCTATCACTCACGCTATCTCACTCATTCCTTACATTAATTGATTACATATTCACAAGCATGAATACAATTGATCATATAGAGCAATGCAGCTTTAAGCAAGTATCTAACATCACTGGGGAGATTCTGCTGCTTGTGGCTTCGTAACAGCAGGAAACTGCAGATTGCACTCGAAAGAGCAGATGTTGGGGGCTGCATCTGGATACAGAGAGGCAGTGTGGTCTAATGGCTGGGGCATGGGATTAGGACCCAGGAGATCTGTGTTTTATTCCTCTACTGTGTTACCTGACACAAATCACTTTTCTCCTCTAACCCATTTTCTGTCTTGTCTATTTAGACTGCAAGCCCTTTGGGGTAGCAATGGTCTCTTCCAATGTGTTTCCACAATGGCCAGTGCAATAGGGTGTTGCTATTGATTGTTAATATTATTAATAAGCAGAATGTATCATCAACAGAAGATAACTACAGGAAGCATATGTCATATGGGCCATTCAGATAAGTATGCGCCTGAAGAGAGGGATGAGAAAAAGGGATGAAGGATGAGATAATTTCATGTAATTTCTTATATGAATTGCAAGGGCAAAATAAATGTTTTGAGGAGGGTATGGAAAATGAGATGTCACACCCTTACCCACAATATAATCTGTTAATTATAAAAAGAATACATCATGTTGGTCAACAGAAGTTGGGTCAAACTCTGTTCTGAGATACACTGGAGCAAATCTATTAATGTCACTGGAGCTGGGTGAGAATTTGGCTCATCATGTTCAATACAACACGAAATGCAGACAGCTCTAGAAAAATCGGACCATTATTCTACCTTCTCATTTGCCGCAGACATTGTTTTCTCCAGAGTAGCAAAAGTGCTCAGTTCCTGCTTTCCAGTTTAAAAATACTATGTCCTTTAGTGGTTTTCATGCTTGGAGAATGAGTTTCTTCAGCTTCAGGCTTGCTTATGAGATCCTGGTGTACTGTAACTATGTTGACATATTAAGTTCTTCCAAAGAAGGAAGGGAGTATAAAAATATTGCTCGAACATGCAGGGTTGTAAGCAGGAAGGCAAAGAGTTTGTACAGGTATGTTAGCAACAAGATGATCAGGGAAAGTATGGGACCCTTACTGAATGGGGTAGGTAGTGATGGATGATGTGGAAAAAGCTGAAGTACTCAATGTTTGTTTGTTTTTTGCCTTAGTCTTCACAGGCAAGGTCAGCTCCCAGACTACTACACTGGGCAGTACAGTATGGAGAGGAAGTGAGCAGCCCTCAGTGGTGAAATAACAGATTAAGGACTATTTAGAAAAGCTGAACATGCACAAGTCCATGGGACCAGATCTAATGCACCCAAGGGTGTTGAGGGAGTTGGCTGATGTGATTTCAGAGCCATTGGCCATTATCTTTAAAAACTCATGTTGACTGGGGGAGGTCCTGGATGATTAGAAAAAGGGAAGAAGGAGAACCCCAGAAACTATAGACCAGTCAGCATCACCTCAGTACCTGGAAAAATCATGGAACAAGTCCTCAAGAAATCCATTTTGAAGCACTTGGAGGAGAGAAATGTGAACAGCCAATATGGGCAAGTCATGCCTGACCAAACGGATTGCCTTCTATGATGAGATAACTTGCTCTGTGGATATGGAGAAAGCAGTGGACGTGATATACCTTGATTTTAGCAAAGCTCTTGATATGGTCTCCCACAGTATTGTTGCCAACAAGTTAAAAAAAGTATGGATTAGATGAATGGAATATAAGGTAAATAAAAATCTGGCTAAACCGTCGGGCTCAACGGGTAGTGATCAATGGCTTGATATCTAGTTGGCAGCCGGTATCAAGCGGAGTGCCCCAGAGATTGGTCCTGGGGCCAGTTTTGTTCAACATCTTCATTAATGATCAGATGGGATGGGTTACCTAGGGAAGTGGTGGAATCTCCATCCATAGATGTTTTGACAAAGCCCTCGCTGGGATGATTTAGTTGTGGTTGGTCCTGCTCTGATCAGGGGGTTGGACTAGATGACCTCCCGAGGTCTCTTCCAACACTAATCTTCTATGATTCTATGAAGTGTGTGTTATGCATGCATGTGTGTACTGAAGTTGTAAAGGTACATTTATTTGACAATCACAGTTAGCCTTTCAATTGTTTTTCCCCGGAAAGTATTAGCAGTATTGCTCCTAAAGCAGGAGTAACTGTGACCTTCTCTATAGGGTTTTTTTTCACACCAGTGAAAACCCCCGGTGTTGACGTGCTGCATTAATGTAAGATAGGGATTGCCCAGGTGCAATTTACGCCTGTTAGTCAGGGTTTGTCCTCTTGTACTAGGCATGGTGCCTATGCATAGTACAAGGTGCACTGTGCTCTAGAGAGATTACAGTCAAACTAGGCGAGGAAGACAAAAGGAAGTAATGTCATCCACTTTTCCAAATAGAGAACTGCGGCACAGAGAGATGAAGTGACTTGCCCACCGAAGTCTGTGGCAGAGTCAAGAACTGAATGCCATTCTCCTGAGTCCCAGGCCAGGGCTTTAGCCACAAGGCAAGTCTTTCCCTTCTCTTCCCATTTTCTCATAATACAAGGGGACAATCAGTGAAAGACGACTACATTCCAAACTGATCAGTTGTGACTGGTACCTTAGAATGTCATAGCCAGGAGGTAGCAGAGCTGCGGCTATAACCTGCACTCCCCTGCTGACCCAGGAAGACTTTTTCTGATTTTAAGCACATTTCTTTCTAGGGACCCCTCTGTGACATGTTCCCTCACAAACCCTCCCCAGAACATGTGCTGAGGATTAGCACCACAGTCTAACCCTGTGCATCTATTGTTCCACTTTAGTCGTTATTTTTATTGTTATAATTTTTAATTGCACGTCTAACTTCTAATTCAATTTATTATCCTCTTAAAGTATTATAATTTCCTTCCCTGTGCACTTTGTACTCTGATATAGAAGGACTGCACACTATTAACTGTCAATTATTCTTGCTGTGGAAAAGCTTTCCATAAAGAGTAAGTTGTACAGGAAAGAAGTAAGGGATTGGCAGTATCTAAGTACTGAGGCACTTTGTTGCAATGAGTAAGATGATACAGGACAAAAACCCTTAAGTAATACAAACGTTTGCTCAATTTTCGATAAGCAATCATTATCAGTACTTGCAGAGATGAGCCCTATAATTTCATCACATGCAGTACCTGTGATTACCCTAACTGAAATAGTGGACTCTAGAGAACAGCTGCACAGAACGGTTCCAATTAGACCTGAGAAGTTCAAATGAACAACCATTTGTATCTCTGTAGCCCTTATAAAACCCTCACTCTGTTCTTTCAACTTGGCCTGGATGAAATACTACAAAGGTTGCTGGAGATTCCTGAGTGAACCAGGAAATGCCTTCTTGCAGCACCTTGTTGCTCTCATCCCTTGATCTGACATTTCAGCTAACAGCAGCATCTGTCTCTGTGACTCCACTCTGGTGCTTACTTAACTTTGTCCAGCGTTTAGCCTGCCCCATGCTTTTGTGAGATCTAGTTCAAAGGGTTTGAAACATCATTACAGCCTTTACTGCTAGGCTGAAATTCACTTTTGCCTGTTTGACGATCTGCTACAGGCCCTATCAAACACAATATCAGGAAATGCATTCAATCACAACGTAATGGAGAAGACACAAGCCCCCGTATATTTTACTCTTTTAAATGTCTAACTCCTGACTCTGTAAATTGTTGGATCAGTCTCCTCTCCTCTGAGGTTTTCTACTCTCTTCAAGCTGTTACGATTCCTGCTCTTCCAGGCAAAGCTGATCGAATGCAGGCTTCCTGCTTTGCAGAACTCCTCCAACAGGTTTCTCGTAATCTTGGAAGATATTTCCGTTTTTTTTTCCAAGCTAAGTGAAACTTCATGGACCATTTCTTCCTTCCTTCCTAGAAGCAAACACTGGTGGAGTTAAACATTTAGAAAGTCACTTCTCAGCACCAGGAATGAAAATTGCTGACCCAGCTAGGGGCACTGGGATTCAAAGCTGGGTACTCAAGAGCATATGGTTTAGCAAGCTAGTCCATTAATCAGCCCAAGTTCCCTGAGCACTATGTTGTACGTGATTTTTTCATGATCAAGTACCCACTATGAGAAATGTTACTTTTTTTTTCTTTGCAAAAGCAGATCTTTTCACATTAAGCATGGAGATGCCACTATATTTCTGTGATTTACTCTTACTGAGCTGAAATGCAACAGATGTTTCCAACTGCTTAAAACTAAATTCTTCAGTAAATATGCTGAATAAACCACACACATCTCTGGATGCTTTGAATACTTCTCAAGGTGGAGGGAGAATTACTTTCAGGTAGGCAGAATAATCCAGTTCTGAGATTTACCCCTGGCGAATTTACTGAGAGGTGGAAAGAGTTAGCTAAAAAGAATAATAATAACTTTAGCACAGTCAGAGAGGTAAAGGAACCCCAGAGCCTCTTAATACACATAACCTGAAATGAGTTTCTTTCATTTCTGGTTAAGCCCCTGACTACTTGTGTAAATGGTTGAAAAGGTATTGAAGTAGCAGAACATTTCTATTGCTTCCTGTGAAGGGTCTTTAACTGAATAGGAATACGTGATGCCAGGCTGCCTATAGAAATAGAGTGGCATGCAATAATTCCTTTACGTTCACAGTCAATGGTTCCCGTACTCAAGGGATAAACTGATCTTCCGATCAGGTTTTGTATACTCTAACCTCAATGAATACCATCCCTGGCAATGTATGGATGTGTTCTGTTCAAGGGATGATAGGAAGGGGCTGTAGGGTGGTTTGCTAGTCCTGCGGGCAGTGACACTGCAGTGCGGTAGCTCCAATATACCCAGCATACAGGTGGAAGGACACCACCCAGGCATAAGAGATATCTCAAAGATGCTCCATGTCCTTGCTGTCTCTGCTAAAACTGTGCAAAGGTACCAAAGTATGTGAATGGAATGAGAGAAAGTGGTGATTTGTGCCAGCTTATAGCAGTTTCCTGTTCAGCAGGAACTGGACCAAAATCAACTAGTAGCAAGAACTTATGGCCAATAAAATTCTGTGCTCCATTACCAACCTCTTGGAAAAATTATTTATTATTAGCAGTCATGTATATTGCAATAATGTATTATCACAGTGTCTGCAGGCCCCAGCCAAGATCAGGGCTCCATTGCTCTAGGTGATGCGTGCACACACACACACACACACACACACACACACACACACACACACACACGGGAATATCCCAGGTCCCACAGAGCATAATCTAAACAGACAAAAAGTGGGAGAAAGGAATTGATGCACCAAGAGTTTGCCACGCGCTGTTTCAGAGTGAAGCTGAATGCAATGAAAAGTGAAACTTTATTAAGCCCCATCCACTGCTCTGTACATGTGGCTGCTTTGCTTCTAGTCCAACTCCCCCCATTCCCTGCTTTCCTGTCAATAACAGTCCTTCCCAGGAACATGGGCCCTCTGATTCCAGCTCCACTGATCATGGAACACGCAGGAAGTCTCTCTGACAGAGTTGGGAAATGAATCCAGACCTCCGTAGTCCCCGTTTAGTGCCTCAACGAAAGGCATATTTAATAAAGGTAGAATGTAATGCTTAGTTATCTGAATGGCTCTCTACTCTGTAACTGGTGTGTTTACGTTTCAAACTAACCCTTGCCAGTGTGACAGTGTTGTTAATGCTACACAATATTGTCAGTGTCGTAGATAGTCTGAAAAGTAACAACAGGGGTTGTGCTGCACTAGATGCCATGCTTTGTATACTGCTTAAACCTGTTCAAGAATGACTTTCTGCCAGAATAATCTGAATTTTCAGTATATATTAGAAGTGGCACCATAGTTATGCCCAGCGCCAACCTCACTGGAAGGATGGCTTAAGGCACACAGTGCTGCAGGCCAGGAGTGGTTATCTCCAGATCAGTAAAGATATAGAGGGCCAAATTCACTTTCAGCAAGAGGAAGTGGAAAGAAAGCATTGACTTCAACCCCACACGCCATAGGTCTATATGGTTTAGTTTGTCTCTCTTTTAACTTGCTTCTTTCTGTCTCTCCTCCCTCCTCCCTGCCTTCCTTCCTAATTAAAGAATAGAATAAGAATGAAAAACCAACACTTAGCACAAGCCTTAGACCTTCTGGGCATGCTGCAAAAGAGTGATAGGCCTTTTGGAGAGGGCTGGGGCCTGCTCCCTGTAATGAGGAAGAGCTGGAAAAGAATTTCTGAAGATGGCTGGATGAGTGCTTGTTGAATTGATTCCTTTAATGCTTCCGGAAGGTCATTGTGTTATTAATTATGTTGGGGCACCTAGAGCCTGGGACAGCTGTCTTTTTGATACTTTAAATCTAAATACACGAATAAACCAGCAGCCATTTTGGGGTCATCTCTTTGGATATTGAACACGAGTGGTAGGTGAAAGACTGAAAGATTTGGAGGTTCGAATTGCAGAAGCACCTGGAAATTCAGTTCAGAAGATTACTTTGATGCATTTGAGCTGAAATGTTCCTGCAACCTTCATAGGTCCGGGGCATGCTCTAACCAAGAAGAGGGACTTGGGTGGTCCTTCTAACCCTGTGCCCTTCTGGGGAAATTTCCCTGGAGCCTTGTAGACCAGTCCAAGTTCGTATACAGGAATTGCTTAACCAATCTGCTGAACTCCCTCAGTCTTCCTTGGAAACTCAGGGATCCCATATTGAAGTCAATGGAACTATTCTGATTTACAGCAACTGAGGGTCTGAGTCTGTATGTCAAAACAAATATTAAGAGCAGTTTATGAAAGTTAGTCACATAAGGGAGTTTTTTGAGAATAGTCTTCAATCCCACTTCCATTGAAGTTAATGGCAAGTATGCCTTTCAAGCCAGCGGCAGCGGGATCATGCCCTAAGTCATAAGGCAGCTTTCAATATTTGCCAAGAATATCCTAAAATGCCATTTTTCCTTCACAACAGAACTTAATGCCACAATGAGACTTTTTCCTTTCTCAGCCCCCTGAAATCCAAGATTGTGAAGAAACTAGGCAGAGATCTCAATTTGAGTCAAATGACCTGTGTAATTTTAATATTTACAATGGATTGTAGAAAACCATGTACTAATGAGTTTATATTTCCTTGACTCAGACACAGTCAAAGAGTATTTGTATTTTAAATATGACATGAAATATTCCCAATTGCTGTCCTAAATAAACACCAGAGTGTTTGCATTACCTTTTAACCTGTCGTGGATTAAAGTGCTCTTTCACCATTGGCCATGAGTGGAACCAAGCTCAATCTCTATAATTCTAAAATCCATATGTTAAATATGTACTGACTATGTTTTTATACATAAATCACAGACAATTATGAGGCACATGCCGTGTTATGCACATTTCTTGTAAGCAGAAAAGAACTGTCTGCAGTTCTCATTGCAAAATTAGGGAATGGCTGGAATCATAAAAATATACGTGCAGTATCCGCTATTTCAGGACAGCTGTGCAGTACTTTCAGGCCAATAGTGGAGATAGAAATTAGGCACAATAGAGGGAGAGCATGTATGTCTTGATGTGAGCTATGAAGGGGTTCAGAGAGTCAGAGAGTAGAGGAAGGCTGCTCCTGCAGGAGCTGAAGGAGAAGGGGAGGCTACGCCAAGTGGCCAGATCATGAGAAGGAACAGAGAGGAGGCTGATATTTTGGACTCGATTCAACCTCAGCTCTGGATAAGGGGTCAGCATGTAGCTGTGGTGCCCCAAGAGGAGAGACAAATTCCTTTCCTGCTCCAACTTGCTCCAGGCTGGGGGTGGAGGAAGTGGGAAGAATATTTCCCACCGCCCTTTTCAATAGCTCAGCATACTTCCCCGCCACCCATCCAGCTTGTCTGGATGGCAAGTGGGGGAGAGGAAGCCATGGCTCCATCCTCTTGCTTCATGGGGTGAACACTGGGGGTTCAGCCAGTGTTCCTCACCACCACCTCTCCCCATACCAGAGCCACAATTTGAGGAAGTCTCATCTGGCTGTGCATAGTGGTTAGGGGACCTTACTCCCCCACATAGTTGTCTTAGACCAGACACACTATGTTAGCATCAAGTGGAATAAACAGAACTAAGGTCCATGAGATGTACTGGAGGAAGTTTTGTGGCCTTCACATTATTCCTGGTAATATCATCTTCCTTGGGCAAGAAAATTGGGGGTCATACTTTATGTTAAGTTTCCATTTATAAACACATTATAAAGGGTTAATGGATATTATAAGCATGTTACCAACATGAGTAGCATGTGTCAGAGACAGTTATAATCACAAGTAGATGGTTATAGGCCAATGATTCTCTATCTATTTACCTTTGTGGGCCGCATATGCAGCTCTCTGTGTGTCATGTGGGCTGCATCCACACAATATATATATTACCTGGACGGCCCTGAGGATGTCACATGGGCCACAGCTGTGTGCTGATTGGGCCATGGGTTGAGAACCATTGTTATAGGAAATCTGTTGACCTGTTGGCCTCTATAACAATCGATTCACCCTTTACTAAAACATCTATTAATACATTATTAACCCTTTAGAACTTAGAATTGGAACCTTCATATACAGCATGACCCAAAATTGGCATTTAAATGATCGAAAAGCGTATTTTTTTTTTAAAAAAAAAACCTGTGGATATTTTCACAAACCCGTTGGCTCTCATTTGAAAAAGGTTTTTTTTTTCTGTGTCAGAGGCTTTGCTGGAACATCCCAACAGCCTGTCTGTTATTTTATTAGAGGGGTGGTGTCCTTTTGGTTGAGATCAAGTGTAGTGTCAATTTAATATCTGCCATGTCCCATAGGGGCAGCTGGGGGCTGGGAAGGACCCGTTAATCTAAGGGACCATCTGATCTAATGTTCCCTTTTGGCTTTAAAATCTATGAATAATCTAGCCTCGTTCTATGACCTTGTGATCCTAATCCTTCAGTAAATAGTTTTTCGCTTGTAAAACCTTGCCGCCACCTGGATGTCCTTGTGAAAGCTCTAAAGCTTGCTGCTGTCACGTCAGATGAGAGTTTATTATTGCATCATTGGCCTGCCCCTGATGTTTCCAGCATCCAGCTCAGATTTGTACGGAGCCAAACATTCATCATGCTGCAGAGGACTCCAGTCTTCAGGATGTCAGACAATCCCAGTTATAATTATAGTCAATAAGGTCTCTACCAAAGGGGTTAAAAGGAGATGTTGTAAACTTGGACAACCTTGCTGCTGTTTCTGAGGGTTAGATTTATTCTCTGGACTACTTTAGTCTTCCTCCAGAGAGTTCATTGTGGAAGTCAGTATGACAGATTTATCCGTGCTCACAAAGTCGGTGGCTGTTTGCTCATGAGGCAGGTGGAAGGAGAAAGCAGTGTGAGACAGCTGCCAGCGAAGAGGTCGCAATTGAACTCCTGCCACAAAACGAACATAAATTATAAATCTCCCAAAGAGGAACAGCTTCTGCTCTGATTTCTGTCTTGTCCTGAATTTTTTAGCGGCGGCTCTATGTATTTTAGGCACATCATTATCGTTTGCAAGGGCAGATGAGTGATTATTGTGCAGAGTTACACCAGAGTTGCACAGAACGCAAACCCCCTGGTCTATGGTCTGAAGTATTTGTGACGATTATCTAAACTCTCCCAGGTCTTTCCCCGCTGGCTGCAAAATAAAAATAATAATAAAAAAAACCCACAAACACATAAATCCAAGCACAGTTGGGATTAAACCTCTTGTATGGCTCAGCCGATGCATGAGCAGTGGAGTTAATAAAGCTAATTCCTCAGTGGACATAAGCATAGGACATAAGGATAGATGTTTGGACTGGAGATACTTATCAAGGGTCAACTCCAAAGTGCCAGTGAAAAGGCTCCCATTGATTTCAATGGGATTTGGATCAGACCCTCACAGCAGAATTGAGTACTTCTGGGGGTGCTGAGGGCTTTCAACTCCCGTTAACTTTAATGAGACATGAGGGTGCTCATCACCTGTTGAAAGCATTTAAGGCCCAGATCTTCAGCTGGTGTAAGGCCAGGTCTACACTGAGGTGTGTGTGTGTGTGGGGGGGGGTCGACCTAAGATACGCAACTTCAGCTACATGAATAGCTGACATATTTTAGGTCTATTTATCTGTGTGTCTTCACGGCAGCGAGTCAATGGCTGCCACTCCCCCATCAACTCTGCTTCTGCCTCTTGCAGTGGTGGAGTTCTAGAGTGGATGGGGAGCGTGCTCGGGAATCGATGAGGCAATAAATCGATCCCCGATAGAGCGATCACTACCCGGTGATCTGGCGGGTAGCATAGACTTATCCTTAATCCTTTGAGGAGCTGGCACTGAGCACTCTACCTAATTATGCTTTTCAATCTGCTTCCTTCTTTCTCTGTAGCACCTGTGTTTAACCTGCAGTAGTTAACCCCTTCACATGATTGTGATCTAAGTTTAGAATTATTCATGCTCCCATTGTTAGTCAGAGTAGTTTGTTTCAAGAACTATCAGTTTTCAATGTAATGAAATTCTGCATAAATTCCTTTGGGGTGTGACCCTTGTTTTGCTTTAGTGCATGCTATTGACACTGTCTCCTTCAAAAATTACTTCTGCTTCAGCTCTGTTCTCTATTTCCATGCACGTGGTAGACACTGAAGTCCCCTCTTAACAACTTCTTCACAGAATTGCTAATATGTGTGCTCAAATTAGTGCCCATGAGTACAGCCAGTCCTCGACTTTACGACGTTCGAGCTATGACGAATGGCACTCACACCGTTTATAAATTGTCATTGTATTTTGACTTTATGACATTGGTTTCAACTTTACGATGCCTGATCCAACATTGTTCCTATGGGAAATTCGAGTTATGACGTTTTTGACTTAACACGCGATATTCAGGAGCCAATTGTGTTGTAAGTCTGAGCACTGCCTGCTTGAAGTCAATGGAACTAATCCCAAACTTAAACTTACATGGTTGCAGGCTCAGGGCCTTAGTTTCTCTAACTTTTATGGATCAGCTAAGGTCACTGAGTGTGATTTATTCTGGGTGTCCTAGATCTTCTGTATTCTCTCCCTTTCCTAGAACATTATTCTGTTGTAGGCCCATATATTGGTGTTCAGGCACAGGCCTGCATTGCGACCAATGCAAAACAACATTGCCCCATTGTGGAGATCTTTGGCACCACTCCACTGCACTGCACCACTCCTCTAGAATGTCTCTCCCAACCATCAATTTGGGTGCACAAGGAAGTACAGAGCCTTGGCTAACGAGGCCTCATTTCAAGGAGAAGTGATAGGATTCAAAAACCATTTGCTGGGAAGACAGCAGTGTAAGCATGAAGGAAGCAGAAATTCCTGTCCTTTTTTGTTGCCAGTAACATTTACTGACAAAAGTCTGTTGAAGTAAAAATATCAGCTTGCTAGGTGGCACCCACAACCTAAATTTAGCTTTAACCATATGGTAGCACAGTGTCAGATTCTAAGTATCTTTGCTGGACTTCCGCCACTCTATTTGATTTTGGGATACAACCCATTTGCTCATGGTGTTCTGTCAGTCTTCCAACATTCCAGTTTCTTGATCACTAGTCCTGGAATGATGATCTTGGTTTCCTAAAGTATTTTTCTTTTGCCCCAGGGAAATTTATGTCTCTTTCTGGCATCTATCCACCTTCCTGTCTTGCACACACAGGCAAATAATTCATACAATATTTTATATTTAACAATGTCCTTGCTGCTTGTATCAATACATTAACCTTGCCATCTTTAAGAGGCCCTGCTGCCTCCTTCACTGACCTCTCCTTTCCATGTATTTTAAAATGTCTTATTTATTTTACCCTATAGTGTGATCTTGCTCCCTTTAATTCTCCTTCTTTACTTTTGTTATATTTTACACCAACCTACACTACACTAACTTTGCCCTGTGATCTTTATGTCCCCCCTTCTCAGCTAATGGTGTATACTTATTGTATACTCCTTTTTTACCTTTAACCCTTAACCCCGCTCCTCCTTGTTGATCCACATTGGCCTTTTTTTATACTGCTGTATTTATTATTAAATGGCAAGCACACATTTGTCTCCAAATGCATCCCCCACTCCACCCACTCATTTTCCTTTCGCTTTCTCATTTTATCCCACCCAAAACTTACCCTCATCCATCTGTTGCTTCCATTATGGGAATTCTACAGGTTTAATTTCCTCCGGAGTCCTTGATTGTAATCCTAAATAGATGATGGCTACTATTGCTTTGAAGTCTCCCATATCTCCTGGTCTGCTTCTGCAAATCCTTCCTCACCTGTAAAGTACTTTTCCATGGGAGTGAAGGTTTGCAGGATCAGACTTTCTTCTTGGTATCTCAAAACCAAGCTATGCTTATTTTTCTTTTTCTTTTTTTTTTGGTGGCTGGAAATTATCTTTTTTATTGTCTGAGTATACAGTGCCCAGCACAATGGGACTCTGACCTCTGATCAGGGACTGTAGGTTCAACCACGATAAAAAGAGATCCTATATTAGGGCAATTCCTTCACCCAATGAAGTCAGTCACTAAATACCAATGACTTCAGCAGACACATAACCAGACACTTTGAACAGACAGTCTGAAGATCTTATAGTTGATAATAGAGGAGACTTAGTAAGGGATAGAGGGGAAACAGAGGCACAAGTCAGAGCCAGGAATAAAACCCAAGTCTCCTCTGCACACCTTAGTCACTAAGCTGCACTCCCTATGAGCAATAATGCAGCTGCTTCCTCTGCTGGCTTTTATATAAATTCCTCAATTGTGCTCGACATTTCCCCCTGTCTGGTAGCTAAGGATCATTGTCTAGTTTCACTTTGCACCTTTTATGTTCCAGTGTTGACAATTTCTAGCTGCCCAGGACCATTCTGTTCTGATCCCACCGGCAATACACCACAAACCTAGCATGATCAATTCCATGTCACTTTTCAGCTGCATCTTTTCAGGATGATCCTGTACTGCTGACATTGGTTTATCCCAACATGTAGCACGAGTGATACTTTTGAGAATACAGCCCTGAATCTTCTGGTTTTTATATTCGACCCTAAGAGTTTGATCCTGTGAGGCCTCAGACAAGTAGTTCCATTGACTTCAATAGGACCATTTCTGTAGGACAGGAAGGATGGTAAAAGAAAGGTTACCACTTCTGTAGGACAGGAAGGATGGTAAAAGAAAGGTTACCACTTCTGTAGGACAGGAAGGATGGTAAAAGAAAGGTTACCACTTCTGTAGGACAGGAAGGATGGTAAAAGAAAGGTTACCACTTCTGTAGGGCAGGAAGGTTAGTACCGTGTTTCTCAATCTTTTTGATACCAGGGATCAGCCGGATGCCTTCTGAATGTATGTCAGGGAGATCCCAGGGACCAGCACCAGTTTATATACCCATCAATAAGAAATAATGGTCTCGTGGATAGGGCACCAGACTATGTTTCAAATGGACCTAGGTTTGGTTCCCAGCTTGCCCTTTGGTTTTCTGCATGAAACTGGGTGAGTCGTTTAATCTACCTGGTGCCAGAGTTATAAAATAGTGTTAATACTTCCTTACCTCAAAGGAGGAGCATGAAGATAAATTCAGCTATTGCAGTGATGATGGCCGTATAAGTGGACAGATAGACTGGTCTCCAAATGTTTAACATCTGGTCTGTGGGTCTGGAGTATGCAGCTGTATAAATGTTAGGGGGTTTGGTGTGACTCTCTTGGAAGTCTACTAACATTTAAATGCAAGGCTTCTGCTTTCCTCTCTGATGGAGGCTCAGGTTGTGCGGTGACTGATCTCAATATGGCTGTCATAGAATGAGTGGCACATGATAGGCCTACTCCAAAGCCCATTGAAGTTAATGGAAGTCTTTCTGTTGACGTCAATTGGGTTGAGATCCACTCCTAAGGCCATATCCTCAGAGGAATTTAGGTCCCTGACATTCATTGATTTCAGTGGGAATTAGGCACCTAAATACCTTTGAGGACCTGGGCCTATCTACTTTATATTTCTCACGGAGTCTTATATTTGTTCATTCTTTTTTGAATCAGAAAATAAGTCTCCCAGAATCAAAGCAGGTGTTTTGCCCATTACATAATGTGGGAGGTATAGCTCAGTGGTTTGAGCATTGGCGTGCTAACCCCAGGGTTGTAAGCTGTGTCCTTGAGGGGGCTGTTTAGGGATCTGGGGCAAAAACTGTGGGATGATTTAGTTGGGGATCAGTCCTGCTTTGAACAGGGGGTTGGATTAGATGATTTCCTGAGGTCCCTTCCAACCCTGATATTCTATGAAAAACATGACACTAAATTCTCCAGTCGAATTTCAATTATATGCTTGGTGTCAACATGAACCCTTCCCTTGTTCCTTCCAGGAGTCTATTCTTCCATGATGCAATATCTTTTCCTCTGCAGCATTGGAGTCAAGGATCTAGACCAACCATAGATCAATAGCTGTCCATAGTGCCATATGTCAGACATTTCAAAGCAACATATCCTGGACTAAGACCAGGACAGTGATGGTTTATTGTTTTCTATGAATGTTTTTAGAGCATATTGAATTCCTTCTCGTATAAAGGTCCAAGATGGGACTTTTCACATGTATCTGATCAGGTGTAAATGATTTAAAGTATATTTAAGTTATTGTTGCTTTTTCAACTGTATATTAGTCAGACACCCAGATCTGACAGGCGCTTAAAAGTTTCATATATAAAGGGCTTTTCTCTGACAGTATTAACTAGGGAAACTTCCCACCCTCACCCTGATGTGTCCTGCCTCAGAACTTCAATTCCCATATGGTTGGAAAGAGGCCAAGACTGAATTCAGTCTCTCAGAAAATGTTTTTATCTTCTTTTTCATCTGTTCTGTGCCTTCCTCCCCCTTCCACATTAGGTAATTATAGAAAAGGCTCCATTGCAAGCAGCAGGAGTAGCATTTTAGATGGAATAAATCATTTTTTTTCTGATGAGCAGTTTAGAAATGCCAAACGCACAGCATTGGCAAAGAACCCGAATCAAAAAATTATTTACCTTTTTGATTAAAAATCAACAGCCTGAAATGTATTTGCCATGAGTGGTGATGGTTGCTATTTTGTTGAAATAATATCAGATTACCTCCTGTGCTTTGCATAACTGTCACCTGGTGATATGATAGGCCCATGATTTATTGACCTACTAAAAGCACTGTCACTGACTTGTCATAATAAACTTTACTTATATTATTAAAACATAAAACATCAAGCAGCAGCTCGAACAGAGCTGCCCTACAAATGCTTTCTAATTTAGTTAAGCTCTGGTGCTCATTCAGACCCTGAAAATTAAGACCCCAGCCCAGCCATCTTTTAGGGTTTGTTATGCTAGACTCTGTTGCGTCAAGTAACAGACCTTTAGAAATATGAATGCCGTGGGGTATAAAGCGCCGACAAGAAGTTTGGCTCAGCCTAGACCTCTCATCTAATACCATTTTGATAGTCTTTCTGAGACCACAAAGCTGATCCTAGGTGCAGAGAACATGAGTTAAATATCTGAATAGCTCCAGAGTTCCTGGGACATTCGCTATTTTCTGTTTGTTTGGGAAGGCTTGATTATTAGCAGCTTCATTCTAACTACCTTAGTTATGTGATCTGGTTTTACAAGGCTAAACCAGCTCCCACACAGGATGTAGCTACACTACAGCCCAGTGGCCTAATCCTCCATGCCAAATACCCTCAACGTGTCAAGTGCCCTCAACTCCCATTGACACAATGGTAGGTGAGACTCTGAGTACCTGATCCAGCTCCCACTGGAGCCAGTTGAAAGATTCCTATCGATTGAATGGAGGTTGGCTCAGGCCTTCAGTTAGTTGTAGGATCAGACTCAGACAGCTCATTTCTCCTGAGTCTGAGACTGATTTTTTTTTTTTTACTGAAAGTCTTTTCTTTCTAAATCATCTGTATTATTCCTCATTGTGAACGTTGTTAAACAGTGCCAGATTTAAAGGATCTTTCTGCGGAAATGCTTCCTTAATAAAGCCTTTGCATAATTTTCTGAATTCCTGTTGCATTTTTGTGGTGGTCGGGCAAAGTCTACCCCAACTTTGTTTTCCTCTCTCTTATATTTATAAGTGTTTCCTTTCATTTTTTTTTTAATCAAGAAATTATGTCATCTTTTTACCTTCTCTGAGATGGAGCATGCGGCTGTATGAATGATCTGTAAGACGCTCTGAAGGGTTTTTACTTTCAGTGGGACTGTTTGTGTAGTAATGTACAACTCAACATGAGCAAGGTTAGCAGAACGAGACTCTCAGCGTTATTTGATCCATTGAATCTCAGAGATTTCCTGTTGCTGTGAGCTAATTTAGAACTAGAGAGTAAAATGCTACATGAAATGTATCCAGCTATCAAACCAGGGATTCCCGTATGCTCTGTCTCACTGCTTGACTTCAGTTATACAAACGTAAACACTGATGATAGAAAGTGCTACATGGCACATGGAACAGGAAATGTATTGCAGCTTTAACTTCCCCAGTGGGAAAAAGATGGGGTTCTTCCCATGGAAAAAGAAAGTATTATTCTGCAAAATAGAGTCTGACTCTCAAACACACATATGCAACATGTAACTGTAATAATTACCTATAGCTTTGCAGTTCTTTGGCACCTGTAAAATGAAGAGTGAATTACATACTGTAGATGCATGTACAGTGTTGCAACAGATTTAGAATACAGTATATTGCAGCTAATTTTTTCCATATTTACAGATAAGAACTGGCCAATATGTAGGGCACACACCTGTCACAGGAGAATATATTGTTTAACCTTATATGAAATGAATGAATGAATACCAAACCCCGTAATTCCTCTTCATTTTCTCTTGAATCTTTAAATGGATTTTTTCAGTCCTCTTAAGCAAATATTTGAGTGACTGCAAGAACGGTCACCCCGGGCAAATTTCAGAACCACATGTGGAAGGAAGTGTTTGCGCACTCCTCCAGTCAGGGAACTTAAAAATATCATGTGACTTACCTGACGAGTCACAACCGAGCCACAAAACTTGAATTTTAAACATCAAGTATCATGTTTATGATCAAAGCATCCAGTCAAAACAAAATGTAATTAAAAATGAATGCATACATTCAAGCTAGCACTAGATGTAAATTTGGAAAAGCAGTGTTGGTGCTGAGGAGAACTGACCGTAAGGTCGGTGGGTGAAATTCATCTCTGTGTAAAGGACCTGCACAAGGGCTAGACAGCATTACGTTCCACTGGCTCCTCGGCTACAGATTCAAAATCTGACATTTGCTCTGGTCCTTGTTTAGCTGCATTTGGTGATACTGTAATTGTCACATGCTGAGGTAGAGGGGAGGTTGGTGCATTTCCTTCCTTTCCTGGTGCTCCTAGCAGGAGGATGCATTGATTTTATAAAACGTAATTACATTGACTGCCCCTGTTACCAGGATTGATTGAATTGACTGAAGTTGCCTGTTGTTGTCACACTTTTGTTTTGAAATCTACTTTTGTTGTTTTCTTCCTGCGTTTATTTATAATGTGTCTTGAATTAGGGTTCTGTAAATATTTGATGTATTGATTGCAGGAATTGCTCTGATAGACTATCACAAGCATTCATAATATCTATGTAACAGTAAACATTAGAGTCAATTTCTACTGAGCTCAGTCATATTAACCTTTGCAACCTTCACCCAGGTTCGGAGGCTGAGGTCGGGAAATAAGCTTCATTTTCTTACCAGACCTACTTTGTGGAAGACCGTCATTGTCGTCCATTTCAATTGTTCATTAGTTCATTGTGACAGCTAGGAATACCCTAATGAATATATAATAGCAGCTAGATTAGCGTGAGGAGGGAGGCTAAGAACAAAATTGTGAGGCTGGAAAATCGGTGGTTCTCTATCACAGAGCCCAAAAGGGGAAGGAACTGCAGTTATTTCATGTTAGATGATGTGGTGATGCTTTACTTTTTAAAATGTACTTTCATGTCAGTCTTTTCCTAGTTGCAAAGACTATTTAAGTACGTTTCTATTTGCTTGAAAAGCATGTGTGATATGCATCGAAAAAAGTTTTAAAGTTGATATATTCAAACCTGGATGCTTTAAGTTAGGCACATAAATCCATGTTTAGGCATATACATGGAAATGGCCTTATTTTCAAATATGTTGAGCATTGAAGTTACTGCTGGGTGGGCAAGTTCAACACCTCTGAAACTCCAACTATTTTTATGCAGGTGCCTAAATAAGAATTTGGGGTGTGATCTTCAATTGGGTTAGACACCCAATTCCTATTGAAAACTAGTCAACAAACTCTCTTAGGCTCCTTTGAGAATCTTCTCCTTCATTGCCCAATATAAAATGCCTAAGTTTGGATTTTCAAAAGTGCTTAGTATTGGCCAAACTTTCCTCTCATTGAAATCATTGGTAAAAGCGCCACTGATTTCAGTGGGAACAGGATTAGGCCAATATTGAGAACTTTAAAAACCCCACTCTCAAGATCCCCACCATCCTTAGGAACCTGCTGTGGCAAATTGCTGGCCACTATTATGATGGGTCCCACACTTTCTCTTCTTGTGGGGGTTCAGGGAGCCATTTATGGCCCCATGAACAGGGTATTAACTGCCCCACTAGTATCCTAAAGGAGGAGAGTGGAGAGGCAGGGACCCGGGCCTGCCCTCTACTCTGGGTCCCAGCCCAGGGGCCCTGAGGATAGCAGTAAATCACCTGAATTAGTTATTCCTTCCCCTGGGCTACTTCCCTCTCCTACCCTTCAGCTTGTGGGGCTTCCTGCCCTCTCTCTACACAAGCCAGGTGTCTCTTTACCTAGGGTCTGGGTCTTCTTGGTCCAAACTCTCCTCCAAACTGCTCTCTCCTCCAAACTGCTCTCTGCTCCCAACTCCTTTCAACCATCTGATTGAAGCAGGGTTTTTTATACTGTGACTGGCTCCAGGTGCCTTAATTGGCTCCAGGTGCCTTAATTGGCTCCAGGTGCTCCAAGCAACTTCTAGAAAACTTGCTTCCCTCTATAGGGAATAAGGCTTCCCTCTAACACTCTCCTGCTGCCCGCTGGCCATGCTGTATCGCACTGCACATAACTTTCATTCAAATGAATGGGAGTTTACCCATGAGATGAGAGCACATCCCAGCAGCAACTCTACAAGAAACACAGGGAGACAGTGGATGAATATGCCTGATATTTGCAATTCCCAGGCAATTATTGCTTTAAAAAGATGATCAAGTGGAAACATTGGCTTTTAAATTGATGATAGTTTCCCTTCAACTTTAGAGGATATTTTCTCCCTGGTCTTTGGGGCGTTTTCCTCTATAACATTTAAATCCTATCTTTCGGTTGATGTTATTTGAAAAGACTTCAGGAAGAGAACTGAAATGCCCTAGAAGAAGCCGCTAATAGCCCCAAAAACCAGATTAGAGGACGTGTGTATATACAGCCTGTGTCACATTAGCTCTCAAGTAAAGTCTTGTTTAAAGTAAAATACCAACTGTCTTTCGAAATGCCATCATTCCCCAAAGTCCTGTTACAGAGTCCTAAATCCCAAGTACAGTATCGCTGCATCTACAGACAAAGGACAAAGGGTCAAAGACATAGCTTCTCCTTATTTAAGATTCCTCTTTCATTTTATTACAGGACCCTGGGGTAGACTCTCTGTTCAAGTCCAGTCTTTGCCAATCACATGCTAATAACTTCAGCTGAAAGAGGGCTCTCCCCTAATGTCATTATGCTCCCAAGCAATGATTGATTGTGTTATAGTATGTTTTTGAAACCTAATTACTGTCTCAGTTCGTATTTGAACTCATTAATCTTCTAGTCTGTAAATAAGTAAAATTGACTAAATAACTGAATTTCTTTAATGAGGGGCTCAAGTTATCTTTGTACCTGCTGCTTTGTGTTAATCTTTTGATGGCTGGAAAACGATTTATTCTTTACAGTAAAAATGTTTTCTTCAGTCCTTATAAGCTAGTTTAATAAGTATTCCCATGTATTGGGCTGCATCTGTTTCAGACCAGGCCTCATGAAATACTTCTATCTGCATGTCATAGGTTCTGTGAGAGTGCACAGAAATGGCCTGAAAATGGTGCAAGTCCTTCCTCTCACCCCAAACTGGAGGGGTTGTTATGAGCCATTGGTTTTGTAGCCCCTGAGCCCTCTACAGAGTCCCACGAGGAGCTAGTCTCTTCTCCATATTATTCCACATCCACTGGGAGAGCTGGTGGGAGCACTCAGACTGAAGTGATCGCAAGGATGAAGCCCGGCTCTGCATTTCCCTTATACCACATACACTGGACCCTCGCTAGAATGTGGGATTTGGGATCCATGCCACATTAAAATGAAATTATATTTTTGTGACCAAAATTTCAGTACAGGTCTATGTAGTTGTGTAATTGCAGATTATAGTGGGCTAACAATAGCATCACAACTTGGAACTGTCTCAAAAAACGAGTCGACAAGGTCCTCACCACGGGCATCAGTGGAAATTGCATCTTGAAATGGAAGCGATTTTAATGAATTTGGTATCAGAGGAGTAGCCGTGTTAGTCTGGATCTGCAAAAGCGACAAAGAGTCTTGTAGCACCTAATAGACTAACAGATTTTAGGGATCATAAGCTTTAATGGGCTAAGACCCACTTCATAAGATGAATGTTGTGGAATGTTAATGAATTTGGTTAAAAGCTTTGTGTGTTTTGTTTTCATTGTCTGCTTTCAGGCACCATGAACTTCCATCTTCACATATGGAATACCATAATGTAACTTAGATACACTGTATATATAAATATGTACGGTAAATACAATTTTTTGTAGCACTAATTACCTTCACATCCATAAAGTATAGAAAACCTTAGAAATTAAACTCCTACTTGAAGGAAACAATAAATGAGGGGGGGGGGAAGTGTTGCTTTATTAGAGATTTAAAGTAGACATCAGCAATGGGACAAAAATCTTCTGCTTCATCATCGCCTCTTATCCAGGACTCGATGTTTTTTGGCAGAACAGGTACATTTGTAAGGCATTCTAGGCCTACATCAATCATCTTTGGGACTTGACTGAATTATTTCGGCGACACAACTACGCAAATGCATGGCAGTGATGGTAGAACAAAAAACATATACATACCTTGGAGAGTTCTGCCAGGGTGAAAATCTTATAGAAATATTACGTTGATGCTTTATAGCTGACTAACTCAGTAACATACACAATTGTTTGACAAAATAACAACTCAGCGAACAACAAAAGAAAGATCAATATTCCCATCAGGCTATTACTATTTCCGTGATACCGTCTTTCCTCCAACGGTCTTGCATGAATGATAAGGTAACGAACACCCAGGTCACTTAAAACTCAACAAAAATTGTAATTAAATTTGGCATCATGGCCACAACTGCATTATATCCGAATTCACGTTATATAGACGCGCGTTCTAGCCCCGTTCTAATGGGTCTGCCAGGGCTGGCATTTTGATTTGCTGGGATCCGGGGCTGAAGCTGAACCACAAGTGCTTCAGCCCTGGGTGGGGGCTCAGGTTACAGGCCCCCCCATCTAGGCCTGAAGCCCTCGGGCTTTGGCTTTGACCCCCGCACAGGGCAGGGAGGCTCAAGCTTTGATCTCCCTTCTTGGGGTCGTGCAGTCATTTTTGTCATCAAAAGGGGGTCACAGTCCAATGAAGTTTGAGAACAGCTGCTCTAAATCTTTCTCGTCTACAGACAACAGTGTTACTCACTAATCCATGCTGAAAAGTATTTTACTACTACTCTTCCCCTTGGGTGCAAGGTTATCCGTGGGGATGTGAAAATCAGTTCTCATGAAAATAAGAAGTGGAGCAAAGCTCAGTTCTTTTGTCTCCATCCTAAATTGTTTTCAGAAGGATTGATGTGGTAACTTAAGTCTCTCTCCTCTTTTGTCTCTCATCTTCCATGTCAGTGAGAGACTCTGTCCTCTCATATCCCCATCCTTCATGCAGCAGCAAGTCATTCTGCACCTGGGCCAGATTGTATCCTCATTTATACCTAGGCAATGATAATTTTTGGGAGGAGGGGGTAGCTCAGTGGTTTGAGCATTGGCCTGCTAAACTCAGCATTGTGAGTTCAATCCTTGAGGGGGCCATTTAGGGATCTGGGGCAAAAAATCTGTCAGGGGACAGTACTTGGTCCTGCTAGTGTAGGCAGGTGACTGGACTCGATAACCTTTCAAGGTTTTTCCAGTTCTATGAGAGAGGTTATATAATAATTATAGAATATCAGGTTTGGAAGGGACCTCAGGAAGTCGTCTAGTCCAACCCCCTGCTCAAAGCAGGACCATGAGGGGATATGTCCTCTGGCCCCTCTTCCAGCAATAAGCCATTTAGTAGATGGAACACATTGTACCTTCAGTTACCAGTCAGTGGCCTCACTGTGGTTGTACTGGTGTAAGCATATTTATGGATGACTCATTGGGTGAGTAACTGAAGGATGCAGGTGCTCATTGGGGTTGCATGGGTATACCTGTGGCCAAAAAAAAAAAAAAGAAAAGAAAAGCAATAGCCCTAGAAACACAAATACAAAAATAATATTAAGGAAAATAAAAATAGTGTTTGTTCAATCTGCAATAGAGAACTCAACATCACTTAAAATGAGGGGCAGTGATTCACTTGGTGGGTAGATTCATAACAATAGGTTCCTTACCTGGGTACAGTTTAGTGTCTCATTTATCTTTACCCACCACACATAAACGTAGGATGAAGAATTGTCATGCTTCTGAATGTCATCAGTGTTTTACATTTCACGTGTGTGATATTTCAGCTTTTGCTGTGCGACCTACTAAGGAAAAGAAACAAGAAAAGTATGGGACTGAGCCTTTGAAAGGGAAATTTGATCCAATCTTGGACTGAAGAATGCACTTTCCACAAGTGAAGCCAAAAGACAGTTGAGTCAATACACAAAGAATGAAATGAGGTTCAGGGGAGGAGTTGCATGTCTCATTACATCCCCACTCCGCCCCTGAATTAGGGTGTCTCAGACTTTATCCTTGTGATTAAAAACAAGTATATTACACTTCATTTCCTGTTTTGGAAAATAGAGTTGAACTCTACAAGGCTAATTGCCCATTGTTTTTAAAAATTAGTTTGATAATTTATCATATCATAATTAAACTAATTAGAACACTGTTCTATTCCATCTACCTTAATTAGGCCTTCAACTTGGCAGGGGAGCCTATGAGACCAAAAACATTGCAATTTGTAAAATGATTGAAAGTCTGTATTCAGCTACATTTTAGTTAATAAGATTTATATATTAATCTAGTTATACTTTGTTCCCTTAGAGTTTGGCAGAGCTCTCTGGTTTTCTGATCCCCCTGCGAAATTCCTGAAGTCTGAGTTAAAATAACTGGAAACTTTTCTGAATCCACTTGAGACTCTCCTAGTTTTTTGGCCTGCAGTGGGTGTTCAAATGGCTGTGATACATATTTTATTCTGGCGGGGAGGCTCTTAAAATAGCTCCTTCGTTTAGAAAACACAGACTAGCACTTCACATAGCAGTGACTCAGTAGCATGTCCGGTTGCATGGCTTTTGCTGGTGACTTGCTTTTGGGGGCACTGTTGTACCAGGCTCCGCACTATAGCATGAACTACAAAAGATAGATTTCACTTGCATCATTTTGGATCTGCTCTCCTTGTCAAATCATCATTACGAATGCTTGGCAGAGAAATGAGCTGGTCCCACCAATATCACACGAGAAGTGGAGAACTTTCATGGTGTCTGGTTTATCAATGGTGAATTTTCCCTACACCCTCTTTGACAGTATAATTAAGTGATAATTATCTAAATGAATAAATGTTGATGGCTGAGATAAATATGTGCATTTCCTTAATCTATTTTGCCTCCTAAATTGCCAAAGGAAATTTGGCTTTAATAGGGGTATATATCAGTTTTTACAAATAATTGTAAATCTATTTAGAGAGAATTTAGATGAGTCAGTCACTGTACCAGCAGGAAAAGTTATCAACGTACGAAGACAGAAGATGGACAAAATATTGAATAAGAGATTGCAATACAGTAATTGTATTTCTTTGTGTCAGTACCTTTTGCAACATCTGGTTTGTTTCTGTGCTTTCCACATCCTGCAGATGTTACTGAACACATGAAAAATACTGACAGGAGACTATTTTTGCCAAGAAGCAATTCCAGGATAAAGGGTATCCTCTTAACTTTCCAAACATCTTGTAAGAAAACTTTCATTGCAAGTAAAGATCAGACCAATGAGTGGAAGGACCTGGGACCGTCTAAAAGTGTCAGAATAATCTGTTGTGGATGAAATGGGGAAAAAAGACGCTTTCTAGAGAGATTACAGAATAGTAAATCCAAATCTCTGTGGAGCCAGAGCCATATAGATAGTGAGTAATACTTCACTCTTTGAGTACTCCCACTGAATTGAATAGGTTCAGATTCAACATGCAAATCTGGGATTTTGCTTCTGATTTTTGCTTCTCCCTAATTTATATGGGTTTAGGAAAGTATTATTAGTGAAATGCTGGAAGATGGTAGGTATGTAGTCTTTGTACTGGATTTAAAATTGCCATTGCAAATTGTTGGATTATGGTTGTAATTGATCTCTCTCTCTCTCTCTCTCTCTCTCTCTCTCTCTCTCTAAATGGCCCACATCAATGAGCATCTGACAAACCTTAATGAATTTATCCTTCTAATATCCCTGGGGCATACTGCAGGTGACAGTTTATGCAAAGAAAAGAGCAAAAGTCGCTGTGGTGTGGTGTGGACTCCATATTTTGTTTCCACTGCAGCAAAGCCACCTCCAGCCATAGAACTGAACTTCTGTCCTAGATTAGAACATAAGAACGACTGGACTGGGTCAGACTAAAGGTCCGTCTAGCCCAGTATCCTGTCTTCTGACAGTGGCCAGTGCCAGGTGCCCCAGAGGGAATGAATAGAACAGGTCATCATCAAATGATCCATCCTGTCTCCCATTCCCAGCTTCTGGCACGTCATCCCCTTCAGCAGGAATCCCTTCAGCTCAGGTGGAGGGAGAGGAGAACAGACCCGAGGATCTCCCATTTTGCCAGCTGGAGCAGGAAAGTCTTCCTGAGGCCAGATGCCATAGGCTCTGCTTCAGCCAGGTACTGTGAGCAGAACCTCAAGCAGGCAGCACAGGGATTGTGGCTGAGACTGTAGAGCCAGGAGCCTTCTGCTGGCGAAGTAGGAGCCAGTGTGAAAGACAGGGACAATAGACAGACAGATACTCATTCCCCTATGGGGAAAGACAGGGCCGGAGAAAAGAAGCCACTTAGAATTATCAGGAAAGAAATATATGAAAATCCTTCATCTTCTTCTACCTTTCCCCTGCCACAGAAAAGAAAATGCCTGTCAACAAGTGCAGGTGCATCCCTTGCCCAGTGCCCTGATCTAGATGCCATGCCCCCACTTTCCTGACCCTTCTCTGGCTTCCCTCTTCACAGTTCTACATTAAGTATGCTGCTATTCTAGGGCTGAGTAGTAACTATAACAGTTAGTTACAGTTAGTAAAGTAAAATTGTAACTATAACAGAGTTCACAATAATTAAGGGGTACATTTTCAAAGGCATGCATAGGATTTAGGCACCAAGTTCCAAGATCGGCACCCAGCTGCCATTCATGCCATTACAAATCTTCCTCTGAAGTTTTTCTTTCCCTACACACACAGACATCAGAGATCTTTCTGACACAAATAATCAGGGCTAAACGGACGGGTGAATTAACAGGTGTGCTAGTTTTACTCCTCCCCTCCTGAGCTTCTCGTTTTAATATACACCATTTGTTGCCATGCATAATAATGTACATCTGCCAGAGAACACTTTCCAGCATGCACAGAGATACACCTGCAGAGCTATGAAGCAGATGAGTCATTTAGTAGCCATACTGTATTCCATTTCTTTAATAAAACCTTCCCAAGTGAAAATATCTCATTTTCAGAGACTGCTTTTGATCAGTGCTTTCTATTAAGATATATTATTCCCCCGCACTAAACATAAGGAGAATTTCTCTAGGAGCTATAAGGCTCGTGTTCCCAGTGTAACTCTGTTGAAGTCACTGACTCCCAAGCAAGTTCAAGGCATAGCTTCAGTGAAGATGACAAGTGACTGAAGTTGTGGATTTACACCAAGGGATGAGTGACCCATTGGGACAAATTCAGTTCTCATTTATACCACCGCAACTCCACTGAAGTGAATGGGGTTTGACTTACAGGTCTCAAGATACAGCCTTTCCCATCCAATATTGCATCTGTGTATAGTGTTAAATAAAATAGTTTGCGTCATACTTTTATTCATGTATCTGAGGCCTGATCCAAAGCCCACTGAAGTTAGTGGGAGACTTTCCACTGACTTCCAGGGGGGTCTGAATCTGTTTATTTAACACATTATCCACAGAGATAAGTAACTGATAGGGAAATGCCTTACAAATCGTACCCCTTCTACAGTTTAGTGTTTTCACAGACAGAATCATAGAACTGGAAGGGACCTCGAGAGGTCATCTTGTTCAGTCCCCTGCACTCATGGCAGGACTAAATATTATCTACCATCCCTGAAAGTGTTCATCTAACCTGCTCTTAAAAATCTCCAATGATGGCGATTCCACAACCTCTCTAGGTAATTTATTCCAGTGCTTAACTATCCTGACAGGAAGTTTTTCCTAATATCCAGCCTAAACCTCCCTTGCTGCAATTCACGCACATTGCTTCTTGTCCTATCCTCAGAGGTTAAGAAGAACAATTTTTCTCCCTCCTCCTTTTAACAACCTTTTATGTACTTGAAAACTGTTATGTGCCCTCTAATTCTTCTCTTTTCCAGACTAACCAAACCCAGTTTTTTCAATTTTCCCTCATAGGTCATGTTTTCTAGACATTTAATCATTTTTGTTGCTCTTCTCTGGACTTTCTCCAAATTGTCCACATCTTTTCTGTTATGTGCCCAGAACTAGACACAATACTCCAGTTGAGGCCTAATCAGCACAGGATATATTAGAAGAATTACTTCTTGTGTCTTGCTTACAACACTCCTGCTAATACAGCCCAGAATGATGTTTGCTTTTTTTACAACAGTTACCCTGTTGACTCATATTTATCTTGCGATTCACTCTGACCCCCAGATCCCTTTCCTCAGTACTCCTTCCTAGGCAGACATTTCCCATTTTGTATGTGTGCAACCGGTTGTTTCTTCCTAAGTGGAGTACTTTTCATTTGTCCTTATTGAATTTTATCCTATGTACTTCAGACCATTTCTCCAGGTTGTCCAGATAATTTTGAATTATAATCACTTGCAACTCTTCTCAGCTTGGTATCACCCAGTAACTTTATAAGTGTTCTCTCTATGTCATTATCGAAATCATTGAGGAAGATATTGAACAGAACAGAACCCAGAACTGATCCCTGCAGGACCTCACTCCTTATGCCTTTACAGCATGACTGTGAACCACTGATAATTACTTTATGGGAATCGTTTTTCAAGCAGTTATGCACCCACCTTATCGTAGCTCCATCTAGGTTGCATCTCCCTAGTTTGTTTAGGAAATGGTCATGCGAGAAAGTATCAAAAGCCTTACTAAAGTCAAAATATACCACATCTAGCACTTCCCTCCATCCTCAAGGCTTGTTACCCTGTCAAGCTATCAGGTTGGTTCGACACAATTTGTTCTTGATAAATCCATGCTGACTCTTAATTTACCACCTTATTATCGTCTAGATTTTTGCAAATTGATTGCTTCATTATTTGCTCCATTATCTTTCCAGGTATTGAAGTCAAGGTGACTGGTCTGCAATTTCCTGGCTTGGGTTTATTTCTCTCTTTATTGCTGGGCACTATATTTGCCCTTTTCCAGTCTTCTGGCATCTCTCCCCTCTTCCATGACGTTTCAAAGATAATCGTGAATGGCTCAGATATCTCCTCCTGCCTATCTGTCTTGTTGCTCGCATGCAAAAGTAAAGAGCAATTTAAAAACTGCATGGGGCATTGAAGAGGTCACTGAGATTAATGGAAAACACAATTATAACAACATGAAGCTGAAGGGCCTCAGTTCGGCACTGCTGGATCCACTTGGGTGTATCACATTGCGTAATATGATGTAAGAATTTGGGCTGGTGTAATCAAAATGTAACTGTGATCCTTACCAAAAGCACCTGTTTACCCTCAGCCAACCCAGGGGAATGTATCTGCCTTTTACATCAGACTCTGGAACATGCTGGAAAATTCCATAATCGATGAACTATTGTTTGTGGGGCCTGGGAAATAAAGTTCAGAGGCTGTGCTGAATATATGGCTAACTAATCCCAGAAATCTATTTTATACCCTTTATTTATTTTAGAATTAATTCAGTGCTTGTGAAAAGTGCCGGCTTAGCAGAACTGGAGGCTGAAGCTCATTGTTTAATCGACTGAGCCGGTACAACGGGAGCTGGGGCAAGCTTTCTTCCACAGAGGCTCTGTTAAACGCTGAGTGCCTAACGTCAGTGGGTGATGGGAGCAGATCTTGGAAGCAGGGCTGGTCAGAAAATGCAAAACAAGGGGTCCCTGGTAATCAGATTTTCCAAAGATCTCAGAATCCACAACTGGGGCCAGATTTTCAGAAGAGCTCATAGTGTTGGGTACGGAGCTCTCGGGGATGTGGTGGGTGCTGAGCACTTAGAAAAGGAGTATGGCCTAGCAGAGAGGTTTGGTTGCTCGCCTGGTGATTAGGGTATTAGCATGAGCCAGTTTCAGGCAGGTTTGTATTTGGCACAGCTCACTCATTCCTCCAGTGTTGTGACCCCTGATACACGGCTGTTGACACTCATACTAGCTTGAGGAGAGCCAGCAAGAGTATGTGTAGGAATATCTCTCTCACTCACACTCACACTCACTTCTCTTCTTGTGTAGATATAGCCACAGGTCTGTTGAGGCTAAATACAGTAAAGCTTGTGAGGTGCTGAGGTACTATCATTGTAGGGGCCGCATAAATACTGAAGATAGGTAGCATGCGCAGTTATCTTAACTGATAACAGCAAAATGTTTTAAAGTTACTGGGGAGCATGTGCTTGATTTTTCTATTTCAGTTTCATAAAGGAAATTGACAATCGTAATAGACTCTGCGGGAGATTTTCAAAAGCATAAAGATTTTTAATGGGAGTTAAGAACCTAACTGCCAGTTGGCCCTCAGAACCCCCCACCCCAAGTTTCTAAGTCTGAGTGCCTAAATCAGAGCCCCCATTTCCTCATTTAAGCTCAAGTGCCCCTTTCAGTTGTCAAACTGCTGATCTGAGTGCCTACAGGCAGCATTAGCTAACTCAGCTTAGGTGCATGCATTTGGACATTGGGCGCATTAGGCCCAGGGATGAAAGTAAGTGTAGGGACTTACTGGTACGGGGCTGGCCTGGGGCCTGCTCTGGCTGTCGGAAGGGGCGGAGCCTCTGGCGGAAGGGGGGAGGGCTGTGGTCAGAGTGCCTCCCCTCCCCCTCGGGCCGGGGTAGCAGCAGTTTAAAGGGCCCAAAGCCGTAGAGGCAGCCAAGCCTTGGTCCCTTTAAATAGCTGCCGGAGCCCCACCACTACCCCAGGGCTCTGGGGTCATGTATTTTATTGGACCAACTTCTGTGGGTGAGAAGAGCTGTGGGCAAGCTCGAAAGCTTGTCTCTCTCCCTAACAGAAGTTGGTCCAATAAAAGATATTACCTCACCCACCTAGTCTCTGTTTACATAAAGACAAACAAAGCCCTCTCATAACATCAGGATTGCATGAGAAAAAGGGGTGGAGTTGGACAGGACAGAAAGGGAGCATTAGAATCAGATGAACTGGCTGAGCATTTCATTAAACTCCACCTCAAGTGCCCGGCATCCCAAGACCACACGACGGTGTGCCATTTAACTGTCTCTGCTCAGATGTGGTCTGGCATTGGGATAGCAGAGGTGTTACTAGGCAGAAGTGCAGGGCTTACTTCGCTGGCAGAATTCCCTATGGTAGGAAGTTTGCTCAATACTTACCTGTGCTACGCCGGACCCTAGCCAGTGCCATACAAACCACTCAGTCCCATGTGCATTACACTGACAATATTTTTAAAGGGACTTCTCAATTGTCATTTTTTTCCATTAAAGCCAGAAGAAATAAATACGTGCACAATTCGAGCTGGTGTCTTCTTGACGAGAATGCCTGTTTGAGAGGAATGACTGTGCCTCATGTTATCTGTGGGCTTGTCAAGGCAAATGCTTGTTATGATTTTAAATACTTCGGTGAATATTAAAGCATAATCCAGCCCCAGTGATGGTTTAGGTTTAGCTGACCCCCAAGCCCCAAAGGATTAGTCACATTTTGAAACAGATGCCAATACAATTACACAGGAAGAAACACGACTCGCTCTTTTGAAAAGACGACTCTGGGTAAGATAGCGATGGACACGCAGACCCATTAGAAAAGCGAAATCTGACAAAACTGCTTAAAGACTCAACTTGCAGCTCCTCTTTCATTTAGTGGCAGTTTATATCAATGAGATTCCTTCTATCCTTCAGCCTGGAAAGGTTCAGACAAGGGAGGGACCCTGAAAAAATTTACAACAGTCAAAAAGCCCAGTACTGAAATTTCTCTAATCTGATCGGACTTGTTCTTAACCCTGAGACATAAATATCCAGCACATTACAACTTTGATTTACTATTATGCATGTATCAGAGCAACACAGGGGCTTTTGAATTATGCATTCTCTTAACAGAACATTAAACCTTATGGGGAAATGGAATGGTCCAACACATAACTATTATCCTGACAGAGTGGACTGGTGAGACTAAGAATAATGCTCCTGAGCCATGGAAACTTTGAGTTTTTGTTGGATTGCCTGAACGAACATTATAAATAACACTTTGTTCTTTCTTGTTAATAAATAGTGTTTATATTACTCACCAGACGCATGACAGATAGTTCATCACTGTAAAGAGGAGGGATTATTGTCTGACACGTAAAAATAACAACATCCTGCGAGTTAGATCCTGCCATGAAACTGTTAAAACAACTTAGCAAAATTGTTTCTTGGCTTCCAAAGGGAAAATACATCTTTTAATAACTTGCTAATCCATCTATTCTTGGTTCTTCGTATCAGGTTATGACCCAAAGCTACTGCAGTACTACAGGAAATCAAGTTTGATATTTTGTAATATAGTCAAATGAGTACTTTGGAGTGCCTTGTCTGAGATCAATAAGGAAGCAGTAACTACATTTACTGTCATATGATGATATTGATGTAAAAACATAATGGTCAAAATTATGAAATCAATTTCATAATTTAATCAGAAATGTTTATTGATACTGTTAAAGTTGAATTCAATAGCTCCTGGTATGCAGTTAATTTCCTAACTGTCAGAAAAATGTATTGAAATATTCTTTCTTTTAATTGATTGCAGTTAATTCAGTGGAAAAAATAGCAAAGTCCCATTACTTTAACAGAGATGGAGAGACAGTGTGGTGGTTGTGGTTGTTGTTTTTTTTTCTCCCCGCTTTTATGGCCAGATGTTTTATGCTTTCATTGGCTCTTATATGTATTTGTATATATATTAAATGTCATTTAGATAACAAAGCAGTAACGATTGTAATGCCAAAAAATGGAATCCCAGCCCCAGAGCCGGATTAAATCTCCTGTGTGTGCTGAGGCTTGGGGACCAGTGTCCGGCCTGTGGCGTGGAGACTTGCCGCTGTCCGGACGAAAAGAAGCAGCCCTGCAGGGGCCCCCCTTGGCTTGAGACACTGGGCTGCAGCCCCTAAAGCCTCTGCGTTAATTTGGCCCTGCCCAGCCCCACTGAAGTCAATGGAGGTTTTGCCACTGAAGCAATAGGGCCAGGATTTTACCCAAAGGATCAAATGTTCTGCCCCATTTCCATGAGCAGAAAAGAGCACAAGCCTATGGATCCAAGCTGGGGGACACATGGAAAAGGAGTGAAGGTTTTATATGTTCCCATCTTCTTCTTTCCTCCTGTCTTCCACAGAAGCTTCCTGGCAGTTGTTTCGCTGAGAGTGGGACCCATGGATCAAAGGGGCGCGTGGTAGCAGGATAGAAGGTGGTGGACTGCAGGAATGACTGCTCTCCACAGCCTCATCCCTCTTCAAATCCACTTCCGCATAAGTTAATGCAAATGACCGACTATGTTTTAACTTGCGTCCCTCTTGGAGATCCCTCTAGGCTAAGAGATGGTTCTGGGAACAAGCAGCAAATGGAGGAATTTCCGGCAGCAAGACTCCTTGGAGTGTGGGATGAAGCAGGAGACCATAGAGGTAGGGTGAGGAGGGTCTGGTGGCAGTGCAGAGATACAGTGGTCCCTGTGGATGCCCTTTTGAGACTAAGAAGGCACAAATTAATATATTCCAAACCAAACCAAAACGTGTTTTGTTTTTCTTTTTTTGAAAAAACAGCTAGGGTTGCTTAAAGGCAAGAAAAAGTGAATCGGCACAAACCTCACACTGTCCACATACTAAACTAACGTGTTATTCTTAATATACGTGTTTCATCACAACACAACAACCTTAACTTTGATATGTCATTTAAAAGAAAAAATGTATAATATCAGTTGATGGTAAAATCACGTAAGTTGGTTTGAATTTGAAGTTGATCAGTAAGTATTATTAATGAATCTACAGGGTGAATGTGTGTAATTTAATTATTTTACAAGAATTGTTTTGAGATTACTGATAAAGTATAGTATTTATTTTAATGCAGTCTTAAGATTTTTGTGTTGTGATTAAATATGCATTTCCTTTACTTGCTGCAAAAAGAGATTTCATTTATTATGTGGGGAAAATGAGGGGTATGGGGTAAGTGAGACCTCTGGATGTGCTTGTTTATACCAGAGGAGAGTCTGGTTCATGCTGCCCCTAACTATTCAGTTCCTTGGGTTTAAATTCTTGGGTTAACTAGTTGTTTAAACACTTCTATTAGTTCTTGGAATTTCTCTTTTAAAATTGTTTTAAATCTTTCCTTTTTTCTTTTGCCTAGTAGGCAAATGAGGTCTGAGGGCCAGATCTTCAACTGGTGTAAATCATCATAACTGTGTTAACTTCATTGGAGCGACACTGACTTACACCAGTTGAGGGTCTGACTGACAGTTTTTGACATTAAATAACTGGGATGAATGGCCATCAGGTTATTGAATTAAAGGAGTGAGCAGCACTTCTTAACGCTGTAACACTAGTCACGTTCATAATGGAACCTCTGCGGAACCTTGTCGCGGTCAATGTGCATGGAAGAAGAAATGCATCTGGTGCACTCCGTGCATCTGAAGAAGTGGGGGTTTTACCCATGAAAGCTTATGCCCAAATAAATGTTAGACTTTAAAGTGTCACCAGACTCCTAGTTGTTTTTGTGGATACAGACTAACGCATGGCTACCCCCTGATACTTGAATGTATTTAGTGTTTAGACTCTATGAAATGCTTGTAAGTTGCTGAATGTTTTAATCTTACTTGTAATGTCGGTTTTCCATACTATAAGAAAATACGTAAGTTTTGCTGTACAGCTTTGAAAATATTTGCTCTGAACTTGTGAACTCAGGCACGGGAATCATTCCCCTTGGCCATCAAGGAACATTGCAATACAAAGGAGTTTCTATCACTTGGAAAACACTAAGTGCCAGGAAGCTCATCCTGTAGACTTGGAAGCTGAAGGAAGGAAAATTTTCCATCTTTTTGGCTGTTTGAACTCTGAATGGCTCTGGACTCTAAACTGAAGTCAGAGATTCCCAGGGTCTGCCCTGTTTCCATCCTGAAGACACTTCGAATTGACAGGTCACTGGAACTCTGTCACTCTTAGGATTTAGATGGTAACTCATTTGTGTGAATATGTTTGCTTGCTTTAACCTGTAAATAACTCTTATTCCTTTTTCCTAGGGCAAGTCTGCATTCCAGGGGAAAGTCGATTTAAGCATCTCAATCTGAGTTACGTTAATAGAGTAACACAAGTCAGTGCAGCTTAGATCTACTTACTGTGGGATCCACACTATGCTATATGAATTGGAGATGCTCTCCTGTTGACTCCCCTTACTCTTCTCATTCTGGTGGAGTACTGGAGTCAATGGGAGAGCGATCTGCAGTCGCTTTAGCAGGTCTTCACTAGACCCACTAAATCAACCCCCAGTGGATCGATTGCAGCAGCATTGATCCAGTAGTAAGTGGAGACAAGCCCCTAGTTATGAAACCTTTAGAGAGTTTATAACAGGAGTGGCTAAAGAGGTGTTGTCTTTGGTATAAGGTCTAGGGTACCACTTGATCTTTTGAAATGTTATCTATGTCATGTAGAATAATGAAGATATATGAAAGAGAGGGAAACTGCTAGAATCTGTATATCTTGAATTAATATACTTGACACTAGCTGGTATTTTCAATTTACACTGAAGAAATGTTGGAAAGTCTTAACATTTTTGAAAATGTAATTAAATGATCTAAAGTAGTGATGGCTGAATTCTGTAGATCCAGAAATCTGGTTATGTTTGTATGCTTATTAAAATTATGTGTTTCTTCAAAATTGGACTGGATATCTCACAAGTTGTGGGCTTTCATGTGAAGTTTAAGTAAGGACCATCTTGAATTCAAATCTCTCTGATCTTTAGCAAGGATTTAGCAACATCTAGTTGCAAGTTAGTGACATTCATTGATGATGCAAAACTGATGTGTGTAGAAGGCATTAGGGAAGTGGCTGTAACGTTGGTATATTTATTGTACTCAAAAAGGTGAATGTGACAAACTAAGTGTTGGTTTCCAGTTTCCAGCTCAGAAAGAAAACTGTTGAACAGAATGAATACCCAGTGCCTTTTCTAACATGAAAGAAATAGTGTGAGTTGAATATCCAGCATAACCATGCCCTGAGAAAGTGCTCTTTATACTGCAGAAAAAATAAGAGGAAGCATAGTTAAGTGGTTAAAAATAGGGATGAGACTTAAGAGGTCTAAGTTCTGTTCCTAGCTTTGATAATGACTTGCTGTGTGTTCTTTGCTTCTCTACAGATTCTTTTCACCCAGTGGTAAGAATGAGGATAATACTAATCATATATACCTCACAATTTTGTTGTATAGCTCAGTTGATTAATGCGTTGGATTAATTCTATTAGAGAAATACAAAGTACAATTGCCTTTTTTTTAAATTCTACAAGAAAGCAAGGAAATACAGAAAACTTTGGAGGAGCTGATTTGGAATATTCAGCTATAGCAGACTTATCAGCAAGGCAATTTGTGTCCAATTGGTATCTGAAAGGCTGGGATTCTCTATAACAAATATGGTTGATTAAGACACATATAGTAAGGCACATTGTTCTGAATACAGTACAAAAGAACAGAACTGCTGTATATGGAGAAGACTTTGCCAAGGATATTGGAACAATGGGGAATTCTTCTTGAAAATGTTTAGACAATACGAAGAAGCATTTGGAGAAGCCACAGGAATGTTCGGATTTAGAGCCTACAAGCAGATGGCAAGCTTGAGGAGATGATGATGAGTTACCCAGTTCTTTATTAAGACCCCACTCAGAATCCTATGCTACATTTAGTTGGATCGCCACATTTTCCAAGAGATGCATTCGTAACTGGGAACGGCAATGAAAAAGGACGAAAAAGAATGAACTATGAAGATTGACTAAAAACCTTAATCTTGGAAAGGCATTTTCCATCTGGGTCAACTGAGCTATATAAAATTTTAAATCATGTAGACAAAGCTGGACATATGTCATATTGTCAACCCCTAACATAAACATTCAGTTCTTTGTCTACCATGAAGATATAACACTGATGTATTTTGGTATAAAAAGTGGCATACTGAAGTCATTGAATGGTATTTTCAGATCTTTCATCACCATGCAGCCAGGCACATGAAATATTCAAATCTGCTTTGGAGTCCAAACCTCTAAAATGTCACAATGGCTTCTGATTTTCAAAACTGAAATCTCTGGTCTTATTCATGCATTATGCTGCATTATTAGCATTCGTTAGATGGCAACTAAAGGACGATTCATAACAATCAGGATGACTTCTTATGTTTCTTTTCACTTTCCACTAATACATGACAAACTGTGAAATTTGCCATTTTTACCCTAGCCAGTCCATTACATTTGTCATATCTCTTTGCAGTTTACACGAAGATCTGGCTACAGAGGAATATCAGCCAGGATGATGCCTCATGCAGATGATAGAACAAAGGACACACACACACAAAAAAAAAATCACAAACAAATTCAGACGAGACACCAGGAACTCCAATCTATGTGTAGTATGACCTGGCAGGAAAAGATGCCGAGCCAAAGCCACACTGGTTGGCACCAAATGGGGAGTGCTAAATGGCACCATGGGGGGGACGGACATAAAGCACTTATAAGTGGGTGAGATGCTGACCACTGAATAGGCAAAAAATGTCTAATATCACAACCTGGTTTGGGAGTGGTACCAAAGTCTAAATAGCACAAGTGTTAGCAAGCTTTCCTATAAGCAATAATTGATGGCAAGACTGAAACAGCACAGAGGTCTAGTTCAGATAAACTTTGGATGCTTATCTGGATCATCTCTATTCTAGTTGAAATGGGAATCTTACAAGAAGGGAGTTTCTTATGAAATACCCACACATTCTTTGTTTCAATTGGTTCACTTGATTATAAGAACAGCTCTTTTGGTGGCACTTGAAATGATCATATAAAATGGATCAACTTGACCTTTTTGATCCTGAAAAAAAGATTGATTTTGTTCAAAAGATTGGTTCCAGTTTTGGGTGCTGTTTTGAGTTTCAGTAACTTCATTGATCCATCTTCATTGCATTGTATGTCAGTTTCTAACAGAAAATCTGAGGTGGAAACACCACGTTTTTTACTGTTATATTAATTAGGTGGAAAAATATTTGGACCAATTCACAAGCAATGAAAAATTTCTCAGATAATTCTAGTGGTTGGCTCAGAGTCCATTAATGTGAGGGTGAAACAGGAAGAAGGAAGGAAACATCAATGCCTCCAAAGAAAAATCACCTTTGGAGAAAGTAAGACTATACCCTCTCTCTCTCTCTCTCTCTCTCTCTGTGGTAAATGTTTCTTTTTTTTCTTGTGAAATTCATATAGTTATCAAATGATCTGGCAGCTCCCCTTATAGTGATGAGAACAGTTTAACAGTAATATGTGAGTCCATGATTGCTAATGCATATGATTAGCTATCAGACATCACTAGTAGGGCTGTCAAGCAATTAAAAAAATTAATTATGATTAATTGCTCAATTACAAAAATTAATCATGATTAATCATGCAATTAATCACACTGTTAATAAAATACCATTTATTTAAATATTTTGATGTTTTCTACATTTTCACATATATTGATGTCAATTACAACACAGAATACAAAGTGTACAGTACTCATTTTATACTTATTTTTATTACAAGTATTTGAACTGTAAAAAACAAAAGAAATAGTATTTTTCGATTCACCTAATACAAGTACTGTAGTGCAATCTCCTTATCATAAAAGTAGAACTTACAAATGTATAATTATGTACAAAAAAACCTGCATTCAAAAACAAAACAATGTAAAATTTTACAGCCTGCAAGTCCATTTAGTCCTACTTCTTGTTCAGCCAATCGCTCAAACAAACAAGTTTGTTTACATTTGCAGGAGACCATGCTGCCCTCTTCTTGCTTACAAAGTCATCTGAAAGTGAGAGTAGGAGTTCACATGGCACTATTGTAGCTGGTGTCCCAAGATATTTTCTTGCCAGATGCGCTAAAGATTCATATGTCCCTTCCTGCTTCAACCACCATTCTGAGGGACGTGCTTCCATGCAGATGATGGGTTCTGCTTGGTAACAATCCAAAGCAGTGCAGACCGACGCATGTTCACTTTTATTATCTGAGTCAGATGCCAGCAGCTGAAGTTTGATTTTCTCTGTAGGGGTTCGGGTTCTGTAGTTTCTGCATTGGAGTGTTGCTCTTCTAAGACTTCTGAAAGCATGCTCCACATCTCATCCCTCTCAGATTTTGGAAGTTACTTCAGAGTCTTACACTTTGGGTCAAGTGCTGTAGCTATCTTTAGAAATCTCACATTGGTACCTTTTTTGTGTTTTGTCAAAACTGCAGTGAAAGTGTTCTTAAAATGAACAACATGGGCTGGGTTATCATCTGAGGCTGCTATAACATGAAATATATGGCAAAATGCAGGTTAAACAGAGTAGGAGACATGCAATTCTCCCCCAAGGAGTTCAGTCACAAATTTAATTAATGCATTATTCATTTATGTAACAAAAAATCTACATTTGTAAGGTACACTTTCACGACAAAGAGATTGCAGCACAGTGCTTGTATGAGGTTAATTGAAAAATACTATCTTTTGTTTATCATTTTTGCAGTGCAAATATCTATAATAAAAATAATATACACTTTGATTTCAATTACAACACAGAATACAATATATATGAAAATGTAGAAAAATATCCAAAAATATTTAATATATTTTAATTGGTATTCTGTTGTTTAACAGTGCAATTAAAACTGTGATTAACAGTAATTAATATTTTTAATCACAATTAATTTTTTGAGTTAATCACATGAGTTAACCGCAATTAATCAACAGCCGTAATCAGTAGCTTCACTCACTTCAGTGGGACTGTTCTTGCGAATAATGTTAAGTACATATGCATTTGCAGGATTGGGGCCTACATGGAAAATATAGGGGAAAGTTTTACTAGGACTGTGGTTCAAAAGTTCAAATACAGACATTCCCCGGGTGTTGTGAGGTACTTTGGATTTTGCGAGACAAGGCACACACACGTGGTTGTAGAAAGTAGATGAGTTTATTGGAAGGCCTTGGTCCCTCAAATAGGCACTGAGGGGCCCGATTCTGATCAGCGCGACCGCAGAAAGGGTTACCTAGCACTTCGGAGCCATTGCCAGGTTGAAAGAGCCCACGAGCAAATACGGGAGTGGGCTTAAGTACACGCACACATTTGCATCTCATATATACTCATGTCTCATTTGCAAGCAACAAGTTGATTGGTTACACGCTGTCCTGCCTCAGTTTCCCCATTTGGTTTCCCACTCATTCATTCTCACACAGACGGGGTAAACACTCACACAGCTGGGAACAGTCTGGGAACTGTTCCCAAACACACAGATAACAGCAAGGTCAATCTCATAGCATCACTATGCACTCTCCTGGAGTTGACTTAGAAGTGTAACTGCACTTCCTAGTGATTGCCCGTCACAATGTCTTCCGGTCCTAACACCGGGTTACGCAAGACCTGATTTAAACAAATTCGCACTTACAGAAAAAGTTCCATAAGCCAGAAATAGTACTTTCAAGTTGTGGAAATTTTTGCGTAATGTACAGGTATATGTTTCCGATTTATGCAAAAATTGAGTTACGCAAGGCTTTCTCGAATGGAATGATTGCGTAAATTGGGGAGAGCATCTGTAGTTTAATAGATTTTAAGGCCAGAATGGACCACTGTGATCATCTAGTGAAGTCTGATCTCCTGTATAACCTCAGCCAGAAAACTTCCCCAAAATAATTCCTAGGGCAGATCTTTTAGAAAAGCATCCAATCCTGATTTTAAAATGGCTAGGAATGGAGATTTCACCACAACCCTTGGTAAATTGTTCCAATGGTTAATTACCCTCCATCAAAAATGTCCACCTTATTCCCAATCTGAATTTGTCAAGCTTCACCCTCCCGCCATTTAATTTTGTCATACCTCTCTCTGCTGGATTGAAGAATCCATTATGTAATTCTTGTTCCCCATATAGGTCATACCTTAACCCTCCCCCTCCTTTTGTTAAGCTTGATAGACTGAGCATCTTGAATCTGTCACTGTAAATTTTGTTTTCCAGTCCTTTAATCAAATAATAAGAAGCAGTTCTCACCATGAGTAACTTGAGAATTGTATTTCCAGATGAATGTGCTGGCCCGGTGTTGTGTACTGCAGGCAAGCTGCAGTGTTCGTGTAGGGCCGTAGGGAGTTAATTATTCTCCTTCACCTTGCAGAATCATAGCCAAAGTTTTTAAAATAATCTCAGAAGAGCTAAGCTGGTATCAGCAGCAATCTTGCCGTAAGGTGATGCGAGGGCTGATTCTCCACTCCATTCAATGGAATGACATCAGGGGAGTGGAATATCAGCTCATGCTAACTAAATGATTTTAAACAAGTTTGTAACTTGAGTGTAAACTCCCGGAAGTGGTACCATTTCTTCCCTGTTTTTGAACAGCTGCCAACATGAACACAGTTGATGTTTCACAAGGCCTCTATGTATGGCAAAGTACTGACAATGACCATCTTTGGGAGATTGCTGCTGCAAATCACTATTATTTCCCATCCAATTATTTGACATGCAATAAATCAGGATAGATATTGCTATTCCTCTTTCACTGGACTCTTCTATGCCTAAATACCACACGTGATACAACGTTTCAGCAAGACGTCCACCATTTTCCTTTTAAACTTCAAGTTTGCTTCATTGAGTAAAACAAAAGGGAGTTTTCCTTAACACAGATGTGGTTTTGCGGTGTCACTGGGATCATTAAATTGTTTCTGAAAAGTATGTCCTTAAAAGATACTCTGGATCCCCAGTAAATCTGGACTTCTCTTGTGAACCTGAAAGTTACTGATTGTGTGGGTAGAGTTTAGCCACAATCCCCTTCTCAGGGCCTACCTTTAAGCAAAGCAAGTAGCTTCTTAGTGCCCCACATTCCCTATGCAAGCTCTCTAACTCACCAGGTGACCTTTTCTCCCTCTTTTTCTATGGCAAGGACATAGCTCCCTCTATGACCTCTCTTTGACAGGAGAACCAAAATGGAGGTACCTCATGGGCGGATTCTTAGCTTCAGTTGCTTTGAGCCTTATTCTTGCTTGAAGCTCACAAACGGAAAGGCTGTTCCTGCTAACCACATTCCCTTCTTTCTTGTACAAATTTAATTTTCTCCAAGTGCAAAGCACCATCAGTGACTAAATCTGCTTTTGGCTAATGGGAAAACAAAATCAAATCTCACAGGCAAAAGGGAGTTTTTGCTGCTTCTCTGAGAAAAGGCCATGCTTGCGACTTTCTCTACGGTTGAACCATTTCCTGTCACACTGAACAGTGGGGAGGACTCCATCCCTTGTCGCCCATTCTCAGCTTCTGGCAAACAGAGGCTAGGGACACCATCCCTGTCTATCCTGGCTAATAGCCAACGATGGACCTACCCTCCATAAACTTATCTAGTTCTTTATTTAACCTGTTATAATCTTGGCCTTCACAACATCCTCTGGCAAGCAGTGCCACAGGTTGATTGTGTGAAAAAATACTTCTTTTTGTTTGTTTTAAACCTTCTGTCTATTAATTTCATTTGGTGACCCCTCCTTTTTGTGTTATGAGAAAAAGTAAATAACACTTCCTTATTTACTTTCTCCACACCTGCAATGATTTTATAGACCTATATCATATCCCCTCTTATTCATCTCTTTTCCAAGCTGAAAAGTCCCGGTCTTATTAATCTTTTCTCATATGGTGACCGTTCCATACCCCTAATCATTTTGTTGTCTTTTTTCTGAATCTTTTCCAATTCCAATATATCTTTTTTGAGATGGGGCAACCACATCTGCATACAGTATTCAAGATGTGGGCATACCATGGATTTATATAGAGGCCAATATAATACTTTCTGTCTTATTATCTATCTCTTTCTCAATAATTCCCAACACTGTTCACTTTTTTGACTGCCGCTGCACATTGAATGGATGTTTTCAGAGAACTATCCACAATGATGCCAAGATCTCTTTCTTGAGTGGTAACAGCTACTTTTGACCCCATCATTTTATATGTATAATTGGAATTATGTTTTCCAGTGTACACTACTTTGCATTTATCAACATTGAATTTCCTCTGCCATTTTGTTGCCCAGTCAGACAGTTTTGAGAGATCCTTTTGTAGCTCTTTACAGTCTCCCTGGGACTTAACTATCTTGAGTAGTTTTGTATCATCAGCCAATTTTGCCACCTCCCTGTTTACCCCTTTTTCCAGATCATTTATGAATATGTTGAATATGACTGGTCCCAGTACAGACCTCCGGGAGATAGCACCATTTACCGCTCTCCATTCTGAAAACTGGCCATTTATTTCTACCCTTTGTTTCCTATCTTTTAGCCAGTTATAAAATCCATGTTGACTCTTCCCCAACAAATTATGTTCATTTATGTGTCTTACAATTTTGTTCTTTACTATAGTTTTGAACAGTTTGCCCGGTACTGAAGTCAGGCTTACTGGCCTGTAATTGCCAGGATCACCTCTTCTATAACTTGGCGCCACATTAGCTATCCTCCAGTCATTTGGTACAGAAGCTGATTTAAATGATAGGTTGCAAACTATAGTTAGTAGTTCCGCAATTTCACGTTTGAGTTCCTTCAGAACTCTTGGATGAATACCATCTGGTCCCGGTGACTTATTCCTGTTTAGTTTATCATTTTGTTCCAAAACCTCCTCCAATGACAACTCAATCTGCGACAGTTCCTCAGATTTGTTACCTAAAAAGAACGGCTCAAGTGTGGGAATTTCCTCACATCCTCAGCTGTGAAGACCAATGCAAAGAATTCATTTAGTTTCTCTGCAATGCCCTTGTTGTCCTGAGTGCTCCTTTAGCATCTCGATCATCCAGTGGCCACACTGGTTGTTTAGCAGGTGTCCTTCTTCTGATATACTTAAACAATTTTTTGCTATTACTTTTTGAGTCTTTGGCTAGCTGTTCTTCAAGTTATTTTTTGACCTTCCTAATTATATTTTTACCCTTTGTTTGCCAGAGTTTATGCTCCTTTCTATTTTCCATTCTAGGATTTAACTTCTGCTTTTCAAAGGATGCCCTTTTGTCTCTCAGTGGTTCTTTTACTTTGTTGTTTAGCCACAGTCACACTTTTTTGGTTTTACTATGTTTTTTAATTTGGGGTATACATTTGAGTTGAATGTCTATTATGGTGTCTTTAAAGTTTCCATGCAGCTTGCAGGGATTTCATTTTTGGCACAATACCTTTTAATTGCTGTTTAACTAACTTCCACATTTTTGTGTGGTCCGCCTTTCTGAAATTAAATGCTACCATGTTGGGCTGCTGTGGTGATTTATCCACCACAGGGATGTTAAATTTAATTATATTATGGTCACTATGATCAGGTGCTCCAGCTATATTCACCTCTTGGACCAGATCTTGCTCTGCACTTAGGCCTAAATCAAGAATTGCCTCTCCTATTGTTGGTTCCAGGACTAGCTGCTCCAAGAAGCAGTCATTTAAAGTGTCAAGAAACTTTATTTCTGCATCCCATCCTGAGGTGACATGTACCCAATCAATAGGGGGATAGTTGAAAATCCCCTATTATTATTGAGTATTTTATTTTTATAGACTCTCTAATCTTCCTGAGCATTTCAGAGTCACTATCACCATCCTGGTTAGGTGGTTGGTAATATATCCCTACTGCTATATTATTATTAGAGCATAGAATTACTATCCATAGAGATTCTATGGTAGTTTGGTTCATTTAAGATTTTAACTTTATTTGATTCTACGCTTTCTTTCACATATAGTGTTACTCCTCCACCAGCATGACCTGTTCTGTCTTTCCGATATATTTTGTACCCTGGTATTATTGTGTCCCGTTGATTATCCTCATTCCACCAAGTTTCTGTGATGCCTAATATAACAATATCCAATATCCTAATATATTAATATCCTCATTTAATATGAGGTACTCTAGTTCACCAATCTTATTATTTAGACTTCTAGCATTTGTATATAAGCACTTTAAAATTCTGTTACCTCAAAAACTAAAAGCCCACTATATGAAGCCCATCCTCAGGTTTTATCTAATTTCCATACAAAACCTGAGGATGTACATGGGGATTGAAGCGTCATTGGCCATAGCCAACACAAAACCCAAGACATGGAGGGTTGGAAAATATATATCATGCATCCATATTTGCAATTAATTCACTCCCAACTCTGGATGTTATCTATCTGTCTCTTCTATTCACTATCACATCTACTCAATCTGAGACCCTGGACAGAAGTGTGCAAAGTAGTTCTATTAGATTTTAAAAAACTGAGTGGGACAGTGGGACAGTATGTATTAAATCCCTGATCAGCATATGTTTGTGGATGTAGACATGGTCTACAGTGTATGACTTTGGCCTGGGCTACACTAGGGGGAGGGGGACGACCTAAGATACGCAACTTCAGCTACGTGAATAGTGTAGCTGAAGTCGACATAGCTTAGGGCGACTTCCCTGGGCATCCACACGGCAGCGAGTTGACAGCTGCCGCTCCCCGTCGACGCTGCTTCTGCCTCTTATGGAGGTGGAGTTCTGGAGTCGACAGGGAGAGCACTCAGGGATCAATTTATTGTGTCTACACTAGACACGATAAGTTGATCCCTGATAGATTGATCATTGCCCGCCAGTCTGGCGGGTAGTGTAGATGTACCCTTTGAGAGATTAATGATTCAGTACACTACCAGCCTGGAGAGCTAAGTGATTTTTGTTTTTAACTACTGTGATTTAAAGGGCAGAAGGCATACACATGACTTCAGTATATTGTAGTGCAACTTTCTTTACTAGATCCACTGACTGGTAAATCTCACCTAATATTGTTGGAACAGTGCAGCTCGTAACAAAATACTCTTAGAGTAGAGACAGGAAACAACCTCTTTTTTCCTCAAATGTAGTTGTATCTATGAAATATTTCTACAGAGTTTATATAATACAGCATCCAAGGAAGACAATAGAAAGCATGCAATGATCGTTTAAATTGGTTGGTTTTGGTCCCATTTCCAATTTTCATTGACCTATGTGCCTACATGTTATGCCATTTTCCATTCCCAAACCCCAGTACTGTCTTTCCTCCAAGAATGAGACCCCAGCTATTCAGTGCCTGACTTATGGTGATAAAAAAGAATATCTTGAGCCAAACTGTATTAGGATTTAATAGGCTGTCTGACCTCCTCCTAACAAGGCATAGTGAAAAACTCACCTGTCTCATTATAGCTTCTTAACAAAGAAAAAGCAGGAAAGTAGTTGGTAGAAGTTTACTTAGCACCAGGTACAATAATTATTGTGAAACCACCTGCTACTGTCCTGGAATTATCTCAGGATACTGTAACAATGACAAAGATAATTCTTGCAACAATGGTATCTAAGCTACATTTGCAAAACAAAATGCACACAAAGAGCACACATATAGTTGTAAGTGTAAACTATCTGACTACACCAGAGTACACCATCTGCTGTTTACATGTGTGACTGTATATTTTTGCATGGTTTGCTTTTCAAATAAAACAAGATGGACAGTGGAAATTCTCTCTCCTTCCCCCCGATTTCTAAATTACTTTATTTGTATTGTGTTTCTATCCCATTTTGCTTTTGCATTCTGCAAATATTCTAGTGAATGAGTGTACCAACAGGAATGTCCATACAAACTACATATTTTAAATTCACTTTGGGAAATACTCATGGAAAGCTAACTATAAAGTTAGCTTCCAAATTTGCACGTGAAACTTGATTCTCAGGACATGGTTAACTAATCAAAGAGTGGAGAAAAAAGTATAACTTACGTGACCAATCACACAGCTTGAATTTTGAATAGCAAATATTGCATACTTACAACAAACTGACCAAAACCAAGTAGAGACATTTGTTCATTGACCCAAAGGAAACCATGCCACCTGTGCCATCACTCCATGTAGCACTTAGATGTTCTTTTCAGTCTCCATCTTACTATTGGCCCAACCTCATTGGGTGAGAAAATCTATCAGTCCTAGTTAAAGCAGCAATATAAACAAAATGTTTAAAATTAACTAAAGTAATTATCATTTCTGAAACTCAATGAGGTGTAGTTTGGATTTTGAGCAAGATTCAGGGAGTTTATATTTTTGCCAAAAAGAAACCTCTTTCTCAATAAAATGACTCATTTGGTTCATCCCCATTGTTCTGTAAAAGGAGAGATTATTAAAATTAATGGTAACTCCATTAGGTATTTTGTGTTTCATTTAATATTTCAATTGCTTCCAAAATGATTTTTCTAATATCAAAAGGGCTTAGTCAATTTTCAGGTCTAACTATCTTCAAAATGTCAGTTTAATAAATCAGGTTTATTGCTGGAAGTTGGGGGAAGGGAACCAGCAACCACACACCAACTTTCCCCCCCTCTCTTCCTCAGCAGCCAAAACCATGTACAAATATTGTTGATGAACTTTTAAAATGCCCTTGGGATCTATCCTTGGAAGTGCTGCGTACCTTCAGCTCCGACTGAAGTTGGAGTGAGTAGGGGATACTCAGCCTCTTGAACATTTGTGCTCTTCATGTACTGAAACTTGAAGAAGAAATGACATACTCATGTGTCAGTGAAAAGTTGTATGCCAACGCCTCACCCAATGCAATCTGAAATGTGTAAACCATTCACGCCTCCAGATTGGATTCTAAAACAAGAATGCAAACAGACCAGTCACGTTCGAGTCAGGAGTGGGCTCGGCCCTTTTGCAGTATTATTCATATCCTGTGAGGTACTTACATTTTTAATTAGGTTATTTCCAGGTGAAAAGTCTGGATATGAAACCCCGGGAGGGATTTTCAGAAGTGGTTGGCATTGGCATAACACTGCTCCCTTTGACGTAAATGGTAAAACTCATGTTGATTTCAGTGGGAGCAGAGTTAAGCCACCACAGAGTGCTTTATTAATAATAATAATTATTGTGGTAATGCTCCCACCTCTTTGGCTTTGTACTTCTACAGTCAATCTGGAAATCTAAGGATTAATGTTAGGTTGTTCAAAGGCACCCATGGATTTAGGTGCCCCCAATCCCATCAGCCAATTCTTTTAGGTTCCTTTGAACATCCCAGCCTAAGGAACGGTGGGAGCGAGGGTGGAAACCTCAGCTTTGTGTGTGCATGTTGGTTTTGTGCTAAAAAAGCCCTCTCACCTGCCATTCTTCAGAAATAGCCACCAGCTGGCCCAGGCTAATGTTACAATGTCGGTGGGAGGTCTTTAGCGTGAGGGAAAAAAAGGATTTTTGCCAAGATGTTAAAAAATGGAACTCAGTGAAACTGGAAACTCCCCTTGATAGTCAGCACTTTATCTATGGGTTTTATCACTATTTATTGGAGCAGTTTTCACCCGCTTTTGTAAAAATAAAATAAAATGAACCTAACCAATAAGCTTGAAGGAGTTTTAACTCCTTAGACACAATCTTCTCTTCAGTATTTAAGCAATCGTATTTTGACACGTGCACTATGACAAGATGTCTGTTTTTCACAGTGCGATGGTCATTTGTGGGCAAAGAAGATTTAACTGGGGGGGAGATATAGAGTCTGGAGCAACAGGCCATGGTGCTCACTTTGGAAGTTTTCTTTGCATGGAGCTTCCATTGAAGTAAATGGGAAACCTAGGTGGGATTCTCCATAACATTCAGGTTTGGCTGAACGGCTCCTGCTGAAATCAAACCTCTGCTAACACTAGTAGGAGTCGATTTAGGTCAATGCTGACTGCTTTGAGAGAGCCGCCCTCTGAGCATACAAGGCTCACAGGATGGCACTTTGTCTATGTGTTGTTCATATGGGTGACCCCACTGACACAACAGAAACCTTCTGTTTGGTTCACTTCTCTGGCTGTTAATTATAAAGTGCTCTAACTTAAAGAGCCGACAGTGCTGCCACAAAAAACTTTCTGTCTAGGCGCCACTCTGCATAACATATATTTTTCTCTTTTTCTGTTTATTATTCGGAACAATAATAATTGTTGTTATTGGACCTCAGCTATCGGTGGTGATAGGTGGACAATGTAGCATAACTACTTACCTCCGTATCAAAGCACTGCTTGACTGCACATTTATAGCTGCTTTTAAGGCTTTTCCAACTTTGACTCATTTCTGATGGGTGGACCCTGGCTCATGTTTATACACCATTGTGCAAATTGCACTCCACCTTTGATTTATATAACTTATATTCTCCACCTCTTCCTCTCACCTTTCCTCATTTGGAACCATTCTGGCGAAATCTTTGACCTGGCCATATCCATACAGCTGATCCCATCCCATCCCAGCTGAGTTTTTAAAAACCAGCTACAAACCACACTTGATTTCTAACCACATTTGCATTTTATTGTCATTTGTTGCTCTGTCCATGTTTGTTCTTTATTTGCTGTGACTCAGCATTCGTGCTATCGGATTCATTTAGCTTAAGGCACCTCCCTAGAGACAAACAGTACAATATAAATCAACGAATAATACTAAATGAAGTGAACTAGTAATAAGAATAAGAATTAATAACAAATGAAGTGAAGTTTACATTTCTTTGTTTTTCCAAGCATCCAAACATGACGTCTCTGTGGACTGTCAGACAGTAAATAAAGCATTATAAAACCGTACTGTTAAACGCCTCTCATTACTTGCTCGGTTAAATTAAACTCCAGCCTTAAGGGTGGCCTCACATGACTTTATGGCACGGTTGTCTTTTGTTTGCTTGTTTACTTTTAAACTGTGTCTTGTAAATCAATCTCTATTATAACTCACATAAAACAATATTTTGTTCAATACAATGTATGCGAAGGAGATATCAAATGGCAATACACTGGTCAGGTTGTAGGATGTGTGTGTATCATAAATTGCTCTCCATGATGAGAGAGGCATTGTTATTTGCAGAAAACTTTCTATTTTTGTTAGGGCGAGAAGCCTGTAATTCTTAAAGTGATCCCTGAACCTTATTTAATGCCGTAAAACACAACAGGAAAAGGGGATTGAACTTTAATGTTGGCAATGGGGAAAGTAATAACTTTCCCCATCTCTTCTGTAAGTGACTTGGGCTATGTGATGAATGCAGAACCTTCACTAGCAAGGTTTTCCTGATATTATACACTTGTAGCAAATAAGGTTAGAACCTTTAAAATATAGCATTTAGTAACATGCTGGAAATAACTTCTTCTCGATTCTGTTAAAGGTCACTGCATTTGCTTTTCAGTCGTAATTTTAGTTCAGGCCTCCACAGAGTGGAACCGAGAACATACCAACCAATGTACTCAGTTTCCCAAGACTGAAATAAAATGTCATGGGACGATCATCTGTATTGAGTATGTGTTTCGTGTGTGTGTTCACAGAAAGCAACATTGTTTTTGAGGTAAGATTGAATATTTCACCGATACAAAAAACAAAAAGCATGGAAATAATCACTTAAATGATTTAATGTCCCATCTGCACTCACTCATCAGTTCATCTTGCCAGTCGGATGTTTCTCGCTTCCACCAGCCACAGCTTACATCCCTTCCCCCTGGATAACCAAATCAAGCCTTGTTTATTGATCAGATGGTCACATGTTTTAGTTACTAATACAGGGTTGGCCTGACTATGAGAATGGTAAAGTTCCGTAGGGGGTTTGTATTGGCGAGTATAAATGAGATACGGTGTCAGATTGCAAATGGTGGCTGCAAGAAATCTTTTTGTCATGTTCAGGAAACGTGACTGGGGGGGCTAAGTTTGTAACAACGGTTCTAAATTTGGTAGGTTTTTTTATGAAGACATGAATTAGGAATTGAAATGTGCACGTGTGTGTAAGTGTGTATGCTAAGAGCTGGGATTCAGGCTCCATGTTGGTTGTTCAGTATGAAAGCGGAGATATGTGGGTTGTATGGCGGGAAAGTGGAGTTTCAGTTCAAGGTTCTGAGGCAGGCAAAGCAAAAGGTGGATCATAGTTGGGGCACTGAATTAGGCCTCAGGAGCTGTGGGTTCTAATCCTGGCTTTGTCCCAGGCTCAGTCTGTAACCTGGTGTAAATCATTTAATTTCTTTGTGCTGCCCCACCTCTCCTGTAACCCGGGGGGATAATGATCCTTCCTTGTTGCTGTCCTGTTCTTCGGAGTGTGGGCAATGAGACTAGGGAACTTGAGGCGGAGGGGGCATGGTTACAGAGGGGCTGCAGTGGCGGTCTTTGCTCCAGCTGCCTTTCCTGCAGCTCCACCAGATACCGGAGCAGGTTGGTTTGCTCCGCCAGAAGACGGAGCATCGCTTCCTGCCTTCTCTCCTCTCTCTTGTCCCTCCGTTGTTCGCGCTCGTCCCTCCGTTGCTCCCTTTCGTCCCTTCTTTCCTCACCCTCAGTTACTGCTTTCTGGCTGTTCACCATTGACTGTCTCCAAGCCTTAAGCACTGCTCTTTCAGTCCGGGAGGACTGTTTGAGCTCCGTGAACATCTCATCCCACTTGTGGTTTTTTCGCTGTCTTATCTGTGCAAGCCTGTGGGACGCGGATGAGACAGGGAGGCTGGAAACAGTTTCAGCTGTCGGACGAAGAAAAGGGAGAGTGGTATTAAAAAAGAAAATTCTCTGTGATGAGAGTTGCACCCCACACTCCAGCTCCTGGCTGGTATCGGGGAAGATCCCTGGTAGCCAGATGCTAACAGCACAGCATTTGTGCCCCTCTCCCCCTCGTGGTCAGAGAACGCATGAGCAAACAATACCAGACGCTGCTGGCTATCAAGAGTCAACTCCCCCCCCCCCAAAGCCTGGGGAACTGCTGGGAGGATTTCTTTTAAGATAGACACTCTTGCACCCCAAGTCCTCAGGGCACAGTAATCATTAAAAAACAATAGCTTGTCAAGCGGGTACTCCATTGACCAAGGGACACTCACCAGGGCTGCCCGTCCGGGATACCTTCCTGGGAGGATTGGGAGGTTACTGGCTCCAGGGTGATGAACACCTCTGGGGTTTCGGGGAGATAGGTGTCTCCGCTTGCCTGTTCCGTAGACTCCTTACCGTCATAGTCCTCCTCCATCTCATCTTCCTTGTCCAGCAAATCCTCTGCCATGCTGACAATCACCCCATCGGTGGAGTCCACAGACATGGGTAGGATAGTTGTGGTGCACCAACCCCTAAAATGGCATGCAGCTCACAGTAGCAGCGGCATGTCTTGGGCTGTGACTCAAAGCGTCCGCTGGTTTCCTTGGTTTTCTGATAGGCTTGCCTCAGCTCCTTAATTTTAACATGCCACTGTTGTGCATCCCTGCTGCTTGGAGACTTTGGCATGCATACTGGCATTTCTTTTTTTGGATCGCAGTTCTGCCAGCACGGATTCATCTCCCCATACAACGATCAGATCCAGCACCTCTCTTGCGGTCCATGCTGGGGCTCTTTTTCGACTCTGGGACTGCATGGTCTCCTCTGCTGGTGGGCTCTGCATGGTGAGCTGAGCAGGAGATCTCGCCAGGCTGGCCAAAGAGGAAATGAGATTCAAAAGTTCCCGGGGCTTTACCTGTCTAACTGCCCAGTGCATCCGCATTGAGAGCGCTGTCCAGAGCGGTCACAATGCAGCACTCTGGGATAGCTCCCGGAGGCTGGTAACGTCAAACTGCGTCCTCAGAAACCCTAGTTTGACCCAGAAATGTCGATTTCAGCGCTACTCCCTTGTCAGGCAGGAGTTTGGAAAGCGAGTTAAAGACCCTTTTAGGTCGACCTAAATGGCATCGTAGTGAAGACGGCAAAGTGGAAGGATTGACTTAACGTGGATAAATTTGACTTAACAGCATAGTGTAGACCAGGCCTAAATGTTCAAAGAACTGCATAAAATTTGGCCATATATCCTCCACTGACTACAGTAATTGCCTTGAGGTAAATCTTATGTACCTCTGAAAATAGATAGGTAAGAATCTCATTTCAGCTCCTTTCCTCAGATATCCTCTCTACACTGAGAAAGCAGCTGTTTTTGAAAGCTATGTTCAAACATTTGAACCAGCATGGTGGCAAGTGTATTTCTAACACAGTTCAGTTAGCTAGTGTGAATGGTGCTAATCTGTGTTGGGATCCATATCTCTAACCTGTTTGACTCCAGAGCCTTGACAAACTAACATGGTTTGTCATCGTCTGCACTGGAAAAACAAACTTTGTCAGAATGTGATTCGGCCACAGCGAAATTCCAGACCTTGTTTTAAATTGGTTTTCAAATATGACATTCAAGATGAGGTTGCAATTTCATTTGTGTTTGCTGCAGCATGCCTGCAGTCCAGAGAGAAATTTAGACTCGCTGTTCCTCTTGATCTGTGCTCCTTTCCCACACTCTTTCCTCTTTTTCGGATAGCTTTGTAAGGTGTGGTCTGTCTCAACAAAGAATGTATGGGTCTCAAGTTGATTACTTCTCTGTGTGCACCAGCCTGGACGTGTAGAACACTTTACAGATACTGGAATAAGTCCTGAGTCCTCTGAAACTACAATGGCCATGCTTTCTGCTTACTAGGCACACTGAACAATTGTGCCGTCCCTCTACAAAATTGAGCTTCCCAAGTTGAATTCACTCTCACTTTCCCCTTTCCATCAGAAAAGATTTGTAAATAGGTCAGTCTTATCACTACCTCAACGGTCACTTTTTTCCAAAGGCGTCTAGAATGGAGAAACTACCTCCACTCACCATCCCTAGCACAATGTGATTCAACCTGGTCTCTCTTCTCAGCACAGGGGATAGAGAATATATCATTCCATTAATGCTGGTCCTTGTTTTCTACTCTGCATATTAAGGCAACTAAGTGGATCAATTATTTTCAGCTGGGGATGCTATGGGTTATTATGTCTATGTTTATCCAGAGCACTTTCAGTCTCCAAAGGTAGTAATCCAGAAAGATTAATTGAGTGGCAGGGAGCATATACTTAACTAACCACTTTCTCTGCTCAGTGTGGGGTCTGAATTCAAGAGGTAAAGTACTATCACAAAAGCTAAAGAAGGGTTGGAAAAGCAAACATCAGTCAATTGCGTTCCCAATGAAAAAGATGTTACACCAAATTTCTTACTCACAACAAAATAAACAAAAATAAACCAGCTAAAGACAACGATTATATGGATCTGAACGGTCTGTTGACTATGTAGAAGTGCAATTATTTCTAAGGCCCCCGGGACATTGCTTAGGGAATCATTAGCACAAAACTAAGAAAATTGTTCTCAGGTGCAGAATTATTGATTGTGCTGTTCTCTAGCATCCTGCAAACCAACTGACCGTGTCATTTAAGTGTTTAACTAAACACGTCAATGAACATAAAACATTCAAAAAACTAAAAATCACCTCATAAATCACTATAAAAGGATGAATTATTACCCAACAGCAAGTGTAATTGATGTCATTATATCGAAACCACAAAATATATCCCATCCCAAGTTTTAAAATGTATGAAGACATCCATCTACCATGTTAAAAATGATAGTTTATCTTGCTAAGAAGACAGTATTCATAGCTACTTGGAAGAGCTCTGTGCAGAGAAGAGATTACATTGTAAATATTTTTTATTTGCTTTATGTACCCTCCCCCCATATATTTTTATGAATTTAAAGCATACAAAAGCAAGGAACAATAACATTTGTTACATTCAAGTGCCAGTGTTGCCTGAGGTAGGGCAAGCGTCTTCCAACTTTCCCAACAGGCATTAGCCCTGACCTAAAGTGCTCCAACCATTGTAGTCCTGGACTTCTTTTCAAGAGTTGAGAGGATGCTTTTTCGATCTGACCAAGAAGTAGGCCAAGACATGCAAATTCATTGTAATGTGGCAATGTGATAAGTGATGTGAATGCCCTAAGGGGGCACCCTTAACATTAGCAAGCTGTGCTTAAAACATGAGGAAATTAGATCCTTTAGTCTCTGCTGCTCAGTGACTCAAAGTGGTTCCTTCTATTCCTGCCAATGTGATGGGCCAAGTCCACAATTTAAATCAAAAGGATAAAGATGAAGCTCTAAATTTTCAATGATTAGTAAGGGAAAGGGACACTTGAATCAGTTCAGTAGTGGTGGTCATTTGCCCTCTATTATTTCTTATACTGGAGAACACAATGGCATCCTTTTTTGTCTATACACTGATCTGAATAAGCACAGATTTTGTGCCTGAGCCAATGCCCATTGAAGTCAATGGAAAGACTTGTTGACCTTCAAGATAAGGCCCAAATGCCCACCCCAAGTACTGCTTTAATTTAAAAAAACCACTTAGAATCCTTAGAAGGTTGGGGAAACTTCCTGCTCTGCCCCCATGAGTCCTTCTGGTATGGTTATCAGTATATGTCAACTGTGTGTCACCACCCATCGTAACAGCTGACTTCATAATGTCATCTCAGAGCCACATAAAAAATGCTGATTAAAGTCAAGATGCCCCTTTTCTGAAAGAGTCGAGCCTCATGTGCAATGTATCAGACACAATCTTTCTAAGGAACAGCAGCAACTGATATTTTGGATCAGTGGTGCACTTCTTAGCGGATAGCTAATTTTGATTTGTACAGCCTAGTGTTTCTGGGTCAGGTCTCACATGCCTCAGAACAATCATATGGGCTGAAAGATCCTCCTTCATTTCAAGAGGATATTTTGTGGTTACAGATAGTTTAACTTACATCTTTACTCTTGGGGGTTTCTTGAGCTCCCCATCTTGTCCCCGAGGAGCTCAAGAATAAATAGCGTGTCAGCTGGTTATGGGCTGCCCTCCTTATCACCTCCATGGTGGATGGGTCCCCTTGACATTTCCAGATGATGCTGTCATGATAGAGTGGTTAAATCACTGACCCTACTCCTAATTCATTGTTTATGCCATCAGAAGCCATATAGAAGAAAGAATTAATTGAAGGCTTGTCTCTGTGCCAGAAGATTCTGGGTTCCATGCAATACTAGGGGACACATTCTTCGTTGATGTGCTACACTTTGAGCTAAATGTTAGATGAGGTTCCATTTGCCAATCTGCTGGAGCCTGGTGGTCCGTGTGAAATTTTATAGAAACCATAGCAGTGTTTGAAAAACAGCAGGTGGTTGGTATTTATTGTTTTAGGGATGGTTGACAAATTTCCAAATGAAAAATTTTCCTGTTGGAATGTGAAGTTTCATTGAAATTGAAATTTTTCATTGGGAAAGCCAGAGTTCAGTAGGATTTTCCACTGGGAAAAATCTAAACACCATGGTTTGTTTCTGTTTTTTCAACCAAATTTGAAATGTTTGGTTGACTGATAAGTGGCCGGAGTGATCTCACTCAGTCGCTGTTGACATTGTTTTAATGCCACTGATTTCAGTGGATTTACTCCTGGTTTGGACTAGTGTAAGTGAGAGGAGAAGCAGAACCTTCACGTCCAAACATAAGGCTCAGTTCCTTTTTTAAAAACAATGTTGTGATCTGATCAACATGCAGGTTATCAGTCCTATGTTGTACAACTCATTTTAAGCAGAAAAAGGCCCTGGCTTAAAATAACAATTAGCAGAAGTAAGGGAAGGTGCCTAATTTGTGGATATGGCCAGGCTGGTGTTTGGTATCAAATCAGGAAATTTGCAAAGCTGCCATTGAGAAAAATAAGCTTTGGCTTGGAGCAGTAAAACTTCAGTTTTGAATCTGGAACGGTCTCCTATAGTCTTCGAGTGCTTCCACACACTCCCCATAGCTCCCTTGACAGTTCCTGGCACTTTCTGCCTAACTCTGGGTGGAGCAGCTTATCGAAAGCTCTCCAGTGGGACATGCAACAGAATGTATAGTACAAGCTCCTTGGCTCATCGCTGACTGCTTTGACAACAAACAAAGGATCACAACAGCACTCAGTTTATTTCTACAACTTGGCAATTGAACAGTGATGGGGAAAACATTTTTGAAGTTACATTTTAATTAAATTTTAAAAATCAGAGCTAACCCTCAAGGAGGAGTATATTTAGGGGTACACTGAGGCATATTTTAGCCATGCAGAGACCAAACTTGTCTGTTTGTAGGTGACATTTGTCCGTGCATAAATCCAAGATATAACTAATCCAATTTGCACCTGCTATTGACCTAGAAGCCGAGAAAGGAAGTTGCAAAAAGGGAGGCCCACATCTGAAAAAAATATCCCTAAATATATCTCCATTTTAGGTATAATCGTAATGTATCTATGAATGATTCACATTCAGTTATCTTCCACTCATGCAGAAAGTGGCTCATTTTATGTAAGGATGGGAGGTACTCTACTAAAGTATGAAAGAGTCACTCCAAACTGACTCACGAGATATATATTTTTGACCCAGTACTTCTCCAGACCATAAGAACAGTTCCCACATGGAGGTTAAGAAAAAAAAAGAGAGAGGGAGCAAATTAACATCCATTAAATGCTTTAGAAAAAATAATTGCTATTCATCACCACTTGTAGTTAGCACTGGATTAATTAACTCTGCCTATTTCATTTGCTCAGTCACACCTAATGTAGATGAGCACTTCCCGAAACGTAAGCTATTTCTGCTGAGAAGATTAAAAACGTTTGAAGAAGTCTGAAGTTTATTTGTTTGATTTTGGTGCCTGAGCTTGTTTTAAACAACATAAGATACCAACTTGTTAAGCTATAGGGTCAGATTCTTCTCTCATTTGCACCAACACAAATCTGAAGTAGCTCATTACTCCAGCCTTGACTTGGTGTAAATGAGGACAGAATCTGATGCATAGATTTTGGATTCCTGTTAAGTCACTGTGCATTTAGCTCGGTTCTCGGCACAAAGTAAACTTGGGCTGGATCCCACATTCTTAATGGTGATGTGTAGGAAGAGGTTCAGTATATCACTTGTTGATTTGTCAATAACATAATTCTCCATGACAACCTCCCCAGAGGAGTGAGAAAAGTCAATAACATGAAGTTCACATCACCTTGGACAGCTGATGGGAGGCAGAACACAATAAAGAAGATAGACACCATATACCATGATAAGGAATGATGTACCCATCAAACAGGAGAATTATAACGAATCGTTAAAATGACAAAATACAAGTCATTAAATGCTGATCTAATTATATAATATTTCAATGTAAGTTAGGGGTTATAATCTAAGAGCTGTGAAAAAAATATTTATCCAAACAATAAAAAGTAACGTATTTACATCCCTCTACCTGGTTTCTTTCCCATCTGTCTGCAGTGTACTTCTAGGATGGTGACCTTTCAGTCATTAGAGGCCTGATCCAAAGTCCATTGTAGTCAGTGGATAGACTCTCATTGATTTCGGTGGTCTTTTTTGCCTGTGTGACATAGAAATAGTGAATAAATTTGACAGAGTTGATACTTTTTGTTTCCAATTGTACAATTATACTGTTTTTTCCCAATTGAATAGATTAATCTCATTATTGTTTCACTGTGGAGCTTGCCTATTGCATGTTGTTTTTCTTGTTTTGGGTATCTGAGGTATCAGATGTTACAGCAGGGGGTGCCAACATAAGAATTTGGATAGTTGGGGTAGTTGAAGATATTGGGTAAGTAGTGTGGTCTTGGATCCATTTCACTCACGCTGTGTGCTTTCTGCAGTGGGGCAGTGATTTTAGTTCTTTAATGAGAAAATCAGGGTGATTTTGGTTTTGCAAAATCAAAACCAAAAATGGGGTAGTTTGGGTCTGGGTTCCATTTTAATTTAACCTTCTAATTTCAGGGATTCTGGATAAAAGGCTTTGATCCTTTTCTAATGTTGTTGTCATTAATCATAGTTAATAGTTATGGGCTTTATTATTTGGATGGAGCTAAATCAACACCACATCAACACATAAACAATTTACTCCCAACTTGTTATTTTAAATTGCAGTTTTTGCTATATTTTCACAGATTCGTAGATTCTGAGGCCAGAAGTGATCAGCTCATTTGACCTCCTGTATAACACAGGCCATATAACTCCCCCAAAGTATAGCACATGTTTTAGAAAAACCTCTCATCTTGATTTAAAAATTGACAGTGATGGAGAATCTACCAGAACCCTTGGTATAGCGTTCCAGTGGTGAGTTCCCTTCACTGTTTTAGTTCCAGTCTGAATTTTTCTAGCTTCAACTTCCAGCCATTGGATCATGTTCTACCTTGCTCTGCTAGATGGAGGAGCTCATTGTCCAAAAAAAATTCCCCATGTAGATACTTATAGAGGTTGATCAGTCACCCTTCTCTTTGTTAAGCTAAATATATTGATCTCCGAAAATCTATCATTGTAAGATGGATATTCCTGTACATAATCTATCTACCATATATTGCTGTCATAGTAGCTGCCTATGGATTTATTGTTTGGATGTGACATGAGAATAGATTCTTCTAGTTTAATTAAATACACATTGATTGGCCCTGCTAGTTCTACGGGTTCCATTGTTTACATCTAGTCGTGGCACTCTGAATTAGACGGGAAATGGGACTCAAAAGGCTGCTGACAGTTTGTAGGGATGATTTTTTAAACTGTCTTGTTTTCATGCACTTGGCCATATTGTTTGCAGTCTGTGGTGTAGTTCCACAGAAGTTCATGTCACTATGTTGTTCTCACCAATTTATTATTCATCTGCCATGGTTAAAATATTTATAGCCAGTAAGGTCTGTTTTTTCTTTAGCATCCATGGTGCTGATGCATAACAGCAACTTGGGCATCTGTCACAGCAGACAGGGTTGGTGGTTATGGCGGCTGTTCCGCCACCAGTGACCCAAACATCTCCCTCAGTGGCCTAATTATGAAACAAAGATGACCTGCAGCACGCTTACAGCATTCTGTCTGTGGCCTTTTTCCCCCCAGTGTATTCTTTCACTTACAAGCCTTCTGACCAATTAACAACAGTGGTGGCTTCTGCAGTACATGCCATGTCCCTCTCAAATAATCCTCTTATTCATTAGTCATTTTAGTCGTGAGCTTTATCAAAGGGAGCTAGTTAAGGTTAAGTGGTCAGATGGTACTATTTGACTAACGTGTCTCTTGAATCTGACTCCTATGCTTTGGGCCAAGGCGTCTTTCAGATACTTGACACCTTTCTTGGGTGAGCACTATCTGCTTCATTCACTTTGAATTATTTAATCGCATGCTGCTAACTCTTGGCCCAATCCAGCTCCCACTGAAATCAATGGAAAGACTCCTAGAGACTTCAGTGGGAGTTGCTGGTTCAAGCCCACTGAACCCTTCCTGTTGCTTTCAGTTCCCCCCAGGGTACTGCAAAATTTCTCAGTGGTGTTTTCAAGCTTCAGGTTTTAGTACTGTCCAGTAAAGCTACCCCAGTTGGTGATGTTAGGGACTTGAATAATTGTGTTGATAACGTGGGTGATCTTTTACCAAATGCTGAGAGAAATCACAAATATGTTGAAGTAAATGAAGTTGTACCAGAGATGAATTTGCCCCATGGCTTTCTCTCTTTATTAATTTGTTTTCATCCAATCAATTCTGTTTTGGAGCCTGAACCCTAAGCAGTCACCTGCAGATCATTCCTTTGTCATCAAATAGGGTTTCAATTTTTTTTAAAAAAATTCCAATTGTAGTAAGTATTCACTGCAAATTCACCTTTGCTTGAAAATGGGCCTAGTTTTTCTCATCATTGCACATATTTCTGAGTTAAATTATGCCCTTTTTTCTTTAAGAGTCCATTTCTGCTGAAAATAGCCCACTTTCAAGTGAAAATTTTATTTTTTCCCACATTTTTCCTAAACATGGCAATTTCTAATTTTGCAGTGAAATGAGAGAATGCCTACATTCAGAGTGCTTTTAATATTGCGACAGTTTCACAAAGTCCTTTAGTTTGTGTGTCCCTAACATCATATCCAGGTGCAGAAGTTTTCTGAGTACATACTTACCTGACTGAAATCTGGTTGTGGGCTTTGTATAAATTGGGAAAATTAGATGTGTTATCTGTCAAGAGCCATGTTTAAAAACTTGCTACCTGATCATGGTTAATGCTTTTAAAGGATTAACTGCAACCAGTTAACACATTTTTAAACATGGAAGCTCTTGTCTACACTAGTGTTATGTCATGTTTACCAACTCGCGAATTAAACTGTCAGTTTACACATTTTCTATTACTACTCATTTTCCCAGTTGAGAAAAAACCTTGGCTGATTAGGAATTGGCTGTGTTTAACACCTATTAAGACTGAGTGGATTGACATTTGACATTGGCAAGCTACACTCAGCATTCTTTGGCGTGATTTCCAATAGTTTGGAACCTTGGGCTGCTAGTCCTATTGAGAATTTTGCCCTCGTTTTGGCTCCTATTTCTCCATCGTTTTTTATACTTTAAAGCAGGCACGTGGAGATATGTTTGTCATTGCGTACAATGTCCCATATTTAAGTTGAGTCTCCACTCCCTAGTACAGTGATGGCAAACCTTTTTGAGCCCGAGTGCCCAAACTGCAAACCAAAACGACTTGTTTTTTTCAAAGTGCCAACACTGCAATTAAACCTGAATAACGAGGTTTTAGTTTAGAAAAAACAATTCGTACAGTTTTTCAAACTAATTAACAGCTTTTGTTTAAAAAGAAAAACACAATAACAGAGCTTTCCATTAAACATTTTTTTTTATTGAAAAAAACAAAAAAACAAAAAACAAAACAAAAAAAAACAACTCTACACCCCCCCCAACTGACCCACTCAGCCCGGTCTCTCCCCCCCAAACCTCCTTTCCTCCAACCCCCCAACTGACCCACCCAGCCAGGTCTCTCCCCCCCAAACCTCCTTTCCTCCAACCCCCCAACTGACCCACCCAGCCCAGTCTCTCCCCCCCAAACCTCCTTTCCTCCAACCCCCCAACTGACCCACCCAGCCAGGTCTCTCCCCCCCAAACCTCCTTTCCTCCAACCCCCCAACTGACCCACCCAGCCCAGTCTCTCCCCCCCAAACCTCCTTTCCTCCAACCCCCCAACTGACCCGGTCTCTCCCCCCCAAACCTCCTTTCCTCCAACCCCCCCCCAACTGACCCACCCAGCCAGGTCTCTCCCCCCCAAACCTCCTTTCCTCCAACCCCCCCAACTGTTGTATGTTGTATATAGTTCTTTTAATATTCATAGGGTATATTTTTGAATTTTAAAAAGCATTTGTTGAAATCAAAATTGAGACAAGCAGTCAAGAATAGCTGCGTGTGAACTGATAGGAAATTCAGTGGAATGGCTGTTTCCACCAAGAATTCTTAACACTGGTGTGACTATAATGGTGCCTATGCCAATTAAATATTTACAAAGACCATAACAAATGTAGATGCTATGCATTTCCAAAATATTCTGCATCTGTTATAATAGCAGAAGTTTTTTAATGCCACTTTAACACTAATGCACTGACAAATCCTAAATATTTTGTGAGCAGAGATGCATAAAATACCTTACATTTTTTGTAGCCCAGTCTCACCCAGCCTGGTCTCTCCCCCACACCGCTTACCCCCACTCCCAGCCCAGCCTTCCCCCAACGCCCCCTTGCACACTGCTTACCCCCCCCCCCCCGGCGCTTACTTGTTCGCTGGGTCACGCTGCTGTGACCCGACTCCAGCGAGGGAAGGAGAGGAGCGACACGCCTCGCGGTCACAGCAGCGCCGCGCCACACCACCTCCCCCGCCCCCCAGCCTCGCGGACAGAGAGCGCCGCGCCACACCGCCTCCCCCGCCCCCCAGCCTCGCGGACAGAGAGCGCCGCGCCACACCGCTTCCCCCGCCCCCCAGCCTCGTGGACAGATAGCGCAGCGCCACACCGCCTCCCCCGCCTCGCGGACAGAGAGCGCCGCGCGAGCCAGATGACAGGCTCAAAAGAGCCACATCTGGCTCGCGAGCGGCGTGCCCACAGAGACGGCTCGGCGTGCCGGCAGTGGCACGCGTGCCACGGGTTCGCCATCACTGGCCTAGTACATTGCTGTTGTGACAAATGCCCTACTGAGCCCTCCAGCATAATGAAAAAAGGAGAAATCACAGAGTTATAGGCTACAGCCATTACCTTGTGAACAGTTAGACCTTGATTCAGCAAAGCACATTAGTAGATGCTTAAACTTAAAATGACTCTCAATAGCACTGCTCACAATCTTAAAGTTAATCATGTGCTGAAGTGCTTTGCTAAATAAGGATGGATTTATATGCTTAAAATTCAGCATGTGCTTAAGAGTCTTGCTGATTTGGGGCCTTAGCACATCCACCTTTGCTAAGAGAGAGAGAGATGAATGACTTGTTGATTTATTCTAGTGCTGTTACTCTGTATCAAGCATCACCAGAAAACAGCTGAGTAAAAGGAGGCCTTCCAGTGAATGAGATATTGGGGCGAATTTCTAACATAAGCATATCGGTGAGACTAGTGACAAGCACCAAACATGCCTGCATCTTCCACTGGACAACCTCCTAAAGTACCAGCACCTGGGTAGAGACCTAAGACGTGTAAACATTTGTAGCGAGTCTCATGGGTGGTAGGGCTTTGCGCTTTTGTGGTGTCTAATTCTCATCTAAGCAATTTGCTCCTGGCTAGTGGAGAGGAGTCGAGAATTGTATCATGATTTAGGGCTGGTGGAAGGGTGCGGGGGGACAGATGCAGGAGAGTAGCAGTTCTGGCTCTCACACTGCACAGCCAGTTTTATAAGATTAATGACTGTGGATTACTCTCATTTTTTGTCTCTCGCAGCAACTGTGAGCAATCGCCTCCAAAATCAGTTTGCTGCCGGCTAGCCAGCAAATAGATAATCAGATCTCCGTGTGTTAAATATGCACAGCTGTATGTCTGCTATGGCCGATCCATCTGCAGGAGGCACCAGCTGCTTTGCTCTAAGTGAGGAGCGGATCCATTAGAGAGACAGTCCACAGCACGATTAAGGAACAATCTTCATTTCCATCATTTTGCTCTCACCCTCTCCTCCTCCAGTCTTGCATTTTCTCTCCCTTTTCATCTCTCCATTGGCTTCCATTAAACTCGACTTATGTTTGGAAGTACAAGAAACTTTTTTTTCCCCTCAAAGCAAGCTTGGTTTCCAGGTGGATTTTCCCCAAGCTCTTGCAATGCTAATTCTGACCTTCCAAGGCTGTGATTCAGAGGAGTTGGCTAGTCACCTAAGTCAGGAGCCTTTCCCACAGCTTTCTGTTATTGGCTCACACTTTCCCCCACTAACAAGCTGAGCAGCCTGATCCCCAACCCCCTGCCCCTCCCTACTTTGAGCAGCTCTGTATCTGTCACTCTTTGGGTGACCAGACAGCAAATGTGAACAATCGGGATGGGGAGGGGGGTAATGGGAGCCAATATAAGAATAAAACCCCAAAATTGGGACTGTCCCTATGAAATCGGGACATCTGGTCACTCTAGTCACTCTCTCCTACTGATGGGAGAGTGGAAAACCAGTCTGTTCTGAACACACTCTCTTTGCTGAACACATCCCTTAACTAGCCAGTATGGGTGGGTCTGGAAGCAGTCTAATGACAAAGAATTTCAGAACAAGGAGCCAAAGTGAGTCTCCTTAGTCCATGTTTAGGCCAGTGCAGGTGACAGGGGGGTACTATGGGTACAGCTGTACCGGGCCCCCCGACTTTAGGGGGCCCCCGGTACACAGCTGTACCCGTTGTCGTCCCTCCTTGTCGCCGGACCTGGAGAGCGGGGAAGAGGCGGCGCGGCTCTCCTCCGGATGAGCCCGGCCGGCGGCAGTGGCGCAGTCCGGGGGAGAAGGGGAGGGGGGAGCAGCAAGGGCAGCTCACGCCGCTCCCGGGCTCTCGCTCCCGCTGCCGCCAGCTGTCAGCTGGGGGGGAGCGCCGGCTGGGCTGGGCTGGGCTGGGGGGGGGGGAACGCCGGCTGGGCTTCCTCCCCCAGCCGCTGTCAGCTGGGGGGGGGCGCCGGCTGGGCTGGGGGGGCCCCCAGCCGCTGTTGGCTGGGCTGGGGGGGGGGGGCGGCTGAGCTGGGGGCCCCCCCAAACTATCAGAGTAAGGGGCCCCCAAATTTCTGTCGCCGGCCCTGGTTTAGGCACCAAAGTTAGTGGGGGCTGTTAGTTGCTCATGGTTTCGAAAATCAGAATACAATGTTTAGATTTAGGAGCCTAACTACAGACTCCTGCATTTGGCCCCTGTATACATGAGAGGACTTGAGTTCTTTACTAACCCTTTGTGGGGGACCCACTGAGTTCACTAAAATACACTATAAACAAAGCAACTTATTGAATCTTTTGTGGATGGGGGTGAGGAATGAAATACACATTTTTTTCCTGGAGGGGCTATTAATCTTCTAGCTTAAGATGTATACAAGATTCCCAAACAAGTAATGTCATCACGGTTCTATCGACAGATGTCTGAATCCTTTAAACCATGATTTTATTATGTAAACTTTCCTGCCGCTGGAATCCCATCAGTGCTGTAAGAGAAGGGCTTTCTCACCCAGGTGTAACTATGCAAACATTATGGTTAGGGCACAAAGTCCATCGTGGTTAGATTCTGTCACGTAAATATACGTGTCGTTAAATCAACGACAGCTTGTATGCTATGAGACAACCCTATTTATAAGCAGTTGCTGGAGATCCATGAGATAACCACTTTGCTTTGTGGATTAGTGTGTAAAGATAGCCGGTTCTTCTAAAAGATAATTCATGGGAATGTGTTTGAATGAATAACAGTAATTAAGCTATCTAGGCAAAAGCTGCTCTTGCACTTTTATATGCCTGGATTTTCGACAACATTTTGTGAGAAAACTTCTCCTCTATTTTCCAAGTGATGGGATCTCCCCAGAATCAGTGAGTAAATCCTTCTAGAGTGGCATGTTACAGTCATGCAGTATCTGCCTGGAAAAGAAGGAAATGATAATGCTTTGGAACATAATGACATTCTGTAAATAAAACCATGGAGCTGGCAAAAGTATCATACAAGTCAACATGCTTCAGTTTATTGCTAAATGAATTCAGGAATTAATCCCCCCACAATCACGCCGATGTTTTGGAAGTGTGACGTTGTTAGCAATGTCTAAAACCACAACTGGTACTGAACAGTTTAACACAATAATCTGAAATGAATATAAACAATTGCTGAGGAAAGTAAATTAAGTTTATCTCAATCTTCTGGGGAATTGTGTTTGCTGTGACTGAAATATAGGAAACTGCCAAAGAAAATACAAAAACCAAACAACCCTGCCTCTTCCCCATCCCTCTGGAATCTACAGTGATTGGGGCATGTCTAAATATATATACGTGCTGGCAAGAACACACTACAGTTTGTAATCCATTTTCTTTGTGGTTTTTGAATTTGTATTGTATGAAACAATGGGCCTATTTCTGATCTCACACCATTTTTAGATGGGTGTGACTATTCACGTTAGCGAGTAACTCCTGATTTGCATCAATGTAAATGAGACCAGAATCCAGCCTATATAGAGAGGAGTCTGAACGAAAACATGTTATCCAAACACCTGAGACCTTTGGGAAAGTTCAACTCAGAATCCAAACTCTCTCTCTGTAATGAGCAGAACCAAAAGCCTGGATGTAAACAGATTTGAAGACATTTAGGACTAGATTTGTAAAGATGTTTTAGGCACCTAAAGATGCCAATAGGTGCCTAGTGGAATTTTCAAATCACCTAAGCACCAAACACTCATTGACTTCAATCCGTAGGCAATTTTGAAAATTGCAGTAGGCACCTATCTACATCTTTAGGCACTATTATTATTACTGTGGTGCCTAAATCACGGACCAGGATGTCACTGTGTTAGGTGCTGTACAAACACAGAGCACCTTAAACAGCTCTGGTCCTTTCCCCTCGGAGTTGAATTCGTCATGTTGGGCCCACCCCTAGTTTAAAGCAGTGCGGTAGCTCCCTTAAACATACCAGCTATTAGTGAATTTTGATGATCACAAGTGTGTGTGTGTCATTTTGTGGCTTATTCACACTGCAGTGGCCAAGATTGTGCACCTAAATTGTGTAGTTGCATACAAATATGCCTATGTGTACATCTAACTGGTCATTTAGAAATGTAATTGTATGCACACAATCATTGGTAATTGAATGTACAAAGGAAGGGCCTTATTCAAAGGTCAGTGAAGCCACAAGGAGTGTTTCCAATGACTTCAATGAACTTGGCTCAAGCCCTAAGTGTGCAGTTGTGCTTCATGTAACAGGATGACTTGCTCTTGTGCTGCAGCGCATGGGGCCAAGCCAACCCTGATTACCGAACAAGCCCCACCTGAGGGCAATCGGGCAATTTCTTATACAAAGCAGGTTGCTGCTGTAAGGAGGAAGCTCAGGAGGCTGTAGTGAGATCAGGGGAATTGTTCCAGCTGGGAAAGTAGCTTGGGAAGGCAGGAAGGACTCCGACCTGAGCAGGGGAGTTTGGGCTGTACCCAGCTGAAGACTGGAGGGAAGACTTTAGTGTTCAGTTTTGAACTTTAAGTTAATAAATCAGACCCTGTTATGATTGGATTGGAAAAACCAGGTGTGGAATTTATTTGGGGATCAGGAAGGGACGCTGAGGTGAGGGGCTGTGTGCAGGGCTTCCCTGAGCCTACCAGAGGCAGCCACTCAACAGTTCAGAAAGCCAAGCCTCTCCTGTTCTTCACTGGGATTTCAGTTAAAATACAGATGCAGAGGCTATGACCAGAGAGAGAACTGTCTCAAGTGGAAGAACTGGCAATTGCAGACAACCTTTCAAAGTGAAGAACCCCTGACAATAGATGTGTGAAATGTTTGCAAGGAGCCAGAAACCACATGAAACTGGTCTGGCCTTGGGTTTTAAAAACTTTGAAATTCAGCCAATGTGCATTCAAAAGTTTGTTCAGTGCACAAGGCAAACTTTCTAGGGTGGAATTTTCAAAAGCACAAGTCCTATTGTCTTCCAGATCTCATTGTGCTTTGGTGGGATTTCTGCTCCTACCTTCTTCTGGCACTTCTTAAAATCCCTGCCTTTGTGGGTCCATCACAAAGACAGAGAGGCTTCCCTCCATCCAGATATCAGTTCAGGTTTTAAAAACCTCTGTATTTGGCAGGCTTTCAAATCCCATGTTCTGTTGTGAGCCCATCTCTAGCTGCGGCCACGGGCCAGACTCTGCTCTCAGTGTAAGTCTAGAGTTGTGTCTTTTAAGTAAATGCAATTACACTGGTGTAACTGAAATCTGAATCTTGCCTTAGAGGCATAAGTGCTGGTAAACCATGGGAGAACCTAAACCCAGATCCTGACATGCCGAAATTCCCCAGGAGGTGTTCCTGTGTATATTTGCAGCCCAACTAGTATTCTTATAGGAATCCCATGCTCATTTATTATCCAATTTTACAGGCTCAAGAAGTTTGGTCAGTTTATATAATCTTCAAATAGGCATGTTAGCACCAGGGTGGGTGGTCCATCTGAACCTTTTTTAGTGAAGTTTCCCCAGTACCGGTAATTATAATATTAGCCTGACGTGACCCAGTATGTAAAGAAAGATGTACATCCAAGCAGATACTTCTTCAGTCTCTTCCCTTACATGTCTGTACAAATCTCACACCCCTACTGAGCTCCTCCCTCCTACATGTTTACTCTCAGGATTATAAATGTGCCTCCATTTAAATTGAAATGAACAAGCGGTGTTAATCTTGGTCTGGTGACTTTCGAGGGAGGGGGCTGTTGTATTGGGAGTTCTTTAATGAAGAATGACATTTTGCATGCAAGGTAGAACTGTGGCTTTTCCCATTGCCTGCTCCAATGCTCTCTCCTCCTTGCACCACCTTCAGACACATCACAAAATGAGCTTCCAGAATTAAAGAAATTGCAAAATCCTAAAGCTGATTTAGGCAGTTTGTGATTGTGTAATGTTGTATTACATTTTCTGAAAAATCCACAATACAATAAACTCAACCCTTCATAATAAAGGGCCAAACCTGGGACTTTTTGGACTCCCTTCAGATGAGTGAACTTTAATGCCACAGAAACAACACTGACTCTATAGCTGTGTTCTATCTTCCCAGGTTATTCCTGCTGGTCTGTCTGAAATAAAGACAGAACCAAGAGCAGGAGCACTCTGAGTAGGATGAACATAAGAATGGCCGTAGCGAGTCAGACCAAAGGTCCATCAAGCTCAGTATGCTGTCTTCCAACAGTGGCCAATGCCAAGTGCCCCAGAGGGAATGAACAGAACAGGTAATCATCAAGTGATCCATCCCCTGTCACCCATTCCCAGCTTTTGGCAAACAGAGCCGGGATGAGGACATAGAAGCACCGTAGCTGCATCAGGACACACATTCTTCTGGATCTGATCCTAAACTCATTGAATTCTTTCCGTTGCCTTAAGTGGCCCAGAATATGTGTTCAGTATCTTCTCCCCCATACACCCAACCTGGAATGCCTTTCCTCCATAGTTCCAGTCACAGAGCACTTGTGCAGGGCCTACAGAACAGCCTTTGGGCAGTGAGAAACCAAAACAGAAGTGGAACATTTTGAACCCTGGCTCCTCTCCTCCAGCACACAGAATATCTTTCAGTAGCGATCCATGCAAACTCAAAATGGCTCATGCCATCACATGCTGACAGTCAATTCTTATATATATATTGAATGCACATTAGGGGGAGAACAATGTTGTATATCTGCATCTTTTATGAGATGCCCATCATCTCAATGCTTTTTAAATGGGGAACTCAAACACGAGCCATGACGTATTTTAAGTGTGGGAAAACAAAAAAAGAGGAAGAAATAAAATGTAATTCACCAGAGCTAAGAGTTAGGCTGACATCACTTTCCATATAACTGCGATGCCAACAGATCCTCGATAAACATACAGCATTGTTAAAATGATTTATGGCCTGAATAGCTGAATGTAAAATATTATCAATAGATGTGTCGTCATTGATCTTTCCTGGGTCTAGCAGCTGAAGGATTAGAGGTAGGAGATGATTTCCAACAAACAGTTCTTGACAGGACTCCAAAGGAAACAATGTGCAGGGACAGACAGCTGACAAATTCAGTATGGGGCCATTCAAACACGTGATGAATTTGCCAGGACGGTATATATTTGTGCGAGAGGTGAGCTCAGATCTGCCATAAATTTGTCAGCCGTGACACAATGTGTTCAGGCCTGGCATGAATAAATGCCTAGCTATTTACAGGCTTTGTCTAGCAAAAGTTCTATCAGTCACTCCAGGGTTATTTACAAAGAAATGTGTCTATCAGTTACAAGGACATGACTTTGCACTAAAAGATAACAAAAGAGGAAATCAGCCAGTGGCCGCCCAGTGAAAGACGCATCTTCGCCAGAGTAGCTCTGGGCTGGAATGAATCAGCTGGACTGCAATAGGCCCTCCTGGCAGAATGCCTGGCATGAGCTGCAATAGTACATTTATCCACACTGATTAGATTAGAAATTATTAATAGGGGTCTATGGACTAGAGCAAAGGGTCATTTAGAGTTTAATTCTGTTCTCAGATAACTTCATTTCAGCTGATGGGATTGTTATGGTAGGGGTTTTATATGTTTATAGGAAACAATATACTCAATAATGAAGTCATGCATCCTCTGCAAGGCTAGAAGGGCTATTGTGTAGCTGGACTGAAGTCTTCACAATTGTGTTAATTAAGTAATAGTGATTTGACTTTGTCTCCTCATAAAATACATTTAAGAAGTGTCTAAAAGCTCCTGAGAATGTGTCCTCTCAATATAAATATATAGTACAACAAGCAAGAAATGAAAGCAGTCTTGGATTGAGTAGACTGGATAGCTGACATGAGGCTTTTACTTAAGAAAGACAGTGTCTTGGACTGCAGACACAGCTTCCTGCTACATTAATATAAATGCCTTATTGGTTGAGTATTAAATGTGGTAGTCCTTTTTTCCTTGTACTCAGTCCTGATGACTGTGGAAGGCAAGAATATAGAATTTTATAGGTTTGGCATATTTTAAACTCATAGTTATTTGGTTCTCTCTCTCGGACACAGTAGGAAGTCAGAGTGCAGGGCAATTACATCCAAGGCCAACTTTGTCAAACTTACCCTGTTTCCCCGAAAGTAAGACATCCCCCGAAAATAAGACGTACTTCCAGTTTTGCCTCTCGCTGTAATATAATGTAATGTAATTTTGGGAGCAAAAATTAATATAAGACACTGTCTTATTTTCGGGGAAACACGGTAGGTGCCTAAAGCTCGAGTCTGAAATCCATATTTAGGACACTAAATAGACGTGGCCTGGTTTTCAGAGCTGCTAAGTAAAATAAGGCAGAAAATTATTTTGCTCCATGCAAACAAATCGGACAAAAATGTTCACGTTCATCAACTTTTTTTTCAAAAATTTTCATTTTTTTGCCAAATTTGTTTTTTGTCCACTTAAAGCCAAAACAATTTCAATTTAAAACTGGGATTGTTAGTGTTAGTATTATTGGTTGCCAAAACCAGAAAAAAATTAAGATTGGGGATTTTTTTGCCAAATTTGCTCTAAACTTTTCTGTTTCCTCAAAATACCATTTTATGTTAGAAAAATGTTCAGGTGGAAAATTTTTGACCAGCTCTAGTACTGAGCAAACTTCCCAAAACTCTGTCCCCAAACAGAGTTAGGTGTCTTATTATAGGTACCCATGCTTGAATTTTTGGCCAGAATTTTGTTCTGCTGTGCGGCTGTTTCATTGATTTTGCATAATGAATCACACTATTACTGATAATACCGTTACAGCTATGTCATTATTTCTATTATAAACCCTTAATTATAAAGGGCTGATACTGAGGTCATCCCAACCGCCTGAAAATTGAAATGTCTCTTTTCAAGTAGCAGGGAGTGAGATCCTAGAAGGTGCAAATCAGTATCTTGCCATTAGCTTCAACGGACTTACATTAACACACACCAGCTGAGAATCTGGTTCTCTAAGAGAAATGGGAAGAACATTACTGATTTGAAATCCAATGTGTACAAAAGTAAGCATCAAATGTAAAACTGTCCAATATGATCCCTTCAGTGCAGGGATCGTTTTTCTGTTGTGTGTGTTCAGTCAGAACCTAGCAAAATGGGTCTGATCCCTGATTAAGACCCCTTGATGCCATCGCAATATACCCTGTTTCCCCGAAAGTAAGACATCCCCCGAAAATAAGACGTACTTCCAGTTTTGCCTCTCGCTGTAATATAATGTAATGTAATTTTGGGAGCAAAAATTAATATAAGACACTGTCTTATTTTCGGGGAAACACGGTAAATAATAAATAACAATCAGGCACCTTTTTGTCCCCTGCTAATATTCAAAAGCGAGTATAGTTCCCCTGTCTGCATCTTGGTTTCTCATATGGACTGGCAGAGTTAGCTATTTTGAAAGAAACAGATGGTTAATTTGAGGATGATGCTGGAGGAGGAGGTCATCAGTGGACAAGTTCATTTCATTTCCAAAACCGACCGCAGTAATAGATTTTCAACAGAAGGCCTTTTAGCTTATTGACTTTCTGAGCATGCGTGGCAACCTCATTGATAGTGACAGAGTGGAAGTGCTCCAAAGGAGCTATTGTAGTCAATTGTGTCCATGATCTGTGAGCTGAGTAAGATTTACTGTACATGAGAGATGGAATCACTCAGAGGAGTTCTTACAGCCTGTTTCTAGCATAGATTTGGACCTGAGACCTTCAGTATATTTATGGGCATGATTCACCCGCTGAAGTCAGTAATCCACACATTTACAATTTCCTAATTATGTATTGAAATAATCCATGATTTTGAGTGTTCATAAGTACCTGTTTACAAGATGGCCAATCCCGCGTCATACTCTTTTACAAGGAACATTCTTTTCTTGAATCATTCAGAAAACAAAGGAAATACATCTAAAATACTGTTAAATGCTGTGACTGCAACTGAGAAAAGGCCATTTACAATTAGGGCTGATACTCCATTATGATTTTGAATGTCTCTGACTACGGTAAAATCAGGGAATTGGCTGTTGGCTCAACAAAAAAAAGATGCAGGTATTAAAAAATCAATGTATTTTGTGTCGCTCCAGCATCCATTTTCAATAGGGGTGGAAATGGGCAATGACAGTACAGCTTTAAGAATTCTTTCTTGTTAGACGCTGCAAGGGTGCTGGAACAATTAGCATAGTGGGGGTGCTGAGAGCCATTGAACCAAACTGTAAACCCTCTATGTGATGGAAATCACTTCAAACTGAAGGTGAGTAGCACCAGGCACCTTGCTGGATTGGATCCTTAGGATTTGATTCAAAGCCCATTGAAGTGAATAGGAGTCTATCTTTGATGGACCGTGGATCAGGTCCTTAGCGATGGGAGCTGCCATGGGAGTTGAACTGTGTGGAAAAATTCTCTGGCCAGCCAGCAAACATTGGCTAAGTCATGTTATTGGAATTGTACCCAATACAATGTTTGGCTAAGGTTCCCTTGCGTATTTCATTTTCTCTAAAAGGTCCTGTCTTATACAGTTGTTATTTTTATCTAAGACTTATATTTATGATGGTAATCATAAAAATGCTTAGCATTTATAAGGTACTTAAGTACTTTTAGGCTGGTATTTTCAATGGAATTGTGGCCAGGGAGGACTCACTCCTACCTACGTTCTAGCCCACAAAACATGGCTTGGAGACCTGCTTCTGGTAAGACACCTCATGCGGTTTATTTACGGTGTTATTTTCCACCACATTTACAGACTATTCAGCCATATATCAAGAGGATCATGGAGTCCCCAGCTCCTGGGTCAAAGAAGGAGGTGAAGCAACTCTGGCTGCCCCTCTCTCCCTTTTGTACCAGCAGGGCTAATGAATTAATCAGCCTTTTATTCCCTCCACCCAATCCCAATCTATCACTGTGCCTAGTCAGATGGGGTCTGGAGAAACTTATTGGAGTCGCAGTGATTAGAGTGCTGGCTTGGTTGCTGTTCCCAGCACTCTGAACACCTAACTCCTTTGGGCTCCTTGGAAAATCTCAGCCAGGGGTGAAAGTAACACAGACTTACTGGTATGGGGGCCTGTCTCTGGGCCCCCAGAAGTTGGCAGGGCCTCGGGTGGAAGGGGTGGGGCTGGGGGGGGGGTCAGCCTCCTCCAGCCAGTTCATCCGCACTGCCTGGCCTGCACCACCTGGGGCTCCAGTGGTGATTTAAAAGGGTCCGGGGCTCCAGCAGCTGCTGTGGTAGCAGTGGCTGGGAGCCCCAGACCCTTTTAAATCAGCAGGCCCCAGAGCAGCTGCTGATGGGAGGGGAACTTCTTACCAGTACGCCATACCGGCCCATACTGGCCTACTTTCACCCCTGACTTCAGCCCTTAATCCATCAATATCCAAGGGCTCAGGCATGGCTAAAAATCATTATCTCTCTTTCATAGATAGAAAACTAAGGCATAGAAGGCGAAGTATCTTGCCCAGCATCTCATGAGAAGAAAGTGGAACAGAGCCTCAGATATCTGAGTGACAGTTCTGTGAGCTATTTGAGCTCATGTTATATTGTGCATCTAGGTGTGTCATCCTCAGTAGGATTGAACCTGGGATGTTTTCTCTTAAAGCACGAGCCTCTACTGCTTGAGATAAAAGATCTACCTCGTCCCATTGACTTCAGTGAAATGAATTGCTATGTCTAGAGCACAAGGCTGTGTATTGGTGGGTTAGATGGAGGGGTTGCATTTTGAAACCCACTTGGTATTGTGGGTCTTGTTTTTTAATTAAATATAACAACTTTCTGATAAAAAAAAGGTCACTCTGAAGTGGCCACTCATTCCTCAGACCAATAACTTTAAAATTTCTCTGCAGCTAAGTCCATGTGTCTACTTCTAAACATTTTCTTCTGGAAAGACATCCTTGCGTACAGGCATTGCTGTAAATAATAATGTTTCAAATACTACAGCTCCCAGTCATTTTAAATATAGTCCTGGAGTAGAGATAACAAACACAAAGCTAGCTGCCCTAATACAATAAAGGTGTAAAGCCATCAACAAAAGCCAAACCAGGAAACCCTGGTACCTTAAGGCACCATAAATGGAGTGCAACAAATCAAACCAAAACACATATTTCATTGTGAACCGAACACCACAACGACTGATGTTTCCACAGGCAAGTCACAAATATCATTTTACCTTAAAAAAACAACAGCTTTTAAAAGCTTCAATAGAAACTGTTCAGAAAGGAGCAAGTAAATGATGGGCATGACTAGTATGATGGAATTATGTGGAGCTCCTATGCCAAACATCAACCCACACTTTTAAAGTGCCACTACCCCTTCCATTGCTATCCCAGTGGTAATAAGTACAGGAACTATGTAATAACTATGTTAGAGCTACATTCATTTGCCAGTTGTGACCCAATTCTGCAGCAGCTACATAAGCAAATATACTACAAGACCCTGCGGATCTTATTGCTGTTTGGTCTCTTTGTTTCATTTTGCTTGGCAAGAGTATTTTTATAGCTCAGTTCTTTTACCATCTTTGAAACTTTTCCTTGGTACACAAGACCAAGGATCTTTTTACTGCCCACATTCTATCCCACCAAGGGCTCCCTTAGCAACTTGCCAGACAACCAAAGCTTACGTTTGAGGAAGAAGATTACCGCTGCTTTCATCTTCAGTATGCAGGCAGGGCCCATGGCCACTAATGCTCTCCACACCGCCACTTCTTTTATTATAGTAATTCTTTTTACATCTCAAAGCTCTCCTAACATTTTATCACAGGGGTCAAGTATGATCTCCTTTAGAGAGAGGAAAACTGCATGGAGGATAAGTGACTCACCCACATTTCCAGAGAAAGTGATTGGGAAGAGAATTCAGGTCTCCTGATTCCCAATAGCCTGCTCTAGCCATTGCAATACTTTCTCTCCACAGTGCATACTTAGAGTGTCATGGGCCACAGCTATGCTTTCGGCACCCATCTATACTGGGTGAAACTGAAGCTGGAGAAAATAAACTGGACTTCTATTTGGCCTTCTATCTATCTATCTACCTATCCATAAAGCCTGATTCTGCACTGACTTGTGCAGCCATGGGGACAGCAATGTGAATGAGGGGAGAGATTTGGTAGCATTTCAGGCTCACTTTGCACTCAAGGGCCAGAGGAGACTCAGGCCCATGGAGTACAAAGACATGGGAAGGGTAAACAAGGAAATAAGGGCAAACTGAGGGAGAGAGCAATGGGAAGGGTAAGGAAAGAGAGCTGAGCCAGAAATGGGGGAGGCGAGGGCCAAGAATGAGCGTGAAGAGAAAGAGGGAAGCAGACAGAAATCTATTGTGTGTGTATGGTACATTGTTGTGAGGGAAAGCGAGAGCGTGTTGGAAGCTAAGCATTGAGTCTGTTGTTCCTACAGTATGTCTTGAGCAAGAGGAGTGCTGCTTGTTGTAAAAAGACCCTTACCACTAACAGGCAAACAACATTTGTAAGCATGTTTTAATGGGGTTTCTGTGTCCGATAGGAACTGTAAGAATGAAAATGGAGTCTAGGGTTATTGTTGGTGTTAAGTTAAAAGTCGCTTCAGGTACTACATCTGCCGCTGACGGCACATTTTTATTAGTGTGGCAAATATGGATGTTAAAGGAGCAATCGTGCTGTTCTCAACCAAAACATGTAGAAAGAAAGAAAGAAAGAAAGAAAGAATAGTTGAAAGTAACTAACAAAAATTTTAAAATTTTAAAAAGCAAAACACTAAAACTGTCATTTTAATTAAAAGAGAATCTGCTCTAGTTAATATGGATACCATAATTATGTGAAGATATGTATGTGATGAGTTAGATAGATATATTAACCTTTGTACTGCAGTATTTTTAAAACTTCCATGAGTAGCCACGTTGTTTCATAGTTCAAGTACCATACAGGAAAGGTATACTTCACGACTTAGCAGGGGAGAGGGTTTGCTGATAGTGGGAAAGTAGCTATGAAATATATTGTACCACAGCAGAACTCCAACAATAGTCCTACCTTGTAAAACTGTGGTAACATTCATTAGGAATCTCATCATATTAAGAATCAGAGAGGTAGCCATGTTAGTCTGGAATAGCAGGACTTAAGGTTGCTGTACGCACCATGAACACACACACAGGAGTTTTCCACATTTCTGTGGCACATACTCCTAATGTTTCAGTAGCTTGGGAGGAACACAGAGGTCATCTGCATTTGCCCCGATCCTTCAAAAGCTTAAGCACATGCTTAATTTAAACAAGTGATAAGTCAATGAGGTTATTCAAGTGCTTAGTGTTAAGGATGTATGCATATTTTTGCAGAACCAAGGCCTGAGCAGGCATGTTGCTTGGGGTGGATGTGTATTTATGAAGTCAGTGAGAATACTGCCATAGGCAGGATGAGTTCCCTTTAGCCCTGTGCGATCAATGTAAGATTGGCCTGGCCTTGCTAGTATTGCCTAGAAAACAGCAAATGTAAATGTTTCTCAAATGTAAGGACAGCTAGGAAGAAATAATTGCTTAAATACATTTTTCTTCATAGCAAAATGTGTTTGTGTGTGTGTGTGGGGGGGGGGGGGGTGGTGGTTCTGAGTCATATGATTCCTTCCTTATCCATGAAAAGAGGATTTAAAATCCACTCCATCCTTGCCGAGGGCTGATGTTAAAAAAGCAGGCACTTTCTTTCCAAAACTGATTGCTATGTCAAAATCTAGCCTTGAATTACAAGCTCCCAGTGTTAAAGCAAAACACGAGCCTTTGTGACTTTTAAATCCAGAATATGTTTGTAAAACCAATTCCCATCTGCAGATAGGCCAGCAATAATTCAGCAGGTCCAATCTTGCATTACTTTATGTATAAAAAAATAGGATGTTTTTCTCATACACACACACACGGAAAAGATGTTTTCTGTCCTTATGGCAACAAAACTAGTTTCCATCGAGCCAATTAATGACTGGGAGGTAATGTTCAGTGTGTATACCAGTGGCTGCCAGCTGACTGGCAAGCTGGAGGCATTGCCTAGATCTTAGCACAAGTCATCAGGTGGCAAATTCACCAAGGAGTCTACCAGCTGTTTAACTTCATTACAATTTATCATTATGTCTGCCTTCTTCTTTATTTCTACATTTAATCACCTAATATCATTTTTATCAGCTTGTCAAAATGTGGGAGAGAGCGGTGGGGAATTCATTTCATGTCTACACAAAGCATATCTATTTTGGTAAAATATTACGGAAAGTTTATATTCTCCCTGCTTTGAAAAATAAGATACAACTGAACTAATTAAAGCTGAAGTAGGGACCAAAACACATCCAATTAGTATTAGCACTTACACATTAAACCAGGGTAGCAGTCTTCAGTGCAATATACTGTGCTGAGTCGTTTAATGTGCATAATGCAAAAGATCACTGATATAGCAGAGGTGGCTTGTACCTGAGAAATTGCTCAAGGAAGTTCCTTCTATTTTTGTCAGTCTCACAAGTTCTGTCACATCTTATCAGACAGTTGAGCACAAGTTCCACAAGTGTCTTGTGTTTGATCACACATCAAGCCGGATCGGTAGGGAGCAATCGATCGTTTTGTTAAGATGCAATAACTCGATCGCCAACGGCGCCCCCTTCGACTCCAGAACTCCAGCTTGCTGAGAGGCACAAGCTGGAGACGACAGGGGACCGCGCTGTCGACTGCTGTCGCCATGAGGACGGCAGCTAAGTCGGCTGAAGATACGCTGACTTCAGCTTTGTTATTCACGTAGCTGAAGTTGCGTATCTACAGTCGATCCCTCCCCCTAGTGTAGACCAGCCCAAATGGTTCTTTATACCTCAGAACGTGGCCACCAAAAATAGGGGAGGAAACCCATATTCTCATTACTTAGGCTCTAGCCCAGGGGCTCTCAAACTTCATTGCACCACCAGCCCCTTCTGACAACAAAAATTATGACAGGACCCCCACAGGAAGGGACTGAAGCCTGAGCCCCAGTGCGCCAGGCCGGGGGAGCCAAAGCCGAAGCCCAATGGCTTTAGACCCAGGCAGGGGGCCTGTAACCTTAGCCTCGCCACCCAGGGCTGAAGCCCTCGGGCTTGGGCTTTGGATATGGCCATGGGCCTCAATGAGTCTAAGCCAGCCATGGCAACCCTATTAAAATGGGGTCACTACCTACAGTTTGAGAACCGCTGCTCTAACTCATTATGTCCTCACAAGAGATGGATAGTTGGACTATGGTGTTTGACTGTTAAATGATCTTTTTGCCTCACTTCTTAAGTAAGCCAATATTAGCAGGTCTGAAAATCCAAAATCCAGCACATTAAAAGTTTTCCATTTATACCATGCACTGCGGAGTCCATAAACAATTAATGTGCATACATTTATCTAGCAAGAGATATTACACACAGGGTACAGCCATCATTACACACAAGGTAACTGTGAAATCATGCATCTGACGAAGTGGGTATTCACCCACAAAAGCTTATGCTCTACTACGTCTGTTAATCTATAAGGTGCCACAGGACTCTTTGTCGCTTGTGAAATCCTTGTATCAAAAAAAGACTGTGCTGTGACTATAGAGTATTGTATAGCAAAAATGAATGCTACATTCCAAAATCTGAGATGAGACATCTATCTATATATATAAAAGTCAAATGGTGTATGCGTGTATGTATGTTCCCTTACTCCTTCCACACCGTTTCAGCTAGAGACTTGAAATTTGGTAGTTATAGGCTTTAGGGTCCTAATCAGGGTAAGAATCGAAAATTTTTCAAATCTCACCTCTGACACCCCCTAGGGGTGAAATTCTTTAAAGCCCATTAACATCAGCTGGGCAGCAGGTTAACACCTGCTGTTCTCTGTGACATAGTTATGATGTAATAATACCCCCCTCCAATGGACCCCGCACTTGCTCAGCTCTCTGCCCCTCCCCCCCTCCAATGGCCCCCGCACTCACTCAGCTCTCTCCCCCCTCCAACGGCCCCCGCACTCGCTCAGCTCTCTCCCCCCTCCAACGGCCCCCGCACTCGCTCAGCTCTCTCCCCCCTCCAACGGCCCCCGCACTCGCTCAGCTCTCTTCCCCCTCCTCCCCTCCAATGGCCCCCCCACTCACTCAGCTCTCTCCCCCCTCCCCCCTCCAACGGATCCCGCACTCACTCAGCTCTCTGCCCCCTCCCTCCCTCCAACGGCCCCCACACTCGTTCAGCTCTCTCCCCCCTCCCCCCTCCAACTGCCCCCACACTCGCTCATCTCTCTTCCCTCTCCCCCCACTCCAACGCCCCCCCCACTCACTCAGCTCTCTTCCCCCTCAGGTAAGAATAGAAATTTTTTTAAATCCCCCCCCTTGCCCCCTCCAATGGCCCCCGCACTTGCTCAGCTCTCTCCTCCTCCCCCCCACATCTAAATGCAAGAGAATGAAATTAATTAGACAAAATGAGACTTCTGAACAAAATCTGTATTAATAAAAAACATTGTAGTCTTTTTACATCCCAGTTTCCAATTACAAATACCCCGAGCAACGCCGGGTATTTTTTCTAGTACAGTATAAAAGGCTTATCGAATAATTTGGAATGGAACAAGAAATGACATTAACACAGCAACAGATAACAGGATGATCTTAAAAGGACAGCATGGCTGAGTACCCAGAAAATTATTTCATAACACTAATTGAAAGGATTATGCAATTTGCATGGTGGGAAGAGCATACTAATTATATTTGCTCCACCCTTTCCTGCTCCAGCCAATGTTATCCCCGCATCTAAGTGTGTCCAATTCAAAACCTTAACTCTGTCCAAGAAGATCAGCAAGAGTTTCCACAGGCAACCTTCGTCCCCCCAATGATATCTCCCCTACAGGACTCTGAGGAACTGATGCTGTGTTGATTGTTCTCCAGATTATTGCATCTCTACAACTTGCTTTAGTATTGCAAAAACTCAGTCTGCTCCTGACCTTCTCGGGTCTCCCAGTTGGCAGTACTCCACCAGGCCATCAAAGTGGATGCTGTAACCTTTTTTTAAAAAAATTGTTAATGTAGGTTAAAATCACAGATGCATTTTAGCTTTGATTTCTCTTTCAGAAATTCCTAATTACCCTATACATTGGAAAGGCTTGGCCTGGCTCAGAGCCATTCTGACGGATGTCGTGTTGCTAAACAAGATGGGCTTAGAAATCTGCCTACATGTTTTCTTTTTTAATTTCAAGCAAATACAAGCTGCAGCTTAACATTTGGCTGACCCAATATCAATTGCTAAATGTAACATTTAGAACAATATAACACCCTGATACTCTGTGGTCCCCCACAATGGAACATGTTTTCAAACATCTCTCCAAGTTGTACAAATAGTGGGCACTACTACAACATGAGGGTGACCTACGGCTCTGCAGAATAACAGCATCCAAACACACCGCCAGCTGGCATGGCCTTCTCTTGTTTCCAGTGCAGTTATGTGGGTAAATAGCATGATGCTCATGTATCTGGCTATTCACTCTTATGTAGCTGATTAAAAATAATACTTTATAAATGATACCAAAGTTTTTATGATATACTGCCCAGAAAACATTTGGATGAGCAATGAAGCCAATGCCAAAAACCATGTAAGCAAGCAATAGAGTCAAATCATGTGAGAGAAAATTAAATTTTCATGTATTGTAAATGAAATATACATTAGGGACGCTCTCTGGTGACCTCCAGATTCTGTAATTTCTGGATTGGATCTTAAGAACTAAATCATGTAGCCACAATACCCCGTGACACACAGATAGGTGGTATTGCTTTGGTATGGGCCTGCAACAGTAAACAAATGGAACTAGTTTTGGAGAACTGCTATTGACAGTAAAATTCTAATTTTACTCCAGCTCCCTGAACAGATGTACCTCAGAGTCCATAGACTGCAATACTTAACTGCAGCTACTCAGCTGTGACCTTCAGCCTCAGGCTCACTGCAATAAAATTTTCATGCAACCATATGGAAGAATATTTTAATAGAGATTTACTGTCAGTAACTGTCCCAAAGGAGCAAATAAGGAAGCTGTAACATATTGCGTACAGTAAATCAAGGGGACTTCAATGGAAAAATGAAACCTCCCTGAGGCAAGCATCTTTAAAATTACAGGCAACACTTTGTACAAATATGTGTATAAAGGGCTAGATATGCACTCAGTTAAGCAGCTCAAAATGGTTTTGATTTGAACATATATTTATTAGAACTTATTTATTGTATTTTGTAACGGGTAATAGGGGGTTCATCTCGCTGGGCTTGCCAGTAACTGCTATGCAAGTCTGCGTCCACCTTACATAATGCAAAACAGAGGCAAGCTTAAGTGGAGAGACAGAGAGAGCTGGCTAGATCATTCCACATAGCCAGCTGCATTGCACCGCAAACACAGTTGCAGTGATGCTGTTTTGGTATCTCTCGCCAGATCAGAGGATCTTGTGGGGAGCAGTTATTACAGTTCTGTTATCCCGTCTCCCTGCAGCACAGTGGAACTGGCAGTAGAGGGGTGGGGGTGGAATTCCAACTGGGACTATGAAGAGTCACAGTAGAAATTGGGGAACAAAAAATATGTAGCTTTACAAACAGATTAGGCCTGCTCTATGTGGGAGGGCCTGCCTGGAGTATCACATGGGTGGACTGAAACCAATGGAGCTCTTCTCAAGGGGAGAGGTTGGGCCATGTGACGCTCTGTGCCAGGCCTAAAAGTGAAAATCCATTGCATCTTGCAACATTTTCGAGTCCACCCATTATGGTTCCACCATTTGTTACCACCTTCTCAATGGTCATATCAAGGGCATTTCTACAATCAGGTATTCGTTTCTTGATGGTAAACACGACAAGTTTTCCCTCCCCCTTACACACCTACGTTTTTCATTTCTCTAGCAAAACTTATAACACAATGGGACAAAATGCGTCAGGAATAAATAGATTAATTAAACACTGAGAGGTAATACTGGGCTATCCTTCATAGCATATGGTATTAGGCATAAAGTAACAGTCAGAATTTCTGAAAACAAATGACGTGGGGATGTTCTATGCGCTGATTCATGATTTACATACTGCATGACAAAAGAAAAACACAGCAACAAACAGAAAGTCAAAGTATCCAAATTCACTTACCAGCCCATCCTGCACACATCCATTTTGCTTAAATACATGTGGGTTGTCACATTCAGCTAACAATGAAACAATTGTCAAATGTGATTAATGTATGGAAAGAATTTCATTCATTAGATGCAATGATTTTGGTTACCATGATAACCAGGTAACACACACAAATCCATGTGAGATCATGTTGCCAACAAACAAAAAAGTGTCTTTTATAAGGCTGCAGATCAAAACCTGTGTGGAGCACGTGTCATGTTACAAGGAGAAAGGAGATCACAGCTGTGAAAAGGATGGGTGATGTGGGGATTTTGTTTGCTTCTGGTTGCAGTTTCCTACAGAAGCTCAAATCCCATCCATTTTATCATCTGGGGGCTGGTTTTGTTATTGCTGAATTTGTATCTATGATATTGTCATTTGTCTGAATTCAAAACTATAGATGGATCCAAAACCACATAACCCAAAAGCCACATGTTCAGGAAATATATGGATCCAGGTCTTGATCTGAACAGCACAGTGCTGATCCTTCTTTACTCTAAATAGGAACATATATGTTGAGGGGAAAGTAAAACAGAGTAAATTCCTCTTAATCAGATGCACCAGTGAATGCTCCGTTGGCCAAGCCAAAGCCCTGATTCTGAAAAGCATGTAAGGACCCTGGCTTAACATTAACCACGAGAAGTTCTATTGATTTGAATGGGACTACTCATGTGCTTAAAGTTAAACATGTGCTGAAGTCCTCTGGCTAATTAGAGCCCAAAGGAAGAGTCCATTATTAAAACCCTAACAGCTTAAACAAATTCAAAATAAAATTCAATTCCATATGGAATCAAAATATAAGACTACAAGTGTTATTAGCTGAGTTTTATGTTTAAATCAACTTTAGCAGGCAAATTCGGTGTGAATATACACTAGGGACTAGACACCAACCCCTACAGCAGCAATATTGACATCATTACGTACCGCCTAACCACAGCTGAATGCCTCCCCATAAGCAACATTTTTGTGAATACTGTCCCAATAAAGAAGCAGTCATGACCATTCAGTATCACCTAGCTAAATCTGTTCCTGGGAGACATTCCAGTTAAATGGATTCCCTGATAAAACAATTCTTCAATAAGTGGAATGTATACTATTACTGGTGCTGATTGAAATTTTCCCTTCTCAACATATTTTAGACCAAAATTTGCCTTTCCTCACGCCCCCTAAAAAAAGGTTCATGGCAAAATGTATTTTTTTAAAAAGCAGAGATTTTTTTAATAAAATACCCCAAAACAAATACAAACAATTGTTGGTTTTCACAAAACTAACATTTTCATTTTTCAAAACTGAAAACAAAAATATATTCCTTTACACTTTTAGAATTATTGTTTATATCCCTCTTCCCTCCCTTCCCCATTCCCTTTTTTTCCCCAGTGGCAAAACGGAAAAAAGTTGGGAAATATTAAAAAAAAGAGGAGAGAAGGGGAAAAAGGGTATCAGACTTAAAAACCAGTTTTCAGTATTTTCACTGAATAATTAGATGATTTCAAGGCAAATGACATTTTTTCAAAAGTTTGTGCAAAATATACATCCTGTTTTCTGAGATATTCCTGTATACAGGCAACATTTTCTGCTATTCAGATGGAGGCAATTTTTCACTAAACTAACGTAATGAGTTGTTGTCCGGAATCTGCTGAGCTCTTCGAACATCTTGCCCTTTTTCTGGGTTCTGAGTAGAGGTGGTCAAAAAATGCCATGCCTGGACACTACTGCTAGCCGATATACAGCAGGCAATGCCACCACCCCACATCCTATTTGTCCCTCTTTATCTTCATCAGGGCATCACGCACCTCCATGAGAAGTAGGGACAGAGCAATCCCTGCGCTGGAATGCTGGATGCTCTGGAATGCTGGATGCGCTGGAATGCTGGATGCGCTGGAATGCTGGATGCGCTGGAATCCTGGATGCGCTGGAATGCTGGATGCGATGGAATGCTGGATGCGATGGAATGCAATCCTTCTTGGCATTTAACTAGTTTGCACAAGAAGAGAACTCCCCCCAAAGAGTGAGGCAGGCAGCCCCAAGGAATTCAACATACCCATGGGCGGCCCGCATTTGGGGAGCTTGGGCATGAGCGCCAGAAGGTGTCTAGAAGTAGGGGGCCACCGGCGCCTGAACCATGGCCCTTCCCCCTGTCCCACCCCCACTCCACCCCAGGCCCCGCTCCCACTCAGCCCTCTTCCCTGAACCCTTCCACCCGCTGCTCATACTTCTTGCTCCCTCCCCTGGGCCCCCGCTGCCTGCCACTCATACCTCTTTGCCCCCTCCCCTGAGGCCCCCTTTCCTGTCACTCATGACTCTTTGCCCCCTCTCCTGAGGTCCCTCCCACATGCCTTTTTGTGCCTCTTCACCTCTTCCCCCCACTTGGCTGTCCATGCTTCTTTTCCCCTTCCCCCAAGACCTCCCACCCATCACTCATGCATCTTTGTCCCCTCCCCTAAGCCCCCCCTTCCTACTCATGCTGCTATACCTTCTCCCTCTCTTCCCCCCCATCCCCCGCCACTTGCGGAACTTTGAGAAGTCCAAAGCTGGGGGAGGGGGGGGGCGCGTTATTTGTTGCCTCGGGTACTTCTAATTGCCTCCTGCTGCTTACCAGAATGATAAAGCTGGTGTCTTATCTAGCCTTTCCACTTTTAAAAGTGATGGGGAGGGGGCCCTGCTTCCCCCCATTTTGGCACCCCTTAAATGCTTTGCTCCAGAGTCCAGCATCAGCACAGCAGGAGGTTGGGCCCCGGGGGAAGAGCAGGATGTGGGAGCAGGGCCTGAAGGTGGGGCCACGGCCTGGATGCCCTTTCATCGGTGGCGCTCCAAAGGCAGCAGGCCGGCGGCGCACCATTCATGACCAGGCCATAGGTCCCCTCTGGCAACAGGATCCAATTATATAGACATACTGGGTGCTGGGTATAAGAGGCCAGGGGAGGCTAAGCCTCCCCAAAGAGGATGCGGAGATATATTTTATATATGTATATAATTTTATTTTGCCAATGTGTGCCCCAAATCTAGTTGAATTTGAGGAATCCAATTAAAGAAATCGTGAAAAGATTTAAATTCCAATAACTCTAGTTCAAGGGTGGGCAAACCTTTTGGCCGGAGGGCCACATAGGGGCTCAAAATTGTGCGGAGGGCCAGGTTGGGAAAGCCGTGCCTTCCCAAACATCCTGGCCCTGCCCCCTATCAGACCCCCACCGACTTCCCACCCCTGACTGCCCCCTCAGAAACCCGACCCATCCACCAACCCCCCCCCCTTGTCCCTTGATCGTCCCCTCCAGCGACCCCCCCCCCACTCTGCCCCCCTGAAACCTACTCCCTATCTAGGCCCCCCCTGCTCCTTCTTCCCTGACTGCCCCCTCCCGAGACCCCCCACCCTAACCACCACCCCCAGGGACATCAACCGCCATCTAAGCCCCCTTGTTCTTTGTTTCCTGACTGACCCCTCCCTAGACCCCGGACCACTCACAGACCCCATCACCTAAGACGCCTCCCCTACTGCTTACCTTGCTTAGCCGGGCGCTCCAGTAGGTGCCCCGCAGTTCCTTAAGCTCCACTTGGGGCCCTGGCCGGGGCACAAGGCCTCGCGGCTGGCCCGGAGGCAAGTGGGCCTGCGGCTCGAAGCGCTCCGCCCAGCGCCTCGGCCCCAGGACGCAGGGCCTGGCCCGGCCCCAGAGCAGCGCCCCGCACTTGGCCGGCCAGGAGAGCTGGGCGCCGCGGCTCACAGCGCTTCGCCCGGAGTCCTGGCCTGCGGGCGCGGGGCCCCGCAGCGAGCCCTGCTGCACCCCGGTGTGGAGCTCCCCGCACTTGGCCAGCCCAGGAGCGTGGGGCCCTGGCCCCCGGGGAGCCCCGAGCTCTGCCGGCCCTGGAGAGCAGGGCCCCACAGCAAGGCCTGCTGCACCACGGCGCGGAGCTGCCAGCGTTCGGCCGGCCCGGGAGCGCGGGCTCCGGGGCGTCCTGCGCTTGGCCTGGTGCCCCGGCTGGGGAGCACGGGACCACCGGCAGGCTGCATAAAAATGGCCTGCGGGCCACATGTGGCTCGCGGGCCGCAGTTTCCCACCTCTGCTCTAGATAAAACTGGGTGAAAGACTGTACACAAAAAGTCGGGATCACTGGTCACTGTCAGACTAGGAGGACAAATCTAGTGGAGTCCCATAGGGGACTGTCCTGGCTCTGATTCTAGTCGATATTTTCATTAATGACTTGGATAGCAGAGTGGAGAGTATGCTCATAACATTTGTAGATGACAAGGAGCTGGAAGGGGTTGCAAGGACAGGATTAGAATTGAAAATGACCTTGAAGAATTGATCTGAAATCAACAAGGTGAAATTTACTAATAAGTGACTTAAGAAGGAAAAATCAAATGCACTAATATTAAATGGGGCATAACTAGCTAATCAGTAGTATTGCTGAAAAGGATGTGGGAGTTAGCGTGGATCACTAATTGAATATAAGCCAACAATGTGATGCAGTTGCAAAGAAGATTACTATTGTTCTGGGATCTATTAACAAGAGTATTGTACAGCTGGAACACTGTGCCCCATTTTGGGTACTGCACTTTAAGAAAGATGTGGATAAACTGGAGGAATTCCAGAGGAGAGCAACAAAAAATGATAAACGCTTTGGAAAACCTGATCTATGAGGAAAGGTTAACATGGGCATGTTTAGTCTTAAAAAAAGAAGACTAAGAAAGGATCTGAAACTAGTTAAGGGCTGTAATAAAGAAGATGATGATGAATTGCTCTCTCAGTTCACTGGACGAAGAACAAGAAGTAATGAACTTAATCTGGAGAAGGGCGATTTTGGTTAGATATTAGGAAAAACTTTCAAACTATAAGAATAGTTAAGCCCTGAAATAGATAACAGGGGAATTTGTGGAATCTCCATCATTGGAAGTTTTTAAGAACAGGTTAGACAAACGCCTGTCAAGGGGGTGAACTAGAGGACCTCTTGAGATCCCTTCCAGATCTACATCTCTATGATAATGTCTGAACAAGCCTATAAGGGATATTCAAGAAGTTTTGCTTTGGTAAGCCATCATTGACAGAGGTCTTTTGAGGGGAGACAAATCTCTGAGTCTCTGAGCATTGCAAAGATCGACTATACCTAGTTTAGTACCATTTAATCACCTGCAAGCATCCCAATTACCGAAAGCAGAATTACCATCCCAATTAAGCAGCAGCCCTTGCAACTCAATGTCATTAGGCTTAATTTGGTTCCTTGGGAAGCATCCTGATTAAGTTGATTACCTGATTAAGTGAAGGGTCCTGTATATGAGAAGCCTGCTGCAGTACTAGCTTACACCAGTTCTGCTAGCTGATTTGAGCGGTGTTGCAGCACCACAGAAATGGAGTAATGCCAGGGTGAATCAGACCCATCGCACTTACTGCTCATGGATAAAGTTTGCAAAGCCGCTTTTCTTTTTCTAATAGAAAGTTATTGGGTCAAAATCACCCCTGATGTCACTCCATTAATTTCCATGGGGTTACGATAGAGATGGATTTGGCCCATTTTCTTTAAACTAGGAATGGAAAAGCCAAGTGGGATCTTTGGCAAATTGTTAGAAGAATAAACCCTGAAGCTTTTTTTTAAAAAAAATTAAGCATATGAATTCTTTTAAAAAGTCTTCTTGTACCTATGTACTTCTTAGCTACAGCTGTGTTCAGGAGGAAAGGGTCAGGAATACATTTTTGGAGCCTTTTTTTTTCTTCCCCTTTTTGATTTGTCCATGACAACTACAGTGTTTTTAATCAGTGCTTGGAAGTGAATGTTGGGACTCCAAAATCAAACATTTATGCAACAGCTGCTCACGGCCTTAATTGAGCCATGGAATTGCAGAACATGCCACTTCCCAGATCCTTTTCATAGGATGGATGGAGATGTGGCCCTATGGAAAATGATTCAAATGAGTGAAGTTATGTGGCCCTATGGAAGTTATGTGAAGTTATGTGGCCCTATGGGAAATGATTCAAATGAGTGAAGTTTCATTAATCTTCGATCCTTTTCATCCAGAAGATGCGGCTGAACTTGATGTTAATATAGTTTTTGTCAATGAGATGGAGAACATGGAATTATGGGGTTGCTAAATTGGTAAATTCCATCAGGTTTTTTTGAAGCACAGACAGCCATTTATTTCAGTCTCTTTGGCTAGACCTGGTCTTTGAAATGCCATTGATCTGAGTAGGACGGAAGGGTGCAGCCTTTTATCAAAGAAAACAAATATCAGCTGTTATGCAACCATATAGTGTCTCTTGTGCCACTCTTTCCCAGCACCTGGTTTAGGAGGCATATCTAGGGCACTGGGGTCTCCTATACCCAGCTGCAGAAGAACTCTAGGGAAGACATTGGCAGCCAGCACTATTTAGAACAGGTTGTTCTATTCTGCACTGGGAGACTGGCTGGCACAGAACAAGCCTGATTCGGAAAATGAGAGCAAAATGTGTATTTCAGCAGCTGAAGGATTTATTTTAGACCTGTTTTTGCATAATCTCCCCCCTCACCATTGTACAGTTCTAATATGAAGTTTTACAGCATAGTCTGTGTCATGGGTGGGGGGGGGGCTCTGTGTTGACCGGGGCTGTCCTCATTGGCCCAGTGTGGGGTTGGTAGGGCGGGGCAAAGAAAACGAGCAGTCAGCAGCCTCCTGCTTCTAGTACATTCTCTGGATCCAGTTTAATGTGTGTGTGTGTGAGAGAGAGAGAGTGTGTGTGTCTCCTGCTTGGAGACTCACAGGAGCCTACAACACACATCCTTCCTTCTCCTCAGCCAGCCCAGACTGAGCTGGCCTGCTTCCTTGTATCTGTCCCTTCCACCTGGAGCATGCGCAGCAGGGTCTCCCGGGCACACAGTGCTTGGTCAGGCTCCATTGGCCCAGTGCAGGGTTGGTGCACCACGTCACAGTCCTGAATGAGGAATCTATGTTGTGCTTTACTTTTAAGACCTATGGGACCAAATCCTCACCTGGAGGACCCCATTATGGAACTAGGCTGATTTATACCAAATGAGGATTGGGTCATTTTTTTCTGAAATTGCACGGTATATCTGTTTAAATCTTGTTATCTGAGCATGTGTAGCATGTTATTTTCCTTAATTTCAGAATCTGGCATGAAAGTACAATGCTCTGAATATTCACAGATGTGGAAAGTTTGCACACACATGTGCTTAGATGTGACAGCTGCAAGTGATTTAATTTGACTTTTCAGTGGAGTCAGGTAAAAGAGAGACAGGACTCTATCAGTTTCTACACCATAAACTGTAAATAGTTTGGCTTAACTAGAGGTGGTCAAATAATTTTCAGCAAATAATTTATCCAGTGATTTTTTTCTCTTTTTCTGTTAACAAAGAAGGGCTTGATACTGCTTCTACTGAAATCAATTGCAAAACTCCCACTGACTTCAATGGACCAAGAACAGGCACCGATTTCCCACAACTGCCTTACAGTGGTGTCAAATGTATTCTCTATTTGCATAATACTTGATTGCATATGGTGCTTGAACAATTCTTTGCAGGATTTGGTATTCAAAATTTGTGCCATGTTGTTTAGTTTTGATTAGTTAGATAGGCCTAAGGATATTGCTTCTAGTCTCTGGTTGGAAGAATGTAGTTTTAAAAGAAGAATATTCTTATGGAATATTCATTCAAAATGCACTTTCTCTGAATAATCTCCAATATTTTCTTAGAATCCACTGATTCTGAACATGTTCTTTCCAGCAAATTTGTTCGCTGGACTATTCCCAGACTGTGAGCACAAGGAAGGTAAAAACATAATTGAATCAAACTGATTTAAAATTTGAATGTGTAATCACTGTAAGTTATTTGCAATGGCACTCCGATCTCATTCTTATACTTATGATGAGCTGGGCTCATAAGCATCTTTTCAGACTTCACGTCTTATTTTTTGAACAACATTTTTACAGCCATTAGTAAAAAACATATTAAATCAAATATGATCTGTTACTGAAGTGAAAATTATACAGTAAATTACTGGTATTCAGAGATCTAGAGTGAAACATTCATACCTTGCAGCTAAAGATTGGACTGAAGCATATCCTCAAATTTAGTACCTCCCTGTATTCTATGGGATTTGAATCCCTACATACAAACCCGTGCATACAGTTTATAGTTTCAGGTTGCATCCAGACCAGAATCAACCTCTGTTCTGGATCAAATTCCAATGCAGACTTGCATGGCGGAATATGTTTGGGAGGATTCCACCATTAAAGTCAGCATAAATTTAATGGCAGTGCTGATCTCACAAAATTTCCATCATTCTGGGGTCAAAGTCCTGTAAGAATAACTCTTAAGAGTCAAACCTGAACCCTAGTTTAGCACCGGTTCATCCTCAAAACCAAACCCTGAACCCTAGTTAAAATCTATCCTCATGTGCATGGGGAATACTGCATGCTTGGCCCATCTGAAATGCCATTCAGCCCTTACAATTGACAACAGTCACTAAACACCCTTCACAGAGCTGTAAAATGAACAAATATGAATTTATGGGCGAGGATGAAGGAAATGAGCCCTTCTTGTCCAAGGAAGGGTAAGCAATTTCTTAAGTTTTCTGGAATAATTCCATGTCCATGAAAATGCAGCGAATTCAGAACCAGCACTGTGTATGTTAGGTCTCCCAAGACCTAGACTAATGCCCTACCTACTGGACCATCAGCAAACAGGATTCAAAAGTCTCAGAACCCACAAAAACATAATTTATTCTAAACTTAGAAACCAAAGGAAATATACTGCTATCAAGGCATTAGTACTAACTGCTGTCAATCATTTACCGTAGACAAATTATCACTATAAATGGAATCGTTACCAGCCATGGCCCCAAACTCGCAAACTCGTCACCCATGCCACTTCCCAGATCCTTTTCATGGAAGATGTCCAATTAGTTCCCATCTGCCAGCTGAATATCTGTTTCAGAGTTTTTATAATTTTCCCCGGGTCTCAAAAGCAATTGTGAAAAAAAGGAAATGTTATTCTGTGGTGTTTTGTGCACCACACTTTAAGAAAGATGTGGACAAACTGGAGAGTCCTGAGGACAAAAGGTTTAGAAAGCCTAACCAATGTGGAAAGGGTAAAAAGTTGGGCATGTTTAGTCTCGAGAAGAGACTGAAGGGGCATGTGATGGGGTTGGACTCACCACTGCAGCTCCTCCTGCTGTCAATCCTCCAGCAGTGCCCCCTAAGTCCCTCTCGCCCCCTTCCAGGGCGGGGAGGAGGTAACTGCAGTCCTTACACTGGCCTCAGCAGCCTGCCACAACCCCCAAGTCCAGCCCCTCTTGTGTCACGGGGGCAGGTTGCAGCCTGCCTTGGCCACTGTCCCATGGCCTGTTGTAGCACAAGTGGGAAAGGGGGGACCCTGGCCGGGGGACCCTTTGACAGCAGCTTCTCTGCCTTCCTTCTCTCCCGTTGTCTAACTGTCCCTGGGCCACTTCCCCTTTGGCCCTTTGCACCCTCTAGGTCCTTTCTATCAGGGACTGAAGCCTGGCAGGTTTCGGGCTGGAGCCCTTCTATGCTCCCCGAAACCTGCCCAGCACTGCTCTGTCCGAGGTGCTAGTCTCCTGCTCAGGAGACAGACCTTTCTCCCTGAAGGTCTGGAACAGACTACCTGCTCTCTTCCTGGTCAGCCTTCTTATAGGGCCTAGCTGAGCCCTGATTGGCTGGCTCTGTATGGGCCCTGATTGTCTGCCGGCAGGCCCTCTCTGATTGGCTGCCAGTCTGCGCAGCCTCACTAACCTACTCTTTCATGGGGGTGGGGCAAGTGCCCCACCACACACCCTCCACCTTAAGAATATGGGGGTCAGGGGGAATCCCTAATGGCCCAACTTCTGTTGCAGCTGGGCCCGCAGGGAATCTCTCTCTTCACGCAGGATCTCCACCCTCTGGAGTAACCTGCTTCCCTCTTCTAGGGTCTGGGTTCCCATCATAGATCTCTCTGTTCCTATGGAGATTCCCCCCTCCATTTGGGTCCCCATTGTAGCCCTCCTGGTCCCTGTGGTTCCCTTGTTTAGGTAGGGCCTCTCTTCCCCAACCTCTTTCTCTCCAGGAGCCTTGGTCTTCATCACCGCTTCCTTGGGGGTGGTCTCAGACCGAGCCCTTGTCTCAGACACTCCCCCTTTCTGCTTCAGGGAGCAGTGTCTTTTTATATGGCCCTTGTTGTGGCCGTGGAAACACTTCCTGTGCCTTCCCCTGCCACGGCCCTCTCTCTGCTTGTTTTGGGCCTAACCCTTCCCTCAGAGCTAGCCCAGGCCTTGGGAACCCTGTAGGGGCACTCTCTCTTCAGGTGCCCTGGCTTCCCACAGACCCAACAAGTTTGAGGGCCTTCTATTACTCTCACAGTGGGAGCCTCTTCTGGGAGAGGCCCTATTGCTCCCTCCCAGTAGAGGCACTCCCTCCTGAAGTGTCCCCTTTGCCCACAGGTATAAGTTCTTAAATCCAGGCCCTGGTCTCTAGCCCTCTGGTGCTGGTGTCCCATCTGTCGCTCGCCCTCTGCTGGCATCTGGACCCGCGTTGCTCCTCTCCTTCTGATTTGGTGGCCTACTCTTTCATGGGGGTGGGGCAGCTGCCCCACCACAGGGCACTTGATAACAGTTTTCATATATGTTAAGGGCCACTATAAAGAGGCCAGTGATAAATTATTTTCCATGTCCACTGAAGGTAGGGTGAGAACTATTGGATTAATCGGCAGCAAAGGAGATTTGGGTTAGATATTAGGTAGAAAGTTTTCCCTAAGGTTAGTTAAGTACTGGAATAGGTTACCAAAGGAAGTTATAGAATCCCCATCATTTGCGTTTTCAAGAACAGGTTAGACGAACACCTGTCAAGGATGGTGGAGGTTTACTAGGCCCCGCATCAGTGTAGAAGGCTGGACTATGTGACCTCTTAAGGTCCCTTCCAGGCCTATTTTTCTCTGAGTCTATGTAGAATAAATACCAGCAACCTTTAAAAATAGTTCAGGGCAGGTGCCTGTACTGCTGGTGTATGTTTAGGTCTTAAACGCAGCTCTCATTCCACTTAGTTATTCCCAAATCCGGGCACTCTTGATAATGAGAGCTGACAGTTTTGAAGGTGTATTAGGACAATTATATGGCAAGAATATTTGAGGCTGGGTCACGGAGCTGTTCTTTTGAAGCATAATTCATTCTTCATTTTTAAATAGGCATCTCGCCACATAGTGCTTTCTTTGCAAGGAATAGTAGAGTACAGTGAAACCTCGATATAACGGACTAATTCGGGCGAGGGGGTGTCCGTTAAAGCCGAAAGTCCGTTATTTAATAATTTTTTAAAATTATTAAATAACGGATTTTCGGCTGACAATGGACACCCCCTCGCCCGAATTAGTCCATTATATGGAGGTTTTACGGCCGGGAACCGTCAACCCGCCCGCCCAGGTCCCGGCTGCTGGGATCCGGGCGGGAACCGTCAGCCCGCCCGCGGGCGGGAGCCGGCAGCCCGCCTGCCCGCCCACGGGACCCGGGAGCAGGCGGGATCCGGGAGCAGCCAACCCGCCCGCAGGTGGGACCCGCGAAAAATGGATTTCGGATGCAGCGGAAATTTTGTCCGTTGCATCCGAAGTCCGTTAAATCGGGGTCCGTTAAATCGGGGTTTTACTGTAGTCTCAAAGTATAACGATTCTAATCATTAGTGATACATTTGTAGATGGGAGACAAGGCAAAGAAAACATCATTGTCTTTAAATGTAACATGCATTCCATTATTTTTTATCATTGGCCCATATTTTATAGGCAAGTGGAGCAACTTTCCCTGAGGCATCTGTTTTCCAGACTGTAAGGTATAATTTGTTCTGACAAAGGTCATTATGCTAAGCTCTTCTCATTCTTGTTGAGGCCAAGGAAAGCTGAGGGTGCTTAGCACCTGGTAGGTACTAAATAACCAAGATTTAAAAAAAGAAAAGGGAGCCTAAAGTTAGACTCCTAACTCCATATTTAGGCACCCAAGTAAGTGACCTGATTCTCATAAGTGACCTGATTCTCAAAAGTATGGAGCACACAGCAATTCCCCACTGTCCTCAGTGGAAGCTACTGATTCATCATCAATTCTGAAAATCAGGCTGCTTAATTAAGTGCCTAAATGTAGATTTAGGAGCCCAACTTTAAGGCTCCTATTTTTGAAAATCTTGGCCAGTGTCTATAATTTATTTACTGATAAGGCATCTTTATTCTTGGTCTTTAAGGGCGTGATCCTAATCCCATTATAGTCCAGGAGAGTATGTATTAATTATTAGGTATCCCTGTAGCATCTACAGGCACCAACTGAGATGAAGGCCCTTCATGCAGGTATTGTACATAGGTACAGTAAGAGACACTCCCTACCTCACAGAGCACCCACTCTAACTAAACAAGACTCAAACCGGTAGAAATGAAGTATTGTTATCGCTAGGTTATGGAGAGAAAACTGATGACAGAGAACTTAGGTGACAGCACACAGCGGGTGTATGGCAGAATTGGAATATGACCCCAATTTCCTGGGTTCCCTCCAAGTGCCTTAAGTACAAGACCATTCTTTCTCTTCTTTGCCATTGCCTTCAGTGGAACAGGGTTCGGCTTTGGGTTACAAAGCCAAGGAGAGTCCCTCTAGGGAAATACTCAGCACCTGTCAAGAGTGGGTGCTAGATTTGTTAAACCAAATTTTACATCATTCCTACTTAACTTACTCTTGCAACTCAATAGGAGAAAAGAATCCCTACATTTAGATTAGATACTAAATTCATTATCTCACATTAGGTTTGTCTTCACTGGAGAACCAAGGGTACTTATTGGATTCAGTAACGAGAGCTCCAAAGGGTGCTAATTTAGAAAGACTATTGACTGTTCATTACTATGATGTTGCTCAGATAGCTGAGAGCATGTGTGGTGTTTAATGTGATCTTAAACATTACTATCTACGGTAAATCAGAAACAGGGCACAAGTGCTATAGCTCTGTTTAATGATGTATGAAAAAGCTGCCTGGTAAAGTGCACCATTAAGAAAAGCTAAAACCAGTGCTGAACAAAGACCTGATGAAATATTGATACCTTTGCAGCCAATACCATTACTTCTTACTTGGAAAGTGACTGAAGTCAGGCTCTCTCAAAAATCACACTTAACTAACGTAAAGTAATGCAAGCAGCCTGGCTGGATCAAACGATGCCATTGAAAAAGGAAGTAAAAGGTAATGCAATTAAGGTTTTAACACATCAATTTCACATTTGTCTATTAGCAGGAGATTTCCGGTCCCATAATAGATCATTTTCCCTTTTTAAAAAAACTCTTCTTTGTTTGAAGAAAATACTTACTCAAAAGAAGTCACTAAGAAAACCTTTATTAGAGGATAATAGAAGTGACTCACTCCGTCCTGTCTTTCAAAAAATAAAATGCTACAAACAAAGTAAGTCAATCTTGTATGTATTTATTAATGTTACAAGGTGGTCTGAGTTAGAAATAAGTAAGTAAGTAAATAAATAGATAGGTAAATAAGAAAACCTCTACATAGTTGCCCTTTTGTCGCCTATAATGATTTCTGGATAACATATGACCCTGGATCTTTTGAAGTTAGAGATGGAAAAGACCCACTAAATTAAACAGTATCTCATTGTAAAATGGCATGTAACAGTTAATCGTTATGGTAATACTTCATATAGAACCAAGCAGCAAAATTCATGCAGAGTAGCACCTTACTGCATGAGCAGTCCCATTCAAATCAATAGGACTGCTCATGAAATCAATGGGACTACTAAAGGACTAAAGTGCTATTTAATAGTATGAGAATCTGGCCCTAAATAACTTGCCCAAGGTCACACAGGAAGTTTGTGACGTCAGAAACTGATCCCAGATCTCCTGAGTCCCCCCCAATCCAATGCCTTAACTGTAAGACTATCCTTCCTCCGCAGCTCAGTCTTCCTCTCTGTGTTGTCTTTACACTTGAGCTACAGATCTGAATATAATGCAACATGATAGTAGAACTGTGAAAACTTCAGGACAAGTCCCTCTCTTCTCTGGCACACGGTGAACTTGGATGTGTTTAATGAACAACCATAGAGAATTTTAAAATGTGACCAAAATATCAAGGCAGCAATAAGCCTGACATTTCTTTGGACTTCAAATGTGTAATGATCTGAGGGGATCCATTGGAGTCCCAAATCATCCCTAAGAAGGCTACTGGCACATGGTGCTTTCTATGGATGAAAGAGTAGCTATCCATGCATGTAGCTCTGCATCCCCCTGAACCAATATTACACTACTGCAGAGAGATGGCCAAAGCATCACAGGGCAGTAGTGTTTTCAGGCCATTTCAGTAAGATACTGTGGTATTTCATAGGGGTTTCATTCAGGCTGAATCTGGGTTCGTATTAATGTCCCAGGTAGCCATTTTTATTATTTGAGGAGAGGACGACGAATCCTGTGAAGTTGCTGCATCTCTAGGGCTGTACACTGCCCTCTAGTGCATTTGTTCACGCATCTCAGGAAGCATCAGGCAGGACTACAAGCTAATGCTGAAGGGAAGCTAGGAGAGAGGGCTGGCCCACACCCCATGTTCACAGTGGCTATGGTATGCCAGCCTAGTGGTTCCCCCATCCAACTAACAAGTATGTGGTAGCTAGCAACAAGCACTAGCCAAAGGCACATGCTGTGTCTGAACAAGAGCAAAGCACACCATGTGGCACAAATGCAAGGCCTCCCTCTCAAACCCTATGCTGGTAGACCACACTCATGCCTTTTGCTGCGGAGGATGTATCCAGCAGAGTCCCTACTGCCCTCACAGTGGTTACAGGGAGGAGCTGATCTGCAGAAAGTAGCCCATTGGCACAGAGGATCTTTTCCGCAATGAGCTAAGCACTGGAACCACAGCTCCTACTTCCAGTGGCCACGTGTCAGCATCATATTGTCTATCCTTCTCCACAAGAGCGGGTGGAGGGTGCTTTACAAGACCCATAGGCTCTACTGGACTAACCCCAGGAGAAGGTATTGGAAGCACCTAAATTCTAGTCCCACCCCGTCAATGAGCACCCCAACTAATGCCTTGCCCATAAATGGGGCATCACAAACACACTTTAATTAGGAAGATAAATATCACTGTCACTGTTACAGGTGGGGATAATGAGACACACCGGGTTTAAATTAAGTGGCTTGACCATGGTCACATGCAGAGTTGATATCAGAACCAGGATTAAAACCCTGTTTCTCAGCCTTTCTGTCTATATTTTAAACCATATTCATCACAGCAGAGATCACTGTGCTCTCCCCCCGCCCACCACCGCCAGCGGGGGCCTGGGGCTAAGGCTGGCTCCCTACCTGCCCTGGCTCTACACTGCTCCCAGAAGCAGCCACCAGGTTCCTGCTGCCCTTAGATGCATGGGCAGCCAGGGAAGCGCCGTGTGCTGCCCCGCCCACAGCGCCAGTCCACAGCTCTCATTGGCCGGGACCTGTGACCAATGGGAGCTGTGAGGGATGGTGTCTGCGGGTGCTTGACCACCCGTGTGCCTAAGGACCCAGCAGCTGCTTTCTCTGAGCCGCAGTAAGTGCCGCCAGGACCCCACCTCCCCTCCTGCACTCCAACCCCCTGCCTCAGCTCCGAACCCCCTCCTGCACCCCAAACCCCTCTCACCAGCCCCAGCCCAGAGCCCAAACCCCCAGCCCAGAGCCCTCACTCTCACCCCCTCCCACACCCCAACCCCTTGCCTCAGCCCGGTGAAAGTGAGTGAGGATGGGGAAGAGCGAGCAACGGAGAGGAGCAGGTGGAACAAACAGGTTCAGGGCCTTGGAAAGGGGCAGGGCAGGAGGCGGGGCACGGGTGTTCGGCTCTCTGTGATTAGAAAGTTGGCAACCCCGGCTACATACTTAATAGAGTTCAGTGGGAGCTCCCTCCCCTCTTCTGGATGGTGCAAAAAGGGGAGTCAGGCCCAGGATCCTGCCAGCACCATGCCCTGTGGAGAAATTCACACTGCTGTCCAGGGTAGCCTGGAACAAGGACTGGAATACCATGGGGCCCCTGTGCAGAGGAAGAAGGGATGGGAAGCTGCCATCCGTCTTCTTCTCCCACTTGCCTACTTTGGTAAAGAGACGGCTCAGTGCACAGGAAACACGCTCTGCTCACAGAGCAGGCTGGGAACGTGCTGCTTTCTTCAGCTATATAACAAACAGAGTTGGGGAAATCACCACTAACTAAACAGGGAGTGGAGCATGGTGCCAGCCCATAATACGCTGAGCGACCCAATCAACCCTGGATGACCACATTACTACACACATCACTGTGCGGGTGCAGATGCAAGCTACTCTATGGGCTGAGTCTGCGCTCACACTGGTCTCACAGAGGTGTGGTTCCATTGACTTCAGTGGAGTTATTCCTCCTTTAGTCTATTGTAACTAGGAGCAAAATGGGCCATCATGCAGATATGCTCACCACATACAAGAGACACAAGTATACACGCCCATGCATACCCACACACCATCGCTGAGAGGAGAGTTAAAAAGAAGAACAAACATGAGGTAATTTGACACTTTTCAACTTATTTCGAGCTTGAGTGTAACTGTCTACTGAATGGGTATTTTAACGTCAAGCAGTAAAAGGGATTATTTAGGTAATTGAGGTAGCTCCGTTGCGCAGTGCACAAAGTGCCCTGAAGTAGGGCCCTGAGACAGCCAGCTTGCTAAGAGTATAATTACCTCACAAAGAGCAGGTGACGGGAGGGACAAGCCTCCAGCCTTTTCAGTCTTTTGCTTAAACAAAGGAAATGTGTGCGCATACTAGAACCTTTGGTCTGCAAATTCCTCTTCCGCTCACACCGTCATCAAAGATTCAGGAGGCTGTATCTTTTGGATTACTAATTTATGCTGTTTACAGACTGGGTAAGAAAGAACAACAAGATTGGTGCCTGGCTATTAGAACAAATCGACATTTGTTGAATGGGATGCCATTCCAGCACGGTGGGGTCTTATTTCATTTGAGAGGCAGGACACTGAAAACATAAAATGTGGTAATAAAATAAGGCTTGATTCTGTTGCCCTGGTTAGCATAGACTGAAATCAGTTGCAATGCTGTCATGAGTAAGGGTTGCAAGATAGTGTCTGTATGTCTTCATACCAGGACGGTGCCTGGTCCCTGACTCAGTGTCCAGGGTAGGGAGCTGGAGGGAGAGGGCACCAGGGGGGAAATATGAAGTGACCCAGTTGACTTCAAGGGGCCAGGATTTCACTCACTGAGTTTATCCCCTCTTGTGCTTCTGTCATTTGGACAGGCACAACAACCAGGAAAGTTCCCGGGCTCAGTGCAAAGTTCCCCTAGCCTCTCCACAGGGCCAGGGCAGGAGGTGTGGGCCTGTCCCCCAACCCACTGTCCTATATTAGCCAGTAAAGCTAGCTGGGGATGAAAGCAACTATGCTCTACCTGTGCTTCCCAGAGCTTCAAGAGTCATTGTGTGTGCTTCAGACATACACCTCCCACTGCTTCCAGCCCATTCACCACTGCCACAAAGAGGGGCGGTGTTTTAAAGGCACAGTACAGCTCTTTCATATTAACCAGAGACTAGAGAACTCCATTTTCTTCACTGGGAGTTGTCTGAGTGCAAGGAGTGTAGGGCCCAGCCCTTTGTCAGATGTCTACTGTTTAATATACATACAAGCACTTCATTGTTATGTGTTCATTGCTGCTTTTTCAACATTTTCCCCCTGTGCCTAAAGAGCCTATCAGATAACTAGAAATGTGGGTGTCCTCTCCCAAGACAAGGAAATCTGAATGCAAGGTTCCCCATTTAATAATCGCTTTCCATTCTGTCCACTTGCCAGATGTATTAACCTTCTTTATTTCTTTAAATATTTGAATAAGGGGAGCTGGGTTCCCCCTCAACTTAAGCCCTGAATGGCCTCAAGCAACCCTGAATTAAAAAGGAAAAAATTACACTAAGGTTCTGACAGAAGCTGAGACAAACCAGAGAATTGTAAAGTAGGGCACCCACCAGCCCTAATTCGGATCACCATGAGGAATAAAAATAGCCACTATGACTGAGGGATGGAATTCCAGTTTCTAAGGTTATGTCTTTTACACGTATTCAGTAGAGCAGAGAAATGTATACTTTGCACCATATCCAGTTATATTGTGATCCTTTGTCAGGTCTATATAATAAGAAAATAAGAGGTGCTCCATTGCTTGAAACATTTACGAGAAGACTGGACAAAGTACTAAGCCCCTGATTTAAGGAAAATGCCTAACTCTAAGCATGTAAGGAGTCCCACTGAAGTCACATGCTTATGGTTAGGCATGTGCTGAAGACCTGTCTGAAGAATTGGGGCCCTGAGAATGAGAATGGACTGGGTAACACCATGGGTCATATTTTCCAGCACCAGTGGCTATGTCACAGACATGTAACTAAGGCCAGGTCTACACTACCCGCTGGATCGGTGGGTAGAGACCAATCTTTCGGGGATCAATTTATCAGTCTCATCTAGACGTGATAAATCGATCCCCGAGCGCTTTCCCGTCGACTCTGGAACTCCACCACCACGAGAGGCACAGGCCGAATCAACAGGGGAGCTACTCAGCACCATGAAGATGCCGAGGTACGTCAACCTGAATACATTGACTTCAGCTATGCTATTCACATAGCTGAAGTTGCGTATGTTAGGTCAATCTCCTCACCACCATCCAGTGTAGACCTGTCCTATGTGTGCAGGCATGAAGTTCCACTGGCGCAGCAGGTAACTGCACACAAATAGGTACAAGTATCTGTTGTTCATGCACAGTTGCTTACTAGCCCAGGCATAGTTTGCAGACGCTATTCTTCTAAAAATTTAGTCCAACATTTATTTTCTTCCTTAAACCTGTCATTTATTTTTAATGAGTGTGCCTTAGTCAACATCATAAACAATTTGCCTATTTATTTTTAAATCTAAAAGAGCCTAAACCATACAATGGACTGATGTAACCTGCTACTTCGGAAAGAAAGAAAGAAAGAAAGAAAGAAAGAAAGAAAGAAAGAAAGAAAGAAAGAAAGAAAGAAAGAAAGAAAGAAAGAGGAGAGAAGGAAAGAGGAGAGAAGGAAAGAGGAGAGAAGGAAGGAAAAGAAGCTGGTTTTAACTTATATAGGAGCATAGTGGAAAAATTAGCTGACATGAATAGACCTTTTATTTGTGATTCTAAATGTTTAAAAATGGCTCCATAGACATGCCTGAAAACTTGCAAATGCATTTTAAAAGACACACAGGCTTGCAAAAATAAACCTCCATCTCCCAAACCCAGGACCTCCTTCTCCCCTCTAAAATAACCTCTTTCTAGGGTGGGACCATGTAGAGGACGTTCTAGTGCATAACCGATCCCCCTGGATGATTCTAAACTCCTGAAAATAGCAGCTTAGAATGGAAGTGCTGACACGAGCTTAAAGATGGCAGCACCAATTAAACAGTTGTGTGCAGCGCTCCTGCAACATTCCTTGTCTGAAACACAATCTGTGCATGGTATAGGCCAGTATGTTTACGAAAAGAAGAGTCGGTGATCATGCCTGACAGAAATTCTCCCAAGCAATACAGTCTGAGGTCATGATTTTTACTGCTCAAAGCTAAATGAGGTATTTAGCCAAATTTCAATTCCTCTTACAAATAAAGCTGCATTTTTTAGGTGGGGGGATCATTATTCATTTAAATGACAAGTTTATATATGATAATTACAGTCATTAATGAAGACACACTTCCTTACTTTACCATAGATTATGGAGATAAAAGAAAATCACTCAAGAATCATTTTCTGGTAGAGTCAAGAAGAAAATTAGTCCAAATATATCTGGAAAATTGTTCTCAAACAATGCCCTAAAGGTTAAAGAAACAATGGGTGCCGATGTAATGGAAGACATTAAAATGACACACTAGAGGTCACTGTTGCTACTTGAGCAAAAGGTTTATCTGCTTCTTTGTAGCTTGTTTAAGATAGCAAAGATCAAACCTTTCAGCAGAAAAAGTACTTCTGTTTCTAGATTTCAAAGCATGTAGGGCCTGAAAAAATAAACAACAGATTGCTTTTGGCTGGAGGATTGTGCTAATGATCGTGGAAATGGTATGCACTGTATATGCTAAGAAATTAGTCATAATGCAATACAGTTTTATTTTGTATGGCATCTTGTACACAAATAGCATCCCAAAACACTTTATAGCTTGTAGCATTAAATAATATGGCATTACATTACAGAGATAAATAATAACTGGGAGAGAAATTAAATGTTATAGACAAGGGGCAAAAGATGTTACCATCTCTGTAACCTGTGCGAAACCAGACATTACATATCCCAGCCAAAGATACACGAGGAAGCCTGATAATTAAGTCTCATAACATAGGAGAAAATCTCAATCTTCCCAAATTATTCATGAGCTGAGTGTACAAAGGAAGCAACTCTTTAGTATCATAAACACGGTCCCATGTCTTGATACATATGAAAACAAGCTGCCTCTGAATGCCTGAAGGCACGGCCATTCAGTATAAACGCAGGAACAGGCCGTGGTATGTGGTGTATGTTATAGCCTTCAGCAATTAAAGGGACTGGGTTTTGGAAAGTGTTATTTACTCGATAATAACTTAGCCTTAATTTTTCGGGAGCCCGATCCCGCACCACTGCCAATGGGCCTATTGCCGCTGACCTCAATGGCCACTGGAGCAGATCGCTAATGTGGAACATTTCTGGGCCCAATCCTGCACCATGCAGAACATCTCCGGAGAGGTGCTGATCATCCTCAATTCAGTGAATAGTGAAGTCCTTTCACACCCACAGAATCAGGCCCCAAATGTCACGAAATAGCTTAATTGGCTAGTAAGGCAGACTGGCCATGCATTGTTTAAGCAGTAAGCGGGAGGGCACTGTTTTACCATCTGGTTTCGAGTGGATAAACTGAGTGGCCAAAGGCTGACTAGTTTATCCCAACAAGGCAACCAGATTACTGCAGCTCAGGGTCAGATTCAGAGCAGGGGGAATATCCCCCCTCTTGCACAAACTCACTAAGGTGTGAGCTCTGATACTGTACTACAGTAGCTGCTACAGACAGGCAGTAAGTGTGAATCAACACCAGGGAAAGAGGAGCTCAATTTAATTATAATTGTTTGTATTGTGGGAGCACTTAGGAACCACAGTCAAGGATCAGGGCCCCTTTGTGCTAGGTAGGCACTGTACAGACAAGTAGCAAAGAAGACAGACCCTTGCTCCATGACACTTCCAGTCGAGGGCCCAGAATTTCACAAGGATGCCTCAGAGGGTCAGTGTAAACACTTTCAGAAAATCAGGCCCCTTTAAGATGTCTCAATTTGGGCACCAAAAATCACTACTCATTTTTCAACCTATAGGCCTAGGTGTCAGACGGGACATAAGCAATGGCTGAAACAGGCAAACAAGAGAGGCTGTGAGTTGAAGGGATGACGTAACAATCAGACAAAGTCTGGCAGAAAAGCAGAAGGCTCAACTCACCACTTGACTATGACTATAATTTGTCATTTGCATTTTTGTCACTCCTTCCTTAGCCAGAATGGCCCCAATCCTGAATTCTTTATTCACCCTTTACTGAGACCAATCTTCCACTAATATCAATAAGTAAAGATCAAAGGGCAACTGCTACCTTTATGCAAAAAGCCATTGAGAAGGACATAGAGAAACTCAATGTAGTTTGGGGGAGGAGCCATGAATCGTGGCACCCAGGAGTTGTGGAGTGGGCGGGAACAGGGAGTCCTGCTGTTTTGTCTCAGCCTACTTCCCTGTGAGGAAATTTGGGCCAACGGAGCAGATGGCTTGCTTCTAGCCACCATGCATGATTTGACTTCCCTTAATTCTATAGCCCCTATCCTCTCCACTTTCAAGACCCTCTTAAAAAACCTCTTATGTCATGCTGCCTAGAGTGAATTCTGGTACAGAAAATTCTTTGCATCATTTCCCTTCTGTTGTTCTGCTTCCCAGACCTCTGACTGCCCCTCTATCCTTAGACTGTGAGCATCTCAGGGCACAGACGATGCGGTCCAGTACAGTAAATGTGCTCAGTACATTGTGTGTACTAGTGCCAAGCAGTAATACGTAAAGCCAGTGTGGTCTAATGGCTAGAGCACTCACTCATGAGTCTGGTTCTGTTCCCAGTTCTGCCACTGGCCTGCTGTGTGATCTTCGGCAAGTCACTTCACATCTTGTGTTTCTGCTTTTTCTCCCACCCTTTGCCTGTCTTGCCTATTTAGGTTGCAAAGTCTCTAGGGCAAGGCATATCTATGATTATATGTATATACAGCACCTAGCACTGGGGCCCTGATCTTGGTTGAGGCCATTAAAAGAATTAATTAATAAGTAATAATGGGAGGACATGATCTGGCCTTTCAAAAGAATGCAGATTTTGGAGGTGTAATATCTTCCATTATGCCCCTTTCCCCCCACCCTTTGTCTATTCAGATTCTGAGCTCTTCAGGACTATCTTTTCTGTGTACAATCCCTAGCACAATGAAACTCTGAAGGCTCTAGGAGCCGACACAATACAAATATGTGATGATAGCTAGTGATCAGGTAGTGCAAGAGACGATCAGATAGTAAAAGAATCCCACTGCATGTGCTCATTGAACAAGTATTGCATGGTTTTATCACCACACACATAGCAAATAAAAAGCATAACAAGAGCAGAAACCAACCCAACTCCATTGCTTCCTTTCACCTCTGTCACAGAGATTCAGTAGTTAGCTAATGTTCTTTTAATCACAGGTTTGATCAACAATATAAGGCAGCTATTTAGCAGGAGAAAATTAATGCATGAGCTTGTTAGAGGATATACACTTGTTACCAGATATAGGGATTATTATTTTTAAAACACTTTTTAATTTCCTACTATTACCAGAGTAATTTGTTTAGACATACATACATCAGAGCCCGTAGGTAAAATACTTTATCTCTGATTGTATTGAAGTCATAGAAACATGGGATCCAATCCTCAAATCCTTACCTGGGAGTGGAAAATGGGAGTTTTGCCTAAAAATTAAGGCCTGGATCATGTAAGGTGTTGAATACATGCAATTTCCATCAACTTCAATGTAAAGCTTAGAGGAAGCTTAGTATTTCACAGAAGCAAGTACTGAATAAAGGCTGCTGGACTAGGCTTTCTACATTTGCGATTGGATTTACATTATTATTGTTATTATTAGCCCTTTAAATAGACATGAGCTCCAGATGAAAAACCCTGCCATTTCTTGGGAAAGAGGCCAATGTCTCCAAATCAACTGGGCTTGTTCTCCTCTCACAGCAGGTTTTTCACCAGTGCCGCTCAGCTGACTTCATTGGAGTTCATTCTCTTTCACAGCAGCACAAGTGAGAACACAGGGAAAGTTTAGAAGGGGGAAGATTGCTTTAATACACGCTCAAAGGACAGTGACCCCCGCTGGCTCCAGAGGGGACCTTACCAGGAGAATTGGAGGCTGTGCTGGAACCAGCAGGAGCAAATTGAGTCCTGCCAGAGGCTTTAATTTTTGCTGTACAGGAGATGCCCCAACCCAGTGTATTTTTCAAGTGTTTCCACCTCTTACCGGCTGGCCTCGCCTGCTTTGTCCACTGCATCAGCCAAGTGCAGGCTCCTCAGCAGAAATGTTGTGGGGTGTGGCTGGCTTGCATAGCAGAATTTCCACTGCAGCCCCCCCCTCCCCCCCCCAAGCCTGGGTCTAGCAAAGAAGCCCAGAGATCATGTAGGACATTTCAATTCTCATGAATAACTGGAGAGATGCTTTAAATCAATAAAGTACATTGACATTCAAGTAGGAAGCTAGGTCCAGAATCCACATAACAGAGCTGGCACGTGACATTTAACTGATGTCAAATTTAAACCCCCTATTAAAAAAAGAAGTGTTAGCTAGTCTGCACCAGACCATCCATTCTGGTAATCTCGTTCCATATTTCTTTTTATTGTTGAAAGAAGCAGCAGATTAATGACAGTAGGAATCCCACTAGAAAGAACACACTCCTTATAAGGCCCGCTTGAGCGAGAGATTTTGGAAATCTTTACATAGAACTACTTTGTTGCCAAGAAAAGTTGCTTTTGTACCATTTACATTTGAAAAGCCTTAACCCAGGTCATAATAGTTCTGCCAACTTAACCCCATCTAGATAAATGAAGTTTACCTGTCAGGAAAGGACCCCGAATGGCACACTGTACCTTAGTCCCACACTTTAAAAACCACCTAGGGACTGTGGTGAATCAGCTGAGTCAAGGAGAATGAATTGAAGAGATACAGCATGAAAGCATATTAACAACAAAAAGAGAGGGGCAAGGTGACACCTATTTGCTTAAACTTTTCTCCTCAGTGAGTGAGCTGCCCTTGAAGTGTTACTGAAATTTGGAGAAAAGTGGTGGCGATAGTTTCAGAACATGAATTAAAATGTAACCTTAATGATTCAAGTTAATATTTACTCTTTGCAGTGTTGTCAGCTCTTGTGATTATATCGAGATACTTGGGATAACTGTTGTTTTTCTAAAAGCCGCAGGTCCTGGAGTCATGTGAATATGTGAGACTCTCAAAAGAAATATGTGAGAAGAAAGAAAGAAAGAGAGAAAGAAAGAAAGAAAGAAAGAAAGAAAGAAAGAAAGAAAGAAAGAAAGAAAGAAAGAAAGAAAGAAAGAAAGAAAGAAAGAAAGAAAAATGTGTTCTTTTTTTAAAAAATCTAATGATGGATAAGCCAGCCTCATGATTTTTTGGGCCTAACTCCATACTTGTGTCAACAGAGTGGTTCAATAACACAACTTCATTTTGCCATATGGAAGGGGGGAGAGCTCATTTTCCAAAGCTGTCATTGTGCTGGAATGATCTGTATCTAACACACAGTGTCTTTGGATTCCTTAGAGTTGACAACTACATATGTGTTCTCCAGCATGCTGAGAAAGACAGATGATTAAAGATATTGTAGTCTGATAGCTCTTTTGGCTACATGACTGTTGATTATCCATTGTATGGGTGAAGTAGGAATTCTGAAGCAGAACATCATGACAAAGAATCGCAGTGAGAAGTTACCTATGGGATCCCATTTGGATGACGTTGATTGTAGTATGGGGAGTGAAACTGGAGAAATGGGATCATGTTTCAGGGGGACCCAGTTTGGTGCAACACCAGCAATTCAGAAATGCAAGTGGGAGCCAGCCTGCTAACTTGCAAACTCTAGCATCTCAGTATGATCAATTACAATTTCTTTCCTACAACCCCGCCTGCCTGCTGCATCATTTTTTTGCTAATGAAACACTGATGTCTCTCAACTGCACTGCACTTGCTACTGCAAAAATAGTTTGCACTGCTCATATAATGGTTATGGATGGGTTATAAAGTAACCCCCTAAAATATAACTATGTGTTTTATGTAACTATGAAACTGAGATGCCTTTTGTTTTCTATGTAAGTATGAATTGTGCCTTTGGATTTCTAGGAACTCTATGTGGAAGGAGTTCTGCAGCCATTTGTTCTGAGAAGCTGCAGCCTCTAATGAGAGGAATCTCATGCCTTGAGCTCTATAATGGTGACTTAGCTTCTTTTCTTTCTGGTTGTTGTTGCTCAAATCAAACAAATTCTTTCTCTTCTGTTAACAGCTGGTGTATAGACATATAGAGCCCAATTCTACTACAGTTGAAATCCAGAGAATTTTGTCAATGGCATCATTGAGCCCAGACTCATAGTCAATTTTTAAAAATAAGTATCATTTAGCTATGAATATTGTCTTTCAAAATCCATTGGCCCTCCTACTATGACTCCGCTGACTTCAGTTCAATCATACGAGAGTGGATTTTGGCCCACGAAAGCTGGAGATATAGATTTTAGGGCTCACATTATGCTGTACACGTGCAATACGTACATATATAAAAAATCTGTGTCATTACTGTGCTGTTCAGTAGCCACTTTTCAAATTGAAATATCTCAGCCATTTTAAATGGCGTTTTTATTTTTTGCAAAGACACTCAAAAGCAATTAGAAGGCCATGTTGCCTGAACCCTTGCCAAATTTCAGTGTTCAGATCAAAGCTGGGTTTGAGTTACTACTGTACCAAAGTGTAAAAGTATCCCAAACTATTTCACGTACATTAAAAACAAAGGAAAACCCTTGCATTTAAAAAAGAAAAGAAAAAGGCACTTAGAAAAGAAATGTGTGCTCCCAATCCGAAAGCGTGTGTCAGCCTAGAGCAATCTGTTAAAGTTGAGTTATGAGCCCCTGGAAAAAATAATCGTTTCTAATGGCAATTCTGTGAAACCCTTAACTAAAGCAGAAACACTATGGGTGCCAGGTTCCTGCTGCAGCTATGAATAATAAAGGCTCTCCCAATACCTCGATTTGGAGAGGTGATCAAAATATATTTTATGTTTATTCTGTGGTCATTAAAGTCATTAGTCCAGCCCTTCTCCTAATTAAAAAAAAATCAAATTATTTTTCTTGCAACCAATTACAAATTATTAGAATGAACTGTCGGTTGATGTTTAAACTCTGGTAAACAAGCAATTCCAAAGCTCACTGGCTATCTGCAATTTACTTGGTAGGCTCATACTTCACTGCGAGCATGAATGCATTCATTAGAGTCATGCTAAAGAGCTTAAAAAGTCATGAATTGTGCCTCTAAGCCAGTGGTAATTTCAAACTTTTCCAAGCGTGGGAACCAGTGGAGCTGCTGTAACACAAGATTTGTTCACATCAAGATGGCCTTTTGAGCGCACGTTGGCTTTCGGTGTTTATACAGTGAGTTGCCGTCTGGAGTGGTGAACTGCCATAAAACCACAAAAGCACCATGACAGGAAGTGGGAGCTAGCGGGGCCTGATTCTCCACTGCCTTGCCTGCTGTATAATCAATGTAAAGTGTGTGTAAAATGCTATTACTAGTGTAAGAAGAAGTCTAAGTTGGTAGCACTTTGTACCCCCTTCTGTACAGGTCTGATTGACTACGCACTGAGCAAGGCAATGGAAATCCATCTCAAGAAAGCCAACAAACTTGGGGCCAGATCCTTAGCTAGTGTCCATGTAGCCTCATTAAAATCAATGGAGCTATCTAAAGCAATTTACACCAATTGCATGCTGCTGTGTCCTTTCCCATATCCGCTGTTAATTTACCATTTGGCCTTGAGTGAGTCCCTTGTCTTCTCTGCCTCAGGGCTTGATTCTCATTTGCACTACAACCACTTTACACCATTCTGACAATGAAAAGGGAACTTAAAGTGGGCACCAACGATATTCACACCCATTTCAAGGCCTCTTTTACATGCTAGAGTGGATGTAAGTGGCCTAGTATAAACTGGTTAGTCTCTAAGGTGCCACAAGTATTCCTCATTTTATTTACGGATACAGACTAAGAGGGCTGCTAATCTTAAACCTTAGTATAAATAGGTTTTCAGTTCCCCCATCTATAGAATGCTGCAGTCCTACTTACCTCTCTGCCTCGGAGGGGTTTGTGAGGAATGATTAGTTAATGTTTTTATGATGCTTTGAAAATAAAGGCCATGTAAAATTATATATCATAGAGGACAATGGAGAAAAATACTTTCTTTATCCATCCTCAAAAATATCAGAGGTCTGAGGGAGAAGCTCTATGTTCATGAAGACTCAGAAGAACATATCTAATACCCACGATTACACCAGAGAGGATAATGGTTTGTTTGTTTGTTTGTTTTAAGCTGCAGTATAAACCCTCATGCTATGGGACAGAAGCCAAACACTAAATAACAGGGGTTAGGAAGAAATTGACCTGTCAGAGGGATATTCCAAGATTTTCCACAGTGGATTTTTTCCGCAATTCCTCTGAAGTTCTGGCCACCATCAGACACAAGACACTGGTACGATCTGGTGTCTAATGCACTTCTCGTGTTCCCTGAAGATGGGGAAATTTTTTTTAAAAAAACAACTATTCAATTTTTCTATACGCTGGGAATATGAGCATTTAATGGAAATCAAATACCAGGTTTTTCAATAGCCCAACTGATACAGATCTGGGAAAGATCCAAATGGAGCTTTTAAGTCTCTTATGTCGTTTCAAAAAGTGTCTATCTAGTTCGTTGTTCTTAGAGATGTGCTTTGTTACTCTGATGTTTACCTTCAGTGAGGAAAAACAAAAGACTTTATCTGCCTAAAATAAATTATATGGCTAATAATAGCATTTGTACCAGAGTCATCCAAGCAAGAGTAGGTTTAATCAAATCTCATGATTCAGAGTCTAAACAGATCAACTGCAGGAGTCAGGAAGAAATTCCTCCCCACTCCCACACCTCACCGCAACTCCCCATTGTACTGTATTGCACAACTGGTTAATCAGATACTCTCAAACTTTTTTTCATAATGTAGACCACAATTTAATAGAGAGGTCCACAATTTATGGGCCTCTTCCCTTTTGTTCACAATTACACAGATCACTTCACTCCCATATGTGGGTTGTGACAATGACAGCAATTATCTGGAAAAGTAACATAAGGAAAGTGTTGATGTGTTTTTAGCTGTCTGCTGTGTAGTTTAGGAGATGATCACAGAACCTCATTACGTGACCAGCTGCTATCTCCAGACCACCAGTAAATGCTCTGTGGTACACAGACGAGATACTGAGAGCCATTGGTTACACTTCCAGGTTATACCACAATAAAGTCTCACAGAGCTCTCTACCTTACTCCCCGTCCACACTGACAAGGCATGAAGAGTGCTCTGACTCCCTGGCTGGAACGCTCCTGGACCTCCACCTCGGCGAGAGGCTTAATGTCCGATGCATCCCCACTGGAGCACCACAGCACCAGTGTGGACAAGGGGTTGCATTACTGCTCTCTGATTGACCTCCGGAAATGTCCCATAATCCCCTGAAGTCAAGTAGCCTCTCTTCTCGTTGTTGTGAAATCGGCTGCAGGAATGCGGTAGTGCTTTTTCAAAGCTCCATTTCTGACAGCCGGCTGCTCCCAGACAAAGCAAACAGTAAAAGTTTCCTTTGACTGAGTGAGAGGCGGGCGGGGGGGAAGGGGGGGGGGAGCGGGGAAGTGTCTGAACTTACAAGATAATGTGCTGACACACTCTCAGCACCCCAGAAACCCACTCTCTCTCCCCCCACATACACACAACACACTTCCTGTCACACTCCACCCCACTCCCAAATTTGAAAAGCAAGTTGCAGCCACCTGAATGCTGGGATAGCTGCCCATAATGCACTGCTCCCAATGCTGCTGCAAGTGCCGCAAATGTGACCATGCCAGCGCACTTGTAGCTGTCAGTGTGGACAGACTGCAGCGCTTTCCCTACTGTGCTCTCCGGAGGCTGGTTTAACCCAAAGCGCTCGACAGCTGCAAGTGTAACCAAGCCCTTAGCAAGATTAGCATTATGAGCTTCTTTCAAATTCCTCTGAAGTGTCAGCATATTTAGTTCTATGGACCAGTGGACTTATCCAGTGTGTTAAACTCTATGGGCTCAAGGCTGATCTCAGTAAAGTGAATGCAATCCTCAGGGAAGAACGTGTCCCCTGAATAACTAATGGTAGAACATTGCTAGAAAAGTGCTGAAATATCCTTGTTATCTCCTGATGTCTAAGAAAAGAATGTGGTGTTTCTTCCCTCATTTCCCAAACCACAATTCAATACCAAGCAAACTACAATGGAGAGAAGAGTATTAACTAGTATGAGAATTCAGCCATAGTGACGAGAGAAAAGGAAAGTAAATTATTCTGGTAGAGTGACACAAGGAGAGTTATTATCAGGCTACACTAAGCCATCGTTCATGGGAACATAATCTTTATAAATTATAAGTAAAGATCTGCTAAGTGCCCAACTGAGTACACTTACTCTTCTGTGCACATAGGTCCAAGTGCAATAAATACAGATCAAATGTTACTATCCATATAATAACCAGGATCAGATCCAGCATATTTTTATTTCCGAGGATTTACCTGGAATTACATTGTGTTTTATGTTATATTTTTGATGCATTTTAAAAAAATATATAGTAATTAAAACCAAATTTTATTGCCAATTGGACCCAACATCAACTCTGGGTAGAAAAGGAGGCACTATATCCCAGAGCACAATGCTCTGCAATGGTTTTTATTTTACATACATTTGATGCTGTTTTCAGTCACAGTTGATAACGGTCTGAAACAATTAAAATGAAAATATGAAGAAGGAACTATTGGCTAGAATTCCAAAGGTGCTGAGTATCTAAAGCTCCCAATGACTTCAGTGGAAATTGTGCATGCTCTTCTCTTCTATTTATATTCTGTTATGTAATGTTCAAGTGCATTGTGTAAAATGCATACCAATCCCCCCACCAAGTGAAAAGAACAGTCAGGCTACAAAGTGAAGCATTCAAAAGACATGAAAGTTGAGGTTGTCTGCATAACCTTAACACTGCCCCCTTGCAGGTATGTCTTACAGTACAGTCTTTTATTATGTGATCACATACTTTTTTTTTATACAGAGCCCCTGCCTAATGGAATTGGACTTAAACACTTAATCACATGCTTAAGCATCTGTTGAATTAGGTCCTTGCTATGTTTAGTGGAATGAATGCATCAGGTACTCAGTGAACAAAGCAGCTAGTTCAACATTCTCTTCATGGTTTTCATCCAACATGTGGCCTTATGCCTTATTTATTGCCCATCATCCAAACCTGTAGTAAATAAGGAATTCATTCCTTCATTATAGACTTTTCCATGGTGCTCATCAATGTAGTATCTCTGTACCCAACAAAAATTAATAAATTTATCCTTCCTTGGGAAGAATTATTTGCCCAATTTCACAGTTGTGAAACTGAGGCACCAAGGGCTAGATTTGCAAAACCTTCTAAGTGACTTATGCACCTAAATCCCACTGAGTGGCAGGATGCCGGGACATCAGCTCCAGTACCTCAACAATAAGATAATTCTTCTTTTTCCAGCAGCTCCCTTCTATCACTCTATCCCATTGCACACCATCGCCATTCTTGACATATGCTATAACAACTTCTGTAAATGTGCAGAAGTGTGCTGGATCCTAATCACTACACAGACAGGTTTTCTTGTCTGGTTTTCTTCTCCACCCTGCAAAAGTGAATGAGCCAGGGTCCTGCAGAAATAGGTGAGATAATATATACACACAGGAGGCACAGTTAAGGTTGTTCAAACATCCTTTCATTTGTCATTTCCAGACTGTGGAAGTGCAACCTAAACTTTTTTTTAGGCCCTGATTCAACAAAGCACTTAAAGTATGTGCTAAGTTTGAAACACATTTAAATATTTTGCCGAATTGAGATGGACTTAAACAGATGCTTAAATTCAACAGAGCCAAAACAGAACTTTGCTTTTCTCCCAAGCCCCCTGGTTCAATTTGACGTTTCCCACTGTCTGATCTATCATCTTGGAATAGCCTGCTGTCATCTCAAGTGCAATGCTTAAAATTAATCATGCGCTTAGTTATATTACAGTCTTATAATCACCGGAAATTGTTTCTGTGGAATGCAAACAACTATAGGCATCAGTCTATGATCCACCTCAAATCAGTTTTTTTTTTCTTAACAAAACAGAGACCCACTGGATTCTTACAATGAAAACCTCGTGGGATCTTGAACAGATATGGAAAGTTATATGTAATGGATTAAATGCATTAAGTCAGTTGGAGTACACCAGGGATGAATTTGGCCAAGGGTGTTTGAGCTAGGACAGAGCTGTTTTTGCAACACTTACGAGTGTCTGTTTGGAAATCAGTTATCTCCTGCACCTGCTAAGGAACGGCACCAATGCCAGTTTCCACTACCTGTCTTTTGACAAGAGAGAATGTGAGACTTTATGCAGACTTTAAAAAAACAAAAACAAAATAAAAACAGGCCAGATACTAATGTAAATTGGCATAACTACACTGACTTCAAGGAAGCTAAGCTAAATGATTTAATTCAAGCAGAAAATCTGGCCAAATATCTGTTCACAGAATGGTGAATTCTTATGGCAGAATACAAAATGGTACAACAGTCCCGGCACTGCCAAATCTGATGGGACTTATGCCAGCTACCCCAGAGATTAATTGTCTCTCTTCCTCCATACATGTAAAACTGTGCTCCAACATCTGTCCAAAAGCAGGCCATTCAGAGAGTGTAATAAAGTATCACAGTCTGAATGTGAAAAACAGAAACAGGTGTTTATTGCGAAATCTTTTAGCACGAAAAAAATAGGAGAACATGCTGCTCTTCTATTTTTCAGATGAGCTATGCAGATCAGTTGTGTAGAATGGTCAAGAAAAATGCCCTCAATCACTTTAATGGATAGTCGTGCTATTTTATTACTTTTGCTACATTGTTTCTATCTTCCTTTAGGGCCAGATACTGGTACCTTACTCACGTTGAATAGTATCTTACTTCACAAGCAGCCCTACTTATTTCATTGGGACTTCTCAATGAAGTAAGTACCACTCATGTAAGTGTATCAGAATCTGGCCTGTAACAAGCAGATTTTGCTGCTCCAATACTGATGTCCATATGCATACAAAAATGGTGCCCAAACCAAAACCCCAGGTCTGAACATTATGGTTCAGGCTACAAATGGCTCCTACCTCAGTGGTAGCCTGAATCATAATCCTGGATCTGAGCGTCCTCTAACTTTGAGGTGCTTGAAATCTGGATTCAGATCTGAATTTTGTACCTTGAGCCTAAGCCCAGTCCTACAAAATCTTTGCAAGGAACAGTCCACACTGAAGTCAAATAACTACTGATAAGAGTAAGGGTTTGCAGAACTGGGTCCCCTGTCCCATAGAGATCACTGGGAGTTTTGTGAGAATAGGGAATGTGTGATTGGACCCTTATACCAGAATCTCCTTTGGTTTTCTCACCTATATGACCATTGTGGATTGATGGACATGCAATTGTGTAGCAGAGGTTCAGCCATTTGTGCTTGTCAGAAGAACATAAGAACGGCCACTCTGGGTCGGACCAAAGGTCCATCTAGCCCAGTATCCTGTCTTCTGACAGTGGCCAATGTCAGGTGCCACAGAGGGAATGAACAAAACAGGTAATCATCAAGTGATCCATCCCCTGTCACCCATTCCCAGCTTCCGGCAAACAGAGGCTAGGGATACCCATCCCTGCTCATCCTAGCTGATAGCCATTGATGGACCTATCCTCCATGAACTTATCTAATGTATTTTTAACTCAGTTATAGTACTGACCTTCACAACATCCTCTGGTAAGGCGTTCCACAGGTTGACTGTGCGGTGTGTGAAAAAATACTTCTGTTTGTTCATTTTAAACCTGCTGTCTATTAATTTCATGTGGTGACCCCTAGTTCTTGTGTTATGTGAGGAGTAAATAACACTTCCTTATTTACTTTCTCTACACCAGTCATGATTTTATAAACCTCTCTCATATCCCACCCCGAATCGTCTCTTTTCCAGGCTGAAAAGTCCCGGTTTTATTAATCTCTCCTCATATGGCAGTCATTCCATGCCCCTAATCATTTTTGTTGCCCTTTTCTGAACCTTTTCCAATTCTAATATATCTTTTTTTGAGGCTATCTGTAATTAGGAAAACCTTGGATTTGTTCACACCTTTTTTCCTTTACTGAAAAGGAAACTATTTGGGATACCAAAATCTTGTCTACATATTTTATGGACATAGGCGTTTTATAAACACACATCACAAATAGCACTGTAAATATCTCTCTCTGCCCGTCACCCCCCAGCCGGGGTATGGGCCACCAACTGGTGTTGGTGTTTCAGTAGCAATTGGCTCCCTTATGGGGTGGAGTTGCTAGCCCCACGCCCATGTTAAGCCTACAGCACTGGTATTCCCAGGAGGTCTCCCATCCAAGTACTAGCCAGGCCTGACCCTGCTTAGCTTCCAAGATCAGACATGTTCAGGGTGGTTTAGCCATATAGCACTGTAAATGCTACTGTAAAATATCTGGTTTCAGAATGTACAGGATAAATTGAGCTGTAAAAGTGATGTAAACAAAGAGGGTTTCTAAAATGTACCATACAAGATAGATTGTGCCACATAGTAATCTATTGTTCATATTTAAACATACACTGGGCATCACCTGAACTCTGTTACTGAGTTGCCATCTGTATCCGTCTTGTTCCTAAATGTCATGCCCCTGTTAATGAAATCTGGAGGTGTGATTGTCTGTGGACTCAGTGGATTGTAGATGTCAGCCATTGCGTGATGGGCAATCATCAATCATCTATATTCAGTTATTTCTGTCTTGGTGAGTAAGCCTTTATTTAAAGCATAAAGTAAGAATGTTGCCAGACCACAGGAACAAGCCCTGAGCTGTTTGCAGGTGCTGCTATTCACAGCTGCCAATTAAACCCCTGACATTTCCATAATGGCCAAGAGGCAAAGCATATGCACTTGATATCAACAATTTTTTGTAAAATTTAATCTCCTCTTATCAATATTTCACTTTTTCCTGGTGTACATATAACGTCCTACTTCGCCTATTGTTTGTTAGCTTTAGAAAGAGAAATATGAGGTGGAAAGAAGCCAGTGCATTAATTTCCCCAGGACATACAGTAGATTCCAGGGGCGCATTTCAGCTCCAAATTGGGAAAGGAAGGCATCTTAGTAAGAAATCCCATCTTCAGAAAAAAAACTGCATACCCTCTACTGCCAGCCATGCACACACACATCACCACTGCTTAAAACCAGAAATGGGCCTAAACCAAAATCCTGGATACCCCAGGTGCCCACTCAGAGCCCCACTGGAGTTACCCAAATAGCTCCATTTGCAGGGGTTAGCCCAGAACCACCCTGCTGAATTTTGGAAATGTGTGGGTCCAGATACCAGCTGTGAGGATGGGGCCCAGCACAGCCTAAAATAGATCTTTGCTTTATCCATCCCATACAGAAAATAAAAATAATAAAAATCCAGCACCTTTTAATATATATACATTATTTTCCTTTGACTGGGAATGAAAACATTGTGTCAGTTCAACTTATTAAATACATTCATCAGGTCCAGCAGCAAATATATCTTATAAATGTAATTTTTATATGTACTTCATAAAAATTGCCAGCAACCAGTGAACTTTTTTTTTTTTCAGAAAAATATTTTTATGGAAAAAAATTATATATTTCTACAAGAAAAATAAACTGTCTCCTATTGCTATCTGACATTTACAGTTTGGAGGACATAAAACTTTTCTGAGGTTCCTTTGTTTTTCACTCCCAGCTGTTTATAGTTATTCAGGGGTGTGTTGATCTATAAGTAAATATAGAAAAAGAAAGAGCTGCATTCACATTTCCAAGGCGATTTCATCACATGCTGATCCCGTTGCTCCATTTTGCTGCAAAGTCTAAGCGGGGCAAAAACCAAATGAGAAACTGGACAGACTCCGATATTTTAATACTGTTCTCTCTGTTCCTCATGGTACTGTGGAAAGCAATTTCATTCAAACTTAGTGACTTTTGTTTTATTTTTACAATGTACTTCCAACTTGTAATTAAACCAGTTTAAAGCATTTAATGCCACATTGGATGAAATTACCTTTTGATGCCAGGATACTTCTGTTATCATCACATATTTTGACCTACTTCTAAGGCTAATGTTGGTTAAGTTTGCGATTTTTTGCCAACAGTTTTATGCCAATAAAGCCCTAATGTAGGTTCACTTCACTGAAGCAGAGTAACCTATACCGGCATAAACACTTTTACCAGTATAATTGGGTCTAAACAGGGGGGCTTTCCCATTTTAATTGTGCCAGCATAATTAAAGAGGCAAAAAAGTTAAGTGCAGACAAAACCTCTTTGTGCTCATAGCTTCTGTTATTATATACTTTGAAACCCCCTATTCTTACAGATTTCAGGGACATCTGTTTGAGAGGGAACCCAGGAGTTCCTACTGAACTCAGATGATGAGTACACCAGGTGATTCTGTTTCTTCATGGCAATAATTTTCTTTTTTTTCTTCCATCCCTAGGGGGAAAAAAGGCAGCATGCTTGAGATCCAAAAAGTGAGTCTTCAAACATCAAAAAAGATCATTTCAGTTCAGATGATAACTCTCCAGATCCAGTCTGTTGTAGCGTGAAGTGTCAAACTACCATGACGTAAATTCTTCCTTTGTACTCTGCCTGTTTTGGGTTTTTTTAATCATAAGTATTGTAAAAGATCGGATTAATAAAATAAAGTAAAAGAAAAAATAAAAGAAAGAAAGAAGCCAGATTCTTCTATGTAAACATGGGCTAATTCCTTTGAAGGCAATATGCTCATTATAATGATCTCACAATGACGACAGCAGGAGTAACTCCACTGAAGTCAACGGATCTATTGACCCTTTCATAAAACTAGGGTCAATGACATCAGAATTAGTCCCGCTGTATTTGATTAAAAGGCAGTGGTAAAATGTAACTTATGCCCGTTTCTTTGTTCCTCTAAATGCAATAATAATAATAATAATAATAATAATAATAAAGTCACGGAGACAAGTATGTAACTGTGGTAAGTAAAAACTATGGTGACTGGAATTTACAGTGCAATGGAATCTGGTTGTCTAACTCCCATAAACTTCTTTGAAAAATCCCAGATGGAATATCCATCCCATGTGTGGTTCTAAATGTGAAGACAATGGGCCAAATTTTGCTTTACGGGTTTAAAATCCTAATTATGGCCTTGATCTAGCAAAGCATTTACGTTTGCGCTTAGTTTTAAGATCACGGGTAGTTCCACTGAAACCAAGGGAATTACTTGTGTGCTTAAAATTAAGCATGTACTGAAGTGCTTTGCTGGATCAAGGCCAAACAATCTCCTTGGAACAGTGATTGGTTTTTTTGTTCTGGGAATGTACAATATCAGACACAATGGGCTTCTGGTCTGACTTATGCTCCTAGGCATTATGGGAATACTAAATAAATAAATAATATTAATGTTCCACATTTACATTTGTGCAACGGAAAGGAGAACTGGGCAAGGAATGTGACAGTTAAGGAGAAAAGTGTTTATCAAAAAGCCACAAGCAACTAGTGTTGCTTCCACCAGTCCTGTCGGATTTGGTGAGTTCCACTGTTCTCTCCTGCTTCCCAACGTCTTGGAATGCCCAGTTATGATATACTGTGCTGGCACTAAAAGAAAAGTAACGACGTTCACACTGCCGAGTCTCATCAGCAACTTCATGACTCTTGTGGTTGTCTTCATTCAGGGCTAACTTGTATTATTATTGGCACTCCTAAAATTGGGATGGTATGTTTCCAATGTTTTTTAAAGTTGAAACACACAAGCTCTTTTATTTCACTTCTGCCCAGTAAGATTATTTCAGCTCCACACATGCAAAGCCTCATATTATGTAAGAAATTAATCATATCAGCGTAAAGTAGCTACTGAAAAATTGCCAAACACCATAAACATTGGTCAAAATGCAGGCCAACCATTTGCACGTGGAGTAATTGAAACTATGGAGTTGTTGGAGCAATATGCAACTTTTCAGGATGAATTATAAAGCTTTTCAAACATAAAATGATATCTGAGAGGATTGCATTGCCTAAAAGGTTTCGATAAGCATAGAAAAAATGTTAAAATATGCAGGAGGGATTAATCATGCTCTCTGGTTACTTATGCCATGTGGTGTCACATATCTTCTTCATATATTCCCTGATAAATGTCTCTCAGCCTCTGCCCAGTCCCATTTCTTCCCTCCACACCAAATTATGAAGGTCCAAATCCTTGGCTAGTGCAAATCAGCATAGCTCCAGTGAAGTCAACGGATCTTCACTAGTTTACAATGGCTGAAGATTTGGCCCAAGAAGTGACACAAATGTAATGTTATATCTTATTTATAGATCTGAAACAATAATCCTAGTGGAGCAGATGTTCCCTGACAATGTAGGAGGCTTATGAAATGCAGTTCTGGGCACAAAATCTACTCACTGTGGTCAAGGAAGGGATGAAGCCTGCTGTACATGATGAACTTGCCCTGAAATCTTGCTCTTTCATTCATTTCCTTCATTTGGGAGCCAACTGGAATTGCTTAAACTACTTTCCAGCTGTCGTATCACCTAACAAAAGAATAAACGGACATCTTGGACACCTGGAGGATGAATACAGCTTTCTCTTGGCCTCCTAATACCTGCCGAAATGGTTCTTCAAATAAGTGGTCACTTCGCTAAAGAAATTTTCATCTGGAAGATTTTGCTACTCAGGTTTGGAACAAAAATGAAAAATTTCAACATTTTCAGTTCAAGTCAATGAACCCTTCGCTCTGGGGCAATTAACCTGGCAGCGTACCCCAGATCTGTGGACCCTGGGAGCCCTGGGGTCTATGACTTGGATACAATCCACGTGGTGGACCACCTCGGAGCCACGTGTTCTGGAAGCCCTGTGGTCCCCACCTCCGGAGCAGTCTGCCTGGCATGACACTCTGGAGCAGTGGGCTGCCAAGAAGCCAGATGGGTAAGCTGGCAGGAAACCAGCAGGAGCCTTGCCTAGGAACCAGAGAAACTTCACTGAAACTGCACCATCTCCGCAAAACATTTTGCTTTTGACAAACTGGCAAATTCAGACCAAAAAAAAGTTGAATATAATTTAATTGGAATTTTCCAGACTAGCTCTGGTTACATATCTAGCTAGCTAGCTAGGTATTGCACTTCACACTGTGGCATCTGAGGGCTTCATAGACACAAGTGGCTAGAGCCTATCCATGCAGTCAATGGAGCTGTACCAATTTACACTAGCTGGCCAAGAAATTCTTCCCTTTGCCCCCTGATCCCTGACCCAAGCCCACATAGTCAAGCTTGGAACACAGAGGGCTGGGGACTAGGCTGAGCCTTTCAGAGGTGACTATAGCAATCTCAAGGCTTCTGCCATGTTGAGCCCCTGCTGCTCCTGTGCCCCTACACTGCATGGGGTAAGGGCCAGTGGGCATGTACAGTGGTGGTTACACTGGCACTGCCCTGATCCTGCTTTGCCTGACCCATGACCCATCTTCAACCACTGTCATGCATGGATATGAGGAAACCCTGCAGAAGTAGCCTGTGCAGCATGCCAGGATACTGACCCCACTGCAAATCCATCAGCAATTCTGCCTCCCCACCCCTCACCTGAGAGGGAGCTGGAGGAGTCTTCTGCAGCTGCAGGAAACGGAGGAAGAATTTTCCCTAATGAAGCAGCAAGTCAGTAAAGGGCTTTCACCACTGTCCATAGTGGGTAGGAGAATGGAATAGGAACTGAGAGACAATGGCGGTATGTCATCAACTGGTCCATCCCTGGAATGGCAGTCTAACTGCAGTTGTAATCCAGCATACTTCTCTAAGAATAATTTGCAGGAGTTAAAAAAAAGGAGTTGGCAAATTGGAGGGAATTCACAGAAGAGCAACAAAATGCTCAAGGAACTGAAAGGTTTCAGTTAACAGTAAAAATGAACGTACTAAATCTGTACAATTGGCTCATAAACAAAGTAAGGGAGAATATGTTAGCTGCCTAATATCACCTGAAGGAGTAAACCACACCCAGTGGTGAGTAATAGTTTAGGGTGTTCCAAGGAAACAGAGCTAAAAGTGTGGTGATGAAATGAAAGAAAAATGTAGGCTGAATATCAGGGGGAAAGAACTCTCTTATCATGAGATCTGTTTAGTCTGGGGAATAGTTCCCAAGAGAAATAGCTGGCCTCATGATTTGTAATACCAGAGCTTGAAAATACACAGTAAGGATAAAAAAAAAATTATTTGGCAGGGGATGGGAGAATAGGGACTGTCCGTCAGATCCAGCTCCCATTGATCACAATGGGAGTACAGTAAACCCTCGATTTAACGGACCTCGATTTAACGGACTTCGGATTCAACGGACAAAATTTCTGAGCAAGTCTGATGCATCCGAAATCCATTTCTCGCGGGCTGGCTGCCGGCTCCCGGCTGCCGCCCGGGTCCAGACAGCAGGCGGGCTGGCTGCCGGCTCCCACCCGGCTCCCACCTGCGGGCGTGCTGGCTGGCTGCTGGGTCCCACCAGCGGGCGGGCTGGCTGACGGTTCCCGGCTGACGCCCGGGTCCCAGCAGCCGGGACCTGGGCAGGCTGGCTGACGGCTCCCGGCTGCCGCCTGGGTCCCAGCAACGGGCAGGCTGCGTAGCTGCCGCCCCGACCCTGTGGCAGGCAGGCTGCTGCTCCGACAGCTCGTTTTTAAAAATTATTATTAAATAACGGACTTTTTGATTTAACGGACACCCCCTCGCCCGAATTAGTCCGTTAAATGGAGGTTTTACTGTATTTCCACTCACTTTAATAGGAGATGGATCAGGCCACATATGCTCTAACAGATCTTTTCTACCTTTAATGTCAGTGACTGAATGAAAAGACACCACCTAACAGACATTAACTGGGTTTCTTGTTGGCTGGTATCATGAAAAATGAATGTGTGCTATCAAAATGAACATGTCAATACTGACATGAAAAAGAAGACCATGGAAGTGATCCTGCTTCATTGATGTAAATGGGAGCCTCAGTGGACTGAGGATTAAGCCCCCCAAACTATACTTTAAATTGTTTTAAATCTTTCATATTGTTAAGTCCCTTACAACGGCAAGGAAATGCTACTCAAATTGCAGTCTAGCTATAGTATCACTGCTAGGTAAACTTTTGCTGTTGTAACGGAAGCGGGATGGTTCTGTGCATCCAATTTGTTTTGCTTATATAACTAGCACTGGAGAGTCCTCTGGGTTGTGGTTAATAACAAAGCAGCTAAATTTTATATCTGATTTTTTTGAAAAAAGAATAATAAAAGCGGGGTAACATTTTTGCGCACGCCCGGATGATTTTCTTTGCGTGTTTGCAACTTACCTAACGGCAAACTTCACTTCATTCTACACTGGTCTAATTAATCTGACAGGACTGGAAACTTGCTCTTCCTGTTCACACTTATTATTCAGCTCCTCAGAATGCCCTGTAGGGAGTATGAAGCACAATAAAGTGGTATTTACCAAATCCCTGAATACTAAATACACCTTTTAGGCTGACTCTGCACAATGCCAGCAGTGAGGAGATCTGACAAAAATGCAGCCAGAGAAAAAAGACATTTGCCAGAGCACTATCTATTTTAAACAGGACTAGCAAGTCTTGAGCAAGGAAGCTGTCTCTCCCCCCCCCCCCCCCCAACTTCTACAGTGGGCTTTGGGGATTCCAATTTATTCCTACTGTATCTGAAAACTTTGCTGTAGCCAAAGCAAACGACAGAGTGATCATACCTAATAAGATATTATGTTAGCTCACAAAAGCCACTGGGGTAATTTCATACTGGCATATCTTTTAACCTTTCATCACCTGAATTAGAAACATCATAACACAACATAAAACACATCTGAGAAATCCATTGGAGACAGGAATTCAGAAACATGTACAGTAGAAATAAGAGTGTTGAGAGTTAGAAGATGTTTTGAGAAAATATTGAAATTGAATGTTAAGTTTCCCTTTCAAAGAAAATTCCCATTACAGAAAAAGACTTCTTACAAACGCATGAGGTGATTATAGAATTTTTTTTAAAAAATGCTTCTTTGCACAGTTTAGTGAAATTCTGCAATCATTTCATGTTTTAAAATATAAGAAATGGGGGGGGGGATTTTCTAAGGCATTATTAGCAGTTAGGTGCCCAACTTTCATTGCCAATGCCCACTCCCCATTTGTGTCTCAGAAAATCATCCCCTATGTGAAAAATTAAGAGTAAAATTTTCAGAAGTACCTGAGTGATTCGGGAGCTATTCTCAAAAGGAATGTAGACAGGGACCTAGCGATGGGTAAGTGTAGGTGGGCCACATCCCACCTACTTGGCCTCCAGGCCCACCCAAATCTGGACAGGGGTGTAGCGCTGCCACGGCAGCCTGGAGAGTCATTTGGGCACCTGAAATTCAGGACGGAGCTATGTGTCCACTCTTCAGAAAGTTACGCTCCAGCAGCTCCGCCTGGCCATTTTCTGAGGTACCACAGTGCCCAGCTTGGCAGCTGAAGCCCTGTGTCTGGGGGCACCAGAGCTAGGAAAGGGTCATGGCATTGGGGGAGAAGCTGAGCTAGCACAGTCTGTCACTGCCAGTCCACCCAAAAGTCAGGGCCCATCCGAATTTCCATTCCTAGCCTCACCACTGAATGTAGAACACCTAGAAGTCTAAATCTGATTGAAAGTCAATGAGAATAAGCCTCCCAGCTGCATGAGTCACTTTGGAAGATGGGCTATATGGCCAGATTTTCAAAGACATTTAAGTGCCAAAAAACACAGATTAGGCACCTGAAGGGATTTTTCAAAAGTGCTCAGCAGGTTAGATGCCTAATTCCCACTGACATGCCATTGGCTTCTGTAGAGGTATGTGTGATCTACACTGGTCACCAGTGTAGTCAGTGGACAGAATCCCATTGACTCCAGTTGGTCCGGAGCAAGAGAAGACTCAGTCAGGCCTATTGTATTTTAGATGGCGCCAAAACCTGATTGCTATATTTGTAAAAGTAGTCCCACTGGGCCAGTTCTGCTCTGAGTTACCATGGTGTAAATCCTAGAGTAATCCCACTGATTTCAAGAGAATTCTTCTGGGATTACATGTGGGTTAATGGAGAGCAAAACTGGGCCCACTGACTTCAAGCGGACTAGTATATGAAAAAGGAGAGCCAGGTATGGCCTTCGGTATGTTATATACGAAAGATGGTTCCTGAAACTAATTAATCCTTGAAAAGATCATTTGATCTATCTCGTTGTTAGCAATACATTTTTAATTGTTCATTTTAGTCAAGCATCATTTGAACACAAGTCAATTTGCAATTTCATTAGAGTACAGAAAAGGCCTGGGGTATATTCCTGGTAAAAAAGAAAAAAAAAATCTCTGGCAAAATTTCATAACGGATGTTAATCCTCTAATTAATTTTATGTATCAAGAAAGAATTAATGAGTCCTGCTAGTTAAGCAGAAGTCATCTTGCCAAGAAGTGCATTTTGTCATACCTTTCCCTCCAGGAAAACCTTTTCACAAGCTTTGTGGCAAAATAGGCTGGCAACTAATGACTAGCTTTGAAGCAACATTCACAGTCCATTTGCTTTGATGACATTTGGAGCTTTGTTCTCTACTCATTCCAAAGTCTGTGGTAAGTATAGTACCCTCCCTGCACAGCCTTTGAAAACTAATCAATACAGTAAGATTGTCAGGTTGCAGCTGAGGAGCATCACGGCTTTTAACTCCTTTCTTGGTTGCCCTGTTGTACATGTTTTTAAGTTAAACCTTATGAAGAGATTTGAGTAAATTATACTTACCATATTCATAGGCACACAAGTGTGACCCAGCTTTTCTTCCATGTTTTAACTTCAAAAGCTTATAATCTGTCAGTTAACCTTCCATAAAACTAAAATGATATGGTCATCATACAATAATCTGGTGATGGATTGTATCTGACAAAAAGTCATAAATAGTGAATGGTTTGTCACAGTTACACCTGTGAAAATTAGGACACTGCAGAAGAAAACAAAAAGAACATGTTCAGGCAAACAACTGTGTAGAACTGGAGACCACTACAGGCAAACAGTAGTGAAACAACTGGCCTAATTCTGAGCTCACTCTTACTGTTGTACAGCCAGGGTGACTCCATTGACCTCAGTCGAGCCAATCTAAATTTACAGCAGTGTAATGGAGATTAGAATATGGCCCTTGGAGTTTTATTTTTATTGTAACTTTTAACTCTTCTTTAATCAATGCTAAAATCTTTAGGTCTGAGTTCTCATTTCAATGGCTTTGCGTAATGTGTCTCAACTATACCTCATCTAATTTAATAAGATGCAAGCTAAGGAAGTACTTATCAAGGGTTTCAGATGGCACATTATTATTGTACTCAGAAGTCAATATTTGCTAATCATGTTAGTACAGGAACTGTTCCAGGTCTACGATTCTTGGATTGCAAAGACCTTTAAGATTACTTGAACCTATCTTTCTCCTCTTCCATGCCTCCCCTCCCCCCGCCCAGCATTGAACCACCTCTGTCTGTCTCCTGGAAATGGACAAATCAACACCACGATAAGAAAAACCTGAAAAGCTATTTAAATGCTCAACCCTTGCTTTTAGCCATTGGTCTGGTTATTTAGAACCTGATCTGTTGACTACAGTGGGAGCAGTGTCTGCTCAACACCTTCCAGGATCATGCCCTCCTGTCTCTCACATTAGTATGATCGCAGACCAATACGTCACATCTTTGCACAAAACTCCAGTTGAAATCATGGGAGTTCTACACATGGAACGACGACAGATTGTGAGGGTTGCGTCCGTGCCTCCCTGTCAGGCCCAGAGGGAGGCCACTCACCCTTGCTGTTGCATCTCTGTATAGACTGGGGTAAAGGGTAATTAGCATCTTTCCCCTGGCTTCCTGCCTCAGACAGATGTAAGAGAAACGCAGGCCTCTCAGCCTATGCTAAGTAGGTTGTTGCCTTGCCAGTGGCCCCACCCTACTCCACCGGGTCCCAATCTAGGGTGACCAGATGTCCAGATTTTATCGGGACAGTCCCGATTTTAAGGGACTTGTCCCGCGTCCCGACCAAGGTATGGTCGGGATGCTCCTTGTCCCGATATTCGGGACCTTGCGCTGGCAGCCACTGCTTCCTGCAGGCAGGGCGGCTGATTCACTCACCTGCTGGCAGGAGCACACAGCTGACTCTGCGGGGGAGGGGAGCTCTGCTTGCAAGCGCAGACAGAGGGAGGGAGGGGAGGCAGAGAGCTCCCGGCCACCCCCCTCCCCCAGCCCCTCATCAGCGATCATCAGCCCCAGGTACAGCCACTGCCCCAGGCAGAGAGTCAGGACAGGACCTGGCTGCAAGCCCCGCTCCAGGCTCCGGCAGCTCCCACTGGCACTTTTCCCAGCCACTGAGAGCCACAGAGCTAGTCCTGTTTCCAGCAGGGTAGGGATGTCTTGCCTGTCTCTGCCCACCGTGGTTCCCTCCCTCGATACAGTGGCCCTACACTGTACGATATGAGAAGAGTTTGTTCTTGATTACTCACTTCATTTCAATGGGACTACTCATATAAGTAAGCAAACTAGATCCAGATCTGCAAGGTATATAGGCACCTAACTCCCAGGCACTAGCTACCTAAATACCTTTGTGAATCTGGGCCTACGTCCCTTATAGTGCAAGAAGAACACCCATCACTGACAGTCATTTTTAGTTTATTGTACCGGAACATTTTTAAAACATGCTATATAGCTTCCTTTTGTGTTTTAAAGCTGGTGCTGAATTTGGTGCTTCTAATATGAAAGATGAGGTATAGAGCCAAAAATAATAAGCAGGTGATGTGCAAGCTTCCACAGTCAACACACCTTCATCCTGGCTTTGTCACATTTCTGATATCCCAGCCCTGGGCTGACCCCGAACACACTGAGCACTGATAAGTGTGACAGAGTATGCGGCAATTTTGTGATATATTCATTCAAAACCAGGCTCAGAAGGTCAGACACATTTCACTTGTGACCTAAGGCAGGAGTTAACTCAATCCTCTAGGCTGGGGAGCAGGGCTGGTGACAGAAATTTGGGGGCCCCCTACTTTGATAGTTTGGGGGCCCCCAAAGCCCAGCCGGGCCCCCCCCCCAGCGCAGTCGACAGCGGATGGGGGCCCCCCCAGCCCAGCCGGGGCCCCCCCCAGCCCAGCCGACAGCGGCTGAGGCCCCCCACAGCCCAGCCCAGCCAGCGCTCCCCTCCCCCCAGCCCAGCCGGGGACCCCCCCAGCCCAGCTGACAGCGGCTGGGCCCCCCCCCAGCCCAGCCCAGCCGGCGCTCCCCCCTCTCCCCCGGGCAGCGAGAGCTGCGTGAGCCGCCCTTTCTCCCCCCCCCTCCCCCGGACAGCGCTGCTGCCGCCGGCCGGGCTCACTGCTCCTGCTGGGGCCAGGCACGCTTGTCCGGGGGAGAGCCGTGCCGCCTCCCCCCCCCCTTCCCCGTTCTCCAGGTCCGGCGACAAGGGGGACGACAACGGGTACAGCTGTGTACCAGGGCCCCCCTAAAGTCGGGGGGCCCGGTACAGCTGTACCCGTAGTACCCCCCTGTCGCCGGCCCTGCTGGGGAGTGGAAATAGTGGCTTACCCACTTCCCAAAGCACATTATTGGAGTTAGGATATACAGAGAAGAAAACGAGGAATACTTGTGGCACCTTGAGACTAACCAATTTATTTCAGCATAAGCTTTCATGGATGCATTTATATACACAGAAAGCAGAAAAAGTTGGAAATTACCATGCCAATTAATTAAACAGCCTCTTAGAACTGGTATGGTAATTTCCAACTTTTTCTGCTTTCTGTGTATATAAATGCATCTTACTTCTGTGTGTTCCATTCTGTGCATCCGATGAAGTGGGCTATAGCCCACGAAAGCTTATGCTGAAATAAACTGGTTAGTCTCTAAAGTGCCACAAGTATTCCTCGTATTCTTTACGGATACAGACTAACAGGGCTGCTAATCTTAAACCTGTCACGATATACAGAGAGTTATTATCCACTCCATTATATCAGTGTTAAACCAGTGTGCTCCACTGGTTTAAACAGTGTTATGTTAACCATAAAACTGGTGTAGCCGAGTAGAGAATCAGGCCTATTAACTGTAGAGTAGGCTAGATTCTGATCTCCATTACCCTGGTTTAAAAACAGAGTAATGTCATTGTCTTCAATGGAGTTACACCAGTATATGGGAGAGCAGAACTAGATGCCATGGGCCCAATTCATCACTGAATTACTTGCAAAACTGGAGTAATGATCTGGGTGATAAAAAGGCAGCAATGCAGAGGTAAATCATGCCCATTAATATTTGGAGTATGACTTTATACAGACTACTCAATCAGACTGTGAGTGCATCGGTTTTATTTCAAATGTATAGAACACACCATCAAAATAAAAATAATTAAAAAAAAGTCGGCTATTTTGAGTATTGTGCTATCCAGACTATTCTGTGCCTCTTAGCTCTACCCAGAGATTTCGATAAAATACTCTGATGCTTATTTTACAAACCCAAAATGACACATCCTGTTTAATATTCCAGTTACTGGCGAACTATTAATCTGAATATGTTAGTGGTGACTGTCTCATAAGCCTCGCATCTTAAAGCCTCTAAGCAGTAATTCATTATCCTCAGGTCATATTTTTGTATTCATTCAATTTAAAATATGAGACACTTTTCACTTTAAAGTTTTTTTTTTAATCAAACATTATTTTATGCACGGCTTTTAACATACTAATTGATTCATTTAGATCTGCCCTTTACAGAGTGAGTTGCTAATTCCTTTTATTCTTTTTTCTATAGGTCAATGATGCCACTTTTAATACATTGTGGAAACACTTTTAAAATACATTTCCATGTGTGTATTTACTTGCTTCAGCCAGTTTTTAATCCGGGAAATTACGTACTAATTTCTAAACAGCCTGATGACTTCTTAGCAGCCTATACAAAGCCAATTTGATAGTCTCAACTCAGCTCCAGGTTTCCACATCACAAGTGTCACCTCTGAAATTAGCATTAATTGGCATCCGTGTTGGTAGCTCCAATGGAGAAGCCATAGAATGAATGGACATACAAGATAAAAACTGGCTGTATTAGAGGCAATGAGAGTTTAATCATGGACTTCTGTGGGGTCAGGATTTCACCCAGGAGATGTCCGCACTGCAATTAAAAACCCACAGCTGGCCTGTGCCAGCGGACCGTGCTAGGGCTGTTTCATTGCAGGGTAGACTTCTGGGTATGGGCTGCAGCTGGAGCTCTGGGACCCACCCACCTCACAGGTTCCTTGAGTCCAGGCTCCAGCCCATGCCCCAAAATCTACCCTGGACATCCTAGAAGTGGAGTATCAGTTTTATGAGTCCTCCAGGAAATTTGTCTTCAAAACTAGTATATGTAGCAGTATGTGGCAGTATACATAGTTGTGCTATCTGAGACACGGTGTGCATACCTTGAGAAGGGGAAGAAAACATTTTAAGTTCACATGAAGGAGCAAAACTCCGCCATTGCTTGGTCCCAAGCCCAAGATGTGAAAGGAGGAGGGTTTTGCGTTGGGCTAGCAACCCACCATGTAAAAAACGAATGCTACAGAAACATCAACCAAATCTTCAGCGAATGGAGAAGAATGGTTGGCGCCTTATGCTCCACCAGGAGCAAAGAGGATAAGTGAGTGAAGTGAAGTGAAGGAGCAAGCTGAAAGTTATATTATAAATGACACTTTAAAATAAGTCCAATGGTGCATCCATACAATATATATATGATATCCTGACACTCTGTAATTAAGTTCTTCTCGAAAGCTGTCATTAAATTGCACTAAATATTGGAAGCTGGAATTTATATTTACTTATTGATTTTGGCTGTTAAAAATTATTCTGGTGTATTTTTTTTTAAATTAATTTCAAACATTGGGTGTGTGAAGGAGATTTCACTGCTCCTGAACAACCAGACTGATAGCCCTAAAGACTAGACAATTGAACACAGATCCACAAAAGTATTTTGGCTCCTAATTTCCATTGATTTCAACTGAAGTTAAGCACCTAAAAACTTTGTAGATCAGGTCCCTTGCCTACAAAGAACTTGACCTGAGACCATCCCCTAATATCACACACCCCAGTGATCAGCCATTAGATAGCAATTATTTTCAAGTCACTATTATAGCTGGGTGAATACTGCAAAAAAATCACTAATTTTCATTTAATTTTTTTAAACAAGTACTTTGGCTCCATTTGCACTGTGTTCATTTATCATAAATGCTCATGAAATTCATTTTTAGCACTGCCAATGGTGATAGAAAGCAAGTTTTAAGCTGACAAGTGAATACTTGAGAAAATAGGACTTTTAAATATCCCTTCCTTAAATATTCTTGCTAGAAATATCTGCAGAAACAATATTCCTATTCAACACCAAGCAGCATAGCTCTTATTTTGAATAGCAAAACAAGTAGTAAAGAAAATTAATAGAAAATGTTGATCATTTCAAGAGAGAGAAAAGAGTGAGTGTGAGTGTGAGTGTGAGTGTGTGGGGGGGAGAATCTGTTCATGGCCAGTCTCTGAAGAGAAAAGAAGAGGTGAAAGCCATTAACTAAATTATGGATAGATTGAGCTCTTCCTACTATCAACCTAAGAGAGGGTTTTCAATATAGGAAGCCAATATAGTCTTCTAAATCCATATTTAGGCACCTGCCTGATTTTCAAAAGTGCTGAACACCCACTAAGATTTCAGTTCTTGAAAATCCTAGCCCAAGGATAGAACAGAGCTAGTAACCTGAAAGTGAAATGCTTCCTATCCCATTGCCAATACCGAATCCCTCCAAACCCACACTGTGCATGCTGAAGAATCACAGAACCTGCTTGGATTTCCTTAAAGAGCTGTCAGGTGTGAGGAGAAAGGTTCAATTGAGGGATAGTGCTGATCTCGTTAATATAAAGTAACTTACACTAAAGAATTGATGTCACGAGTTGCTGAGCACTGTGGCACCAAACCAGAAAAGCAAGTTAGGCATGCAATTAAGTGATTTACTAGATCGGGGCTTAAATTTGAGAAGACAAAGGACAGTTCCTTTTATTGAATATTTCAAGAGGGAAGAAAGAAGACTAGGACGTCTTTAAATAAAATGTAGTACAGGGAGGAGCATGACAAACTGCAGTTCTTTCCTACTACCTTCCTACCACTACAGCCTTTTAAACAAACATTTGTTGTTGATTTATCAAATGGCAAAAAACATGAGGCAATAGTGGAGCCAATTCAGTTCCTACTGGGAAAGTGGTGAGCAAGGTATGTGTTAAAGTTAAACACATAAAGTTTAGGTGAGACTAACATACATGGGGTGTGACATGGCCATTAGGTCATCGCAATGCATGGAGCCCAGTGTTCCTTAATCATTTTGAGAGCTCCTCTTATTTTATGTTATCTTTTCTCAGGTCAATGAGGGTTCAAGAAGTCCATTTGTTAAGGGAGGGGGGCAGAGTCTTTTTGCTCCAATGGTGCGCAAGACAGTTCTGGTTATGGAGAATGTGGCACCCATGAATCTTGTTTTGCATTTGTCTGGAGCAAGTGTAGACAAATTGCTAGGATAACAAATTTATGGTTGTAAAACATTCTTTACATCTGATCATCCAACAAAACTCCCTCCTTGGAAGTTTTCAGTGGCTTGGTGTCAAAGTGCATACTCCAGGTGCCTAGTTCTACATTTTGTGTGTAATATCACAACTGACAAGCATTTTATTAACCTAACTTGTGTCCAGGCTTTCTCAATAAAGAAAAACGGGTTTGTATTTGCTGATACTGTTTTAAATGGTTTTCAAGCCTCTTTCCTTTCATCTTCATAGTTCTTGTCTCTGCAAATTGCATTCCCACTTTCCTCTATATCTATACGGTTATTCATTAGAAATCTATATAATTTCAGTAGTCCTTTTTTTAACTGGCTCCCTGGCCAATGTTAGATACTTCACTGAATTGAACTCTGGTCCTTAAAGCTTCTGAAGTTAGTGACCTAACCAATTGTTCAAGATATATGCAGAAAGGAGTGTCAACTTTAGGAACATGAAAGGTAACTCCAATCCCTTAAAAAAGGAATAAGAGTTTGATTGCCATATAAACCCTAAAAGGGCAGGCTTACTAGCTTGTTTCACTGGTAACAAGAGCACACCCAAGGACCTCTTCAGGCTTTGAGAGCTTACAGTTCACAAAGGTGAAACAGCCTGAGGAGTTTTGAAAAGCTTAAATGTCATTTAGATTGCAGTGTCTTCTATAAAAATTCCATTTCAGCTTTTGTTAGCCTAGAGAAAATTAGTTTATTAAAAACAAAACAAAACCCTCTTTCAGATCACATGCAATCGGGGGGTGGGGGGCAGACTTGTGGGCTTTTTTGTTTCCGTATGTTGGCTTGAAAGATGGGTATTTTTAAAAAAATTGGCTTATCTTTTACATATGAAAGTTGGGTCTTATCTGATCTCACAGATTCTAGGAGGACTGAACTACTAGTGAAATGGTGAAATCACAAGAATAAAGATAGTGAAAGTTGAGCAATAAAGAGCAAAAAGAATTTTTAGTGAGTTTATAAAACTCAAAGGTATGGGTTTTTTTGTTTTGTTTTGGTTAATATTTACTTAACTTCAGTGACTAAGTAATAGTTTTGGATAAAGATCCCCTCTGTGAACTATTCAGTACCCTGATCCTTCTTTATGGCACTTCATTCCTCTTAGGGCAGGTCTACACTGGAGCGGGAGGCATAATTTTCATCTTATTTTCATTTGATCGAGCTAGTGTGCTAAAAATAGAAGTGTAGCCAGAGTGGCTAGGCCATCCCCAGTATAATCCCATCTGAAACCCTAGGTATGTACTCACAGTGGTTAGCCTGACCTGCTGCTCACATCACCATGGTTACGCTTTTATTTTTAGTGTGATACCTGACCTACCCAATCTGGGAATTACCCCACCAGCTCCAGCATAGACATACCCTTAGACCAGGGGTCTCAAACTCAAATGACCACGAGGGCCGCATGAGGACTAGTGCACTGGCTCGAGGGCCGCACCACTGACACACACATACACCCTCGCTGCCCCGGCTGTGCCCCCACTCCACCCCTTCCATGAGGACTAGTGCACTGGCCCAAGGGCCGCACCACTGACACACACCCTGCCCTTGCTGCCCCGGCTCCGCCCCCACTCCACCCCTTCCAAGAGGTCCCACCCCTGCCCCACCTCCTCCTCTGAGCACGCAGCTCCCCATTCCCTCCTGGAAAGCGCTAGGCACCACCAACAGCTGTTTGGCAAACAAAGCAAGAGCAATATAGGAAGTCCAGAGCTAGAAACACACGCGGCCCAGCCAGGCAGCAGAGAAGCCTCCACTTCTGGCCCCTCCGTCCTGCAAACTGCTATGGGGGGGCCAGGGGGGGGGCGCCAGGAAGTTTGGCGGGCCGCAGGGAAGGGCTTTGTGGGCCGCATGTGGCCCCCGGGCCGCATGTTTGAGACCCCTGCCTTAGACATTCAAGAAATCTTGCAACACCACCAAGGAAGACAGGAACTGACATTCCTGATACTTCTAAGATAAAGACATAAAACCAATTAAATAAAACCAACTTTTCTGGACTTTGTTATACTTAAGCACAAGTCCATTAATAGATGAGGAATGAAAACAATGTCAGTCAAACTCTTACTCCAATCTATGTCTACATCATTTCTCTCTCTCCCGCTCTTGCAGCATGCCTAGTTTTGTCATTAAGAGCAGATTTTTAAAGGTATTTAGGTGTCTACAGATGCAGAGGAAGATTTTCAAAAGCGCCTACATGTCTAACTCACATTGATTTCACAAGGGAGTTAGGTGACTAGGCAATTTTTTGGGGGGCATCTTTAGGCACCTAAACACTTGAAAAAAAAATCCATCCCTAAGGCCTTGGGTCAGCAAAGAATTTAAGCACGTGCTCAATTTAACCATGGGAGTAAGCTCATTCAGAAAACCATGTGTTTAAGTGCTATGCTGAACTGGAGTCTAAAGTTTCATTTGTATTCATCCACCTTCCATACATCGGGATAACCTAAAATTCCATATAAGACTGAATATAATCCTAAATTTAATTTTTCAGGTCTTAATGGATCAGTTTTCCAGAGTTAACATTTGAATCAAGATTTTCCCTCATGGAGGCTAACCTGAAAAGTCCCATGACAGTACCACCAATAGAAATCAGAGTCAAAGAAAAAAAATGATTAAATTTATGAGCCTGATTCTTCACTTACATGGAGTAAGTAGTTACTCCATTTAAGCCAGTTCTGTACAGTTGCTGTAACAGGCCCTTAATGTTTTGCCAGCTACCATACTGATATTGCATGCAGACAGTAGTCAAAGAAATGTACGTTTAGCTCCACAAAAATAGTACATTAGACATTGTTAAATGTTTTCTGAGGGAGGGTTTCTCTGACTATTCTGGCAAAAACACTAGTATTCATAGTAACCAGAGCTTTGAACAAATAAGCATTCCGAGCTCCATCTTTGATGGACACTTACTCAGGCTGTCATCTGTAGCTGCACAGATTATATCTGCATTGGCCTCTTCCACAAACACTGGAATCACTGGAGTGTGTTACAGACAATTCAGCTCTCAAACAATGAAGCATTTGTGTTCATTTTCTTCAGTTTTATCTTTGGAATTTTACTATTTAGGTCACTATCTGTTGCTCCCAGCTATTCTTTCCAGACAAATCACAGCTCTTTTTGGACTTAAAAGATATAATCAAAGAATTCATCTAACAGTATTCCTTGAGTATAAATCTCAAGATGTAATAAATAGTACACATGCTATAAGATTACACTGCCATTCCTGGACTGCAGCCCCAAGATGAATTATATGTTACAGGCTAGATTTGAGAGCCGCTGGGTGGCAAGCACTTTGAAAATCTGGCCCTATCAGTACAATGGAAAACAATATTCATAAACTACTCAAATGTGTTAAATTAAATCTGATTAAGATACTTCACTAGCAGGAATTAGGACATGGTGTGAAAGAGGTAGAACAATACCAACTGAATTCAACTGCTCATGGATCTCTATCTTAAAAAAATCTGCTTTAGTGATAAAATAAAATCCAAAGGGTACAGCAGTGAAGACAATTGGCTCAACAAAATGAGTTAGTCTATGGAATAAAAAAATACACTGTATGAAAATGTTATATACATCTATCTGCATATATACATTAAACTTAAGCTGAGTACTTTGTTTATGTCAAAAATTACTATGCTCAGAATGAAATGAAGATGAGGGCTTAAGCAAAGTCATACATTGATTTATAATGAAACATGACAGTTATAATTTAATTTAGAATGTATTTTAAATTGTTACTTTTTATATAGGTTTTTTTTGCCCTGAGGTAATTGTGGCTGCAGAGTGAAGTATCAGCTATTGAAATACCAAATTTCTGTACATGTGTATTAATTAATTTAAATCATGTAGCTACTTTATTAATCAAGAATTGTCTATTGCAAACGTTATTAAATAAAAGCTTGCAGGATAGAAACTGACACATGGAGATTATATCAGAGGTATGCAACCAAGAGTTTATCAGTGAGTGATGAAGCTCAGAAGTTAATAGGCTAGATTTAATACTACACTGTGGCGTCTAGGAAACACCCCCATCCTATGGCCAGCTGAGGGGATGAAGCTGTGGAAAACAAAGCACAGCCAGTGCTCCTCTGTGTTCCAACTAGTGTGACCAGATGTCCCGATTTTATAGGGACAGTCCTGATTTGGGGGGCTTTTTCTTATACAGGCAACTATGACCCCTCACCCCCATCTTGATTTTTTATACTTGCTATCTGGTCACCCTAGTCCCAACTAATGGATCAACTCCTGAGGCTGTAGGTAGGTTGAACAAGTTACAGCAATTCTCTGGCTAATCTTACACTGGGATCTGGTGTGGTGCACAGTTGATCTGAGATTGTAGCTTTGCCCTCACCCAATGACACACCCTGCAGCTTAGTTGTCACAGACAACCTAAACCTATATTGTAATACTGCTGTGACATCTGAATAAAATATGACCATATAGATCATTGTTGCAACCACTGTTTTATATTTGCAACAAATCTTGTACAAAATGTGGCATGTAAGATGTCTATGGAAAGGTTATGAAGTGCTGAATAGGATTATGCTATTTGTGTACATGTAACATTTTTGTATTTGAAGTTATGAGTATTGGCTCTAAACCTGGATTTAGAGGAAGATATCAGATGACCATGATGGGGTCAGAGGTATATGACACAGAGGGTCAAGTTTATCCTCAGTACAACTCTAATGAAAGTTAGTCCTTCTGTATCAGAGAATAGAAGATTCCTCCAAGTATTCCACAGGTGGGTATAATTTAGTCCCTAATTTTTAAACTGTGGATCCTACCTTGTGTGGCACTTACCCACATGCAAAACTACCTTTCTTCTACTCCCTCTTTTCAAATAAATATAAGATCACTATCCTAATATTTTTAAGTAAAAAATTATCCTGGTTTCCTTTACCTGCATCTTTTCCAGAGAAATGGCCTTTTGAAGAAGTGGGGAACCAATCCTCCCCCCAACCCCGGATCCAAATGAAGCCTAACTTGTACTTTTTCCAACAGCAAAAGTACTTATTTTGCTTTTGGTATGCATGTATCAATATACTTAAATATGATTTTGCTTCTCCTGTAGTCTTAAGGGTGATTATAAAGGCTTTTTCCATTCAGCAAGCAGCTATTTACTAGATGCAGTATTGGCCAAGAAAATACTCCGGTATGTTGTCGTGAGATATTTTACATTTTTCCAAAGCAAAATGGAGACAGGAAGTCCTATCAGATATATAATTCAATCCATGTTGCAGAATAAACATGATTTTTGCTGTAATTACCAGTTGGGGTTACTTTTAAATGGCAAAGTGAACACTATACTTGGTTAGATGCCTCTCCAATCTTCTTGTTTGCACACAACTGTCAGTTGAACATAGTTACATTAGTCCTCATCAGTGCTAGATCTTGAAATTTGGAATTGTGCTAGCTTTTTATATGATCTTTTAAGCTAACATTTAAGAAGATTGGTATAAACAGCACCATGATCATGCTAGTCTGGGAACTGCTTTCCCGCTGAATAAAAAGTCCCTTTACCAGTAGAAGCAACCACCATTATTACTAGTCTTACAGCAGAATCTAGAGACCCCAAATGAGATCAGGGTGCCATTGTATATACATAGTGGAAGCCAGTTCTTACCCCCCAGACAGCTTACAGTCTAAACAGACCAGACAAAGGAAGTAGTAAGTATGCCAATGTTATAGATAGGGAACTGAGGCACAGAAAAACGTAGTGATTTGCCCAAAGTGTCAGATGAAATTCATGACAAAAATAAGGTATTAAGCTCACACTTCCTGGATCCCAGTCCAGTGTCTTAACCACAAGACCAGCCTTCCTTTTCTTCATGCTTTGGAATATTCTTCACTAAAATTATTTACTTTTAGCCTGACAATTCCCCAATCACAGAACAAAATAGAATACTTAGATGTAAAAATTGCAGTTTAATGATGGTTTACAAATATACAATATTTACATTTGTAAGTTTTACAAACCAAAAGCAGTCTACAGGAGATGAAGACTTTGAGATTCCTTTGGCTGCACTCAAATTTATTTACAAAACTAGATAAATAATTTTTCATAACATCATAAGTGATATGAAAACATTTTAAACTGAAAGCAGTTTTCTGTTGTGAAATGCCTACCAGCTTAATCCATGTAATTTTACAATTTTAACTCATTCTCAATGTATCAGTGTTAAAACAGAGCTTCGAAACTCAAAACTCCAGTTCATCAGTCAAATTAGGAAGAGTATAGCATTTGGTCCATCATTTTTAAGTGCTTTACTGGCCAAGGGCTACACCAAAATTTATTTCAAACGGAAAACATAGTTGAAGTTTCAGGTATTTGAACACTGAACTGATTAAAGCATCTGTAATACAATCTTCCGCATTGTGTATTTAATGCCAAGCACATTTAATCAAAGAAGTCATACCCATAGAAGAGACAACAGGCCAGATCATTAACTCAAAAAAATCTGTGTAATTCCATTGAAGGCAATGTAGCTATTCTGATTTACACCATTTGAGGATCTGCCCAGTAGATTCTATTTTCCCTACAGTTTGATGACTGTCCAGTAAAGTAGTAATAGCTGCATTTTAATTAACCCCATATTTGTTTTTGGAAGATACATGGCATAACCAGGAACACCTTCAAAATGGTAACCAGGAAAATAATACCTCAAACTCTTAATGGAAGAAACAAAAAAGTTTTGGGTTTTTTTCAGTACAATGTCTTCATTTTACAGACTAGCCAGCTGCTATGCTAGGTTATTTCTTTACCATATATATACTAGTCCATCACTTAAAAGAAGTAGACTGACAATGGACTGACTCTCCAGATTGTGCATATTTCCACTAATTTTCTGATGGCTGGGCTTGTTCTAATATCAATGAGTACTAACTTCATCTTTTGAAAGCTGATTTTTAGGCTCTCATTTCCATGAGTTAGTTTCAAGTTTCCCAAACCCACTTTGAGAACCACAGAGATCTTATAGATCTCACACTAATGTGCGAGCTTCCTCACTTCATGGGTTTAAAAAGAAAAAACTTGCTGGTAACTGAGAAACAAAGAAAAACCACAGAAACATGTGAATGAACTTTATACTGTATTCCTTTATGACCACTTTAAATACTATTCACATGAATTTTAAACCACACAATTGCAACATGTGAGAGTACCAGTATGTAGACAACACTGAACTTCATTGTACTGGTTATTAAGACACTTGGAGGACACTGTTTACAACTGTAAACTATTTTCATAATTTAATGAATTTAACATAGTCCAGCACCAATTTCTCATACAGAAGTAAAGAAGATCAAGATGAGTCATCACAGAATTTTAAAAATGGCTCAGTCTTTACTATAATTTTCCTACCCAACTAATTAAAAGGCAAAAAAAAAAAAAATATCCAGACCAAATTCAAATATCTTTGAGAAATGTCTGCATTCTGGATTTTCTTCGAGCAAGAGCTTCTTGTTTTTTCCTTTCAATTTCTTCTTGAGAACATTTTCTGTTTTTCTGATCTATCGCAAATGCTGCAAATAGAAAATATACATTAGGGGCCTTCAAACTTGTTCAGTGTGTATTTTTAATGGTCTCTCTTAAGTGTCTCAAGATAAATGGTAGCAACACACAACTGAGAAATGAGGAACCCAAGTTAAAAAATGGCCTATAAAATATAGTCCATCCTCAAGGCAGGAAGTGGAAAGATACATGAGCTTTGTATTGCTGCTGAAGGCTACTTACTACCCAATGTACAGGGAAGCAGACATTTGCTTAAAGGAAATTTTACTGCTGCCCTTCAAGTGAACTTTATGGCATCAGAAATCAATAGAGAGACTACAATGGGTTAAGAAAGTTAAGGATATTGGAGTGAAAAGGGCTCTAAATCCAAGTGGGTTAGGTAAAGATACTGGTATCAGATTGTACAGACACGGGGTCAGGTCTAGTACAGGCATCAAACAGATAGGACCAGTGGGGTAGAAATAAGGTCAAAACCAACAAAAAACAGGAGACAGGGACATGATAGCTAAGCATAACATTTTATGTGTTTTCCTATAGAGCAGTAAATTAGCATGCACTAAAATCCTGGCCCCATTGACGTCAAACGAAAAACTCCCACTAAAGTCAGTATGACCAAGATTTCACCTATGATGCACAGCATCATTTTCCTATTAACATAGCTTGGAATATGCAGCCTTTCACATCAGAGAAATAAGGCAAAGGGCATAAAGTCAGTTAGGGCAACTACATACATGAGTAAAAGTGTAAATACAAGTTGAGAGAGAGATTACTTGTCAAACTCTATACATATCTGTGGTGAATGTCTCAGCAACAATGAGAGGGATGGGAAATTTAGATTAATATACAGAATTACCACCCTAAAAGAACTGAAAGCAATGCCACAGAGTACATTATATCCTCGGCCAATTTCCGATATTATGACCAATGTAGTCGGTCAATAAGTCCAAACATTACTATCAAGGAAAGCTATTTATTCCTTGAGTTTAACTCTCCAAAAAGGCAAATCAAAGTGTTGCACCAAGCAAATTAGTAATTTACACCAATTCCTTCGCATAAGGAGACAAGATTTCCTTGTTGCTAAGTGCTAATGTAATCAGAGCATTCACTGGTCACTGATTTGGAGACAGGCCCTGTCAACCAAGGACATTGAGGAGCTGAGGTTTCCATTAATTTTCTTCTATAGAATAGAACATAGTCTAATAGTTTTTGGGTGGTGTGGTTTTTTGTTTGTTTTGTAATAGTTTAAAGATTGCTGCTTCCCACTTACCAACTGTGCCAGGTATGGGGGAAAAAAAAAAAAAAGATGAAAAGGAGTGGAAGATACGAGACAAAACAAAATAATCCATAAAACTACATAAATGAGTCAGTGGTTTGGCAAAGTACAGATACCTCCAAATGCAGATGGTGTTTGTTATTATGTGAGAGTGGTAGGTATTTTTGTAACTGTGGTTTCTGAACTTCGGCACTGACACAGTATGTTTTAAAAGGTGAACTACAAACAAAACATCAGCAGTTGAGCTTCACCAAGATTTAATATTGAAAAGAAACTTCACAAAGCCATGCAGTGAACTAAAATCCTGAACTACTGATGGTTGGTTCCATGCCCAAGCATGTTTCCTTAGTAACTGATCAGTGCTTGCAGCAAGAAGCTTTGGGAAAAGGCTGGGTAAACTTAAATAGGCTTGGGGAGACAGACAAAGATACGAGAGCCAATCAGCAACCAGTAGAAACCAACAGACAGACTTGAGGACAAAAAGGAAAATGTAAGTTTTTAGATTACATGGTGAATACCCCACTTGGCTGGCAAGCGTGGGCACACAACAGATACTGATGCAGGGCAAGGTTTCCCCAAGTGACTAGTGAGCCAATTTCCGGGTGCCTAACTTGAGACACTTACACTCATCCCCTGAAAAATCAGGCCCCTTTAAAGTATCCGATCTTTGGCAGCCCAAACCTGAGCCATCCCCAATCAACAGTCTCCTTTAATTAAAAGTCTTGGTTGAAGTAAGTGGCATTTTGACATTTAATTTGCAGGTCACATTTAAAATCAAACATAAGCTTCAGAGAACAGTGACCAACAAATGTTGTTACATTTTGGCAATGCTGAAATATGGTGTGTCCAGAAGTGTCAAGACACAGTGGACCCTATGAGAACTTATAGGTAGGGTCAAGTGTTTTGGCAAATGAGTGAAAAGTGGGTGCGTGGAGGGGGTGTCAGTGTATTCCTTGAAATACAGTAAGGAAAGGTAGGTTTTCCAAAACAGATTTTCATTTTTGAAAAAAAGAGTAGGATAAAGTAAGATATGCTTATCTTATCATTCTCATCATGCCTAGTCTGAAGAAACCAAATACTTAAGTTTATAAACATTTCAATATTATGCAAAGCTTATAATACTCAGTTTGCTTTGATGCGATCTAACACCTTACCCTCCTCCCCTACCCCACCCAGGTTAGTATTAAAAAAGAAACATACCTGTCGTAGACTCTGCCAGAGATTCTGAAAGGTGCCTCTTAAAAGGTGGCCTTTGATTCATTTTAATTTTCCCATGCAAAGGGATGTTCAGTTGATTCTTGCTTTCTTCCAAACCCTGCTGAGTAACTTTGATTCCAGAAGTGCCTCCTGTACTTGTACTTTTAGGATCCACATGAACAGCAATATGGGAATTGTTCATCTTTTTAAATGTAAACTTTGAAGGCACAACAGACATTTTGTTCATAAAATTGTTATTTTGTATCTTTCCTGTGTTGTGTGAAAAATCTTGGTTGCATCCCCCATTGAAAGCATTAGTACCCCTATTTGTTATGTTTACTGGATCAATTACAGAACTGAGGCTTCCTGCAGGCACAGAATTAGACCGATACCATTTTCCTGGAACACTGTTTGTAGTATTTGAAGTAGCAACTTTACCATAGTGTTGGGAATGGGTATACCTGTGCTGTGTAGGAACATTTGCCATTACCGCTATAGGATTTGCAGAATTTGTACAGTTCACTACATTTCCAAATGTAGTTAATCTGTCTGTAACCTTTGAGGAGTTTGTACAAGGAGTGCCAATCGAGCTGGTGTCCTGGTAGGCACTGACTTTTTGTGCCAATGGGTGATTAGGCAGTCCTTTCTTAGATGCTGTGAAGCTGCTATCAGCATGAGACTTGGAAGTAATACTGGCTCCTTTTATAATTATTGCTTTTTTGTTTCCATGTTTAATGTCTTGGTTCTGAGTTTGTTTTTCTACATCATCACACACCTGATACAACAAATCATCATCTTCGCAGTTTGCGTCCCAAAGACTATCAGATTCACAAAACATATCTAAAACTTCATCAGGAAACTTAGGATCACTCCAATCATCAAATGATACAGAACATTTCTTAGGTATTTCAGCTTGTTTTAGGTTAGCCACGCCAGTACAGGTCACCACCTTCACTTGATCATTAGGTTTAGCATTAGTAGAAATGGATGACTGAGGGAAAATATTGTGTTTGTTATTTCCATGTTTTCCAGTCTGTGTTCTATGAGGATTACAGTGTATCAAGATAGAAGAGGATCCTTTTACAGGAAAACTGGTGGGACCACATGTAGGCTGACTTCGTTCCATTCCATTCTTAAGGTCAGATTGCACTGAAGTGTAGTCAGAAGCTTTGTTTTGGGCATTTTTCCAAGTGGAATTTTTCTTATAAGCTTGAACATCATGCTCCATATGTAAAAAACCAGTCTGTATCTTTGAATTTTCCATCTCATTTGGTTTCTGGAAAGAAAGAGGTTTTGCAGCATCTTGTATTGTTTTACTATTTTGTTTCAGAGGTGCATATTGAATACTGTTGGATTTGGATGAAAAACTAACACCAATTACAGAATTAGAAGTATGTGTTCTTTCCTTAGTTTTACTAAGGCCATTGAAAGCATGAGTGCATGGCTTTTTAGGAGATGATAAAGCTTTTTCAGCAGTACTAATCAGTTCAGGGGCTTGGGTAATCTGCATTACAAAGGAATCATCTGCCAATAAATCAATATCCCAATCATCAAAGTCATCATGAGCTACTTCAGCAGGCTTACTAGAGATCAATGATTCTGTTTTTGAGGAGGTTAAACTTTGTTTTGGCGGCAAAGGAATATTCTTAGTTTCTGGAGCCTCAATCTGGTTCACACTTTCTGATGCACATGTTGAACCTTGCTTCTGGCATACCTTTTTAGCAAGGTGCTGCTTGGTTACTGTCCTATCCTTAAAAGTGTGCTTCTCCTCCAGCAAGGGGCTTTTGCTTTCATAGAAACTATTGTTTAGGGAAATAGCCGATAGGCCTTGGCTCAACTGTCCACTACATTTCTGGGTAGAGCAATCAAAAAGGTCATTAAGAGCCATTTCGGCCTCAAGGTCTAAAGACTTCTGGCTGCTAGTTTGACATTCTATAGCAGGAATGCCAGTGCTCTCTTTAACTGGCTTCAAGGACAGAACAGTGGGTGTTTCAGAATCTTCATCAAGGAATGACTGCAGATTTTTCCTCTGTGCATCATCTTTACAATTATTTAAAGTTTCTGAAGTAGTCTGAATAAATTGATCATCTTGTTCCTGGCCTATATCTAGCTCTACCTGGTTTCTATCAAATTGCTTAGCCAACTTCATCAGTTCCTCCTCTTCAGTATTTTTTATTTTATGATCTCTAAAAGGAAAAAACAGAAAAGAGTCAAATACTGAAGAATACTGGTCATCCCATTTTAAAAGATTATAAAGTAAAAGTATTACCATGTATGATTCTGCTAATGTACAGACTGTATTCATGAATCCCATAAATTCACAAATTCAATGAAACGCTCCTTCCCTTAAATGAAAACAACTTCTTTCATGTATAAGCTAAAGTGAATTTGAACTTACCGTGTACCATTTAATTTTGTTCTAGTTCGCACTTTTACTACTCCAGGTGTACAGGGAATAGCATTCTCACCAATCCACATCCCTAGAAGAGATCCCTCGGAACAGCCTGGTTTTTCATCCTGAACAATAAAGATTAAATTGGCACTACTTAGCAATTTGATTTCAATTAAAGATTTCCTTATACATACAAGTTGCACTGGTTTATCTTAAATCAGTTTTAAAACAGATTAAACTGGTACAAACCTGGCTATAAATTAAAGGCACAAACAAAATCAATAAGCGCCAGGTTGAAGACAATGTTAAGACTTCACACACAAAGCTGAACAAATTTAACTACATCAGTTTAAAAACCACAACTTAAAGTGTTGCAACTTTGTGTGTGGACCTGATTTAAGATATTACTATATTAACAGGCAAAGTACCAAAGCGAATGATTACCTACTAAAACAGTGCTGACAAATTACAGAAACTCAGAAAATCATATTGAGGACGTTTCTTGAACAGGAGCAAATTTTGAATTCTTCCATTATACCAGCATCATCATACCAAGATATTTCAGATAAATTAGTAGAAATAAATAGAATTTAGAACTTAAATAAAGATTGGTCCAGAGCTCAAGTTCAGATCTGCATCGGAACTCTCTCAAAGTTCTTAGGTATACAGATCTGTGAATGTGGTTCATGGATACTAATAAACAAAATAGAACAAAGATGCAGAATTACTGTATATAAGCCAGAGAAAGTCACTTGAGTTTTATTGGCCAGTAATGGACAAGAGCTTTTATTTTAGGGGGAAAAATGATGGTACCAGCAAAAGGTAATCCACACACTGTCAAAAAGTGTGAATAAGCAGCTCTAGACCAAGAGAGGGCCATAGATGGTGCAAGAGAGCGTAATAATTTATAGCACAAAAGGGGAGGCACAGTTAATTGTTTCTTTAATAATGACTTTCAAATCCCAGACTGGAAGATGTTTTTCAAATATTATGCTATAGCTTCGAAATACAGAAAGTATTTTAAATGGTGTCAAATAAGTAGGTATATTTTTTCCTGAAGATTACACAATTGAGTCAAGAAAAGACAGATTTTCTTACGGGTCTTATGCTTCAGTAAAAAATGACCGTTGTTAGGATAGCATCTTGTTTACTTTGTCAAATTCCAGGCTCTGGATGACAATTACACAGGTGCACTGGCATCAACCATGAAAACTGACTAGGATTACAAACACAAACATTACTAACTTCATCCACCAAAATAATCAAGCAATTTAATTATATCAATGCTATTGCACAGGCTTTCCTCATCTTAATCTTGTATGGTTCTTGCACTCTGCTAGTCTTTATTTCAAGATAATTCATATTTTATGGGAAAAATAAGATTGTCTTCTTTCCATCGTTAGATGGTTTATTTCAACAAAAAATAAAAAGGAATAAGACTGGAATTACAACACAAAATGAATAAGGTATTTTAAATTGTTAATAGTTACTATATTTCCAGGATTTTGGTTATCCAGTTCAAACAGCAATATAAAAAATTGACAAGATTGTCACTCAACTGTTCCTACTTATAGTCAGTTTACATTAGGTATAAACAAAGTATAAAAAACAAAGTATTCTTGAAAGCCCATTCATGTTTAGCAGAATACTAGTGACTTATCTATGAATATTGCTTTTTTAGAAATGTAACTAAGAAATCAAAGCCAAAAGGTATTCAAAAACCAGAAATGAGAGAAAATGTGTACATATATTTACTAGAGCTTGGACCATCATTTCATTTAATCTGATTTACAGAAACAACGTAACATTATGTACCTTTAGAAAGATGTTGGGAATGCTCAAAATGATATAGCTTTTAAAAATGTTCAAAGGGCAATGGCAAATTTAAAATTGACTTCAGTTTTGATTTTTTTTAAATATCAAACTGTGCAAGCTGCTGCTTGCCACTAACTGTCTTTTCTCTATTATGTGAGCTACTCTTTCTAGCTTATTTACAAGATTAAATGTAAAGGACCACATCCTCACCTGGTATAAATTGTCTTAATAGAGCTATATGAATTTACACCAGCTGATGTTTAACCCCAAGAGTGAAATGGGCTGGCAGGATCTCTTACAACCACCAATTATGAGATAATCAAAATTAAAATTCTAATTTCAAACTTAAGATATGAATAATAATGTTTCTCTTACTGTACTTCTTGTAACTTTGCATTCACAGGAAATTCAGACTTGATAGTGCCTTTTATGAGAATCTCTGACCAGCAGAGAACTGCAAGTTGTATGATTTTCTTGCTGCTCCAACTTTTTAATTTTAATTGCAGAAATATTATTTTAATGAACTGAGCTGCATGGAGAGTCTGAAAAATTATCCCAAGGGCAGGCCTTTGAGCAACATAATTGGCTTCAACAGGCAAAGTAGTCTGAAGGAGAACCTTATGTACATCTAAGAAAACAAGCAAGCAGCAAAAAGAGAGAAAAATTCAAATGGAGAGGTGGCAGAGAGAGGCAAGGAAAGGAAACAAACTGAGAACTTTGTAGAAGGAGGGAAGGAATAAAAGCAAGTTACACAAGAGAAATAAGGAGGAAAGACTGAACTAAAGTTATACAAGGAAGGCAAAAGTAACTCTTCCAAGTAATTTCAGAACTCAATCTGGGACAGTCTCTAAAGCCAGGAACACATTAAATCATTCGCAGAACTAGGTTATTTTACAGGTACAGCATGGATGTGTGTTTGGAAAGCTAGAACTAACTATAAGCAGAGAACACTATGCCCTGGTTTACACCACTGGGTTAGGTCAAATTTAGCCACATTAGGTTAATTTAAAAATGACTGCATCCACACAACCAATCCCATTCCGTCGACCTAAAGGGCTCTTAAAATAGACTTCTGTACTCCTTCCCGACGAAGGGAGTAGCGCTAAAATTGACCTGGCTGGGTTGAATCTCGGAAACTGAAGGTATTGGCCTCTTTTTTGCATAAAGTACAAACTGTTGCTATAGGAAATTATAATTACCTGTGGAGCAATACGATTAACAATATCTGAAATGTCAACTGTACTGGTAGCCCGTTTCTTTCTTTCATTACCTATAAAAGAAAAAACCTTTGTATAACTGTCAATCATGACAAATCCAAGTTTCCCAAGTAGAAACATTTCACATGCAACTGCTAAATTCAGAATTGATTTTACTGATTAAGTATATTTTCATAGTGCGGAAATAAAAAAAGGTTCAGATATCTACAGTGTACTCCAACTGTACATTTCAAATGACCATTTACTTACTAAAAAGCACACTAGAAATAAGAATGCTTTGGTAATAGTTACCTAGTTTGTGTGTAATTGGCGAATGTGGATCCCAAAAAATTTCTTGCTGTATATCAGTATCATTGGCCGGAGAACTGAAGGTAGGTAACCTTGACCTGCTATTTAATGATCTCTTTGGAGTCTTATATAAACATGATTCTGTGTAAACATAAAGTAACATTTCCCATATAAGAAATTAGCACTAGTTAGAAAACTGTGATTGAAGTTAACTCAAAATACACAAAACAGACCCTATGGACTAACTGCACACATTTTATAACCTGCAAGACAAAATAAATTATACACAATCGCTCATTAACAATTTTTCAATTTAGATGTAAACAAAATTTGTCATGATTACATATTAAGTTCAGAATATGACTTGTCACCTGCAATACTGCAGATAGAACAGAAAACCCATTTTCAAAATGCACTGCAGTACAGTGAAACCTCGATATAACGGACTAATTCGGGCGAGGGGGGTGTCCGTGAAAGCCGAAAGTCCGTTATTTAATAATTTTTTTAAATTATTAAATAACGGACTTTCGGCTGACAATGGACACCCCCTTGCCCGAATTAGTCCATTATATGGAGTTTTACGGCCGGGAGCCGTCAACCTGCCCGCCCGGGTCCCGGCTGCTGGGACCTGGGCAGGAGCCCTCAGCCCGCCCGCAGGCGGGAGCCGACAGCGAGCTCTCCCGCAGGCGGGACCCGGGAGCCGGCAGGCAGGCAGCCCGCCCGCCCGCAGGACCCGGGAGCCGGCAGGCAGGCACCCCGCCCGCCCGCAGGCGGGACCCGGGAGCCGGCAGGCAGGCAGCCCGCCCGCCCGCAGGCGGGACCCGGGAGCCGGCAGGCAGGCAGCCCGCCCGCCCGCAGGCGGGACCCGGGAGCCGGCAGGCAGGCAGCCCGCCCGCCCGCAGGCGGGACCCGGGAGCCGGCAGGCAGGCAGCCCGCCCGCCCGCAGGCGGGACCCGGGAGCCGGCAGGCAGGCAGCCCGCCCGCCCGCAGGCGGGACCCGGGAGCCGGCAGGCAGGCAGCCCACCCGCCCGCAGGCGGGACCCGGGAGCCGGCAGGCAGGCAGCCCGCCCGTCCGCAGGCGGGACCCGGGAGCCGGCAGGCAGGCACCCCGCCCGTCCGCAGGCGGGACCCGGGAGCCGGCAGGCAGGCAGCCCGCCCGTCCGCAGGCGGGACCCGGGAGCCGGCAGGCAGGCAGCCCCCCCGCCCGCAGGCGGGAGCCACGAAAAACTGATTTCGGATGCAGCGGAAATTTTGTCCGTTGCAGCCGAAGTCCGTTAAATCGGGGTCCGCTAAATCGGGATTTCACTGTACACAGAAAGCAAGATATTCAGCACCTAGCAAGAAGAATGAGAACTATCAAAAAATAGGTCAACATAATGCATTGCACCACCAGTGGAATGTGATCAGAAAAGTTATCTTAACCAACTTGAGTGGAGATCTTTTGGTAGAAGAGAAGCTCCTCCCGCTTTCTTTCCCTCCACTTGGATAGGAATTTTGTGATCTTATACTGCAGTGATCTCTGGCTACATCCTTTCAAATCCATTTGCAGTCAGCATAAGTTAGAACAACCAACAGAGGGCTGTTCTAACTTACCCCTGGAGACTGGTTGAGCACAGCAGTTCCAGGACTGGGAAAATGTTTTCCACCCCACCCCCAACACGGTGTACAGTTCAACCAAACTCCAAAATCTGACCCTATATTTGTAACATTAAGGTAATTCTAGAATGCCCTTTGTCTTGTCCTACAGGGCAGCTCTTATAATCCCCAATCACTATGCATTTTCACATATAATGGATAAAAACAGGTCATAGGTGTGTAAAGACAGTTTGCCAAGATTAGCTATGACTCCAGTTAAATAAACAGAAGAGTACATGAAGCACAATTTGTTGTGCCTGCCTTTTTGAAATGAACTTGGCCGTGTGGATGGAGCCTTCAGATAAAGAAATTTTAAAAGCGCTACTAACTTTAAATAAATATATTTGATTTTGGAAAAGGTAGTTTGAATTCTAATTATAAAATATCTTCAACACTTGTCACTCTTAAAAATGAATAAATCCTTAATCATACATTCAAGTTTCAAATCCAGAGGTATTATCATAGAGAAAGGATTGCCTTTTCCTGCAGGAAACATTCCTTTCTGGTTGATCTGCATCAGCGCTGACAAAACTGAAAGAACTGAATCTGCGCAAGAAGCACGATTGGGAGAGATGTCAAGGCACAAAAAAGCCTCACGTTCCACTATTGCCCTCAACTTAAAAAATATTAGGCCCCAATCCTACAAATTATTCCATATGAGTTCTGCACTTGTATGAAGTTCTACTGAAAGAAATGGGGCTCTGTGCGAGCATGGAATAAATTACAGGACCATGACTGAAGTTATTTAAATGTTTTCCTGCTTAGTGTCATTAAGCAACATTGAAATTGAAAACTGGAACACATCTTGACATAGAAAAGAGAAAAAAATGGAACTTCAGCAGAAAATTCTATAGCTGCATGACACAATGCACTGATGAAAATAAGTCACCCGCAGTCAGATCACACACACCATGAGGTTTTTATACTGGATTCCCTGTTTGTACAGATGGGAATGTTCTGCTTAAAAGTTGTTGTCTTGGAGCAGATCATGCCATCAAGGAGATTCTGCTTAAGTATTCATATATGAACTAAGATAGAGTCCATTCTTTCCCACAGCTGAAAGATTCAGAAGACAGATGAAAGCTTTGGAAAGAGTATCACATAACCAGAGGGTATGGATGTTGTGTGACTGAATTTCAGTTATCCAATTTAGGCAGAGCTGTAAATTACAAGTTTAAGTCTAGCCTGTAAATTTACATGTATAAAACAAATCAATCCTCAAACAAAACATGGTGCAAACACCAACAAGAGTTTTTTAACTTGTTTGTTTACTTGTTATTTCCCAGAGGGCTGTAAGTCACTGAAGCACAAGGCTAACTGGGACAGTTTCCCTATCAATCAATAAGCACTTTCAAAGCCAACAGAATCTTAAAAGGGGAACCAAATTTAGGGAATATGAAATAAAGGAAGGGACACTCCTCTCCTCAGGCCAGCCAACCAGTTTAATGTCTTTTAATACCTGTTGCAGTGAAAACACCAAGCTTAGTAATTACTGACTCACACTAAAGGTACAGCACCAAGCACATTGGGGCCCTGCTGTCAGTAAGGCAACCCTTTGCACAGCTGGTACAGTTATGGCCGGGGGGTGTATGTGGGGGAGCAGAGGACGGGATGGAAAGGTTGGGGGGTCCCTGTCTGCGCCCCTGGAGGCTTTAGGGAGTTATCGCTGTGGGAATACGGTCAGGGCGCCCCTTCCGGGCTGCCGTGGGGATCGGCTCCCACAGGGGCCTGGGGTATCTCAACTGGGAGAGCCCGTCTCTGCAGAGTGCTGCGCCCCTGCCCGGGAAGCTGTCACCCCCATGCGGGGCGGCCCGGCCTGGCTCCTCAGGCCTCACCCTCCGCCTTGCTCTGGGGATCGGCAGCGGCCGCCGCGCCATCTTCCGAGCCGCTTTCCCCGGCGACAGCCGCCGCTACCCTCCGCCTGCTGCACCTGCCGTCGCTCCGCGTCTCCGGGGCCGGGGACCTGAGGCGGAGCTTGTCACCACCCTTCCGCCGTCTGCTAGTCATAGCGCGCGGCCCGGCGGCTCAGCATGGCGGGCCCCCAACCGGCCGCTCACGCCGCCGCCGCCATCTTCCCCAGCGCCGCGAGCGCGTTCCCGCCCGGATTGGTCGAAATCAGCTCGACTAGGAGCGTGATTGGTCTCGAGCGCAGGGGAGGGCGGACGCGACAGGGGACCAGAGCTTAACGGAGGCGGTTACCTCTTCACAATACAGATCCCGCCCACTGCCCCCCCCATTACAGACTCCTCCCACTGCTCCCGTTATTACACCACTACTCACCCCTCCCACTGCCCCCCTCACCACACCCCCCCCACTACACCCCCCACCTCACCACACGCTCTCTGCCTCCCTTCCCCCTGCCCAGCCCTCACCACAAATCTCTCCCACTGCCCCTTTATTACACACTGCTCCCCTCCTCACCACAGATCCCTCCCACTGCCCTCATTACATACCCCTCCTGTAATGATCTTGGGGTTCATTAAATAACAAACTAGGGAATGAAAAAGGAATGACACTTTAATAAAACAAACCAGAAAGCATCTCTGGTGAACTGCTGCACACAGCCCTGTGGGGTTCCCAACCTCTGGGGGCACATCTCCACATTCCTAGTATGTTCATAATAGGATTCCTGATGAGGGAGCATTTCTAAATTATAATATTCTACAAACATATTTCTACTCCCCCATTCACTACAAACCCCTCCCACAGGCCCTCCTTTCACTACAGACCCCTCCCACAGGCCCTCCTTTCGCTACAGACCCCGCCCACCAGCCATCCCCTCATTATAGACCCCTCCCACAGGCCCTCCTTTCACTATGTTGCACAAATGGCTCGTTTCCTTTGGAGGTTACTCAATTTACCTTCAAAGAACAGGCAGGCCTTGGAGAAAGCTTGAATACAAAAGTTTATTCGCTAGGGAAGTGAAGCCACAGAGATAGCTTTCAAATTATGGCTTCCCTTCATACATCATTACAAGACTTTTTATATGGTTCTTTACATGGAGGAGGAGGCAAGAAGGACCTCGTGCAAATTAACAGGTGAAAAACATGATGTTATTTCTTATCTATTTACTTATTTATCTGGAAAGAACAAGACATACAAACACAAAGTTCTTATCATGAAATGGTACATATGGGGTAAGAATACATGCAGATATGAGCTAAAACATGTGGTAAGACAAACGTATGAAATATACAGGACAAGATATGAGTTTGAATCCTGTGAGGCCCAGTAGTGCCTTCAGGAATGCATAACACAAGATAAGAACTGAAAGCAGCCCAGAGCTAGTTACACAGCTTTAGTAAAACATTTTCTTGTATTTTAACCTTTTCTTACAACTACAGACCCCTCCCACCAGCCGTCCCCTCATTACAGACCCACCCCTCATTACAAACCCCTCCCACTGTCCACCCCCTCACTACAGACCCCTCCCTTCCCTTTATTAGGAATCATATTGGGTGTAGTGATTTGAGTAGCTCTCTTTGTTTTAGGTATTTTGAAATACCTGTTATTTGCTACCTAAATGCTTTAGAAATAGGTAGACGGTATTTAGTGGCTGGGTGCACTAGCTTGGCCAGTGTGAGCTCAAATTTTAGATTGCTAGCTGTGCCCCCAGTAAGTGTCTCTCCAGTGTCTAACCATGCCAGACAGTGAGTATGAATGTTCTTACTAAGCAAGCATATTTCTTGTAATGTCTTGTATGTAGTACATCACAAGTTGGATACTTCTGGTGACAACTCTTCCCACCCCACCTCTTCTGCCTGCAAAAAATTAAACCTGAAGTATAAGCATATCTACCAAGCATATAGTTCAAGGAATAAATTGCTTGTATTTTGGTGCAATGTTCAGTTAGGATTTCATTTAATCAGTTTGGAATAATCTTTTTAAAAGGATCACATTTCCTTATAGTGCAAAACTAGTGGGTGTTAGTTTAGGGTCTGGAATATGAAAAGTTTAAAACCTTCAAACAGAATGATTCCCCAGCATTGGTTCCGTCCCTATGCCCCTAAGCAAACAAGGTTCTCCCCAGCCCCCAGTTCTCCAGTCTCATGAGCACAATTAAAACCAATGGAAAACTTTTAAGCAGTGGACAAATAAGCATTATATATCAAATGAAAAACATGTATTATGTGTATGGTAAAGGTTGCATACTTAATTTCAAAAAATTGGGACATCTAAAAATTAAAGTTCTCAGGACAACTCCGTTATATTGCACATACTGAATATAAAGTGGGGCCAAGATTTAAAGAAAATGGTTAATAAATTAGGCTCCACAATCTATATTTAGGCATCTAAAATAAGGCCAGTCTTGCAATCAGATCTATGTGGCAGATACAGGGATAAGTCCACAATAAAGCTATTTAAAAATTTTTTTGGCCATCTGCTTTAGCATATCCATTTTGAAATCCATTATGCTTCATATGGATGCAGAAGTTGCCTGCCTGGCTCTAATAGGATATACATTGAAAATGTGTTGTATGCTTTTTGATTTGGAGAAAAAAGAAAAATGAGAAGATGCTCTATATACCTTAGTATACATTTGAACTATGGCTGTCAAGTAATTAAAAAATAATCATAATTAATCATACAATTAATTGCAGTGTTAAACAATAATAGAATATCATTTATTTAAATATTACATTTTAAATGTAATCATTTATTTAAATGTTAAATGTTATCATTTATTTAAATATTACATCTACATTTTCAAATATTTTGATTTCAATTACAACAGAATACAAAGTATACAATGCTCACTTTATATTTTGATTATCAGCATGGAAGCATGTTCTCTGGAATGGTGGCCAAAGCATGAAAGGGCATATTAATGTTTAGCATATCTGGTACGTAAATACCTTGCAACACCAGCTACAAAAGTGGCATGCAAATGCTTGTTCTCACTTTCAGGTAACACACTGTAAATAAGAAGCAGTCAGCTTCCCATAAATGTAAACAAACTTGTTTGTCTTAAGTTCTTAAGTCGTAAGCGATTGGCTGAACAATAAGTAGGACTGAGTGACTTGTAGGGTCTAAAGTTGTAAAAAAAATCTACTTTTGTAAGTTAAATTTTCATAAATAATAGAGATTGCACTACTGAACTTGTGTGAGGTTAATTGAACAATACTATTTCTTTTATCTTACAGTGCAAATATTTGTAATAATAATGTAAAGTGAGCACTGTACACTGTATGCTGTGTTGTAATAGAAATCGATATATTTGAAAATGTAGAAAAACATAAAAAATATTTAATAAATTTCAATTGGTATTCTATTGTTTAACAGTGTGATTAATCACAATTAATTGTTTTAATGGCAGTTAATTTTTTTTTAGTTAATTGCGTGAGTTCACTGTGATGAATCGACAGCCCAGATTTGAACCCAAGCATACCTTGCAGGGTTGTAATTTGCAGCTATATCAAAATGCTGTCAGAAGCAAAAGTTATTTACTAGGGAGTATAATGAGTTGAAGTATGTGGGTTTGCTGTATATCTATAATAGTATTTTGCAGAATTACAAAAGAATCTGGCAAGAATCAGAGAGGTAGCCGTGTTAGTCTGGAATAGCAGAGGTAACAAAGTCCTATGGCACCTTAAAGACTAACTATAAAGTTTTGAAGCATAAGCTTTCGTGGGCTAATGCCCACTTCGTCGGATGCAAAAAGAATCTGGCAAATTGAGAGTTTTAATCTGAAAAGACTCACCAAAAACCTTGATGTCTCACCTAACTTCCTACTGACCACCAGTACTGACCACTGCAGAGTGCTGTAATTAGGTTATATTACTTCATACTACCGTTAATTTACTAGTATAAGCAGAAGTATTGTCATAATTAAAAATAACTACACCTGTCAAATTAAATGAGCACTGTGAATTTTCTGATGCAGTTTCATTAATTTCCCCCACCCTGTAATGTTTGTTCACTTACTAGCTAATTCACAAAATGTGATCATTCACATTGCATCTATTAGACATTAGTGAGGTTTTCTCTTACAGTAAAATCACTTTTAAACGAAAATGTTATGATGTACATCTAGTTCTGCATGAGTGATCGTGTTACATCAGTCTCAACATATGCAAAATTGAGCTTCCAAGAATTATGTGGCGGGGGGGGGAGGGGGGCGATTACTTCTTATGCAGTAACGCTGAAGTGGTCTATGATGGAAAAACACTTTCCTAGTGAATTAAAGTAGCATGTGTATCTTATTGCACTTTGAGAAATCAGCTCCGAGCCTGATGCTGATTATTCAGTTAAGAAATGTAGTAGTGGAAGTCTGTGATGTTGAAAGGTTTCTCTGTGGAGTGATAGCCTCAAGGAGGAGGGAGTTTGAGTTCCCTTGTCATGATACTGGCAGTTGGATCATGGCTAATTGTGGTAAGGCTGTGTTCCAGGGAATAGCAACAAAATCTTAGAGCTGTGCTGCTAAGTTCTGAATCCTAGTTCCAAATCAAGAGGGATAAATAATGGAGGAGACTGAATTAATAATAAAGTTAGGTGAGTTTTAAAAGTGTTCTGTCTGAGAACTTTCAGAACATTTTTTACCAGAGACAAAGAAAAGATTTTAAGGATCTAAAATAAAAACAAGTAGAAGAGCAGAGGGTTTTCATAATGAAATCCAAATAATGTAACAGGAGCACTGAAAATTTGAGTGGAAAACACCTTTTTGTCTAAGATGCTTGTGGAAAAGAGCACAGAACCTTAACTGAAAATTTGTATGACTTTAAGGCTTACGAGGGAAGATGTACATGTACGTGCAGTATTTCAAAATCTTCTAACAAATTAGATTAGTCCAGTTAACAAAAGCATGATTGTGACTTCAGGTTATAGCTCAGTTTCCATTGTAAACCTGATTTTGACCTTCACAGACCAAGTAAATTAGAAAACATCCCAAATCCTCTTCTCTTCAGATAATTTCTGGGGGGAGATTCTGAAGTTGATTTGACAGAGTAATTCTGCTACATAAGATTCTGAAAAAAAAATTGATGTCAATTTCACTTTGTGAAAAATCTTCTAACTTCTTTTGTAAAAATATGTTTAATCTAGCTAGGAACTTCAGGATGTACCTCTAATTTATCAGAATGATGAATAACACAATTTGTATAGCTATTAACTATGTAGATTTTTGAAACCCTTACTGAATCAAGCAGAGGGCACAAACTTGACCAAAGTCCAGGGTGACTTTGAAAGCCACATCAGACAAACCACATAGGTTTACGGCAAATCTGTAGGTGCCGCTCATGGTGTTTGTAAAGTTTGTTCCTATCTATCTTAGGAATCTCTAAGGCACCTGTCACTTTCAGTCAAATAGCTCATTCAGATTCAAGGGGTAAAAACCTGGCTCTTGAATTTTGTGATTGACATCAGTAAGGTCAGGATTGCACCCACAGAGTTAGGTACTTTCCTGGCAGGGACCTTGATTGGAACATTGTAATGTCTTTATTCATAGAACAACTTGTATTGTTTTATACTTCTGTATATCTATAACTATAGTAAAATATGGTCTCTCTAGCAAAATAAAATATAAGATACAGCAAGTGTCCACATATCAGTTTTATTATAAAATACTGGCTTTACCATATAGGATAAGATTAGTGTCTAAAACCAGACTACTCATTCTGATCTTCCTGATTCTGCTATCGCTCTAACCTTAGGGCCAGATTTATTGCATGGAGCTAGGGTTGACAGCTTTCTATTTGGACAAAACTGAACATCCTAGCCCCACCCATCACTACATTCCCCTCCCTTGGTTGTAATTTGACCCCCCACCCTCACTCACTTTCACTGGGATGGGGTGAGGGAGGGGGTGAGGGCTGTAAATGGGGGGTGCAGGCTCTAGGGTGGGGCTGGGAATGAAGGGTTTGGGGCATAAGAGGGGGCTCCAGACTGGGGGTGTGGCCAAGAGATTCAAAATGTGGGAGGGGACTGCAGGTTGAGGCAGGGAGTTGGGGTGTGGGAAGGGGCACAAGCTCTGGGTTGTTTGTGGTCTCTGGGGTGGGGGTTTGGGGTGCAGGAGCAGGATCCGGGTTTGGGGGGGGCTCAGGGCTGGGGTTTGGGGTTGGGCATGTGGGTTTACCTTGGTCAGCTCCCGGTCAGCAGTGCAGTGCCAGGTGGGGGGGCACTAAAACAGGCTCCCTGCCTGTCCTGGCTCCACCCTATGCCCCGGAAGTGGCTAGCAGATCTGGGTTCGGGGGGGGGGGGAGGGAGGAGGCGCCATGCACAATTCTTGCTTTTAGGCACCGCTCCCTCCCAGCTCCCATTGGTTGTGGTTCCCAGCCAATGGGAGTGTGGAGCCAGTATTTGGGGTGGGGACAGCGTGTGGAGCCCTATGGCCCCCCGCTTAGGAGCCAGACCTGCTGGCTGCTTCCAGGACACAGTTCGGTACCAGGATAGGTAGGAACTACGTTGACCAGACTTTTAATGTCCCGGTCAGTGGTGACCGGGCCATTTCTGGTCACTAGCCTGTTTCTGTAATTTTTACTCCATGCATCTGAAGAAGTGGGGGTGGGGTTTACTCACAAAAGCTTGTGCCCAAATAAATCTGTTAGTCTTTAGGGTGCCACCTAACTCCTCATTGTTTTTGCAGATACAGACTAACACAGTTACCCCTCTGTTACTTGGCACCATGCAAGGCACTGAATTTAGATGTATGAAGTGGAAATCCATCAACTTCATGAAAAAGCTCGCACAGATACAGGCAGACATCATCTTTCTCTCCAAGTGCAAACAGATGGACATCATACCAAATGGACTGAAGGTAAACAATGCATTGCAATTCACATACTACACTGACTATGGTGAGCGATTGTGCCACACACTCTCAAAGAAACTGAGGAACCACCTGATCAGCATCCTGTACAGCAAATAGGAAAAGACTAAGAATGAGCTCTCAAAGCTGGACACTCTCATACAAAATCAACCTTCCACACAACTTTCCATGTGGCTGGCCTTTACAAAAATGAGAGAAGCCATTTACAATGCACACTTTACTTCTCAACAGAGGAAAAAGGACAGTAAACTATATAAATACCTACATGCCACACAGGGCTACAGTAGTGGTACCCTTAACTCACCCAACAATATTGTTAATCTATCCAACCACGCAATTAGCCCAGCAGAAGGGTCTGTTCTGTCTTGGGGACTCTTTCTGCCCCAGCACCCTGACGCACATGATATAGTTCTGCGGTGATCTAGAAGGCTACGTTCACTGTCTCTGACTCAAGGAATATTTTCAACACATCACTGAACAATTCACTGACCAACAGGAACCCTCCTACCAACACTACGAGAAGAAGAATTCTGTATGCAGTCCTCTGATGGTAGAAATGACAGACTGGACTTCTACATAGAGTGTTTCCGCAAATGTACACAGGCTGAAATTGTGTACAAACAGCAACACGTGGCTCCATAATGTCAGCCATCCAGAATGCAATGCCTTCCACAGCCTCAGAAACTATTCTGACATTATGACTAAAGGGACTGACAAAGGACGTGCTGTAGTCATCATGAACAGGTTGGATTATGAACAGGAGGCTGCCAGGCAACTCTCCAACATGGCATTCTACAGTCCACTATCTTCCGATCCCACTGAGGAGTACCGAAAGAAGCTACACCATCTGCTCAAGGAACTCCCTGCTACAGCATGGGAACAAATCTACACAGACACCACTTTTAGAGTGCCAATCAGGGGTATTCTCTCTGCTATCCAAGATGCATAAATCTGGAAATCCTGGTTGCCCCATCATCTCCGGCATTGGCACTCTTACACCAGGATTATCTGACTATTTGGATTAATTCCTCAGACCTTATGCTACCCGCACTCCTAGCTATCTTTGAGACAGCACAGACTTCTTGAGGAAACTACAACGCAATGGTGATCTTCCTGAAAACACCATCCCGGCCACCATGGATGTAGAAGCTCTTTACACCAATATTCCACATGAGGATGGACTACAAGCTGTCTGGAACAGTATCCCTGATGAGGCCGTGGCATACCTGGTGGCTGAGCTTTGTGACTTTGTCCTCACCCACAACCATTTCAGATTTGGGGAGAACTTATATACCTTCAAGTCAGCGATACTACTATGGCTACCCGCATGGCCCCAAAGTATGCCAACATTTTTATGGCTGACTTAGAACAATGCTTCCTCAGCTCTCATCCCCTAGCACTTCTCCTCTATTCGTGCAACATTTGTGCGTCTTCATTATATGGACCCATGGGAAGGAGGCCCTTGAAGAATTCCACATGAATTTCAACAATTTCCACCCCACCATCAACCTCAGCCTGGTCCAGTCCACAAAAGAGATCTACTTCTTGGACACTACAGTGCAGATAAGTGATGGTCACATAAACACCACCCAGCACTGGAAACCTTCTGACTTACCTACATGCTTCCAGCTTCCATCCAGGACACCTCAAACGATCCATTGTTTACAGCCAAACCCTAAAATACAACCACATTTGCTCCAATCCCTCAGACAAAGATAAACACCTACAAGATCTTTATCAAACATTCTTAAAACTACAATACCCACATAGTATTGGGGAAGTGAGGAAACAGATTGACAGAGTGAGATGGGTACCCAGAAGTCACCTACTACAGGACATGCCCCAAAAGGAAAATAACATAACACCACTGGCCATCACGTACAGCCCCCCAGCTAAAACCTCTCCAGCATATCATCAGTGGTCTACAAACTATCCTAGAAAAGATCCCTCACTATCACAGACCTTGGGAGGCAGACCAGTCCTTGCTTACAGACAGACCCCAACCTGAAGCACATACTCACCAGCAACTACACACCGCACCACAGAAACACTAACCCGGGAATCAATTCCTGTAACAAAACCCGTTGCCTACTCTGTCCCCATAACTACTCTAGCAACAGCATCATAGGACCCAGCCTCATCTGCCACCCCATCAGGGACTCATTCACCTGCACACCTACTAAGGTGATATATGACATCATGTGCCAGCAATACCCCTCTGCTATGTACACTGACCAAAACAGATAGTCTCTACGTAAAAGAATAAATGGATACAAATCAGACATGAGGAATCGTAACGTACAAAAGCCAGTCGAAGAACCCTTCAGTCTCCCTGGACATTCAATAACAGATTGAAAAGTAGCCATCCTTCAACACAAAAACTTCAAAAATAGACTTCAAAGAGAAACTGCAGAACTACAATTCATTTGCAAATTTAACACCATTAATTTGTGCAGGAATAGAGACTGGGAGTGGCTGACACACTACAAAAGCAATTTTCCCTCTCTTGGTATTGACACCTCCTCATCAATTATTGGGAATGGATCACATCGACACTACTGAACTGGCCTTGTCAGCACTGGTTCTCCACTTGTAAGGTAATTCCCTTCTCTTAGTGTGCCATCATATTTATGCCTGAGTCTGTAATTTTCACTCAATGCATCTGAAGAAGTGGGGGTTTTTACTCATAAAACTGTATGCCAAAATAAATCTGTTAGTCTTTAAGGTGACACCAGACTTCTAGGTTTGTGAATCTTTTGGAGTTCACTTACCAATTTACATTCTCAGAACTTTTATTCCTGAAATTTAGAGATACTTGGGTCACCAAACATTGGAGAAGTTTGGACCCAAACTTTGCTACTGAGGACCTTCTCTTCTGTAATTTAAACACACAAGTATTTTTTTCCAAGGAAGGTCAAGTTAAAAACTAATGTGTGCAGCTAAACAGTAGCCTGGTTTTTTGTTTGTTTGTTTGTTTTTTTAAACTAGGGATAGGAAAAACTGACACAACAATTTTTCTTCCACCCTTTCTGCTTCTTTCTTTAGAAAACCTGACCTATGAGGAAAGGTTAATAAAATGGGACATGTTTATTCTTGAGAAAAGATGGGGAATCTGATAACATTTTTCAAATATGTTAAAGGCTGCTAAAATGAGGTCTATTATCAATTGTTCTCCAGGTCCACTGAAGGAAGGACAAGAAATAATGGGCTTAATCTGCAGCAAGGGAGATTTAGGTTAGATCTTGGGGAAAACTTTCCAACCATAAGGGTTGTTAAGCTCTATAATAGGATTCCAAGGGAGGTCTTTAAAAACAGGCTGGGCAAACATCTATCAGGGATAGTCTATGTTTATTTAGCCCTGCCGCAGTAAAGGGGGCTGGACTTATAGACTCATAGACTTTAAGGTCAAAAGGGACCATTATGATCATCTAGTCTGACCTCCTGCAACGCAGGCCACAGAATTGTACCCACCCATTCCTACAATATACCTCACCTATATCTGAACTATTGAAGTCCTCAAATCTTGGTTTAAGGACTTCAAAGTACAGAGAATCCTCCAGCAAGTGACCAATGCCCCCTGCTGCAGAGGAAGGCGAAAAACCTCCATGGCCTCTGCCAATTTGCCCTGGAGGAAAATTCCTTCCCGACCCCAAATATGGCGATCAGCTGAACCCTGAGCATGTGGGTAAGACTCACCAGCCAGATACCCCGGAAAGAATTCTCTGTAGCATCTTAGATCCCATCCCCTCCAACTTTCCATCATATACCACCAGGCCCCTCTCTTACCATAGTCAAAGATCAATTGCCAAAATTATGTTTTTCCATCACACCATCTCCTCCATAAATTTATCAAGTTTCATCTTGAAGCCAGCTAGGTATTTTGCCCCCACTGGTTCCCTTGAAAGGCTGTTCCAGAATTTCACTCCTCTAATGGTTACAAACCTTTGTCTAATTGTGAGTCTAAACTTCCTGTTCACCAGTTTATATCCATTTCTTCTTGTGGCCACATTGATGACTTCTTGAGGTCCCTATAAGCCCTATGTTTCTATGAGTCATTCTTTTCCCTGAGCAGGAATTAGTGGAAGCTGTGATGTGCAGCACCTCTAAAACTCGTGCCATTTACTTAAGTGCCTAAAGAAATGAAGTATGGTTATATGGTTAAAGCACTGACCTAACATTCAGGAGACCTGCATTTAATGCAGAACTCTACCACAGTCTTGATGTTTGATCTCGAGCAAGTCACTTAATCTCTTAGTGACTCTACTACCCATTTATTAAATGGTGATAAATAGTAATTCTCTACCAGGGTGGGTGTTGTGGGGATAAATACATTAATAATTGTGAAGCTATCAGATGCCACAGTGCTGGGAGCTGTATAAGATGATGGATAGATAGATTTAGGACCTGACTACAAGGCAAGGCAAAGTGCTTTAGAGCAGTGTGAACTGTGGACTGTCCTAACATATTACGCTGTAACTGCTCCTGTAGACCCCTCTGGCATGCTCTAACAGGACTATGTTTAAGTGAAGTAGGTACCTTTTAGAGTGTACTAGTGTAGTCTATATGGGGCAATTGGCGCACCACTCATTAAAGCACTCTATAAATCATACCCTTCTAGAAGACTTTGTTGTGCTATGTACACAGGTCCTTAGAGGCCTACCTTTAAACACATGTCTGATATTCTTTTGGGGAAAAAGTCTTACTTTTATAAAAAGCTACCTGTCCAGGGCAAATGCATATATTTGCCATGGATTAAAAATATAGCCAACTGGGCACAAACAAAATAAACTAAACAGCCTCCTCAAAACTGGGAAGGAAGGAAAAAGACACTCTAGCCATATTTCCAAATGCCAGTCCTCAGCACATCTCTCTCACCCAAAAAGCCTTTGGGGTAGGGTTTTTAAAACAACATGACACAGTAATAGCTGAGAAATGTATGAAGTTAATTATAAGAGAGAGAGAGAGGTTCTATTATCTTCACTGGGACCTTAGGAAAAATTCTGAGGATACCTGAAATGATAACATTTTCTGTCCATGAGGGAACTTAAGCATCATTCATATATTTTTGTTTTTATTAATAGCCTAGTTATAAAGCTTGTCCTGATTTGCCTTGAAATATCATATCCAGTTCACTTATTACAGATCGATACTTTAATTGCTGAAGTTAAATGTTCTGAATGCAGAGCTTATGAGGAAAATATGGTCCAAAATTACACATAGCCTTATTTTTACAATGACCTATAGAAAGGTTTGCAACTATTTTCTTTTAATGTTTAGATTGATCTAGATAATAAATGATACATGACCTTAAAATAGCTGAAGTAGCCTTATTTCAGAATTTTTTGCTGTCCCATTGATTTCAATGGGGTTACTCACATGCTTAAAGTTTCAGACCTCCTGGAGTGTTTTGCTGGATCGAGGGCATATTTTCCCCTTGCTGTGCAGTGTGGAAGGGAGCAAAATGACAGGAGAAGTCACAGTGGGAACGTCTGGAAGAAAAAAGTGTCAAGAGGGAATGCTTTTGCTTGCACAGAAGTGTCTTTCCTCCATCCATTCAAAATCTCTCTGAGTATGTATACACTGCAAAAAAAGACCAGTGGCAGCAAATCTGAGTCCGGATCAACTGACTTCCCCTTTGTCGGGTTTCAGAATCCCGCCTCCAATCTGAGTCCGAACATCTCTACTGCTATTTTAAGCTCTATAGCTGTAAGACACACACGCCGGAATCAGATGACCTGGGCTCCAAGGCCTGTGCTGTGGGTCTTTTTTTTTTTTTTTTTTTTTTTTTTGCTATGTAGACATACCCCATGACTACTTAAAAGAAAAAGGTTGTATGGAAGAAGGCTGGGGGCAGGAGCCTGTAGTAAATAATACTCTTTCTACTAAGAATTATTCCGGTGCAACAGCATCCAGTGATCGAACGGCAGCTAGCTCCACCTTGCTATTATGCCTGCTTAGAGTGGAATGAAGCTTTGTCTTTAGTTGTCTGGTTTGAAGCTGTAGGCTTAGGTGTTCAGCTACACATGGCCCCCAGTCTTTTTTTCCCCTTTCAGACACAGCCCCTTACTTGTTGACCCTCATCCTGCAAGCTGTTATGCATATGATTAACTTATACATGTGAATAGTCCTCTTGAGCCAGACTGGGACTGGCTAGAAGACTTGGACAGGGAACCAGTGTGGTAGAGGAAGTGTGGGGAAGGTGAGACAGATCTGATGAGGAGGAGCCAGGGTGCAGGGGGACAACGGGGATGGATGGGCAAAGAGTGGATCAGTCTTAAGTGCTAGTCTGCCTAGAGGATGACAACTCACTACTACTATCATATGCTTCATTGGCTCAAGTGGCAGAGATCTTTTCAGTGGATATAAAGGTTCCAACCCTGCTGATGTCCTGTGAGTGTCAATGTTAGGACCGGAAGACATTGTGATGGGCAACCACTAGAAGGTGTAGTTACGCTTCTGAGTCAACCCCAGGAGAGTGTATAATGATGCTATGAGAATGACCTTGCTGCTATCTGTGTGTTTGGGAATGGAACCGTTCCCAGCTGTGTGAGTGTTTACCCCGTCTGTGTGAGAACGAATGCGTGGGAAACTAAGTGGGGAAACTGAGGCAGGACAGCGTGTAACCAATCAGCTTGTTGCTTGCAAATGAGACATGAGTATGTATGTGATGCAAATGTGTGAGTGTATTTAAGCCCACTACCGTATTTGCTCGTGGGCTTTTTCCTTCCCAGCAACGGCTCCGAAGTGCTGGGTACCCTTTCTGCGGTCGCGCTGATCTGAATCAGGCCCCCTTAGCGCTGAGGGACCGGGACCTTCCAATAAACTCATCTACTTTACTTAACCACGTGTGTGTGCCTTGTCTCGCAAAATCCAAAGTACCTCACAACAGTCAATATGATGCCACATAATGGAATTTCTGTTTTTTTGTTTGCCATTTTAAAAAAAATCTCAGAAATTAGGCACATGCAACTTTAATTCTGGAATTATCTAATTTTTGAATGCTTAACTTTGTAGCATGAATAGTGTTCTTTTAATGTAATTTCTTTTTCGGAAACATTATCTTTAAAATTATGTACAATAGTACAGGACCTTGGAAGTGCTCTTTTAGAGATTGTTACTATTTTTTGATTAATGTCCATATGTTAATTATAATTGTAATGCACTTCAGGTGATGTGGTAATGCTGACTAACCCACCTTTTGGATATGCCCTGGGATTTTGTTGTGCACCTGAGGCATGCATCCATCAGCACCTCCACACGGTCTGTCATGCCTTATTGTTTAATAAGTGAAAACAGGCTATAAACAATAAAGGAATAAAAATGTTCTTAAAAATTACAGCAACCGAGCTTCTTTATATGTTGACCCTACTGTATTATTGCTCCAGGCTATCTCAGAGTGAGAAATAGGTTCTCTGTTTTGGTCTCATTGTGTGAGTATGTGTGTGTGTGTGTGTGTTTTGTTTGTTTTGTTTTATTTTTAGCCCTTATAAGAAAAGCAGTTACAAGTTTCTTTAGAAAATGGGAAAAATTGGTTGCCTGCTTGCTTGGGTAGTCTGACAAACATTAATGCACTGTATATCATGTTAGATGATTTATTTCATCAGCGACAAAAGCTGACTTGCATTTGAAGACCTAGAGTTACTAAAACTCTCACAGACTGAAGTGTAAACTATTAAGGTAGTTTGTCAGTTACAAAAGAAAAAGCGGACCATCTTCAGAGAAAATGTTTTTGATGAGCCATCCAGGAGAAAGATAATAGGCACTGCTTATTTATTTAAAGTAAGTGTAGTTTTTGATTGACGTACACTTTAGGAGAACTTTTAGTCTGCAGTGCTAAATAGCTTGCTGAAGAGCTAATATTCAGACTACACACCAGCACTTAAAATGCAGTCACTCTTTGTTTTAAAGAGTACTTTTTCCTGAATACAATATTTTCATGTCAAGTGTTCCTGGCTTACAGTTGAAAAAAACAGTTCCTGTTAGCAAAATGCATTTTGGGGGCTTTAGTTTTATAACCTCTATAGATTATCCGTTGAGTCTGCATCACATTAAGAGTAAGCCACAGTTTACATGGAAATGCATAACAATGAAGTTTCTCTATTCCATATGTGTATGTAACTTCCATTAAGAGGGTATATTCACTGCTGGTTCAAATGTCAGTGATTGAAAGTTATTACCATCTGACAGCTGTTCGGTAGTCTGTATGAAATGAGTTAGTGATCTCGGCCTACTACTGATGTCCACATTACAAAACCATCATCACAGCTGGCACTAATTGGCAACGTTGTTGGCAGTCTTTATGAAGATGCCAAAGTTTGAATGGACATAGAGGCTGTTGCCCCAAAAAGTGGTTCCCTAGAGGTCAGGATCGAAGCATATGGTCAGATTCGCATAGAGAAACATGCACTTTCAGTGTTGGACTTGTTTTATGGATAGAGAATTTATCCAGGATTGTCTGACGCCCTTCATCAAGCACTACTGAATTCACATAAGAATAGATCCCCACTATGATTATGAATTTTTTTCATTTATTTTTCAGATGGCTTTCTTTTGTCGTATTGTTCACACTTAATAAGTTTGACTCTTCCTATGTCACACTGTATCCTTGCAATAATTTTGCTGCACTGTTCTGTCCCTCTGGATTTTACAGCAGTGGATCAGGAAGAAAGTGCAAGCCCCAGCAGAAATAATATATCCACTGCAAGTCTTATAGGTACTAATTTCTGCCAAAGAAAATACTGCAGTGTTTCTTTTGTGGGCTAGGTTAGGTGATCAAATTGAAATAAATTAATTGTGTAACTGCCATCATCAGTGTTTGCAAAACTTGTTACTAAACCAAATAAGCCCCACCTGGGAAAAAAATGTAGAAGCAAAAAATCTGTCATCTTTTTCTAAACACCTGGAAAACTCTTCTAATTATAGACTTTTCTAACTTATTCTATTTATGTATAGGTTCTTATACCACACACATTTCCTTGTTCTGTTGCCCAATCCTTTATCCATCATCAATGAGGTGTATTTATTAAGGTGCCTTAAATTTTCTTTTCTATCATGAGAATCCTTATCATCACTGAGAAAGTCTTGAGAATTCCTCCCTTGTTCTTTCAAGTTAACCTCCTCCTTTTCCACTGTGAAGTCCTGTGTTGTAGCTGGGAACTTTCTAGTTGAGGGATAAATCGAGGTGGGATTTTGAACCCCAAGGGCTCCATTTTTAATTAGCCAGAGGATTCTTCCGAGATTCCAGTATGATTCATGTAAACTAAAGCCCGCACAATTTGGAGTAGTGTCCCTTTAAATTTAAGATTAGCAGCCGTGTTAGTCTGTATCCGTAAATAAGACGAAGAACACTTGTGGCACCTTAGAGACTAACCAGTTTATTTCAGCATAAGCTTCCATGGGCTATAGCCCACTTAATCATTAAATTTAGTACATGTTCATTAAAATCTTAGCATTCAAATGGTGAACAGATTGAGAAATCAATTATAAGAAATGAATACAACTATACATAGGTTGATACACTATTACTATCATTTCCTTTTGACTTCAGTCATGGTGATGAGAAGGTGAGAAGCAAAGATTTTTGTTTCCTTTTACTTATTGGTTTGGTTTTTGACATAAAAATGATTTTTTGGGTCTGAATAGCTCTTTAGCATGTAAATATGATTGTTATCCCTTTTGACATGATTGGCTAGCCAAAAATTATCTCAGTTGGCAGGAGAAGTAGGTGATGCAGTTTTATGTGTTTATGAAGTATATACAAAAAGTCCTACTGGAGGACTCAAATAACAGGAGACAATTTCCTTGTTCACAGCTACAAGTCTCTTATGCAGCACCCAACTCAAAATCTGTGTCTAGGTTTCTCTCAGGGCCACACTGTGTTTGCCAAGTCTGTGTCTGGGACTTCTATCGCTGTCTGTTTCTGTGTGCTTCTCTGCTTTTCTCTCTCCAGTGACCACACTCCCTTATCCAAAGCAATGCATAGTGAAGCCTTCCACCCATGTCGTTCTAATTCCTGGGAAGACTCACGTATGCCTTTTTTTTAGGTGGTGGGTGCCATAAAGGAATGTAACTGTCTTTTTACAGCTATCTTAAATGAAGGGCAGCAGTTCTACCCATTAGCTTCAAGGAGAATGTGTGTTCCTAAATCTTATTTTCTTGCTTCTTTGATCTAATTAGTTACTTAAAGTTTAATTGCCTTCTAGTAGATCTTTACAGTATTGGTAACAAAGAGTCCTGTGGCACCTTAAAGACTAACTAAAATATTGAAGCATAAGCTTTCGTGGGCTAATACCCACTTCGTCGGATGCAAGCAGTGGAAGTGTCCAGGGGCAGGTATAGATAAGTAGGCAAGAACCAGGTAGGAGGTAACAAGGTTAGTCCAATCAGCTTGAACCAGCTTGTTATCTCAAATAGGGAGGGTGAGGTATTCCTCTAGCAGCTGAATTGGAGGTGTGAACTCAGAGAGAGGAGAAGCTGTTTTTGTAATTAGCAAGCCATTCAAGATACCTCACCCTCCCTGATTTGAGATAACAAGCTGGTTTAGGCTGATTGGACCAACCTTGTTACCTCCTACCTGGTTCTTGCCTACTGATGATTGCAATTTGTGGTATCTATTTGTTTCCTAATTTTGACGAACACTGGCACTTTGAGTTAGTATTCATTAATCATTGTGACTGAACAGTATTAAGAAGGCACAATAGCAACTCCATAGTTAAGAGAACACTGACATATGCACTTAAAGTAGGAATCAAATCTCTTAGCTGTCTATTAATGATATAAAGCCTGCTTCCCAAACTTAGAGCACTTACTTTTTGAATACGGAATCATTTTCAGATAATTTTAAATTATTTGCAGATTAATGTATCCATAGATTTTAAGGATGGTGGGGCTATTGTGATCATCTACTCTGAAACATAGCATAGTTTGACTTCTATATTTGGGGGGAGGGGCAGCTCCCATTAGGTCAATGGAGCTGCTGCGCATCGGGGAGGAGCAAATTCTGCACCTGCCTGAGGTTTACAGTTTGTGGGGGACAATGACCCTCTGTTTTCCCACCCCAAACTATGCACATGGTCTGAATTCCTGCATAACACAACTATGAGACTTCCTTGAATTAATTCCTAATTCAAGACCAATAGCTTTAGAAAAGATCCAATCTTAATTCTAAAATAGTGATGGAAGATCCATCACAATGCTTGGTAAATTGTTGCAATGGTTAATTAGTCTCACCGAAATGCAGTGTTAGACTGAGCCCACCATATCAAACGATCCAGATTGCTCTGTATCAGTGACCTTTCTTTTTATTATTTTCCAGATTCTTAACTTATGTCATCTGCAAACTTTATCAGTAATGGTTTTAAGTTTTCTTTCAGGTCTTTGAAAAAAATACCAAATAGCGGAGGGGTAAGAACTTAAGTGGGACCCCACCAAAACACACCCACTCACTAATGGTTCCCTGTTTTTATTTACATTTTGAGAGCTGTCAATGAGCCAGGTTTAATCCATTTAACCATGTGCCATGGTGATTTTATATCTCTCTAGTTTCTTAATGAAAATATCATGCAAAACAAAGTCAAATGCCATTCAGTAGTCTCAGTATCTTACATCAAAACGGTTGCCTTTACCAACCAAACTTGTAATCTCATAACAAATTAAAATTAGTTTCACAAGATCTTCTGTCCATAAATTCATTATTCATAAATTCAGATTATCATTAATTATATTACTCTTCTTTGATGGAGTAATGTCTTGTAAACATTTTAAATGGACTTGCTAACCTTTTCATGAGGGACACCTTTTATGAACAGCGAACTGTGGCCAGTGGGAGCTGCAGGTTGCCATGCAAATATAACAAAATGTCTGGCAGCCCACCAACAGATTACCCTAATGGACTGCGTGGAGGCCGCAGGTTGCCCACCTCTGACTTAAATGCTCTAGTCTCTCTTGGCACCCAGGCAAACTTGACTCACATATATCATGTCATGTTTAGGTTCCTTCCAGTCCCAAGAGACCAGTCACTTTCCCCAAATCAGTTGCTACTTTAGATTTTACACCAAACACAAGCCTGGTAGCCAATTCTATAATATACTAACTAAAAGTTTATTAACTAAGAAAAGGAAGTGAGAGCTATTGAGAGGTTAAAGCAGGTAAGATATATGTACAGGTGAGTCACAGTCCATAATTCCAAATGGTGGCAGAGATGTAGTAATCTTCCAGTTTTCCCAAAATCTCTCAGGGCTACCCAGAATAAGTCTGAGGATCTCCCTCTTCTCATTCAGTTATTCTGCCCTATTAGAATCCAAACAGTTCAGAGATGAACAATCTTTCCTTGAATCCATTTTTATAGTTTCTTCTCACAGAAAAGAAGCTCATATTGTAACTACCCATGTGGGCCTTTCCTTTGATGATGGAGGGTGAGAAATGCATTTTAAGCCTTTAACCTCTAGTCATCACACACAATGACCACTTGCTTTGAAATTAGCACTTTTCTGTTAAAGTTCTTCATTTGCATTACACAAGGCTTCTTTCTTGTTTGATGGGTTATTTAGTTACAGCGATATCCACAATGTAAATGTTTGCTATGGCATTATAACAGGATACAGATAAGTGAAAACAACGCAGGTAACATCCCATTAGTTTTCATGACCTTTAAACACCATATACAGTCTTACGCATTTAACAATTATTTTGATCTATACTCATACACAAGTGAATTGACCTGGGCTTCAGCATGAGATGGCAGCTGGTCTGCCAATATCAGTGTTAATCACTGTCTCAAAGAATGGCATAATATTTGTTTCCATCTGCAGGAAAAATGCATTTTCTAGCGAAATGTTGCCCCGTTTCAACCAAAGTGGCTAGTGAAAGTTCTGGGCTCTATGGATATTTCAGCTGGAAGTAGAAACTTGTTTATTTACAGGAGGAACTGAGAACAAAAGGAGCGGTTTCTTAGTTAACAGCCTTTTTAGCCAACAGAACCAGCTTTTTCTGGGATCATGTTGTGTTTACAGACTACTGCTTGGTTTTCTTGCTTTTTGCCCCCCCCCCCCCCCTCTCTTTTCTTTTTCAGTCTTTTGTCTCTTCTGCCTTCACATGCACATGCATACATCTATATCCCTACCCAAAACAATATTCAGCCAAAAGGTCCTGGGAGGGTTCACATACTCCCTTTATTTTAGATAGGGGATTATTAATGTCATTTTAATGGAAGAGTATGTTTGCACCTATCAATCTCAATGGGGTTGAAACTCAACTCACAACAAGGTTGCAATCCCACTCATAACTGAGGGGAGCCATGTTAGTAGAAAATTATGGGTTATAAAGTCAGTTTAGAGCCCACACAGGCTATTCAAGGGCACTACTCTAAATAATAATACTACTAATAATTAATAATAATAAATACATAAGATTGTCTTGGAGCCAAATCTCAGGCAAGTAATTAATTAAGTATTTTGCCCATTCTCAAAATGCAGGGTTAGATTGCTACATTTTGAGGCATGTGGAATTTTCACTCTTTCCTTTATTTTATCTTACTGCCTTGTTCATTTTCACTGTTCTCCACTACTTGTGCCCCTACATTAGAAGCCATGATAGTATAACTGCAGTGGCCAGCTCACCAGATGGACCACTTGGAGAGCATAATTCCATTAAGGGATTGGAGCTGTGCTTTTTAGGATCTTACTTTGCTAAACTACTGTCATGTGGGAGATTTTGGGAGAATGTTTTCCAAAATACAATTTTATAGTCCAGAACTAATATCGTGTAACACTGTGAGTGCTTTGTGCACATGACAGTTACCACTAAAACAGTTCTTACATAAGCTTCACTGAGCGTCTGCACTGAAACCATTTCAGATCTTTGGGACAGCTCACACTTAGACTCATTACAGGAGTTACCTGACCATCAATGAGTTGCACCTAGACCAGTAGCTATTTAAGTGATTACTTCTTGGGAGGTGTTCATCCAAGTGTAAATTACTCTGTCTCAGAACAGATTTTAGCTGGTGCCTGGCAGCTTGGATGACTGGCACATTGTCATTTTCATAACACACCTAAAGAGGAAAGTGCCAAAAAACATATGCAGCATTGGTGCAGTTAAAAAAAAATCCATTCTTATTCTATTTTGCTAAGGCCCAGCAGCAGAAATTCAAGTGGCTCTAGTTAATGTTTGAGGTAAAACGTGCTTTGAAATGTTTAATCTTTATTGCTTTAATTACTCTCTTTGATTTTCATTTGTTTTTGAGGGAATTTCAGTGCAGGTGAGGTGAGAGTGACATAGTCATAACCAAGTGTGATTCTGTAGAGGTAACAAAGAGTTCTGTGGCACCTTAAAGACTAACTATAAAGTTTTGAAGCATAAGGTTTCATGGGCTAATACTCACTTAATCGGATGCAAGGTGATGCTGTGCTGCTCCTAACACACATCCACTCCCCAATCTTCATCCTCTCAACGTCCCTGGCCTACCTCTTCCCAATTATGGATCACACCATGGCAAAGAGTGTAGTGTAAAAATTAAGATGGATAGGAAATCCCTTTGCTGTGTGGAGGCCATTGGAGATGGTGTGATGGAGACAGCTCACCTTCCTCAGAGTCTCCACCCATGCAGACTGGGAGAGATTGCATAGAGGGGAGCCTCTGTGTGCCTTCTGATTTATTTTTTAAGAATTCCTTTGATGTGGACACATGGACACTTGGATGGATTTTAAGCTGCAGATCACACCTTTTATTAACCTTTAACACAGTGAGGGTGTTATCACAAGTGGGACACAAGGTGAAGAAGGGTGAGGACCTCAGTATGCAAGGGCCATAGGTCTGACCAGCTTGGGAAGGCCACAATGTATCATTCTATCCCAGGAGCCCAAGGCCCATCACCAAAGAGGTCTTTTACCTCTGGGAGCCATTTATTTTATCCTTTTAACTATGCTGGAAACCAGCTGCAATTTGCACTGAATTAACAACCGACTACCTCCGTTAGGTGATAAGTTCCTTCCTGCTTAACCCACTGCAGCTTGAAGGTCCTGCAAGGAAGGCAAGAAACTCTCTGGTGCTCTGCCAATTGGCACATGGAAGAAAAAATTCCTTCCAGAACCCCAAATGAGCAATTGACTAGAACCACAACATGTTAGACCAGATTTCTAGTTCAGGGTGGGTAGGGTGTGGCTGCTGGGACAGCCGAAAGGGGTTCCATGTGGCCTCGTTCCAGGTTAAATCCTGAGAGAACCTGGAGAACGCTGACCAGTCAGCTCTGCTCCCCCTACCCAACTGGCCAATGGGTGCCAGAGACTCCAAGAGGGGGAGAAGCTACCTGGTGTCCTTCAGTGGGTGTTTCCCTATCTGGTTGCTGGGACTGTGCCCTTTTACCTATATAACCTGCATGCATCTGACGAAGTGTGTATTAGCCCACGAAAGATTATGCTTCAGTACTTTAGTTAGTCTTTAAGGTGCTACAGGAGTCTTTGTCACTTCTTTTACATATAGTGCTCTAAGGGATGACATGCTGTGTGGGAGAAAAGGGTTGTTTTCACCATTAACAGGAAAAATCTTCCTGTGACTATTTGACCCAAACCACACATTTTGTGATTAGCTCCATTCAAAGAAACTAGCAATTACTTGCAGCACTTTAGTTTCTGTTTTCTGGCAAGACATTTGAAGACTCTGCAATTTTTACAAATTATAAGGGATTTAACAGAGAAATGGTTCCTGTAAAACAGAAGGCATGCACACCAGTACTTTTGTTTGTTTCACTTATTTAGCCCTGCATGACAAGATGGCCTTGGAACTGGCTTATATGGTCATTACCCTATTGATTAAATAATGTGATGAAAAGGGCATGATAATGCAGTGTTGAGAGATTATTGCTAGACACTTTGCAAACAAAGCTTCTAAAAGGAGAGCAGTTGCTAAACCTTTAGCATTGCGAGATAATTAGCAAGTAAGTAGGAATTAAAATATGGGATACAAGTATAATGTAGTGATTATGTGCGGATAATGTTTTGAATACCCTCTTTTGCTAGCTCTAAATAGAATACTTCTTAGTACAGGAAATGCCGGTTGAACTATTTATTCAGAATCCTTAACAAGCTGTTGGATGTGTCTGTTTGACGCTGTGACAGTGCAAATAAAGCACAGACCTTTTTGTTGTTGTTGTTGCAAATATATAGTTGCTTTCTCTTTTCTTATAAAAATGCCAGATTATACATCTGTACAATATATCACGCAGAAAAAAACAACATAGATAATATTGTAGAGTGAATTTTGTTTAGTATAATTATAGTGAATTCAAGCCCTATGCTGATGCATCATTTCTTGAAATGAGTACCTAGGGTCAACATTGGGGTTTGAACAAGTGAATGCTGAGCTAAAAGCACAAACCTCTAATTCATGAATTAAAGGACAAAATCTATTAGCTACGATCACTAGCAAATGCCCAAGTGTCTTATGTGGACCAGCCTCTAGCGGGGAACAAAGACCCACACTCTCAGGATGTGGGTTTCATAATGGAGGCAACCACTTTTGCAGCATAATTCTCCCCTCAGTAGTCCTAGCAGGTTTGGGGGCACCATGAATTTAGGGGGCTGCAGGAAGTACCAGTACTGTCTCAAAAGTCAGGTTCCAACATGAAAAGAGGAACAGAGCCAGCATTGTTTTGTAGAGGGGGGAATGATGGTGGTGAGATGTGAGACAGATCAACTGGAGATTGGAATGTGGAGGTGAACAGGTAAGGAGAGGGAAGTGTGAGTTTAGAATGGACATTTTTGATTGCCGCAAAAGGAGCCAGACATGGAAAGTGATCTTCAAAGATGTAATCCTCACTGCCCTCTTTGAATTTGTTTTTGAATATTGCTACATCTAGTTAGTATTTTTCTTCTTGGAAGTGACAAAAAATTAACATTTGAAACTGTGATGACACGTAACAATATAGCTGAAATAGAACAAAAGATAACTGCATGATGTAGACAAAGGGACATAGTCTAATCTCAGAATCACAAAAGTATGAGGATTTACACCCCGCTCCATCACACCTAAGAAGATCTTCTATACAGGTACGGCAGCAGATTATCTGGGATGCATGATGCTGTGCATACCATGTATCTGAGAGTAGACTCTGGCAAGAGATCATAAGTCTGAGTAGGTGGAATTGCAAAACAATTCAGTCATTTTCAATGATTAGAGAGCCAGAGGGGAAAAACCCCCCGAATGAGTGTATTGTGTTGTACAGATGGGAATACAGTCCCACTGCATGTAAATCAGAGCACAGTAACTCCGTGTTCTATGTATAAAATAGCATTTTTTAGTTCCGTTTTTAAATTTAGTTTTAAAAGGCATATTTTAATGAGATCACCTCTGATAATCAGTTGCTAGAAAAAAGCTGGAAACAACAGTTGGCTTCATCGTGTTTTAAGGTGCCATCACATATTTAGCACAATTTCATACAAAAAAACTACTTTAAGAGAATAGTAAGGTTGCAGGACCAAGTGCTCAAAAGTTTGCAAATACCACAATTAAAGTAGTCTATGTAAACTCAATTTGCCCACCTTTGTGAATATGAACGATTTAACTATTAATCTAGTGGCTAGATCCTGGGACTAAGAGAATGTTTGTGTAATATTTGCTTATTGATGATGCTTTGCATTTACATAGTGTTCTTTCATAGTGTTCAGGGGTCCACGTGATTTGTGAACTTGGGTATGCAAGAGGAGAATCACCATTTTGAAGAGAGCAAGGTCAAGCACATAGATTTGGCCCATTCATTTTGACAAGCAGCATAGCTAAATAGAGTCTAAGATAGATCTGCCATATTAGAAACCTGAGTTTTATTCCCTGCTCTGGCAGGAGTGACTCTCTGTAACTTTTAATATCTTTAGTAATCTTAACTGTAAAGTTAACAAAGTCCTGTGGCACCTTAAAGACTAACTATAAAGTTTTGAAGCATGAGCTTTCGTGGGCTAATACCCACTTCGTCCATCCGACGAAGTGGGTATTAGCCCACGAAAGCTCATGCTTCAAAACTTTATAGTTAGTCTTTAAGGTGCCACAGGACTTTGTTAACTCTGCTATTCCAGACTAACACGGCTACCACCCTGATTCTTAACTGTAAAAGGAGTCGTACTTACCTGCTTCCTAAGGTAATGGTATAAGGCCTTGCTGTATAATAAGGGTTGTGAAATGTACAGAGTTATTAATACTTAGGCAGTGGAAGAGGTGAAATGTAAAGCTATGGTCTCCTTGCTCCCAGCCTATCACATTTTTTATAGGTTAAATAGTATTTTGATAAGGAAAGGCAAACTACCTGACTGACAGGTACACACAGCTCAGTGAGGCTTGCAAGCCTGCAGCTGACTCATACAGAAAGCAAAAAATCAAATGCTGAATGGTGATTTTCAGAAGATTATAACTCGGTCAAATTAGGTAGATTTTCATGTTGATAGCAAAAGGCACCTCTCTAACCTGGGATTATCTCCCTGCCAAATTTTTAGTTCTTTGGGTATGAGATCTGTTTGAGTCTGATTTTTTTTTTTACATTGGCAAAATTCCTACTTTTCCAAACAAAACCAATCTAGCCAGAGGCAGAGATGATTCCAACCTGAATAACTAAAGTTTGGAAAACATTTAAACAAATGAAAACAGGCGAGTATAATGGGAAGTATTTAGGCAGCACTAAGGGAAGGTGTTGCTCTACATTCCACTTACAACAACAGATTTTATGTGCTGTTTTGCTCCACTGCTCTTTCTCTAATACGCTTGTGATTCTCATTCGCTCCTATTTCCTCTTCTTTGTAACTCTGGAAGCATGTTCCCACTAAGGCAATTGTTCCAATAATAATCTCCCTAATCTTTTCTGTTCCCACCAATGGCATCCTTCCCACAGAGGAGATTATTCTTCAGTCCATGCCTGATTCTTCCTCCTAAGAACAGAAAATATCACCATTTATTTCTGACTCCCTGAGATACCATCTTTTCCCTTTTAAAATATCCCTGATCTTTCCTAGAACTGTGTTTATCAGACCTCTCTGATATGAGACTCTACCTCAGCTCTATCCTCTTCTCCCACTGAGGCCATCCTTTCCCTCATAAGAGGGACAACCTGATTCCATAGAAGCTCTCATTTCTCCCTTATCCTTCCATTACAGGGACCCCCAAGGCAGAGGGCCTTTCTAACCAGGCGTCAGTCTTTCCCATCGAAGGAACAGGCATCTTTTCATTACAGGGCCCTGAGCTCCATGATGAATAGGAGTCAAGGAAATTAATAAATAAACAATAGAATCTGACAGCCCTGACCAATGACCCAGGACTGTGCTGTGGCATCAAAAGATAGTTATTCTAAACTGACCTACTCCTCTCCTAGCAGCAACACCTCCCAGCTTTTTCTTCTTTTAGCAGCAACTGGCTCTAGGCCCTGCCTGCCCCTTTGTTCATAGCATTGGTGTAGAGCTGGAGCCGAATGTCAAGAGAAAGGTAGTCATGATGGGGACAGTTTTGCTGTCAGGAGAGGAACCTGATTGTGATACAGGGGTGGAAGGAGCAGTGGAGGGGGAAAGTAGGTATGGGGAGTAGGAGGGGGGAAGTGCCTTAGGAGGTAGAGAAAAGGGAACAGAATGGAGGGAGAAGGCATGAGTGAGAAGAGGGTAGGGGAGAAACAACCATGTGGAGGAGGAGAAGGAGGAAAGCATAGTAGGGAGCAGAATGGTCGGAGGGAAGGGTAGAAAGGGAGAGGTAGCCATGAAATGGGTAGAAGCCAGGTCATGGGGGAGAGAAGTGAGGAGCACTCAGGCCAGATTCAGAACTATTAACTTTAATTTGTGGATCCTCATTGCCATTTTTCATTTTAATGAGCTGGTGCATAGTCATGGTTGTATAATGAACATACCCACTTTGGTGTAATGAAGTTGGAATGTACCAATTTAATGCTAATTCTTGGCCTCAGAAGATTGCAGGGAGTGCAGCTGTGGCCAGCCCCTGTACTGGACATGCAAGTTGGGGAGAGAACAGCTCCTTTCATCTCTCCCTTCCTCCCTGTTACATATCCTCACAAGACTCATTCACAATCTAGCCTTTAGTATAGAAGAAATAAGAGGTTAACAGATTTCTAGATACAGGGTGGGGTTTTGAAAGGGACTCATTGGTAGCTTATTTCTGCTTCCATCTAGTGGATTTACTTCAATGGGAGCAGAGCTGGGCCGACGCTGAATTCTTTGGAAAACGCCTCACAAAAAGTAGTGCAGTTTTAGGCCTGGTCTACGCTACATAATTTTTTGACAAAAGTCAGCTTTCCTCGACAAAACAGTGGACTACAATGCTTCTTCCACCAGTGTAACTCTCCTGCTATGCTAACAAAATAAAATCACCTCTACGAGAGGTATAGAGCTTTTTGTGGCAAGTTAGATAAGTGTAGACATTGTGCTTGCTTATGTCACTGTAAATGGCCTCTAAAATGTGTCCCCACAATGTCCATCCTGACGGTTCTGGTCAGCAGTTTGAACTCCACTGCCAGGCATCTGTCTCTTCCCCTTCAAAAGACCTGGAATTTTTGAAATTCTACTTCCTGTTTGCTCAGCGTGGAGAGCTCACATCGCATCTTCCCAGCTGACCATGGTGGCTCCATGCAGCAAATGTACACCAGAGTTGTTGGATCGGCTGGATCTGTGGGGAGAGGAGGTTGTGCAGTCCTAGCTCTGCTTCAGCCATAGGAACTTTGATCCCTCTGGGCAGATTTCCCGTGGCATGTTGGAGAAGGGTTGGGGAAGCACATCAGTCCTGTGCAAAGATCAAGGAGAGGGCAAGGGAGACAAACCATTGCTGTGATACAGCGCAAAATACCTGCTGCTTCTACAGCGTGCTGGACACTCCACGGCAGCAACCACACCTCCATCTCCAGACCTGGAGATTGAGGTGGGGCGGTTGACCGGGTCATCCAGTAGCACTTTGAAAGGTCTCTTGTGCCCTCCTTCCTCCAGCACAGCACTCCACCATCTCTGTGCATCTAGAGCAGAGAGAATACATACGCACCAGCAGCAGACACAATTTTCTACACTCAGGGTCCTAGTGGTGCCCCCCCACAGTCTGTCACCTGAGGCGGCCGCCTCAGTTCGCCTCATAGTAAGACCAGCCCTGGAGGCAGTTCCTCCTCCTTCACACTGTTTGTTTTTGTTACACCAGCAGTGTGAGACATCCTTTGTTTATAATTTGAGCATTAAGGATGTTGATCCAATCTGGTGCTTCCAACTGGCTGAACACTTCCTAACACTTTGGATGCCAGATATGACCTAATTTACTGAGGGAAAACAGCAGGGATAAAACACTTCTTACTCTCAAAGGTTAATGTAGAGTATCAGCAGCTATTCAGCCAGGATACATGCGTCATCATTTGACCCATCATTACTTATTAACACGGAAAAACAAATTATTTTCTTTTTTAATGGCACTGTTCCCCCCCTCCCACAATATTAATTTTAACTCCTAAGCATTATGCAGTTTTCAAACATTTCCTGAGGTAAGAGTGGAGAATTGGGGTGAAGGGGGAAGTCAAGGGGGGGGGGGGAATTGATTGTTTTAACAGTATGAAACTGACCAAACTAGGAGATTTTTCTCTTGAACTAAAACTTCTGTTTCTGTGCCAGAACGGAGTGAAACTGCTGAGTTAGCCAAGGCTGTAAATTGAACGGGTCCTTTTACCTCTAGAAAATATTAAAGCATCCTCTGCCACTGAGCTGGCACACATTGTTGGATCAAGTGCTACTATTAACGGGAAATCAGGAAAGTACATTATCACTCTCATGCTGTCATTACCAGAGGGTTTCACTGTGAACTATAGCATTCGGGAAAGCTAGGCTGCAAAGATGAGAGAAAAATTGAACACTTAGGGTGGGAAAAAAAATACTGCAAGCACAAGCTTGGAGCCATATTAAGAACTTGTGAAGGTACCCTACATGTGAAGCATGCTAGTGTTTATTTTCAAAAGGGATACAAATAGGAATGAGTCTTCTTGTATAAGTTGAGAAGGAAATCAGCACAGACTTTTCTAATGAGCTTGTCTAATCAATTCTAGAAGGTCTGAAACCTGTCAAGGCAAGATTGTGTCTGCCTTAAATTTAATGAGGTACGTTTAGTACCAAAGAAAGCCCCAAAGAAATAATTTTATTGTGAACTTTTTCTTTCCAGCTTTTAGAGGAAGTTATCTTCCAGAGATTCCTTTGTTAAATAGCATTTAAAATAATTAAATATATCCTAAACTGCATCAGTAGCTTCGATTATAGTAAAAATGACAAATAGAGATTAGAATAGAAATTACAAAATAATCATGCAAGATCGTGGCTACTTCAGTGATGTTATTAACTTAGGCTCTAATACTGCATTGATAGCACATGGGTAGACCATTTTACCTGTGCAGTCCACCTAGGCACTATCAGTTTCAGAATCAGAGTCTGAACGAAGATTTTGATTGTTAATATTTTGTAATAGTTTACAGTCTGGGCTGTATCTTCCGTTGTTTAGTTTATGGGATAAGAAGATACTAACTAATGCTTAATGCTTGGTTCTGCTTTTCATTTTCAAAATTCTTCACAGGCACTAATTAATCCTCATGACACCCATTTGAGTTAAGTATTACTACCAGTTTTACAGAGTCAGGAACGGAGGCACAGACATGTTAAGGGCAACATTTGGAAATGTGGGTGCCTGAAATTAGGTACCTCAGCAAGTAGCCTGATTATTAGATGTGTGAACTCCTACTGATTTCATTGGAAACGGAGGGTGCGTAGCAGCTCTGAACATCAGACCGCTTATTTAGATGCCTAATTTTAGAGACCCAGGTTTGAAGATTCTGACTTAAGTAAGGCAAAGGCCACAGAGCAAGTCTGTATCAGAGATTGGGTAAGAATTATGGAGCATGGCCTCCAGCCCATGCTCAGACCATTAGATCATAACACCCAGATACCTTCAAGATCTCACATTTTGTTTGTAGATGGTTCGCAGTTCTTCTCTAATAGGGTTACACAAGACAGTTAAAATATGGAATTGTAAAAGAAGGTGATCCAGATAGATCCAGGTGATCCAGATAGAAGGTGATCTATCTCTAATTCTTCTTTAACTGTGTGATCTTAGGCAAATAATTTAAACTCAGTGTATGTTTCCCAATTTGTAAAATGGAATACCAGAGGAATAATCAATATATGTTTGTAAAATGTTTTGAAATCTTCACAAGGAGAAAACTATAGAAATGTGAAATATTATTGTGTTTTTGCCAGTCAGTCCTTCATAGAATCATTGGTCAGGCCTCTAACTTCCATTGCAAAGTGCTTTCTAGGAGAAATGCAGATTTTTTTTGTTTTGCCTTAAAGCCTAATCCTATATTCCAGGGGTTCTCAAACTGGGGCTCGGGACCCCTCGGGGGGGGGGGGGGGGTCATGAGCTATCAGCTTCCTCCCCCAAACCCACTTTTTCTCCAGTATTTATAGTGGTGTTAAATATATAAAAATGTATTCTTCAATTTATAAGGGGGAGTCGCACTTAGAGGCTTGCTAGGTGAAAGGGATCACCAGTATAAAAGTTTGAGAACAACTGCTATTTTCCTTCTGCACTCAACACTCATTTCAGTGGGAGCTTTGAGTGTGCAAGGAATCTAAGATCATGCTCTAAGGTCAAAATGTTCAAAAATGGCTCGTGATTTAGGGTGTCTATTTTTGTGTGCACCTTTAATTATATCTTTAATTATCAGTGATAATCCAAGCCCAAGGTGTCTTAAATTGGCGAAAAGATCTGAGGCACCCAGAATCAGTAGCACTTTTGAAAATTTGGCTATGACTGAGTAGTAGTAGTAGTTGATCAAAACAACTTTTAGCAAGTCATGGTATCAAGGAGCTGTTATTCCACCTAGAATCATGTATTTACCAAAGACAAACAAATAGTAGTTCCCCCCACACCATCCTCAAGTTGTTTTCAAACAAGTTTCAACAATCATTCAGATAATAAGACTTCAGTGCTGTGAAATTTTAGCAGTGTGTGTTCATTCTTTGGTCTCATATAGGAGTCTGTTTTGGCAATCAGATAAAACTTCCCAGTTTTTTTCCTAGTGACATGAGTGGTTAATGTGATCTTATTGCAATGAAAAGGATTTTGTGCTACAAATCATTTTTCATAAAATCTCTTTGTTGTGCTAAGTGAATTCTGGGCAGCTTATATGTAAAAGCATTTTCAGAGACATTAACATCAGGGTGTAGTCTCTAGGGAATTGAAATTAAAATATTGTGAAAAAAGGTATTCTTATAAATTAATGAAAGATAAAATGTACAGTGAAAAAGGATGATGAGAAATATTTAAGCATCATAACACTTCATTTCTAATAGTGTAGTAGTCTCATACAAAATATCTGATTTTCTTTTGTAATTAGTGAAAGCTGATGCTTTTTACTTACATCCTAAAGCTGCACATGAGTGTCTCTAAACAGAATATGAAACAGACCTACAGGTTCTCTTTGTCCTTTGGGGGAAAAAAATGGAATGTAATTTCTTCCACAACTCCCTACACCTATGACAGTATTAAAGGCTTTTCCTACAGAAAAGCACTAGATGGTGCCCCTTTTCTTTGTGTGTGACAGAGCTGGATTTCCCAGGAGAGGTGCTACTGCCGTGGAGATCATCATGCACTAGACTTTGTAGGATCTCCTTCTTTAATATTATTGTTGAGAGCACAATGCAATATTCTTTTACTTCTTTCAAGCCTTCAGAAACCAGGCCATCTGAACAATGATACTCATCTTTTAGGAGACAATTCTGTTAAAGATTAAGAGTGAGTCATAGCCTCAAAGGTTCATGAAAGCTAAAATTAAAATTTGATTTTAAACAGAAAAAGAGAGATCATGCTCTCTCTCTCTCCCCCTCTCTCTAGCCCCCCACCGTTGTATCTAAGAGCATTTTCTGTGATGTAAAGAAAACTTTTAATGTCATGGATTTTTAATTAGACTCTTGCTGTGAAATCTGGTTGATTTAGGTAACTCATTAATTTATTATGACCTTTGGACCATAACTGACCATACTGTATTATGAAATCACATGTCAGTTTTCATCTTTTTAAATAAGGTGCTAAATAGTGGATCGTGTCTGAAATTACTATCCTGCAAGTCCTGTCAACCTGCAGCTTCTTTCTCTCTCTCTCTCTCTTAAAATCTTGTTAGGCATGGTTAACAGATTGCTACCCTATATTTGGAATGAGAACAAATAATTGGTTTAAGGGATATTTTTTGGAATAGCTCTTTGCCTGAATTATGTGCATCATTTTGGGTTTAGAAAGTTGATCTGTTCAGAGGGGTTCTAGTCCAGTAACAGATGAAACAGATAAGCATGACATTGAAAGAAATATTTTTTTAAAAAACAACTCAACACCTCCTTCCGGAAAAACCCACCCCAACAACGACAAATAAAATGGTATATATTTGTTGGGAGTAAATGTTTAGGTGACATCAAGTCACTCGTCATAAAGTCCTTGAAATGTAAACTGAAAAGAAGTAACTTTGTTAATCTATTTGTTTACACGATTTAAAATGACATGAAAACAATCAGCCTTGGGTATGTTCTGGATTGTAGTTTCTTACAAGTTTTAAAATGGTGTTTAGAAAATAGGCCTGTTAGTATCTGGGAACAAATATTCAACTGGGGAAAGAATCCTTAATATGAAACAGAAAGAATTATTCCCATGTTCTAGCTGCCCCGTCATATGTCATGACATGTGGCAGGTTGACTGCTCATTAATTCTATTTATATCAGTATGATAATACACCCCACTGAGTACACATGTGTTAAAATATTCATAAATTATGTTTAGTGGAAGCAGATATACATAAAATGCCAAAAGAAGACTATTATTTACAGACAAAACTGGTAAACAATGAAACAGGAAAAAGTCTTTTAATGTACGTCCAGTACATTATGTATCATCAAACTCACATTAATTGCCTTTACTTTAAAAGTCTATCTCCAGCAACAGACTATATGGCACATCTTTAATTTTATGTAACTTTCAAAAAGAAACAGCTTTTACTACAAATGATTGGAATTTTGCAATTACTGTAAGTGTCATATTAGCACGAACCAATACACATAGCAGTTTGAAATATTTAAAATGAAGGACAGCTTTGACCTTCACATATTTTTAAGGTAGTCCTTAAACAGCTAAAAGCTAGATTCCAAATTAATGTAAATCAAAGTGTTGTCTACAAGAAATATAGGCTACACAAATTGCTAATAAATCAAACAATTTGTGAATATTCTATACTAAATAATAGATTTCTTAAACTTATTAAATATATTTTAAAACAATGTAATTGTTTTACATTAAAATTAAAAGAAAAGTAATTGTTTGAATTTGTATAGAGTACAAAGTTGATCTCAGAATATTTAAAATATCAATATCATCCATATTAGAATCTAATAATTATAAACTGAGATATACTCAAGTACAGTGGATTTTGAGCATGTTCATTTAACTCTGTATGTTAAAATCACCAAGCATAGCGCTTAGACACAGTTATAAACTTGAACAACTGAACAGGAGGAATACATTATGCTTTGTGTTGAATTTCATACTTTAAATATCACTATTGCATTTTTAAATTTAAAAATATATTTTAGGACTTCCACAAATCATAGAATCATGTTTCAGGTGTTAAAATCACTGGGAATTTCAGAACTATTAACAGTGTTATATTCCACAATTTGTAGTTACTGTACTATCAGTTATTCTCCAAACTAAGTATAAACAAGCTGTTTTAGATATACTGTTTATAGTTCACATTCAGAAAACAGTTAAAAAACTCCTTAACATTTGTTGTGTTGTTTTGGTTTTGTTCATGATGAAATTTTATAAAGATATATGATGAGAACCAGAATTGATGTATTTCATAAAAAGCAAATAGTGTAATTATTCTGTTTCTATTCATTTAAGATACCTGAACATGGATGGGATAAGACTAACTGATAATAAAAAATATGCAATCTTTGTAATCACAATACCATGCTAATGGTTATACCAGTCGTGACTCGCAGCCTACTGTTGGATTGAATACGAACGTCTAATAAAGTATCAAGAAGCAACAAGAGAGTACAGAGATATATTTAAGATCTCCTAGACACTTTGAATAAGAAAAACATTTGTCCTTGTGTTCTTGCGGGAAAAAATTGTCTCCTGATTCCTGCTACACTGTCATATGTGCCATTTGAGTTTGCTATTACCCTCCCCACAGAGATGGGTTCATTACACTCTTGATGAAATGATTCTTATAGGATCTGATCCTATTCCTATTGAAGTTAATGGCAAAACTCCATTGACTTCATGGGAGCAAGCTCAGGCTCATGTAATATAGTTTGAAAATGTTTAGAGATCTTGCAGGATTAAAAGCATTATAAAAATGTAGGAAGATAGAGTTTCATGATGCATCTTTTTAATAAAATACATATGGAATTTTAATAACCTTTGTAATTCTGGTAATGGTAACAAGAAATTATATGCACAGTACAATTTTATCAGACAAAAAGACTTTTTTTTCGTTTGTACCTTTCAAAACTGGTTGTGATTGCTTGAGGGGAATAACTCTATGACAAAAGCTAAGTTAATTTCGTGGTATCTTATTTCACTAGTGAAGAAGATTTTTTTAAGCTCTTCCAATCCTTTTGCCCTAAAAAATGGAGTAATTTCACACAACAGTTATTTAAAAATAGAAGTCATTTTTAAAACCTCTCATTAGATGTTTTCTGAAAGTTTGCTATGTACTTTCAAGGAAAACTTGGCCTCAGTACAGAACTGTTGTACAATCATTTTCATCTGAGAATTGAACATATTGGAAGAACTAGAGCAGTTCTTTCTTCTATCCTGTCATTTTTTCCCCTTAGAAATGATGAACATATGGCAACCACCCTCCCTGGATTCTCAAACAACAGGAGGGACCTTATTTCGATTCCTACATCCTGTCATCAGCGAATCCCATGATATTTTGCTCTTGCAAGGGTAAAGATGTGATTCGCATTTGCCATAAGGACAGAGCTTAATGTGATGCCATTTTACCACAGGAGCCCTCAATCAGTTAATTAAATATGATATAAATCACTGCATGTATTTGTAAAGTAAGATTAATATGGTAAAGTCAGAGTAATGAGGAATCTTTGCCATTGTCTGAGTGTGAATTGCTGATATGAAGATTACTCTTTTTGAAATGGGATATCTTTGAGTGGGTTTTGTTGGCTTAATCCCTCAGACGGCTTTGTGCAACTTGAAACCCAGAGCTGTCATCTTTAGCCAAAATTTCAGCCAGAACTTCCTCAGCTTTCACGCAATCATTTACATCAGCATTCACAATACTTAGAAAGATCAAGCTTTTCAACATACCACAAGGCTTCTTCATGCCACCTGGGACACTGGCAAAATGTTTAATAAATATTTCATTTCATCAGGAATCCTCTTTTTTCTTTTTTTTCTGTGGGATTTAGGGAGACATCCACGGAGGCACATTCCATCACTACGGTCAGTTAGGGTTATATCCTTAATAAAAATTTTTTTTTCTTGAAGTGCTATGGAGCCTTGTTAAACTAGAACCATTACAGAAACACAAGATAGGCACTCTGGAAAGATCAAAGTGCTCTTAAAGACAACTCTGTAGGATCCCAGAGTTCTCTTTGAAAAATGCTCAGTTTATAGATGTATTCAACCACACATTAAAAAATTCAAATAATGCTAACGGCCTACCACTGGTGAATATGGAATTCACTTAAGCCACTCCCCATTCACATCAGACTTAGAATAACTCCAGAGGAACCATTATGGTGTATGAACATTCTGTGATGGCACATGTATATTATGGCATAATATCTTGCATGGAATATTATCCTGTTACTATAGTGCATTAATATACTAACATACTGTATTGTGGAATATACTACAAATATATTATACATTGTCACAGGGTCCATGCTGGTCCTGTGTTCTCCCTTGCCCGAATAAAGGTGTTCACACCGTTTCTTGGTGCAGCACCCAAGTGTCCTTTATTTTACAGTGTTTATATTTGTGGCTTTGGTGCTATATACAGTGCTCCCCTCAATCCCCTGACAGTTACCCCACTGTCTTAGCTGCTGGATCTCCAGGCCCCTGAGACCCCCCCCCTCTAGCAGTAAGGAGACTGTGAGACTGCCTCACCCTCACAGCTCCTAGCCGCAGGCCTTTAGTCCTGCCTAGCTCTGTGAGCTAGCACTAATTAGGGCTTCCACCTGGGTCTCCTGCTGGCTATGGCCGGCCCCTGCCCCTGAGTCTCCTGCCAGCAAGCAGGGTTTACTTGACAGAGGCAGAGCATTCTAGGGGTTTTCACCCCAGCCCTGCCACATACATGAAACAGGTTCTTTTAATCCTCAGTATTTTAGCTGGAAGTTGAGGTGGGAATGGGGGGCGGCGGGGGTGAAAGGGAAAATAAAAATGGATGCCACTTTGGGTTCTGAGCCCAATCCCATGCCCACCAGAACCACAGAGCTAGAGAGTACTGCAGAGGCAGCATAAAGGCTCAGCCTGCACTACTGAAGTCAATAGGAGCTTTGCCATTGATTTCAGTGGGTGTAGAATCAAGCTCTAAGTGCATGGAGAAAAGCAGGCACCTTTCATCTCTCTTGACTTGAGCAAACCTCTCTTGCTGACATTCCAAATGACCCTGACAAGCTTCAGAGAAAGATTGGTACCCATGCAGCTGGAAATAGAGTCATTACAGTGAGGGCCTTTGAGGGAATGTGTTTGTGAATACAGGGGAAGGGAAAGGTAGAGTGGGAAAGAGGAAGAATTCTGGAGAATCCTTACCACTTTCAACATAAGCACCCAAAGCCCTTTTCACATTACAGGCACAAATAATTGAAAACTACTGCTTCCTTTTCTTTTCTGTGCATTGCTGTAATTTTAACATTCAAAACTAAAACTGAAATAAAATGTCCTGCTGCTGGGCTGAGACCATGGTTCACCCTTGATGTGAGTATTTTATTTAAATTTGTTAAGCTGCTAAATTAAGAGGATTTGTTTTTGATGCTCCTCTTAATGAGCATCTTTGTTGTCCTGATTTTGGGATAATTATTAGGGTTATAGTGTATAAACTGTTTATACTTTTTTTTACAGTACCTTGCAGGATTAAAGAACTCTCATTTTTATACGTGACTATTATAAACAAAATTTTAATGACAATCTTTCTCATTACACAGTAATTATGTAGTACTGTAAGACATCAGATAAGAGATTTGTTTTTCTTTGAAGTCTAACAAGTATTCTTAAACCTATTATTATGTAAAAAAGAAATTCTAGCTTAACCATAAAATGCTTGGTAAATATTATGGGCCAAATTCAGAAAATAAGATGTATTTACACCTGCAAGTTAGATGTTGAATTCCAGGGGTGAATTCCTGGGCCCACTGAAAACAATGGGAGTTTTGCCATTGACTTCAGTGGATCCAGGATTTTACCCCAAGTGCAATATATCACATGGTAGTAGAACACAACTGTGTGTAACCTAATTTCTTAATCAGGGGTTGCTCTAAGACAGCTTTATTTTAGTCCATCCATTAAAAATAGCTCTACTGTCTTGCATCAGGACTGAACTGTCATATCTGCATCCCATCGATACCACACATTTTTTATTTAGGGCACTCCCCTTCAGGGCCGGCGACAGGGTGGTACAACGGGTAGAGCTGTACCGGGCCCCCGACTTCAGGGGGGGCCCCCTGAAGTCGGGAGACCGGTACAGCTCTACCCTTGGTTATCCACGCTGGCCGCTCTTTCTGCGGCTGTGTCCGGCGCCGCGATCCGCTTCCTGGTAGCTTCCTGCTACCCTTCATGCCGGCGGCTTCAGCTGAGTGGCCGGGCGCGCCGCTCCCGCTCCCCGGCTGCATGCGACTCCCCCGCCAACGTGAAAAAGCCGGCCTGCCCTTTGTGCGGGGGGGGGCTCCAGCCCTTTGCGTGGCGGGGGGGGAGGGGGCTCCAGCCCTTTGCGCGGGGGGAGGGGGAGGCGGGGGGCCCCCAAACGCTGAGGGGGGCCCCAAACGCTGAGGGGGGCCCAAACGCTGACGGGGGGGGCCCAAACGCTCACAGTAGGGGGCCCCAAAATTTCTGTCGCCGGCCCTGCTCCCCTTTTTTCTCTTCAACTCAGCCAACACACCATCAGTTTCATTAAACATCAGTTACAGCAGCACACATGGGCTGGTTTTACAGCTCTATCACACCTATCTTTAATACCATCTTGGGACTTCCTGTCTCCCCAATTCTTGTTTTTGCCCTATATGTAACACTGCTTACTTAACTGTTTGAATAGAGTTTTCTTTTTTATTCATTTTTATAGTATTGTACTTGATATTATCTCTAACCTAATATTCCTTGTAATTTACAAAGAAATCTTGCAAAAAGCAGTTTCCTCAGAAGATCGGGGTTCAATTAAAGGATTAATACCTGGCTATGAAATCTTTCCCTGCACGATCATTGGATCAAAGCCAGCCTTCACAAGTTGTCACACGAATGGAGTCAACTCACTAAAATAAATGTTGACTAACTTCAGATTTTTAAATGAGTTTGCTTCCGTCATGTTTGCACCCATCCTTTGTTGCTTCCTGGAAATATTTATGCAATCAGGTTGTTCTGGATTAATGTTTGAGGAAAGTAAATTTCAAACTTGCCTGGCTGAGTAGTCATGGAAAATGAATTTTAAATCTATATGAGTCTGCACTGGAAATGTTTTCATGTACGTGCAATCAGGGAACAGAAACAATGCCATGTGTTTTATACGAAAACTCATAAGTAACAAACACAGTTCAACTAGCAATTTTTGAATGCCTACAGATAGCTTATTTAAGACCCATTTATAGGGTTAAAAGAATTCACCTTCAAATTTTTGAATATTGTTGGAAAAACATAATTTGAGGTCATCACAATTTGCTTGTGAATGTTACATAAGCAGAAAAAAAGTGCATTATTTACTGTGAATTATTGTCAGCTCTAGTAGTTATAAAGGGTGAGATTCTCACCTCTGCTGTGGGCTTTTTTATAGTCCTTAAAAGTTGTCCGGAATGTGTAAGTGGGCTCTAAGAAGCTCTGGATGGGACTGAGTCAAAATCCCTCCAGCACAGCTCCTCAAGAGGTCCTCGCAAACCCTGCTTTAGGGAGCCTATTGGATGTGGGGCTGGAGTGGGGGGGATGTGCTGGGGTAGAGCCTCTTTAAAGCTATCTTGACTTTCCTTCCCTCAGGCTACAGATTCTCACCCCAAAAGTCAGCACAATCTCACACCTGAAATGATGGTCTCGTGATAGGTATTCACATCATAAAAGTGCTAAAATTAGTAAACGTCTTAGTGGTTTCAGAAGACAGACCACCGGTTAAATTGTGTAAACAAAGATGGTCTGTAGTATCAGGCATTATGTTGGACCAGTGTGGGATAGTTTGCACTGCTACTGCCCTTGTCTACGTGGATTCATAAATTCCTTCACATTCTAGTACTGTGATGAATACTAAATTCATTATTTTTTATAAAAAGGAGTTCACTTTTCAACGAGAAGGAAGATTATTTATACTCTAGGAATTCTATGCCTATTGGGCCAAATTGTGTAACTCTCACTCAGTCGTTATAAAAGCAAACTCCTATTGATTTAAACCTTTGCTGTAAAAGTGAAAAATGAGATTACAAAAAAAATGGTTCCCACAATTTACATTAAATATGCCTTGTCATTGGCTGTCAAATTGTATTTTTAACTTTACAATATTTCATTATTTTGAGATTACAATAGGCTGACTGAACCTGATTTTCTTTTCATTTACCGGTGTTTGACTTCAGTGGAGACATTTCTCATTCACACCCATCAGAGCGTGAGGAGAATCAGGCCCAGCTTGTTTTGGTAATGGTCAGGTAGCTTTAGTGGTTTTTACTCTGCCTTGTAATTTCTTTGCAGCATAATAAAAACCATCTTTAGAAGATTGCTACATAGATAATATAGAAAATGCTTGTGATATTTTTATGCACAGGGAGTTTAATACTTGTATGCAAAAGTAAATTGATTGCAGGCAATTCTGTGCTTGAATACCCAGGAGTTAAAGGAATGACAACAATAACCCCTGGGATTTCTTCTCAGAAGTGGTGTCTATAAACACTTACTCACAAAGTATCAAGCACAACAAAGTATTGTTCAGTTCTGATGTGGAATCATAGAAACATATTTTAGTTTGGGAGGGAAAAGGAAACTCAAGAGACATTTATCTTTAGTGTTTTCAATTTTGTAAAATGAACAACAAAAAATGTGTGGCTATGTGAGTGCCTCTGAGGTTGTTTGAAATGCAGGCAACATGTTGTCTAATGTGATGCTTAAAGGGAGAGAAAAGAGAGGGTTTGGGGATTAGCAGATAAAACACACACTTTTCACCTTGGACACCATGGTCTGAGTACAGCTTGAGATAATAGTGAAATGAATTTGGTGTATTGTGACATGGTCCTCAATGAAACTGAAGCAGGTCAGTTTGAATGACAGTTGAAGTGTGTCAGAAGAGACCTGGATTATAGCAAGAAAAGTATATTTCCTTTTATTCTTAAAGAATAAGAGCTAATTCTAATGGGAGGAATTTGTGATTAGAATTATAGTCATTGGCATGCCAATCTGGATATCTCATTCCTAGGCTTCTCAGGCATATTTAGGCTTAAATTGTAGAAAAGAATACAAAATAGGAAAGTATTATTTCTTCTCTTTCAGACAGGAGATGATGGTATTTGATTACAAGCTAGATTTCATCATGGATTTGTTGGTTCTGGTAGTGAATCCGCTCCCCACTTTAGCTGAGATCAAAAAGATGGTCCGGTGGCTAAATCTAATAACCAATAGTAATAATACATAGTATTGATGGTAATGGCCAGACCATTCCTGGTCAGTTAACAGAGCCAGTTTCATCCTTATGCTGGGGAAGTTCCAGTCCAGGAAAGGAGCAGGCAGCTTGTACCTGCCTAATTCAGTGGCTGCTGGGGACATTGTGTCCCCGGGCACAGAGTGGGGAATCCCTAACTTGTATCTTTGCTTAGATGGCCTCTTGCAAGGATATAGAATAGCAGCAGAGAAACAACATCTTGGTTATGCCCCCGGCTTGCCCCGATCCTACCCCCTACCTTCTCTGCCCCTCCTCAGCCCTGATCCAGAACATATCTTGTATTTGGGGCTTCTGTGCAGGCAGTGTAATAAGCACAAGGGAATATTTCCCTTACATCCTTACCCCTGCATAGCTGCTTAGTCAAGTTAGTGCAAGTCAGCAAGAGGGCAATGATGAAAAGGGCATCATTTATAGGTTAGGCTCAGTGAACCTCGTTATGCTGAATAGAGCTAATCAGAGACTAGAATTTCAGTTCCACAGGAAATTCCAAAATTCCAAAACAAGAACAAAAATTCAGAAGGTTAAATCAGAATTTCCCACAGAATGAAAATTCAAAACAATTTGAGTCAGAACCATCAAAATATTTTGTTTCAATAATGTCAAATGGTTTCCTTCAAACTTTTATAATATATTAAAATATGAAATATATGATATATTAATATAATATATATAATACATATCACAATTCACATTTTAATATAATATAAAAGTCTAAGTGAAATTAATCAGAATGATAAAGCTGAAACAAAATGTTTTTACTGTATCACAATGAAATGTTTTGACATTATTGAAACCGAACGAGAACCTAAAGATTCATTTCAACTTCTTCCCAGCTATAATGTTGTCAAAATCAACATGTTCCTGTTAAATGTCCTGTTTCAGTTTAAATGAAACTGCAGTTTTTGATGGGAAACTGCTCCATCCATTTTTTTTAACTAGATCCAATGAATGAATGCTTAAACTCACTTTGGGTTTGTCTACAAACTCTTAAACTGATAATGTACCCCCAGTATATGAAACTCTTGAGATCCAGTGAACAGGAGTTCTGCATCTCTTTTGGGCTTTTAGAAAACTAATACAGGAGCTCTTCTGCACACCTCTGACAATGGTGAAAGAATATCAATGGAGCATAAATTATTATAGGTAAATGATGATCTGCTATTGTAGAGACCAAGCTAAAATGAGCAGCGGGTGAATATTAACCTTATTTATGTTTTATACAGGTTTATATTATGTACTTGGCATCTCATCTAGGAACCTTCTCTATTATTTGCATTATGTTAGCATCCCAAGGCCCCAACCAAAATTAGTGGCCCTTGTACTTCATTAATGTGAAGGATCTCATCTGTGCTCATACGTTGAAGAGTTAGGTGCCTCCACTGAGTACCGTCTGTGGGATTAGGATCTGTAACTGAGGAGATGGCAGGCCTGAAGGATGAGCATTACTTCAGCCAACCTCCCCTTTCAACCCAAAGCCTGGGTGGGCAGTGAGGAGGAGGGGGTGGTATAAAAGCTAAGCTATCCTCAGACTGCACTGACTTTTCCATTACTCTCCCCTACCGCTGTGGAACCTTGTAAGTTGTACAGGGACAGTGGCCTGTGTGCTCTCTGACTCTGAGAGCTAGAAGAAAGAGGCAGAAATTTCACAGCCAGGTTAGATTCAGAAAGATCTTAATGTCATTAGCCTGGCTCCTTCAAATCCTTTGGGATCTGCAGGTTCTGTGGGGTAAAATGTCGCATTTTGGGAAACAGGGGGAAGAGGGAGAGAAGAGGAACCCTACTTTCCTCCTAGAATGATTTGGGGGAAACTCAGTGAGGGGAACGTCTGGATGCCTTAATCCCCAAGGATACTCCCAGCAGGTTTTTCCATGGGTGGGTGGGGAGCCACCAGGCTCAATATGTGAGTCCATTTAGTGGCTGAACCAAGAAAAACACTGTTCCCAACTGCCGCAAAATCACCTTGCCTTGTTAACAAGGTAAATTAAGGAAAGGCCAAAATAACTAAACCTTGCTTATCTTGTAACACAGGTTCTGCTGCAATGTCCTCTGTGATTCTATTACTGTATACCAAGTTATTGATGCAGATGCTTTGAGTTTTTTGAATGATTTATGTGACAGCAACTCACTGCAGGATTATCGAACATCTACTGTACATTAGGATTGGCATAATGAACGGGCATTTGTGCTTTAGCCAATAAAATAACAGCTTATAGCCATAAGTGTTTTTAAAAATACTCGGTGCTATTATGAATCAGCTTGGTTCTAACCAGTTTAATTATAAAAAAGCTTCTTCATCAACTTTAATTGTATGGGAAAGATTCCATTTGGTATCATTTGCAATATAGATTTTATAAGCTGCAAAAATTTAGAACTGGATGTGAACTTCCCCAGAGTTCAGGCGTGCTTGGCTTTCAGATACTACAGGGATGGGAACAATATGAGAAACTAGAGAGAATAGAAATTCGGAGCTGCATTTTGATTCAAGACTCAAATAGCTTTCAAACTATATTAAAGCAAAACTAGAATAGGATCAAAGGGAACTGACAGTCAGCAATCATTAGGCTGAAAATTAACCTGCCAGCTTGTTTGGTTTACAGGCATGCAGAAGCATGTTGGGCTGTCACTCCACATTGCAGCACCATTCTTATGAGCCGGCGCGGTATTAAAATAATACTTTTGTATTTCTACAGCAACTTTTCCTATAAGGACCTGAAGGCATTTTACAATCATTAACTAATTAAGCCTTATAACACGGTTGCAAGTAAACAGAACGATCACTTAGATGCAGCCACCTCTGCAATAGAACACAGCGGTTGTTTACAGACCATGAGAATGCTACACAGAAGAGAGGCAATATGTTCACCAAGAGAAATCTTGTTTATTTCAGACCCCCATCGCTGTTTGCAAGAATGGAGCTGTCGGTCATGAAGGAAGAGACACCTGACACGAATTTGTAACCAGTGAGTGCAAACAATCCAGCATCCTGAGTGTGGTGTTGATGGGTTATCAAACTGAGAAGGTGGGACTTGAGTGATAGTACAGATTGCAATGAGGGACAGATACTCTTTCAGAGTTAAGAAATCAGTAACAAAGCCCTCTAAATTTGTCACGTTACATTTTGAGGCTTCAAGCCATTGGCAGTATCCATTTAAAGATAATTTTTTTCACATGACGTTGCCTTTTTCAGTGAAAATACATCAAAATGAAATTATTTCAGGTCTACAGATCTGTCCAAAATGAGGCTATCAGCATTTTTAAACTGTCAACCACTGGTGATCCTTCCCACACTAGCCTTTCAAATCATCAGACTAAATATCTAATAATAAAGTTGGGTTCAGGTACAAATATTTTCTGTTGTAGCCTTTTCACTGAGTGATTTTGTCCATTCATCCTATTTCAATTACTTCATCTTGCTAAGAAATTTTACCTTGTGTCTGCAGGGTGGCCAACTAAACTTGATACACTTTTCACTGAAGCTATCTTGTGTTTATATTGTTTAACTTTAAGTGACCTTGAGACTCTATAGGGAACATTGGTTTTGCTGATGGTTAGTTCTAGGTATAGCCTGGAGATTGTGTCTAGCAATTTCTTTTATGATATATATGTATTTAGCATTACGAAGATTAATTCTAGTAATCAAGCTCTTTAATTCTGTAAACATATTAAATATGTAAGAGAAATTGCTGTCCTTTTAGGAATATTACAAAATGGAGACCTTTGCCCTCCATAGTTGGTATTGAATGTGCTGGAACATGCATTCACACCAGCTGCACTATGTACTAATGCAACTCCTTGTTGTCTGGTCTTCCTGAGAATGCATTATATAGATTGCGGTTGGTTCACAAAGAGGCTGCCAGGGTCATGACTCACACTAAGATTAATCATTACGCCTGGGTTAGCTTCATTACTTTGACTACCCATTACATTTAGCAAAGATTATGAGATGTTGCTTTTAACTTACAAGGCTTGAGCTAACACCCACTAACCTCAGTGACATGCTCTCATGGGTATGTTTCTTTTGGAAATATTAAGTCTCCCAGAGCAGTAGAGATTCTCTATCGACGGAGCCTCCAGCAAATGCCTAAGGAGCAAGCTGTCCATCATTATGTAGTATGGTGTATAGAATGGTATTTGGGATTCTTTCAGTGTTTAACTTTCTTACTCTGATGTGCAATGATTTCTTCTGAACACATACTGTCAATGCAGATTTTTTAAAATGAAAACAGCGCATAGCAGATGTGCCAGAACAGGGGAGGGGAAAGGGGATTATTAAACCCAGCACAGGGTGGACAGAGTGGGGATGAAGGGCCTTGGGGGACCAATAGGTTGGGTCCTGGCCACATGGTCTGTCTGCTTTTCTGCTGGATTCTCTTTGGCTGAGCAGTGATGTGGATCCCGAGGAAGCAAACACCCTGGTGGTGAATTGGCTGCATTTATGAGAGGGACAGCCAAAAGAGAATTGATTCAAGTGGTCCAGGCAGTTCCTTCCAAAATTATTTCATCAGCAGTGCAGGGCTTGTAATATGCAGTGAGTCACCCAGGGCTGGGACATTTGATTGAACTGATTGCAGGAGAGGAGAGCGGCATGGCTGGCAGGGATGAGTTTGATCAGCAATAGATGGAGGTTTCAAGGGCAGGGTGTGAATGTGAGCCCCCTCCACCCAGTGTGGCAAAGGGTGTCTGTAATGGGGACCTCAGTGGGGTTCAGGGACCTGGTCCACTTTTCCCCTTGTGGGGCTTAAATGAGGAGGGGAGGGTGGACCTAGAAGGGTAGCAAATAGTCTGTGGGGAGGATCAGATGTCCTAGAGCTGTATCAGAGATGTCTCGGTGTGGCGGGGTGACCACCCGCCCCCTACCAGAAGGGGCTTGGAAAAGCCCCAAAAGGGGTTTGAAATAGCCTGGAAGGGGGTTTGAAGCTGGGAGCCAGCAGGCTTTGCCTGATTGGGCATTAGGCCCAGCTGGGCGGCCACGCCCCAAACACTCCCAGCCAGGATATAAGGGCTGGGAGACTGAGAGGCAGGGAAGCAGTCTCCTCTGCATTCAGAGGGAGACAGGCCTAGCTGCAGGAGCTGAGCTAGGTACCTGGGTTAGGGCAGAGCTGGGGCAGGGAAAAAGGAGCTGGGTGGGATCTAGCCATGAGCCCCAGGCCTTCGGGCCTGATACAAGGCCCGACCCACAAGTACCAGGGTTGCAGGGAGCAGCCTAGGGCTGGAGACAGCAGCAGCAGGCCAACCCTCCTTGCCTGTGATGAGAAGTCATGATACTGCAGTCCGCCCCAGTGAGCGGGGGCAAGTGGTGACTGACAGTGGCACACTCTGAGGTGGGAATAGGGGGTAGAGGGTTCCCCCGGGGAGGGGAAACCCTCACACCAAAGGGGGTACTGCAGGGGTGCAGCCCCTACAGTTGGAGGGCTCCGGGGTCCAGGAGGGACACGGGGCCAGCAAAGGAGCGGGGCATCCACCTGCGGAGGGCGCTCTGGACGCTGAAGGAGCTGATTCCCCAGACGACCAGCGGGAGGCGCCGCGGGGGTGAGTGGTGACCCCGTTACACTCGGGTACACACAACTTTTGTGGGTGCTAATGATAGTACACAGCTGTTATAAGCTACCCTTCAGTTGTTACAGCAACTGGGAGCACCCCGAGGCATGGGATCGGGAAGGGGTTGTAACGAAAGCCCAGCATGGGCTCGAGTTTGGGATACAGGTGATAGTCAGATGAGGCAGTCCCCTCATAAGAGAGTGGGAGTTTTTAATGGGGGTCGGTGGGGCACCTTTTAACTTACCCATTCCTAGGGACTGTAAATTAGTGGGATAGAGTTGCTGCTCTGGGGCAACACCTGGGGGGCACCAGGGCACTGAGGGTGCCCCAACTGGTAATCTCAAGCATGGTTATGCTGTGCTGGCTGACCCAATGGGAGTTCACCTTTTCACTACTACTAGGGATAAAATTTAGAGGGGTGGACATGGGTTAGGGTTAGGGTTATATCATGGTTGCATAACTGGGTCAGAGCCAGCAAGGCAATGAAATGCCCAAGCGGCCAAGGGTGACTACAACGTGGGAAATTTGGAATGCTGCCTTCTTGATCTATGGGAGAGTTATAGCAGAGACCTTCCTGGACATAAGTCCCGACTTGCTTAAATATATAGATATAATCGGGCTTGATTTAACTATGACAAACAGCTTAGACTGAGGGCAGCAACACAAACTGGGATCAGGTGAGACATACCACCCCATACACTGTGGTTGGAGTGGCTGATGCCCAAAGGGTCCGAAGTCTACATGGACAGTGGCCTGTTCATTCCATAGCATGCCTGACAGGCCTGAAGCATGTAATGACATTTTCTGGGCATTCGATGAATGCAATTTTTTTCGTAGCATCCTCAAATCTAGGCATGCTTGTGAAATGTGCTTTGCGACCCTTACAGCCTGTTCTTGACAGAGGAGAAGAGGAAAGTTGCAGTGGGGGAACAGGGTGGGGAGTAGGTCAGGTGCCACTTGCAGGCCCATGGAGGCAGGGGCAGGATCTTGGGAACAAAACATGGGCAGTGGTGGTGGTGGTGGTGGGGTGTGTGTGTGTGTGAGGGTTTAGGATTCCCCGTTTACAGGGGAAAAAATGCATCTCATGTCTTGAAATTTGAAGTCCTTAGGGGGAATGGGCCATGTTGTAAAGGAAAAAATAGCATGGGAATTAAATGAGAAAAAGGGTTGCAGGGTCATTCAATCAGTTATGAAGAACTTGGATGATAAGGTCCCAGCAGTGGGTGGTCTGGGGACTAGAATGCGAAAGGCGGGGCGGGAGCTGACAGAAGCCTCTGGGTATATATTGAAATGATCATGGAATTACCTGCACGGTACACTTTTATCTGCTCAGTATTTCCACACAGTTAATAATAAAATTGTGGTCTAATTAAACCACATCCAGTGTTTCCTGCCCTTCCTCTAGCATAGACAGACAGTGAAGTATAGGGTAAAAACATCTGCAGAGCCATATATATTATTTAATACCAAGATGCACCCAACTCTCTGAATTATCATCATGTATTTCAGCCCATAGCCAGCTAACGAAATTCAGTTTTCTAGAAAGAAGAGTAGCTAGTACTACTAGTTACATTGAGCATGAAACTGAGAACATTAACCAAGATGTCATTTCCCAACAGAAGCCCACAACACAAATTCAGCTTCCCTAAAGCTGAGCCTATGAGGTCTTCTCAAACATAGAGGGGAAAAAAGACCTTTGAAGGACAATTTGACTAAATGCGCCCATGGTATAGCACATCAGGGATACAAAAAGGAAAGTTAAGGTTAAATTAAATATATATATATATGACATTTTCCAGGGTCACAACAAAGATGATTGTTGTAAAGCATGATTGCCCAAATAAAGGGTTAAAAGTCTGAAAGAAATTATTTCTATTATTTTTGGTTATGTGCTAAAATGACGATATATTTTAAATGTGTATATAGTCTCATACTTCATTGAGACACTGAACCATAAATGCAACTCTCTCTCACTCTCTCTCTCTCTCTATATATATATACTAGAACTGAGATAAGAATTCATTTTTCATGTTGGGGGCTGAAGTGAAAAATCTGGGGGGAAAATTAGATTAGGTACCGAAGCGAACAGGAGCGGCTAACGGGAGTTTTGCAAGGGACTTTTCCGGGTGACATAAGGGGGGATATGATAGAGATAAAATCATGGCTCGTGTGGAGAAAGTAAATAAGGAAGTTTTATTTACTCCTTCTCATAACACAAGAACTAGAGGTCAGCAAATGAAATTAATAGGCGGCATGTCTAAAACAAACAAAAGGAAGTATTTTTTTTCACACAATGCACAAGCTGTGAAACTCCTTGCCAGGGGATGCTGTGAGGGTCAAGACTATAACAGGGTTCAAAAAAGAGCTAGATAAATTCAGGGAGCATAGGTCTATCAGTGGCTATTAGCTAGGATTGGCAGGGATGGTGTCCCTAGCCTCTGTTTGCCAGAAGCTGGGAATAGAGGACAGGGGATGGATCACCTGATGGTTATCTGTTCTGTTCATTCCCTTTGGGGCACCTGGCCTTGGCCACTGCCCCAAGACAGAATACTCAACTAGGTGGACCTTTGGTCTGACCCAGTACGACTGATCTTATGTTTTCAAGTTTTTTATTTTTACTTGAAAAAAAATAAAGTTGTTCTTGGTCAAGTGAAATGTTTCATTCTACCCAAAATAGTTGTTTGTCTGTCTGTTTTTTGTTTTTGTGAGTGGAGAAAAACAAAACCTAAAACACACCCTTTTTTATTAAACAATTTTTTTTTTCAGTTTTTTATTTTGCGCTGTTTTCAAATGTTTTTCACCCTTTTAAAAGATTAGTTCAATTTCAAAACAAAACACCATTTCATAATGAAAAGTCAAAACATTTCATTGACATGGTTGAAACAAAAAAAATTCAGAATTGTTATAACGAAACAATTCTAAATGAAACTTTTTGACTTTTTTCATGTTTGTTCAGGTGTTTTTTTTTTTTTTTTTTTTGGCATTGTGTTCCCCCTTTCCCCAGCCCTGAAATTGTGAATTTGGACCAATTTCAATGAACAAACTGTTTCAGTCCCCCCCCAAAAATCCATTTTTGGTGAATTATTACTTGCTCCATTTAATAGGTATAAATATCAAAATAAAGGAGGAAGGGGGCATGTTAAGCAGGAAACATTGTGCAGCAGACTACTAATTAATCCTTTGTTTTGAGAATTAGAAAATAAAGTTAGCAAGAGTAGTAAAAAATGCAATTGGAGATACAGCATAGCAAATGAATAGTTGGGAAATGGAATGGATGTTATGATGCAATATGTGGAATGAATGCTGGAATGCTAGTATGCTATACTAAAATGATTTCCTTGATATAAAGTTTGTGCTTGAGTGAAAGAATTTTCTGGAAGTGGTAATCCTTTTTACTGGGAGATATACTTTGAATAATATCCAGGTGCAGTGGTCTTAATGGAGAAATCCAGTGTTTTTACCAAAGGAAGATATTATCTAATTTATTAATTGTCTTCATGGTTGTTATAAGATCATCTGATGTTAGATAGGTCTGATAAGTGAAAACTCTAATACTGCAGGTATTTTAACTCGGAATGTTAGTATCTACAGTTTTTCCTCATTGTATAGAAGGTTTACTCTTGGTTGACCCACATCACACTGTATGTTTCCTAGTAAAATTAGTATTATCTAGTTAGGGTTAAGATTTAGGGTTAGGGTTTTAATTGTTGCCTGTATTAGGCACCAATTACTAACATGCAGGCAAAAGTGTTTCTTCCTTTCAAATGCTGACAAGTACCAGACTTAAATACACCAGAAATGTATATGAAACTTTAATTTGCCAGTTATGTAGTCACCTGTCTCTTTGTCTAACTAAAGAACTCATTATTAACAGAGTGAGAGAAAGATGCAGGCACATTTATGAAAGGAATCCAAAAAGCTGCCTTTTTGAACTTTGGTAGATGATAATACATGCTATAGAATCAAATGTCTTTCTTTATGCTTTTTATGGCACATGCTATGAAGCTTGTAGGAACAAATCCTGCCTTTCCTCTGGTGTAGAGGACTCCTGGCAAAGGAACCGGGGAGATTTGAGGGGAGTGACACATCTGAATGGCATGGAGTTTTGTGCCATAAAAGCTTCTTCTATGTCGGTCCACAGATTTGGGTGGGAGCAGGGTAGCAATAGGCTAAGAGAGTGTCGGAGGTGGAACAGGAGGTCTGGTGCTATGAGGATCCACCTGGTCTACCCTTCCCAGCCCTACCGTAAAAAGGGTGTGTTAGGATTGCAGCTACTTCTCCTCCTTGTTGCTCTTCTGGTGTATAACTAGAGCACAACCTGATATTTAGGTTGTGAGCTGGAAGTGTGGATTAGGATACTAACGTGTCATTTAAATTGCTCAGATTTTAGTTTTAAGAGAGAAAATAAATTACTTGATCCTTATTTTGTGGTGTGCATCTCTGTATGGTACCTCCAATATTGTGCATTTAGCAAATAACACTATTAACTTTAAAATATGTCTCTTGGAAAGTCTAAAGGTTTGTTACAGATGGAAAAATAAAAACATTTGGCAATACTCATATTTTTCTTAATAGTAACCCCACTGATTCTTTTCTCTTTGCATTCTTCAGCTTGATTTTGTGGGTCATGCAATGCTGCCCTTTAGCCATCCAGCACTAAGCATACATTTCAGATGTCATATTCTGATAACTATTCTATTGAGCCTAATACACAGCATACATGTATTTAGTAATCCAAGAAGAAAATAAAACATATGGGTGTATATCTCTAACCTCTCTCTCTGGCTTTCTTGGTAAAGAACATTACTGTTAAGATTTATGTGCCCAAACAATACCTCTAGGTGCACATACAATAGTCAATAAAAACAAAAGGTTGATATTCAGTTTCTACTATAGCCTTCACTTTTCAGATGTTAGGAATTTCCTTGAGAAAGTTATTTCCTGATCAAAGTATTCCATGTTGGAGGTGAAACATCAATTCAGCCATTTCTGAGTTATAAAAGAGTGGGAGAAAAGAAACTACTTCGCTCCAGAAGTTCAGATTGAAATATCGGTGTAAATCCATCAGGTGAGAAACAACAATAGAAATTTGAAAAATTGCATGGCAGCTAGGACCCAGAGTGAAGAAGAAAGGAAAATGTTCTTCCCTGCTGCTGCTGATCTGCCCTCTCACTCCAGCCTCACCTCATAGCAACACAACCCAGACCACACTGCTCTGTTCCCAAAGTAGGTATATCTTCAGGACACTTATACGCACGCACTCCAGCATCATGAGAATCTACTCTAGAAACAGTGTTTATTGCCATGAGTAATCATACAATGGAACTATTCATGTGGCTATTCAGGTATGTTTTTGCAGGATCAGGTCTTAAAAGCATTACACATACACCATAAAATATATAGGATGTGCAGTGTGGCCTTGCCTTATTGCCCCGCCACCCCCTTTTTCTTTTCTTTAAATTATCTGAGTTTTGCATGCTCTTCTTTTTCTCCTGGTAATTGATGCAGAAGAAGCTGTGAGTTCAGATTCATCCTGGCTGTGCTAAATTTTAAATGGAGAAATAGTTCTTAGGAATGGCTGCAAAGTTTAATTATTTTATTTCTACAAGGTGGCCTTTTATGAGGCTGATATGTTGGCACAGGTGTGTACATGTATGTGTACACACATGAGGGAAACCTAAAAGCAAAGAAAGAAAGAAAAGGAGGTTATATTTTGTTTCTTTGTGGTTTCCGGCTGGAGGGGTGGTCATTATCAAATATTGATAAATGTTGGTAATACTGCAGTAGAAAAAAGCTCTACATTATATGTGTTAAGAGACTTTATTTACCATTTAAATATATTTATTTTAATACCAATCCTTGAAAATAACTGGCTGTATTTGATCTAGTTATTTTTATTGAATGTTTCCCATATATATTGTGCATGGCTTGATCCTGCAAAGCTTTATTCATGAGAGTAGTCAACAGTCTTTAAAAATTTGCAAGATTCAGCTATATGCAATACAGTCTCAGTTATTTGGGTGTCATGGGAGACATTAAATAAGTTCATATATATGAGGTTTTCAATAAAGAGGGCATTTTCAGTGCAATTACTAGTTATGGAGGGACTTGACCATCTTTCAGATGTCAAGGAGTTTCAGAAAATTTAGACTTGGAAACCTTGAGTTTGTACTGCATACTGTATATTAATGACACACTGAAATCAGGTGAACTCTAAAATACACCTATTTCTTAATAGTCTTTCTCACAAAGCTTTGGATGCAGTCCCCGCTCTTTTGTTTTTTCTTTTTTTTAAATTGTACAGTCAGACTTTTACAAGCACCTGGCTTATTAGCTCAGCAGTGCACTGTCTCTGCTGGTAGGAGTTTTGTCATTGACTTCAGTGGGAGCAGAGTTAGTTAAACTCTGAACACTTTTTGAAAATCCCACTCATAATATTTACAATTACACCATCAACCAAATAACTATTTAAATTTTAGAACCCAATTCTAACATCAATTCATAAAAAAATCTAGAAGTAAATAAGTTGTAATAAAAATAGGATTCCAACATGTATTGAAAAAGTTTAATGGTAAACAAATCCAAGTCCTGCTTAGAAGAATGGATGTGGAAAGACCGCAAGAAGTTTGATTGATCAGATTAAAATTAACTGTTTAACCTTCCGTTGAAGGCATTTTAAAAGTTGAAACTGAGAAGTCAAAGATATTTCAGAGGCCAATATTCCCTTTTCTTAGCCCTGTATGTCTTTATACAGCCAACAGATGGTGCTACAGTAGGAAGCACTCCTCTTCTTCCCATATGGTTGTACATGAATACTCTTGAATGCAAAGGGCACTGGCTCACTCTTTAGAGTGCACTGATGTCTCAGATCTGCAGTTCTCAGGTCTGTAACTTATAGCATAATATGAGCCTATCATCCGCAAATCGAAAAATCAATATAATTTTACTACAGATTTCTAAAATGCCATTAATTGGCAGAAATAGGGTTATGCCATTCAAAAATGATGATATACTTTGGTTTCTAAAATACATAAGTTTCTCATACTTTGATGTTGGTTATGAATCAAAATATTAACATTTGAGGGAAGCTAACACTGATTCATCAATTCATTTTTGCACAGAAATGAGCAGTCACTGGTTTCCTAGGAAACACGAATCTGTGCATATGCAACTCAAAATGTTCACCTGAATGTTTTCCTTCAGACCAGGACAGTAGAAAGTCTGCCCAATATTCTTACAACAGAAGGAAAAAAGAATATTGGAAAGTTGCTTTATAAAAATCAGGTAATTAGCTATGCTGCCAAAAATCATAGAAAAAAGGGAGAAATAATTCAAGAAAATAGAGAAAACTTCCTTTTTGTCTATCTCATCTAGAAATTTTGAGTTTCTGTTTCATCTTGGCATCATCAGATTGCTCCTATGTAATGATATGCTGATCATTTTTAGATATTTCAATGCCCAGGTTGGTTGTGACTATGTATCATAGGGTAATGGGACAGGTCATCATGGAGTTGGTAATGTGAACTCACACAGCTTGCTACTACTTTTCAAATACCAAATACAACCTAGTCATCACCAGCACAGTATTTCAACATGCGAGAAGTATAGATGACCTGGATGTACCCTATTTCAAGTCACTGGCTCACGATCAATTACATTATTGTACACCAAAGAGATCTCCGTGATGTCAGGCTCATTTGCGTCACTTGTGAGAAGTCAAATATCCCTCCATAGTGTGCTCAAGCAACCTAGACAGCAACTCAAGCTAGTGAAGAAAATCAATATAAATCCTGGAAAACTGTGACAAAGAGTTTGAATTGCAGCAGAAATGTATGGAAGCATTTCCCTCAGTTACAGGAGTCCCAATGAATGTTTAGAGAGCCTGGAAACTTTTGGGGACACAGCATGTAAAATGGCTCCTGGAGATCTCGGCTTTAAGGGGAAACATCAGGACTGGTTTGAGGATAACTCCAATATATGTAGTCCTTTTGTAGTCATTGAATGCTACCCATCAAGCTTACATAGTGGACAAAGATTCAGCAGCTAGGATGGCTGAATGTCATCAAGCAAAACAGATGGATCAGACCAGACTTTGGCAAATGAAAAACCAGTGGCAGGAAAAGAAAGTGGCTAACGACTGTTAGCTGGTTGCTCATTCAGATGACATTCAATTTATGACTGATCACTTTACTTGTGCAGTCAATCATTTTGGTTTCACAATCAACCTAAAGAAAACTGAAGTACTGTACTAAGCTGTACCAGGGGATCATTGAATCATAGAATATCAGGGCTGGAAGGGACCTCAGGAGGTCATCTAGTCCAACCCCCTGCTCAAAGCATCCCCAGGATGCTCCTGCCTGCCAGTTATTAAGATCAACAATGTTCCAACAAACATGGAGAAGTTTTGTTGCTTTGGGAGTGTGCTGTCACAGAATACACAATTGATTATGAGATTATCCAGTGCATAGCCAAAGCCAGTTCTGCATTTGGAAGTGCCTATGGAATGACAGGGATGCCTAAATAAGCACTGTGCTAAATATCTGTGGGGCAGTCATATTTACAGCACTTCTATATGGTTGTTTGACATGGACAACATATTGCCGCCGTATTAAGAAACTTGATCAGTTTCATATGCCTTGTGTTGTCTGTTTGCAGGATCAAATGGTGGGTCAAAATTGCAAATATTGAAATCCTCCTCCTCAGATGCCTCTGTCAAAGCATGCTCATAAAAGCTCAGCTGCTTTGGTCTGGGCATCTTGTTCATATTATCAACTCAAGAATACCCAAGGCCATATTGGGGGGAGGGATAGCTCAGTGGTTTGAGCATTGGCCTGCTAAACCCAGGGTTGTGAGTTCAATCCTTGAGGGGGCCATTTAGGGATCTGGGGCAAAAAATCTGTCAGGGGACACTACTCGATCCTGCTAGTGTAGGCAGGGGACTGGACTCGATGACCTTCAAGGTCTTTCCAGTTCTAGGAGATTGGTATATCTCCATTTATTAAAAATTAATTTATATTTTAAGGTCAGTTATAGCCAGGCCCCTGTTCTCATAGTGACCAGTAGAACTGATATAAAGACACGCTGAAGTCAAACTTGAAAGCATTTCAGGTTGACACCAGCAAGTGGAAAGCAACAGCCAATGACAGAGCAAGATGGCAACAGATTTGTCACGTCACCGTTAACCACATTGAAGCAAGGCACATTAACACCTCATGTGAAGAACGTGAACAGCAAAAGGAAGGATACAGTGGGCTGCAGTGGTCAGGGACAATCTTGTCTGTCCCACATATAACCATATTTGCAGTTCTCAAATGGGTCTGACCTCCAACATACATGTTTGTGTATAGTGTTTGCCGAATCCTCGTATGTTGACATCAACACGAGGCTCTATCCTCATCATCTATATATGACAAGAGGACATTTAAAAGCTGAGATTTTCCTCTGGGCCAAACCTCCACCTCCTTTCATTTTTTTTAAAAAGACGATATCTAGCACATTGTGTTCACATCACCACTTTTAAAATAATTTCAATAATAGTGGGTGACTTGCAAGTTGAAGAACTGGCTTTTTTGTGGCCTGCCTGGACAGGACCCACCTCTCTAGTTGGGATGAAAAGTACCAATGATTATTATTGCTATGATTCCATCTCTATTCAGTGTCACTTGAACAGTTGTCACATCTCCTCCTGTGGCATCTGTCTTTCCACAATTGCAGCATGCCTGAAAGTTCAGAGTCCCCAAAGTGCTGACTGGAGGCAGTCCTGATACCTCCCTAAAGCTTGTGTCTTAGTCCAAGAGTCTCAGGGTAGATAAGTATGACTTGCAGACATTTTAATGAGAGAGGAGTGACTTTGGTTCTGGTCCATGAATGGAGATGTGTGTCACCTGAGACTGGAATGTTCCATTCTGCGTGAGGAAATGGTCCAAAAAAATTAATCTCTTCTCTCTAAGATAGGCCTACGTAACATGCGGCCTGGGGGCCACATGCGGCTCGCATGGGCTCACTGTGTGGTCCGTGTGGAGTGTGTAGGGGTGGGGCAAGCCAAGCGGGGAGGAGGTGATGGGGAAGCGGATGGGGGCAGGGCGAGGGCGGGGCTTTTCGGCCTGCAGCTGGGTTTTTTGCAGTAATATGGCCCTCGCTGCTTTCCGAGTTGTGCAAGCCTGCTTTAAGAGGAGGCCTCATCCTAGAGGCACCATATGAATAACCTCCTGAGCATGCTGCACAAATTTACAATGTTTTAAGCTTTTTTCACCATTTAGGCACCTAACTCCCATTAAAATCAATTTAAATCTGGCCCCTAACTCCCATTAACTTTCAGTGAGACTTAGTCTTCTAAGTTCCTTAGTCACTTTTAAAAATGAGATTTAAACTCCTAAATCACCTAGACACTTTTTGAAAAATGTACCCACTGACATTACAAGGTTTTTAAAGGGGTTCTACCTACTATGAAAGATTCAGAGTTGGGGGGGGGGGAGGGGATGCAGTTAATTCAAGCTAGATTCAGTAAAAACCAAAGGCTCACTAGCAGTTACACTCAGGCATGGGTTTTTTTTAAATTATTTTTTAAGTAAGAATTTTAAAAGGAGAACTTGATTAGAGTAAAAGAAAACATCAGATGAACGTTGTCCTTTTTAGGTCAGTCTTGATGTTTTTGTTTGTATTAACACTGAGAAGTGCATTATTTATGAGGCTGTTCATCTGCGTCAAGACCCGATTGCTAAATTAATTTTGGAGGAAGAACAAACTCATCCGTAGTAAAGGTTCAGTTACAGGATAATTTCTACCTATGCCAGGTTATTCATCACCAAGATGCCTCTCACTGTTGTACAGAGTCCTCCGACAGTTGCATGTGTCATGAGGGGATGTGATAATAACAAGTGGGGTCATGAAGGTAATGAGGTGATTTTTCTTTTTCTTTTCACTCTCTATTTTTTTAAGCGCCTCCAAAGTAAATATTTAGTCAAAATCATGCAAGTCAAATTGCCTTTTGCAGGCTTTTGTTTGTTTATTTGTTCTTGTGGTTTGTTTTTGTTTGGTTTAGATCACATGTATAATAACAGTGTCTACTAGCACCACCACAGGCGGTTTTAACGGCATTGATTGAAAAACACAGCAAAATATGAATGTGCATGTCTTCCGACTGAATGCGGGTATTTTGTTGTTCTGGTTCATCTGGATTCTGAGTCAAAGCCCACTGAATTTCATGGCAGACTCTTCAGCAACTTCAGAGGGCTTTGGTTTAGGCCCATAGTTCCTTAATTTTGAATGGGTGAGAGAGAGAGGGCGCTTCATAAGGATGTTTTATAAAGCCCTCCTCACAGTCACGCTGGATTATTCAGTTCTCACAGAGGTTTTGCTTCCTCCCCTTTCTTTACCACACGTCCACATCTTTAAGCATAGCGCCCCCACTGGGATACTGTAGATTAGTGACAGTTCATAAACTGGGGAACAAAGGCTAAGTTTACTTCAGGTGAAATAAACTGCCTCAGTCAGCAGGGGAGCATTTGGGCTTCCTGCTGGGCAAGCAGCTGCTCTTCTCCACAGGCTGTGACTTTCATCACTTGTGACACAGAATGCTGTCCATCTACAACACAGAACAGAGAGAGAAGTTTAGATGACCCACATTCTGTCCATCCCAGTGGGAGGGACTCTGAAGTCAAAGCAGCTGAAAAAATCCAAACAAGGGCGCATCTTTGAGCTACTGTGCTTTTTGGTACCCCCTGCCCCCCCACCCGGGATTTACATGTATTCTAGTGTGATAAATGACAGAGGTTGGGAGGAGAGGGAGTGTAGCTGAGGTAACAATCCTCCTTTGTGGAGGAAGTAGCTTGTGACAAAAAGGCAAAAACAAAAAAGCCACTAAATATGTAGAATTTTAGCTTTTAAGTGTCATCCATTTAAGTGTCATCTGCTCTTTTGCCCACAAGCCTTTACTAGGATATTTGCTAGAGACCCCGAATTAAATTATTAGCTGTTGCCCACAATAAGTGCTAAAGATAAATCAATTAATCTATGATGACTTTAAAATAAAATTAAAATCATCTTTCTAGTTTACAATTTTTTTTATTACAATCATAAATAAATAGATGAGGCTTGTCTTCCTTTGAAATAGATACAGATTATTTATCTTTAGAAAGGGCCAAGCACCAAAATATTGGACTGATATCTTTTCCTAGAGTGTTTCACTGGAGGATGGCATTTGCACAAGGCAGCTGCCTTACTTCTCAGGCTTACAAAAGAAGCAAGGCCACATGAATGGGGTTATAATTCAACATGTATGATTAAAAACTTTTATTTTGAATGCTTTGAAACTTTCTTTTGTCATCAAGTAGTGTGTAATGGCTTTGAGCTTTTGTATAGCAATCTTTTATTACATATAGCCTTATGTACATCACCTGTAGCTAAAGAAACTTCCACACTTCAGATGATCATGCTGATTTGGTAGCTTTTGTCATCCCCCCCAGCTTACACGGGCTTCCAGGAGTCTAAGCAATACGCTTTCTCTGTGTCAATGCTATTGCTGTTTTATGTCTTTTAACTACCATTCCTTCTCCACACTCAACTTTCTCCTGAAGTCCCGATTAGTATAGTATCTTACCCGCTCCTCCTCAGATTCAGGAATCTGAGATCCACGTTTGGAACTGCCACGGAGACAGATGCTCTGAATCCCACACACTGAAGCACATTCTTGTTATCATTAAAACAGCCCTTTCTGGTACATTCCGCAGCTGGGGAGAATGGGAGTGGTCACTGTTGATGTTGATCAGTGCCTATAATGGTTCGTCTCAGTTTGTCAGCTAGCATTAACAGTGGGCCCTTCTTCAGGTGGTTCATTTAATGGTTTGTAATTTCAGAGAAGAAGAGATGGCAGCATGTGCTTTTCGACCGGGAGTTCTGGTCGAAAAACCGGACACCTGGCAACCCTACCTGTTCTGTTGTTCTATCTCAAGTTTGGTAAAAGGGAACCTGCAAATAATACAGTACATTCTATTTCACCAATATTTGCCTGAATTTGCAGAATGCCCATCAAATATTAAATGCTAAACACGGATGGCCCAGTTAAGGCTTGCATAGAGAACCCCCAAAGAGCACTTAGGTGAGGCAGAAAGTGTTATTCTTGTGTGAGTAGGTGGCATTCTTACCCCACTGCATAAGTAGTGAACTAGTACCCTCTCTCTGTACCAGGGCGCTTTGTGCTTCTGGAGGTGCTATCTCTAAAATGAGATGGGGATGAGATAAGCTCTTTATCACTTTTGTTAATTAAAAATCTGAAGGCACTTTCCTGAAGAATAGGATACTGTACCTAAATTACCTGTATGTTTCCACTGGAATTGACCTTACGCTGTTGAATACTGTGTTGTGAGCTATTAAACAGCTGTTGTGTTCCAGCCCAGAGTTGGCTGTTTTTAAAAATAATTTGTGACACACTTTGAAATCTTTAAATAAAATATGCTATTGAAATGGAAAATACCATCATGGTACATACACCATTTTAAATAATAAATGAAAGATTATTTTTTTTTCTTTTTTAGGTCGCTCAGAGACCTGTCACATTCTCTCTCTGGAACGTTGAAAACTACCACCTACCTGACTTTCTTCAGGCCTGCTTTCTACTTGCTCTGAGGTTCCTTGTTAATGCTCTAATTTTCCAACATGGTTCTGGCTGTGACAAAAGCAGGTCAGGAACTGGCTGCTGTGACTTCGGGAGACCAACATAATTTCAAGAAAGGTATGTTTTTAATTTCCTATTTGCGCAGCATCTTCTTAGCTTCTTAGTTTGGAGTATTCAGAATTATTGCTGAAGCAAATTGCACTGTTAATGTTCTTTGCAAGTACAGTTACTAGGTCATAAATCTATGCTTGGTGCTAAAGACACTGTAAAGTTTGGGGGTGTTTGAATCTGGGTGTTTTGGTTTGGGCCAGTTTTCCATGTAGATGATCTCCAGTTTATTCATCCTAGGATTATAATGCATGTTAGAGCTAAGGACTGTGTGTGTGGAGTGAACACCATCAGCTTTGTCTTTTTTCCTATAGTTAGAGTTTGATCTTTGTTTCAGTTATGATCATGTGCCCATTATAAGAAAGGGGAAGAAAGTAAATATAGTCAGTGTGTTATACTGGGGGACACTTTCAAAGGCACAGAGGGCAGGTAGAGGCATGGCTCGCACTAAGGGCTGATGGGAGTTGGGCCACAAGCTGCCATTTATGCCTTTGAAAAATCTTCACTATGGTGATTTGTCAATCAAGTCCAGACTACACCACCAGTCTGACAGAGTGTTGTTGATGTGCCTACGTGGATTCAACATAGGCAGGAGTGAATGATGTGATGGGTGAAATGATGAGCATCCCCACTATCACATGCCTCAGGGACGGCTTGCCCCCATAAGGAACTTGAGTGATCTTCCAACCTTGATTTTGCAAGCTTGTGTGGAGTGTGCAACAGGGAGTGCAAGCTTATTGCTCTCCCGCACAAGTCTGAGTAGAAGTGACAAATCAGCACAAGTAAGCAAACCATTCAGAGAAGTCCAATATTAAGTGGAAATAAATCTTAAGCTCATGATGCACCTACTTCTCTGCTCTCAAATGTTCAGAATAAAAAAGGAGCCCAGCGAAGGTAGAGAGTGGGCACCACTGAGGTGACCTTCAGCATCCAGATGGGGTGCCTAGCTACTAATTCACTATTGTTCCGGTTGTACTCAGACGATAGGCATTCCCCATGTCAGTCTGTCTGCACCCACCATGATGTAATTGAGGTTTTTTTAGCAGTGTTACCGTGATGGGATCGACAAGACAGATAAGGAGTCAGCTTATTAACTCAGTGAGTAGGAGATGTGAGCTAGATCTTACTAACGATGGGAAAACCATCAATGCTTTGAAATTTGAGGTAGGTCTGAAGAAATATCCAAAAGTATAGACGCTTATTCAATAACCCACCCAAACCTTTGAGTGATCCCTTGTTCTGTGTGCTAGTCTCCCTTCCAGCAAGCAGCCTTTATGTAAGCGGGGGAATGGTCCTGCTATTGTGGGGAACTTTCCTGGCTTCCGCACTACCATGGTGAAATGGCCTAGTGGAAGGATGTGAGTCCTCGCTTCTAGTTCCTTTACCCAGAAACCTCTCTGCCCTCGAGGACTCCCCTTGCACTCTCCTGTCTGGCAGAGTCCTTGTAATCCCAACAAGGTTGGGGCCAGGATTCCGGGGAGGGGAAAAGGGGGGGGGGCTCAACCCCCAACCGTGCTGTGGTCACCAAGGACAGGCCAGGGTGTCCCCACTCTGGGGTACGTTATTTGCATTGGGCCCTTCCCTGACCCACTGATCATTACATATGATTTAAAGCAAACAGTGTATTTAATTAACAATTAGTTTAAAAAGGAATAAGGAAAAATGGGAAAGGTTAAAGGAAACACATCACCCCACTCTGTGGCAGGGAACATCACAAAGAGTGTCTCGGGAATGTCAGGGCAGTTCACAGTCTATTCCTTGTAAGTCCCAAGCCTCCTTCTCAGGCTCTGGCTGTGCTGCAGGGATGCTATGGATTGGCCACAGGCTCTCAGGGTCACGTTCTTCTGCAATGGGGGAATGTTCAGCCACAGTTTACACATGGCATATTTGTAGTAGCCGATCCAGCCATGAGTACACCCACCTGAAGAATCAGGATGACAAAGGTCAGTTTCTGAACATCCATAGAGAGACCTGCTGGTCCCCTTGGAAGATCTTTAACTTGGGAAGGATCTCACGTGGAAGAAGAAAAAAAATCTTCCAGTTATTTCTAAAACCCTGGAATGAGAATAGCAGGCTGCTGTGCCCATACACAGACCCATACATATACAAAGCAACACTCCAGCCTAATCAGGAGTGAATTGGGGAAAATTGTAAGAATTCTTCTGTCTCCCTTCAGAGGGAAGGAAACGAAGGTCACTTAACCAAACATTGCAAAATCTCTAATGTGTTCCTGGTTATGATCCATGGAGTGATGGCAGCCTTACTTTTTCTGAATTAGTTTACTTGTGTCTATTTACTACATGCCAGTAAGAACATATCCAGAGCATTAAGAGTAGTAAAACATTCCAGTGGACTGGAGAGTCAGTAGTTCACTGAGTTGTGAAAGAGCATAGTTCCAGTCAAAAGGTGTGCAAACGGAAAGTTCTAGCTCATTAGTTATAAGCCAGGTTGGGTAATTGTAATGTAAGTAGGCACAATACCAAGAGTGACTTCATTTTTGGTTTTTAATTCTAAATTGTTTACACATTTTCAAATCAGAGTGACATGAAAACCATAGATAACTAAATAAACTGAGCAAGTGAATGATTCATGTTTTAAAATTAGTAAACTCTTCCCATTTGCAACATTCCTGTGACAGATTGGCTTTGCAAGTCTTATTTGTATTCCTGCTTTCCAAGGCTGTCTCTGTTTTATTTATTTACTACACACGTTCTTTTTATGTTCAGTGCCTCTTTTCTGTTTAATTCACAGGAGAGTTTTGGTCACTGGCAAGATCATTAAATTATACTAATATATGTTTAATTAAATGTTATTACAAAATATGTATGATAAATTATTGTATATGAAATTAAAAGCAATCAAAAGGCTGAATATTGCTGCAACATGAAAATTAAATTAACTGGATGAGTAAGGCCAAGTGTAACAATGATAAAAAGGAGACATTCACAGAATTTTTTTTGTGCTTTTCTAAGAAGATACTGTTTTACATTTTTTTACTAGGATCAATAGTATCAATTTTGTATTAGTTAGTATTTGTTGGTGCTAAGCATTTTCCGTGCAGAAAGGAAGCACTATTCCTGCCCATAAGAGTTTCTGCTGGCTATTTTCCTGACATTTAAACAATTGACTATACACCAGGGTAATGAAACATTTTTTTTATGTCCGGTTCACCATTTGGAATCTGTGTAAGGAGTAGGTGGCCTCAGTCTAGTTGCTAGTGGACATTAGACAACATCACAAAAATCACTCTGGCAATCTCAGCAGAGCGACCAGTGACTCAGATCCATCCTACTAATAATGGAGGTTAAACACATGCTTATGTGCCTCAATGAATCAGGGGTCTAGTGAGCATGAAGACTGCACTACCTTCCCAGCCCTCCAGGTTATCAGTACAGGTCAGAGCTGAGGTGTGTTGGTAGGGAATTAGCTGTCCATACTGTACATGTTCTGGTGGCTAAATATGGGACCACAGTCTTCAGCTGTGCAGCACCATTCATGTTCAATAAAACCACTGAAAGTTATGGAAATTGAAGACTTTTAAAATGTGGGTTCAACTTACTCATTTATAAATATTATTTGATTTCAGTTACTACAAAAATTTGAAAGTGCCTTGCAGTGCACTAGATAATAATTTTGATAAATATTAAAAATAACAATTATTGTCAACCAGTTGAACTTCCCATGGGTCTGTCAGGAATGGAAGGAAGTATGGCCAAAGCATGGTTGTTGGATCTGTGATCTATTCCTAGTCTGGCTATTGGACCGCTGGTCACTTGATAGACCTGTGCCTCAATTTTACTATCTATAAAATGGAGATGATACAGACCTCCTTTGGAAAGCTCATTGACATCTTCAGATAAAAAGTGCTATATAACTGAGAGGTATTATTTATATAAAAATAGTGTGTATTCTACAGTGATGGTTTAAAACACATCATCTTACAATAATGGTTAATGTTAATGGTATAGGGCTTCAGTGTACAATATCATATCTAATTCTGATACCATGACCCAATTCCAGTAAAATAGTGCAGAAAGGAGATATTTTTTTCTATCAATATTTTAAAATAGAGATGTGCACTCACATTTGGTAAGAATCTGTCCCCCTAAATGACACCATTGTAAATCAAGAGTTACTGCAGAATCAAGACTATAGACCTAAACACTCCTGAATTTGGGTGTTATTAATACAGTCTTCATATATGTTTATTCACAAAGTTCAGGGTGTTTGGATCCAGGGTTGGAATACATCCCATAGCACAGAGTCAAGCCAGAACAAATAGACTGAAGGTCTCTAAATGTCTTTCAGATCAGTCCCATATTTGGCATCTTGGGTTCAGTTGGGGATCTGTAGAACTTTTGGGGGAGTGTAGTTTGCATTCTGTGAGTTTTGCTCTGAATTAAATCTGAATTAAATCTGAAACTCAAAGCAGTACTCAGTCCCAGCGAGCGAGTCTTGCGTGATTTGTGTCTGAAATGATAAATCCTTCCTATGAGTGAAGGGCAATCTTCAGCCCTCTTTCACCTGAAATATTGCAAAATATTCCATGAAACTGTGTTTAACCTTGGTTTGTAAGAAAATCCCTTCCTATTTGTGAAATGTTCACACAACTCTAGAACGTAATTCTTTCTCCACTGAAGTCAGGGAGAGTTTTGCCATTAACTTCAATGAAGCCAGGATGTCAACCAAAGTTCTGATTTGTTGTATTAGTTACAGTGAGCCAAATCATGAGGGCCGTTACTTCGCTCTTACTCATTCCTTACTTAGGGCAAAACTCATTGACTCATTGATATTCAAAACTTCAAGATTTGACTCAGTATTTAATGATCTTCCCTCTCCGCGCTAATACTATTGAGAGTTTTCCAGAGTTACGAACACCTCAGGAATGGAGGTTCATACCTCTGAAATGCTCATAACTCTGAACAAAACACTATGGTGGTTCTTTCAAAAGTTTAAAACTGAACATTGTATTAAATACAGCTTTGAAACTTTACTATGTAGAAGAAAAATGCTCCTTTTAACCTTCTTAATTTAAATGAAACAAGCACAGAAACAGTTTCCTTACCTTGCCAAGTCTTTTTTTAAACTTTCCCCTTTTTTTTTAGTAGCTTACGTTTAACACAGTACTGTAGGGTATTTGCTTTCTTTCTCTTTTTTTTTGGTCTCTGCTGCTGCCTGATTATGGTGTCAAATGAGGTGTGTGGTGGACCGGTCAGTTCGTAACTCTGCTGTTCATAACTCTGAGGTTCTACCGTAGTTGTCAGTTTCACTAATGACCTTGCAGAGTTTGAAATTCAGTTGAGAAGGGGTAGTTCACTGAAGTAATATAATTTGCTGTATTTATTTCCCCAGTATACATTAAGGCCGATCATATCGTTCATTTTGTGTTCCACTTTCCGTTTTCATCACAAATTCTAAACACACTATCATCTGGGCAAAGAATTACAATTTTCAGTATTTAACAAAGGATTTTTGGATGCCTCAGAAAATCCACAAGCCCAATATAGCAGCACTCACAGTGCCATCTGTACACACAGCACATAGTGCATCCTTCTGATTAAAAGAGTATTTTGCTACTATCTAACCTGCAGCCTGCTGTACTAAGTAGCTGTAGCAAAAACCTTCTGTCTAATCGAACCTTATTTAATAAACAATGTTATCGATGCCTGTGAGACAGCTGTACAGTGCTTGACACAGAGACATCACAACATTCATTGCATTGCATTAATTGGCACCCTCGTTCATCCCTTACATGCATGGCAACATTGAGTCTTTTTGGCCTGGCACACAAGCCTGAAAATTGAATTTACAAAATCAAACTGTAGTTATCTACATTCCTTGATGTCCTCCCAGGTGAGCTACTGGGCTTCATGCTAATAACTTCTAAAGCAAGCAAACTTTAGCTAATTATGTGCTAGTTTATTCTCCCTTGCTCAATTTTGGCAGGTTGCTTCTGTAAATTATGAAAAATAAATGTGAAATATGCAGATGTCTTTTGTTGGAAGCAGATGTTTGGTCCTCCTTGCCAGAATCTAATCAGCTGTTTCCCCTGAGTTTTTTCTCCCCCCACTCCTAATATTGTCCAAGAGCTGTTTGAAAACATGAAAGGTTGTGGACTGTAGATCACAAACAATACGACTCTTCACTTAAATGTATGCTGGTAAATTCAGACCAGTATCTCCTCCTGCAGAAACCAAAGCAGACCCTGGCAGTGATCCCCCAAGGCACAACATTCGCTGAGGACAGTGACAGAAAGTGCTACAATCTCCCTGACACTGAGGGAGTATAGAGAGAGCCAGCATAATTCAAACAGTGGGCAGCGATGCCTGGTAGGGGCAGTGTCCCGTGTAGTCCAGTGTCCATATTCCCTACCTCAGGCCGTGCACTCAGGACAGCTATGGAGCTCCAATACAGTTTTAAAGTGACTCTGCTGTGGCAGAAAAGCCCAAGGTAGAGCAGCTAAAGCATTCCCCCTTCCTCCTCCCCCCCCCCCATTGCAAATCCCCCTTCTAGAATATGGAACTCAGCTGGCACAGGGGATGTACGCTTACTTCTCCCTTCCCCAGTTTTGGTGACTGTCCATTTACGGTGGCTCAGTGGTTAAGAAGAGTAATTAAATAATACATTAATGCAGGTGTACTGTCGGACGGTTATGCCAGATTTGGAAGATCCATGCTGTAGTATACTTTACTGTTACGTTTGGTGCTGGCCCACTGTATACACTTCGAAGTAACCTAAAATACATAGTTATCCCCAATAGCAACTTTCTTAAACATACTTCCTTTGCGATGTCCCAGTACAGTTCCTTTTCCAGGGAATGTTTCCATCTAACAGCATCATTACATTTAGAAAATACTATGCCATTTATGAAAGGATCCAGATGAACAACACTAGAACCTGAAGTTTCTTCTTTCTTCTTACAAGTATAGCAGGCTCTGCAAAGGCAATATTAATAATTATTGCAATTTATTAATGCTGTATTTAGCACCTACATAGCACCTTCAATCTAAGGAGCTCAGAGCACTTAGTGGTCATGAATTAATTTAAACTTCCGGCACTCCAACGGTGTAAGTATTGTTATTTCAACTTTATAGATGAGGAAGCTGAGACACAAAAATAGGTTAAGTGAGTTGTTCAAGGGGAAGGATGGTTTGGGGCGTAAAGCCAGTATGGAGACATGTAAGAGACACGTTCTGTTCCTACCTCTCCCATAGGCTTCCTGGGAGTGTTGATCCTGCCTTATAATGCAAGTTCCTGCCTTGCAAATGTGCTTCTGTCTTATTTTACCTCTTCAGGGGAAGGAGGCTAGTTCAATCTCCATATCCTTTCATTTGTTTTCCCTTAAGAATTTACATTCTTGACTGTGTGTTTTTGATGTGAACAGCTGTCTACTTGAACTAGATTAACAACTCATTTCACAGAGGACCCTGAAAAGCTTCCTAAATTGGTAACAAGTTTGAGTTGCTACCATCCTTTTGGGGTTGAAACCTAGACATCTAAAGGTTCAAGGCTCTGTGGCCTATGAGCAATTGCTGAATGACTTGTGCTTCAACGGTGTTGTTGTGATTGTTGTTGCTATTTATATTGGGATAGTGCCTGAAAACATTGATCAGGGATCCATGTGCTAGGCACTATAAAACCAAGTAAAACAGTCCTTGCTCCAGAGAGCTCCCAATTGTGGATTATTACAAGCAGTAACATTTGATAAGTAGACAAACGGTGAAGACAAGGCAGCTGTAAAGATGGGTGCATTTTATTATATGTCCACCAGAACAGTTGTGGAATGAAGGGCGGGGGGTGGGGGAGGAAGGAAATAGATTGACAATTCTTTGCAAGCGTCAACCTAGAGGTAAAAACATATTTTTTTTTGGACATTACCAAAGCATTTGTTTAATCTGCTTCATGAACAAATATTATTTTTTAAAATGAAATTTCATAAGGATTTATGACTATATAGACCTTTGATTATTCAAAAAAAAAGAAGTATGAATCAAAATAAATTTGCCTAAGCAATTTAAAATAATTAACCTTTGACAAACCTCCCTTTTTGGTAATGGCATAGTAACTATATGAATAAAAGATAAGTCGTGACATTCAGTGAATTACACTATTCATCCCATAAATTATGGGGTGAGACGGTAATGTAATCTACATTTTTATAGCACTAAAATGTCGTGAGCAGTGGCCCACACTACCTTACCTTTGCATTTTAAATTTGGCTGCCACGTTCAACCTTTACTTATGCTGTCTTTTTAGTTCTGTCAGAGTTTCAATTTTTTCTAATTTATGTAAATGGTATGAAGTATTTGTACTATGATTATGATGCCTATGATGCAGCCCCTCCCCCTTCCAAAAAGGGAGTGTCTTCTGTTATGCAAATCCATGCTACAAAGGGATTCTCCTGAGCTGTAACAATAAGTACAAATTATGATTCTGGGAGTCTCCTACATTACAGCCAAGTCCAATGCCAATAAACCAAGGGTGTAAACCACATGAGCATATGGACAAAAGATGGTCTGAATGACATGATGATGTTTCTCAGGCCATAATGAATTCATCCCAAGGTGCAACGGCACATCTGTTGTAATAGCATTCATGATCGCAAACACTATAGTTAAGGTTGCAGTTCAACTCACATTATAGCCTGTTTCTTTTCACTTGCAACTTGCTCCAGAATGGTTCCTTTTGGGCTGACTCTTCACATTAGACCAAAGATGATGATTTTTTTTGAGGAAAATCTGTTCAACTACTTATAGATTAGGCCAGCAGAAAAATATTTGTTTTTTCCTCTTTAAAATAATTCTTAAGAATTTCTTTTCTTGCAGATAAATACAAGCCAGTTGTTTTAAAGAACTAATCCAACACTCCTTGAAGTCAATATAAAGGGCTGGTCCCCACTAGGGCTTAACGTCGACTTTAGCAAGCTAAAGTCTATTTAAGCCTGTACCCGTCCTCACATGCATGCCCTTAAAGTCGATTTAAAGAGACCTTAAAATCGACTTCTGTACTCCTCCCTAACGAGAGGAGTAGCTGAAATCGACCTCTCTCGGGGTCGATTGTGATCTAGTGAGGATGCATGTGACTTTAAGCCTCCGACCTTCGGAGCAGCTCCGCGGACCCCCCCGCCCGCCCGAGCAGCCCCGCGCCGGACCCCCGCCCGCCCGAGCAGCCCCGCGCCGGACCCCCGCCCGCCCGAGCAGCCCCGCACTGGCTCCCCCCGCCCGCCCGAGCAGCCCCGCGCCGGCTCCCCCCGCCCGAGCAGCTCCGCGGACCCCCCCGCCCGCCCGAGCAGTCTGGGATTTAAGGGAAATTGACCTACTGCTGTAGTGAAGACATACCCAAAGACTCCCATTCAGTGGTGGAACTAACAGGACAACTGCCTCTCCCGCCCAGCAGTCTGGGAGACTGGGACTGCCTCCCGGCCCCGGGCATTATGACACATGCACACATTGTACTTGTGATTCCATGCATGATGTTGCAATGCCTGCCACTCACTCAAATAGGGCCCAGCCCCCGTTCCATCATGACAGAGGGGCAGCCAGGCCAAACCTGAATGGTATGGCAACCCCATGGGCCAGGTTGCAATGCTGGGAGTGGGGAACTGGGTCCAGCCTCCCAAGAGAGAAGCCACCACTGTGGCATGAGTGTGGGGCAGGCTTAGCTCAATGACCAATGACCCATCACCCCTGCTGGTTGAAAACCTGACTCTGCCACTGCTTCCATTGACTTCAGTAGATATTCGATGGGGCATGATTCTCTCCTCTGTTAAACCGGTGTAACAAAGTAGAGAAACAGCCTCTAAAGCTCAGCTGCTGCAGGTGGATAGACCTCAGCGAGGTGTACTCAGTTTGACCACTCACAGTTTGATTTAACACTAGTGTTAGAAGTGATTAAAAGTTCACTACTATTAGGATCCGAGCTGAAGCATTGTCTCCACACTGTGGAGTTAAGGAATTAGTGCTTTAATGCTGCAGCTGACTATGTACTGTTTCTCTCTCCTCCTCCTTTCCCTCCCCCCATAAACAAACACCCAAATAAATAAAATGCCATAATTTATGTTAATGCAAAATTCAGTTTGCAAATTTAAACCCAAAAAGTCTGGAGATGCTAATAGCAGCTTCCCATAGTTACATTTACGTGTCCACATGGCACATACTGAAACACTGTCAATTACTCTCGCATTAATACATTGTATGTGCAGTGTGAGCAAGTTAGTGGGAATCAGGAGAACTCCTAGGAGTTGCAGACCATTATTTTTTTGTGCTTATGTTTGCAACCTTCACTTTTCACTGATGTAAGTTAAGATATTTAGCACATTATGATGCAGTTCCACTAAATAGCTCAGAAATCTTTAAACAGCTGTGCATGTCGGCTATGCGTTAAAAGTTTTTACATGCTAAAGAGGGTCTGCATGGTCTCGTACAGGCAATGAACACTTTAAGAGAAGCTATATATTTCAGTTTGGCGTCTATTTTGCACCCACTTCTGAGTGCCTTTTGCAGCACTTTTACCTGTGGGGAAGATGGTTGAGCTCAAGTGTATTAATGTTGCAGAATCATGGGTGCTGAACTATTTAATGTGCTATTCTTCAAAGGATCTGTTAAACCCAGTCCCCTTCTGCCGATCTCTGGCAGCTGTCCAAGTGTAAGATAAAAATTACATGGGTCTTTTTGAAAAGAGTACCGGCTAACCCGCTGTGTCATGGTCAATTCCTTCTCAATGGGGCAAATGCTGTTCCCAGCACACAGCCTGAATAGCCAGGCTATGCTCCAGGGAGATCCACTGGCATCAGGGAGAAATAAATCCTTCCTCCAAGATTTCAGAGTCGCAGCAGAGCCTCACTGCAGCCATTTCAGTGGCCTCAGGGTTGCAATAATTTCCACAGCTGCAGTATACCCAATCTGTAGGGGGGAAATAACCAAAGGATCAGCACAGTGATAGATGCTTCACCTTTTGCCCCAAACATCCTAGCTGTCCCCCTGATAAAAGCGTCCTGAATACTGGACCACAAGGAGATCTCCCCACATACATTCCCCTGATCTTGGCTTCCTGTACTCTTGCAGAAAGGATCATATAGTCTAGCTTTTATGTATGGATCTCAAGGTGCTGTACACAGGAGATTAGTATCGTTACCTCCTTTAGTTACAAATGGGGGAACTGAGGCACAGAGATGTAAAGAGAGTTGTCTGAGGTCTCTTAGTAGGCCAGTGACAGAGTCGGGAATAGCACCCACATCCCCTGACTGTCACCCCGCTGCCCTATCCACTGGGCCACAGAACCTCTATGCAGCAAGTCCCTTGCCATGAAGTTCTTTGCACCTTCGGTGGTAAGCGCAGCATTTACAGCAGACTCTAATGTCACAGCTGTGTGAGAGCTATTGCTGAGTGCATAATGGCTGCTCCATTTGTCTGCAGAGTGACACCCTATTACCATGTGCTCATGTTCAGGAAAGGTAGTAGTCTGGGTAGAAATGTTTAAAACCACTGGGAAGATTATGGAAACATTCCTATGTATTTCTGTTTGAAATTAGGACTCGCATGATCTTTCTTGTTTACTGTAGAATTAGATTATTTCTTACTAAGCTATCATTCTCTCGGGCAAGGCAGAGGAAGATATTGGCAAGATGGGCAGATGGATGGCAAGCTGCCACCCAGCCTGGAGCATGCAGTCCATGTTTCTCTAGACCCAGAGGGTTTAGCATGGCACGTTCTGGAGCCTAAGGAAGTAAGTCAACTTTCAGTGACTTATTTTTAATAGCCCTCTTTCCCCTCATTTCATGTACCTATTCCACCTTCAGTTTGAATTGTACTAGTCTGTAAAGAGGCATCATTGTAATTATAAAAGGATTGCAGCAGATTATCATACTGGCATAATTAAAGCTGCTGAACAGCATATTACTATGAAAATGAGACTTTTTTAGAGTTTGGACAGAAATGAATTAAAACTTCTAGTGGAGCAACATTGATTTAAAAAAAAATAAATAGGGGAGGGTGTCTTTTACCCGATGCTGCTTACTGGTGGCATCACGAAACAATGCAACTGAGACAGAATCAACGTACCGAAAAGTGTGTATTTGAAACGTACTTTGACTGGCTAGTATTCCAGCCCACTTCACCAGCCTCACAGTCATGAAATGGCTGGTTTCTTGAACTTGCTGCCAGAGCAAATGTCTTATTTCTCAGCATAAGGATATATTTATGCTTTACATATAGCTGTTTTCAAGGAAAGTGTTATTTACATTGATAAATTCATGTGAGGCCATGAAATAAGCTTTTTCTGTGGCAATCTTGACTGAATATCTTTGTTTCTTGTTGAAATGACAAGGGGAAAAAGAAGATGGAAGAATTGTTTCATTCTCTCCCATTACCACTCTCTCTCCTTTCTTCACATACACAGAGGCCAGAGAAAGGATGGCAGTGGGGAGGATTGATTTCAGTTCTGTTTTTTTCTAGATCTGCGTGATACTGCTATTATATTGTTAATAATATAACTTTTAGGTTATGTGACTTTTTTGATTTTGCTTTCTGTGCACCTATTTGTAAATTGTTTTAAAATAACGTAGTCCTGGGCGTTTAGGGGATCGGTAACTAGAGGCAGCACCTTTCACTTCTAGGTCATTGGTTCAGATTTGTCACAGATCAGTAGTGCCTGGAAGTTGTTATCATGTGACAGCTGTTCAGTGTGTATGTGGAATGAGTTGGTGGCCTCAGCTCATTTCCTAGTGAGCAGGTGTCTTCATTACAGACCAGACTGGAGAGGAGTATTGCAAATCCATTGTTGGTTGGAAAGAGGAGTTATACTTGGGTGTAATGAACAAAGCCACATTTCAGAATTTCAAGAGACGATAGTTTTCTCTATATGAATTTAAAAAATAATTATAGCAAATATATAAGGTCATATCCTAAACTGATGCAAATTTGGCATAGCTCCATTAACTTCAGTGAAACTGCACAGATTAATGCCAGCTGAGGGTCCCCCACAAATGTATATCGCCAAACAAAAACAACATTAAAATAGAGTTAAGATTGAGAGTACTATACCTATGAGTAATTGAAGGATTACTGCTATTACAGGGACATTTCAATTAATCCCAACCCGAAAATGATAAATCTGGGGAGTTCAGAGTTAAGATTATATTTAAAAGAAATTCAAACGTGATAAAGTTTTGAAAGGGACATTTGGGACACACAAGCAGCCTTAACTTTGCCCTGCAGGGAAGCCAAGGGAGCAGTTCCCTGGGGAGCCTTTCAAGCACAGCTACCGAGGAGAGCATGCAGCCACTGAACCTTTAAGGAGCAGTGGTGGTTGGGGACAAATCATCTACCTATAAACTCCTGACAACTGAGCCCAGTCTCTCTCATACTATTGATTTATTAGTCAGTAGAATTGTCATGCAGATAAGCTGTGAAGGAAGAGTGATGATTGGTTGAATTACCTCTGATGTCACAATGGCCCCAGTTAAGAGTGATCTGACCTGTTGAACTAGCCTGATCCATAGACTGTATTAGCATAACAATTAGATAAAACAATCATTAATAACTTAGTTTAAATACAACCTTTTTTTTTTGGATGTAGCCTCTGTGTAATATTTCAATGAGTTTTACAGTATGGAAAGTTTGTATTATTCCATTCTTATTATCATTTGGGACAAAAAAGGGCAGCAGAATGTTAAGTTGCTTCATTTTTAAAAATTAACCTGAATTCATAAACTAATTAACATATTTACTAGTGTTTTCTCAGAGAATTATTTCTATACTTAAAGAGTAAGTGCTGTAAACTTGTGTAGAATGCAGTACATTATTCCTAGATAATGAACCGTTGAGTTTGTGCTGTAAGTACAAAGCTCAATTCACCTATAAGTACAGAGCCATGACTGGTGCCTCCATAACTTTAAAAATGGAAGCTGAGAGATGAGGAACCCCTTCCATGTAATTACTTTCCCCATAATTCCTGCCTTTCTTGTCTGCTTCAGCATCCCAGTTTTCTTGTCCTATTACTATTTTAGAAGCTGACATCTTGTTGTTTGTCCACATTCCTTACCACACAACCATATCTCACAAAAAAAAAATGGAGAAGTAGAAAGAAAGTGGAGCGAGAGGGTAGCATGCCAATGTGTTAGGTAGTTCTACCCAATGAGCTGTGTGGCTTTGGGGAGCTGGTAAAGAGAACTTACTGGCATATATGTGCCCTCAATGCATTGGTTATATACAGGTCAGCAGTAAAGAACATACGACTATATGTGAAGTCCTGGAAGAGAGAGAGACAACTAAGTGGCAAGCAAAATGTCATCCTTTGAAACAACTAACAGAAGATAAAACCGGATGGAGAGGAGAAGGAAGAGAAAACTGAACTGAAAAGGGTTCAAACATAATGTATTTGCCTGATCTGGGATCATGGGACCCTGCATGAAGCAATTACAGAAGATTAAAATGATTACATTAATAAAAACACAGCACGAATACAAACTTTTTTGTGGATTAAAGAGCCAGGTTTGATTTGCTATCATTCCTGGGGTGATGATATTAATTATTCAGTAGAATTTGGACAACTGTTATGTATTTCTGAAAATGTGCATTCCATAAGTTTAAAGAATTTTCTCCTGCGTGTCTCACTCATCCAAAAAATTATACCAAATCGAGTTGTTCAGTATGTGCTGGTTTTTGTATGTTATTCTCCTGTTTTAAAAAGCTGGTCAACTAATCAGTGTGCAAGAACAATGCTATGGGATGCCAACAAGACCAATCACGGAATGCAGTAGTCAAAGCAGTCTGGCAATAACAGATTTTCTGAAAATTATTCATGCAGTTTATCTGCCCAATATTTACTAATAATGAATGCATATGAAGGTAGTCGGGATCAGTTCACAAATGATTCAGTGAGCAAAAACAGGTCAAACATTAACTGTACAAATAGTTCAGCTAGGTTTAGGCTTAATAAGTTATCTATTTTATATATGGTCCAGAAAAAAAAGATTCTGCCATGCAGCTCAGCTGCATCCTTGTGTCTCATGGACATTTGGAGGCACAAGGGCATAGCTAAGTGTACCTTATTCACTCACCCAGAAAAAGACACCATTTGAATGCACTCCTTGAATAGGAGGCACAATAATAATAACATCATATAACAGAATGGCTACTGCCAAATCACTTTCGCTTTCCTACATGATCATCAGGACCAACAATCTGTTAACCAGTCTATTCAATGTATTTTTGTTTCACAAGCATGTTTAAATTTAAAATCATTATTGCACCTAATGAGAGAAACAAACAATTCTAGAGAGACTGTAAAATAACCAGAAAGAGCAAAATATGAAAAAAAAAATAGGAAGAAATTGCCTATTACAGAACTTCATTAAAGTCATTTATTAGCTTTGTAATGCCTAACAATCTGCTGGCTCTAGGATTTTTTTCTATATCAGGACTGTGGGGACAGAGGGAAGATAAGGGTGGTGTTTCACTTTCATTTGCATTTGTGATCCCCGCTGCTGTGTTTATAGCGTTGATGCTATTCACAGTCTTTGCAATATTAATTTTTAATTTATGATGCTCATTAGGAGACACTTAAAACAGAACAATTATCATTTATCTTGATATATTATTTACTAAGACTTGCTGTCATGGTTAGGGATCTGTGATTAGTGGGAGGGGAATAGAAAACAGTTCCAAAAGGTGCTAGGCTGAAGACAGTGGGGCTTAGAAAGCAGTTGTCACAATCACAGGTCTGAAGTTCTGATGTCTAAGCAAAAGACTTTCAGTGTCTAATCAAAACTCAGGAGGAACCTTCTAAGATGAGCCTGGAACAGTACTTAATGAACCTGCAGGATAATATTAATGAAACTCACTCTTAGGCCACCAGCTTATCAATTATTCATCCAGCTGTAGTCCTGATACTTTGCTGTCTTCCCTTTTTGTCTCAACATGATTACTTTTTTTTATACTCGTTTTCCTTCCGTGGAGTCACTGTCATGTTCCCCTCATAGCATTTCCTTCCCAAGAAATTGTATTTCTCAAAGTGGTCGAACAGGCATTTATAGCAACAAGAATGGGAATCTGAAGATTCTGCCATTTGTGTTTTATTCATGTAAATGTGCCTGGATTATTAAGATTTACTAAACCAAATAACTGCTTGGACAGCCCCTGCTAATCTTATTTGTTAAAAGCAGCCATCTTGCAACTTCAGGTCATCTGCATATTTCTTGTTTAGTTGGTAAAATCCAGCAAGTTGCAATGACAAGTTGATTTTCAAGAGGTCTAAAATACACAAAATTTCAACTAAAAAATAATTACTAAGAACACAATAGCAGCAGCAGAGTCTGCTATTGTGGTGACATTTTCTAATGTTCATGATGGAGGATTAAATGTTGTTCACTCACCCTGGAGCTGAACCCAAAGATTGTTCCCAAAGATCTGACAGTGCTAGTTATGGAACTCATTAGGGCTCTTTTATTTCACAAAATAGATCTTATGTCTCTGATAAAAGACTTTAGAGACCAGAACCTAATAATAACTTTTGAATTTTAGAATGAAGTGATTCTCATGGTTTTCATATAAGAGGAATCCTTTTTAATAGGTCAGGAAGGAGATGTAGGAAGTTTCAGTACTCAGTGTTTGTGGGGCTAAATTACTATCCTCTTGTATCTCTAGGAGAGTTTTTAAAGGTTATCTACCTGGCATTAATAAGTTGTTTTGTTTTGGCCTTGTACCTGGTCTCCACAGCTTTGCCTTGAAATTGCAGATCATTGCACAGTAAACCAGACTGAGCATGCAAGACCTCAAGGACCAGTGCTACCATACACCTTTGTCGAGTCACCCCTGCTCTCCTGAGCTGAAATCTCTGACCATGTGACTAGTCTGGATGGGAGTCACCATAAGTCTAAGGAAAGATATTTTGGGGTCAATGGGTCTCGAGTTCAGTAGTGTTAATGTGTTTCTTCTTTTTGTTCATTTTTTTGGTGGCAGGGGTCAGAGGTGCTTTAACCCCTATGTGAATAGTGGGAGCACTGAGAGCCATTTAACCAAACTGTAATCCCTGTATATAATGTAAACCACTTAAAATGAGAGGGTGCTGCAGTACCCACCGCACCCCTACTTCCAGCACCTATGGTGGGGGTGGTTGTAAACTAATAATATAAAAGAGAAGAATAATATAAAAGCTAGGAGTATGGAAGAACTAACACAATAGATTATGATGACTCTTTCAAAGAAGTGTAGTGGAAACAATGCACAGTACTATGACTAGCATTTATATTATGTAGAGCTTCTAATTTTTATGCCACTTGACAACATTGACTGATTGATCTTCGCAGCACCCCTGTGAGAGAGGTATGTAAGCATTGTTAGCCTCTTTGTTGTGCCGCATCAGAACCTGATTATGAATTGGAATGTAAATGCAAAAAGCATGGGAGGAAATTTTCAGAACACAGAACATTTGCTTAAATTATTTTGCACCCTCTTTTAGATTTAGACCCTCTTGTAAAGAAAACACGGCATAATGACAATGCCTCCTGTGAACAGCCATGTATAGAAATACTGTAGTACAATAATAGTCCACATTTAGAGCTGGTTTTATAATAATCCCAAACACTTTATTTGACAAGCATTTTCCCTGTCAATTTATACCCCAAAACAGTTGTTCACAAATAGATTTTCTTTAATTTTTTAGTATGTTTGCGTGGAATTTTCAAAAGTGCCTAAGTGACTGAATAGCCTGAATCCATGTTCAAAAATAACCCAGGCACTTGGAAGCCTAATCCCATTGATTTTCAGTGAAATTCAGGGTCCTAAATCTCTAGGTTATGTTTGAAAATGTGATTTTGGACTCTTAAATCATTTACACACTTTTGAAAATTTTGTCCTTTATAGATGATCACACAATAATTGTCACAACATTTCATTCATCACGGAGTAAAAAAATATGTTTTAATAAATTCTTGCCTTATCCAGCCAACTCTACCTTTTCTACTCCTGCAGTCTAATTAGAATTGAATCATGGTATCGCATAAGCCTTCATAACAGGCAGGTAATCAACTAAACTAAACTAAGTTGATTACACATGCAACTGTTAGCAGGCTTATATTATTAAAAAAAACCCTTACATCCCTTATCTGTAACATACAACAGCATAATTCCACAGAATATCTAGTTTTTATCCATCAAATAACCTAATGTTTTCCATGTTATCATTTCAGATGTTCATGGTGTTATAGATTATGAACAATATGAGTTCAGCAAGAGAACTTTGAATAAAATATGCTCTTTTCAGTTTCTCTGTGATCTTCAGCTTAATTACTTCTTGGCTAGTATATGGTGTTTTAGTGATTCTTCGATAGAGTTCATTTATTGTTACTGTGGTTAACAAAATTGCTAACATTTCCAGCATCTATACTATAAATGTGGGTTTATTTTTCCTTTTCAAGTAATGTACAGCAACAAGCTGAGCTGCATAGACACACTCTTCTATACATCAGCTATGTCTGCAGCATGTCATTTCAGTAGCAATATCATGGTATAAAACAATCCCATTTCCCCAAAGCTTTCTTCTTGACAACATTCAGTGAAGCTTGTAAAGGGGAAATTCAATCGTGTCTGTGTTGTGGAGTATCATGGCATGGCACTTTTAATGCTGGCCGTTTATAATCTTTGTAAGGTCATCTGACTTTTCTGATTTTTGCCTAGGGATAACTTTTCCTTTATTTTAACATATTTCCTTTTGTCTGGTTGGCCGGTAATTGACTTTGTCCTTTTTTCATTTATTTCCCTGCCTCCTGGTTGTAGCATCTTCTCCCTGGAGTCTCAGGTTAGAAGTTTTCCCTTTTGTGAAACCATGACAGGTGCCTAATTGAATGATGAATGTCCCTTTATTACTCTGTAATTGAACTGCCAGCTTTTTGATTGGTTTGTAGAGATGCTCCACTCCTCATCAAGCACTGCAGGGGGCTTGGTGGCTGGCAGCCTGGGCCTACACTCCATCTGTCTAATCACATCTATCCCCCACTCTTTTTTTGGTGGGGAGAGTGCTATGGGGGAGGAAAGTCATCATAAATTATGCTAATTTGGTGGTGTTCTGACAATGAGAATATCTTATTGTTACGTGCATCTTGGTGGTAAATGCTAGAAGACATTCTGTCGTCATGGCTGCCTGGCCTGACAGGCCCTCGATGAAGATTAATGGCCCTCACCTGAGTGACAGAGCAGGGGATTGTGGGGCAGAGCGGGTCATTCATCATACTCTGACAGGTGTCATTCAATCCGACAGCAGCACCACTGTTACCAAGCTAGCGGTTCCATTTTTCTGCCAGTTAAGCAAGGAGTTTAATAACATCCCCAGAATTAAAACTCATTCTTTGTAGCAGGTCTGACAGCTGAAAATAAGAAAATCAATTCTTCACATGTTATAGCCCAGTTAACTGACTAGGGCTTTGACTTTAATTTAGTCTTTGGGCTGAATTTCAAGTAGTGTGCTTTTGTAAGACATCATCTATTAAAATTTACCAATAGTGTTAACTTTACTGTTGTTATTGCAGGTGGATTAAAAATGCAGCCCTGAATGGTAGATATAATTTATTTTTGGTGGAAGCTAAAGCTCATCCCTCTGTAGTTTGGGATATTCCACTTCATCCTCATTAGTGATGTTTACAACTTCTCTCTTCATTAATATTGATCCCCAAACTACAGCGAAAAACAAGACAGACACTAATTTGAAGCATTTTGTATCATTAAACCATTTGGATTTCTTAGTTTCAGCCATTCCAGCAAACCAGATAGAATATTTCAGAACTAAAAGAGGCAGACAGACCTTTGGTAACACATTGCACTTCTGGCAGGAAGAGTTGAATTTATGGACCAATCCTGGCTTCTAGGCCTTGAGCTGCTGATGTGACATGTATGGGAACTGTAACACACTATTCTTATAGGTTGCTTGCTGAACCTCTCCCATGATGCCACCTATAAGACTGGATAATTTGGGAGCAGAATTGGAAATGGATTCTAAGAAATTAAAATTGTAACCTTAACATATCTTAACCTACTCTGTTGTAAATTCCAAGGTAAACGGGACATAAAACTTTGATGTTGATCTTATTTAATACTAGTCTGTGCTTGCTCAAATTGTTGCAGTCTAGGGTTAAGCAAAATCATTTATGTGTCTACACTAGAATTCACAGTTGTGTTTGTTAATGTGTTAATTAACACGGGTTTTAAAAATGACTAATAATTCAAATATAGACAACCCATTTGTTCTGGATAGCAACGGTTGGGGACCCACTAATGAGAGCAGATAAAGGAAGAGATGCAGGCATAAAGGGAAAGACTTGACTCCTTCCTATTTATGTGATTCCTAATCCTCTCTGACATGGTACACACATTTGTAGAGTACCTCCTACCCCCAGGTTTGAATAGACTAAGGGTTTCTCTGACTAGTGTCGGAGGTAATGAATGCATGCATTCAGGAAAAAGAGAAATTGGAATGTTATTACCAGTACTTTTTCAATTAGCCCAATTCAAAGTCCATTGAAATAAATGGAAGCACTCCCATTAACTTCAGTAGGCATGAGCATTTTTTCTCTAGATTTCCCTATTGGCCATAGTGTGTTTGTTTTTCACTTATTAAATCTTTTGTGTCTGTTTTGATGGTAAATGTCAGCAAACATAGGGGAAAAAAAGACATTCCACAAGGATGATTTTTTTGCACCAACGCATACATCATTCTTGTAACAAATCTCTTTCCTTATCAAGGTATTTGGTTAAGAGAATCAGAGAGGTAGCCGTGTTAGTCTGGAATTGCAGAAGTAACAAAGAGTCCTGTGGCACCTTAAAGACTAACTAATGTATTGAAGCATAAGCTTTCGTGGGCTAATACCCACTTTGTCGGATGCATACCGATGAAGTGGGTATTAGCCCACGAAAGCTTATTCTTCAATACTTTAGTTAGTTTTTAAGATACTACAGGACTCTTTGTCATTTGTTAAGAGAGCTTCACTGGTTAGTAAATATGTTTTGATTTGCTAACCCATCTCTTCTATTGGGGTGAAATTCACTCCAGTGCAAAGGACCCATGCACTATCTATGCACTATTTAGTCCTCCCTGCCAGGGGGAAGGAGATACCAGACTGTGATGCTTACAGAAGCAGTGGGACTGATGGAAGATTACTTGGCAGCTGAGGCTACAGAGAAACTCGCAGGGAGAGGCTGGCCAATTGTGCTGAGAGGGATGTAGATATAAGATACCTATCTTCACCCCCGTCCCCATTATTCCCTAAGAGAGGTGAGCACACTCGCCCCATACAGGACGGGGTTTTCCTCAACCCTGTCACAACATACAGTAGACTCTCGATTATCCAGGATGATAGGGAAAAAATTAATTCTGGTTAATAAAATCCTGGATAATCACCAGCCATAGGAAATATGGGAAGAGGGGGTTGGTTCACTAGCCACCCTGCGCCAGGGGGAGGGGGTGTTGGTTCACTGGATGTCCTGCACCCTGGTGGGTTTGTGTGTGTGTGTGTGTGTGTGCGCTGGGGGGCAGCAGCAAAGCCAGAGCCGGCCCTATGAGTTGTGCATATTTTCTTTTTATATCCTGGTTAATCCAATCCTGGATAATCGAGAGTCTACTGTAATAATAATTACTGTTGTTATTTATGGATCACCTTTAAACAAATAGTTTATAGAAGCACATTGGATACAAGTACATAGAAAAGAAAAAGCAAGCTGGGTGGGATAACTGGTGGGGAGCTATGTTGTGCAAAATTCAAATGTTTACTATTTGTCTTTAGAAAAAGTTATTTTCAATATTATTTCATAGTAGGTTATTGCAAAGACAGCACAGTGGAATGACCAGTTTTCATGTATAGGACTATATGGAGCCAGTACCACCAAATCAGAATAGTAAACTCTACACTAATAAATTTCTATACAAGATGCACAGAGAATGAGACCCATTGTTTTTTTAATCAGCAGCAACTTCTGCTCCACCCCGCCCCCTTGCAAAAATATATTTCTGGTTGTTCAGGTGAATCCAAAACCAACTCTGACACAACTACACTATTCTCAACCATCACAGGCTGAAAAGCACCTTTTGTCTGCTCCACAGACAAAGAAGATTCAGAGACACATTCTCCTTCACTAGACACACAGCTTGGGATCTCCCTTCCCTTGTCCCAGCACACAGACAACTGCTTGGAAACTGAGGTAGCTTCCCCCATAGGCAAGTCAATACCCCTGACAGACACAGGCACACTCCCTTTACATACACTGCTGCTTTTTTCAGGTTCACTTTTACAAGCTGTACCAGCTAAAATTATTTCACTCTTTCCTTCCTCAGTTAGTACTTCCACCTGTCCATTCACTTTAACCTGCTTCAAAGAAGCCCTTTCCTGACCAATGAGTTCTTCCTGCACTGTATCTAATTCCAGACACACTTCTGAGACATTAGACAGACATTTAGGAACTTTATTCACAGGCAAACTGCTTCCCTGAACAGACAAACACTTGGATAAACCCTCTCCAGACAAATAGCTATTTCCCCCCTCCTTATCATCTTTAGGGGAGCCTTGGGCTGCTTGCTTAGCTGCAAACATTGTGCCCCCATGGAGAACAGAGCACAGATCGAGGGCCTTGCCTAACATGCTAAACAGGATGATGGAAACATCCTCAGATTTACATTTATCGAGTCTCAATTTTTTGGCTTTCTTAATTGACTCTAATTCTATTATCATTTGGCATAATAATTTGTGTGCCAGACTCATGCTCTCTCCAGTCTCCGTGCACTGAGACCGTAGAGTCCATTCTAATTTTAGATTAGTCGAATTTTGGATACTTAAAGGGTGAAACTGCAAATGTTGGAACTGTTCAGTTTCATCAACTGTGCGATTTGCAGTGTGCCACGGACATGGCCCAACTCCCTTGCATCCTGTTCGTGACGCCATGTGGATTGCCACGGACTCGCAGGGGCGAAAAAAAAAAATTGCAGGCCTGTTATTTACCAGGCTGCACGTGGCAATAGACTATATTGGTAAGGGATGCAAGGAGAGTGTGGGTCACGAGGCGAGCTGCAGACGCACACAACTAAGATTAATCAATTTAAAGTTTTATTGGGGATAATTACAAGGGGTAAGGGAGCAGTTTTTGATTAACTAATAGACTTAATGAAACTTAAAACACACAATGACTAAAATACCTACTAACGATATTTATAAACAAAGATGCAGCATTTAGTAATAATTGATACTTACAAATACAAACCAACACGTAATGACTGGCAAACATAGAAGCTCTGTTTGAAAACACGTGAGCTGAGAGAGAGGCTTCGAGTTGATCAGGCTCGGTTATGGGGATACACGGATACACGGGATTAGTTTTCGTTTTCCTCTCTCTGTCTGCACATGGCAGACAGACCCATAAGTACCAACTATGACATCACAAAAGTGTCATAGGGGACGGGACCCAAAACTTGTTTGTGTTCGCTTCTGATTGGCACAAGCAAAGTTTACACCAAGTAGGGGAGCAGGTGCCTCAAAGTCTGGCTTCGCCCCCAAAGGTGAGGTAAGCACATTGTTATAGAATGCATGCGAAACTGAATGACAAAAGAAGAGGCCAGGGCAATACCGGTATGGGCAAGTGTTACAGGATGCAGCCAGAAACTGATCTGAACAAGGTTAATTAACCTTTTCTTTCTGGAATTGAAACTGTTCTTCTCCACTTCCAAAGGATGGTTTAATTTTTAAAATATCTCTAGATAAAAGGAAACCAGCACTCTCTGGTGAGAATAGAAGAGCCTCACTCTCTGTGTGCGTGTGTGTGTGTGTGTGTGTATACACACATTCTCTTACAAACATGCTGTGGGGTTCTTCCTGGCATAGAAACATCCATCTATCCATCACAGTATACTCTTGTAGGTGATGGAAGAATTGGCATGGATCAAGCATCAAATTGGAATGGTGGAGACCCGTGGTACTTACAAAAATGAAACAATTCTGAAGACCGTGTTAAGGGTCATGTTTTCAAACCTGGTTGGCATATCCATAGCATCAAGATCTGAAAAATTGACCTTAAAACTCATTTATTTTATTCATATTATTTTAATTAGTTCTGCATATCAAAATATTATAGATTTTGAATGTATACAGATATGTTTTTAAAAGCACTTCACAGGTATATATTTAAAAGACAATGGAGAAGTGGAAGGAAATAGATATTTACTAGCAGATAGATATTTAATAGTTTATACAAATTTTTATAGGTCAAGGAAGTTAGACCAATTCTGAAAGAGTCCAAGTCATGGGTTATTTTGAAAGTTACTCTTTTCATTACTGTTAGATTAGTCATAAAATATTGCTAAAGAATTCAGTGATAACTATGAACCAGGAGGAAAATGCCCCAGAATAATTATTAATCCCATTTAGTTGCAGAAATAATATTAAAAGAGCCACAAGGCCTCACTATGGCAAATGCCACTATGGTAAATTATTTTAATTTTCCATTCTGTGTGGCTCCAGTCAGAGACTTCATTAAACGGAGTGGGTCTGTACTCAGGACAGTGAATACCATTCAATTTACAGCTTCAACAAAGTCAGGATTTGGCAGCTTGAAGTATATGCTCTTTTTTTTTAAATGGACAATGTTTTTTTCCCCAAATTACCATTCTAAATTTAAACCAATCACACAGTTTCTGACTCTCATTTTTATTTTGTGTCATCCTGTTCTAATCTGATATCAAACAGCCTGCAATTTCAATATGATCCTATGTTCGTGCAATTCATGTTCTCTAAGGAAGTAAACAATTTGTCAGAATTACACTGTGGATTCTTATGAAATCCAATCCAGAATCTAAACTGATCACTTTGTTTCAGTGATCACTGAACTACATTATCATGGGGCCAAGTTTTAAAAATGTGGCAAATACTTACATGCATACAGTTGTGACAAACACTGTTCTGTTACTGTTTATGTGAAGCAAATATCAAGAACCAATAAATTACTCTGTGATTGATAGGACTAAAATGGCAGATGCCAGCTGATTTAAGGGTCGCACTTGGGGAAAGGTTAGACGTGATGAGCAGAGGGAGGTGGAAAAAGCTAGGCTGGGATTGTATTCTTTCAAAACATTTTAAATAAAATGTGTCCTCTTTGTCAAAGGAAATAGTATAAAGTCAAGGGTTGTAACATTTACCCACATGACAGGGATAGACAACTTCCTTCAGATTTAAAAAGTAATAATACTGAAGAACTGCGAAGTAGATGAACTTCGGAGGAGTTCTGTAGTAGTGAGCTCAGGAAGGCCTCATTAGCATGTTAGTTACCAGTGGGGTGGCTCAGAGCTGTGCGAGGGGGACAAAAATAGATGGAGTCTCAAACATGGACTGTTACCTGGATGAAATTGAGAAACTGGAGAACCTGAAGCAATTCAGGCTTTGAAGAACAAAGTACCCAGAACAGCAGTTGCGCTTCATGTGTGAATGGGTCTATGAGGTAATAGAGACAGCATGCCAACAAATATTGTTAAACTTGCTAAGTCCTTTTGTGGAATTTGAAGTCACCAGAGTGTGAACCAAGAATAAGATGCAAATTTTTAAATGAAGATAATTAACCATGGGTACAGATTACCATGACTAGAGTCTTTATGTCAAAATTGAGTGTCTTTCTGAAAAATGAACAACTACAAAATTTTGGGCTAAACACAGGAATCATTGGGTGAAATTTGGGGCCTGTGTTATGCAGAAGTTCAGATAAGATGATCATAATGGTCTTTCTGGCCATAAAATTTATGAATATATGATCCTGTTGCCAAAGAAACAAATGAAACCATTATACATATAAAGAAAATTAAGAAAAAAAAACTGTCAAAATAGCTTCTACATAGCTGACTTGATCAACTGCTTAAAGCACCAGTGATGGATTAGCTCCATTTTTCAGACATCTGTAGCTATATAGGATAGCATGGATGCTGTATAATACAATGGAAAATGTTGGTGATAGCTTTTGGATCAAGGACTCTAACAGATCCAGAAATAAAATCTCATTACCCATTCTGGGAAATCAGAGTTGAAGGTCTTGTTATGAGCCTTTACAGATATGTTTTAAAACTACGTATACTATGTACCAATATTTGCCCCTGACAATGATATAACCTCCATTGACTTATGTTCTAACAACAGCACAGCTAAATCACTGGATGGAGCTGAATTGGGTGATTTTAATGTTATCATTATGGCAAGATTAACACTGATACTGGATCAAGGATGCCTTTAGATATAGAGAAATACACGAAAGAGTGCATAGGAGATGTATTACAAGGTAGATGCAATAAGTGCAGTTAATATAGCAATGAGAGCATAAATTAGAGTAGGTGATAGATGGTCAGTAGTGATTGCAGCAGACTTAGTTACAGTAGAAAAGGTTTTGATAGTGATCACTAGACCTACCATAAAATCAGCTAGTAGAATGGAGCTGAAGAACACATAACAAGGGGACTTTCTCTTCGAAAGTAGAGAAAAGCACTGATCTAAGATAAGATCAGATCTACGGGCCATGCATGGATATAGTTATAGAGCACTATATGACAATGATCTGTTCTTGCATGCAGTGTAAGAGAACAAGTGGAGTGCCTACCCCTGAAATATAATGATCACTTACCCATCGGAAGTTGTATGTATCAGTTATGTCCATCTTGGAGAAGGTTGCAAGTACATCCTAGTGATCACGTCACTCAGTTTGCCCAGGCAAATGACCTATCTGACAGCTCTGGAAACCATCCGATGAAGTGAGTATTAGCCCACGAAAGCTTATGCTTCAATACTTCTGTTAGTCTTTAAGGTGCCATAGGACTCTTTTCCTGTTGCAACCTTTAAAACCCAGCAGCCATCAGAGGCACCAAAATAACATGCCTAGCCAGGAAGAAACCTGAAGCTGAATAGAAAAATCTGGATAATGAAGTGACTCCAACATTGAAGAAGACCCATATGTATGCTGCTTAGTAATAATTAATGTTAACCAAGATCAGGAACATACAGCACTGATAACATTGGCCAGTAAACAAGCTTGCTGCAGGTGAATAGATGACACGGCCATTCCAAGGTTAGGACATCCTTGTGATCACTCTCAGTCACGGTTTAATGCGTTACAACATGTGTTACCATGAGATGGGAGCCTAGGGCGGCAGTTAGGGTATAGCTATGGAAAGGGAAGTGTTTCAATTTTTAACTAGTTAAAAAGCCAACATAACAATTAACCCGTTACAGAATTATTGGTATTTTCAGTACCATATAATGTGCCACACCTTTTAAAATGTACAAGTCCTGTTGAAATGTGTTCATGTATTTGCTGCAACTGGCATGGGTTCAAGCAGTATAACAGCCATGATCCTAATACTACAGTGTATGTATTTAAGAGCAAGTTGTATGAAGTAATTGGCTGGTTGCTTCATAGTCATAAATCTCCTTTGGCCAACACCAATGTGCCTCTGTGTGGGAAAATTGTATAGCATAAGTAGATATACTAGACATAGTAAGTGCATTGTCAATCTGAATACATTCATGAGCAATACTGGGAACATTTTCAATGGGGTGTAGACTTATGTGCTTTTGAACCATTTACTCCAAATGTTTATTATATCAGTAATACATGTAAGTCATGATCCATATGTAAAAAAACAACAACCATTGCTCCTGTTAAAATATAATGATATTATGACCATTAATGGAATAGTTGGTTGTTCTTGGAAAGAGGGGTGCCAGAAGTCCTCCTTACCCTTTATTGTTATAATCTATTATTTGTATTATGGAGTGCTGCACCTTATTGTGCTAGATGTTGCAAGTTCATAGGTGCATAAGATTTCAGCCCAGAAGGGACCATTATGATCATCTAGTTTGACCTGCATTATAGAGGCCATAAAACCTCATTAAGTAATTTCTACTTCAAGGCCATAATTTCTCTGTGAACTACACCCTCTATTTGAGATAGACATCAAGTCTTGATTTAAAGACATCAAGTGATTGGAAATCCACCGTGTCCCTCGATAAATTGTTCCAATCATAAGTTATTCTTACTGTTAAAAATTTCTTATTTCCAATCTGAATTTGTCCATCTGCAGCATCCAGCCATTAGAGCTCACTATGCCTTTTTCTCCTAGATTAAAGAACTGTTTATTATCAGATATCTTTTCACCATGTTGGTACTTGTTGACGATGAACAAGTTACCTCTTAACCTTCTCTTGGAGAAAAATAAAAGATTGAGCTTTCTTAAGGCTTGAGACATATTTTACAGACATTTAAGGCATGTATTACTGAGGCATGTTTTACAGGCCTTGAATGGTTCAGATCTTTTCTGAACCTCTTCAAATTTGTCAGCATTCTTTTTTTGATGTATGGGCACCAGAACTGGACACATTACTCCAGTAATGTTCTCATCAATGCAGTATGCAGAGGTAATAGGGTCTCCCTATTTCTACTTGATACTCCCATGTTTATACATGGAAGGACTGTGTCTGTCCTCTTAGCATTGCACTGGGAGCTTATGTTCAGTTAAGTTATTTACCATTGCTCTCAAGTCCTTTTCAGTGTTACTCCATTCTAGATTCTGTCTCTTATGATGATGATTATTTATTATTAGTATTACCGTAGGGCCTATGAGCTGTAGTCATGGACCAGTACCCCATTGTGCTAGGGGCTCCTATACACACAGACCAAAATCTTGTAAGTGTGACTACAATCCATGTTTCTAGGTATAACATTTAGTATTTGACTAAGTTACAACATATTTTGTTCAAATGAGTTCACCTTACCAAGCAATCCAGTTTGATTTACATAACTGATCTCCTCCATTATTATTAACTACTCCACCAATTTTTGTGCCATTATTAAATGATTTTGTTTTTTCCAAATTATTGAAAAAGATTTTAAGTATCCTAGAGCTACGAATATCCCTTTGGGTACCCACTGGAAGCACCCTCATATCTTGATGATTCCCCATCAAGATTATAGTTTCTTTTAGAGATCTATCAGCTAATCTATTTCTAATCCATTTAATTTGGTCTTCATAGATTTTGTACAATGCTAATTTTTTATCAGACTGTCATATGAGACTAACTCAAATGCCTGACAGAAATCTAAGAATATTATGTCAACAGTTACTTTTATCACCCAAACCTATATCATCAACAATACCCAGTCTATTTAAACATGTTTTTGTCTTTAATAGTTGTTTTTACCATCCTCCTTAGTTACTTATCAAATGGAAATTATTTCCTTATCACTGGAAGATGAGAATACATTATCCTATTCTTTTCCAAATACAGAACATTAAAAATGTATTGAATATTTTTGCCTTTTCTTTATCATGATTTACAATTTTACAATTTACAACATTTCAGAAATATACCATTCTAAGGATTTTTTTGTTTCTGACATAGTTAAAGAATTCCTTTTATTGTCCTTAAGACTACTGACCAGAGATTTTTTATTGATATCTTTAGCTTCCCTTATCAATTGCCTGCATTTCTGAACTGCTGAACTTATGCCTATCTCATGTACACATAAGAAAATTTCCTTCCCCTTAAGTGGTCACAATCTAAATAGACAAGACAGACAAAAGGTGGGAGGGAAAACAGAGTCACAAAAAAGGGGAAATTACTAGCTCAAGTTCACACAATAAGTCAATGGCAAAACCAGGAACAGCACACAGGTCTCTTGAGTCTCAGGCCAGTGTTCTATCCATTAAACCACATTACGTTGCACATCTGAACTAATATGGAATTCAGGTGTAAATAGGAGCCTTGTGCTTTAGGAGGAGTGATGGTGTCGGGTGTGGGAGGGAAGCAGCCATGGTCAGGCATCTTTCATACCAGGTGGCAGATGCAAGCTACTTAATATTTATTATTTATGTCATATCAAGGCAGTACCTAGACACTACAACAAAAATGTGAACCCCATTGTGGTAGGTGCTATGCATGCACGCAGTGAGGGACAATCTCTGCCTTAAAGAGTTTACAATATGGACAGACAAGACAAGCATAGGCTGGAAGAAAGAAATATAATAGTGATGACTGCTCCAAGAGAACATAAGAACATAAAGAACATAAGAACATAAGAAAGGCCGTAATGGGTCAGACCAACAGTCCATCTAGCCCAGTATCCTGTCTACCGACAGTGGCCAATGCCAGGTGCCCCAGAGTGAGTGAACCTAACAGATAATGATCAAGTGATCTCTCTCCTGCCGTCCATCACCCCCCTCTGACAAACAGAGGCTAGGGACACCATTACTTACCCATCCTGGCTAATAGTCATTAATGGACTTAACGTCCATGAATTTATCCAGTTCTCTTTTAAACCCTGTTATAGTCCTAGCCTTCACAGCCTCCTCACGCAAGGAGTTCCACAGGTTGACTGTGCGCTGTGTGAAGAAGAATGTCCTTTTATTTGTTTTAAACCTGCTGCCCACTAATTTCATCATATTGTATATATAGTTGGGGTTATTTTTTTCAATGTGCATTACTTTACATTTATCCACATTAAATTTCATTTGCTATTTTGTTGCCCAATCATTTAGTTTTGTGAGATCTTTTTGAAGTTCTTCACAGTCTGCTTGGGTCTTAACTATTTTGAGCAGTTTAGTATCATCTGCAAACTTTGACACCTCACTGTTTACCCCTTCCTCCAAATCATTTATGAATAAGTTGAATAGGATTGGTCCTAGGACTGACCCCTGGGGAACACCACTAGTTACCCCTCTCCATTCAGAAAATTTACCATTTATTCCTACTCTTTGTTCCCTGTCTTTTAACCAGTTGTCAATCCATGAAAGGATCTTCCCTCTTATCCCATGGCAACTTAATTTACGTAAGAGCCTTTGGTGAGGGACCTTGTCAAAGGCTTTCTGGAAAGCTAAGTACACTACGTCCACTGGATCCCCTTTGTCCACATGTTTGTTGACCTCTTCAAAGAACTCTAATAGATTAGTAAGACAGATTTCCCTTTACAGAAACCATGTTGACTTTTGCCCAACAATTTATGATCTTGTATGTGCCTGACAATTTTATTCTTTACTATTGTTTCAACTAATTTGCCTGGTACAGACATTAGACTTACCGGTCTGTAATTGCCAGGATCACCTCTAGAGTCCTTTTTAAATATTGGTGTTGCATTAGCTATCTTCCAGTCATTAGGCACAGAAGCCGATTTAAAGGACAGGTTACAAACCCAAGTTAATAGTTCTGCTATTTCACTTTTGAGTTCTTTCAGAACTCTTGGGTGAATGCCGTCTGGTCCCGGTGACTTGTTACAGTTAAGTTTATCAATTAGTTCCAAAACCTCCTCTCGTGACACTTCAATCTGTGACAATTCCTCAGATTTGTCACCTACAAAAGACGGCTCCAGTTTGGGAATCTCCCTAACGTCCTCAGCCATGAAGACTGAAGCAAAGAATTCATTTAGTTTCTCTGCAATGACTATCGTTTTTAAGTGCTCCTTTTGTATCTCTATTGTCCAGGGCCCCCACTGGTTGTTTAGCAGGCTTCCTGCTTCTGACGTATTTTAAAAATATTTTATTATTACCCTTTGAGTTGTTAGCTAGCTGTTCTTCAAACTCCATTTTGGCTTTTCTTATTACATTTTTACACTTAATTTGGCAGTGTTTATGCTCCTTTCTAGTTACCTCACTAGGATTTGACTTCCACTTTTTAAAAGATGCCTTTTTATCTCTCACTGCTTCTTTTACATGGTTTACAAGAGAAACCACTTCTTTGTCCACTTCCCCTGCATCACCACAGACATCCTGTGTGCCTGCATCTGCTGCAAGCAGAGTGTCTTCTAGAAGTGCCATTGACACGGTGGGTCCTCATCCCCAGCAAATCTGTGGCTTGTGAAGTCATGATATAATCCAGTGTGCGTTACCATGAGATGATTTATTAGTTTAAGATCATAACAAAGAGTCCTGTGGCACCTTAAGATCCTAGCTTGCTTTTTGGTTATCACACTAGCCCTGTGGTAGCATTTGAAACTGCACATCCAAAAGGCTGTCACTAGTGACCTGAGTAATATGTGGGGTAAGATCTAGTCTGGAATTCAGATATAAATAGGAGTCTTGCACAATGAGTTACAATCAGTTTTAAGAATCAGAGAGCTAGCCGTGTTAGTCTGGAATTGCAGAAGTGACAAAGAGTCCTGTGGCACCTTAAAGACTTACTAAAGTATTGAAGCATAAGATTTCGTGTGGGTATTAGCCCACGAAAGCTTATGTTTCAATACTTTAGTTAGTCTTTAAGGTGCCATAGGACTCTTTAATCAGTTTTAAGGCTTTCCACAATCTCAAGAGAGCACAAATATCCAGCCACCTCCTGTGATAGGTGAATCTGGGGAGAGAGCATCCCATGTGACAATGAAGCTAAATAAATTCCTACCCTGCCTTAGTCTGAAGGTTTTTGTTTTTTTTTTAGTGAGCACAAATCATGCAGAAAATTGTGCCAGATTACTTATGGTTTTATGACTCTGTCTCCCAGGAGACTGAACTGGGAGTTCAATCCCGTTATGCTTAGGGACTCCAGTTTGGTGTGTTCAAGGCTCAAGCACAAGACATTGGAACGAACACTTTTCCTTCCTGGTTTTGTTCCTTTTTTTTTTTTAATGTAAACAAGAAGATCTGTCTCTGACAGCTGCAGAGTTTCTTTGCAGTGCCTTATGGGTATTCTTCAAGTGCTTGTGTGACTTCTCTTTTTATCCTGGCTGAGATAAACCAGACCAGAAAAAGTCACATGGTATTACTCAAGGTAAAGCCCTTGTAAACTCAGTTATTCCTTCAGCACAATGTGCAGTTTACAACTTCCTGTTATTTTTGTCAGAATGAAGGAGGAGATTTCAGGCCAGCTCTCCTCCTCCCTCCCCTGCCCTGAAAAAAAATTGCTTGCCGATCCTATTAGACTAATTTAAGACTCTGCTTGAAAGGAAACGGTAGTGAACAGTTTGGCCTTTATTCATGGTAGACTGGCTTCAGTTCACTTCATCATGTGTAACCCGCAGATGTCAAGTTATTGTGTTGTTCTTTCCTGAACCTTCGACTGCTTGTCCATTTATTTAAGGGTTTGAAGCCAGTGAAATAATCTGAACACCATGAGGAAATGGTACATTTTCCAAGAGTCATATACTTATCCTATTCCTATTGGGTTTGTCATGCATATACAAGGAAGAAAAAAAAAGTTACTGTAATCACAGTTTTAAAAAATCCTGGGAGCTTGGACAGGGCCACTTCAAAACTTCTATACACAGCAAAATTCTCCAGGGATTTGGTTTTAGTTCTTGACAGTGAATATTCAGCAATTTTGACAAAATTTGTAATGAAGAATAGGTACATTCTCATGATGTGAACACAGGAGTGGGAACCAGGGACTAGACTTCTAGTGCTCTCTTTGCTATTGACTCTTTCTATGGTTTTTGGGAAGTCATAACCTTCCCGACTCAATTTCTCCTTTTTTTAAAATGGGGGTGTTGTGACATTTAGATCCTGATTCAGCAAAGTACTAAGGAATGTGATTAAGGTATACGTTTAAGTGCTCTGCTGAAGTAGGGCCTAATTATTTCTTTGTGTCTCTGCATTTACACTGAAGTCAATGAAAGGTCTGGATGTACAAAGAAAGCAAGATCAGACCCAACATCTGCAAAGTGCTCCAGAGACAAAGAGCAATATATATGGTTTAAGTATGATTTATGATTATTTATTAAGGAAAAATCAATGGAGAAATTTTAAAATGCATCATCCCAGTTAATGAAATGTAATGAGTATTTGCTGCAAAGTCTGGCTTCAGATACTATATAGTTAAAGGTTAGTTACTTGCCCACAGTATGTAATTTTAAAAAACTGATCAAAAATGCATTACTTAGGCCATCATAGTCATAAAGTTGGTTGTGATTGTGACAGGCCATCCAGATGGTGGTTGAAACTAGACAAATAGTTACATCATGGCATGATAAAAACTGTGCTTTTCCATAAAACTCTTTCCCCCAGGATAATTTATCTCTATTTAAAGAAAGCAGTTATATCTACATAACAGATTGATTTCCAAAGATGGGTGGGATGGAGTATATTTAAAACTAATTAAATGGATTAAAAATTGGCATAGGGACAGGGATGGAGGGCAACAAGAGAAAAAACACCAGGACGGAGAGGTAATAACTGAGTTCCCAAAAAAGTCAGGTAGATACTCTTTATTATTATTTTTAAAATAATCTTATATATAAATGGCCTTGGAGAGGGAGTTATTATAGAAGTGAGTAAACTAGTTGAGGACAGATATTAAACAATAGGAAAATACATTAATTTACCGTAAGCAGTGTATCGAAAACTGGGTTATTTAAAGGTTTGGAGATATTCTCTGTAGGATAGTATAGGGCACATATCATCAGGCAATAGAATGTACAATATTTATGATAATGAGAAATTGTGCCATCCTTACTCAAGTTGTGTAGCCCTTACTGCACAAATAGTTTAGTTGATATAAATAGAGCCTCTCGCAGAGTAAATTACAGAATAATATACTACACAGTGTATGGGGAAGGGTGGCACAATCCAACCCAGGATGAGCACAAAAGGAAGGGTTAGTGAAAGGTTGAATTCATCGAAGTAATTTATATATAAGATTTAACAACAGAGAGGTCTGAAAACTGACTCTCTCAGCAACTCAATGATTATGATGTCTCTCGCCCTCTTGAATTGCTACTGTTCACTGGCTCATACATTTATGTTCATAACAATATCTATAACCATGCCTCATTTTCAGAAATATTGACTATTATGGTTTCTGGCAATACTTGCCTTATATTATGTTTCATTGTATATTTTTTACCTTTCCATAACCTTGTTTTCTGTGAACTTGTATTTTTGATACTACAGTAACGATACAACATACAATGTGGGGGCAAAATCTTGTCTACTTCACCCAAACAATTAGACATATATTAGGTTAGATTCACTGATGCACTCCAGGTACTTTGTGCTGCTCTAGCTATGCAAAGTTGGCATACATTTTTGGTATTTTAACTGGTTGGTTAAGCTGGGTTTAAGGCTGCTTTGCATTACCACAGCAACTTAACTGAAGTGGTGAATCTGCCCCCCCCCCCAGTTTTAAAAATCTCACAAGCCTGAAGTTGGGACCAACTTGTGGCCCAGGAAAATGGCTACTGTAGAGATTGTAAGTTCTTTTTCGCAAGCACTCTTGTCGCTGTATGTTTGTACAGTGCATAGCAGAATGAGACCTCAGCCAGAGGACTCTAGATAGGACTGCTATTCAAATGTTACATAAAGATAATAACAGGGAAAGGATCTAACCATTTCTTTGTGGCTCTGTGGACATCACAATAAGTGAAGTAATGTTCTAGTGTCACCACTCTCAAACAGAATCCTTTGTGTCTAAGCAGCCCCTGGAGTTGGTACCACACTTCTTCAAAATGAGGCTGACATACCATGGTGGGATTGGATTTGTCAATCTGCACCTGTGCTGTTTATAGATACCTCCTTTTTCTCTCCTCCTACCTCAGTCTTTGCATTGCAGCCACAAGCTTTCTATACCTTATATTTCTGCCACGTTATACTGCAGTGCTCATGTTTTGTACAGATGTAGAAAGCAAGTAAGTAAATCTTCAACAGATAATGATGCCATTATCTTTGCCAGCAGGACTGGCTAGCATTACAAACCTCTGTTCATTCAGTAAGTGTATCAGGTTGTGTTAGGATCCCCAGGGTACAGTCTGGAACTGTGGGACCGCTGTGTCCCCTTAACTGTCCAGCCTGAGCTATCTCTCATAACGCTATGCCCGTGACAAACAGCAAGCCTCTCCAGGCGCTGGGATCACTCAACCTTCAGTATGTGGAGACTCATACCCAGTGTCACAGAGACATAGACTGTAAGGTCAAAAGGGACCATTATAATCATCTAGTCTGACCTCTTGCACAACGCAGGCCACAGGGGGTTAGTTAAACGGAAATTAAAAGGTAAAGTGAAATCCCTGCAAGCTGCATGGACTCTCTTCAAAGATACCATAATAAAGGCCCAACTCAAATGTATACCCCAAATTAAAAAACAACGCCAGAAAACTAAAAAAGAGCCACCGTGGCTTAACAGCCAAGTAAAAGAAGCAGTGAGAGAGAAAAAGGCATCTTTTAAAAAGTGGAAGTCTAATCCTAGTGAGGTAAATAGAAAGGAGCATAAGCACTGCCAAATAAAGTGTAAGAATGTAATAAGAAAAGCTAAAATGGAGTTTGAAGAACAGCTAGCCAAAAACTCAAAAGGTAATAACAAAATGTTTTTTAAATATGTCAGAAGCAGGAAGCCTGCTAAACAACCAATGGGGCCCCTGGATGACAGAGATACAAAAGGAGCACTTAAAGATGACAGAGTCATTGCAGAGAAACTAAATGAATTCTTTGCTTCAGTCTTCACGGCTGAGGACGTTAGGGAGATTCCTAAACCTGAGCTGTCTTTTGTAGGTGACAAATCTGAGGTATTGTCACAAATTGAAGTATCAGTAGAGGAGGTTCTGGAACTCATTGATAAACTTAACTGTAACAAGTCACCGGGACCAGATGGCATTCACCCAAGAGTTCTGAAAGAACTCAAATGTGAAATTGCGGCACTATTAACTTGGGTTTGTAACCTATCCTTTAAATCGGCTACTGTGCCCAGTGACTGGAAGATAACTAATGTAACGCCAATATTTAAAAAGGGCTCTAGAGGTGATCCTGGCAATTACAGACCAGTCAGTCTAACGTCCGTACCGGGAAAGTTAGTTGAAACAATAGTAAAGAATAAAATTGTCAGACACATAGAAGAGCATAAATTGTTGGGCAAAAATCAACATGGTTTCTGCAAAGGGAAATCGTGTCTTACTAATCTATTAGAGTTCTTTGAAGGGGTCAGCAAACATGTGGACAAGGGGGATCTGGTGGACATAGTGTACTTAGATTTCCAGAAAGCCTTTGACAAGGTCCCTCACCAAAGGCTCTTACGTAAATTAAGCTGCCATGGGATAAGAGGGAAGATCTTCTCATGGATTGAAAACTGGTTAAAAGACAGGGAACAAAGGGTAGGAATAAATGGAACTTTTTCAGAATGGAGAGGGGTAACTAGTGGTGTTCCCCAAGGGTCAGTCCTGGGACCGATCCTATTCAACTTATTTATAAATGATTTGGAGGAAGGGGTAAACAGTGATGTGGCAAAGTTTGCAGATGATACTAAACTGCTCAAAGTAGTAAGGACCAAAGCAGACTGTGAAGAACTTCAAAAAGATCTCACTAAACTAAGTGATTGGGCAACAAAATGGCAAATGAAATTTAATGTGGATAAATGTAAAGTAATGCACATTGGAAAAAATAACCCCAACTATACATACAATATGATGGGGGCTAATTTAGCTACAACCAATCAGGAAAAAGACCTGGGAGTCATTGTGGATAGTTCTCTGAAGGCATCCACGCAGTGTGCAGCGGCAGTCAAAAAAGCAAACAGGATGTTAGGAATCATTAAAAAAGGGATAGAGAATAAGCCGGAGAATATCTTATTGCCCTTATACAAATCCATGGTGCGCCCACATCTTGAATACTGCGTACAAATGTGGTCTCCTCATCTCAAAAAGGATATAGTGGCACTAGAAAAGGTTCAGAGAAGGGCAACTAAAATGATTAGGGGTTTGGAACGGGTCCCATATGAAGAGAGATTAAAGAGGCTAGGACTTTTTAGCTTGGAAAAGAGGAGACTAAGGGGGGATATGATAGAGGTATATAAAATTATGAGTGGTGTGGAGGAAGTAAATAAGGAAAAGTTATTTACTTGTTCCCAAAATAGAAGAACTAGGGGCCACTCAATGAAATTGGCGTGCAGCAGGTTTAAAACAAATAAAAGGAAGTTCTTCTTCACACAGCGCACAGTCAACCTGTGGAACTCCTTACCTGAGGAGGCTGTGAAGGCTAGGACTATAACAGGGTTTAAAAGAGAGCTGGATAAATTCATGGAGGCTAAGTCCATAAATGGCTATTAGCCGGGATGGGTAACGAATGGTGTCCCTAGCCTCTGTCTGTCAGAGGGGGGTGATGGATGGCAGGAGAGAGATCGCTCGATCATACCTGTTAGGTTCACTCACTCTGGGGCACCTGGCATTGGCCACTGTCGGTAGACAGGATGCTGGGCTAGATGGACCTTTGGTCTGACCCAGTATGGCCGTTCTTATGTTCTTATGTTCTTACAGAATCTCACCCACCCACTCCTGTGATAAACCCCTAACCTATGTACGAGCTATTGAATCCGTCAAATCATGGTTTAAAGAGAATTCTCCAGCAAATGACCCTTGCCCCACACTACAGAGGAAAGTGAAAAAAAACCAGGACCTCTGTCAATCTGTCCTGGAGGAAAATTCCTTCCGGACCCCAAATTTGGCGATCAGATAAACCCCGAACATGTGGGCAAGACTCACCAGCCAGACATCCAGGAAAGACTTTTCTGTAGTAACTCAGATCCCACCCCAGGCCATGGGGCATATTTACTGCTCATAGTCAAAGATAAATTAATTGCCAAAATTAGGCTATCCCATGTGGCAAAGCTTTGGCCTTCTCCCTGTGGGTACTGCACTTCCAGGTGGTTTGTGCTAGCCTCAGAGGCTCACTGTGATTAGTTAGGGGAGGTAGAAAAGGGGGGAGCCCGGGCCCACCCTCTACTCCAGGCTCCAGCCCAGGGACCCTAATTGTATCAGATAAGATGGCTGACCTTTTAGGCACCAAACACAATACAATTCCCTGGGCTACTTCCCCACAGCAGTCCCCTGCTTCTTCCAACTTCTCTTCACCCTTACCCTCAGGGCCTCCTTTCAAACTCCCTCCGCTCCAATGCCTCCAAACTGCTCTCTGCTCCAATGCCTCCAAACTGCTCTCTGCTCCAACACCTCCCAAACTCCTGACACCCACACCCACCTGACTAAATGGGAGGGTTTTTAAGTGGTTTCAGCCAGCCCCTTATTGGCTTCAGGTGTCCCAATCAGGTTAGCTGTTTCTGCTGCTTTCTAGAACCTTCTTAATTGACCCCAGGTGTCTTGATTGGCCTGGAGTAGCCTTTGTTTGGCTATCCAGGGAACAGAGACCTGCACATCCTGAGACTGATATACCTGCCTTCCAGCACTCTCCTATACCCTTCTGGTCTGACTCCATCACACCCATCATACCATCCCCTCCATAAACTTATCAAGCTTAGTCTTTAAACCAGATAGTCTTTTGTCCCCATTATTCCCCTTGGAAGGCTGTTCCAGAACTTCATTCCTCTGATGGAGCTCTTTGAGTCTCCTTTCATAAAACAGGTTTACTATTCCTTGGATCATTCTAGTAGCCCTTCTCTATACCTGTTCCAGTTTGAATTCATCCTTCTTAAACACGGGAGATCAGAACTGCACACAGTATTCCAGATGAGGTCTCACCAGTGGCTTGTATAATGGTACTAACATCTCCTTATTTCTGCTAGAAATATCTCGCCTGATGCATCCTAAGACCACATTAGCATTTTTCATGGCCATATCAACCAATACTCTGAAGTCCTTCTCCTCTTCTGTTATTTCCAACTGATGCGTCCCCAGCTAATAATTAAAATTCTTGTTATTAATCCCTAAATGGATAACCTTACACTTCTCACTATTAAATTTCATCCTCTTACTCTTACTCCAGTTTACAAGGTCATCCAGATCTTCCTGTATGATATGATATCGTCTCTATATTGGCTATACCTCCCTGATTTGTGTCATCTGCAGATTTTATTAGCACACTCACACTTTTTGTGCCAAGGTCAGTAATAAAAAGATTAAATAAGAATGGTCCCAAAACTGATCCCTGAGGAACGCCACTAGTAACTTCCCTCCAGCCTGACAGTTCACCATTCAATATGACCCATTGTAGTCTCTGTGATGGTGCTGTTCCTGGTGGGATCCAACTGTGAGTGTCAGATCAGGACAGATTGCTTCCAAAGGGGCAACTACAGCCCAAAGCTGGGGGGTTTTCCACCCTAAGGCAAACCAAACCAGCCAAACAGAAAAGACTTTGGTTTCGCCCCACTGGCTAACCACAAGTCACACTAGCAATTCCCTTAGACACTCCAGATTTCCAGTATCACCACCAGCAGCCACCTGTCCTGGGGACCAATGGTTATGAAAACCAATACCCCAAATAAAGAAAACGGTTCTCCCCTATTCCAAAGAATCAGGACCCAGACTCAGGTCAATATACAAATCAGATCTTACCCAAAAATCAAACTGTTGCCAATCCTTTAGAATCTAAAATCTAAAGGTTTATTATACAAGGGAAAAGGTATAGGTGAGGGTTAGGAATGGTTAAAAGAAATCAGTTACAGGCAGTAATGGCAAATATCTTGGTTCAGGCTTGCAGCAAAGGTAGAATAACTGCAGGTTTAAATCAAAGTCTTTAGAAAGCATCCCATTTAGGGATGGGTCAGCACCTTAGTCCAGAGTTCACCTGTGTAGCAAAGTCCATTCAGAGCTGGAAGCAGGGCAGGCTGCAGGCTGAAGGTAGAAGACAAAATAGAGGACGTTCTTCCAGGCTTTATAGACTTCCTCCTGTGGGCGAAGACCCTCCTCCTCCTTATGCAGAGTCCGGTTGCAAACTGGAGGTCCATAGCCACATGGTCCAATCACCAGACTCTCAACGATTCAGTTTTTGCCCAGGCATGTCCCATTCGTGGGGAGGCTCCTCGGGTGTGGACAGAGTTCATTGTGCAGTTGATGGCCCTTTAATGGGCCATCAGGCAGGCCATTCAAGTTAACACCAGCTTGTCTGAGATTTCACCCAGAAGCCAAGCATAAGTTTGAAGTACAGGCACCCTATATTCAATATTCATAACTTCAGTTCCAAAAAGATACACACATATCAATGGCACATTCACAATCCGCCCTCCATAACCTGGTCATAGACACCTGTTATGACCCCCTTCACATAAGATTTGGTGTCACCATAGGACCTTGGTTGCTCCAATGATCTATATGATCCCAAATAATTCCTGTAACATGACAGTTTCCCCTTTAACCAGTTCCTTATCCACCTTTCAATTTTCATATTGATCACCATTTTTCCAATTTAATGATTTCCCATGTGAAATGGTATCAGATGCCTTACTGAAATTGAGGTAAATTAGATCTACCGTATTTCCTTTGTCTAAAAAATCTGTTACCTTCTCAAAGAAGGAGATCAGGTTGATTTGGCACAATCTACCTTTTGTAAAACCATATTGTATTTTGTCCCAGTCCCAATAACCATTGATCTCAACTACTTTCTCCTTCAAAATTTTTTCCAAAACCTTGCATACTACAGATGTCAAACTAACAGGTCTGTAGTTATCTGGATCACTTTTTTTCCTTTCTTAAAAGTAGGAACTATGTTAGCAGTTCTCATGTCACGCGGCATAACCACTGAGTTTAAAGATTCATTAAAAATTCTTGCTAATGAGCTTGCAATTTAATGTGCCAGTTCCTTTAATATTCTTGAATGAAGATTGTCTGCCCCTCCCCCCCAGTTTAGTCCTATTAAGCTGTTCGACTTTGGCTTCTACCTCAGATGTGTTAATATCTACCTCCATATCCTCATTCCAATTTGTCATTTTACCATTATCCCTAAGCTCCTCATTAAAGACTGAGGCAAAATATTTGTTTATACATTGGGCCATGTCCAGATTATCCTTAACCTCCACTCCATCCTCAGTGTTTAGCGGTCCCATTTCCTCTTTCTTTGTTTTCTTCTTATTTATATGGCTATAGAACCATTTACTATTGTTTTTATTTCCCTTTGCAAGGTCCAACTCTACATGGCTTCTGGCCTTTCTCACTTTTTTCCTACATATTTTGACCTCAATAAGGTAGATTTCCTTGCTGATACGTCCCATCTTCCACTCCTTTTAGGCTTTCTGTTTTTTCATAATCATTTCTCTGAGATGCTCACTCATCCAGCTTGGTCCACAACTCTTGCCTATGATTTTTTTCCTCCTTTCTTGGGATGCAGACTTCTGATAGTTTCTGTGAATGTGCATGAATGCTCTCTAAGTCACTCATGAATCACACAGAGAGAGGCACCAGCCAATCCCTCAGCTCTTACACTGCTCAAGACTCCCTTGGACATTGTAAGCAGATTAATTAGTTCAACACTTTGTGAAAGGGAACTGGACATGCACCAGCCTTTATAATCTGAGCTGAGATTCCCCAAGCACTTCAACTGAAACCACCCTGTTTTAGGTAAAATGTACAAACATTTATTAATGACAGAAAGATAGATTTTAAGTGATTGTAAGTAGGAGGCAGAGAGATCAGTGTTGGTTACATAAGAAATAAGAATAAACTCCCAGTCTAAATTCTTCCTACTGTAGAAGGCAATGTATTCGCTATGGTAATCAGAAAGGAACATTTTTGCCTCTCAGTTAAAGGCCCATTAGGTCAGCAGCTCTGTCTCTTGCCATTGCAAGATAATTCCCTGTGGTCTATTCACACTTGTCCATGCTAGTTTTAAGTGATTCAAGTGATGGGACTTCTATTACTACATTTAGGATATTAGGGCTCCATGATCTCAACCACTGAGAAGATTTTCCTGATATTTAGACTACTTTGCTTAAAGTATTTCCTTTCTTGATGTTTCCTTTGGTTAAATAATGTCAGCTCAGTTTTCTGCGATCTGCTACTGGCTCTGAGATTAAGTATTCAAAGTTCTTGTCAGGAGAATGAGTTCTTCTTACAGCCCTGTTGCCCTTTGGTAGAATTCACCAGCATATTCAGGGCATCCTTTTAATTTGTTTGTTTTTGTTTCTGTTTTTCCCTTCTGTGCAAGGATAAAAATCTTTTAGATTTAGGTCTTCACCTGATTTGTCTGAAGAAAGAGACTGGATTATTTATAATCAGGGGTGACTGGGCTTTCATCGCTGCTGAGCGTTGCATGTTTTAGAGCACTCACCTTTAAATATCCAGAATGCAAGCTGCTTGATCCTATGTGGATTGTAAATTTCTAGAGTTGGGATTCTTTGATCTTCTTGCCTGTTGAGGAATGCTTTATGATCACTATCACATTATCTCATCTGTGGTACGGGGAAATGGGACTCTTTTTCCTGTCTGGATGCTTTTTTTATTTTCATACTAATAAAGGGTTCTTAGACCAGGGTTCACCTTAATAACCATCTCGAGAATTGCACTGGAACTAAGAAATATGTTTTCCCTTTGTATGCCTGAAACCTCAGAATATCAAGCAGCCTACATGCTTTGAACCTAAGACAGAGCGTATAGTCTAACAGCTTTTTTATCACCTTCCATCAAGCAAAAAAGCCTCCAGGTGGATTAAGCTGTGTATGTAAGAAGCTTAGATGGTAGCAGGTGTCAAGTCTCAGTAAAGGTCATTCTATTAGGGCTATTCTCTTCCCAGACACAGCTTTCCTTGTGGACTTCTATAAGAGTGCCACATAGAGGTTGATACATTGCTACACAGAGCATGAATATTCTGCAAAATGCAGAGGAGTGCATGGTGTGTTTGCACTGGGATTACAGGCTCTAGCCTATCTTTAAAGTGTGTCATAGTGGAAAAGCCAAAGGGGTGGATTGGGAATGGGAAGGTTAGGGGAAGTATCTTTCAATTCTACAGAATGCATCTATCTTAAAAGGTGATGTTTTCCAGATAGGACAAAGATATACATTGGCGACTGGCCACAAAACTTTCAAAAAATGACAATCTCCAGTGTAAACAAAGACTTTCTTATTGAAGCATAATGATCATCCAGAAGTTCAAGATACACCTAGTATATTAAAGCATCCATTGCTCCCAAATCAAAGGAAAACGGACTTGCAAAAAACCCACATTCATTTCAAAATAACAGCATGATGTCATTTAAGACTTTTCCTCAGACTTGCTTGTCACCTTACTCGGTGTTAAAAATTTTGCAAGCCTCCCTTTTGCTGATTCACATCACATACTTGCTGGGGTTCATTCATGTGTTTACAAAAACTTAAAAAGAAAGCACACAGAAAATGAAAACTAGTCAAGAAACATTGCACCTGTTTGGCCATTGTCAGGTTGTGGAAGGTGGGATAATCAGAGCACAACCCCATGTTTTTTTGGTTTCATTGCGCCAATGTTTTTTTAAAGTTTGCCCAGGTTTAGGCTGCATGGAATATGTGGGATTTCTTTCCTATATTAGTAAGATACGTCAATGAAAAACAACCGCTAATTCCAAGGGAGGGGGTTGCCCCAAATCTCAGGCTCTTGAACTTGTTTTTTTTTTAAATAAAAGCCAGTGAAGAAACATAAGACCCCCAACCCCCTGCCAAAAGTCTTATTTGGATTTCTTAAAATCTGAATAATTCCATGGCTCAAAGTGATCCCAGTCACACCATGTAAACAATCCAGTATTTTTTTGATGCTGGCATCTTGGTCTATAGCAGGGGTCTCAAACTCAAATGACCATGAGGGCCGCATGAGGACTAGTGCACTGGCCCGAGGGCCACACCACTGACACACACCCTGCCCTCGCTGCCCCGGCTCCGCCCCCACTCCACCCCTTCCAAGAGGTCCCACCCCTGCCCCACCTCCTCCTCTGAGCACGCAGCTCCCCATTCCCTCCTGGAAAGCGCTAGGCACCACCAACAGCTGTTTGGCAAACAAAGCAAGAGCAATATAGGAAGTCCAGAGCTAGAAACACGTGCGGCCCAGCCAGGCAGCAGAGAAGCCTCTGCTTCTGGCCCCTCCCTCCCGCAAACTGCTATGGGGGGGGGGACGACAGGAAGCTTGGCGGGCCACAGGGAAGGGCTTCGCGGGCCACATGCGGCCCCCGGGCCACATGTTTGAGACCCCTGGTCTATAGAATCTCATCTTTCATGTCTAGCTCTTATGATTATGAAGAAAACTTGCAAAATGTGAACGAAGTGTAAACCAACGCAGTGTTGTCTGCCTGAGTTAGCTGAGAGCCTAAAATATGTAAATTTCCCCGTTCATCTCTGGGTTAACTCAGAACTCGAGTGATGTCAAATCACATCTCAACAATGTTAGTTATTTCATTGGTGATCCAAGCATGCAAGAAAGGAGAGGGATGCTCAGAGTAGGTAGATCCTGCACAATCTGTTCTGTGTGATGTCTCATTTTGGTGTCACAAGTGGATGGCACTTGGGAGAGTTTCACATTTATTTTTTTCTAGCCTGACTTGTGGAGCTAGAAAAGATTATTAGAATCTATAGAAGCATCAGAGCCTCATCAAGGCGCAGCCAGTCTTCCAGTGTGGAGTAGGAAATCCCAGACTCCTTTCGATCAAAATGGGACCCCCCACCTTCCCAGCCACAGGGGCAGGTGATTTGCTGTGGTAGTGGGTGTGGGCATCTTTTGTCTCTGACTGTAATGGCTGCTGGTTCTCCTTCTGGTGCTGGCTGTCTGCAGACTCAGGCACACATCAGTGAATCAGTTACACTCGAGTCACTTGTTCAGTCTTTTCTTCACAAAGGCCAGAAATATAATTTCCAATTTTTTAAAGACAAATTGAGATTCTGGTGTAATCATCTGACTCCAGGAGCAGAGGCCCTAAGTGTGTGCCTTTAATCTGGCCTCTGCCTGTGGCTGTATCTAAGGGCTGGTCTTCACTACCGCGGTCCAGGATCGATCTTCTGGCGATCGATTTATCGTGTCTCATTAAGACACGATAAATCAATTGCCCGCGGCTCCCCCGTCAACTCCGGAACTCCAGCTCGCCGGGAGGCACAAGCTGGAGTCGACGGGGGAGCGCGCCGCCACCTGCCACCGCCGTGGGGATGGGCAGTAAGTCGGCAGCAGATACGCAAACTTCATCTACGTGATTCAGGTAGCGGAAGTTGCATATCTGCCATTGATCCCCCCCGCTAGTGAGGACAAGCCCTCTATCTCAGACAAGGGGTAGTCAAATGTGAGGAGCCCGCCCAAGCATGCGTGATTGTATTTTCAAGTTTGGTACAAGCTACTGTGAGTGACGTCTCATTTTGGCATCTCAGGGGGTCCGATCTTAGAGAGTGGGTGGAACTTTGGAGAGCATCAGTAATTTTTTTCTAATTCAAGTCCTGACTATGTCCAGGTGTGCTATATTCAGTCATTCTTCGTGATGTGATTACTTTTAGTAATGTTGCTTCCCTCCCCTCCTTTTCCATCTTTTAGGTCTTGACGGTCTGTTTAAAGGTTTGGTTCACCTTTTCCTCCCTCCCTCCATCAATCTCTGACTATTTGTGAGAAAAAACAGAAACACTTCAAAATGCTGCCGTGTCAATTCCTCCCTCTTCCCCAAAACAAAAAGGGGAACAGGGAGCCAAAGGGCAAAAAAAGTGTAGATAAAAGTTAAGGCTATTTGAGTCAAACAGGCATTCTTTAGAAAATGGAAATTCAGTCCTCGAGCTTTCAGACAGAAAGCAGCATAAGCTATAGGAGATGATTAGATGGAAATTAGTGGAGTTTAGAGCAAATAACTAAGGATTTGTTGAGTACACTCAGAAGCAGAAAACCATGGCAGACAAAACCATCCCATGCAATGCTGGACCAACACGGAAAGGGATCATTTAAGGATGTTTGGGACATTAAAGAGAAACTAAATGATTTAGTTGCATCAGTCTTCACTACAAAAAATATTGGGGAGATAAAGATGGAATAGTTGATTGATATGTCAATAAATGAAGTGCAGCTAAATTAAAGAGCAATACATTTCTGCAACCAGAGAGTGTATTGCCCAGAGTTCTGAAAGAATTTAGAAATCAAGTGGCTGAACACCTAGCAAAAATATGTAATCTTGCATTAAAATTATGTATTATATTAGAGGATTGAAGAGTGGCAAATGTACCTTTATTTTTAAAGAGGCCCTAGAGGTGATCCGGGGAATTACAAACCAGTACACCTTACTTTTGTAATTGGTAAATTTGTTAAAATCATAATTGCAAAAACTATTATAAAAAGCCTATCTGACCATTATATAATAGCATCTAAGTAGCATGTCTTCTGCAAAAGAAAAGCATGCTTCACTACTCTATTGAAATTATTTCAATCGCTCAAAAAAAGTGGATAAAGCATAAGCTGTTAACATAGATTATTTTTACTCGCAGAAGCCATGTGACACAAGAAAACTTCACAAGAGGCTACTAAGGAAACGAAGTAATCATGGGTTGAGTGGTTAAGTACTGCCATGGATCAGGAACCAGCTTATTGAATGGTCTCTAGGAGTGAGATCATGGCTTCAATGAAGCAAATGAGAGTCAATAGAGGGGTGATAAGAATTAGTAACAACAAAAACATATTTTACAAGAAGAGAGGTTGAAAAGAACGGGGTTCTTTGGAGAGGAAGTAAATAAAAATGAGTTTGATAAAGGTATTGATAAATGGTCTATGGTCTATGCCATGTTGAATAGCATACAGAAGATAAATCATATCACATTCCTACTTACTCTTTCTCAAAATATAGGATCCAGGTGCCATTCAATAAAATTGAAAGACCACAAACTGGAAATTCATAAAAGGGAATACTTTTAAGACAATGCATAATTAGCCTATGGAACTCATTGCCAGTAAATGTCTTTGAGGCCAAGAGCTTGGCAGGATTTATTAAAGGATTAGACATTTGTATGGGTAATTAGCAGGGATCCTAGAAACCAGATAGTAAAAATGCAGGAAAACATGGAATTTGCATATTTACAGAGAATCTTTAATTTTTATATTTTGTGAAAAAATAAAAACATATACCGTACAATCCCATTTTATTTGAGCCTCCATTATCTGACTATCTGTATTAACCAAACCAGGGGTGGCAGCCCAGCCCTGAGCAGTGGTGAATCCCGTTGTCAGCCCTGAGCGGTGGGACTGACAGCCTGAGCCCAGGCCCACAGAGTGAAAAAAATTTCAGCAAACTTGAATTTCTTTTTTGTGCTTAGCTCCAATGTCAGGAAGACGAAAATGTGACTGGATGGAATGCTGAATTGAAACAACCAGGACTAACTCAGATAGTGAGTAATGTTAATATAAAAGCAATTTTCACTTCATTTTTTGTGCAATTTTTAAGAGAAACCAAATTTCTGAAAATCTAGAATACGGACTGAAGTGTTTGGTAGATATTAGAAAGACAAATTGCAATTCTATTAATTTTATTTCATTATAATGATGACACTAGTAGGCTTCGAAGTAGCTTAAAAATGGTACATATATATATATATATATATATATATAAATGTGTTCAACTGATACCTATATATCTATATTGTGGCTAGGGAAATTAAAGTTCAGCGTTTCATTTTAATTGTGCAAATCACAGATTTATTTTTTTTGGAGAATGTTTTTTATCATGGAAAACTAGGCTCTCTGGTATGGAGGACATAGAGAGTCACGTTAGAGAAGGTTAAAACATTGTTGAAGACATATAAACAGGGATAAACCAACCTCTAACAGGTGCCAGGAAGTTATCCAAATAAGAAAGTTATACCACTACAGGGTTTCTTGTATTTTCGCTGAAGCTTTTGGCATTGGCCACTGTCATAAACAGTTTATTGGGCTAGATGGACCACTGGTCTCATCTAGTATGGCAATTCCTGTGTTTCCTCCCCGTGTGACATGATCACCATTGGTTGGATCACACATTAGATCATGGGACGACAAATAATTTGTTCTCACTATTACTGCTCTTGACATTTCAGCAGCTTCACTGGCTCCTACACTTGCTAAATTCTGAATTCCCAGCTGGTCTGCTGGTGCAGTTGTCCATGTTTCTTATCATCACACTTTTCATCTTGATCCTACTTGGCAAATGGTAGTGAGCTTTTGAGCTTTGAAAGACTGGCTGGAAAACTGTGAGCTCTGAGGATAGTTTGCCTTTTTTGTTTTAAATATTTTATGTTCCAGTCTGGAATTATTCAGTGGTTTAATATGTGAGCTGCTCCCTTTGGAAAGAGGTTGGCTGTGAGAGAACTTTTCCTGTGTTTTTTTCTGAAAGGAGACAGTTTTTGCTGGGCGATAGTGGGGGTGCCCTGTCTTGCAGCATGACTGATTCTGAGAGAGCATTTTCTCCTGAGAGACACTCTTTGGTTGGGAGCAGCTGCTTCTGGCAAGCCCAGCTATAAGAGATCTTGTCTTGAGTGTTTTTGACTGAGAGGGGACCTTGTTGCTGGGAACTGTTGCCTATGGAACAGGGCCAGATCAAAGAGAGAGAGAGAGACTCTTTCAGTGTGTGCAGCTTCTGATGCTGGTGGCTGGCTGATAGAGAGGCCATCCCAAGTGTCTTTAATTGAGTAGGACTCCCTTTGCTGGGAGCTTATGCTCCTAGAGAGAATGTGGCCAATGGCATCTCTCTGGAGAGGGATTTAATTGCTGGGATTTGCAGTAAAGGCTTTGTGTGTGTGGAGTGTTTGTTTACACTGCCTAATGATGATTTGTATCGCACTTACATATGTTTGATTTAGTTTAGCCTCTGTTATTGTGTTTAATATTTTAGTGTGTATTTAATAAACACAGTGAAACCTGCACTACAGGCTACCTCCTTTAGCTAGCCCCCTGTCTTAAGGAATCACTTTAAGGTATCCCTAAGGTTTCCCATGCAGTTTTGTTTGACCTTCAGTTAAAGACCATCTCAGCTGGGCTAGGATTTCGCTGTTCCCTTGGGTGAGTGACTTAAGACGGGTTTCAGTCTGTTTCACTAGTAATTGTATGTCAGTGGTTTGTTCCTATTTACTTCTATTTGTGTATATTGCCTTGCTATTTGAAGGGATTTGTTTTTCCTTGCTCATGTTGTGTAGTTGATTTTTGGGCACGTTGCCCTTTGTTTTGTTTTCAGTTCTATTTAGTCACTTTTGCTAAGGCTGCCAGAGACATTTGTGTTTCTGGCAAGGATAAATCAAAATTTATTATTACCAATTCTTATTATGCTCATCTTGCTCTTATAACCCTTTGGGTATTACCATGTTAGCAGTACACATTTTATTTATTGCCATTGCTACAATTGTTAATTACATCACCTTCACTTTAGTCCTTGTAATTTTGGCTCTCATTGAAGATTTTGTATGATTGTGCTTGATGAAAATCTTGGCATTCCCACTGATGCTTATAAATGTCTTCTTTGCTTCCAGTACGTTAGGCTTCCTTAAGATTTTATTATTACCGCAGGAGTGCTTGACGCTCGGACTGAGATCAGGATCCTATTATGCTAGACACTGTACATGTGCACAGTAAGAAGACTTTTCCTTTCCATGTACATCCTACAATCTAAATATGTAAGGCACAAAGGAGTTACTAGGGAAACTGAGGCATAGAGAAATTAAATGACCTTCCTTGAGTCACACAGTGAGTTTGTGGCAGAGCTGTGATTTGAACTAAGTTCACCTCAGCGTCAGGGATAATAACCCTTTTTTTTGCCTTTTTTTGTTAACCACCTTCACACTAAAGTTTTGTTTTAATTTTGTTCTTGGTGTCAGTTCCTGCCAGATTAGTCATTTTCAATTTTAAAGAATCACTGTTATCTAGAAACAAAGAGAAAAGGTAAAAACAATATTAGGACAAAAATGTCTCCCATCTATACACATTCAAAGGTGTTGCATGAGGAACTGTATATTATACAATTTCAACTATTTCACAATCTCACATTCCATTTAGTTAACACAATTCATTGGACTCCAGATGCTGAGAAAAATCTTCCTCTTGTGAAGTTTTTAAGCATAAATCTGCTCTGATTTGTGCATTTATTTATTTACCTTTATCCTCTGGGTACCATGGTATTCATCCCTGGTGCATGATTTTTGGGAGTACTGAAGAGTCACTCTCCAGTTGAAGACAATGGGAGCTGTGGGTGTTCAGCACTTTGGAAAACCAGGCCGTTTACTTAGATGCTGAAATATGTACTTAAGCATCCATTTTTGTAAATCTTGAATGTGACCTCTGTGAGTCACAGTATGGATACAAAAGTACAGTAAACCCTCGATTTAACGGACCTCGATTTAACGGACCTCGATTTAACGGACTTCGGATGCAACGGACAAAATTTCTAAGCAAGTCTGATGCATCTGAAATCCATTTGTCGAGGGCTGGCTGCTGGCTCCCGGCTGCCGCCCGGGTCCAGACAGCAGGCTGGCTCCCGGCTGCCGCCCGGGTCCAGGCAGCGGGCGGGCTGGCTGCTGGGCTGCTGGCTCCCGCCCGGGTCCCACCAGCGGGCGGGCTGCCGGCTCCCGCCCGGGTCCCGCCAGCGGGCGGGCGGGCTGCCGGCTCCTGCCCGGGTCCCGCTAGCGGGCGGGCGGGCTGCCGGCTCCCGCCCGGGTCCCGCCAGCGGGCGGGCTGGCTGACGGCTCCCGGCTTCCACCCGGGTCCTGGCAGCGGGCAGGTTGCGGAGCCGCCGCCCCGGCCCTGTGGCGGGCGGGCTGCTGCTCCGACAGCTCGGGGTTTTTTTTATTATTAAATAATGGACTTTCTGATTTAACGGACACCCCCTCGCCCGAATTAGTCCGTTAAATCGAGGTTTTACTGTATTAGAAACACATGAGCTAGAAAACTTGACATAAGGTGTGAATGATGAAACTTAGCCACCTCCTTCTGCTTCCTCTGGAAAATCCCAGTATGACCACTCTATAGGTCCCCCTCATAGAGTAATAATGGGGCATAAGCTGGCAGAAAAGGTTGTGATCTGCATGTATATAAGCATTATACTTCCCTATGGATGAAGCAATGGCTTTAGATTAGGTTACATTAGGAACAGGTTCACATATATTACATATCAGTTCACATAGGGACCTAGGAGCTGACTGTAGAAAAGGATTGGGCTCAAGTACATTAACTTTTCCCTTGGGGTGAATCCCACTGTAAACCTAGAGTCAAGGTTTGGGTTCTGCCCATTTGCTAGAACTGGAACTGGTGTGCCATTTGCGATTTTAATATGTGACCTATAGTACCCAGATAAATTGTTGACTGCAGATACAACCTCCAAAAGCATGTGAAAATCTGCACAGAGCAAGGAAGTTCCAAAGAGCCTAAATGGAGAATTATTTAATGCTAAAAAAGTTCTGACAAGCCTCTGCTGGCCCATGGTACATGTCAGACTGACACTAAGGCTAGTTTTGAGGGCATTCAAGGGTCAAGCCACATCTTTGACACATCTGTAGTATCTTTGCACAGCACATGCATAAAATATTCCTATTCTTAGAAGGAATAGAATGCATAAGGAGGCTGTCTGAGGCAAAATGTGAGTATATCATTCTGTCTGCATTGTTACTTCCTCTGCAGTTGCCTGAATTTAGTCACATACTGTGTTTATTCTTTGTGTAGCTTAATCTTCATTGTGTTTATTGTTTGTGGATCTTAATCTTCATGATGCAATCTTATTTATATGCAAAAAAATAATACTTGAGGCAAAATCTTCAATAGTGAGTGGTGATTTTAAGTGCCTTCAGTTTTGGGAGCCCAACTTGAGACACCAGAATGATATCTGGTTTCTAGGAAATGCCGAGCCCCCTTTGCTCCAGGCATCTCACAGTGGGCACCTGACATTACTAGCCACTTTTGATAATCTTACCCTTGTATTATTGTTTTGTTGCAGTTATTCCTTTGAAAAATGTCTTTGTATGCGCTAAAACCAGTGGGGAGGAAAGGGATATTAAATTTATTCTTCATTACTAAATGCTGTTAGTTTGTGTTCCTAAAGCAACACTCTGCTTCTGGTTGCATATGTGCACTAGAAGGGAATGTGGAGGCTGGGAACCATCTTAACCTTAGTACAGTCATAAGCCATCGAAGCAGTTTAGGATTCCAATCCAAAACTCTCTTGAGCATTAAGCTTGGAATATGGCTAATCGCTCTGATGGCACTTCATGGCTCCAAGTTGGTAGGGTCTGCTGGTTTGAGATGTGACCAAGCCTCCAGCCTTTCAACACCTATGTTGTGTTCGTCAATAGGTACTAGAACAGAGATGGGTAAACTATGCCCTTCCCTACCCGGCCCTCCATACAGTTTTGCGACCCCGATGTGACCCTCGGGCCAAAACGTTTTCCCATCCTTATAACTAAGGGAATTGGATGCTGGTTTTTTTTTAAAAAAAAGAAACAGCAGGAGACACATCAGAGAGCCATCTCTACATGTTCCCCATAGCTAATTAACACTCTGTTAATAGGGTGGGTTCTGGTCATGGCACATGGTCCCCTTCCCAATGTTTGTATAGCTCAAAAGCCTGTGGATTGGATTTTGCCTTTAAAGTTGCCCACATTAATTCCTTTAAAAATCAAGTAAATAAATAAATAAATAGATAAATGAAGCTCCCAGTCTGAGACCTGGTAAGGGGAACCCCAGAATAAATTGTTATAATAAAGTTACAAATCATTAAAAATCAGGGATAATAAAAAAAAATGTGGACCCAACTCTAACTATTTGGTCATGGCCAATGACACTACAACAATAAAAAGCATAAAAAGTCACCAGAAATTACTTCTTTCCTCGCCCCCTCCTGACATATGTTAAATTAACCAATAAGCCTTGAACCTGTGCGTACCTGATGATTAATTTATGTTATTTTGCATGTTTTTTTTCCATCGGTTCTATCATGCTAGATTTACAACACTGCAGAGTTTCACAATGTTGCAATGCTGTCTTCAATTCAGCTGCTTCATATTGAAATTTCACACACAATAATTGGCTGACCTTCACAGCTATGGCAGAAACTAATTAAAGCTGTAAGGCTTTGCTAGCTATGCTTTTGTGTGATATGTGAAGTTTGGTGATAATGAAATATGGGGTACAGATGTTATTGTCTCAGATAGACTATGCCCTTGGTTCACACTAATGAAGAACAGCAATTATTAAACAAAAAGTATTTTTAACCATTAATTATTTGTGTTGCGACAGAGTAAAACCACAGCAGCATCTCTTTCACCCCCACTTCTGCAAAAAAAGTCATTTAATGTCATTTTACAAGCTGATTGTAGAGTCCCCAGGATGTTACATGACACTTTAACTTTATTGGTAGGACTGGTCTTAGGCTGAGTTTAGGGTGCCTTGCACAATTTAACATGCCAAAGAGGGTAGATTTTAGATGAGAGGAAATGAAAGCTTTGGGCTTTCTCCACACTAGAAAGAAAAAATGTTAATAGAAACATATCCTCTTGCTTTGATATCAATACTGTAGGCAGGGAGGATATTAGCAATAGTAAGTAAGGATTGAAAGCAAGACTATATATCCTGAAGCTGGTACTAACTTTCTCCCTGTGAATTTAGCCCTCTGTGTTCTGCCTGTATGGAGTTAACAATATAGAGCAGAGTATCAAAGCCATTCCTTGAAGGTGGCAACATTCAGGTTTGAATTATGGTCAATGGGCCAGGGTATAAATGTAGGACTATATATTCTCCTCAATCCACAGCAGAATGCCCCTTTATGTCTATGAGAAGATTTTAGAGATCGGGGGAGGAATATGGCCTTTACCTAAGCTCCCCATTACTATTATGTATTTGTTCAAGTACTTTATTGTCTCACTCAGTATTACTTAATGGATTGCTGCTCTTAAGAGCCACCACTTTTTCAGTCCTGTTTCTTTTCCTCCCCCATCTTCCTTTCTCTGTTTCTCTCTCTTTCCTCTTCCTTTGTGTCTTTTCTCCCCTCAGCATTTCCTGCCCTGCAGCAATTCCCAATTCCCATTTCTTGCTGGCTTCATGTCCACTCCTTCCCCATTCCATCCACTAAAATGATCTACAATGAAATATACAATACTGACATTTAAAGTGTCATGATTACATTTTAGAGTTAACATCCCAGTGAGATTAATTGGGTGAAGGACTTCACACTTCTCAGAGCCATTGTGTCAGGCTGTCTGCACACTTGGGAAGATGACATTATGTCGGTTTACACTTCTTTCGCATTTTCCAGGTTTTTTTTGCAACAGTGAGTTCTAGAAATTTACATATTTTTAAAAATAGCCAAGATTCTGCAGAATCTGAATGTGCAAAATGCACTGGATGAGCTGGATGTTTGATGCTACTCTGCCTGGGTCTGGTACAGACATTCAGGGATTTATTCTCCACTCAGTGGGGATGCATAATTCGCCTAACTGTTAATGGGAGCAGTGAGGTGGATAGCAAGTAGAAAGTGGAACACATGTTGGATAATATTCTGTCTGTGTACACAGTATACCCCTAACTGAGATGAACATGCCATAACACACATCATAGTCATTAGCCTAGTGGGTGCAGTAGAACACAGATTTACTGTATTCATGCATTAATAAAAGGCATGGAAACAATGAAAATCTGAGAACTGCTGTAAGAATTGTTGCCACCAAGAGATTCATTGCAGTGGATAGAATTTTCAAAAGCAGCTCAGGGGAGTTAAAAGTTTCCAACTCCCAATGGGTTGCGATGGGACTTGGGTGCCTCACTCTGGGGCTCCTGTGAAAATCCAAGCCTAGATGTTTGGCTGAACAAAGCAGAGCCCTGGTTAAAAGGCTGCTGTGTGTGTCAGAGCAAGTATTGTCTAGTGTTTGGGTGTGAGAGGTGGGCGGTCTGCACTCTGTAACTGGCTCAGTTACTGACTTGCGTGTGACACCGGGTAAGCCACTTAGCCTCTCTGTCTCTCCGTTTCCCTGTGTATAAACTGAAGTTAATATCTACATGGCAGGGGGATAGTGAGACAGTTTGTAAAGGGATCTGAGATTGTAAGATTGAAGGCATTATAGAAAGGCAAAGGACACACACCCTTTTAGGCAGCATCACTGAGTCAGGGAAAAAGACTCTGGCTAAAGAAGTCCAGAAGAGGTTAGTGATGTGTTTTGCAGGAGACACATTATCTAGTGCAATGGTTTTCAACCTTTTTTCATTTGTGGACCTTTACAAATCTGAAATGGAGGTGTGGACCCCTTTGGAAATTGTAGACATTGTCTGTGGATCCTACAAGTTCACTGAACACTGGCTGAAAACTACCTACCTAGAGCATGCTTGCCTTTTACACCTTAGTTCATGTGTTTTCAGCATCTCCGAGATCAGAATTCTGAAATAAAAGTATGTGACGTATTCTGCATTAATAACAAGAGATTAGAAGCTAACCATGAAACATGGGTATAATGTGTACTCTGTAGGTTTGCTTTGCAGTTCCAATAATACAGAAAGATTGTTTTTTGACAATAATGACTGTCACTTTCTGTGAAACATTCGGTGTTGCTTTTGTGTGGGCAACACTATATGATGATAAATTGCATAGTACTGACTGTATTGCATTTGTGTGCATTTTAAAATCGGTACTGTAGTCTGGACCTCAAAAGACAAATCTAAAATAGCCCTCCTCTCACAATATTTGAGACTGCTAAACTCTCTTCACTTGGTTTATCAATTTGAGCAACTTTGAGAGGTACGTTCCCAGAATAGGACTTGGAATAGGCTGTGGTATATACATAGGTTGGACTTTTGTTTATTTTTAGTTTTGTTAGAGAAACTACCCTGTATTATTGTTCCTACCCAAATGCGGTCAACTAAGAATTCTGGGTAATGTAGTCCAATAGGCGTTTCTTGTGCTAAGAAGTACTGTAATTAGAACTAACACTAGAGAGCATTCAAAAACACAATGGGCCTAATTCAAAGCCCATTGATGTCAAAGGGAATGTTTCAAATGACATCAGTGGGCTCTAAATCAGGCCCTTTATGCATGTATTAATACATTTACTTAGAGCTTTAAGTGTTTAGATTAACAAATATAAAGAATTTCATCAGCCAGTTTCTACAGTTAAAGGACAAAAGGTGGGTACAGCAGGTTGCTATATAGTACTGTTTGTTATGTTTAGTATATTTTTTCAGTCTTGTCTCTTTCAGAGAATTGTTGCCTTGTGTGGCCTCTTAAGCACAAAAACCTACACTCTAAATGTGTAGCACAAACAAAAGTGTAAAAGTACAAGGTTACATATATTGTGGAGGGGAAGTTACACAAAAAAACAGTTTCCTGAAATCCTTACTTTACAGCTTCTGATGTGTGCTGAAACAAATTTCAGTTATAGACTATAGCTGCCCCTGGACACTTCCACTGCTTGCATCCGACGAAGTGGGTATTAGCCCACGAAAGCTTATGCTTCAATACTTTAGTTAGTCTTTAAGATGCCACAGGACTCTGTTACCTCTGCTATTCCAGACTAACATGGCTACCTCTCTGATTCTTAGCTTCAGTATAGACATTTCCAGTTGTTTGGCAGGCACTGTACTTTTATATATTTTCAAAGCAATCTCATCATTTAGTTCATATGTGAATATGTATGTGTATACACACGCATACAAATATATATGCCCTGTACACACATCTCTCTCTCTCTCTCTCTCTCTCTCTCTCTCTCTCTCTCTCTCTCTCTCTCTCTCTCTCTCTCTCTCACACACACACACACACACACACACACACACACACACACACACACACACACACACACACACACACACACACACACACACACAGATTAATAACCTAAACAGATGTGTGTGTCGTTTTATATTGTAATTTTTTAAAATGTGTGAGTTTGATTGTATGTTAGATAGTCCATGTTCACATATGGAGCAGTGTCTGATCATCGGTTTAAAACCTGCTGATTACCTCTGTTAGTTCAACTGTTTCAATCACTTAATCTCTAAAATTCACAGCCTCTCTTTCTCAATGAGTTTTCACAATTCTGGAGCTAAGTAATAGTATCTTCAGAAAGCTCTATTGAGATGCTGAATTTTAGTAATTGACACCAATAACATAACAACTTTAAATCATCCACTTTTTTTATAGTGGATAAGCCAGTCTGCTTGTAAATATGTTAAAGGATAGCATGGAGGTGGCAGAAGAATTATGCTACAATTTTAACAGCTAATAAATCTTTATTTAAACAAGGGACCTCTAAAATTTAATTAGGCATATAAAAGCAGAGATCACTCTGAGGGTAAAAATATGCCAGTTCTCACAAGAAAAGACATCTGCTTCATGGAAGAAAAAATAAGTTAAAATTTACTCTTCTGTTACTGTGTCACTAGGAAAGTTTTCCTTGAGGAATTGCAACTGTCTAACTTAAAAAAAATTCATGGCATACACATGGGTATAAAATAGCAGTATCCTGTTTGTGAGCCCGAATCTTAATTGCCTGGCTAACGTAGTCATCCTCACAGCTTCATTCTGTCTCCTGAAGGAGAGAGGTTGGTCCAAAACCAAAATGGGGTTGCTTGTTGTCATGAGTGAGGCCTCCGTATTGCAGTGAGCACTGTGATTCTATTTTAATGAGACGTAAGATGATGATAATGATAATAATGTTAGCTGTACAATTGTGTGTCCCATAAAGTGGGCACAGTTAATTTAAAACCTTGTAAATAAAACGAGGACTTTGTAGCACCTTAGAGACCTTAGAGACTAACCAGTTTATTTCAGCATAAGCTTTCGTGGGCTATAACCCACTTCATCGGATGTCATCAATTTACTCTTTTGGCAATAATGTTATGTAGTGTCTTGTGTTGTTCTTCCCCTGCCCGCCTTCTGCCCCCACTCCAAAAAACCAACCAGAACATATATCATTGTGGGATCTGCCCTCTCTGTGGCTAAACAGATGTGGAAAAATGTTACATACAGTACTTGATGCTTCCAATGTTATGGGAAATGAAAAGAGTTTATTAGTGATACTTGTAAGATTTATGCTTATTACGTGTAAAGAGGACAATTCTTTCATGCATCCATCTTTGTAGTCATTCTTTTTTTAATATAAAATTTGTGCAGAGCTTCAAGGACTCTGCTTCTCCACTAATAGTTTTGATTGTCAACATATGAATTTAAATAAATTGGCAAACAGTGGAACTTTGTTTCATCATGTTTATCATTTACTTATAAAATCTTGTGAGTAGTGTAGGCTATCTGTGACGGTAGACAAAAGAAGACATCACAGACCAAACACACTAGACAAGTGCCCACTTCTGCCTTCAGTTTCACCTGCACAATTCAACACTGGCCCACTGGACAGATGGTTTGGTTCTGACATGGTGGATTGCAAAGATTCTTGGTGTTATAAAGCAATTGTTTTTACATATCGCAGGATTTGAATGCGTAAAATGCTTGCCAGATGTTGGCTCTAGAAATGGATCATGTTACTGGGAGCCATTGATTCAACTGGGAACAATGACTATCTCTAATGACTTACAGTGGGACACTTTAATGGGCGCTATTTTATCTAATAATGTGTCACTCCTATTGTTAAAGCAGCCCCACCCCTGCTCTGGTTGTCTGCAGGAACTGAACCCAAACTGGATCTAAAAGCATGAGACTGCTATGTTAACAAGTCAGACAAATCTTCTTTTTAGTTTCACCGTATTTCTCTATCCACTTCAGTTCTTCCATACCTGCTCCCTTCATATCTCTTTACTATTATCTCTCTCTGCATATTTACCATTGAGGAGTACACTTTCCTTTTATATTTGAAATCTCTCATCTATATGGAATTTTCCTATTTCCCCCCCTCTCCCAAGCTACTGTGTCATTCCATTCTTTGAACATTCCCCTTTTCTCTTTAACTCACAATTGGTAAAACTGCAAGGGCAGTATAGAAACATACATTGCATATCTTTAAGCAAATAAACTCTAGAAACCAATTATTACAGTTAACCGGAGAATCCATTGGGTAAAACGACCCTTCTGCAGCAGGAATGAATGGTATTCAGACACTAACTGGCAAGAAATGATAGATAGGACAAGATTTCTGAGTCCTCTGGCAGAAGAAGTCTGCAGAATAAGTAGGGCAGAATCAGAAGGAGAATTCTAGGCAGGCCAGCAGGGAAGAAACTGGGATTAGAGTCAATGTTAGATCATGTAGTTCCCTGAAAAATCAATGTGATTTGCACCTCCGAGAAAGAGCTGAGGAGAGTAATCAAACATAAGATCTGGGAATTGATTCATTGGGGGTTATTGGACTTGGGGACACTCCATGGGGATGGAGAGTCAGGAAAGTCTAAGTGAGGAGAAAACTGGGAAAGAGGAAGGCCGAATGCTGGGGAGGGAAGGTCAGATCTGGGAATTTCCTGAGTGGAGGCTGGAGCAGGAAGGGAGCTGGGAATGACAAAGGAAATCTGGAATGGGGAATTTTCAGGGGTTAGGAGTCTAACAAAATGGTCACACCATGTACTTGCAGTTATGTTTTTCAACCCCTAGATGTCCCAGTGTGCCATGTAAAGTTCCTGACAGAATGTGATCAATGGTAAACAACAGAAACAAAGCTGGGGTTTGAACAGTGTGGAAAGCTATTTGTAGCTTATAGTCATGTTCTTTAATAAACACCTTCTGTTTTAAAATATACAGTGATTCTATGTATCATAACACTATAGGTTATGTACATTCTGAGGCAAAGGCCTTTGTCAGTTGCTGTGGTAGAAATGTTCCCCTTTTTCTTGTGCCAGAGCTTTGATAGCCTATCATTGGGTTTGGGTTTTACTTTTTACACTTCTGTACCTTCAACAGTGAATTTTCTTTAAAAGGTTGCATGTCTTGATAGTATACCAGAATCTAAAAATAGTGGGAAGAAAAGAGATTGGTAGAATGGATTTTTAGTAACACAAATTATGCCAAATTCCCCTTTTGTTGACAGCCCCTGCTGACTAACAGACAAGCAAAATGTCCTGTATGCCCTCCCTCCATGAGGTCTGCCTCTTCCCTCGTGGAGGACAGCCGACATAAAGGACAAAAGTTGAGAGCCGGGCTATGACTCTAGTCTAGTAATGTGATCCTTTTACAACCGTGTTTAATGAAAACTTCATTCCTTTTCCTCCTCTAACATACCGGAAAAGTTTATGTTTGCTACACATGTTGTGTTTAGATAAAGGAACAAGCAATGACAGTGTCTTTTCTGTACCTAAAATATCAGAGGTTAGAGTCTAATTCAGCCTCTGATTAATTTGTTGGTAAATATAATTTTACTATTCAACTGACACTAATAAATGTTTTGAGGGATGAAGTTCTGACATTGTTTCTTTATCCTTGTGCTACATATAAACAGCAATTGCCTAACTGGCAGCCCTCTGACTGGATGTAAAGCCCCTGTTTATATAGTTCAGATGTCAATTTCTTTTCTGCTTTGTCTGCAAAATAAACAGAATGAAAAAATGTGTCAGTAACAAAATTTTGCAACTCTGAAAAAGCAATTGGACCACTGGACAAACTGAAAAAAACCAACTTCAGTTTACATGTTTCTGGCCTTTGTCGCATACAGCTGTGTTATAGCTTATAACAACTAATCCTTTTTGTAGGTATTAAAGGAAACCTTAAGTTGTTTGGACACATTTTGTAGAAAAAAAATCTGTTATTAATTCCTCTGCAGAATACATATATTTACAATTTTCTACAGGGACTATCTACGCTGCACTTTATTTAAGGAGTGCTTTCCAGAGCAAATTGTGTGTGAACCATTTAATATATGTTCTCCGGATTTACAGAATTTATTAAATTAGAAGCTAAATTTGCTGTCTCACAGTTTTATACTTACTAGGAAATCATTTGTTTTTCTGCATTTTTTATAGTATTACGTTTGCTTGTTTTGTTTTAAATGTGGTTACCAACTACACACATAAACACATCATGGGTCCTTTGAAATTTGTGTCCTTGATTATGGGGAACTTTTAACAAACCAATGGATTACCTAAATATATTGATACTGATAGTTTGATAACCATTTGTTTAATCTCAAATGGCCATCCTATGTAATTTTTCAATATTTAGCACCATTAAGGGCTCAGAACCCCATCTAAATTAGAAAACTTGTGATAATAATTAGTTTTATATGTTCTATGCTGCCTTGGAGTTTATGCCTAATGGTTTATAAGGTCTGGGACTTCACAGCCCAGCAGGGGGTAGCCAAGCACTGGCAACTAAAACAAACTTTATAACATCCTTCATTATAAGGATAGCTATATAGAGTACAGGCTCTGTCAACAGATTTTACTTCCTGATGGCTGGGATTATTTACTGTATTGTAATTATATTGTGTTTCATTTACTAAGAAGAATCCATGGCATGCAAATTCTCAGTATAGAATATTGCAGTAGCTTAATTTTAAGGTTTTTAGAAAGAGTTCCGGTGATTAATACATAATTTACAAATCGTTTATGCCCACAGCTAAAGCCCTGTAAGGAAAAGGGAAGGAAAAATGGGTGTCTCATGAGAAAATACAGGATTTTGGGAAATTCTCAATTTGGCCTGATTTTCAAAATTCTTTGTCAGATTTATATACACAAATTGCCATGTTCATGATGTACATCACATAGCAGCACACACAAATTACTGTCATTTTGATTAACAGATGGGCACTTCTTGACATACAAAATACCTCATTTATGGTACAATCACACAAAAATTGGGCATATCATTTTGAAAATCATGGACAAGACTCTTAGCTCATGTAAATCAAATGATTTACATTTAGATCTACCTTTATTTACACCAGCTGAGGATCTGGATTCGTGTTCGTACTGTTTTGTGACTCAAGGGCCAGTGACAGATAGATAGATAGATAGATAGATAGATAGATAGATACTTTAGTTAGTCTTTAAGGTGCCACAGGACTCTTTGTCACTTCTGCAATTCCAGACTAACACGGCTACCTCTCTGATTCTAGATCGATCTATCTATCTATCTATCTATCTATCTATCTATCTATCTATCTATCTATCTATCTATCTATCTATCTATCTATGGTGAGATTATTGATGGGAGAGATGAACCGCAGATTCAGCTATCATTGCTTTATTGGGAAGATGTTGGAAAACTAAAACTAACTGAAGCGAACATGGAGCCTGGAAAATCATATTCTCATTCATTGTGTACATAACAATAGCACCTAGAGATGCCTGCCTAGATCAGGGTCCTATAGTGCTAAGCATTGAACGAGCACATAATAAGAGACCAGACCCCTCTTTGAAGACCTTACCGTTTAAATAAATACAGAGAAAGAATTATTCTCTTTGTTTTTCAGATGGCAAACGGAGATTAAGTGACTTGCATATGGTCACAAAGGAAGTCTGGGTGAGCGAGGAATTGCACACGAATCTCCATAGTTCCAGCCCAGTGCCTTTAACCCTAAAAGCCCCTTCTTCTACTAAAACTAGAATGTTCTTGACTGAGAAATGTCAGACAGCACATCCAGCCTTATATTCTTTTTGAAAGACGATGAAGTTACCCACTAAACGTACCCTTCAAAGGAAACAGGCATTGTCAATCCCAGTTTACAATCTCTCACTCACACAGTTTATGAAGTCTCGTTCACACAGACGTTTGTGACCATATGCAAGTCGCTTACTGAAAAAGCAACAGTTCAATTCTCTTAGCCCCTACTCACCTCCTAACACCATCCTACTAATGCCAGTCTGGTTTGACATTGCTTTCCTTTATTTTCTTCAATAATAATAATAATAATAATAATAAAATAATAATATTTTCTTCCTTTCCTCTATTTTCTTCAATGCAATGAACCCATATGTTATGAGTTTCTGCTTTAATTTTAACCCCTAATATACAATCATTACAGCTTATCTTGGTCTCCTAAATTATTCTAAAATACAATTATAAAAAACCTATTTCCTTCAATAGCACACAACTTGCCACATTACTGAAATGTTGGGTAGCTTCTTTATTTTTCTAAATTAATAACTCACCATTTTCCGTCTGGTTTTAGCATGGAAGCCTTTTGTATTACCACACTGCTTTCCCATAATACATATTATGATTCTTTTTATACCTTGCTTGTGTTAGAAAAGACCCAAGAAAAATCTGTCAGTCAACATTTGTGTATCCAAAAATCTGAAATTATGAAAATCTTTTGTGGAAAGATTTTAAACTTAATAGATAGAATCATCGGTGGGAATCTATTATAGTAAAATGGCAACCCATTATTATCAGGTATCAATAAACATTTTTTTGTTGGGGGTGTTGTTGATATTTTAAAATATAACTTTTTGATTTCAAAATAAGAGTCCTCGGATAACATAATCTGCAATTAAAATGCTGCTGTAAATCAGTGCAGTTCCATTGAAGTCAAAAGACCTGCACCAGTTTACAAAAGCTAAGAATCTGATTCAAACTCTTATTAAAGTACCAGAATGTCTTACCATAATGGTCATCAAATCTCTAGCTGTCTTCTGTCAGCCCTGTTTTAGATGAATAATAAAAATAGGCACTGAATGATTAGGAAATTTATAAAATATGTATCCTGGTTTGCCAGAATGTCCTGTTTCCCTTTGCAAAATGCCATGGTGTCCAAGTAAACGTTCCATATGGTAATTGTTCCCTCACACTAAATCTTTTGCTGCTGGAATATTAATTATGCTGATAAAACTGCTAGCCTGTTTTTAATAAACTCTCCAATACTGTAAGCATTTTCTGAAACCCAATGTGAAGATCCAGCGATAAAAGGGATGCAGTGCAAGTGATGATGCGCCATGTAGCTTGAGTGAGATGCACCAGAAAAGCACACTAATAAGTAAATAACATAATCACATCCACACAAAAATCCTCCACCCCGTGATCACAATCATGTGACAAATCAGCAAGGAAAGAAGCCCATGCAAACGAAAGAAGACTCCGAGGGGTAGGAGGTGTTTCTCTTTATAATCATCGTTGCCAGGATAGTAACAACAGGATATGAGACTATATATATTTTAAAAAAAACATCTGATTATGCGGTACATCATAATCCCCTGTTTCGAAACTATCTGCTCACATTAGAGAGCAAGCTAGAGATGTGTGATCAGTGCAGATTCTGTAACTGAGCTCTAGGCAAATATTAATGGGAGTTTCAAAACTTGTGAAGCACTTGGATACAAGAGCGATAGGCCCAGGATAAGAACCTAGAAAGACAGATCTTTGAACTACATATACTGTATGGTCCCACTCTGCATCTTTACCCATGAAACTCCCTTTCACTTTCATGGAGTTACAGGTATAGAAAGAGAGCAGCATTGGGCCCAGAAGGTCCTATCTTGCTCCTGTATAACTGAATGGTTAAAATTCCATTGACTTCAGTGGTGTAGGATTTAGCACACAGAGCAGAATTTCTAGAGGACATTTGGAATGCACAGGCTGGACCTGTGCAAGGAGTCCTGGTTGTACAGGATCATGTCAGGATTGCAAAGGCCAGAATGGACAGTAAATAACTCTGAATACTACTGTTAGCGGACCCTCTCTCTGAACCATTGAAGTCAATGGCAAAATGCTCAGTAACTTCAGCAGCCTATGTCATGCCCTAATTCGGGTCTTTTTTTTTTTTCATACAGCACATTTAGTGCCATCATCCTTAAGCTTGTAGTGCTGATAAATTTGTAAAGTTATTGGTTAATAATTTGCACTTCTAATGCACTTAAAATGCATGGGTTTGGTTTTATTTTAAATTTTACCTGCTCCTTAAATGATTGTTTCTTAGAGACTGAGAAATATTTTAGCCTATTAATCATGGACTAAAAGAAATGAACCTGCTTTAGTACATATCTAGAAAACATTGTAGACATATCTATCTATCTATCTATCTATCTATCTATCTATCATTAAAGTTCAAGGTAACATTACAATTAATATTTACTATTTTTTTAATGCTGACTTGTATGACAACAATCACATATTAGTACAAATGCTTTCTGTTTTGAATGGCTCATCAGTTTCTTGGTAGGGCCATGCTGGTTTTAAGATTCAGATTCAAAATCTCTTCTAATTTTTGCTGTTCAATTTTGGCAGTGGGCCAGCTGCAGAGATGCATAATATTTCACTGTTAGACCTTGCAAACAGCATATCCTGCTGTGCTAAAGAAAACATTGTGTTTCTTACCACATGAAAATAATCCATCACTTTTCAATCAGCACAAAAAACCAAAACCCAACTACGCTCTACCTGTTTTTTCCATCAGACTCAAGAAAAATTAATGGACACGATGTGAAAGGTGGACTCTTCGTACATGATCCATTAAAGTACAGACTAATCAAAATATATCTTGCATCTGATTTGCTAAACAATATGGACCCACAGAAGCATGCTACAGAAGTAGACCATCCTATGACCTTTATGACCTTGTCCTATCCACATTAACTTTTTGTTTATTTTAAATATTACATGTAGTTGAAGAACATAAATAAAAGACCATCTAGATGATCAAGAGAGTAGACAAAACTCACAACAGCTATAATATATAGTGAATTATACATAAAATAAGTATCTAAGATGGATATAGAAAGAGATTTAGACACAAAATGCAAAATACGAGATGCCCAGTCTCATTATGGAGCAAATATGAACTAAAGAGTCACCTCCCTTTTAACAAGTTGCTGGAATCAGACACCCAATACTAGGGTAATCTCACTCTTTGTGGTCCCAGCTCAGTACAACATATACCCCAGTTTCTTTCCACTCCATTCAAGCAGGCTGGGTTGAATAAAGTAAGACCTATCATTTTGTTGAATTTGGTCACATATTACTATGCATTTATGAATTTTCACTATGCAGCAGATACCATTAATATTTGGACATTTACCAAATACAATAATTAAATTTTCTTTGGCGTCTGAGGTATTTCCCATTCTAAGTACAAGGAATACTAAACATTCTGGGGCCTACTGTAGTGAATTGTACAGTTCATATCTGCATTGATTTCTCTGGTATGTATCTTTCATATGCATATATAAATACAGACACACTGAATATCTTAATAAATACTAATATTTTTTTTCATTTTCTAGTGCTGGAAAATTAGACCAGGAAAATATTGCCCTTTGGGCTGACAACATGATCACCAGAGGGGTTACTTACAGTCATTATGTCCAAGCATTAGTCGCTTTTTCAACCCATGGGGCACTAGCTTTCCACTATAATCTTCAACTCCAGCCAATATTTTATATAATGTTGGTGAACAAGTAAATAAAACAGATGTAGTGTATGTTCTTTATTTATGTTTTTAATCTAAGTGTAATATTTAAAACAAATAAAAAGGTTAATGCAGATAGGTAAGGTCATATGGGTCTCCTGTGATCTATTTTTTCTTAGTAAGGTCTTGCGTATACCTGCAGTCCGTGTATGCCAGTAAACCTAAATGGAGGGTGTCAGGCCTAGCAGCTGAAAGGGCAAGTCTGTGCAAAAAGGAGTGTTGACAGTGCAAATGTGAGCGGAAAAATCTGGGGATGACAGAATCATCAAACTTGGCAGGAGAGTCAGGCTCTTGGTTTTTAATTGCTAAATAGTCTTCATTGCTCCCTTTTGAAAAATTGTAATTAATATATTTTTAGACCATTGGATTTTGAACTTCTGATCACCTCACCCCTCTCCTCCAGTTGTGAATACAATAACTTGTCAGTGGAAGAAGGAGTTCTCAACAGAGCTGCTGGAGAGTGATGTGCGACGTGTCAAAAATGAGAGCTCTGCTTTATTGCCGTGATAGCATTCAATTAGGATGACTTGCCAATCCACAAGTACAGTGGGGGTTTTGCCACCCACCTATATTCCTTTTTCAATCTAATTTTTTTAGAGCAGGCTTGTGCTGTGGTAAATGGATGTTACACATCTCATAAAAACTACCCCTTCCTCCCAATACTTCAGGATAGCGTGAGAGGGAGGGCAAATTTTGGCCAGCTTTCAGGCCATCGTTTTGTGAAGGAAGTGACTTCCTTTGGAATCACATGTCTGTTATCTTCCTTTCATCCACTCTCTGCCTTTGACCCACAGAGCACTAGGAGAGAAAACAAAGGGGGGTGGGATGGGAACAAAGGAAAATCTAGTTGCTGGACCAGGAGAGAGTTTATTTGCAACTCAGCCACTGACTCATTCCCTGATGTTGAGCAAGAGTACCCTGCCCTGTGTACTTATCAGTTTACTCATATGTGAAATGGGTAAAATAATATTGACGTAGGTTGAGAGGAACATAAAATATGTCTCAATCACTGAAACAGGTAAATGGGTAAAATAATATTGACGTTGGTTGAGAGGAACATAAAATAATCTCATTCACTGAAACAGAAAGTCCATTGGTCTGATTTTACAGCCCACGATCCACCTGCAACTGTGGGCAGTCTACATGTTGGGAAAATCAGGTCTCATTTTATGGAAACACCATTTGCAGCCATATAGTTAAGAATGAGTATTGTTTTATACTTAAAGCAAGGATTCAGCTTGTATGAAAAATATCTTACCCTCCCCAAAATTACTGTACTTACTCTTGGAATATGGAATGGATTTTCTGAGAATTTACAATTAAATACATTAATCAGTTTAGGAGTTAAAATTAATGTTAATGTAGGTCCTAAAGAAATTTAGCAGATGGTCTGAAAACTTTTCTTTGTAATAATCCCAGTAACATAATACAGACTCTCCAAACTTGCCAAGTAACTGAAATTCACTGACATCTTGTGCTTAGGCTACATTTGAAAGGAATGGTTTTAGGATTTATGGTTATTTTTGCTTTTGTCCTTCATAACTGAAAGTTTTTCCTTCAGCAGAGGCAGAAAAAAGAATAGTCTGCAACAGGGAATCCCATGAAGAACTAATTCAAAATGGCTGCCATTGTACTCAGTGGGACTGAAACTACTGAGTGCAGTGACTGGCAGATGCTTTTCTGGGCCAGATCCCTTTCTTCTTCTCTCCCCCTGCATATTTCCCTCCCATTTGGTTTTCTTCTCCACCTCATTCCTAAACATACTCCTGGGCTACTTCATTCCTTACCTCCCAATCTCCTAGATATATTTATCCTGTTGGTTGTTGGCAGCTAAATCACAATGGCCCCATGGTCAGCCTTTGTTTTTTTCTCCTCTTCTAACATATCAGAGGTCCCTAGTAGAGGTAGGTCACTCCAGAAAAAGCACTTATAGATTAAATTTGTATGCAGTTAACTAAATACAAGGCAAAACACAAGAACGTGTAAGGTACTATGTGAAAAAAATAAAAATATCCGCCAGCCTAGTTATATGCTTTTAGTTCCATGTCGTATAGCACACACGATACAGTTAAAAGATTAACATGGTTTCTCACCTTTTGGCAGGCTTGGGCTTACTACACTAAAAAAACAGCTTGCTTAGCCCCTAGCAGAGAGTGCCACGTGTCACTGTGTAATAGCCCCTTTAGCTGATTCAGCATCAGCACGGGCAGTCTCCAGAGGGAGATCGCTCCAGCTCATCTTCTCCAAAACAACAGTTAACATGACACAAGGGCTTTTGAGGTCAGTAGGGAGGGAAGTAGAGAAATTTGTGAGGACTCTTGGGAATTTTAGTTAAAAAAAATAGAAAAAGGCAAGAAAATGAGAATCCGAGATTGGATATATTGAGACAAGAGATAAGGACATCTGTGGTGAAATGAAGAAGACTCTGATAAAGCATACTGAGGTGAAGAAAAGGCAAGAACACCCATAGAGACTAATGGAGCCATCAGAAGAGTTTAAGAAACAGTTGGAAGGCAGAGAGATGAGCCAAACATAACCAATATTAAAGCAAAATGCAAGCTTGTCAAAGCACTACCAACAGTAAAAGGGAAAGAGCCAAGCACAGTCAGCTAGCTATTCCAAACATCTAAAGGTGCCAGCTGGCATCCTCTGGAGGAAGCATCCATCACTAGTATGATGGGTTTTTTGTTTTTTCCTTCTTCATTGACCATAGCAATATTTGCCCAGCTATTTGCAATGTCTGCTACATGAACATTAGTCAAGAAGAGTGAGGCAGACGTGTTTGAAAGTCTGTTCTAAATTGCCTCATACAAAGATGCTCTCAGCAGTGACTTTAAGAAATGAAAAGAGAGAGTAACCAGAGAAGGATTTCTAATTGGAAGAGGTTGAGTTACCAAAAAGCTGTGGATAATGAAGAAGGATTTGAGAAAGAAAAATAATTGTAAGGGATGCCTCCAGAACAGTTCAAGACGAATGTTCATCCTAGATTATCTCACATTTCTTCCATGGATGTAGTTACAGCTTATTCATATGGTAACAAGCAAAAAGGAACTCCACACACTTTGCTCAAACATTGTTGTCACCATTTCAGGAGAGAAAAAAAGGCAATAATGTATTCTTCACTCATACGAGTGTATATCGGGAACAACTCTATTAAGTAAATGGAGTACACCAAAGTGAAACAAGCAAGAGTGAGATCAGAATCATGCCTAAAGCACAGCACAGAGTTAGAGGTTCAAATTCTGTTCCTATTGATGCTGATGTCAATCCAGAATAATTTTATTAAAATACAGTAGACTCCCGATTATCCGGGCGCGGGTTAACCGGGCTGCGGATTAACCGGGATGTCTAAACGGGTTGGTAGGGGAAGCCCCAAAGCGGTGGCGGGCTCAGCCTCAGCTTGCCGCTGCTTTGGGGCTTCTCTCACTGGCCCCTTACGAGCTGGGATCTCAGCCTGCTTCCAGCCTGGGTGTAGGAAACCCAGGCTGGCAGCGGGCTGAGACCCCGGCTGGCAGGAGCCTGGGAGGAAAGCCCAAAGCAGCAGCAGGTTGAGTGCTGAGCCCGCTGCCGCTTTGGGCTCTCTCCCCAGGCTCCTGCCACCTGCCCCACTCAGCTCCCGCTGACAGCCTGGGTGCGGGGAACCCAGGCTGACAGCGGGAGCAGACTAGGGCAGGAGGCAGGACCCCGGCTGGCAAGGGGCCAGCGGGGGGAAACCCCAAAGTGGCGGCGGGCTGAGCGCTCAACCTGCCGCTGCTTTGGGGTTTCCCCCTCTGGCCCTTAGCCAGCTGGGGTCTCAGCCTGCAGCCAGCCTGGGTGTAGGAAGCCCAGGCTGGCAGCAGGAGCTGAGACCCCAGCTAGCAGGAGCCTGCGGGGAAACTCTAAAGCAGCAGTGGGCTGAGAGCTCAGCCGCTGCCGCTTCTCAGCTCTCTGCCGCTTTAGACTTTCCCTGCAGGCTCCTGTCAGCGGGGGTCTCAGCTCCCACTGCCAGCCTGGGCTTCCTACACCCAGGCTCGCAGTGGGAGCTGACTGGGGCAGGCAGCAGGACCCCGGCTGGCAGGAGACTGAGGAGAGAGCCCAAAGTGGCGGCAGGCTGAGCAGTCAACCTGCCGCTGCTTTGGGGTTTCCCCCCGGTGGATCCTTGCCAGCCGGGGTCTCAACTTGCTGCCAGCCTGGGTGTAGGAAACCCAGACTGGCAGCGGGAGCTGAGACCCCGGCTGGCAGGAGTCTGGGGGGAAAACTCCAAAGCGGCGGCAGGTTGAGCGCACAGCCGGCTGCCGCTTTAGAGTTTCCCCGCAGGCTCCTGCTAGCTGGGGTCTGAGCTCCTGCTGCCAGCCTGGGTTCCCTAAACCCAGGCTGGCAGCGGGAGCTGACTGGGGCAGGCGGCAGGAGCCTGGGGAGAGAGCCCAAAGAGGCGGCGGGCTAAGCACTCAACCTGCCGCCGCTTTGGGATTTCCCCCCAGGCTCCTGCCAACCGGGGTCTCAACCCGCTGCCAGCCTGGGCTTCCTACACCCAGGCTAGCAGGGGAGCTGACTGGGGCAGGTGGTGGGACCACCACCATCCCCCACCCCCGCACCCCCAGGGTGGCCGGCGGAACCCCCCCACCCCCAGTAGACGTGTGATTATCCGGGATTTTATTAACCGGGATTAAGGTTTTTCCGATCATCCCGGATAATCGAGAGTCTACTGTACATGGAGTTATGCCAGACTTAATATCGAGTAAATGAGATCAGGATTTGGCCCAGAGAGAAAAAAGGGAGTCCAGGTATTGAACCAGTTTAAATAATAATAAATGTATTATAAACATAGGACAGTTATCCTCATGCATGAAGTGACTGATAACTCACAAATGGTATAACCGCAAACCACTAATCAGAAGTCTGATGCTTTGATATACTAGAGTATATTTCAAATTACCCAATTAACTAGACTGCCAATAACTTCCTTGCAGTGTTTATATCTGAGCTGATGATGCTGTAGACAGTTGTCTTACCCAAACATTTAAGAAAAATGGATGTATAGAATTAGCCTTTGGTAAAATGAGACCAATCAGGGTTTTATTTTCAAAAATAATTGTTACTCAGTTTCATATATACAGTTGCAAAATTTATTAACAAATGTAATTCCACCTTTCTAAAACAGGGGGCAAATCCTCTGCTTTAGAAATTACATAGGGTCAGATATTTATCCATTTGTTCACGTGCTTGTTGGAAACAATGCTATATAGTTGTAGCATCATGTGTCAGATGTCAAGTCTGATATCATGTAGTGAACAGTGTTAATCATGATTTGTATGCTTCTTCATGTCTACCCAAGACTATAGCAAGGATAGGAACTGAAAAGCTATTGCAGGAAGTAGCTTTTGATTGGTATGGAGGCTGATAAGATGCTCACAGAGTGGCTTTCACTTAGTGTTAATTGGGAGCAGTTTGGTGGTGCCCTGCCACAACAAGCACTTCTGGAGTCACAATGCCTCTGGTGTACTCACTGCACCCACTTGGGAAGAGGCAGCATGAGTTTTACTGTACAGCCAACCAGTTCCCATCCCTTCTCTCTTTGGGGTGGTTGGCTTGTACCCTAGGGATACTAGTAGAGACTGCAACTCTGCATGAAGGCTCAAAGGGGGCTTCATGCACTTGCACCTCTTCCTCTTGAGCACCTGTGCAGAGGCTAGTAATAGTGCAGTTAATGGAGACTTATCCACCCCAAAGTCACTCTTCTCCAGCATTATCTGTCTACACATTATTCTTTTCCAGCATTATAAGGCTACAAAAGGTAACTCAGTTTTATTGGTTGTACAGAAAGAACCTTGCAGATAGCTTTTGTGTTATGTTAGGAAAATGTTCAAAAAACATATATTGATGGTGACCCTTTCACCAGCAGGTGCAAGTCGTTTTTGAGAGGGGCCACCTGCTATGTCTTTTTCTACTCTCAACTTAGGCCTTGTGCTTTAAGATGAGAGAGACTTTATTTTCTGAGACACATTTCCAGGTGCTGCAATGATTGTTTTATCATCCTCTAGCACATTTCCCTAGTCAGGGACCTAGGGCTTTACAAGGAATTGTCAATGACGAAAGAAAGAAAGAAAGAAAGAAAGAAAGAAAGAAAGAAAGAAAGATCGATCAGCATACAGCTGGACAGGTAGGATGCCCGGCTTCACCATACCTATTTTCCCTGATCTGTTCTGCTGTCCCCACACTCTGTTTGCGAGTGGCCAGAATATTCCTTCTACATCCATTTGTATCTCTTTCTGCTACATCATTCTCAAGTTTCTGGATGATCAAATTAAGGGTCTAGGTTGTATATTGGGAATTCAAGTCTAAATAGTAATCAGTCTTATTTGTATATGTGCCACTATCCAATACATACAGTGCTTTCCATGTCTAAATTGTATGAACATTTGAAGGGTTATGGGCTGCTTGCTACAGCCTCTCTGAGTCAAAGGCAGTACACAGGATTTTTTATTTTTTGCTACAGAGAAGTTGGTGTAAGATGATTTTTTCTTTCCCTCTTTTGCTTTTCTAGCTGCAATGTCAGAGGAGGTGATTTCTCTCTCTGCTGTTTACTTCTCAGAGTCCTTTCTCCTTGTCTGCTGGGCGAGGTGGTGGTGGTGGTGGTGGGGGGGCGGCGCTTAAAATATTTTTTCCTGTAGGTTGTCTTTCCTCAGCTAGTGAATCTGATAAAAATTGTGCTGCTTCTGATCTCCACCATTTTTCATCCTACTTCTTTGATTTGTTACTATTTTGAGTTTGGATTTGGACTTTTTGCCTCTCCTGTATTGACTAATGTCTCATCAATCTACCACAAAGGTTAATGTATTAGTTTACTTGTCCATATACATTATTCATACTGCATAAATACTAAACTACAATAATTGAGGGGGTGAGGGTGAAAATTACCCACATGCAGAGAAGAGCAAAAGGGAATCTACAGTCCCACTTAGTCTAAAATCCCATTTAAGCCATCAGGATTGTTAAAATTTACTCCAGATTTACATTGATGTAAGTGAGAGGAAAATCAAATCCATAATGTCCTGATGATTTGAGTTTTTCCACTGAGCCACATTGCAACACAAGGTTGAATCACATTATAATGAACATTTTTTTTACACAAGAACGATAAGTGTTTCCCGTTTCTCTCTCTTCTTTGACTGCTGCAAGTTGCCGATTGGTTACAGTTACTTCGGTGTGGCCTATTTGGCCCATAGATTTATATGTCATTGACATCAATGTTTTACATACTGAATTGAGTCTGGTGCTGAGCCCTTCTGGTTCCAAAATATTGTTAAAAGTCTTTCCTACATTAGAATCTGATGACACTAGTAATGTCTTCTTTTCCTTTGTATAAAGAATTTCATGACATGCTGATATGTTAGGAAGTTTATTTCTAAAGTCTCTGGGAGATGGAAATGCAAATAATTTGACTTTTGGTGATACACTGCAAACTTTGTATTATGAGCCATCACATCATCTTTTCACCCAGCTCTTGTTTTATGACCTAGAAATCACAATATTTTGTTTACAATGGTAATTAATTATATGGCAATAATGCAGCAAAAAGATTTTCAGACTACTGAGCTAAAATGCTAAAGACTGTGCTCAGGACTCTGATTAAGGGGAGATGGTGGAATGAAATTCCTCTGATGAAATAATGTAATTGGATTAATAAATAAAAATGGCAGCAATAAGGTTAACAAATTAAGGGGCTCACCATCTTAAATGGCTTCTTCTAGCCAGCTCTTGTTTCTGAGTATGATTTGGTCAGGAATAGCAGGGATCTTTTCAATATGAATTTGCATGATTCTTGGCTTAAAAACATTTAATTCCATTCACTAACAGTGGTCTGATTTGAATATAGGAAAAAGCTAATGTAGATTTCAATTTTATTTTAACTCACTGTGTTACTAGATTCACCAATACACTGGCACATTTCAGTGAGGTTCCATGGTTCTTTTTAGTGAGAGCATTGTTTTGCCTCTGAGGATATGTAGAGGTCGCGTCGACGGGGCGCAGCCGCTTTCTTGCTGGTCTGGCGGGAACCGCCTCGCTCCTGTCCGTGGTCGGCGACCCTAAGGGGAATTAGCGGGGTCGCGGACCCGAAATCCCGCCGCTCGTGGGGCGGGGAGGAGCCGTCAGCTGGGCCTCGGGCCGTCGGGCTCAGGCCCACTCGTGGGTTAATCGGGAGACCCGGGTTTGGGCTCGGGCTGGTCCCGGAGCGGGGTAGTGTCCCCACTCTTCCTCTAGGGGGTCCCATCCGGGGCCTTGGCCGCGGGGTGTGGCTTTTGTCAGTGGAGGTCCCGGCCGAGACACACGGACATCGGTTCGGGGCCCTCTCCTCCGCTACCTCCGGGCTCCCCCTCCCTGGGTACCTGGTCGGTCGTGGGGTCCTCGGGGTCGGCGAGGGTCATGGGCTCCCCCGTGTCACTGTCTAGTGGCAGGTCGGGTAGGTCGTCTGGGAAGCCAGCTAGCTCGGTCGGGGGTTCCTCGGGGTAGAAGGCTGTCGGCGGGGTCGGGGCCGGCAGCCGGTCCCCGGGGCGATGGTTGGGCGGTACATCCAGCCCCTCCTCGGGGGGGTAGCCAGACGGCAGAGTTGGCGGCTGGTTCCAATAGCGGTCCGGCGGCGGTTCCCACCAGTCCTCGGGACAGCAGGCTGTCGGTGCCCTCAGCCGGTCCTCCAGCCAAGGGTCCAGTGGCTCCTCGGGGTAGTGGCCAAGTGGCAGAGACGGCGGCTTTTCCCAGTAGCGGGAAGGCTGCTGGTCGGGGAGGTTCTGCTGCGGAGGCAGCCCTTGAGGGGCTTCCTTCGTCGCTGGCTCTCCCCCCTCTGTGTCTGGCGGCCGCCATCTTATCCGGCCGGGGCCGCCCCCGGAGTTCCGGGGGCGGGGCTGACCCGGCGCTGACGTGACCCCTCCCTGCCTCGGTGGGTGGCCTGCCGGCGGCAGTGTTTCCCTTCTCCCGCCCTCGGATCTCCGGGGGCGGGGCTGGCCCAGCGCTGCCGCGGCTTCTTCCGGGCGCGGCGTGTGAGCCGCTGGCGGCAGCGTCTCCCCTCTCCCGCCCACGGACCTCCGGGGGCGGGGCTGGCCTGGGGCTGACGCGGCTCCATCTGGCCGCGGCGCGCGGCCCGCCGCCGGCCGGGTCGTCTCTCCCCCGCCCTTGGATCTCCGGGGGCGGGGCTCACACGGCACTGCCACGGCTCCCTCCGGCCGCGGCCAGGGGCTATTCCGGGTGCGGACAGCGGGGAGCCATGCCGCCCTGCTACAGGATACAATGTGCTGATAACAAGTAAAATGCACAATATAATTTTGTATAATATATTGACATACAAATAAGGGCCAAATTCACCTTTACTGTTGCAGAGTAGTGCAGTCTTTATATTTCAGTTAAATTCATGAAAAAAATTTTGTTTGTTTTTATATGGGCTGAAAAATGGTAACTTCTGTGCATACCATATAAATACTTAGGGGACACGTTGTGAACCTCTTACTTACATTGATTAGAATTAACTTAGAAGAATAGTCCTACAGGTCTGCTGCGGAGAGCTGGCTGGTCCCATGATGCTAGCCTCTTCCTATTTCCTTCTAGAATAAATTGAACAAAGGGAAGTGTGAGGTGGAATTTAAAGCAAAAATAGACAGTGTGGTTAACCTTTCAAATCAATGTGACCACCTTTGTGAGTAAGCATTCACCATTGTAACTATGGGGTTGATGATCTGTCCCATGGAGATTGAGGCCAGGAAACTCAGTTCAGTCCCTGTCCATAGTACCCACAATACAGTTTGAGGATTGCATGGTTCAGGGGGCTGAAAGGGAGCCCCTTACCTTTAGGACAATGGTTAAAATACATCCCAGGTCAGCAATGAACAAAAATACTCATCATGTGATGGCTATTCAGTGACCTGTATGAAATGAATTGTTATTTTCTGTCCAGTTTTGAGTGGACAGGAACCTATATCACAAAAAATACTGCCCAAGATGGCAGACCAGTCAGTCTCAGTTCAGGCCCTGGCAAAATCATGGAGCAGGTCCTTAAGGAATCCATTTTGAAATATTTGGCAGGGAGGAAGGTGATCAGGAACCGTCAACATGGATTCACCAAGGACAAGTCATGCCTGACCAACCTGATTGTCTTCTATGATAATATAACTGGCTCTGTGGATATGGGGAAAGCGGTAGATGTGATATATCTTGACTTTAGCAAAACTTTTGATACAGTCTCCCCTAGTATTCTTGCCAGCAAGTTAAAGAAGTATGGATTGGCTGAATGGACTATACGGGGGATAGAGAGCTGGGTAGATCGTCGGGTTCAATGGGTAGTTATCAACGCTTGATGTCTAGCTGGCAGCTGGTATCAAGACGAGTGCCCCAGGAGTTGGTTCTGTGGCCAATTTTGTTCAACATCTTTATTAATGATCTGAATGATGGAATGAATTGTACCCTCAGCAAGTTCCCAGATGACAGTAAACTGGGGGAGTGGTAGATATTCTGGGGGGTAGGGAGTGGTTCCTCAGTGACTTAGACAAATTGGAGGATTGGACCAAAAGAAATCTGATAAGGTTCAACAAGGACAAGTGCATTTAGGGCAGAAGAATCCCATGCACTGCTATAAGCTGGGAACCGACTGGATAAACAGCAGTTCTGCAGAAAAGGACCTGCAGATTACAGTGGACGAGAAGCTGGATATAAGTCAACAGTGTGCCCTTGTGCCAAGAAGGCCAATGGTATATTGAGCTGTATTAGTAGGAGCATTGCCAACAGATTGAGGGAAGTGATTATTCCCCTCTATTTGGCATTGGTGAGCCCACGCCTGGAGTATTGTGAGCAGATTTGGTTCCCCCAGTACAGAAGGGATGTGGAGAAATTGGAGAGAGTCCAGTGGAGGGCAACAAAAATTATTATGGGGCTGAGGAGGTAACTGGGATTATTTAGTCTGCAGAAAACAAGAGTGAGTGGGGATTTGATAGCAGTCTTCAACTACCTGAAGGGTGGTTCCAAAGAGGATGGAGCTAGGCTGTTCTCACTGGTGGCAGATGACAGAACAAGAAGCAGTGCTCTCAAGTTGAAGTGGGGGAGGTCTAGGTTGGATATTAGGAAACACTGTTTCACTAGGTGAAGCACTAGAATGGGTTACATAAGGAGATGGTGGAATCTCCATCCTTAGAGGTGTTTAAGGCCCAGCTTGACAAAGCCCTGGCTGGGATGATTTCATTGGTGTTGGTCCTGCTTTGAGTAGGGGATTGGACTAGATGACCTCCTGAGGTTTCTTCCAACCCTAATATTCTACGAGTCTATGACTAGTTTTCAGACTCAGCAGAGAGGCCAAGAACTCCATTAGTTGCTGATTTTTCTTCTTTTCCCAGAGGTGGTCCCTTTAGGTTAGGGTTCTGGCATAATGGAAGAATGAGAGAGAAGACTGCTTCACCACTGCACAGGCTGATATTGTGTGGATAACTAAGGCCAGGTCTAGACTAGCGGGGAGGGTCGACCTAAGATACACAACTTCAGCCTACAAGAATAGCGTAGCTGAAGTTGACGCATCTTAAGTCGACTTACCTGCAGTCCTCATGGCGGCAGCAGGTGGCTGCGGGCTTTCCCGTTGACTCCAGCTCGCGCCTTTTGGCAGGCTGGAGTTCCGGAGTCAACTTTGGGGATCAATTTATCGCATCCTACAAGACGCGATAAATCAATCCCCAATAGACTGAGCTCTACCGGTCGATCCAGCCGGTAGTGTAGACAAGGCCTAAGAATTTTCCATCTCCAGTTTTCTCAGCCTATAGCCTTTCTCCACCACTAACCAAAAAAGTCATCAAAGACACCAGTCAACGTCTCTTCCTTGGAAAAGTAGTGTCCATGCTATTACAATATGGAGGAAGGAGAGACTATTAGTGCACATGCACCACTGGGTCCAATAAGTACAATATTATCTGCTAATATCAAGCCACAAGTTTCCATCCCTATCTTTCATCCAGCTATATTCTGTTCTCTGTTAACCTGTGCAAATAAGGAGAAATTCAGCTGAAGTCAGTGGGGTTGCACCAATCTAAAAATCATGGTGAGTTAGCTCAGAATCAGGTACATTACTTCTACATTTAAAAATAATTACTTTTTTTCTTTTTAATTTTATTCTTATTTACTTTTGTGTTTTAAGTAAATACAGTATATGAGCAAGTTAACAAAAAGCTCACCTTGAAGGGAATAATTTACAACAGAAATATCATTATAGCATTATGTATTCATATATATATAGATATCTAGATCTATATGGCTAAACCACCCTGAACATGCCCAATCCCATCTGATCTCGGAAGCTAAGCAGGGTTGGGCCTGGCTAGTACTTGGATGGGAGACTTCCTGGGAATACCAGGTGCTGTAGGCTTAGCACCTGGCAATAGGTATAAAATGCCTCCAACGACAGATGGAACGACGCATCGGTTGGAGTATACCCCAGTCGTATCACTGGTTGTGTCCAGTCTAAGCAGACCCTGCCATAGTGTGGGAATAACGCTAGGAAAAACACACATAGATATCTAGATCTATCTATCTATAGTGATACTTTAATACTTAATCCTGCCATGAGTGTAGGGGACTGGACTAGATGATCTCTCAAGGTCCCTTTGTGTGTGTAAGTACAGACACATTAATTCAGTATATATACCTGTTGTGGCAGGGTGGGCCTGACCCAGCCTGCTGCCCCTTTAAGGGGAGAAAAACCCTCTGCAAACCTCCCTGCAGAGAAGCCTAATTAGCCACCTGGGCTGCAGAGCAATCAGCCTGGATGGGTTGCACCTGGCAGCCTCCTCAGGGGGATAAAAGCCTGCCAGGCAGGAAGCCCAGAGTGGTGGTGGTGGTGGTATGGTAGTGTGGAGTGAGAGGAAGAGCTGTTTAGAGCTGTGTTTAGAGCTGAACTATATAGAGTTGTGTAGAGCTGTGTATATTGGTGGTGGGGCCTTGCACTGTGAAATAAAGAGCACTGTTGGAGCCAGAGAAGAGTTTCCTGCCTGTTCCTGAAGAGGGGTGAGAAGGCGATCTGTTACACGTGGTGTCAGAGGTGGGATCGCTACACCAGCAACCCAACTGGTGGCCCAGAGATGGAGGGGACCCTGCAGTGGCTCGTGGAGCAACAGCAGCAGACCCAACAAGCCATGCACGCCTTGCAGCAAACCCAGCAGGAGATGCAGCAGGCTCAGGCCGAGCAGCAGAAGACACTGCAGGACTTTTTCAAGGAGCAAGCAAAGACCCAGGCAACTCTCCTCCAGCACCTGGTGAGTCGAGGGGCAGGAGAGGGCATGCAGCCGCCGGGCTGGGGGCTCTGCAAAATGAGCCCGGCGGATGACCCCGATGCCTTCCTGGGAACTTTTGAGAGGGTAGCCACCGCAGCCGGGTGGGAACGGACCACCTGGGCCCTCCGGCTTGCTCCCTACCTCGTGGGCGAAGCCCAGGCGGCCTATATAGCCCTGGGCACTGTAGAGGCCCGAGACTTTGACATTGTGAGAGCGGCCATCTTGGACCGGGTTGGCTTATCTGCTGAGAGATACCGGCAGAAGTTCCGGGTGGCCCGCTGGACGCAGGCGGTGCGGCCCCGAGCGTTCAGCCAGAGGCTGAAGGACTGGGCCACGCGTTAGCTGAGGCCGGAGGCCCGGTCAGGGGAGGAAATTATGGATTCCCTGATCTTGGAGCAGTTTTTGCTCAGCCTCCCCGAGACCGTGCACACCTGAGTCAGAAGGCACCAGCCGGAGACGGTGGAGTCTGCGGTGCGCCTGACCGAGGAGTATGTGGAGGCAGAGGGACCTCAGGGAGAAGACCGACCACGATGGGTCCGGGATTTGGGGCGTCGGCCCATGGACTCCCCCCCCCAGCTAGAGGCAAAAGGACTGATGGGGAGCCCAGACAAGCGCCAGAGAGAACAGCCCGGCTTACCTGCTGGCAGTGCGGGAAGCCAGGGCACATTAAGAGGGACTGCCCAGCCATGGAGTGTGACTACACTAACTGGTGTGGGTGGACTGAGGTTTGGGGGCAGAAACCGCGTAAGGGGATACCCACCCTGCGGGTGCAGGTCGGGAGGAAGTCCCATCAGGGGGTGGTGGATTCTGCCTCCCCCTACACACTCGTCCGCAGAGCGTTGATCCGCCCCGAGTGGCTGATCCCGGGGGCTACCATGGACCTACAGTGTGTCCATGGGGACAGGAAGGCCTGTCGGGTGGCCCAGGTCCCCCTCGAGATCAGTGGCCGATTCCGCTGGAAGCGGGTGGGGGTGCCAGAAGGGTTACCTTGTCCCATGATCATTGGGCGGGACTGGGACCCAGTGGGAGGTACGAGGCCCCAGGCTGCCCCGAGACCGAGCGTGCAAACCCGTACGGAGGGTTTGGCCAAGCGAAGGGGCGGGTCTCAGCCCAATAACCCAGCAAAGGACCTAGACAGCCAGGAACGGCTGAGGCCACGACAGGAGGTGAGCTCCACAGATGAAGCCCCAAGCTCCTGTGAGAGCCAGGAGGAAATTGAGGCTGGGGAAGTTGCCCTGTGTGGTGAGGCACCATGCGAGTGGTATGAGCGCCGAAGGGCACAGGGGCGGCCGATACCCTGCCTTTATTGTGCAAGGCTGGAGGTAGGGCTCTCTGCCGCGGCCGCGAGGGAAGCCGAGGCAGAGGAGGCTGGCCCTAGCCCCAAGGAGCACTGGGAGGGGTGGAAGCCACCGACTCCCTGCACCTTATGTGAGGAGCAGAAGGCAGAGGGACGGACACTTCCACCCTACTGTCTGCTGTGTGGGAGGTATTCGGTTGGCCCTAGCCCCGAAAGGCAAGGAGGGCAATAATCCACAACCCCGGACCGGGCGGCGCCGGTGAAAGGGGGAATATTGAAGGGTCCGAGCCAGCCTGATGGGGCTAGGCTAAGGGGGAAGGTGTGTGGCAGGGTGGGCCTGACCCAGCCTGCCGCCCTTTTAAGAGGGAGAAAACCCCTCTGCAAACCTCCCTGCAGAGAAGCCTAATTAGCCACCTGGGCTGCAGAGCAATCAGCCTGGATGGGTTGCACCTGGCAGCCTCCTCAGGGGGATAAAAGCCTGCCAGGCAGGAAGCCCAGAGTGGTGGTGGTGGTGGTATGGTAGTGTGAAGTGAGAGGAAGAGCTGTTTAGAGCTGTGTTCAGAGCTGAACTATATAGAGTTGTGTAGAGCTGTAAGCTGTAGAGCTGTGTTAGAGCTGTAAGCTATAGAGCTGTGTATAAAGCTGTGTATATTGGTGGTGGGGCCTTGCACTGTGAAATAAAGAGCACTGTTGGAGCCAGAGAAGAGTTTCCTGCCTGTTCCTGAAGAGGGGTGAGAAGGCGATCTGTCACACTGTAAATATCTATATATGTTTTGATTATAATAAAAAAAATGGACAATACACAAAATATAAAAATTACAATTTTTGATTTTCAAAATAAGATTTAAATATTTAAAGATTTAAATAAAATAAGATTCAAATTAAGATACACAAAAATTAAATATTTAGCACTGTTTGTCATCATGTTTGTATGATGCAACTGAAAAGAACTTAAGAAATAAGACATTTTGACAACGTTTATTTTACACATTATTAATAAATAGCTCCCAAATTCACAATTGTTCCATGTTCGTGTATCACAGAAGTTCTCTGGTTATAGCTTGTGGACCAACCACTTGAGGTCTGTGGAGAGTTGGACAGTCACATGATGCTGGCTCTTCTTCTAGTTTCCATCTGAAAGAAACAGAACAAGTGAGAGTGTGGGATGAAATGAAATGTAAGTGTGAGTGTGACTTTCCAACATGGTCAAAATACTTATCACACTAAAAACGTTCTCATTTATCTATGTTCCATACAATCAAGGCTTTATAAATAAATAATAATATGAAATGGACTGAAACCACCAATTAATAGCATATAACTACTAACTCATCACATGTTAATGCCCTTTAGTCTTTATCAGCTTGGGCAGAATTTGAGCTGACAGCCCAGACATGTATGGCTTTGTATCCTATTACCAATGCCCTGACTAAACCCGTTCCTCTGAATTCCATCCTTTTTATTGAATTTAACATGTCTACATAAGCCCTACTTATTGCTCATCCTAACCTGCAACTGAGTTAGCAGATTGGCACCTGTAAATAAATGGCCATTGGGATATGATGGTGCATTACTGCAATAAATGGGAAGCCAATGTGGTGATTCAGAAATAGACACTTGGTATTTAATTTTTATAGAGAAAATATTATAGAATTAAATAAAATGTAGCATGTGGCTTGAATAACATAGACACACATTATAGTGATGTGGTTGCTGTAATAACCATTATCTTTTAACAAACAATAGTACCTCATCAAATAGCACGGTAATTTTAATGAAAAATCATTGGAACTCTTATACTGGCTAAGGATACAGCATACAGCAGCATCCCCTGAAACACAACTGCATTATGTCTTTACTATTTTGCAATGATATGCAAGCTATAATAAAGCTTTTACTGTTATTCAATATCGTGAATTGTATTAGCGGTATGATCAGAGTTGCTAGCTGGAGTGGAAAACAAAACAAAGACTATAGATGGTGAACTTTAAACTCTCAGCCAGGCTCAATTTTTGTTTATGTCCTTTGTTGATTACTAGATTGGATGATAAATAGTAGAAAGAAATGACAGGGAAAGAGTAGAGAAGAAAATGTGATCAAGGTCTTATATTTAGTTGTTGTGTAAAGTAGTTTGAATATTTCTAAAGGTAATTAGGATGTGCCCAATTATATTCACGCTAGCATATGTCAAGAAGACAACAATAAGTAATCTGCAGTCAGCATTTGGCCTTTTAAAATATGCTTTAGTATAACGGTGTAGAAAGCCTGAAATTCACGTGTGGTCCCCTTAGCTGCTGTGATTAATTTCTGAATCCAGGGCTATTGTTAAACATAAAATGGTTTTATTTTTCTTTGGCTAAATACTGTATAGTACACGTCTGTCATGAAAAACTGCAAATAATTTCTAGGGCAGCGTGTCTCTATTACCCCTTAGATATTTTGATCATTGGCCCCTACTGTAAAATGATCCTTTGCATACCCCGTTTGGCACATGGACCATGCATGCTCTTAAATGCTAAAGAATCATTGCCATGATCTAATCAGAGTTTATAAGGCAAAACTTGTATTTAAAGGGATGATGTAAAGCAGGGATACTCAATAGGATACCAAATGTGGCCTGCCAAGGCTTTCTGTGTGGCCCACTAGCTCATCTTAAAAAATGTTTATAATTAAATTCACAAACAGTGATGTGCTGCCTAGCATTTGTCTATGATTCCTTAGTAAGTAACTTACTGGCATTGCTTAATTTGTAATGAAGGAGGTGCTGGGACTCAACCCCGGCAAGCCCCGGCACAAATTAATCACTAGTTGGGCAGCTGTAGCGCAGTGGCTGCTGGCCGGGTGCCCAGCTCTGAAGGCAGCGCTGCCACCAGCAGCAGTGTTGAAGTAAATGTACATGGTACGCTATTGCCACTCTTACTTCTGTGCTGCTGCTGCTGACAGCAGCAATGCCTTCAGAGCTGGGTAGCCAGAGAGCAGCGGCTGCTGGCTGGGAGCCGAGGGATGGTGGGGTATGAACTGCCAATCCTAGAAGTGTGGGGGCTCAGCTCTGGCACAAATTAAGCACTGCTTACTGGATCTTGAGTTCTCACGATAGTATCAGATATGACTGAGGTAGGATGATGCAAATTTTTCATTAGTGTTGGAAATGAAGCTAAAAATAAATGTGAATTGGGAGTAAAAGTTGCAAAATCAACAACAGAACCCGAACTTTTAACCCAAATTGGATAGTGGATTATTTTTATTATGTCACCTCATTTAAACACAAAACCTTTGTGTTTAATATGCCAAACCACTGTATCCATCTGTAAGGTCATCAATGTGAGGCACCATTTTGAATCAAAGCATGGTAATTTCAACGTGGTCTATCCCCCTGGTAGTGTTGCAAGACGTGACAAAACTGAAAACCCGAAGTCTTCGTATCAAACTTCAAATGTCATTCTTACAACATCAGTGACTACAGGAAAAAGCAAGAGCTGCTTCTTTTCGAATAACATTGGTACTAGCTAAAAAGGAAAAGCCTTTCTTGGATGCTGAGCTTGTGAAGGAGTGCACAATGGAAATGCTGGATGAACTTATTGCTGGACATAAAAACAAAGATGACATTGTGAACCACATGTAGCAAGTTTCTCTGTCTGATTCCACGACAGTGCAAAGATTGGAAGGAATTTACACAGATTATTTGTCAGCACTGCTTTCCATTTACAAAATGCCAAGTACCTGTCTCTAGCAGTGGCCAAATCAAGCGATTTCAGTTACACTGTCCAGCTATTGCCCTTTGTTAGATTTTACGATTGTAAAATTTTCAAGTAAGAATTTTTGTGCTTAATTCCATTAGAAACCTACTTCACAGGAGAACTTGTTTTTGCAGAGGTAAAATGCTTTTTTGGAAAAAAAATAGTTTAGATCTTCAGAAAGTAAACATGCTTGTTACAGACAGAGGTCCCTCCATGACAAGGAAAGAGAAGATCTTTGCTTCACCTTTGGCAGTGATATACCCTACATTGAATATACTGTATTTCATGGTATCATTCACCAGACTGTCATGTGCAGTAAATTGTCTGTGGACGTGTAAAAAAATAATGGGTATTGTTGTGAGATTAGTGAACTACGTACGCTCAACTTCTAGCTTGCAACATCATCATTTTAAAGTTCTTTTACCAGATGTTTTAATGAGTACAGTGACCTGTGGCAGCACAAAGATGTTTGCTCATTAAGTAGGGCAGGAGCGGGCAAACTACGGCCCGTGGGGCACATCTGGCCCGCAAGCTAATTTTGTCTGCCCCTCCACGCTTCCATCTGGGGAGGCTAGCTCCTCCCTCCTTCCCCCGCTGTTCTCCCTCCCTCCCTACGCAACCTCAGTGAGCCGCGTGAGGTGCTGTGTGACAGTGTGTCTGGCTCCGGGGCAGATATGCTGCACGCTTCATCAGGTCAGCACGGCAGCGTGTCTGGGTGGCATGGTAAGAGGGCTGGTGCCAGGAGCTCTTGGGGGGCGGTCAGGGGGTGGGGGCCAGGGGGTTGGATAGGGCGTGGGAGTCCCAGGGGGAGTGGGTGTAGCTAGGGGTCAGGGCAGTCAGGGGACAGGGAGCAGGGGGGTTGGATGGGGATGGAGGGGTGGGGGTGGTGGGTTGATTAGGGGCAAGGGGGGTCTCTGGAGGGGGCCATCAAGGGACAAGGAGCAGGGGGGTTTAGATGGGAGTGGGGTCTTGGTGGGGGTGATTATGGGTGGGGGTTTCTGGAGGGAGTAGTCAGGGGACAAGGAGCAGGGTGGGTGAATGGGTCAGAGGTTCTGAGGTGGGCAGGAAGTTGGAGGGGGTTGGATAGGGGGTAGGGCCAGGCTGTTTGGGGAGGCACCACCTTCCCTACTGACCCTCCATACAATTTTGAATCCCAATGTGGCCCTCAGGCCAAAAGGTTTGCCCACCCATGAAGTAGGGGGCGCAGTCCAGAGATTTTGTGCACTTCAAAAAGAAATAATATAATTTTTTTTCAAACCACAAAACCAGTCTTGTGAGTTCTTGCAATCTATTAGTGATGTCCCCTCTGTGACACAGGTGTGTTATTACTAGTCACTTGAATTTCCTCAACTTGCAGCTCCAAGTCCATGCAAGCAGTGTCAGAGATCTGTTTGAAAAAGTGTGTACCTTTCAGAGGAATCTTGAAATCTTTCAGACAGACTTGACAGGGAAGATGTTGCACTTTCCACCTTGCGCCTTATTGCTACGGATGAAACCTCAATGGAAACAATGCAAGAATTCATAAACAATCTGATCGAAAATTTTAAAATGTGATTTGAGAATTTTAAAATTCCAAACAATTTGCTTTTATTCTTGATCCATTTGTTGTCTCTGCCGATGGACCTTGCCCCTGTGAAGCAAAGAACATTCTTGATTCAATTGATGAAAGTGCCTTTCAATTAGAAATTGTAAGGCTTCAGAGCTCAGATGTCTTGAAGGCAAAATTCAGAGAAGTGGGGCTTTGTGATTTCTGGATTCACTTTCCTGACCCATTTCTGAATAGCCAGAATCTAGGATCTATCTTTAAATGATGTTCAGACCAATGTACGTACCTCTGTGAGGCTTCTGTCTAGGACAAGCATGGTGCTGAGTTAATGCATAAGTGTTGGTATTTGGGGTGAGCTTTCTGATTTTTTGGCTGAAGTTTTAAAACTGCTGGTAAAATTAAAGTGCATTCACACACCCTGAAACATTTTCTAATTGGTCAGATTTTCATTTACAATTTTTAAATAAGAAATTTAAAATAAGTAAATAATATAAAATAGACCGTTCTCAAATTATGCCTCTAATAGGCTTACCAATAATAACATTGTTTTTTCTATATAAAATATAGCCCACAGTAGTCTGAGCTTAAAGGTCAAGAAAAATATGTAAAAGACTTCATTCAATAGAGTACAAAAGAACACTGTATAGGAATCAAAAGGGCTTAAGAGTTTCCTAAGAAATTAAGGCAAAATGCTGTACTCTTCCATGCTTGACTTTTAATAGGAGTTCTGAGCACTCAGAACCTTAGAGGATCAGACCCTAAATTCTCCCCAAGGGATATGTTTTAAGAGGAAATCTGTCTTGAAAGCAGAAGGCATTTACAAACAAGAGTAAGACCAAGGTCATCGTAAGTTTAGCTCTGCTCTACCCAAAAACTGCTGTAGTCATAGATAGATTTTCTAGCTTTATTGTCATCTGGTCTATGAGTAATAAAAATTTCTGCTCATAATGCAATCATGAAAATTGTTATAGCCCTAAAGAATGCTGTTTAAAGCAAATAAGTGCGGTGGTTTCCAGATTCCCTCCCTAATTAGTAAAAGGGTCAAGTGTCAGGTCTATCAATGAGCTGTAGTATTTCAAAGTTTTCCATCAGTGGAGGCCATTCATAAGACATTTTAGAAGACAAAGAGGCTGAGAATTTTCATTCTGGTTTTGTTACTTTTGCATATTGTTCCTATTGCTTTCTTTGGTAGTTTACTTTATATTTTAGCAGGTCTCTGGATAATACATTAGTAGCCCCTTAAATTATTGGCTTTTTCTCTTACTTACCAATAGTGTACCTATCTTCCCATTAATTCAGTGCTTGATTAACCCAAGTCTCTGCTTGTAATTTGCATGAGTTTTCTCATTCTATTTTTTCCAGCCTTTTCAAGTGTGTGGCACTGTTTAAAATTACTTTCTCCCTCTTCCTTGGGACTCTTTTTCTTAATGTAAATGAAGTCACCTGGTTATAGTCAGATTCAGTGTCAGAGGGAAAAGATTAAATTGTTTTAGTCTTATGGCTTGTAATGACTTTACAGTTGTGTAGGGCTACAGTCCATGATGTTCCACAGAAGTGATCAGAAGGGGCCAAGCTAGCCTTTGAAGTAGGGTACTTTATCAAAAAATGTGGTATATTGTACCAAGTCTTTGTTTGCAGTTAACTATGCCCTTTCTGCATAACTATAACTCTTCATGTTGTTCTTGCCATCACTGAATTTACTACCAAATCTACATTTTAACCGACCAGCATAAAATATTTTAATTCCAACCACATATTGATTCATCTAATTTCATAGTTGAATAGTCATAATTTATCAGATTTATAGAGTTCTAGGTGTTCAATTTATATGGTCTATTTGTTTTATAGTAAGGATTTTTCTTCTGCTCTCTTTTTCTCTCTGTGTTTGCTATGAATAGCGTAACCACCTAAAATTGTGTCTAATATGTTCTGACGTTTCCACAGGACTCATGGTGTGACATGGCTTTGTATGGTTTTGATTTAATCAAGAGGAAGATGAAAGTGGGTGTGTGATACTTTCAACTCGTTAGCCATTTTGCCATCCATCTTAGTCAATGTGTGGTTGCCCAGGACACAACATTAATGATAGCTGTCAAAATAATAGTCTGAGGGTTAGAGGTCAAGAAAAATATGTAAAATACTTCAGGGTGAACCAGATGATAAAGTAACTCATTTAGGCCATTAAATGCTAGAATAGTATGGAGTTGATGGGTTCAGGGGTTACTAGAAGCAAGAAGAGTAAATGGGGACATCTTCAAGTAGTTTACTCTTGTTAAAGGATGATAATAGCATTACCAAACAAGCACACTAAAGGCAATTTTCTTAATTACAGTGCTGACCCAGCAGTGCACAGAGAGTAGTCTTGTTATTAGAATGAGAGCTTTTACTTTCAAACACTATTAACCCTTCTTGGTACTGTATGTCTTAATTAAGTGTATTCCGGGAAGTTCTGCAGCTGTCGGCATTTGTTTGAAAACCAGTGGTTTGAGAAACAAGCTGTTGCAAATGACTGCATGGTTTAAGAGATTTTTATTTCATTTAAGGTATTTTCTCAATAAGGCCTTTAGAGCTCTTCAACTTCATGGCTGTGAAGAAGACAAACTTTAACAGTTAATTCAGCTTATGCTACATGTATTCATATGAAATATTGATATTCAGGAGAGAAGATAGATACCTAACCTTTATTCACAAGAGTGCTTTGGTAACAAAATAAATGTTACCTGACCCTGTGTTGGTCAGAAAAATACCATCAAAATGACATTTTGATAAAAAGTGTTTTGTGAAAATGTTTATTTCTTATTTTCTAAGCGGTTCTAATTCATTACTGAAAAGATGAGATAAAGTACAAATTTACTGGTTAAACTTTGCAGACTAACCTATGATTCCTATGCACCATGATAATACAAATAATAATTAATAATAAGGTAAGAATAACACGGCATGGTAGTTATTGTAACTTTAAAAAACAAATGATCTTTCACAGAAACCTTTGAAAAATAATTATATTTAGAAATAAGGGGTAAAGTCTCCTAGCTGGGAAATTTTCAAAAGTGCCAAAGAGTGTGAGAAGCACTCTCATTATGAAAGTCAGGGAATTGAGCATCTCACTTCCTCAGGTACTTTTTGAAAATTCCACCAACCATAAATGAAGAAGATATTTCTTGATGCTGTCATTATCTGGCTGTCCAGGGTTAGTAAGAGATCCTGCAGGACTTCAAGGTGTCATGACACTTCAACAGATGGAGGCCAGATGCCCTCCGTGGAAAGAGAAGAGAATGTCTTGACAGCCTTCTTGAAACATTATCCCCTTCTTGGTAGCACTGCTTTGGTCTTGCCTGGGTTTAGTTTGAACCAGCTGTTCTTCAGGTCAGGTGTTGTTTTCTTGCAATCATTGTGATGTATTTGCAGTGGCTTTGGGTGCATTCATTGAAAACACAATATAAAACTGGGTGACATTAGTGTGTTCTTGTCAACATAACTCTTGATGTCCCATAATCTCTCCAAGTGAACTCACATAGATACTGAAGAGGAGGGGAACAAGACAGATCCTTTCAGAACTCTACTGAGAAGGGTTTTGGGAGAAGAGAAGCAGTTGTCCATTGCCATCCTCTGAGTCTTGTTACAGAAGAATGACTGGAGTCATTTTTATTCTGTGCCATATACTTTAGCTGTATACCCCTAGTAGTGCAAAAGCTTGTTAAAGTCAACTGTATCAAAAACGGTAGGGAGGGCAAGTATTCTTAACATGGCTTCATTCCATTGCACAAGAAGGTCATGTATTAGTGTTACTAAATCTGTCTGTAGGGAAAAACAAAAGATGTTTGTGGCCCTCATTCCCACCTCACGAGAATTAGTTCTGTGCAGCTCTGGGATCTCTTCTTAAATGCTTTCCTTTCTTTTTTTATCTCTTCCTCCGTGCCTGCATTTTCAATGGCTAGTGTCTCACTCAGTAGAAACGTATCAGGAATCCCCTCCTCGGCCAAGCTCATAAACTGGTGGGAGACTGAGTAAAGATGAGAAAACTAGACACCAAGTTGCTGGAGTATTTTCAATGTGGAACTATGAAATTGTTAGGGCATTATTACTGTTTATTATGTGTATTACAGAACCCTTAGATACTCCCCCAGTATCAGGACCTCCTATTGTTCTTGGCACTGTACATATACATACTAGTATGCAAAGTCCTTGCCCCAAGAAGACTGGCAATCTAAGTAGTTGATACAGACAGAGAGTGTGAGTATGGGGAATGTAGTATTAATATTCCCTCTTTTAAAGTGGGGAAACCAGTTACAGGGACTTGCCTAAGGTCACTCAGAAGTCTTGTAGTAAAACCAGGATTTGAACCCACCTTGCTTGAGACCTAAGTCACTGCCTTAACCACAAGATTACATTTCATCTCCTATGAGTAGTACAATCTATTCATATGGTTTTGTACTTTGTGGAAAGGAAAAATATTTTAACTTTGACCTGAACCTACATAGCACACGTATATCTACACAAATACACATATTCACACTCCCACTATAGTTGCATATCAGAATGGTCTAGTCCTGCATTATAGTGAGTCTAAAATCGCATATGTTCTGATGTCTAGTTTGCAAAAATTGCTAGCAGCCCAGACAAAGAACGTCACAATGGCTAATGGAAACTTCCTCTTCAGTCTAAATGGTACAGTTGTCTAATTTGTTTAGCTAAACTACATTAGCCATACCGAAAGTTTTATTATCATAGGCAAAAGCAGGAAACAGAGCAGACATGCTGTATTTTTAAAATTAAAGCAATTTTAAAAAACAAACTCATTTTCTTATTGATTAACTTACTTGTTAAATTAGAGGCTCATAACTTTTAATAATAGAATCCTACTAACTAGAGATAGCAAAGACCTGTTAGATGACTGAGTCCATCCCTATTACAAGGGCAGTATAGAGCCGTATATAAGTCTGGATGTATCAAATATTAAACTGGTACTACACAGCAAATTCTTCTGTTTCCTTCACAGAGTGCTGATGTGAAGAACTTTGACACCGAGTAGTTAGTTCACTCTTAAAAGCAACTTTAGGGCTAGATTCTGGCCAGCCTTTATACAGATGTATAGCAGAAAGGGGATCACAGTGACCCAAAGAGGGCAAGTGTGATATACTTGCTCATGTTAGTTTATCATGTTTGTCTCTATCGATTCTGAATTAAATGCTTGTGATAAAGGCAAGAACATTCAACCTTTCTCACACTGTTGAACCTACAGAAGCGATACAAATTGTACATATGAAGGGTTGTATTTTAAGAATGCTGGGAAGAGGGGCTGATGGTGATTGGTTTTTAAAAGTTTGGTAGAAAACCATAGCACCCAATCCTGCAGCCTTTACTCACATGAGTAATCGTTACTTCTGAAATTAGTCCCATTAACCCAAAGGTACTACTCGCATGAGTAAGGAAGGACGATTAGTAGGGTGACTCGAGTGAGTAAGGGAGGAAGATTAACTTCGATAGGACTAGCCTCGTTAGTAAAGACTAACCATGTTAGGATGCATTCGCGAGGCTTAACAAGAAAGCTCTTTTTTTTCTGTCCTACTATTGATTCTGGTAAATTGCTAAATTTAGAGAAATTTGATACATTGAAAGTAATTAAATGCAAAAGTGCTATTGCAATTAAAATGGAAGCCTGAGACACATGTAGAATGGTTTGAGCACTGTATTGCTTCTGGATTTTTAAAACCGCCCAAGTTTTTCCAGACTGATTCTTTCTGGAATTATATGACCCCCCATGTGGTTCTTCAAAATTGTTCCACTGTTCCCTCAATGGTTTCCATTATAAAGTGAAATCTGCTTAACAAAATCATGTAAGGGCTTAGCAATTTTAACTCACAGTGCACTGCACATGCCCAGACGAACCTTGATCATTTCCAAATTCAAGGACTAATAAAAATTGGAAGCACTCCAGTAATTTTAAATTACTTTGCACATTGAAGAGTGATTTAAAATCATTGAAGTGATTCAATTTTTTTATATATGCACTTCAATTTGGAAGTGAGTCAGAGAGACAGCATCACATCTTAGATGTTCAAGATACATTGAACTAATTTAAACATTTTTAAGAAAGAAAGAAAGAAAGAAAGAAAGAAGGTGCTAAATAGAGAGCTGGAGAACCCCAATGTTTATCCTCAGTGGTCAAGCGGAGGCCCTTTACCATTTGGAAAGAAAAACAGTGGATAGGTTCTCTAATGTAATCGGTGCTCTCTAATGTTATAGCAGTGATCAAGATAAAGGACCACCAGAATTGGTGGGGTCAGGGCAAAGCACTATGATTATGTTGATTTTTTCCCCCAAAGGCTACACAATGGCTACATTTGTGTTTTTCCCTTTGGTGATCTAGTCCAGCTCGGTGACGGAGCTGAGCGGACAGAGGACTGACTATATGGTTTGGGGAAAAAACACACACACACGCACGCACACCATGTTTATGTAGGCAATAGGTAATTAGGCTGTACAACATATTCAACTTGAGAATGCTATATATGATGAAAGAAAAAGCTGGCATATGGATCTTTAGGCAACAGCTTAACATGATTTCAACATCTATGTATTTATGCATACAATTCAAATATGGATATGGGAGACAAGTACACAGATCATTTCTGCAGTCAACCTTGCTAGCACCCCATATATAATCCACATAAAAATGTCCTTATGCACAAATGACAAAAAGAGATGAAGTTTTTCCATCGAAGAGTTCGGTGAGAAGTTGCCATGTTCATGCATAATATATCCAGTGAGAATAGGTGACAGTCATTCAGTAGAACAGGGGTTTTTAAATGAATGACAAACTAAATCCTCCACATTGTCAGTCTGTGTATAGACAACAAAAATAATACTATGAAGTGGCTGACTTGTCTGAAAAGGGGATGGTTTTCCTTGACTCTGAGAATAGAAAAAATGTGGCCATCTTTCAGAATCAAGAGGGAAATGTCAACACAGAATGTTTACTGGAGACTCGGATTTGAACACAAAATCTCCCTTTCTGGGTAGGGTTTTATTACAGGGGCTCTGGTTTAATCCAATTTGACATCCATTTGGCAACCATCCCTAGCTGCATTCCTTCCATGCAGTAGTGCAGGCAGTGAACTCAACACTGCCATAAAGACAATAAACGGCAGACTTTTCAAAATCACGTTGACATTACGCAACTCTGCCCCCAATGAGGGAGTTGACTGTTGACTTCAGTGAGAGCAGCCAGGTCAATGGTGACTGCTTTTGAATATCCCACCCCAAACCATACAAGGTATCTCCTTTGTTTCCACAGAGCTTCCTCCCGTGGCTTCTAGTCAGCACAATCTTAGTTTCTCTCTCTTCTCCAGGTTTATATTCACTATAGTGTTAGGTTGCATTAAAATATGCCCTTGAGTAGTCCTGTTGACTAATGCAATAGTAAAGATGTCTTAACAGTCAGTGTAGACAGAGACTATCATGTTTAACACTGTGTCAGCTTGTCTTGGATTAACCTTACTGGAACCATTGTGTTAACCATGATCAGCCTCCAAGATAGTGACACAGGACTTGTCTCCCTCCCCTACAATAATTGGAACATTGTATTTAACATTGTGTTAGATTATACCACTCCTCAAGGCTGTGTTCCAGTATAACCCAATTTTCTAGAGAAGGCAGCACCTGAGAGGAACATCCTTCTTTAAAGTGTTGAGTCTAAATGGGTGTGACTGCACTTAATTGACTCCCAGCAGGTAGCCTCAGCTCATTAGCAGTGAGATGCAGCTAGGTTTGTAGTAAAAAACCCTCCTTGTTCCAGCACAATGAAGAGCTAACATAGCAGTTTGGATGGCTGAGGATGGTGGTTCTGACCAGGATATGTGTGTTCCTAGCAGACAGGGAAAGTATTTAGTTGTGCAGAAGGAGCATGCTGGAACTACATAGTACTCACACAAATGTTAGTGAAATCTGGCACACTTGATATGAATCCTGTATATAAGAAGTAGGACCTGGGGACTGGCTGAGATTGAAGACTGTGAAAAATTCCTTCAAGGTTTACTTGCATACTAAAAGATAAGTGACCATTATCATGCTGCAGTAGGAATGTAGGCGTGTTGATGAAGGAGCAAGATTTCTGAAGTCTACACAGCTACTCTCTCTGATGATTGCATAACAAGGTCTGAGAGTGAGGACACAGTCAAGCCAGAGAGAAATCATGATGATGGAGCTCGTTGAATGGGTTTACAGTGGCAGTCTAGGGGTTCAGTAGACAGAGAGGATTTCTTCCCCCAGCTTCCTCTTCTCAATGTTTTTCCCCCTGCAGAAAGCCCCAGGATGAGGCTATATACCTGGGCTTGATATTACTGAGATTACCGTATTTTTCGTCCTATAGGACGTTCCGGCATATAAGACGCCCCCGAGTTTTTAAATAAAAAAGCCGGGGAAAAAAAAAAAAAGCGCCGCTTTTTTCACGCCGCTCTCCCGTCCCCGCCGTGCGGGTGGGCTGCCGGGAGCGTCCCGGTTCCCCCCTCCCCGCCGCGGGCGGGCTGCCGGGAGCGTCCCGGTTCCCCCCTCCCCGCCGCGGGCGGGCTGCCGGGAGCGCACCCGGCAGCCCGCCCGCGGCGGGGAGGGGGGAACCGGGACGCTCCCGGCAGCCCGCCCGCGGCGGGGAGGGGGGAACCGGGACGCTCCCGGCAGCCCGCCCGCGGCGGGGAGGGGGGAACCGGGGCGCACATTCGCCCTATAAGATGCACTAACTTTTTCCCCCCCGTTTTGGGGAAGGAAAAGTGCGTCTTATAGGGCGAAAAATACGGTAGGTGTTCAGTTTTAGTTTGTCTTCCATTAATGGAGACACATTCTACCCATTAGCTGCCAAGCAGCTCCCCAATCCATCATCTTTCCTAGAGGAGAGGAAAGACAGGAGCACCCTCTGGATCCATTTCTGCCTCCCTCTAGTCACAAACATACCAACCTCAAATAATCCTCTTCACAGCCTCCTTCCTTGCAAAACAATACAAGAGAGGGATGGATGGCCCCTTTGTATAGAATATCATCCATATTGTGTCTTGCATCAAGTATCCTTTCCATGGAAGCTAGAGATTCAGAATGTTATATCATATGTTATGCTCTTTCTATAGACATGCTTTACCTTCAGGTATAAAATGTCCAGCAGCCAGCCTGTCATGGATGGAACAAAGCCCTCCCTCCTTCTCAACATTTTCTAGCCCCAGAAATCTCAGACTGGCATCTCTTTTGCCTATTCATGATCATTTTGTTTTCCTTGGTCACCCCGTGAATACAAGATCTGTGGGCCTCAGTTCCTTTTTATGGTCTTTCCAGGTCGTCTCAGTCATAGCAATGTGAGTGCCTATCTATTCTTGGTTAGGAACTAATCAGATTTTTTGTTGAGGCCACTATTGGCAAATCCGAGTCTCTTCTGTAGAGTGGTTTATTTCCTTTAACAAGGCAGCATGCATTCTGTCCTTGTGGGATGGCGATCAACAGCTTCTCCTTGCCACCTGCTTCATATTGGGCCTACCCACATCTCCTCAGGTTGAGAAATCAGAGCATCAGTAGCTAGATATTCTTTCTTCCTCTGGCTGGGTCTAGGCACAAACAGCGCAAGAAAGGTGGCTCACTTATGGAGAATTGGTGCCCACATGTGCACCCATAAACTCAGTGCAGAATGGGCAGTATGCATATAGGTTGTCATGAATATCTTTCATCTGTTTGAATGACAACTTACATTCGTTCGAAGATGGCTTCAGAAATCTATGGTGCTGTTGTATATTCTATTTTCATTCACCAAAGGTGCAGTTTTTGATCTTTCCTCTTTTATGGGGATGATTTCTAGGTCTTTAGGCCATTTTTGAGCCTATAGGTCTTTGGCGATTCCCCCCCCCCCCCATTTATATCACATTGTAACAGGATAGTTTTTCAGACACTACCATACGTATTGACTTCTATAATGGCCACTTTACTTCAGGCCATCTGGGAATTTTGCAGGCCAACACAATACAGAAGAATGGCCCACTGACAGGCCTCAAATATGAAACATTTAATGAGGGGAATATCCTTTTCTTCTGTTGTCTCTCTTCTAGATATATTATCCACACACACAACAACCGCTTCCTGGGCTTTTATAGAAGGTATTCCTATAGCATCTCTTTGGCAAATTTTTCTATGTCTTTGCTCACAATAAAAAAGTATTACTACTTTATAACAAAGCACAGGTTAAAATTTGCATAGACTCTTCCAAACATTGTTATAAAAGTCGGAGTGTGAATATCTGTATGTTTGCTAGAATGAACTTTTCCTTACTGTTCTACAAGCAATCACTTTTTTTAAATAACAGCTTTCAGTTTCTTTAAGGAGGTGATCTCTGTTGCAGAGGCAGCAAAACAATGCTGTTGATATGGCAGCTATTCATTTTCATTTAGTGGGTAAATCAATACTCACATAAAGCCTGAGTAACTTGTTGGCACTAACCTATGCTATCCTATTTTCATCTAAATTTGTCAAGATTCAAGTTTATGGTCTTTTTTATTTTTAAAAAGGGTACATATTTTCATGCTGCTTTGCATCAAATCAATACTAATAATAATCAGTAATCAAATTATTAGCATTCTCCGTATATTCTTGAGGGAAGGACTTTAAAAAAAACACAAAACCCAGTAAAATCAAAGCAAGTAACCTTTGTGTGTTATTCAGAGAGGGAATTTTACCCCTCCACACTTTATGTGCATGATGTACTGTACACACCGTCTGTAAGCACTTTAGAAAATCCTGGATGCTTAGCGTAGTCTTAAATCAGGCATATTGCCAATTGTGGATTTAAGAAGAGTATAGCTAGGTCATTTTCTTATGAGTTCCTTTACAGTTCAGTCTCTTTTCTTGGTGTTAATGTTTTTACCGCCATTGGGTGAAGGGAGGGGAGGCTTGGAATACCCTGCCCGAGGGCCTCCTAAACTGTACATCTGTCATGGATCATGTCATGGAACAGAAATGTTTGTTTTTGCTCCCATTCATTTCAACTGGCAGCCAGTTATTATTAGAATGAAAAATTAAGCTATTATGCAGTGGAGGCCTTACCGACTCTATCAAATTTATGGAGTTAATACAACAAAATTATCCTTTATAGCTGGTATAAGCAGCTGTATGTATAATGCAGGCCCCTTCTTGATCAGTCTACATACAAAATGGCAGCCTTGTTTATGTTATCATTGTTAAAGCTCTCTAACAATGTCTCTGTTTCAGAGGTTTTAAGGGAAAAGTTATTGAGTTAAGACTAGCATTAATGAGTTGGTCAGCCATACAACACAGCAGGCTATTTTGGGGTTAGTGGCTTTAGCCTGCTTAGGATATTTTCAGAGAGAGAAAAAGCGACATCATTTCTCGTGATTTTACAAATGTGTGTTCATCTCTGTTCAGGTGCACTACATTAACATCAAACTCCCCCCACCCAGCTGCCTTTGTTTGTTGTTTGTTTGTTTTAGTTCATGAATCAGTTAACTGACTCTTCTATAAAAATTGGTGGTGAGTGAACAAATTTTATGATGTTTAAAATCCACTTAGGTATTCCGTAGTTTGAAAGTTTGACGCCCAATTCATATGCTTGCAAGTTTGCAGTGTGCTTAAGGAAGAGGGGCAGAGAGAGGAGAACAGATTAAAATATATGGTGAACTGAAGCCATCAGTAAACAGATTTATGAAAAGGGAAACCATGAAAAGATGGAGGGGAGGAAGAGAAACATTTGAATTAAAGTTAATTGTGTGTCTGTGTGTGTATACGTACGTGTACGTGTACCCACACATACAAGTAGTATACAAGACACTAGTGCCAGCTGAATTTATAAAGAGAGCTTCTCTATTCTTAATTCATACAACAGATTTGCCTTTAGCTAGAAAAAAATAATTAGAGCTTTATTCACCTACATGATTTCCTGATTTTACACTAGTGTAACTTCATTAAAGTCAATGGAGTTACATGGGCAAAGACTGGTGTGAGAGTGAAGAATCATCCTCAGACTCAGAAAAAAAATAGGAATATTTGGGGAAAATAAGCATTTTTGTTCCAGATAAAAATAAATGTTTGCAAAGTTAGAGTAGTTTTGTGAAAATAATTAAAGGGGCTCACAAAACTTCAAATTCTACAGTATTCACGTAGTGTAGATAGCAGTATCATAGTGAAGTAATGGGTGGCTATTAGAGCTACCATTTGTAAATGGTATAAATAGCATTGTATTTAATACATACTATATTCTCCATAATAAATAGAAATACAGAAACAACATCACACCATTGCCATTTGAATTTTGAAAATAATAAATAAACTGAAGAAAAGGATTTACAAGCTGGTAATAAAGTAGAATGTTAGTTCTTATTAAAAACAAAAATTTGCTCCATCATTTTTGTCTGGAAACTCAGATAACTTTCATGAGGAAAAGTGAATATTGCTAATAGCTGAGTCCCAATATATAAATAAAGTGGCTTGAGGGAACAGTCTTGAGGAAAGGAAATCCACAATCCTTAGCTGTAACACTGAAAGATCCTTTGTAAAAATGGCTGTATGAAATTTTGAGCTAGAACCCAGGATCCAACTGAAATCAGGTTTGATTCAGATTCTAATCAAACTCACTGTCAGATCCTAATCAAACCCAGACCTTGGACCTCTGCTTATTCCATTAGCATACCCTTGCCACTCACATTGGCTCCACCCAGATAATCTCTTTCTTAAATTGCCACCATCTGACCAACTTCCCTGAACCCAAGAACTAATTCACTTCTAACTCTGCTTTCCTCTCTTCTGCTGACCTACTTTGTCATGGAGTTAAGCACCTTTATATGTCCATATTTGAACGTGCAACAAGTAGGGCAGGAATCTAGAACATTAAGTTTTGGTATTCTACTACCCTTGAGATTGACTTTCAAATTATTTTCCATGTCACTAGGTCCATCAGCTGATTCACCCCTAATAAAGGAATGTTTTCCAGTATCTGTTGCCCAAGAAGGAGGCAGCAAGCACTTCTTGCCCCCGTGAAATCCACTATCAAAATCTGGAAGGACAGTGGCTTTACCTGGCAGCCATCTTCCAAGAGAGAAGATTGGTGAGGGTCCATCTGGTACCTAGTAAAGATTTGGGTAGCAGACATAGAGTCATAGACCAGAATGATCATCTAGTCTGACCTAAGACCAATGCTTGTTCAGGATTTGGATTTAAGATTTCTCACACCCAAAACAAGACTCATATCATTAGATCAAGGAACCATCTGTTAACTTGCCCTCCAAGACTTCAAGTTTAAGGTTGGAATGAGTGACTGGTGAGAATAATCTGTAGGACCTGAACATCCCGGAAAAGCTCCAGGGGCAGACTCAGTGCCAGACTTTGTGACTGGACACCACACGTCAGATTCATATGTTGCATTAATTTCTACATGTGACATAATGTCTATACAACATTCTTAGACACTGCAGGTAATAATAATAATTCTTATTATTAATAAAATAATAAGTTGCATTTCTATAGTAACTTTCACTCCAAAGGATCAAAATTATCTTGAATCCCATTTACAGAAAGGCCCTTTACCCTACTTTGGCAGTGTAGCAGTAAATTGCACTTATACTCACTTTGAAGGCCCTTTTACGTTGCCAGGATAATGTCAAAGGACCTTGGTGTGAATGAGAATCAGACTCAAAGTATTTAGTAAATTGAAGTACAAAGCTATACAGAGAGATCATTTAATTTGTTACAGCAGATATTTAACAGGGCACAGCAAACTACACAGCAGTTTAGGACAGGAAGTAAAGAATATCTTATCCAATTTAAAATACAATGGAAAATTAGGTTTTGCAATTATTAAGATTGTAGTTACTCAGATTGAAATATGTACAGTACACTGGGACTAGCACCCTAAATCTTGTGAAAGGTTCAGTGAGATCTTAATTGACTCAGTATTGACTTGGGGAAAATGTCACCCACTGAATTACTGACATCACTTCCTACACTATCTAAGAGTTTCTGAAGGTGTCTCCTCCAAACACTGATGCAGCTTGTCTCTACATATTGAGAGCTTAGGGGATCACACAGCACAGTTTCTCTTATCAATTGAATGCAATACAGAATTTGGGTATTCAATTAGTTGAGTGGAAGTTAAAATTTCATTCCAAAATTTAGATAAATCTTAAAGTTGGGAATTAGTGCAACTCAGAGAGGAATGCAAGTCCTGTGAATTTTTGGACAGACAGAAATCCTAAGGATTGTTACTTCTGGCCAAACATTTTTCAGCTTCGTGTCTTGGTGGGATATGTTTTCATTTTAACCTATTAATCTCAGTTTATCTTCTTTTTTTTACAGGGATCTATTAGGAATTTTAGGGACTACAATATAGACTCCAGATGCTAGGTATTCCTTCATCTTTGTGGTACTCACTTTAATCCATAACAACCAACACATTTATTTTATGAGCTTTCACAATCAAGACAGTATTAATATCCTTCCTGGCAGTTTCTTAGAGCTTTGATTTCACATTGTGTGGGGGAGTGGTTACTTTGAACATAGTTTTGAAAGCCTTAGAAGTAACTGCTTTTTAGTCATTTCCTCACTTCTATAGGTTTGACACTGTGTACATTTCAAAAGAAACACACAAGCACAACTGTGAAGGTTATAGCCTTGCGGTACTCTGGGCGGTAAAAAATGACATTTATGTGGTGAGGTTCTGACTACTATAATCTTGATTTTTACATAGAGTGCGTACCCAAGTTCCTTTTAAAATGGCTGTTAGGCTGAACTTCCCCTCCTAGTTACATAACCCTTCCAGCATCCAACAATGATAAAATCATTACCTCTTCCTGAGTATCTCTTTGGTGCCTGTAATACACCATCCTTGTAAAACAATTCCTTCATTACAATTTCCTTTCATGGTAATTGCCAATAGGTTCTGTTCTGCTCTCTGGGATTTCAAACTATTTCCTCTGAGTAAAATATGTGTCAAATTCTACTCTCGTTTACATTGGAGTGTCACAGTTAATATTAGTGCAGTTGTCCAGGACTTCGGGATATAAGAAGCTTCTTCCCACTCCCCCTCACTGATTTTTGTGTCATCTCCAGCATGTGCAACTGTTGTCATTTATGAATCCTTCCTCTGTGAATGACACACAAAGAAAAGCAAACACATCTACCCATCACTGAACGGAACAAGCATCCTTAGGCCAGAGATTCCAAAGTGTGCCTTTCACTCCCCTCCTCCTCCCCCCCCCCCCCCCCCCCGCACACACATCTAGCCCATCTGATGCTGAAGCGAAATACGTTTCCAAAAGGCCATAAATTGAGCAATGAATATCTTGTCCAGTAAAGCTGAGATCCCTGCTGGGGTTTTCAGAAACAGCAGCTTGAGCAGTGTTTCTAACGGGAAGACCTTTATAAAGCAGCATTAAGGAGAGCCTTGCTTCAGCAGACCTTATTCTTTTCCCATATGGGGACAGAAATAATGGCATTGCCTGGATTCTGGCCTCTCGCAGGCAAGTAGAAGAAAAGAGGCAGCCAGATCCTTGATGCTTGTGGCCTCACTACAAGCACATTGGGAGTGAGAGAGCACTGCAAGGCCCCACCCCTTCGATATTGGCTAGCAGGCCAGAGGCATTCTGCCTAGTGAGTGTACACGGGGCTGGACATTGCTACAACTTAAGCGTAAAGGTTACAGTGACTGCATGCAGCACCCTGATCCAGGCCATAGTGGTGATCACCCCAGTATGCACTCTTCAAACCGAATGCCTCCCGGAGGTGCAGCTAGCGTGGGGCAATCCATTTGCAGCTGTGGCTTTGAACCCACAATCTCTCCCTCGCTAGTCAGTGTGTTCAGATCAGTACAGGTCTGTGTGTCCATTACAGTTAGGCTCATATCCAGGGTTATGACATACTAAGCAGTCAAAAAATGCCACTCAAGGTGCAACCTTCTGCTGCAGCAGCAGTTCTTCATTGTAGCTGCCAAGTAACTGGAATCTTTGTCTACATTAGCACCACTAGAGTATATATAATAGGTCCAGCTGAACATCACTGCCTAAAAAAGCCTGCTGTCTGAAGCATCTCCTCCATATCTATACCACAATGTTTTTTTAAAATTACTGAGATGTTTCCTAGTTACTATTTGGGGGCCTGGTCCTTCTCCTTTTGAAATCAGTGGGATTCTCACTGGGGATTTAAATTTAAATGGAAGCAGGATTGAGCTTTCTGGATCTTTTAAATATTTTCTTTAAAAAAAAGGGAAAAAGGATAGTTTCATGTGTGCGAGATAAAACCAACTGGCTGAATGATTGTTTTGTGTTGTGCGAGATAACGGGAAGATCCCTTTCTTTCTCTGACTCTCTGAACCTCATAGGTAATTGTCAGATCAGACACATGCTGGAATTAACTGCGGGATTGGGACGGATTAAGACTTCACACTTTTTACGCAAGACAGGGATAACATGGGAACTGGGATCTGCTGTGCTGATCTAAAAGGAGACAAACACTCAAACACTGCAGGGCTGATTCTCACTTGCCCCATTGTTAATCCATTATACTTCCGAGGACTTGACAGGATTTGAGTCCATGTGTGAGAAAGGAGCTCAAACCCCTCAGGACAAGCAGACTCTCAAAAGCCCTGTTTTAGAATATGTATCAGGCTGAGAGAACAGCAACACTAATTAGTGTCCCAGCTACACTACATTTCCCCCAAGCTAAGATGGTTCCTAGAGATGGCTCCTGCTACCCCAGGGGCTGTCTTTGCATCTGCTTATAAGCTTAGCTTTAAAAAAAAAAAGGGTTCACTTCAGCCAGCACAAATGTGTTACTAGTCATGGGTTCTAAGACCCATCTTTAACCTTTGTTTCTTAAGGTAAGGGAAATATAATTTTAACAGGACCTTTCTGTAGTACACTGTGATGAGTTACCCCCCAATCCAGGGTACCACCTGATATACTGGGATACCACGGAGTTGGGGACAGGGGCAACCCATCACATACACTAGCTGCCTGCCTCTCACCCCATCTTCAGCCCTCTGAGCCAATTTCATAACAATGAATGCTACTTCGGGTGATGCGGCAAGGGTGCTGTCAGTGATGCTGAATAAATAGAGAAGGCCCCAAGAAGTACAGCAAACAGCAGCTTCAGTGACTTTTGTTCTGAAGCTACTTCTGCGTGCCAGATTTTACCCTCAAGGCACAGTGGCAGGGCAAGGCTCCCACCTGTTATCTCTCACTGCTGTGGGGTTACTTCTTTCTGTTTAAGTTAGGTTAAATATTTCCCCTTTTCCCAGGATTCAGAGCTCATCAGGCCAGCTGTGGTGCACAGTCTCAAAACACAAAACAGCTGGAGCTTTAATGTGAACAAAGTTCACCTTTTCTTGTATACATTTTAAAGCTGCTGCACTGTTTACTGGATGATGCATTTGTTTAAATGAACGTCCAGCTATTATTGATTTTCCTCTACACTTTTTCTGGCGGTGTCACCACTGTCCTGCTGCAAAGAGCTCTAGCTGAAGCACACCTGCACCCACATGGGCAGGAGAAAAAACAAGGCCAGCGGCCCTGGTGAAACCCCATGCAAGTGTAGAGGGTCTACTGGTGTGACGGGGGGGATTTTGACCTAAACTCCACATTTTTAAAAAATTTGGAGAACTGATGAGTGTACACAGGTCTGGACATTGCTACAACTTAAGTACAAAGGTTCATGGCTTCACAGATTTTAAGGCCAGAAAGCACCTTTATGATCATCTAGTCTGACCTCCGGCATAACACAGTCATGGAATTTCACCCAGTAATTGTTTCAGCAAGTCCAATAACTTGTGGTTGAAATACAGTCTATCTTTCAGAAAGACATCCAATGTGGATTTAAAAACACTTTAAGTGACTAAAAATCTACTACTAGGCTCTTCCTAAGCTGCTGCAATGGTTAATTACCCTGCCTGTTTAAAATGTGTGCCTTAGTTCCAGTTTGAATTTGTTTAGCTTCAACTTCAAGCCCAGTTAGGCAAGTTATATTCCTAGGAGTACAACAGACCCATATCATGCTCTCATAATTTTATTTCTTTTAATACCTATGTAAAAGCAGAATTGTATGAACCTCTAAAAGTGTGCAGATTCGCTTTGAACAACATAGGAACTCATAACAGCTCAGCACATTGGTCCATCTAGGCCAGTCTCCAATGGTGGCCACCACCATATGCTTCAGAAGAAGGTGCAAGAAGACACAGAGTGGCCATTTATATAACAACTTTCTCAGACGGGAATTTTCTTCCTAATGTAATCAGTTAGAAGTTGGCTTGAAGCATGGGGGTTTATATTCTATCCGAAATAGTGACATTTTTTAAAATTCTATCTAGGACAACTGTGGATGATCTCAATTTCCAAATAAATCATCAAATCATAGAAGATTAGGGTTGGAAGCAACCTCAGGAGGTCATCTAGTCCAACCCCCTGCTCAAGGCAGGACAAACACCAGCTAAATCGTCCCAGCCAGGGCTTTGTAAAGTTGCGCCTTAAAAACCTCTAAGAATGGAGATTCCGCCACCTACCTAGGTAACCCATTCCAGTGCTTCACCACCCTCCAAGTGAAATAGTGTTTCCTAATATCCAACCTAGACCTCCCCCATTGCAACTTGAGACTATTGTTCCTTATTCTGTCATCTGCCACCACTGAGAATAGCCAAGCTCCATCCTCTTTGGAACCCCACTTCAGTTAGATGAGGGCTGCTATCAGATCCCCTCTCACTCTTCTGCAGACTAAACATGCCCAGTTCCCTCAGCCTCTCCTTGTAAGTCATGTGCCCCAGGCTCCTGATCATTTCCGTTGCCCTCTGCTGGACTCTTCAATTTGTCCACATCCTTTCTGTAGTGGGAGTCCCAAAACTGGTCTCAATACTCCAGATGTTGCCTCACCAGTCCCAAATAGAGAGAAATAATAACTTCTCTCAATCTGCTGGCAATGCTCCTACTAATGCAGCCCAATGTGACATTAGCCTTCTTGGCAACAAGGGCACACTGCTGACTTATATCCAGCTTCTCATCCACCGTAATCCCCAGGTCCTTTTCTGCAGACCTGCTGCTTAGGTAGTCAGTACCCAGCCTGTAGCAGTACATGGGATTCTTCCATCCTAAGTGCAGGACTCTTGTACTTGTCCTTGTTGAACCTTATCAGATTTATTTTGGCCCAATCCTCAAATTTGTCTAGGTCACACTGGAACCTATCCCTTCCCTCCAGCATATCTACCTCTCCCTCCATCTTAGAGTCATCTGCGAATGAGCTGAGGGTGCAATCTATCCCATTGTCCAGATCATTAATGAAGATGTTGAACTAAACCAGCCCCAGGACTGACCCCCCCCGGGTATTCTGCTTGATACTGGCTGCCTGCTAAACATAGAGCTGTTGATCACTACGGGTTGAGCCCGACAATCTAGCCAGCTTTCTATCCACCTTATAGTCCACTCATCCAATCCATCCTTCTTTAACTTGCTGGCAAGAATACTATGGAAGATCATATCAAAAGCTTTGCTAAAGTCAAGATATAGCACATCCACTACTTTTCCCATATCCACAGAGCCAGTTATCTCATCATAGAAGGAAATCAGGTTGGTCAGGCATGACTTGCCTTTGGTGAATCCATGTTGACTGTTCCTGATCACCTTCCTCTTCTCCAAGTGCTTCAAAATGGTTTCCTGGTCCATGATTTTTCCAGGGACTGAGGTGAGGTTGACTAGTATGTAGTTTCCTGGTTTCTCCTTCTTCCCCTTTTTAAATATGGGCAATATATTTGCCTTTTTCCAATCATCTGGGACCTCCCCCAATTGCCACAAGTTTTCAAAGATAATGGCCAGTGGCTCTGCAATCACTCAGCCAGTTCCCTCAGCATCCTCTGATGCATTAGATCTGGACCCATGGACTTGTGCATGTCTAGCTTTTCTAAATAGTCCTTAACTTGTTCTTTCACCAGTGAGGGCTACTCACCTCCTCCCCATACTGTGTTCCCCAGGAGAGCACTGTGGAAGCTGACTTTGTCTATGAAGACCCAGGCAAAAAAAAAATATTAAGTACTTCAGATTTTCTACATCATCTGTCACAATATTGCCTCTCCCATTCATTAAGGATCCCATATTTTCCCTGAATTTTGTTCTCGTTGCTAACATATCTGTAGAAACCCTTCACATCCCTTGCTAGCTGCAAATCCAGTTGTGTTTTGGCCTTCCTGATTACACCCCCTGCATGCTCTAGCAGTATTTTTAAATTCCTCCCTAGTCATCTGTCCAAGTTTCCACTTCTTGTAAGCTTCCTTTTTGTGTTTATGCTCACCAAAGATTTCACCGTTAAGCCAAGCTGGTTGCCTGCCATATTAGCTATTCTTTCTGCACATAAACATGGTTTTATTCCTGTGCCCTCAATAAGGCTTATTTAAAATACAGCCAGCTCTCCTGGACTCCTTTCCCCCTCATATTAGCCTCCCAGGGGATCCCGCTCATCAGATCCCTAAAGGAGTCAAAGTCTGCTTTTCTGAAGTCCGAGGTCCATATTTTGCCACTCTTCTTTGTTTTGTGAATCCTGGAAAGTGCTGGGCCTCAGCAATTTCTTGTATTCATGAGTTCCATAGGCTAATTGTACTTGATACAGGGTATAAACTCACTAGAGGTAACATTCACATCTGGCCAGTGTAAAGGCCCTTCTGCAGGTTCCCTGGATTAGACAAAGTTCACACTCAGCAAGTGATTTATACACTTGACCTATCTCAAGTTTTTCTTTTGAGGATGAATCCTGCTCACCCTAAAGGCAAATTAAGCCAATGAAAGTTGAAAATATCATTTTAGAACCAAGCTGAACCTTCTTTCAATGTTGAACCTAATCTTAAACTAATGTTTCCTGAGATTGTGAAGAGATATACATTTTTTATTGTTATTTTTCATTTCTGGGTGTCAGATCCAGTCCAGCTGGAAGCAGGAAGTACCAGAAATTTAATTTTTGTGTGAAAGCCCATTCTTATGAGAATTCCCATTCTTATTAATGAGACTCCTGTGGCTTGGAAGGTTTGTATTTGCTTCACAATAAGATCCAACAGTAGAACTCATTGAAACCAACCCCCTGGACTTTTAGAGGTTGACACAACACTACTTTTATATGGATATTAAAGGAAATCTAAAGGTTATAATTCTTAGAGAGAAAACGAGGCATCGTACACTGCTCTAATAATATTACGTGGCTGATTTTTCTTACTTTAATCAATTAAATTTCATTAGCAATTCCTTAGAAATATCATTATTCATTTCAACTGTGTTATGCATTCCTAAGGCACACAGATAAACCCAAAGAAATCAGTATGTGCATTTGTATGTATGTTTCTCACATTCTTTTTATGCTTCTTGGAGCCTTCTATGAGACTGAAATAAGCAAGTTCTGGACTTTTCACAATGTTTTTATCAGTAAGGAATTGAAGTATGGTGAGAGACCCACACTTTGTATTTTTATGGCTGCATAAATGGTCCCCTGAGGTGTTAAGGGGCAGAAAAGTCGGGAGGGGGGGAATACTTGAAGTATACATAGAAGTTATGAAGTCGCAGACACACCCTTTATTCTCACATTGCATTAATCATGATAAACTAGATTCCCATACCTATGAACTGAATACATGCTCCAGTGAAAGAATATTCATTTGGGGTTATATAAAGCCATTTTCAGATTTCAGTTACAGTTATTCCAGATTTACCATGGTGTATTAATTACATTTAATTTACATGTCTTGACACAAGTGTGGGTTAGACTGGCTTTTGCCAATCGTGAGATTACACAATCTTATTGCACCCCCCCCCCCCAAAAAAGAAAAAAGTAACTTGTCATTTCATACTTCATGTCCGTAATTTATCTGCTAGTGCCTTGCAGAGAACAGGGTAGATTCTAGTCAGCAGAATTCTCAAAGAGCAGCACTAGTAGGTTAATAAATTATATCCTGAAAAGAAGTCTGTTTCTTCTTCCTTTAGTGTTTTAAATTAAAAAGAAAAAAAGTGTTACTAGAAATATATATTTTAAAAGGTGAATCTCTCTCCTCCCTCAACCACTCTCACCCCAAAAAACCCTATATGGCTGAAAACATCATTGTTTAAAAAGAGGATATTTGCCCATATTTTTTCAGTTTTTGTTAAAAGCACTTTCATATAATATATTTTCAAGTAATGTTTCAACTTTCAAATTATTTTTTCCCTCAAGACAGCATTTAGAGGAGGTACTTTTATAAGAAGAATCTAATGAATGAACTTAGTTAATTTCAGGGAACTGAGGAAAAAATCAATAACCCCTCCCAGGCATTTAAAGCTCCCTATACTGAAGGCTCCAAAACATCAGATAATAATGAAAACATTTATGACAAAGTTCCTTATATTTTTAAATGTGTCCGTAAGGGAAAGAAATGCACAGTGAGTGTTTTTGGGGGTGCACTTCTCAGCGGGGCAGTTACCCCTCTCCTAGACAAAAAAGCTAGGCTGATTGGGGAAGCAGCCACAGCTGGGGCCACGCCCCAATCAGCCACACCTGGCCCTGTTATAAGGGCTCGGGGGAGCTGGAGCAGTCTCTCTCCAGCTTTGGAGAGAGAAGGACCTGGCTTCTTGGGAGAAAATGGGTAACAGAAGTGGAGCAGGGCTGGGGAAAGGAAAAAGGGGCTGGGGAGCTCCAGACTACAGGCCTTGCTAAAGGCCCAAGAAAGGTATTGGGGCTGCAGAGGGGAAGCCCAGGGATAGGCAAAGGTAGCAGGTCCTAACCCCTGGCCAATGATGAGTGGCCATTACAGACTGTCGTTTGCCCCAGTGAGCAGGGGCTAGATGATGACTGGAAGTAGCCACTGAGGGAAGGTGGGTTTAGAGGGTTGTGGGTTCCTCTGGGAGGGGAGACCCAGAGTGTGGGGGCACTGCCAGGGGGCAGCACCCCGAGATAAAATGGCACCGGGGTCCACGAAGGACATGGGGGCCTAATGCAGGCAGGAAATCAGCCAGCAGAGGGCACTCCATACTCTGGAAAAGAGCTAATTCCCAGATGACCAACAGGAGGCGCCAGAGTGGCAAGTCTCGCTTCACTACAGTCACACTATGCATTTCCTACCAGAGTAAATTCATGCAGAATTAGGTTGGCTGCATATATAGAAACTGGTCATTTTGTATATCTGAAAGTATATAGTGTCACAAACCAAAATCTATAAGCTTACCCTAATTCTTCTTTGAAGATCTTTCCTTCTAGAAAGACCACTCAGAAAGGGCACTGAGTAAGGATGGTAATAGTTTGATTGGAAGAGAATATTTGGGGGAAGTCTGTTATTAACTCTTTTCTAGTTTTATGAAGTCTATTCATGAGATTTTTTGCATATTTAATAGTAAATTTAAATATGGTCTTCTGTGAAAGGATCTGGAAACAAATGTGATTTACTAAAGTTGGTTGACGTATTGGCAATATTTTAGGGAAAAATCCATTTTGTCTGTTTTTTTAAAACTTAAGGCCCAGATCTTGCCAACTTTTGTGAACACAAGTAGTTGTGTGGTGCATAAGTGTTTTCAGGATCGAGGTCTAATTTGGGATAGTTCGTACCAGTACAGAGCATACCAGTATGCTCATGCTATCATTTCTAATCTAAAAGGAATTTTTGTGCACACTGATCTTGTCAGATGTTGATAAATATAAATTGGTGATGTATGCCACTTACTGGATTATATTTTTCATTGTAACTTCATATGTCAAGTGCATTTTTATCTTTATATATAAATACATATCATAAAATAGAATATCTATACAGTGTTATAGCCATCTTGGATCCAGATCTGAAGAAGAGCTCTCTACGTTTGAAAACTTGTCTCTCTCACCAACAGAAGTTAGTCCAATAAAAAATATTATCTCAACCATCTTGTCTCTCTTATAAAAGAGAATAGTAATTTGGGGAGTTGTACATTTATTGTGAGATGCTTGTAATTTCAATTTTTTATTTATTTTTAGTTAACATGGCAGTTGAGATTCATCAGGCCAAGGTGACCATCTATTGTTTGTTTTCAAGCAGTAGCAGGGAAACAGTGATAAATAATAATAGAAAGTTTTTAGTTTTATCATCCTATACTGGACACTTTTCATTATTCTGAAATATGCTTATGATCTGGTCACATTATCTGAAATAGATATTTTATAATAGTTTAGGTAAGATATTTCTAGTGACATGATTGCACTGAAATGTAATTAATTTTTAATATTTCTAGCATTGCAGGCCTTTATTATTACAGGCAGTCCTTGACAGTCAAGATGCTCATCGATAACTTTGTCTGCCCAATCTGCTCATGAGCACGTGTGTCACACTTTGGACTTCAAAGTCACTCCAGAATCCACAAAAAGAGAGCATGAAAATGTCATTGTCGAACCGATGGACTACACACAGTCCTTGACTTTATGACGTTTGACATGAGACTAGCCGCACTTACGACGTTTCTGAATTGACACTGTGATTTGACTTACGACCATTGATTTCGATTTTATGATGCTCGGTCCCACAATGCAGTGTAGTGCAGTTCCAAGTTACAATGTTTCGACTTACAATGCAATTTTCAGGAACCAATTGTGTCATAAGCCCGAGGACTGCCTGTATATTATGGGGGCATTTTCAAAAGTGCTTAGCGTTGACCTAACTCTGTTCCCGTTGAAATCAATGAGAGTTTTTAACTTAAATGGGAGGAGAGTTAGGCCAAGAGAACATTTGAAAACATAATAGTTTTGGTGTACAGTTTTGTTATAAATATGTACAAAACATATCTTAAAAGAATGTTAAGATTTCAAGGTCAAGCAGTGGAATACATTAGGAAACGCCAGAATTAAAGTGCAACCTTAATTCATCCCCTGTGTATATGCATTATGATACCGTTTTAATTATATAATCATATACCATTTTTTTCCACGGGATACCTTCCTCACCCAGTGCATAAGAAATAAATCAGAGTTGTGTCGTGAAGAAGGTTGTGGTCTTCAGGGCCACTGGCTTTATTTATTGCCTAAATAGGGAGCTGTGTAGTGATTGGGAGAAGGCACTGAGTGTGTAAGAAAGACAGTCTCCCTGTTGTCAGGTCTTGTGTCTGACATCACCTCCAACCTGTGGCAATCATAAGATGCAATTGCAGGGAAAGTTGTGCTCAAACCCTGCATTCCTGGTCTGGAACAATTTTTCAGAGGTTTATATATTGGCCAAATTTGGGCAGATTTTCTAAGTATGGAAAAAGGCACATCACTGACTGTGGAGTATCTCCTGGCCAGATTTCAAATTTTGCTCCAAAGCATCAGCTTCTCCGGGAAATAGTTGTGAGATTTATTTATTTTTTAACATCTGCAAAACTGTATTTTGCCCTAATCACGTTCTGAGAAATGGCGGAACTGTTTTTACAGAATTCTTCCAAAAAACAGCCACAGGCAGAAACCTGACGTGGAAAATTTCAGCCTAAATAGTTATAAGCAACCAAACCCCGGGTTTATTCATGGGATGTGTTGTGGAATCTTAGCTACAGGTATTACTATCTGCACGACCTAGAATCAGAGCTTCAGTCATACCAGAAGGCTGTTGTGGCACTTTTTTTTGAGGAGCTGAAATGATGTTGCACCACTAGCAGTATTATCATTCATGAATGACGGTACCAGAAGTGTTGTTCTGGCCCCCCCCTTTTTTTAGGACCTGAGCACTGCTTATAATAGAAAGGTCAACTAAAAATACTATTGAACAGACCTTTAAAGGGCTCACTCACATGGCTCTTTACATGTGTGTGGAATCAAACTGATTTCAATAGAATGTTATGTGGGAATAGGGATCCTTACTAGCAGATCTCGGTGCAGGACTGAAGTGTAAATGTTTTTTTTCCCCTCACCCCCCCCCATCATTTCTATTCGGCATCATTCGTAGACCATGTCCAACCATGAAATTTCACAGCTAGTATGGCCTAAGTCCTCTATTCCACAAACACTAATACATGTATGTTATTTTAAGTACCCAAGTAATCCCATTTTCTTCAGTGGGAGAACTCATGTACGTAAAGTTCAGACCCTACATTTTCAAAATCCCTAGTGAATTTGGGTGTCTCGAGTTTTAGGATCCTGACTTTAGACAACAAATTGATTTTCAAAAAGAGCTGAGTACCCAGAGTCTGGAAATCAGGCCTGTTAAGGGGTCATCCAGGCTAACACCCAAAAATTGAGCCCCCCCCCAAATCTAGGCTGACCATATGTCCCATTTTGAACGGGACAGTCCTGTTTTTTACATATTTTCAGACCGTCCCATCTTTTTAATACAAATACCAATTTTGTCCTGTTTTTTGTAAAAAATGGAACGCGGCTTTACTCGCCTTTATTCTTTCCAGAGACAAACGCGTAGGGACCCATCTTGCCCTCACTGCGATCAGTAGCAACACTTCAGTGGGAGCAGGGCCCTTGAACTAACCAGACTGGGGCCGCTCTGTGGACACTACTCTCCCTCCCTGTTTGGTAGCTCTTGAGCCAGCAGCCTGCGGAACGAGAGCCGAGATCTGGCCCCACGCGGTCGCCCCGTGCTCCGGGGCTCAAAAATGCACCTGCAGAGGGTCTGTCTTTGCAGAGGACACCAGGGGTTGCATCTCCCCCCGGTATTGGAGCTCAGCAGAAGCACCTGAAAACGCAGGCAAGGTGCAGGCAGCAAAGAGAGGGAGAAAGGCAAAGAGATCAAAATCGCCAATGAGCAAACTGCATCTCACCAGCCCAGCACCAGTGTCCCACCGCTGGACGGGTGATGGAAAAGATGCCCGAGAACTATTTATTTCTAATAACTTCCGGACGGCAGCTCCCCTGCCGGCACGCCCGTCCCCACCTCGGCCCCCGGCTGCGGCTCCGGACAGCTCCGCTCCGCCGTCGGCTTCAGCCCGCCGTCCGCTGCTTCCTCTTCTCTCTATCCCTCCTTCTTCCCTCCTTCTCTCCATCCCTCCTTTCCTCCCTTCTCTCTCTCCCTCCGTCCGCTGCCTCCTCCTCTCTCGCTCCCTCCATCCCTTCTCTCTATCCTCCTTCTCCATCCCTCCATCCCTTCCTTCCTCCCTTCTCTCTCTCCTTCCGTCCGCTGCCTCCTCTTATCTCCATCCCTACCTTCCTCCCTTCTCTCTCTCTCCCTCTGTCCGCTGCCTCCTCTTCTCTTGCTCCCTCCATCCCTTCTCTCTATCCCCCTTCTCCATCCCTCCATCCCTTCCTTCCTCCCTTCTTTCTCTCCTTCCGTCCGCTGCCTCCTCTTATCTCCATCCCTCCATCCCTCCCTTCCTGCCTTCTCTCTATCCCTCCATCCCTCTCTTCCTTCTCTCTATCTCCCTTCTCCATCCCTCCCTTCCTCCCTTCTCTCTCCCTCTGTCCACTGCCTCCTCTTCCATCTCCCTTCTCTCCATCCCTCCTTCTCTCTGTCCCTTGCCTCCTCCATCCCCCCTGCTCCCTACCACCTCTCTTCTCTCATCCATCCATCCTCTCCCTTCTCACCTTCGTGCCTTCTCTCCCTCCGTCCCCTCCATCCTCTCCATCCCCCATCCCCCCATCTCTCTCTCCCCCATCTCTGTTCTGTTTATTCCTCCATCCCCCCCCAGTCCGCCCTCTGTCTCCCCCCCGCCCGGCACTGGGAGGCCAGGTGGGGCCATGGCGCTGGTCACCTCACCCACCGAGCTGGAGTGCCTGGCCAAGCCGCTGTTCTGCTGCAAGGGGGCGCTGCACCAGAAGGTGATCCACGAGGTCAAGAGCCACAAATTCACGGCGCGCTTCTTCAAGCAGCCCACGTTCTGCAGCCACTGCACTGACTTCATCTGGTGAGACCCCCTAGAGCCCCCCCAGACCACCCAGAGCCCCCCTAGAGCCCCCCAGCCCCCCGACCACCCCCGTGCGCCCCTCAGCCCACGTTCTGCAGCCACTGCACTGACTTCATCTGGTGAGACCCCCCAACCCCGTCCCGTTTTTGCCATCCCAATGTCCCGTTTTTGTCTCAAGGAAATATGGTCAGCCTACCCAAATCAGTAGTCATGTACAAAAATGTAGGCCTTACAAACATAGCTTTTCTATGAGCATGCTGACTGATTTTTTTTTTAATAGGGACCAGGCACTGCAGTAAAGGGTTGATATTTTCCTAAAAATTCAAGATATATGTTTTCTCGTCTAGGTGGCAGGGGAAGGGAAAGGAAGTCCATATGATAAGGTGACCTTGGAAGGTTTTTGATTACTTGCTGATGCTGGGCCTGCTCATGCCATCCCCATCTCATGAGCATAAACTTCTAAACTAACTATATTCCCATAATCAATATTAAGGATAATAGAATAATTTATTTTCAGAAACATTTAGAATCTGTATCTCAATGTGATGTGATTACACAGGTTTCATTCCGGTGTCCACTTTAAAATCAATCAATACTAGTTATCAGAATTTGTTCAAAGGATGGGAATGGGGAAAAGGCTGGAGATTGTAAAATTGCTTACAAAACACATCTACAGAGTAATCTAGTAGCTGCCTGCTGCGTGTTTTGCAGACATGACCATCAAACTGAAAAAAAAAGTCAGTATTAAAACAATGGGCTCTTTATGTTGTAAATCAGGCAGGAAATATATCAAATAAAATGATGCAACCGCTAACAGAAGCTTATATATACTGATAAGAACTGGCTGTTTTCTGGGCAACCGCTGATCTTTGAAGCGGTCCTTCTTTAGGTCTGCTCGACCCCAACACTCTCTGGAGAGAGTGTTCCAGTTGAACCCATAATTACTTATTGGGCACAAACTAAAAATTCTCATGTATATCATGGAGATTCATACCTTGATCATATTAGACGAGAAAGAGGTAGAATGAAGATTGGTTTATGTTGATTCTTTTGAATAGCTTTACTTTAGTACCTCAATACTGTAAGATACAGAAGGAATTTATTACTAGTTGATGAGTGCATTGAGACATACAGTTCAAGTTACCTCATTACTATAATTAAATTTAAAATCACATCCCCTTCTACATACTGTTACCTGGTAATGTACTGTATTACAAACACTGGAATATCTGAGTATTAAATACCTCATGTTAAGTAGGACATACTCTTCTCAGTCCAAGATGTGCAATCATAAATCCAGAGCATCAATTAGAAGAGCAGCCATAAAGTTAAATACTGTCTGAATTTCTTTAACTATCAATTATTACTACACATCAATAATATACTAAGGAGAAAAAAGGAAAAAAAGAATAGTTTTGTACTTGTGGCAAATTTTACTCTAATCCAGGGGTTCTCAAACTTCATTGCATTGTGACAAGAAAAATAACTACATGATCCCAGGAGTGGGGAACTGAAGCCTAACCCTAACCGAGCCCCACCACTGGGGCAGTGGGGCTCAAGTTTCTGCTTCTGGCCCAGGCCTCAGCAAGTCTAATGCCAGCCCCTGCAACCTCATTTAAATGGGGTCATGACACACTTTGGGGTCCGACCCACAGTTTGAGAATCACTGCTCTAATTTATACCCTTTGTAACCTCATTGAAGTCCATGAATAGGCTCAGCAGCAGCTCCTTAAATCTGGATAGGTAAAATATGAAATATCTCTAGTTTTAAGTAGTTGGACAGTAGTTTGATTGCTCTTTTACCTAGAAAAATGATCTCATGGATGAGTGTAAGTCTTGTAAGTTTTCGTTATTTGCTTACTCCGCTCAAACATCTGTTGTACCTGGCTGCAGAGAAGGCCAGTTTATCTACCATTCCTACCAAATATTATTTTATTAAACTTTCATTTACAAACTTTCTGTCCTACTACCATCTATTATATTTCATAGGAAAATTGTAGGTATTTTCTGTTACAAAATTTTTTTGGGGGGAAATATTTTTTTTCTGGATGTTTTTACAGAATTTTTTAGGTTTTCAATGAACAATCAAAATAGTTCATGTGTTTGTTGCGAACACCAAAAGAACACTTCAAAAGAAACAAAAAATGTCAATTAGAAAAAAGGCCATTTTTTTCCTCATGAAAATTTTCAAACTAGTTGTGCTGTCTGTGCAGCAAACAGCCTCTGCAGGTCACATTCAATGATGCCTTGCCTACGGATTAAAACAGAGGGAAGAGCTGTTTATAGGGGACCAGGCATGGAGTTCTTCCTTGGGGTATGTGTTTACTACCCAGGCAGGGAGCGATCAATCTATCGGAGATTGATTTATCGTATCTCATTTAGACGCGATAAATCGATTCCCAAAGGCACTCGCCGTCGGCACTCCCCTTCGACTCCTGAACTCATGCGGAGTCAACTGGGGAGCCCACGATCACCGTGAGAATGCCAGGTAAGCTGACCTAAGATGCACCTACTTCAGCTATGCTATTCACGTAGCTGAAGCTACATATCTTAGGTCGACAACCCTACCCCCCCCTAGCCCCCGCTAGTGTAGACCAAGCATAGGTCTTCCTCTGCTGCTGCTTTCCCTGCAGCTCAGGTGTACACTCTTGAGGTCATTGTCAGCCCAGTTCTCTTGGTGGAGTATGTGGGGTTGGGTTCTCAGCTGCAGTGCAGGGTACATGTTTGTTGGTGTATCCACATTGCTGTAGTCCTGGTGCATGGTCCAGCTATCTTCCTGACTACATGTAGCATAACACTGCAAGTCTCGTAGAATATCCTCAAACTCTGTCACCCTGCACCTCTGGCCAATAGCAGCATATGCATCTGTAGCCCCCTCATTACTTTCTTCCTTCCTTCTTTTAGTCTTGGCCATACCTTCAGAACTCCATCTGGATTCAGGTCAAGACATGGGAACTGAAATGGCTTTAGAGGCACTGATGAAATGATACTCTGCTGTCAGCGGACAGAAGGCAGACATCCATTCTCATCCTTCTCGACCAATCTGCAGCTTTTGCATTGACAGCCATGAAAGCCAGCTTTCTCACTTGAGGTGGCAGCAGTTCAGGGTAAACCTCTAAAAAAGTTTGAGCCCTTCCGGGAGGAATGTACCCAATTCATAGTGATGGGAAACTGCACTTCCGCCACTAGATACTGTACTTGTGGAGTCCTGAAAGGATCAATTCTGTCTCCGATCCTATTCAATACCCACATGCAACCACTAGGTGAACTAGTCAAACAATGGTAACAAAGAGTCCTGTGGCACCTTAAAGACTAACTAAAGTATTGGAGCATAAGCTTTTGTGGGCTGATACCCACTTCGAAGTGGGTATTAGCCCATGAAAGCTTATGCTCCAATACTTTAGTTAGTCTTTAAGGTGCCACAGGACTCTTTGTTACCTCTGCTATTCCAGACTAACACGGCTACCTCCCTGATTCTAGTCAAACAATATGACTCCTGCACAGCAATATACAAGGAGTCAGGCCACATGCAGCTCTTCTTTGACCATATCACTACCGCCGAGGCAGCTCAATGCATGAAGGAGATTAACTGATGAGTGAAGAACAGCTGGTTGAATCTGAATCCGAGCAAGACAAAGGTTATGCTCTTGCACCGAGGAAAGTATTTTGGGGAGTTTTCAGCCATGGTACAAACTCTCCTTTTGTTGAAGGTTCACACCCACTGTTGATCAGTTCAGTCACTGCTGATGCTAGCAGCATCCCCAAGTAATGCTTTCTGCCATCTTCCACTGGCTAGAAGACTCACTCATCCTGATGGACAATGTGCCCTCAGTTATTTGTGCCTTTGTCACATCTTGACTGGACTGCAGCAATGTATATCTAAGCATGAAGCCTTCTGCACTTAGGAAACTCCAGGTAGTACAGAAAGCTGAAGTACATTTCAGCAATATGGGCAACTGCAAATACATCAAGCCTCTCCTCCACTCTCTACACTGCTTTCTATAGAATATCAAATCAAGTTCAAGGTCTCAGTCATTATCTTTGAGGTACTCAGTGGCTTGGGCCATGGGGTAACCTGGTCTCTTAAGGGTGCAGGTACTTAGGAGTTAAGATTTTGGGAGGTTTTGATACAGGCAAAGACCTAGAAATTAAATATTTGCTGGAAAGGAAGAGGTCCTGGATAACTGTTTCTTTAAGGACCTGAGAGCAGGATCCTTGCAGAGTGGGTGGGCTTCCCTCTCACCCAACCAGTTAGGGATGAGCTGCAAGAAGGGGACTAGCATATATGTTACCTCCTCCCTCAAAGCAAGACAGACACCAGCTTGAGAAGACTAGCCTGCTGAACCCTCTCAGCCTGAGAACTAATTGGGGAAAGGGAGCCAGCTGAAGGAGAAGCTGACCAAGGTCCTCCAATTGTTCTAAACTAGGACCCCACTCCAGGAGGAGAGCTGTGAAGCTCCTGTGTAAGATGAAAGAAAGTTTAAAGTACTAGCCAGCCTTAAGAAGAGCATGAGACTCCTGTCTCCAGGAGAGGGACTCATGGAAACACAATCTAGCATCAGGAGGATGGCTGGGACCTCCAGAACAGGAGCGAGAACCTATTGATACTCTTATATGAACCCTGAATTTTAAAAAATCCATACTGCAGAAGATTAAGGACTGTATTCTTCTGTCTTTCCTCATGATGAATAGTGAATGAATAGTTTCACCGACTTCAACATGAGTCAGTGTAGCAGAATCTGGCCCTAAGAGCCTTTAACTTGCAGCTCAGTAGCCCAACAGTTTGCAAGAGCTATTGAACCTAACTAGAGGGGAAAAGAGAACAATTCCATGACTCATAAGAAAAGTGTGATTGGTGATTAAAAAAATGGAAATTTACTTTTCATCTCTTATCCTTCACTCCATCCCAAGGGATTGAAAACCTTCCTCCCCAACCAGTCAATAATCATCCTCAGATTCCCCTAGGCCATTAAACTTCACATAGGATCTTTCCTGGAAACACAATAGCTTTCCTGAATTTCTCACAATTTATATCCCCCTTTCAGTTCTCAATACTTTAGCCTGATAGTTTGTATGGGCCAGATGCAAAACAATTGCCATTGTCCAAAAATGATTGGCAATTTTTTTCCTGGGAGTGCAAAATAATCTAAAAGAGACTGGAGGTCTTTTTGTTTGTTTGTTTTGTTTTTTTATTTTGGCATGAATTTTCAGGGAGGAACAAACAATGTCCTAACTTTTGTATGACCATCTGATCCAATAAGACTTGCTCTCCTACTGTTGTACGAATATCAGCAGGCAATGGAAAACTCTTTCTGACAAGAGGATCAGATTGGGGGGGAGGCCGAGTGTGGGGTTTTTTTGCTTTGTTTTGTTGTCATCTTTAAACAACTCTCCACTCAAACGTGCATAGTGAAATTATCATTTTTATGGCAGATAATTTACCAAATCTAGAGAGAGAGAGAGGAGACAAAGAACAAACTGGCTATATTTTACAAATATCCAACTTGTGCTATCAGATGCATTAAATATTTATCAGCAGGCGTCTGCCCATTGAGTACTTTAGTATATTTAATTTTTTTTTTAGTGTTATTGTCTGTCTGGACTTGGAATTATCTCCTTGGCCAAAGATAAAAGATGATTTGTATCATGAACATACAGAATGTAGGACAGCAGTACCTCCTTTCTGAAATTCACTTAATGGAGTAAGAAAAGGGTGTGTGTGTAGAAGGAGCCCTGCTTATCTGCATTTTAATTTTACTCTATGTTGAAAATGTAGCCATAATAGAAGCTGTTTTGTTACGAAGGGTATGCTCTGTCATATCAGCACAATAAGCAGTTGCCCAGGGTAGCAAAATATTAAGGGCAGCAAAATGTTTAGTGGCTGTTTATTGGATGAATGGCAAACGGGCTCCGGGAGGGGTATGTTTTCCAGTTTGCCGAGGGCAGCAGAAACCATGGAGGTAGCACTGATAACAGGCAAATGATAACACTAATGCACTTTCACTTTTCTGTAAACTATTAAAGCTGGCAAGCTGCAGACTGTTTGTGACACATGGTAATTTGTTGAAAATCACTATTTGCTAAAAATGAGAGTCCATTATATTAACAGAACTGACAAGAAAATAAATGTTTTTGAAAAGAAAGCACTTGGAACTAGGGAAGATAGATGTCATGTTGGCTATTATTCACCAAATCAAACTTATTTAAATGCACTGTCTTTGATACTTAATAAATGTTATAGTGTGGCTTTTCGTGGCTAATAAAACTTGGTTTACATTACACCCCTTGTCTGCTATGATTTGCCTCCTAGGGCTCACTTAGAGTGCATTAAGAAGCTGCACACAAGATCAGGGCGATTTGCTGCAAAACTTAAATAATTCATTTATGCACCACTGCTTTCAGACAGTGTTTTTACAAATGCTATAATGAGACAAGCTGTGAAATGTTTTACATGGAGAAAAGGCAGCCTGCTGCTGAAGGAAAGCCCTTTTTCCTGGGTTTTAGTCCTTAAAGTTCACAATAGAACTTTTACAGCATACTTTGCTGCTGCTAAGGCTATTTATCCTAACACAATATTAATAATATGTTGCACTTCTATGCACTTTCATCTGATGAACCGAAATAACCGGTGGGATGATCGGGAGAATTAAGGCTTGCTAGGATGAGTAATGTTGTTGAGGGTTGGGACGTCATAAAGTACAACTCCCCCCCCCCCCCCCATAATTGTAACAAGCTGGTCTGCTGTGGTGACATCCTTGTGAGCACTGTTGGCCTATTGCATTATTTTTTAAAACAGGCACAGGAAAAGCACCTTCTACATATAAACTATGCACAAAAACCCTTCCATTAAAAGTATATCACTAAGGCTGGGAGTTCAAACTATACCTGAGTTCAGATTTCTTCTTACTGTGTTGCCAACTCCCATGATTTTTATTCCAAGTCTTGTGATGATTGGTGCTTCTCTTAAAAACTCATCTCTTGGAGTCACGTTATTTGGTGACATTCTCACCCTTCATTTAGGAAAAAAAAAGGTACAATTCTAGCTGTGATGTGAAAGGAATAAAGCTTGGAAATGTGACTCAAATACATACCAAATACTCAAAAACCAGAAGGAAAATTAAAAAACACAATTACTTTTTAAATTTTTATGATTGCAGGGGGAGGTGGAGCTGTCTCATCATTTTTGAATGTTTGGGGTTGATGATACTTTGTAACCTTAACTCTGTCCCTTTGTGTACTAATTATGATAAAATATCATTAATTCTACACGATCTGTGCCTCATTCAGTGCACAGAATAAAATGCGTAAAAGAGGACTCTTGATATAGGTAGATAGGGTGGGGGTTGGGAGAAGAACATATTCCTGTCAGCTCCGAAAGAGTTTGTGACTGGATACCAGTCAGTAATCACAACTGTTTCAGTTAAGCAGTGTTTCTGTATCTTCCCTTTTTTAAGAACCAAATACATATAATATGGGATTTCCTAAGAAAATTCATCTGTATTTCTTCAATATGGTTTATAGATTTTTTTTAATTCAGTGCAAGCTGCCAAATGGTAAAGCCTGTCAAGTTCTTGTTCTTGCAGAAAGAGACTCTAGCAGTATTTAAAATGCAATAAAATTGGGTTGGCTACTTCAAAGTATTTAACAGCTAAAGTAACTTTAAGTAAATTGGAAGATCTTACAGTGTTGAATCAAAAAGTTCTGACCTAAAATATATCCTGGTCTTTGGCAGGCTGTAGAAATATTCTGCTCCATGGGGATGGGAGAAAATTGCCATTGCAGGAAAGGCAGTCCTCTGAGTGATTAGCGATCTGCATATCCTGAGTGGGAAGGAGTTTCTTTTGCCAGAGGGTCACCACAAGTAAGAACAGCCTGAAAATAGTTAGTTTTTCAAACAGAAGCTGACTCAAGGGATTCCTTCATAGGGTTTCCTCGGTTTTTTTGGGTGAACATAAAGGGCAGTAGCCATAGAGAGGGAAAGTTGGACCAGACCAGAGATGTTTTCAAAGGATTCAGACCAGAGTAGAGGATTGTTTGGAAAGAAAAAAAAATAGATCAAAGTGGAGCTATTTTTGAACAGGTGGGAGGGTGTTAGAGTACAGAGGGAAATTGAGAGAGGAAACCTGCATGGCAACATAGTTGTATGTTTTTTGTGTGACAGGCGTGGTAGTATAAATTCTGCATTTGGGACATGTTTGCATTTAAAATCTACCATTTTTCTTATGTTCTTTTAAGGGTGTACCTATAATGAAATGCCTTGATTTTTCATTAACATTATTGAGTCATTAGCAATGTTTTTAGAGTGATTTCAGGAATTCTTGCTGTCTGAGGAGTGGGTAGGCCACCCATATAAAATTAACTGGCACCCCCCCGCCCCCGAACAATGGCAAAAAAATGTAAGAAATAAAGGCACTGTCATGTCAGTCAAATATTGAGGCTACCAACCTTTAAACATTCAACCTTTTATTTTAGCATCGATGAAATTGTGTATTATGCTTTTTCTAGTGTTAGTGGAGTGGCACGGGATGGGAGTTAAGTTTGAAAATGCCCTTTTTTTTAATTAAACCCCTATCCCCATTCCATTTTTTTAAAATAATGACCCTTCCTTACAGCAAACCAATTTGAGCCAAACACTTATGAAACAATTACATTGATTTTTGCCTATAATAAGAGTCGGTTTGTTTTGTAAAAATGAGTCTGGAATATTTATTCCTTTCCTGTTATGGAAAGTCAGCAGATGTCTAGTTTATTATATTTACATATGCTAAATCAAAGGGAATTATATTCAATATTTTGTTTTTTAATTTTGGTTGAGCAGGAAGCTGGAAATCCAAATTAATGGTTGTTCCCCTGTGACATATATTCTGAAAGTCATTTGTAGCTTGTGTGCTTTGTTATAATGGTCAAGATAGACTGATAATCATTATCCTCTCCAACAATGCAGTAATTACAGTAGTGGAAAAGTAAACCAGAAAAGGTGTGGAGAACTTCAGCTGTGACTAAGATCTTGGGCTATAATTATCATTGACATCCTTACTTCAAAGTGACAAGAAATTATTTTTAAACAGCCATTCATGCTTATTGTCCCTTATTTTTGTGGTTATAAGGCCTGCTGGTAGCCAATCTAATCCACCAAATTCACTACAGTGGCTGCAGGAAGGTCAATCCTGTTCCCGCACTAAAGGAGAGGTCCACTACTGTGGAGGTCATGTGGTGCTCCCGGCCATGCCCTTGGAATACACTGAGGACTCATACCAGGACTCCAGACTAAACACACTGGACCTCTATGGGTCTGTCTATACTGCAGTCGGGGATTGCAGCAAGTATAGACATACCTGACTTCACGTGAGTATGAATAGCGGTGAAGCAGAACAGACTTCTGCCTGGCCTAGTCTCTCAAGTAAGTATCCAGGGTTCCAAGTGGGTTTGTATAGCTTGTGCTGCTGTGGCTTCACTGCTGTTGGTAGCTGCACTTTCTCAGGTACGTCTACATGTGCTGCAATCACACCATCAATTGCAGTGTAAACAAGCCATATGTCCGTGCATGTTCTGTCTGGCTGGATCACTTCCCCTTTTGCTCTCCTCACATCTACCGGTTGCACCCCACCCCCACCAGGGCAGATGCAAAACCACTTATAAAAGGACAGTTTAGCATGATCTGCAATAATTCAGATGAGGCTATTTACTCTTAAGTCATGAAGTCATCACAAGCCTTTTATATGACAGTATCAGCCATCCTCCATTCCCTGGTTATTATTTGCGAAACACTAATATGCTTACTGTTGCAGAAAACAAAAACATAAAGACAATCCTTATCCCCAGTGGACTGACAGGCTAAAGACAGGTACAGATAAGACAAGATGCAGTGTGGGATCTGTAGGATGCTGTTACCTTAGTTTTTATTTTTTTTCCTTTGAATCTTTCTCGCTATTCTCTTGTATGAATTTGTGGTGGAGAATGGGTTTGTCTCATGTGGGCTTGTATTTGAGTCTCGCAGGAGCTGTTAAATGGTAAGCATTCTAACCCTGGTTATTAGGATGTTTTTGGTAACATCTAATATCTCTTTCCTCCAACTTGATCAAAATGCAGCACCTTAAATGAGTGTTAAACTTCATGTCAAGCAAGGCCCCAGAAAAGTGTGCCTGAGAATGTGAGGTAGAGTGCCTAAACTTCCATACACAACTACTCTTCCTTTTGTATAAATGCCATATAAAAATACTGTTCATAAAGCTGCAAAAATAAACATGGTAACAGTTGGATAAAATGTTTGTTTTTAGGACCAATGAAAATGAAATCCACGTATTAGCTAGAGCTTTGCACATTTTCCACTTGAAAAAACAAACAGTTTCACATTGATACAGACAAAAGCTGCAGCTAGTTTTTGTTTTACACGATTTTGTCATTAAGTTTTTGGTTGTTTTTTTTCACAACCAGATTACTGTTTGGATTTTGGTCCCATTTTTGCCACGTATCCAAATTCCATAGCTGAAAGGATGAAGGGCAAAGTAGGTTAGAAAAATAGATTGAGTTTGGCCTCTCTCTAGTTTTAATAGAAAGAAATGTTTTACTTCACCAACTCTTTTTAATCAATATAGAGATAGATTTGAATAGCTTGTACTTTGAAATCTGAACTTTGATCAAGATTTAAATTGTCAAAAGGTCTTTATAAAGGACCAAATCAAATGTGCAGTTCATATAACCCTTGAATGCTGGCATGTTCAGAATCCCAGTCCAGATCCATATGTTGTGACTTGGGCCTTTCTTTAATTAATAGTCTGTTATCGGTCGTTTATATTTTCTTTTTAAACAGGACTAAGTTATTTGCATGAAAAAGAACAACAAAAGCAGCTGAGGAGAGTGCTCTTTGTATGGTCTTGGTGTCTGTGCAAACAGAGTAGCTAGCCAGGCATTAGTTCCTTTGAATAAGTATCTAGTTCCTTTCAATAAACACTTTAACATCAAATGTAAAGTGGCTGCTAGTAACTAAAGTGACAGCTACTCAACTGCTAGCAACAAAAGGAAGCTTGTTAAAGCTGAAGATGTCACATCATTTTCATAGCTGTCTTTCCCAGTTCTAGGTGAGTGGAGTGCCATATTTTCTGGACAGAAACAGGTAGTCGACTAGGGTGTTTATTCATTGAAGGTCAGGCTTTTGTATTATGAAACTTCTAGCAGATGTGATAAGCAGTAAATTGCAGATCTATCACTTTTTTTCCCAGTGAGCGTGTATGTGAAATCAGCAGAATACTGCCTGGATTTGATTTATGGCCCACTTTTGACCAACTCTTATCAGGTTCCCACAAGCCCTTTTCTGATGCAGCTCATGTCTGAATGACAATAGACAACCAGTGCTATTATGCTCCAAAATCCCTCTCTGCATTCTAGACACCTAAGATTACATCTGGGCTATTGATTTATTACTGCCTTTTTTCCCCCCACAGGGACCAGTTTGTTCAGCCTGAACAAGATAGACTATTATTAAACTGAACAAACAACTCCATGTGAACTTGGTAAAGAAATAATCATTTGCAACCGCCTTCCTAACAACCTGGGTACATAACAAAACATAGGTGTTGAAATATTAAGACTATTTATATATGTGTCCTGCCATTCATGTTTGTTCAGATTATATATACTTTATGTGCAGGAAATGAGATGCAACAGACATGTTGTTGTGTTGTGCATTATAATCCTATTGCATACAGCATTTTGGCATTACAACCAATGTGCCATCCTTAGCTTTGAATAAAACCCAAATTATGACAAATGTCTGTTACACTATGTATTTCTAGAACACCTACTGTATCTGCAGCAATGAAGTTTTATGACACCTTTTAGAGTCTCAGCAAAATTTATTCGTTCTACCACTAGATTTTTTTTTCTTTTGGGGTTGGGTGGGGAGGAGGAAGCTATAAATATTACAGTACATTAGATTTTTATATCTCCTAAAAATGTACTTGCAAGATTCCCATTAAATATCCCTCTGCAATAGTCATCTGTATACACAAGTTTCAAAGTGAAAAAGTACAGAGATGGCTTCTAGTGAAAATGATCATTTTTCCCTCCTCTTTTGGTTCAGGAAAATGTTTCCTGATTTTGGGTGCCCACCTTGAGCTCCCTTAGGACTGATCTGAGCACCAATAACTCCAGTGGAAATCAATGGGTGCTGCAGGTGCTTAGCACCTCTGGAAAATCCAGCATAGGGCATCTCATGGGGGGCACCCAGAAATGGATGTATTTAAAATCAGTACCACTTTTCGTGTTGTCTATCTGCTGTGCATGGTACCAGATACTTTGGAGGAAGGCTTAAAGCTCCATAGAAGAAATGCTGTAATAACCTCCAAAATGAGGTGGTTCTTCCTAACCCCTAACCAGATTGCATTTGACTTATGCCCTGCACCATAAGGGTTAATATTCCTTATACATTTTATTCTGTCTAGTGTTTGATTGGCTGACGGCTAAACCACCCTGAACACGCCCGATCCCATCTGATCTCGGAACCTAAGCAGGGTCGGGCCTGGCTAGTACTTGGATGAGAGACTTCCTCGGAATACCAGGTGCTGTAGGCTTAACATGGGCATGGGGCTAGCAACTCCACCACGTAAGGGAACCAATTGCTACCAAAACACCAATGACAGAAATGGAGAGATCTGTGGTTGGTGGCCCATACCCCGGCTGGGGTGACAGGCAAAGAGAGAGAGTGTTTGATTATTCCTGTGTGAATGTCCAATCGTTATTTGAACCCTATTAGATTCTTTGCCTCAGTAACGTCATGTGGCAACAAGTGCCAGTGGTTAATTTATGTCCGGGATAAAAAGGGTATTTCCTGTTACAAGTTTAGTTTGTTGCCTTTTAATTACCTGGGGCATTTCTTTGCCCTTGTATGAGTAATACCCTAGGGCAGATTCTCAGCTGGTGTGAATCGTCATAGTCCCATGCATGAACAATGTACATGAGCAAAGGTTCTGCCCTCCTACATAGGGAGAATGCCCTTGACTTGTGTCTGTTCCATGCATTTCTCAGCATCTCTCTGTTGTGTCATCAGTTAGTTAATAATCCTCATTTTAAACAAATAACTTCTTTGAATTTTTGCCTTGATTCTAATAATGCATGGTGCCCTTTCCTGGGGTTTTCTAGTTCTTCATTTTTATGTCTTGATCCTGCCAAGTGCTAGTCCCGATCCAGCAAAACACTAAGCACATGCTTAACAGCAAATATTCCTGCACTTTTTGACTAATAATGCCATTTAAAGGGTGCCCATCACTGTGGTTTCTGGGTATTTCTTGCTGCTATTCTCTTTTAAGACGGGAGAAACTATTTGAATAGAATATGTTATCTGAGTCTTCAGTCAAATATTGGACATGTTTTCTTTTAGATTTTTAAGCCATTTGGTTCACTCCCTCTTCCTGATTCCCCCTTCCCCTTTTCTGGTTCATTGTCATGGATGTTTGTATTTCCCAGTTCCAGCTGGGACCAGAAAGGGAAATGCTGAAACATTGCTAGATAATGTAAGCTTTTCTGGGGGGTACTTCTGATCTAACAAGAAAGGAATAAAACCAGCAAAGTCACAAGAAATTCTGGTCTCATGAAATTTTCAATACAATTTTATACAGTAGGTAGATTTCACTAATATGGCCAAGAGCTAGGTGAGTGTCTGAACTATTAGAGGCAGACCTGGATTGAATGCATGGGAGGAAATCTTGGCCACATTAAAGTCAATGGCAAAGCTCCTACTGATGTTAATGGCATCAGGATTTCATGCAACTTTCAGGATTCCTATATCTCTGTATGTAAATTAACTACAAGGAGGTCACCCTCTATGGAGTGAAGAAAATGGAAGTTTCATGAATTAGAAAATGGTGTCTCTGTAGTTTACATGTTCTTTGGAGACACTTGTGTGACAATCGCAGTGCTCTAATCAAGTCCAATCTAAACTAAATGTGTAGACCCAGATTCTCAAAAGCGATGAGTGATGCCTCAATTTCTTAGTGCCCAATTTCAAATGACCTTAAAATAACCTGATTTTCAGAATGTGCTGAGGACCTCTCATCTGAAAAACCGGCCCTTTTAAGTTCTGTCAGGTGGGCTCTGCGTTTCAATTTTTGCCCATAACATGGCTATGTCACCCAAAAGAACAGACCAGGTGTAACAGATTTGTAAAAAGCTAACAAACAAACAGAAACCCCCAGCAATGCTCTCACGGTAGAAGTCTTGGGAGCAGATTATTTTCCTCCATAAATGGGAAGAAATATTGCAAAAAGAAACACAGAGGCCTCCTCTTTGTTGTGCAGCAGTGTGAGGATTTCACAGTGCTGAAGCCAGTTTTCCAGTAGCTCCCTATTTCTCCCCTCAGGAGTTGCTCACAGGCAAGACAGCATGGGGAGGACTACCCAAGAGAAATATTTCAACAAGAATATTCGTACATAGATCTCATCATTTTGGTTCATTTGTTTGTTTTTCAGGGATTTTTTTTGTCAATGGTTCAGAGCAGTTGCATGTTTGGATAAGTCTGTCTCTCTCTCACTGTACCCTCTGAATGTGAGAGGTGGGTGAACTGGAATTAAAGAAACATACCCTAGCCAAGTGTGTCTACTTCCCATGTTCACTTATGTAGCCCTCACTGACTGTTTGAAGTATGATCCTTCATAATGTTTCAGTCTGTGCTCTGTCATTTCATTTCCTTCTCGGTGCCAGCATTGCTAGACGGAACCGGGACAGGAACCCACTTGCTGGGGACTCTACATTTCCATTTTTTTTTTTGGCTTCTTGGAGGACCTTGCCTCTCCCAGGGAAATGCACTGCTCATTTGTTGCAGTTGACTTAAAATCTTGATTTATCTGTCTTGAGGCGTTTCCTGGTTTCGGTTTGTTTCAGAGCAGAAACCTGTTTTCTTCCTTTAGCTCCTGGTATGTTTTGAGCCCAGAATACAGAATGGTCTGAGCAAGCATTGCATTGCATAATGTGACTTCAAATAAAGGTCATAAATACAATCTATTTGGAAATTAATTCAAATAAAAAATCAACATGCCAAATTCAACCCTCTGCTAGGCATGTTAATTGTCCCTTGTTCAGAGAGTGGAAGATCATTGCCAGAGGACGTCCTGAAGCATCTGCTGTTGCCCCCAATGCCGGCCTTGGCTCTCCCTTATTATGTGGGGATGGAGAGCCCAGAGGTCAAAAAGAGTCTGTTGGAACGTCACTGCCTGAAGATTGCTATTCATCTTCTTAAAGTCTGGACTAACTCTTTGAAAGACTGATGCTGTTAGGATTCAAATGTTTAAAAAAATATACAAAGGACTAACATCATTCCTGATTAATTCCAACACAGCCATTGGAGTTACACCAAGGATGAATTTGGATGAACTGAAATCTTTGAGTTTCATTTTACCACAGGGAACCTGAGAGAGTCAATTATAATGTCAAAACATAGTGGCACAACCTCAGGAGACCCTGGGTTTTGGGACTCTGCCATGGGGAGCACGTTGTCAGAAAAGGCCAACAGCCGAGGCAATCGGGTCTCTGGTAGGCATATTTTTAATCTGCATTCTGTTAATATTGTCCAATATTTGTTAAAACATTCAACATTGCCATGACCATTCCTCCCAGGAAACACATTTGCTAGAATGGTCCCAGAAAGCAAACACAAATGGGGTAGAAAGATACAGGCAAAAAGCAGCCATTAAAATACAAATTAATATTTGCAGAAAACAGTTACAGTATTCACTGGGTGAGTCTGGTTTTGTCAAACATTGGTCTTGAGTCTGCCTTACCTCTCTTGTGTGGGTGCTTAGTGTACGGGAAATAAGAACCCTACTCCTACACCTCCAGGGCTGCCCGGGTCTTGGGTCAAGGTGTGTAGGAACAAACAGGACTACTCCTTCCCAGAACTGGTTGCAGGAAGAGGCAGGGAACAGACAAGGCCAAGGTTCTACCCCTTGTGCTCACTTGCCAGCATAGCTGAACCTTTGTGAATCAAGTGGAAGCAAGGAATGAACTGTCTCTGAGGTACAAAGCCTTCTGCAGCTATTGCAGTGTTTCGTGAACCACCCCTTGCTCAGGACTACGCTTGATATTAGAACTAAGCCCTTTCTAGCTAAAGCCTGGATCCAAATTAGAAGCCATATTTCTTTGCATAGCTGTGAACCTGAATCATTTCCCCAGCGCTACACCTTGCACGGTTCATGCTGAACAGCCATGCTGAAAAGTGCGTGACGTATAATCCCTATTCTCTTAACCTCCAAAGCAGACAACAAAAGAAAATGTTCCAAAGGAAAGAGCCAATTTGGTTAGATCACAAACATATGGCAGATTGATGCTCTAATTCCGTAATTAGCAGCAACCCGGTGCATTGCTAATATTTGCCTCTTTTTTATTCGTGGGTTTGGTGGAAAGTGTTGCATGTACAAAGCATATTTTAAATCCTCACATTTTCTAAGGATTTAAAAATATTTCTAGATAGTTCAGTAGGATCAGTTATGTAGCGTCACACATGAAATAAGCTCCAAATTGACTCCAACCAGCAGGTAGGCACAGGATATCTTGACAAGAAATGCACTTGCACCTTTGGGAAAAGAACCTAGATTTCACTTACATGCAGGGAATAAAGAGCAGTGGATATTCAAATATTTTGTCAAAGTCGTCTGGGTTTAGTTATGGATAGCAAGTAGCATTTGTGCTGCATTTTGTATGCTTGTCAACAGCTCCTTGTGTCAGATTCTTTTTTAATACAAGTTGTCCTCAAGAAAGTAATGAAAAGGAGTGAACATAGCCTTAGCTGCCATAAAATGTTGCATTCACTTGAGTATAAATCATCATTCTGAAGTTCATTAACCTTAATACAGTTTAGTCTTTATGTGTCATCACTTGAGCCCAAGCCTGCTGGGTGAGTCATTCACTATATATTGAATTTGTGGGAGCAAGCTAACTTTTGCATATAATGAGCATTAGCTAGCCAAGCCTTGTTACTTCTTTCCTCCCTTCAACAAATCTGTGTTGCTTTTGTTGAAGTAAGAATGTGTTACAGGAGAAGCAGGGCTGTGACAATCTTAAATATGAAAAGCTCTGACTCTGGAGAAGTTGCTTGGAGGTTTGATAGTAGCATGACAAGGGTTCTGCTAAAGGATTTCTTGAAGAATGGGCCTGTGTAGGTCAGGAGTAACTTTGCTGAAGCCAATATAATCACACAAGTGTAAAACATGTGAGTTCAGAATAGGCCCTGTTCAATATTCAATAATTGTTTTTATTCCAGATAATTCATAACCTAAAATGGGTTGATTTAGCATTAGCGAAATGGGCCTAAACTGACCCCTGAATGCATAACAAACACAAACAATGGGGAAGTTCAGATTTGGATCAGGATATCCGTGAATTAGGCCCATCTCTGTAGCTGACTTTCAGTATTTCTCCGGCCATAGGTTGCAGAACTTAAGGGAACTGTAAAGCTCAGTGCGTGGAAGGAATCACAACAATCAACCAAAATTAAGTCAACGGCAGAAATACGCTTGAAGGGGGAGTAAAGTGAGAAGTGGATAAAGGAAAGAGAAGGGGAGGAGAATTTTTAAAAAGAGCACGTATCAAAGCAGATAACCCAGCTGCCAGAAATGTGGCTGGATTTTTGGGTTAGCAAAGTGGTTCCACTCTTTTCTGTCTGATCAGTTTCGTGGCAATGAGTGGCAGCTCCTCTTGCTCCATATCTTTTAGCTTTGGAGTCCCACAGTGAGGAACAGCCCTGACCATATGGAATACAGTATCATCAGCATGCTGATGGCACCCAGCTGCCCATGTGGTCTTCTTTTCATTTGACCCAACACAGCAGTCTCCAGAGTCACCAAATGTCTAGTGGGAATTGATATCTGGATGAAAGCCAGCTGGCTATATCTCAGCCTCCGAGAGAGGCCGTTCTGATTAGCAAGAGAAGCACCTGGAGAAATCAGGAAAGCAGTTGGAAGTGTCAGATCATTCATCATCAAGGTGGCCCACAATCTTAGTGCTTGATGAGGTTCATCATTGTCCCATGACCCAGAGTAATAATCTTTCCTCTATAGCTTGAGAGACTTCACCTTTTCCTGTTCAATATGGAGCTAATTTCAATCACCTGTGCTTTTGTGACCATTCGAACTGACTTGTAGCTAACCATAGGGTTAAGCATAAAAGCCACCTCATAGATCCAGCTGGGTCCAAAACGCAGCTGCCCATCGTCAAAGTGAGATGGGCTGACAATAATATATTACACTTGTGCTTCACTCTCTGAAGTGACCTCCCATTCAATGAAATTCAGAATGGTGGGAACTGTTTACAACGTGGACCAGGATTAAGCCTGGGTCACTTTAAAAAAGACTCTCATTCAACATTCCAAGCTTGTGAGAAATGGAAGCAGGGCATTTTCAATACAAGGTTCATGTCCCTGAAAATTGCTACCACAAAAAAATATGCTTAAGAGCAAACCTTGACATATTGGGAAAGAAATGAAAGATACCCCTTTGCCATTGGCTGAACTGTTAAATCCAGGAAACTTAGCTTAGCTAGTGACAGAGGGAGAAATTTTTAAAGGCACAAATCAAAGTTACGTGGCCAACTCTCATTCCTTTCTATGGGAATTGAGTATCTTTGGGCTCTGTCTTAGAAATGACAACAATTTGTGCTATGGAGAGTGCATCCAGATGCTTCCATGAGGGCTGTCTTATAAATGCATGTATTAATATAATGTAAATAACATCTCATTCCTGATTATTTGCTTTTACAAATGTGAAAAAGACAAATAACCAATTCACCAAGGGCTACATTCAGCACTGGCCTGAGAATGGACAACTTTACTGACTACAATGAGATGTGGCCCTTCTCATGCCAGGGCTGGATTTGTCCCACAACTGGGATAATTTCTCTCCCAGTTACTTGATATCTAAATGTCATCAGAGTTGTCACTGTAAAAGCAATTATTCATTGACAGCAGTTGGGAAATAAATGCTTCAGCCACTTTACCATTGACTCCACATCTGGCCCACTAGAATTCATATAACTGAATTTGTCTTCTCTTCATCTGTCAGGGAGATGGATCTCCACCCCTGAGAAATACATTCATTATCTTGATAGCATTTGGAGGCCATCAAACAAGGATCAAGTCCCCATTGTTCTAGATACGGTACAAGTACACAACAAAAATACAGCCCATTTCCCAAAGGGCTTGTAATTAAGCATAGGATGAGAGGAAACAAGTGGGAGAATGCAAAGTAACAGAGACAATTATGATTAATATAATAAGCAGGGGTCACGGTACACCACTGCCTCACCATTATCTTGTGTTTTGTAGGCATCATGGCAAAGGTGGGTTTTAAGGAAGGATTTGAAAGAGGATTGCATAGTGAGTGGTCCTTGTAGATTTTTACAGGGAGCTCATCCAGTGTATATGGGGTGGTGTGACAAAAAAGTGCTTGTTGGAAAATTTGAGAGATGGGTAATCAAAGCTGGCCTCACTTGTGGAGTGGGGGGCAGGGGTGAATGTCTCAATAGTGTATAAGAGATCATAGATAAGACAGGGATAGGTCAAGAAGAATATTGGACACTTGTTTTCCACTGTCCAAATTCAGATAATCAATTTTCTATCTCCGCCAGCAAATCAAGACTACTAATAGGTCTCAGATCAGTGTTTTTAAGCAGCAATAAATAATTCCACCACTTAATAGGTTAAAAACCCCAGAAAAGTCCTCAGGTCATTGTTCCTTTGGCCACATGAAGCCAACAGGTGACATAAATGAGCTACTTCCAGCTGCTAATCCTTCCTAGCCAAAGTCTGAAAGTCTGTCATCTCCTTTTCTGATCTGTCTTAGAAACATTACATACCATGGTGACCTAATGGTTAGCAAGATTCGTAACAAGTCTGCCAGATTCTCTTCTACCACTTAACAAGACAGTTCTCTCCCACCGTACTATAGGTTAAGGGCACAGTCAGGGTCTTCATTTACCTCATGCCTACAGTAATCTGCATGGAGTGGGCCCCGGAACCCCACTGACTGCCTGAAAAGTGCTTGAGTCAGACACCGCTAAGCTCAAGGCTCAATAAAGGCATGAGTTGATCTAAACACATACATCTTTTTCTGTGCCAAAAAAATCAATGCTGTCTCTGGCTAAATTCCTAGTTGTGTTTCAAATGGCTGTTTCTTGGCTCACCTCCCCACTCTCAAACCTTGCTGAATAGCCACACTACACTCCCTCTACACCGGGGTGCCTGGGTCCTTCCAAATGAAAATAGGTTGGGTTCTTTCTTTCTTTGCTTTTCTGGTTGTTGTTGCTCTCGCTGGGCTGTAACACACTGTGTCTTTGATGTTGTGTCCCGGTTGATTGGATGCCTTCCTCTTCAACACTCAGCGTGGGTGAGGTGGCTGCACCGATTCAGAAAGAATGAGAGCTGCAATATCCTGTTCTTATCCCCAGAAGAAGATGGTTCATATAGATTTTTCTCCCCCACTGGCGGTAGACCTTATTTGCATGAACACAAAATTACTCCCACACATTGTAGGTGAGATTTAAAGGCACACTGTCAAATTTACACATAGTCAACACATATGTTTATATTTTCTTATATCCTTTTGAACTGTCCATCTCCTCCATTAGAGCCACAGTTTAGCAAGGATCTTAAGCGTGTGTGATGACTCACAGACTTAAAGTTAGACATTTGCTTAAAGTGACTGTGTGTAGTTTTTTCTTTTAAAGCAAATGCTTAATACCCTCTTTCTGGAAAAAAAAATATTGTAACCCTTCGGTCAGGTAAGCATGGGTCAGAGTATAAATACATAAAAATCAATATAATGAGTGCTGTATCCATAAGCAGCTCTCCAGTAACAAATTAATGTGCACATGTGATGGGGGAAAAGGAGAATCTGTTGGTAAGAAATACAGTTCTGAGCTTCCAAAGAATTCTTTTAAACCACAGTGCCTTGTGTGTGCTTTCATAGTAACATTTAACTTGCTGAGCAAATCTCTACCTTTTCATTAACTAACTTAGTCTCATTCCTGATTAGGTGAAGGTACCTAAGGAGTCAAATCCTGTTCCTGGCTATATTGGTGGGAGCAAGAGTGGGCCAATGTCATGTTTGAAAGGTTTTCTTTTATTTGTTGAACAAAAGTTTTCAAAGTGCACTCTAACAGTGCGGGGAAAGCATTACAGTGTCCCCGTCTATTTATCTATGATTTTATAAGGTCACTCCTCACCATGGTATCTGAGTGGCTTTCTTCTTTCTTTTAAGGACCCAGAGCAGGAATTGGATTTAAGGAGTACAGGAAGAAAGACACAAATTAAAAGACATATGGAAAGCAAAAATAAAAAGGAGCTGCAGGCAAAACTATAGTCAGAGGTAGTTTGCCTTTTGGAGCTATGTGCAAACTAGAGTAAAAAGACAGAATCTGTGAATTATAGCTAGATTACAGAAAAGACTATGGGTGACAAGTATATAAACCTCAAGATTAAAATCACACCTTCAAAAATACTTCCCTTTTAGTGAGTTTTCCTTAGGTAGTCTGGTTTTCAAAAGAACTTTCACAAAGACAATGTGTCAGGACTCTAAGTAGCAAACACAAACCAGCTAAATCTATGTTCATGTCTGTTCTCAATGAAAATTCTCTACAACTCGACAGTCTAAGCAGGCTCTCTTAACAGTATTGCCTTTGTGCGAAAATAGCATGATGCAAAATTAGATAACAATAGTTGAGTAGATTTTTTTAAAATCCAGTGATTATTTTGTGGATGATCTTTCTGACATAATAAAGTCTAATTACTAGAACCTAGATTAGATAAAAAGGAAAAAAATTGCAAAATTGGAATTATTCTTTCCCTCTGTTCTTTAAAATATAGGTGAAATTTTTCATTGACATTTTGAATTTTTTTCCACCCGCTCTTCTGAAAACCCAAGTCTTTTAAATCACAAGTAAGTGAGCCATTGGGAGCAAAGGGAGTGAGGGCTCCTAACCCTCCTACTACATTAATCTGCCAATTGATCTACACCCTGTTGTTGTTTTTTTGTTTGTTTGTTTGTTTTTATGATTTGGGGGAAAGGGGTATTTGAGTTTCTATGCCCATTACATCTATGACATTATGTTGAGATGGCCAAAAGAGGTGCCAATTGTGAGTTTGTTTATTGTGAAGTGGATGTACATATTTGGCAACTCCAATTAGCACCCATAGCCCTGAATGCCAGGCTCTGGGAAGGGGTAGGGAGAGGAGCTAATTGGAAAAGTTTTCTGTTGGAAACGATCAAAATAGAAATTTTTTGTGGAAATGTAGCTATTTGGATGAGACTTTATCACGCCCAAGTTGGAATTTCTGGTCAAACCAAGAGAGAGAACCCCCCTAAAGTAGCCGGTGGCTAGGGCTGTGAGAGTCCTGGGTTCACATTGTTACTCTTAAGCCGACAGAGCAAGGGCTTGAACGTAGCCCAGCTGAGTGCAATAACCACCGGGCTGTTGGCTGTTCTAGGATGGCTTTCATCTGGTCTTTTATCAGAAGGTCTATTTTTCAGTCCAACACAGAACAAAACCAAATGCTGAGCCTAAAGCTTTTTCATGCAAATGTATTGTTGTTTTCTGACCAGCCATTGGAGGAAGGGAGAGAGCACTCTAGCATAGTAGGGAAGTGTGGGCAGGGAGGTCAATAGCGCAATTTCCTGGTCTAAATTCATGCAAGTGGGAACTGGAGCTCCTTGTAGTGAGAAGGCCTAAAGCAAGGGGTCTCTGAAAAGGACACTTACCATGGGGAATTAAGTATTTGTTATTCTGGTATGGTTTGATACTGTTTGATTAAATATAAATGCTTAGGAATATCAGATCTTTGTATCTAATCTCATTCCTCTAAAAAACACATGCCATAAGCAAACTCCTTTTTACATATTATTGAGGAGTAAAGAATTCCTGACCGCACTGTATGCATGGAGTGTATAAAAGGAGAGAAACTACTCAGCCTGCAGTCGATGACACTCCTTTAAGCAGCAATTTCCTCATCCCAGAGATCCTCCTTGAGGTTTGCAGATGACCACATATAATGATGTGGTTTCTTGTCACTAGCAATAGGTTTGTCAAGTAGCAAGATGTGCTGAAAGATGTTACTACTTAGTAAGTGGATTTTAACTGACCTGGTTACCCAAATGCTAATTTGCTGGTCTATATATATCACCACACCTACCAGCAATCTAAAATGCCGTAGACCTCAATGAAATTTAAACCCAAAAGGCCAAATTCATCTCTGGATTAACTGCGTTGAAGTCAAAGGGGCTTACACCAGGGATGAATGTAGGCTGAAAGGCTATACTTTCAACAGTGGGCTGTAAGCGTTGGCAATTCAGAATGTAAGTTCTTTGCTAGTGCATACAGATCCCGATTTAGGGTGGCCAGATGTCCCAATTTTATAGGGACAGTCCTGATTTGGGGGCCCTTTTTCTTATATAGGCTCCTATTACCCTGCCACCTCCTGTCCCGATTTTTCACACTTGCTATTTGGTCCCCCTGCCCCGATTCGACACGGTACTTAAGCATGTGGCCAACTTTAAATATGTGAGTCATCCTGTTGAAATCAATAGGACAATTCACATCCTTCAAGTTGGCCACATGCTTAAGTAACTTCTTCAATTTGGGCCTCACCTGCTCAGTTACTGGGTGAAAATGCCTGGCTACCAGTGCAGATGCTCATCGCAGTTAAATGGGTGCATATAGGTTCAGGCTCGGAGGCCAGCTTGGAAAGTTTGGTCCAAAATATTGGGAACGTTCCTGTTTTAGCTGCCACCTTATGGTATTCAGCCAAGAATTTAATATTCTTTAATATATAAGCCCTCTCCTCCAAGCTTGACAAGTACTATAAAAAAGCACCTGGAGCCAAAGATCATACGAGAGTCCCCTCAAACATTTTGTCATTTCCTTCTTATCCTTAGTTTAAAAAAACACATTCATTCTTATGTGCTTCCCCTTCTACACAAATAACTCCAATTGCAAATTATATTGTTGATCTTGATTGTGCCTATCACACCTGAATAAGTATTCAGAATTTTCCTCCATTATGGAACTATTAGTTATGGAATCCTATCCGAGAATCATGAAAACTAGAGCTGGAAATGTTCTTCTGTATTAGGTCATCTCATATGTCCCCCTGTCAATGTAGGATTTTTTTTTCCTCCCTACACTATATTCTCAAGTGCTTTGTCCAGTCTAGTTTTAAATAGATTAAATATGGTACTTTCTCACTGGCCTGTCAGAATCTGTCAGAGATTCTCCAAGGTAATTGACACTGGCACCTTTTGAAGGTGCATTGTGGACCTCAGCCCACTTGTCATTTGGATCTAAATACAGCACTTTCCTCTGGCTGTCATGAGCACAGAGTAGTAGCATTGTGCAGCCTTAACACTTTTTCATAATGCAGTCATACAAGTTTCTTGCAACAAATGACCTTTTCAGTTATCACCAAGGCTGAGCCAAAGAAATAAAAATATATTTTGTAGACAGCTGTACACAAGGTCAATTTCCAACAGTGGCCTCGAGCTGAAATTCTGGGGTGTAAGTTTCCAGAACACCGTGGATGAAAACGGGGGTCATATGATGGAAGGTTTTTATTTGTATCTTATAATGTATCTTATTTGTATCAATAATAATACTGGGTTCTAAAAGTATGCAGAGCTACTGCAGAAATATACCCAAATACATCGATAGGCACACAACACGTACAAGATGGATTTTTCAAAAGCACTCAGGCTCCTCCTGACATTGCTCCCACTGATGTTTGGAGTTAGGCCAACAATGAGTGCTTTTAAAAATCCCATCCATAATATACCAATATAATCAAAGTAATAATAATAATGAATTGTGTTTATAGGGTGCTTTTTATCTTAAAGGTAACAAAGAGTCCTGTGGCACCTTAAAGACTAACTATAAAGTATAGAAGCATAAGCTTTCGTGGGCTAATACCCACTTCGTCAGATGCAAGCAGTGGAAGTGTCCAGGGGCAGGTATAAATAGGTAGGCAAGAACCAGGTAGGAGGTAACAAGGTTAGTCCAATTAGGCTGAACCAGCTTGTTATCTCAAATCAGGGAGGGTGGGTTATTCTTCTAGCAGCTGAATAGGGCGTGTGAACTGGGAGAAAGGAGAAGCTGTTTTTGTAATTAGCAAGCCATTCATAATCCCTATTCAGTCCTGTATTGATAGTGTCAAATTTGCAAATGAATTGCAGCTCTGCAGTTTCTCTTTGCAGTCTGGTCTTGAAGTTTTTTTGCTGCAGTATGGTGACTTTTAAATCTGTAATTGTGTGTCCAGGAAGATTGAAGTGTTCTCCTACAGGCTTTTGTATATTGCCATTCCTGATATCTGATTTGTGTCCATTTATCCTTTTTCGTAGGGACTGTCCAGTTTGGCTGATGTACATAGCAGAGGGACATTGGTGGCATATAATGGTATATATGACATTGGTAGATGTGCAGGTGAATGAACCAGCGATGGTGTGCCTGACCTGGTTAGGTCCTGTGATGGTGTTGCTGGTGTAGATATGAGGGCAGAGTTGGCATCGAGGTTTGTTGCATGGATTGGATCCTAGCCACCATGGATGTAGAGGATCTCTACACAAACATCCCACACAAAGATGGAATACAAGCTGTCCGGAATAGTATCCCCGATGATGCCACAGCACAAGTGGTTGCTGAGCTCTGTGACTTTATCCTCACACACAATTATTTCAAATTCGGTGACAATATATACCTCCAGACCAGTGGCACTGCTATGGGCACCCGCATGGCCCCACAGTATGCCAACATCTTTATGGTGGACCTGGAACAACGCTTCCTCAACTCTCGTCCACTCACACCCCTTCTCTATCTACGCTACACTGTTGACATCTTCATCATCTGGACCCATGGGAAAGAAACTCTGGAAGAATTTCACCATGATTTCAACAGCTTCCACCCCACCATCCACCTCAGTCTGGACCAGTCTACACAGGAAGTCCACTTCCTAGACACCACGGTGCAAATTAATGACGGCCACATTAACACCACCCTATACCGAAAACCTACCGACAGCTATGCCTACCTCCATGCCACTAGCTTCCATCCCGGACATACCACACGATCCATTGTCTACAGCCAAGCACTGAGGTACAATCGTATTTGCTCCAACCCCTCGGACAGAGACCAACACCTACAAGATCTTCACCAGGCTTTCTCAAAACTGCAATACCCGCACAAGGAAATAAGGACACAGATCAACAGAGCCAGACGTGTACCCAGAAGCCTGCTGCTGCAAGACAAGCCCAAGAAAGAAAACAACAGAACACCACTGGCCATCACCTACAGTCCTCAGTTAAAACCTCTCCAACGTATCATCAGTGACCTTCAACCCATTCTGGACAATAATCTCTCACTCTCACAGGCCTTGGGAGGCAGGCCAGTCCTGGAACACAGACAACCCGCCAATCTGAAGCAGATTCTCACCAGCAACAGCACACTGCACCACAATAACTCCAACTCAGGAACCAATCCATGCAACAAACCTCGATGCCAACTCTGCCCACATATCTACACCAGCAACACCATCACAGGACCTAACCAGGTCAGGCACACCATCGCTGGTTCATTCACCTGCACATCTACCAATGTCATATATGCCATTATATGCCACCAATGTCCCTCTGCCATGTACATCAGCCAAACTGGACAGTCCCTACGAAAAAGGATAAATGGACACAAATCAGATATCAGGAATGGCAATATACGAAAGCCTGTAGGAGAACACTTCAATCTTCCTGGACACACAATTACAGATTTAAAAGTCACCATACTGCAGAAAAAAACTTCAAGACCAGACTGCAAAGAGAAACTGAAGAGCTGCAATTCATTTGCAAATTTGACACTATCAATACAGGACTGAATAGGGATTATGAATGGCTTGCTAATTACAAAAACAGCTTCTCCTCTCTCCCAGTTCACACGCCCTATTCAGCTGCTAGAAGAATAACCCACCCTCCCTGATTTGAGATAACAAGCTGGTTCAGCCTAATTGGACTAACCTTGTTACCTCCTACCTGGTTCTTGCATACTTTTCTATACCTGCCCCTGGACACTTCCACTGCTTGCATCCGACGAAGTGGGTATTAGCCCACGAAAGCTTATGCTTCAAAACTTTATAGTTAGTCTTTAAGGTGCCACAGGACTCTTTGTTACCTCTGCTATTCCAGACTAACACGGCTACCTCTCTGATTCCTTTTATCTTAAAGGATCCCAAAATGCTTCTCTGACTTCACTATATACACTGTAATCACTTCTCTCAAGAGTAAAGGGCAGCTGCCTCTGGGGGGAAATACAGCAACACCACACAGTCTAGGAGAGGAAGTGAGGAATAAAAAATATAAATTACTGGGTGAATTTCTTTAGACGCATATTTGTAAAAAAAACATTCCCCCCACACCGCCCATAGATGTTGACATACAGCATAGACAGCAGAGAAATATTAGTAAATATCTTGGCAAGTCCTTCTCCTCTTTATCTTTACATTGCTACCAGAACCCTGATTTTTAATCCAACCAACTATACTCTTATCAGCCTATGAATCTCTGAAGGCAATTCGCTCTTCAGATCCCTATCATTATTTATTTCTACAGCCTCAAAGATAGGGGAATACTCTCCCTCCATGCAGCCTTGTTACGTACTACTTTTACTGTACACGTGAACTTTCTTTGAAGGTTCCAGAGGCAGATATTATTCATAGCACTCTAACTCGATGGCATCACTGCCTCCGAGTTCACAAATCCCAAGCAGAGATTACTTCATGTAACACAGCATTCCTTGGACGTTTAGCACCACATTAAAATGTCATTTTCAGCAATTAATATTTTATTTATAAATATTTATTATAAATGAGGATTTAAGCAGCAGCTCATGAGAAAACAATCTATTACATCTGTATTAAAACATGTTCAAATGTTTAATTATAAAAGAGAATATTTAGATGAACCATAAAAAATGCATGCCAGCCGAAGGTTCTTGGCCGGCTCATGTCAGTCTGCCACGGTGAGTGGAGAATGAGGATTTAGTGGTGTGCCATGCCAAACCTGAAGCAACAGACCTGGCTGTTGAGGTCATAGTTGTGTCTCAGAGCAGGATTTGGGCCAGTGGGAATTTTGCCTGAGCGAAGAGCATTGATCGTGCCCCTAAACTAGTTAAGGGGATCTTCTTGCAGAGCCCTTTGATGATAATGGGAGTCTTTCCACTGATTTCAATGGTCTTCGTATCAGGCCCTGAATGGACAGTATCCTGCTTTACCCAGGAGGTTGATGTCAGAAATCTAATTCTTAAATTAATCATGTTGGATTTGGTAGGATTCATCCAGGCATTTTTTCAAACACACCAAATTCATGAAGCATTCCCATTACACAGGCCAAATCCCACTTTGTATATGAGCTGTATGGGAATGTACTATTTTATATTCTTTATTCCATTAGATTTGAAACTCTTCGGGGCAGGGATATATTTGGCACAGATCAACCACCGCACAGCACCATATTGCAAATAGGGCACTGAGTAAAATAATAAAATATCGCTTTCATAGTTCTGGTAACCGATATACCTTTAGCTGGAACCAAAATGAACAACTATCTCAAATTAAACATCCTACAAAGACATTTACATTTGGCAATTTGAATAGGTCTTAACAAATGTCATTGATAATATCATTTTTTCAGTGGGGGAAAAATATTTTTTGCTGATATTGATCTCCAGTATATCACCTCACCCGGCCATACCCTGATCTGGAAATGTAATTAAAACACTCTGTTTTGATAATGGTAACTTATAAAAGTGTAGGAACTGGTGTTTACATTTTCTCTTTTTATTGCTCGTAAGAAAGTTAATGCAACCAAATTCCCTTAAATGGCTGCAACTGATTTATTTCTGTCTAGGATTGTTGTAATTTACATAGATCATATATTTTTTTGCTGGATTACCTCACTGTTTGATTGGCTTCTCTTTCTTTTTTATTTTTCTCATCTTATGATTTTGTATTAAATCCTCAGCATAAGCCCCTCCAAAGGACTGACGTATTTGATTCTTTCTCCCCACATTTGAGTATAACAAATAATACCCAGTCACTAACTAAATAAATAAATGGGTTTGCATCAGTATATTTCTGAGAACTGCTGTTCGCAATATTTTGTGTTGTTGTAGCAACATGTTCCTCATCTACATTTAGTTTAATAGCTGCTTTTGGAATATTGCAAGCTAGTACTGTATATTATCAAGTGGTTTTGAATGACATCATAACCTATGACTGTCATCTCTTGTGGATTATAAAATTCTCCCAAGCTCTCCATTTGTATTAATGTCCTATAATATAATTTTAAACCAGGTATTATAAGTTTACAGTACAAGGATAAAATTCTGGTCTGCCTTGTGCAGTTGCAGTACAGGAAGAAGAGGTCACAGGGAATCTCTTTCTCATCACAGCTAGGCAGGAGAAGGTAGGCATATGGACAGAGTGTACCTTTGTGCACTTGGCATGGGCTCTGCTCATGGCACTGATGCTGCTAACCAGTCTCAAAGGAGCATTTTTAGCCAGACTCTAGCCCACTATTATCAGCAACCAGCAGTGTTGGAGCACATGCTCCTCCTTTTTGGGATAGATGTAAGAAGTACTGCAGAATGCATTGCCCTCCAGATGGCTGGCTTTGGCGCCCACTGTATCTCGCATGTACAAAGAGACTTGACAAAGTTACCTATCTCAGGATGTGGTGAATTCTCAGTCGTTTTCAATGTTTAAACTAGACCAGATGCCTTTCTCAAAATTGTGCTTTGGCTCTAGCTATGGGCTTGATTCAGGAATTTCTTGGTGAAATTCCATCTCTTATGTCAGACTAGAAGATCCTAATACTTTCTTCTGCATTAGAGTCTTTGGGTAAAACTCTGGTCCCCATTGAAGTCAACAGCAAAACTTCTATTCACTTCCAGGAGGGTAGGATTTCAGCCTATTGGTCTATGAAACTTGTAGTGCAGACACATCACTGGATACAGATAAAACCCTGTAGGTCTCTGTAGTTTGTCTAGTTCTCGGACTAATTAAAAACATCATGTGCTGCTCAGTATCACCACACAGGGTCTTGCTACATCCTGTCATGAAATGGACTGCTGATGCCATTACTGGCCCCTTCATATGTCTCTAGAGGTGCACTCCTATCCTGCAAATCCCCACCTCCCACCCCCGACTCATAAGGGTATAAGGTTTCTCTGTGCTAGAATGGAAAGTAGGATTTGATGAACATGGGTGTATTTCAGTTTACTAAAGTAAAATAGACTGTCATCATGGTAGTATACAGTGCCTTGAAAAAAGGTAGGAAAATATAAATTAACAAATTGTACAGTATGGAATTTTTCTATTCCATAACACCAAAGTAAATTGTGAAGAAATTAGCGGTACAAAAATGTTGATGTCTATAATGAACAATAAGGCTCAAAAGTAGTGCTCCTTCTGTTCATAGCAAAAGATTGACCAGTATGTAATTATTTTTCCTAAATTATTTGACCAGGTTCCTGTGTAAATTTGGACGCCTATTTGGTTTTTTAAAATTGTTTGAATGTGTATATATATATATATATATATTATCCCTGAGATGTTTGTAATAAATAGTTTATCTGCTGTAATGTTCTGCCACTAAAAATGATCAATAAAACATTATTAAAATGTACAGTCCATGCATATCTAATGTCATTTACCCACATGTTACCTAATTACAGGTTTTAATCACTTTCCTTCCACTGCCCAAAAAAACTGCTTAGTGTTGTGAGTATATTGAAAATGTGTGAAGAAATTCATCTTTGTTTTCAAATAAAATAAAATAAATTGGGTGTAATGTACCTGAAAGGTTAAATTTATCATGCTGGGAAGAAGATTCTGTATCAAAGAAGCTCTGGATATTTTTGGTGTTCAACTTCTCTCTCACCCTCCTTTAATCACACCCAGAATGCAGTGCTTGTAAACTGTACTGATATGTCAACTATCCTCTATTTATTACATCTTATGCTTTAAATATCACCTCTGACAAACAAAAGAAAAGCAAATGTTCCTAAATTTCCTGAAGGGCTGAAACATCAAGCCCGGATTATTATTGTTTATGTCTCAGCTTTAGCAGCTCCAATGTCTCCATGGTCTGCTGTGCGCTGTGGCTGGCAATGATGGATGACCATTACGGCAGCTTATTGGAAATGGCTTGATTTATAACCTGTTCTCCCGCCTCAGTCTAATGGCTTCATTTCTTTCCTCTAGTGCGTGATGCCACAGCCAAGGTCATTGCGCCAATGGCCTTTTGTTGTTAGTTTGCTGATGACCAGTGTGCCTGAGAGTCGGCACCAGGAAAAAAAAAAGAGCCAACCTTTACATTTTATTTTTCCCCCTCTCAGCCCCTGATAACTGCAGTAGAACAGTAGATTAAATGCTGTCTTCTATTTGCTTCCCGCGGTTGCCAGACAAGGGGCTGCTTTATGATCCTCACTGGGAAAGTCTATTACTCACATCTACTTTAAATGACCAACATCAAATATATACAGCTCCCATTAAAGCTGAGATCAATAAAAATGCCATTAAGATAGTAAAAGTTGCTGATATTAGTGAAGCCCCCAAACAAAATATTTGATTTTCTTTCAGGTTGTTAGTGAGATGGAATACGAACATATAAGAGAAAGGAGAGAGGGCCATGCCTGTGGTCAATAATTTATCTCTGAGATTCATTCAGCCTCTCACCCAATATTTCCCTCCTGTCTATTGATTCCTCATCATTATTTGTCATAAGCTGTCCTAACTCAAGGAGAAAATATGCCCTGCATGTCCAAGGGGAGTCATACCTGAAGAAATAGAAAGGAATTTCATTAAAAGCAAGAAAGGACTGCTTTGGCTTCGAGAAACTCCAGCAGAAACTTACACAGACTTTTGTTATGGGGGCAGGAGGGGGGGGGGGGCTAAGCACCATTTGTAGCTGATTAGACAGCAGCATCACAGGACACGCATGAACTTTTAAGAAAGTTGCTTTGATTACTGGTCCTTTTACACACACACACAACCCACACCCCTCTCTCTCATGGTTATTTCCAATGTTGCATGCATGTGGAAGACAACCTCCTCCGCACCCCTACCCCAGAAAGCCCACCAAAATATTGGTTTCATGAAAAAAACAATTTTTTTTGGTTGAAAAAGATTTTGATGAAAAAAATTCACCCAGCTCTATTCAGCACCTGAAGGTCAGAGCACAAAATGCTGTTTAGTTTTTTACTACAATTGTTCTCTCCCACTCCACTCTTTTTGCATCATGTCTTCTAAATGGAATGAAGATCTTGTAGCCTGTTGAGGTCAAGGCACCATGTTTGAGTAGTTCTAAAATTAGGCAAAACGCATTCACTCATCCACATGTTAAAGGCTGTCTGAACCTGTTACATTTGGTCCCACCTCCAGTTAGATCTCCATTATTTATGCTGCTATATATCTTAGTATGGCACCATCTCTCTCTCCAGGATCAGTTTTTAAAAGAATTGTTTATTCTCTTATCTGAAATGGCTTGATTTTTCTGTAATTTTTATCATTAAGCATATTATTGCTGTTGCAAGTGTCTATTTTCACATAAATACTCACCTGTAACTCCCATTAATGCTTATCAATCTGAAATACTTACAAAAATATATGAACTTTGAATACATGAATCAAAATGATAACTTTGCTGGGCCTTTTAATGACACATTCTGGACAGCATCATATAAATGGTGACAGAAATAACACAATTCATATCCACCTAAAATAGTGACTCCTGGGTCCTTGTGGGGTGGTTGAAAGATTTAAATAAAAGGCTAAAGGTTTTGGGGTGGTATTTTTATGTCTCTGATTTTTCATCTGCAGTATTGCACCTCTGCTCAACTAAACATTTAAAAAATTGTGGGTGCAGATGATAAAACACAGACATTTCTGTGAGCACAATTCTACATTTTTGTTAGTTTCAATCATGTCTGATGGAAGGTGCAAATTTCTGGGTACAAGATTAGAAGCTGAGGTTTTCCTATAAGCTGGATCTTGTGTGTTGAGTCAAACCGAACGATTGCAATGGGACCCTTTGATTTCTATAACTGGTATCTGCAACGTACTGTCATTTCTGGCGAAGGGCATGGACAGATATTTAAAAACAGAGGGTTAGATGCTCAGCTGAGATAAGTGGGTTGCGTAGATTCATGGATTCCAAGGCCAGAAGGGACCCTTGTGCCATAGAGTCTAACTTCCTATACCACACAGGCCATAGAACATCCCTAAAACTAATTCCAAGAACAGATCTTTTAGGAAAAAACATCTGTTTAAAAAGTTGCCAGTGATGGAGAATCCACCACGGCCTGTGGTAAATTGTTCCAATCATTTTACACCAGCTGAGGATCTTGCCCAGAGGGAATATTATTAAATTGCATATTGAAGTAAATAATGCCCAAGAGTGATAATTTGCCATCTGGGAGAATGACTTGGGCTTGTCTCACCAGTAGAGGGTTTCATGTCTGAGAAGGTGTCAGATCATACTGGTTGAAGGTCTCAGTACTTTAAATGAGATGGGGGGAAAAAGAAAACCCTGAAGGTTTAGTAGCTGAGGAAAGGTTTTGTGGCTTTTTTCTCCATGTTGAGGAGGCAAAATGGAGGGTTTCACAAAGAACTTGGGCACTGTGGGTGTGAATATGGAAACCAGCAGAGCCTTTTGGGACTTTTGCTACTTTATATGTGGCAGGGGACGGAGGTGCTTTAGCATCTCGGCGTGGGAGAGCTCAGAGTTTGTCTGATTTTGTTGCAGCTGGAATACTGTTTTAAACATAGAACATATTGTTTCCTAATTGTTATATTCTATGCTGTTTGGTCCTGTATATGCTTGGATGTCCCCATTGTTCTGTGGAGAGGCTCTCTTGAGTGCACTAGCAGACATGGGCAGATTCAGAGATCAGCTGTTTCCCTAATGAAGTAAAAGAGACTCATGTGGAAATGCTGACTCTCAGGGCTCATTTTCCATAGCTGTGGAGAGCACATGAGCTCTGACCATATAAAGGTAAAAGCAGGTGTTTCTCCTCGGTTGTGTTTGGCTTCTTTGGGACTTACACATGCGGAAAGCATCTCAGGATTATTCTGTATGTAATGTATTATCCAAGCTCTCTACATTATACATCTATTGCCTTGTAAAAATGAGAAAATAAAATGTGAAGTGTCTACGGAAAGGGCTAGAGACAGTGCTCGATGTGAGCAGAGCCGTGTGTTAACTGTAGCCTATTCCTTTGCACTTCACCCACTTTCTCTCATTATCTTGTTTGCTATATGTAGCTGAATAAGCGTATAACCTCTAAGGCCGTGAAGCAGATCATTAGGAGTTACTGATTAACGCTACATTTCAGTAGCAGATCCTGAGTTCTTCTTTTTACAAACTGAAGGGGGTCTGGCTTTATGATATTTTAATTAGAGTGTAAATATTGCAGCTCCATAAACTGCTTGATTTATTGCCGACAGGAAAGTTTGTACTTCGGATAAGGACACGAGGAGCCTGAGGTTTGCATTTCTCAATGCCCCTGTTTGCCGGTACAGTCTGACTGTTCCTCCACTTTTTCATCTGTCCAGTTTTCCCAGCGATGGTTGTGTGGATAACGATTGCACGTCAGTTCTGACACTGACAAAATGTCTGCAATTTCTTTTATTAATAATGGACGTGATTTTCGTGCTGTACATTTTTTACTAGCAAGGGGCCTGATCCTTCTCCCATTGAAGTCAGTAAGAGTTTTGCTGGTGATTTCAATGGGAGGAGGCTCAGTACGATCATTGGCAAACACGGTGAACTTAAATGTTCATGTGACAAAGAGTCCTGTGGCACCTTAAAGACTAACTAAAGCATAAGCTTTTGTGGGCTAATACCCACTTCGTCGGATCTGACGAAGTGGGTATTAGCCCACGAAAGCTTATGCTTTAATACTTGAGTTAGTCTTTAAGGTGCCACAGGACTCTTTGTCACTTCTGCTATTCCAGACTAACATGGCTATCTCTCTGATTCTTAAATGTTCATGTCCTTTTAGAAGATTTTATAGACACAGGGCCAAATTCGTCACTCTCGCGCCCTGGCAATCCCATTATAGGTATCATAGATATGGCCTGCAGGTATAAATCAAATGCAGAAGTGCTTTTAGCCCATTATCTTCTACCAGTGGTTTGTAGAAAGGTATATTTTTGATGCTACTTCATACCCTGGCTCTGGCACAGGCCCTTCCCCCAAGCTCTCAGCTCCAGGAACCTATTGTGGGGATTACTCTGACCCTGGATATCTTTATGCCTAGGAATCTACTGGCAGATGGCTTCTCCCTCATACTGAGCACATGAAGCTTCTACAGACATGTCGCGTCTTACGCGAGGGTTCGGTTCTGTGGTTTCCGCATAAAGCAGAAACCGTGTGTAGCCTAAATCCCATTGACTTCAATGGCGGATGAAATCGCCCATCCTAAAGAAAATTTTTATATTTTTAGTTTTCTCTTACTTTTTTTTTTTTGGACGACCCCGTACAGTGGAAATAGCACAAGTTAAATGCATGTAAAACATGACATGCCTGTATATCCTACTTCTCCCAATGGACCTTACCCATCCCCATCATAGGCTCCCTCTGGCAACTTTTGAGTGTTGCCAACACTGGTGATGTTATTGTATTGTGATAGTGGGCTCTTGTCAGGGAGGGCTCTCATGAGTATGGTGCCACCTCAGGAATTTTGCCTAAGCAGCCTTAGTTTTCCCACATTGTCACAAGAGGCATATGTCACCTGTGCTGGCAGCAACAGCCGCAATACCGTGGCAACCCCTTGGGCTTTAAGCAGAGGCCTTCAGCAGGCGGGTCACAGAGGAGCATACCCACCATCACAGCTTTTCCTTCCAGCAGACTAAGACCAGACCAGGCTCCATCAGGAGCCCAGTGATATTTCCATCCATAACTGGTCAAGAGAGAGAGTCACTGATTAAAATTCATGCCATGCCCATCTATTTCAGGGATTGAACATGCTGCTAGGGCTACAAGCCCATTGCTTAAGGAGCCTCAAGTGTACACATTCAACAAACTGATGTGGGTCTTCCACTACATGTCAGTGTCGAACATTACCACTAGGTCAACAAACTAGCCTTTATGATATATTTGAGCAACTTTTTCTGTACTAATGATATAGAACAAGCTCTAGCTTTAATTCTGTACTGTTTATTTTACTAGAAATCAGTCAGCATTCTAGAACTCAGCCCAGGGCTATCACCACTCTTTGAAACTGGAATATACTAAACCTTTTTTTTAAAAAAGTCAGATTTTCATTGTTAACATAAAGGAACGATAAACAGTTTAAGGGCTGGTGTGAAGACCTTCCATGATTTACTTCAACATGTGCATGGAATTTAATGACTATCCGTGTAATAGATTCTGCTGTAGTTTACATCCACACTAACAAGTTGTAATTACACTAGTTTTGAATGACTAAGCCACAAAGTAATATTTACTTCTAGGATGAAGAAAATAGTGCTGTATTGTCTGGTAATATTGAAAAATTAACCAAAAGAAAGACAGGCCAGAAGCCTGTATTCACCAAAAAGGCCCAATCTGCAGTGGTGCTGAGCTCTCTCAGATACCTTGAATGAGGCACTCAGAACTTTGCATAACTGGTCCCAAGTTTAAAGCAGGAGAGACATATTGGAAATGCAGAGCTGAACCCAAATCTGATTTTTTCCACTTAGCAACACGTCTAATTGTCAATAAAGTGAAAATGGAAAAAAACATTGAAGGTGGAAACTTATCAGTCTTTGAATAAGGTGATTTCTGATCACTGAAATCCACTACCGCATTTATTTGTGGTTTATTTCCTTGGCATTCAATATTTTGAGAGAGCTTCATTTAGCACTAGGTACTCTCACTGTCCTGAAAGCTAAATCTCTCATTTAAAATTTTTGGAGGCAATTTTTCCATTTACTTCTTCTCTGCCACTCAAGCAGAGAGCAGGAATCGTACACTAACTCTTACCAGTTCATCTCTTCATTTAGACAAGAGACGGGACTTGCTTCCAGATAAACAGCAGATGCAGAAGAGGAAAAATATGCTGTAAAAATAAAAATAGATTGCCTCTAGGTAGGACAAGGGCCCAAGCCAAAGTCAGACATATACAAACACCCCCAAACCTTAGAAAAGTGAAGAGTTGGACCTATCAGATCAGATTTGTCATACAACTGCAGAATAGAATCATTAATTCATTAAAGAAAGTCACAAGGAGACAAAAGCAGGCATTTTGCCTTGTTAAAATAAATAAATACATATATACATAAATATGTAGTTGTAAGTGAAATAAAAAAAAAGCTTTAATCACAGGTCTGCTGCCAAGAGTACTACTTGATACTACACAATTGCTACTGGTACCAAGAGTTTGGACGACAATCCCCTATGTTGGCACAGATGGAGATATAAATACAGAGCAAAGAACATTTTCAAAAGTCACCTTTGGCAGCTGAAAGATTCTACATTATTAAAATAAAACCATAGTGGAACAGAGTGAAGAGCTGTACCATTTCCCAGATTTCTGGTGGGAACATTTGATGAATTGATTCCCAAAATACAGTAACTGGAGAAAATTGTGGTGTAATCCTCAATGGAAACAATATGTTTCTTACGAAGTAGAGGAAACACTTTAAAAAATCCCTTCAAGGATAAAACTTTTCATTTTTTCGTATCAGGTTTGCAAGGTTTTGGGATGCAGTTAGAATAGAGCACTGCGTATTCAGAATGTAGATTGCCACGCCAGTCTATGAATTCATTAAATTGAAAGGCCCATATCATGCCAGCCCGCAAAAAGCATTCTGTTGAGACCAGGATGATGATGTTCTGAATCATCCCAGCATGGGCTTTGTTACTCTGGGGAGTGGACAAGAGATGCGTCCTCCCTAGCCCAAATGCATACAGCCGGCAAGGGTGGGATAGGACCACACACAGGAGGGATTCAGTACAGGGGGTGGGGGAATAGTCTGTCTCTGTGTTGGCTTCCCATCCCTTTCTTCCGTTGGGGATGGTATGAGGTTATGCTAGAATGCGGAGAATGATAGCTCTAATCTACCCCTGCTACCAGCATGACCTGAAACCACAGAACTGAAACATATGGACTCCTACAGAACTGAAGATGCAAGGAGCGGCTGCTGTTTAGGCTCAAACTCCTTCCCTCTAGAGGGGGGTTTGGCCAAAGGAGCAAAGATTTCATTTGTTTCATTCCCTCTGTAGCAAAAAGTAGAGGATCGTATGGGCCTTCATTTTCATGGTAAGTTGTTTTGGACATAATGCAACTTTTCTTCCCCTTCACCACACTGCAGAGTAACCCAGTGAATGACATTTTCAGTCATGTAACATTTAATATTACTTTCATTCTGCTAATTTTAAATGGATATTAGAGAATATTTATGGAAAGTGAATCTTGAATTCAGCATCAGAAGCATTGCCACTGGAGATCTGATTCTAAGCGCTCAGGAAAGCATAGAACAGAAACTTAAAATGTGCCTTATGGGTCCACTCCTTTGCCCCATTCTGGCTGCTTAGTGCTGCTCTGAAGGTGCAAAGCAGCTGCAAACGTGCTTCGATCCCATCCTGCGCAGGGGTGGAGGGGTGGGGGGGGGGGGTTCAGCTGCTCTACTCATGCTACAAAACCTGCCACTTGCAGCCCCTGGCATAGGGAGCATTATGTGGGGGAAAGGGGTGAGTGATGGCTGCCCTCAGCCCTGAGGTAACATCTGTCCTCAGTTCTCTGTCTACAAAATGGGGGATAATAGTACTTCCCTACTGCAGAGGGGGATCGTGAGAATAAATACATTAATGTTTGTGAAGTGCTCAGATACTATGGCAGAAAGGCAGATTAGCTCTACAGAGCTTGTCAGACGAGGAAAACAATGTATTCATAAAAAAAAGTAATTGAAGAACATGGACAATACTTGATGGAAAATGTGTTCCAAAGACGTCATTCCATCAACTCTTTTAAAGACATGATAAAATTGATTACTGTGGCCAGACTGTGTGCTACAAAAGGGACAATGTGCCTGGTACAGTCCTGACCCCATAACTGGGGTTCCTAGGCACTAGGGTAATACAGATAATAATAATATATGGTGGGGGTGGCCAAACTTACTGGCCCTCCGAGCCACATACAATCTTCAGAAGTTCAAGAGCCAAGGCACACCTGCCGGGAGCCAGAGGTTGGGCCCTCAGCACTGCTCCTGCTGAAGCCCCAAACCCTGGCAGGTGATCCCCACAGGGTGGAATCCTCAAGACTCCCTTCCCCACTGGACAGAAGATCCTACCACACCATCCCATTGCCAGGCAGAGGTTCTGAGCTTCCCTTGGCCTCCAGTCGGTAGGTGGAGAATGGGAGGGCATGGGGGGCTCCGCGAACTGCAGTTTAATGGTAAAAGAGCCACATGTGGCTTTCAAGCCACAGTTTGGCCAATCCTGATATATGGCAATAAGATGCCTCCTTTATGCCCCTACTTATGCTAATAAATCCTGGGGCCTTTGCACACAGGAATAAATGTGACTTCTCATCTGCTTCCTCCCTCCCTGGAGCAGGTAGGCAAGGAGGGTTTGGGAGCCGACAGAGCCTGGGTTTCACCCTTCACTCACTGATCAGGACAGCTTAAGTGATGTGAGGGATGTCATCATTTCCCGTTGATATATACCAGCAGAAAACCACTTCCTCTCCAGAGCAAGGAGAAAGCAGGAAAGGCTGTAATTCAGAGGAGAGTATACAGACTAACACGGCTACCCCCCTGAAACCTTTGATCACACTGCCGCCTGGGGCTGCTCTTGGGATGTGAATCTTGTGCTCTTTCCCTTGCTCAGGGATGTGGCTAGTCACAGGCTAGCCTATAGGGATCTGAAAAGCAGAAAAGATGTTTCCAACTTTGCAAGTGAAGCTAAGCTGTCTGTACAAGAACGAGGTATTATTATTATTATCATCAGTATTGTGCTGTAGTCTGAAATCAAAAAATCTGTCTTTTCCCGGGCAAGAAATGTAGTGGTCCTACAGAGCACTGGACTCACAGTGGACTGTATTAATGAAGCAAACCTGATAGAAAGGTAGTAATTGAAAGAGTTCATGTTCTTCAGTTGTCAACCCTTTTTCATTGAGATAAAGTGCTTTACAGTGATACCCTATTTTGTTATATGGTACTTTGCTTTTAATATTTGGTTTCACTATGGTTCACTTTGTGCAGTTCATCTACTCAGTGATTTTCACATACTTGGTTTGTGGTACATGCACAGATGAATGTAGGTTGTTATTTACATGTATCTAGCAGAGAAAAATGTACTGTCATCTGTTGTATTAATTGAATGTGAAATAATGTGACGACATAATAAAACAATGTGTGAACACATACACAAACACTAGGGCTTCATGTGACAGCTTAATGTTTGCATTCCCTGCCTTTTGAGTGCTTAATTGTGCACCCTTGATGTTGCAATAACACAGGGCCAGATTCCCAGCTTGTGTTAATTCTCAGCTTGTGATATCAAAGGAGCCATGCTGATTTACAACAGCAGAAGATCTGGTCCATCATCTTTTGCGTGTATTGTAATGGTGTGCTCAGTAACCTTCAGTTTTGAGTTGGTATATTGAAGAGAGGATCTTCATCACCACCTATAATAACCTTTGCCAAGTGCTTAGAAGATTACTTTTGCGGGGGCTAAAATTGCCAACTTGTCAGGTATTTCCTGGAATTAGCTGCAGTCTCTTAAGTGTAGCAGATCTGTAGTGTATTAAGCCACAGCAGTGACACATTACTTATCTAGTTCTGATAGACTTAGCATCTCTATGCAGTAATGCACAATCTCTTTGCCTTGTGCAGAATTTGCATTATCTAAAGATCACTATATATGCTCTGGCCCATTCACCTTTGCAAATGCTGTTTAAATATAGCATCCATAAATAAATGTTAAATAATTCATGAACATAATTTTGTAAATTCTGCTAGGCCACACCTCTCTGGGGGCATATTTATGAACATGCGTCAGCCTAGAATCAATGCGTCTGCCAAGCTCCCTCCCTCTGAGGCAGAATTCCCACATCTCGCCCAAAATGCTGCAAACGACTCCGATTCCACTTCAGTAGTCATCCATCATACTGTCACTTTAATTCAGATGCTGCTACTTGTTTTAATAACATACATCTTACACAAAGAATATTGCTAACACAAGAATCTTGAGGTAGATTTTTACAACCTCATAAAGTGATATTAACCCTTTGATCCCTGATATTCTTTTCATGCTGCTTTTTTTATGCTTATCAATAACCTGTGTTTATGGGGCCCATTCATGCTACAGATTCTGACATCAATCACTGCAGTAAAAATATTATTCCTCCAGAATTACCCTAAAGAATTATGGAAAGAATAAAAGTGTTATTGCAGGAATTATTTAGCAAACAATAGATGGATAAAGCATATTATGGTAAGTGTTAAATTATATCACCTCATTACCAGGAAACTACCTGAGATAGCACAGAAGGTACCGTAGTTCTGTGCTTTTTCTAAGTAGTTCATGGAGAACAATAGAAAAATCCTACAAAAGATTTTACTGTGGAACCCAAGACCGACAGAGCAAATGATGTATTACCAAATAAAATCATAGCTTAGAAAAAAAGAAAATCTTTACCTGCATATTTCTGATGTTGCACCTGGGGATTTTGGGGCAAATCATGATAATTTAAGATTAGACTATTTAAAGATTGTGTGGCTTCCTTTCGTATGTGGCTTTATAAAAATACCTACTCACTTGTGATAAAGTTAAACATGGAGTTTGCCTTGATTTTATTTTGTTTCTGTTTTAAATAATGAACATGATTTTTTTTAATGAATGCCACCAATTTGCAATAGTGCTGCTGAAATGTCAGATAAAGCCATTTACTCTAGTCACACCCGTTTTTTGAATATTATTAAAGTTACCTAAACAAGGTTGGGAACCATGATTTCACCATGATTTCTTATTAGTTAATGTAGATTTTTTTTTTTTAAAAAAAAAGCATAATGTTACACTGAGCTCATGGGATTAATTTGATCAACATGATTAAATTATTTCCTTACTCAGCTAGAAGGAAATTACTAGTAACCAGACATTCTGTATCTGTTAATTATGTGCAATAAGGCTCTCTCCTATCACACCAGCTCCTGCATTCATGTTCTGTGTATTTTAAAGCCATTATCATTTTTTAACATTTAAATATTGAAAAGGGACAGCTATAATTTTGTTTTACCTGTTTAATAAATACATAATTTGCTGAATCAGTTGTAAGAAGTGGCTGTTTGTTCTTGGTGCAATCAAAGGCAACTCTGTCGAGATGGTGTATTAACATTTGACATTTTTTTAACCGAAAGGATTTGCAATAGTTCATTTTTAAAGCTGGGTCATTTATTATCGCAAGGAATGTGAAAGAGGGCTTGCCAAAAAACTAATATTGCTTGAAATAAATAGTTAATCCTCCTCATGTAAGGTTTGTTCACCTATGCATTGTCTTCATGCCAAATGTATATTCTGCTCTGATGCTGCTCAATCTAGGATTTCAAAAGCATTTTTTGTAAAGGAAGAAACAACATATGGCACAAGAAGGGCCTTATTTTTTTCTAATGAAATGATGTGCTTCTGTTTCACATTAAAGTGTTAATAGGTCTGAAATTAGGTCTCAAAAAGAGAATAGTGCTTTTAAAATGCTTAATATGATTCATTATCTACAGTCAAAACCAGATGACGTTTAGTTTTTATCAAAAAAAGGAAACGGAAAAAAATATCCTGGTTTCAGGCACTGATTTATTGAACAGAAAGCTCTTTAGAGTCAGAGCTTGGGCTGAAGGATAGAGGTTTTGTTTGACTTTGAGAACCTTCATATGTTTATGAAATCTAAACAAATATTTCAAAGAAGGTGGTTTCATATTGAAGTAAGTGATCCTATTAGACTCTGGGATACGGCTGCTTTGTTGAAGGACTGGGTAGCATTTTATGTGTGATAGTGCTGTGTGTACCACTAATATACCGAGACATTACTTTCATCCCAAATGCCGATAGGACTGAACTTCTCTCATGCACTTTGGCTTTCACTGTTAATAATGAATGAATAAAGTTCAGAGGATAGGAGCTAAATGGATATTGTGCTTTAAAAGAATGACTTAACTAACAAGATGCCAAGCTAGTTGGAAATGAAAGTCAGCCAATATAGTACCTATATGAATGAGAAGTGCAGTCTGTCTGTGACAATACATTTCTATGAATTGCACTGTAATAATTAAAATACTGTAACAAGTTCTGTGGTTAGTCCAATGGCACATAAAATCACTGGAAACCGGGGAGATATTGCTTACATCTCTTTGATTCAGAGATGTCCTATTTATTTCCTACTGTAAATTCATGCTCCGTTCACCCTTAAGTGTCAACTTTGCCTCCCCACTCTCAGATATCACCACCCTCCATTGAAAGCCCCTCCATAGTCAGGTAATTGATGCTACTATCTTAATGTATTTTTCTGAGAAGAAAGAGGAAGTGGGGTAACATTGGACTAAAATCTACGTCTTGCTAAGACACAGGAGAAAATACTTAACCCTGGTCTTCACTGGGAGTGGGGGAGGATTGATATAAGATACGCAACTTAAGCTACAGAAATGGCGTAGCTGAAGTCGACGTACTTAGATTGACCTACTGCGGCATCTTCACAGCACTGGGCTGACTTCTGCCGCTCCCCTGTCAACTCTGCCTGCACCTCTCGCAGCAGGGGGGTACCAGAATCTATGGGAGAGCGCTCGGGGATTGATTTGTCATGTCTAGACAAGATAAATCGACCCCCGAAAGATCGATTGCTACCTGCCGAGCCTGCGAGTAGTGTAGACCTGCCTTTAATCTATGCTTGAAGTATTTTTAGTGTTCATGTGACATCTTCAGGCCTTACTTCTTTATCTGATAGTCACAAATTATCTTTCGCTAGTGATCCTTGAATAACGGCAGCTGGGTAGAGACTCATTTGGTATAAATAAGCTTCAGAGGAATGTCACCAGTTTACTCCAGCTGTGAATCTGGCCCATAATGGTTGGCAGCAGGATCTAACACGGTGAATTTGGGAGTTGGGAGCAGGAGCAGTGAGCCCCTGAACTTTAATCATCTTTGTGAAGGCCAGACTACCTTTCCTTCACTCACCCTCTCTGTGAAATGTGCTGTAATCACCTGCATCTGAAGATTGATGAGTTAGTGTATGTACTGTACCAGGCTTTGTAACTGTACAGTACAGCCATGTATAAGTGGTAAGTGTGATCAGTTTATGAACAAACTTGTCTATAGTTCTGTCAATGTCACGAAACAACTGCTCTCAGCACTTTTTGAAGGAGATGAAAAAAAATTATATAGTGAAGTTCTAATCCCAAAATGATGTGCATGTATGTGAAGAAGTATGTCTGACATTCACATTAATACCAAATGAGTTCATCATGATTAATGCTATTACATTAAATATCGAAGGAATTAATAATGATTGGGCCATTATTTTAAAGGGTTACCAACATGACACCGGCTCATTTTTAACAGCTGCAGATAGTTGATTTCAAATTTTTTTCAATCTGCACACTTCATATTTGCACATACTTCTAAATATATATTCCTTGAATTTCCTTTTATTGAACTTCTGATGACACATCTGTGCTTACTGCAAGGCTAAGTCCTGGTCCCAATAACGTGATTAGATGTTTTGACATTGACTTCTATGGGAGAGAGATTTATAGTATAATCAAACACCCACTGAAAAGAACAGGAGTGTTTGGATCTGGCCCCGAACTCCCAATGATAAACTACCAATTGAATGATTTTTTATTAATTTATTTCAATGTGTAAATGCATAGAAAAAAATTCCTAGTGCTTTTGTGATAGATTAAAAGAAACAGTTAATCAAATAGCAAATAAACCCAACATTGAATACTCCAGCAGCCCCCTCAAAGACACGCCCTCCTTATGTCTCAAAAATCAATCCCCATCTTGCCACATTTTCCCCCAAAAGCTTAAGGAACAGATAAGCCTTGTAACAAACCCTGAAGGTCAACACACCTGAGCTACTTAGGACTGTGGTGGAAAGTAGTTTCCAAAGATGAGGGCCCCACATGGAGATCATTCTGCTGAAAGATCCCTCTCTTTCACGTTGACGGTAAGTTAGCTTGAGTACTTCTGCAGATCAAAACCATGGTAGCATGGCACAGGGAATAGTTTCCCTTTCATAATATGAGTATAACTCTGATTTAAGAGTGTTACTTGTGCATAGCTGTGGAAAAGAGACTCCCGCATTAGGTTTCTAGAGTCTTTGATTTTCAGCTTTCCATATTTAAGTCAAATTTACTTATCTATTTTTTTAAAAAGCAGCATTTGCTACAAGAGCTACCTATAACTGCATAATTTTTTCTTTAAAACAAGTGATGCCTTTGAGGAAATTAATAAAAAGTTTAAATTATGCATGTAATATTATGTTTTAAATACATTTGGAATAACTGGAAAAATAACTAGATGCACACTCTGCAATTAGGAACGTCTTTTAAGCCAGATGATTGAGGGCTGTGCATTTTATGCAAACGGCTGCCAAACTTTGGGTAATCCGCTGTTTCATGATCCACAAATAATATTATATTCCATTCTACACTTATAATGAAGCAAAGAAAGCCAGAAGTTCTCATATATTATCTGTTCAGTGGAAATCCCTAAAACCTGATAAATCTGTTTTGAACTGCGAATATTTTATATGAGGTGTTAAAAACATTGTGTATCAGAATGTGTGTGATTTATAGAGGAAAGAAAGACATAGTTTTCTATTTCTAATTTGAAATTCTCATCTGTGAAGATAAATCTTTTAACATTTGCCTGCTTTTTGCTGATTTTCTTAGGTGTCAGCTGAAATATTTCTTGATCAGCTATTGATTATTAAATAATCATTTTAACCTATTAACTGGAAAAAAATTATTCAGAATAACAATTTGCTCCAAATTGTCCTCTTCAGCATTATTTGGAATTTTGCCTTAGTGCTCTTTACAAAACTGTAGCTTGTGGTTTTGATTTTGACTTCATATCTCCACTGTGTAAAGGAATAATGTAATTTTTCAGAGAGTTTCCAGCAGGCTGCGTGTTGTAATGTTGATCCTTTTGGGTGTCTACACTCTTCAAAGAGTGTACCTCAGAGTCTGGATGCATTTGTGATAGAGTTCCAAAACTGAGCTATCGTTTGACCAAAAATAGGTCTGACCTTTTCTGATTTAAGTTACCTGTGATCTGATTTGCAGAAGTGCTAGCAACCTTTCTCTAAGAGAAATCAGTGGCAGCAGCTGATGTTCAGTACCTCTGAAAATCTGGTGATAGGTGTTTAACGTTGGACACCAAAACACAAAGATGTTCAATTATACTCCTTTATTCCGGTGGGTACTTAAGCACATGCTTACATCCCATTAAGCTCAGTGGTTTGAGCATTGACCTGCTAAACCCAAGGTTGTGAGTTCAATCTTTGAGGGGGCCATTTAGGTATCTCTCTCTTTGCCCGTAACCCCCCAGCCGGGGTATGGACTACCAACTGGTGTTGGTGTTTCAGTAGCAATTGGTTCCCTTACGGGGTGGAGTTGCTAGCCCCATGCCCATGTTAAGCCTACAGCCCCTGGTATTCCCAAGAGGTGCCCCATCCAAGTACTAGCCAGGCCCAACCCTGCTTAGCTTCCAAGATCAGACGGGATCGGGTGTGTTCAGGGTGGTTTAGCCATATCATTTAGGTATATGGAGCAAAAATCTTGTTGGATGATTTAACTGGGGCTTGGTCCTTCTTTGTGCAGGGGGTTGGACTAGATGATCTCCTGAGGTCCCTTCCAACCCAGATATTCTGTGATTCTAAGTGCTGTCCTGAAGAGGTAGAAGATATTTCAGTGGCTTTGGGTGAATGAGGTGTCCTAACTGTGCCGGGGTTATGGATGGGACTCATGGGCCCATTGGTTGCCCTACTCAAGGAGCACATATGTATTTGAACTGCACAGGGTACTTCTCCACAGTTATGCAGGCACTAGTGGGTGACAGAGGCAGATTTATGAGTGTCATTGGGGGCTACACAGGAAAAGTCCACAATGCCAGTTTTTCTCTGCTTGGGAGTCTATATTCATGGACAGACCAGGACACAACTCCCACCAAATGACACTGACATAAATGTGTTATTGATGGACACAAACATGCTAAAATCTGCAGCTTTATTCCATTCTGTACCCAGCACAGCTCTGGGGAAAAACTCGCACTTTGGAGAAATGATTTTGTGGCCTGCAGACTGCATGGATTACTTCTAACTGACATGGACTAGATATGGAAATAGAATACCATTTCCCAGACAGGTACACTCAGTTCACCATTCACAGGCAGCTCCTTAGATACTGGAGGAATGATTGCAGAGTGGCAAATTTCTTATGACTGAAAGGAACATAAGACTAACCCTAGCAACAGTTAAAATAACCTGTATAGCTGTTGATGAATATTTGAAATTCCAAGTCCACATGGTAGGGGAGACGGGAGGAAGGAACGCCTAGGTGCTGTGATACGGTCTGCCATTAGTGGCCAAAGGCTGATACCTGGGGCTTATCATTTATGTATTGCTTCTTACAGCAGAAATCCCTCCCATTACTATAATAATAAATGTTAAATTTGAGTCATGCACTTATTGGGCTCTGGGGTGGCTTCTGTCTCTAACAGGCTGTCTGGAGGCTCAGCTGTGGGCTGTTCTTTGGCCAGGGGGTGGCGGGAGGAGAGGGGAGGAGGCAATCAAACAGCTCTTCCAATTAGGACCAAGAATTTGCTGTTGATCCTGCTCCACAGCCTGCTCTGGAACTGGTATCATTTAAGAGTCACTTCATGCTCCTCACTGGGAGCCTGCTGCTAGCTCCCATCAGTCCCCAAGCTGCGTTCAGGAGCGTGCCATCCCTGCTGACCAGGTCATCAGGACCAGAACCTCGTTAAAGTCATCATCAAAGGGGCATGCTTTGGCAAGTTGCAGTTCTTGTCCCTGGTCTTCCAGTACTGGCTCTTCAGCCTCTTAATCTGCTTTTTTGTATGGTAATTTCTTGTGCTTTTGCTGAAATCCACTTTTTACTGGCCTTGCACCAGAGATTCACCAAAACCTGCCTGCACTCCCATGTTCATGAAGCAACTCACTTTGCAAAAGGCTTGATCAGTTCTCTCTCCATTGCAAACCCAGGAGGCTCTCTGATAGCGTGCTTGCAGATCGGTGATCAGAAGAGAATGGGTTAACACTGACCAGAGCTGCTGCCGTTCACCGGGAAGGGGGGGGGGCGTGGCTTCCATTTTTAATAAAGTGAATTGCAGATTGTTGGGATAGAGAGGACTAAGCAAGTTTTCCCATGGAACTGTGGGATGTTTCTGGCTGTAGGCAATAGGGCTCAGGCCCTGGGTCCTGGCTTGACTAGAGATTAGATCCCACAGGCCTGAAGACTTCTGGGACCCTGGGTCCCAGCCTTGGGTTAGTGCAATTGCAGTGTAGATATGAGGGCGATTAGGCTTGAGTATGGGCTGATGTTGCAGTGTAGACATACTCTAAGTGTCTGTGTGGACCCTGCTGCTCTGAACCAGCAGTTCCTGGGAGTGTTTTCATCTGTCCTGCTTTGAAACAGGAGTAGGTCAAAGTGTTAGGGTACTTCAGCAAGGTCTACACAGGCATTTAGTACATGGCAGGCTTGTGTGGGATGGAGTCACACCCCTACTCGCTGCGTCGTGTTGTAAGTAAGCCCTAAATGTTTTCTTTAAATCTGGTTAATATTAATATTTATTAGTTATACTGCAGCATGTGGAGGCCTCGGTTGGGAATCTGGGCCCCTTTGTGCTAGGCTCTATACAAATGACAATTCCCGTCTCTAGGGAGATCACAGTCCAAGCCCTGATCCACACTGGGGAGGTGGGGGATTGACGTAACATACGCAACTTCAGCTACGTGAATAACATAGCTTAATTCAACATATTCAGGCAGGGTCGGCGACAGGGGGGTACTATGGGTACAGCTGTACTGGGCCCCCCGACTTTAGGGGGGCCCCGGTACACAGTGTACCCGTTGTCATCCCCCCTTGTTGCCGGACCTGAGAGCGGGGAAGGGGCGGGGAGGCGGCGCGGCTCTCCTCCGGACAAGCGCGCGTGTCCCCGGCAGGAGCTGTGAGCCCGGCTGGCGGCAGCAGCGCTGTCCAGGAGGGGGGAGGGGGAGAAAGGGCGGCTCACGCCGCTCTCGCTCCCGCTGCCGCCAGCTGTCAGCTGGCGGGGGGGGGGGGGGTGGCTGGGCTGGGGGGGGGCAGACGCTGTTGGCTGGGCTGGGGGGGCCCCCATCCACTGTTGGCTGGGCTGGGGGGGCCCCAAACTATCAGAGTAGGGGGCCCCCAAATTTCTGTCGCCAGCCCTGTATTCAGGTCAACTTACCTCGGCATCTTCATGGCGCTGAATCGACTGCTGCTGCTCCCCGTCGACTCCGCTTGTGGCTCTCACCGCGGTGGAGTTCTGGAGTGGATGGGAGAGCACTCGGGGATCTATTAATCGCGTCTAGACGAGAAATTATAAATTGATCCCCGAAAGATCAATCTGTCCCCACTGATCTGGAGGGTAGTGTAGACCTGGCCTAAGAATATGACATGAGGTACAGCAGGTACGTGGACGTTGATGTGGAGTGTGTGTCTGCATACATGTGTGTGCGCATGTGTAGGTGTGTTTTGGGGGAACAGAAGATAACAATAAAGATGGATATGTTTTCATAAATAAGTAGTCTGACTGGTCAAAGCCATCTCAAGGGACCAGCCTAAACGATGGTTTCACAATTATATTTAAAGACATGAGTGAAATCCTGGTTGCTTTGGCGTCAATAGAAGTTTCGCCGTTGACTTCAGCATGGCCAAGATTTCACCCCACATCAATAACATTTTACATTACATCATTGAAAGAGGTTAAAATGTATAAAAATGGAATCCTCACTCTCAGCTATTGCCAGTGTCAGCAGCTGGACTGGACTGTTGCATCTGCTGCTGTTCTGAGCTGGGAAAGCTATTACCTCATTCTTTCACTTAACTCTCCCATTGGCAAAGAGTATGTGGGTCCAACCCCCATTCTCCTGTTTGCTAAGATGGCAGAGGGAGAATGGTGCATACCAGCTTCCCCATCCCCTGCACGTTTCATACGGCAAGGCAGTGAGACTTATAGCCATCGAAACTGGGAGAGTGTTACCGATTTAAACTGTTTTTTTCTGACTTAAGAATTTTTCATCTACAGCAAGCCATTTTAAAATATTGTCTATACACAAACAGTCATTCTGAATAATAGGCCTTCACACAGTAAATGTCAGCTCTTTAAATCACAGAGGATCTCAGAAGCAGAGTAGAGAATGCTTCATAACAGTTTAAACTTCAGCCTCCCATTTATTATGTATGTGTTTATAAATCTCTGAGGGGTACTTTTTTTTTCCTTCTGGGAAACCCAAAACAGCAGAGTTGTTTATCAGCGTAACTTGCTAGTGGGTTTGCGCACTGGCCGTTCTTTTGCCTACTGACTCCATTTGCTTTCAAGGTTGGTATCCAAGGTTGTTACCCAAGGAAATGTTTCTTTTCTAATGAGTACCATATGGGACTTTGTTTCTGGAAAAGTAATACGGTGTGAAAAACACGAGGAGGGAGTCAGTGGTGTGTTGTGTTGTTCCATTTTCTTTTGAGTATGAATGATCACTGCCTTTAGAAAAGTGCTTTTGCTTTGTCACATGAGAGGCGTATAAGATATCTCACAAAGCTATGGCTCTGAAAAATTTCTTTGCCATTCCCATCTATCTTGGTTAACATTAAGTGGAGAAAAGGAGAATCCATCAATAGTTAATAACTGACCTTAAGATGGGAATTCAAAGTTCACTACAATTAAACCCAAGTGTCAGCAGAACTCACAAGGGAGACTGTCAATATATTTGACTACACATAACCTGAGATAGCAAATTTAAATTCTATAAAAGAGAGAACCGCGCATTATTTCTAATAAAAAAAATATTGTTGTATTGTCTTATGTCCCAGACAAAGCACAGAAGTTCTGTGATATGAATGATAGTGGGTGAAAACAAACTGAAGAGCAAATGGTATTCTGGATGGAATTTCATCGCATGATTCTATTGTAAACCAGATGTTTGTCAGAGTCAATGGGAGAATGTATCCATCTTGAAATTTTTAATAAGGTTATGTGGAGGATTAAAAGCAAACATTTACAATGTAAGGGATTTAAAGATAATTATATTTCTCTTAAATTTGTTATTTGCCTGCTAGATCATTAAAATATTTACATAATCTAAGCATGGTGCAATGCACCTCATGGATGGCTTCTTTCATTATGATATTATGATGTGCATCTATAACATCATGGAAGCAAGACATAAAAGAGCTGTTCCACAGAGATAAACAATATTGTGTTGATATAAAAAGCATGCAGATAAAAATACAGAGATTTCAGCTGAGCTAGAAGTCACTGGGCAAGATTCACTAGCGCTGACCCTTTGAGGTGTAAATTATACCTCCCTGCTCTAGCAATGCCCACTGCACCAGAGGGACACTCACTCTGGCAGATGGCAAGTTCAGTTTCTGCTGCTGCTTCCCTCTGGTTTTTTGTGAAGGGTGGATAGCTTTGGAATGTAGCTGAGTAGCTTAATATGAGGCTGCTGCGGGAATACCAGTTAGTGCATCCCCAAGGGCTCCAGCCAAGCTCCTGCCTAGCAAATACTGGCTACTTCGGGGAATCCACTGGTCCTGTACATCCTCAGTTTGCAGCAACAAAAAGTTCAACTACTTTTTACCCAGGGACCCTTCTGTTGCTGGGACCACTTGCACAAGGTCCTAAACCAGCATAGAGCTACCAGAGTGTATCAAGGGCATGAGTTATATCAGAAATACCATAGAGCCATAGAGAGAGGCTGCAGTACAGAAATATTACACTAGAGCCTTGAAATGCTAAAACTGAATGCTGAACAAGCCTACTGAAAGGCTGTCTTAGGGCATCTAGGATAAAGGGAAGGAGGTAGATTAGCAAAGATACCCAAAGATACTTCTTCCAGTGAGGAGGTTTCTAGTTCTTAGGAAAGAACAAGATCAAAATAAGTGGAAGTAGTAAAATAATTACTTATGGTAGTGAGATCAAATTCTTCGCTGACTTAGGATATGTCTACACTATGGGCACAACAGCTTCACAGCATCAGCTGTAATGCCATATTGTCGACACTTCCTAAAGCGATGGAAGGCTGTTTTGTGTCAGTGTAGTTAATACATCTCCCCCAGTGGTGGCAGCTAGGGCACCGGAATAATTCCTCCATGACATAGCTGTGTCTACGCTGCGGGTTAGGTCATCTCGTGAAATTTTCACACTCCTGAGCACTGGATCTATATTGACCTTACATATAAGTATGGACCAGGCCTTAGCCTTCCATGTAACAGCAAGAGCAATAAGTAAGGGTGGAATTAAGTCTGTAATGCCTTGATACACAGTACAGCCAATAGATCGTGAATTGAACCTGATACCCGGGTCATTTAAATCAACCCAGATAACACAACAACTTATTCAGTACTAAAAGCAGAATGAATACAGTGTTAGGATTGAGAAACCAAGGACTTAAATTTCAGAAAAAGATAACAGTTTTTTTAATGAAACTTTACCTCAGCCACATTCCATAGTGCATATATTTAACGAGGACATTGTGAATATAAAATATAGCAGAGGGTCAGTACAGATAAGTTAATGTTGTGGTAGAAACTTTGGGCCAGATTACTTGTTTCCTCTGGCCAGTTTGTACCAGATTGATGGCACACATGGGCTGGAAGTGACTAGGTCTCACCAGCTGACAATTCCCTTGTGTGGGAGAATACTCACATCATATTTTGATGTTCTGTACCAGCCCCTATCCTTGATTACAGGGCATGGCTAGAGCACTACTCCACTTTGACTACTCTCAACAGGCAGTTGCTTGGGATTCATTCCCACCTGGCATAGTTTAGGCTACGCTTCCTCTTAAGACTGCTCAAAACTATACTGAGATTGGGGCTCGTGTGGAATCTGCCCAAGAATCAGGAACCCACAACCAGCTCACTGAGTATTTGAGGTCAGTGAGACTACTCCTGTGTATTAAATTAAGCACATGAGAGATGTTTGCAGGCTCAGGGCCCTTAAAGACAATGTTCACTGCAAGAGAATAGTATGAAATGCCATAAACGTCCAAGGTGAAGAAAGCAAAAGCTATAATTTAGAAGTTTGTGGTTTCTATAAGGTAGAACATTTCAGCCATTTTTGAGTTTTTTACACTAGCTAGCATAGATTGGGTGTGTGTGTCCCTAATATTAGAGTTTGGCAGGCTACTTTTCTAGTAAACTCCCTGCATTAAAATATGTGGCCTGACGGGCAGTCATTAATAATATGGGCTTCATTTATATTTGGCAAATAACACCACAGTTGTCCGTAGAAAAAGTATTTGAAATGGCTGAGGCATGATGGGGCCTGACAAGTATTTCTTTTATTGAATAATGCAATTTTAAGGTATTGAGGCAGTCTGAGAGGACATTACTAAGTTAAAAATATGTCATCAAAGATCAAGGCACGGTTGAAAAATGTTCCACTGAAGCACAGAATCAAAGTGGTTAGGGCTAGAAGACACCTCATAGGACGCCGTGTCCAAACTCTGCACTTAGTTTATCCCTTACACCATTCCCCTGAATGTGTTCGCTAATCTCTTTTTGAAGACACTGCAGAGGAAAAAATAAACAAGAAATAGCTAAATCTGAGTTATGTTCAGTATCTGCCAAGTTTCATGTCTTTTAAGTTCTAAACAGAGTTCAGTGCTACCATAAGCTCCCTGACAGCTCAACATAAATCAGAAAGCAGTTTGGGAAAAGGTGCTTTTGTAGCCAACTTGCCTATTTTATAGATTCCAATAGACGAGTGGTGTCCAATAGAAATTCAATGCTAGCCACACTACTAGCCCCACTTCTGGTTTTGAATTTTTCTCATTAGCCACATTATAAAAAAGCCACATGCATTATCCACAATTCAATAGCCTATTAGCCACATGTGGCTAGTGGTGAATGTATTGGACACCACTGCAATAGAGTGGACATAGTTATGTTGGTGACTTGAACTCAGCAATTACAATAGAGAGACACTATTCCATGGTGATTACCCATAGGAGTTAGCTGAAAAGATTAACAGTATCTGTCAGATTACAGGGTGCAACAAATTCAGTCTAAATAAAATGTAATCTCACCTGCGTGGGTGAAATATTCCAAGTTCATTTACCAATCACTGGCCAAATGTCACAGGTTCCAGCCAGTCTTACAATAAATCAATGCAGTCTATCAATACTTAAGCATGTAAGAGGGAACTGATATGCAGGGAATGGTAAGTATTCATTGAACAGCATGGAGATGAGAGGTGGAGGTCTACCTCTTGTATTTGTGGAAGGTTTTTAAACGTATTTTATGGTTGGCTTTAATTTCCACATAGTGACAAAGCAGAGTCGTTTATACTCAAAAGAACTATAATGAATGCAATTTAGAATCACTTATGTCAAAATGTATTAGGTCTATCTCTATTACTGATGGGCTAGTTTTAAGGAAAACAAGTTCCTCTAATAACGTCATATTAATTGGACCTGTGTCGGCTCATGACATCATTTATTGTACTAAGCAACCATGAATATTGCACACTAGGAGATGCCAGGTAATATCTTTTATTGGGCTAACTTTTGTTGGTGAGAGACAAGCTTTTGAGCTTACACAGAGCTCTTCTTCAGCTCCACCACAAAGAGATGGACACATCTATTATTCGAAAGTTGTTCTTGGAAGTGATGGCTACATATCCCTTGCCATATAGGACTGGTATTTAGATTGAGATCATTTGGGTCATGGAAATATTTGACTGAATTCTGCTCTCAGTGCTATAAATCCAGAGTAACATGGAGTTTTTGGATTTACACCAGAGTCGTTTGGGAGAGCAGAATTTGGACCACTGGAAGCAGTGCTGCTGTCAGTATTTGTGTTAGGCTTACTCAGGGGCTCATTTTGATTTTGTCCCACTAAACTCTTCAGTTCATCCATAGTAACAAAATGCCGATGAGGAAGAACTATTCAATCCGCCACCACAACCTGCTACCACTGCTAGTATTTGGTTGCTTTCACAAACCATATGTTATTAACTTAGTTGCGTTGTACTCAAGGTGGATAGGGCTCAGGACTGGGATTCAGGACTGGCATGCTGGGTATAATGCTACAGAAGTTTCTACACTGCACTGTGCCTCCATTTCCCTTCCTGCCCTTTGCCTCACATGTCTATTTATATTGCTTGTTCGTTGTTGTCTCTGCCACAATAGGCATAGGGCCTAGAGCAAACTTTGTTGGATCCTCAAAGTGCCACCATAATACAAATTATAAATAATTATGCACACAAAACTATTTAAAAAGAAAATTATTAAAATTGCAAAGACAAGCACGCAAATGTTAGGAAATGCAACAAAAGTTGTCTGGGCAAAATTAATTCAGCCTCTTTGTGTGTATGTATTATAATACAGTATTTAATTACATAATCACATATTTTTCCCCAGGGCTCTTGCCTTAATAATGTTCCTTTAGTTAGTGTCATGGGTACTTTTGGTTGTATGCATGTAATTTCCTAGGTTTGCAAAAAAACAAACTGAAATATCATGTGGCACCATATTGACACCCACATGGTTCATCAGCAGGGTTTGAATCTTCACATCCACCATACAGACCTCTGCCTCTAATAGAGCAACTGATGACAATAGTAGGCCGTCATTCGCTATGTGGACTGGATGGGGATGAGACAAACACTTTCCGAGTAGGTTTCACAGGGATTTGCTGACAGCCCAGGAATGGTGAGACTCAGATTCTTGGGTTCTATTCCAGGTTCTGGAGGAGTGTGTGCTTTAGTGGGCATAGACTCTCTGGCCTATTCCCCATAAACTTGACCCCTTCTTCCCCGTCCCCTCAAACCTGCCTCAGTCCTGCCTCTTTTCCACCCCGGCTCCTCATCCCAGTCCAATTCTCTTCATCTAGCCAGTCTTAGTCTCGCTCCACTCCTAGTCTTCTTGCTCAGTAAGTCCTGGTTTCTCCTTATGAATTCCCTGTCCCAGGCTCGCAACAACTTTAAGTCCCAGGCTTCCCCTGCTCTCACTCCCAGTCCGAAGCTCCTTGCCAATACAGTGCCAATTTCCATCCACCCTAGTTCCAGTTCCCCACTTTGTAAGCTCATTGTTTCAATCTATGCCCCACCCCACCCCAGGCTCAGCTCTCATCCCTTAATGCATTCAAATCAGGTATCTCTTCCTCCATGAAGCCTGGGTGTATGTGTGGGTCACTGAAAGCCTGGGAGAGACCGGCTCCCTGCTTTCATTTCCAGAACCTGGATCATGCCTGGACACAGCAGCCCAGAGGTACAATATCAAAGATCTGCCCAGTCCCTTGCAGCTTTAGGCTGGGGCATGCTCAGTGCGGATGGAATGTGAAGATTTTAGCCGTGATGGTCTAGCAAGTCTGTACTCAGCAAGTGTGAAATGAAATTTCAAAGGCTTCTAACGGCTAAATTTCAATAGATTTTCACAGGGACTGCAAGAGACACATCCTTGGCACTGAGGCCATGGGCTTCCAAACTCCCCTGATGCCAAATTTCAGATACCTGCTTCAAAGCATGAGGGTGCTAGAGCTTCTGAAGAGACGATTGCCAGAAGTTTTTAACATGGTAAAATAATATATGTGTCCCTAGCAACAGAATACAATGTTCTATAGTGGGAAATGCCAAGCAACCCTAATAATAAATGGCACTACTCAAATTCAGTGGGTATGGACAGCAATGGATTCTATCACAGCCCCTTCTTGAGAATGACCTTTACTGCATTTTGAGTGTTATCTATTACTGAGAGTCCCACTGCTAGCTCGGTAGCTGTAGCAGGTTCACTTGGGGCCAAGATGCCTAATGGGCACGCCATGGTTCAATTGTCTTCAGAGTATTATGATGGCCTTGCCAAGTAATCTGATGGCCTAGCAGCTGAGTTACACTGTCCCTGTTGTTCACCAAGTTCCTCCAGTCAGGCAAAGGAGGAGCGGGTGGGATAGTTAGTGGGACCTGGGCCCTCTCTCTCTGCCAGTTCCCAGCCCAGGGCCCAAGGGAGAGGGGGCTGAGGAGAGTCTAAGTCCCTTCAGCTGATGCAACAGCCCAGTCTCCGCTGGGCCACTACCTATCTCCCCCTATTCTCTTGGGCATGGTTGTGGTGCTCAGCTTTCCTCTCAGCAAAGGATTATTTCAATAGTTCAAAAATTCAGTTTGGTCCTCCCAGCTCACTTTCCAATGTCCATTTGCTCTCCCTTATTTGGGAGAATTTGGATGGGTGGGAAATAGGGGTCAGGCCCTTTTCTGATTGGGTATTACCTCTTCCCACGTAGATCCCTCTGTCCCAGAAGCTACAGCCTGTCTGGCTGCCTGCAGCCACACTCTCCTTCACACTTCCCCTACTTTCCTGTCAGAGTCCCCTTTTAAGCAGGCCTTCCATCGGGAACATGTTCTGCAGCTGCTGAGGGGTGGGGCCATCTTGGCTGAATATGACTCCATTACTACTTGAGTCTTACTGAGTGGTCTTTAAATCCCATGGCAGCATCATAGAGCCAGACAACATCTTCATGGTGTTATATCCTAGAGATGGATTTGAGAAGTAGAGTTACGGTCTAATATTTGAGCAAATAATAGTAGCCAGTTTTTGAAAGTCTTTAAAATGGTTTATTGTTGCAGTCTCAATTATGGTTGGACGCTGGACAAGAGGTAAACTAGTACTGGCCATTAGCCAAACTGATGTTAGGTTGGATTTGGTAATAGGTACCTAGCCCACCTAGGTACCCATTACCTTGTCTATCCCCGTTCTTGACATGATCACTTTTACCTCAGTCTTTGGGTTGTTTTCTTACATCGTTTAGGAGGCTAAAGCTGACAGATATTATTTTAATTTCACCCCGGTTATTTTTAAACTTGCAGTGGTGAAATCTGATATAATATTCTCGGGGCTCAGGAAGAAATTCCAAGCATCAACACTTCCAAAAGCTAGAGCTGTTTCTCTGTCTCCCATCTTTGCCTGTCTGGTATATTTAGATTATAAGCTCCTCAGAGCATACACAAACTCTTATGAAGGGCCCAGCCCAGTGATCTTCTTTGGGACACCGAGCATTACTCTGTAATAATAATAGTGATAGCAATTGTGGAAAGGTTGATACCTCACAGTGTTTCCTATTAGGAATAAATATTGAGGTAATAATTATAGCCTCAGCCTGCCTTTCTTACTCATGCAAATGAATTTATATGAAGATGATGGAGCTGCTCACAAGAGGAAGAGCTGTTCATGTAAATAAGAGTTGAAGGATCACACCAAATATCATGGGACAGTGGGAATCGGTCAAAAGTAGAAAGGGTGGTGGCAGGAGGGTGAAAGAAGCCATGGTGGCAGCTGTATTCCCAGTGAGAAAGGCATTTCTGACCCCCTCCCTCCCAGCTGTGATGTAATGCAGGGGACAGGCTGGACCAAAGGACCAGCCATAGCTTTGTTAGGTGGTGGTGGTGGTGGCGGTGAATGTTCAGAAGACTCTATCCCAGTGTTTTGCTCACACTTTCCACATGAGCAGCGAGAGATTCCATGCTAATTTTGCCCACTTTTTTTGCCCACTTTTTTTTTTTTGCCAAAGTACCCAATATGGACACAAGGATCTGCCGAGTAGATACCTGTCTATGAAAACTTTATTCAAACTGTGAAGCAGGTAACAGCTCTGAAGACAATGGTCTCATCGCCAATTGGATTCTTCTTCACACCATCCCTGAGCTGAATTCACACAGCCATCTTGAGTAGCTGTAGGTAGAGACAGGCCTCAACCAACCGCAACAAGCTGAAGTCCCAGAGCAGACTACTATCCATTCTCAGTGCTCCCTCCTGAATTCCCTGCCAAATAACCATTACCATGTGTTGCAGTGGTCTTTATGGGGCTGAAAATAGAGTGGAAATGGTTGTTACCATGGTATTTTTCATGGTTGAATCACAGCTTGGCTATGTTCTGAGTCTTCCTATCCTCCAAATATAGCATGGCCTGGTTGTTCTGTCAAAGTGCCAAGTATCATCATCATCATGAGAGAGAATTCCCTTCACATCTAGACAGATAAACACATGTAGTCCACATGGTGCAGATAAACAGTCTTACTTATATTAACTGCAGTTTACCAGATGTCAAAAAAGTCCATCTATTGTTGAACCATCCATTATTTTCTTCTACTTACAATTCCTACTATCACCTTTATAGCTCCCCAGGATGAATCTAATACATCCCAATATCACAAACAGTTCTGGGTGACTGTCTGAGCAATTCCTACTTTCCCTTCTCTTAATCCATCCATGAGTTCATTCTCTCTCTCTCTCTCTCTCTCTCTCCTTGCTTTTCCCTCTAGTATGAGGCTCAAGATCATGTGCAAATGGGAAGGTCTTGGAAACTCACTTAAAAACATACACACCCAAAATTACAGTCCTCACATAGGTAGCCTTTATCTTTCTGGTCTTGGACACATAGACGTGTTGCACCAGAACTGAAGGAGAAGGTTATCCCCACCTCTATTCAGTCATGGGACAAGAATAGTCCAGCTCACAGTCAAAAATGTGGGTTCTACAGGAACTTGAGGAATGTTGAGTAATCAGGCTTACAAGCACACTGCTCTTTTGGTCTTTATTTGAGTTCCTTTGAAATCCAAACACACACAGCCCTGAAAGGTATTTATAATCCTATAATGTTCTTAAAAGTTAGGCAAGTGGATCATACACTAGATCTAGTTTGTTCCTACAAACCTGAAAAGGTGTCAGGTTGGTATGGAAATAAATTTCTGCACTGTGGTGAGTGACTCCGTAAAAAATATCTTCATTAAGTAACCATCAGACATGCCGCTGCTGCTATTTGTAAAGCTGTTGTCTTTCATCAACTCATTTTTGCACTGAGTTTTGAAAAGCTGTTCAGAATTGCGTAAATATGTGAATATAATTGGCTTTCCAATTTCACAGTTTATCAGAAGCAGGAAAAGAGGAAAGGGGGGGGGGAACCCTAGATATTTCAAAGACAATACGTAAATTTGATGTAATGGTCTATGATTTTGTCTTCTGTTGTTTAACCCAGGATTGAGAAAACAGATGGTAAGATTTTCTAGGAAGCTTAAAACAGAAGCCAAGCTAATACAAAACTGCTCAGCTATCAGACAGGGTAATCCATTCTGTCGCATTTTTTTCCAAAGCACAACCCATCAGAAGAAAGGTTTAGCTTCATAAAAAGATATTTACCAGGAAGCTTTGTGCAGAGGAGAAGGGCATGCTTTGTTAAACCAGATGCATTTTATTTTTCCTGGAACCAAGATTTATGAAAGCAGTATGCTCATATTTCTCCATACACAGTAATTGGAACTCATTATGCTAATTGTATTTCCATTATCACTAATTAACAATCATAGTGACCTGGCCCACAGTCTAATTTGTCTTTAATCTGTTTTTGTATAGGGAGTTTTACCCTGTAATTTCAAGGTGATAATTCTATTCAGCACAACTTTATTGAATAGAAGAATGTAATACTTTTAATATTTGGTGCTATTCCCATTCAGCTGGTTCAAAGGAAAAGGGATGTGAACTTATACCTGTCTATTCTGTTGCATCAGTGTATCTGACTTGTATTGTATTTTGCAACATATTTAACCTATATATGTTATACTTAACCTGTATTCAGTTTAACTAGCAAAAATGGAACTTGGTGAAAATCTGCTGATGAGATTTGTGAGCAGAGAAAGAAAGGTAGGGGTGTTTATTGGTGGATAAAACTGAGGAAATCTACCATTTTTTATTTTCTGGCTATTCACATGCGAAAACCAGAAATCTCTTTAAATTGTAGTTTTCTAGTTATATAAAATGTGAGGGACATGTAGAACATGTTGGTTGTTTATTTTAATCCACTAAAGGCAGGGTTTTTTTGTTTGTTTGTTTCTCCATTGTTTCCCCAGAGTTTGGGGGAGTGAGATTTTTTTCACACAGTTTTAGTGTCAGGAGGGGAGCAATGTTGTGTCATCAGTGTCCACGGGTCCCAATGGACTTCTTGTACCTCTTGAGCTTTACAAATATTTTATTTTAGGCAGTCCTTGGGAGTTTCCTTGGTGTCCTTTTCTGTATGTCCCTGCCATTCTTTTAGTGCCTTTTCCCTTCTTGGCTGGTTCGCTGTCTTTTTTAGTGTCATATCATGTTACCCATTGATAATTTGTTACCCATAATAGTGGGCTCTGCAACTCCTTTCCCTGAATTCCTTGGCTTTATATCTTGGCTTCTCATCTGCAACAGGTGGCACCATTCAATTAGGTAGGTATTGAAGTTACTCTAATAAATTTAGTGCTGGATAGTCTTTGTGCTGCTCCTACCCACATTTATTCTTCACTGGTTTCAGGTGTATTATTTAGCAGTCTCTTTGATTCTAACCTGATTCCCTAATACTACATTCACTCCTCCACCTTTTAGCCCCTATCATCTCAATAACAGACCAGATCCTCATCTGGTGCAAATTGGCATAGAATGAAGTCAGGAAGCTGCACATTTTTACACCAGTTGTAGATTTGGCCCCATGTATAATTTTTTTTGGCCTAAGTTGATTACTAATGCTTCCTCTTTATTTCCAGAATTTCTCCTCCTGTCTTGGATACTGTTGCTCCTTTTATATCTTTCCCCACAGCTACTCAATGTCCCTACATATCCTGCTTCCTGTTATAGAGAGATGAGAATCAGTACACTCTCACAAATTGTAGCAGTTTCTTCTGTCCTGGTATGTGAAACCTTTCCTTCTCCATGAGTGACTGCTGCTTCTGCTTAACTCTTTCTACCAGCTTTGTGTGCAGAATTTTTGCACCTCCCAGGTTCCGATTCAGTTTCAGCTCCCTGGTAGACACAGTTCTTGCACGGTAATGTTAGTTGCTGTTCCTTCACCAGCAGATAAATCAAAGAGTACCACCTAATCAAGGAAATAATCTTAATCAATGCTTTCACCGTCTGGCTTTCCCTAGCAATTCTAACTCCCTGTTGATGGTTCCCATCCACCCTTCTGTTATACCAGATGGTGTATGTTCCAGTCTTTTTATTATCCTTTCCTGACCATGACACTTCACTCAGCCCCGAGATCTCCATACTGTATGCCTGAGCTCACTCATCAGCAGCTCTGTCCTGCCTACTGCATCTTGATGTTTCAAGCATCTTGCACTAATTCTTTCCCTCTTTGCATTGATATTTTCTGCCGTAGTCATTCCCATAAACTGGCCAACTAATTGCTGTTAGAACACATGTTGAACCATCACACATCCTAAATGAACTTTCTAGGCTGTATTAACATCAGTCCATGTGTTAGTGCTCATATTCATTACCCTAATCTTATTGATGGATGGGATAGCTTAATAATATAAGCATCAGGTTATAATAGCTAAACTTCCTGGATCAACAGGTTTGACTCACCCCTTCATCTTCCCAGGGTAGTTAATTTGAGAACTGAGCTGCATGCAGTTATTATAATATGGAAAATAAGTGGCACCAAATTTCAGACAAAAAGGTCATAGAAAATTTGATCTGAGTATTAAGAGGAACGTGTACTCTGTATCACTCAAGATATACTGCAAAACCTTGTCCCCAGCAAAGTTAATAAAAGTGTTATCAGGGGGCTTGGTTCTTCCTCACTACATCCTTGAATATCATTAAATGTTATGTTTCCTGCTGCTGTAAAAGGCTTTTGAGCCAATTCTGATCAAGGCTGACCAGATAGCAAGTATCAAAAATTGGGACCAGAGATGGGGGTAATAGGTGCCTATGTGAGGAAAAGATCCAAAAATCGGGACTGTCTCTATAAAATGGGAACATCTGGTCACTCTATTCTGATCTCACTTACTCAAGTGTTATGGTGGTGTGATTCCATTGCTTAAAATATGTATGTATGCAGTAATACACATATTTTAAGCCAGTGGAGTTACACCATTATAATACTTGAGTAAATGAGATCATATATGACTTCAGTGCCTTTTAAAGCAGCATGAATGAGACCTAGACTCAGCAAATACCCTGGCAACAAATTCAGTATAGCTCCAAATTCAACCCAGACAGACTGAGTTCTAAACATTTGGGTAGAGAAACACAATCTCCCTGGGCTATCTGGCTTTCTAGGCTATAACTCCAGTCTCCCCAAACACATGCTCCCTTAATACAATTTGTAGCAAATGTAATAGACATGTAGAGTTGAAAGAGAGGCTGAGTATCTAAATTGCAAAGAACACAAATCAGTCACTGAGTAGATAGATATGCTATGTTGATGCCATTTTTCTGTAGTATCTGTAGACAGAAGTGGAAATCACAGGTCAGAGAGATTTTATCACAGAGGATTTTCAATTTGTTGTTTAGAAAAATAGGTCAGTAAGCACCCTCTTTATCCTTAATGACTAAAGAATGTAAATAATCTTGTTATATCCATCTTTCATGTAAATTTTGTATCTCTATAAGGTAGATTACCTTCTAAGTATTTTTTTTTACCATTGAGCATAAGATTTTTTTTGTCCTTCTGTTAGAAAGAAGCTGAGCAGATTAACAACTGTTTCATTCATCATATAGGTTGGTATATCATTTTAAACTATGTCATCTGCCAGTAATACTTAATCCCATTGTTGACAATTCCTGTGTAGAAAATGTGTTTTCTTCAAAAATGCAGACTGTAGGAAAAGGTAATGACTATTTAAATGTTAATCCAAAGCATAGATTGTACATCAGGTGCCACAAGCGTTACAGCAGCTATTTATTCTAAAGAAAAGTCTAACCCTTTCCTTGTAACTTGGAAGGCTTCTGATTTAGTCTATAAAAATATTTGTCCCTACACTGACTTGTCTCAAATGCTAATTCATGGGTTCTGAATCGGGTGGGGGGTGAGGGGGTGGGGATGGGGGGGTAGTATAGGACCACCTTCTTTGTGTGGCTAGATATCTGGGAAGTTCTGAAATACTTATTCGGTGGTAACAAGGGGTTCCAGTATGGTAAAGAATAAGAACCACTGGTCTAAATAACCCTGAAACTAGAGACAAAGTCATAGATTTGAAAGCCAGGAGGGAACATTTTGATCATCTAGTCTGACTTTCTGCATAAAATGGGCCATAGGACTTCCCTGCAGTAATTCCTGCTTCATAGCTATGGTTGAAGGGTATATCTTTTAGAAAAACATCCAGTCCTGACTTAAGAATTTCCAGTGATGGAGAACCCTGTGTAAATTGTTCCAGAGGTTAATTACCCTCACTGCTAAAAATATTCATAATCTTTCTTGTCTGATTTTGTCTAGCTTCAACTTCCATCCATTGGATTTTGTTATATCTTTGGTTGCTAGATTGAGGAGCCCTCTGTTATCAGGTTGTGTTTCCCCAGGTAGATAGAAAGATTGTGTACCTGTGTAGACTGTGATCCAATCATCCCTTAATCTTCTGCTCTCTGAGTTAAATCAGTTGAGTGCCTTGAGTCTGGATTGATAAGGCATGTTTTTCAGACCTTTATTAATTCACATAGCTCTTCCATGAAGCCTCTCCAACTTTTCTTGACTTGTGGACACCAGAACTGGACACAGTATTCCAGCAGTGCCATATACCAAGGTTATATAACCTCCCTCCTCCTACTAGATATTCTCTTGTTTAAACATCCAAAGATGGTATTAGCTCTTTCATCCAAGCATTGCATCCCATGTGCAGCTGATTATCCATCATGGTCCCCAAATCTCTTTCAGAGTAACTGCTTCCCAGGATAGAGTCCTCCATCCTGGAAGTATGGTCTACATTCTTTTTACCTAGGTGAATATGACCTTACCTTTACCCATACAGAAATCAATATTCTTCACTTGCCAAGGTTCAAAGATAGGCAAACAGAGGAGTTTTGGAGGGGATAGCTGCCGATCTTGTGCTTGGAGATAGAGGGTCTCAGTGAGCTACGTTTGGTCTGTTTGTTTGTTTGTTTGCTCTCTGTCAAGGTTGTGTGACTGGGTGTTGGGTCCCTTTTACAGAACAGGTGACAACAGTCTGGTTTTTTGGTAACTTTGTGGGGACCACATGGCTGGGACCCTTGAGTCTGTGATCAGCCTGAATTCTCTGAGTGGTTAATCCATCCCAGTTAGCAAGTGGGTAGAGCATAAGAGTAAGGCTTACTACAGAAGTCAGTTGCTTGGTGAATCCCTGAGCAGATGATTAGGAGAGTTTCTGGGGCATGTGAGAAGCTTTCTGCCTTGGTACAGTTTCTACATGCAATAGCATTATAATCCTGACTGTGACCTGAAAAGGATGTGGCATGTTTTCTTTCCTGCCTGAGGCCAGAAGGGACTTCCTGCGTGTGACAGGGTCCCTGGGATGGACCACACTGAGAATGCCACACTCAGGACAGACTGAAATAAATAGGGCAAACAATCCCCCAAAACTAGTGGTTTATTCTATAATTAGATTCACCAAGCCTGTAACAAAGGAGATTCTGAATGTGAACTGCTGGCTAGGCAAGGTTTTGGTTTGTGCAACATTGGCCAATCTTCTTTGTGTTGAGAGGGCTGTATAGTTTGGTTGCTTCCATCTCAGTCAAAGGGGAACCAATGTTCTCAGGGACAGGCTGGTTAGACTAGGAGGGCATTAAACAAACCACAAAAATTAAGTGTGAAAAGGGGGAACATATGAATATTCATTTAATATACAATCAAGATGTCAAAGAATGAAATAAATCACACCCAAGGGAAATGAAGAGAAGATATTTTTAATTGCCTATACCCCAATGATGGGAGCCTTGGTAATAAACAAGAGGAATTGAAATTGCTTATTTATGAGGATACATTCAATCTAATTGGTATTATTGGTGGGAAGATTCACATTTGTGACTGAAAAATCACTGGTTATAACCTATTTAGGAAGGACTGAGTTCACAAAAGGATAGGGGAAGTGGCACTCTGTCAGAAATGACATTACCTGTTTCCAAGTCCCTGACAGCTCCCAAGCAAATGATCTCAAATGCTTATGGATCAATGTTCTAACAGATAGGGCACAAGATGAAGTACTAGTTGGTAATTGCTAGAGACCACCAAATCACACTAGAGAACAGGTTGACCATCTCCTTATAAACCTTTCTATAATGTGGAAGGAAAAAACTGCATATTTATTGGGGACTTCAATCTCAGTGACATATGCTGCCAATACTAAAATGTCCACAGAATTTCTAAAAATTATAGATGACAATTTCCTTACTCAAGTGTTCTATCCAACACAGGGGAATTTTATATCAGCCCTCAAATTGAGAGATAAAGAGGAATTAATCACAGAACTAAAAGTTAGTGGTTGCTTAGGAGCAATGATCATGACTTGATTCCGTTTGTTGTGTGCAAACAGAATAAAGTCCCAACTAGTAATAATATATATATAACTAGTTGGGACTTTCTGTTTCCACACAGTAAACCGAAGATTGTGATCATTGCACCTAACCAACCATATATATATATATGTGTGGTGCTCTACAAAGGCCGTTTTCACAATGCTGAAGAGAATTATGAGCCAAATCAGCTGGGAGAATGAATTTAAATAGAAAAATGTGAATAATAATTGGAAATATTTAAAAAATATTTTACTAGATGCCCAAAATCAGCAATCTCACAATCAAGAAAGAAGGCTGCACCGGTTAAAAAAACCAGTGTTGCTCAAAGGGGAAGTGAAAGCAGCAATAAAAAATAAAAAGCTATATATAACAAATGGAAGAGAGGGAAGTTGATAGCAATGAATATGTTAGAAGCTAGAAATTGTAGGGAATTGCTTAGAAAAGCATGACAAAAACTCTATGGCTAGCAGACTGAAAGACAATAAGAAAGAATTTTTAAGTTTATCTGAAATGAAAGGAACTCTAACAATTGGTGCATCACTAAATGGAAATAGTAGAATTATCAATAATAATGCAGAAAAAAACAGAAGTGTTCAATAAATAATTCTGTATTTAGGAAAAAGCCAGATGATGTATCGTATAATGACAAAATATCTTTCATTCCAATATTAACTAAGGAGAATGTTAAACAGTGGTTACTAACGTCTTCAAATCAGCACGTCTGGATAACTTACATCCAAGAGTTTCAAAAAAGCTGGCTGAGGGGCTCACCAGGCTGATGAAGTTCTTGTTGTTTCCCAAAGTGCATGTACCTGCTTATTCTATTGTCTTGTTACATGTGGGGCCAGATCCATAGCTAGTTAAATCAATAGGGCTCCATTGACTACAGCAGTTTTTTTTGTTGTTGTTGTTTTTTTTTTAATGGAGATATACCAATCTCCTAGAACTGAAAAGACCTTGAAGGTCATCGAGTCCAGTCCCCTGCCTACACTAGCAGGATCGAGTACTGTCCCCTGACAGATTTTTTGCCCCAGATCCCTAAATGGCCCCCTCAAGGATTGAACTCACAACCCTGGGTTTAGCAGGCCAATGCTCAAACCACTGAGCTATCCCTCCCCCCCATTTATGAATTTTATGAAGTTATGAATTTAAGCTCCCGGGTTCATCTTTTGAATGTGCTATGCAGTTTTCCTTTGAGGACATTTTGTCAGAAGTGTTTGCCCACAAGTTTACACCAGCTGAGGACCTAGCCAAGTTGTCTTGAATCCTGAGTCACCTATAACAAAGATGGCTTTTCTACTGAGGAAGAACAATAGCATCCTATCCATTTCTTAGATTTTTCAATCCGTTCCAAGCCCCTATAGAATTTTCTGGCTTGATCCAACCATCATCTAAAATGGGGTTTCTCAAACTGGGGGTCGCGACCCCCTGGGGGGTTGCCGAACGCTCCCCTGGGGATCGCGAGCTCCTGCCGCTGCCAAAAAGCTGCCAAATTGATTAGTTCTGCATTCGGCGGCTTTTCAGTGGACATACTGAGCGCTCTTGGAAGTATGAAGTATGAATGTATGTATGAAGTAAGTATGAAGTATGAATGCAGAAGTATTCAATTCGGTGGCTTTTCAGCAGACATACAAGGGTCCGCCGCGCCACCCAGGAACAGAAAAAAGGGTCGCGGTTCTCTACTGTTGGTGGAAAATATGTTCCAGAATATTAGATATGGATTGAGATAAAAATTACACCAGTGCTGCCAGTAGCTAAGGAAATCAACCAGATTCTGGACCCCACTAAGGCCGTTTTGCCCCAACCCGGTGGCACCAAAGCAGTCCTAAAGTTGGCTTCACTGGCTTTTGGATTGTAATCTCTTTGGAGCAGGGACTAGTATATTTTCCATGTTTGTGCAGCACCTAGCAAAATGGGATCCTGCTGTAGTTGGCCCTTAGGTGGTACAGCACTATACATGTTTAAGAACTGTCAGTAGTGGGATGTCTCTGGCATAGGGGAATTCTCAAGTGGCATAGAGCCAGTCTATCAGTTCTGATGCCATCACCAGCTCCCAGCCCAACTGTAGTCGGGCCAGAAGAAGAGAGACGTAGCCCGAGCGTTGCTGCATTCCAACAATCCTTGGCTGCTAGGGGCCATTGCTGCTGGTCCAACTTCAACAGCCATGATTGCCTGCACTAGAAGTGTTTTGCCTCAGTGTAGATTCACTGATACAGCTGGGCCACAGCTACGCCTTCGCAAACCTGTAATGTACACACACTGCACTGCAGTAAAAAACAGCTCCTGTGCAGTATATCTACACGGTAGTGATAGCAGTGCCAAAAGTCTCACTGTAGACAACAGTACTGTTAACCACAAGCATTCACAAATCATGTGTCAGGCCGCAGAATATCATGGGGTTGGTTTATAAACCGTGCACTATTTTAAAAAATATTACCTTTGCAAGCCCACAGCCATAAAGGCTAAAAACATACTTTTTCTTTTAATGAAAGCTCTGACTCTCACCCAATCTCTCGATTCCTGGAGCTGGGGCTTTAAGAAATGCACCACAATCGCAAGACTCTCAGTAAGGCCATGAACGCGGACAACACTGAGACAAGCCTGTCACAGACTGACTAGCCCTTTTAGGGGAGTCAGGCTCAGCCTTGCCTATGAGATAGCAACTGTCCCCCAGCTGATCCTGATCTGGTGGCTTACTTACCATCAATGACATCAGCTGTGATAGGGTCAGGGAGGACTACATAGAGGGGGAAGAGAACTCAGTGAGGAAGGAGAGCCAGGAGTGAACAGTAAGGGGAAGAATCCTCTCTTTGAGAAGAACCTGGTGATAGCAGGAAACAGAGGACCACAAACAGCAGGTTAGGGTCATATGGGAGGCCCTAAAAGAAGCAGGGAAGCACCTGGGAAGAGAGGCAGTAGGGAAACCTGCCAGGAAGAAGGGCCTCCAGGGAAAAACCCCTGGGAGGCAGTGTGCTCTGCCTAAGCAGCAAAAAGGGATCTCTGTAGTGCCCACAAGTTAGGGTGTAGCCAAAGGAATTTCAATATAGCCAGCAGAAAAACAGTGTATTTCGTTGTTTGTGTGGATTTTCAATTGTTTTGCTATGCCGGAAGGGAAGGGAATTGGGAAAAGGTGACCTGGCTGTAGAGTAGGCCACATACATTGTAGACAGAAATGGGGCATCACAGCGCCAAAGAGGTGATCAACAGGGGATGTTAGAGGGTGAAATCCCCTAGATTGCTACAACCTGATGGCAAGGGCTGCTACGGCAGTGAGTTGCTAAATTGGTCTTGGGGATGGAGCTATTGGTCGGTGATCTGTCAATCAAAGAGCTTTAAGGCTGCTGTGAAGCACCTTTTCAGCCCCTCATTCCCTCCAAAGAATATGACAGGCACAGAAGGACTGATCCTGAGGATCTGATCAGCTAAATTGAATTTTAGGCCTGCCAACCTGGGCAATGTCTCTTTAAAACAGAGGACAACTGCATTTCTAGACTAACTGTAAAGAGTGTGTGGGTTTAATTACTTTCAAGCCATATTTTTAGTGCTCCCTATAATAAATCTAGATGTTTTGGTTACATGCAAAGGCTTCTATCTACAGTGGAACACCGTGCCACCAAAATATGAAAAAACCTGCCTAATCATTACTGACGCACAATTCTACTTCCATCCCAACTCCCCTGCCTGCTCAGACTCAGTCCAACAGCCCATTTGAAGCAATGCAGTCAGAAACACAGACATTGGCACAAAAGTCCCATTTCCATTTAAAAAATGAGAGCACAAAGATGAATTGTGGCAAAATGCTCACTAGTGTATGTCAGGTGATTCTCTAGGCAATTTGTTGAGTTTGGGGAAATGATTTCTGTATTGAATAGGGATAGAAGATAGCAGTACATGTGCCTGATATACATTTAGCATTGAGTTCTGGGATGACTTGCATTGACTGTATTGGCCTCATGAGGTGTACAGTAAATTAGCAAAGTTTGGCTCATAGCCAGTGTGTTACACCAGTTTTTCAGCATGACCAGAATTGGTCACCCTTTTGTAAGGCTGAGGTTAGCAATTTACTTTCAAGGAAAAAGTTGTTTGGAGCAGGCACAAATGCTACCCAGATACACCAGAGTACTCTCTGTCCTACATTACACGTGGCTGACTTGAGAGTTAGCTAGATGGTGCAAAAGCATATACATATGGGTTTCTCTACTAATATAACTAGATCTCAATCTGTATGTTGGGCAGAGGACCGTGAAACAATGGTGTGGGTTCAGTTATATGAAAATAGTGCTGTGTTGTTTCCTAACAGAAGACATATAAGACTATGATTCCCTGAGCCTCTTCTGGTTTGAAAAGTGAGAATTCCCCAAATATCCGAGTTTTTTTTACCCTGCCTCTGATATACTGGGAAATGTGCTGCAGATTTGCCAGGGCCTTAGTGATACTTAACCCTGGTCTACATTGGGTGGGGGAAGGGTCGACCTAAGATATGGAAATAGCGTAGCTGATGTTGAGGTGTTTAGGTCGACTTACCCTGGCATCTTCACAGCACTGAGTCGACTGCTGCCACTTCTCTGTCGACTCCGCCTGCGCCTTTCGCAGTGGAGTACTGGAGTCGACGGGAGAGTGCTCAGGGATCAATTTATTGCATCTACATTAGTTTTACCAAATTCGTCTCTCCCCTTTACTTATGGCAACTAAGCTGTGTTTGTTTTGATTTGGAGGGTGGTTTCTTTTTCTTTTTCTCATGCTTTATTTTGGGGTATGTGTTTGTTTGGAAATGGGTAAGTTCTCACGAGGAGAGGCACTATGGCCCCTAGTGAATAGCATGCAGGGCTCAGACTCAGGAGACCGGGATTCTATCCCTAGCTCTGCTATTAACCTGCTCGATAAGCATGGGTGAGATACTTCACCTCTCTGCGCTTCAATTTCCCCACTTGTAGAATGGGGATAATGATATTACCCTTCTTTGTAAAATGATCTACCAACGTAGATCATTGTAAAGATCATTGGTAGATCATTGTAAAATTTACAGTTTTGAAAGACTGACTATATACATACACCCCTCCAGCTATTTTATAGTTTATCAGAGAAGGATTCTCTTCCTAGGAACTCCTATAAATGTATATCTATTTAATCTCTAACCCAACCAGAATTTCTATTAAACTATAAGGTACTTGATTTAGAAATATGAGTTTAAAGGAACCATTAAATTTCATGGCTCTGTCAATACATAGTTGTCTCCTAATGCTATATGTGTTTAAAATATATGTAAATAAGTGCTATTAGCAGAGATTCCATGTTTGGGTCTAACTTTAGGTATAGGACATTAACCAGGGGATCCTTTAAACTATTCTGTGTTTTATTCCACAAGAGAGAGATAAGATTTTTATTTACTTGAATTTAGTTTTATCTGAATTCTCTTTTATCTCTTTCCTCTTTAAAGGAAAATGTATATCATTATTTCAAAGTCTGAAAATGGATACTTCTGGCCCACAAGGGAACATAAGAGGTACCTTTTTATTTTGATATTATCTTATTTAAGTAAAAGCTGATATGGACAGTATGCGGGGCCCTGTTATTTGATATGGACTTTTCCCAATCTTAAAGAGACAGACAATAGTGAGCTATACCTCTCTATCAGGACATGGCATGAACTAGAGTACCTTCCTGACCTGGTCATTTGTTTCTGTTGTCCCTGAATTATATTTAAAATCAAACTGGTGAATTATGTCAATTTTTATTTCTTTGAATCAATGACGATTTTCATAAACAGGCAGGAAATACCCTGTATGTCCCTAGCACTCATCATTCAGAAAAAAATGTCATTCTTAGAACACATAAGAAATGGAATTTATGAGTTAAACACTGCTTATGCTGCACACACAGCCTTCATTTTGCGTTCACTAGACAAACTCAGAGCACAGTCTAACCTCAAACATACCCTTGAAGGGGATGTCCAGGTTACGAAGTATGCAGGATTGGGCACCACAGAGGTATTTCCAGATCAATTTCAGACATTTCCAATTCTATTGTCTTCTCGCATTAGCCTGAAAGGTACTTAAATCAGATGGCAAAAGCACACCAACACTACAGTGCAGATTTTGCTTTATTCATAGCTTTACCTTTGCAATTGACTTCAGGAGAACCTACTTTCCAAAGCTGCTCTTTCAAAAAGAGTCATCTCTGTTATTTTTGTCTTCTGCTAGGCTTTGTCCAAGGTTCTCTGACACTCAGGGCAAAAGGAACATTTTGCAAAATGTCAAGAGAAATTGAAAATGAGAGGTTATAAAGAAAACCCCACATTACCAGTCTGCCCCCTGCCCCTTTTTATTGTTTGTTTTTTCTATTCCAAGTAGCTGAAAAAAGAGTAGATCACAGTGCAGGTAGGGGCTGGGAACTCCAGATATACTTGTGAGTAATTTGTAAAAGTGATGTCACAATCAGGGCTCCAAATGAATAATGCTCCAAACAGTGTTTAACTGGGTCTTCAATGTTGCATAGGTCTTGTGTTGGTCCTTTGCACGATGAATTTCACCCATGGACAGGGAATGCAGGGACACTATTTTCCTTGTTAAAAATCATATGGAAGACTGATTTATTTCATGGGTCCTATTTCTGTACTGCAGAATACAAGTGCTTTCCAATGAGATTTACATGTTTCCTGAGATAGTAGAACAGTGTCCCCTGTGTTTTTCTCTCAGTTTATTGTTTCTTACCCACACATTAATAGTTTGTTTGAACTATGCAGGAAATTTTAATAGTTCCCTTGTCAATGTGTATATCTCCATTGCATTCATGGAAAGGAACAGCTGGTAGTTGATTTTATCTTACAGTTTTCCATCACTTTTTGGTAAATTTTATTAGCATTAAATATTCCCTTATTGCCCATTGATCTCATTTTAGACAAATTAACACTTTAGCTATTTTTCTATAAGAAAAATCAGAAACATCACTTCAAAAAGCCAAAGTTTTTATAAAAAGAACAGTTCTACCATATTCAGTAGTACAACTTAGTAACATAGTCATCTTAGGAAATATTTAGCCATTAAATGACCAAGTTAGACAAGGTTCAGCTAGATAGCATTGACCATTTCACAGTTCTACAGCTCTTGGACTGGACCCATAGTTGATGTAAGTCTGGTTCCTGGGCCAAGTTAGCTCAATGTAATTCAGCCTGGCCAGCTCTTTCTACTGTGGTTAATTTTTCTTTTGGGGCTTCTCTAGTGGCATGTTTTTTTTCCTTAAAAACTGGCTTTTTGGGGGCATGGGACATGTTTGTAATTTTACTGTATTCTAGACAGAGCTAATTGGAAAGTGGAATTTCCGTTGCTTGGGAAAGTGTGACATTGAAAAAATTGATTTTAGCTCCAAATTGGAACAAAGTTGAAATTTCTGAATGTACCACAGATTAGAAAGTCCAAAAAATAAATTTGGAAACAATGATAATGTCAAAATGTTTTAATATAAAATATATGAATTTTAAATATATTTTAACTTTTATATTATAAAATATATAATGAAATTGAATGAAAAGATGAAGTTGAAATTAAACACTTTTACCTCATTGAAAAAAAATCAATGATCAAAATTCAATGAGAAAGTTGAAACCATTATTTTTGCAACTTTTCTTTTGAAAACTATTTGGAAATTAACATGTTCCCATGAAATGTTTTGCTCTTGATGAAGCTGCAGTTTCCAGTGACAAACTGCATCTATAATCATATATTAGTTCAATCCAGAAGGCCTTTCATGCCTATATCATAAAGATCTTTCATTATACTATTTTAATGATGGTATACGTCCTTGGCTGAATTCTGTTCACCTTGTCCATGCTATACTCCCCTGAGCTCAACAAGTGTGTTTCATCAGTCAAGTGAGCAGAACTGGGCCATGGATTTAGTGGATATATCAAGAATCCGAAACTTGACATCGGGGACGTGCAGTAAGTCACAAGGCATGATGCTTTATTGCAAACTTAGGGAAAATGACCTTTCCAATTATATCTGCCCAGACCTTCAATTTCTGATATTGACAGTGCAAGAGGTATGCATAGCAACCATTCATCTATATTGGCATATACCCCAGTATAGGGAGCCTTCCACTGTTACCCAGCACTGCTTAAGTCTCCTTTAAATCATTACAACCAAATTGTACTCTTGTTTATTTATTTATAGTAGTATAAAACTGCATAATGCTTGGTGTTACCATGAGGTAACAGACCAAAATTTACCTTCAAGGTGAACCTTATGTGGTGCTGCAGCCTTGTCTATGAGCCCTCTACAAAAGGGTCACCGTCAGCATCTCCAAATTATGGGCCAGTTGGTGAATCCCTTCTTCACACAAATTTGGACTTCAAAGGGATTTCTTGTGCATATAAGTGCTCTGCAATGTATGGCCTGCATAATTTAGTTGCATCTTAATTAAATTATGCTTGTTAAATAGTCATGGGAAACCTCAAATGATTCAGAGGCTCATTTGGACTCACATAAACACCCAGAAGCTCAGATGCTTCTCTGAACCTCTTGAGTCTTCACAATCACAGTTAGAAATTTTGGATGAGCAGCTTCCCTAGCAACTTTTTGACCCTTTCGATTCCCTTTCCAGCTGGCAGTAGGAAATGCATTTTTCAAAAATGAAAAGTAACGTGGGACAGAGTGCCAGGGGGTGGAGGAGGGCAGGGAACATTATCCAAAACATTTCAAAGTACAAAAAAGGTTCAGTTTCAGTTGGATTCACATTTTCAGTGGCTATTCAGGTCAGCCCGTGTTTATCTGAACACTTTCACTCTTCTCGTATTTTAGGTATATAATTTCTTACACAAATCCATGTTAGAGAAGCCAGACTTGGATGCCATCAGTGGAATATGTTATCCATAGACTTGTTTGATGTCTTTACTATCAGTTATAGAAAATTTCAAAGCAAATTCACCAAGTAAAACAGTTAGGGGGAAAATAAGGAAAGTTTTATTAATTATACTTTTAAATTATTTTATTCTGAAGATTTATTAGAACAAGAAAACCCCCTAAAGTTCTGAAGAAATATTAACATAACATGCCTGTAACTCAAGCTGTGTTTAATGAGAGGTGCTGTTTTTTTCTGCCATGAGGGCTATAGTCCAATGAATGATAGCTATGAAAGAGGTCACATACATATTCATCAAATTCGACATGCACATGTAAACTGGTTTTAATAGGCCATGACAGCAGAAGTTGTGTCAGGCAAATCGCTGCACATGTGCTCATTCCCTCAACTGGCATATTTAGCCATTAACGCTCTGGTATCCATGGATGAAATATTAGCTTGTTAACTTAAGACCATCAGTTGTTGCTGATGCTTAGTGGCAACAAAAGCACAGATTCCCTCTGCAACTTTATTATGTGCAGAGCTAGAATTGAATTATTACAATTTTACTGTAACATTTCCATTTCCCTTGCTTATTTATTATGGAGGATATTTGCGAATGATAAATTGGAATGCAGATAGATTATAAATAAAGGGTCTATTGATTCACATATATTCCACGGATTGGGTCCTACTATTGTCATGGGTTCCTTATACTATACTCTGAATGTACATTCAGAGAGGAAAATATTGCTATGGCATTCGTTTTTCCATTACCATGCAACAGCATGCAAGGGAAAAGCATGCCAAAATAAAATATGAACCTGCAGAACTCTCCTTTCCATCCAGCAAAGGATGAGCTATCAACATTGTGGACTAGATCTTCAGCAGTTTCTAAATTAGCATAGCTCCTGAAGTCAACAGAGCTACACCAGTTTACATCAGGTGAGGATCTGGCCCCAAAAGTGAATTCAGTGAGTCACCTTCGCCTGCACTCTCATAAAGATAGATTAAAGGACTGGTGAACATTTGCCGTTTTCTTTTCTGGGAGTAAAATATGTTCCCCTTTAAAAAATGTGGAGAGGTAGTACATATGAAAGCAAAATAATACTTGTGAGAAATCATTACATTGAAGGGAGAAATGTTGATGTATTGTAAAGTTGGTTCCGCATAAAAGACTTTAAATGTCCACAATGTTTGACTGATATAAGGTCTGGCTCTGAGAATTTCTTTAAGGAAGTGGTCTGGATCTCCAAAGCAGCATATTCACCTTTGTTGGATTTGATTGCTGTGGTACTTCATGTAAATATTTTTTAATACAGCACCCAGGTTAACAAGCCTGTAAGGTTAACAGCCGGTGATTTTTCTAGTTATTTAGTTACAGTCATGCTGTGGTTCTAGTACGTTGCACAGTTTCCTTTTCAAATAATGCATCCATGTATTTCTTGGAGCGCTGGGAATGCTTCTTTGTGAATGATGGGGGCAGGTTAGGACAAACATCAGCAGGAGATTTCACCAAGTGCTGGCTACTCCATTATAATGGCAAAATAATAAAACTAGAAAATGCATAAAGACAACTCATCCTGGCAGCTGTAAAAGGCAGGGGTGAGGGCAAGAGCAGATGCCTTCAAATGCTACTGGTCTAACATCCTACACCCTCTTGATGCCCTCACTCCCCCCCCACCCCCCACCCCCACTTTCATGCTCAAATTCAGAACAGCGTAACCATCAAAGCCTAACCAGATAAAACCCACCAGATCAAAATCATCAGCATGCAACCACAAGACATGGAAGGCATACATTGGGATAGATTCTCTCCTGGCCAAGAGGAGAACCTGGGAGGTGCTTGGGTACAGTTTCCTGCCTCTCTACCCTGCACTTGTTTCAATGGATAATATGCCAGATGTTAACTTGTAGTGTGCACAATATTGCTTTAGCCGTGCTCACGACCTGTCCAGTGTCATGCTCTCTGTGCCAGGGCTGGGAGTGGGAGAGTCATAGATGTTGGCTAAAATGGCTTTATACCCGCTGAGAATCGTTTTGACTCACCAGAACAATTCTCAGGTGTGCCGGCTATCACCAGACTGAGTTGCACAAAGGAATCGATTCAAGGTGAGAGCATCTGGCCTTTAATAGTATTTCCCCTCCTCTCTGCCTGCAAAGCTCTGCTCCCACAGTCCTTCACCAGCTGCACAAAGACCAATGGTGTTCCGAGTATGCCCTGGGTCAATGGCATCAGCAAGTGAGGACCCAAGAGCAGGGAAACAATGATTTTCTGGAAATCACACCCGATGGGGCAGTCCTAAAGTGAGGCAGATGGAGTAATGAGACTGAGCAACAATGTAACAAGAAGGGTTTGTGCTGGATCTAGGTCTTCTCCACCTGGCATGTGACCACTGCACACTTTAAGTGTTGTGCTGTAACATGAACTCCAAAGCACCATCCTAAAACCTTCCTGTAACCTTTCCAAGGAGAAGGAGCTGCAGTCCTACCTGGTTGCTCAGCAACAAATCCCAATACTCACTGCCCAAGATTTTGATAAACAGACACCAAAATTTAGGTTCCTAACTTGACTTTTAGGCACCTGAACAGGTGCTCTGACTTTCAAAAGTACTGAGCACTTGCAGCGCCCTTTGACTTCATTGGGTGAGGAGCCCACAGAGCGTTTCCAGAAGCTGCCTTTCCTTGGTGGCTTGGGTGCCAGAACCCTAGAGATCCACCCCTTATTTGCAGAGTCTGCAATAACAGGGGCAGATGAAGGATTATTGGGATCCAGGTTAATGGGGTTGGGAGGATCTCTGGGCACAAATTGTCAATTTTCTGGCAACAAAGGTTGTGGCTCACTCATAATGCTTGACACAACTGAAGTAGTGTCACCTGCTGCATATCTATGGCCCCAAAATATATTTTGGGTATGTAGTTATTTTAAGACCATGCATGGCACCCCTGTTATACTGTTGTTTAATTTAATTCTCAGTTAAAAAGCCAGAGATGTACTAGTTCATTATAGTGCTCACACTGTAGTAGATTGCTCAGTCTCTTTTTCATATTGCTCGGAAAGCTAGGGTTGCTCTTGGTGTCTTTCTTCTGACCCCATTTTACAATGGCATGCCACTTACCATGCTTCCGGTGAGGTAGGTGACAAGTTCAGAGAATCCTTTATGCAAACTGAAGACACTTCTTCCTCTGCAGAACTTTTCCTTTTTCCCTTTCAAAGGGGCTCTTCTTGGGAAAGATCTGTATTTGCAAAAGTACGTTCCATATTTTTCCGGGTAAAAAAATATGTTGCATCCTTTCCCCATAGGGGAAGTTGGATCTGTCCTGTGGCACATCTAGTCCAGTATCCTGTCTCCAAAAATGGCCAGCACAAAATGCTTCTGAGGAAGTTGCAATCGGATTTCTCTCTTATGTGGCTTTTCCAGTACAGGAGGATTTCACCCATGGTAGCCCACTCTGTATAAGACTCTACTAGTCTCTTTGTGGATGAATAGTCCTTTTGATCCACCAAGGAGAATAAGACCGGTGTGTTGCTAAATCCTTAGGCACTTTTGAAAATGCTCCCGACCCTGTACTAGTGTGAACGTCATGTAGACAATGTGCTGCAAAGTTTCTGTGTCCTTGCAAAAGCTTCTTTTATTTTCTTGACGTGAAATCAACTTTTTATCTCAAAGATACAGTGAAGATAAACACATCTGCGCATGCTTAAAAAGCCATTTATTTGTCAGGATTTTTGAGGAAGGTTGGGGGAGAGGGGGATGTTCCTATGTCAGTAGAAAGGGTTGTTTAGCTATTTTGATCTACTGACTTTCTGAGTTCATTATTTGTATGGGATTTATTTATTTTCATTTTTATTTTTTGTGGCTGGGTGGATGTGGGTTGTGATTATAAATCCTACTATTGGTTAGGGCACTTAAAGATTCTTCTATGGGCACTTTCTGTTATCTAATTCTAATTACATTAGTATAAAACAAACCAAGGGCCCAATTTAAAATAACAAGTAGTGAAGACTATATTTAAATCATACCAGAACTGATGTGCAATCAAGGCTTGTGAATTATTTAGTTATGAATTGTCTCCTATTTGCTTACTGCATGTAAAGGGTTCGTGCAAATGTAGCAAATACCAAAAACATTTGATCTGAATTTGATGAAAACAAGTGTGCTTTCCTGCAATTTCCCAATGCCAGTGAATTGTCCCAAGTACTTGATGTGACAGTCACAAACTAATAAGTACAACCAGGAAGGACTGTTTTCTTACTGTTCTGCCCAACAGGAAGAATCCCATAAACTAGTTTTGATCACTTTATGCTTTACTGAAATGCAGTCTAGCATGGATTTCCTTTAAATATATTGGGAAACGTTTTCAATGTCATGACACTTACAAGGAGTCTTGGGCAGCTTCTCCTAGCCTACTGCCTGCTGGATTACAGTTGTCTGGCTGGACGGACATAGGGTAGTATACCTGAATTCACACTTTCCTGGCAAACGTACCTCATACAGAAAACATACTCCATAAGTAACCGGGTTTTGCATTTATTCTCCATCGAAGTAGCATCAGAAATAAAAGGCCACCTATCAAAGTTGTTTGTCTAATAATATGAGGGGAGGAGTGCGTGTCATAAACTCTGTCCAAACAAATTGTAGTAACCAGAATAATTGGCGGTGGCTGCTACAGGACAATTGGACTGAACTGAGGGCACAAAAAATATCACAAGTGACTTGAATCCATCCAGAGCCCAGGTCTCTCGTAGAGTTGGAATTCTGATGGTGCTGAGCCCCTCAATTCCCATTGAAATCAGTGGAGCAGCAGAGTGCCCGGCATCACAGTTCAGGGAAGCAGCACCTGTATTTCCCCTCAGTGATCCAGCCAGGGCACCCGAGACTTCCAGCTCCCCAGCTCTTGCCTTTCTTGGGAAGGCCCGTATCTCACTCTCTTCTGACCAGGGTATGTCCAGTCTGAGCAGTTCCCTGCCTCCACTGTTTATTTTCCAGTAAATATAATTTGTCTAAACTGACCCACTTGCTTTCTCTTCTGAAACTGCTAGCAGAGTGATTGTTAAGGTATAAGATACCACACAGCTCTTTCTAAGCAAGCCTGCCTTATTCTTAAGGTAAAACTTGTTACAGAGAAAATATTAAAATAATAAAACACCTAAGTGTGTGCTAAAAAGGTCACCAGGCATTGCCCCACGCTAGGGGTTTCTTTGTGATTGTGTCAGAGCTTCAGCTCAGAACAAGCACACCATTTTATGAGGCATCAGGAGGCCAAATCCTTCCAATCCTTCTAAAGATTGAGGCCTTCTACGGACCAGGGGTCCTGAATGGTTACTGGATTAGTAAGAAGGCCCTGAGTCTGTTTAAAACCCAGGGTTTTAATCCAAAAGTCTCTTCATTGTCTGTTGGTCTCTGGAGCACCTAGTTTGAACCAGTATATGAATATCTTCCGGGGGGGAGGGGCTTCAAAGACTGATAATGGAGGAAGTTCATTATCATCCCACCTTCCTAGTAGCGAAGGTATATACTGTGCCAAAACAACACACACACACAATTGCATTTTTAGTACAAAGTACCCTGATGGTTTTAACTCTAATTCAATAAGGTGTGTCTCAAGTCAGTAAAGCTTATCTTACTTCTATAAGGTTTGTTGGGGATATTGTTAGTCTGTCAGAGTTAGTACCACACACATATGATCAATATCTTGCAGGACTGACACTTTAGGCTCTGATCCTGCAGAGCATGCTTAACTTTAAACACGTAAGCAGATTCATTGACTTCAGTGGGACTGCTCACATGCTTACATTTAAGCACAGATGTAAGTTCGCAGTAGCGGGCCTTCATCTGTCTCCAGTTTTTATTTACGTGTTCTTGTTTGATTACATGTCTGATCCTAGTGCCCATTTTAAGTAAGGCCCCATCTTAATTAGCGATTTACCTCATTCAGATATTAGATAGTCTTCCAGACTGAGCATATAACTGGTGCCTAGGATTGAAAGGAATTTGTTTGCAATGTTCAAAAGACTGTTTGGATTAAGTTAAATTCTGCACCAAGCAAAAAGAGTTATTATTGGAAAGATTAATCCAGCAGGTGCAGAATTTCCCAAAAATTCTCTTATGAAGGAACAGTGATGATTCATGGGGGAGGAAAGGGGTGTGGGAGGAGAAAAAGAAAAGCAAATAAAAATGTTCTGAACTATCAGTACTTGGTCCCTTGGAGAGTACAAATCCTGCTTGAAACAGCCTTTGGGATGCCACCACCTAAAGGTCAGAAAAGGAGTTCTTTTGAGGTGACATTCAAACCTTTAATAGCCTGGCAGTCAGTTTTGACAATAATAATTTCCCCTTGTTGCAGGTAGAAAGCAGCTTGCTACTCAGTTACTTGTCCACAGCAGTCTGGATGAAGCAGTAACCTAATCTAGTTTATTTTAGCGGTGAGGGAAAAGGCATTTCCTGAAGGTCTCCCTGGACCACCTATAAGTATACCAAAAGCAGTAGAATGCTTCAGGTTGCACATTAGGCCCTCGCTGAGATTAGGAACCATAATACCAGTTTCCTCCAGTTTCTGTCTGACAGAATGGCTTTGGTATCAGAGGTGACTCAAAGTTTAGTAAGTCTTAGGAAAGGTTTACTGTCTCCTGGTGCTTTCTGTCCCACAAGTCTGGCCTGTCTAATAACCAGCACTGGTCACAAGCAGTAGGAACCCTTTTCAATCACTATTAGCAACACTTCCTTTCTGTTCATATTTGACCCCTGGCAAGCTGCAGCCCAGCAAAAAGCATTTCTTTCCGAAAGTAACCAGCCATCCAGCTAGAATGGATTTACTCTGTGACAAATGACATTTCTAGCGGCCCCTAACAAAACTGGGGTGGATTGTCCTTTTTCACGGCTGTAGCGGGGTGCTGGTGCAAAAGCACCTAATTAGCCCCTGCCCAGTCAGCTCCAATCAGGGGAAACAGATTGTGGCAGATGGAAAAGGCCTGATGCTGGCCTGAGGATTGGCAACACCTGCTGGCCTGACAAGGGCTTTAAAGGCTGGGAGGGAGCCAGAAGGCTGGGAGGTGGGGGCAGCTAGGGAGGGGTGAGTGGGTGTGGGTGTGAGAGAGAGACCGACCGACCGACCTGGAGGCCTCCTAGCTGAAGGCTGGCTCTGCCTGTGAAAGAGGAGATTAATCCTGTAAAGTTGTGTATAGATAGGCACTGATGGTGGGATAACCTTTAGTAAATAAAGACATGGGTGTTGCACAACCCTGAAGCCTCTCTGAGCCTTACGGGGGGCAGCAAGGGGACCCCAGGAAGAGGGGTGGGTCGTGGACCCTGTTACAACGGCATAAATCGAGAATTCCCTTCCTGTAGGAATCAAGGAAGGGGAAGAATAGCAATCTTATTTCTTCTCTTTCTTGTTTGCTTGAGATAAACTTACACTGCCCAAATACTGAAAGAATTGTCATTGCTGTTAGCCATTGGCAATGATGGGTGAAGTGCTTCAGCTAAATCTAAAGACCTCCCACCCAGGTGTTTCACCCATACCTGGCTTTGAACTGAGCCTGAACCATTTTTGAAGCTGCAGAAAGCTTAAGGGCCTCCACCAATCTCCAAAAGAAAAAGGGAGACTCCACTATGGCCCTCACAATACAGCTCTTCCATCTCTTCCCACTTCTTCTATGTGGCATCATGTTTCCTGAGGGGGGAGGAGAAAGGGGGGAGAAATGTCGGCAACCTATAACCCCACTCCCTTCAACATACACATCTCTTCTGAAAGTGGCAGCGGATGGCTGGCCAACTCTATCTCTTTATTTGTATTATTTTGTGGGTGGGCGAAATGCATTTTAAAATGACAGTACCTAGCTTCTATATGGTGCTTTTCATCCATAGGTGTCAAATGCTTTACAAAGGAGGTAGATAGTGTCCCCATTTTACAGGTGGATAAACTGAGGTACAGAGCGGTGAAGTGACATGCCAAATTCACACAGGAAGCCAGTGGCAGATCTGGGTCTCTTGAGTTCAGTCCATCACCCTAACACTCAGAGATCGCATAAATTAACTAGTTAAGTACAGTACAGTACCATGACTGAAAACCTAGTTGGTCCAAGGAATAAAGTATTTTTTTCTTGTAAAACCTGGCATCCACATGAGAGACATAACCTATAAAATGCTGGCCACTGTTCTGATTCTCAGTGACCTCATTTAAGGTTCCAGCCACCAAAATCTGAAACCTCTTGCTTTGCAGTAGCCTGACATGCAAGTGGACATTCACAGGATGCAGTAAGGCTGCATGTGACAAGACTAACTCAGAGGAGATGTGTACGTTACTGACCATGATTGTGAGTAATGCAGTCTAAGGAAGAGTGCAGGTGTGGGGCAAATACTAGTTCAGTCTCAGTGAAATCAATTGGACTAGAATTTGGTCCAGTAAGTGTGATTTATATGCCAAGGAGCCAGAAAAAGGTGTAGGAAGGTATAAATTAAAGGAGGGATGGCTACTTTAACTTATATCTTCTTATAGAGAGAGGGATACTTAGAAGGGAGGGAAAAAGCAGGTAAGGATCACTGCACATTTGTGTGTACTTTAGGCTGAAAACTGAGCATTCTTCAGAGTCTTTGATCCATAACTTGGCCTTTTACTGAAGAAGGCCAAGCTACACTGATTAGGCAAAAGCAGTGTGAGGCGGGACCAATTAATACTCATGTACCGCCAAGTGAAACTGCCTCCCAGACCTTGATATGCTCTTATTACACTGAAAATAACCGAGGAATGGTTAGCTTGTTGATTGGACTATAGATATTGAATACAAAGGATATTGCGGCTATCAAAAACTTCCTTAAATGGGCCTGTAAGATTTGGTTTCATCTTTATGGCCTCTGTATGCATTAAAAATATACAGTATCTAGAAGGAGGCAAAACAGACAGCCTTTCTGATGTAAGATTAGGAATATGGGATCAAGAATGATCTTGTGGTGAAGGCAGTGGGGCCTCACCAGCCCTACGGTCAGTTCCTGCCTCTGCCATAGACCTCTGGAATGACCTTGGGGCTGTCACTTGATACCTCCATGCCTCAGCTCCAATCTTCTGCTTGCCTGTTACTCCCCTTTCTACCACCCTTTGTCTGACTGTTTAGATAGCAATCTCCTCTGTGCAAGAATTGTCTCTTACCTATGTGTTATATCTAGCAGAGTGGAACCCTGATGTAGATAGATGCCTCTGTGTATGTTGAGAGGGAGGTATTTCAGTTTGAGAAGACATATGCTAGCTGCCCGGAGTGCGTGTGCAGCAGCTTGAACAGGCCCATGCTCTTGTAGACATAACCTATGCGCTACTGAAATAGAAATAATTAGAAAAGAATATTTTTCTTGGATGAAGACTTCTGCTTCCTAGAAAGAGTCATAGTATTTATTTGGTGACTTGCTGCAATGTTAATATTTATTACTGGGTTGGGGGAAAGCTACCTTTTTGTTGTGTGAAAATCTGCATCTTAAACCTTCCCGGTGTGGTCCAGTCCTGACAGAGTTAATAGAAAGCTGGGTGGGTGGACCCATGCCAATGTTAACAGCTAGGGTACCAGAGGTGACTCAAAGTTTAGCAAGACTTAGAGAAAGTTTACTGTCTCCTGTTGCTCTCTGTTCCACGAAATTGGCCCATTTAAAACCAACATTGGCCAGCAGCAATGGGAATCCTTTTCTATTGCCATTAGCAACACTTTTATTTCCATCATACTTGACCACAGCAGGCTGCAGCCCAGTGAAGAGCATTCCTTTGAGAAAGCAAGCAGACATTCAAGTGCAGTGGATTTACTGTGTGAAAATCAGCATTTTTAGGGGCTCCTGAAAATGTTGAAGTGAATGCTCTTTCTTCTTTCTCACAGCTTGACTCTAAACTTCAAAAAAAAGCCTTTGTGTCAAACAATTTTGGAGCATTGTATAAAATTTAAAGAATTAGGATAATATTCAAAGTCTACATGGCTTATCATTACCTTTGTTTTTTCCTGTACCCTGAACATGGGCAAAACTTGAATTATTAGCTATTATGTTTGAAGTGAACAAATCCGGGTGTCTGACGTATGTCTTGTGCACAATTTTGAAGCTGACTGCAATCGTTTTTAATTGTGCTGTAGGTTTTATAAAATGTGGTGTAATATCCGCAAAAAAAAAAGTTCTGTTTAATGATGAAGGCACCTTCCATCACACAGCTCTATTAAATAGTGTATCCTTGAAATTAGCAAAAAGCTAAACTTATTCACAAAGCTTCGCACACATCCCCAATCGATAGAATAATTTAAAGTCTGTAAGAGAGGCAGGAAAGTGACTTATAGCGGAAGCAGGTTTGTGGAGAGAACCAAAAAACAAGGTACAATCTCCATTACAAGGATCAGTGAGCCAGGAGACTTGGTTAAGCATAGTTACAATTTATAGTGTGTGTGGAACTTCCCAAAGCCCCCCAAACCGAATAAAAGTGGCTTTTGGTTTGGTTTTGTCCACACAAATGTTTGGGCCCAATTCAGTGCTAACTGAAATAAAAGGAAATCTTTCCATTTCAGCTGTTGTTTGTTCAGGCCCAGTGTATGGTACTCAGGGCCATGTGTACAATGCAATTATATGTCCGTGGAAATGGCTGTAAAGTTTAACTTTTGTTAAGTTGCCACACAAATCCCTGTTTGTGCTCATAAATTTACAAACTGTTGCCACCTTCTTCTCTGGGGAAGACGGGAAATTCCATGGCTAAATGAGCTAAATGCCAAAGGCTGTTTTTTCAAGAGAAACCTGTAAACTTTGTATCTGTAGTTGTTTATGTGCACAGTTTCGGGTGCTGAAATAACCCAAACCTCAGCTGTGCACAGGAATAAAAATTCCATGCACAGATTCGGCTCTCACAGGTCTGAGATTATGGGGATGCAAAGACACGTGCTTGCTCACAATTGTGAGCCAAAAAGAATGATTGATTGCACAAAGCTGTGGGTGCAGATTTATAGTCTGGTTATTGCCAATTTTAAAATCTAACTCCCAAATCCCATGCAACAAACAGTAGCATAAGATTTTTTTTCTGACCTGTTTCAGGACTACTCTGAACATGCGCAAAATTATTGTAGAATGTCATTGAGAGCATGGCTTATAATATAAGATGATGCATTCTAGTTGGTTTATTGTCCCTAGCCCCTTACCAAAGTAGACCGGGCATTACACCCAATATAGAGATAATCTCTCTCCCCCTCTGTTGTATGCAGATATCAGACCTCGATGTCCAGGTTTTGTAACCTAAGGGTAGCCTTTGTATCAAAAGAGGCTGGGAGCTGTAAATTGCTCTCCAGATGTTCAGCTGGGCACGCGTCCACCACATGAGTATTGTCTGCAACACTTCCACACAGTCACAATGTGGGGTGGGGGGAGGGAAACAAGGCCTTCTGGTGCATAGTTCTGGCAACACTGGATGAGCCAGACAGTAGCCTATTGAGCTTTGTGCAGGATCTATGATCAAAGAGACACTGACTGGACTCTTGAATTTACTTAGTGTGCTAGACTCTCTTTTCCACCAATACGCCCACTCTGTAAAGATGTAGTTTTCCGTTCCTTGGCAGTGTGGATTGTCTGGACATGTGCATGCAGGTGCTTTAATAAAAGGCCTAATGAAAATCTAAGATAAAATGTTGCTCCCAGAAAATTTAAATGATGTGTACCAGCATACATCTTATGCCTGCCTACCCCAAGACTAGAGGTATAGGGAATGGTTAATGAACTGGCTTTTAAATGAATGAACTGTATTACTCACCGGAAGTATGTTGTCCCCACTACATTTATGACAGTGCTTTTGATGGCCCAAGAAAATTGACAATCTTTTTATTTTTATTTTTCTGACGTTAACCAGGAGCCTACGTATCCAGTTCCTCACTGTAAATTGTGCTTGTCTAGTTCTGAAGGGTGCAAAATAAAGGGCCATCATGTGCATGTCAAGAGAGGCAGTACGGAAGATGGAGTTCAGTAATTCAGGCTCTGCTGGTTTTTTCTAAAGGAGGTGACTATTTACCTGACTCTTAACACTGGTACCAGAACAAGCACATTTGCACAATGTTCATTAAACTAATATTCTGTAAAATGGGCATGTGGATCTTGATAGTACATCAACATTAATACATCCACGTACTTTATAGATAGTAAGCTAGTGTGCTTCATTGCAGATTATTTTTTTTAAGAGTTAGTATAAGGAATTGTTGTGCTCAGGCTAGATGTGAAATACACTCATCCTATACAATAAAAGGCCAGAGGATGTTTGTCCGAAGCCGTCATGCGCAGTAGAGATGGCCCAGACCAAGACCATGCTGGGAGTTGTAGTTTGGCGGCATAGAATGGCCGCCGCACGTGCGCCACCGCGAGCTGTAGAGACGGCCCGGACAAATGGCATGCTGGGCGTTGTAGTTCGGTGGCACAAAATGGCCACCGCACGTGCGCCGCCGCGAGCCATAGAGATGGCCTGGACAAACGGCATGGTGGGAGTTGTAGTTCTGCGGCACAAAATGGCCACCGTGCGTGCGCCGCCATGAACCATAAAGACGGCCAGGACAATTTCTTTCATTAAGCACTTTGGCCCGTGTACACGGGCTGTTACACTAGTTAAAAATAAGTCAATAACATTGTCTTGTTCTGATTTCCAGTGTCACAGCTCTTTATCAGATTACAGGGGTGAGGACCAAATGTTCCAAAGAGCTCAGTTCCCATTTAGGCTCCAAAATCAGTGGGCATTGGGTGCTGGGAATTTGAAACTCCAGCCACAGCTGTGTTCATATTGCCCCTTTCAGAGATGTTGCAGCTGTGCAGCAACTGTGAAAGATGCACGGCTGGGCCCTGTCTCAAAGAGAAAAAGGAAAATTCATCTTCTTATTACATTAAGTGGCTTTATATAAAAAATATTTCCCCTGTTTTCCTCATTTTTTCTCCCCTCCCCTCTCTATTTGATGTGATTGGCATAAAGGTTTTCTTTTAACAAAATAGTGTAGGCTTTAGTAGCAAAGGCAGCCAAAGCTTGTAGCCTCCCCACCCAGCCAGCTTTTGCCTCTCCTTTAACTTTTGTGCCAAATGTTTCATTTGAAACAATTGAATCATTGACCTTAAACCAGTTCCCAGTCAGGAGAATAAGAACACTGCTGAACAATAAATACAACATTTCTTTGCATCCCTTTTCGACACACCATATATCTGGGGGAGATTGACTGTTCTTGTCATAAAAATGAGACACTAACTTCCACACCTAACCATCTCTCCCACTATGGTCTTTTTTTTTTCTCCTATACACAAGCAAAACCTATATTCTCCCTCTCTTCCCACAGCCCTCCAGAACCTTGGCTTCCATCTATCCCCAGTCTATATTTCTTCCCATCTTATCACTATGGGTGACATTTTTTACCATTAAAATCACTGGAAGCTTTGACATTTCATCTTTCTATAGCAACTGGTGATGGAAGTATCCGTTTCCCTTTGAAAAGCTACCACTTGGTGCGAATCAGCTATGTCTGTCAGCCTAGCCAGAGTGTGAAATAGCCAGGCTGTAGATAAAATTAAAGTTTGTTGTAGGAAGATTAATTGGGAATTGGCTTGTGGCTCTCCCCAGTTCCGTTCCTTAAGCCAAAATCTTTAACGGAGGAGCAGGGGATAGGGAAAGGACAAAGGAAGAAACTGGAGAGGAGACAAAGAATTTCAAATGTTTCTCTGTCAGAATCCTAACTAGCTTTCTCAGCAGCAGTTTCTGGCCTTCTGATCACTTTCCACTCACATTCTATTGAATATGCACCCTTCTCAGGTGAAATGTTTTCTTCTCTCAGAGACTGAGGTAAAAGATGCCTGTGGTCCTATGAACTGCTCCTATCGAGGCATTCCAGCCCCTGGGACAATGGAAAGTACCAACAAAGGGAGGGAGGGGAAAAGTTTTTTTTAAAAAGTACAATAAATCATTTTAAAATAATAGAATGTGCATAGCAATATTGGCCACTTTCTCCTACTGTTTTACCTGCTTCCTGCTACAAACTGCTCACAACAGTGGAAAGTCATGTTGCAAAATTTCTCCTCAGATTGAGTTTTAGACTTTTGTTACATTAAAATTGTGGAGCCAAATACTGATCGTTATTAGCAACGTCAGGTTGTGCATTGTCAGCACACTTTTTGAGTGGCTAAGCCCACAAGAAATATATAACAGTATTATTTTGTTTATGCTAGTGCCCACTCTGCACTAGGGGCTATCCAAATACTCAGGACGGACTGCCTGTGCTCAGATGGACAAGTAGAGAGTGGTTAGAAGAGGAACTGGAACAGGCAACTTTTACACAAGTCAGCCAGATTCCCTATGCAGCACATCAGAAGTGGGTGGTCGGAGGAAGGGAGGATTGTGGCTGTTGTACCAGAGATAGGGATCTCATGAAAGATTTTACAGAGGAGTTTCTGTGAGAAGCTGACAAACTGATGTATGAGGCTGGGAGGACTGGCAGAGCAGAGCAGATTAGGGAGGGCAACTTGACTCCTGATGAGAGAGTATAAGAAGAGAGGGGCAGAATTGCAATAGGATGACCAGATATCCCGATTTTATAGGGGCAGTCCCTGGGGAGCCTGGGGAGAGTTTTGAAAAGGGAAATTACTGAATCAAATCAATGCTCAAGGCAGATGAGTTTGTTTGTTAGCTGCATTTGAGGTGCATGTAAGGGAGGCAGTGCATGTGTTTGGGAGGCCAGAAAGAAAAGGATGGAATTTGGAGTTTATGAGAAGGAAGAAGCAGCAGAATTCGGATATGGACGTATGTGTGGAATAAGTCCGATGGAGGAGTCAACAATAAACTTGGATTGTGAGCCTGAGCAACGGGGAGATGGGTGGAGTTGCAATGGTGATGTGGAGGAGGGAAGATTGGTTTGGTTTTGGCCATGTTCAGTTTACGATGATGGCAAGAGGAAACATCAGGAAAAAGGGCTTAGAGGTGACACTGGATGAAAGGAAGCAGGCCTTGCAGGGAGGCTTTCAGGAACAAGGCTTAGAACATAGATGAGGTTGCAGCTTGTTTGTTCAACATCTCCAAATCCTGACTACCCTCCACCTACAGAGAAACTGGATCAGTTCCAATACCTGAGGGCCCTCTAGGCTTGCAGAGGAGGGAACAGGATTGACCTGACATTGAGCAGCCGATACCAGAGCTCCAATGTATCTGTAACTCCCAAATGTGTGTTAATTAAATTAGTGTATTAATGGTTATGAAGATCTTCCTCCACAAGCTGTAAATCACATTTATGGTATTAATTCATGGGCAGTGATTAAAGCATCCTAAATAAGGATTTACAGGTTAATATTAGCAACTTGATTGGTGTCTCAATCTCATATTAGAGTGGTACACTGATAGCAGTGAGTTCATTTTTAGCATTGTTCTTCATTAATAACCTATTTCTGAGCCTATCAGATCTTTGCAAGGAAAACTAAGAAAGCTGTTGGTCTTGAGAATGCAGAATTAAATATTTTTGTTTCTTTTAGATTAAGTAGAGTATTGTATTCTGTGCTCTGAACAGTACTTTTTTATACTGTTGTAATAAAGCAGGGAACAATCTGCTTTTGCCTTGGTTTGGATTCATCATGGCCACAATGTTTTTGGAAAATACAGAGAGTTGGTTTGTCAAGAGAGCATTCGTTTGTTTGTTTGTTTGTTTGTTTGTTTGTTTGTTTGTTTGTTTGTTTGTTTGTTTGTTTGTTTGTTTGTTTGTTTGTTTGTTTGATTGATTGATTTTTGAATTCAATACTTGCAGGGGAGGAGGAGGGAATAGCTCAGTGGTTTGAGTATTGGCCTGCTAAACCAAGCATTGTGAGTTCAATCCTTGAGGGGGCCATTTAGGGATATAGGGCAAAAATACTTTTACTTTATTTGCTATTTGTAGGGCTTGTCAAATTTGCACACACAAAAATTAATGGTTAATGTCTTTTCAACTAAAAGAAAATTTGTTAAAAAAAACCCAAACATTTCTTCTTTCATTGTTTTGTCCCTCAGTCAGGGTCAGACACATGTTAGGTATTGCACAAGTACCTAGTCATGGTGTCTGCCGCTTCTTACGATCTAAGAAATTGAGCAGCATATTGAAGATGACGGAGGGAAATGCAAATATACAGTATACCATTTATAAAAGTTTTATTAACTTTATCTTTAAATGTTACCTCTGTTCCCCTAAAAACCAACCCAAGGACACATTGTATTAGTTTTATTGCAATGCCACTGTTGGGTCTGATAGAAAAGGGATGGAGCTTATTCATACACACACACATTCACCACATTCATACCCCCATGCACCCACACACTTACACTGGTGGAGAGTTACTGGAGACAGCATGGGAAGCTGAGAATCCAAAGCATTGTAGATCTGGTGTGTCCGCCTGCGGTCACGGATCCGGGCTGGCGAGCAGGTCAACGAGAAGCAGTTTGTGTGCATGGCTGCTTCCTTTTATTTCAGAACTGGGCAGCTCCTGTCATGTACACTGAGTTCGTCTGTGTCCGTCACCAAGAAGCATTCCCAGTCCCTGGTCCTTTCATGCATCTTTTCTTTACAGCACTCTGTGATTGCTTTCTCAGGACAGATTATATTAGACACACCTGGCTCTTTTCTCCTTGCAGTTCCTCTCTGCCCAGTCCCACACACACTTCCTTGTTCACACTCCCTTGTCACTCCCTAGCTCACACTCTCTCTGATTGCGTGATGGGATATTACAAAGCTTGGAAGTTCATACAAATGGTAACTTGAAACGGTTACAGAGCTTGCAAAGTTTACAAAACCTAAAAGGCTATGCTAACAGTAACTGCAATTACCAAGTCTGCAAAAAGGTTGCAGAACTTAATGATACAAGTTACAGATCTTACAATTGCATTGTGTAAAGAGGAGGCTTTACATAACATTAAGTATTACCACAGCTATACACAACTGTCCCTCAGCCTCTCCTTTTCATAGGTGTCACCAGAGTGGGTCTTGAGGGGGGATTTGAAGGAGGAGGGTGTCATGGCCTTATAGATCAATACAGAAAGGGTGTTTCATATGTAGTGGGCAGCGAGGAAGACAACATGGTGGTGGGAGAAGCAGGCAAGTACTTCCACTGAAGTCAATGCCACTACTTTTCCACATAAGCAATCAATTGTTGTAGTTGCCATATGTTGCACGATCATGAACGGGAGGGGAAATGGTCTTATAGAGTATCTCCCTATTAAGACATAAGAAAGTCTTGGAACCTGTGGGCTACGTAACTCATTGCCTTCCTCTTCCAAATGACTCACTAATATAAAGTAAAATATTACAAGAGAAAAGGTAAACACAATGTGGTTTTATTTAAACTTTTAGAGGCAGTGCTCACATAGTGCCTGGAGAATCTTGGTGAGGCAAGGGGGAGGACCCATGTCCTACAGGAAATACAATTATTCATATATTATAAAGTAGAAGGTTTCACCACCTGCCTCTATTCCATGAAAATAAACAAACCCTGAAATATCAGAATGGTTGTTTGCTTTGAAAGCAGGCCACATTCACTCAATTAGGAGAACTTATCATGTTCCTTTTAGAGTATTAGCTTGAGGAATGCTTTAATGTTATTTCTTCTATTTTCAGATTTCATGCTCCAAGAGTATATGTGATTCTTACTAATGATCTTAAACTTTGTCAGGCTCTCCTTTCCTGTATCTAATTAAAGACAGCATCATGACAACGCTAGAGAGAAGCTTTATTTACACAAAACAAAACAATTTTTTAAAAGGACAACATTAATCCTGGATATTATGGCAAATTACAAAACCTGTTCTATTAGTGAAGAGACAGACTTCTCATTCCGATGATAATATTGCACTAAGCATCTCACTAGACCTTCTGTTGCAATATGTAGAGGTCAGTTCTGACCCTGTACAAAACTGCCTATTCTTTACTCATATATAGGGTATTACCAAAGCACTTTGTTGAGGTCAATGGAAGTTTTTCCATAGGCTTCAGTGGGCTTCAATTAGACTCATAGAGAGGATATTCCCCAAATGCCGGCAAACCAGAGAATAACATGCCATAGTCTTCTGTTCCAGTAGGGTTTCAGCTACAAATGCCAGGTTAAAATCACTGGTGATATTGGTCAATATCCATTTTTTTCTTTAGTCAATAACAAACCCAGTCCAAACCCAGTAGAGCTGGTCAAGAATTTTTAGCAGAACATCTTTTCATCAAAACAGTTCAGATTTGTTGAGATGAAGACTCTTTCAGGAAAGGGTTGAAGTTGCCTAATTTCCTGTTAAGTAAAATTTTTTGAATTTTTTTTTTAATTGTCAATACATCCTGTTTTGACTCTCTCTCTTTTTTTTTTAATGACAAGTCCTGGTTTTCAATTTGAAACAATTGTTAATTTAGAATTTTATTTTATAACAACAAAAAATTTGAAAAGGTCGAAACTGAACAATGTTTTTTAATTATCTAAATGGAATGTTTTGATTGACCTGAGATGAAATTTTCTTTGCCTGAGCGGCTCATGAAAATATTTAAGATTTTGACTTTTAGAAACGAAATATTTTTCAACATCACCAGAATTTTCCCAAGGTGGGAAACCCTTTTCCCTCCCAACTCTAACACAGTGCTAATTCCACCTTTGGATAGCCATATTCACCTGCCATTGATTTTGTGAGCGTCAGCTATGCACATCCAATGGCAGAATTTGGCCCCATAGATTTGTTTTCACTAAATCTTCAACGTTCTGCTAAGATGCCACTGTAAGATGAGAAGAAGAAAAAGCTATCAAGACCTAGGCCAACCAAGTCCGACCTTCTGCAGGAAATTGATTGTGTAATACCCCAAGTTGCTCTCAACTCATGATGTCTGCTCCGTTCTCAGGTATGTTGTTTTCCTGACTTTATTTGGTAATCAGTTTAACCGGGTAGATGTGAGTGAGAATCATTAGCTCAGTATCTATTTACATTTCTACACTAAGATACTATTATTGTCCTAGTCTCTTGAATCCTAGTATGGTGTGTTGTACCAGCACCTCAGGTAGGTAAGAATTCCATTGATTCCTCTGTGGGGGGGGGGGAAGTCCCCTAATTAATTAACATAAATCTTGGGGGATTTTTGCTTTGCTTTGTTTCTTTCTCTCTCTTTTCATTAGAGGAGAGTCTGCATGATCGCCTGTTGTGGCCTGCTTCAGTAGCCCTTGGAATTCAGTGAAATGACTCCCATTGGCTCCAGTGGGCTTTGGATCGGGCTCTTGCTTCCTCATTTGAATAAATCTTCACACACGTATTTGTAATTGACATACAGGTAGTTGTATACCCCAGTGAAAACCTCCTACATGCATCTCTTCTCCAAACAGAGTAGGCTGAGACTAAAGAGCTCATCCCTGCAGCTAACAGATATAACAAACTGGTTCAGCTTATTTGGACTAACCTTTTCACCTCCCACCTGGTTCTTACCTACTTTCCCAGACCTGCCTCTAAACATTTCCACTGCTTGCATCCGACGAAGTGGGTATTAGCCCACGAAAGCTCATGCTTCAAAACTTTATAGTTAGTCTTTAAGGTGCCACAAGATTTTGTTTCCCCTGCAGCTAAGACACCCAGTACTATTGTATCAGTTTTATAGCTCTTCCTAAATCTATATACCCTCCAGAGGTAAGGTGCCCCAAAAGAATGCAGTACTAGGTGAGGCTGCTTCATGTAGACATGATTCAAATTCCAGCAAACTCAAGGCGGGTCCTTTGCATTGGCTCAGATGGGCTTCGCATCAGGCCTTGACCCATTGCCTCGTGGCAATATTCCCTTGTCTTGTTTGAGACTTTTGATGCAGCCCAGTTTCTCATTTGTTGTCTGCGCTTCGTCTGAAATTTCCATCTCGGTGTTAGTGTAAAATTGCGGAGTCCTTTTCATTCTCAGTTTGTTCTGGCTTTTAATCAGTCTAAAATAAAAATTCACCATTTTACATTTGCATACATTAAAATCCAGCTGCCACGTCACAGACCACTTCCCGCTTTTTTCCGAAAAAGGCATGCAGGTATTTCCACTGTTTCGGTGGTTGGTGTTCTCAGCAGAATTCAGGCACTACTCCACTCCTCCTAGGTGCTTAATAAAAATGTAAATGCAAAGATTCCAGCAGCGGTGAAGTACAATGAGAAATGTGACTTCTTAAGAGACATTGTGTTCCACTTCCACCCGGGTATAGAGCTGGCTTGCCTTCACCATCCTGGCCTTTTATTGCAGATTCCCAGGGAAATTCCATTCAGCCCAGCATTGATCTTCCTTGCATTGCCCTTTAGTAGCTGTCAGCCATCCCATCAAACCAGCTAAGAAGCAGCCATGTTGCAGTGCTTTCTTGCTCTTTTCATCAGAGCATGTCTCTTGTCATTTGTTTTCTGGATGTTTTCTCTGTATGTTTGTGGCTCTGAGTCTATCCATTCCCCAAGCATGCATTCTCTTGCAATTAATGGTGCTATTGAACACATTTAGGCCATTGGTGCATAGATCAATTAGCACCAGTTCTCCACTCTTTTGCATTCATTCTTCTTGTGGGCAAATATATTCCCCAATGTAATAATGTCCTTGTGCAGCTTTTGATCCCATTCTCATAATGTTAACATTTATAGACAATGGGCTCAGTATGCTAGTTAGAACAGCTTTTGATTTCATTTATCTGCCGCCAAAGTTCTTGGCGCGTGGTACGCAACTGAACCATGTGTAACAAGGTATTCAGCTCTGAATGAAATCACTAACATCTGTTTGCTGCACATTATATTCAATCTTCAAACCTCAACAACAAAATGAGGCTATTCAGTATATAGAAGTGAAGAAATACGGATGTGTAGGGAACAGTTACTCACTTTGGTGCCTTGTGGACATGTGGACAAGCTCTCCTCTCATGAGTGCAACCCTAATGCTTTCAGTGGGATTTCATCAGTATCATGGAGAGGAAAACTTGATTCACCCAGTATTTGACAAGAAGAGCAACACCAACTATGACCAGATCCTTAATGTTTGTAGACTAAACGTTCCATTGGAACTTCATAATCCCCCTGTGTGCTTGTTCACCGATCTCTGAGCTGTAGTTGTAGCCTTATTCAAATCAGGTACCAAATGATGGTGTGTGAGAGAGATGTTGAACTGATCTGGCACACTTGACAGTATGACTTCCACTGCACAGGGCGAGTATTCTTATACTATACCTGAACAACCCTTGCCTCCTATGGGCCAGTCATTTCTTTTTGGCAACAATGGTCCTTTAGGTGTCTGGCTAAATTAAATGCTCCCCATATCTGAGAAGCCCCTCATTTGTCATTCTGAGTCTCCAAATACTACTCAGGACTCAATTGCTTCTGATCTCCTGACAGAAAACAGTGTAAACTTGCTAAAGAACTTCTAACTGATTTATTGTAGAAGTCTGGAAGTGACTTTCCTCATGTCAGGTACAATAGCAACCCTGATCTCAATGCTGCCCTTTGCTGTGCAAGGGAGTGGGGAGAAAGTTTAAGAAGTTTTGTGTATAAGTAGTCATGACAGCAATGCTGGGACTAGGATAATGGATACTGCCAGCACAGTTACTCCCTCTCCACCTGCCATGTTACATCCCCATGTAAGCAGGGATCAGACTTCCAAACTCTCTGTAGAGGTGACTTCCTTTTTAGCCAAGATCATGATGCTACTACTAATTCCAACCCTTCAGTAGGACTTATATGGAGGAGCATGAAAAGCCATCATACCATCCAGATGCTTGATGTTTCAAGTCTTTGATTGTGAGAGCTGTCATGTATTCAAAAGCTTCTTTTTCTGACATCCCATGATTGGTCCACACATCCAGCACCTCACCAGAGGAGCGGATCCAGGCCACCGGTATGGCCAAGTGTATCTTTGCTCAAAGAGTCATTCATTTCCTGGCCCCTGTGTTTTTAAAGACCTTAACACTCTTCAGCAGTGGCTAGTGTTTTTCTTCATGTAATGGCTGATCATTTCACTAATGATTAACTACATTGCTCCACCAATGTGCAGAGACTTTGTGGCAAAAATAGTTCCATATCATCGCATCCCACCGATTTCCTAGCGGTGCAGGTTTGATTCTCATCTTCTTCATGGCCCCACCCACCCACAGAGCATAATCACAACATCCCATACTAGCTTCCTGGGTGAAAAGTCTCAATCATATCCTTTGTTAGGTGCTTTCAACATTTGTCTGTGACCTTTATTGTTATATCTCATTGGTTCAGCAAAGTGTGTCTGCTCATCTTTCTGTTTCTCGGGCCCATTGTTATTCCTGTGGATAACCCATGCTCATCTCCTCTGGCCCTTGGTTAAAAGGGATGGTTACTTCACTTAGCTCATATTCTAGGGAGCTCTGCAATGTTCTGTGAACACCCGATGGAGCTTTATAGATCAATTCTTGTGTGGGCCCCACTATTTGTTTTTTCTCTTGGAGGATGGCAGATGATATTAGCTTAATCACAAATACTGTCCAAAGCTCTGCTTTGGTGATCTCTGCAGTCTGTCATACCAGTGAGTATCCACCAGCTCCTTCAGTTTTCATAATGTCATGAACCCTCACATATTCTTTCCACTGCTAAACTTAATTCATCAGGTGTCATCCCACCATTCAGTGAAGGCTCAGTAAAATGTGAAACTATCTGTTGTGCTTCTCTAATCTGTGTCACATGAGGCTGTGCTCCTCACGTAGGGGAATAATGCTGCAGTGATAGCTAATCAGTTATGTCATCTTAGCTATGTGTGTGTTAATGGGGCAAGTCTGGGCACCCTTAACTGTACATTTCCTGGTTTTCAGAAGTTTGAGTTGTGCTCAACTCAGTTCTCTGCAAAGGGATGACATACCATCAAGCAACCAACCTCCACTCTGTATCAGGGTTGGGTTTTGCTATTGAATCTATTTATGGGCATGGAGAGAGGAAGGACATCTTTCGTCAGACTGGTCAAGAAGGTGTTACCAGAGTACTAAGTCTAAGGTTACGTCCACCGGGCCAAAACAACCCCAACAACAACCGTGGCAGAGTCTCCTAGCCTGGGTCTGCAGACTTGGGCTCATGCTACAGTGCTAAAAATAGTCAGGTTGATGTGCTGGGTCTTGCCGGAGCTCGGACTCTGAGGCCTGGAGGGGGGAGTGGGTTTCAGAGCTGGAGTTCCAGCCTGAGCTGACACAGCTAAATGGCTATTTTTAGTGCCATGCCATGAGCCAGAGCCTGCAAACCCAGGCACTGAGATTTGCAGCCATGGTGTGTGTGGTTTGGTTTTTGTTTTGCTGCTGTTTAGATGCACTCTTAGTTATGTTGGAAACCTGTTGAGCACCATGTTGGTTCCTCATTATAGAAATGTACTACATAGAAGCCAAGCTAGGGAAGCTCTGAAGAAGTCTAGTGGCCAAAACTGCAGAAATTAAATTTAGGTTTCAATAAACACTTAACTGACCAAATTTGAATTAGTTCTATTACTTCTATTTAATGAGGCCCTGTGGAAACCAGGGTCTGGTAGTATCAACCTCCAAAAGTGGAACAGAATGTCTAGATTAGTGATGAACAAACTATAATTTTCAGTTGTATGTCTGACACCTGGAGGATGACTGTGATTTCAGTTCATGAAAAGAACTAGACATTTTTAGAGATGTAAGTTTGTAACTAATTTTTGTCTCTCCTTGCCAGTGTAACAGTTTGAATGTTAATTTAATTTTGCAGAATATCATTTATGTAAATGTAATTAGAAGGGAAACATGATCGGGAGACACACAGCACCAAAGAAAATTTATTACTCTAAGGGGTATTGCTCTAATCATTCAACTGCAATATTGAGTTTCCCCAGATTTAATCTAAAAGCAATAAATTACAAAAGGCTAATGTCCTGCCCAACAAAAAACTGCCATGAACACAAGTTTCTGGGGGGGAAAAAATTCAACTTCATTTCAGCAACAGGCTCTGCTAGTTTACACATTCCTTTTATGATTCTAGTCTAGTCAAAGTAAAGTGAACACAAATATGAGCCTTCTAACAGTTTCCCTGAATATGTATGCATGTCTGATGATTGCAATAATCAGCCATCCAAAATGCTGGGACTCAGCTATCTCCAGCAGACTAAGAATGCCGTTCCACAAAGATATAACTACAAACTCTTCTCACCACCTTTCATCGACCCCATGATTTACAGGAGTAAAAACTTGACTCTGATTAATGCCAGTATCCATATTAAGGACTATTGGTAACATACCATGGTTTCTGTTCTCTTACATTCGCCTCGCTGCCAAAATGCATTAGGATGGACTTTTTCTGCTATCTTCACTTCCCTGCATATGGGGTGTGTGTTGGTGACAGGCTAGCTTTTTTAGATGTACGCTGTATAGTTTGTGAAATCCATTGTCTTTGTATGGAGGTGCCACCATTGGCATTGCCTAAACTTGCTAATCGTGTGCTTTCAAAGAATATGATTAAACATAAACAATCCAATGTACCATACATTATTATTGTGCAGGTTTTTTAAAGCCCTAATTCGGGTTTCATTGGGCGTTATGCTTGTGCTCCACTTGACAAACCCTAAAACTGAAATCACTCAGCAAACAGATGACAGACAGGGAAGCTGGTCATTCTTTAAAAGCCTGTCTAATCCATATGCTAAAACATTCCAATATGTTGGGGTTTTGCTTCGCAGTTTGGAAAGAAGGCTGACTCCAACATTGGGTTTCTCCAAAAAGGGTGCAATTAGTGCAGGAAATTGGTTTCTTATGCTCTATTAGCCAAATTCATCCCACGTGTCACTCCATTGTAATGTCTGGACGTTCTTCTGCATAGTTCTTGATAATTTGTCATCCATCTCCATGAAGTGTAGTTTTGTGGCATAATAAATAACGATGCTCTGCTTGTAGAAAACTCAAGAGGAATTTGGAATCAAAAGTAGCCTCTTGTGGTCACACGTTATGGGTGAATACTTGTGATTGGAAAGTTATTTGGAAAGTAATTGTGAAGTGGCCTATGTGACTGGGCAGGGAAGCCAGTGAGCATATAACCCTAGGGCGGGCTACTTCCACAGTGGCTCTCAATGTGGTGGGTTCCTCGCCTCCACCTTCACAATGCACTGCTGAGCCATCACAGAGTGGGGAAGGAGCTGGCTCAGTTTACTTCCCACATAGAGTAAAGGTGGAAGCAGGCACCAAATTGCACTTGTTTATTGGGTTTTAGGGGATATGGTAAAATGCCACTCCCATCTTACTTTTTGTCAATACTTTTTTTCCTCCATCTGTTAATAACTTCAAATTTATGCATGATCTTTAATTTAAGGCTTGCCTTGTAGGTGAAGGCTCATACTTACTTAGGCAAACCCTAGCATCAGTGATGCTGTAAATCAAGGTTCCCGGGCATGAAAAAATGTCAGATTTCCTGCAAACATCTACAAAGGGCAAATTGGCAGATCTACAAGTTGGCAGATCTACACAACCGTAGTAGGGACAAAGAGAGAAAAGCCTCAGGGCAGTGGTACAAGGCTGTGGAACCAGAAGGAAAAGCAGAGCATATTTTTTAAAGTACTATTAAGGAATGAGAGGCTTTCTGAAAACAGATATAAGTATTGGAAGCAGAGCGGTAGAGGTTCCTATTCTCTCTACGGGATTTAATGGGAGTTACTATCTTCCCGTGAGAAGAAGAACAAGGTCCAGGAATGAGACTCCAGAAACAATATAAAATCATAGGAAAATCATATCCCCTTACAGGACAGCTGGGTTGGAAATTCTGTCATGGTGTTCCCATATACTTAATGTTTAATAGATGAGACGATGGGCAAAGCAAGGGCTATAGAAACCTTAGAACAAGGAAATGTTATGAGCATTTTAGGAAGCATTGGTTCAGATCCTCAGCTTGAATTAATCAGCTCCATTGAGTCCACTGTGTTTAAATGGACTGTATGTATTGCTTTTACCTGTGAGAAGCCCTGTGAGTTGCATACAAATATTAAAATCCAGCTATGTGACATTTCTAATAATTAATATACTCTTGGGTTCTATGCCTAGTAAGATTTAATGGAATTTTCAGAGCACCTTGGCCTTAAAAGTTTAAGAGATCCAAAGTCAAAGCTGAGTTCATAGCAACCAATATACAGTTAGCAAATCCTAATGTTATAAATTTAACCAACTTTTAAAAATTTCTGCATAGATTTGGCTCAGAAGTTTGGATTCTGTTTGGATTATAGGGCAAGGCAGAACTAGATGCAAGATCAGCAATGGCAGTAAAAATTATCTTGCTGCTTTCTTTTATTCTCTCTGATCTGATAGCAGCTGGAAGGGCAGATGAGTAAAACAGATATTATATTTCAAGGAGAAAAATTATATAAGTTTAAACTTCATTCAAAGTATATTTTTACTCCTAATAATTATTACTGGATGACTAGCTTTAAAAAAAATGTGAACCTGCCCCAACTACATTGGTTCAGAACTAACTGATCTAATGCAGTTTCCCAAAGAATAATTGATATTATATAATCATAATTGCCAGTTTATGTCACAGAAGTGACACTTGACTCTTTCCTGCTAACTAGTTTAACATCATGAATTAAAACATCACTTGTGTAATGACATTTTAGTAACCAGTTTAACATAATAAATTATGACATCACCTTCTTTTATGGCATCAGGGTTGAAGAAAGGTTTTTTTGGGGGGGAAAACATAATTAAAAGCTAACATTTTCCATCATTTTATGCTGACAAAAGCCTGATAGGTTTCTAACCACTTGGTTGATAAGATCATTAGGGAGTGTACAAGATCTGGAAAGCCATGTTTGATGGAAATAATACAAACAAATTGTTTCTATTTAATATAGAAAAGTGTCCATAAAGTAGGGCTGTGTCATATTCTTATTGCAGAACACCAGTGGAAATCACTGAAAAATAGAAAAAGAAAAAAGAGAGTGAACGATGGAACCCACTGAAGTCAATTAGAGTAAAACTATACTTCATTGCCTGCTTTCTTCTTATGAGACTGTAACTTTCGGTATAACCCTTGTCTGTTTTCCTCAATAGCTGGTAGCCTGTTGGTATGGAGGGTACCATTTTTTCAAATCAAACCACTGTCAGTACTGGGAAGTGATATTATTTCTACTGCTAAAGAGTTTACTACTTGCAAATAGAGCCACATATCGGTAGCTTTGCTCCCTTGTGGAGTCCTGTTGACATGAGGTTATTTCAGTGGGACTGAGCGTGGAATTAAGTACGGGTAGTGTGAGCAGGTCTGTTTGCAGGATTGTCTGGAGTCAAATACACTTTGGATGTAGTTTATGGACACAGGATTGGATTCTGAAAAGCTCTGCTCCCAAATGGGAGTTTGACCCTGGACTTCAGTGTTGAGCAGATCTAGATCAACACTGAGCACTTTTGAAAAGTCAATGGTAACTTTTTCTCTTGGGATAGAGTAATTGTTTTATTCATCTGCCCTGGAATTGGTGCAATTTTGCTCTGGGATAATATCCTTCATGTCCTTAGGCCCTGATCCTGCAAACACTTATGCCCAGGTTTAAGTTTTTAAGCATGTAAACAGTCCCATTGTAAACATGTGCTTAATGTTAATCCTGTGAGTGAGTGTTAGCAGGGTCACAGTTTGTGACAGGGCCTTAGTTTGTGAAATGGAAGTTAAATAGAACCTTAGATGTATCATTCAATTGAATTGAGCGACTGTTGTTTATTCATTGGGACACACAGTTCCCTGAAATTAATTAACCACCAGATTGCAAAAGAAAGAGGATAAGAAGTGTAGTTTAGAACGCTGGTCTTTCTTTAAGAAAGTGCATGGTATCCATGAGACGCCCAGGTGAGGTGTCAGCTGGTATGATAACCGTTCTTAAAGAACAGATTTAAGCAAATCCATGTACATTGTCAGTTCATATCTTACTTGTCTCCAGAGGATGCAGTAATTTACCTACCCTCTTTTCTCAACATTGTTTCAAAAGTCCATCCCCCTCACCCCCCGAAAATATATGTCGATACTTCATTTACTGACAGAATTTCCACTCTGTTGGAATTATGCATCCCCACAGTGAACCCATGAAAGGTGAGCAGTTAGAGGTGAGGAAAAGAGATTTCATGACCTTTAGGAAATAGCAAGTGCCGCTTGCTAAAACCTATTCTGTGTGGGGTTTATGTATGGATTGGTGGATCATAATTACCAAAAAATTCTTTCTCTGAAGCAAGGAGCTTTTGGTAGATAAAGCTCCAAATGTGTAGTAGCTTTGAATTGTTTCAAATTCACTGTGCCCAATATCACTGTTGTATAGAATGTAATTCTTACAATAGACACAAGTGATAGACACCACAGATTTATTCACAGTTTCCATCTTTGAAGTGATATGTAAATGTTAAAGGTAATGCTTGTGAATATGTTTCTTTGGAGATAAAGTTTTCACTAAACAGGTTACCTGCCTATGCCATTGTATATGGAGGGGAGAGATGATTCATACAGTGTGTTATGCGTCTCCTATTTAAAATTGAATTCTCTGGGACTCATGGCCAAGAAGCGTAGAAATGAAATCCACAGCTGGTTTTTCTTAAAATTGAAATTTTGGCACAAGGCACACAAGCTTTAATGCATTACAAAAGTGTGCATTTTTAAAAGTTGTTTCACTTCCTATTGCTCTCTACAAAACTCCCTTCAAGTTAGGAGAGTCCTTGTATTTCATCTTGCAATGTCTAGCCAAACTTCAACTGGATTTTACAAGCCAACCTGCTCTCTATTAGAAACCTGGAAGACATACGTTGACATGGGCAAAAACATGCAATATAAATAAATAAATGGAATTAAACATCACCTACACTAAGATTGAAAGTGGTAATTTATTTAATGATGAAACAATTGTATAAGAAATCTCTGCGAAATAGAGGAGTGGAGGTGGGTTTGGAGAAGGAGAGACAAGCCAGAAAGGCTGACTCGCTAGCCCAAATCCTGCCTGCCTGACTGATAATCTCACTGAAGTGAGTGTAATTACAAGTCATCTCACTGTAGTCAGTGAGTAGGGTGACCAGATGTCCCAATTTTATAGGGACAGTCCTGATATTTGGGGCATGGTCTTCTTATATACAGTCCTATTGCCCTCCACCCCACCCCATTCCAATTTTTCACACTTGCTGTCTGGTCCCCTGATCAGTGAGTGAAATCCTGCTGCTGTTGAAGTCAATGGGAGTTTTGCCATTTTGTCAATGACTGGGAATAAGGCATGGAAGATTTGGCAGATCATGTGATGCTGGGCAAGTCACTCAATATATGTCTGCCTCAGTCTACCCTTCTGTATAATTACTTCTCACCATCTCATGCACTGAATGAGGCAGGGATCATGTAGAACCAATAGTATGGGATCACCATAATACTTTCACACAGTGGGATCAAATTAAAGTTGTACAGGTAACCTTCATTCTGGCATAGCCTAATTCATGGGTTCTGTACTTGGCAGCCAGAAGAGTTTTATAGTATGTATTGTGACGGAGTCAGACCAGAAGGGTATAGGAGAGTGCTGGAAGGGAAGTATATCAGCCTCAGGATGAGCAGGTCCCTGTTGCCTGGCTAGCCAAACAAAGGAGAAGGTTCTAGAAAGCAGCAGAAACAGCTAGCCTGATTGGGACACCTGAAGCCAATCAGGGGCTGGCTGAAACCAGTTAAAAACACTCCCATTTAGTCAGGTGAGTGTAGGTGTCAGGAGCTGTGAGAGGAGGTTGTGCTGTTGGTGAGATTGAGTGGTTAGACAACATATCATACGCAAGGAAGGAGGCCTTGAGGTAAGGGTGAAGTGGAGTGTGAAGAAGCAGTGACTGCTGTGGAGAAGTAGCCCAGGGAATTGTATTGTGTTTGGTGGCTAAAAGGTCAGCCATCTTAGCTGATACTATTAGGGTCCATGGGCTGGAGCCCAGAGTAGAGGGCGGGCCCGGGCTCCCCCCTTCCTACCTTCCCCAATTAATCACTGAGACTAGGGAGACAACAGAGACTGTGCCAGGAAGGATAACTTCTCCTCACTGGCTTATGATGAAAATGGCTCAATAGGCTGTGACCCTTGTCTCTAGAGAGAGAAGGGCTACGTGGATGTTCACAGTGAGCCTCTGAGGCTAGTGAAATCCACCAGGAAACGCAGGACCCGCAAGTATAGACTTGGAGCTTTGTCACAGTATGTATGTAAATTGCAGTAGTGTCTAGGGCAGGGGTCTCCAAACTTTTCAGCCCGAGGGCCGCATTAACTATCAAATAGCAGTTCGGGGGCCGACAACACACTCGAGGTCCAAATAAAAAAGAATCAAAACATGGATGTTGTTTTTAATTATTTATTTAATATTATTTTATTCAGTTATTATTTAATAACACATTGATACACTACACATGAACACCTGTTCACTACACATGAACACTACACATGAACACCTGTTCACTACACATGAACACTACACATCAACCCCCCAACTGACCCACCCAGCCAGGTCTCTCCCCCCAAAACCTCCTTTCCTCCAACCCCCAACTGACCCACCCAGCCAGGTCTCTCCCCCCAAAACCTCCTTTCCTCCAACCCCCCCCCCCCCAACTGACCCACCCAGCCAGGTCTCTCCCCCCAAAACCTCCTTTCCTCCAACCCCCCCCCCCAACTGACCCACCCAGCCAGGTCTCTCCCCCCAAAACCTCCTTTCCTCCAACCCCCAACTGACCCACCCAGCCTGGTCTCTCCCCCCAAAACCTCCTTTCCTCCAACCCCCCCCCCCCCCAACTGACCCACCCAGCCAGGTCTCTCACCCCAAAACCTCCTTTCCTCCAACCCCCCCCAAATGACCCACCCAGCCAGGTCTCTCACCCCAAAACCTCCTTCCCTCCCACCCACCCCCCAACTGACCCGCTCAACCCGGTCTCTCCCCACATACCGGTTCGCCGCCTGGCAGTGGGTGGCTCCTTGTTTCGCCCCCTGTAACTGCGTGGCGGTGCGGCGCGTCCAGGCCCCAGCTCTGAGCCGTCCCTGGCCGGCAGCGGCAGCCGAGCACGTGGCGCGTCCCGGCCGGCGGCGGCAGCCAAGCACGTGGCGGGTCCCGGCCCCGCGGCGGCAGCCGAGCACGCGGCGGGTCCCGGCCCCGCGGCGGCAGGCGAGCACGCGGCGCGTCCCGGCCCCGTGGCGGCAGCCGAGCACGCGGCGCGTCCCGGCCCCGTGGCGGCAGCCGAGCACGCGGCGCGTCCCGGCCCCGCGGCTGGCGGCCCGCGCGGCGCTTCCAGGCCCCAGCGCGGAGCCGTCCCAGCGAAAAGCTCAAAAGAGCCAAAAATTCCTTAAAGAGCCAAAAAGATCTCCACGGGCCGGATGAGAGGGCCTCGCGGGCCGCATCCGGCCCGCGGGCCGTAGTTTGGAGACCCCTGGTCTAGGGGATGCAATCATGGATCAGGTCCCCCTTGTACTAAGTACTGTATAAATGCATAATAAAGAAAGCCCTGCCTCAACAGTGTCCAATCTAACTGCATAAAAGAAAAGACAACATGTGGCACAACAAACAAGGGAAGTGCCATTCAGTTAGATAGTGTTATTCAGCAGGCAAAGCAGTGGTTACCACACTCCAGCTACCTAATCATTTTAACGTCGGTTTTTGTATAGAAATTATATCTAAAAATTAGGTGTATTAATTACAGCAGTGCTTAGAACCCTCACAAAGATCAAGGCCCCATTGTGCTAGGCTAGGGTGACCAGATGTCCCGATCTTATAGGGACAGCCCTGATTTTTGGATGTTTTTCTTATATAGACTATTAGTCCCCAACCCATGTCCCGATTTTTCACATTTGCTGTCTGGTCACCCAATGCTAGGCACTCTACAAACAATTAGTAAGAGACAGTCACTGCCTCAAATTGCTTACAAACTAAGCAGAGCAGACACAGTGAGGGAATATTACTCTCTCCATTTTATGGGACTCAGGCACCAAGAGATAAGTGATTTGCCCATGGTCACAAAGGAAGTCTGTGGAGGAATTACAAATTGAACTCAGGTATCCTGACTAGTGGGCAGTTCCTTAATGACTATAACATCCTCCTCTCTAGCTTCCTTTTCCTGTCAAAGGGACCTCTACACCCTCCCCAGTATATGGAAAGCATCTCATGAAATGATAGTACAAAGGCTGATTAGTCACAGTAAAACATTTACCTGAATTTTCAGTCCTGTGTCTCTGTGGTTTGCATTTGTGAAAGAACTTTGATTTCTTGGGAAGGATTTAAATTAATCTAGGCTAGAAGGGATACTGGCTCATTCTGTAAATGGCAAACTGCTCTGTTCTTGACATTCTTATCTTAATTTATATTCTATTAAATTAGTTACATAATTCACTACTCTGCATAAATTCTATGTGCTGGCACAGCTGTTCTACTGATGTTAAAATACTAGCAATAATAATATTTAGGGGAGGGGAATGTGTTAGTTTAAAGGATCCATGTACAGAAAGGGCTAAACTGTGGTGCTGGAGGAAAGGAGAAGGACACACCTTTAAACTCTGAGCACAGTAGAGTTAGGCTATGTGACAGTATAGGGGATAATGCCCCTGATTTCTGGGGGAAGCAAGCTGGTACTAACATAAAGAGTTGTATGTATCAACTGTGCTGCTGATGCTTGCCAGGCTCTGGCTATGCCCAGGCACATTTCCTCTGGCGTGAAGCCCTGCAAAGAAGCCTGGCTGTCCTCTCCCCTTGGATACCTTCTGTTTCCCAAGTGCACTAGTTGGAACATGAGGCTCCTTGTGCCTACTAGTGCACTCAGGTAGATAGCCTGCTGTATGCACTCCTGGAGGCCAGGTATAATCTGGCCCTAAATGTGCACTGTCTGCTTTTGGAACTGGAACCGAGACCTGTCTGAACAAACTCAGCCAATTAGTTACAAAGTTTTCGAGGGCGGACTCGCTGGAGTTGACTTTTGATGCACTCTCCAAGTGAGGTGGGGATACCATGGTGATGGGCAATTTTGTGGAAACCCACGCAGAAGTTACCAACATTACCAACCAAAGTCTCCGATTTGCATGTTCTTTGCTATGTGGCCACATGCGCTGCACACTAATTTGGAGAAAATCATCACCTGGTAGAGATGACTGGAAATATACGAATCTTTTGCTTCAGCATCAAATTGGATTAACATCCTGCAGATGTCTCTGATTAGGAGCCAGAAAGAAGGAGAGGATGCAGGACCTTGTATCATGGGTGTTGTTGCCTTTGGATATTCTGGTAACGTTATCATGACCTCCGCACAGCTTCTGCTAAGGCCTGTTGCATAGATCTTCTCTGTCTTTGGCAAGAGAATTGAAATTGGGGAGGCATTATTTTGTTGATGACACTAGCTGACAAGATAGTAGTCTCCTCTGTTCCAGCTTGGCTTAGGGTTTTTCCGCTCCCTTTATTTCATTATTATTATCATTAGACTCTCACTCACATTTCCCGCTCTTCCTACTCTGCTTAAATATACTATCTCCAAACATAATAACCCTGAAAAAATGTGCTTATTATTTTTCTTTCTAAATCAAATCCAAAAAAAAAGGAAACAGCAGTATAGCTTTGCCATAGTAATTGGTGATTCTGCTGCTTAAACTTCTTTCGTCTTTAGTAGTTTCCCTGTTTTCTCCAGCTCTCCAAGATACATAAGCTCCTCCTCACTGCCTGGGCAATCCCAGTTATGAGACCATGTCACTGAGCACATCCCTGTACTACCCTACTTTTATTCTGTAGGGCATGTAGGCCAAAATTCTCCAAAGTAATTGTTTGCCTCAATTTTTAGGTGTTCCTTAAAGGGACTTAATTTTCAGAAAGTGCTGCACGTCCTCAGTCTGACAATCAGGCCTGTGTGAAATCTCTGAGGTGGGGCAACCAAACACAGAGGCATCTGACATCATTAATCATATTTTAAAAGCTGTTGGCCATATGGAGCTCTATCCTTGGTGAAGCTTGTTCCTCTGATTCTGGAGTGAGGAGGAAATTTCACCCCAACGTATATTATCCCAAAATAAATAATATAAAAGGGGTTCTATAGCTTCCTCTGAAGCATTTGAAGCATATAACAGGGTTTAAAAAAAACTAGATAAGTTCATGGAGGATAGGTCCATCAATGACTATTAGCCAGGATGGGTAGGGATGGTTCCCTAGCCTCTGCTTGTCAGAAGCTGGGAATGGGTGACCAGAGATGGATCTCTTGATTATTATGTTCTGTTCATTCCCTCTGGGGCACCTGGCATTGGCCACTGTCGGTAGACAGGATACTGGGCTAGAGGAACCTTTGGTCTGACCCAGCATGGCCGTTCTTATTTTCTTTTCTCATTCAGCATTGGCTATTGCAGAAACTATTAGCATTGGCTATTTTCTGAGACTAGTCGCAGATGAAATTACAGAGCTGGTCGAAATGTTTTTAATGAAAAAATGAGTTTGGGGGGGAGGAGTTGTATTTGTTGTGTTGGTAAATAACTTTTTTCCAAACTGAAACATTTCATGAAAGTCTATTGATATTTTTTATAAATATTTTGCCATATATTTTTTCAGAGATGTTATTAAATCCATTACAGATAATTTGAAGTTACTGAGAACTAGGTTTTTCGGTAAATCATTTAAGTGGCTTGCTTGCACGCTCCTCAGACCAGATTTCTTCTAAAGACAATATAAACATTTTATTTCTTTACATCTATTTCTCAGCGTCATCAATGCTATAGTTGCTGAATTGGTCCATTGCAATAATTTAATGTGCGCCACAAAACTCCTATGTAGTGCCACATTTTGCAAAACCATGCAAATAATTCTTCACGATTGCCCCAGATCCCACAAACCTAGAAGGGCAAAGAGAGGTCAGTGAGTATTAACTACCAATATTATTCGTTGAGACAATCTACGTGTTCCACATAGAAAACTGTGAGAGATGTGCTTTCTTATTTCACCACCTTATTCCACATCACACGTCTCACAGACACATTAGAACATTATTTTTGTGTTGTTTTTTTAAAAAAAGACGTAATAACACCAGACATAATCCCAATGGAAATTAGAATGCACACATTTTCTCATCCATCTTTATTTAACAACCGGGAGTGTTTTAATATCTGAAACTCAGCAAGAAGATTGTCTGGAAACAAAAGAGAGTCCTTTGGGGTAACTTTCAAATTTCACTTTTATGTTTTGCATGGACTTTAGATGAACATTTTTTTCAGTAACATACCACTCAATAGATTGCATCAAAAAGGGGGTGATGACTGACTTGGTTTTCTGTATGTATTTCTCACTCAATATAAAACAAAAAAGAGCCAAGTGGATGTTTATGAAATCATCCATATCAATAGTCTTTAATATGGTAACAAAGAAAGAAACCCATGTTTCAGTGTTTTTAGTAGATGTCCATATCAGTAAAGTCAACATCTCCCTGCACTAAAAGGCCATCCTTCTGGAATTCTGCAAGATGGCTCCCATCAGTGCTTCCCCTACTGCTGGCAGCATGAGGGGTGTAGACATGGCCCAATCTACCCACCCCTGCCTTTAACGGAGGAACTGTTCATGATGCTGCAGGGGTAACACACATCTTTTGGCGGTAATGCGGCGTTCGATAATTGCAAAACCTGTTCAATGGAAGACTTGGCATTTCAGGAATTTGATCATTCATACTGTTTTTGTTATGGCTCAGACTAGTGGCATCTAAAGACAGATGTCTGTTCAGTAGTCCATGTAAAATGAGTTGGTTGTCTCAGTTCAACTACTGATGGACACTTCACAAAACCCCAGAAATGCTAGTGGACTCTTGTTGACCATCTCTGCAAAGAGAAAGTGAATGGAGTGGTGTTGATTGGATTAGTGGGGTTCAATTGGACCCTTTCCATCCCTAGTGCTGTAGTCCCACCAGGGCAAGCTTCTAGGCAGCAGAACATCTGTCAACCCAACATCTTCTGGCTTAAAAAGAGTCTCCAGGTCAATCCAATCCCTTTCACAAGCACTACATTTGCTTTAAAATACATTGTTTATTGTACCAAGTGTAATCCATTGCCATGAATATTATTCCTCCTCATTATGAGGCTAGAAAGATTCAATGCCATGATCAGAGCAAAACATCCATTGCATTCTTTAGGTTCCTATATGGTTTTGCATCTTCAGCAATCTTGGAGACAGAAAGATATCTGCCAACCCCTGTCTGGATTTTAGGACTCTCCCCATAGAGTATTTCCATAGCAGTCAAGATGACAGAGCCCAGATCTCCATTTGGGCAGAGCCTTGGAGTTCAATGGTGTGCCTGCGATTCACACACCAACACTCAGCCTCCTCATGCAATCACAATAATTGCATGCAGAATGATTGCAAGTCAATGTTTACAGTTTTTTGCAAACAGATCTTAATCCTCTTTTTCTGAGAATACTGTTTTTAAAGGACTTTTTAAAAAGTATTCACTCAGAGGAATACCTAATTCTTATAATTTGGGGTTCAGTTGTTTTCAAAGTCTCTGTTTCTGGCAGATAGCCTTTTTCTGTCTTCCTGTTCTGTTGAGCCAGTTCACTTCTGGTTCACTTCCCCATAGCCCTGCAGGTTATAGACATAGAAGGTGAGAATTTGCTTTCCAGAAAAAACAGCACAACTTATTCTCAAAGGGATGTTGAGTAAATCCAGGTACAAATTTGGAAGATGGGGAAAGTCTTAAGGAGACTATTTAAACAAATCCTCAGTTAGTCATCAGAATAATACAGGCCACAAGGTTGTATGAGTCTCACAATGTCACTCAAATGAGCTTCAGAAATTTGTGGGCCTGTGGGTAGCCGTAGACATGTTGATGCTGAAGGTGGTCCACTCGGGTTTTCCACACAGCTCAAACATTTTCCCAACACCTATTAATGCACTCCCCAAATTCCACAAAAGTAGAGGCACATGCCAGACACACTGTTCCACCTCTTACTGCGGAGAGGTTTTGTGATGTGTACTCTGCCTTCTTTGTGGTTTCCAAGGGAATGGAAGGCAAAAGAGGGATTTTACATCCAGTACATCAAATGCACCCAAGTAAAATCCAGGAGGCAGACCCTAAATGCAATTCTGACAGCAATCTCACCCAGAGATTAGACCTCAGTAGATTTCACCTGCATTTGCTAGTAAAAGAATGCCACAGGTAATGTATCAGATTTGCTTTTTTTAAAAGCCCATTTCCAATATAACCCTTTTGATTCCCTGGGGGTTTTCACAAAGGTCTATATAATGCTAATTGCAGATGTGAAGGAGAAAGATATTTACATCTATCCTCTCCTAGATGACCTGCTAAGAGGAGCCCTGATGATTGGAATGCACTTCAGGATACAGAGATATCCATTGTTTTCCATCAGGACTCTGAAGAACACAGCAAAAATTCATCTAATCTTGGAAAAAAGAATTCAGCACCTATGGGTGACCACAGATAGCTGGGTGGAAAGAGTTCATATTTCAAAAGAGAGGAAACTGAAAATTGTATCAACTGTTCATCAGATCTCTACATCCAGAATGGAAACATTGAGGTCACTGATAAAGCTATTGGGGATGCAAGTTTCATGCATCAAGAGGTCATGTGCACCCATTTCTCTAGGAGATTTATGTGAAACTAGCGAAAATACCCGGTGTTGCTCGGGTCCGTCGGAGGTGGGGAGGGGGCAGAGAGCTGAGCGAGTGCGGGGTCCGTTGGACGGAGGAGGGGGCAGAGGGCAAACCTGACACCCCCACCTCACCCCCCCGACCAAACCCGACACCGCCACCTCACTTACCACTCGACCAACCCCGACTCACATGCATCAAGAGGTCATGTGCACCCATTTCTCTAGGAGATTTATGTGAAATGTCATGCTGTATGTCCAAACCAGCTCACACATCCAACCTAAACTTCAGGGTCAATCCTGAATGTAATCCTTTCCCTCCACTGAGGGCTGATACCTCATAAATTCACAAAAAGGCCACCTTATCTCTGAACTAATATGAATTATAGAAACAGTATCAGGATACCATAGTTCTTGCCTTTTCAAAAGAATCTCCTAAGGCAGGGTCCGATAGTTCATTGCACTTGGGAACGGTAGTTTTAAAAAGTTTGGATGTTAGAAAAGACCAAACTATCCAAAAAATAATCTTATCAAGGTAAATGAGACCCATATTCAGTGCCCATTAAAATCCAGGGTAAGACTCCCTTTGACTTCATCGGCTACTAGATCTGGCCCTAAGTCCCTGTTGACATCCAAGAAAATCCTACTAATAAAGTCTACTAAATTCCAGCATTGATGTGATGCAGAAAGAATTAACCAAAGAACAAGAAAAAACAGGCATATTTGTGATTTCTTCCAAGACAAAGAGATCCTCATCTTACAGCTGAGCACCCTAAGGATTCAGATTTCAGCTATCTCGACCTTAATTTATGTCAACAAACTGGGGTTCATTTCATCCCTCCCGATAGTGTCAGATTACTGAGAGCAGCTTTGCTTATAAAACCCCATCGGGATTCCATAGATTTTCATTGTGGAACCTAATATGAGTATTGTAAGTCCTAAGAAAGATTTCCTATAAGCCACTTCTAAAGGTTTCCTAATATTTCTTAGCCATAAAGTAGCATGCTTGATTGTCATCATAACCTTGGTTAAAAATAATCTCTGAACATGGAAGCTTATCTGCAGAAACCCAATATTATGCCATTCCTAATGACAATGTTGTGCTAAGGGAAGGCCAAATATCCATACCAAAGATTAACTTTATATTCCACTGGTCACAAGTTATAATCCTACTATCCAGCTGTCTGCCCAGAGGCATTGGAAAGAGATGGAGACTATGTTCTATGTCAGCCATCAGTGATATCCCCCACATTTCTCCCCATAAATCTTTTCACTAAGACTGTAGAGTTGTTACTTGTCAGTTTGTGGCCCTATTGAAGACTATTATACAGACCTTCTTAATTACTCCTGTAATATCACACCTCTCATTGTCACACTCCAGTTGTTTGAGTACTTCATCGCTATTGACATTCTCTTCATTATTTCCCTGATTCTTGTGCTCTTGCATTAACATGCTTAGTACAACACGCTTCCCCCCTCACCCTCCCACCCCAGAATTCAGCAATAATGTCCTGAACTTTCTGAGGAACAACCAGAGTCACATTGTTCTTTGAGCAAAGGCAATAGAAACTGCTTATCTGCAGGGGATATCTTTGATTTCTCTTACTCTCCTTTTGTTCCCAAGAGGGTGATCAAATGAATTCCAAATTCTCTCCTGGGTTTTTCCCTTCTGGATAAAGAACATGCGCACATGTGTGCACATAATGCCCTCCCCCGGAATCTCTCCACCCCCATCCTCCCAAGCATCCCCTCTCCAGTGCAGTAAAATGGAAAGTAAAGGCGATATCCCTTCCAGGAAATAGATATCTAATACATCATCAGCATTGTCATTATGATGTATTAATGCAATGCATCATCAGAGACCTGTCAGGGAGAAGATTTATGACTTAAAAATACATTATAGTATAGGAAGGCATCAGGGACGGAGTTGACTGAAGGTTTATTTTTCTAAATTAAGGACTTTTAAAGTAAGTTTAAAAATTATGAAGTAGTAGAGGTGGAAGGGTCACAGAAAAGAGGGCTTGATTCAAAAACAATAGACGGGCACATGAGGATTTATAAGTGTATGAATATCGTATTTTCCCCCAGTGTGGTTTATATAAGGTCTTGGGGCTTACATTATATGAAACTCTAAGCTTCCAAGTTTTAAAATAAATTCATGTTTATTTTAAACAGCCTGAATTAGGTATTATTCTCTTTTTTTAAATAAAAAAATTCACCAAGGAATTAAAATTATCAGTTGTGCTAATAAAACATTTTCTAGTAGAAAAACACATTTGCTCTGGCCAAGTGTGGCCTATTTAGGAACAATAGACCTGATCCAAAGGCCACTAAAGTCAGTGGAAGCCTTTCCATTAACTTCATTGGATTTTGGAATAAAAACATAAAAACAGTCATACTGGGTCAGACGAATGGTCCATCTAGCCCAGTATCCTGTCTTCTGACCTTTGTCAGATGCCTCAGAGGACATGAACAGAACAGGGCAATTATCAAGAGATCCATTCAGTCCTGTCTTCTAGCAGTCAGAGGCTTAGGGACACCAAGAGCATGGGGTTGCATCCCTGATCATCTTGGCTATTAGCCATTGATGGTCCTATTCTTCATGAATTTATCTAATTCTTTTTTGAACCCAGCTATACTTTTGGCCTTCACACCATCCCCTGGCAACCGACCAGGCCCCATATGTCCCATTGTAAAACCATGAAACTTGGCAGATATGTGAAATTGTAACTTAAAGATATCTGACTAGTAGGACAAACTTTTCCTTCTTGCCAAAAATGTTTAATGTAATTACAATCAGGCCTGCTTCTCCCAGGCTTAATTCATCCATATGTTTGGATATATGGAAATGTTAACTGGTAAAGAATCCCACAGCATGCAGCTGTGAAGATGTGCCAAGGCTCTGTTAATCTGAAGGGTTTATTTTGTTGTTTGGTTGGGGTTTTTTTTGGTTTTTTATTCAGGAAAACAAGGGGAGTTTGCATACTGCTTACTGTAGAATGTTATTAACTTGGTTAACATTTTGTATTTTGGGAATTTAAGAAAAATACATAAAGTTAGAGCCTGTTTTAGGGGAAAAGAAGCTATTCAATAACAATTATAAACAGAGAGACACCAGAAACTTACTTTCCACATTCTATTTCTGTCCAAAATCAGCTGCAAAATATCTGCTTCTCCCACATTATTCATGATTTCTGTTGACTTTTTATATATGACAGCCTGCTTTGTCCTGTTGCATTTATTTGTACTGCTTATATTATCAATCCACATTCCATAACTTTTACACGTAATTATTTGAACAATGGATGTAATGATTATCTATCATCAGTGTGTGTTAAACACCAAAATTAGTTATAGGTTATAGCATACCTTTGCTTGGGTATCACCTGACTTAATCTAGATAGGGGCTTTATTAGGCCTTGATCTTGCTAATCCTTACACCTTAAATCTTTACCAATGAGACTACTTAGGGGCAGGGACTAAGTTATTTAAAAAATTGGCATGAAGAGAAAAAAGTGGAAGAAGGCTAAACTAGCATGGTAGGTGCCATGCCAAAAAACCCCAAAAAGTTCTAGATGCATCACTGCCAAGAAAAAAAAAAGTGAACACAATTTTGCTAGCTTTGCAAATAGGAAATGTTTTGTTGGCATTCTTCAAACTTTCCCTTTTCCCCAAAAATGTTATAATTGCCAAATTTCAAAACAAATGGGAATGCTAAGGCTATTCAAGTTAATGCACCAGTCTTTCACCTTTTGAGCTCTTGGTTTAAACCTGATTTAAATCCTTGGAAGAAAAGCAAGATGTAACATAGCTGAAAAATTGATTCTGAGGTCTTATAAAGAAGGTCCTTCTTGGAAGAAAATGTTTGTAGCACAGAAGGTCAGAGAAGTTAATCATCTGTCTTCTTCTGCACCCATCCAAGGCAACTGATTGGCAGCAAGTTTAGCCAAGGTGAAGGAAAGTCAACAAATTCTTTGGATGCCAGCTATACAGAGAACTGTGTTGGGTGCAGAGATTGTGCTCATTCTCATACGCCTCCTGGAATCTTTGATGTTTCTGAAAGCTATACCCATGCAATGTCGTAGCTGACAGGAATATACTGATTTTTATTCTTTCACTCAGATTTCCTTTCTGTAACAATTTTTTAATCAGAAAGTATTTTAAAAACCACACTGTGTTCAGCCTGGAAAAAAAATCCTTCCCTTTGTGTAGACTTCAGAGAAATTTAACTGTGTGCAAAGACATAACTGCAGCGGATTCATCATGAGCTCAAAGGAAGCTATTTTAAGACATTTTCCTAATTCGGCATATGCAGTTGCCTAAGTACAGTGCATGTGCTTTCTACACACAAATATTCAGTGTATACTTGTAAATTAGAGGCTTTACTACCATTGTTTTGTCCCATACATTTGTTATGTACTCTTGTCTCCGGGTCGGCGGGTAGTGATCGATCTATTGGTGATCGATTTAGCGTATCTCATCAAGACGCAATAAATCAATTGCCAAAGGCATTCCTGTCGACTCCGGAACTCCAGCTTGCCAAGAGGTGTAAGCTGGAGTCAACAGGGGAGCCCTCTGCCACCGTGAGGAAGGCAGGTAAGTCGGCCGAAGATGCGCCCACTTCAGCTATGTTATTCACGTAGCTGAAGTTGCATATCTTCGGTCAACCCCTTCCCCTAGTGTAGACCAGCCCCATGTTAAGTCAGGGAAGAAGGGATCACAGAGGGCAGCAGAAGCACTTCAAAGACACACTGAAAGTACATCTTAAAACGGAAGGCATCAACCCAAGTAACTGGGAGGACTTGGCGTGGAACAGAACATGGTGGCGCCACACCATACACCAAGCCACGGCTCACTTTGAGGAGAATAGACGTGCTCATGAGACAAAGGGGGAAAGAAAGGGCACAATACTCCAACCAACTACTATATCTCCTCCATTTCTGTGGGAAAATCTGCAGGACAAGAATTGGGCTCATCAGCCACTTAAAAGCCCACCAAATGAACCCCTTTGGCAGACATCGAAGGATAGCTGAAGAAGTTTAATGTATATGAGATAAATGAGTCAAAGGTATTAACATGACCCTGAAACTGTCCAACATTAAACAAGGTTCAGGGTTTGGTAGCCATGCTTAATACCATAGCAAACAGATTGTTTACCAATCATGCTCTTAACACAGTTCAACCAATATGTTAGTAGACCCTTTTGTTTGCACTAATTCAGTCTTTCTGCCACCTTTTCATAATTTTCCCATCAACTTTTGTTACAATAGGTTATTGTGACATGTTTTGAACTTTCACTCACTTTTTACAATTGAACTCACAATTAGGAGGTATATTTGTAGGCTCAGCTATCACAACAGCACCTACCAAGCTGTTCACATACAGCAGTCACCACCAACACGTCAGTTCTACTCATGGTTGCCACACAACCATATCTGAAATATTGGTTATTTTTTTCCAAAAATAGGGGCATAACAGGGTGGAAAGGTTCTTCTGTTGACCTACTGTCACATTCTAGGGTACAATCCAGAGCAAGCAAGGGTGACTAGAAGGTGTCACTGTCTGCCCTGCAACCCTAGGTTCCTTAAATGCTCTTCTGCTGTGGCTCAAAGCCTGGATACCAACAACTGGCATACACGCATGCCCTGAGTGTTTCTGTGTTAAGCAACTCCAGTTCAGCAACTCTGCAGCAGCTTGTTTATTACATCCAATCACACTCTGGTATCCACCAACTTTGGTTACACCTGGCAAGATGACCCCCAACATTCTCCAGTTCAGAATTTTCCCAAAAACATATGCTCTGCAATGACCAGGATTTTCCTGGACCATTCGGAGGAATAATAGGGTTCATATTCTCATCTGAAGGGACAAAATATATATCTTATAACTTTAATTGGAGCTAACAAGCACTTCAATTCCAACATAACACAAGGTTGGTTTAGATTAAAAGTAAAACAAGTTTATTAACAAAAGGAGATAGGATTTTAAATGAGTTCAGGTATAAAGGATAGAGTTAGAAATGGTTACAAGTGAATAAAAGTGAAAAATGCTTTCTAGAGACTTAAAACTACAGTCTTGCTTCAAGGTTAAGATTCTTACCACATTTCTTCCAGCAAGACGGCTGATCTCACCCACCTCCTCCCTCCATTGCCCCGTACGTGGTCAGGATCTCCCACAAAGTCCAAAAGTGCTCAGGTCTTTTACCGACCTGTGTGAAAGATACCTTTGGGTTCTTTGCCCTTTTCTTCTATAGTCCAATGAACCTTTGAAAAGGATTCTTCTGAAGGTTACTCCCCCCCACTCCCAAATAAAATTAATTCAAGCTGTGAGAAAGGAGATGTGGAGTCTGGTAGTGAAGGAAGTTCCATGCTTGTTTCTTCCCCTACTGGTATTTGCTAAAATGCAAATTGATCTTTTTCTGCCCTCTCTGATTGCCATGTGATTGCTATTTGACTCTGCTACCACTTGGCTAGGGATGTTGGCTTGTCCATTGTCTGAAAGAGACCAATTTACCCACTCCCCAGACTTGTCTGGCAAACAAATTTTAGTTCCACATTTCCTTCCTATTTGTAGAATGCCTTGGATGTTTACCTTATATACATCATGCAAGAATATTAATGATCAATATGTTATTACTTTTCCAATGATACCTTATGTGACACATAACAGACACAGTTTATGACATTAATGAATTGGGTAAACTGAACTGGTCAGGCCAGGCTGAAACTTACTACGAGATATCAGTGAGCCTCGTGCATGGCCTTCTGAGGCAGAGGAAACTAGGGTCTGGAACAAACAAGGCCAACTGGAGCAACTTGAGAATCACCAGCGTCGAGGGAAAGGCTTGGGCTGGAATATATATCCTGTTGTCCTTAGCTTCTTTGTTAATAAAGCAAAACCTAAGGAGGGAATGAGTTTGACCCCATACAGTGCCCGCAGGCTTTGTTTGGCACAGAGCGAAAATATCACCTGCTCACAAGGTGGTAGCATTGGCAAATGTTCTCTTTCTAATAGCAACCACTGTGTCTTATTTATGGATGCACTTTAAATATTTGCACCCATAAAATAGGAACACATAAATGTTGATGTGCAATTGCACATAGCTCACTATTGAAACAGTGCCACTCTGGACAAAACAGCCACTCAGGTTTCCTATTTTACTCATTCACAGCCTCAAGTTCTATTTTTGATGCCAACAAGTAAGTTGGTATTGAATTTATGCCTTTCTCTGGTCAACTGTCACATATGTTACAAATCAGTCGACGTTCCACTGAATTCCCAAACTTGGCCGTATACAGACTTTCCACAAAAAACCATACCACTGATACCGTCTGAATAAGGTTCAGTTCAGTCTTGCAATCATCTTTCATTAAGTAACACAGCTTTAGTTCAGTAACTTTTAGAGGAAATTAAATGTCTTGAAAGGCTTTTCTGAAGTCTGTCCTGATAAAGCTCTGATAATGCTCCATATCCTATTAATCCCAATTAAGTATTTTCATGGGAAACTATAGTATTATGTACAATCAAGATGACACATGAACACACACTTTATTTCATCCAAAGAAATAATCTATTTTCCAGATTTCCAAAAAGTCAAACTATTTTGTTATTGTTTTTTTTTCTTTCTTTCTCTTTATTTTTTCTTCCATAATTTATAAGAATTTATCTTGGGTTTGCTACAGATTAAAAAGCATGTGTTGGGGAGGAAGGTTTCTTGCTGTCCATCTTTTAAATTATATGCATGACCAAAGATAAATATGTTTTTATTTATAACTGTGGACAAATGCCAAGCAAAGCCTTTTCATATGATGCACTGCTGCTGTAGTTAAGTACTTAAACCAGTTCTAGTCAAGTTAGGGCCCTAGATTTTTCATATAACTTCACTGAAATGGCTAAGGCTTGTTTTCTTTTTCTTTTGAACCTCTTTAAATGTTCAGGTGCAATAAGTTTAGATGGTTTCAGGCTTCTTTCTGTTTTGCGGAGATGACCTGAAAATCACATCTAAACATGGAACATTTCAGCTCCAACAAACTGCAAATGAGGCTTTTTTTATAGACTACATTTTTTCCTGGTTGGTGACAGTTGGATAAAGGTTATGGGAGTTGGGGGTAGCAACGAATTTGAATACTATTATAAAATGGGGATGAATGGACTCTGACAATACTATTGAATAGGAACACTCACCAATCTAATATAAAGAATTTATAATTGTCGAGGCTAAATGTAAAAACATGATTATAAACTGTGCGTAGGATCAGTTTATGTCAACTTCAAATGATTTAAGAGTCTAGAGTCTGGATCTGCAATTTACCAGTCTGTAAAACCCTTCAAAGAAGACTTATACAAGAATGTGAGTGTGTCTTTCACTCCATGTGTATTTATTGTAAAAACTGACCCTTTGTCCAGTTGATCAAGTACTGTGTTTCAGGGCAGATATAAAACAAAGCATTTCAGCTTAACCAGGAAAATAGGGAGTTTCCTGATTATAAACAGAACTAGATATTTGTTTGGCTACAGTAACTCCTTAGTCATTTCCTACTAGCCTAGTTTTTACACAGAGAGAGGCTCGGGGTAACAAGAGGCTAATGCAGTGTACAACACCTTTATCACCCATGGACTAGTGCTGCGCCAGGCTTGGAAACTGTATCTGCAGGGATGTGAGTAAAGTTTGTAAATGATCCAAACTCATCCATCCTGAGGGAAGGAGCATAAGAATGCTTCCTCTGTTACCTGGAGCCTAGCATCATTATGCACGACCCTAACTCATTATACCCCGATATCTGCAATATACAATGACCTTTGATGACACTGCAAGACAGCACACAAAGGAGAAGCCTTTATTGTAATTCCAGCTCCTGAATGACAAACGTGGCAGCCTTTTTTCCCTCCTCTCTCCACAAATTGGATTAAAATCTGAATACCTCTAGGCAGCATTGTTTAGTTTAGATGTTTGGATTAGTTTCTGATTCTGCTAGCAATGCATCTGTTTCCCTACCACTTAGGAATCAAGTGTAGGCTGGAAGCAACTAATTTACCATGTAAGAAGATAGGTCCCTGTTAACACAGTCAAGGGCAAAACCATTAAGCCATTAGAGCTTGTATTTCCTCATTTTATAACATTCTGATACAAAGACATGCCCAGGGCCTTAGATGTATGTCTGACCTTTTGGGATTAAATTTCTTGCCAGCTCACTGTTGGTGCAGTGCATATTGCTCTGCTTCTTTCAGCTTACTTCATGTACATTGATCTTTGGCCAAGTGGTATTCCAAGGCTTTATTACTGATCCTACAGCCTTTATTCAACCAAGTAAATTCAATGGGACTGATCATAGGCGAGCTTGTCACAGCCTTTGCTTGGCTGTGTCGGGAGAAAAGGGGAGTAAATCTCTCGCACACACGCCTTATTCCACTGCTCATCCTTACTTAGAAGGATCACATCAGAAACATTTTTTAAAAGGCATATGATAGTCTCCATCTAGCCCAGTGTTTCCCAAAGTGTGGTACATGTACCCCTGGTGGTACATGAAAGGGTTTCAAGAGGTACATGGCAGAATTTTTTATTTTACTTCATTATAGGTGGTTTTTTTAGCAGCAGAAAACAGTTCACTAAAATTTAATGTATGATAATGGTGTACAGTAGAAATATACACAGGTTTACATTGTAACTAATATGATAACTCATTCAGTAACATCTAATAGCACAGCAGCGTAGTAAACCACACATGTGCATTACCGCGGCTCAGGCAATACACTTGCCTTTGTATGTAATATAATTTTGTATTTATTTCTAATAAACAATTGAGAATTAAATGAATTAGTGTGTTATAAAAATGTGGCTCCCCCCCAAAATTATCTTCGCCAGAGAAGGGGTACGCCGGCAAGACAAATGTCTCAAAAGGGGTATGTGAATGTTGTAAATCTGGGAAACACTGATCTAGCCAAAGGATAGTGTGCACTAAAGCTTTGAATATGTTTGATTTTAATCAAGAATGAGTTTCTGGGGAAATTTTATCTATATATCTTAGATAAACTCTTCAGGGCAGGAACCATGACTGTGTGTACATCCTACTGGAATACCAATAATAAATGCTAATTATAGACTGTATATGCTTTTATATATTCTGTGTGAGAGTGGGAGAGACATTATTTCTGTTTCACTATTCATCCTTTTCTGAGATAATGTGACATAAATACTTACATGTGACTATATTTAACTGTGGTTCAGATATGAAATATGGATGAAATTTTAATCCTACGGAAGATAACATGAGTTTTGCCATTGACTCCAAAGGGAACAGGATTTCATCCAAGAACTTTAGATAGCTTCATTAGATCTATTGTATTTTGGCTCCTGGAAGTAGCAGCCCATGATAGAAATTGCATATAAGCAAAGTGGTAAGAAGATATAAAATAATGTAATGTGGTTCTGAATTGCAGCTAGTTTGGAAAAAAAAAGTGGGGAACAATAACAAATATGTCATTCGCATTTTTCCAGGTTTGTTTCTTGAATTTTGAAATTTCATGAATATTTTACAATTTTCAGATAACTCTATTTTGAATCATTCTTCCACATTCACCTGCAAACTTTACCATGGATGTTTCTATATTTTCTTCTATATCATTGATAAAGATATTAAATGCTAGCTGATCAAAAATAGACCTTTGTGGCACACTACTAAAAACACCCCCATTAAAAGAAAATTTATAGTTACTTGTTGAGCTCTGTCATCTGTCCATTTAACATGTGGTGCATTGATTTTGTATAGTGCTAATTTTTAAATCAGAACGCTGTGCATACTTAGTCAAAAAACTTAAAGGTGTATTATATTAACACGTTAACATGTTTATCTTTATCAAATAAGCATGTAAGCTCATGAAAAAATTATATCAAGTTTGTTTGATATGATCTATCTATTTTCAATACAGCCATGTTGATTAGCATTAATTATGCTTTAATTCTTTATTGGTTTGATCCCATATAAACCTATTTTTGAACAATTATTGCTGCTTTCACTTCCTTTCTTAATCAAGGATAGTTTTCTAATAGGTTTCCTAAGTAATGCAGGAGAGTTACTATCTTGGTATAATGTATGCAGTGTACATCTGATAATGGAACTTGTGCTTTGGTTTCTATCCTTCACGAAAACATGGTTGGGTGTGCTATGAATTATGGGAAATGTAGAGAGTCCTGGAAAGAAGATCTCAGAAAAGGGTAACATTAATGGTAGATGCCATGAGGAGAGTCCTAGCACAAGGCCTGTCCACCACTTAATTCCTAATTTTGAGGGTTTAAGTATGACTTGAAATAGTGAACAGACCTTGTACTGATCATCATCAGCAATTGTATGACTATTGTAATCCTGTGCCAGAATATGTGTAGCTAATTGGGGAAGATGTGGGGGAGAAAGTGTTTACTTTTGAAATATTTTTATTGATTTTTTAATTAACAAACAGGCTCTCCTTCAGGATATGGAATTTACCAGTTCAGTTCCCCACTGTGCCTGATGAGTAGAGGGGATTTGAACCGGAATCTGCCACCTCTCAGGCCTTAACTCTCCCTCAACCTTCAGCCTGCCCTGCCTACCCCCAGACTGTTTTGTAGATCTAGGTGGCTTCCAAGCATGCCTGCCAGGTCAGGCCCCACGTGAGTTAGGCTGTGGAGTGCCTATCTTCCCCTGATTCATGAATTACTCTTGGATTTAGGCAAGAGATAGGTGTCCGGATGCCTGAATGAGGCAACACTGGGCATGCCCTGTGCAAAAACATAGGCACTGAGTGAGTTTAAATGCCTACAAGGTTAGAAGGCAGCAGTGCCGGTGTTTCGTGAATCACAGTGATGCCTAAATCTAGGACTTCGGCACCTAAGTACCTTTGTGAATCCCACCCTAAGTGGGTGATTGACATGATTGTTGAACCCTGACATTTTTATGGATTCATTTATTTATTTGCTTGTCTGTAAAATGTCAAGGGTCCCAAGGTCACATAAGAAGTCTGTGGCAGAAAGGGAATTGTATCTAAGCTTGCCAGTAGGAAATGCTGATGGGAGGGGTGAGGTCTCAAAGGGATTTAGGTACCCAGTTCTGGGCCTGAGGTAGATGCCTTTCTCCCCCTGAGATTCATAACTGTGAGCCCTCTTCTGAAGTGGGGAGCCTAAGGCAAACCAGCCCTTTCTCAAGAAAAATTAAGCAGGAGGCAGTGGTGCTGCTCTCTTTATGCCCCAGAGGCCAGTAGTTACAACATTCACCCAGGACATGAGAGACCCAGGTTCCAATTCCTATGATGCCTGATGTGGAGCAGGGACTTGAACCCAGTTCTCCTACATGAACTTCCAGAGGAGAGATTGAAAGAGGCCCAGCCCAGAATACTCCATGCCCAGTGGTCAGGGCACTCACCTGGGAGGTAGCAGACCTGGGTTCAAGTCACTGCCCCACATCAGGCAGAGTGGGAATCTGAAACCAGGCCCCCTGCATCCTGGGTGAGTGCTCTAACCACTGGACTATTTGGTACAAGAGTGAAGTAGTGACCCCTCCTCCTTTTCTGTGTTCTCTGGGGCCCAATCCAATAGATATGCCTCAAGGTAGCCCCTGAGCATGTACAGTGAATGAAACCCCACAGATGAGAGAGGCAGGGGGAGGCTTAGTTTATGAAACCCACTGGGGCTTACGTGTGAGGTAAGTGCTGACTTGCTTAGTGGTGTGACATGACCAATGGCAGAAATGTAGTCGCCTAGGGGATTTTTCCAATGGAAATGTAGGTACCTAGGCAATTTAGGCACCAACAGGGTTAGGCAGCACCTGAGCAGAGGTTTTGAAGTTCTTCAATTTGGACATAGGAGCCTAAAGTGACAGTTAGGTCTTAAATCCCTCTTGTGAATCTGTTTTCAAGTAAAAAAAATAGTTTTGCTATGTGTCAACCTTGCTGATTCACCATAGCTCTGAAAGTCAGGCTTGGTGCTTTTCTTTTCATGGATCACCAGATGTAATAAAGACTGTGTAGGCCAGATTAAGCTATCACTTAGATTTGTACAGCTCTGTTGTCATCAGATTGTACCCTTAGTGACACCTGTACAACCTCGTTGAAGGCCGACAGGGCTCCCCAGGTGGAACCTTGGAATGGGTAAACATGGAACCTCACAATAGTCATTTTTAATGAGTCACTTTTCAGCATAGAACCACACATTAAGGCAGTGATGGGCAACCTGCAGCCGTACACGGCCAATTGGGGTAATCTGATTGTGGGCTGCGAGACATTTTGCCGACGTTGACCATGTGCAGACCCTCTTCAGCTCCCAGTGGTTGTGGTATAGGAGCTGCAGGAAACAGCACAGGCTATAGGGATATGCTGGTCGCTGCTTCCCGCAGCTCCCAATGGCCGGGAATGGCAAACTGTGGCCACTGGGAGCTTCCAGGGGCCGTGCCTGTGAACAGTCAACATCAGCAAACATCGCGGCCCACAATGAGATTACCCTGATGGACCACAAGTGGCCCATCATTGCTGTAAGGCCACATGCAGAAACCATTCTCTTGCATATCTGAAAGATCAAGATGCTGGGTGTGTCCCATGAGAAAGAGAAATGGGTCTCAATTTTCTAATTTTGAAAACATATGGACAGTCCCAAAACATATATGAAGGCCAGAGGTGACCCTGACAAATATATGTAAGAATTACATAAAGAAAAAACATACTGCAGTGTAGATTTTTGCTAGTGTTCATTAGATGTCTGTTGGTTACATTAAAATATATTGAAAGTGATGCATTTTTAATACTGTTGAACAGTTACCAAAAAAAAAGCCTGTTCTGGAGGTGAGAATTTTGCATGTCAGATTTCAACTGTAAGGGAATTTTTATTTCCAGTTAATAATACTCAGGTGCACTATGATATATTGTCTCACGCCGAGATTTTTAAAGGTATTTAGGCACTGCTCCACTCAGGTTGCCAGGCCTAAGTGATTTATATAGTCAAATTCCATTTTTAAAAGTGATTTACATACTGAGGGTCCAGATCTCCAAAAGTATTTAGGCACTTAACTCCCGTTGAGGATTTGGACTTCAAGAATTCAAGTCTCACTGAAAGGTAGTGGGACTTAGGCTATGTCAACACTACCGCAGTAAGTCGACCTAAGTTTTGCAATTCCAATGATGTGAATAACGTAGCTGGAGTCAACGTAGCTCAGGTTCACTTACTGTGGTGTCTACACTGTGCTGGATCAACAATAGACATTATCCTATCGATTTACCTCACTCCTCTCATTCCCGGTGGAATACCATGGCCAACTGGAGAGTGCTCTGCCATGAATTTAGTGGGTCTTCACTAGACCCGCTAAATCGACCACCCGTGCATTGATCACCAGAACGTCAATCCTGAGGTAGTGTAGACATAGCTTTAGGCTCCTAAACACTTAGGTAACTTTTGGAAATGGGATGTACCCATCTAAATTGGAGCAAAGCAATGCCTCAATATCTTTAAAAAACTGGGCCTATGTAAAGGGACTTCTGCTATTAAAACCAGATCAGAATATTGCTGTGCTTGTTCAATAGCCTGTTCTTTTAAATGTTAATAACTATTGTTATGGGTAGTTTTTCTTTTAAAAAATGTGAACAGAGTATTTCATTAGCCAACAAAATTTCAGTCCAAAAGAGTAGACTACTTTTGACGAATGCAAATGCAAAAAGGAAGAAAAAAAATAATTGTGTCCTTAATTAACTTCAATTTTTCTTCTTTACATTCCTGTGACCTTAAATACAAAGTGATGGATTTTGGTGATGGGGGGAAGGGAATTTGTACTAAACAAAGCTTTGCTCTCAGGTCAGTCTGGAAGGGATACTTATCACTGAGCTAATAAACTGTGCTAACGAGGTTTCGAAAAAAATCCTGACAGACTCTTAACTACAGCAATGCTAGTAGGAATCAGTATAATATCAGCTGTTGCTGAATACTACCCGTATGTGAACACTGTTCTACAAAAGGTTAAAATGCCAATTTTATTTCCTTCTCTCTACAGCTATAATTTAAACAAGTTGCACACCTAAGTGATGTTATATGCATAGGATTTTGCAGTAAGTTTGCAATGTCAGGTTTGTTTATCAAAATCATATTTTAACTACTTGCCCTGTGGCTCTCTTCTAGGGAGCTACAAGCTGCAAGCTGAGTTTTAAAGAGGTAGTTTTCATTTTCCGTGAACTTGCAATAGCAATTTCAGAGTTCTGAGCAGCATGCTTGGTTTAAACTTCACACTAGGCCACAAATTTACAATTAGTTTTAATTACTTAGCAACAGAGAGTTTGCTCTTGTTTTACATGATTGGCACGTGACCTTTTCAGATCTTATAGGGATTGGCAACGTCCCCCTTGCCTCTCATGGGGAAAATTTCTAACTAATGTTTTGGAGGCCTTTTACAGTGTTATTGTTCCTATTCTGCAATGTTAACATCACCCATAAACCTAATAGTCACACAGTAGTTAATAAGAGGCAGAACGTTTTATAGTCCTTCCCACAGTTGTTAAAATAATGCTACTGTAATTTACTCCTAGCCACACAAAACCTATAGGTAATTGTGGAAAATAAGTTGCTGTGTATTTGTGTGTACTTGTAGTCCAAGGGGAGCATTCATCTGAATATAATGGATTTAGAAATTACTAACACTGCTTGACAGGTAAATGTAGACACTTTGAGCCAATCCTTGCCAGGATATACCTTCACTATTTCAGGATTTTCAAATCCTTTGGGTGACCCCTGGCCCCATTGAAGCCAATAGCAAAATTCCCATTGACTTCAGTGGGGCCAGGATCTCATCCTTTGCCTTTTAATGGCAAGAAACAACTATGCTGCAAGTAAACTCTGAATTTTGCAGCGCATGAAGAATGCAGGCAAAATCCTATACCTATTAAGGGGTACCTTGTGAGGGCAGTGTATGGGGACTTAGCCACGGGATTTCCATGAACAGAGGCAAGGGTTTCACACTTAATTAATTAATCCCTTTGCACTGTACTGAAATATTATCCACATATGGCAGAATTACAGTGTCATCATGCTACAGTAAGTTTCTGAGAAGAGGCGGAGTGGTCTTCTCAGTGAACCAGAACCCAGGGTTGTGGACATGCAGTTAAAACAACTCCAATCTTCAGAGAGGGTGTGCAGCTTGTTGCCTAGGCTGGACTAATTCACTGGACCAACAGAGTGCTGTCTCCAGTGACAAGACCTTTAAGCGCACCCAGGCAAGCAAGCATATAGAACCCTGAAATCCCAAGGAGTGTACACTCTGGGGTTGGGCAAATGGTGTCAGTGTAAATGCAAGTTAGATAAGTTTAATTTACTACTGTAAACTGTATTTGTTAATTGATCTATTGAACTGCCCCCTGTTGATTTAAATGAGTGGTGACATTTAATCTCAGTCTGTTATATCATGTTTTCTTAAATTGTTAAGTGAAGGTATGTTAACTCCAATCTAAGTGTCTATTGGGTGTATCTTGTTTATAACTGGTGTTTTGAGTTAAACGCATTGCACAGATTAGCTCCTGGAGCCTCCCAAGGTTCACCATTGAGTGTGCACAGGGTCCAGGCAGGTGGAGGCACCACCAATTGTAATTTCTTTTACAAATAAAAGTACTGCAGCAGAGGGATGTATAGAGGATTCACACCTATTCAACATCACCACTGGGATACACAGGATTCCCTTTACTGTCAACTACATCAGGTGCCTGGGTGTTGTCTGCTCCCAAATAACTCTGGGAGGAAAAGGGGGTTACACTTTCATGGCCTGGGCATCTAACGCTACTGACCCTTTCATCATAGGATCTCAAAATGCTTTACAACCATTAAGGGCCTGAATCTGACTCCTTACTCTTGTTTTCATGGAGTAAGATGGTATTTAACAGGGTGACAGAATGGGGTTCTAAATAACTTGAAATCATCCATATATAGTATATCATGTATAGTATGTAACTCTTATTAACCCCATTTAACAGATAAGGAAATTGCACTAGTGCCCAAAATTACACAACAATTCTGTGGCAAACTCAGGAATAGAACCCAAGACTCCATTTCAGTTCTCTAAGAGTTTCAAATATGCAGCCTTCCATGCTTTGAACATGGATATTATAGTCTGAGGAAAGCATTCAGAACCATTTGTATTTGTTATACTCTTTCTAAACATTTAGTTTCACCTGTAGCTTCATGCTAGCGTAGTAGTAAAATTAGAAATGTTTCCTGTTTATTTTCCAACTTTATTACTTTTTGTGTTTTTATTAGTTTTTATTTATGTTTACCTCACTTGAAAATGAATCATTATAGAAGTACTGAAATATCTAAATGATTTTTTATTTAACTCATGTTCCATTAAGGAAGATATTCTTAAAATTCAATACATTGAAAGTTTAAAAATGAAATGGGGCAAACTTTTAAAAAGCATCTACATGACTTAGGATTCTAACTCCTATTAACTTTCAATGAAGCTGAGGCTTCTAAGTTGAACATTTTATCCAGGATTGTATAGGAATGCCTAAAAATCTCTCCCCATCGACTCTGGTACTCCATGAGAGGCACAGGTGGAGTCGATGGGGGAGCATCAGCTGATGACACCGTGGTGTCTAAGTATGTCAACTTCAGCTACATTATTCATATACCTGAAGTTGTGTAACTTAGATTGATTCTCCCCCCCACCTCCCCCGTGTAGACCAGGCTCAGTAAAAGGGAAGAATGAAACTTCTTCAGGAGAGATTGATCTTGGGTGCCATCTTCTTTGGAGTCCTGGTACTCATATGTTTGTCGGCACTCACAGATATCTTCAGGGAGCTATATTTTTGTTTGTTTCATGCAATAATTTACAGAAAGTTCTTATATAATTAGAGGTGTCCCCAATCCCGTTTGAGGCTAAGGCACTTAGCGGATTTTCCAGCTACAACAGCTAGTTCAGAAGCCCAGTGTCACTACACTAGCAGTTGTCAGGAAGACTGAGTGACAGTTCTAATTACCAGTGTTTATATGTTTCCCATAGGTGGAGACAAGCTGTCACAATTCCTTGCTAGTCACATGACAGAAAACCAAAAGAAATACCAACTGAAGGTGAGTACACATGTCCAATAAATTCAGCCCCCATTTCATTAGCTTATTTTTAGGATTGTCCTGAGAAAAGACTCTGTGCATATCATAAAACCTTCAATCTAGTGGAGTATATACAGAATAGTGATGGCTTTAAATTTGGATTGATGTCCCCTGGGACATGAATTCATAATACTTTAAATATGACCTTGTGGTGTACTCTTAAGAGTTGAGGGAACATAGAATTCCTTATTCTGTTGACAAAGATAGACAAGCTGGTGAGGTAATAATATCTTTTATTGGACTGACTGCTGTTGGTGAAAGAGACACGCTTTCAAGGTCCACAGGGGGCTTTTCTGGTCTGAGAAAGGTAATCAGAGTGTAACAGCTAAATATTAAGTGAAATTGATTGTTAAGCATAAGGAGTTAACACAAGTTGTAAGACACCATTCAAAATTAAATGAGCAATTAACATCTTTGCAGTCGTGGGGCAAAAGAGAGTTAGTGAGTTACAGATTGTTGTAATGAGACATACAACCTGTGTTTCTGTTGTGCCCATGATTTTTGGTTCTAGCAGAGTTATAATAATAAATGGAGATATACCAATCTCCTAGAACTGGAAAGACCTTGAAGGTCATCGAGTCCAGTCCCCTGCCTACACTAGCAGGATCAAGTACTGTCCCCTGACAGATTTTTTTTTCCCCAGATCCCTAAATGGCCCCCTCAAGGATTGAACTCACAACCCTGGGTTTAGCAGGCCAATGCTCAAACCACTGAGCTATCCCTCCCCCCCCCATTTATGAATTTTATGAAGTTATGAATTTAAGCTCCCGGGTTCATCTTTTGAATGTGCTATGCAGTTTTCCTTTGAGGACATTTTGTCAGAAGTGTTTGCCCACAAGTAACAGGGTATTTTTGTCTTTTATCATTTTTCTGTGCTAGTTTATACAGTGATTGTCTAGTTTCGCCACATAGTGTTGCAGGGGTATTTGATGCACTAGATGAGGTACACCACATGCTGTTATATGCATGTGTAGGAACCATAGATCTTGAAAGGTGTATTGTGCAGGGTTTTGATCATGTAGCAGAAGAGATCTGTCCTCAGGTTTTGCACCTGTTGTTCTGGCTGGGTCTGGTGCTGTTTTTTGCTGGTACGGCCTGGTCTATGGTGAGCTAGCTTCTAATGATGAACTTACTGAAGTTGGGGGTTATTTGAAGACCAGAAGGGGTTTGGGAAAGATTTATTTCAGGATGTGGTTCTGTTAAGTATGGGTTACAATTCTTACAATGATATCCTATATGGGTTCCAGTGTGGGTGGTAGGTGACAACTAGGTTTCATGTTGCATTTTTCCAGAAATTCTTCCTCAAGGTGGCCATGAAGAACAAGTGTAGAGAAGAATCAGAGAGGTAGCTGTGTTAGTCTAGAATAGCAGAGGTAACAAAGTCCTGTGGCACCTTAAAGAGTGTAGAGAAGTACTACTAGGATGATCAGAGGAATGGAGAACCTAGAATCAGTAAGTTTGGTAATGTGTTTGGGGTGGATAGATGAGTGTTGTCCATTGTCTTGTAGATATTTGAGACAAGCAGCAATGCTGTCATGGTGAGGGATGTTGGTGTATAGGGAAGTGACATCTATAGGGGAAAATATGGTAGTCTGAGGTGGATTGTTGATGTTGTGGAGTTTATGACGGAAGTGGGTTGTGTCCTGGAGGAAACTTGTCCTTTGTGTGGTGAGTGATCTGAGGATGTTTTTTATGAGTCCTGATATTCCTTCAATCAGAGTTCTGTGGCCAGATATGATGGGTCTACATGGGATCCTTTGATTTTGTATGTTGGGAAACATGTAGAAGGTTCCTGGGTTGAATTCATGGGGGATGAGGTTATAGAGTTTTTCCTGGAGTTATTTGGAGAAGGATTTGATGATATCCTAAAATCCCTGTGTGAATTGTGGTATGGGGTCTTCTTTGAGTTATTTATAGTAGGTGGTTTTGGAGAGTTGTCAGTTGGCTTCCTTAACATAGTCATCACGTTGAGGACTGTGATGGCACCACCTTTGTCTGCTGTTTTGAATGTTAGTTCACAAAGAGAGGGATTTATGTAATATACATGCTTTTTAACAAAGGTAGAAGAAATATAAACTTTATTCTTGATTTACAATGAACGCATGATTTGTATATGAAATGTTTCCCAAGCAATGTATGTTTAAGACCACTGAATAGATATATGCATAAAACTGATATGCCCTTTCCCTATATTTACATTTGTACCTTGAATATATTAAGAATTTGTTCTTGAACATAGTTTAGACAATACATGTGTCACAAGCAATGATGAATGAAAGAAAGAAAGCACCAGAAAGGCAAACTAACTAGACAGGTAGCCCCTCATCAGCATCACATTCTGTTCCAAAGTTGCAATAACAATAATTGAGCCAGACACATGGATTTTAAGTGCCTCCTAAGGAGGGCAGTTAGGGAGAGACAATGCTGAAAGAAAATTACATACTGAAACTTGGTGTCTCAGTTTTGCAGCTGCCAACCTTGTTCTGTCAATAGCCTCATTTCTATCTACAATGAGGTGCTGGTCCAAATTCTTAATTCATTTGTATATTTTTAAAGAAACCTTTAATTAGTTTTAGGTCCAACTAGATCAAAGTTTTATTGTGTGGAATGAAGTTTACATTAGGGATATATGCATGTTCTAGCTGTGTGACTGAATACTGAGTGAGCTCTTCAACAGCCATTACTGTGTTCTTTTTCATTTCTGTTTTAACCATTTTGCCTCTTGGGTTTTCTAATTCTTCATTAGTCTTCTAATTTCTCAGAGAGACTTTTGCATTCAAAGAGAGGGGAAATCAACAGTTTCTGGTACTGCTGCTGCCTGAATATCCTTCATTAGTATATCTACCTCAATTTAGAAAACAGACTTTGTGAATTTCAAGTTTGAAGTGATGAAAATGGTGACAACTTTTATCATGAGTCTTGCGATATTTGGTGTTTTTCTCAAAGCCCCAACACTTAGACACTTGTGATGAAGTGAAAATCTTGGCTCTCATTTTAAAATGCTAGTTTCTAGAGCTCCTGTTGCAGAGAAAATCTTGAAAACATGACCCAAGCGGACCTTAAAGACTCAAAATCCAGAAGGCAAATAAGATTTCCCCACATTTATTGGTTTTTTTATCATTTCATTCTTTTTAAGACAATTTCGTGATTTTAGGGGCCCTGACTCATGATTTTTGAAGATTAGCAATGCTGTGATCCAGTTAGGTAGTGAACACCTGAGACTGTTTTTAGTTTCAAGAAGGTGCTTAGCACTTTAAACGGATAGTCCCAATGATGGTGCATTGTCCCCAGTATCCTTTGTCAACTACTGATTGAAAGGTAGAGAAAATTCTGGGAAGAGTACGGAGTTAGGGGGTAGCTATGATGAACTTAGAAAATTCAGCATGGCCTGGATGCAACATAATAGAAATCCAAATAGTAAAACTGATGACGTTGAGAACAAGAATAGAAATAGAAAGGAACCTTAGATTGGTTGGATCTATGGAGAAAATGTAGTCAGACAAAACAGAACATTTCTTTTAAAAAATGATGGCTAAATCTTATAGCCCCTAACTTCCTGGGCACTTTTGTAACTTGGTCTTCAGCCTGGAGATTGCAGCCAACCTGCATTCTTCTGAATCATTTTGATCGAATGCAAAACCTCAAAATGAGAGACAGACTGGCAAGGACACTGGAATTTCAAGGTGGAAAGATTAGGGAATATGCCGATTTTTAAGATAAAAAGTTCCTATTTATTTTGCAGGATAAATACTCTGCATTTTATGGTCCCGCTGTTTAAGAAAAGGCAAGGATATCCTATGGTTTAAAGAGAACAATAGCACCGGAAAATGGTTTTTTCTCCTGGTGGGCTCAATATCCTGCCTGGCTTCCTAGGAGAAATATATTTCAACATGCCTTGAAGATAGTGTGTTCCTAATGCAAGAAGATTCAGTAAACATCTCAATACAGATGGAATGCAGCTTTGGAGGAAACAGAAATAAACTGATTCTTAAATTTCAGAACCTTTTGGATTCCATTTGGTTGGTGTAAGGAACTGACCTAGTCCAATACTTTACCTTTATTTTTTTATAGGTAGATCTAGTAGAACCACATATTGTTAAGGTTGCCTGACACTTTCCATTGTAAGACTTCATTTTCACTTGTTTTTATAGCTTTTCCAGACTTTAACTGTTCAAGCGGGAAATTGCATGTATATATATATATATAATATGAAAATAATTGGCCTGACACTCTTTGAACAAAGTAATAGAGGCTTAGAACACCTGCCTTATATGTGTGTCTTTATTATTTTCTTCTTCAGGTGTCTGTCCATTATGAAGCAGGGTTTTTAATTTTCTACGGCCTGTTTTAAATGTAAGAGAGACAGGGAGAATAGGGTTCTGTGTATCACCACCATTAATAATATTATACTATAATTTTTGCAAAGCCATTTTTATGTTGAGTATTAAATAATCTATATATATAAAAGTCAAGTGGTGTATGTATGAGTGTATGTATGTACGTATGACTGCGAAGTCCTCCCGCACCGTTTGAGCCAGAGACTTGAATTTTGGTACAGTGAGGGGTCTTGGGGTCTAGATGCTGGTAAGGGTCGAAAAATTTTCGGATCTCACCTCTGACGCCCCCCAGGGGTGAAAGTCTTTCAGGGCCAATCACATCAGCTTGGCAGTTAGGTGGTGATGATGTCATAATACCCCCCTCCAACAGACACCTCACTCGCTCAGCTCACCCCTCCCTCCTCCAACGGAACCCCGGAGATCCCTCAGTTCTCTGCCCCTCCCACCTCCCCAACGGAACCCCGGAGATCCCTCAGTTCTCTGCCCCTCCCACCTCCCCAACGGAACCCCGGACTACATCAGCTCTGTGCCCCCCCCCCACCTGCGAAGGTCCCCGGAATCCCTCGGCTCTGGGCCCCCTCCCCTCCTGCGACGGATCTGAGTTGGGTTTGGTGGGACGATAAGTGAGGTGGGGGTGTCGGATTCGGTCGGGGGGGTGAGGTGGGGGTTTCGGGTTTGCTTCGGGGGGTGGGAAGGTGTCGGGGTGGGTGAGGGGTGAGGGGTGGGTGTTGGGGTTGGTCAGGGGGTGTCAGCTGTCTGCCACCTCCCCACCTCCGACTGACCCGAGCAGCGCCGGGCACTTATGCTAGTGATAAATAAATGCACACTTTTTAGACAGAAATTGCAGACAATTTGAATTTATAGAACATGAGGTCACTTTTAAGAAAATGCACGCACTGTATGTATGAAAATGTTGGGTATATTGTAAAGACACCATTATTTTACCGGCCTAGGGTGACGCAATGTCCCTATATTTTCAGGTCCATCCTGATATTAGAGGTATTGTCTTATACAGGTAACTATAACACACACACACACACACACACACAAAAGTATCCTGATTTTTCACACCTAACCTGCCCCAGTGAGATCTGGAGGAGGAAATCTGCTCATATTCCTTGAGACAGAAGATGGTCTTTTGAATTGCTAATATTATGTTTGTACTTAATAGTTGTAGCATTTGTGAAGTTCCATACCTAATTGTAATTCAATTGGTTCTATTGAGAATACAATGTCCATGCTGATACAGAGAGATACTGTATACAAAGCAATAGTTAAGAAAAATTGACAATGTGTTTAGTGTTAATTTTCATAACTTCTTGCCACTTTTGAAAATGTCTCAGAGTTCTTGCTATGAATATGGATAAAGCATTCCAAAGAACTGAGAATAACAGCTCTTTTTATTTGTTTTAAGGGATGGTAGCAATTACTTATTCCGCTTCTGGAGCTGGATGTATTCATATTAGGTGGAAATGTATGCCTTTTAGGTTTGCAAACTTCAGCATAGCATAGCACAATGCCTGAAATTATTCAAAGGCTTTGTTTTTGTTTCACGTTAATGCAATGTAAAAAGTTTGTTCAGAAGGTCCTTAATAATGCAAAATACAGTGTTTCTATTACAAATAGCTCTTACATAAATCTCTGGTCACTGTAACCCTGTAATTCAAAGTAGGTTTGTTTCATCTCTGAAATTTGTGATTGTGAACTTCTGACGGTTGGCAGTAACATATACTGATGCTGCCAGGAAAAATGTAGGCCCAATATGCTTAGAGCTTCCTTCACTGAGGTCTTGCAATAACCTTGCCTTGTATGGCATCAACACAATTGAATTCTCTTTTGTATTATGCACTCATATAATCTCATTACTATCTCAAGCCTTTTTCCTCCATAAATGATTAAAACGGTTGGTATGCAAATTTGGACTTGGGAGACATATCTAAGACATCCATACATATGAACTTCACTTATAAAATGGCTTGATGGCTGAAAGTGGCAGTTGTTTCATGATTTTTCTGATGGGTTGTCATGTTTTAAAGAGCAGTCCATATTCTACAAATAGTGCCACTCACATCTTCTCTCATTTGTATAACTTAGAAAATTACCAATGTAATCAAAATATCGTGGTCTATATACCTCCTTTAGACACACTTAATAAAACAATAAGAGACCTGGAATTTCTCTGTAAATGCTTTTAGTTAAACAAGGCATTTTGTGTGCCTACAGTCAGTGTGATATTTACTTTTCATTATTCATGAAACAACTTTAATATGCCTACTGCTTCTTCTGGTACAGTGTTCAGTTCCAACATACTGGGGCTCATGCTGAGTTGTAGCTGAAGATGTCATCCGCAATAAACATGAGCTGCTGTGACAATAGGATGGCAGAAGGTGAAGAATTGCTTTTCTTGTGCAAGGGTGCATGTGTGTGTGTGAGAGAGATTTTGATTGTGTTTACAAGATTCATTCACAGCACAGCAGGCAGTATTCACACTGTAATATTCACCCTAACACAGATAATTTGATTTTCAACCTGGTTAGCATGCATTCAGACATAGCGATACATGAAAATATATGCTTTAACAGTGCATTTTAAACAAGGTTGCACACTTTAAGTTGGAATATATTAGAGGTGAGTATTGATGTTAGCAATTGTAGGAATCCTGGAAAGCCCCATTCAGCATACGGAATGTGTTACAAAATTACTAAAAGAAAAACAAAGTCTCATTTGTAAATCTCAGAGGCTGCCAACATCTCCAGTATGAACTGAAAAGGATGGACTTCACTGAATTTGAACTCCTCAAGGGTTTGTAAATAGATGGCATCTTAGGGCTTGTCTTCACTACTGGGAGATGGACACTGTTGCAATTGATGCAGCAGGGGTTGATTTAGTGGGTCTAGTGAAGACCCACTAAATCAATGGCAGAGCGCTCTGCAGTCGACCCTGGTACTCCAGCTCTCCAAGAAGAGTAAGGGAAGTCGACCAGAGCATGTCTCCCATCGACACAGTACAGTGAAGATACCAGGGTAAGTTGACTTGAGCTACATCGACTCCGGCTACATTATTCATGTAGCTGGAGTAGTGTAACGTAGGTCCGATTGAAAATCTATTTATGGAGCCTGATTTTGAGCTTACTTACCCTGGGCAATATTACAACTTGCCCTTGCATGCCTGCTCAAGAAAGTGAAGGGGCTTCTGGCTTAACCTGCATTGATACTGTTTGTACTGGAAGGAAAGCTGGCTTCCCCTCTTATGCAGCTGGTCAGAAAATAGCATGGAGCAGGTGGAGCCTGTGTGCTGGCCTGCACATCTGAGCTAGCCCAGGCAGAGAAGTAATTTGGTGCTGGTCCGGAGCCAATCATGTATTTTTGCCCTTTGGAGCAAGGGAGGAGCCAGCAGAACCATTGGTGACACAATTGTATTTATAATAAAATATACTTCACTCAAACCACTTGTGATTTCAAGACAGAACATTATATGCAAGAAGCATGGGTACCTTTGTGTAAGCTTTTGCTAAATGTCCAGGGGCACATTCGCAGCTTACGTAGGAAGTTGTAGTTCTCCCTGCTTCTCCCAGTGGTGCATTTGGCCGTAAACCACTTGGAGTCTTTTCAGTGTCACACGTCTGACTCTTCTGATGTTTTCTTATGTATCATTAGTATTGAGACTGTCTGGTCCCCAAGTAATTACCCTTGCTGCTTGGGTTTGGACCAGGAATTGTGTCTGCAATGTGCTGCCTCATTAATACAATGTAAAGAAAACACCCCAAAATAGTAACTGGGAGAAAATGGAAGTGAAAGGAGAAGAGTGAGAATAAAAGAACCATACTGGGCAGGATCCTCACCTCAAATAATTCAGGGTAGCAGCATTGACTTCAGTGATGTTATATCAGTTTACACCATCTGAGGATCTGGCCTTTCTTATTATTAAAACATGTTGAGGATTCCCCTAGCACCCTATGCTAAGAAAAGCAGCTGGTGAAAGTTATGTTTATGAACTACATATGGATCAGCAATGGCAGCCATGTAACTCTATGTATCTGGTAAACAGGTATTTGATTTTATATTTGCCAACTAGCCCGCAGAAGCAAATTATTTTTGTAGAATATAGGGGAAGGATGTCACTGAAGTTTTTGAAAAGGAAGAGACAATCATTATTGGCTCCATTTTTTTTAGAGAGAAATATCTTGCACCAATCCTCCTTTATAACAGATCAGGGCATTGAAAAAAGTGTGCAGAGGGGAAAAGCACTATAAAATTTTCTCAAAAAAGGATTATATTTGAATGACATATTTTCATGTTTTCAGTGGAAGCAGCAAGCAGTGGATGTGTTTTCAGAGCAAGTGTGTCTTCCATATAAGAAAAGGAAATTGCCTAAATTTTGGAGAAACACCATTCTAAGGACTTCTGCAGATTCAGCACAGCGCAGGATTGCTGGAAATCACAGCATCCCTCTCATGTGTGAGAGTTGAAGCCACTATGTTCCTTAGGAGTAGTATTAGTGATTAATATAGTCCTCTTTCTGATTAACAAAGAGCTGCACACCAATCGTGATAACTGTGAATCTTTTCATTATTTGTAGCTATCCAATGAATAGTTAGGACAATTAATTTACAACCTATTTATAATCTGTTCACATTGACACAATTTTATTTATGTTGTGTTATTGCTCAAATAAGGGACATGGTATTTTTTTCTGCTCTCTGATTCAGAGACAAACAATTTTAAACAGAAGAATGATTAGTTATAAACTTTTGGATGAGTAATCATTCATGCTAATATTCATTAAACTCTCAGGATTTGTTAACATTTTCACAAATACCCATCAATGGTTCAAATAGTCACTCATATCTAATATTAGGACCCTGTGAATCATGGTGATACAATAATGATGTTGCAACAACAGCAGGTTTTATTGGAATTTGTGGGTAACAGCAAGCCCAGGCAGTAGCCCCGCAGAAGGAGCATGGACAGTCGCAGGAGCAGATGTTTTAACCCATAGACACAGCCCAAGATGGGACCAGAAGATGACTCCAAGGGCCACCTCCTCAACTTTGATCAGGTAGTTGCTGCTGCTCAGAAGGAAGTGTGGGTCCCTTTTTTAACACACAGTCCAAGCTGCGTATTGGTACCTGAGTAAGGATGCTGTTGCCGACTCTATGAAACTGTCAAAGCTGCCATCCTGGCCTGGTTGGGAGTCCCAGAAGGGAAGTAGTGGCAAAGACCCATGGAGAAATTTAACTACCCAGATATCTGTGGGATAACAAATACAGCTGTACAAGCATTATCACATTGATTACTAAATAACATAGAAGAAAACCTTATGATCCAGAAAGTATAGGCTCCAAGCCATCCTAGATCTACATGAACATATTAATGAAATTTGCAGGTGCCATTAAAAGGTACACAAGGGCTGTACCACAGTATTGACATTGCCACAACATTTCCTGTATTTAGAATGTACCGCATTCCCCAGCAAATTATTTGTTTTTACTTCATCACAGCAAATGATATTCAAATGGGACTCCCATCCCTAGAACAGTTATCAGTTATTGATTCTGTTGGGAAAAGTTTAAGTGGATTCTGTTGACGTCTTGAGATCATCTTGTGCACCATCCACAAATACCACACCAATTTAGACTGTGCAATGAAATGCCAGATGCCTGAGTTTTTGCAGCCATCAAAATGATACATGCAAATATCAGTGAGGACAGAGCTATATTAAAAGGGACATGAAAAGATTAGAAAAATGGGCAGAAAACTACAATATGAGAATTGACTTGAAAAAGACTGATGAGTCACTTCATGCCTTCAAGAACTCTCACATCATTCTCTGCTCCTTGGGGATATGGACCCCAGCACCTCACTGGAAATTTTCTAAACTACTGTCTCATAGGTTCCAACCAGCCCCTCAGCCTTTCTGTCTTCAGAGCACTTCTGAGCCTCTGAGGAAATGCCAGAAGTATAGGATGCCAGACACTGCACCATCGCCGTCCCATTTTGAGACCCAGCTGCATTCCGTCTCAAGTGCATTCCTCTGACATGGAATCTAACCACAGTAAGGCCTCATACTCCAGCTGAAGCACACAGTGCATACAGGAGTGCAACCCATGTATCCACTATGGTTACAGCCTTGAGGCAAATTGTTTGGCTGCTGTGCCTGAAACTAAATGAGGCCTGACATTGATCCCTTGCTCTGCACTATGGAGGGTAAAATGTAATCAGACAACTCTGGCCTAATAACATCAACATATTTAAAACATGAGTGTCAATAGGAGCCAAAGCATCATTGTTCACCACATGTGGTATTTCCAGATACCTGCTCACATAGAACAAAGGAAGGAAATCCCCATGTGAATGAGCATGTGGACACAGAGGAAAATTGTTTTGTTGATATGTTCCCAAACACCACTTATGATTCCTGCAAGTGATCTTAGAAAATTCCTTCCATCATCTTATGCCAACAGTACAGGGTTAAGATGAAATAAGAAACCAGCCCTAAAATAGAACCATCTGATAAGGTGAATATTCTGCTAACAAAGAAATGGGCCTCTAAAAGAAACGGCTGGGCTGGCCATGCGGAGCTGTTAGGAAAGGTTTTTCATTCAAAACTCCACAGAGACCCCAAGATACCGTGGGCTCTCCTGGAGGACTTTAGACAATGTCACTGCCAGAAATGAACAACAAAGGGCCTGCAGGGACACTGACCTGCCTTTGGTCCTTAATAGGCCAAAAAAAGTTGGAGATATTCCTGTTCTATTTTGGTGGGTGGGGGAGGGGGACTTTGCAAAGCCTGGGGGAAAAAATCTGGGGGTGGCTCTGACCCAGCCCTGGATGATGTGCAAGGGAAGAGGAAGTTCCATCCTCCCCAGCCTAGCCGGGACTGGCAGCTTAGCCTGGTGCAGGGTAGGAGTCACCAGCTGGGTTTTCCCCAATCCCAGCCCTCCCCCCACCCCACAGTGATTCGCCTCTCTGCTGGCTGCTCTGGGCACCCAAAACATACCCCGGGAGTAACCTGCTTGAAGGTTATGCTCCCAGAGTTAGATCTAGCTTGCAGATACTGTTTGCTGTTTCAGCTCAAAGTAAACCCCTTGCAATCTACCATGCCAAAACTCCAAACAAGGGAAAGCAGGACCAGAAATAAAACACAGTGAAGGAACGTGCCTCAGCCTAAATCAGTATCCTTGGCAGTAAACTTCCTTTGTAACACTCATGCAACCACGCTGAAATTACTGATGGCAAACTTGGGCCTCAAGTGTTCAAGCTTCCCAGTGGGTATAAAGGACAGTATGAGCTGTATCTCATGGCTCGCACTTTGGCTGAAGGAGTCAAAAACCCCTGGATTGGGCCATTCAGCAAGACTACTTACTCAAAGTATCCTGAGGTAAAAAATGTTCCTGTTGCTTGGCCCCTACATCACCAAAGACAGGTTACAGTGAGTCACCAAAGATTTTACTGCCACAAAATGCAGAAAACTCTTTTAATAACTTGTACCCCTGTGATCAGCTTGACAATCTTATTTGGCTGGTGACCTTTTAATTAATTAGCTTGTAATAATAACAAAGATTGTTAAGTCATTCCCCTTCTCATCACTGGGCACAAGGTGTTCAGATGGAAACAGAATTTATGCGAAGGATTTTTTCAGTGGAAAGTGAAAACTAAAAATGGACAATACTTAAAGGGAGGGTGACCAGATTTCCCAGTTTTATAGGGACAGTCCTGATCTTCGGGGTTCTGTCTTATATAGACTCCTATGCCCCCACACCCGTCCTGGTTTTTCACACTTGCTATTTGGTCACCCTACTGAAAGGTCATAGTTTTAGCTTGGATACAATCTCCCAATCTTAGCACAATTTACTGTCTGCAATATTTTATGAGAGCTGTAAAAAAAAATGAAAAATAGGTCGTATCCTCACCTAGTGGAAATTGGCACCGCTCCATTGATTTCACTGATTTACACCAGCTGAGGCTTTGGCTCACAATGCTTAAAAACAACCAAATTAAATTATCTATGAAACAGCTATTTACTAATCAGTTGGGTCAGGATTCTGCTTCCTTTACTCACATTGAATAGCATCTCACTCTGCGAGTAGCCTCATTGACTTCAGTGGGACTGCTTGTGGAGCAAAAGGCTACTCACTGTGGTTAATAGGACAAGAATCTGTCTCTTAGCATTCAGAAAGTCAGAAAAGAAAATATGCCTATTGGAGCAATAGAAATTCACTTGAACAGTTTGTGGGGGAAGGAAGGGCTTTGATTTTGTTTTTGTGGGAGGTGGGGAGGTTTGATTGGTTGAGGCCCTTTAATTAGATTGGATCTAGCTTCTCTCATGTTAATCCACCACAGGCTCCTGGCTGTTAGACCCAAACAAGCATAAAACAGACAGCACGAGAAGGGGGTATTTGTAAATAACTCTAGACCCTGGGATCTGCACTCTGTGTGGCTATGGTTTTGTGCAAACACAATTACGGCATAAAACAAAAGCAGACTGTGCAATGAAAACAAGAAGAATGCCATCACCCAGGTTGGCTTGTACGGCAAACCGCCCTGGTCAATAATCTGAGATGAATGGAGGTATCCGCTGAATAACCTCACTTTGCAACTTTTATGTGAAGGCTTGATAAATGAAGTCAGGGAGAGGTACAAGAAAGTGATTAAAACCAGCCTGCACAAAAGGGAGTGATAACCTCCCTGAGCTTGAAAGTTTTTCTTCTGCTTGAGTTTGTTGAATAATTAACCCTTTCGACCATCAGCCTCTGTGCACAAATGTCTATGTATGTGCACATTAGCTAAAACAAAACAACAACATGTAAACACTTTGTCATTGTTACAAATTCAATCTTTGGATACAATACATATAGGGCAATTTTTTCAAACTCGAAAGTAAGGCATTTAAGTTCCTAATCAAGCATCTAAAATAAGTGACCTGTTTTTCAGAAATTCCCAGTACCATAGTTTCCATTAACATCAGTGGTTTCATCTCAACTGAACATGATACTATGTAACCAACTTTAGGTACCCAAGTTTGAACATATTCCCCATACTGTACCCCATGTGTGTTCAAAATTCCAATGCGGTACCAGTTTGCTGTAACTACAGGGCCTGAGTTTGAAAATCCCAAGTGTAAACTTGGCCCCACTGAAACTCCCACTGGAAATTGCACCCACCAATATTTGTGGTACAATTACTGGCAAGCTCAAATGAAGACCTGCATATACGTGACTAACAGATTTCACCAGCATATTAGTCAGTTAGATGCCTTATTTTCACCTGCAGATAATTGTGCTTGCAATTATTTTCTGGGGCTAAAAGAGAGGCAAGATTAAGACTTCTCTAAAAATCAGGCCCGCAATCTTTTAGGCCAGTGTTTTCATTAGCGGTCACTCACTTTCTGGGTGCCCAACTTTAAGGTATCTACAATTGTGAGACCATATCTGAAATTTTGGCTGCATGAAACTAGAACTGACGTGTAAAGCATAAAGTGGCTGGAGCCTATTTAAATGGAAGATTGGATAAAGGAATAGAACTGTTATATAAACTGAACTCTCACTGCATCAAAGAGGAAAATACAATAGAAACTGCATTCTGTTTTCGTAGCTTTCTCAGTCAAAGAGATAGCAACAGCACCACTGTCTGTTATTGAACAAAGCTGTTTAAAGGCTCGCAGAGGCTCAAACTCCATGCTAAGAAATGTCAGGAGACCTTTATGGCAGCCTGAAAATTAATTATAGTCAGAAATGGCAATCCTCAATTTAGGCTTAGTCTCTCTTGCACTACTCAGGTAGCTCTTGTGAAGTACCACCGTGCTTGCTGGCATAGATGACATTTCTATATGCCTTTACCACACCCACTGGATGGGGAATAATCCCATAAATCCGCATTTCAAGGCATACCCGAACTAGTCTCTTTATCGAAGGGCGAATTTATGGTAGTATTTAGGATGTAATCTTGAAAGGGAACTGCTGGGTGGTTGAAGGTCTAAAATTACAGATGACCTGGGTGTAAGAAAAAGTGAGTTTCTTAAAAATCTACATTTAGAAGAAAAAGAGCTCGATGTTCCTTGTGTAGTTTATGACCTTTTCTAAAAAAAAAAAAAAAAAAAAAAACGCCCTTCAAAAAAGGTTGAAAAGCAATTTTCATTCTGAAGCTCTAAATATCTGTTTATCCCACTGCCATGATTCTGAGCATGCCCAGTCGGAATGATTTAACACTCTATTGATGACTACCAACAGAAGGACTTCATGTGAAAAGGTAGTCTGCCACAGCTAATGGGCTCTTCTTTCAAAGGGATGCTGTGTGTACATTACTAGTGTATGGAGAAGGTGAAGAAAGGCCTCAGCAGACATTAGGAATGGAGTGTTGTTGATGATGAAAAGGCACTTTGCTGTTGAGGGAATGGTGGGAGAGAAAAGGCTTATCTGTCTTTTTGATTAGAAATGCATGCTTCCTTTCATCATCTGAGCTGAAAAATTGGCTTCTGCTCTTGGTTTATGAAACCATTTTTCTTTTCCCTTTCTTCCCAGATTTGCAAACTCTTTAATAAATTAGTTACTCTGAGGTGTATGGGTGCCACAATAACCTTAGAGGCTTTTCCCAAATGCATATTTAATATTTTATAAGTATTTAAATAGATTTATTCAATTTGAGCAGCCTGATTTATGAACGCTGGCACTTTGGCATGGAAGAGGGGTTCAATACAAATTACATTGTGTCAGACATTTTTAACAACTAGATCTCAATTTACCAGTGGTTTCTCGGAAGTCAGGAAATAACAGGCCCGCCCTGTGTTAATATTTAATCAGGCATTGGTGCCAGATAGGAAAGCTACTGAAAGGACCAGACACTACAACTGGGGGAATCCTATATTAAATTAAAACATGCATCATTATGTGTTCAGTTGTTATGGTAAGTTAGATTCAGTTGCTATGTCAGGTAATGGGTTCAAGTCCGATATTGAATAAAAGTGCTTTGTCAGCCGCCCATAGCTGTCCAGATGGAAGTTAAAGGTCTCATAGTATTGTTTGAAAGACGTTGGGGATGGTTTAGTACTCAGGTCAAGCTTTCATCCCTCTTGATGTAACAGGTTCTAATGTCAAATGCTGACTATGAAATACTCTTTTGTTGCACGTATAATGACTATGCCATATGACTACACAGGCAGTGAACTATAGCACTCTGAAATGTTGTAGATACAAAGGCCACTATAGAACATTAAATTATTTCTGTAACTTTAAAAAATTGGCTTTAATATCTCTCTACAGCCGTCACTTTTCAGAGTTAGCCCAAAGTCATTTGTGCATTGAAATGCCTGACAGGAATTATTTTCATTTAACCAGGGAAGAAGGGCTCATAATCTCAAACCAGTTTTCTTAGTATGTGAAATGAAAAAAAAAAAAAAACCAAGAACAAAAAATCCTTTCTCGTTACAAATATTTGGTTATAAATTTAAATGCACAAAAGCTGGGAAATGAAATGGTTAAGACTTTCACTGTAACATAATTCACCCTCATTGTACCGGTAAAATATGTTTTGATTATTGGACTGTAAACAGCAAGATTGTAACTAGCTTTTGTGGAAGGCTGTACAGACAAGCTGAGAGAGGCTGATCCTTGATTCCACCACCCCCACCCTCAACAAACCAGTCAGCTTAGCTGAATCAGTGCAGAGGAGAAAGTTAGCTGCAATTAATATAGGCCAATACTTTTAGAGCAAGGGAATGACTTGTGAATCTCCAAGTCACATTGTTTTCCCTGGACAATTCCTGAAATGGCACACCCTTATTTTCATGCCACCCCGTACTAGGAGACCCAGTTATGGACTGGGATACCATTACGTTAGGTGTTGTACAAACACACAACACAAAAGTATACCTACAATGCGTACAATGTCAGTGAGTTATTCTTCTGATGAGATCATTACTCTTTTAATTTACTCTCTTGAGACTGTTACCATTCAGAATCTTAATGTTGTAGTTTGTTGCATTCAGTTCCCTGTGTGTGATTGTTTTTTAATGAAAGAGAAAAAAATGAGAGAGAAAGGAACTACCAGTGCTTAATAATGGCAGTATTTAAAAGGCCCGTGTTGGCTTTGAAGTTCACACTTCAGCGAGGGGAATGGGATGTTGTAGGCCAGGCGTGGAGTCAAGCATTTGTTTGGTGACAGTGGATTGTAAGGCTGGATTACTAGCATAGAATATCAGTTTAGTTGTATTGCAATAGCTTATTGCAATACAACAGATTTCATTGCTAAATTCAGTATTTGCAGAAATTCAGAAATGCAGCATGAATTGCACACTCAGGCACTATCTCCCATGACCTTCTCATAAACAAACCATGGAACTACAACCTAGATGGAGTTGCTATAAGGTGGGTGCATAACTGGTTGGAAAACCGTTCCCAGAGAGTAATCATTAGTGGTTCACAGTTAGGCTGGAAGGGCATATCGAGTGGGGTCCCGCAGAGATCAAGTTCTGGGTCCGGTTCTGTTCAATATCTTCATCAACTATTTAAATAATGGCATAGAAAGTACACATAAAGTTTGCAGACAATACAAAGCTGTGATGGGTTGAAAGTTCTTTGGAGGATAGGTTCAAAAATCCAAATGATCTGGACAAACTGGAGAAATGGTCTGACGTAAATAGGATGAAATTCAATAAGGACAAGTACAAAGTACTCCACTTAGGAAGGAACAATCAGTTGAACTCATACAAAATGGAAAATGACTGGCTAGGAAGGAGTACTGCAGAAAAGGATCTGGGGATCATAGTAGATCACAAGTTAAATATGGGTCAACACTGTAACACTGTTGCAAAAAAAGCAAACGTCATTCTAGGATGTATTAGCAGGAGTATTGTAAGCAAGACATGAGAAGTAATTCTTCTGCTCTACTCCACTCTGATTAGGCCTCAGCTGAAGTATTGTGTCCTATTCTGGGTGCCACGTTTCAAGAAAGATGTGGACAAATTGGAGAGAGTCCAAAGAAGAGCAACAAAAATGATTCCAGGTCTGGAAAACATGACCTATGAGGGAAGATTGAAAATGCTGGGTTTGTTTAGTCTGGAGAAGAGGAGACTGAAAGGGGACATAACAGATTTCAAGTACATAAAAGGTTGTTACAAGGAGGCGGGAGAAAAATTGGTCTTCTTAACCTATGAGGATAGGACACGAAACAATGGACTTAAATTGCAGCAATGGCAGCTTAGGTTGGACATTAGGAAAAACTTCCTAACTGTCAAGGGGTTAAGCACTGGAATAAATTGCCAAGGGAGGTTGTGGAATCTCCGTCATTGGAGATTTTTAAAAACAGATTAGACAAACCCCTGTCTGGGGTGGTCTAGATCAATGGTCCCCAAATTTTTTACCTTACACCCTCTTACCCTGGTCCGGGCCCCCCCTTGCCCTTCAGAGCCAGGCCAGGAGCAAGGTCACAGCTCTGCGAGGGTGGGACATGGACGGGGTAAGGGGATTGAGGCCAGCAGCCGGGCCTCTGGGTGTGGGGTCGGGGGCCGGGGCCAGGAGCAAAGCTGGGTGGAACTCCCTCCCCACCCAACCCCACTCCTGTGGGGGCTGGTCCAGGCTCCAGCTGCATCCTTCCCCTGAACAGTCCTCCTTGCCCCACCCCAAGGGAGTTTGGGGACCTCTGGTCTAGATAATACTGAGTCCTGTCATAAGCTCAGGGGACTGGAGTAGATGACCTCTTGAGGTCCCTTCCAGACCTACGAGTCTCATTCTTTTCATCGGCCCTAGAGGGTAAGGCACGTTCTTTGGGAGAATATTGCTGAGTGTGTTTCAAAGATATATAGGTAAATACAGATTGTTCTAGCACCCCCAGAAAGGAGTACCGCAATGGCCTGTCAGTGTGAGACTGTAGTTCTCCCTTTCCCTTGCTGATGGCACTAAATATTATTCACATTATTGATTCACGTACTTAGCTAGATGGTAATATTTTGATCTGGCCTGTAATAAGAAGCAGCGTACAGTGTTGCCCCTGAAACAGACTGGGAGGGAGATTATGACCTGGGGAATCATAATCTCCATGCCATTCCAAGAAGGGGGTTTGTATGCTGTCTGACACACCAGCATAGCTATGCTGTTTGGTGCACTGGGAGGTGGCAGAATCAAGGGTCCTCTCCCTCCAGGGCTTTGTCAGAGTTTCCTGCCCAGCTCTGTGAGGGGCATATACAGTAGCTCCGCAAAGCCCACTATCCTCATCCTGTGTGTGTGTAGGGAGAAAGGGGATTCTTTTGCTCCTTTCCTTCCTTGAACTGGTGCACTGACTGAACCCAGATCTGGTCTTGTATAGCACCAGAAGGGTGTGTGACAGATTACTGTCAATTTTTAATGCTTACTCCCTCCCTCCTAGCACATTATCCACATGCCAGGGGATTTCTTTGCTAGACTTTTTTGACTTCGCAGTGAGCAAAGAAATTAAGATGGTATTTCAATGGATTTCCTCCCTATTTATCCTAAACTCAAACACAGATTAATGACTTTTCCTTTAAATTAAAGCTGAGCACACACAAAAAATAGAAAAAAGGAGGAAAAATTAAGATATCATCATTATTTTTCCTGATCTATTTTTTAGTTCAAATTCCAAAATTGCATCCAAATTTGGAATTAAAAAAATTCTTCCAGCTGTACTAAAGATATTCACCTCTGGGGTGAGACTAAGCATGAGCAATTTCAGCCCTAAAAAGAGGGAGTTATGAATATAAAAAAGCAAAGGGCCAGATTCTGCCAGCCTTACTGTGAGTGGTACCTGACTCTCATTAGTCACTTGCTGAAACCAGTGGGACCACTTAAAAGTCAAATACTACTCAGTATGAGAGTGGCGGAATGTGTCTCCAAAGTGATTATAATGGGGTCTATAAAATCATGAATACTGTAGTGTAGAAAAGTAAATATAAAGGTGTTATTTACCTTTTTTTCACAATACAAAAACCATGGGCCACCTGATGAAATTAATAGGCAGCAGGTTTAATACAGAAAATAGGAAGTACTTTAGTCATCTCTTTTCTAAGCTGAATAGCCCTTATCTTTTTAGACTTTCCTAATATTAATGTTTTCCAGTTCCACTATATCTTTTTTGAAATGGGGCGACCAGAACTGGACAAAATATTCAAGGCATGAGCACACCATGGATTTATGTAGTGACATCATGTTATTTTCTTAATTTCTATCCTTTTCCTAATAGTTCTTTAGATTCTGTTAGCCTTTTTGACCACTCCTGTGCATTGGGCTTAAATGTTCAGAAAGCTATCCAAGGTGACTCCAAGGTATCTCTCTTGAGTGGTAACAGCTAATATAGAAAACCTCATTTATATCTATAACTATCGTGTGTAGTTGGGATTATTTTTTCCAACATGCATTACTTTGTTCTTATCAGGGTTGAATTCATCTGCCATTTTGTTACCCAGTCACCCAGTTTTCTGATATCCTCCATAACTCTTTGCAGTCAACTTTGGACTTAACAATCTTGAATAACTGTGTATCATCTGAAAGCTTTGCCACTTCCCTGTTCACTCTTTTTTTCAGATCATTAGGAAATACGTTGAACGGCACAGGCCTAGTACAGATTCTTCATGGACCCTGCTGTTTATGTCTCCCTAGTGTGAAAAATGACCATTGATTCCTACCCTTTGATTCCTGTCTTTTAGCCAGGTGCTGATCCATGAGAGGACCTTCCCTCTTATCCCATGACTACTTAGTTTCCTTAAGAGCCTTCTGAAAATCCAAGCACCCTGTATCAACTGGATCATTCTTATACACACACTGATGGACACCCACAAATAATTGTAATAGCTTGATGGGGCATGATTTCCCTCTACAAAAGCTGTGTTGACTCTTACCCAGTAAATGGTTTTCTATGTGTCTGATAATTTTTGTTCTTTGCTATAGTTTCCACCACTTTGCCTTATTCATAAGTTAGGCTCACTGGCCAGAAATGGCCAAGATCTCCTCTGGAGCTCTTTTTAAAAATTGGCATTACATTAGCTACCTTCCAGCATCTTGTGGAGAGATTTGTTTCAGCAATAAATTACATACCACAGTTAGCAGTTCTGCAATTTCATATTTGAGTTCCTTCAGAATTCTTTGGTAAATACCATCTGGTCCTGCTGATTTACTACTGCTTATCAATTTGTTCTAAAACCTCTTCTATGGACACACCAGTGTGGGACAGTAACCTTGTTATCTCTAACCTGGTCCTTGCCTCTTATTTATTCCTGCCTCTGGATACTTCCACTGCATGCATCCGACGAAGTAGGTATTAGCCCATGCAAGCTTATGCTTCAATACTTTAGTTAGTCTTTAAGGTGCCAGAGGACTCTTTGTCACTACTTCAGATTTGTTTCCCCAAACGGATAGCTCTGAGGTGAGTATGTCCCTCACATCCTCTGTAGTGAAGACTGATGCAAAGAATTAATTTAGCTTCTCTGAACTGGCCTTGTCTTCCTTGAGTTCTCCATTAACACCTTGCTTGGTTAGTGACCCTAGTGCCTGTAAATGTACTTTAAAAACATTAAAGCTGAAAGAACGAAGAGTACTTGTGGCACCTTGGAGATTAACCAATTTATTTGGGCATAAGCTTTCGTGGGCTAGAACCCACTGCATCAGATGCATCGAGTGGAACATACAGTAGGAAGATATGTATATAGATAGATATAGATATACAGAGAACGTGAAAAGGTGGAGGTTGCCATCTCAACTTTAAGTGGCTTAATCAATTAAGGTGAGCTATTATCATCAGGAGAAAAAAAACTTTTGTAATGATAATCAGGATGGCCCTTTCAAGCAGTTGGCAATAAGGTGTGAATAACAGTAGGGGGGATACTTAACATGCAGAAATAGATTGCAAACATGGGGAAATAGATTCAATTGTGTAATGAATCCGATGAAGTGGTCTATAGCCCACAAAAGCTTATGCTGAAATAAACTGGTTAGTCTCTAAGGTGCTACAAAGTCTTCCTCGTCTTAGTTACGGATACAGACTAACACAGCTGCTAATCTTAAACCAAATATTATGACACTCACCGTAAATTTGTGACATATCGGCACTGGCAGAGGGAGTGCAAAATGGGTCTAGACTGCCACCATTCTGATTCAGCAGCATTTTTACATTCACTTTGCATGTATAAATGGCTATGCACTGTGGCTGGCACAATGAATGAGGCACTGCATACCTAACATGTGGAGGAAGGTGGTGCAGATATGATGTAGGGACCATAGGTAATGAAATTCAGAGAGGGGAGTGAACATGTTGCAGTTGGTATGGAAAAAGCCTGGTCAACTGATCTTTACAAGTGCAGCCCGATAAGGCCAAAGCTTCATGGAGGAGTAAACAATAAGCCGCATCGACTGATCCTTACCATATCTTAGCAGTAGAGCCCATGGACATCAGCTAATGAATGCTGGGGCTGAAGATTCTGTATCTTAGTGCCTTCCCTACCGTGCAAGTGTTCATGAATGCACAACCCCATTTACTTTCAAACTTCTTGGATCCTGCATCTCGAAATTTCCAAAGTCTAACTGTACCAGATCTTAAGTAATTTAAACCACCATAGCTCCATCTCAGGTTTAGAGCAGTTGGGGATCTGGCACATGACATAATATTGCATTTGTTTTCATTGACAAAATAACTTGATTGATTCAAAAGTACTGTAGCATGTGTTACAATAAACTAACAGTGTCCCTAGGCTATCAATAGGCCCAGCTAAGAACTCCAGATTCAAACACCTCTGCATTTTTCAGGAGACGTTTGAAATGTGAACACCCATGTGAGCCTGGGTTTTACAAATGGATCTTGTCTTCAGAGCAAACTGAAACAAAATACCCCAAAGTGAACACCCAAACTTTTTGTTGTTTGAAATCCAGATCCAGATCATAATTCTAAGGCTTGAACACATCTCTAATCTAGACATTAGCATGTATACACTCAGTGGAACAAAAACTGTTTATGCCTAGCATTTTTGTATCATACAGCACACTTGTTCAACTGAAAACTAAAATATCATGAGATTAAGATGTGAACTGGGGAAGTACAAAAGGAACATTTAGCCAAAATGTAATTATGTACATGAGATAAAAATCCATCTCATAACAGGAGCATTCAACCACAAGACAGCTATATCTAGAATAAACATAGATGTATTTTCCTTTTGGAATTTTGTGTCATATGCTAGTATAAATGCCCTTCTAACTAATTTCTAGAGTATCCAGTAATAGATTCTGAATGTTGAAAAAATGTGCTCATGAATACATTTTCCATCTATTACTAGATTTTATATATTTTTTATGATCAGATTCCTAATGCAAAAAGCAAAATCCATATGTAGTGAAAATGGAGAGAACAAGTTAACATGGTACAAAAAACTGGGCTATAAGTTTAAAAACAAAACCAGAAATGCAATCCCTAAATGAGCATAACTCGCCTTTGAAGTCAATGGGAGTTTAAGCTGTATCAGGACAGAGGATTGGACCCTACAGAGGAAAGCAAATCTGTCAAAAATAAATGTAATTTATGGTATGCTTTTTTGTTTGAAATAACATTTTACCTTCTATTTATAGTAAAACAGACTAAACATTTCTGTACATCTGTATTTAAAATTTTCAGACAGAGAGCAAGGATTATATTTTACCTGGAAATACTAGCGCCTGAGCTCCAAATTGTTAACAATATAAACTAATACGATGGCATAACATGCATTAATAACCTGCACTTTTACTGGCATATAAATCTAAGGCTTCTGCTTACATAGCCCAGCTCTGTGTGAAGTATTGGCTAGTCCTGAAAATCATTGTTGGAAGACTGCTAGGAAACAAATGAACTTGCAATGCATAGTATCTTAAAGGAAACTATAAATGGGATAGGTCAAGGACCAGGCATGTAAGCGACAGGAAAAATCTTCCTTTTAGTTTATACAACTTCAGCGTCCATGTCTGTGCAGATTCCAAATAAGGAATAGTAACTTTTCAAGGGACTAGGTCTGTACATATTTCCTGCCCTTATAATTCTCACAGTTCTAGACATTCCAAGGTAGCGGGTCATTCAGACAGAGTTGTAATTTCTTGTACATATTTATTTCCAAAATATCTTTTGCATAGTTTCTCAGTGAAATCATCTGCTGAAGTTGGGGAATGCTAAATAGGTTATTTTTCAAGCTTGCATATAAAGGGGCTGTCAAACTGGGCTGGCTTGGGCTTATCAAGGAAAAGTACCAGACTCAAACTGGAATGGTTGTAGCTAATCCGTCCCAGTGCTGCTATTAGCTGAACTTGCAACATTCAAACTGGGATGATGTAAGAAGTTTAAAGAGCTCACTCTTTACATCTTTTATTATTTGCGATGATTTCAATGATATTAAAAGTAGACGAGGGGTAAATAGGTTTGGATAAGAATGACCTGAACTTTCACTCATAATTCAAATCAAATGCAGTTGGGGGGCGGGGAGTGACTGGAAACCATTTGTTAACACTTTTTAACAAATGGTTTCCAACTACCAAATACAGCTGCATTTTTGCTCCTTTTATCTTTACTGTCCACAAATACTGTAGTGAGCTGCTGGCAAAGATATTTGCTGAAACAGTACCGTTCTGTGAAAAGCCTCACCATTTGTGAAAGCAGATTTAGAATTCACTATTATGGTCCTTCAGAAGAAATACCTAATTTTAACAGTTACATTTTTTTCAAAAAATTGAGAAACATAATGACACTAAGGGACCACTCAGGCCATCCTGTGTTTCAAACTGCAAATACTGAATGCTCAAAGAATATCACACAGCAAGAAGCTGGTAAGCTACCCATAGGCTGAAATCCTCTTTAGGTAAATCATTTTGTCCAGCTATTTTGAAAAATGAACAAATGGCTCAAAATCATGATCTGTTTTCAGATAATCCGCAACCAAAAAAGGACTACAATTGAGAAGAACATGTTCGCTGTTAATAGTTTGCCAAGTTCAAAGCAGCAGTAAAGTAGGATGCTGGCTTCTATCCAGAGAACACCATATATAAATACAAATGTACTGCACTTTGATTATGGTTACTAAAAATATGCCTTGTGTAAATTCCATTCTATGGCAGGGATTTAGGATGGCTACATGGAGTTTAGGGTGTTTTCTGAAGATTTTCAGCTTTCATTAAAAAACCCTTCTACTTGCAAAGATTACCTTTAAAATGTAAATTGATATTCCAAAAATTTTCACCGAATAAAAGAGGGAAAATTCTATAGATTTTCACAATATTTCTACAAATTTCCAGTGGCATTTTATAAAAAATGGGTCAGACCGAATTTGGAATACAGGGCCAATTTCTGCCCTCGGGTTCTGGTACATTTCCCCTTGCCTTCGCGATGAACATCAGGACAGAATTTGGTCCCTAGTGTCCTGTTCTGCTTGACTTATTGTAAGAAGTCTAAGACATCTAAGCTGATAGATGGAATTGTAAGCAGGAGGAGAGAGTGATGAAATTCAGGTTATTTAGTCTCTCATGTGAAAAGGTAATTAAGAGGTGATATGAATGAAAGTCAGTAGTTGCCCTGGGAAAGTTTCCTTTTGCTTTTCTATATAATTAATTCAAGTGTTGGAGGTATGAATAGATATTCTTTATTCTTAGAAGGGGGAATACTGTTGGTACAGTATGAGTACCTTACCTTATGGAAAAACTTAAGAAAATTTCCCTTACCTAAGGGATATCATTCAAATTAGTGTGATGTTCTGCTTGTGGTCATTGCACTAGCCAGAACTAGAGGGTGTACATTAAAGATTAAGAGGTGACACGTATAAATAGAATTTAAGGAGGTATTATTGGACAGAAGTTGGTGAACAGATGGAACAGGATTCCGGCTGAGGTGATGACGTCGACTGGTACTTATATATTTAGGCAGAGGTAACAAAGTCCTGTGGCACCTTAAAGACTAACTATAAAGTTTTGAAGCATAAGCTTTCGTGGGCTAATACCCACTTCGTTGGATGCAAGCAGTGGAAGTGCTTGCATCCGACGAAGTGGGTATTAGCCCACGAAAGCTTATGCTTCAAAACTTTATAGTTAGTCTTTAAGGTGCCACAGGACTTTGTTACCTCTGCTATTCCAGACTAACACGGCTACCTCTCTGATTCTTTATATTTAGGCAGTAATTGGATGAATTTGTGGGATTTAAAAATATATAGAAGAGGCAGGATGGATTTTTTTCCCTTGGAGGCTAAAGGTGGTAATGAGATTGGGGGCTGTGTGTGTGTGAGATTGTTTGTTTACATGGAATTGTTTTGCCTTCTTCTGCAACCTAAAAGCTTTAAAGTTTTCAAACTGTAAAAAAAAAATTCTTTTAAATATTTTAAAGTAATGGAAGGTAGAGACAAGAGTTATCAGCAAACCATTCCAGATATGAAAGTCTGATGGCCTGCATCTGCTCCTATGCTACTGCGTAACGATAACATTGTATAGCAATTCATTGAGTTGTTGTAATTTCATTGTGTTAAATTAGACTCATTTTGACTGTCTACAGTATTGCAGTTTTCTTCTATTCTTCTTAAAAGTGTAAACTCTACAATTATTTGCACAACATTATAGGTCATTTATCTTGTCAATCTAATATTCTTCCCTTATGCATCTTAATACCACTATTAACTGTTATGGGTCATTTGTTATCTGTACACCAGAAAACTGCTTTCAGTGTTATTACTTATTGGTCATAATCAATTAGGGAAGTTTTTAGACTATGGCAGTCTTATATAAATACACTGGCAAAGTTCACCTCCTATGATTTCTGACAATTAAATTGTTCTGTCACTTTGGGACTCTCATTAATCTCAACTTGTCATCCTTGTTTATGCAGGTTATAATGGGCTATGTGTGTAAGTGAAATGAGATGCTAAAAGCCCTTGGCTGTTTAACTCTTTGATGAAAGTAAAATTGAAATACTTTTTTGAAGGGGTCACTTGGATTTTTATGTATAAAGAAATAGCACTTTGGAAATCATCACACCCTCTAAAGACCAGCTATTAAATAGTACAAAAGAAGTTCTACAAATGGATAGATAAAATAGGGAGAGTTGAATTTAACATTACCTCAAAATTTTGTGTGCATGCAGCTAAAAAGAAGAATGTAGCATCTTTCTCCTCCTCCCCGTCAAGGAAGAGAAGTGGTAGGAAGACATCTCGTTCCAACAAACTGCTGACTATAATGTACACAGATTTTAGCTAATGTTGAGAAATTAGTGTAACTCTGGGGAAAAATTTGACACAATGCCTTACAAAAATATTACACATTGGAAAACATAATCCCAACCATACTTATAAAATGATGGGGTCTAAATTAGCTGTCACCACTCAAGATAGAGAGCTTGGAGTCATTGTGGATAGTTCTCTGAAAACATCCAGTCACTATACAGCGGCAGTCAAAAAAGCTAACAGAATCTTGGGAATCATAAGAAAGGAACTGATAATAAGACAGAAAATATCATCGCTATCAGTAGGGATAGCTCAGTGGTTTGAGCATTGGCCTGCTAAATTGTGAGTTCAATCCTTGAGGGGATATGGACAAAAATGGGATTGGTCCTGCTTTGAGCGGGGGGATTGGACTAGATGCAGGGCCGGCGACAGGGGGGTACTACGGGTACAGCTGTACCGGGCCCCCCGACTTTAGGGGGGCCCTGGTACACAGCTGTACCCGTTGTCGTCCCCCCTTGTCGCCGGGCCTGGAGAGCGGGGAAGGGGCGGGGAGGCAGCGCGGCTCTCCTCCGGACGAGCGCACGTGTCCCCGGCAGGAGCAGTGAGCCCGGCCGGCGGCAGTGGCACAGTCCGGGGGAGAAAGGGGGGGAGGGGGAGAACAGCAAGGGCGGCTCACGCAGCTCCCGGGCTCGCGCTCCCGCTGCCGCCAGCTGTCAGCTGGGGGGGGGAGTGCTGGCGGGGCTGGGGGGGCCCAGCCGCTGTCGGCTGGGCTGGGGGGGCCCCCAAACTATCAGAGTAGGGGGCCCCCAAATTTCTGTCACCGGCCCTGACTAGATGATCTCCTGAGGTCCCTTCCAACTCTGAATTTCTATGATTAGAGAGTGTAGCAGGCAGCCAGTCACTGTCTGAGTGGGTTAGTTGCTGTTAGCCCTTACACCAGTGTTCTTCGTTTGGCGTTTCCACTTCTGGATGCAAATGCAGGTGTTGGGTGCAAATTATCTTTATTTTTTTCTGAGGTGTTTTAGTTCCCATGTACTGTCCAGCAGCCACAGCCATGATTGCCCATGTAAAAAAATATTTAATTGTTAATTTATTTAATCTCCTAATCCGTATCTCAGCCTCTGTCATCCTTAATGTCATGTTTACACACTGCTGTTAACAATGCTCCATTTCTGATGTGCTCATGTTGGCCTAAACTAAAGGCAGGTACATTCTGTGCCAGGTTGGAGCCTGTACATTGTCTTCCCATTCATCTTCAGACAGGAGAATCACAGTAAACCTGCCTGTAGGCAGGGCCGGCGACAGGGGGGTACTACGGGTAGAGCTGTACTGGGCCCCGGACTTTAGGGGGGCCCCAGTACACAGCAGTACCCGTAGTCATCCCCCCTTGTCGCCGGGCCTGGAGAGCAGGGAAGGGGCAGGGAGGCGGCGCGTCTCTCCTCTGGAGCGGATGAGCGCGTGTGTCCCCGGCAGGAGCAGTGAGCCCGGCCGGCGGCAGCGGCGCACTCCGGGGGAGAAAGTGCGCAGGGGGGGGAGCAGCAAGGGCAGCTCGCGCCGCCGCCAGCCGCTGTCAGCTGGGGGGGAGCGCCGGCTGGGCTGGGGGGGGGGGCAAATGATCAGAGTAGGGGGCCCCCAAATTTCTGTCGCCGGCCCTGCCTGTAGGTGACAAATGTCTAGATCATTGTGGATAGGTCCATGTCCGGGAGAAAGAGATGAAGTTACCTAGCAAGCTGGAGGATTGCTCACTTACAGAGGTCAGCTCCTTCAGTGGAGTTACTTCTGATTCTGAGCAGTGTGAGAACAGAATCAGGCCCTTTGTGTTTACGGAGTAATCACTATCTCACATCCTAACAAACTGAGCCACACAATTGATACAGGTATCTCCCTGCCTAGCTATCACCCTAATATGGCCCCTTTGCTGTAGCATCTGAGTGACTGATAACTGAACTAGAGGATTTATAAAATCAGTTTTACGGATTTAGCCCTTTGCTACTTCACAATCCTAATACCTTATCGCCTTCAAGTCACAGGGGGAATCTAGTACTTCTCTGTTGAGTTGCATTGAAAGCCTACATTAAGAGCCTGCATCGTTTACTTCTCCCCAAAACTGAAATAGACGAAACTAGGAAAAGCTCACTGAGTTCACAGAAAAGTCCTGTTGTGCTGCCAAAGACAATAGAAACATAAGAAATTAAGGAAATCCATAAAACTAAATACATTGCATCAAGACTATTGGGAGCTCATGGTGTATCACTTATAAAGATACACTTCTGTATTGTGCTGCAATGCAGCAAATTAACATTATTAGAGCCAGTTGAAATTTGTCAACATTTTTTCTGTGAAAAATGGAGTTTTGTTGAAAATTAATTTTCGACAGAAAAATGTCTTTTTTTCATACATTTTTGAATGGGAAATTTTGAAACCAAAAATTCCTTTCAAACTGATATTTTTCATTTTGGAAAAAAAATTGAAATTTCAGATATTTCCCCCCATTTTTCTTTGTTTTTTATTTGTTTTGTGTTAATCACTGAGGGCAGTGTAATGAATGATGCCTAGGGTTATGGTAGGAATGTATTTTTATTTATTTTTTCTTCTTTCCACTCTAACTTTTCAAAAGTTTTCCAATTTTAGCAAAGTTACAGAGCAGCAAAAGAAAAAAAATGGAAACAAACAGCAAAACTTGATCACACTGAAGGTTTGAAATGTTGCAACCAGCTGAAACCATTTTTCTATGGTATAGTCATTGGAGGAACAATTACTTTAAAATACTTTTGTAAAACTATACAAGGATCAGTCTTTGGAGAAAAAATGCCAATAATATTACAAGCATTGTAACCACAACAATATTTTATTGCAAAATGATGGATGTAAGTCATTCTGTTCAAACATATTTTCTGAGTGCAACCACCCTGCGGATGTCTTTGACTCCATGGAGCCATTGCAGATAAAACTATACAAAGGAAAGGGAAAATAATAATTAGAGTAAACTTACTTCTTATATAGTGCTTTTCAGCTTTAGCTCTGAAAGCACACTAAAGGTTTGTCTATAGACACTGTGATTGGCCCATGCCAGCTGATATGGGCTCACGGGACTCAGGCTTAGGAACTGTTTAATTGTGATGTATGTAACCCTAGAACTTGACCAAACTAAACCATAGCCATTTGGGGCATGTTTAGCTACCATTAATTAAAAGCAGAACATCACATAGCTAGGAATAATTATTAGGGCTTTTATGGCAAAGCCAAATTGCTGCAGCTTGCAGTTTTTGCTAATTACAACAAAGACACCATTAAAAAGTAAATAAATAGCAACCTTGGCTTTAAATGCCCCAACATATGAGTTTTATTGTTGTTATAACTAAAAATACTAAAATTGCCTTGCTAATAAAAAATAATAAGCAATTTATTAAAGCTAAAAAAATTTAGATGTTCCCATTGATTTATTCCTAACACTGCCTGAAAAAAAATAGTTAAGTAACCACTGCTTTGTGTTCAAAAAACCCTGAGTAACAGATTTTGTGAGCCAGTAGCAAGGAGTGGTGGAGAGAAGGGGATGATTGGTACAAACAGGTTGCTGTGCAATGGGGGGAGGAGGCCGGCAAAACAGAGTTAAAACCTGTAAATTTCCGTGTTATAGTCCGCAAGTTGCTTTATGGATACATAAATGGAGACTCTGGAGTCAGGCTGATAGCCTGGTCAAGTGAGAGGATATGTCAGAAGGAAAGGAAATATCTGGAAAGATAACAATGGTTTTGGGTAACAGCTTGAGAGATTTTGTACAGGAATACATAATAGACCTGGGAAGACTGGAGCTTCACTGGCCCTGGGGCATTCCTGCAGTTCTCTAAGCAGAGGGTAGCAATGGTAGTAAGTGGAGATAGATCAGTTAAAGGCAAGAGATTGGAACTTAGAGAAGGCTAGGGTCAAAGAAGAAAAGGAAATAACCTGAAAGCAGAATCCAGCACCCTTCGGGCTATCACCCTAATTCAGAAAGCACAAAGAGTGTCACTGTAGAAATGTGTGTGATTTCTGACACTGCCTAAAAAAAATCAATTAAATTACCACTGATTTAAATTGAAAAAATCCTAAATAACAGGGTGGGGATTCATGCTCATGCGGGAGCACAAGTTATGGGACTCTTCCACCTCTCAAAAGTCAACATCACAATTAAACAGCCCCTTGAGCCTAAGTCAATCAGCACCGACCAACCGGGGGTCTTAATTGCAGTGTAGCCATACCCCAAGTATCATTATCCTCATTTCGCAGATTGGGGAATTGCAGGGCAGATAGATGAAGCGAGTTGGCCAAGGTCACATTAGGTCAGTGGCAGAGCAGATCTCCTGAGTCCCAGCCCAGTACCTTGCCCACTAGTGCACTCTGCCTTACAATTAAAGGGAATCCAATCTGTGAAAAATAGTAATAGCCCTAAATAGTTGTCTGTCTCTGTATTCAAAATAATGTGAAGAGATACTGTTATGTGTCCCTGGAGGAACACATGAGCATGTAGAATGACATCCTATCGGTGAGTTTAAGAACAGCACTAATTATCATAATTCTTAAACCAGGAAGGGATCTAGAACACTGTACTAATTATCACCAATATATTTAATAAATGTGGACTATAAGTGACTTACAAAGGTACTGGCTAATAGTCTGGAACATATGTTCCCAGACTTAATTCATTTCACTTGGGTTGGGATTAATTAAGAATTAGACTGTCATGCAGTAATGTGAACCAACTATTAAATATGATAAATCTGTATAGAAGTGAAGGAGAACCATGACAGTCAATTACTAGATGCTGTAAATGGTTTAGACCATGTAGATGAGAAATTTCTTTTTTTCACTTTCCAAAAAATGTGGGCTGTGAGCAACATTCTGCAGATGGGTTGAACCCTCTGTAGAGTAGGGCAGGGGCTTGTACATAAGAACATAAGAATGGCTGTACTGGGTCAGACCAAAGGTCCATCTAGCTCAGTAGTGTGTCTTCCAACAGTTGCCAATGCCAAGTGCTTCAGAGGGAATGAACCAAACAGGTAATCCCAAGTGATCCATCCCTTTTTGCCCATTCCCAGCTTCTGGCAAAATAACCAGTGTTCAAATGGATTAATTTCCAGGTTTCCTAAATTAGAAAAGAGATAATCCTAGAGATGCCTCTCCTCCTTGATCCAGCTATGAACCAACAGCTGCAATTAATTACAATCTACAATTTTTTTACACAGCTTAAAGTATAATGAGTAATTTATATTGTGATCTCAATGCTTAAGCCACATGATACACCAAAACCACAACGTAAGGTGAATGATATTCTGGAAGAGCTGCCACCTCAAAACCATATGAAAACCAAGAGGTTGACGCTATGCACAGGTACATTTAGTTCCCTGAGCAACACAAAGGGGCTGGAATGTGGCCACAGCTTCCAATGTGAGAATTGTCTGTCGAGTGGTACTCTCCAATAGTACAAATCTGGCAAACCCAGCTCCTACATCATCTGTCCACGCCTCTATTCCAGCTTCAGATGTGTGTAGAAGGGACATATTGGAAAGGATGGGTGAGGCCAGGTCAGAACCCAGCTTTGCTCCACCAATTCAATTCAGAAATGGTCCCTTGGTCATTAGCTAGATCTGCCCCATGGTTGCTCTAACTTACATCAAGACTAAGGCCAGTGCCAGGCCTAGTACAGTATGATCATCAGAGAGCCCTCCCCACCCCACCTACACCTGGTAGATCTCTGAAACTGACTTATGGATGGAGAATCAATGAACAGCATACGGTAGGGAGATGAGAATATTGTAGGATCTGATGATAAAATATGAGACCTACCAGTGCTAGTGTAGATGGAATTCCACCCTAGAATTTGAAGTTAAAAACTACTTTAAGAAAAAAACACTTTTCTAGATTTACTAGCCCCCAGCGAGAGGTGAAAAGGAAGTTTAAATATCAGTGATTGATGCTGGAAATGTTGGGACAGCAAATGGTGCATTATTACTCAGATATTCAGGAACGGCCATTCAGATACTTTTGGGATGAGGTCATAGGCTCAGCAGAGCTTCTGAAATAGACTTTTAAAAAAACCCACCACGCATACAGACCCCTAGATTTTATGCCAGATCTTGGCGTTAGCTAATTCACATGAAAAAAATATAAATATAAAACAAACAAACAAAAGCCTTTTGCTCCAGATAATGTTAGTTGCAAAGGAAGTGAGTCAGCGTACATAAGCTTTTCCAGCGGAACATAATACACTGGTGCAGCAACCTTCTTGAAGAAACTATCTTTGAAAGGAAATTACTGTAAACAAATTATAAAGCAAGTCTCTTTATAGTCATCTTTCTTAGGGGTTCTGCTTATCTTCATATCATTTGTTTCCCAAACTATCATCCATGAACAGGCAATTTATTTAGACTGTAACTTCTTTGGGGCAGGGTCTGTTTTTTAATATATGTTTTTACATTGCCTGGGACACAGGATCATGCTCATGCAGGATGCTACCATAATATATATAACAGAAGTTTGCTGAATGTTTTTATGTGATTGGCTGGATTTTAGCCAGAAGTGGATTGACAATCAGTGTAGAATGCAGAACACATGTGTAATATGTTCCATCCAGTCTTCCCCATCTTGAACACAAGAAGCCACCTTTTGTACTAGCTGAAATTAGTGTCAGATACAGTGTATTGCAGTAGAATAGCCTAGAGGCAAAGGTGTGAAGGAGCTTGGTGAAGACCAAATCCATGAGGAAAGCATGTATGTAATCTTGTGGCTGGCCACAGATAGGAAAAAATGTTTCTGGCCACTATTCTAATTTAGGAACCTAGATGTGTGATCAGGGCCTAGAAAGATCCAGTGATCATGAACCACTTTGACAATATGAAGGCGAAGACCCTTGCTTAAAAGAGCAGTTCTAGGCTATTCCAGACCCTCAGAAAGTTTTCCCCTGCCAATCTGCATTAGTTTTGTCTTCTCTGGGCTGAATTTGCACCAGATGGTTTTAATCCAGATCTCAATCTCTTCCAGATTTTGGGAGAGCCTAGAGCTGCTATGCCTGGGTCAGAAGAAAGGGAGATACATCTGAAAACCATCCGCATATTTATGACCATATAATCCATATTGCCTCAAAATGTCTCTCACGTGACTGAATCCTGTAGTATATCCCATGTGAGGAGAAGGACATGACCCAGCACCAATCTTGAGTAGAACCATGTCCACTGATTGTCTCCACCCCTGCCAGCATTCCCAGCTGTGTCAACAGCACCTCAAGTTAAAAAACAACTGAAAGAACAAGTAGTATCAGCAAGGATTACGGTGGGTCTGCGCATAGGCCCGAGAAGAGCAGTGTCTGTGACAAAACACCCCTTCCTGTTCCATGTCTAGGTCTGAAGCATGACCGATGGAGAACCTAGAAATCTGAGGATTTCAGATGCTGCTAAAGGGGACTTCTACCGTCTTCTCAGTACACTTCCCAAGGAAAGAGGAGGGATGGGGCTGTGGGTTGGTGGCAATACAGCTGGTTGGGAAATGAGTTGTCTTTCCACACACAAAAATTGATCAAATGGAAATTTTTGCTTTTTGTTCCTTGGAGGGAGGGTAGGGTTTCACTGAAAAAAATATTTTCAGCAACTGAAAATCTTTAGGGTTTGGAGCTTGCTTTTCCAAATGAAAATTCAAAAGAAAATCAATGAAAAGAAAAATTTTCCATGAAAACTTCCATTTTGTCTACAAAAAAAAATTTTTTTCATTGAAAAAGAGGTTTTGAAAACAAATTTTCCAACAGCTCTGACAGTTTGTCCTCCTTCATGAGACCTTATGTCGTACTGATCTGGGTTTATATAAAAAATTTCTACCACAATAAAAATGTCAAAGCTCAGAGGACTGCAAAGTGATTTATTTCTCTACTACAAATGTCTGTCTGAAGGCCAGCTCCTCTACTGGTGCAAGTGAAATCAATGGAGCGCTTCTGATTTACACCAGCTGAAGATCTGACCCTAAAAGCTCTTAATATGCCCTGTGTGAAATGAAATGTTTAACATTTTTAATTTAACGATACCTCGTTAAAACTAATCTATAAATAACCTTCTGTATCTATAAGGAATCACATTAAAACAAAAAAAGTCATAATTAGGGTTTTCTACAACAGACTATACACACCGATGAAAGTACTAGCTGACTACCTTTCTAGTCAAATAAGGCTCATAAATTGACACATTTTGGTTAATCTGTATATTGGGCATGTTATACATCACTGTTATAATGCAGACATCTTAACTTCAAATGAGACGAAAACAAACATAAAATTAGCACTGTAGGGAACCCCCTGCCACTCAATTTGTGTTGGGTTTAACACCTTATTTTATGTATCCTTCTACATAAACAGTTTTATATTAGTCCTTGATATGGTGCTTTCAAAGAATTAAATGTTGAGCTGTTTAAAAGCACTAATTAGCAGCTTTAATGCTAAGGGGAGCACATTTGTTAGTAAAATCGTGTAAATCTAGAATACCCCTTGAGCTAGCCATTTGCTTGCAAAATAACTTAATACAAAGGTGATATTTTTAATAACAAAAGCTTCCAGAAAAAATAATCAATCTAGGAAGAACTATAAATTGTATTTTCTGAACAAAGGAAGAAAAGTGGCTGACTGTCCGTGTGAAAGCAAAACAATAAAATCTCCAAGACGTGTAACTTAATTTACAAAACAAAGCACATTTCATAGTAAAGGGGTTTTGAAATCTACAACTTTTTACACATACAACAATAAACATATCTTAATTGGGTTTTGTTTAAACACAACCGACAACAGATTTATTAAATTAACACTTAATTCCTTTCAATTGTGTAGGCTTTAAAAAAGTAACTTCATTGGAGGCATATACATAACATTCATACCTATACACTTTGTAATATTTTATGTTACAAACATTTTAATTTGCAAAGTGTAGAAGGGTATGTATTATACACACTGTGATATTTTCCACTGAAAATATTTTAGGGGGAGGAGAATATTTACATCTAGCTTGATCAAACTAATTGTGTTGTCGACAGTTGTAATTGCTATGTTTTTTCAGTGTGTTACATATGCTTTATGTTACTGTTTAAAATTTCTGGGGCATGTAAATACTTCTATTCTTGAGTGTTTAAAAATTACATTAATTCAAAAAAACTTATACTAATTCCTACACTATTAAGTAGGCAAAATATTTCTAATGTGTTCAATGTATTATAATTGGGAGACAAGAGACTAGCTGATATATGTAGAAGCATGGAGAAAATCTTGGTGCATACAAAGTAATATTTAAACATAAAATGCTAAGTATCTCAGGATTTACAGATAATTAAAAGCAAATAAGACAACACTATCATATTCTGTTTGGATTACAGCACTCTAGACCCTTCCATGTGATATTATAGTCCCAGAACCACACAACACTTCCCGGTTTAAAAACTTTTTCAGTATGTTTCAGGGAAAGATGGTTTGAACAATGCTTTGTACTATAAATTCCAGGGAGAAGGTTTCTGGAAGTATGGTTACGTTGCCATATTTAAATGAAGTGCAGTAGTGTTTATTTATTTATTTATTTGACTCTGAAGGAATTTTTCATGCCATGCTTTAGAGCAATTATTTTTTCCAACATCCTAATTTTCCTAATCTTTCCTAGAAGGAAAACAGAAAAGTACGGTGACAAACCATGCATATTTTAGCTAATGTCATGATATTAATCATACTTTCCTATTACTCATGGAATCTTATAAAATTGTCTTCAGATATTGAAAATTGTTCTTATTTTCTATTGGCTTTGTTTGTTTCAGGGTTTTGTTTGTTTCTTTGTTTTCTTTGGGATTTAGTAGAAATTACTACACAAAAAGCTATTTCAATTCCTTCCATCTTTGAACCACTATTAGAAACAGATTTATTTAAAGCCCTCCTGTATTTGCTGTGAATATATTTTTAAAGTATTTCTCTAACATAAAAAAGCTGGCCAAGCTTAGACTTTTTTTTTAATGTCATGCCTTTGCTTTTTACGGTGTTTTATGGTACAATCTAATTAGTATCTTACAGTGCCCTTACATGTACTTAGAGTGTAGAGTTTCATTAAATACACTGAACATTTTATTTTTGGGGACCTCTGTGACACTCTCTAAGCCGTTTTAAGCAGGCTAAAAATATGTTTTCAGTCAATCAAGCCTCTCAAAGATAGGTTATCCACCTCTGGCTAATGCAAGGCTATAAAACCTCCACCATTTCTGACTGCATGATACACTCTGTTATTATACCCATAACTGCCCTCAGCTATAGAATTCAGAAAAAAAGACAATTATTTCCAGTACTTCATAAAGCCTACTATAACAAATTATTTGAAGATTAACTAATAGCAGTTGCAGCATTGGATGGTTAGCCAAATTAGGCTTGACTGATTAGGCTGATGCTTCCTCTGCTGTAGTTCTTACCCTGTCTTCTTGGAGCAGTTCCTGACCAGCAGAGGATACAACAAAATTAGTAATCAGGCCTAGCTTTCAATCTGCACCAAGGCAAGACAGAAATGAAAAAGTCAGTAATGTCTCAAACTTGTCTAACAACTGCTTCATAAAGCCCATAAAGCCTCTAGTGCCTAAAATTCTATTGTACAAATCCATATTTCCCAGGGCCCAATATGCTATATAAACCTAGCATATCCCACAAATTAAATCTCATATACATAATTGTGGGACCCAATTGTTATCTTGATCCAAAATGTCATGATGGATTAGAAAGAATGCATTGTGCTTGCTCCTTTTACTTGGGGGAGACAATCCATCAATCTAAACAGAGAAGCCCTGTCAGCGCATGCTGCAAAGTGATCGGCAATATCCTGTTGATTTTGGTTTTGTCCTGTGGAGGGCACCAGTATTCAGTGCCATGTCCCTGAAGTGGGCATTTGGATGAAACTTGGGAAGAAAAGGGGTTTGTTTTGATGTTTGTATTTAAGAAAGGAGTTGTCATTTACCTTTGTCCTCAGGTCCTCTGTGCAAAGTTATTACATTTTCTTTCACCTTTGGAGAGTTGGGAGAAGACGTCATTGGAAGCTTTGAAAAATCTGAGCGTGCTCTAGTCCTCAACAAAATGCCAGATAAATTTTCTTATGTTAGACATCTCAAGACACAAATAGGCCAAGCTTTCTCTAGTACCATCAGAAAAGCCATTGATGTGAGTGGGGCCTTTCATGGGCTAAGAAGGCTTCACTTCTGTTTGCAGTGGAAGAAAACTCAGAAAAAAGCTAGACTTAAATAGAGTTTATATTTAGCCATAAGATGATCATCCTGAACTCTACGAAAACCTTTCATTTCCATCTGGAATGGGTATACGATAACCTAGTCAGACCAGCCTCTCAGTCACCAATCAAAACACTGACTCTTGACATTTGCTAATTATCTTTTCTCATCATCAGTCATCTCTTGAAGTCTTTGCTTCATTCAGATGCCAGGTATTTCCTAAATTAATCATGTCATTGAAAGCGGCATCTTTTCATGTAAATGGACTTTATTATGTGGATCGAAAAGCCCCCCTTTTGAGCTGCAAAAGCCCATTTGTAGAGAAAGTGTCTGAAATCTGACATGCTGCCTTCTCAAGAAAGATTCTTAGTGGTGACCTCCCAGCAAGAGCTAAGCATCCGTCACTAGGAGTACGTGTGTGTGCTGCTTACACCCTTGGGCTGGATGCATGCTAATTTGCCCCATTGTTTCAGGGTGAGTGGCTTTCCAGTACTTACGAACAAAGCCTTTTTGCATAAGCCTCTGTGTACAATTATTTTATGTTCACATCATGCTATCATCCCATCTTTATTCCTGATATAGCAGGGGACGGAGGACCCCTTTGTTTTCTTGTTACACTGAGGATTACAGGCAGGATTTAGTATGTTAGCAAGGACCCTCCTCTTTCATTAAATCTCACTTGACAAATGTTCAGGATCATAGGATTGATCAGTGCATTGCATTGTTCATCTTACCTCTAAGTTACAAAGAGGCACTATCTTCAGACTATGTTGATCCAACAAAAAAACACTTTGCAGTACTGGATTGTGTGGGGTCAGTGTTATATGGATAAATAAGGAATTAAAAATGAGAGATTCATTCTCCAGGATGTTGTCTGAACTTTAGCACTATTAGAAGGATGTGCTAATTTTGCTCATATATTTAGTTCTAATGTGTTATATAACTAGCTGAATGGTGTGTCTGAGGATTTATCAGCTCCAATAATACCATCTTGTACTTAGGTAGTTCACTTTGGTGTGTCTCATAACACATTTACAAAGTTCTTACGACATCTCAAATTCTTTTTCTACTCTTTGGAGCTTTAAAAACCTCATACTAATGAAGGCTTAGTTTCCTTTGGTGGCATTACAGGAGAACAATATTAATTGCATGCAGAAAGTGATCCTTAAATTCAAAATAAACGTTGTGGTATTAACTGACCAAAAGCACAGAAACAAAACTTAATGTTAACACTCCATTATTGCTTTAGAATAATTGTACATTTTAGGATAATTCTTTTCAGTCCAAAAACTGCATGACTAAGTTGATCAAGAAGGGACTAAAAAAAATTACAGCTGTCTTGTGCATTTGTATCATACAAAAATCATACTTTCACAAGTGCCAGATTTAGCTAGTGAAGAAGATATATCTGTCTTTAGCAATAGCACCAAGGCCTTGTCTACACTACTGGCTGGATCGACGGGTAGTGATCAATCTATTGGGGATCGATTTATTGCGTCTAGTCAGGTTGCAATAAATTGATCCTCAGCAGCACTCCCATCCAGTCCAGAACTCCAGCTCGCCAAAAGGCGCAAGGCAGAGTCAATGGGGGAGCCTGTTGTCGACCGCTGCCACCGTGCGGATGGCAAGTAAGTCGACCTAAGATGCGTCGACTTCAGCTACGCCAGGGGTTCTGAAGCTGAGGGGTCGCGATCCCTCAGGGAGTCATGGGGCAATTCCCAGGGGGGTCGCAAGCCCCATTTCCATTCAGCGGCATTTTGGCGGACACTGTGCTTCTCTGTCTCTGCCGAAAAGCCACCCCTTGGAACTCTTCTGCTTTTGGCAGCATTTCGGCCAAATGCCGAATGTATGGTAAGAGGCACAAATGGGTTGGTAAGAGACACAAACTTTTGAGTTTACACACAGGTCTTCAGTTCTCTCTCACCAACAGAAGTTGGTCCAATAAAAGATAATACCACCACCATGTCTCTCTAATGCACTAAAGTGTATTTATTATTGGATTTATTTATTTATTATTTGTATTGTAGTATCACTGAAGAGTCCAGGTCATGGCTCAGTTCTCTAAAGACTTCCGTGCAGTGTGTAGCAGCAGTCAAAAAGCAAACAGGATGTTAGGAATCATTAAAATGGATAGAGAATAAGATGAAGAATATCTTATTGTCCTTAAATCCATAAATCCATGGTGCGCCCACATCTTGAATACTGCATACAGATGTGGTTTCCTCATCTCAAAAAAGATATACTGGCATTAAGGTTCAGAGAAGAGCAACTAAAATGATTAGGGGTTTGGAACAGGTCCCATACGAGGAGAGATTAAAGAGGCTAGGACTTTTCAGCTTGGATAAGAGGAGACTAAGGGGGGATATGATGAGGTATATAAAATCATGAGTGGTCTGGAGAAAGTGAATAAGGAAAAGTTATTTATTTGTGCCCATAATATAAGAACTAGGGGCCACCAAATGAAATTAAAGGGCAGCAGGTTTTAAACAAATAAAAGGATGTTCTTCACACAACACACAGTTAACCTGTGGAACTCCTTGCCTGAGGAGGTTGTGAAGGCTAGGACTGTAACAGGGTTTAAAAGAGAACTGGATAAATTCATGGAGGTTAAGTCCATTAATGGCTATTAGCCAGGATGGGTAAGGAATGGCGTCCCTAGCCTCTGTTTGTCAGAAGGTGGAGATGGATGGCAGGAGAGAGATCACTTGATTTTTACCTGTTAGGTTCATTCCCTCTGGGGTACCAGGCATTGGCCACTGTCAGTAGACAGGATACTGGGCTGGATGGACCTTTGGTCTGACCCAGTATGGCCATTCTTATGTTCTGAAGGCCCAATTGTGCTAGGGGCGAAACAGACACAGAACAAAGAGACACTCTCTGCCCCAAAGAGCTTTTGTGTATCAATTCAGGAAGGGGGAAAAATCAACCTTCACCAGTAAAGATCAGTGCAAGATCTTTCTGGATCCATCTTAAGAATGGCCTTTTATAGCCAAAGATGCTGAAAATGACGAGATACTGCCTAAAAACATATATTAAATATTCACTATGAATACATTTGAATTGCATTTTGTGTATCATGCACTGATATTTTTGTATTTTTTTTTCAAAGTTATTCAGTAGCTCAGTAGCAGAAACATCTAATTATTATTATTATTATTAGCAATGTAATTGGTATGTATTTCCTTGCTGGGGCAAGAGAGTTAGGATTTTCCATATCAGTGAGGTGCTGTGTGTTACACTTCCAGGTAGAGCTGGTTGACATTAAAAACAAATGTCAGATAGTAAAGTTGTTTCCCTTTCACAAGGTTCATACTGGATCATTTTTAATTTTTTTTTAAAATTCTTTGCAGAACATTTTTTTTTAATTTTGAGGTTTTGACATTTTATATATTCAAAAAAATTTTAAATGTCCCCCCCCCCATTCTTCCCTTTGCCCCTTCCCCATTTTTTTTGCACTAAGTGCAATAAAATGAACAATGTCCTAAGATTTTGTTAGAGTTTTTTTAAAAATTTTGATTATCTAACTGTTCAAAACCAACTTTTGAAAAGTTAACAGATAGCAGAGTTATGGACTTTGATTTATTTCTTTTTCCATACTATAACTTTTTCAAAGAGGAAGATTTGGAAGAGAGAGAGAGAGAGAGAGAAAGAAAGACCAAATTCTAGACATGATTCATTAAATTGCATTCAGTGGCAAAAAGGAGAAAGTGAGGGAAAATGATCATTAAAATTTTCAAAAACTTCAGTTTTGACAAAAAAATAGAATATGTTGGGGGGGGGGGAACCAATAGCCATTTGTTGTTTGAAATAGAGTTTGAATGAAAATTTTCATGTGATTCCAGCTATGCCCTGGTCCTCCCTCTGTTAGTAGAGCAAATGAAGGGTTAAATGTCCAGGAAGGGAGCTAGGAAAGAAAACCCCTCTGTTAATTGATCTGCCTGTCTGGTGAGGAGGGCCAGCTGAAGCTTGTCAGAAAGGGCATGAGCTGAGTCAAGCTGGGGGCCTAAGTAAAGTACAGACACCTGGAGAGGGGAGGGGCTTGGTCCCTATATATGCAGCTATTCAGCTGCTCTTTTAAAGTGGGTAGACAAGGGAGAGGTTTAAATGGTGCTGTGACTGGGCTGAAGGGATCATAGCATTGTTTCCATTGAAAAGCAATAAGGTTAAAGTCTCTAAAAGTGCATGTAATGCTAGCATTTTGCTAGTTAGTCTGCAGGTGTGGATCATGCTGGTATGCTGGTACCTTTCTGATGATTCAGAAGATGGGGTCATTGGAGATCCTATTCACAGGCATCTCACTTCACAAGAGAAAGCAGCTTTCTTATCAAAGCTTGTAGCAGCCCAATTTGACTTCAGCTGAAACCGCTCCAGGCAAAGTCTTCCAGTGATATCCACCTCTCTCTTGTATTCTAATTGTGAAGTGATAGAAGAGATTTCAAACTCCCCAAACATTTCCCCTTTTCCTTCCTGCCCCTGTCCTGCTGCTGCCCTCACACCTCCCCACCCAGGCAATCTGGCTATGATTCTGCATGCCACTGTGTGTGACCCTGAGTTTACAGCATTAGCTTATGGGTGTACTTTTGAACCTTTCTAAGAATGAATAATATCCAGGCAATAAAATGAATTCCATTGTTTTTAGCAGAAAACTCTGTGATTTCTAACTGCAGGGCATCTCACAAATTGGTGGTTTGCAGAATGAATGACTGGGACTATGAGGACAGATTACAGCCCAAAGTAAATTAAAACAAAACATGGGGACCTACAGCTTCCCTCACTCAGTTGCCATTTGTACTTTTGGAAAGTGGGTGTAAAACACTGACAACCTGCACTCACTTTGCTCAGGGGTAAATAGCTACACAATGCACAAGGCAGCAGAGAGTCAGGTATTTAGACTTTAAAGTAAGTGGAGGAGGGAGTAGCAGAGTATTCAAAGGCTCTAAACCTGTCTACATTCTAAAGTCTTGTCCTTAGTGATGATGAGGTTAAATTGTATACGGCTTTTAGTTTTTCACCCCCAAACTACATTCTAACTAAAGATGAGCCTAAGCCTGACATTTGCAAGCAGTTTCAAATTTCCTCCAAATCTGTGAGGGTTAAAGCTGGAGCTTTGGTTTGGGTTTTTCTCTCTTTTAAATGTGCTCTATACAGCATCTTGCACACTACTGTCCCATGCCTGGCACCTTGGCACCAAGACAATGCAAATTAATATAGGAACCCAAGGCCTTGATCCTCAAATTGAAATGAATAGGAGTTAGTTAGGTACTTAAATACCTTTCTGGATGTAGGCCACAAAAGTTTATGTAGCGTTTGGTACTCAATCTAGAATTCACATATGCCATCAAGGGGAGTGACAAGCTAGTCTGTTCAATGCCAAGGTGTCTGAACACATCAGTACAAAGGTCAGAACATTTATGATCGTGTGCTCCATTCATTTGCAAGCTTTTCAAAGCTGCTTCTTTGAATTGTGCTTTAGATAGCTGAACAAATACCAGCAGTTATGAAAAACTGAATTAGACCCAATTCAGCAACCACTATGAAGGGGCTTAACTTCAACAAGAGTTAAGCACATGCTTAAAGTGAAGCAGGTGCTTAAGTGCTTTGCTGAATCTGCGCCATAGTTTACTGAAAAATAACTGAAAATTAAAGTTTCAGTTTGACAGATGTTACAGCCAGCTGCCACCAGATGCCATGCCTTGGGATTGTCTATAGCAGAATCCTGACAACTATGTAAGAGTCCGCCACATCAAAAGTGGAGGAAAAAGACAGAGAAGCCAACCCAAGGAGTAGTAGTGGAACGTCATAAAGACAAACATGTTGCTATATGGTGTGACAGAATATGGCATTGAACAGAACACTGGGAGGAGAGGAGTTGTAGAGTGGATCCCATTTGATGGAATTAACACAAAGAAGAACTGAAAAATAACACTCAAATGTTAGTTCTTTATTTATTATACATTATTTGTTAGGCAGCGGCCAGTTAGAGTTACAGAACAGTATGTTACATGTGCTAAATGTGCTAATGCTGAAGCCTACATAATTCTACACATATTGAATTGAAAATCACAGGTACAAATGTATCCATATGTGAGAGGCACAGGCAATTTGATTCATCACTATCATAAAGAAAGCGAAGAATACTTGTAGCACCTTAAAGACTAACTAGTTATTTTCTTCTCCTATTGATAATGGCCCATCTAAATTTAAGAGTCTCTTAGAATTGGTATGCTAATGTACAACTTTTTTTTTCTTTCTTTCTTTCTTTCTGTGTATATAAATGCATCTTACTTCTGTTCCATTCTATGTATCCGATGAAGTGAGCTATAGCCCACGAAAGCTTATGCTGAAATAAACTAGTTAGTCTCTAAGGTGCTACAAGTATTCCTCGCTTTCTTTATGGATACAGACTAACACGGCTGCTATTCTTGAACCTATCACTATCATAGTAGCAAACACTAAGGTTTCACTTTTAAAAATAAAGCAAAACTACCCTGAAGCCATGTTTAGCTTCGTTTTAAAAAGAAGCACTGAAAAATTATTTCAGTTATTTTGAAATTTCATAGTTTCTTCCTCTCTGTTGGACACTGTACTTGAAAGTGCTCTTGAAAAGGTAAAGTAATACATCTAGCAATGAGGGAGCTGTGGAATGCAGCTTTACAGCTTTTAGCTTCTCATTGTGCCTCCCAGACAAGGTGTTTAAGTATTAATAGGCTTGATTCACTCAACAGAGAGCCTTTGGTAACCAAAAGTTAGCCACAGGGGGAAATTGCAGGAGTGCATGCATCTCCATTCCAGTGTAGCAAGGCTGGCTGGGAAAGGGTGTGTCCAGGTCATTGAGGGATGTACTGATTCAACATGCTGCACCAATGCATTGACCACATTTAAAAGCTATCCCGCCCTGATGCAACCCTTTGGTGAAGGTACAAGCACCGCCTGACCTCTGGGGGCAAATGCACACACTATGCCAACTGCAATGTCCTGCCCAGGTGGGGTGAATCAAGTGAACAGTCTCCATTTTACAAAGTGGGAAACCAAGACAGAGACATTAAGTAATTGCCCAGGGTACCACAGTCAGTCAGATCAGTGACACAGCAGGAGTCATTTCATTTGAATAGTTTGGGATGAGAAGGTGAGGGGGAAATTGCAAAGGCCAGCAAAAGAGATTGCTTGAGCAGAATATTTTAGCTTAATAAAAAACTCTAAATCTACCATCTCCTGTACTAGGGAGATGAAATTTATAAGAGAAGGAGAGACATAACGGAAGAAATTGTTTATTTGTTTGTTTGCCTTTATAAAGCCCATTTGGGAGGAACATCAGTATATATACCATACATCAGTTATCTGGCTTATCCCAGTTACTTCGGAGCTGTAGACATCTTTTGTTAGAAATTAATGTGTGTAATAAAGTTTTACATTTTTCATATGTTTTGAAGTATACAGGCTATAATTCTTTTGACTGCATAATTACTTTTTGTACACAAGAAAAATGAGGTGCTTAGTCCTAAGTAAATAACCACAAAACAAACCAGGAATAAAAGTTGCATCCTTTTTATCTTCTGGGTCTTACACAATAAATATGTTTTTTAGGAACTAAAAAAAAAGTTATATATCCTCAATATAATTTGGCTTAAAAAAAATCCAACTCCCTCTAGGACTGTATTGAGAAAGATGCTGAAGTGAGGCAGAAATACAGTAAGCATTCTGAGTATTATATTGTGATAACTTGTATAGAGATAGGCAAAAAGGAGTGGCCAAAGGATTTTGCCTGCTTAATCATTTTAGATGGATTGTCCCTTCTGGACCATTTTGCTTATCCAAAAGATCTGAAAACTCAGCTCTATAGTAGAGTCAAGATAATTTACCAATCATGTTTTTTTTCCACCACATCACCCTTTAAATGAACACTAATGCCATGAAGGAGGAAAACATTACTGACGTAAGGCTTATCTACAGGAGAAAGTTGCACCAGTTTAACTCAAGAAGTGGTTTTTAAACTGATTTAGTTAAACCAATGCAAAAGTCTGCAGGGAAGCTCTCATTTCACTTTAAACCATGTTTATTTTGATTTCAGTATGGCCTACGTCAAGCATTCAAAAATCACGAGGCAGGTGCCAAAAATCATGAGATTGGTTTTTGTTTCAGTAATAAACTTGGGTTCTTTCTTATTTGTCTTCTGTTTTCTGAGCCTTTACGATGCACTCACATCTAGTTTTCAAGTTTTTCTCAAGTCTGTGGGTGTTAAAAACTTAATTTTTAAATAAATGACTGCTAAGATTGACATGTAGCCTCTTGATTCCAGCAGTTGGGGCCTTAAGAAAAGCACCAAATATTACCAGAAACATGATAAAATCATGAGGGTTGGTATCTTTGTGGTTTAGTTTATGATGATTAGAAACCCCAAATAAGACACCCTCAGACCAAGCCACAGGGGTTTGCAATGGTTTAACTAAATCTATTTAAAGATTGATTTAAATTAATACAGAGCAACTTTCTCATGTTGATAAGGCCTTAGGCCCTGATTCTTCAAAGGGTCATGTATGTGCTTAATTTTACACACCATGAGTAGAGGGATGTAGGGAGTTTAAGTTAAGCACTCATTTAAGTCTTGGTCGGAATGTGGCCTTAACTGAAAAGCCCTAGTCATGCAATATACTCCATGCAGGCAGATCCCTCATTGACGTCTTCATACGAGCTCTCACTTTTTGAATGAAATATGCCCCTTGTATTTGTGAAGAGCCATGTGACTCCTAAAGAGCTAGGCCATTTAAAAAAAAATATGTAAATAAAATTTACCTCTCCGGCTGACCCCTCGAATGGCCATTTTTGGCCTGCAGCAAATATTTATGTCCAAGATGTAAACCTCTGAAACGGAGAGGTTATAGTGAAATGCTGACAGAGTATTAAGAGCCCCTTAACCCTTGGTTTAGCTGGCCCTGCTATAATTACAGGTCTGTCTGTTATTTTCAATGGCACTTATCATGACCTCGACTCCATTTTTTTAATTATAGTAGAACTTGTGAAGGGAATTATTACTAAGTTGGGGTTTTCTCTCTCTCTCTCTCTCTCTCTCAATTCAATCTTTATTAAACATATAAATTGCTGAAGAGGCAAGATTGGTGTAATAGCTTTGCCTTCTGTCCCCCACCCCACCCCCGGCTTTGTGGACTGCAGTTCAAGTTCCACCTAAAGCCCTAAGTAAAATGAATACACTGATTTGATTCTGCCACGTCCCCAGTGAGCAGTGAAATTGACTGTACAATAAGCATCAAAGGTTAATGAACAAGGGAAAATTTGACATTTTATTTGGTCAAGCTTCTGGTGGTTCAAATACAAATTTAAAAGATTGGTTCCAAAAGGAGATTTTATTTGTTTGTTTTCCTTCTTAAAACACCCCCGTAAAATGACAAGGCTGGTTAATGGGACCCAAGAAATGTATGTTTAAAATATTTATCTCGAACACTTGTGCAAGCACACGCAGCTTGCAGTTTGAAGATAGCGGCGGCACATTCTCAGGCCACTCAGTTATTCCTCGCTCAGGCTTGTGTGAATGCTCACTCACTTTGGGAAGGAAGCTAGCTCACTTGTGCAATGACCCTGGGCCCTGTCCAAGTAATAATGACCTTCTTCAGCTGCTGATCCATGGAAGCCTCCAAGCTGCCGGGGTCCTGTTAAGTGAAAATGCCTCTTCTTTTTTGGCCACAAAATGCCTCATTGGGCTTTCCCAGCTGCCCCCTGCAGAGACTGCTTTTTTCCCAATTGCCCTGGCTTAATGACACTGATGTCACCCACTGCACATATTGCACACAAGGAATTCCCCAGACCTTGGGTTCTTTTACAGCTTAGTGTATTCATCTTAAAGGAGCTACGCTCTGCTGTACTCTTCCCTGGCTGAGAAGCCTCTTTCTGCAGCCAGCCAGTGACAGCTGTGTCTGCCAGCCATTGACCCCTATCTCTCCCAGTACTGATGGAGGGGAGACCAGCGGATCTCACAAATGTTTCAATAGGTCTCCCAGCCTGACCTCCTGAATGGACTTGTCAGACAGGGTTAGAGCAGTGAAGTGGGCCATTCATGGCCTGAAGATTTTCAGCCTGGCAGTCTTGAAGGAGACCCTCTCCCATGCCATGTTTTGCAGCTATGGTTGTGGTCGCTCTCCCAGATCCAGCAGTCCATGTTCATTTATTTGTTCTATAAAATAAATTAAAACTAGATTCTACAGGGACAGGCCACCAATCCCACCAGTGTGCCAACTCCTGCTGGGGCCATCCGGAAAATCTAATCTAAATTTCCATTGCTGGTTCAAAGGCTGCTTTGCAGATTTGATTGGGGACTTTGAGGAGAATGTATCTGGAGTGAAATTTGCCCCTGAGCTGCACAAGTCCTCTGCACTATTTACATCCTATTTGGAGGACTTAAGTAGGATTTAAGTGCTGCATAGACCCTTTGCTGGCTCTCTGCACTGCGGTACATTGGGACTCAGCTTTGCTGATCCTCACCATTGCCCTTTCAGATCCACAAACTGCATCTTGGAGCCGAGTTCTGATACGTGTGTTTTTTCAGTGGGAATGATGGTTTGGTAATAATCTTTCTGCTCCATAATCTAGAGTTTGGGCAGCATGAGTGGACCAGGCCCTTAGGAAATGCTTTCATTTAATGCACTTTACATACCTGGAGAGGACTCATGAAACACTGTTTTAGCAGATCATTTTCTCTTTAAAATATAGTAGATTCTATTCATTTTATTATTTATCTATATTGAATGCAAACAACATGGTCATGAGACGCAGCATGGAGTTTTAAATTATGGCTTGTCAGTATTGTTTATAGACGGGTAATTAGAGTTACTGCACTGAAGCTGTGGGATGGGAACTCATGGCCTGATATTTATTTACACGACTCAGTGCATGAAACTGTGTTTGAAGCATAACTTATAAGTGTTTTTAGAAAATACAATTTCAAAGTATCTGCAGCTCCTCTACGTTGTATCAGACTGTTTATCTGAATACCGGCTTCACTTATTAAGATGCAAGGAAAAGGTATTGGCACCGGCCCAATTTGTGTAATTAATATGGCGTGGGCAAGGGAGGGAGAGGATTTTTAAATGACTTGCAGTTTCATTTACAAATCTTTCCTACAACGCTCATCCCTTGTAGTTATGACCAAGAGCACTTCACTTCACCTTGATGTACAGTCTCATACCCCCGATTAACTTTTCCCATTCTATGGCAACATCGCAGTTGATTTTTACGTGCTTAAATATCTGTAGAGCTAAACTAGATCACTTAACAGAGATTTTTAAAAAATGAGTATACTGATACAATATTTGTTATGGACGCTGTTAACATTTTTCAAATGAAAAGAGTTTCTTGTCAAAAAATGTCAACGTCAACAATGTGAAAATTATCAAAAATATTATTGGAAGAATTATAAAAAATTTTCATTTACTAAAAAGTGAGATGTTGGCATAAAAAACTTTAGTACCATTTTCAAATTATTTTGATTTAAAATTGATTTTAAAAAGGGAGGAAAAGATCCCCTTTTGACCACTTCGCATGAAAATAACGTCTATGTTCCTATTTTTTTTATGAAAATAGGTTTTCATTTTTCAACCAGGGCCAATTAATAACAATAATTAGCACTTCTCTAATAACTTTCATTCATAGAACTCCAAGCACTTTAGACTAGGGCAAGTGCAGTGCAGAAAGTTAAGTCACTGGTCCAAGGTCAGACAGCAAGACCAGGATAGGTCTTCTGATTTGTCACCCTGTGGCAGAAGCCAATAAGAATCTTACATATGGAATATAAGATGACAAATCCCAGTGTAATAAAATACGTATGGGACCATTTTTAGATTTCGTTATGAATTATACATATAAGGATAAAGGTAAGATAAAGGAGGTGTTTGTGGGATGTCTGGGAAATTTCTGATTCCCTAATTCCAATACTTGGTCTTTGTCTTTTAAGGATAGGAATTTCAAAGAAGCCTACTAGTTCGGACCTAACTCTCCTAGACTACTTGAAAATCCTAGGATATATCTTGTGGCTGTCCCACTTTGCTGAATATCTACTAACTAAAAAAAACCCTAGTCTTTATTTTAATTTGCATTATCATACATGAATATAGCATAATTAAGACTGGTATTATTAATTCATTCATGAATTGAAATACTATTATTGCATGGGTGAATGGTACATATAAATACCCATAAACACGTGGGCAATTAAATCCTATGAGTTAATACACAAGTATTGTTAGTCTATTTTTAGCTTTATTCCATTGTTTTCTAGTATTGTTATTAATATTTTGAAAAATGTATCATATAAAAAATAAGTACAGGGATTTTATTACTGTATATTGAATATATGGTGATTAGAGAAAATATTGTCAACCTATTTCTTTTGCATGTACATTTGAAAATTGTACACTACAGACAACATACTGTCTTTTTCTTAAATTACCACCCAAAGCAGAAGAGCATAGTAGTGGACGATAGCATTGTATGAGCCAGGTGATAAAGGGTGATCAACATTCACCCTATCCACCCATCTAGTGGTGGAGGAACACTGGCCGGCAAGATATCTAGTTGTTATGCTTGTAGTAAAAAATCCTGCTTCGATATTTTTATTCCCTAGAAACTCTTCCTCCCTCCCCTTTCCTTCTCCTATAGTACGCCAATGTGAAAGAAGGCAGGATAATGACTTGACTAATGGATATTTGCATATAAGAATATCTCCTTGCCGTGATGCCAGTTTTACATCATTGAATTTGGAAATGAAATCAATGGGGCTGGTGTAAAGGACTGCAAAATTAGAGGCTTTACAGTTTTCTTTTCCTTTGTAAATTGTTATTGGTAAAGAAAATTAAAATGTTTTGAAAGGGTTCTTTAATAAAACACTCAAATGAAGATATTTCAATTCTGGAGGATATTCCCTGCTCCATTATAACAATTTTAATGCAGATCTATATTCTCTTATGTGCCAATTATGGATTCTCTATGCCAGCTCTGGGTGGAATAGGGATGACAGTGGGAAACACTGGAAGTGGGTTAAGAATAGGATAGGAAAGGGACAACTGGATTCATGCTTACTTGACCTGGAATCTCTGCATTCTGACTCCAGCCCAGTGAAGCACTTAAAAGCATGTTTTTAAAGCACAGGGGTAGTTGCATCAAAACCAACTCGCATACTAACATGCTTAAATATTTTGCTGGACTGGCATTAGCATGCACAATATAGCAGCAGCCACTACTCCAGCCCTGAGATCGGAGTACCGGCCATTCACTTTTACTGCTTAATTCCTTCCACTAAACCTAAGAGTCAATGGAATTCATGGTCTTAAGTCACTCAGGTGTTTCTGAACTCCCCCCCACCCAGCCACCAAGTGCCCAAATAAATGAACAAATTACTTTTTTAATGTTTGCTCATTTTGTTTGATAATTTTCCATGCTGAGGAATTCCAGTGGGTCTCCCAGCCATTCGGGCAAAAGAGCAAGTTTCCACTGTATTTCTAATATAAATAAAATGCTGATGGATAAAGGATTAGGAGACAGTTTTAGGTCTGAATTTTAGCATTATTTAAGCCTAGATTTTTCAATCTTCAAAAGAAAATAGTCATTTCATGGCAAGTTATGAAACATGAATTATTTATTTCTCCAGCAAATATGTAATTAGACATATTTTGAAAATCTGTAATTAATCCCTCACCCTCTAAGCCCATAAGAAATGCTAATATGCCTCTGAGGTAAACAGGTTTTTATAAAGGGCATTATGTAAGCTGTTCTGATCTGTTGTGTAATTATGTTTGCTGTCGGTACTGAAAAAAAAAATTCACGTGAGAATTAGTGGGGGGAAAAACAACAAACTTTGCTACTCCTCAGCAGAAGGTGATTATTAAATAGCAATAATCTAGATCTTTTAAATTTGTTTTCATGGATTCCAAAAGGCTTGTGCATGCAGCAAGCAAGAAAATCAGAGCTGATTTTTGAGCTTGCCTGGATGAAGTCAAGAATGAACCAGTCTCAGTCATTTGGAGCCTGATCCCAAAGCCTACTGAAGCCAATGGAAAATCTGCCAATGGGCTTTGGTCCAGGCTCTTGGAGGAAGAAACCCTCATTTTGGAATAACTTCTAGTCAGCTTTGAAAGCATCTCATTTCTGTGGCAAAGGATTTTGAAATATATCACAGTGAGGGGTATGAACAGTCTCCTCATTCAAATGATCACAGCTTGACAGCCCTGGAATGTATTTAGATAAAATGGGTGGAATTCAACTTTCTTTGACATCCTGAGCCCAAAATGCATGAGTAATTGGCCTTTCTGCAGGGGTTGTGTGGGAAGACACTTACCCCACAATTTGTGGGTGGGCCACAACGGTGACTGCTGGAATTACCATGGAATGGAGGTGATTGACATTTTACACTCCATGCTGCATACAGTGGATCTACCTAATTACCTATCTAGTAGCCCTGCCTTGATACCTTCATACTTGATGACCTATTTTGGCCTGGCATGGAGACACCAAGTTGTGGTCTCTTTGGCACCACCGTCCCTCAAGCAATGCCCTGTTGGATGTCTCCCCCAAAAAAGGCGAAATAAATCTTTGTACAAGATTTGAACCAAGCCGTGCATTTTGAACTGCTTGAAGTTTATTTTTGCACACTGCTGCCTGCTGAAATACTACAAGTAATGCTGACCTGAGTGAAACTACATCACACAAGAGAGCTGGTTCTCATGAGATTCACAGCCTGGTTTCTAGTGCAGAGTGACCAACTGATAACAAATAATTTATCAACGGAGTTCACAGAAAGCCCCAGAGCAGAATGCTAGTTTCCAAAAGTATTTGGTGTTCGTAATGATCAGATGTATTTTAAATGCATTTCACTAGCAGCCTGCTGCTCCAGTTGTCTTACTGAGCTGTGACACAGACCACCTGTCTTCATTTAACTTTCCTGATGGGGCAAGCACACCTTATAAGTAGAGCTGCTCAAAAAAAATTGAAGGGAACTTCACACAATGTTGAGGAGGTTTATGATTGTCATTTCAAATGTGGGCATTTGGGAACTTGGCGCAAAGGCCCTTTCCCACTGATCTTTTTCCTCTGTGGGAAACAGAGAAAAGACCTGTGGTGGGAGCCTCAGTCACCAACAATGGTTGAAAAGGCAACATTGATTTTTGTCATGAGAAGCCATCCTTAGAACATTACTTCCTCTTCTCCCCCGAGGTGGACTCAACATTCCATTTCACAGCTGGAGTTCGCTGTTGTCAACTCTTATGATTTTATCACGGGTCTTCAGATATTTTGGTGCTCAGCTTTCATTTAAAACAAAACAACAAAGGAAGAAGTTGTGTCTAGTTCCAGAGAAAAGTAAACATGAATACTAAGGGCACACACACACACAAACCGAATGCAAAACTTTTATCAGCTTTTAAATCTCATGATTTTTAAACCCAGCTGACGATTTTGGGGATGTTGCCTCATGGCTATTGGCCACTTGACAATGATGAAAACTAGGTTTTTTTAAAAAAATTGCACATATCTCAAAAATAATGAAATGTACATTTTGAAATGAAGTAAAAGAGGAAAATGAAAAATCCTTCCCAGAGTCAGACTTTAGATGAGGTCACATTTTGGTTTGGAGTTAATTTTTAAAAGTGAATTTGCAATAGAAACTAAAAACTAAAAACATTAAAGTGATAAGTGATGGAGAAGCAAACCAGTTAATTCAATGGATTTTCAGTGCTGAGAAGTGTTTTCCATCAACACAATGTTGGAGAAAGGGGATGTTGCAGGGTACTCTGAGTCCCGTAGAAACGAGGCACACACACAGCTGCTGCATAATAGTAGTGAGTTTATTGAAGGCAGAAAGTGACAAACCTGCAACGGGGGCCCCCTGCGTTACTGCCACAGAGATGGGAAAAGCCCGCCGCATCGGAGCAATGCTCAGGATGAAGCCCATTAGACAGGGGCACACAAGCATAGAAATACCCGTAGACATTTGCATCTCATGCATACCTCATGAATAACTAATAACTTGTTTTTCTTCGTTAGTCTCACACAATCCTTGCAAGCAGTTAGCAGCAACTCCGATAAACAAGAGATAACACTGGCATTCAAGGCTGTTGCCTTGACCGAGGGTAGCCTTTCCTGGAGTCGAGCATGAGAGTGTATTCCTTATATACATACCGTTACAAATTCTTCTCGCATCCTACAGGGGAGTTCTGATGCATGGAACAATGGGAATGATGTCTCCTAGCTGACTTTTGTTCTCCTGGTACCTTGCTGTTAATGCAGGGGAAGAGCTAACAATAATGCTAGTGAGTTATCATTGAATTCACTGTAAGGCTAGACAAACTTGCTTGCGGAAAATAAGAATGAATAATCTCAAAGCTTAGTCCATGTTCTCATATGTGAAATCAACCTGAAATGTAGCATAGATAGTTTCAGAAAAATTAAGTTGGACAAATTTCTGCACTAAATTATTCCAGAATAACTCCACCCCAAATTTACGTTGATCAGTTGGGAGCAGAATTTGGCCCAATATGTTTTAAAAGCTCTGGTACGTTTGCTAATAAAGCTGCAGGGCACAACAACTACAGAACTACCTGTTGGGTCACAGGTGCTCCTGGAAATCTGGGAAGCTAAGTGGGTGTTTCATTCAACAATTTTGGGTAGATCTGTGAGCAGAAGATTGCTGACAGGCTGCCAAAGGGGCATAGGAAGAAGAAGTTGGTGAGAAGGGATGAAATATGAGGCTTGGAAATAAGCCTCAGTGGTGGACAGGAGGTTGGTCAGGTATGTCAGAGATGTAGGAGGAAGAGAAGTCTAAAGATTGGTTTCAGATAAAGATGACAGGCCTCTAAAGTGAGCCAAACTTCCATGTTTGCTTGCATGTGACTCGTTACTGATGACGAACATGTGATCTGTCCACATGCAGTGGGCTATCAAGGTTGTGTCCGAATAATCCTATTTGAATGTGATGTATAAACAAATATGCTTCTGCTTGGCCCTGTCCCAGAACCTGGTGTAAGGATGGTGCTATGTTCTTCTGAACTACATCCACTGTTTTCTGTACAAGTCTAAAACCTAACAAATAATACACACCACCCCGACCCTCACCATCCAAACTTGTAAATTGCAATTTCTGGGCCAAAAGAAACTTGATGAGGTTCAACAAGGAGAAGTGCAGAGTCCTGCACTTAGGATGGAAGAATCCCATGCACTGCTACAGACTAGGGATCGAATGGCTAGGCAGAAAAGGACCTAGGGATTACAGTGGATGAGAAACTGGATATGAGTCAACAGTGTGCCCTTGTTGCCAAGAAGGCTAATGGCATTTGGGGCTGTATAAGTAGGGGCATTGCCAGCAGATCAAGGGATGTGATTGTTCCCCTCTATTCGACATTGGTGAGGCCTCATCTGGAGTACTGTGTCCAATTTTGGGACCTACACTACAAGAAGGATGTGGAAAAATTGGAAAGAGTCCAGAGAAGGGCAACAAAAATTATTAGGGGCCTGGAGCGCATGACTTATGAGGAGAGGCTGAGAGAACTGGGATTGTTTTAGTCTACAGAAGAGAAGACTGACGGGAGATGTGATACCGGTAGCTGCTTTCAACTACCTGAAAGGGGGTTCTAAAGAGGATGGATCTAGACCGTTCTCAGTGGTAGCAGATGACCGAACAAGGAGTAATGGTCTCAAGTTGCAGTTGGGAAGGTTTAGATTGGATATTAGGAAAAACTTTTTCACTAGGAGGGTGGTCAAGCATTGGAATGGGTTACCTAGGGAGGTGGTAGAATCACCTTCCTTAGAGGTTTTTAAGGTCAGGTTTGATAAAGCCCTGGCTGAAATGATTTAGTTGGGGTTTGGTCCTGCGTTAAGCAGGGGGTTGGACTAAATGACCTCATGTGGTCCCTTCCAACCCTGATATTCTATGAGTCTATGATTTGCAATTGCATTTTCTGTTTAAAAAAATAATAAAGAATCACCCTGTGAGTCCCAACATTTCTGTAAGGTTTTTAATGTCTACAGGTAGCCTGAATTTGATTAGTGTAGTCTACATGGTTCACAAGTAGTTAACAAACTGGAATAATATGGAAATGTGGTATAAGAACATACCACTGAACAATGGCTGAGAATGGATGAATGGTTACTCTCCCCACCAGCCCTATCACACTAAACTGGCCTTTAGGGGGTGATTGTGAGTGATGCAATGTATCCACACTTTTCTCTCCTCCTCCAAGCTATGTGTCACAGTAATAAACCTTCCCCAAGGCTGAGTCTCACCTCCAGAATCCTTCCAGGGCCTGTCAGCCCAATGTGTGTGAGTTTGATACCGGCCTGGAAACTGGATCTGGCATATTTACTTGCTGTTGGACCGGGTGTAGGCTGGTCAGCGAATGTTTTCTGAAGCTTACCTTGGTGAAAAACTCACCTTTAGCGCGCCGTTTCAGTCTCATGGACTAGATATAGCTCTGCCTTACATGTTACCTGAAGGTCATGGCAAATCATTTACTGAATCTTAGCTTTTTCTGCTTCAAATACATGGAATTCTGTTATCAGATGATATTACACAGCTTGCATAATTGCCAATTACTGGATTATTGCTCTAGTGTTATCTTTCTTTAAAATATTACTGGATGTAAAATCTTGCTTTGTCAACAGATTTTTTTTAATTGTTCAATATAGTATTTGTAATACTGTGACTGTAATATACCCGGGTGAAGGCAGGGTTGGATTATTTTGTCCTATTTAGTATGGTTGCTATACACTGTAGATACTGATTAACATAGATCAATACAGTATAACCCCATAAATGTTTAACCCTACCAATCAGTTCCCCTTAGGTGGTTTAAGCTAAAAACCAGGCAACAAGTAAGTGTACAATATTTCAAACCAAGTGTAGTCCTTTGTAGTTGCTTTGTTATCCTTTCCCTGAGTCTGTACATATTCTTTTGCATTTGATATAATTACTACATTACATTTTTGTTATGTTTGTTTTCATATTTACATTGCCCATTTCTTGCATTTCTCCTTCACCGTTTAGTACCCCAGCAGCATCCACATTTAAAATTACCGAAGATAAAGTTATAATATTCCTGAGGCAAAACTATGCATTTTAACAACTGTGCTAATGTGGAAAACAACTTGTGCAGAATAAATATGCCCTACAATTAGTGGGATGCCGACATTTTTCATGGTTACCTTACATATAAATAAACCCAAGCCACTGACATTTTTCCTTGGGGCTTTTATCTCTGTAGCCCAAAATCTGCAGACAGATTTGTTGTAAGTAACACTATCATCATAAGAAGTTTGAAAACCCATTATTTTTTAAATTCATCTGCTTTTGCATCTGTATAGCTCCAGGCTGGGCCTATGGTTCTGATATTGTCTGTATGATTAACAATTGCCAAGTCACTGCTACGGCTCCCAAAAGCCTATCATTTGACTGAGGCTAACAGGAGGTGACTGGGCAAAGCAGTTTCACCTGAGGGTGGCCTGGGTCAAAGGTCACTTGTAATAGCTTCTACATGCATCTCCAGACCTGTAAATGAGACCAGAGCCTGATTCACTCCACTACACTTTCTTTGTCTTAGACGGATGCTCTAATCAAACAAATTACCTAGCCCGTGATCACAGTCACTGATCCAGAGATGTTTTTGCAGACGCTTGTCTGGAATGTTCCAAGCCTTCTCAACCATACAATGTTTTTAAAAGAAAGGGCTAATGTGTTCAACCAAAGGTAATAAAAGATGTGCGTTTACTTGGTTAAACCAGCCTCAAAGAAATCCCTCAGGACAGTGCATGACACATTTGACACTCACAGTACAGCTTGTTTAACTGAAGGGCATGTATAGAAAATAACTGAGGAATGCTGTCTTATAGTATGTGTGCATGTACACATGCATTACAATTCTGCTAGAGTTAAAGGAAAACTACAAAACTCAATACCCCCAATATTGTCTCAGTGAGAGAGTGGCTACATCTTGAATGTAGTAGTACTTTAACTTGTGTTAAATGGAATCTGGGTTTTTAAAAAACACATTGGAAAAACGAGATGGGGAGGGATGGGGAGTCGTACCATAAACAAACAGCTTCACAGACACACATGCAGGTGTGGTTTTTTTATTTGTAAAATTCACCCTTGAACTGCGGAATTAAAAGCATTCAGCCCGCTAGAAACATATTACACTAGTTTGGTATTTATTTATTGCACAGTTCTTTAGTCTTATTTATGGACTGTCTTTCTGTATTGTACCGCAGGCTGTGTTGTCATTGTACTTCCATAAAACTTTCACAATAAATTTGTAACCATCACAAAAAATCCACCCATGGGATTATTTTTTTTCATATTTTCCCCCTTAATTTTCCTACATTTTGGCTTTCCTAGACGTGATGTTGGTTGTTTACTTGTTTCTAACTTATGACTATAAAATAAATCCTAGATACTTTCCAGTTTCAGATGCTTCTGGCAACTGTAAAACCAAATTTTTAAAAAAAGCAGTTATGAGTTAGAAAATGAGCTAATTTAAACAATATGTTGTTAATATGGTTTAATTGCTAGTGGTATGTTGGGAAAACAATTACATTGGAAGCTGAAGTTTTTTTGATGTTTGTTTATTGTCTCAACTTTCGCATAGTTCTCTGACAGCTTCTTGCAAACTGATATTATTTGAAAAATGCAGACCTAAAATGAAAAGAAGTGCAAATAATACCCCAGTGTAAATATACTACATTTAATGACTGTTCTAGGAACTGTGCAATTCGTAGGCTATGCCTACACTAGCATTTTTGTTGGTAAAACTTTTTTCAGTCAGGGGTGTGAAAAAATACCCCCCTTCCCCGACCGACACAAGTTTCACCGACAAAAGAGCCAGTGTGGACACCGCTGTGTTGGAGGGAGATGCTTTCCCGCCGACATAGCTTCTGCCACTCATTGTGGCGGAGGTTTAATTACGTCTATGGGAGAGCTGTCTCTGGTTGGCATAGAGCAGCTACACAGGAGACCTTATAGCGGTGCAGCTGCAATGGTTCTGCTGTGCCACTGTAGCGTAGACAGAGCCAAAGGCAAAGGATGGCAGATTGGAAGGAATAAATATTCATTAGAGCTGGGCAAAAATTTTCAGCCAAAACATTATTTTCACTGAAAAATGTGGATTTGGTGAGACTGAAACATTTAGCCAATTTGAGTCAATTTTGCCAAATTGTTTTGGCATTGTAAAAATGAAACACGGTTAGTTGAAATGATATTTTGTTTTGACATTTCCTTTAATTTTATTTTTAAAAAGGTTAAAAAGCACTCAAAAATCGAAATGAAATGCTTTGTTTCAGGGCAACCGCAATGTTTTGTTTGACCTGAAACATTTTTTTCCCCACCTTTGAATTCACTGAAAATGTTGAAAACTTTTGTTTCCATTTTATTTATTTGTTTGCTTGCTTGCTTTTAATGGTCAACTAACCAGAAAATCTGCAATATTATCAAATCTACTCCTCAAACACATTGCTGGGTTCTAAACTAAGCAAAAAACACTCTAGGAAAAGGCTTGGGGTGAAATTCTGGTCCCAAAGAAACCGAGGGCAAAACTCTCATTGACTTCACTGGGTCCAGGGTTGTGGATGGCTCAGTAGAAACCTCTACTTGATGTGCAGCCATAGTCAAAAAAAGCAAAGATGATATATTCACGTCACTGGAGTAGAGTAACTTAGGTTGACTTACCCTGGTAATGAAGACAAGCCCTGAGACTGTTTTGGTTAAAGAGGGAATAATGACTTCTATAAGAAGTCCACCATTTGAAAGTGTCTAATACATATGTCTCCTATGTGAACCAGCTTCGCTGGCTGGTGGGAAGGGCTGGATGTAGCCATGATCCCACTTACCACACTTCACTGCTTTGTCGCAGGCCTTCACCAGTTCTAGCCCTAAGCTATCCTTATACTCAGTTTGTGCAAGAGCTGTAGTGCATCTGAGCCCCGCATGCTGATACTAATAGCAGGAGTGCCATATTCAAAAACCATGAGGTTGGCTTAAAAATGATAAGAACTTTAACAATAATAAATCTTGCATGCTTTGTATTTACCTTCTGGTGTTTGAGCCTTCAGGGGTCACACTTGTCTCTGCAGCCAGGAGGGCTAGAAACAGGTTTTTATTATTAAATGAAAACTGAGATGCTCACATAATCACAGGACTCCCAAGAGTGGGGACTTTACAAAAAACACGATAATATCGAAGACTAATGATAAAGTCATGAGAATTGAAACATGGAGAAGGCTCCTTGAAACCCTCTCCTCTTTTGCACACCTATGCAGGGCTGTTCACTTCAAGCTCTTCAAAAGATTTTGTAAAAGCTATTTGGATGTGGGTAGAAGGTATATCTATGTCTTTTGGACCTGAGCTGCTATTGAACACTGGATATCAGGTTTTATAATGAAAATGCTAAGTCAGCCTTCAGTGCTCTGCTGTAATTCTACCAGGACCACTATAATGCACACACATAATATATGATGTATATTTATTATGGCACTCTGCGTATTATTTATTATACATGCTACGTATTATGGAGATGAAAAACGATACCTTCTCTAAGATGAACAAAGCCGGGAAAAATATGGTATAAAAGCCATCTGATTCATATTTGACACCTGCTCTCTAAAGACTGGTGCAGAATCTAAATTTTCAAACTAAGTTTGAGACACTTTTCTATTTGTTGCACAGCTTTCTGTACTAAGCATAGTAGTGCCACCTTTCTTTCCGGCAGATTCATGGCTCTTCACTATTCCCACAATTCCGTGGGCGCATAGGGAAATCATGACTGCACAGTGTGAAAATATTTCAAGAAGTTAGAAAAACCACTGACATTTCTCAGCTTCCAGAAAGAAGACAGGAAACACTGTTCTGTCCAAATGTTAATGAAGACCAGCCCCTCTGTATCCCTGGGGTTTTAAGGGATTCGTATTTTTTTATTTTATTTTTTTACCGAATTGGTTTGGGAAAAAAATTAATCCATCCCACTTCAGTTCTGATTTCATTGTTCCATTTATATCCATTTTGCATTCTGGATGTTGTCAAACTGAAGTGGTCACAGCAGCCTCTCCCTCTCCAACAATTACATTAATGTGCAGGTCGCCTTTGAAAAGTGACTATATACAAATGGCACATTTTATTCAACAGATTGGCTCTCTGTGTATAATCAGAGCAATATCTGCCCACAATAGTCATAAAATTCATGTTTGTTGCTTTTCACTCCTGCTAGCTCTGCAGAGTTTACAAAGCTATGGGAGAGTGAGCTGGATTCTATTCCTTTTCTGCATTGTCTCATTAACACAATTATTTTACAAGTCCCAGTCAATTACAGCCATTTAAGACACGGGGGAGATATCAGCATCACTGGGGGCCTAATCTGAAGATGTGCAGTTGCATAGGTGTAAGTGAAGGTGTAAATTAGGAGAGACCTAATCTGCCCTGGAGAAATTTGTGTTGATGTGTGAGAAAGAAAGCTTTATTTGACTCCTGGAGCTGAAGTGGAGTTTTGCTGGGCTGGCACTTAGGAAAAGAAATCAACATGTCTTTACTTGAAGCAGAGCATATTGACATGGACCCATGGAAACACAGTGCCATTTGCACAGAGTAATGCCATTCAGAGCAGAATCACTCTTCAGGATATGCTGTTCATCTAGGTGTCTTACCCCGCGGACACCCAACCAAAACTTGTCGAGCCTGAAGTCAAGGTTTTAAAAGAAAGACTTTGCTGTCTTAAACAAGATCAATGTAGCTGAGCTACCAGCTGAGGATCTGGTCCCATATAGCTGTATAATAACCATTAGCCTCTGTGATTCTATATAAGTTCTGAGTGCAATTTATTGGATCACTATTGAATTCCTTCTCCGTTGAACATGCACACTACTCAAAAGCGAGCAATGTAGGAAAAGAAGACCAGGAGTCACCTTCCAGATGGCTGGAAGTGGTTAGACCCACAGACTCATAGAAATGTAAATCTGGAAGGGACCTTGAGAAGTCATCAAATCCAGCCCCCTGTGCTGAGGCAGAGCCAGATAAACTTAGACCTTCCCTGGCAACTATTTGTCTTATCCAGTGCCCACCACTGGTCTAATCTGTTCCTAAAAAACCTTCAGTGATGGGGATTCCAGTCTCCCTTAAAAGCCTACTCCAGAACCTTAACCCCCTTAGGGCTGGTCTTCACCGGGGGGAGGGAGGGGGATCGACTGAAGATACACAACTTCAGCTACATGAATAACGTAGCTGAAGTCGGTATATCTACAGCTGAATTACCTGCCGTCCTCATGGTGGCAGCGATCGGCAACGCGCTCCCCCGTTGACTCCTGCTTGCGCTTTGCGACAAGCTGGAGTTACAGGAGTCAACACCGCAGGCGATCGATTTCTCACTTCTTAATGAGACACGAGAAAGTGAAGACCTACCCTTAGAGTTAGAATTCTTTTTCCTAAAATCCTAACTAAATCTCCTTCTCTGTAGATGAAGCACATTACTTCTTATCGTACCTTCAGTGAACATGGAGAACAATTGATCACAGTCCTCTTTATAACAGCCCTAAACACATTTGAAGACTGTTATCATGTACCCTTCAGTCTTCTTTTCTCAAAACTGAACATGCAATGTTTTTATAACCTTTTTTCATAGGTCAAGTTCCTAAGCCTTATATCATTTTTGTTGCTCTCCTCTGGATTCTCTCCAATTTGTCCACATCCTCCTTAACATGTGGTGTCCAGAACTGGATTCAGTACTCCAGATGAGGTCCTGCTAATGCCAAGTATAGTGCAACTATCTCCTGGGTCTTCCATAAAACACCCCCTTTAATGTACCCAGAATTATATTAGCCGTCTTCACAATGAGATTACATTCTTGACTAATATTCAATGTGAGATCCACTATAACTTCCAGATCCTTTTCAAGAGTACTGTTTTGTCTCCATTTTGTATTTGTACATTTGATATTTCCACCATAAGTGTTTGCATTTGTCTTTACTGAATTTCATCTTGTTAATTTCAGAACAATTTGTCGAGGCCATTTTGAATTCTAATCTAGGTGCCCAAAGGGCTTGCAAACCCCTCTTTAACTTCCAGCTTGGTGTCATCTGCAAATTTTACAAGCACACTCTCCACTTCATTATCCAAGTAACTAATGAACATATTGAATAAGCACCAGATTCAGGACAAAGCCTTTGGGGCTCATATTGGATACGTCCTCCCAGTCTGATGATTATTTACTGATAACTACTCTTTGAGTATGGGCTTTCAACCAGTTGTGTACCCTCTTAGTAATTTAACCTAAACCACATTTAAATCCATGGGTGGTCTGAAAGCACTGGAAATATTTGATGTTTTTCTACATACCTGAAATAAAAATTAAAACATTAAACAGGGATAAAAGTATTCAAATACATTTGATTAGATCTGATTTTTGGCTTTGTGATCATGTTCTGCACTGACTTGTCGAACAACTAAATTTGGTTATGAGACTGCTCATCCATTTCTGAAACATGTAGCAGCAAGTTGGATGACTACATATACAAACTTTGTAACCCCTACAAAAAATGGGGGTAGGTGGACTCCTTGCTATGCAGACACCCTTTGTCCAAGTAAGGAACAGAACCTACAAACTCGAAAAGGAATCTCAAGCTACTTTAGCAAGTAGGATACTGGTCCTAAGAGTATATGTGAAGAAGGAGTGAGGGGGAATTATGGAGTAAAATAAAGACTAATAGGAAGTTATCAGTGTAAATAACAAAACTAAAGTGTCAACATATTCCTATAACTGCCTAAATCAGGTTATCAGCACTATCCAGAGATCAAACCACAACTTTATTTGTGTTGCTTTCACTTTGGGAATACAGCCAAGTTTATCTTCGTATCTGAGTGTGTCTTTTTTTTGTCAGTGTTTTTGAGGACAGATAAGATCCTATTTATAGACAATTGAAGCCCATTTAAAAGCAACATTTGAAGAGAACTGGATCTTAACCAGCTTGATATGCAAAAGACAATAAATTTTATGTTGATATGGATCTAGTCCTGCTTCCACCAAAGTCAATTGCAAAACTCCAAATGACTTTGGAGTGAGCTCAATTGGGTCCATGATTTAATGGAAAATGACTCACCTTTTCCCACTTTGGAAAGCTGCTCTATATAAAGAAATGTCATTTGACAGTGAATATTAGACAAGATTATAGTCTTTCTTTACTACTTAAACTGTTGCAAATCTGGGTTCTTTCTTACACAACATTGACAGCATTTGCATGTTTTTAATTTGATCATGATAGTGATTATTTGTACTGATAATACTTCTACAGGAAACATTTGTACAGCCCTCCATGTGGCAAAGACCCCTCCTCTTTGATTTAATTTGTATTGAACTACAAGAGCTCTCAAGCTTTGAGTGGAGTCACCAGAACCCCAAAAAGAACTTTACACATCAAAGCTCCTCAGTGAGGGATTGAGTAACAAGACATGCATCCAGTGACCACAATCTAAATCGATTACATCATCAGAACAAGTAGCCATTGGCTAATTAGAAAATAAGAACTAACTAGTGAGTTGGCCTCAACCTGGTATCTAAAATTCTACCCATACATTTTGAATGGTAGATTTGCCAAAAACTGGTCGGATTTCTCCCCGCTTGTTCCACCCAAAACACTGAAAACTGAAATATTCAAAATGGCACTGCACTACCTTACAGAAGTGGTAATTAGATTGCCTCATGCTCCCTTTCTTCTCTACGATCCCACTCTCTGGCTAGACTACATCTCTCGTGATGCATTACTTCCCCCCTTCTTGGTGAGGGAAGGAGGTTTGTGATAGGAGTCCATAGCCATGGTGCACCCACGGGGAGTGGCAGGCTGCTAAGCCCTTTTGTAAACGTGGCCACTTCATTTAGGCGCCAAAACTGTGCCTCAGTATGGTATCTGCAAAGCGGGTCATCAGGAAATACCTAAGTACTCAACGTGCGCACTCAAAGCTCTGTTAGAGGTTAGTTTGGAAAATTAATTAATTTTTACCAAACAGTGCTCCAGAGATTCTGGGGGAATAGTTTTGTTTACTGAGAAACACTTTTCAATGCTTCTTTTGGGATCAGATATGGAAGCTCATATTACACTTATTAGTATTCTTTAAGTATTTCAGAGATTCTATATACTGGAGTCAGCTTGATGCAGAGACTGTTATGACAAGCCCCACTTTCCACTGAATAATAAAACGTGTTTTAGAGTCACGCAAAACAACCCCAACTAAACCCCATCCCTTAAATCTGCCTCATCTAGCACCCTCCTTTTGGAAAGATATGCAGATTTGTAACCTAAAATAGGCATTGCTTGCCCTTCCAGCTGCCTCTGCACCTTCTGTGGTTTATGTTCCCTTCACCCCAGGAGTGCTGTGTGAGGCGTTAGTTTACACACAGGTGAAGAGTGCTTTATTGAAGAGCAAAAGAAAAACAGACTTGTGAGTAATGTCTGTAAGAAAAGCCGCATAAATGGAGTGTCGAATTTTAATGAATGCAGCTCATAACGTTTAAAGGTGAGAATGTTTTTATTTATACTTGTTTGGGAATGAGTAAGTTACTTGCTTACAACTACTGCCTGTGAGTTGTTGCAGTACTTCCTGCCATATCTCATGGGACCCAATGAATCCCTCACATTAAACCATCGTTTCATTACTTCCTCCTCGCAGGAACCCTGCAGAAGATCTTACATATATTGTATGTTACTGTATATGTATACACATATTTATTGTAAGTAGGTACATATAAGTTCTTTAGTAAAAGAAATATGAAAATTACATATGTTTGTATATATATATATATATATATGTGTGTGTGTATATATTTACACACATGTGCATGGGTGTATAAAGCAATAAATAGACTGAGGTGAATTTTGAGATAAACAATATAGTAAAATTACCAGACAAAATCAACATTTTCAATAATGATGTTCATGTGCTAAATTTTCAAAAGTCCCTAAGTCCCTTGGGCACTTACTACCCATTACATGTCAATGGGACGTGATTTACACAAGTTAGGAGATTTTGATCACTGAACATTCCATTGAAAATTAGTAGGACGTGGGATCCAAAATGCCTAAATGAGTTATGAAAATGGGAGTGAGGCGCTTATGAAAATTTGAAAGCGAACTGTTCTATAGTTCTATCTATGAAACAAATCTCATATGCTATGTAAGCATTCTCTACCAATATTAGGAAACATCAGTTCCCTCACAAAATAATCTAACATCCATTCCTCTTTCTCACTGAAGCTTCCTCCCGGGATCCTTGGTGACTGTCTTCCAGGTAGAGGGAAACCCTGAGTAAAAAGGAGGGAATTTTATCATTCCGTGAAGGTGGCTAGATCCAAACTTGTCCTCATTTCTGATGGCAATTAATTGCACTACTGAGTGCAGTCTAGTCAGAATGCCTGGCCCCTTGCTCCTCTGAGTGTCATTCAAGGGAAATAAATTAAAATGAAAAAAAAATACTACAGTGGGGGGAAAAAAGCTCCTAAAGACTGAATGGACACATCTACTTGTGTCTGTTTCATTTGCTGTTTCATGCAGCACCATTCACTGCAGTCAGAAACTGATTGTCCTTTCAGGAACTCTTCACAAAGGTGAACCGAAAACACCAAGCAAACGTGACCTGTGAATCCTGAAAACACACCCAGCAGCTAAGGTTTGCATAATTCTTTCAGGGCCTGATCCTGTGAGACGCTGAGTATCCTCAATGCCCAGTCTCCTAGGGTCAGACCCAGTAAGGCTGAAAATTACATCAATATCAAAGAGGTGACTGGGGTTTGGGAGTGAGCCAGTTGGTTCTGCAGGGACCACAAATGATCTGTTGTCATTATCTACTATTTCTCCAGTACCCAAAAGTGTGCTGGACAACTCGTAGAACAAATGGAAAGACAGAGTCCTTTCCCTGAAGAGCATAGAATCTGAACTGTGCTTGGTACACCCACATAATCTATGGGCCAGATTCTCAGATATACAAAACAAACAAATCTCTTCTGCTGATAATTTCCCCAGCCCATGGGAAGCTCTCAATTGGTGCAGAATTGGTTACTTGTCCCCTGAGCCATTCTCCCCCCTCAGGCCAAGTATAGGGAAGGCGGCATGGTTGGAATGTGTCCTAATCTAATCGACACCAAAGCCTAGAGCGAAATAGATCCACAGCCAGCTCCCTGCTAGTGCCCCATCTCTTGGGCAAAGTTGCTAGAGCACTGTGCTAGAAAGGAAAAAATTAAATTAAAAATGGTGTTCTCATATAGGGTAAGAATCCTAGCTGTTGACAGAACTGCTGTCACCTTCTCCTACCCACAATCCCTCATGTAACTACCATATAACTGCTCTGTTTGCCAAACCCTTATTTTGAAAAACACAAAAACAAATGCATTCCCACAAAAGTGATATCATATGCAAATTACTGTGTTGGGGAGCACAGGACTTGGGACTTTTCTTCATGTTTTTCAGATGTTATTACTAGATGAAAGAGAAAAGCACTTGTCATAAATACCAAACATTTTTAAAAAATTAAAACATCTGCAGCTGACTTAATTATACAAATAAATTATAGGTTCCTTCAGCACTCCCAGCTCAAATAATTAAATGGAGCATTTTAGTTGTAGGACTTAGCCGGCAAAAAGCAAAATGTATATTTTTGTACTGAATTGCATGTTTATAATTTTTTTCGTTGTGATTACAAATTCATTAATGAGCATGCAACCAAAATTGAAAAGCAGAGCTTCAACAATGGACACTGTTTCCATATCAGTCTGCATTTTTAGCCACAAATGCAATTTGGGTTTTGTGTGTGAGAGCGAGAATATGTTTTGTTTTTGTTTATGGACATGCCTCGGCAGTATTAAATAAGCAAAATGTAACTCTGTGTGCCACAAAATATTATAATAGAACCCTGAGGTTCTTTTATTAAATGGGAAATCTGGGATGGGAAATCTGGAGTGGGTAGGCTACCTCTTCCCCCTTTCCTCCCATAGTGCAAAAGAGCCTTGCGGCTGCCTCAAACAGGCAGGTTAAGGATCCCAGCATGGAAGAATCCTTAACAGGCACAAAAGGTCGCATTGTTAGATTTAGCGAGCATGTCAGGGGTGAAGGATGCCAGGAGCTGAAGGAGGTGGAAATGAGTGTATAGCATGCTGTGAACTCCTTCACAATATTTTGGCCCCCGGTGACCACCTTCCTTTCCCCACCATGCCTTTCCTCAGTAGAGCAGAAGAATAAGCTCAGCCCAAATGAAGACCTAACCCAATAACTTCAACAGGTATTAGCAAGATTCATATTGGTAAATATTATTGTTGAGAGCAAATTATTCCTGTTTGCAAATTGACATGACTGTTGTAACTAACCTGCAGCCACGCTGGACTTCACAGTCCATAGCTGTGTGCCATGACTATTTGATCCACTACAATGATGGAGTGGATGAGACTCATATTTCTTCAAATCCTTCAAAAGCACAGACCTCTAGCTCTCCAGCTGCCAGAGAAGTTCAGTTAGCCTTTAGCAATATAGGTCTTACGACACACAGCTGAGTGGTTCTGATTCCATCTGGCAGTGGGCAGTGGTGGTGTGTAAACATACTAGCCAGGTCAATACAGTATTAAATACCTATGTTAATATTTCAGCTACACATTTCCCAGGTCTTAAGATATTGAAAGAAGAGGGGAAAGGCCATGCCACCATATTTAAAGAGAAATCCTGTTAAATAACTGTCTTTCTTAAATTATGAAATTTCTCTATACAGTAGCAACACGTGTTGTGGGCAGACAGTGATTTTCCGACTAACCGCTGTACAGTATCAGAAATACCATTCATTCAAAGACAGAATATGGAGCTGATCCATCAGTCCAATAATTCTTGTGTGCTGCAGACCTGCCAAGTCTACTTTTCCCCTCCAGATGACAGTGAAAACTTGAGAAACCCGCTGCATTTTTGCTAAACTCAGTGTAAGTTGATTTAATATAAAATCAGAGTGTGATTTGTGTGTTAAAACATTAACTGCATTAAAATGTTCCAAACTCATCTTCCAGTTACCAGACTTATCTCAGAATTTAGATGATCAAAATCCAGGGACCCCACTAACTCTCCTCAAAGATAGAGTTCTGAACAAATATTTTTCTCCTTCTCTTTCCTTTTTTCTTCAGTTCATCCTACTCGAGTCTGAAATTTGCCCTGACAATTTCTTGGGATTACCTGTGAATATTTCAGGTTTTCTTTTCAGATCAGGAATTAATTACTTTTGCAAGGAATAAAAAAAAGTACTCAAGGGATTCTGGGTAAAATTTTCAAAAGTGGCTACATGCTTTATGCACATAAATTCTCTAGAAAACCAGTGGCCCTTAGATTGCTACATCACTTATGCACTTTTGAAAATGTTGCCCTCGGTCGTGTGCCTTCCTGCCTTTGCAGTGTGTACCTGTCAGGGGTCTTGTGACTATTCCGTCTATGAGCATCAGTACAGAACTGTTTTAAATGGCTTGACTTTCTGCATTTCCCTCGGAAACGTCGGGGTTAATTAAGTGGTAATGTAGATTCAGGTACTGCTAAAAGGCATGTCTCTCCCTTCTCCTCAAAACATACCTCCATCTTCTTCTGATTTGTCTGTGTGGAAAGAGAGGAGGAGCAATACTGGAAATAGGGAATGGATTTTTTTAAGTGTTCTTAGTTCACTTATTGCTATATGTAGCGGGATAGCTACGCCGCTCCTAAAATAAAAGGAGTAAAAGCAGCCCTGGAGAAGGCTTAGGCTGACAGGAATGGCAGCCACCGCTGTGACCGGGTCAATCTGGGCCCAGCTGGCCCTTATAAGAGGGAAGTGGGCCAGAGGCAGATACAGGGTTGGGGGTTCCCCCGGGAGGGAAGACCCAGAGAGAGAGTGAAGTCACTGCCAGGTGGCAGCACCCCAGATAGAGGGGCACCGGGATCCAGGAGGGACACGGGACCAGCAACAGGTGAGACACTGGCTGGCAGAAGCACTCCGGCTGGAAGAGAACTGATTCCCAGATTGCCAGCAGGAGGCGCCGCAGGGGTGAGTCGTTGCCCCCCTACACTATAGAACATAGCAGCTCTCAAACAGTGTAAATCCCCATAGTGGGGTTAATTACAGCATAATATTAGAAGGGAAAGGCACATGCTTCTGATGAGTTGTGCAGAAAATTATGCAAATGTATGACAATTTATGCAAATCTGCAACTTACTTTTTTTTGTCATAGGATGTTGGCAGATATTCCCATCGCCTATTACGAGTGCGTATTGAACCATTCTCAGCCAGTTGGATCTCTTCCACGAGATGGTACTCAGCCCTGTTGCTGGCAATCAGAGTATAATTGAAACAAGACATGGATACTCCTGGGGAATGGGACACATAGCCAAAACACAGGCCATGGTAGGCAAAGATGTTTAATATACCAATAGGAAGTTGATTCATTAATATCTTATACAATCTGTAATTTATTTCACAATATTTTAGCAGATTAAGTTAATGCAAACAGCAGATGCATTCTGTAGCTCGACACAAATGTTCAGCAAAATTGAAGTTATTCATGTGCAGCCACACAGGGAATATTTGCAGGATATTTTACTAATTGCTCCAAAATCTGACTTGTAGCAAATAAACAAACAGGGAGAAAAAATAAACCAGGAAAAATTTTGCCCCAGGCCTTGCTGTCTCTCTTTTAAGTTCCCAATGTCTTTCTTCAGCCACTCAACTTTTTTCTCTAGAAACCTGATGTTATTTCCCAGTCTCCCAATCACTCTTCTCAGGCCCATTATCCTTCTGCAGACACTCACAGTTTCCCCCTGGTAACCAGCTTTCTTCCAAAAGCACTTGATTTTCTTCCTTCCTCCGAGTCCAAATGCCCTCCCTTAGACTTCAAATCTGTCTGCTTCAGTTTCCTAACTAAAGGCATTTAACTTTCTCTTAAGAGTTTAAAGTTACGGCAACTAAAATCAAGTTGTGATGATTTTTTTTATCATCTCTATTTATTTGCCTTTTTACAAGAGAGAATGTATTTCAAGACATCAAAATATTTTGTTTACCTTCTTACAAATGAATGTAAACACATATTGTTGGGTATATATATACTGTTTATCATTTTTTGCATATAATATATGTATACGTGTGTTGGTAAACCTTATATAGAGGAAAAAATTCAAAGAACATTAACATTGAAAGTCAAGAACTCAAAAGTCAGAAAATGCCAAAATTAAGGTTACTAGTGTTTACATATTTATCATAGTTTTGCCCAACATCAGAATAAATCCAGCTTTCTGGTACCCTCACCCAGTGCCTTAAACAAAGGGTATGTCTTCACTACAGCAGTAGGTCGATTTCCCTTAAGTCGATTTTTTAAAGCAGACTGTATAGAGTCGATTTTGTGCGTCCCCACAAAGCACAGCAAGTCGGCAGTGTCTGTCCGCACAACTGTTGCAAGCGTCGACTTAACGAGCGTTGCACTGTGGGTACCTATCCCACAGTTCCCGGAGTCCCCAGCAGGCACCATTTCGAGTGCTGCACTATAGGTAGGCATTTCATAATTTCGCGCCCTTTTTTTGCGCCGCTGACCCCATTTCGAGCGGTGCACTGTGGGTAGGCATCCCATTATTCGCGCCCTTTCTCCACGCTGCGCTAATGCCATAGCACTGCAAGCATGGAGCCCGCTGATGCCACCGCTGCAGTACTGTCCATTGTGCGGACCTCGCGCACTGTTGTGGATTTTATGCTGTACCATCTGCAGAGGAATGCGATCCGGAGACAACTGCACTTTCCGGAACCCGATGACAGTGAGGAGGAGGTGGACCTGGACGTGCACAGCAGGGACAGGGACACTGACGTTTTTGGAAGTAGGGCGACCGACAATCTGGCAAATTTGGTGGCAATGGGGCAGGCTCATGCCATGCAAGCTGATTCTGGGCCAGGGAAACAAGCACGGACTGGTGGGATCGCATAGTGCTGCGGGTCTGGGATGACTCCCAGTGGCTCAGAAACTTTCGCATGCATAAGGACACATTCATGGAACTTTGTGACTTGCTTTCCCCTGCCCTCCAGTGCAAGAATACCAAAATGAGAGCAGCCCTCACAGTTGAGAAGCGAGTGGCGATAGCCCTCTGGAAGCTTGCAACGCCAGACAGCTACCGGTCAGTCGTGAATCAGTTTGGGGTGGGTAAATCTACAGTGGGGTCTGCTGTGATGCAAGTAAGCAGGGCAATCGTCGAGCTGCTGCTACCCAGGGTTATAAACCTTGGAAACCTGCAAGCTACAATAGATGGCTTTGCCGCCATGGGATTCCCTAACTGTGGTGGGGCTATAGATGGGACTCATATCCCTATCCTGGCACCAGACTATGAGGCCACAGAGTACAGAAACCGGAAGGGATAATATTCTATGGTCATGCAAGCACTGGTTGACCACAAGGGACGTTTCACCGACCTGTACGTGGGGTGGCCAGGAAAGCTTCATGACGCTCGTGTTTTCAGGAACTCTAGGCTTTTTAGACAGCTGCAGCAAGGAATTTTCTTCCCCGACCAGAAAATTTCCGTGGGGGGGGGGGTGGAAATGCCGATCGTTATCATTGGGGACCCAGCCTACCCCCTAATGCCCTGGCTTATGAAGCCCTACACAGGAGCCCTGGACAGGGGTCAGGAGCTGTTCAACTACAGGCTGAGTAAGTGCAGAATGGCAATAGAGTGTGCATTTGGCCAACTGAGTGGGCGATGGAGGAGCGGAGAGAGGAGTGGGGGAATGGGGGAGTGGTGGGGGGCCAAGACACAGCAGCTTTTAAAAGTTTTTAGATAAACTCATCCTGCTGCTGCTTGTGCTGGCTTGTGGGGTAGAGTGGGTCAGTCCCCGGAGCTTTCCCCCCCCCCCAGGTTCTCACCCCACGTTTGGGTGGGGAAGCTATGGGACTTGGGGCAGGGTGGGAGGTGGTTAGACGGAGACTGCAGAGGCAATCTTTGGTCCTGCTGCAGCTCCACCAGACACCGCAGCATGTTGCTTTGGTCCTCCATTATCCGGAGCAAAGCATCCATCCGCCTTTCTTCACGTTCCTGTCGTCTTTCTTCACGCTCCAGCCACATTTCTTCCCTCTTTTCTGCTGCGGCTCTTGATTCCTGCTTTGACTGGAGCAATCTTTCCCTCCATTCCGTCTGGCGGGCTGCCTCAGCGCGCAAGTTTTCCAGTACTTCATTGAACATATCATCACGTGTTTTCTTTTTACGCTTTCATATCTGCGATGCACGGCGTGAGGAGCAGGACGGGGGATTCTGAGATAATTGTGCAGCTGTGGGCAAATGTGGGCAAAGAAAGGTTCAAAGTTATGAGACAGATACATTTAAATGTGGGCAAAGAAAGCTACAAGGTTATGAGACAGATGCATTCTCGGACGGATCACAATGGGAGTACTATGCAACTGGCAACCTCAGTATTCAGAGGCCTGATATGATTTCTGTACAAGGTCATATTCCACACCTAAAAGTGACTGAATGCCTCACAGAAAAGTCACAGCATCTCACACACATATGCGAGCCTCAGCACAACACCACTACTGAAATCACCATGCAGCTGGCCACGGTAAGCTGAAATCCATATTTAAAAGAAGCACTTGGATATTCTAGAGTAACCCCACCCTCTTCCCCCACCATGTGGATCCCTCCTTCCCCCCACCGCGTGGCTCCCAGTGAACTGCAAAACAAAACCAAAAATCTCTCACTCTCGCTGGCTGGGGGTCTTCAGCGGAAGCAAACACTTGCAGACTCTTCAAAATCCCTGCTAGCTACCGCTACGGGCTGGCGGGGGGGGGGGGGGGGGAGGGGAAGGGGCATGTTTGGTCTTCTGCGGAAAAGATTACTTTGCAGCTGGGAATCTTTATCTCCCTACTAATTGCAGTCTGTATTTCAAACAGGCAACCATGAATGACATCACTTTGCTTAGAATTTCTCAGAGAGATAGAGAGCGCATGCTGCTTGAATCACTGCAAAATCCTGGTCCATTCGCCGCAATGCTATGCTGCTCAATGATACCAGACTATTTACTACTTTCATGGTGTGAGATGGTCTCCTATCACGGGGGGCCGGACAAGGCGGCTCTCCCCAGAAATCTGGTGCGGACGATTCATCGCTACCTCCTGAATAGCTTCATGGAAATGTCTGTAGAGGACTTCCGGTCAATACCGGAGTATATTGACAAACTGTTTGAGTAGAAACTGACCAGCCATGAAAGCACGCTAAGTCCTTAGGGCAAGTTAATCATTAATAAATGCTTCCTTTAAAAATCATGAGTCATCTAATCCCTTAAAAAAAAACACTCACCAGAGAATCCTTCGCCGGCTGGGGTACCCCCTTGGGATGGTTGGGAGGGTGCTGACTCCAAGGTGATAAACAGCTCCTGGCTGTCTGCCAAAAGTGTCTCTCCGCTTGCCTCCTGCTGCTCCATGAAATTTCCCTCATCATCATCGTCGTCCTCATCCGAATCCTCCTCAGGCCTGACGATTATCTCATCGGTGGAGTCCACGCAGACCGGTGCGATGGTGGTGGGGGCGCCCCCCCATTATCTGATTCAGTTCATTGTAGAACCGGCATGTCCGTGGAGCGCCCCCTGAGCATCCGTTTGCCTCCTTGGCTTTCTGGAACACTTGCCTCAGCTCCTTTCCAGCATGGCCTTGGAGACCCTGGCAAACGTGTTGGCATTCCGTTTGTTGTTGCAGAGTTCCAACATCACAGATTCCTCTCCCCAGATAGCGATCAGATCCAACACCTCATGATTGGACCATGCTGGAGCTCTTTTCCTCTGGCTGGTCTCCTGTGCTGCTGAGCTCTGCATGGCGTCTTGTGATGCTGAGCTCTGCATGGCGGCTTGTGCTGCTGATTTCTCTGAATGGCAACTGAGCTGTGCAGGTGAGCTGGCCATGCTGACCAAACAGGAAATGCTATTCAAATGTTCCTGGGTCTTTTCCTGTTTACCTGGCCAGAGCAGCGAGTTGAGAGCGCTGTCCAGAGCGGTCACAGTGGAGCAGTGAGGCAGTCCAGAGCGGTCAGAATGGAGCATTGTGGGACAGCCTCTGGAGGCCAATAATGTCCCATGCGTCCTCACTAGTCCACAATCGACCTAGAGAGGTCGATTTCAGTGCTACTCCTCTCGTTAGGGAGTACAGAAGTCGATTTTGAGGACCCTTTAAATCGACGCAAATGGCGTCCGTGTGAGGACGGGTACAGGTTTATGTTGACTTAACATTGCTAAAGTCAACGTTAAGTCGTAGTGGGGACCTGCCCAAAGAGAACATCCTATTTCTTCTTACAATCCTCAGCCTCATTTGCTATCAATCATGTGTCCTGGATAAACCAGAGATCCTGTAGAACAAATACAGGTTCAAGAATAACAGCTGTGTTAGTCTGTATCTGTGAAGAAAGTGAGGAATACTTGTAGCACCTTAGAGACTAACTAGTTTATTTCAACATAAGCTTTCGTGAGCTATAGCTCACTTCGTCAGATGCATAGAATGGAACAGAAGTAAAATTCATTTATACACACAGAGAGAAAAAGAAAAAAAATAAATAATTGTACATTAGGACACCAATTCTAAGAGGGCTGTTAAATGTAGATGGTCCATTATCACTAGGAGAAAAATACACCTTTTGAAATGGAGTTACTGACAACAGATTGATATAAAATCTTACTCAATAATAAGGGCTGTGACATGTACATGTTTTTTGAAACAAGTCCGTGAAAGAGCTGAAACTAGAACTCATGGCTGTCATCCCAAGCACATTTCCCCAAACAAAAATGAGATGGAGGAGCTGCTGCTACATCCCCCTCCCCTCTGGAGTTCTGGCTCTGTTGCTGTGCAGGACAGTCAGTCAGGGCTAGATGCATGTTCAGTGCCGCTGGCATGGAGAGAGTCGATGAGTCTGGAGCATGAGTTGTGCGGATGAAAAGTTCATAGATTTTAGCAGTTAGCCTCTAACAACATCTGCTGAGCTTGTGCAAAGGGCAGCTTTCATGGGGCTTATAATATGGTCAAGTCTGGTTAGATTTTCCTAAGAACAGCAATATGCACCTCTCTGACCCCAGGACTATGCTTCTGCCATATTTGTGCTTCTTGCTCCAAACACTGGAGAAGCTGGAGCATCTCAAAAACCAATTGACATGACATTGGCACAACTACCAAGTCTCCCTAACTTCATTGTTGGAAATGGCTACACCATTTTTGCTAAAAACGTTCCCAAAAATTCAGCATGAGGCACAAGTCAAGCATGTCAAATTTCACTCCAAACAATCAAATTTGCAAAGTATAGAAGATACTTTCTTACAGTGGAAAGTGTCACTAAGTCTTAACTGTAGAAGTAGGAATTTGAAAAGCAACTGGCAAAACAGTATTTTTAAGTACATCAGAAGCCGGAAGCCGGCCAAACAATCAGTGGGGCCCTGAACAATAAAGGTACTAAATGAGCACTCAAGAAAGAGAAGGCCATTACAAAGAAACTAAATGAATTCTTTACATTGGTCTTCACTGCAGATGATATGAGGGTGATGCCCATAACTGAGCTATTCTTTTTACTTGACAAATCTGAAGAAGTGTCCCAGGTTGTGGTGTCAATAGAGGAGGTTTTGAAACAAATTGATAAATTAAACAGTAATAAGTCACCAGGACCTAGGGTGACCAGACGTCCCGATTTTATCAGGACAGTCCCGATTTTTAGGCCTTTGTCCCGCGTCCCGACCAGGCTTTGGTCAGGACGCCCTTTTGTCCTGATTTCGGGACCTTCAGAGGAGAGCCCTGGGCGTGCGCCGGCAGGAGCACAGTGCGCTCCCTGCCCCAGGACCAGGCAGAGACCGGGCGGTTGGGTCTCTGCCGCACCACCGCCGGCTTTCAGCACATGCTATATGGGCCGGAGGAAAGCTGCTGCTGCCGGCTTGGCCAGTGCCGGCCAGCAGAAGGGGGGCGGGAGGGGGCAGAAAGCCCACTCTCCTCCCTCCCTCCCTCCGCAGAGACAGTGGGGGAAGGAGGACTGCACCGTGGCCGCGGCAGGAGAGCTCTCAGCGGTGTGGGGGTGGAGTGGGAGGGGGGAGGTGGAAGAGCCCAGAGAGCCCCTCCCCACAACCTGGCTCTATCCCCCTCCCCGAAGGGTCCCCCGGCCTCCCCTTGCTGCCCCCTTACACTTTCTCCCTGGGGAGCAGAGTGTCCCTTCTCTTCCCTTCTGTGCAGCAACATGCTGCCTCCGTTGCTGCAGGGTCCTAGCGCCCGCCCACTTCTGCTGCCAGTGATGGGGGTGAGTGAGTTTGCTGCTGGGAGGTGGGGGCAGGAAAGGAGGAAGCTGACCCAGAGCTTGCTGCTGCTGGCAGGGAAAGGGCTGAGGGGAGTCCTCCTCTCTGGCTCCAGTCCCAGAGCAGTCTGCTTACACCCATCCCAAACTCATCCCCAGCCCTGCCATACCCCAGAGCCCACTCCCGCAGCCAGAGCTTATCCCCCCCCGCACCCCAGTCCTCTACCCAAGCTCTGAGCCCCTCCAGGATCCCAAACACCTTATCCCCAGTCCCAGTCAGGGCCACCCTGCATCCCAATCCTGTGCCCCATGCTATATTACACTTTGCAATATTCATTTTAAAATTTTATAATAAGCAATGCTCTGGGAAAAGGGGGGGGGTACAAGGTAAAAATTTTCTAAGGGCACAAAATATCCCCCCCCCCCCGGCTTGCCCCTCCACACCAGTGCGTCCCCTCCCCGCCCCCCCCCCCTCCCGGCCGCTTGCCAAATGTGTCCTGATATTTCGCTCTTCCAATCTGGTCACCCTACCAGGACCAGATTATTCAGACAAGAGTTCTGGAGGAACTCAAATATGAATTTGCAGAATTATTATCTGTGGTATATAACCTATCATTTAAATCAGCCTCTGTACCAGATGATCGGATGATGACTGATGTGATGCCAAATTTTAAAAGAGCGATCCTGGCAATTTACAAGCTGGTAAACCTAAAAGCAGTACCAGGCAAATGGACTGACACTACGGTAAAGAACAGAATTATCAGACGCAAAGATGAACATGATTTGTTGGGGAAGGGTCAACATGGCTTTTAGTAAAGAGAAATCATGCCTCAGAAATCTGGTCAACAAACATGTGGACAAGGGTAATCCAGTGGATATAGTGTTCTTAGACTTTCAGAAAGCCTTTGGCAAGGTCCTTCACCAAAAGCTCTTAAGCAAAGTAAACAGTCATGGAATAAGAGGGAAGGTCCTCTCATGGATCAGTGCTTGGTTAAAAGAGAGGAAAGAAAGAGTAGGAATAAATGGTCAGTTTTTAGAAGAGAGAGGTAAATAGCGATATCCCCCATGGATCTGTACTGGGCACAGTATGGTACAAGATATTCATAAATGATCTGGAAAAAGGGTTTTTTTAGAATGAGGGAAGACTAGGGCATGTTTTATATTTTGAGGGGAACAAACCGGAAGTGAGTGAAAGGTTAGATAAGGACAGAGAGGAAAGGAGTGAGCATGTAAGGCCAAGAGCTTGGACAGGATGGGGCTAGAGGCACAGAGCACATGAGGACTTGTGGCACTGGTGATGGGGGAGAAGGAGGAGAGAGCATTGCTAGAAGTGAAAGGAAAAGAGAAAGAGGAGGGGCAGAGATCATGGCGGATATTGAAAAAAGTAGGTGATTCCTATGCACCTTTGTGGGGCTTGGCCTTTGTCTCACTGCCCATGAGTTTTCCCAGTGCTGCTCTTGTAGCTGGCTACTGATTTGTCATTTGGTCAGAATTCTCCTCTTCTTGGAAGTATGTGGAGGGGGAATGTCTTTGACCAATGATATAGATAAAACTTAAGGGATCCATGAAGTACAGGGCCTGGGCAGCCACCCATTCAGCATGACCTGAGTTCCTCTGAATACAGATGCCGATATTTCTCTAGTTACAATTCTCTTCTGGCCCAGTGTTTTGGTTTTTGCTCTCAAGTATATCTACCCTGCAATAAATGACCAATGCCATAGCCATAGCTTGCCCTGGTCATCTGACTGGGGCTCGCAGGACTGAGGCTATGGGACTAAAAAGTGCAGTGTAGACATTCGGGCTTGGACTGGAGCCCAGTTGCGGGTCTCAGACCCAACATGTGTGTTGTAGAAATTATAGGAATGTTATTGATGTTTATAGTGAACAAATAGTTTATTTCTAGGCTCAGAAAAATTCCAGTGTAAATACTCAACTGGCAGCTAGCTGGATGTTTGCCACTTCAAATTAAAAGGCCCATGACCAGTGGTGTCAGATTAACATTTTGAAGTTGGACAACGTACAAATGGTGTTCTTGGAATGGAATTGAAATAGATGAAAGTGATCTACTGCAGTGCAAACAGCACATTGGCATCCTGCAGGCCATTGCAAACAGAACACTGCTATGGGAATATGCTTTCTACAGAAAGACTTTATCTCGGAGATAAGGATTAACAATAGGAAGATGAGGCTTGTTGAACAAGAAACATATGGTGTCATCCTGCTCTTATTTCAGTCAATGGCAAAACTCCCATTGTCTTTAGTGTGAGCGGAATTGGGGCTACAGTTATTAATTCTTGGAAACGCATGGTAGTTATTTGAGGCTGAAAAGCTACTGGCTATGTTAGATTTGTCCCTAGTACATTAACTTGTTTATAATGCCTGGTATAAATAAGGTATTTTTGGTGAACATGGAGAGGTTTATTTCTGAGAATGGTGACAGGAAGGAAGCTGAATTAAATGTACCTGTTGGGGAAACTCATCCTTCAAAAAAAAAAAAAAAAAAAAAAAACAGGCAGCAGAGGGAAGCATGTAAAATTAAGTTATCAAACTGTATGAGATCAATGAAGCAACATTTGCAAGCTGATTAGTGTCGAAATAGTGAGTTCAGTTCACAAAAAGGTGTTGAGGGTTTGTGGGGAGTAAACAATAGAATGAGAATAGAGTTTGCCACCCAGACTGAGATTACAGTGTGAATAGGCAATGTCATGGATAAGGGAAGTGTGCTAACTTACAAATTATCCAATTAACCAACTCACTGAAGTACAATGGAATGTAACATCATGGTTTAATAATGCTAGCAACACTGACAAAGTTTGTTTTTTAAAAAAAAAGCAGAAGAATTCTCAGCCTCAATGGAAAATCTTGTTTTGGTAATTTTTCAAGAATGCAAAACATTTTGAATGTTTGTCTCAAATACTTTGCTTTTTTTGGGGTAGGAATTAAAAAAAGGGCAGAGAATTTAGAGTGAGAACTGCTTTCTTGCCAAAGCTGGAATGTCACAGTAGAAATGACACCATTTTGTTACAAAACTATTGACATTTTTGGTTGATTACAAATTTAGAACGTGTTGGATTTTTTAAGGTGACCAAATTCCATTACGTTTCCCAGAGAAATCTGGCAATATTTTGCCTTTTGTGTAAATGCACAAATTGCCTAAAAAATCAGGTTATGCACAAGAAAAATATATACCAATGGATATCTTGCTTTGGCTCACTTTTTTAGTTATTAACATTGAAAGTTTAATTCTTCCTTGAATGTATGCACACAGTTCCCATACATTTTAATGGGAGTTGCACATGTGTATCTGAAGGCACAATTTGGCCCTGAATATGACAAAATAGACATATTTTTATTGTTGTTGCCCATACACGCATATGGCCATGCATATAACAATAGCAAGTTGCTGCTGTTCTCTGCATGGCCCTATGTGTGCTGTCCAGTAGATACATGCTTTCTTACCACTAGCATAGCGAGAGGTCTGGAATGTTGATGGCCCATATAGAAAGGAATAATGTATGTCTCAAAGTCCTTGCAAATGGTGTGTCTGCTTTAAATACCACTGTTGCTAAAACAACTACAGTACATCATTTGCCAAAAGCATAGACATGCCCTTAGTCACTCCAGAAGTTTATAAGGTGATTTAATTGTTAACAATTATAATGCAGAGGCTTAAAAATGAGCTAAGCAAAAGATTAAAGGGGCTGGACAAAAATATATCTTCTGGTTAGTACTTTCTTTATCTCAAAAACTCGCCCACTTGCACATACATTACCTCACGTAATAAAAACTTTGACTTTAGCACTAATCCATATTTATTCTATCCTGTTGTATTAGGTTGAAAGCCATGCAATTTACTAATAGCTTGTTACACTTTGGCAGCTTTTCCCCCAGGCCTCATACCATTCTGCTCAGACAGGGTGGTACCTTCTTTGAAAGATGTGGAGTCAGACCAAACATGATGGCTAGAATGCCTTGCGCATGTCTGTTTCTATGACATTCTGTCAGAAGCTTGCTTGCTCAATGCCATATTTACAAAGCAACCTAATCTAAAGTGAACAGTCCATCCATACTTCCTCCTTTTAATTTGTGTGTGTGAGAGAGACTATAAAATTTAAGAATACTAGCCAATATTTCTTCAGATTTCAACAACTACAGTTAGGCAACTATATATTTGTTTAGGCACCTAAATAAGTTAACTGGCTTATTTTCAGTGGTGCTGGGTACCCACAATTCCCACTAAACTAACAGGAGAAGTAATCACTTAATGCTTCTGAAAGTCCATAAATATGAGCGTTAGACTTATTTTCAACTCCCAAGCTTGACAATTTTGGTCATTGTTTCTACCTCATGGCAATAATTTCTTGTATTATTCTCCTTTTTCACATATACACGAAACTATTCTCTGCACAGAAATAATGTGACGTGATTTTGGTGAAATAAAAGGCAATAGGGAAAATATACAAAGCACAGTGAAGAACTGCATGAGTTTTCACATAAACTGTTGTGAGATCAAACATTGCCAAAAACCACAGGTGTTGCGGCCAGCAAATAAAACCATAAGCATTTGAACACGCTGATATCCCAAAGAAAAGTAAAATCTTTTTAACATTAGTATCCCATACCTTTTAATAACAGGTAGAGTTACATAAAATGATGAAACAACATGTTGTTTCCATTGAGTAAAACCAACATGCCCATATTACTTTGACTTCTAACAACAAAGGTCCAAATTTTACCTGTGGATGCACAAATATGGCTCCTATTTCCTTAACGGGAGTTGTGGCCAACTTCAAAGTTGGGTTGCCCAAAGGTGAGTGCCTAAATCCATATGTAAGCACCTAAATAAGTGGTCTGATTTTCAGAGGTCCTGAGCATCCATAATTCTCACTGGCTTCTAGTCATGTGTAGTTAGAGGTTTTGCCAGATTCTCAAATGGTTTTTTTCCCCAAAACTTCTGATGTTTCAACATGAATCAGCATTTTGTGTAGCCCAAATATTCTTGTATGGCCTCCTTAGCTCATGACAACCAGACATTCAAGCTCAAACTCTTGCTCCTAGTCAGAGCTGACCTTACGGAAAATGGTGCCCTGGGCAAACTTGTATTTTTGCATTCCTGACCCCTGCTGCCTCCCTGGGCTTCTCACCATCCCCTCATCACCACGGCCCCTGCTGCTTCCCCACCCATTCCCCCATTCCCCTGCCCCCACTGCATCCTCAGGCTCCCCCTCATCATTGACCCTGGCCTCCACTCCCAGGCTCCCCACCCATCCCCTCATCATGCCTAGTCCCAGCTGCCTGCCCAGTCCCCCTCCCCCCACTCATTACCCTGACCCTGCTGCCTCCGCAGGCTTCCCCTCCCTCCATTGTCCCAGTCCCCTGCTGCCTCCCTGGGCTCCCCACCCATCCCGCTCATTGCCCCTAGCCCCTGCTGCCTCCTCATCCATCTGCCCATCCCCCGGGCTCCCGTTGTCCCCCGGGCTCTCCACCTCCCCATTACTCCTGGGCCCTCTTGCCTCCCTCCCCCATTGCCCCAACTCCCTTCCATGGCCTGGTACCCCAGGCCCACCCAGCTCCTTACCTCTTGACCACAGCGCCTCACGCCACGGGACCCTGTGTGGTTGCCCACATTGCTCACCCATAAGCCCAGCCCTGCTCCTAGTAGCTGGCAATTTCACTCCTCCACCACACACAGCAGACTCTTCAAATGTCCCCTTACGCCTGAACATACACAATACCCTTTGGTCCTACCTTGGCGTGACTGAATCACTCTAGTATCATCTGTGGGTGAAACTGGAAGTGCAGGTCCCCCAGTCTGTGAGCCAGTGCCATTTCTCACCCACCCTTTATGGACAGATTGAGCTGCTGTGAGCAAGGCAAGGGGTGGGGGGCGTCTTCTCTAGACATGCATAATCGTGAAGAAGGGAGCTCCAAGCAGGAGTCGTGGCAAATCCGCAACCTGCTGTCGGTGGCACAGGAAGGTGCAATGTGCCTTTCATTGCCCAAAGGGCTGATTCTATCTTCGTATCTTCCCATTAAACTGCCTCTTGTTCAGATGACAGACCCGGACATTTGTCCACTGATCCCTACATTTACCTATATTCTGCTTCTGCCACACTTGGAAGGGAAGAATGAAATATTTTTGAGTTAGGAGGGGCTTCTTCTTTTAAATGGCATCTCTATGAAAACTAGGTTGTGAATGTTAGAATTAGTCATGGTGGAAATGGATTAGTAGGCAGAGGGGGTCAAAGCTACAAAATTAATGTAAGTTATTCTATGGTTCCAGTGATTGCAGAAATAAAGGAATTTATGTCATGGATATCAAAATCTGATATTTGATGTATAAAACGTGATATAATATGTTGGTATATATATAAAAAAATATGTGTATGACATATGTGAAAATAGAATGTGTATGATATATGTGTGTGTATGTCTAAATAGATATATTCTAAAGTAAACACAAAAAGAAACTTTTTTTTCCTTTTTTCCTTTTTGATGGTATTGGCAAGTTTATTTGGCATCAGTTTTCTTTCACTTTGTCACATCAATAGCTACAGTGCTTGCAAGGTAACATATCTTCCCTGAACATAAAACTGATGTAGAAGTATAATTTTTAAGATATGTGTATTTAAAGGCTTTATCGGAGATGGATTTCCTTTTCATTACACTGCATCGACAGCCAATTCTGTACTGGCCTTTTAAGTTCATGCTTTTGTTTGTTTTTTCAAAAAGCATCAATGTTATTTTCGTTGTCAACAGAAAAGCCATCTTAACACAAAGTAAATAACAAACGAAGTCGACAATAGTTGGCTAATATTCTCTGAGGTTTGTGTAAAGGCACCTTGGATTTCTATTTCATTTCACTATCATTTTGGGCCATACGTAGAATCCTAAAGGCAAGGTCACACGGAGCGTAAAGAACACAAGAGCCAATTCCATCGTTATGTTATCACAGTTATTTTTAAATTCATTCAGATATATTCTCCATAAATAAGAGTGGGGAAGAACAACTGGAGGAAGGTGGGAAGCTAAGATCCAGGCTCTTTTCCATTCTGTCTGATTTTCCATGGGAGATGAGAGAACCCATGCCTATGATTTGACAGTCTTCCACCTGCTTTTTCTCTTGACTGGAAACCTCATTCACAGGAAGAATCACAGCCCACCGCAGCTGGACTATAGCGTTCCTTTTCACGGCTCTCTCCTTCCTTACAGCATCAGCTACAACTGTATGCTTTCCTTCAGGACAGGCGGCAACTCTTGTACCTCTCACAGTAAGGGAGAGAGATACACATTTCAGTCACTCACTTAGTCACTACAACTAGACTGGAGTCATTGGTCAGTGGAGAACACTTACATTTCTGATGTGCAATTTCTTCTTCTTCTCTCAAAGGGGCAGAGTGCCCTTTTTCATCCAGCTAGTATGTAAGTTCTCACTCCCTTCAGGTATTCCTTTTCTCCTTGGGAAGCAGGGCAGCTGCCTCATCTTTGTGCTGTTTTATTCAACAAAGAAATAAAGAAATAGCATCAAAAGTGTTGTTATTTTTTATGGGTCATCTCTGGTGAGTCAATAAAATGACCTTCTTACCAGCACATTTTGAGACTTAGTGTGTATCATAAAAATCAAGTTATGGTTTTTTTTTCACCTGGTTATTGGTTTGATTTTATGGACAAAAGTGTTTCTCTCAGATCTAGATTATGTTCACCATCATCTTAGGATATTAGTTTGGGTTGGACGAGCATCCCAAAACTGAAAGACAAATGCCTTCTCCCATGCCAAAACAAATACTTGGCTACTAAAATACAGGATTATAGTATCATGTATCACATTCCTTTTTCCCATAGAATAGGAGAGTCTGAGTCTAGATCTTTCCCTAAGCCTCATTTATTTTACCTAAAGAAATCAATGTCTTCCCCTGGTGCATACTTACCTTTGCAGGAACCGATTAAACATTTGTTTATAGTTCACAAAATACTTATTTTTATTCAGGAGAGCACATGCGCATTTTAACCCCGATGTCCTTTTATAAAGGGAGCTATCATCTGAAAAATTATGTAAAACCTGCACCTTTTTATTCCACTGACCTGCTCCGTCATTGTCTTCAGCTTACTTCAGTGGCCAAAAATATTTTATTCCTGTTAGACCTGCAGAACCACGGTGGGGCAGAGACAAGGGCCTGGATTTTATTCTTTTTTGTGTATTTTCAACAAATAAAATGTAAAGTGTAAAAATCACATCTTTTCACCATTGGTAAAGAAATGATTGAAGCTCCTACTCAGTGAATAATAGCTTTGTGTCTTTGGCTCACTAGCCCCTGTGAAATCCCTTCTACCATGGTCTACTACATTTCATGGTCTACTACATTTCAAATAGTTACACCTCTGAAACCCATTGAAGACTGTGGACAGGACTTTGGAAAACATTATTGGCCTTACTCTGCTCATGTTGCAGTCACTATTACTTCAGTGGAGCAGAGTTAGGCCAATGCTGAAAGCTTCTGAAAATCCCATCCTATGGAGACATAATTTGTAGGCATTGGATTTGCACAGGAGTAAGCAGGGGCCTACCTAGGCCTGTAAGGTCTTATTACAGGTTCCTTATTATGGGTGCTGATATGTGGAAAAGGGAAAGAACTCCTCTAGAGTCTCAGGTACAGGTAGAGCAGAGCTAGCAGATACAAAAAAATCGTTTAATTGTAAACTGAAGAATATAAGGATCAGTTTGTGATTCCCTGTTCTGTTCATTCCCCTCTGGGGCACTTGGCATTGGCCACTGTCAGAAGACAGGATACTGGACTAGATGGACCTTTGGTCTAATGCAGTATGGCTGTTCTTATGTAATATTTGTTCTGGAAATCCTTGAGAAGCAATAAGGTCACTTGATTAGTAGATCTTCATTTTAAGCAAAAAATAATTCTTCCTACAGGCGTTTTGTTGATACACATCATTTTCAGCACCTGTATTTTATCTTGCAGTTAGGGAGTAGCTTGGTTTACCATCTTTTTCAGAGGTATTCTGGGAAATCTTTTGCAGCTTAATTTGTGTAGTTTCTTTCTTTGCTTTCCACTGCAGACCCCTTTGGACTATATTGCATATATTTCACAGAATCACAGAATTATCAGACAGGAAGAGAGTCATCAAGTCCAGGCCCCTGGGCTGAGGAAGGACCAAGTAAACATGGACCATCTCTGTGTATCCAACTTTTCATAAAAATTTCCAATAATGGGGATTCCACAGCCTCCCTTGGAAGGGAGGTTATCTACCCAATATAGTTAGAAAGTTTTTCCTTACATCTAGCCTAAATCTTCCTTGCTACAGGTTAAGCCTATTCAGTGGTATATGAAAGAGAACAAAACAAATAATAATACAATGGGCCTCTTTGTTCATGTTTATGTTTTCTTAAATCATTTTATTGAGAATTTCCAACAGTCTTTTAACTACATTCTAACTTAGTATATTAAGAGTTCTGAATGAATTTATTGATGGCAGCTGGAAAAAAAAATGGAAAGATGAATGAAATCCTTTGAGACACATAGTATGTCATGAACTTCCTGATGCTATTTGCAAATCTTTCTGCCTGTACCACTAAATCTCTTTAATTTGAGGGTAGACTGTATTAATTAAAGAATGGCATTAGATATTTGAAAGTTGCTGAAAGTTATATCCACAACTGGTCATGTTCTCACCGTATGTTTGAATGAAATATTTATTATTTTAATATGCAGACATAGATGCTAGCCGCAATAGAGACCATGATGTTTCAGTAATCTTTTATTAGTCAGACTCTCCTTGTAGTATGTGAGTTTGTGTCTTAGGTTCTTCATACACACGCCCACAGGATGCCAAAATATTGTCCAGCCCACTTGTTTCCGACCACTTAGTCAAGCACTTGAATGGTTTCCCCAATACGTGAAGTGGGAATGATATTAATCTTTTTTATTATCTTTTGTCTGCTTTGTCTATTTAGATTGTGTCCTCTTTGGGGAAGATTGTCTCTTACTATGAGTTTCAACCACAAGGACATCCCAATCTTGGTGATAACCTGGAGGAGCTACTGTAATACGGATAGTGAATAATAATTCTAAGAAAAGATAACTGTGAGTGAGGTCAGCCTCCACTACATATGAGCATAGAAGCTAATGGAATGTCTGTATGAACTAGTACTTATTGTTCACGATGCCTCTGGCTTCCCTGTTCAGGAAGTTTGATTATTTGAAATTCAGTAAAACAAAACTATCAAAGAAGAATGTTACAGGTTTGTATGTGTCATGCCAGTCATGTGACAAACCTGTCAATGGTGCATCCAATAATGGATGTCACACTGCAGTATATATGCTGAGAATCCTAAGGCATTTGCAGTATGGTTGGGTAGTACTTATCAAATAATTAATGTGGCAAATTTCACAATATTTTAATACATCTCCTTCCAAAGTATTTGCCCAGATGACAGAATTAGACAAATAATTTGCTAATTTTCAGATAATTGTTTTGGATTAGATGTGGGGTTTTTTAGAAGGGTAGCATGGTGAATAGTGTTTATGAGTCAACTAATAATGTATTTAGGAACACAGGACCAGGTTCTGAGATCCTTACTCCCAGTCAGTAGCATGTTACTCCATAAGTGGTCTCACTGACACCTTAAGAGGAGTAAGGTACCATTCAGGATGAGTAAGGGTATCAGAATATGGCCTATTGGCACTGCCATGTTGAATCAAATAACTGGTCCTTTTAGTCCGGTATTATGTCTCAGACAGGGGCCAATATGCAGTGCTTCAGAGGAAGATACAAGAAACCCTACAATCGCAGTTATGGAATAATATGCCTCAGAGAAAGTTTCCTCTTAATCCTTAAGAGGTAGAGGTTGTCTTATTCCCAAAGCAGGAGGGTTTATATCCCTTCCAAAACTCATTTTTGCCGTTGTTTTATTTACAAGATTTTGTTTTAAATCTTTATTACTGTAAGTCTGGATCTTGTTCTCTCTCTATATGGGCAGCTCTCTTTCAAAGTCTTACTTAGTGAATTTACTTTTTAGTAAGGCTCACAAGGTATGTATGTATAGTAGAATAGTATGCATTCAGCTGAGGATGTTGTTAGCTGAAATACCTTCCAGATGTTTTGTTAAATCATATTTGCCAAGTGTAGTAGTGCCTCCATTTTTTCAGTAGAACTAAGAACCAAGTTACTGCAAGGGTGATTTACCCTTGGAAATTCACTGAAATGTACTAGGCAATTACTAAAAACAAATCTATACTAAGAATGAAAATAGATAATTCGACATAGGGCACATCTTCAGTTCACGCATAAGAAGTTCATGTATGGCAAGAAAAGTCTAACTTTTCCAACCCCCAAAGAAACATAATCCAGAGTTTATATCAGATGGTTTATGGGAGTTTATTGGAATATCCAACAGGGTTCATGTAGTGTGTCACAAGGTAAAGCCTGTTCATTGGTGATTTACAAGCAGCATGTGCCGGTGTTACTGTAATTTATAGAACACAGATGGTCAGGGAGTGCTCCTGCTGACTTATAGCTGAGTAAGAAACTGAGCCCTGTGTATCCTCTCCTGCGGGTACCTCCAGCTTACTTCCCAAAATCATGCACTGATATAGATTTGTCTTCTAATGTAGAAGATTCCAGGGACCCAGACCTTTTCAATATGTGGTCGACTTCAGAAGAGGAAAAACTGCAATTGATTTAAGATGAAAAACCAGGCATAACCAAACTACACCAAAGGAAAATTGCTTTTACGATAATAACTTCCTTTCTCAGAGTTGGTATTTTAACTGATGCTTTTTATCACCTGTTAAACTGATCAGGGAAGAATGGCAATCCCCCTCCCCAGTTTATGTACACTTCCAAAAAAAAATTGCTTGGCCTAAATGCTTTTTTAAAAAAAATCCATGCTAAATCATTTTGAAAAAGAACATATCCTGGTGCTATTGCTTTCCTTTATGATTGTTCTTTAACTCTGCTCTGATTGCTGTATGCTGACACTATGGCCTTCTTTCTGATGTACAGCTACAGTACCACAGTCCCTGGTTTCTTTCTACAATAGTAGCTAATTGACTCTTTATTACAAGACACTTAAAGGAGGTGGGTTCTGGCGGAAGGTGTCAGGAGAGAGGACTTTGTTTAATGTACTTCAGATCTGAGTTTTAAGATTATTGAATAAGAAATGTGTTTGTTCGCAAATAACTCTACAATTATTAGTTTCTGAAATAGCTTTCAATACATTTGTTTAAAGCCTTTACCATTTTTCACTCTGACACTACCATATTGAATGGAAAGAAAAACCCCTGGAAGGTCAAATGAGAAATGGAATGAACCATTGGGCAGCAGCAAATGCATTCTGCAGTAACATTCTCTGCATCATCACCGGACACCTGGCTTTGCCAAGTGTGACACTGGGTTAGGTGCAACCCGGGAGAGCTCCATTGACTTTAATGGAGCCAGGCCAGTTTACCCCAATAGAAGATCTGGCCCATTGTCTTTTCTATTGTCTGACATTGTCTGTCATACCGCTGAGACATGTTTCTCTCATACCCTGTTTTGTCTGGCAATGCGTGGCTCCACACAAAAACCAGTGGTCGCAGGTCCTGTTCAGCACTAGGATACTCATCTGCCCTTGACAAGAAGTCTCCAGCATAGTTCCCCCTCTTGGTGTTGTCCTGTTGGTGTAAGCAGAGTCAACCAACGCCCATTTTAACAAAGCACGGTGGGCCCTCATTTTTAACACTTAGAGACTGCATTTTGTTCCAGTGGGCCTTGAACTCAGCTGACCCTGTTCCAGCAGGACAACCGAGGAGTTGCCAGAGGGGAGAGGGGCAGAAACAGAGCCTGACACCTGTTGCCAAACATAGCGGCAAACTCTATTGCAAGACACACACTTAAGAGTTAACACTCAACTAGATGATTTGATTTTTCCACTTCGAAAGGATGCTGAGAGTATGTAGTGGAAGGGGGAAAAAACTGAAGGTGTTTTCTTATCAAGCCAAAAAAAAAAAAAACAGAGAAAAGAACCAGAAGGAGAGCTGTAATGGAAATAAAATTGACAGCCTCTCAAAACTCAGGTGGCACTTTCCCTTTCCAGTTAATTACAGTTTTAATTACACGGCTTCTTGTGACTCCTTGATACCTAATAAACTAGACTCTGTGGGGCGGCAAAGTTGAGTTTTGCTTGAACTGCAGGTGTAAGGCTCGGCATGAAACATAAATCAGCTTCTTAAACATGTTCCCAGGGTGTGTTCAAGCTTTTTCTTCCTGTTTGCTTGTAAAAATCACATCTTTTCACCATTGGTAAAGAAATGATTGAAGCTCCTACTCAGTGAATAATAGCTTTGTGTCTTTGGCTCACTAGCCCCTGTGAAATCCCTTCTACCATGGTTAGGAAAAATAGAATGCAGTTGGCCTTAGGTCTGATAAATCCAAATAACAAATATAAATGTATTATACACACATACATGTGTGATCATTTGCATGGTAGCTTTATTATTATTATATTAGCACACAGTGCATGAAAATAAGGAGGTAGCCTCAACAACAGGTATCTTTAATTTTTTTGTAGACTTCTTTCTGAAAACATAGAACCAATACATGTTCCTTGTAAGTGCTGACGTTGGAATTTGTGATCAGACCAATTCAAGTGCAGAGCAATATATTCTGAGTTAGCAGGGCAGCTGACTTGTTGCAGTACAAGACAGAGGGGAACGTGTTCCAAAAGTTGCCATTGGTCTAAACCCCGAAACATCTGATGGAGTTGTGAGCAGCTTGCAGCCCTAGCTAGCGCAGCAGCAGGGATGTCTGCAGTTGATCAGCTCTGCCATAACGAGTAAATATCACTATGGTAAATGTGGATTGCAATAGACGGTTTTGCAGAGCATAGTGATAATTCTGCCAACTCTCCCTTCTTCCCTCCTCCCAACCGCAAAATGAAACAATAAAATAAGGAGAGGAAAGAAAGCCTAACATATGGCGTTTGCATGTCAGCACAAAATATGAGAGATCAGGTGGAAAAATAAGCTGCATGAAGGGTTTTGGGGTAGAATTTCTGGTCATTTCAAAATTATAAACATAGTTTATGAACTATTATGTATCCATCCTTCCTCGGGATCCTCTAGGCCCCTATCCTGCATTGGGATCTGCTATTATACTCCCCTGCACCTGTGCTGAATTGGGATTCTGTGTGAGCACAGAGGTCTGCACTAGCAAAAGCTAATGCAGGTTTTGGGCACTAAAGGTTAATTTTCACTCTGAGGCCAGGTTTATGCCTAAAAATTAGATCAATCTCTAACTTTACAATTCCTTCCACATCTTCCTAGCAGCTTAGATTGGTTCTTTTAAAAGGGGAGCTCTTTAAATATCATGTTTTAAACACTAACTTCTTACTGTGATGTGTCTAATACTTTTGATTGTATGTGCAGACAATGCAATTATATTATATGGCGGACATTGAAAAAATAAATACTACAGATATTTGGGCCAGATCTGACTTGAGTAGCAGAACTGAGATCAGGATCCGTCCCATTTGTATTTAAACAAGGATTTTCTAGCTGTCATCCTTCGTCCTATTCCTGATTACTAGCAGTGAATGGCTGTCAACGGGACCGTATAGTCCTTAGCCATATCCTTACCTGGGGAAAATCAGTGGCCTCCACCAATGCCAATAGAGATATGAAGATTTACGCCAGATGAGGAACTGTGTCTATTAATTTGTTTTTTTTAAAAACAGAATTGTGCACTTAACGTTCTCTCTGCAGCACACCCTGGCAGCAGGAAATCCAATTACCATCACCGGCACGGAGCCCAATCCTGCAACCCTTGCACATCCCTGATGCGCTCCATATTCCACATGGCTCCGGCTGCAGAGGAGACAGGACCTTAGCAACAGAAGGCCTTATTCAGCATCTTTGCACAAGTAAAAAGTCCATGGACTTTGGCTGAGGAAGGATGCTGCATAGAGACCAGAGAAAGCATTTTCCTTTCAATTTTTGGTGGTCCAAACCTATTTGGGCCTGATTCTGGGGTCCTTGCCAAGTCAAAACTCCAAAAGATTTCAATGTTGCATTCAACATGAATTTTACCTGAGCGAGGAATGCACTGTCAGTCTGCCTGTGTCTGAGCGGTGCCATTCTTCCTTTCAGCCCAACTGTTTTTTGCCATTTGTTATTGTTATTATTAATAATGATGATTAATATTATTAAATCTCAGGGGAAAACACTGGGTTTGGCACTGAACATCTTAGTCGTTTTACAACCATTGCTGCAAAAGCCAGAATTACCCCCATCTTCCTTTCTGCTGTGGTGTTTAGTAATGTAAAAGGGAACATATTTGCACAATATATTTCATTTTATTTTTCAGTACAGACTGTAAACTATAGGTTAGGGAACCAGGCCCTTTGTATACTCATTGGGCTCAGTTCTGACTGTGCCTACACTGAGACTGGAGCTGGGGAGAGAAGGGCTGATAGGGAGCTGATCATGGTAAGAAACAGACCATTGCCTGTTGCCATCGAGTAACATTTCCATAAGGTACTTACTAAAGAGTAAAAGAGAGATAAATATTAACTGGACACTTGCAGTTCTTCAAGGCTAACTCATGTATCAACCTACACTTACATACACATTCATTAATATTTCATTTATGGCATGTTGTATGATTAAATAGAGTAAAAAAGAACAGAAGCAGGAAAACCTGGGTTCTTACCTTTGATGCTTCTTGGCCACTCATCTTCTATCACATTGTTCTGACTCTGGCTCTCCCAACCTCATCTGCCAGTTTGTCAGCTTCTCACACATATGTCTCCACTAGGGCTGGTCGAAAATTTTCCATCCAATCAGGTTTTCAGGTAAACTAAAATCTTGATAGAAAGTGTCTGCTTTCTGCAGAAAATGCAGACTTTTCTTCAAACAAACATATTTTGAGTCAGAAATGTTTTAGTTTTTAGGTTTTCAACCAAAAGTAGAAAAATGTCACTGAAAATTCAGATGAAAACTATTTTTCATCAAAAAATTCAATGGCGGAGGGACATTTTCCCACTAGCTCTAGTTTCCATGCTTTCTTCCACACTGGCCAATATACATGAAAAGCCCAACCTTATCCATAGCACCATTGCCTTCTCCTCCTTCATATCGCTCTTCAAAACCACCATCTGGTATGCCACTATGGTCAGTAACCTTTCCGAAGTGGTGTGCCGAGTCCTCATTTATTCACTGTAATTTAAGGTTTCGCATGCCAGTGATACATTTTAACATTTTTAGAAGGTCTCTTTCTATAAGTCTTTACTTTACATACAATAGTTTAGTTATATATTAAATAAGGTTTTTAAAATGTTTAAGACGCTTCATTTAAAATTAAATTAAAATGCAGAGCCCCCCGGACCTGTGGCCAGGACCTGGGCAGTGTGAGTGCCACTGAAAATCAGCTCACGTGCCACCTTCGGCACACATGCCATAGGTTGCCTACCCTTGGGTTAGAATTTTGGAATTCATTTTTTTTAAAAGGAGGAGTTTAGCTCTCCTGCTGGCAGAGAAAAGATTGAAAACCCTAAAAGCTGAAAAAGGAGATAGCAAATAAAAAGGGCCACAGATTTCTTATTTTTAAAGATCTTATGATTTTAAGTCAGGTTCATGCTTCTGAACACTTGGGCTTCCAATACAGCAACTCTCATGGAAATATTAATTCTACATGACACTTAAATATCCAACTCAGTGCAGATCATCAGCATAGTGAAAACACTATAGGACAAAACAGATATTTTTCATTTTCAGCTCATTGAAAATTTTTGGGGCCAACTGTCTGTAAATGTGTCCCTTTTTGGATCATCAAGTAAAACTATCGTACTAACTTTACTTTTTAGATTGCTCTACACAAACATTATAGATACTGTTTCTATGTACACTGGGGTAACAGTGCTGCTTAACTCGCCTGTCAAAGCAAGATAATTTTACCAAATGCAAGCTCTTTGGAGGCAGAAGCTGTCATTTACTATATGTTTGTACAGAGATAGTTTGATATAGTTGATCTATAGATGCTGTTGCCCTAAATATGTTTTTAAAAGTTACATTGGCAAAAATAGGAACTGTAGAAGTTAAAAAATCATATTAAACCAATTAAGTAAATAAAAAGAAGGTTAGAACATCTAAGTCTATAAGGTAGAAAGGATAAAGAAAACCAGATCTCAATATAGATACTGTTTCTATGTACACGGGGTTAACGGTAGTGCTTAAAAATACGGAAAGTATTTAATGACAAGCCGAGAGAGAGAGAGAGAGCGAGAGAGAGAGAGCGCATTTGGTTGGCATTGATAGCAAGCTTTTCAAAAAGCCCTGGAACATTTAAAGAGAATTATAAAGGATTTTGCTGGAATTGAAGAGAGAGCACTTTCCATAGCTGGATCTGTATCTACAAATTGATTACATCAGAATGAGTAGAACAGCCTTGATCATGCAAGACTTTAAAATTAGAAGGAAGGGGTTTTCCTGTGTGGGCTCTTTTTTTCTTACTCACACATCTTATTGCTTTCATTCTCCTGCCTACTTGATGATAAAGTAACATTTATTTTGGCACAGAGTGTTTAAAATACACTCAGGGTAGAACAACTATAGTGTCCAATGAAAGGGACCGGGTGAGCAAACCTGGAAATATTTAGGTTTGCTTTGGGATTTTATCTGGGCTTTTTATCCTAAACTAACTTTTTTTAAAAAAATTTAAAGGCACAGTGGCTCTCTTCATAATTAACTTTAACATCCTTTATGATACAATGCAATACAATACGATACATTTCTACTGGCTTGCTTTTCCCACCAATCATCCGCTCCATTCAGGCCTGCACCATAGCTATAAGTATAAAGTATACGATTGTTGCCCTTTTTTGGCCTGAGCAGCTAGTCAAAGCTGAGGGCCCAGAGATGTTCCAGCTGGAAGTAGAAATTGACAGAGTCTGATATTTTTCCAGTGCAATCTTGTTCATTTACAAGGAGCATACAAAGCCTGTGTCTCTGAATGCGAAAGGAGCCAGGAACAAGGGTGACCAGATGTCCTGATTTTATAGGGACAGTCCCGATATTTGGGGCTTTTTCTTATATATGTTATCCCAACTCTCTATCTCAATTTTTCACACTTGCTAACTGGTCAGCATACCAGGAACAGAAGGAGCGGTTTCTTAGCTTATAGCCCCCAAGCCTCTTTAGCCAACCCCAGACCCCGGATAGCCTTTTCCAGGGTCAAGCTGTGCTTACAGGCTCCTGCTTTGCTTTCTTGCTTTTTGTCCCCCCCTCTCTGGTCTTGTCTGTTCCCAGTTTCTTTGTCCTTGCTTTACCTCTCCCTCTCCCACCACCACCACCCCACGTCTACCCAAGACAATACTCCGCCCAAGCCTTTGGTTGGGCTTCACCTTTGTCATAGGTGAGCTCATCATTCAATTAAGCATAAGCTCCCTCCTCTCATCCCATAACACGATTTCACCAGCTCATAACACTATTTGAAACCCCAACTCATTATACCTTTAGTGCAGGATTTTCAAAAGCCCTCAGCACAGGTCTAGCTGCTCCTTCCACAACCAGTGGGAATGTTACCATTGGTTTCAGCCAGAGCAGAGTTTGCTGCTCTAGAAGATCAGGGACTGGCATTGGGCTCAGGACACCTGGGTTCAATTCTCAATGCACCTACAACTATTGTGTGTGATCTTGGACCTGGTACATAATCTATCCTGTTCCTCATCTGAAAAATGAAGGAATGTTCTATTAATGACATGGGGACACTATAAGTAACCAGATAAATAGAATGCTGAGTGATGTATGACAATCCCAATATATATTATATGGAAAATTTTTTACATGCCCTACCAGCTTCATCCAGTTCACCCTCACCTGAAGGATGTCTTTTTCAGCCTGTTTCCAATATTTTGCTCATAGTCTGCTACAGTTATTTCAGAAGGTCCTTTAAAGGGCGATTTACAAATCAGGGTCAAACTGTGCAAGCTGTTACACCGATGTTATGCCAATGTAACTCAATTAACATCAGTGGTTTTATACCAGCATAAGACTGGTGGAGACATTCTGACTGTATTGGACTTGCCAACCAGAGGTCACAAAGTGTAAATACACTGTGTCAAAGGAAGCCCTGGAAAAGGTAGGTCTAGATAATGCTGAAAGTTGCACAGAACCAATATTATAGCAGATTCTGATCCCATTTAATCAACTGCATTTCCATAGCACTCAGATAATGGCTTTAGAAAACAGCTTACTGCTGCTGTAGCAGAAGGTACATATAAATATATTATGGTACAATAAATAAGTAATATAATTAAGAATAATCTTCCCCATATCCCAAGTTCAGCACTAAAATCATACAAAGCAAGCCTGTATGCATTTCTGATTCAGCATCTGAAGGATGGGGGTGGGAAATACAGATTAAAACAGTAGACATTAAGACATGCAAAAATGCTATCAGCTAGGGATACATATAAAAATTTCAAAATCGTGGGTTTCATTCGTGTTTTGGTAGAATGTCCTTAAAACCTGGTGGCAAATGGAACTTAAAGATATTTGAAAAGCAAACTAGAAGAAACAGATAGTGTTATTAATACTATTGCACCAACAACCCCAAAAGTCAGACTTGCTCCAACTGAAGCCATTGCTGTTTTGCCAGTGACTTTAGTCAAAATATGATTGGGCCCCAAATCTATATCTCGGGGTTATGGTTATCAGTGTTTTTGGTCGTTAACAAAAAAAAATTTTTTTTTTTTTTGCTCACAGAATCTCAGCGATCAGATTGTGATTTCTGTGAATTTATTTGTTACTCTATGGATTGACCATCAACAATTTCCTGCAAGTTTTCAATATTTGCTACTTGAGCTGTGTTACTTAGTTATTACTAGTCAGATAGTAATCTTGTGTGGAAGCACTTCTACTCCAAATACTTGTGTGTGCATCTTTAAAGTGTGGCTTATGAGAATACTCTCACATGCAATTTAGAAATTCATTTTCTGTGAAAATCAGGGTCAATAATCTCACTCTCCAATACTTGCAAGAAGGAACACAAAAAGTGTATGAAATATGGTTGAAGTTAATTCATTTAAAAACCCAAGCAAATATTCACAGAACATTTTTTCCAATGTGCCCTCAGCTCTAGTTAACATTCTCAATAGTGCTATTCCTACTTTGTTGTTACCCAAAGCAGATGTTTTTAAATGTTATAGGTAATTGTTTTTGAGGTACAAATCACTTGTTCTCAGGCTTTCAGCTGTCAATCGTTCCGCTCCATATGTAAAATCCAGCAGCTTAGAATAACATGTAGATTTACGTGGGGTTTATGAACTGGTCTGGATAAAATAAAAACTGTCCTAACATTTTTATTTTGGAGGGTTGAAAAAAAATTGACTTGATTTTGCAAAGATCTCCACTTGGAGAAACTTTCAGTGGAATAAAGGGGAACCGTGATGGGCAGAAAGCTTTTCAGGATTGGGCTTTTTTTTTTTTTTTTTTTTTGCTGTGTTACAATAAGAGGCTCCACATAGCCTGGGCTGAGGTGTCAATTAATGAAAGGGGAGTACAAAGAACCAGTCAACTCCCTTTGTCCCCTGGCTGGCCAATGAATAGCTAGAGACTCTGGACGGGGAGGGATCACCCCTGTATCTCTCCAGTGTGTTCTCATCCCTCTTTCCACTGGAGCTGTCCCATTCACCACCAGCCCAATTGAGTTTTCCACCCATTGAAGGAGGTGCGTAGCATTTAGGGGACCATCCAGCACAGACAGAGGCGACACATCACTGAACTCATGTGCTTTCTGAAGGAGTAATACTGTAGTGTGTTTGACAATTTCAGCTTTCACCTACCCAAGTTTGTCCTAGTTTTGATTGGAGCTGGAAGCTGAAATACCACAAGAAATGCTATTCTCGCAGTATTTCAAACCTGAATTAAACCAGGAAATGGCAGAAATCTCACAAGAAAACCAGCTGCACACCTCTCTGGCTCAGTTTCTAGAGTTCAAAAGAGTGCTGATAAATTTCTGTAAGATCTAGATAACTACTGGGACATCTGAATGCTTAACTAAATGAAACCTCCAAAACTTTGTGTGTCATCTTGTTTGTGACATTTTTCTGGGGAAGTTTGTAGTCCATACCTATTTATGGATTACAATCATCCAGATAAATGGTTTTTTTTTAATTTGTGACAAATTGCACCCACATGCATATGTGTGTGTGTTATGTGTATATACATGAGAGAGTTAAAGGATATTTTGCATTTAAATTATCCTATATTATAAAAGACTAGAAAAGTTTGTGTGACGCCGTCATGCGCAGTAGAGATGGCCCAGAGTAACGGCATGCTGGGAGGTGTAGTTCGGCAGCACAACATGGCCGCCGCGCATACGCCGCTGAGAGGGAAGCAGGGTCTGGATCAGGGGCCTAGGGCAGGAGGGTGGCTGGGCGCAATAGGCGCAGGCAGAGCACAGGAAGGGGGCGCTGGGCCGGCGGGGCGGAGGCGCCCGGGCACGGCATGGCCAGCTGCTCCCAGCCTAGCTGGGGCCGTGGGGGAGGGGGAGAGAGCTGAGCGAGCAGGGGCCTTGGAGTGGGTGGGAGGGGGGCTGAACGAGTGGCGGGGGGAGGCTGAACGAGCGGGGGGAGGACCATGGGGGGGGAGGCTGAATGAGTGGGGGGCCGTGGGGGGAGGGGAGGCTGAACGAGTGGGGGGGCTTGGAGTGGGGGGGGGCTGAGCAGGGGGTGCGCTTGGAGTGGGGGGACTGAGCGGGGGGGCTTGGAGTGGGGGGGCTGAGCAGGGGGGCTTGGAGTGGGGGGGCTGAGCGGGGGGGGCGTTACTGTTGGCCCGTGTCCATGGGCTTTTACACTAGTCTAATTATAAATCAAGAAGTGATACCAAGATGGGTTAAAATAATTATTTTATACTGGTTGTATTCAGCAGAATATGTTTTTGACCCTTTTCAGAACTCCTCCCAATGCACCTGCTCTGCCTCGCTAGAATATGTGACTTCATTTCAGCTGCCTTCAGCTACATGCCTCTGAGGGTACATCTTCTTCAGTACAAAAAAAAAAAAAAAAGATGTATTCTTAACTTGCCTTAGCTAACCTGCCTTAACTAACACAGGTTAACATAGCAGTGAAGACACAGCAACTCCGCTTTTAAATTGGGTTAGCAGCTTGAGTTAAAGTTTGGAGAGTTGAACTCGAGTGGCTACCCAAGTTGCTGTGTCTTCACTGCTATCTTAACCTGAATTACCTAATGAGGGTTAGATAACCAGAGTTAAGAACTCCTTTTTTTTTTTCCAGACAGAAGGTGTTTGCCTTGGACAAGAAGAGCTTTCTCAAACACCACACTGTCTCTTCTATCTGATCTTGTCCCCACTGGCTCAGAACCTTGGTGTGGTCTTTCATTCTGTAAGTTCCTTCTCCTCCCACCTTAGTTTTTACACTGTTATTTATTTTTAAGCATCTAGTTGCCTCACACAAAGGAGTCAAATGCTAGACCCTTCCTTGCAGACCTTGCTAATAGTCCACATCTCGTTAGTGCACAGACTACTGCCACCTTACCCGTGTTGCCAGCATATGCCTCCACCTTGACTCCCCTCTGCCAAAATCCTCACCCATGCCTTCATCTTCTCTCACTTTGGCTACAGCTACTCACTTCTCTATAGCTTTCCAGCTGCTATCATATGCAGAATCCTGGCACTTGGTGTCATACATACACAGCTCATGTGACTCCCCATTCATTCCAAAACTTCCCACTCTATTTTAAAAAACCTTTGAGGGCTTATTCCAGCCTGCCTTATGGAGAGTGTCTATTCTCAGCCCTGCTCGGTAGCTCTGGCCCACCACATAGGACAATCCTTAGTTTGAGAGCCTTCTCCTCTGCAGCTGCAAGAGCTTAGGACACTTCCCTTTATCTTATCTCTTCAGCAACTTTCCAGCTCATTGCAAATTTCAGCTGCAACTGTATTGTTTCTCCTTTGAGTTCTCATATCTCTCTCGCGCACTCTCTCTCTCTCTCTGTCACACACACACACACACGTAAACACTTTATTAAATTTAATTCTCTGTATAACTTATGGAAGCGTTTTGGAAAACAGTCTTTGTGAAAGATATTATACTAAGGACCCTATCCAGCACCTGCATCCATACAGGTGGACCTATGGAGAGTCCCCGGGTGGGGGACCCGCACGGATAAAGTTGCCAGACTGGGTCCTAAAACTGTATTTTACATTGTGTCAGAAGCCCCAGACCATATCATGCCAATAATATTTTAAATGCAAAAAATCTGAACAGATTTCATTCAATCTGATCAAAATCAATGGCACAACATGGCTCCTTGTACGAGAGAAATGTTACCTAAAGGTTCCAGCTACCACATGTTTTACTGGACCCATTGATATCAGTGAAGTCCATAGGCCCCTATTTGCCAACTCCAGCAGGAAAAGCACCAGCATCTCCTGGGGGAAAAGTTTCTGCAGCCAGAAAGTTCTGCACAGATTTCTTCTGCACCAGCTCCAAGAACTCTTGGCCCTTCTTTTGGCTCATGTCAAGCTGTGGAGCTCGGGGGGGGGGGGGGGGGGGGGTTTAGAGGGAACGCATTACACTTAATTCAGCCCCAAATTGCATTAAGCCCAGCTCCTGCCATGAATCTCTGGCCCCACAGAGGGTTCCATAGAACCTGGGATTGGGTGGCGGATGAGAAGCACAGGGAGAGAGATATCACAGGAGTGGCAGGTTCCCAGATCCATGAGAAAAGATCTGAATCCTGTGCAGAGCCGTCTCTTCATGGCTGATTTGAGGTGGATAATGCCAAAATTGAGGACTTTTGCAAAGGTACAATACCAACCTAGTTATTTTTTAGGGTATATCAGAGAGGTTTAAAAAAGATGAATTGATTACATCCTAAACTATCAATCTAGTAAATATTGTCTATAGGCAATGGAAAATTTTCATTAGTGACCAAAGCATCTTAGTAGATATTTAGAATATTTTAAAATGCTTCTCTACAACCCCTGAGGTAGATCAGCATTTAAATGTTTTTATTTGTTTTTAATTACTGCACATTCAGTTGATTTTTCACCATGACTCATGTTATATGAATAATTTGATCTGGACATTTGTTTTAAAGAAAAGGAAAAATCTACATCATAAATTAAAGTGATTCATTTTTTTAAAATAACCCTTTTTTTTTTTAGCTGTAGAAACACTGGTAATTCTTGAATTGAGATTTCTTTTAGGGAAGGCTTCAGTCTTGGAAATGTTATAATGTCCCTGAAAATGCAGGTTTATAACAGAAATGCTGACAAAACTTTCACTGCCACTACAATTTACTAATTCAGTTTTGGTGAGGAAAATTCCCGGATAATTCAATATCAAGAGCAGAGGAAAACAAATCTTGCTTTCTAGTTCACCTATTAGTGAAAACCTTTAATCCTGCTGTTCACCAGCACCACCGACATTTGATTTACATTTGTTTTATGTCACTGGGGAAAGCTGGGGGAGAGAGGGAAATGGACTTGAAAATAATTGCTCTCCTTGGCATGGTTTTCTGGAGAGGCCTGTCAACTAACTTGAAGTTTTCACTTCTCTTCCAACTCGAGAAGGGAAGGCCGCTGAGTGTAATGGCTTCTATAGTTGTTACATCTGTAGTATGTTATGCCTCACCTGAACAAAAGTGAAAAAGGAAAGCCCTCTAACAGCAGGGGCCATTTACACCAGATAACAGAGAGGCAGAGAGCCGCTTGTGAGTGGAGTGGGGAAAGGTCAGCTATAGCAGAGTGAAGAAGTTCTCCAGGTTGTGTAGTTCTGTGCGTTTCTGTAGCTCTTTGTGATATAGGCAAGATGTCAGTCAGTTCAGCTTTCCTTGCACAAGCAAAGCTGGGCAAATCAGCATGTGAAAGGGCAGGAAGATGTCAGAAAGTGAACTGGATGACTTCTTTGTGCTTGTTTGTGGTTCTTGCTGGATCTTCATGTCTGGCTTAATCTCAGCATTAGAGATTATCTATTCCTCTGGTGGGGAGGGGAACAAAAATCTTACATGGAGCACAAAGTGTCTCAGTCCCCACCCCTGCCCCAAAAGATTTGGATGGTTTTAGGATAACTAGAGGCCACACAGCCTGAAGGTATGTAGCAATCCATTTATCACTTTGCATATATGAGTGCTGTTCCCATTTGCTGCAGCAATCATTCTTGAAAATTGGTGAGGTGAGTAACAACAATGTTATTTATCCTAAAACCTTGATCCTGAGAAGCAATAACTGGGGGGCAGTTTCCTTGAAAGCATCTGGGGCACTGGGAATAAAAAATGACAAAAGAAAACCCCCACAAAGCTCTTGAAGAGGGAAACGCATGTTATAAAGTAATAGAAATCTCTTGTTTAATTTCATTGCCTCAAAGGTAATAAAATGCATTTTGTAATGATTTGTATATAAACAATGGGGAGAAAAGAGGGTGAACATTCCAGATTCGGCTTTTAAAGGCAAATAATAGGAGGTAACAAGAGATTTCCCCTTCCCCCTGCCCTCCTCCCTTCCAAAGGAGGTTACTCTAAAGGTTTGTTGGCATTTAATTTTTGGTTTCTAGGAAAATGCCTGCTTCACCACAGAGTCTGTTTGTTCTCTTTCTCTCTCTCTTTTCCACATTGCTTATCTGAATATATAAGCCTGCCCTTTGCTCAGATTTATGGGTTGGGGCAGTGCTGTGTGTATTTACAGTCTCCTGACCTGAAGACCTAGAGCTGAACAAGAGAAGGAGGAAACCAGGGCCCGTTCCATAAACAGAGACAGATATGAGGGGGAGGTAGGAGGCATTGCTAGCACTTAACATTTTTAACTGTTTGGTCAAGCAAAGGAATTAGGGATTCTATTTGAGAAAAAGAAAAATGAAAAACATGGATAAAGATTTTGGAAGGAGTAAATTGTGTTTATCTGTGTTAGGTTCTGGGTGTTTTCAATTCTTGATGTCAGGAAAAAATGGCAAGTTATACAGATGAACGTACAGTTGTTTCTGGGACAAAATGAAATAAGGAGATGAACAAAACTTAAATCTCAAAAACATTTCAATCAGAACTGTGTATTCTTTGGGTTAAACAGAAGTATAATTACAGTTTGAGTAGGCAAATCTCTTAGTCTATATTTATTCAGGTACTAATTGCCTCAAATTACAAAAAAAATTACTTGATTATATTTCTTTGTTTGTAAATATCAGTTGGCTTGTAGGCAGATATTCAATTCAGAATAGCCTTATATTACAAATGAACCCTGGGAATTACTTGACATCTTGGATGTTAAGCAGCAAAAGTGGCAACAATCTGGAAAATAAATAAATGAAATGAAATGCAACATACGTTAGGTCACAATGTAGTATAACTATATCAACATGATGAACAGCTTTGATGAAAATGGTAAACAAAACCACCTTCTCTTCCTCCAGCTTGTTTTACATTGCAATAAACCACGAACTCTATAACCTATCAGAACATGCTGAGATTGTATGCATCATTTCCAGCTACTATTTGAACATTTGGTTTTAGAGCAGCCATGCAATATAAATAATGGGGGTATGTGGGGAGGGTTGTTTTTAATAAAAAGCACACTTTATTGTATTTAGTTACCTGGGAGTCCAAAACTCCATAGATGACATGATTTCATTGTGGGTTTTGTGTTGGTTTTTTAACTCTGAACAAACATTTGCCATGTGTAATGAATCACAGAAGTTAGTTCAGGCTTAGCTGTTTGAGATGGTCTCATTTGATTAGTATGTATACTAATGATTCATCAGTAAGTATGCAAATTGAAAGTATAATAAAAATACATCTGTATTATGACGGCAATAATACAAAATTGATCAGCTTAAGAGAGTTTTATATTTTTAATGGCACTTGGACGGTAAGACTCAATGCAAAAAAACAATTGGTTAGTCTATGAGAATGACAAAAGAAATTTTGCACTAATAAACCTGAATGAAAACTGCTTATTTAGGAGACCTAGGTGATGACTAGCATGAAGACAGGTAGATAACATGATATTAAAGTGAGTTCTTACTGTGCTATTTTGTGCTATCTTTTATTTTTGCTATTTTAGGATAAAATATTTTTTTCTGTAGAAAGAAGTCATACTGGGAGTGGATTCAGGCGAGTAAAAAGTATCTATGAGAATTTTTTTGAGGCTATTACAAGGCTGCTAAAAAGCCTTTCTTTATTGGTTCTGCCGATAGCCATTTGCCAATCAAATAATTTGCTTTTCTAATAAGGTGCACTTCATAGCAACAGTATGTTCGGATGTAACCATTCGAAGCAGAGGCCTAGCTCAGTCTGCCAGGGGAAAAAAAAGGCACCACAAAGAACATTGAGATGAATGGCTCCATTTTATGAGCCATAAAAGTTTTATTCATCTTGACACTGAAACAGGTTTAGGCAGTGAGTTGACACGCCTTAAATAAATAAGTGGAATTAATTCCCTAGCTCTTGAAACAATAGAAGCATGCATGTAGCACTGAGAGCTAGACCATTGTTTCCTGTTGCTGCTTGATATTGATATTATTTGTGTTTTTCTGTGCGGCTTCCTCAGGGGCCTGGTTGATCCACTTCAAATTCTTCCCCTGTTTTATTAGAGGTTGAAAAAGGTTCAAGACCTGGTTGTACCACTGCTCCCACCGACAGCTAAGGAACCAGTTTGGCGTCTGGTTTGTCTGTTGTTTTACTGCTGACCTTCAAATCAACTTTAACCCCTGACCCCTGGAGGCATCTATCATGACAAGAGGCTGTTTAACACAAATGGTGCCCATTTATAGGGGAAGAGAGTCAGAAGATTTCCTTTTTATGAAGAATTTGGTTTTTCACCCCTCTTTTCTCAGTCACCACAGGTGAAATCCCTCCTAGCAGCTGGCTTATGAAATAATGTGAGGGGGGTGGCCCTAATGAGCTGAAAGCACCCTCAGCTGGAGATAAATATATGCAAATGAGATGCACAAACAAAGGAGCCTGGACAGAGAAATATCTGCAATTCCAGCAAAATGCTGCCTGCAGCTAGAAGATGAACAGCTTTGATAAAATGGTAACAAAAAGCACCTTTTTATCCTCCAGCTTGTTTTACATTGCAATAGACCATTGTTATTGTAACCCATCGGAGCATGCAGAGGTTTTCTGCACTGTTTCCAAAAAAATGTTTAAACATTTGTTTTAAGGAATTCATGAAATATAATCAATGTGGGGTGGGTATTCATTATTATAATATTATGTATTATTATTATTATTATTTTATTATTAGTCTTAGATCTTAATGTAGTTATTTTACCTGTTGGTCTTTTTTCTTGTGTTAATGACAATGTTTTGTGGTAATATTTCATAGGGGGTGAGTTTTTCTTCTGTAAAATACAGGTTCCTTTAGCTTCTACTGGGAGACAATACACACTGACAAGTCGTGAGAATCAGCTTGGGGGGGGGGGGGAACGCAGACTCTTGAACATTCACGGAGCAGCACCCAAACAGCCAGCTTTAATGAAGGCAATCAAGTCTGTAAAGCTAATTCAAAGACAGACATGTAACATGCTGATTTTAATAAGCTTTTAAAAGGCAATCTCTAACTTTTAAAAGTCTCCCTTTTTAAGTTAATTGTTTTTGGTTATATATTGCCAGAACAAACAGCCACTAAAATATATTTTCAATATGTATAAGTAGCCTATCTAGGCAATGTTTTAAATTAGTCCTGTATTTTGAGGGGGAAGCTACTTCAGATGAGTTTAAGAAATCGTCCAAGTTCCAGGTCATATCAAAATAACATATTTATCTTCAACTGTATTGAGTCAATAAATGTTAATACATATTTTTATCTACAGGACATCTTTAAAAATAAATCTATTCCTTCATGCACATACATTTAATTAATAAGTAGATGAGGAAAAATAGATAATATATTGTACCAATACTATTTTAATACTGGCCTTTAAATATAGGTAAATAGATCACTGTGAATTTATAAGAAAAGTATAAACATTGTGAAGTTTAAATTGATTTAGTTCAGTCTTTTAGTCAACACTTTAACTCCAGTTTTTGTAACTGACAAAAAATAGAGACCCAGAAATATTAATCTTTTATTGTGTTCACTTCTACGGCTTTGCCATTTATAGATGTTATGCCAGACAAGTGTCAGATTTCCCAATGTCAAGCAGGTTTCCTAATTTTTAGTAGATCTCTCCTGTTGCATTTTAGGGACAGATTAGGAAGTATTAAACTACATTTTTGTAGCTATCCATGAGAAAAAAATATATATATGTAATTTTATGAACCTAAAATGTCATACAAAGTTCTCCTTTAAGAATTAGAGTTGCATCAAATTCAGAATTTCAAGAGTTAACAGAAACTTGGTTATATTAAGAAGGGTTTCTCTTCAAGCCCAGGTTTGAAGCAGCATAATTATGTTCAACCGCTGTTGTTTGGAAAGGGCAAACAGCATCTTAGGCACAGAACAATGAAATTACAGCTGAGATTTAGGTTAGCAAAAGCCGTCTTCTGCAGGCTTTTATGATTCATTATTTCCCATTAAATACAGTATTAGAAGTGTACACCAGATAGCTCATGGTTTCTGCTCTCAGAGCACATTATCTATATTACACAGGTCTGGGGAGCAGAATTAGAAAACTTTGGGGGAATGAGCAATATGTGTTTGCTGATAGAAGTACCATATGGCTCATCTTCCTCAATTGCTTTCATTGCGACTCTGATGCTGGAGAAATTAAAGTTTTATTTGATGTGGCACAGCTTAATGAACTGTCTTCTGTTAGGAAAATTGAATATGTTTCCTGTTATTTGAGCACAGAGCCCTCATGGTTTGGGCTGATGAGGAATGCATTATGTATTGTTTATTTAGCGTTTTAAAAACAAAACCAAGATATTATAGGTAAAATTGATTACTACAGGATTATATCATATAATCACATGGTTCTTCTCTTTTTTTTTTAATGTACAGTCCTGCTTATTATTTGAATGACAAGATCATTGTAGATCTCTGATACACAGTAAATGGTAGTTTTCTCAAAAAGGAGCATCGTTTATACAGTTGAGGAAGAAAATATACTTACATGAATACAAGCGTGATTGCGCAACTTCCAGTGGGCCTCTCTGCAATAGGTTTTTGTGTACTGTCATTATTTTAATTTTAAAGAAACCTCCTGGCTTTTTGTTAACTAGATGACACAATCAAAAAGGGGGGGTGGGATATAGACTTTGGTAACAGAAAGCCCCCAATTTTGAATTTCTATGACACATCTGTTGACTATATAACAGTGCTGTCAAGAATACACTTAGTTACAACAAGGTTGAAACTGAAGGGGAAAGGGTAGCTATATAAGCTGTACTATATAGAACACAGCCCAAATTCTCTGCTGGCATAACTCCATTCAGGTCAACTGAGTTACAGGAACAGAGAATTTGGTCCCACTAATTCAGCAGGAAAATGTAAATAATGAGAGCTAAAACAATGGAAAGAAATTATATTGACAACTTAGTGTATATATTTTAACAAAGTAATTGTACACCGGTTCTGTATTAACAACAGTAAATCAAATAATTCTAGGAAATATACATATATTTATTTTAATATTGGTCTGGTTTTGTGGGGATGGAGATATTTTGTACCTCTAAAAATGAAAAACTGAAACATTTCCAGAGCATTTTATCCTCACAGATTCATCTTTTAATCACTAAAACTATTTTCCATTCCCTTACACGCTTCTCTACCAATAGCTTAAGAATATTGATCTTCAAGGAGAAAAAAATGAAGACAAGGAAAAAAAATTAAAAACTGTTCTGATAAAGCAACTCTTTTTCTTGACAGACACACCATTCTGACAAAAAGGCAATTTGTCTTGTGTGCTCTATGATGTTTTGAGGATTCTGGCACATATGCCTGTTAAACAAACTCCTCTTGGAATCTAAATACTGTCTGTTAAAAGAGACGCTTCCAACATGTTTGTATACCCTGGGCCAAGTTCTGCCGTCCTCACTCAGGCAAAATTCCCATTGACGTCAGGAGGACTCCTGCTTGTGTGAAGACTTTAGGATTTTGCCCTATAAGATTAACAAAACAAAACGAAAAACCACTGGCATGAGAAGGGGAAGACATTGTTATTGAAAATGTTGTGGAAAAAAGCAGTGAAGCAATGTCTGCACATACACTGACTGTAAATATTTTCCATTCTGTATTGCTCCTCAAACAGTTCCCTGTAGTATTTTCATATGATCTCAAAAATAAATAAATTATAGTTGGGGGTGGCGGGGGTGGAGGGAGGGGGGAATTACATTGCAACCCATGCAGAAACCACTAAAACATCATTTTTAGCCAGATATATTTCCTGGAGAAGAAAATGGTACATTTTTATGAAACACTGTTCCATGACAGGAACCTCCTTTGAGGAACACCATTATGCATTGTTATCAGCATGGCGTAATTTGACTGTTGACAAAGTATCTGTGGCAGTGAGAATGAAAGCAGTTAGAAGTGTGGCGGATTGTAATCAAGAAGATGCTTAGCTGTGCAACACTGCATCTTGAGCAGATTTGAATCAACATTGCCTTGAGGGGACACGCACATACAAAAAAAGTCCATTAATTTTTAGTGGGAAAATTAGAGTGGCACTTGATGAAGTGAAATTTGACATGCGTTAATTGCTCCGCAGTTCTCCTAATTAGAGATTTTCAAATTCTTTTACTGCTGTCAGACTGATGCCACATTGTCTTGCTGGACAAACAGTAAAATTGCAAATTGGTCTGATCAAAAAGTGGTTTTGAGGAATCCTAGCCTTTTTTTTTTTCGGTTTTGGTGGTGTTGTGGACTACTAGAAAAATATGTTATCTTATACTCCTTCCTAATAAATTAGAATAAATTTATTTGGACTGGTAAAACCTGGATCCAAAAGGAAAAGGGGCATAAGCTAAAATGATGGGGGTTTTTAATTGTTCAATCTTTTCTAAATATATTACTTGTGTATCTTCAGTGAGCTGATTATTTTTATAACAAAATAATTAAACAAATCTAATTATTTTTAATGGACATTGTATATAGCTTTGTGACGAAACCTGAGATCATGGAGTGGAATTCACATTCCTGTTTACCTTTTCACCGGGCCTAAGATATAAAACAGTGAGACGCCATTGTGCCCCTTCATATCAAAAAGTGATTATAATACTGTACAAACATGAGTATCGTGCTGAATCTGAAATGGTGATTTTGGCTTCTTTTTTTCTAGTCCCCTCTTCTTCTTCTCTGACCCCCCACTATAACTCCTTCCTTGCTTAGCCCCTGACCCTCTCTTAATTCATTAACATATTGAATTTTTTCAATTTTCCATTTTCTTGCAATAACAATATTAATGCCAGGGCCAAAGCTTGATTGGAGCTAAATTACTTGTTACCTGCTGGCATTTATTTATATGGCATTGAATTATAAAGCTTTGCTATTGTCATGCCTTGGGCGAATTGTTTATGACACCAGTAATAGGAGTAATTGTTATTGTTGAAATTACCTGTCAGCTACCCATAGCAGTGGCCCTTGTCCCACTGACAAATAGTGACAGGGGAGAGGGATTCTCCACGCGTCCTCCTGATGACTTCTCCTCTGATAATAAGGAGTGCAGGGCCTCTGATAATTTGCCTGTCACTGTTGAGTGCAGCTCAGAGAGAGTTGGCCAAATTGTTGTCATTCACTTTGACAAAGACAGCAAAATGCTCTGGTGCAGGAGGAGGATTATCAAAATAAATGAAATCGCTTACACATCCTTTGTTTGGCACAGGGGGTTTTTCGTCAGAAATTGCCTAGCTTTATATGAGAGTTGTAAAATTGGCATACATTTCTTACTGCTATTGCCTCTTATGTTTTCAGGGGTGGAGGGGTCTCACAAAAGGCTTTTGAATTTTGCTTTCAGATTAAGGAATTCACACAGAGACAACGGTTTGAGAGTAAATTCTCCTTCGCTATTATAAGGAAAAATTACCTTTTTTTTAAGTAAATTGATTTTTTTCTTTAAACTGCTCTCCTCTCTTGATTAACTTTTTTAAAACATTTTTTGTAAATAGAAATCAAATGCTCAAACAATAAAGGATATCCAAATTGAACAGGAAATTGCAGAGTGCAAACCTCTAGCGCCTTACGTGAGCTATGTAGCCTTATGCTATAGTAACTACAACTATTACATTATAATCTGAATTATTTTTACCTAGAAATACTATTTCCACTAGAGAAGGAGCTTCAGTGTCTACTAACATAAGTTAAAGTTGTTTTCAGCCATGGAGGATCTGTTATAACAAGGTTCCAGAAGAACTGAAGAGCCCGCACTACTTACTAAATATACAGTTTGTATATTTTTTTTTAAAATGCTAGCATTTTAAAATTTTGTCCTTGAATCCTGTGACTTTATTGACTTGGGTGTGTGGAAAATGAGGTGGGAAGGAAATCCATACCTGACAGCCTTTCTACCAATCAGGTCATGCCGTTACTGTGAAATAAATAAGCATTTTCACCTTCACAGCACAGTCGTGAGCTCATACTAACGGAAGTGTTCAGTTATAAATGTTGTGTGGATGTTCTGAATTTAGTTTTATAAACACGTCATGTCCTACCACATACAAAAAATCATTAACATTATATCTTTAACTTATTTTATAATAGCAACAATTACTTCCTTATTGGTCTCTACCAATCAGGTAATGACCAGCTAAAGCACTAAGCACCTTCAGCTTTACCCTGGGCTCTTCACTGCTTTAGCTAGTCATTATCTGATCAGCACAGCCTCCAAACAAGTCACTATTGCGTAATTTTATTGACTTTAACAATGTGGCTTTGTCCACATAAATATCTGCAGATGATAGCATGCTGTGCATAGCTGAGTCATACATCTATTTACATTGATGCATGTTCTAATAATAATTTGGTTCAAATCTCATTGCTGAGGTTTATTGTAGGTGTTGAATAAATCCACTGAATTTGACTAAAACGGGAACATAACACAGACAAATAAAATGTTTCACTCTTAGCCATACTGTGCAAACAAATAATTTAGCAAAATTATCAGATTCTTTGGTCTTTCCATGAGCAAGTGCAACCAATGTTTTAAAAGAAGATAGCCAAATTTAGAAAGGCTTGAATAATTGATATACCAATGTGACAGTAGATAAAAACTTATGTGTCTAATCATTCCAAACTATTTCCCCCTAAATGAAGTCTCTTTGTTTGCAGTTAAATATTCTGAAGACGCCTGCTTACCCCGTTGAAAATCATGATACTATTAAGAGGTTATCCTTAGTTATAAAAAGACTCAAACATGCCTAGGAATGTGATCTCCTTTGCAGATAATTTTAAAGAATGTGGCATGCTCCGGCTTTGTCTGGGGAGAGTCATATTAGTGATCCCAAGAGAAAAAAAATAACACCGATTTTAAAATGAAGATATTTAAAATGTGTAACATTTCAGTGTTACTGTAACCTAGCATTTTATGTTCATCCTATAAAGCTTAAATTAAGCCTCCTAGGAATGGCTATGTATCTCTTGCTGCTGGTTTTGTCTAAAAACAAAATACGCTTTAAATGGAAATGTTACAGTACTAGAGTACACGTTAACACTCAATCATAATTGTACTCTCTATTTTCTCCCTTCATTTCAAAACATAGGCCCAGAGAAAGGATAATGGATCTTTAAATTCAAGCTCATCTGAAATGTAAACTTTTAGCAAATAGCTATTGCGTATATAGCTGAATTTCTAAAGTGACTGGCAGCAAATTCTCTTTTTTTCTTGTCCATGTAACATTTTGAAATACCCATCAGTGTCAAGTGAAATTGCATGAATCGCTGTTGCTTTTCTAAATAAGGCATAGCAATGTTGAGAAAAACGTCCCAAAAAATCTCAATGGATTAAAATTACACTTCTGTACCATGTCAGTGCTGAGGCAAACCTTAATGTTTTGCATAATTTCAAAGGATACTCTTCATAAAACATTCAATGCATAAACAGGTTGTGGGGGTTTGTTTTCAACATTTAAGATCACAATTGATGGTAATAGGCAATATTAATTGTTCTTAAATCCTGTTATTGTTTGAAATGCGTTTTGTGGTTACAGATTATAAATAAAATCAAAAGACTCTGGGCTGCAGTCTCACGCCAATATGCAGCCTTGAAACAAAAAGCCATTTTCCAGTCTCTCTCTCTCTCTTTTCCTTTTAGAAAGAAAAACACGTGTTTTCTGAATAAACTGGATTAACTGTATTTAAAACAGAAGATAGAGAGCAGATTTTTATTGCATTAAAACATTATTCAGGGTTTCCACAATCTTATAAATAGATGTATGGGTGGATCTACATTTTCATATTTTTGGCATTTCATAGTTTAAGTAAAGTAACCATATAACAATAAAATATGGAATGAGTAATTAATGGAGAAAATATAAGACACAAAATATTTTACAATATTTTATAGCCAAATGTTGAAAACCTGCTGTGATATTTTTTTGTTTTAGTTTTGCAACAGTATTCTAAGCCTATGACACAATTACTAATTTAACTGAGAGATAGTTTATTACATTAGAATGGAAAAAATACAGTGCATACAGCAAACACAAGCTATCTTAAAAAATCATGGCAATATTGTGATTGGAAGACCACGGTGAATATCAGCTAAATTTCAATGTATTTTTCAAAAACAGGTACCAAAAAAAAAAAAAAGGAAATTAGACAAATTTGCCTCTTAACCTTTAAAGATTTCCTGCTATTCCTGTATGTCCTTTATTACATTAATTTTTTATTTAAATTACACCATTAACTGGATATGAATTTATCAAGAATACATATATTGATTTATAAAACAGTATCATTAATTATTATAATAGCTAGATGTAGCTGATATTACAAAGCCATTTAAAGGTTTTTAATATAACTTGGACATACATAGATAGATAGACATTATGGACAAGACTACAATTTAAACTGGCGACCAGCAGTTAATGAAATCCTTGATTTATATTCTAGTTTACAGATTGATTATATTGTTGCTTTGTAACATTATTTATATTATGTCATTTTTCAAAGGATGTCTGTTTTTAAAAAAAGCTAAATAAAATATTCAGTCAATTTTCCAAGCACATTTTGTTTTCTATATTTTAAATGCTGGTGATTATAGCAGGACTACACGGGTTTCTGAGACTTGTCATTGCCACAGTAGAGTTGGTTATCTTGTTGGTAGCTCTGTTTGCATAGGCACAATTTCACATATTCATCTGCTTGAAATAAGCAAAGGCTCTTTTTTCAATAGCGCTATGTTTATTTCATAAAGCATACCATTAACAAAATGCCTTTCTCACGTAGATATTTTTAGGCTTTTTTTTTTTTTAAGGTGTGGGAGAAATGGGACTTACCCTAATGCTGCAAAGCAGGCAGTCACGGAGAACATTTGTGTTTAAAATGCAATCTGAAGAGAAAAAGAAGAAGAAGAAATAAGGAATTATATAAACAAACAACAGTACAACACTTTCAAGTTACTTCTACAATGTTAATTGATGAATACATTGAAAATATAAATCTTTTCACATTGTTCTTGAGGGGCTATGTCTCTTGACTTTATTTATATCACTTAGTCTTGTCTGGTAACATATGTTACCGATTTATTATAGTATTTTACTGTTAGCTAGACAAATCTAAGGGCTAGCTGGGAAGGGTAGTTTCATCTGATGAGTTTAACAACAATTGCAGGGCATCCTTTAGGGTGAGCCAATAGGCTCTTGTGAAGCTATAATGCTCACTATTAACCATTTTGATGCTGAAATATTTTTATTGCTGAAGTTTGGTCTTTCTATATGTGTGTCTCTTTTTGTTTCAAATATATACAGAACTACATATAAATCATTGTTTGGCCAACATTCACCTAACACATGGTTTTCATGTATGTGTCTCAGACCATCTTGTAGGTTATCGACATATATTTAGAAGTTATATTTTTTTAGTACAAAGTACTCGGACAGGTGGGAAACATATTTTAATGAACAGTCATCAACTAATTCTATACTGCATTACAAAATATTAATTCATGTTTAAGCACTCAAATTTCTCCAGTATCATTAGTTACTGACAGTCAGAAATAGAGTTCTTAGATGTTTTTCCTACCAAGAATGCACCCTATCAAATGCAAATTTTTGAGTGGATGCACCAGCAATTAAGAAAATCTTGAGTAAATTAATGATCCAGCCAGGTTTGTGTTTTCTTCTACATATAAAGTTTAAATGACTTGCTCTGAAATAAAATGTTGAGTTTCCCAGCTTTGTTCTTTATTCATTTTGAATTGAAAGTAACACTCACAACCTTGTTTCCATATGGAGAAGTGTCTTCTTTCCTATTCTGTTTTTCAAAATGTCAGATTTTAACCCTCACAAATAAGTTCATTTATATATAAAAATTGAAATGAGCACCCGTACACTAATAAATAACATTTCAGAGTCTTGGGGGGAACAACCACTGTCTTCCTACAGAAAGAAATAACACTGAAAAGTAACTGCTCCAAAGTGGTTAACAACTAGACTGCCCTCTTTGACATTCAGATAACAGGGGTTTGACTCACGCCCAGAATAAGCCTGAAAGTTTTTTCAGTGCTGACCTCCATCTTGAATGTCCAGCAGCCAACAGGTTCCCAGTGCCTACCAGTTGTGTGGACATATTTACTAATAACATGTTATATCTGTAAGTCTCAATCCCAGGCACCCAGAGATTAACTCAGTCCATTATACCTACCTATGTATTCTAGCACCCATGGGATATATAAGATAACCACTGAGATGGGGGCATTGAGACCCTTGTAATACCAAGGAATGAAGTGATGAGGTAAGGACAGATTTGTAACCTTCACTCTAAGTTTCCTTGCTCTCTGGGTTGTCAGATCCCTGGTGTTATATAAATCTACCGTAGCTCTTTGTGTTTTAATTTCCTTTGTATCTTTATATCATTAGTCTCATTTTCATGAAAGCACATGATTAAAGTATCTATGAACTAATGGGTAAACAAATGTAAATATGTAGGAATCATAAATAAATCCAACTAAATACTTTAAAGGGGGATTTTTGACTTAATAGATCACAGCAACTTTTCTCATGTCATTTGTGGATTCTTGACAAATTATCACACAACATAGTATATTGGCATAGTGAGTGTTGTTTTAGTGGGTTGAGGTCATAAAAAATAGCTGATTTTCAAATGATAATAGCTCATCTGTTACGAAATTATATTTATTTTTAATCATGAAAATAGCCAAACATTTCCATCATGGATAAAAGTCTTGTAGGAAATTACACACACTGAACATATTATTTGATTTGTAATAGTCGTGCAAAATCAGCTTTGAAATGGTCATCTTTTTAATAAAATTTCCATAAATAATCAATTTTTCCACCAAAAACTTTATTCAGACCCTAGCTGACCTCAGGCAATGGCTTTCAACCTCAAGGGAATCTTTACAATATAGTTCTAAGCTTCTAAAAAGCCAGTTCTTACCATGGAAACACAGAGAGTCATTTAACTGAAGTGGCACCATTAAATATTGCTGTAATCAAGGGATTGAGGTCTTGATTTTATTTTTATTTTCATTTAGGCAAGTGTCTGGATAAATGTGAAAAGCTATGGTTCAGTTATCTATTAGAACCTGGTGTTGCAATTATTACTCCTATTGAATTCTATATTTAAATATGCTTCTGGCAATCTCACGCTTAAACTCCCGGGGTTTTTTTTGTTTAGGGATTTCTCTCTCTCGCTCACTCACTTTCTGTTTTGTCCATCACCTTGGTTTCTTTCCCCTGTTTTGACCTGCACTTTTTCTGGATCAGACACTGGCAGGTTGAGAGGTAATAAGAACCAGATGGACATAGTGCAGAAATTGCCCAAATGGGTATGGGAATGTGGGGAGCTGTCAGGCATGCAGAGAAGCTGGAATTTTTCAGCAATAAAATGGGATTTATCACCACTCTACCACAGTCATTGCCGACAACCGTTTACCTTGACAGAAACCCCATTCCAATAGGCCACTCCGATGCAGATTTTTTTCCCAAAGAGTGATGATTGGTATTTGTTCTAAGGCTCAAATGGCCTGCACTAAAGGTGAAGCATTAGGCCAAAGTCCTGTATTCCCTACTGAGGCAATGAACCTGCTAAAATAAGTTCCTTCCACAATAGCTGTGTAATTGAAACCAGAAAGTGAGAGAATTTGATAAATTGCTTGACCCTGAAGGAATGTTAAGGTCATAAATTTTCATTGCATTTCCCCCTCTTTTTAATTTTTTTTTTTATAATATATTGATTAATTTAGTATTTATATCAGAATTTCAACAGATTTACAGATCATCAGCCATTGCCGATTGGGGAAGGATGGGAACTCAATAATTAAAAAGGCCTAGAGGATCCTCACCTTATGTCTTCCCAAGATGGTCAAGGATACAAAATATTAATGAATTGCAGGTCTCATGTATTGCATCTCAGGAATACACCACATAAACTGTTAACAACCTGGGAACTTTAGAAAGTGCAATCCATTAAAAAGATTGTAGCAAAGAAATCACACTGTACTTCATGAATGATAAAGTGTAAAAAGGCTTGCAAATCACTTACAATAATCAAACTTTCATTTCCACTCTTACCTTTTTTGTTCATGGTACCACAGAAGTGACGACAATTGCATTTTACCTGGAAAAGACTGTCATTGGTATTATTAAATAAAATATATATTTTCTTTTTTCTTTTTTTAACCTTAGCAGCTTCTTGTGGAACATAAAAGACAAGCTAAAATAATAAGCTAAGATAGAAATTTTTATACTGGACTGTACAAAAGAACTATCTTTGCACTGTAGTAGCTTAATTTTTATAACTGCATTAATTGTGTTATATTATAGTAACTGGTCTTTATAATCTTGCTGCTTTCTCCTGGTTTGACTATAACATTTCAGTGGCAGTAATTCCACCATAACACTTGGATAAAGCATTACACTTTACATAGCCATACATACTTAACCCAACATTCAGCAAGTTAAATAATCATTAGCACAGTAACCCATTGCTATCAAAAATGTATTGGTCCTCTAAATTTTAAATTAATGGTCTGTCTTCCTAGCAGCGTATGTCTGGTTTTTCAACCACTTCAGCGTGAAGTCAGGGACATTTTATCAGTACACATTAGACAACTTTTATTATTGGTATTTCAAGATTAAAAAGTCACAGAGGGGAATGGTTGTTGCTGGATTGTTTCATCCAAAGATCTTTGATTTTAAAACAATCCAGTCTGAGTATTAATTATCAGCCGACATTACAATGTATGTGTTGTAGGAACGTAGCAGGGATGGCATGCTTTGAAAAGTTTTTTCTTCCAAAACCAAGTAAATGGGAAGATAGGGGGGGGAAAGTTATAAGATGCATTTTGTAAAATGTCAGTTAAAGGAGAGTGAATAATTTATTTGTATACTCCACCTTCCATGTAAAGGAAGTTTGCCATCTGTCTATAAATATATGTTTCCCCTTTGAGAGTTCCAATTTATAAAAAAAATAATTTTTGTATATTGTAGCTGTTTATTTTGGGGGCAAAAATCTCCCCTCCTGCCCCTAAATGAAGGGGGGTTTTTTGGTAATAAAAATTCTTAAAACAGTTATTTCTACAGAGAATGAAGACTCTGTTTGTAAATAGAGAGGAAAAAAGAGAAAAACTTGGACTATCACCTAAAAATGCAAAGTAAAATGACATATTAAAATGAGAATTTTCATATGTTACGGTATAAATATTTTAATAAAAGTTCTGGAATAATGTGCCTCCTGTCTGTTTTTAGAAAAGAGAAACATTATGATGTGCAAGTGATGCAGCTTAGCTGTATATTTCTGGTTTGGGTTTTTCACCATTAAAATGTTTCTTCATGCTTCCACTCAGGAATGTTGTTGCAGAGCTGCTTTAGACCAAAAAAGTATAAATCTCCAAAGTATAAATAAAATATGAACAGAAAATGGCTTCAATTACTAATATTTTTGCAAACTAATGTTCACTTGATGCAACTCAATTTTATTTTGGATCACATTAGTGTCATAATGGTAATGACTGGCCTTTATTCACTAACAGTTTGAGTCAGCACTTTGAGACATTTTTCAAATTAGGTCATACTGCAAATTTGTGGCTGATACAAAGGTTGATTAAGAGAGCTGCACGATTTTAAAGTGATGTTGTGTGAGGAGAATTAAGTTCGGTGTGATAGTTCCAGGAAATATGAGCCACCATAACTAAGCAGAAATAATGTGTGGGCAATGGGGGGGGGAGGGGAGAACATATTTCCACAGAGTGCTTGAAATAATACTCATTTACAATTTAACAAAGTCCTCTCTCGCCTATGGAAGAATTGTATTATGGATCTTGAAAACAAGCAATGACTTATAATAAAGACACAGCGAGGTGATCCCTGCTCTTGTTTCAGTGAAAGTCAGTTCTCTTCTTTTATGTTTCTTTGATCTTGTCACTAAAGACAAATTCTTTTTTTTCCTAGAGACTTGTCTTTATGAAGCTAAAATGTCACAATGAGACCATTAACCCCTAATGTAACAAGTCCAAGATGAGGCTAAATTGCTGCATAAGCTAATGCTGAAAAATTATTGGCCAGCTTTTCAGAAGTGATCAGCTCCTAGTTAGGCACCTAAATGAAGTGGTCATATTTTCCAAAGTACTCAGCAGCTCTGGCAGTCCTCAGGGGTTTTTTACTACAAAAGAAATTAAGAAAATAGGAGCTGCTAGGTGGTGAGCCCCTTTGAAAATCTGGCCTAAGTGGAAGCTCAGCTGAGCTCTTGTGAAAACCCATTTAAAGGACTAATGCTGTGGCTGTAGTTGTGAGGCCACAATACAAAAATTGCATGGCCGTTGGGTTTTTATTTTTAAACTCTGTTTTTGCAGGGAATCAATAGCAACCTGTGAGAGGCAGAGTCCCTCTTAATTGGATGTAAGTGGATGAAAGTCAAACCAGAAAGAAAAAAAAAGTTGGCAGTTAAGTCATTAGTTCACTTGACAAGGCAAAAAGCTATTATTAGCCGTTACGTTTGCTTCACACATTAGGCTCAAAAGAAGAAACTATTGCTGTCTACTCATTTACACTAAAGAAAAATACTAAAACGAGGCTTTACTGTGGTGAAATTGAGATCAGCATCTCCCGTGTAACTCTTCTATATATATTTGTACTTTGGTATCTTAAAGATCTATCAAAACCGAAATGAAATGGAAATGATTTTTAAAATCTAATCTAAAAGAGGAAAATCTGTTGCTGTCTTTGAAGACCAGTGAGCCGTTCCGCATTCTCTTTTTTACATTATCCTTAGTGTCTTTGTACTAACATCCCTCAACTTGTATTTGTGACACAGGCAGCTGACTTTATTTTTTGATGTTGTGCTCACCCACAGACCTTTCCATTCTCCATATGTTTCTGGATTCAGTCACTTCACCCACAGGCCTCTTTGACAGCAAAACACCTCAGATCCCTCAGAACAGCAAAGTCCATTTTATTCCCAGTCACTTTCAATTTGCATCTAGTGTTTCTTTGAAGGTTTTAGCAAATGTGATTTCTAGGACCAAAAACAAAGCAGGGGGAAAGTAGCAGGCAAACCACAAATGTGAAGGTGGCATAATCCACAAAAGAGGTCTCTGTAAGTGGTATTTTCCAAAAGTATCCAATTAGGAACATGACTCTCTAATAGCCATAATTGTTTTCAGTATTTGGAGGTATGTTTACACTTTCACTAACGTAAGCTTTTCATCAGAGTAAAAGGAAAATTATCTTTAAATTTTAAAAATAAGATAAAGCGTAAACTGCTTCTAAATCTTAAAAAAATATTTATTTTTCCTATTTTATCAAAACAAATCTCTCTTTGGGGCTGATCCTACAGAACATATTCAAGAAAATCTCCCACCGATTCAAAAAGAGTTGTGCAAATTGCAGATCAGCAATACTGCGAATCAAAAATCATGAATCGGGCCTCAAAAATCATGAGATTGTTTTAAGCCAATCATGAGCATTTAAAAATCATCATAATAAATGTGGGGCTCCTTTGGTTTGCCTTGTGCTTGCTGAACTTTAAGGGTGCATTTGGGCCTCTTTCTAAGCTACTCTTTGTGCCATCACTTACATGTTCTTTTAAAAAACATGAAAACTGAGATTCTCACAAACACTTGGCCCCAGAAACTGGAGCTATCAAGAAAAACAGCAAATCTCTGAATAGGCAACACAGGATTAGGACACTTGTCTTGTTATTGATTGCTGTAAATTACTGGTTTGGTTTGGTTTGAGAAAGAGCCTGATCTTGTCTATTATAGCTACCAGTTCTTTAGCTCTAGCGTTTGCTTTTCATGCTGGAGGCCCTCAGTTCAGTCACCATGAGGATGTTCCTTACAGGTGCACGTCCAGTTGGAATATTTGAACATGTGAATTTAAAATTAGCTTCTGCAAATATTCAGACATGAAACTTTGCGCCAATAAACCTGACATAAATGGATGTTCACGGGAAAAGAACACAAAGAGCCATAGGCAGAATCAACCTGATTGTACATGTGGTACTTCAGGGGCCATTCCTTATTAGCCATACCAAGCAAAGGGCTTTAAAATAACCATTCTGAAGGCCAAACTAAAAACTAACCAGCCTCTTACACATGCTTAATTTAAGGAAAAGATTCACATTTACCGCAGCCCTTTGGTATTTCTCTGGCCAGACCTCCCACTGCGTGAGAGCGTCTGGCAGGTAGTATCTCAGATAGTGGCACAAAGGAGGGTGAACCCAGTTTGACTTTCCAACTCGTTTGAGTTTAAGATAAGGGTGGCCATTACAACAAAAATCTAGCCGGAGACACCTCAACCTGGAAGTCTCTGAGCTCACAGTAACATGGACCCTTATTTTGACATTCACACTGGCTGGCTTTTAAGAGTTTTAACTGCACCTTGGGTGAAATTCACACCTGCACCTGGCCTACAGGAGACTGAAATCATCATTCTGCAGGTCAACTCCATTGGAGCAAATATCCCCAGTGGCCACACTTACCGACTTTACACCATAGAAGGGTCAAGCCTGCCGCTAGGCCAGGCTTTTAAAGTAAATTTGGTTTACATTGTAGCCAGTTTCATCACAGGCGTGCAAGGTTGGAGGACAGCACTTAAGAATTTCCACCCCCTCACCCCTGCCCTTGTTCAGGGACCCCCGAGCAAAGGGTTTATCACCTGTTAGCACCCATGACCTACGCTCCGCCTTAAAACAGGGAGGAGGCTGTAGCCACTAGTTCATCACATGCAGGGCAGTGAAGCTAGCCAGTTTCACAGTGCAAGTGCTATCCCTTTAAGAAGTGTAGCAGCAGGCCTGCTTTCCTGACACGCTCCCTGAGACTTAGGGCGTCCAAGAACGTCCTTTGGGATAGGGCGGCCCCAATCACATGTGTGCCAATGGCTAAGAGGCAGGACCTAGGCCTTGAGCAGCTACCAGGAGGCGTTGTTCAACAACTGAGATGCCTTCGCTAAGACATCATATAAAACAGGTGAGGAAACCTATTCATTTGTAAAGCGATTAAGGGGCAGCCAGTTTCCTTCATCAGCTCCATTGAGTAGGTGAGAAAAGCATCTAGTTAGCTAAATTTATTAATGTGCTTTTTTCAGGATACAGCTACATTATGGAGGTGAAACATGACTTTTGATGATCAAGCATGCAGTGATTAAATAAGGTTAATCCTCATTTTATATGCTAATAGGATATTTATAATCTCAACTGCGTATCCCATTTAGCTATTTTATTCTCTGTTGTTGAGAAAGTATTTCTTATTAGTGAAAGAGAATACCCCTACATTCACTGCAGATGCTATTTTAATTGGGCTCAAGTGCATTGTGTGTAATTAGTCCACTTCTTTAATATTTCATCTATAATTACACTATGAGCAATGTGCTTAAATTTCATAAAGGCTGCCAGTTAAATTTTTTTTAAGAACTAATGAATTAATTGGTGATCTTTCATAGGTACCTGATGATTCTAACTTAAATCTAGCCCTGGTCAGCAGAGTCACATTTTCAAAATGGCTACTGAATTTTGAATGCCGAGTCTGAGATAGAGTTGGATCTGATTTCTACAAGAGTTAAGCACCCTCAGCACCCGTTAACTTCAACAGAAGTTGCGGGGGCTCTGCACATTTACAAAATCAGGCCCAAGGTGTCTTCCTTTGGGCACCAAAATCAGTGGCCACCTTAGCAAATGTTGGCTGTAATGGATGACTGAAAAGTGTGGAAATGAAACAAACACGATGCTTCATTCCAGCTCACTGTCATCCAACTAATAAACCAGTCAAGTGGTACAATTGTTTGCAAAAGGGGCAAAGATTTAGCATATTGTGAAGCTGAAAGTACTCCTGTGCCACACGATGATAACAGTATTGCCCCCTTAAAAATAAAAGTCAGCACTGAACGTGGTGCAGTAGACAAGTGCACCATCATCCTGACAAGATAACTAAAAATGTGAAGGCCTGCCCTGAATGGGAAAGTTGAGGGGTGACTTCATTACAGTCTATAAGTACTTACCCGGGAAACAAATATTTGATCCTCAGTTCTTCAGTCTAGCAAAGAAAGATATAATACAATCCAGCGGTGGAAGATGAAGCTAATCAAATTCAGCCTGGATATAAGGTGTTACCTTTTAACAGTGAAGGAATTAACCATGGGAACAATTTACCAAGAACCATATCCACCACCGGCAATTTATAAATCAACTTTGGGTGTTTTTCTAAAAGATTTTGTTCTAAGTATTATTTTGGGGAAGTTCTCCGCCTGTGATATACAAGAAGTCAGACTAGATGAGCACAATGGTCCCTTCTGGGCTCAGAATCTATGACTCTGTGAAAGTGCAGGGTTCCACCAGATTTGTCTTGCAATTATTTACAAATCACAGTTGCTCACTGGCCAGGTTTCCCTAGCCCATATTTGTGTTTCCCCCAGTAGAGGGCCAAGCCAGGGCTTCCCCTGTTCAGAAGAGCCATCTGAACAGGCACAGCAATAAACAGGGCAGAGGTCCTGCCTCTGAAGATGACAGTGCTCCAGTGATGTTGATGGCGTTATGTCAACAAGAGGAGAGTCCCACCTAGTGGGACTACTCTGGTGACAGCATTGGGTCCAGGACCATTTGTCTGTGCATGCACAAGAGAGGTAAATATTTTATGATGTGTAGTACACAAGGATGTACGGGGTCCCAGTCATGAACCAGAGCCACAGTGTGCCGTGCACTGTAAGAACAAAGAGAGGGTCCCTGCCCTGAAGAGATTAGGATGTGAACGTAAGACAAGAGACAACCAATAGATAAACAGACAGCAGGCACACAAGGAAACTATGGAATAATACCGATCAGCCCAATAAACAGCAATCACTCTGAGAAAATAATTTCAAAGGTCCTATTAATCCTTATGGAAAAGATGAAGTAATATCTGACAATGTCCTTTCAGTAGCAATAAGGGTGTGTAAAAAGTGATTAACGCCAAGACAAATGAGCCTTACACACCCATTCCTAACTTATGCCATTGAATCTACGGGACATATCTGAAGGGGGTCTCAACACTACATGAGCCTAACAGTGTCAAGAGTCAAGCATGGGCTGTCAACTTTCATTTTTAACTTCTCAGCGTTTTGGTCCCATTATTAAACCAAACCTTTGTTAGAAAACGGTTCCTTTCACCTAAGCAGCTAAATCCTGCTTATTTTCACCAGCATAAATTCCACTGACTTCATGGGGGTTATTCTCCATTTATGCCAGTTCAGGGTGCCTTAAACAATCTCTTGAAAATTGGAGATACCCCCAGGTGACATACTATTACAGAACTCCTAATGTCTCTAGAGGAGGGAAAGGTGGCCTGTCTAGAATGCTATTGTGGCCACTTTATCCAGCCCCTGCTGGGCTGACTCTATGGGGCCACGCACTTCTGAGTCATATAAATTGTGCAAGATGTCAAACCAACTCCCAGTGAACCCCTGGGTGGGGGAAGTATGAAGCCGCCTTTTCCCTCTCCCCACTCCTACACCAAAGCACAGCTCAGCTGAAGCAGAGAATCTGGGCCAGAATTTGGCCTGAGGTATTGATACACAGGCAGAAGATGTGAAGGGGACTTTTCTCCTGGCTGTAGTTGGTTTATGGCTAAGAAAAACTTCCGTTTTCAAGCTACTGTTCCTTGCATCCCATGCTCCTCCTTCACAACCAGCAAATGAATGCCTACAGGGGCTTTGTGCCTACGGTCAACATTGCTGCAACACTCATCCTCCCAGTTGTTGGGATTCTATATTTATCCTGCCATATTATTAGTCATACAGTTCACCTAGTGCAGATTGACTTGCATGCTGTCCTCAAAAATGAAGGTTTTACCAGTTGACTGTTTTTTTTAACCAGAACCCGTTTTAGTAGGAAAGGGAAAACCAGAGGGAAATTATTGCTATTTTAGACAGCAGCATAAATTTTCTTCCTATTTTTAACCTAGCTTTTAATTTAATAAGTTTTATGACCCTTATATTAAGTACATATGTTTTACAAGACATTGTGTCCCTTGAGTCACCCTGAATTTGCTCTACCAGAGCAGAGTTAAATGAATGAATATTGTGTTTCTGATTTCAGTTCACCCCTTATTTGATCTTTATATCTTCAGTAAACCTGAATAGAAGTAAGGGGCAATGGCACTGGAGGTGCTCCAAAGCAGTGTTTGGGGGCTGTCTATTGTTCTTTAAGAGGGAATTTATAAATTGATATTCTCTTATGGAAGCCTGCTGCATCTCCACCAGATTTCAGATATTATTTACAAGAAATAAATAGGGAAGCCAATTGTTATCTTTGAAATTATTGTATTAGTGACTTTAAAATGAAAACAACTGTTGAAAAAAAGCATATGCTCATTTAAAAGTGTAGGGTCAAGTATTTTTTAATAACTCTTAAAGTCCTTTTTGACTAGTATTGTTCATTAGGAGCCTGGAATAGAAACCTGTTTCCTTACTAAAAAGAATTTCATCCATCAAGCACATACACTGGTATGTTATTGTAGAGTCATTAATGAAAGAAAAATGTTGAACACACACAAAAAGAAGGCCGAATCCTGCATTCCTGGTGCAGGCAACATTCTCACGGGGGTCAATGGGAGTGTGGGCCATTGAAGGAATGCAGAATCATGCCCATAAAAATTTCATGGGTGTTGCAAATGGATTATATTCAAATTAAAAAATCATATTACTTTGAGCAGGTCCCTTTAAGGTGCTAACCCCATAATAATCACACTCTGTAGGGAAAAGAAAAATGGTGCAACATTTTTCTTGTTTGGATGGGTTTATTCTGTTTATTTAAGTAATGCGAAATGTTCTGTTGCAACTTTGTCCTATAGGTTTGCAATAGTGGCAAATTTAAAGATTATAAAGGTGTATTTATTCCATGCTGGAAAGCATGAGCTATTGATTTGCTGCATATCAACCTAAAGTACCTTTTTAATATAATAAGATTAGCTTAGAAGGGTGTTTTATAAATTGGGTGGTTCTAATTTGATTTGAGTACTGGCTCTTAGTGACTTGCCAAAGTTCAGTAAATATGCAGAGTATAGTATATGCACTTTATCTCTGTGTATTAGCTATGACATAAACACGGGGCGGGAGGGAGAGAGTCAAATTTTATACATCAGAAACTGGGTTTGTTGCCAGACATTATAGCTTTGCGTATTTAATCTAACTGATGTATGTTAAAATAGGAAACCAAATTCAATGAGCTGTTTGTTTCTTTTCTACAAATACACTTACATCAATGACCTCGGAGGACATGACCTTAAAATGTAACTAGATGTTTAAAAGAACCTCAAAGATCTGCCTAAGACATTAATGTTTGTGTCAAAGGGCAATATACAACCATGTATATATTCAGCTGTCTATATGTCGACGGCTATATTTTTATTGTTACAGGAAACCATCCAACATCCCAAACAGGAAAATTACCAGGTTTTTTGGGGTGAGGAGAAGGGGCAATGGTCTCTTTTAAGACTGATGGTTTGACTTTAGGTTAGAGCATATTTTAACTCTATTTAGTAAACACTTTGGCACCTTGTATATGTTTTCTAAATGCTAAACAACCTCTTGAAAGAGCTGGGTTGTTTGGGAGCATAAAGCTGCTGGTCGTTCACTAACAGTTGTGAATTATGGCGTGCCAGGTTGCACAGTGCTGGTTTGGATAGAGCATTGGCATTAGGCTCCAAAACACAAGGAACAACAATTTTAGCCAGTCACAGGGAACTCCTGGTCACCTCCCAAGGGACAAATTGATGTCAAGTTCTGCTGTCTGTCAGGATTAAGTGCCTGTTTGCTTTTTCACTAACATGTGGTTTGAGAACAAAGCTGCTCAAATCTCCTCAATTCCTAACAAAGCATCTCAAATTGCTGAGTAAAATTCCTTAATCCTCCATCTTAATCTGAAAACACCAGCACCACATGGTAACACCGAGGTCTCTCTTTGTCCGTGGTAGAGTACCATTAACAGAGATGTTTGGTTTTGAGCTAACTTATTCTTCAACAGCGTATTATCGGAACGGAACTCCAGGTGTTTTGTTCTCAGACCAGTTCTTTCCTAATCATTTTTCTTCCTTATCTGCTCCTTTTTAAACAAGAAACCAAGTACAAAGCATGGAGCGAATAAACTTGCACAGTTTTTCAGGACCTTGAACACTGGGCCGGGTTGGAAACAAGGTGAACTTTTCAAACATAAGCTGGCATTAATCGGTCATTTGCATTATCTGTTGATTATATGCTTCAGTTGTAGGGCCAAAAAGGACAATGGCATTGAAATGGTAATACGTATTTCTTCCAATGTAAGTAAGCAAATCGTGTCTACAGGGTAATATTAAACCAAAATGTTTGTTTTAAACCTACCTGCATGAAAAGGACAATTGTGTAATAACCTGGCACTCCTTCTGCATAATAAAGGAACCACAAATACCAGACAATTTAAAAACACTGTACATTTGCATACATCGTTTCCATATTGAAGCAAGATCTCTGCATGTCCCAGTGTTGTGTGGCTCTCATTTGCCAAAAATAGTGCATGCTGGACTCAACAAGAAAAGTTGTAGAAATCTCTACTTCCTCTGTTGTGACCGCAATTCACCCCTGCATCTAAACGTTTTGTGTTAGTTACTTGAATTTCATTCTACAGTTTTAGTCTCCTCTCTCCTATTGTCCATCAAAGGCATGTTGTAAAATATGGAGGAGAACAAGAGTGTTCCGAATTCTCCTGATGATTTGCATAGGTTTGCATATTACTCTTCCTCTTATCTAATGTCCATCACTTTCCTTATGGGTTAGTAGTGGAGGCACAGGAAATGAAAGCCTCCATCTATCATTGCCTTGGGCCGGACTCATTCATGATGACCTCATGCTCTACATTTTTCACTGCACTGTTCCCCAGTTTAGAACCATAGTGAAGTTTGTTCAAGCTCCACTTTAATAGACTAGCTCCAAAGGGTGAAATCCTGGACCTATTTAAGTCATTGGGAAGTTTGGATTGATTTTAGTGGAGTTGGGAATTTTACTCTGAGAGAAAGTGAAGAAGTTTGCCTGGGCACAAAATAGACAGGAGCTACAGCTTAAGATTGTGACATCTCTGAACTGAAGAATATAATAGGACAACCAGGTCAAAGGCAGTACAGAGGCATCCTTAAAAGCTTAGAGAACCCTCTCAAAGATATGTTAAGACACTCAGACTGAAAAGCTATATAAGTCAGAAGGACATAGTTCTAGCAGGACCTCAATCAAACCAAATTTTGAAAAAACAGGCCAATTTTTAACAGCTCAGCCTTTTGGGAACACAAGACTGGGAGGAAGGGCTATGTTAGTACACATGTGCTTTATAGTCCCAAATAGGGATGAACAAACATGTTCTATCCATCAGAAAAGTCACTCATTAAAAATAAGGGTCAGAATGAGATTATCCTAGAGCTCATGTGGGAAAAGTAAATCTGTTCTGAAAGTTCAAATGGAAACTAGAAATGGGTCAAAAACACAGACGTTGGGTTCAGCTCCAGGTCACAGCATTCCTGAAGTTTGAGACTATTTTGATTCCATAAATCCATCCCGCCAGATCCTTATAATAACCCACATAATTCAGATCTGGATCCAAATTCTCCAAAATTCTGCAGTGTTTAACTGCAGGGGGCAGGAGTTTAGGCCCATCTCCAGTATAAATTAGACACTTTTGGGGTGTGGTGAAATCTTTTAGATCTGGTCTTCTTGTAGATGAGTGCTAAACTGGTCACAACTGGAGATTTTTCATTCTGTGCAAATTCACAAATTGGATACAAGGTGGGATTTCACGTTTTCATCAAAAGCACAACATTCTGGCCACAACTGGGGAACTTCGTGTTCCTGTGAGCAAAGCCTTAATTGTTGTGTTTGTCCCAAAATGGAAATGGGTTGTTTTTACATTGGACACAGACCCTTTATTTTTTTTACAGCCAAACTCTCCATTTTCTGCTTCCTGTTTGTTTCCACCGAAGAAGAACGTCTTCATACTTGCCTTGCGTTTTCTTTCCTAGTTCAGGCTGTGTCTGCGCCCTCCTGTCTAGACAGACCTGTGCTGCTCTCTCATGCTCAGATGTCAGGCATCAGCAAGAAATCAGAGTGAGGGAAACTTCTGGTGCACTTTCTATAGCTCACCATCCAATCAGACCCTAGTAGAGACTTAAATAGGACCTGACATGCAAAATAACTCAAACTTATAATTAGTAAGAGTCAACTGAAGGACATAACTCATTCATAGGCTATTTATATGCAGATCAGAATAGACAGGCAGGACAGTCCAGACAGGTGGATGTGAACATACACAAAAGGCATACACAAAAAAAAGGTAATACTTTTTTTTCCTATGTGCTTATATGGATGGTGTGATTATTTGAGGCAGAGCAAAAAGGGTCACTATGGTACCACTTCTCAAAGGACCACACAGCCAAAGGCTGCAACTTCAGAAGGAAAAAGAAGTGTCCTGTCTGTAATGTTTGGAAAAGAAATGCATGGACAACCACCCTACTGCCCTGCAAATATATTCCTCCGACTCTTCCCCCTGTATCTGTTCAGGATGAAGCAACAGCTCCTGGAGAATGGGATTAAAGGGACCCAGAACCCCTTCTAAGCTATACATGCTTCCAAAATGCATCTGGCAGGCCATACAGGTTTTTAGGGACTTGTCCCTTTCCTAACTTAATTGAATAACAAATACGAACTCCTTGCATCTGTCAAACTAAACAACTTGGGCCCTTTTGTCAGACAAAGAATGCTAGCGCTTTCCCCTGTCCTGGGATGGGAAAGGACAAATCCTGGGAAAATTAATCTCTTGACTTAAATGACTAGAGGGTTCTTCCAGTAAAAAGTGAGGAAGCATGCACAGGACAGCCTTGTCCTGGAGAAAATCCGCAAAAGGGGAATTGTGGGATAATGGAGTCACTCTCTGACTATCCTCGATGACAAGATAGCTGCAAGCAATGCTATCTTTAAGGTTAAAAAGGCAAGCGAGAGAGAGTTTGAAAGGAGATAGTCAAAGCTATGTCAGAACTGAAGCACGTTAACTAGAGAGAGACGTGAGTGATCGCACAGGGAGCCTAGCTAGGCCAAAGTCTTGAAAAAATAGATTACTTTGGAAAGGAATCTTTTAGGAAACCTTTTAACATTACCCCTGTAGGCAATAAGGCTGCACACTTGACCTATGAGCTAATGGCAGCTCTTTATCAAATCACTCCTGAAGAAATTCTAAGAGAGTTGAAAAAGAACTTGGTAGGCAAAATCCCCCTGCTAATTCACCAATGTGGAAAAAGCCACCAGGTTATGTAATAGACACATAAAGTAGACCCCTTCTTCACTGAAAAAGGGTAGGCACCATTTTACCCAGTAAGCCTCTGACTTCCAGAGTCTGCCATTCTTAAACCAAGTGCTAAGAGCTACTGGAGTTGATTCTCTCATTTGTGCCAGTGGAAATCAGGAATAACTCCACCGAAGTCAATCGCGTTACACTGGTGTGAGATCAGTATTAGGCTCAAAGTCTGCAGATCTCTGTGTATTTCTTCCCTCTGGGGGTACGAGAATGAGTAGAAAGGGCTCATCTGTATTTCGTCTGCAAAGCATTTCTTGTGTGGCCCATGAAGGGCTCTGTCTCTGACCTGCCAGATATTTCTGACCGTAGGTATTGAGGTACCAGATGTTCTGGAGAAGAAATACACCAGATTCTCAGTACATGGAATCAAAAATGAAAATGCTCTAGTGCATCTTGCCATCAAAATGGTATCATTTTCAAACCACTTTTCAAAATGCCTGAATGACTTCACTAGGTGCATGGCCCAGAGTTGTAATTTCTGGTAGCAAGTGCAAGAGCTTGTTAGCTTTCTGTTTTCCTGAATGGAGAACAAGTCCACCACTGATTCTTCCCACCTCTGCACCAGAAGCATGAATGAATGGATGAAAGGGCTGGCATCCTGCCAGCTGAAAGACTGGTGTGTTTCATTTTACTTTCTGCATGGTGACAAGGCCTTCTTTAAGCTGGTGAGACCTGGTTCCCCTTACTCCATCCTACCACAAAATAGTTTTCTTTCCTTAAAACGATTTCCTGGACTTGCTTTAGGAGTCGAAAGTACTGAAGGTCCATGGACCACATAATGTTCTCAGTTCCAGTACACTAATATGGTGCTTCTTTTTAGAAGGTAATGGTCCAGATAGAAACACCCACCCCCAACCCAATAAAACATATGACTTCTGAAGAAGACAGACCTCATATGCAGAAATTTTAGTGCCCTGCCGTGGAAAGAAAACACACTGCCAGTCTAGGGCTGAGTGGAAAACGGCAGACTCTGGTTTTGGTTGACTACTAGGCCTTATTAGAACATTGTCAGAGGGGCTGTTCTTCTGGTCCCACATAAGGTGCTCAAAACAATACTAGCCAGCCTAACCAAGACCCCTTTCTCATTGCCCACTTTTTTTTAGAGCATGTGCACCAGGGTGTCAGAGCCCTTGACTTTGATATGGCTAGTGCCACACCATATCCAAAACCTTTGGGGCAAAGACTAACAGTCAAATGATATGCAATCATAACTGATAAAACACACACACGCCCCTGTGTCTGCTGCAGCATTTTATAGCCCATGGGTGAGTAATAAGCCACGGCTCAGTATCTGCTGCTTCAGTCTATGATATAACTTTCAATCATGCTAATTAAATTAATATGGCCTGTGCTAATGAAAACCACAGAATACTATTTTTGTGTCTACCAGAACATACATTTTAATAATACCAACTTGTCAGGCTGATGTGCCTTTCTGCACCAAATATAAGCCATGGAAATGTATCTAACAATCCTTTCATCATAACAAAGAAAATACTATACAGGGAGCCAACTGAATACACACAGGTTTATTTACGCAGCAAGCAAGCTCAAGAATTAGTTCTCCATACTAGACTCAATGAGCCTGCTACCATGTTACTCCATTCTATTTTATTCTCTCTTTTTTTTAAAGTATATTTTCATCTTCTTTTTTTTGTGACCCTGTTTGATTAGCCATCCAGGAAATGTTTAAATTACAAAACCATAAGGTTTAAAAGATTTATAGATCAAATTATATGAACCTAATGCAATATGCCAGGCATACGGAAATTAGAAGTCTTTATATTATATTTTGATTATTAAATTGCTCCCTTTATACTATTTAGTTTGTTTGCAACAGTAAGCCTTTTGCTGTCTGATGTCGGAACCCTCAGAGTAACCAAGCAAAAACAAATGACTTAGTCCTTGGTTCAAAGAAATAATGGGTTACTAGCATAATTAATTTTATGTTTAATTACTATAGAATGGAACAATTCAACAATATCCAATCAATCCTTAGAATGACAGAACAGAAGGTCAGCAGTTGCTTTGTTTTGAAAGAGAAATTTATGTCAGGTTCTCTTTTATGTGCTGGGGAAAGAAATAGGATAAAAGTGGTCAAGCAAACATTAATTAATTGTATAAATGTAATTCTGTTGCCATGCTAAATCACAGACTCTGGGCATAGTCCTCAGAACACTGGACATGCATCAGTTAGGAATTTCTAGTGATGGTTTCCTCCATTTAAAAAAAAATTGAAGCCTTAAAACTGAATGTGAATATTTCAGGGTTGGTTTATTAAGTAGCATTCCGAGGCCTATTTGAAAGAAGTTGATAGATTCAGTCCAGTTCCTGCAGGAGGCACATCTAGATCACAAACCCCACCATTACCACTGGTGCTATTTAACCCCTTGCTGTCAAGTCTCAGCAGAGAAGAGAGACAGAGAGCAAGAGATGGCTTGAGATGCTGTAGAGCCTGCTGCTTCTGCCCCCTCTACCTCCCACATTTAGAAGCCCAAGAAATAAACCAGAGAGTTTTAAACAGGTGAATGAATAACAGTTTCCCTTCCCCTCCCAATTAATCAGTAGTCAATGTTGCCAGCTCTCCCATAAGTCTTAACATATTTGGTATTTTTCTTGAAGCTCTAGCTTGTAGAGTCATGTGATTATATGCTCCAGTCTTTTGTTAAAGGCAGATTCCTGCCCCCCAGGGAGGCATGGATTGCTATGCCCTAGAGGCTCATCTGAAATTTCCAGTCACTTGTCAGGTGTTGCTGGTTAGCTGTTAGGGAGTGTGAATCCTCTGACCCCCAGTTCGACTGATGGGCTCAGCATTCCATATGACGTGATCTGCCACTCCGGTCATGTCAGCCTCCTCTTCAAATCCCTCCTCTGGCTTCCCCTTGTCTTCAGCATAAACTACAGTCTTGTCACCATCCGGTTCACAGCTCTGCAGAGCGCTAACACTGCCTGCATGTCTGCTCTCATTTCCTTCCCTCTCTCGTCCCAAATCTCCACCCTAACTGTAGTTTTCTTCAACTCTTATCTTTGTCCCTTTCCTCAGACCACAACTGCCTGGAACCCTTTCCCTCTCACCATGCACCAGACAATCTTCCCTTCCTGCCCCATCTCCCTCCCTCCCCCATATATTTTTGCCTTCCTTAAAAGTAACTTATTCTTTGGAAGTCTTTGTACAATGATCTGCACTCAGCACTACCATCATTGTACGCTTCCACAATCACCTGGAAGTCATGGAGAATCAAAGACATAAGGTCAGTTGCTCAGTTGGATCACCATTTATATCAATGGAGCTACATCCATTTACACCTGCTAGGCACCTAAATTTCATTAGATTAGCTTGCTCCCTTGAATTCCTGGTGCCACACCAAAATAAGTTCATCCTGGAACCTGATCTTCTTTTTCCAGTTCCACTCATACTATAGATATGGTCCATTCTTATTAAAAACTTAGAGGCCCGTTAAATCTTAGGTCTCATTTAGACCCTTAGCTCAGGATGTCAAGCCTGTCACTGTGTATCTGTATGCTAAGGGCCTGGTCCATAGTCCATTTAAATCAGTGAGCCTTTCACTGATTTCCGTAGGCTTTGGATCAAACCAGTGCTTAATCTGTAATGAAAGAGGTGCCAGGGCTCAAGCAATTAGATCTCAGGGCTCAAGCAACGTTTTGACTTTTCATAACTGATATGGTAAGCCCAGAGAAGCTGGGGCTATGAACTGTGAAGCCTAGAGCTGCCAGGCAAGCCCTGGCACCAATTAAGCACTGGATCAAACCCTAAGTGAAAGGAGACATGGAGGCTGGGAGAGAGAGACTGTATAAGGTTCTCTATTGATAGCTTCTTTCTAGACCAATGACACCTCTTTGAGGCTATGATGACTCCTCTTTGAGTCTCTCTATCTTAAAAAGTTAAACCCAGTAGCAGTTCTCCAGCGTTTTTATTCGGCAGATCGCTTCACAAAGGAGATTTCCTTTCATGAGCCGCTACCCCTCCCAATTCTCTGCTAGTTCTCAGTGTTTCATTCTGTAGGCTTTGACGGATACTTGGAGTCCGTGGACTAGTTTCTGGATTGTGTTTGGATGTAGATGTGAATGGACCAATCAGGCATAGACATAAGGCTCTGTCCTAAAGATTAGGCCATGTCCCTGAAGCTCTGGACAAAAAAGTCTTCTCTGAGTCATCGTAGGCAGAGGGATTGCTTTACTTTGCTAGAAGTGGTTAAGGTGTCAGTTGGTACTGACCTGCCATTCACGAAAGCTGCAGTCTAGCACATAAACCAAACTTGAATAATGTGTTGATTTGCAGTGCATGTGCAAACACACCAGGCTGAATTCTCCAGTGTACCACAGCCATTTTGGGTCACAGTGCCAGCAGACCCCGACTGGCGTAATCAGTCAACGGAAGAGTGATCTTCCAGTGGTATCAGGGCTTCTATGCCAGGCCCTTTCCCTGCTCCTTGTGTGGCAGAGAGAAGGGGGCATGGCTGGGATGTCCCTGCACAGCCTCAGTTCTCAGGTGGCTCTAAACCTAGGGTGACCAGATGGCAAGTGTGAAAAAGCAGGACAGGCACCTATTTAAGACAAAGAATATCAGGACTGTTGCTACAAAATTGGGACATCTGGTTGCCCTATTCTAGCCCAGCACAGGAGGATAGGCTCAGCACAGAAAGCATCAGGGGAATGAAAGGTGACTTTTTCAGGCAATTTGCCTTAACACTCCTGAGCTACACTCTCTGCAGATCTGCTCCACCTAGCCTTTGATCCATATTCTTCATAAGAGACTAGAATGTCTCTAAATTAGAATTTTTTAAAGTATATATTATAGGAGGACTCTGAATTGTTACAAGTGGGAAGTGTATACAACACTTGATCCATAAACTGGACATCTATCATGTTACCTATGGGTTTGAATAGTAAACAGTGTTATGAGAAAAGTTACTGTACTTGAGCAGTAATTGAGTTTCAAATATTAATGTCAGCCACTTTAGATGTTTCTAGAACATAAAAGCCTTAGCATAGAGACGATGATTTAAATGACTATACAACTTCATTCCTGAAATTTGGAACTGCTAAAATTCCCCATGTAGGCTAAATTCATCCCTGCTTTCTGTACAGAATGTAACATAATACAAAAGTCAAATGAATTGAAAACAATTGTTTAAAAAATTCTCTTATGCTGGGATTTTTTTTCCCTTTTGTGCATATTTGCACCTGGAATGGATTTGCCAGAATTACTTCTCTTTAAAACAAAGGCTATACATTGGAAATAACTACAACAAAATAAATGATATAGAGAGATGGACATGTGCATTTTTTTCAATAGATTTCATTCTGACACTATAACAAATAACTGAAATTTGTATATTGTGTTTCAATAAAAATTAACTGTTGACTAAACATCAGCTTCACTCATAAAGAGCAAACTGTTTAATAGTTCTTGGACTGCCCCAAAAATAAATATGGTCGTGACTTTCAAAGTAGCCTACAAGAATTAATGGGATTTGAGCACCTAACTCCCATAGACAAAACCTATGAGAATAATGGATTTTTATTTTATTTTATTTTATTTATTTTATTGTTAACTGTCAATTGCAAAAAAAATGTTATGGAGGCTCAAACCTTTTTTTTTTAAAAAAAAATAATTTTGGGTGCTTTGAATATATACACAAATTTTGGATTTAAAACAAAACATTTTGTTTGACCGGAGATGAAACATTTCATTTCAGTTTTGACCCTTTTAAAAATTTCAATTAAAAAGAAATGTCAAAACGACAGTCATTTTGAACCAACAAATTTAAAATTTTTGTTTCACAAATGTCCAAATAAAGTATCTATGAGACATTTGAGGGATTTTTTTTTAACACCAACAATTCAGTGAAGCGAAGATGAATTTGCTTAACATTCTGATGTCACCAAATCCACAGTTTTCACTGAAACTTGGCCAAAATGATTCTACCTCAGACTCCTTTAAAACGCTCATCCCACAAATGTAATAACAACTACAAAACTGTAAAGTGGCCATCTCTGTTTAAACTTGCTATTATGTGGTCTATTCCTGGGATTGTTTTATTTTCTGCAAAGTATTTTGTTTCTAGTTAATTACCATGACCTTACCATAAAGCCAAACAGTTGCTCTTGATCAATCAGCAATTTGTTTTAAAAACTAGACAAATATTTCACATAGTATCAATTGAACTCCTCTCCAGTTTAGTACCAATGCGGAATGAACTAGCTGGCTTCCTATAAGAGAAAGCAAAATCGTTGTCATTCCCAATGTTAAAATAAAAGATCAAAGTTCAGTTTCTTCATGTTCTGTAATTTCTTCTACATTATTAATGAAAACAGTGTAGTATCCAATGTAAAGTATAAAGTACATGCTAAAAGTGAAGGAGAAAATGGATATCACCAATATTTCATATAAATCTGAATTTCCGTTTGAATCTCTTTATTTTCTTTACATGCTTCCAGTTTTGGAGATCTTTTATCTTATGTTGCAGCCAAAGACCACATTTCCTACTCTGGCATTTTCAACTATTTTTAAAAAATATTCAGTTCCCACTGATGTCAACAAGTGTTGAGGTGACTCAGCACCTCACAGAATCAGCCCACAGAGTTGCCAATTTGTGAACTAAAGTGATATATTTCTGTTTGTCACAGGTCAAAAATGAAGTGGGCGATCTTCCAGCTTCACATCAACATGTTAGTTTGTTCTGATGTTGATTCTAATCCTACAAAGGAATTGGCCTGCTCGGATCTCTAGCTGGATGAGAACCTTAGGTTCATTATTCATACTGTCTAGCAGTGGCCTCTACTTTGTACTAATGCTGCTGGTGGTCCAATGGACTTCTCCTCTACTGCCCCTCCATCCAGAACAACCTTCTTTGTGTCTCTCAGCCTCCTCAGCTCACTGCTTTCTTTTAATAGCTCACGTGGCAAAATCCCTTTTCTCCCTTGCCTACATCTTTTCCTCTGTCCCTTCTACTCCTGCAATTTTATCCCTGTCGAGCATTTTGGGACACATTCTGTATGAAAGACAACCGTTTAAAAAATCATGCTGTTTAAGAAGTTTCCGGCTTTACTATTGTGTGTGACCTTGCTGAGTGTTGCAGTTCAAATTGGGGCCTTTGAGCTACCTTTCTGCCTTCCCTAATCATGGGATGGGCTGGCTAGTGGCCAAGAAAACCCCCAGTGTAATTTAGGGCAGGCTGAAAGCCTTAAAAATATTCCCAGACTCTCCATCACCCATCCCACTCTCCTCTACACACATTTTAATGGGCCCTATATGGAGGAGGGAAACCAGATGAAGTAAATGCAACCACACAAGGCTTTACACTGCAAGAGGATCCCTCATTTACCCACTTAGGGCAGCTTTAAGTGGCACAGCACAAAGGAAACTTGACCTGGGCCAAGGGACTGGCCCTGAGTTTTTCCCCTTTAAATACTGTTCACCAGAATTAACTGAAACTCAGCTTCATTCCTGGTTGATAAACACCATGGATAAATCTTTGTACCCAAAATCTTAAAAGTAAGATTTACATATTTTATAGTTCACAGCTGCTCTATTAAGCCCTTTGGAATGCAAACATGAGACCCGTTCCTCAGCCGGTGGTGTAAATAGCCATAGCTCCATTGAAACCAACATAGTTACGCCTTATACCAGCTGAGATCTGGCCCAATTTATTTAAGAGTGTGTACAACACAAATTCTTTCCCTTAACATACAAATATAGCTCTCTGCTGGCCCCTCAAAGGGATTTCAAAGGTCAGAGAGTAGATGTGGCTTTAATAATTCCCTCGCTTTTTGCATTTACATCGTTTTTTTAAAAAGATATAAACAAATTAGAAGTATCTTACAGCTTGTGTGTAATTTTCCCCTCCTTTTCCCTTTAACCCATGACAATTGTTTATTTTAACGTGTCTTGCACAGATTTCACCGCCATACTTCAGGGAGAATGATAGGTCAGCCTGCCTTGCTTTAAGTTTATGAACCGACGGCCCCATTTCAATGACAAAAGCAAAGGTAACCGAGGCCTGTTTTAAAGCAATGATTGCCAGCTCACGTTTGATATGTCACGAGGCGTACACTTCGTTAGGGACCGAATTGCTTCACCTGTAACATGAGCTAAATTAAAGTCAATGTCAGGCTGCATAAATCACCACTTTAAACGTGTCACTAAGAGCACTGAAACAGTCATCATCACCCTTTGCCGTAAAATAATCCAAAAATCTGGGCCTCGTTTTGATATGTTGCAGATATGACAGATAGGAGGCTGTTTTCCTTGCTGGGGGCTCACAGTTTTACTCTCAAAAAACTACTGAACTTTTAAGGAAACAGCAATGGCCCACTGACAAACGTATTTCATGGTGCTGTGGATTCAGAACTCACAGTTAAAGATACCAGACATGCAGAATATCAATCAAGCTGTCATAAGAGTCCTTCTTTACAGTGATGGAAAGAGCTGCAGTGGAAATGGTGCATCCCACATTCCTAAGAGAGGAGAGGGTAAGGAAGTATCTTGGAAACATTTCAGTTAAAGTCACTGGGCCAAATTCTGTTCTTACACATCCCCCACAACTCGATTTGCGTCAACAGGGAATCATAGGGCTAACTAAGGCAGAACCTGGACAATTGGCTTTCCTGCTAGGAAGCATTCCTTGCAACAAGGGTAGAGAGAGGAAAAATAGCTACAGAAAAAGGAAATAGTTGGTAAGAAAATATCCATTGGTGCATCAGCTAGAAGAAATTCAGGGCATAGTTCTCCTGTCACAGAAGCTTTACACCAGTGTAACTCCATTGACATTAGTGGCATTACTTCTGATATATACTGGTGTAAGAGTAGAATTAGGCCATCTAAGTCCATTTTGAAATCTTGATGAAGACTGGTGGCTGGTCAGAACATTGATTTATATCCACAAAAGTTCAATAGGGCTGTGTAGTTTTAGCTAATTAATATGGGCCTGATTCTTCACTCACGTATACTACCATACATCTGGAATAACTGTACTGCAATAGTATCACTAATGTATAACTGTCTTAAACTAGCGAAGAATCAGGCGCTAAATTCCTTCCCCATATTTATTCCATCTGTTTGCACAGTGGATTAACGTCGTTCTTTGGATTAAAAACGTAAATAAGAGTTGTCTGTTTTTAACTGGATCCTTCATGTGTTTCATCTTAGATGTGGGCATGAAGTGAAATGATGGAGAAGGTTTTTCCTCTGCTATCTGTCACTGGAGTCTGGCTAAGCTCTGGAGAGCATCATCATGACAGAAAAGGAAAAGCAAGATATTCCAGGAGAGAAGAGCAGAGCACTACCTGCTGAACAAAAGAGAGAGAGAAAAACCTAGAACTGAAGAGACTGGGAGAAAGCAATTTAGAGCTCATTTGCTTATCCTCCTAATGCAGATTTTTTTTAGCATACCCCTTTACTTTCTGTGATATCTATTTTTCTTGGCTATGGTTCTCATCATTCGCTCTTTCTTCCTCACCTTTGTAGTGTGGTGCACATGTCAGCATGAAACAATAGGGTCCCTCTACACTTGGCCTCTTTCATCTCTTCTGGAAACTGACATACGTTTGTTCTGTTTGTGCTAATGTGGAAACATTTCCCAGATCAGTTTGTTAAAGTCGTGTGCTCTGTATTACAAATTATGTCACTATAATTGAATGTATTCTTTTTGGAGGCTAAAAATCTCTGATGAGACAATTTCAATAAAATTTTAAATCTTAAAAGAAAATTATTCTATTCCTTTGGTACTAAATTGCCTGGTTAGAGCCGGAAGTGTTAAAACAGAATCAAACTAAGGGCCTGATAGGGCACAGGTGGATTGCACAGAACAGCAGTCCACTCACGCTCTGTCAATTGCAATATCAGGGCATAATACCAGTGAATTTGGAAATCCCCAGTATTTGAAGCAATGAACATTCTGCAACTCTAATGATAAATCACCACATGAAGCAGGAGGAAAATATAGAATTGGCTTTCCTCCTTGGCCACATTTCTCGTAATAAGTAAAGATAGACAAATATAGAATCCTTGGTTTAATGCCTTAATTTTACATGCATGGTCGTTTTTCACATTCCTATGCCATCTGTTGATATTATAAATTATAAAAATACTAGCAAAAATACCCGGCGTTGCTCGGGGTATTTGTAATTGGAAACTGGGATGTAAAAAGACTACAATGTTTTATATTAATAATAATTTTGTTCAGAAGTCTCATTTTGTCTAAGTAATTTTATTCTCTTGCATTTAGATGTGGTTTCTCCGATACATTTTCGCTTTTTATGCGGCATAACAAATAGAGTCCTTTTTAAGAAAAGAACAGTGTATTTAATTATGTTTGCGCTACACAACACTAAGCTCTCTGGTTATCTGTATTATTACATCATAACTATGTCACAGACACCAGCATGTGTCAACCTGCTGCCCAGATGATGTTATGTGAGCTGTGTAGTTGATGTTAATGAGCTTTAAAGAATTTCACCCCTAGGGGGTGTAAGAGGTGAGATTTGAAAAAATTTCGATTCTTACCCTGATTAGGACCCTAAAGCCTATAACTGTACCAAATTTCAAGTATCTAGCTGAAACGGTGTGGAAGTAGTAAGGGAACATACATACATACACACATACACCATTTGACTTTTATATATATAGCTAGATCTAGATAATTTGCAGACATTAACTAATTAATCCGCAAAACATCCCCCATGTGGTTGCTGTAAGCATGTTAAACTCTTCAGATGTCAACGGCATTGGGAGCATTAGTTATTTAATATTTGACTTCAATGGTAGTAAACCAACTTACGCTAGGGAGTCCAATGGCAGAGACAGGACTAGGATTCAAGTCTTCTTATTCATAAACCACTTATGGCTTGTGTACAACAATCCCACTCTTTTCCCATGACAACTCAACCTACCACTAGGAAGTAAAAACAAAACCCAAGAGGTTGCAGGAGCCCATCATTCTTGGGTACCGATGGCATGCGTTATTGTGATTATTATGAAAAAGGGCACACACAGAAGGTTGCATTATGCAGCATTAAAAACATAAGGTTACCCACTCAAATACAATGTTAATGCACACGAGCGAGAATTTTGGTGATGAGGAAGGCAAACACCTCTGACCCCGACATCATCTGGAAACACGCCTTATTCGGCCCAAGACTTATAAATCTGGGCTTCAATGAACTTCACCTTCTGTTCCCTAGTTGGTGTGAGGCTCTATGCCATGGATACCCTGCTTGCCTCCTTATGATGATCATTTTTATACTTTTTCCAAGCTTCCTGGCCACTGCTCGCAAAGCAACAGGCAGCAGGCAGCCCTTTACTCGCTCCAGAAGGCCAAAGCTGAGGCTGATTCTGTTCCAAGGATTAGCCAGCACAGGCTGTGGAGAAAAATCACACCAAGTCAAAAAAATAGTACTACACACTAGGCAAATGATTTGTTTCAGGACGCATTGCTTGAGGTGGGGGGACTCAAACTCCTGTAGCTTGCATGGCAATGCCATAGCCAAAGGGTAGGTAGATAGATTGGACAGGTGGAGGTGGAAGAGGCTCACTTTGCTGTGAAGCATCAGCTTCTGCCCACTGATGTAGAGGGGATACCAGCCTAAAACAGACTAATATCTGTGGTACTATGGAACGTACATGTTCCCTTGAGACAGTAAGTCACATAACCCCACAGTACAAATGTGATATACATTACTCTCTATCATTCTAAGATGGCATAACTCTAAGGAGAGAAATATCTCAATTAATCAGCATAACAAGCTAAGTAAATGGATGTTTTGCAAAAAAATCCTCCTTTGGTGACATAACGCGCTTCAATAATTGTATTCCGCTGCTTTCTGAAATGCCAGTAGTTTGAGTTCTAGTTAAAGCTAAAACAAAATCACCTTTTAAACCTTCCAGGGATTTCAAAAATATATCCATAGTGCTTTGAACACACATCGGGGGGGGGGGGGGGGTTCTTTTTCCCATGTAAGTGCATTAAAAATGAAATATTTACTGATGAAAGATAATAGGCAAAAGGCTTCTTTACAGGATCTAAATCATGGCATAGCTCAAGTAAGAACCCTTTACTCTAATTTTACACAAGTAGGATTAACTAGGCGATTGGGGGCCTGGTCCAGGCCTCCCTATGGGCCCTCTGTGGTGCTGCAGCAGCGAAAAGGGGCTGTAAACCTGACTGGGGTGATGGGCATAAGTAAGTAAGTAAGTAAGTAAACCTGGCTTAACTGGCTAGCTGAGAATTCTCTCTCTCTCTCTCTCTCTCTCTCTCTCTCTCTCTCTCTCTCTCTCTGAGAGAGAGAGAGAGAGAGAGAGAGAGAGAGAGAGAGAGAGAGATTCTCCTGGCAACAATGAGCTAACAATGCTGGCTTTCTGCCATCCTTACTTGTAGCACTGAGGAGTAGGGAAGGGGTCATGGTTAGAGTGCCTCTTTGTTGCCCATTTTTCAGATCTGCCCTGTAAGGTAAAGTTATTGGCTGCAAGCAAGAAGAGAAACTTTCAATAAAAAGCCGCCTTCTTTTTTTTTCATTCTGTTTTTTTGAAGTTTTCTCCCTCTCCCAGGCAAAAAGAAGAGACAGTGTTTGAAGAGGACTCCCAGGGAATGAGGAACTGAGGTGCCCTTGTTACAGCTCCATATGTGACGAGCACTAGAATATGGATAACAAGTGGCACAAACAGAGCTGAACCACTCTGGCACATAAAAGAAGGTAGATTTTAGATATTCCCTGGTACACAAGAGAGATAGGACTTGCAGATGTTGCTCAAAACAAACAGTAGCCCTGCTTTAAAACTAGCAATAAACCTGAAGTGGTACCCCAAGTCGGAATCCCTGCATGCTTGGAGGAAGGCTGGATCCAGATTTGAACCTTGTGGTTCTGGCCCACTTCCAGGTATAACAGATTTAAAGTTTCAGCCAGAAACCACAGCTCTCAACTCCATCGCCCCACACTGAGTCCTTGACAGGCTCTACAATTTTCATAACTGATTAGGAGATTATTTTGGCTGGAATTAGACTTGCTTAGGTGGTTCCAAATGACTACTGAGCGCCGCGGTGTGGGATGCCAGCTGCAAGCTCTTTCTTCATATCATGTATTATTGATGGATAATTAATGCCTCGCATTGGCTGAATGTAGTGCCGCCTAACTCAAAGGTCTCTCGCGGGCGTTCCAAACTGCCTATGTAGAGGCAACACTGTTGTGCTGAACTGTATCCTGGGTCAGTATCTTAAATTGTCCTAAACTGGTGAAAGGCAGTGTGGTAAAAAGCGCAACAAGTGTGTTTAGAGACTCCTAGTGAGGACCCAGGACTGTTCTAGCAACACTGAGACAGTGTTAAAATAAGGGGAATATGTGTGACCTCTAGATATTTGTTTTAGTCAGTTAGTTCTGATGGGACAAGGTTGACCCCACCCTACCACATCCTTCCCTCTTTTTGCACATTGCTTTTCAGGGAGCCTATCACCGCTTGCTAAGGACTGGAGTGGGTGGCAAGAAATGTAAAGAAGCACCCACCAGCATTGCTATTATGTGGTCTCAGAGTCATCTCCTGCTGGGACCCAGTGATTCACCATCACATTGTCATCCTGCTCCTCAAAGATGTTCTGACCAGATCAGATGAGGAGAGAGAACCAGGTAATATCACTGTCAATGGAGCTACGTCCATTTTCTCCAGCTGAGGGTCATTATCTCCAATGGGCTGGCTGAATCCTGAGAAACACCTGGGATGTAAATCTAATATTCCTCCCCAGTATGCCAGTGTCCTCCCACGTCTTCTGCCCCCTCTCCGCTCCCTCTTTCCTGTCTTTCTCTTTGTACCATCTGTCTAATGAGGGCCCAGTTTACCTGACCTGGGCAAAGCTACCCTTTCAAGACTTTGCTTTGACTAAAGAGTCAAGCTAAATACCAGCGGGCCAGGGATACTTTGGTACAGTAAAGCAAGGCTGATTTACACAAGTTGGGGATCAGGCCTAAGGCCCTTAAAACCTGATTCAGTTTGCCAGGTTCTGCAGTGACTAATAAAGTTACATACCGTGATTTTTTCCAACAACCAAACTGCAACCGTCAGAGCAAAAAGCTGCATTTTCACACCTTTCGGTCCTATTTGCTCTCTCCTCCTGTGTATGCATTTGTTTGGGTTTTGTTGGGTTTTTGTTGTTCTTGTTTTTTGCCTTAAAAAGAACAAGGATCTGACTTTATCAACAAAGCCCCAAGAGCTGTCACTTAAAACTGACTTTCTTTCCCCCAGCAAGGACATTTAATACCATGTGATGGCCTGGCAAGCAAAGGAATTCCTTTTAAAAGACTCGGTGCTGCTAAAGGGAATGGTGAATAAGGTTAGAAATGAAGCTTTCCTTAATTTTTTAAGTTATAAATATTTTAACTATTTTCTTTTCTCTCTTTTTGTTTAAAAAAAAGCAGCAGCCACTCTACGTCTAAAAGAATTATTTGTGGCGTGATTCTTCTAATAACACTAAACCAGAGTTCCTCTATACTGACTCTAAGCCACAATTAACCGGTTGATGTTGTTGTAGGAAAGCAAAGATTCCGGTACCTTTGAGACCAGTACTCCTAATTACCAGATCACTACCCTGCCAATGCGTGACAGCCGCCGCTGAGGTGGAGGGAAGCAGTCAACTAGCACACACCACACTCTGCATAAAATTGGGGAAAGGAATATTTTTGGGTCCGAATGGCAAAATTCCCATTCTTCCAAAAAGGTCACTGGTGCTTTTAATGTTTACACAGCCCCCAAAAGTTGAATAAGTTGTCCAGAATTTCAGGGGCAGTTCCTTAGCTGGTGTGAACCAGCATAGCTCCAGGAACTCCAATGCAGCTACACTAATTCACACGCCCCCACGGAGCCTGCCCAGCAGATCTACTTTGGATGGATGAAGGGCAAAAGCGACAACACCAGGATTTAAGATTCTAGGATGTCTGTAAATTTTAAACCTTGGGTTTGACCTCATCACACTTATTGAAGTAAGTAGTAAAGTGAGCATTGACTTTGGTGGTGTAAGATCAGACCCTTAGTGCTTGAATCGGTCAGCTGCAAAACACTCCCTTGCATGTGTACCCTTTCTCCATCCCAGCCCCACTAGCTCTAGGTCTTTAAGTTCCATGATAAAATTCATACCCCCAGCAATTTTCACCTTCAGAAGTAGGCAGAAGACATAGTCCTAACTTACATAGTTGTGCTGATACAAAAACAGTGTGTAGACTTTTAGTGCCACAGTGCTTTGTTGTACAGGGGTCTGAGTTGCCTCAGGGACTATGATATTTACTAAAGCATTTGTGTGTGGGGGGTTATATTTCATGACAAGATTTTTTTTTCAAAATTCTCAGAGATCATTTATACAGAATTTTTTGGTGTTGTTGTGAATGTATTTTTGTTATGATTATGAGGAGGGTTTTTTTGGTTATAATCTTAAAAAATAAAAAACAGGCTTTTTTTTAAAAAAAATCCCTTTTTTTCAGTAATTTAGTGAAAGAGATAAGGTTGAGTAATTTAAAGCCCAACGTTTTCTCCACAAGGTTTACAAAAATCTCCTATGAAAAGAAATAGTGTTTTGTTTTTTTTAATTCAGTGAGAAACGTTCTTTAAATGATCCTCGGCTTGTGATGGAAGCTGAAACACTAGTGCATGTGAACCGCAATATGAAAATGGCACCACCAGTTTCAATATCCAAGCTGAACAAAAAGAGCCCAAATGGAGAAAAGGAATAAAAACATTGCTTTGTTACATGCCATTGACCTAGGACATGACCCTACAATCAAATCCAGCAGATCCCTTCACCTTTGCAGCACCCTGACAACCATGGAGCCCCACGCAAGATGCAGGCTTCTGCACTGATAGATCTGCTTGCAGGATCAGGTCCTGGGGCCAGAAAGCGGCTGAATCTGGCCAGCTGAAAATTCCCCCTAGGTTGGGGGATCCAATTGATCTGGCTGCTACATTTCTCCCCACACTTGGAGGGCATATATGAGCCTCAGCGAGGGTCAGACCACGCTTTGCTCAAGTCACATAGTTATCACAGCCAGCTGGCTTAAGTTAGAGCAGCCCCTTGGTTGCTGTAACCAGGGCTGAAAATCAAGAACCATAACTGGCTCCCTGAAGGCCCCTGTTCTAATGCACTGAGTGGAAAGCTCAGACTCCAATCCTAGTATTGAATCCACACGGATGGACCAGAAAAGCTTAGTCAGTTCCAGTATCATCTAAAGCCTCATGACAAGAACAACATAAATAGCCTCAGAATATATTTCTAATGAGTTCAGTCCCCCTTCTTTTTCATTTTTAATTGCTCCCTTTCCAAGGCAGTATCCCTGAAGAAGCTCACTGGGGCTAAAATAAAGAGAGACTGTCTCCATGCAGCTCACCTCCCCGGCCACATAAAGGGTCTTTATACATAAACTTCCAAATGAACCACAATTCATGAACAAAACTCTCGCAATGTTTTTTCAAGTGTTTTACTTGGTTGGGATGGGTTTATGTTGCCTGCCGTGCTCAGAGTGCGGTGCTGACCGTCTCTCAGTGAGAGACAAACGAACGGGGCTACCAGGATGTCATAAAGAAGTCAGGTAGCTGAAGCACAGGAACTCATTTATCTTCAACAGAAAAGTTCCCTTCATGGCTGGTTCTTTCTACAACTCCCAACTACTTAACCTATCAGCGATGGGAGATGAAATACCCACTTTTCCCAGGGGCCTATTTAAACCTATAGGAACAGAGGCTCAAACCCAGCTAGCATCCTGCTTCTGAAAGAGGCCAGCACCAGATATTTTAGAGGATGATGGAAGAAAGCCTAGGAAGATGTAGAATAATCTTCTTTCCCCCGTGATAGTCTCATCCAAAGCCATTGGTCCCCAAACTTCAGGGTCATGCCCCCTTAACTCCATCCATGTCTCTCCTCCACCCCAGAGCCGGGGCCAGGAGCAGAGCCACGGCTGAGCGGGGGAGGGATGCAGACAGGGGCATGAGGCCGCAGCTGGGGGTGGATCAGGGGACAAGAACGGGGATGGGGTGAGGGGATGAGGAGGGGAAGGAGCCACAGTCGGGCTGCGGTGGGTGCTGGCAACTGGGCCACAGGAACGGAGCCACAGCCAGCGACTGAGGCTGCGGACGGGGGCGGGGCTGGGAGTGGAACCGCCCCAAGGCCGAGGACAGGGCAGGCACAAGGCCGGGAGCTGGGGACGTGGCTGTGGGTAGCACCAGAGCAGAGCTGGGGATGGGGAGGGGCTGAGTAGTGCTCCCTCCCTTCACCCCATGGGGGCTGGCCCAGGCCCTCCTGAACCCTCCTGAAGGCTCCTCCATGTCCCCAGAGGAGGGGCATGCCCCACTGCTTGGGGACCTCTGTCCTAAACTCTAAAACACCTCCATTTTTAAGCTGATCTATCCCTACTACTATACACTGTAGTTCTATCATGAAGATCTGTGTGAAAGGTCACACAACACTTTAGCTAAATTCACAAACCTATTTAGGCACCTAAAGATGCAAATAGCTGTCTGGTGGTTTTACAGAAGCATCAGACCAGTGGGGTCACTGCACACAGCGTCAGGGTAAATCAAGGCCTTAAATGTTTCTCTCTTAGGGGCCATGTTTTTAAATATATTGGGATTACTTCTTGGTAAAGTGAAAGTATGTCTCAATGCATAATTTTGTTTGTTTCCCAGAAAAACTTAAGACATTTTGCTTAAAGTTGTCACATACCTTACAAGTGACAAAGAGTTAGTTTTAGTTAGTCTTTAAGGTGCCACGGGACTCTTTGTCACTTCTGCAATTCCAGACTAACACGGCTACCTCTCTGATTCTTGACATACTGTACAGCCACCTTAGAACGACTGTGATGCTTAGCAATGAAAACATCACAGCAAAAACATCCCTAAATATTTGAAAATAGAAATGTAAAATGAATACTGAATATCATTCAAAGCCAATAATGACGATAATCCATTGCCAGCAAAAACAAAAAAATATTTCAGGCAAGTATTTTCCTAACAATTATTGAAAGAACTTAAAATTGCTGATTACCATCATAATATTTGTAACTGAGAACAGCTGCATTTTTGCATGTTATAAAGAGATTGCCAAAGTAGCAGGAATAATTTTGCATACTGGTGATTTAAATTTCATTCACTTCTTACCACATCCTACAAAGAAATCCATGCTGTTAGATAACTACATTTTTGCACCTGATAGAAAATGTGGAAGCCAAAACCTGTCAATGTAACTATTTCGATCCTTCCTTTTTTCAAGTTGCTAGTCTACTTTTCTCAATGGGACCTTTCTGAACTAACTGATATTACAATTTGCATTAACTTCATGGTAAATCTCTGGGGTAAATGAAAACCAACTTTCTCCTGAAAAAATCTGAAGGTCATATGGGCACTATCAGGGTGCCTACTTCCCCCACTATAGAGGCTGAAGTAATGACAATCTGGAACTTAAAATGGCCACTTTAAACATCAGTAACCTCACAGATTTATCTTCCAAGAGTCAGACAGGAGTTAACATCACACCATAGGAGGGTGCCTGATTCTCAATTGTCTTGCACCTTGTATAGTCCTTTCCACCACTTCAAAGTTAGAATAGTAGCATTTTGCACCCACTTTGCATGGGTGTAAGTGATTAAACAAGGCTGAGGGCAGTACCATAGGCCTGTACTTGAGTTCTAGTTACATTGTATCAAGGAGTTTGGGAACTAAAAATATTCATCTCCTTTTGAACCTCCAGGAACCACCATAGCCAGGTAGATCAGTGATTGTCTTGCCAACAGCACCGCATATGTCCTCCCAGACTAAGAGACAGTTGTACCCATCACATCATGAGAATAAAGAGAGCTGAATGATCTACATCTAAAATACGAAAACCTACTATGTGGTCCTCTTCACACACTTTCATCCAGCAATATCAGCATGAAAGGACACACTCTAAGCCAAAGAGTGGTAGAAGCTGGGACATAGAGTAAACCCACCTCCTCGTCTACTGACCACTACATCTGCTATCCATCAGGATAGAGTTTCTTTGTAGTAGACCAAAGAAGTCATGTATGACAAGAGGAAATTACCTACCATTAATGCACTCACCCGCACACACCCTAGCTTGCTTCTCTGTCTCTCCTCCCTATTTAGGGACTTATTTTAGGATTATTTTTTAAATGGGTCCGGAATTTACCGACCAAGTTGGTATGTTGATGCCTTTACACTGCCCATGAAAGACAAGGCTTTTGATTTCCCACTGAAGTCAATGGGACGTAAGTACCTGATTAACTAGCATGTTCTTTGGTGAATCAGGGCCTTATCTTCCTTGCTTCCTAGTAGGCAGAAACTACCACTGCCGCTGTCCATCAGTTTCTTTCTTTGCAGAATAGAGAAAGAGACGGACTTACAGCAAACAGCATTACCAGTCAGTAATTTTCCCTTACTTTATATAAGCAAATGCCTTTGATATGCAAGCAACCCCAGAGGTGTTCAGGTTACATGCTTATTTTAAGATCTTTTGTTTACTTTATGATCTTCATAGGTCATTGACATCCCATTTAGCTCTGGTGACCCTGTTTATACAATTGCAATATACATTAAAAAGTGTTCCTTTGGCTAACATTAACATTCTTGATCTTAATCCATCACATGGGCTAACAATAGCTTCAGCTCAGATGTGCATGTAACTGTTAAAAGCTTTAATGTAGAATACAATATACATATTGAGTGCAAGAGGCCTGATCAAACAGATTTTCTTTCTTTCTTCCATTCTAAGTGGTTCAGGATCCAGAACTATGTAAACGCTTGTGAACTGTATTGTAGGCCTCCTCTCACCAGGGCAATTAGAATCCCTTTAACAAGTTGCTTTTTTCTTTTCACATTGTAACACTGTGTTAGAGCACTGAAGCACAACAGTCGCACCAAACTCAATTCCTTGCGGTCCCTCAACTCACTGAAACTCCACTGAGCATGCTCCTGCTCAACTCTTAACAAGCTCTCCTGGCAGAGGAGCAAAGCTGCCTTTAAGTCATTCTGAAAGTTGCCATTTTCAGAGCTCTGGGGCCCAGAAATGATTGCCAGAAAACTCACCACTGTCAGCCACCTCCCCCCCCCCCCCCCCCCCCCGCAACTGGTTTAACAATTTTCTATTCCTTTTCCCCTTATTTCTATTTCCTATTCTACTAGGCCTTTCTAGGCGCCTGAAAAAACAATAACATATATTTTGCCCATATACTGATTATTAGGACTGGCTGAAAAAATTCACAAGTTTCCGTTAAAAAGTGACAAAGATTGAGGGAACTGTGTTGATGGAATATTCACAAATTGCTTTCTCCCTGATTTCAACCAGCTCTGTTACATCTGTATTTGTCTGGTGTTTCAAGTACAGAAGAAACTGATCATATATGCCTTTTGGTTAGTTCTTTGGATAACAACATCATCCATGATGTCAACAGCAATATACAGGCCTCTTCAAACGATACACATGAGTTTGCTTCTGCTGCAACATATCCAGGGAAGATCACAGACCCAGTTTGTTTTCCTTTGTTTTGTTTATGTGATAAAAATGATTACTTTTATTTTACACCCCCTTCTGGGAAAGACCTATCAAATGTAATAGGGATTAAACCGAGAAAGTTCTGCAGAAATAAGAGATCCAAAAGTCTGTGGAATTTAATACAGAAAGAATTCCTTCCTATAGAATGTTTAAATTCACCTATAGATACTCTAAGGAACAATGAGATAACATCAAGTTTCAATGGATGTATATTTTAAAAAACTAAATAGCTAGTATATGTATTTATTGCATATGCCTGAAGATAGACTGTGGTTGGCAATTGCATAAGGGAGGGTTCATGGCTTTAAGAGTACGAAGGAGAGAAAATATTGTCTAACAAGTGCAGATACATACAGAAGAGTGGAGTAGATCCATATTCTCTCTTCTTCCAAGTCAGCAGCATTCAGAACATAGTTGTGCTGCTTCTAGTTGTGCCTGGGAGTAAAGGGAATAACAGTAGCGTTAACTCAGATGTTTCTGTAACTTTTAAAAGCTTGCATGTAGAATCCAATACATATATTGAGTGGGAAAGGCCTGATCGAACAGATTTGCTTTCTTTCTTCCATTATAAGTAATGCAGAGCCAGAACAAAGAAACTCGGAGATCCACAGGAATCCCAGCCTAGATATGATGGTCTAATTCAACCTTTCATCATTGTTGTCTCTGTCCTCTGGACTTTCTACAATTTGTGCACCTTTCCTAAAATGTGGTGCCCAGAACTGGATGCAATACTGTAGCTGACGCCTCACTAGTGCCAAGTAGGGTGGGATAAGTAACTCTGGTGTCTTACATATGCCACTCCTGTTAATATCTCAGAATGATATTAGCCTTTGCTGCAACTGCATTGCATTGTTGGCTCATATTGAATTGTAATCCACTATCACCTCCAGAACTTCTTCGGCAATACTACAACATAGCCAGTTATTCCCCATTTTTTGTACTTGTACATTTGATTTTTCATTCCTAAGTGTAGTACTTTGCCCCTGTCTTTACTGAGTTTCATCTTGTTGATTTCAGACTAATTCTCCAATTTGTCAAGGTCGTTTTGAATTCTAATCCTGTCCTCCAAAGTGCTTGTAATCCCTTCCAGTTTGGTGTCAGCCACAAATTTTATAAGCATACTACCCACTCATTGTCCAGGTCATTAATGAAAATATTAAATAGTAGCAGACCCAGGACAGACCCTTGTGGGAACCCACTATACACGTCCTCCCAGTTTGACAGTGAATCATTGAGAACTGCACATTTTTTCAAACAGTTGTGCACCCACCTTAAAGTAATTTTTCTAGATCACATTTCCCTATTTTGCTTATAAGAATGTCATGGGGGACAGTATCAAAAGCCATACTAAAATCAAATATATCATGTCTACAGCTTCCCCCAATCCACTAAGTCTGCCAAAGAAGGAAATTAGGTTGGTTTGGCATAAATTGTTCTTGTTAAATCCATGTTGGCTTTTACTTATAACCCTGTTATCCTCTACATGCTTACACATTGATTGTTTAATAATTTGTTGCAGTGTCTTTCTAGGTATCGATGTTGGTTGTCTGGCATATAATTCCCTGGGTCCTTTTTAAAGTTAGGAATTACACTTTCCCTTCTCCTGTCATCTGAACCTCACCAGTCTTCCATGTGTTCTCAAAGATAATCACTAGCAATTCTGAGATTGCTTCAGATAGTTCTTTAAGTACCCTAGGATAAATTTCACTATGCCCAGCTGACTTGAATAGATCTAAGTTATCTAAGTATTCTTTAACTTGATCTTTCCCCTATTCTGGCTTGTGTTCCTTCCCCCTAGATGTTAATATTAATTGTGTTAAGTATCTGATCACATTTTTAGTAAATGTAGTGAAATGCCTGGAATGTAGAATTTTTCCCAGAAATCTACCATGGCTACAGGCCCAGGATGAACAATATTTAGTCCTGGATCAAGCATAAGAGCTGACATATCAAGGTTCATCTGGGGTGAAAAACAGAAGCTTTCATACCATTCGGAAAGGGAAAATGTAATGGTTAAAATTTGATTTAAATAAAAAGGCTGGTGACCTTCTGTGATCTCTGATGGAAATGTCAGAACTTAAATTTAGGATTCTTTGACCTTGCTCAGTGACCTGTAATGAGTAATAGTACCAAAGTTCAGTAGTCTAGATTAGCGGAATCATGAAAACTAATTATGTTAGTCACTTATCTCACCATAAGCTTCTATATTATAATAGCTCTATGATGAGACATGATGGTGTGGGGTGATATAGTTTATCCGCACAAGTTTGTGATATTCACATTATTCACACTGAACACTGAATTAGTTATTCTGGTCACCCCAAGAGTGTCAGTAAAATGTGGGCACCACACTATCATGTGTTCTGGTGTAACCCCCATTTGGAGTTTGCACACAGCTACTGGTGTGCCACATTGAGCCTTTAGAGGATCCTACCCAAGCAACCACAACTGTAATGGCTACCAGAGCCCTCTGACACCATTTCCCAGCATGTTGAGTCAGGGGTGGGACAGAATGGCTAAGAAAACTCCTGCTGATTTCAGTCAGGAGACGTCAATATGAGGTGATACGGACAAGCAGTTTGCTGGGCCAATGACGAGCCAGGGCTGCTCAGCTGCTCAAGGGACAGCTTGACTCAGAGACCAAGAAATAAGATTTAGTTTCAGTTTTGAGAAGCACTGTGCTCAGGGAATCTCTGATTAACGCCCCTCCCTCTCCACGAAGGGAGTTTATGAACTGCTGTGGGAACTAGTGCATGGGTCAGGCAGTTCCAGCCCTGAAGAGACCGGCATCCAGAGAAGCAGAGATCTGACTCAGTGCCAGCTACCAAGAGTCAACTAAGACCCTCATAGGAATCCAGACCTGGGAGCCTGGTAGGAGCCACAGGATTACTCTGCACCACCCCTCAATGAAGACACAGAAAGGGGTCCTTTTGATTTAAGCTGGCCAACTTTCACAGCACGGAAACACTCATCTCAGGCCTCAACCTCAGCATGCTCTTTGCCTGGGAAGGTGCCAGGGAGAGAGTTAGGCGAGATGGGGAATTGGTTCATTGGTTAATGTTTAGTACTTATTAGTTAACTTTAACACTTTTCCTTCCCAGATGCTTTTTTCCTGCTCCCAGTAAGCTGTCCTTTGTTCAGCTGGTAGTTTGGAGCAGATCATTCAGTTGCTGGGCTTTGTGTGGATGTACTTCATTGTTTCGTGTCTACTGGGGTTTATACTACTTGTTCATTAGTAGCGTTTTGCATTTTCTTGGGGGACAGCATCCTTGTGTCGAGCACAGTGAAGAGTCGCCTTGGGTAGAAGACCCAGGCATTATAAAAAGGAATCCAGGACCCAAGCTTTGTGAGGTGAGGGAAGAAGCCCTCCAAGCAGCTAGCACCTGGGAGGAGGTGTGAGCCATAGCTCAGGGGGGAGGATACAATGTGTGTGTGTACACAAAGAATACACACAGGAGATTGCACTAGTAGAAAAGTATATCATGCCCAGTTGTCAATCGTTGTTAGATTCTGACACCATTCAGTCTTACAGCAATGCAAAAATTTTGATCTAAGGCGCAACTTCCCTGATTTTTGGTTTCTTCTCAAAATGAGACACATAAAAACCTCTGCCTGAGATACACAAATGTCCAAAAAGATTCAGGCCAAGTTACCTCTTCTTCCTCCCAAATCCCCCTCACCCTCTTACCTTTAGTACTCTTTAGGTGGAAAGGCCTAGTGGCTGTGCATGCCTGTCACCCCCAATGTCTCCAGGGTTGATTGGGTAGCTCACTCTCCCTTCCTATCTCTTTGGAGGCCAGCAATATCCCAGGTAGATTCTTATGGAGGACCAAGCATCTCAACCTTAGCATTAACAGGCAGGTGAGAGGCAGCAGAAAGACGAGAAGAGGCATTTCTAGTTCTGCTGCTGCCGGATGGATACAATGGGCAGGTTTCGATCCTCCAAGAAGATTATTACCTGTAGCTGGCTTGCTGGCTACCCCAATGAATCAAGATGGCTGCCTCTGAAGATCCACAAGGGAGATCCGCAATCAGGTCTCTGCCCCTGCGGATAACAGAGGCGAGAACAGTAGAAAGTCACTGGGGCCCGCTAGACACACAGAGAAGTGAGGTGAAGGGGGAAATGTCAAACTCCCCAGTTTAATTTAAAAAATGACAACTTTTGCCTGGATTCACTTGAGAGTTTCAGGCCAAGTCCAAATTCAAAGCAAACTCCATGTGCTGTGAACCAAACCAGTCAGTCTGGGTTTGCCAAAACCACATGAAATTAAACTGATGGGATTTCAGACAACTCTCTTCAACACCCTTGAGCTGGCACGTTGTTTGAGATTCCCCCATCATGGACTGTTATTCTGAGCAACATCCACTAAATTAAATAAACAGTTCAGAACTGTAGGGATTCCTGTTTAGTATTAAAGGCAAAATAAATCGGTCTCTTTATGTTCAATATAACATTCATTTGTAAACATAATGGCATTTTCATTTATAGCATTTTCAATTGTGGGGGAAAGTGAACAGCAAGGGGATCAGAAATAGGCATTTCCTCTGATCTTTATAAATCTATAACATCAATTCTATCTTATTCATAAGAACATAAGAACGGCCATACTGGGTCAGACCAAAGGTCCATCTAGCCCAGCATCCTGTCTACCGACAGTGGCCAATGCCAGGTGCCCCGGAGTGAGTGAACCTAACAGGTATGATCGAGCGATCTCTCTCCTGCCATCCATCACCCCCCTCTGACAGACAGAGGCTAGGGACACCATTCATTACCCATCCCGGCTAATAGCCATTTATGGACTTAGCCTCCATGAATTTATCCAGCTCTCTTTTAAACCCTGTTATAGTCCTAGCCTTCACAGCCTCCTCAGGTAAGGAGTTCCACAGGTTGACTGTGCGCTGTGTGAAGAAGAACTTCCTTTTATTTGTTTTAAACCTGCTGCACGCCAATTTCATTGAGTGGCCCCTAGTTCTTCTATTTTGGGAACAAGTAAATAACTTTTCCTTATTTACTTCCTCCACTCCACTCATAATTTTATATACCTCTATCATATCCCCCCTTAGTCTCCTCTTTTCCAAGCTAAAAAGTCCTAGCGTCTTTAATCTCTCTTCATATGGGACCCGTTCCAAACCCCTAATCATTTTAGTTGCCCTTCTCTGAACCTTTTCTAGTGCCAGTATATCCTTTTTGAGATGAGGAGACCACATTTGTACGCAGTATTCAAGATGTGGGCGCACCATGGATTTGTATAAGGGCAATAAGATATTCTCCGACTTATTCTCTATCCCTTTTTTAATGATTCTTAACATCCTGTTTGCTTTTTTGACTGCCGCTGCACACTGCGTGGATGCCTTCAGAGAACTATCCACAATGACTCCCAGGTCTTTTTCCTGATTGGTTGTAGCTAAATTAGCCCCCATCATATTGTATGTATAGTTGGGGTTATTTTTTCCAATGTGCATTACTTTACATTTATCCACATTAAATTTCATTTGCCATTTTGTTTCCCAATCACTTAGTTTAGTGAGATGTTTCTGAAGTTCTTCACAGTCTGCTTTGGTCCTTACTACTTTGAGCAGTTTAGTATCATCTGCAAACTTTGCCACATCACTGTTTACCCCTTCCTCCAAATCATTTATAAATAAGTTGAATAGGATCGGTCCCAGGACTAACCCTTGGGGAACACCACTAGTTACCCCTCTCCATTCTGAAAAAGTTCCATTTATTCCTACCCTTTGTTCCCTGTCTTTTAACCAGTTTTCAATCCATGAGAAGATCTTCCCTCTTATCCCATGGCAGCTTAATTTACATAAGAGCCTTTGGTGAGGGACCTTGTCAAAGGCTTTCTCTTTCTCATATCTCTTATGACTCAGTACCTGCACCATAGAAGTGGACCTGGTTGACCAGATAGCAAGTGTAAAAGATAGGGACAGGGGGTGGGGAGTAACAGGTGCCTATTACAGGAAAAGTCCCCAAAATTGGGACTGTCCCTATCAAAATAGGACATCTGGTCACCCAAACCTGGACCATCACCCTGAATCCAGTCACCCTTGGAATTTAGAGTGTTCAAAACAGATAGCCAGCTTTTAAATCTGCAGCTTCCACCCCTTGCTACTATAACATTATTGCTAATATCAGCTGCTTGCTGAAAAGGGGTGACAATTTACAAAGAGAATGGGTGTCCTTTAAAGCCATATTTGTGACTACAAACCCAGTAGAAGGGAATACAAGGGTGGGGGGGAAACAGTGTAGTTGCCCGGCAGACTTCTGCTAGTGTTTCAGATATTTATATTTGAATGCTATCATTTTTGTAGCATCTCAGCTGCTCCTTCTGCTCACTCCTGCAGTGAAATAGCATTAGGATTGCACCTCACTCTGCGGCCATAATAACAGAGGCATCACTAATTAACCATTGTGTCTTCACTGCAGATACAGCAGGAGGAAGAAATGGGGTGGAAGTTGAATAAGGAGCAACCCCTTGTTTGGACACAAATATCCTGGAGAAGTGGGAAAAACAGGGAAGCTGTTCTGGAATATATATTTTAACCCCACATTCCCATCAGCTAGACAGTGGAGTGGTCGTTTAGGATGAACTATTGCCCTGGTCCTGCAAATGGAACTGTCTGGGCATATCCCTGCTGTGACTGGAATATTGTGCAGGCACAAAGATCCATCCATGTGCAGAAAGTTGCAGGATCAGAGTCAATAGGTATACAGGGCCTGATCCAAAGTCCATTATGCTTATCAATATGCTTTCCGCAACTGGGGCTCTTATGTGTCCTGAGCGCTGGCTCACTGCAGTAAATTGTAGTTTTACCACTGACTTCAGTGGGGCCAGGATTTCACCCATCTGCCAAGAGCCATATGTGTATCACAGGCTACGATTCCAAAGCACTTACTCTCTCTTTGGTTCCAAGTCCCTCATTTTCTCTCTTTTCCCTTCTTCCAGTGCCTTCTCTTGCTCTCACTCCTGAACCTGGGTATAATTCAACAGGAACAGTTTTAATTGACGATGGTCAGCTGCTCTGCATCTAATACTGGTTTCATGTGAAGCCTGTGAGCCTCCAGTCATACAACATACCCTTTCCTTGCTTACGTGAATACAATTAACTCAAAGTTTGCTTTAAGAGCTTTCATGAAACACATGGAACATGACAATATCCTAAAGATTTTACAGAACCTCAAACTCAGGCAGGCTCTTCCATCCCAGGAGTGTGAAATCTTATTTTCCAGTTCTCTGCTCAAATTTAATGAGCCACCTCTTATTTAACCTTCATCTGAGAAAATTTTGAAGCATCCAGGGAATTTGTAGTTTCCCCCCACCTTGGTCAACAAAGCTAACATTTGGCATGGCCCACAAAATGTGTCCTTCCAAGTTGTAAATGTTACAAGCTTTTCATAGTACTACTCAGATAGAATAAGTTAAATTGAACATTTTTTCTAGTTTAAAAAAAAAAGCAAGAGGAAACACAAAAGTGAGACAATAAAACTGGGCCCATTTTAGCTGTCCTTCTCAGAGCCACCAGGGATCACATCTGATGGACTTACACAGACTAAATAATGTCTTAATCCATAAGTAGTCTCTCAGAATCCATGGGTCTACTTGTGAAAGAAGGTGTTACTACGGATGAGTAAAGGCATCAGACTCTAACCTTTAAATAGTGTTCCATTATTTCCTAACTACTGCTGGCTGATTAAATGAACCTCTGCATACAGCAGGTCTTTGCTGTTGTTATTTTCTCTGTTACTCTTTTTTGGATAAGATATACTTAGTGAAAACACTAGAGATCTCAATTAAGCAGCTGGGTGACTTATAAATATATATTTATGTTTGAAGCCTAAGTGGCCATTGGCTTCCCTACTGTTTTACTTAGCTAACAAAACAACTCTATCAAAGTAAGTATTATTCCAAAACCCAACTTCCTGTGCAGAATGCTCCCATGTGTTCCATCAGTCTGGTTCTCTGATGAACTACATCGTTTCTTATAAACTGTCCATGGCCCATAAATTTCCAAGCATATAGGCTATTACTGTGCTGTGCAAATCTGCTGAGAATTTTATCCTTATAACTTCATTTCATTTGGTTGCAAATGAGTTTGGTAAGAAAGTTAATCTGAAAACTTCTTTGCGGGGGAGGGGCTTATTTTGGCTAGTGGCAATTATTTGATGCAGGCTTTAAAGTGGTTTGGGTTTGACTGGTTTCAGTTGGATGAGCACTGCATCCAATTAGATTGCTTGAACTTAAGAAAATGTCTCAAACATTCTAGCACCAAAGTCCAAAAAATAAAATTCAGATAAACGATAGAAAAATAGATAATATTTCCTTGGCCACATGGGCAGATAAATATTGTAGGTCCTACAAAGAAATGTGCTTTAAATAGCAGATCCAGTGTATATGGAAGTACTATAATAGTGACAATTAACGGTATAACAGGACCATTTTCCTTTCCTCACAAGCCAGCGTAATAGAATCCAGAGGGGTGGAAGATTTTGATTTTTTTGTGCCTTCCTGAATTTTTGAATGTGTCCTTGCCTGAATTTTTTGCTCATTTTTAGCTGTCATGACTATGTGTTTACATATGGATTCCTGTTGTCACAAGGACTGGACAGATCTTCACACAAATAGTAGACTGTGTGTTCCATTAAGTGGGAGAAATGACTGAATTTTGCCATTGGGCGTAGCATGAGGTTTTTTGTTCTACTGGCTACATTCCATCTAGTATAATTTGTATTGTTATGTTAGCTCGAGGCTATGGGTGGGTGGGGAAGAGAGAAGAAATAAGCTAAAACTGTTATGTTTTTCTCACTAAACCCAAAAAGCAGTCAGTCACAAACAATAAATGAGGAATAGTGGCCTTTTGATATCTTAATTCTGGAGACTTCTCGACTACCTTGCACTAATTTCATTAGCTTGAATTTAATGGGGCTTTATTGATAGATAACCCATGAAGTATGACTTAGAAAGATTGTGCTACAATGTGATATCACCAAACATTTGATATAGAGGGACTAAAACGAAAACAGATGTTTTCGAGAAAAAGCAACTTGAATGTGTCACTCATAAACCAATTAAAAATTTCTGTATCAAGCTGGCAGTTCCCATGAAGCAAGCAACTGGAGTAAACTCAAATCAATAGACTGTGAGAGCAATTCCCTGCTCTGGGGTGTTTTTTTCCCCCTGCTTTCAGACATGATGCTGCTAACTTTAAAAAAAAAAAAGGTGATAAAGAAGCAATCTCACCTTGTCACTCTCTAACCCAGGAAGTGTCTTTTCACCTTCACACTTCTATCCATTGCTCATTAAGCAAACAGCGAGATATTCCCGCTATTGTTTGTCTCTTTGGCACAGAACCACAGCACTTTCATGTCCAAGTAGGCTGCGTAGGAATGCATTAAAATTGTTCCTCTTTGGGTCAGGTACTTAGTTAAAAAGTGGTTAACAAATTCTGACAAAAAGCGGAACGTGAGAGAGAAAATTTGTTTCTTTTTTAACATTTTAAAATGTAGTCATGGTGCTGCTGATCTTTTCTGGATTTTTCTTTTCTGGGGGTCAGAATGTTTGTTAACATGGAGTCCAGTTCAGCAAAGTGCTGAAGTATGTGCTTAACTTTAAGCATCAAAGTCAATGGGCCTTAACCATGTGTTATAGGTAAACATGGACTTAAGAGCCTCTAGACAAGTTAAAAATCTACTCATTCTGGAAACAAATATTAGATAACATATTCTGGAATATCAGAGTTAGAAGCACTTCTTTGTTCTAGTTCAATTTTCTAAATTACCATTGTATTCGTGACACTTTCCATCTTTTGTTTCTTGAAGAAATGTAAATTATTGTCCTATTAATGAAAAGCAAGCCATAATTAAGACTTCCAGACTACCATCTTCTCCAATGTACTACTATAGATAATTATTTACTTCAAGGCATTTATTTACTAACATTAATTTCCAAAAGAAAATATTGAAAATCAGTCATATACCTCATTATCCATGTTATACTAAATATCCATTAATCGGTTGATGTAAAAATCCTCAATGATTTGAATAAGATGTACAAGTAACATATTTTTTCCCAACATTTACTCTAAAGTTAGTTCATTTAAGGCGCTTATTATATTATAGACAATACAAGTTTGTACTCTCATGAAAGTTGTCTTTTAAATAGATCATAAAATCCAGTGTGAATATTTAACTAAAGAGTAACAACATAGTGTCAGATACTCACACAGTATAATGTAATGACACTGTTCATTATGACATCTGTCCAGACAGATGTTTAAAACTAAGTTCTTCAGATTCTTGTTTTGTTTTAAGTTGCATGGAAAAAAATCTGGGAATCATCTCTTATATTGAAGCTACTTAGTACAATTTAACTGTCAACAGTTTAATTAATTTAAATGTAGACACACTGTGGAAGCCAGCATCTCACATTAGTCTTACACAAAAATTGGTGAAAGAAAAAAACCTACATACAGTAACTGCCCAATAACATCTATCATCAACATATATATTTATAGGATATACACAGAGAAAGTGTTTAAAATCATGTAATTTACTCTTGTTTTGATTCTAGAATGTTACTGGCATTATGTTAAAATCAGACAATTATTATTTTTCATAATCAATGGACACATTTGTAGGTAGTTTCATTCAAAAAGTATATGCTGATTATTTATACCTATTGTAATGCTGATTTTATATATATGGCTGTACATATATAATTTAAAGAAGTTGGAGAGTGATCTTTTTTATAACTCCATGTGTCTTTAGATTTCTGGATTTTAGCTTCATGTTGAAGCTTGCCCTTTACCACATGCTGATTGCTAAATTCATTATAATGTAGATCATGTTTTAGTAATATTCCTTTAAACAAAGTTTGATTGTTAAGTGCTTGTTGGTTAGCTTATTTATTATGAAGATTTGTCAGGCAAAGCAGTTAAGTTAATCTGTAACAAATAAAAGATTTAAGCTCATAGATATAAACCAGTTGATTTATTATTAACAAAGGTTTCTGTCTTCTTAATAAAAACTCATGAAGACATGTTGTTGTGGTTGCTCTGGAAACAAATACCTTTTTATTTACGTGTAGAAATTTGACAGAAGATTCTATGGTTCCAGATAAATGAGCATGTATACTATTTTCTTTACTTTCACTAGCTGGTTATACAATATGTAGGTGATATACAGTGTGATTTGTTTTGCAACCAATGTGCAGTCTCAGAGTTCTGTTTTGCACTTCAAATAGAAGAAGCCATACCACTTTGCATATGTCTCGTGTACATTTATAATTTTTGTAATCTTAAACAAAGACACATTTTGCCACATTGTAAATGTGCCAACCAAGGGGTATTTATAGCAGCAATGGTTTTACGTTACAATCTTTTCCATTATGTAAATCTGGGAAAAGAAAATCACAATGTCAAACATAGTTAGAATTGAACTTAAACCATAGTACTGTAAATTTTTATTCTACTGAGTATTAACCACTCTAATTTCTTTTGTAAGTCTGTTACATTCTAGGTAACAGTTCTCTTACAATACCGGAAATGACCAACAATAAGTTAATCATGCAATTTGTCCTTGATGTAGGTAATTCTAGAATGTACGTTGGGTCAAATTTTCCAAAATGCCTATGTGACTTAGGTACCTAAATCCCCACATTTTCAAAAGACTGTAAGCCATTAGGCTCCTACATCCCATTTTCAACAGTGATTTAAGCATGTACAGTGAGAGTCACAAAGAGATTTAGGCACCTAACTACTACTTTAGGCACCTAAGTCTAAAATGAAGATCCTCAAAACCCCTGCTCAGCTGCCATCTAACTCTGTGGGTGCCTAAATTTCCTAGCTGTCTAAGTTTACCTCAGTGAGGTCCCCCTAGGCACCTAAACCTCTGCTGGTGGGCATGTGCAAAGCCACCTAAGTCTTGACAAGCTGGCTAGGTGCCTAGCTCATGATTCACAGACTAGGTGTTCCCTCACCTATTTTACCTGACCCCTGGTGGCAATGCCCCCTTATAGCCAGTAGCCCAGAGGTTAGAGCACTCCTCTGGGTTATGAAAGGGCAGAGACCAAATCCTCACTCCTGATTCAGAGCAAGGACTTGACACCAGGTGTCCCAAATTCCAGGTAAGTGGTCTCGCTAATCGCTGGGGGACTAGGTAACCTGCTCAGCTATTTTTGTGCAGATTAGGCATGCTCTCAACACATCTACTGGATTTGGCCCCCAATTGAGGGGGGGGAATGTCTATTTTGTGAATCTGGATGCGGCTGGGGTGCGAGGTAGCACTGCAGCTTGGGGGCACCAGGACTCAGGCAGATTTGTGCATGTCCACCAACAGAAATGTAGGCTCCATGGGGACTTCACTGGTGGAAACCTGAGCACCTGGAGACTTTAGGCAGAAGCTGAGCCGGGATTTGGTGGATGCTAGCACCACCTAAATGTCAGATTTGGGGGCAACTTGATGCCTTAGTCCCCCTTGTGAATCTGGCCTTTAGAAGCCACGGCAAGTTAGTCAGGTGACAGACTAATTACCTTTGACATCACTAAGTATCTCATGCAAATGAGATTTAGCCATCACTTAGGCCTTGCAACACTGAGCAGGGCAATGCCTCAACACCTTAAAATTCGGGGCCTAAATGCCTAAACCACTGTGGAAAATGGGACATACGTGCTTTGGAAAATTTCACCCAATGTCGCTTTATTTTAACAGTTCCTTTTCTTGTTAATTTACTGTTAACCTGGGCAAAACACAGGCATTTTCCCCCCAACCTTTATATTTCAGAGAGAGTATGCGCAACACTTTTGATTCAGCATCTGAACAGTCACTGGGGAGATAGATTATTAAATAAATGATAGTCAGGTGTGAATTGCAAGGTTAAAAATACTCCACACCTAGGCATTCTGATGACATCATCATAAACCTGCAAAAAGCTCAGTTGGTTTATGATGTCTGTCTATCTGCCATACTTCATGGGCTCTGTTTTTTAACGTAGTACCTGTAGCCAAATTAAAAAAGAATGTGCTTGTCCCATGCCCTGTTGCTACACTTCATGGTTTTTTCAGATTTGACTAAACCATCTCCCTATCTCTCCCCAGATGACTCCAGTCTTGTTACCTGCTCATTGTCGCTCAATGAAATTTAAAAGCTAGTTTTGCAAAGGGGAGAGTAATCAGCTATGGCCCTTTACTAGTCTCCATTAGCTAGAGCGTGGAGGGATGGAGCCATTCCCTGTCCACTACCTTGTGAGGATGGAACACTGGGTATCCAGCCTTGGCTCTCCTCCAAGCACACAAAACGGTGTGGGCTGGCATGGTTTGAGTCAGGCATTTTGGGCCCTAGATACACCATGACAAGGAGCCTCCCCCATGCTGTGGTCCCACCTGCCCCCTTTGGGGCAGTCATGACAGTGGTGCCCCTTGCACTTCAGGAGGAGAAGTAGCAGAATCGTGGTGCCTTCTTTCCTTTTGAGGGGCAGCAGAGTTCCCCTTTTTCTCTACCTCGGAGAGGGAGTGTGGGCAGCAGGGTAACTTCTCCCCACCCCAGGACTTGCCCTTGCATATGCTTGAGTGGGTTGGTAGACTCTTCTCCACCTGCCACGTGCAGCGTCTTCTCTGGGAAGGGGGGTGAGGGGTGGCAGTGCTCCCCAGGGCAGTGAGTCTTGGAGTTAACACCCCATTGAGATGTATCCAAACCTCACATCAATATTTTATCAGGCTCCCTGCAGATTCAAGCAGACTCCATTGTATCAGTTACATTTGGGTCATATTTTCAGCCTTTTCTTCACAACTATTAGGGCTAGAAACATATCTTTTTTTAAATAAAGCTGAGGTTCTGAAGTAATCACACAACTCCTGGAGCAAAGGTGGCAGAGGTGAGCCTAAAGGTTCTAGCCTTCTGTTCTAATCTAGTCTGTGATCCAACTCAGCTGCACTATGAGGGCACTACTGCCCACTACTCTCCTCTGTGGCCACACAACAATAGTGTATGATCTAACCTAAGTCAGTAGTGACCAGAAGTCATTGTTCTCCGATGGCTGTTTAATCACCTCTATAAAATGTCAGCTAGGAACTGGACTAAGAAGAGAATAAAGTATCCATATCTTGGAAACCACCATCATCTTTACACGCTTACTGAAAGTCTGAATAGGGAGAACATGAATTGCATAGACATGGAGACATCTGTTTACATGGTATATTAGTCCACACTACTGGGGAGCAAATTCTAGTGTGCACTAGCATGTTGCACAGTAACTGGCCTATTTAGACCCTGCCGGTGTGCACTAAAATTTCCAAGTGTGCAAAACAGGGCTACATTGACACACCCTAGGGAGTGCACCCATTAGTGCACACCGCTGGGATCCACACAGGCCAGTTTGTGCACAAAAACATCATGCACATTCAAATTTCAACCTCTTTGGGTTGACACACCATGTAGACAGGCTCTTCACATAAAATTGAGGTTCAGGAGTCTGGAGAAAGTTTTATGGGGAAAGTTGCACAGATACTGCTTATTCTCTGCCTAGAAATACAGAGCTTTCGTCTCCAAGGCTGTGAATCCAGCACTTTCCATGAGGGTGTAATTTGAATCTAGTCAAAAGAACGATAGATCATATGGTGAGTTTGGCACAGTCAAGGTAGCACACCACAGCTGGAAAGCTGTTCTGCATCTCTTTCCTCACTGAAAGGCTGCCGCATGCTCTGAAATGCTTTAATGTCTCTTTAACATGCTGCATAAATAATTTCCATCTCCATTCTCCATGCTCACATGTGGTCCTTTGAAAGAGTTAAGCAGGACTTATCTCACTAATATATCTCGCAGATGAAACAATGAAATTTATGGGTCAGTGTAATCCATTCATTAATTATTTTTGTCCCAGCCTTCCAGGGAATACCACAGAGTCCACATGATGTCTCCTTAGTGCTAAACTTTGCCTACGTTAGCTAAAGTATGTTTTAAAACTCATCTTGTAAGCCAGTCCCCTATTAGATAAACACCTGAAGAGGCTCAACCATGGATGTTAATTGAACCTGTTGCTCAGGATCCCCCTGTTTTGGCCAGAAGCTCATCAATAACTCAAAGTATTAGTAAAAGACCCAACATTGGGCCAGAACCTAACCCTTCTGGTGGGCAACCATCTCAAATGAGCACTATGGGTCATAAGATACCATCGACCAGTGACATTATACCCATAGTAGAGTGGCCACTAAGAATAGCAGTTGTTGGTGTGGATTAGGATATTTATATGTCTCCTAGTGCATTTGGGAGGGTTTCAACAGGGCTACCCCTGCTTAAAATTAAGCATAAGTTGAAGTGCTTTGCTGGCTGAGAGACGAAATGCTCAGCAGGACTGATTCCTGGGCAAGATTTAGGAGGAAGTGAAGGACATGTGGGTTTAGGCCCATTTGTGGAACTTCCGTGTATTCTGTGTCCGCAGGAAGTGCAAGTGCATAACTAGAGCTTTAGGTTCCCCTCAGCCTGAAATTCACCTTTCCCCAAACAAACCCAGAGAGATGGAGTTCTGTATACAAAAGTGAGTGGGTGGAGAGGCGAAGAAGAAATTCACATACATCCTTCTCCCTACATAGGCAGGCTGTGAGGGCTATTGGACGCTCTGTGGCCACTACTGTAGCTTATGGACAGGAACAGAAGCTGTGGCACCACCACATGTTCTCCATGGGAGGTTTTGGCCACTGAATCTGGGTAAGTGCAGATCCCATGACTACCTAGTCCCTACCAGGCTAGCCTATTAGAACCTGGGCAGAGATTTCACCCTCTACAATGTGGAGTGGAGTGGGAGATAAGAGGCCCTCAGGCAGCCTCTCTATACCTGATGCCCAGGCCTCTAAGCCTGGATGAATGTCACCCTGAACCAAAAGGCTTTTCTTAGGGCATCAAACACTGAATTTTCTATGTTCTCTAGCGATACACAGTGCAAATTTGAAGAGTATTGGCCCTTCATTAGCAGCATTAACTACTTGATGATTTAGTGGTTTATCCTGCTATTGATGTGCGGAGGATTTATGTGATTCTCTGTCATTAGCAGTAATGGGAATTGCATGCATAAATCCCCTGTGTAGTGATGGCAGAACAGCCCAGAATGCGTTTTCATAAGAAATAAGTTTAAAGTGGCGTTACGGAAGATGGAAGCACCAATGGAACCTGTGGCCAAGTCATCAGTATTAATTTGAAAACATTTACAGCTTCTTTTATACCATTGACAATCTCTGCCCTGTCTGACTAATCTATGGGTTTAGAAGCCAAGGTTCAATAGTCTTACCTCAGGGGAAAAACTGATAGAGAACTGTCACCCAATAGTGTGTGAAGGCACCAGCAGCCGAAGATGTGTCTTTTAAAAGCTTCTTGAGAATGTTCTTCCCCACTGGGCTATGGAGCAAGTAGTTTCAGCAGCCTACAAGCTTACAAATTCACTTAATACGGTTTACTGTGCACAATCCAAGTTTTGGACTTGGTCTGCTGGTTTATGTAAATCAACAGAAGGGTATAGGTTTTGCCCATATCTGAAATTCACACTCAAGTAACCAGCTAATCAATTTCCTCCTAGAATCCCCTAAAGTCTTTATATTTCTGTTTACATAGAGAAACTCAGGTAGGAGCTCTTAAAGCTCCGCAGCAGGACAAACAGACAAATAAAAAACAACTTTTTAATAGGGCTTGATGGTTCAAGCATAAAATAACAGAGTCTTTTGCTTCCAGTTCAATAGTTCAAAACCAGCTCAGGTCACCAGTGTCCGAATCCTCTGTAAATATGTATCGTGATGGGGCATAAAAATAGAGTTTTGGAGGAAGGGTCTCAAAAGCACAAAGGACAATGAGGTGCCCAATTCTCATTGAAGTTCATTTGAGATTTTGTCCTTTGAACTTTTGAAAATCTGGCTCCTTATCTGGAATTTGAGTGCCCAAATACCTTCTGGATGAATTATCCTACTAGAGTAGAACAACACATTAGTAGGCTGAGAAACAAAAATGGTCAACATTTTTGTTTTGCCCTTCTTCATTTTGAAACAAAATCTTTTCCAAAACTATTAAATAAGTTATTTAAGTTTGGGAGTGATACTATCTGGTTAGTTGAGAAGATTATGGTTTTATCTGCATACTGGACTATTCTATGTACCTTCCCACTTATAAGTATTCACATCCTTACAGTCTCTAGCTGATGGCACAATATTTTCATTTGAACTGCAAACAGCGACGACATTAGGCAGCATGACCTGAATAAAGGCCATCCACTCACACCTTGAACTCAAAGGTGAGTTATATCTAACTTATATCCACCTTCAATAATTTAAACCAAATCCTATTTTATACAGAGCTCCAGTCCTGCGTTCGATATTTCATGGCCACAGCAACCTACAGTGCAGGAGCAAGACTTTGTTTGCGGGATTGTCATGGAAAATTATTTGCCCAAGAGGGAAAACAAATAGTTCCATTCCACACTTTCAAAGGCCTTTTCCTCATCTAACAACAAAGTCCCAAATGGAATAGCCAACCACAGACCTTCTTTTTATAGCAACTTCTAAAGTGTCCTTTGATTCTGGAGGTCCAAATTGAGAAATTTTGGCCCTGATCTTTAGCATTTCTGAAAATGAAAAATCAAGATGACTCAGAGCACGGCACCCAAAAACTGGGGCACCAAAGCCAGAGTCCACTTCTGAAAGTCTTGGCCTCAACCTCTGTGTATTTCAGCATCTCCCTCTGTATATGGGCAGAGTAATGCCTATTGACAATTCCTCTCAAAGGTGTTGTGAGGATTAATGAGTTAGGATTTGCAAATGTGATTTGAAGTGGTAAAGAATTATAAATCAGCCTCACAGTTATTAGCTGGACTTTTTTAATGTTAAGGACTTTGTGTTCATTATTTATCTGATAGTTGAGGTAATAATTCAGAAGTGTTTCTGTTTATAGAAAACTGATGCTTTCTGCACACAGATACAATTTAATATCAATGAGTCAAAGAGCTTAGTAGCATTCAAAAAAGGATTAGCCGTTTAATGAGAAACCTATGGTTACATTAGGTAGGATACAATATTTTTACAAGGGATATAAATCCTCGTGCTTCAGGGCAAAAGCTAACCACTAACTGATAACTGATAGAACTTAGGAAGAAACTTCCACTCTTAGTAAGTTTTTTAGAACTGCCCACTACAGAGTTTCTTACTGTTTCCTCTGAAGCATCAGCTACTGGACCGGAGAGAGCACTCAGATGATATAATATGGCAAACCCTGTGTTCTCCTTATAAGTTATATATAAATCCAGCAATTTACTCATTCTAACTACTACATCAAAATTATTAACTCCTTATCTCTTCGACCCATATACTCTGTTCCCAGTTGCAGGTATGCAGGTACAGAACATGAACTTGCTGCTAACATATGTATAATATTTAGCTTTTGCTGCGAGACTGATAGATGGTTAAGTTGCTAATGGGGTATGACAATGTATACCTTAAGTCTATTACCTTATTTTATGTAGTATATCATTCATCGTCTGCTGCGCTATTCCCACTTTTTAAAGCTGAAGCAATTCACACTGTACATAACATTTGCCATCCGCCCCCTCTGGATTTTCCATTGTTGTGCCTGAAGTGTTAGCAGTGGGCATCACCAAAAGTAACACAGTTGAAATACAGATACATAGTCAATATTCCTAACTTCAGATGGAGAAATGATACAGGCATACTCACTGGATAATCACATTCAGTAAATGATAACCTTTCCAACGATATCTCACATGGGCCATCTTGCATAAAGTACATCTCAATTATGTTATATTCATAGCATCAGCCTATTTTCATAAAGACTGAAACGCCACAGTGCTCTTTTTTGATTCATTATCTCTGAGACAGACTCACCCTGTACCTTCCATAGGTGCAAAGAACAGACAGCGCAAGAGCGCCTTCCACTCTGTCTCCCTCGTCCCCCCAATTTCTGCACTGCCCTCCAGGGTCAGCAAAAATTCCCCCCCTTGTGCCTGAGGTAATTCAAGGACTGCTCCCTCCTTGTAGGGCCAGACAAGGCTGGATTTAAGCCTAGGGAGGGCCACAGGCCTAGATGTGCTGCTGTTCCTGAAACTTCCAGCTGTTGGTGGATCCATTTGGTTAATGAAAACCACTGTTCTCCCTGAGGCTAACTCTCAACCCGAGCATGTCTCCTCTCAGCCCTGCCCTATTGTACTATGCACTAACCAATTACACCACTGGAATACCCTTCCAGCTGTTGGTGTTTAGCTGAAACCTGGATTTGCTGCTGTCCTTGTTGAGCTTACTACTGCCTCAGAAATTGTAGCCGGGGGAGCACAGGGAGATGTGGTACTGTTCTGCATACAAATGCTGAATGAGGTCCCATGGCACTCACTTGGGAAAACATGATTCTAACTCTGTGATGCAGCCAGAGTTGTTCTGATTCAGCTACATAGCAGCAGAACGGAGCTGAACTGAGATAGACATTTGGCCTGGCAAATACACCGTGTACCATCCCTGAGGATTTCTATCTGTTCAGCAACACCAGGGAGAGTTATCCCAGGCACCGGCCTAGAGTAGCATGCTGTGCACAGGAGTCTGATGCATTGCCAGCATCTCCAGTTAGTGGCTTTGTCTTTGCCATTCTGAATCTGAATAGGTTGCAGCTAGACTATACTGATAGGGTGCGGTGTTGCCTTGGGGTTAGAGCACAGACTGGGACTCAGAAAACATAGGTTATATTCCTGGCTCTGCCACTGGTCTACTGGATGATACTGGGAAAGTCACCACCTCACCATGCAATGGGTCAGTTTTCTCATCTGTAAAATGGGGATAATTATACTTACCTCCTTTGTAAAGAACTTTGAGATCTGCTGATAAAACTTGCTGCATAAGAGCTAGGTATTATTTATTAATTATTATTGTTTCTACTACTATTAGAAGTTCAGCTAGAGCTTAGATAAAACAGTATAGTCACTCCACTGTTGACATTTAGGTTTGTGGCAGGAATTGATCAAAAGCTATGTGAGAGGCCCCAGTGTTGGAACTGTGCCAGGGGGTTTCTCCCATCTTGAGCCTTAAGTATGGTACAGCTAAACAGCCAGATCCACATTCCCATTGTGGCTCTGCTGTTCCAAATCCCCTACACAGATGCTGCACATCAAAGGGGTGGTGAAGGAAGAGTAAGCTATGATTTGCACATGGCTCTCTTGAGTGATCTGTCAGTAAGATTTGTTGCAGCTGGTTCATATGCTGGGGCGATGTGTTGGCCACTCACCCACTGGCCAACGCTGGGTAGTCCAACAAGAGCAACACATATACCTGTTTACGTCCCTGGAGTAATCATACCAGATGCAAAACCCAGCAACCATGGACTGCAGACACTCAAAGGCTCCTCTTCTATGATGTCCTGCTAGTGATCTTTGACTTGGGAAAGGTGGGCATTTGGGCACCTAAGTTGCATGGGGACCCGAAACAAAATGGGGGAGGGAATAAGGTGGATTTCCCCTATAGCCTTTAGCCTAAAGGATGGGGACACCCACCTGGATGCAAGTGTCCCCAATTCAAGCCCCGCCTTCTCCTGAGGGGAAAAAAGGATTTGAACAGGGATGGGCCTCCCCTACCAGATTTCCTCCCCCCCCCCCCCCCAGTTTGTGAATTGCTCAGAGGCTTAGGCAGGAGATAGATGCCAGTCACCTATCATAAGGCAGTAATGCACAAGATAAGTGCCCCTGAGACTACCATGAGCTGCAACATGCTTGCCCAGAGGCAAAAACTTGGGCACTGAGTGAATGTAGGTGCCTATAAGGTTAGGCAGCACCTAGTGAGTTTGAGGGGGGGAGGGGAGAATGGGGACTGCACCCACCCAAATCTGAAGGCCCCCTTCTCCAGCCTAGGGGAAGAAGCTCCCAAATTCAGGGCTCAAGTGAGATCAGGAGACAATTAATGACAAACAAGATCATGAGAGAGGGTCACAGGTTCAAAATCAGGGATGCAGAAGGGGACACCAAGATCCGGACAGCACGCACAGGTCATCAAAGCTGTGTAGGGAGCCAGCAGACGCCAGAGGAACTCTGCCCTGATGCATGATTGAAGGGAGGAACCGAAGTAGGCCCCACACTTGCAGAGCACACACACACCCATCCAACATGTGGTGGACAAGATGGCCACAGTGAGCAGGAAGTTTGTGGATCACAGTGGTGCTTACAAACAGGATTTAGGTGCCTAAAACCAGAACTTAGGTGCCTAAGTACTTTCACAGACCACACCCTGATAGATCTGAACAAAGAAAACAGATTGCAACAGGAGAGCGGGTTTCTTCTGATGACCCACCATGTCAGCAGATTTCCGAGCCTTTCAGGCAACACAGACTGATTCCTGCTGGTGACAAGATCCGTGTGTTGTATCAAGCAGGCAAGATACTAACAACAGACTTTATTTAACAACAGTGAAACCTCTTTACAGAGCTGCTGCTGCACCCCTCTGTAGCTCTAACTCAGGCTTGGCTCAACTCCTCCCCCCTCCTTCCTGTTTCTTGCCCTACAGTTCCCCAGTCCTAATAATTACAAGCAGCATCTAAAACACCACATTCCCTCCTCTCTTAAGAAACTCTCTCAATTAAAATAACCATGGCTGTTCTAATCACAGAAACAAATACAGAACCAGACACTATACTGTTGGCAGAATTGTTACACTGAAAACACTGTAAATAATACATAACATAGTCTCTAGTCCAGACAGGTGGTCCCCTGGGTGTGACAGACCACCTCTCAAACCCCGGTTCCAATGCAACATCTTGTTGTGTTGGTGCTATGGTGAAGTCATCCAATGCAGACTAGGTGTTGGCTCAACTCCTCCCCCCTCCTTCCTGTTTCTTGTCCTACAGTCCCCCCCCCCCCATCCTAATAATTACAAGCAGCATCTAAAACACCACACCGTGTGTTAGCTCCATGGTGGATATAAGGGAGCAGCTTTAACAAGGGGCTATAGTAGCTTTAACAGGCCTCTGCAAGGATGGTCAGGCTTGGGGAGAAAACTTAGGCCACAGTTTACATTTGTATTGTTATTTCGGTTGGGAAGAAAGCCACGCCCAGGAAGGAGGTAAGCTGTGACTATCCAGAGTGTGTTCTGAGAAAAAGAGAAATTCCCCTTACTTACCCCTGGGTTGAAACGTGCACTCTGGACAAAGGAGGAAAATGGAAGAAGTCCTACCATGGAAGATAGCATGACAGGACGAGCAGCAGCACCAGACCATGCTGCGGCTTATGAGGAAATAGAAAGCTCAGCGGGAACAGCAGCAGGCCCCAGCTTCAGCCCAAGAGGATCAGCTGCACCAGTTACAGGCTCTGCAGCAAGCCCAGGCTCAAATCCAGCAGCAACAACAAATACAGCTGCGTCCGTGGCACATGAACTGAGGAGCGCCGCCTCAACAGCCAGGAACCCCCAGCCCTTCCCTGGCCAGACTAGGATCAGAAGAACTCAGCTGGTCACTTTTGAACGAGTAGCTATAAGACAGCCCAGTGGGAGAAGGAGTTCTTCGCCTTTCTTCTGACCGAATTTCTGACCAGTGAGGGACAGGTGGTATATTGGGCCTTGGATGAGGCTGTACAATATAAGGCAGAGTTTTGAACCAGTTGAGGGCTTTGGAAAAGTCCTGGCAAAGGTTTCAAAGTGAACCCTGGTCTTTAGGGGGAGTAGCTGGATACCTTCACCTGGAGCTTAGTGGGCTCGGTGGCTTGGTGGATCAAACCCAAGCCCCACACAGAACAGGAGCTAATAAACATAATGGAGCAGAATGTAGAGCATGTGCCTTGGAGAGACATATGTAGGTAACCCAGCTCCATCTGTCCACACTAGCAGAGGTGTCCAGCACACAGAGGAGTAGCTGGAGAATGATCTGTCAGATTGGCCACTTCTGCATCCTAAATCTGAAGAGATCTGGGGACTCCCAAGAGAGGGTAACCACAGCCCCTCCAATTGAATGGGAATCTGGGGGCCCTTGAAGACATTTTGTCCCACATGGTATTATGACTATTTTTATTTACTATGTATTGTGTTAGCACCTAAGAACCTCAGAGAGAATTAATACTTCAAGGCACGGTACAAATAAACAGCACAAAAACAGTGCCTGCCCCAGATAGCTCATAATCTAGGATTTGGACAAAAACTAGCAGGGATATAAACAAAGAAGGCATCAGGGATGGCAGGACAAAGTTTCAGTGAAGACAGCATGTGTTTTCATGAGTTCATAGTGTAGCAATCTCAGTAGTCACAGTAATGGCTATGGGACTACAGAATATAGGACTGCCTGCGATTATGGCCTGTGGGATAGCAACAGGCTGTACTGTGTCAATACAGCTAGAAGAAGAGATGATGTCCAGGCTAATTCATCAGAATGTGACCACCAGTTAGTATGGGAGACATTAGTCAGAGCTGAGGTATTAGAATTGGCAGACACCATTAAGGTGGCCTTTGTCCATGGAGACTCCTGGATCATTCATTCAACTGTAATCCCTCTTTAATTTGGGGAATTCAAATAAGTCAACCCATGTGGGGATATCCAGCTCATTAGCCTGGCCAATTGTCTTAGGGAGAGACTAGAAATAGCTCCAGGACTCCATGGGACACTGAGAGCCCTGGCACAGGAAATGAATGCCACCGGCAGCAAGAAGACCACAGGGCAAATCCTCAAACGGCATACATTGTCATAAGAATGGCCATACTGGATCAGACCAATGGTCCATATAGTCTAGTATCCTGTCTTCCAACAGTGGCCAGTGCCAGATGCTTCAGAGAGTCTGAACTGAACAGGGCAATTTATGGAGTGATCCACCCAGGTCATCCAGTTCTAGCTTCTGGCAGTCATAGGTTTATGAACATTAAGGTGCCAGCTCCATTGAAGTCAATGGAATGAGGATAAATTACAGCAGGTGAGGATCTGCATCTAAATCTTCTGCCATCAGCAAGGGGAATTCAAAAGCACTTGAGTGACTTTCAGTGGAACTTATGCTTTTAAAAACCTCACCATTCAATAACTAGGTCCTCGGTGGGTTACAGAGGACACATGGCAATAAGCACATCCCCAGGCAGTGCGAGGGGATGTGTGTAAGAAGATGGCAGGGTTCTTCATTTGAGGTACCTTGTTGGCAGGTATTAAAACCACCAGAGAGACACTGACTCACGGTGGCTCCATTCAGCATACAAGAGAGGTGGGAGGGGGATTTTAGGGCAGAGAAACTGAGATTTAGGACAAAAATCCCTACAAGGAAAACTAAGGACTAGCTAAATTTGGGAAGAAATCCTAGGCTAGAGTGTCTGTTTGTCTTGTCATTTGAGTCACCAATAAAGTCAAACCAGAGAAAGGAGGTAAGTTTGGACTAAATACAGTGTGTGTAGATGCTATTCAAAGCAGGGGAAGAAGCCAACCAGCTCACACGTATTAAAGCCCGTTCTACAGTTGGGCTTGGGAGTATGATGTCAAGGAGGGACTTGCCCTGATTATCTAATCACTGTTTGCAGATTTTAGAACACTTGCTTTTCATATTAGAAAGCATAGATGTTATAGGAGTAAAATCCCCCCCCCCCACGCTTACACTGGACCTTACAATCACTTTAGCTCAGTGATTCGCAACCTTTTTTCCTGGTGATCGCTTTCACATAGCAAGCCTCTGAGTGTGATCCACCGATCAGTTAAAAATGCTTTTTTAATATATTTAACACCATTAGAAATGCTGGAGGCAAACAAGGGTTTGGGTGGAGGCTGACAGCTTGCAAACCCCCCCTCTAGGTAAGAACTTTGTGACCACCTGATGGGTCCCGACCCCCAGTTTGAGAACCCCTGCTTTAGCCCAAGGAGATAAGATTTAGAGACCTGCCCCAGAGGTATACGCACAAACTCACTCTCGATTTCTGTACAGCAGGGATGTGTGCACCCGTCTGGGAAGGCTCATGAGTGAAGTCCTAGGGCTGCTACAGTGTGGATCCATCAACTGGTCCTCCTCCATGTAGTCAGGGGAGCAAGCAGGGAAGCTCTTCTAGGACTAAAATTAGTCTAGCGATTGCAGCGTAGATCCACTGCTGCTCCTTCTCCTTCCTCTGGCCCTGGAGAAACGCCCAGATCACAGCTCAATTCTTTGGCCTCTGTATTAGGGAAGGATGTGGGTATGAATTTGGGAGGTTAAAGGGGTGCATAGGCCCTCTACAGCATTGAGCATTTTAGTCTCTGAGTACAAAAGTACATCAAAATAAAAATCAGTTCAAAGAGTTGCCTTGGAGATAAATACAGAATTATAGAAGATTTTTGCCTGAAGAAAGAAATAAAAACTCCTTGAATTACCAAATTGAGCATTCTTCATACAAGATATATTCCTCACTGGAGAAGTAAGCAAAATTCCATAGATTGATCTAAGAAACTTTGCCCATCATCCGAGACCTTCTTTGGAACCCTAAAATAAGTTATGACTGAGATAAACAAATGTATTTGAATCTAACAGGTGGATGAAAGAATGCAGTCATTTAAGGGTCCAATCCTGATTAGAGCATTACCTCCATAATAAAGTGTGTATTTTACCCAGGGCCTGATCCTGCAAACCTCCATTCATGAGATGAGTTCATTGTCACCTGAGCTGTCCCGTGAACTTTAATAAAATTGTTTTTATTAGTAAGGATTTATAAAATAAGACCCTAACTATGTATAAAGTATATCATCTCATAGACACTATGACTAATTCTATAGAAATGTAATGCTTCAAAGCAGTTTTCCTGAACTATAAAATTACTGATAAATGTATATCATAAGATGATTACTAAAATACAAAAACATTGTTTTTACTTTTGTGATAGATTCAATATGGAACGTGTATTTAAAACCATATTCCCTCTTTGTTAAATGTTCTAAGTTTGATTTAGAATTAGTTGAATTTAAAGGACCATTCTATACCATGTGACTAATTATGAACAAAATTTGGCCCAAAGGTTTATTAACTATAATTTGAAAGATATTATAAGTTGCAATAAATGTACATAAAAAGTATAAATTTGGGAAAAATGCTCTATACATCATGTTTAAATTTCTTAGTAACATAACATCTTTATACTGAAATCAAAAATGGAAAGCCAGCACTAAGATAAAGATAAAGACAAACATTAATATAGTGGTTGAAGTTACTAATCAATTCTTTCACTCTGGATGGCCTTCAAAACTGTAGGATTAAAATTTTTAAATATTCTATAGAAAGAGACTTAAAAAAATCAAAATAACAAGTATATTAAACAATAGCATATATGCTACTTTTTCCCTTTAAAAAATCCTTTGCTAAATGAATTAGACTTAGTTTTTTTAAAAAAAACTTTTAAAGTTCTCTTGATAGTTACAGATGGTTTACTCTTTGGAACCTATTATGTGTTCATTTTCCCTTCAGCGTTAATTATACATAATTACCTCCATTTTGCCCCATACCCTTTTAAAAACTAAATCTGTTCACATTTTTCATGTAAACTTAAGATTTTTTAAAATAAATATCTCTATTTTTAAAAGGATGGGGTGCCCATTTTGTGAATAAAAAGATGAGTGACCCTGTGTGAAGAAAACTGTTTTTATTTAAATTTCTCTAATATAGCTTAATTACTTTTTAAACTCTGGAAACAATTAGGTTAGAGTCCTTTGAAGTGAGACAGACAACTTGTCATGCTGGGAGCAGAATGCATGTCATTGTTTTCTTTTTGTGCAGTGGGCAACGGTATATTGTGTGTGTGTCATTTCAGATAATGTTGGAAAGGGAATTTAGTGCACTTTTACTGTGGACAACAGTGTAAAGTTAATGTGCTTCACTAGTAAGATCAGACGTTCAGATAGACACAGAATGCAGAGTAGAATGATTAATATTGAAGGATGTGAAAATAATAATGTATATGCTTATGGAAATCATGGAAACGGATATTCTGGTTAAATGCAAAGTAGCGTTGAATGACACTGATATTGTAAAAGATTGAAGAGGGGGGTTCTCACTTTTCAACCTCATCATCTCATCCTTCACACAAGCCACCAAACTGTGGGAGTCTTTTCTCTCCCCCTATGTCCTCCCCCCCCCAGTTCACTGTCAGGTGCTTTTCCTGGACATGCCTGGATCAAAGGAAGCCCAGACTATAAGTGGTTATTGTGAGGCTGAAATCCTACCTCTCTGAACATGAGAGAGAAAATGGGAAGAGGATGCTGGCTGCATTTTGGCATCCCAGGATCTGTTGGTATTACCGCAAAGAGCAGGTGGGGGCCGATAAGCTCTCATTAGAGGCTAACACAGTGACTATTATTGGATCAGATCACATCAGGTGGAGAGGAGCGGAGCCTGGGCTGACACCTGAAGCAGCCTGCTCTGCTCTGACCTTGGCAATCAGCTGTCAAGGGCAGGCAGCCTTCATTCCTCCAGCCGGCTGGGGGACTTCTGGGGGGGGGGGGGAGAAAAGGCACCAAGCGCTTACAACCTCTTTCCTAACCAAGCCAGGCGCTGAGGGTATGTGACCGGGGGGTGGATTTCTGCGAGGGCTTTTCATCGGTCAAAAAGACACCAACCCTCACTGTTGTCAGCCTCAGCAAGGGAGCCGGTCATTAAAAGCCCCCCCCCCTTTAAGGGCACTTTCCCCCTTTCCAGTAGTTCTCCACCGGGTCTCCAGCGTGGGGGGGGGGGGGGTGTCACATTGTTTCCCCCGCCTCTAGCAACCACCACGGATTTCAGACGCGACACCTGGATGCTCTGGCTCCGCGCAGGTGGGGACAGAACGCACCGACCAGCTGCTCGCAGGATTCGGCCTCGGTGGATCCGCCCCCCCCCCCCTTGAAATAAATCCCGCCCGTACCGAGCCCCCGCACCTCCACGTGTATTTGCGCCTCGTGTTTCTAGCGCGCCGGATCTGCGCGGCGGGGGAGACGCTGCCGTGTTCCCCTTTCAGGATCGCGCTCTTCTGGCCCCGCTCCGGGCGGAAGCGTTTGTCCTGCGCTGGCGGGTCATTATCTTTACGATAGAGCCCCCGGCAATAAATACATCCCGTCGTTAGGACCCCCGCCATAAAACTGTAGTGCGGGGGGGGGGGGACACCTTTAAATCATCCTCGTGCTGCCTTCCCGCTTGGCCGCGGGGATCCGCCTTCGCCCCCGGAGGGACAGACCGCTCTGGTCATTTCTACCCTGGCTAGACTTCCCGCTCGCCCCGGCTCTGCCTCTGAAACCCCTCGGTGCTGTCCACACCCACCCACCCACCCACCCACCCGTGCGCCAGTCTCGGTCTCTGGGCGTGTAGACAGGGGGATCCCGCACCCCGGGCGTTTCGCCTCCCGGTGCCCGACAAGCGGCGCGGGCTGGGAACCCTCGTCCCGGGGCCACCGCGGCTTTGAGGGATGCGGTGCCGGGGGCAGAGACCCGCAGATCTCCCGCCGCTCCGCGCGTGCTGTAGGAGGCCAGCTCCGTTTAGCGGGAGGAAGACGCCCGGGCAGCCCAGATCCCCACTGTGAGTGCCTGGGTGCAGCGTGAGCTGGTTCCTAGCAGCCTGCGGGAGAGGCTCCCTCTTGCCCCCGCAAGGCTGGGGGGGGGGGCACCAGCGGGGGGAGACAATGGTCATGCTATGAACGGGCAGGAGCAAGCGCCTGGCCCCGTCCGTGGGATTAGTCCCTGGGGACGCAGCCCAGCGCCGGCATCTTCCCGAGGGATGCGAGTCTCTGGGGTCCTTTTGGCGGGACACCCCTTTCTGGGGTGGGGGCTTCCCTCCACGGCCCACAAAGTGCGGCAGGTTACCCCCTGAGGCTCATCTCCCTCCTCCTGGCGGCACTTAAACGTCTGGGATCCCCCGCCCCCAGCACCTCTGTGTGGCGGGACCCTTGTAGGACTGGATGGGCCGGGGTCCAGTCTCCCAGGGATGGGGATTCAGTCCAACCCGCACCCATCCAGCCCAGAGACAGCTGGGAAGCACAGGGCGTCCTATCCCACCCGCCCCCAGAAACCCCCCGACCACCCCACCTACCACCCCCGGCCAACAGCAACCAAAGGACTCCGGGGGAACAGCCGGGGGGGGGGGGGGGGACAGCAGACAGGTTAGACCAGGAAAGAAAACAAACAGGCGAGAGGCCGCCTATTTTCCTTTTGTCTTTACTGCGGCCTGTCAACAAAATTATCCTAATAACCATCCCAGGCAGGCTTGTGTGAGATTCCAGATCCCAGGCGAAACCCTGCCAGGAAAACCTGGGGCTGAACCGCTCCGCTCCCCGCGCTGCCTGGTTTAGCTGAGTTTAGTTTTTTAATCAACAAGAACAGTCCATCTGCCCTAATATGTATTTGCCCTCACGGTGCTGCGCCTAGTTGTTGTTGTTTTTAAATTGTATTTTACCGGGATGATTCCTTCTCGCTTTCAAAACAAGCGGGCTGGGAAAGGGCTCACATTTGGGACCAGGGAAGGGGCAACACATTTTTATTTATACCTTTGACATTTAAAAGAGCACAATTAATTTGCCCTGCTCGCATTAACACTGCTGAGGAAGGTTCAGAAATCTCACCAGGAAAGGGGGGAGGAGGGCAGAGATATAAGGTCGCCTGCAAAGCGTGGTGTTTTTTTTCTTTGAGATCTGTAATCAATCACTCGACTAGGAAGCAGCAAAATAGTCAAGATTCGATAGATTAAAATGCAAATGAAAGGTAGAAAAAGAAACATTAACATGGCAATCAAAGATTTAATAACCGTAAATCACGGTGGGTTGTTTGTTTGGGTTTTCCCCCCCTTTTTTGCAGCTGCAGTTTGTGTGTGTGTGTTTTAATCTTTTAATCAGATTCGTTCTATAAATAAATAATTTCTGAAACGAGACTAATTTTTCCCTATTTTAACCGCGGTCCAAAGGACTATTTTTTTTAAAGTATGTAGCTCCAGATTGCAAACTATAATAAAAGAAATAAAAACGGAAGTTTGATTAGTTCACATGGGATTTGAAGGGTGTATATTAATCCGACTACTTAGCAATTGCGGTTATTTTACTTTAAAGGTGAAATAACACGTGAATGTTTATGAGAAAGGAAAGAACCGGCCTTTTGTTTTCCATATATAAATCTAGTCGCACTGCTGCAAAAAGAAAATCAGTTCGAGAAATTAAAAATATAGTGAACAAAAAAGAGATTGGCCGTATACAATCAACACATTAGTTCCAGACTAGTTTATTAGAAGATGGTGTAATTTCCAAAATCAAGGAACAACGCTCATTCAAAGGTGTAGCAAATGAACAAAAATCCATGGATGGAAAAATCCAGTTAAACTATCTGTCCTTATCGGTACAGAATATTTCTCTTTTCTTATATTAGTGTGATCTTATTGAAATAGCTATTTGAACATTTCATTTCTGGTTTGTTTCTTAACTTGTCTGGACTCGGCTACAGTACTCCATAGATGGGTTTGGTTAAGTAGTGATATGATTATTCTCCAAGACTGTAGCCTACAAATAATCCTTTTAACTTTAGAGTGCAACACGTGGACTTAATTTTGTATTACGGGGCGAGGTGGGAGGGTGTTCATCTTTACTTCGTTGCTAATCTTTTTGGGGTAGTGTGATACCAAAGGGTTGGAAAGGATCCTTCTGGTCACATTTTATTTTGAAGAGTGTTACTCTTTCACTTTATGTAGGAGGTGATCGACGTTAGCTTTACATTCTCCATTCCCCCCCCCCCATTAAAATAAAGAGCTAATTGAATACAGAGGCTGGGTTTCAGACGTTCAACCTCTTATTTAAACGTGGCACACTAAAGTTGGATCTGTCTCCTTCCCCGCCTGTGGCTAAACAAATCAAGTTTTCACTCCTGCGCTATCCCTACCCCCGTCCAATTACGCATTTAGTTTAAACTTACGCTGGGAGCTTTTCCCTCCCTCTTTCGGTCTTCCCCCCTTATTTAGGTCTCTGCAACACGATGATTTCAATTCTCTAGGCTTACACAAACTCGCCACAACAGTCATCCCTCTTCGCTCCTGAAATACTCTCTTGAATCCACAAATGAACTTCAGTGGGGGAGGTCGGAGGAGCTGCCGGCTTGTTTCAAATGCAAAACATACCCTTGATTTGTTCTGGGAGGGGGGCTCTTTGTTTTATTTGGGGTTGCGCGGGTTTTTTTATTATTAATTATTATTATTATGTATTTGATGTTATGTCGCCTGCCTCTGTTTCCCAATCCCTGCACCCGTCACCTACCGACAACGAAGCGCTCTAACCACAAGCCGCTGATGCCGATCACTCCAATTTGCCGCTCGTGTTAATGAAACTGGAGTGGCAGCGAGGAACGTGGGGGGTTAACGCCGAGGGTTTAAAGGGGGGCGCTGGGAAATGCTCCCACAGCTACGTTCTTGGTCGAGTTCTCCACGCGTTCCCACGCCTTCGATGGAGTGGAGAGAGCTGCCCCCCACTTTGAAGGGAAAGCTGGGGGGGGGACTCCCCGATACTTAGTCCGAATTTACACCTGATCCCCGCCCCACTCAGTGGCTCCAGCTCATTTCGTTAAGAGGCGAGACAGGTACCCTGCAAAAGGGCACCCAACCCGCGGGCTTTCAGCCCAGCGCCAGCTCAGAGATCAGAGAGAGAGACCTATTTGCATGCAGTCCTAAAGCTAATGAGGACTTGTATTAGAACGGGACAACCCGTACTGTGGCAGCCTCTGACCCCAGAATGCCTGGCTCGGTTTCATTGATCAGCCCTCGCCCCTTATGAGATAATGCAATTACAAACATCAATAAGGAGCTGCAAGGGGAATCATTATGCGGTGACAGTGATAAATGATGGTGCCGAAATAGCAGGCTTCCCCTCCTCCCCCTAACAATCCAGGAGCCCAGGGGCTTTGGGGGCTGAACACAGTCACCAAGGAAACAGCTGACATCCAAAATGGCACCAAAGGGGGGGGGTGAAGTCTTTCTTTCGCCTTTCACTCCTGTCCGTCCTTCCCCCCTCTTCTTCCAAAGAGTTTAGTTTCGGCTTTAGGAGCAGCTGCCACACAGGCATTGAAGTTATTCCGCACAGTCAAGCCCAGGGAGGGGTTCCTCTGTCCGCTCCATAAGCTAGAAAGCGGGGCTGCTCCGAGTTTGCCAACTACTTTCATGCAAGGATCTCGGGGAGCCAAGCCGAAGCCGATCTCGCCTTTCCGAGTAGCTGTCTCCCAGGCTCCATGATCCCTCTGCCACCTCCCCTGGCTTTAAGTGGCGTTTGCCTGTAGTCTAAGGACTTGGGTTGCTTGGTTTGTGCCCCTAACAGAGCCCACTAAGCGTGGTCCTAGGGAGCCAAATCCAAGGGAAGCAAATGGGGCTTTTTTTCACATAAGGTCATGGAGCCAGGTAACCCCCCCCGCACTTTGCCAGGCGAGTACAGGAAGGCAGCGGGGAGATGGGACACATGGTGCTAGGGCCAAGCCCTGGTGGATTTAAAGGCAAGATGGTGCATTGGGAAGAATAAAAACAGGGGCACTGGATCCTAGACGTGCCGCTTCTTTTCCCCCGCGGCTGCCGGCTGTCCCAAGCCCGGTGGGGGGGGAACAGGAGCTCGCCCGGCGCGGCTCCCTTCTAGGGGCGACTGCAAAGGCGCCTTCTGGGTTTCACGCCGCGGGACCGGGCTCCAGCTACGCGCCCCCCCGCCCCCCTTGCTGGGGGGGGGGGCGCTTCCTGCCCACACAAAGCGGCTGCCCCACACTCCGGGAAACGGGATAAAAGCGAAGAAGATGGTTTCCCCTCGCCGGATCTCAGCGCCCTTTGGACACTAGGGAGGGATCACCTGGCCCACCTCTGAAATGTAACATAAAAGGCTCTCGCTCCTCCGGGCTGTAACTGTCTTTATTTGCCCCCCCCCCCCCAGGCACACGCTGGTCTACAGCACGCTCCTTTCTCCTGGTCCCCCTCCAGGGCAGGGCTGCGGCTGCCGGGGTTGGAGGTGGGGGGCGAGGGGAGTCGAGATTAGCCTGACTTGAAAAGTCAAATCTTTCTTTTTTTTCCCCTCCGGGGCTTTCTCGTCTCTCGGGGGGCGAAGCGAAGTCAGTGCCCGGTGTGTGTGTGACTGACACACACACACACACACACACATATTAATGAGATCAAACTCCCTTCTTATTCCTCTGCTGTTTCCCTCGCAAACTAACGCCCCCTCCCCTGGCTAGAGCGATAACCCAGCGCATTTCCCTCCTGCCCCCACCCCAGCCTGCTTGCTGAGCAAACAGCAAAAGGCCCGATCCCCTCCTGCCCAAATACTTTTGGGCATCTCATCTGCCCCCCCCCCCTCACCTCCCCCCACCCCCCGGGTTTTACTTTGCTCGCCAACAAGCTTACACGTGTTCACACAAAAGTATTTCTCCACCAGCACAAAGTCTCGCCCGTTCAATGGGGCTGATCCGGACGAGGTCAACCAAGCCCCCCGTGGAAGGCATCGCCCCCTGCGGAAGGCCCAGCCCCCCCCCCCCCAGCTAAAAAGCTGGCTGGAGGTTTTTGCTCCCGGGCTAATGTCTCTAGTGGTGCTGGCTCCTCTCTCCTCCCCAGCTCCGCCCTGCCGGAGCTGTAGGGACAGGGCCCGGCAAGCTGCCCGATCGCTGCGCCCAGGGCAGAAGAGCGGCGTGTGCTTGGGGGTGACCTGCGCGGCCGCCCCCCCCCCCCCGGGCCAGGCACGTCCAGACGGGGGAGGATGCCCCAGCCTCAGCCCGCTAAGAACAGCCCGGGCAGCAAACACCCCCGCACTGCCCCCCCCCCTTACCACGCGCGTGCGTCGCTGCCCAGGGCTGGGGGGAGGAGAAAGAGAAGGGGGGGGGGCGCGGAGCATCCCAGCGCCGCTCACGGAAGCCGCGGGGGCCCCCGCTGGGGGTGAATAAAAGTCCAACGAAGCACATGGGCTTAGAGTTCATGCCCCCCCCCCAGGTAGGCTGAACTCCCTGATTGACGGCGACCCCCGCCGCTCTCCCCAATCACTGGGCAAGGGACACGGGGGGGGGGGGTCTTTTGCCTCTGACGCTGCTCAGCTGAGCGGAGCCCCCCCAGTGCGAGCCCAGGAGGGGAGAGAGACGGGCCCGGCTGACCCCGAGGGATCCGGTTCTGCTGCAACGGGGCGCGACCCCCCCCCCCCCTCCAAACCCTGACACCGGGGCGTCCCCTCCCCCCTTCTTGGCAAAGGGAGACAAAATCCTGCCGGGTTGCAGCGGGCGGGAATCCCCCTCCTCCCCCCGAGTGGGGTCTCAGACCCTCCCTACGCTCCCCCGCGGCTCTACCCCGCTCCGCGGGTGAACTCGCCCGTCGCGGCTCCTTCTTCCCACCGCCCCGGGGAGACGCGCCGGGACCCGGGCGAGCCGAGTCATTTCCCCAAACCCCCGAAAGAGGGCAGCCGACGCTGCCATTCGTCCTCCCCGGGCTGCGCGGAGCCAGGGGGAGGCGGGGGGACAGCGCTGGCTGTTCGCGCTCCCCGGCCGGAGAGTTGTGGTGGTTTTGTTTTCAAAACACACCCACCCACCCCGTGTGTGTGTGTGTGTCCCCCCCCCGGATCGCTGCAGATCTCCCGCTCGGGGTGCGGAGAACGCGACGCACACACACACACACACACACACAATGACACACCACACACCCTGCCTAGGCGCGCACCCGGCCACACACGCACACACGTCCCGATCACTCGGGTCTTCCCAACACAACCCAGCTCGCCTCCCGGCCTGTCCACACAGAGCTTGAGGGGGGTGGGGGAGGGAAATAAAGCCTCCCCAGATATGTTTCCCCCTCTGCTAGGGCAGATCGCGGTGGATGAATTGCAGCCTGGTTACCAAAACTTTCTTTCCCCCTCTTTTCCCTCCCCGGCCCCCCTTCCCTTCTCTCCCTTGCAGCCTTTGCTTTGAAAGTGGGGTAGCTAGGAAACAGCAAGCGGGCTGCGAAGGCGGAATTCCCAACGTGTAAAACGGAGCCATTGAGAGAGTGCAATAAGGCGTGAGGGGGAACTAATCTCCCCATTTACATGTTTGTGGCAATTTTATCTAAATGAATTTTAATGCTAAACGAGGGATAATTCCCTATTTGTAACCCGTTTACTTCGCTTTCCTGTGCCCCCAAAGCCGCCTAAGATCATGCGATGAACAATAACAATAACAAAAAAAATACTGTCAAGCATCTTCTTCATGTGGAATGTGTTATAATTACAGCTGATTAAATGGCTCGGGCTGGAAGGGGGTTTTTGGTGTGAAATGTACCAACCTCCCCCCACCCCACCCCACCCCAAAAAGTCATATTAAGGAAGGAGCCTTTTGTGAGTCTTCTCCCCACCCCCCAAGAGAGGCACAAACGCGTGGGCTCTTTGTTTGCTGCAGGGCGGTTTGTTTTTGTCTTTTAGGAAACATTAAAAAAAAAAAGAGAGCGAGCGAGAGAGGAGAAAAGCAGCCGCAGCAAACCCCGCTCCGAGCATTCCCACTCTGGCCCAGAACTGGCATGATTGTGAACGCACCAGGCAGGCTCCGAAATGGGCAATCTCCTCCGTATAGTGGCCATTTCAAAAGCTGGGGGGCGGGGGGAGACCCACCCATTGATTTTCCTAATTCACTAGGCTCCAGGAGCCAGCCTAACTCTCCGCTGCCCTAATACTCCCCAGTTAACTCCCCCCGCCCTTAACCACCCCCATGCACACTATTCATCCAGTGGGTCTGATTCTGCACCCTGGGGGAGCTCGGGTAAAGCCAAGGGAGTTACACACGTGTACAACCCCTCCGGAGTAAGTGGAGAATCAGCCCCAGGGAGTCTCGGGCTGGGACCTGACTGTAAGCAGTGGGGGAGAAATGGATGGTTAGTAGTAGCTTTAAAACACATGTATTATTTAATGGAAAAAGTAAACAAATGACCATTAACTGCTAGTAACCACCTATCAGGAGGGAATTATTCCCATCCAGTGGACTATTTGCAGACTGAAGGCGACACTCCCTTCTAGATTTGGGGTTTTTAAAAATCCTGTTCTGGGGAGAATTGGGGGGGGGGGGGTTAGAGCTAAAGGCTTATTTTAATGTCATAAAAGGTGTATTTAGAAGGGAGACTTCTGAAGCACACTCCAATAAACAAAAGGTGAGAGGGCACAGGGTTGCTTCAGCAGGTAAGCCAGTCAATCAAACATCACCTAGTAAACCCACCGAACAACTGGTTCCGCTTTTCAAATGGAAAATAGAATTGTTCAGGGCGGGTTTATGGGGTGACATCTATTTGAATGGCAGACTTCAGAGCTTTCGCCTGCCTGCTTCAGCTGCTACCTTTTGTTTACCAAGCAAGCACAGCTAGAGGTTTGTTTGTTTTTTACGAATTTGTCTCAATTAAAATATTTGTATATTTTCCTTACCCTTAGGAAACACTTTTTTATAGCTGCGATTTTATTTAAAGAAAATTATAAGGTACTGCAGCCTAAACATGTTATTTTGTACTATTTAACTAGTTGGCTGCAGTGCAGAAAGTACAGCTGTACTGGAAAATTGGTTAATGATCAGTCTTCAGCCAATCAGAGCACAAGACTTATTTATGAGCATTAGATTTTAAAAGTCTATCATCCTTAGTTTGAGTAGTTAATTTACTTAGAAATATGCACTTATCCCAGGCAAGGTTTTAATTCTTTTTTCTAAATACACACAGTTCAAGAAAGTTTAATCTGTCAATGATTCAAGTAATGTAAATAAGGTATTAGAGATGTAATTGAGGGAAAGATGATATTTAAAATGTTCATCCACTATTCTGCAGTTAATGCGCTTGGATGTAAAATTTGCTAATAGGCAACAGTTATTCTGACAATTTGCAGTGTAAGCTTTAAGAAAGTTTCTTTATAAAGTGTAGCATTACTTTTAAATAGGGTACTAAGAGTTTGGTATTTAAATAGCAATTGAGGTAAATCTTTTTGAAGTTTACTTGTGCAGATGCTGGGTTCACATATTACTGGGGAATCTCTACAAATTTGGGGGGCAGCGAACAAATTTTTCAAGCAGTGGAGTCAGCATGACAAAAAATAATTTGTTTTTATTTTAGATTCAGATTTCATTACTGCACTCAAACTACTACAACTGGGCTTTGAGTTATTATACAATCCAAACTGTTTCAATCAGAAACTCTAAGACTCAGTGTGCATTGATTATTATTAATAATAATTAGCTCCTTGGTTTCTTGATAGAAAAAGGCTATCAACAAGCATTTGTTTAACCACAACAAAAAGTATAATTAGCTTATCCCACTTAGTAAATCTGTATGCATGCCAACTCATACCAAACTGCTACTTTTACAAAAAATTGCAATAATACAGTTCATTTTTCCAGTCCTTTTTGCACAAAATTTATTTACAATGTATACATAAACGCTCCATGATGGGACTATGGAAAAATGCACACGACTGATGCTTTGCCCAGAAATAAAGTCAACATATTAAAAATAAATCTTCAGTTCATGTTTTGAGCTGCATAAAACAGGAAGTGATGTATAAGTGTTGCTGAATGGGGACAATGATGCTCTGATGTGACAATTAGGCTTCAAATACACTGCCTTTTGGTTTCCATGCTTCCTCCTACCAGTCTCCTTAAGACACTGCCTGCAACAGCTGATTAATCATTGTTGATGACTGCAGTTTTTCCCATCCTTCCCGATTTACATCTGTTCAGACCAATTCAAATATGGTGAGTAAATGAATTAGACATGCAAATTCACGCCCCAGGCTAGAGAGAGGGAGAAAGAGAGAGAGAGAGAGAGAGAGTGTGTGTGTGCATGGCTGAAATCCTAGGATAGAAGAAAGATTCTTCTGCCTGACATAGTTATTTTAATGCTCTAAAAATCCTGCAAATAAGCCCTTTCTGTCATTTGCAGGATAACTGTAAGGCTTTTTAACATAAGGAGGCTTCTGGAGGAAGTGAAGAGCTATGGAAACAACACACATAGTGTGGAAAAATTTCACATTTTTTTTAAAAAAATCTATAAGAAACAACGTAATATGGATAACAGTATAATAGCATTTTACAATATTTCACTCTTTGTTCTCTTCATGTCTTAAATCGTTATTTAGCATGTCCCCAGAAGTTGACGTCAGATGGTGTTTCCTGCTTTCCAGGGTCCCTCGGAAGAATAGGATTGTTCCTTGGTCCAAAGTAGATGCCAAGAATGGAACTCCATAGTCATTGCAGAAAGACAATATTTGAAGTCTGTCATCGTTGCAGACAATGCATATTCCCTTAAGCTACTGAGCATGAATGTCCATCACTTGTCCACTCATTGCTGGGTCTCCTGTATTAAGCATTGTGGGGCTAGATGCTGACATTGGCATTCCAGGGTGGGGTGGTCCTCCATGCATCATCATTGCTGGGTGGTGAGGGTGTCCAGGAATGTAGGTATGCATGGGGGGCCCATGACGCAGCTGAGCAGGATGTGGGGGCATCTGGGGCGGGGTATAACTTGGCTGTCCCATATTCACACCCATTGGACTACCCCGAGACACATAATCCCCTGGCATATTTTGCAGCCCTGTGGAGGAAAAGAGAAATTTGTATTATGTAGGATTATGTACATAAAGGTAGCAATTCTATAAGTAAGGCCTTGAGCCTGCAAACACTTGTGCATGTAAGTAACCTTACCCACACCAATAGTCGGATTTAAGCCAAAGGCACTATTCATATGAGTAATTATGCATGTAGGTGTTTGCAGAACTGAGACCTTGGGTGTTGTATTTATAACTTGCAATAAAGCAACGCATTGTGAATTACTCATGTTTTTAAAAATCTGGAGGATTTTGGAAGAGTTTATTTGAAAGGAAGAATACAACTCAAACAAAAAGCATGTACACACATGCAATTACAATGTTAACAAATCTAACACGTGCTTGAGATGAAATCATTTTCATTACCATTAACAGTAACAACACTTCATGTTATATATGATCCAGTTACTCCAGCACAGGACAGAGAACCAGGAATTTCTGAGT